>CM040124.1:263986197-266539798 GCA_022559845.1 Amorphophallus konjac | reverse complement strand
TCCCTGCGGGACGTCATGAGCCCGGTCGCATGCGTGCCTGATAAATATGGGTCTAAAAATTAAAGACACAAAGCCCCATCGCAACATGTTATCTCTTGGAGGGGTAGTGCCCTAGAAGGAATTCGAGCATTGATATCTCCCATCCTGCACGAAGCTTGTCTCCAATTTTTCTTCTGCTACTCCCTCTTAGGCTGGGTTGTATCCCGGGTATGGCCTTAGTAGGGGCACCGTTCTTTAGAAGCGGTTGGTTGTGGTAAGCCACCCTCACATGCACGCCCTGCTTAAGGGAAGCCTTTAATGAAAGGGGTGGGAACGACGATCCCTGGCCAGTAGTTTGAGCCCGTCTTTAGGTGCTGCAGATTGCTATGTCAGAAATCCAAAAAATCAAATACTTCAAAAGTCAAAAAAAATCAAATATTTCAAAAACCTAAAAAATCAAATACTTCAAAAAAAATACAGAAAAATGAAATACTATTGAAAATCTAAAAAAAATCACAAAAAAAATCCAAAAAAGAATGTGTCTTTTTCATGCATTTGCATTTGTTTTAAAGATAGATACACAATCTGTTTGCTAAGTGTACAGGTTGTAAGTACTCAGGTATTCCTCACTATATCTTTGTGCTCTGCCTCCTGTCTACATCTTTGATCTGTTCTTTCCTTCTTCGATCCACTCTCTCGATCTATTCTGAAGCTCATGTCCTTCTCAACTTTTATTTGCAATGATCATATCTTTATGAGAGGGCTTTACCTCATGATTATGAACCTGGCGGTTCTGCTTCATTCTGATCTTGGGTTTTGATTGAAGTGCGTATTTGTTCATGTCTTTTGTCCCACCGTAACTTTGTCTCATGACCATGTCCCACCGTATCGTCCCTCACTTGTTGTTTGTTCCTCACCACATGTTGTTAGTTGTCTTGCACATGTTGATAGTCATCCCTCTATGTTCCATGTGTGGTCCCAACCGTGTGATCATCCGTCATGTCCTTGTCCCAACCGTGTGTTGTCCCGCCGCATTAGTGTTTTGGCATGCTATGTTCGGGCATGCGTGTTGTTTGTTTATGCCTTGCATATGTGCTCGTTTGCCTTTGTTATGTCATGTTGATCGTCATGTTATGTCATGTTGTTTGTCGTTCAATTAATCATTGTGTTATCTTCGCTATGTTTTTACTCGTTTGTCTTATTCATAAAAATCTGAAAAAAAGAAATCTAAAAACTTGCCGTTTCACCTGCACAGGTAAGTCAGGTATGGTTTTCTATCCTTACATCCCTTACTGCATTATTATGTGGTACTATGCTATATTATCTCGAGAACTAGTTGGTTATCTACGTGTTCTAGGATCTGATGTTCCCCTTCAACAAAAATGATGATGATCCAGGTTCACGCGTTTAATCTTCGGATAGGCCGTTAGGTTGGGATGTCATGGGGAGGATGGTTCCATCCTGCACGCTGTGGTTGCGGATGGTATCTTGACTCTGATTTTCCTAACTTAGTAATATTATTATCGAGTATTTTATATTTTAATCTTTCTTTGCATATGTTTTAACGATTTCTTTTATTTTAGCCCAACATGCATCATACGCATTCTTTTGAGCTTTCATGCCCCATGGTTTGCCTGAAGAATGTCCCACACGTGATGGTTAGCTGTGCGTTCAGTGTTTTAGTAAGAGGAACTAATTCCACTCTGAGTTGGAAGGTTCTCTTTGATCAATTTGCTTGGTTTGGTTGATTAAGATGTCCCCGTCTGGAGCTTTAGCCTATTTCCTTTACTTTTGTTGCCTGCTTTTGGCCTCCTCATTGGACCGCCGGATTGTGTCCCCCATGACTTTGATCTTATCGATTTGTTTCATTTCGTTTAGCTTAGTTCCTCCAAACTGGTGTCACTTTTGATTTTATCATTCCTTACATTTGGTTCAGAGTTTTCCGGAATATTCTTGTCGCTTATTGGTAAAAATGGGTGTCGTTTTACCTTAACGCCCGCTTTCCGGTCCACTCCGCTGCATTTCCGCTTCATCTCCATGTCCCATGTCACTTTCGCTTCACCTCCACTCGCTCCCCTGCAAAGAGGACATTAAGGAGGGACATCTGTTGACACCTATTTTTTGTCGATGAGTTGAGTCGTTCCTCTTACTCCCATTTGTTGATACCTCGAGTTGTCCATCGCTCGTTGGGGCTGTTTTCAGGCACATTTTGGGCCAGTTTTATGGGTAGCCTCCCTCCCTGGTTAGGTCCGAGTTAATTCAGGGCTTAATGGGCCTTGGTTTCGGTTAATCGAGCTTTTATATAAATTCCAAGCGCCCATGTACATATGCGGTCAACCTCCAGCCGTATAACGATTTGTGCGGTTGATACTGGGCCGTTCATATATTTATGGGACATTTAGCTGATTTTTTGAATTATCACCGACAGGCATATATACGGCCTAGACATAGCCGCATAAGACCATTATGCGGTAGCATCTGAGCCATCCATCTCTCCAGAGTCCTAACGTCGCTGGTTTTCAGATAATTATCTAATTATCTTATCTATTTTGATTTTCCACCGACAGGGTTGAGCGGTTGCCTCCTGGCCACCCTTGTTGATAAACGGTCTACTATTAGCCGTTCATCTATGAGAGTCCAACGGTGAAGATTTCGGTCAGTTCGATGGATAGTTGGATAATATTTATGGTTTGTTTGAATTTCAACCGACAGGGTTGGATGGCTAGGACATGGCCGCACATCCCTTTGAACGGTCTATCGTAAGACCGTTCATCCTTTCGATTGCTGAAGTTCAACAGATTTTCTCTCTCTATCCACGGTTTTATCCCTAACTTCTCCCGTCATTTTCTCCGGGGATAATGAACCATTTTGAGTGCCGTTTCTACTGGATAAGAGATAATTCGAGTATCTATGATTTTTATTTGATTATCTCGACCTGAAAATGCTTCTAAACCCTCATTCCGAGCTAGAACTTTAGCTGCTCTATAAATAGACCCTAAAGGCTACCTTTGAAAGGGGGGGAGATTTTTGGTCGACGGCGAAGCCCTGCCAAATCCTTGAGCGACCTACGACCAGGGAGGGAGGCCTTCTATGTCCATACAGCCCTCCGGTCTAGGGAGTAACTTTCATTTTGAGTCTTTTTTTATCTTTGATAGTCCATCATTCCCTTTTGGTTGCATGCATCATTCTCCTCATTTTTCTTCATTTGCACTGTCATTCACACATCCTCCCACGTTTTTTGACACCCCAGGGGTTTAAAACTCCCCAGGTATCCCCCACTTCACTTAGTTATGATCATTTATTTTCGTTTGAGCACTTGCTACACTTTTCAGTTCTAATTTGGGTTTTCTCTTTGTGTTTCCACGTTATTTTGTAGGTCAGCAATACACTAACACGAGGCCCATCCTTTCTGGCCGGCCGGAAAGGGTGGAGGTTGGACCCTTTTGCAACTTCTGGCGTGGTGGACTTGTGCGGTTCCTAACGAGCCGTTCACGGAGACGTGCGGTGTTACCTGGGCCGTTCTTCTTCGTCTTGCGGTCGGGTCAGAGCCGTTCATCTGCCAGAAGTTCCTTACCCTGCGTCCTCTACAGCGTTCTTAAACGGTCTGTCGTGAGACCGTGCATCCTTACAGGCGGTTCCTCCTGAGCTGTACATCCTCCCAGCACTGCTCATAAGGTGAGTGTCTCCCTCTTTCCAAGGTACGGTGTGTCAATCACATTAGGCACCTTGGTGGCGATCACGGTTATTTACATTCTTTTGTTCTCCTTCTATTGTTCCCATTTATTTTATATATCGATTTAGTAGAAGGGGAGAGAAGGCATTCTTCTTTTAAGCCAGTGAGGAGTAAAACAAACATGTCAACAGGTTTGTCGATGGTTCTAATATTAGTAGGGCTTATCTTCAGGCTCATAGTTCATCGCTAGATCCATTTGTCACCCTTCATGCCCATTTGTCACCCTTCATGCCCATTTTTCACCACTAATAGGCATTTTTCACTTTTAGCATGCAGTAGCCGTCGTCATTGCTCCTGGGAGACGTCATCTTTGTGCATTCTTCACTGCTAAGAGCCTTTTGTCATCCATCATACGCATTTGTCGCCCCTGTTAACCTATTTGTCACCCCTAATGTGTATTTATTGTCTCTGTCAAATTATTTGTCACCAATAATATGCATTCATCACCCTCATCATACATTTTACTCTACTGCTCTCACATACGAAAGGTGAACCCAAAGGAGAAAATAAATATAATAATAATAAAAATCCATAAAAAATGATATTCAATAAATACATGACTTTCTGACAAACTATAAAAATGATATTCAATTAATATAATAAAGATAAAAGTCTAATAGAAGGTCACTGCTGCTGAACAAAGTCTTCAGAATGCAAGGTTGAGGGACATGTTGGTAGGTCGTGGGTTATTAAAGGATTCCAAACATGTGACAATTGTTGAACAAACAGGGCCTCATAGTATATGTGCTACGAATTATTATAATGTAGTGTGTCTAACGTATTTGAACTTGCTCAATTTCCCTCTTGCAATAGAAAGAAGAAGTGAAAATCACGTACAGACAGAAAAACCAGGGTGACTATTGTGTGTCTACGAGAAGAAGGTGACTCAAGCAACAACAAAGGGAATTCAAGTGGATAAAATCTTTTATTTTTCTGAATTCTCATTGGTCCACTTGCCAATAACCATAAAACAATTACAAAACTGACAAAAAATTATAAAAGTGCTAATTAATAAATATAACAATATAATAATGTTTATTAACAATAAAAAGGGTGGAAAACTATTTAATTATTTATCTAAAATTTTCGACAGATAAAGGTTTATTGGAGATACGTCGGCAAGTTTCCGACGAATATTCGACCTTAAATTTATGCGTCGTAAACTATTCATGTATTTTAAACTGCATTTATTTATTTTCGACGACACAGATTTTTGACGGAGATACATCCGAAATATTCGACGTTAATTTCGACGTTGATTTTTGTTGATAAACTTGCTCAGCAATGTCTTGCCATACTTGCTCATCCCTGCTCTACATCATATATCATGTATGTGGATAAAATTTCCTCTCATTCTAATTCTCTATTGTTTACCGGAGTTCAAGAATCTTCACTTGAGTTTAGCACCTCACTTATTCTCTTAAGATATGCTCGAGTCTTTCTACACTAAGAAGTCACTGTACTTCTTCCTCATGTCTCCAGCAATTTCATATATCTTTCATTTCCTTTTGATGATGTCAAAGGGGGAGAGAGGTCAAGCAATATCTGAGAGAAGTCATTAGAGATCATGCAATATCTGAGAGAGGTCTTGCTACTGTGAACAGGTCGTCTGAGAGTGAGTTGTGGGGGAGTGGTTTTGGAGAGAGAAGAGTCTCAGAAGTTGTGTTTGGCTTGTCTGCATGATTCGCTTGCTCTTGTCTGTTTTTAATGCCAGTGAGTTGTGGGGGAGTGGTTTTGGAGAGAGAAGAGTCTCAGAAGTTGTGTTTGGCTTGTCTGCATGATTCGCTTGCTCTTGTCTATTTTTAATGCCCTAATATTGCTTGATTCATAGTGTTGCCATCATAAAAAAGGGGGAGATTGTTGCATCCCTATGGTTTTGATGATGTCTCACACTATAAATCAATTTATTTTTATCTCTAGATCAATTTGTTCTTTTACTGCGCATTTATTTGTTTCTAAACATGGAGGGGGTATGTGCAAATAGCATCATTTAGGTCCGTGCATTACATATTATTCGCTCTTTTGCTTAATGCATATTGAGTCAGTGCTAGTTCTGCATCTTTCACATAAAGTACTTGCCTGGGTGCAAGTCCTTGGTCATGCATAGGTTTTGCTATTCATATGTTGTCCTTGTGCATTTCTCTAGGTCGTGAGCATTAAGGTCCATGCATATTCTGTCTCTGCGTCTCACCTCTTGAGGTCGTTGAAATTTTTTGAATCGGTGCAATTCTTGACCTGAATGCATTGGTCAGGCTGGTCGTTCCTTCATCTCAGTGCATATCCCGTCTCGGTGCAAGCCTTATCTTGTACTTCCTCTTGCCTTCTTGGTGCAGCTCCTGCCTGGACTGCATATTCCATCTCGGTGCAAGCCTTGTCTTGTACTTCCTCTTGCCATCTTGGTGCAGCTCCTGCCTGGACTGCATATCCCGTCTCGGTGCATGCCTTGCTTAAAACAAATTCATGTTTGGTGCATAGTCAGGCCTATACACCTCTCTATAGCAACGAAGTTAGTGCAGTTCCTGTTTCATGTCTTATTAGACTCGGTGCAAGTCCTGTAGACAGCTAACGTAGATTTGTGCATCTTCTGATTCATTCCAGGTCGGTGCTTGTCATACCCGTCTTAGCCGATGCTTACTCTTTTGATTCAGTGCAGTTCTGGCTCTTTACTCTATACACCAATATGAATTGTGCTAAATGTATGACAAATATTCATTTCTTCTCTGATAATTTGTCTGTGCATTCACCAAAAATATGGCACGTGATCCGAGGTGGATAGACGTCCAGAACATTCTCACACGTACCCCAACATCTTTAGGCGGGAAACGTGGTATCCACACGTCTAAGGTTCTGGATGAGATATATATATATGCTGTGGAAAAGGGTTCGAAAGAGGATAGACCAGTGAAAAAGAAGAGCAGAGTGAGAGCAGAGAAAACCAGAGAAAACCCACTCCATCCAGAGCTGAGAGAAAAATTTTCTGAGGGAGAGAAGTGTTTGTGATCGTGAAGATCTGCTTCTACGGAAGCTATATTGCTTTTGGTTTCTAGAGAAGATTACCGTTCATCGATTGTTTTGTTTTCAAGTTTTTCTTTATCTTCATTCCATATTGTTACCCTCCACTGTTAAGAGGAAGGGGGAGGTTTTCCAGTTCCCTCCATTGTCTTGGAGGAAGAGAGGTTCGATCCTCTGGTTGTGTGAGTTGCTTGGGAGTAACTGCACAGGGTCCCCTTTGCTACGTGCAAAGGAAGGGAGATTGGTTCTCCAGTGTTTTCTTCTGGTTGATCAGAAGACTGAGGAGGTTGTTCCTAAGGGCAAGTTTTTTGGCAGCGGTTGTTGCAGACTGAGTCTGCTGTGTGCGACTCTATATTGCAAGGAAACCTTACTCTCTTGTGTAAGGGGTGGACGTAGATTGCGGACAGTAATCAAACCACCTAAAAAATTCCCAGTCTCTTCTGTGGTTTGTCGGTTTACGTTGTGTTGCTCTCCATCTACTTGTCACATTGCTTCATTGTGTGCGGCTTTCACGATCTCATTTCTTTCACCTGTCATCTTTGTTCCCTGTCACCGAAATCCTTTTCACTGCAATTTGAGGGGTTGAGTAATCGGGTCTGTGTTGTATTGATTTTGGGAGTGATCTATTCATCCCTCCCCTTCTATCTCACTTTCCGCTACACGTATCAATTGGTATCAGGGCAGGTTTTCAACATGTGGGCCAACGATTAGGGTCATCCTAATGGTCCTCGAAGCTTCATGGCTGAGGGACAATCTATCAGCCGCCCTCCGTTCTTTGATGGTAACAATTATCTCTTCTGGAAAAATAGGATGGAGGTATTCATCAGGGCGCAGAGCCACAAGCTGTGGAGGGTGATCACTACAGGGCCATATGATCTGCCACCGAACGAGGACGCATGGATAATTGATCATGTCAAGCTATCGTCACTCAACTAGACGGCCCTGAACATCATCCAATGCGTTGTACACCCAGACGAATACGCCCGCATCTCAGCATATAAGACGGCCAAGAAAATGTGGGATGAGCTGGAATTAATCTACGAAGGTACAACTCTATGTTAACTAGGTGCGATTGATAAACACTGATCCAGAGGGGGGTGAATGGATCTATCAAGGAATTCTACCCAATTTAAAATTTGCATGAGATGATAACAACTAGATCAGTGGACAATTGATCAAACAAGATATACAAACTCAATTAAACTCTAGGATGTAGATAATCAATTAAATCACGGTCCTAGCATGCATCTAGCGGAGGCAGGCAATCAAACAAACCACTGCACAATGATTTTTTAGGTGGTTCGGTCAACCGACCTACGTCCACCCCTCACTCCAAATCGGAGTGAGGCTTCCACTAGTAACACTAGCACAGCAGACTTAGTCTGCAACAAAATGCTGCCAAACAGCTTGACCAGGGGAACAACCTCCCCTCTTCCTCCCAACCGGAGGGAACCACTAGTGACACCAGTCACTAGCAAACCAGAGACACACGGTCTCTCTTCCTCTTTACCAAGAGGGAACCCCCACTAGTAGCAGCCCCACTAATAGTGAACCAGAGGTCGAAGACCCCTCTTCCTCCTAACCTGGAGGGAACCCCTGGACTTGAATCCACAAGCCCAGAACCGGAGACAAGTCTCCCTTCCTCCAAACCGGAGGGAACCCACAAGTAGCACCCAGCTACTTGCAACCGGAGATATCAATCTCCCTTCTCCTGAGCTAACAGGAGGAACCCCGACCTCTCTACAGAGTATAGGAAACACAGCAAACCAGAAAACAAAGGAAAACCAATAAACGAAAATAACTTCAGCAAAACAGAAAGCTGAAAAATGAAATGCACAATGTGGCTCTCAACGGAGCTGACTGACTTTGATTTGATCCACGGTCCAGTAGACAGATCTTCAGGTAAGATCTTCCTTCTTCTCCACGAGCTCTCTCGCTCACTCTCTATCTTTCTTTCTCTTTCTTCTGCTCTCCTCTCACTCTCTGCTTCTTCTTCTCTTCACACTCTTCTCGAGCTCTCTACCTCTCTTCTTCTCCTTCGGCTCTTCTCTTTCCCTTTTCTTTTTCTCTGGATCGTGGCTCTCTATATGGACATTTCTTCTCACCAACTCGATCAACCTTCTTCTGTGGGAGAAGGCTCATATAGCAGCAGCAGCAGCATCAGCCGCGACGTGTGACCTCCACATTTCCAGCCCTAAGAATTCGGACCACGTGGCAGTCTCTCAACAAGCTTCATTCCAGCCTCGGATCACGTGCTGCCAGTCACTGGGGAATATTTCTTCCTCGGACCCCTGTAAGGAGATGAAAACCATTAATCTGAGGGCCACAATAACTAAAGCTGCACTAGGTATGTGTGGTAGCAGTTCTAGATGCACTGAGAACGACACGACATACACACTGTAACAGAGATAACACTACAAAGAGAACGACACGAAGAAGATGAAAAACAACACGAGGTAATAAGAAGAACGACACGAGATACATACGATGACTACAACACGAAGTAAAGAAAACGACACGACGTAATAAACAGCAAAGAGACCGGCACGAGAACAACATGGACTGGCAACGGAAACCGACACGAAGTGGTTGCAAACAAGCAAGACACGAGGTCTACGTAAAGCAACACGAAGTGTGGTCTTAGCACAAGAAAGACACGAAGTCTAGAAAACACGACACAACACACAGTAAAGAGAACGACACGTGCTGACAACAGACACGAAGACGAGAACAGAAACCAACACGAAGTATGGTTTCAACACAAGAAAGACACGAGGTGAAACAACACGGACTGTCAATGACACGAAGTGAAGTTGACACGAAGTGAAAACAACACTAATACGATGAGAACAGAAATCGACACGTAGTGAAAACAACACGAAGACAGAACAGTAATTGACATGGGTTGAAAACAACACGAAGTGAAAATAACACTAAGACGATGAGAACAGCACGAGGTGAAGCGACACGGGGTTCACTGGGAAACGACTCGAAGTTCATCAGAACAAATCGAGCTGCTACAGTAAACAACACGGAGACACGAAAGCGAACATAAAGAGGATGACACGAAGACAGAAGATGCCACGGCTATCACAACACGTGATGAAGCAGTGGGACCACAAAGAAACGACACGAGGAACAACAGTAAGTGACACAAAGTTAAACAAGCAGACATAAACGATGACACGAGATACAACTAGAAGACAGAGAGAAGCGACACGAAGCTCACACAGAAAACGACACGGGTTACACAGACAGACTCGACTTGAAGGACAATAAACATAAACAAGACGAAGTATGATAGTAAGTGACATGAAGACACAATAAAGGGAATGACACGAACATGAGAGGAACAGTGCAACGTATAGACTTGAAGTTCAAAGCAAACGGCTGTACAGACTTGAAGATGTGAAGCCACTGTGCAGACTTTGAAGAACAGTCCAATGTATGGACTTTGTCATTGAAGGCCAATTATGCAGACTTGGCAGTGAATGACACGGCTGTACAGACTTCATGAACAGTGCATGATTGTACTTGACGATGTATACACTTAGCCTATGCAGACCAGTCCGATGTATAGACTTTAAGGAAATGCATGCTACAGTGCAATGTCTAGACTTGCTATATGCACAAGACGCTGTCCACTGTCTAGACTTGCGATGCCTTCGCCAAATGCACACAACAGTCCAATGTATGGACTTAGACGAAACATGCTATGCAATGTACACACTTGACCGTGATCTCTGCAGCGAATGTATAGACTTTCAGTGAAGGGCGTTGTGTAGACTTTGGCTTGGAACGAAGGTAGGAATGAGGCTGTATAGACTTGGCCAGAACGTAGGGAAAAACACCAATGTGCAGACATGAACATCCAGCAGTGTAAAGACTTCGTGAACAAAATGCAATGCTGACTGATGTATATGCTGACTGATGTATACACTTGGCAAATAGAGTAATGCATGAACAAACAATTAGCCACTACGTTAACCCAATCTAGCCATATTCATGAATTAGCTATTCAAGCAAACAGTCAGATATTCAGGCAGTCAAACAGTCATCTATAAGAATCTAGCACACCTCAGTGTGACTCATGGTGTGTCAGCCATCATCAAAACCACACAGGGGCACAACACTCTAGTGAAAGCAACGAAGGTAAATCTCTTCACCTCTGAATATGAGATGTTTAAGATGAAATCAGAGAAGACCATAACTGAGATGTATGCCAGATTGTCTCTGATCACAAATAGTCTTAAGGGGCTTGGGAAAGAAATGGCTGAGGGAGATATAGTCAGGAAGATACTTAGATTTCTAACCCCTACATGACACACTAAGGCCATTGTGATAGAAGAGTCAAGGGATCTGACGACTATCACAATCACCGAACTTATAGGATCCCTTATGACGTACGAGATGAATTTTAAAAGGAATGGTGAAGGAAGTGACAGGAAGGGCAAGAATATTGCCCTCAAGGCGTCCCGCAGCAAAGGAAGTAGCAGCAGCGGGAGTAGCAGTTGCGAGTCTAACGGATTGTCAGATCTCGACCAGGAGGAGCAAGCAATGCTCACTCGACAATTCAGAAAATTCTTAAGGTCTAAGGGAAAGACTTTTAGGAGGAAGAAGTCAAACCCTTCTAGTAAGAACTTTGATTCCAGCAATGATAAAGATAGGAGTACTAAGAGAATTACATGTTTTCATTACAGGAAACCTGGACACATGAAAGGTGACTGCCCTGATCTTCAGAAGAAGGGTCCCAACTTTCAGAAGAAGAGCTCGAAGGTGCAGAAGAAGAATCCACAGGCAATGGTCTGCACGTGGAGCGATGAGGAAGAAGATCCGGAAGCCAATTCCTCAGAGGAGGATGAAGAAGGAATTTTCCTGATGGCAAACAGCGAAGAGGAGGTAACAAATGTCTTTGAAAATTTTTCTATTGATGACTGGGAAGATGCCTATGTTGAGCTGTTAGACAAGTTCAGTTGACTCAGTAAAGAGCATAGGGTTCTGAAGAGAAAGTTCAATACCAATATTGAAGAACTAACATAAATTAGTAAGGAAAATCAGACATTAAAGGAAGAATTAGAAGAAATGACTTCTATGAAAAAGGAAAATGAACAGCACAAATTAGAAAACCAGGAAATTCACACACAGCTCAACGAACTCAAGATCAAAATTGAAGAAAGTCTAAATGAAAATAGTGTGATCATAGAGAAATATGAAGCTGTTAAGAAAGTGAACACTGAACTTTTAAAAAACTATGAGTCTCTGCAAAGAGAGCTAGAAGACAAACAGAAGGTTTTAGAAAAATTTATTCAAGGAAAAACAAATCTGAATTCTATACTAGGAACAAGGGTTAATTTCAATAAGGAGCGTTTAGGCTATGACCCAACTAACAAGAGACCCTTTCAGTTCAAGACCACTACCTTCTGCCCAGAGAAGGGAAAAGAGAAGCTGGACACACCATCCAGCTCAAATAGCAGTCAAAGTGTTCATCGTTCAAAAGAAAATTTAACAAACAATGCTGGACGACCATCTAAAATAGGAATGAATTTTGTGAAGAACTTCACTAAGCCCACTCACCAGAACATAAGTGGTAGCTGGACCAAGCAAATGAATCAGAATAAGAGCTGGAACTACTATAAACGAATAGGTCCGAACATGAGTTACTGGAGAAACAACACTCACCCTCAAAAACTTGTTAATCAACAAGCGCACATGAGATATCCCATGGATGAGAAGCCTAATAACTGGAATAGATTTCATTTCTTTAGACCAGCTGGACATAACTCTGCTCACAACTTCAATAGACCCGAAATTAAGGTGCAAGAGAAAACCAAGTTGAAGCAATTCTGGATTCCTAAACATCTGCTTAAAGATTTGAATGATGTCTTTGGACCCAACTCATCTTGGGTTCCAAGGCACTTTGCTTGATTTCATTTGTGTAGGTTTGCCTGGCAGTTGAGAACAACAAATGGTACCTCGACAGTGGCTGCTCCAGGCACATGACAGGAGACCGATCCAAGTTCTGCAAGTTAGAAATGAAGGTAGGGGGTCTGGTCAAATTTGGAGGAAAGAACAGAGGTAAGATCATTGGGGTTGGCACAGTTGGTAAGTCTTCCACAAACTCTATTGAGAAAGTTTTACTTGTGGAAGGTCTTCAACACAATCTGATTAGCATTAGTCAATTACGTGACAAGGGTCACAGGGTTGTGTTTGACAATAACACATGCAAAAATTTTGAAATAAATTCTGATGTGGTTAAATTTGTAGCCAACAGGACCAATAATGTCTACATGGTAGGCTTAGATGTTGAGTCTGAATCTAATCTCTACTTATCTGCTAATTCTGAAGGTGATGCTTTTGATTGGCATAGACGTTTAGGCCATGCTAATTTTTCTACTTTTAATAAATTGATCAAGCATGATTTAGTTAGAGGCATGCCTAAAATCAAGTTTAATTCTATTTCAAAAATCTGTGATGCATGTACTCTAGGCAAACAGACCAGAAAGTCCTTCAAGGTAAGATCTGAGCCATTGTCCTCTAGACCAATGGAACTTCTCCATATGGACCTCTTTGGTCCTACTAGAACTCAGAGTCTTAATGGAAGTAGGTTTGGTTATGTGATCATTGATGACCACTCTAGATTTTCATGGATCTTTTTCTTAGCCAGTAAAAATGATACTTTTCAAAAGTTTAAACAATTTTTCAATAAGGTCAAACAAGAAGGAAAACATCAGATCTGTTCAATTCAATCTGACCATGGAGGTGAATTTGAAAACTCCATGTTTTCTGATCTTTATGAAAGGGAGGGACTAACACACAAGTTCTCTTCTCCCAGGACACCGGAGCAGAATGGAATTATGGAGAGAAGAAATAGAACTATTGTGGAGATGGCACGAACCATGCTGATTGAGAGTCAACTACCAAGAAAGTTTTGGGCAGAGGCGGCTAATACAACAACTTATACAATCAACAGGGCCATGGTAAGATCAATTCATAAGAAAACCCCTTATGAGCTATTAAAAGGTAAGAAACCAAACTTGGTTCATTTCAGGATTTTTGGAGCTAAATGCTTTATCCATAATAATGACAAGAAAGACTTAGATAAGTTTGATGCTAAAAGCTGTCCTGGAATTATTTTAGGATACTCTGAAGTGTCAAGAGCGTATAGGGTCTTTAACATAACTGATCAGAAAGTTGAAGAGTCTCCACACATCATTTTTGGTGAAGCAAAATGTGCTACTAACATTGAAGATACTGACAGGGATTCCAAGCACGATGGGGAATTCCTAGAAGACAAAGAATAAGAGAAGGCTCAGCCGGATGAAACATCAAATCCTCCCGACCAAGAAGGGCCAGCTGAAATAGGTGAGTCTTCAATAAATGTTAGATATCTTAAAGATCACCAAATAGATAACATCCTAGGCAACCTTGAAGATCCTCTTAGAACTAGGTCTCACTTTAGGAATGTTAATAACCAAGACCTAATTACTTTGGTCTCACAAATTGAACCCAAATCAGTAGAAGAGGCCTTAGCTGATCAATCTTGGGTTAATGCTATGTGTGAGGAGTTAGGACATTTTGAAAGAAATAATGTCTGGGAGTTAGTCCCAAGACCAGAAAATTCTAATGTCATAGGAACTAAGTGGGTGTTTAAGAATAAAATGAATGAAGATGGAATCATTTCTAGAAACAAAGCCAGACTTGTAGCCAAGGGCTACTGTCAGGAATTTGGAGTTGATTTCGATGAGTCCTATGCACCTGTTGCTAGGATGGAAGCAATAAGAATATTGTTAGCATTTGCATGTTCCAAGAATATAAAACTCCAACAAATGGATGTGAAAAGTGCCTTTTTAAATGGAATTATCAAGGTAGAGGTTTTTGTTGAACAACCCCCCGGATTTCAGTTTTCTCCCCAACCTAACCAAGTTTTTAGGTTAAACAAAGCCCTATATGGTCTAAAACAGGCTCCTCGAGCATGGTATGAAAGACTGACAGAATTTCTGATGAGCAAGGGCTACCATAGAGGTAAGGTAGATCAAACTTTGTTTTCCAAGGATACAAATAAAGAACTCATCATAGTTCAGGTAGATGATATTGTTTTTGGGTCAACTACTCTGAACTATGTAATGAATTTTCTAAAATGATGTCTGCTGAATTTGAAATGAGTTGGTAGGTGAACTAAAGTATTTCCTTGGCTTGCAGGTACAACAGTTAGAGGATGGATGCTTCATCAACCAGACCAAGTACACATTAACTTCTCAAGAGGTTTTGCATGAACAACTTGAAGCACATTACAACACCAATGGGTACCAATACCTCACTGGATGCAGATGAGACAGGTAAAGAAATAGATGCCAAGCTCTATCGAGGTATGATTGGATCTCTACTTTATTTGACAGCCTCAAGACCTGATATACAGTTCTGTGTAGGAATGTGTGTAAGGTATCAATGTAGACCCACTGAATCGCATTTAACTACAGTGAAAAGAATTTTTAGATATCTGTCTGCTACATACACTCTTGGTTTATGGTTTCCTACATCACACACTTGATTTAGTTGCATACACAGATGCAGATTATGTCGGGTGTAAACTAGATAGAAAAAGCACTAGTGGTCACTGTGAATTTCTAGGTGGGTGTTTAGTGTCTTGGCGTTCCAAGAAACAACATTCTGTGGCCCTCTCCACTGCAAAGGCTGAATATGTGGCTGCAGGGAGTTGTGGTACACAAGTCATATGGATTAAACACCAGCTTCAAGACTATCAAGTAGACTTGGGGTGTACACCTATTTATTGTGATAATACCAGTGCCATCAACCTAACCAAGAATCCTATTTTGCATTCCCGCACCAAACACATAGAAATAAGGCATCATTTCATAAGAGATGAGGTTTCTAAGAGGAACTTTGAACTGATTCACGTAGGCACTGCTAATCAAATTGTTGATATCTTAACCAAGCCTCTAGACAATGACAAATTCACCACATTAAGGAGAGAATTAGGCTTATTCAAATTATCTTAATTGCTAATCTCCTGATATTGAATTGTTCTATCTTGGCAAGAGGCTGTGTGAGAAGTCTGTCCTTATTGTGAGGGGGAGTTCTGTGTGTCTGCTGGTTAGTTTTCTTTAGTGTTTCGTTTAAGGGGGAGTTGGATAGGTAGTGATTTTGACTGATTCAAAAGATTGACCAGATGTGTGTCATTGCTGGTTCTCACGACTGAATGAGTGCGTTTCTCTCTCAGTCAGTAGAATCTCACTCATCTCTTAAGTCTATAAGTCTGTGTTACTAAAGTCCAGCTAGAATCTTCCCTCTGGTAGTCCATCAGAGATTTGGATTAAGTGTTCAAAGTATATCTTCCTACATTGTCAATGATTCCAGGTTCAGGCTAAAACCTATATGTCTTGATATCTGTCCAGAACAACTTGAAATCTAGAGTTCAGATTCACTTCAAAGAAACAGTCCTTCTGGTATTATCTTCAATCATTCCATCTCCACAACATAAGGGATCAACTAAATGAACAAAGGCCTATGGTTTGATCACTGAGAAACTGGGAGCTTCATCAATGAAGTGAAGTAATTCCTATGTCATGAGGTGTCAAATGTTTAAAAATTTTTTTTTCGCAATATGACCTTAATATTTCTGATCATCACAGAGCAATGGTGAAAAGGTGGTGAGTAACTAGGGACTCTGGCCTCTGATCAAGGTGTCTCTTCATGTCAAAAGCCACAGTTACTAACTCTGTTCTTCAAAAAGGAGAGGTAATGAGGTACTCACATTGAGTAACTGGGGATTCAGGCCTCTGATCAAGGTGTCTCCCTAATGTCAAAAGTGTGATTTACCAACTTACTCATTGGTCTTCTTGAAAATCATCATAAAATCTCTTGTCTTTATGCAATTTACTGGATTGCTTGTCCTCAATACCATGAGAACACCTTCTCCGATTTTGTCTCTTGTCGTCTACTGAGGATTGTTGTTTGTTCAGCAATGTCTTGCCATACTTGCTCATCCCTGCTCTACATCATATACCATGTATGTGGATAAACTTTCCTCTCATTCTAATTCTCTATTGTTTACCGGAGTTCAAGAATCTTCACTTGAGTTTAGCACCTCACTTATTCTCTTAAGATATGCTCATGAGTCTTTCTACACTAAGAAGTCACTGTACTTCTTCCTCATGTCTCCAGCAATTTCATATATCTTTCATTTCCTTTTGATGATGTCAAAGGGGGAGAGAGGTCATGCAATATCTGAGAGAAGTCATTAGAGATCATGCAATATCTGAGAGAGGTCTTGCTACTGTGAACAGGTCGTCTGAGAGTGAGTTGTGGGGGAGTGGTTTTGGAGAGAGAAGAGTCTTAGAAGTTGTGTTTGGCTTGTCTACATGATTCGCTTGCTCTTGTCTATTTTTAACGCTAGTGAGTTGTGGGGGAGTGGTTTTGGAGAGAGAAGAGTCTCAGAAGTTGTGTTTGGCTTGTCTGCATGATTTGCTTGCTCTTGTCTATTTTTAATGCCCTAATATTGCTTGATTCATAGTGTTGCCATCATCAAAAAGGGGGAGATTGTTGCATCCCTATGGTTTTGATGATGTCTCACACTATAAATCAATTTGTTTTTATCTCTAGATCAATTTGTTCTTTTACGGCGCATTTATTTGTTTCTAAGCATGGAGGGGGTATGTGCAAATAGCATCATTTAGGTCCGTGCATTGCATATTATTTGCTCTTTTGCTTAATGCATATTGAGTCGTGCTAGTTCAACATCTTTCACATAAAGTACTTGCCTGGGTGCAAGTCCTTGGTCATGCATAGGTTTTGCTATTCATATGTTGTCCTTGTGCCTCTAGGTCGTGAGCATTAAGGTCCGTGCATATTCTGTCTCTGCGTCTCACCTCTTGAGCTCGCTGAAATTTTTTGAATCGGTGCAATTCTTGACCTGAATGCATTGGTCAGGCTGGTCGTTCCTTCATCTCAGTGCATATCTCGTCTCGGTGCAAGCCTTGTCTTGTGCTTCCTCTTGCCATCTTGGTGCAGCTCCTGCCTGGACTGCATATTCCGTCTCGGTGCAAGCCCTGTCTTGTACTTCCTCTTGCCATCTTGGTGCAGCTCCTGCCTGGACTGCATATCTCATCTCAGTGCATGCCTTGCTTAAAACAAATTCATGTTCGGTGCATAGTCAGGCCTATACACCTCTCTGTAGCAACGAAGTCAGTGCAGTTCCTGGTTCTTGTCTTATTAGACTCGGTGCAAGTCCTGTAGACAGCTAACGTAGATTTGTGCATCTTCTGATTCATTCCAGGTCGGTGCTTGTCATACCCGTCTTAGCCGATGCTTACTCTTTTGATTCAATGCAGTTCTGGCTCTTTACTCTATACACCAATACGAATTGTGCTAAATATATGACAAATATTCATTTCTTCCCTGACAATTTGTCTGTGCATTCACCAGAAATATTGCACGTGATCTGAGGTGGATAGACGTCCAGAACATTCTCACACGTACCTCAACATCTTTAGGCGGGAAACGTGGTATCCACACGTCTAAGGTTCTGGATGAGATATATATATATGCTGTGGAAAAGGGTTCGAAAGAGGATGGAACAGTGAAAAAGAAGAGCAGAGTGAGAGCAGAGAAAACCAGAGAAAGCCCACTCCATCTAGAGCTGAGAGAAAATTTTTCTGAGGGAGATAAGTGTTTGTGATCGTGAAGATCTGCTTCTACGGAAGCTATATTGCTTTTGGTTTCTAGAGAAGATTACCGTTCATCGATTGTTTTGTTTTCAAGTTTTTCTTTATCTTCATTCCATATTGTTACCCTCCACTGTTAAGAGGAAGGGGGAGGTTTTCCAGTTCCCTCCATTGTCTTGGAGGAAGAGAGGTTCGATCCTCTGGTTGTGTGAGTTGCTTGGGAGTAACTGCACAGGGTCCCCTTTGCTACGTGCAAAGGAAGGGAGATGGTTCTCTAGTGCTTTCTTCTGGTTGATCAGAAGACTGAGGAGGCTATTCCTCAGGGTAAGCTATTTGGCGACGGTTGTTGCAGACTGAGTCTACTGTGTGCGACTCTATATTGTAAGGAAACCTTACTCTCTTGAGTAAGGGGTGGACGTAGATTGCGGACAACAATCAGAACCACCTAAAAAATTCCCAGTCTCTTCTGTGGTTTGCCGGTTTACGTTGTGTTGCTCTCCATCTACTTGTCACATTGCTTCATTGTGGGCAGCTTTCACGATCTCACTTCTTACACCTGTCATCTTTGTTGCCTATCGCCGAAATCCTTTTCACTGCAATTTGAGGGGTTGAGTAATCGGGTCTGTGTTGTATTGATTTTGGGAGTGATCTATTCATCCCCCCCTTCTATCTCACTTTCCGCTACACGTATCAATGGGCACCCCATCAATAGAGTCTTGGTCGACCCAAGAGCAGTAGTGAATAGACTCCCCTATCGGGTGTATAGAAACATTACTTTGATGTGCAGCTGGTCGAGGTCAGGAACATCAAGATTGCTGGCTTCAACCAGAAGTGCGAGGTCCATATGGGGGTCGCAGAGTTCAACCTCTCCCTCAGTGGCTTCACAACCAAGGTCTAGTTCCATGTGATCAACTCCAACACCTCTTACAAGGCATTGCTTGACCGACCTTGGCTGCACCAGAATAGGGTGGTACCATCCACTCTGCACCAATGCATCAAATACCCTGGCAACGGGAAGGAGGAGAGAATCTTCGCTGACCTTCATCCTTTCAAAGTGTTCGAATGTCACTTGTTGACGCCACTTTGTATTTGGAGAAGCCGAAGCAAGTGCCCCAAGTTACTCAATACAGAGGAAAGAAGAAGGTAGAGCCTGACAGCTGGTTCCCTCCACCACCGTCACGCTATGTGGCTTCCCTTCAGGTGTCATTCATTTCTGAAGCAAAAGGGGTAATTAGGGCCACCTCTCTTCCCATCTACCCTACACCGGGAACACCATACCTTGAAGACCTGTTGGAGGACGTCAGAGTCCCGCTTGGGATCACCAAGCCCCTCATAGAAGCTGACTGCCAGGCGGTCGAACCATTAAGGACCTTCGATGTGCCTAACCCCGGAGGCTCATCCACAATTTTCTATGTAGCTGAAGAGCACTCGGTCAAAGGGGATGATGATTGCATACTCTCCAACGAGCTACACGACCCACTCATCCCGATCATGGGACTTCCTGACATATCCAGTCGTGTAGTTAAGATGACCAGAAAATAAGGGATTCCCCTTCGCCAACTCTCCATTCAGAAAGAAATGTTCAAGAAAATGTGGAACCCGCCAAACCTGGACTGAAGGTTGTTGCAGATCACCCGGCACCCGGGTTTGGGTTTCACAATAGAAGACTCCTTTGAGGCCGATGTTATATCAGTCTCGGCTCCAAACGGTAATGACCCTGTAGGCAAGGCGGGCCCACAGGAAGTCGAAGACCGTTAGTGCCATACACCCCCAGCCGACGAAGATCAAGATGAGGAGGTGTTCCTATGGAATCCACCACCCTACAGGAACAGGGGAAAGGTCCCGTCTTCCTCTGAGGGATCGACCCCGAATGACTACAACAACAGGGTGCCATTACCCTCGACTAACAATGATACAAAGGACAGGGAAGCGAGTCAGACTCCGGGCCTCCCACGGTGTGACTCTACCCTATTTGCCCTGTGCTATCAGTAGCAACGGAAAATTAAGATGTTGAAGGCTCGGTTGGCCGAAGTGACCGCACTTGTGTCTGACTTGATCGGGGACATCTTCCGCCAACAGAACATCGGCACGCACCAGTCTCCGAACACCGTCCCGAGAGCCCCTATGTACTTGAAGAAGGAGGCAAGGGATGCAACTGTTTCCCCAGTCAGACGGACGGTTGAGCGGAATCCTACAGTACAAGAGAGTATGCAGAAGTCTTACTCATTCCCAATAAACAAGACCCGGGGAATCTTTGACTGGGCCTGCCACTATGGCAAGGTCTCTCTCCCGAGGTCTAAGAGGCCGCAAGATGCCCGCAGAAGTGGTGACCCCTTGTTCTGCCCTTATCACCAAATACTAGGCCACCCTATTGAAGATTGCTACGTTTTCAAGGACATTGCTCAGCATCTGATTGAGAAAGATGAGCTCAGAATGGGTGATTATGTGGTGGCTCCGCCGCGCCCTCATGCGACGGGCAGCCACGAGAGAAGTATCTACATGGTGTCAATTCAATACCAGATCTTTGAAGATGCAGCTAAAAATGTACAACTCTAGCCGCCAGTAGTGGAGCAGCCCCCAGTGTGGCAATCAATCCCCCCGGCTCCTGTAGAAGCCGTCTATGATAACTATCAAGAAGATCCTGGAGAAGTCCTGCACTTCCCGGCGCAAGAGAACCCCTCAGAGCCGCAGATAGCAAACTCTAAGGAGGAGGAAGCAAGCAAAGCCTCGTGGCTGACTGAGGCGGAGCAAGAAGATGTCTACGGTGTCCTTGAAGCAGAAGAGGGTGAAGATCAAGATTTTGTCGAATTGCTACCGGCGCCGCTGGAAATTGAAGATGGCGGTCAGGCCACAGTCAACGAGCTCATCGAAATTAACCTGGGCACTGAAAGCGGCCCCAGGCTGACCTTCCTAAGTGCACTTTTACCTTCGCAGGATAAAGAGCAATATGTGAAGTTGCTACAAGAATTTTAGGACTATTTTGCATCGAATTACAAAGAGATGCCAGGTCTTAGCCCCAACGTGTCTCAACACATTCTGGCTATTGACCCCAAAGCAGAGCCCGTCAAGTAGTCGCCCCGGCGCATGAGGTCGGAACTGATAAACCAAATTTACAAAGAAGTCGACAAGCTCATAGATGTCGACTTTGTAGCTGAAAACCAATATACCACCTGGTTGACCAATATTGTGCCAGTGAAGAAGAAAAATGGACAGATCAGGATCTGCGTGGACTTCCGCGACCTGAATAAGGCTTGCCCGAATGATGACTTCTCGGTGCCTATCACCGAAGTGATGATTGATGCAACTACTGGTCATGAGGCCTTGTCCTTCATGGATGGATCATCTGGCTACTATCAAATCTAGATAGCTGAGCACGACCGAATTCACACGGCCTTCCGGTCGCCCAAAGGGATATTCCACTACAAAAGAATGCCCTTCGGCCTCAAGAACGCTGGCGCCACATACCACCGGGCGATGACAAGGATATTCAATGAGCTGCTGTACAACAAAGTCGAATGCTATATTGATGATCTGGTCGTCAAGACAAAGAAAAGGGGGGATCACCTGAACGATCTTAGAGTCTTCTTCGAGAGACTCCAGTAGTATGAGTTGAAAATGAACCCAATGAAATGTGCCTTCGGCATCTCTAGTGGGAAGTTCCTCGGCTTCATTGTCCGATATAGAGGGATTGAGATCGATCCCTTTAAAATAAAATCCATTCAGGAGTTACCTCCTCTGAAGAATTTGGGAGAGTTGAGGTCCCTGCAAGGTCGACTGGCTTACATCCGAAGATTGATCTCCAATTTGTCAGGACGCTATCAGCCGTTTCACAAATTAATGATGAAGAATGCACCTTTCAACGGGAACCAGGAATGCCAGAACGCCCTCGACCAGTTGAAGGACTATTTGAAGACCCCGCCCGTGCTGGGGTCACCCGTCAGGGGAAGGCCACTTATTCTGTACATAGCAGCCATCGAATGTTCGCTGGGGGCAATGCTGGCCCAGAATAATGATGAGGGGAAGGAGCAAGCTCTCTATTACCTCAGTCGAAGACTAGTGGGGGCAGAAGCAAAATACACCCCGATTGAGAAGGTCTGTCTCACCTTAGTCTTCGCAGTCAAGAAGCTGAGGCATTACATGCTCTCGCATGAAGTGAGCCTGATTTCTAAGGCCGACCCAGTCAAGTACATTCTCTCCCAGCCAGTCTTGAAGGGACGTCTCGACAAGTGGGCCGTTCTATTAATGAAATTTGACATCACCTACATGCCGCAGAAGGCCGTTAAGGGTCAAGATGTGGCCGATTTCCTTGCGGCACACCCTGTGCCTGAAGATTCCCCACTGGCCACAGAGTTGCCTGAAGATGAAACATTGGAAGTGGGCCAGGTCCAGCAGATTGCCTAGTAGCTGCACTTTGATGGAGCTTCGAGAACAGAAACAACCCCGTCCGGGCACACAAAAGTAGGTGCCGGGGCCGGCATCGTCCTCGAATCCCCGGAGGGAGAAGTATTACACATGTCCTGTTCCATTAACAAGCCCTACACAAATAATGAGGTAGAGTATGAAGCTCTGATCATCGGTCTCCAAGTCGCTTTGCAAATGGAGATTAAAATACTACGCGTGTTTGGTGATTCATTATTAATCGTCAAACAGGTCTAGGGATAGTTTGACGTCTAAAAACACGTACTACTCCCTTACCATGCCAAGGCGAAATGGCTCATGTAGCAATTCTACCTCATTGAGATAGGCCATGTCGCCAGAGGAGAAAATGCACAAGCCGATGCATTAGCAAAATTGGCAAGTTCATTGGCAGTCCCGCCAGATGGATCCCTCAACATCCGGGTGGTATATCAACGCCAAGTGCCTAGCATGATAGAAGAGCCATAAGAAGAAAAGCTCAAGGTCGCTACAGCGGAAGCCGTTAGTCGGCCTGACTGGAGGGCCCCCCTTATGCAGTGGTTTAAATACCAGCAGTTGCCCAGGATGAGATAAGAGAAGATCAAGCTGATCAGAACAAAGGACTCTTATGAGGTCCAGAATGGGATCCTATTCCGAATTATGGCAGATGCCAAACGGAAGGTGCTACTGCGATGCCTATCCACCGAAGAAGCTTGAAAGTTATGAAAGAGGTTCACGTCGGAACAGCTGGCGCACACCAGGCGGGACCGAAGATGAAAATTAAGATAAAGAAGCTTGGCTATTACTGGCCGATAATGTTCGATGACTACTGAAAGTATGCCAAGTCTTGTCAAAAATGTCAGGAGCACGTGACGGTGCCCAGGAGACTGCCCGTGCCACTGCACCCAACACTGCCTAGCTGTCCGTTTGCCTAGTGGGGAACAGACGTCGTGGGACCACTACCCGCATCACCCGCTAGGTGAAAGTACATCTTGGCGGCAACTGATTACTTCTCCCGATGGGCGGAAGTTGTTGCTTTGAAAGAAGTGACTGGGGAGATCATTGCCAAGTTTATCTGTCGCAACATCATATTCTGGTTTGGCACTCCGAACCGAATTATCTCGGATAATGGAAGCCACTTTCGCAACCAGAAGGTCTACCGACTAGCAGAAAAATACAAGATTGACTGGAGGACGTCAACCCCTTATAACCCATAGGCCAATGGCTTGGCTGAAGCTTTCAATAAAACTCTTTGTACTCTCCTGTCCAAGATTGTTAATTCCAACAAGAGAGACTGGGAAGAGAACATGTATGAGGCCCTGTGGGCATATCGAACTGTATACAAAACTCCAACGAGTTGTTCACCATTTTCCTTAGTGTATGGCTCAGAGGTAATCATCTCCATCGAGCTGGAAATACCTTCCCTTCGGGTCGCAATCCAACACGGGTTGGTCCGGGAAGAGCAAACAAATGCCGAGCGAAGGCTCGAAGAGCTCTCCAACTTGGAGGGGAAATAGCTCCAAGCCCAGCAGAACATCCAGGTCTATCAGGCATGGATAGCTCGCGCCTTTGACAAGCTTGTCAAGGAGCGTGAATTCAAGAAGGGTGACCTCATTATGGTCAAGAGAAGGGAAGTCATGGCTTCCAACCCCAAGGGCAAGCTAAATGAGAATTTGACGGGGACATCAGAGCAAGAGCACTAACATTTTATTTTCATTTATGTCCTTTAGTTTATTTTTATATCCTTGGGAAAGCATATGTGCAATTGTAAGTCTTTATAAGCCAATTTGTCATTCCCTAGGATTCTTTGGGCTTTTGTGCAAAAGTCTAGTAGGACCAGCAAGGGGCCCCCATCTCCTTTCCTATTGGTCCACCTAAATCTTAGGGCCCATGTGGGGTCAGTCAAAGGTCCAAGGTGAGCTTCTAGATGGCTTGACCATTCAAGGGGACAATTGGATTAAAAAGTCCAATATTCCAACCCTTAAAGTCCAAGATGCTTCTCCCTTATAATATAGTTTATCCCATGTTATAATTTTTATTTAATTTGGTCATTTGACCACATGGGGAAGAAAATCCCCTCTCTCCCATGAAATTCTCAGCCCCCACCCATTGCCATTCTCTATATAAGCATATGTATAGTGTCATTAGAGATTTTAATGAAGAATTAAGCATTTTTGGCAAGAGCAAGCCCAAGGGCACCCCTTGTGTCTCTCCTCCCCCTCTTGCAGATGGATTTCTACTGAATCTTGGGTGTGAATCCCTCTCCTGCATTCTCCTTAACCCCTCTGAGTTCTTCTCTACCGTCGCCGCCGCCGTTCGAGCCGCCATCACGCCGCCACTACCACTCGTCGGAGTTCTGTCTCCATAAGGACAGAACCTCACCTACGAAATTTTATCTTTTTTTATGGTTGTCTGTTCGAGCCCTAATTTTGAGGGTTTGTCATGTCCATCTCCCTTAACCTCCAGCTCAAATTTCGTGTCATTTGGAAGTCATTTGGTATTTTTCCAATATTTTTGTCTGTCCTCTCAGTAATCTACCCTTCTACAGATCTATGGGAAAGAGTCGCCTTGTTGTAATTTTCCCACCCACTTATCAATTTCAAAAACATCACAAAAATTCCTCAGTGTTCCTCACATATACCCCCTTCCACCAAAATTTTCGTGGAGTCTAGAAAAATCATTTCCCCTTCAGTCAAAGGTCAGTTTCAGGCAGTTCCCTTGCTGCCCTGTGTGTCTATCAGTCCGAGTCAGAAAACAACTCAGTCTTGCCGAGCCTCCCATTTCTCATCCCTTCATTGGATCGACCTACAAAATTTATATGTGGTATATCTGGGAGTCCACTTTCCCACCCAACCAGTTTCACCTCGATCCGAATTCGGATCTGAGAGAACTCATTTTTGCCGCCGAGGCACCCAAATTTGTTCCCTGTGCAGATCAGAAAACTCAGTCCGGGAATAAATCGTGCAAAATTATCAAAAGTCAACTTCTGGAACCGCCACTTCAGGGAGTCGATCTGGGACATCCCGCCCTCGTCCCAGGCAAGCGACGCCTTCAGAAGACCTCAGGAGGGCATCGTTCCTTTGGAATCTACGCCTTGCTGTCCAGCGAGTCAGAACCGAGTCGGTGCAGTACCGAGTCGGTGCAGGACCGAGTCGGACTAGCAGGCCGAGTTCGTGCCGTACACACCTCCAGATTGCTGCCCGTCAACCGAGGGTCGGTCCTCCCGGGCCCCACTTGTAGCCCTTTACCTCCCTGCGTGTAGTGGGTAATAAAATTCACGGTTGTAATTAACTTTTTACTATTGTTACCGGGAGTTACCGTAACTGGCCGAGGTCGTCTTCCCCACGCCCAGAGCGTGGAGGTATCATGTTCTCTCTCTTACTCGTCTTTGCTTTACTCGTATTTATTCATATATGCCGCTGCATGTGATAGGTTATTAGCCCGTTATATCATTTTTATCACCGCTGCGAGTGAGTGATTGTAACCCGTCCCGTGACTCAATCTTAGTTAACGCGGAAAGGTCGATACCCGAGACTCACTGCTAGTTTCTCAACCGCGCACGGTCCAGCATTTCCCTCGCATAGGGACGATCGCGAGCTAGAGTCCCAGGTCGCGTGTCCATCCCGCATCAATTTGGTATCAGAGCCCTAGTTGAGTCTAGGGTAGTCATTTGCAAAACTCAAAAAAAAAGAGTCGTTTAAGTCGAGTCTAAGTCTAAGTCGGTCTAAGTGTCACATTTGCATACCATTAATCGGTATATGAAAAGGTGTTGTCCGAACGTTAGGCTATGTCTATCGGGAAGGCCGCACACTTGCGCGAGTGATATTCGGATCGATTAACTCCGCCACGTACCGAGTCTAGGGTCCTTAGTGTGCATTAGTTAGTGCATTCCAACCTTGCATAGTCGATCTAGTGTCTTGTCACCAACTGTTGGTATGTCCATTCACTAGCGTCCCTGTGTCCCATGGATGACCAAGGGGCCGCATATTCTGCATGGTGGCGATACTATCTAAGATGGGAGAACCACCCGGACCACCCCAAAAGGCCCGTAGCCCGGGACTTCTATGGCTCCGAAAACCCGAGTGACTACTTAGAGTGGGAAGCCGTTATGGATGACTACTTTGAGTGTTACCTTATGTCAGGTCCCGCGCAAGTCGACTTTGCCAAAAGGTGACTTTTTTATGAAGCCGCCGAAACATGGAGGGACATCAAATATTTTCGGGAGCATAGGAGACAAAGGCCCATCGAGTCATGGTGGGATTTGAAGAGAACGCTTAGGAGGGTCTACCTTCCCTGCCCACCTACCTCCAACCACGGGGGTCATACCACTAGCCAACCCCACCAACTCACCCACAATCAAGTGGGCCACACTTCCAACCAACCCTGCCCCTTCACCTCCATCCAAGTCCACCAAAGCAACCCCAATCAAGTGGCCCTCCCAATCACCTCCAACCAACCAGCCCTTGGCACCTCCGTCCAATCCCACCCAATCGCCTCCAACCAAGTGGAAGCCCCACTTATAGTCGAGTCTAGGTCCGCATCCGGGCTGAGAGATGAGGAGCGAGTCCACCCCGAGGCCCCTACTCCAACCTGCACATTAGATGAAATCAAGAAAATACTTTCGGATTGGTTGGAAAGGATAGAAAGGACACATGCTCCTTCACCACCCGTGAGTGCTCCATTGCCACTTTCTACTTCCGAACTTTATTTGGAACCATCTTATTTGGAGCCACCCAAGCCCGAGCCACCCGTGTTTCTAACGGGTACGCTTTTCATCACCGAGCCGCTTCTTAGTTGGCTCAAGGATGGCTTGGTCCCACTTCCTTACCCATCCATGGACCCCACCTTACCTCTAGTGCCCGTCAACTCCTGCCATACGACATTCCAGTCTAGTCACCATGTTGATACCTTGGATGACCTTGTTATGGGATTAGACTCGCAATGGCAGTTGACGCACTCCTTGGCCCGAAGCTTCGACCAACCCCCTAGTCTTAGCTTCACCCATCCGGCCTTAGGGTCCATTACCTCCGTGTGCACCGTGGGTTCTGTCACCACGGAGATTCTTATGTTCCTCCCCATACCGACCGAGCCCGACTTCATACCCTTTTGTCTGAGGGATGAATCATACTTCCTACCTACGATCACCATCCCACCCGCCACAATGCATGAAGATGACCATGCGCACCTTGAAGACTTCTGCACATGGGACCGTGACTTGTGGGAGCCCACCATAAGGGGTCTTACCTTCTTTGATCCCTTTTGACCCATTCCCTAGTGGACCCCTAGACCCACCATATATACTTCACTTCTTCGAGGGAGTCTACTACCACACCCCTACCCCACGGGCCAGGTCATTTATACCCACCAAGCCCGTTCTCGATACACCAACACCCAGTTCTCCTAGCCCTCTCAAGTCTCCCAAATCCAAAGGGCCGTCCATGCATGACTGGGTCATACTAGAGCGTCTAGGTGTTTCCCATTCCGCCAACCACCGGTTACGTCAAATGCATGCTTGGCACATATTCGGGTGTCCTGGTCCGTCGTCGCCTATGCGTAGGTCGGACTAACATTAGGTTTGTTTAGGGTCTTTGTCTTTGTGAGTCTTTGTTTTGTTTGTCTGTCGTGTGTCTGTGCATACATCGAGTCGCGTCGGTTTTGTAAGATCGCGTTGTTAGTCCCTTTTGAGTATGAGACTTGTCGGACTTCGGGATCGGTTATACTTTACATATCAGATCTAGTCACATAAGGGACAAGCGGTGATTCCTAGTGAGCCTTTGAGCTGCTTCCTTCATTTGAGAGTGACCCCACCCCGGAGTGTCCACCTCTAGCCTCCTCCTAGACAGCGTGTGCATATCGAATCTATACGGGATGAGCAGGTGTCGATTACTTGGAGTGGAGCGTACTCTGCGCTTCCAGGTTCGGTGATGCATCCGTCGGAGTTACTCGAGCAGCCACACCCCTTACTCGACGGGGTCCAGTTCTTCCCACCCGGGGAGAATTGATGGGGACATCAGAGCAAGAGCACTAATAGTTTATTTGCATTTGTGTCCTTTAGTTTATTTTTATATCCTTGGGAAAGCATATGTGCAATTGTAAGGCTTTATAAGCCAATTTGTCATTCCCTATGATTCTTTGGATTTTTGTGCAAAAGTCCAGTAGGACCAGCATGGGACCCGCATATCCTTTCCTATTGGTCCACCTAAGTCTTAAGGCCCATGTGGGGTCAGTCAAAGGTCCAAGGTGAGCTTCTAGATGGCTTGACCATTCAAGGGGACAATTGGATTAAAAAGTCTAATATTCCAACCCTTAAAGTCCAGGATACTTCCCCCTTATAATATAGTTTATCCCATATTGTATTTTTTATTTAATTTGGTCATTTGACCACATGGGGAAGAAAATCCCCTCTCTCCCACGAAATTCTCAGCCCCCACCCATTGACATTCTCTATATAAGCCTATGTATAGTGTCATTAGAGATTTTAATGAAGAATTAAGCATTTTTGCCAAGAGCAAGCCCAAGGGCACCCCTTGTGTCTCTCCTCCCCCTCTTGCAGATGGATTTCTACTGAATCTTGGGTGTGAAGCCCTCTCCTACATTCTCCTTAACCCCTCTGAGTTCTTCTCTGCCGCCGCCGCCGCCGTTCGAGCTGCCATCGCGCCGCCACCGCCACTCGTCGGAGTTCTGTCTCCATCAGAACAGAACCTCACCTACAAAATTTTATCTTTTTTTTTATTTTTCTGTTCAAGCCCTAATTTTGTGGGTTTGTCCTGTCCATCTCCCTTAACCTCCAGTTCAAATTTCGTGTCATTTGGAAGTCATTTGGTATTTTTCCTATATTTTTGTTTGTCCTCTCAGTAATCTGCCCTTCTGCAGATCTACGGGACAGAGTCACCTTGTTATAATTTTCCCACCCACTTATAAATTTCCAAAAAAATCACAAAAATTCCTCAGTGTTCCTCACATATACCCCCTTCCACCATAATTTTCGTGGAGTCTAGAAAAATCATTTCCCTTTCAGTCAAATGTCCGTTTCAGGCAGTTCCCTTGCTATCCAGTGTGTCTGTCAGTCCGAGTCAGAAAACAACTCAGTCTTATAGAGCCTCCTATTTCTCATCCCTTCGTTGGATTAACCTACAAAATTTATATGTGGTAGATCTGGGAGTCCTCTTTCCAACCCCACCATTTTCACTTCGATCTGATTTCGAATCTGAGAGAAATAATTTTTGCCGCCGAGGCGCGCAAATATGTTCCCTGTGCAGATCAAAAAACTCAGTCCGGGAATAAATCGTGCAAAATTATCAAAAGTCAACTTCTGGAACCGTCACTTCAGGGAGTCGATCTCGGACATCCCGCCCTCGTCCCAGCCAAGCGGCGCCTTCAGAAGACCTCAGGAGGGCATCATTCCTTTGGAATCCGCGCCATGCTGTCCAGCAAGTCAGAACCGAGTCGGACCAGCAGGCCGAGTTCGTGCCGTACGCACCTCCAGATTACTGCCCGTCAACCCAGGGTCGGTCCTCCCGGGCCCCACTTGTAGCCCTTTACCTCTCTGCGTGGAGTGGGCAATAAAATTCACGGTTGTTATTAACTTTTTACTATTGTTACCGGGAGTTATCATAACTGGCCGGGGTCATCATCCCCACGCCCGGAGCGTGGAGGTATCGTGTTCACTCTCTTACTCGGCTTTGCTTTACTCGTATTTATTCATATATGCCGCTGCATGTGATAGGTTATTAGCCCGTTATATCATTTTTATCACCGTTGCGAGTGAGTGAGTGTAACCCGTCCCGTGACTCAATCCGAGTTAACGCGGAAAGGCCGATACCCGAGACTCACTGTCGATTTCTCAACCGCGCACGGTCCAGCGTTTCCCTCGCATAAGGACGATCGCGAGCTAGAGTCCCAGGTCGCGTGTCCGTCCCGCATCAGAATTGGCTTGGACTCTATGTGATCCAGAAAGTCTACGAGGGCGGAGCGTATGTAATAGTCAATCATCGGGGGGAGGTTCAGTTTCCACCCCTTATTGGTAGGCATCTAAGATTGTATCACGCTCCGATTTCCCCATTCAATGAATAATACATTTCTCCACCCCACCACGAGTGAATTTGCCTTATTATTGTCTGGATGGTTTGCCCACTATTCACCATGCATTTCAAAAAAAAAGAAGAAAGAAAGGACAAAAGAAAAAAAGAAAAGAAAAGAAAAGAAAAGAGAAGAAAGGAAAAGAAAAGAAAGGAAAAGAGAAAAAAAAGAAGAAAAGAAAAGAAAAGAAAAGAAAAGAAAGAAGAAAGAAAGAATGAGGAGGAACCAGTCCTTCTTTTATTAACTCTCGCTCTCATCTCTGAGAATATTTCAATAAACAAATCAACCATGTCAGCCCTTGTCGTCCTGTCGGCACTGACGAAGAAACACCCCACCCGAACCTTTAGTCCGGGATCGGGGAATCAACCTTTCTCCTTGCATTGGCACCAGCCCGTACCAACGAGTATTTCAATAAACAAATCAACCATGTCAGCCCTTGACATCCTGTCGGCATTGACGAAGAAACACCCCACCCGAACCTTTCGTCTGGGATCGGGGAATCAACCTTTCTCCTTGCGTTGGCACCAGCCCGTACCAACGAATATTTCAATAAATGAATCAACCATGTCAGCCCTTGACATCATGTCGGCACTGACGAAGAACACCCCACCCGAACCATTCGTCCGGGATTGGGGAATCAACCTTTCTCCTTGCATTGGCACCGACCCGTACCAACGAATATTTCAATAAATAAATCAACCATGTTAGCCCTTGACATCCTGTCGGCACTGACAAAGAACACCCCACCTAGACCCTTCGTCCAGGATTGGGGAATCAACCCTTCTCGTTATGTTGGCACCAGCCCAGTACCGACGAATACACCAAGAGACAAACAAACCACATCCGCCCCTGGCATCCTGTCGGCATAGACAAACAACCCACTTTCGACCAAGACCTCCCGTCTAGGTCGTTGAACGAACAAACTCTTCTCTCCGTCCCTTCGGGTGACGGACAACCCCTTTTGACCAAGACCTCCGGTCTAGGTCATTGAATGAACAAACTCTTCTCTCCGTCCCTTTGGGTGACGGACAACCCCTTTTGACCAAGACCTCCTGTCTAGGTCATTGAATGAACAAACTCTTCTCTCTAGAAGGTGACAAGCAACCCCTTTCGACCAAGACCTCCTGTCTAGGTCATTGAATGAACAAATCCTTCTCTCCGTCCCTCCAAGGTCGAATCAACTTACTCGGGCAAGCGCACCGGTGGCACCATTTGGTTAATCGCACGACGAACATGATGGAGTGGTCCCCTCGTCCCTCCCCTGGAAGGGCGACCACTCTCCTATGCTCTTACACGAACTCCACTAGGTACTCCCCGCATGAGCTATTAGTAGGAACATGCACTCTACCACAGGGCAAGAAAGAAAAAGGAAAAGATTCTCGAACACCACACATACACAAGAGGCGTGTGAAAAAATTATATTATATTCTTGTTTGAAAAAAGTTACATGGGCCTCGGGGAATACCCCGATGTTACATGCAAAAAAGAGAAAAGGGAGAAGCTAGAAGAAGGAAGAAGGCGGCTAATCTATCCCCTGAAAGATCTTCTCGAGAGGAAGAATCCCGACGTGGGGAAACTTTACCATTTCACGCAGTCGGCCTTCCTGTGCATCAAGGCACTCTAGCTCTATTGTCACCAAGGCCACTTCAACCTCAGCGACGCCCAGCTCCTCGATCTCTCTGGCCTTGGTTGCCTCAGCCTCTACAAGATCGGACTCAGCCTTAGCGAGCCAGCCCCTGAGCTTCTCTATTCTGCTCTCCAAGGCATGAATGTTGTCACTGCTTTCATCCAAGGCCCTCTGGTGTTGCTCCCTATTGTCCCTCCAAACCTCTAGGGCCTGCAAATATTCATCCTTATGTGCGCCGATAGTTGCAAGTTTGGTCGGGGCTTGCTTCTCGAGGAACTCACGACGGTTTACATATTTCAATAATAATAGAATCCGCCGCGACCATTCTTCCAGGGGACAGCCCATCATCTGCAAGGTCCCGGTTAGCTGCATGACCACGATGTGAACCCCTTTTTACGTGAGCGAAGGGTTGGCGAATATCATCGACCGCAGCGTCAGCAAGGTCTGACGGACTGGCAGATCCGAAGCAACATGACCTATTGAAGGCACGGCCGGCGGGCTGAACTCCACAATGCTGTCCACCGCCGCCCATAGCTCGGCGTCCACCGCTGTCGATGAATATGGGAGAGCCAACGTCGAATGGTCGGATCCCTCTGGTTTGGGGGATAGGACTTGTCCAATCACTGCAAGAGGTGAAGGCAACACTGCAACAGAAGCATCCGACGCCACCATGATGAGCGACTGCACCATTCCCACTTGCTGGGTAAGACCCGCATCTGATAATGATGCTTCCACCGCCGGGATTGAAGCCACGGTCTCGTCCAAAGAGTAAACGGCCGCGGGAGCCGAATCAGACACCGCGGTGGACAAACTTGTTTCTACTTCCGCCTCCTCAGCACGACCAGAGTCTGTCGTCACCTCGCAGGCTGGAAGTGCAAGAGTCGCTGCCTCGGTCGAGGGAAGGGCATCAACCAAATGGCTCGATACTGCTTCTAAAGGACCTGCACCCCTTTCTACCTGGGGCTCCATGTGGACGTTAAAAAAAGTCGATGATGAGCATACGGCACCCGCGTCTACGCGCTCAAGCGCAAGTCGAAGCCGGGAGGGCCGAACAAATCCATACCTTACCCAATCAGGACGAGAGCTCATTTGGTGGTCCGCCATCCATTAAGAACGCCCCTGAGCAAAAGATATGGCCACACCTCTACGATCGGCCTTGCCGAGAGCTGAATCAAAGAAAAGACGGGAACTCCGGCACAGTTTCGGCATATGCCGGAAGTCACGCAAAGTCCTGGACCGAGCCCCAGAAGCTGCGAACGGAACATTACGGAGGTCGTGCATCGCAACTAACACATTCAGGGAGTGCCAACATTCATATAAACGGCCACGACTTCGAAACGAATCCGTTCGGTGTTTAAAACGGCGCGGAAGGGCCTTAAAACGGCACCCCTTAAACCGGTGCGCCCCCTTGCTACACCGGCACGCTCCATGTTCTTTCGAATGCTGATCCGGCGCCACCTTTACCCAAATACGGCGCGCTCATTTGAAGGAAGTGCCCCCTTAATACGGTGCCACCTTTGATGTCTTAATATGGCGCGCTCATTTCATATGGTTTAAAACGGCGCGGGGGAATAGTGACCACACCGTTTTAACCGAAGGGCCATCCTGTCCGCTAGCTGATACCCTGTTTCACGCTAGTGTGAGCGCACAGAGAACATTCAATGCCCATCCCATAACCCTTTAATGATTGAGGAGCTGTGCACGCCTGAACTCGACAGCGCAACAGTTGCAGCGGCGAAGAAAAGCAGAGTAATGGCAACATCGTACTGTGCAAATCGACGGACGACACCGCAGCTTGTCAAGCCCGTCTGTTCAGTAAACAAGAGGAAGGAAAGGTAACCCCTCCTATATAATCTTTGCAGGTTCGATAGAGCAACCAACTGGCTTTCCCTGGGCTTTCCCCCGGCTGGCCATTTTTGGTGGAAAAGGCTCTCGGCTGTGGGCAGTGAAGAGAAGAAGAAGAAAAGAGAAGGAGTTTGGCCCTCCGGCGCCAACAAGGTGAAAAGAAAGAAAGAAAGAGTGTGTGAGAGAGGGAAGGTGAGTCCGGAGGGGGGAGGAGCTTGTGCTCCATCCCCTCTCCCCCACCGGTGTATCTCCTTCATCCCCCGTCGATGTATTCTCTCTCTTCTCCCTTGCAACGTTCCCCTTTTTTTTCCCTTGAGGATGAATGAAAAGAATGGGTTCTCTGAGCATGCGTAGCATTCCATTTTTGTGATCTCTTCCCTTTGCTCTCGATCTTCTTATCATCCAGGGGCCTCGGAGGTCTGCCTCTCCGTGGCGCGACCATTGGGGAATCCGTCCGTGGGATGAAGAGGTATAGCCTTCTATGGCGAACATCTAAATCATCACCCGTGAGTCGTGGTCACTCTCGTAGGCTGGCCCTCGAGCGTTCCACACTCACACTTGGGCTAACAGACCGCCATGAGGCCGTTCCGCATTTTTGAGAGTTTACCCGGGAGTAATCCGTGTGGTGGCTTTCGCTTCTCTCTGGCAAGTCCCTGTCCGGGGGAGGTGCTGCCCGATTTTCACCGGGGGGGGCTAAGAACACACAAGAACAAGTGAACAAATTGAGCCTCTGAAGAACAAACTGAGCCTTTAATCCAACACACAGTAAACTCTGTGAACTAAACCCCCCCCCCCCGAACGAACACTTAAACATCCATGCTAATTCACCTCAATAAACGACTAAAACGATTAAAACCCCCTTTTCATCAACTTAATCTGCCAAATGGATGAACAAACCAACCATCAAACCGGCTTCCAGGTGAAAGAAAAGAAAGACACAGTCAAAAGCAATGAACTAAACCCTCGGGAGAGGCTATTCCGGCGTGGGCTATTCCAGCGCGGTCACTATTCCCCCACGCCGGTTTGGCCCCACTCTCAAAACCCATTCCCTTTATCATATCCGGCGTGGCCCCTGTTCACCACCTTCCCGGCGCGCCCTTTTCACATGCTATTCCAGCGCGATCACACCCGGCGCGCCCCTCCTTTAAGGCCTCTAATTCGGCGTGGTTCCTTTAGCATCCTGATCCGGCGCGGCCTCCCTTGGGCCCCTATTCCGGCGTGCCCCTAACCTCTACTTAATCCGGCGCGCTCCCTTGTTGACACTAATCCGGCGCCCCTCCTTAATACAAAAAGGAATAAACAGCCAAAAATAGAAAGATCCAAAGCAAAAAAATAATAAAAGATCAATGCTAATAAAAGAATAAAAGGGACTCGATCCCCCCGACCTGACTGTGCAGGTCGATCCGCGTGTGAGGTCGCACGTTGGTGAGCTCGGGCTCCACACTTAACAATTCACTCCCCCGGACTGGGTGCAAAGAGAAAATCAATGATGCCTTGTGGTATTGAACGTGGACCTCGGAACCCCCGACATGGTCATGATCCGAACACATCTCGGGTTAATAGCTCGTTAACTCGACCAGCTTCTACCGGGATCTAATCCCACACTTGCATTAAACTTGCCATACTCACGGCAGACATTTGTATGGTTTTATCGTCGTCTTCGATACTTCAAACGTGGACTCGCATCCGAACAATGAATGGTCTGACCCTGACCGACATGCACGCATACCTTGGAACCTTCGTTTCCCTGAACTGTGTGTGAAGAGAAAAGCAATGACGCCCCATGGCATCAGACGTGGACCTCGGGAACCCCGTTATGGCCATAGTCCGAAACCATCTCGGGCCGATAGTTCATCAGCTTGACCCACCTCTATCGGGATCCAATCCCGCATCCACATTAAACTTGTCGTATCCACGGTAGACATCCGTACAGCTTTGTCGTTATTTTCGATGCTTCAAATGTGGACTCTCGTTCGAACAGTGTATGGTCCGTTAGTGATCGACATATATCCCGAGATCTAATCCTGCGCTTGCATTAAACTTGCTGTACTCACGGCAGACATTTTTATGGGTTTATTTCCGTTTATGTCTTCAATACAGATCTTTGCCCGAACATAGAATGGTCCATGAATGACCAACAAAATCTGAATGGAACGAGACAGCGCTCATCTTCCCCGAACCCAACATGTAGGAATATCAATAAGACCTTCGTGAGTCACGTCTGGACCTTGGGTTTGCCCCAACCATGGTCATTGCCTGACCCATATCATAGGCCTATAGCCAGCTATCTCTGTATATGTCTTTATTTTGGAATCTAGTCTCGGGACACTTTCCCGCTGCCCTTCGGCACCCGAAATATTAACGATGCCCACGCAAGCCTCGTTTGGACCACGGGAGGCGCCCCTGGAATGGTCCTGACTCGATCTCGCACCGGGCCAATAAACTCGCTGATTCCCGACCTCTCTAACCGGGATTCAACCGAATGTCTCCTATCCCTTTGAACAATAAATTTGCCATACCCCGGCATACATATGCTTCGGTTTTCCCCGTGACGATCATGATTTTCTGAAGCCGGACGCTCGTCCGAATATCAAAATGGTCCCTTGAGTGACTGACATATTTCGAATGCTTGCCCCCCTACACATCGGGCTTTGCGACTGATTCGAGACCGCTATCGGCTTGTTTCTCTCGACATAGTTTCCTGGCCATGAGGCCCCGATTCCCGGTGATTAATCAAGGGTGTTCTCCTCTCCGAGGGTATGTAATTAACGCCGTGACCTTTACGGCACGGCGGGTTTTGGTCCTGACACGAACTACACAATCGTCTGATTAGTCAGATCAAGCGCACAATAAATCGTCACCTTTGTGACTGGCACGCCCACGCACTTAATAAACCCAATAAACAAATAAACAAAGATCTTAATAAAAAGTGTGTCCACACTCCCCCGAGGGCGTAGTAAGGATCGTTAATATCTTCCCCATGAATCGGGCTTCCTCCGGCACAACCGACTTCGGGATAGGCGGAAGTGGGATTACAAGCTGTGGAATGGCTCCAATTCACAGAAGAGATGCCAAGGATCCCGTGTCCGGTCCCAAAAGTGTCTTCAACCTCCGGGCCGCCTGCAGACAAAGGACGAGCTCCACCTGGGGACAGCTCTGCCAGTTCGGACAGTGGGCCCCCTTCGGGGCGTTGTCATTATATGTCCACGCAGAGCGAGGTCAACCACTCACTGTTGACACCCGTTTTATGCCGATAAGCTGCCTCATTTCCCTTACTCCCATTAGTTGATGACTCGAGTTGTTCATCATTCATCGGGCCATTTTTGTGGCATGTCGTGGGCTCATTTTATGGGTCGTCTCCCTCCTTGGTGCAATTCGTGGTGATTCGGAGCATAATGGGCCTTGGCTTTGTTCGATTGAACGTATTTTACAAGAATCAAGTGCCTAAAGGCATGAACGGTTTCACATCAGCCGTTCATAAGGTGGGCGGTTGAATATAGACCGTTCATATATTTTGGCTAATTTCTGAGATTTTTCTGAATATCCACCGACAGGCTTTTGTGCGGTGTGATTAGAACCGTTCAATACCATGGACGGGCCTGTTACAACCGCCTGTATCTCAGAGTCCTACGCACGCCTGTTTTCTCAGAGAATTATCCAAATGATTCGAATTATCACCGATAGTCTTAAACGGTCATCTTTGTGCCGCCCTAAAGTAAAACGGTCTATATACAACCGTTCATATGTTCAGAGTCCAACGGCGAACTTTTCGGCTGGTTCGAGAGATAGTTGGGGATAATATTCTGATTATTCAAATTTCCACCGACAGAATGGACGGTCCTAATTAGACCGCCCATGCCTTGTGCGGCCTATCGTAAGACCGTTCAAGCCGTCGGCTGTCGATTTTCAACCGATTTCATCCCATTTATCTCATGGTTTTATCCTCAACTTGTTTTGATGATTTCTCCGCGGATACTTAACCATTTTTGATGCCGTTTCGGCTGGATGGAAGAGTATGATATTATCTACGAATTATCTTTTGTGTGTTCGACCCGAGAATATATAAACCCCCGAATTTCGAGGCTGGCGTGGGAGGCTCTATAAATAGACCCTACGGCCGGACGTCGAAAGGGGGGGAGATTTTGGTCGACGGCGAAGCCCTGCCGCATTTTTGAGCGACCTAGCACCAAGGAGGGAGGCTCTCTACGTCCGCACGAGCCTCCGGTCAAGGGAGTAGCCCAGTCTTCATAGTTCTTTCGTTCTGTAGCTTTCGCCGTTTTCTTTCATTGCATGCATTGTTCCCATCCGCGTACCCCCCCTCCTTCTCATTATCATGCACACAACCATCCCGTTTTTTGTCACCCTAGGGGTTTAAAACCCCCCAGGTATTCCCCTTTTCATTTGATTCATGCTTAATTATTCTCGTTTGAATACATACTACATTGTTTAGGGCTAATCTGGGTGTTTCTTCTGTGTCTCCACGTTGTTTCGCAGGTCAGCATCTAATCAGCACGAGGCCCATCCCCTCTGGCCGGCCAGAGAGGGTGGAGGTCGAGCCCCTTTTCATCTTGCTGAGTGAAGGTCCTTAGTGGCTATCCTCCGGCCGTTCATCAGTACGCGCGGTGCATCCACGACCGTCCTTCACTGGAGCGCGGTCCGTCTGGCGCCGTCCATCTCACTGCAGCAGTTCCTCCCGCATCCCTCGCAGCGTCCTAGGGCGGTCTATCGTAAGACCGCTCAGCATAGGGTGGTTCTAAGGGAGCCGTTCATTCCTCAGCGCTGCACTAAGGCGAGTGTCTCCCCATTTTCCAAGGTACGGCGTGCCTGTCGCGTACGGCATCTTGGTGGCGATCACGGTACTTTAGTTCATTCCCTATTTTCTCTTCCCTCTCTCACTTGTCTCACACACTTGACCAACTTTTGACCCTTAGTGAAAGGGGAGAGAGGAGGGAAATATATATCTACACCCCTTTTGTGGCGATCACGGTGGGACCCCTAATGCCCATCGTGCTTTTGAGTTGCTGACCCTTCCTAGTCGTTGTCAAGGTTTCCTTCTTGGAGTGATTTACAGGTTGGATGCAGTTTCTGTCCTCTGGCGCACATGCGATTCTTCCAGGGCCGTCTACTAATACGTACGGTTGATACCCAACCGCTCATATACTCTGCCATCAGGTTTATCTACCCCGGCCTTTCTTGTTGCAGACGGCTCGCTGTAAGCCGTCCATCCGTTTGAGCGGCTTGTAAACAGCCGTCCCACGCTCAGGCGCAGGTATGCTGTACTTTTTAGGTGGCAGATACGCGGCTGTGAGGCGGCTGTTCAAGTGTGTGAGCGGGTGACTATCGGCCGTCTGTCTGGTATGTCCCTTGCTTTCTGCTCATACATTACGGCTGGATATTGACCGCCTGAGTACTTAGCGCGGTCAGAGGAGGACCGCACATCTCCTGTCGCAGTGCATTTATTTCATCTTGCTTAGTTCTTTCGGCTGATATATATATTGCTCCTGGTGCTGTTCATTTGGCTCCCCCCTGCTCTCTTATTATCATTGCATCACCATGCTTTTATTACTCGTGTGTATACTCGCTCATTGATTGATAGCTGCTAGGCTAGTTTGTGCATGCACTCCGGTGCGCATAGGAGCATCGACATCTTCCCATATTAGTTGCATTCCTACCGAGGTAGAGTTTCCTCTCGTCTCCATATTCCTTGGAGCCGACTAGGGACCTTGCTGAGGACATCCGTAAGCCCCCGTGAGCCGTGGATTCCCACACGGACGCCGGGCAGGTTGTACCGTATCCACCCCAGTCTAGGGTTGCATTCGCGAGTGAGAGGTCCCGATAGAGTCACACAATTCCTCGTTTCTCATCCCAATCAGGCACCTAGTGGTCGAGAGAATTGATATTTTCATTAATCCACTAAGGTTCAACCACAAAAATATAAGGAACTGACGAGCATCATTTCAAGAACTTGATTGCATTACTGAGTGATTCTGCTCTCATCTCGCTCCATTGTATGCTTACTACTTGCTTGGTAGATTTGATTGATTTAGTGTTGCTCGTTCTAGTAGCGAGTGTCTTGGTGTATGTAGGACTGCCTTCTGCCCCCACGATCATCTCCTAGGGTGGATTCTTATTTCCATTCCTACTCCAACCCCTTGTTCGATTCCACTTCTTCTTCCATGTCGTCATACGACTTCTCTGCGGCCCACGATGACTCCCTTCCTCGTGGTCTCCTTGAGGACCCACCTAGGGTCACCCACTTGCAAGGGGGAGAGGGGACGGCCCCTTCACTCCCGAGCTCTCTGGGCGAGGGTCCCCGACCCTCTTTTTCAAACCCGCCCAGTCAAAATTCAGCCAGCATGATCCTCAATATGATGGCCCAGTTGGATCCCACCCAACTCCATCTCATCAGACAAGCTTTGCAAGGGGGCGATGCCCCGGCCTTAGTTCTGGCTCATGCCACGGCCAATGTCGCCACTTCATCTCCTGTGGTCGGGACCACCTCTGTGGCTCCCATTGACCTTACTCCGGTCCGCCCTCAGAACTTTCGTTATCCCAATATAGAAATGGGCCAGGCGTCTACCTCAGTCCATCAGCAACTTGATAAAGGGAAATCCCCGATCCCCACCGTTCCTTATCTTGAGCCGTACCCTACAATTTCTCCACCGCCTCAGGCCCTCATGGCCCCGGCGGACCTCGCTAGGTCGCAGTCAGGGGTGGCCCAGGTGGCTCATACGGATATGGACCCTTCCTCAGCCCATTATCCCTCTTATGGTCCGCCTCCTTCGTCGGTTTATCCTTTGGTCACCTATCCAGGTGCTGCTCCTCTTGCTCCTTCCCCTCCTTCCCGGGAACGGGAAATTCTTGACAAGTGGGCTGCTATGCAGCAACAAATTGATCTCCTCCACAAGCGGGTCGGCCCGCAATCTCTTGCCGATGTCCCTATCCCTAACTTCAGGGACCTACGTTTTCCTTCCTAGTCGGAGCTCCCCGTGTACCGCAAATACGATGGGAACGGCAACCCGTTCATCCATGTCCGGGAGTTCTTATACGAGTCCGCGTAATTCCAGCAAGACGATCGTTTGATGGCCTATTTGTTCCGCCGGTCTCTGGAGGGGATCGCGTTGGAGTGGTTCTACACCTTGCCTATGGAGGAAGCTGAGAATTTCAAGACCGTCAAGGAGAGGTTTATACAGAGGTTTCAGGATCGGGTCGGGCCCGAGTACTCTTTTACTGACCTGGTGGCGGAGAAGATGAAGCCGGAAGAAGACTTCGCAACCTATGCAGACCGCTGGAGACAGATGGCCTCACGGGTGCCCGGGCAGATTCCAGAAGAGGAAAAAGTAAAGTTGTTAATTTCCAATGCTACGCCAACTTTCAGAAACATTCTGGCAATGAATGACATGTCAAACATGCACTAGCTATACAGCAGAGCCAGGTTTATCCAAACCCAATTTAAAGACTCCCCCATCCATTCTTTATTCGAGGCCCAGAAACCCAAAGCCACCAACAAAACCCAGGGCCCCGTCACTGAGGGGGTACAAATTAACGAGCAAGTCCAGGCCGTTCAGTTCCCCCAACACGCCGCTCCACCCCGCTTCCCACCGCCTCAGCGCAACCCCCAGTTCACTGCTCCGCCAGTTCCCCAGCCTGCCTTCCAAGTCCCGCAATACCCTCAACAGGCACCTCCGCCACCTCAACAGCCTCAGCGGCCCCCGCAGTACAATAATGTTCCTCCACCCCCCACCTACGGCTCTGCTCGACCAGCTCCAAAAAGGGCTCATTACCCCCCTGTCCCGGAGACCTTGCCAGATATTTTCTCTGCTCTAATGTATACTGGTGACCTCCAGCTGCCTCCTGAACGCTAGAACTGGAATCCGGCTGCCGACCAATCCCGATATTGTATATTCCATCGGCAACCGGGGCACACGATAGAGCGATGCTACCAATTCAGAGACCTGGTGTATGATTTGCATGAGGGCCAGAGGATTGATTGGGCCCAGATGCGCCAGCTAATTGAGGATATCAAGCAGAGGCAGAGACAGCCTAGGCCGCAACAGGCGGCGCCCCAGCAGCAGCAGCAGCAACAGCCCCAACAGCAACCGCGACCTCAACCGCAGCAGCAAGACCTTGGGATCCATCAAAATCCCATGCCAATGCATCAGCCCGCTCCTCCGCAGCAGCAACAACCGCCGGCACCGGCTCCAGCACAAGTAAATGTGGTCCAACGCCCAGCCCCCAATGCTGGGTGGACGTTTGATGATGAGACCCCCGCCCACCTCTTGGCCTTACACCACCACTACTCTCCCACACCTGCCATCCCCTCCATCCTTAGATCCTCCGCTACACCGCCCGTCACTTCCCCCGCGTCGCCTCTTAGGCCCTCTACATTCCCCTCTACTTCGCCCGTCCTTTCACCATCACCCGCCATGCCTCCCACTATTCCCCCTAAGATTAACCTTTCGCCCATTTCCCCTCCACCAGGGCCCATTAAACCCACTTCAGTCATCCTCACCCCCATCTCCACGCCATTCACCTACCCCACCAGGCCAAGCGGGGGTCCAGTCCAGGCCGTGCAAGCATCGCAATGCGCCCTTCGGAGCGGGCGTCCTTTCCAGAGAATTTTTCCTTCCCCAGGTGCATCTGCACCAAACCCTGCAGTTTCCTCCCCTACAGTTGAACCAGGGGAGATAGACCCGGTGCCGGGCACAAGATATGACTTATTACAGCACTTAGACCGGCTGCCGGCTAAAATCTCAGTGTTAGAACTGATCAAGAGGTCGCCGCTCCACCAAGACGCCCTGAAGATCTTCCTACAGAAAGTTATGGTGAGCGAGGATGTGGCGGTGGATAGCCTGCCCGTGGTCCTGGCCACGATCACAAAGGGGCCCTCTGTCGCATTTGCTGAGTCAGAGCTAGCCCCTCCTGAGGCACGGCAGATGTCGTTATGTATTACCATCTCTTTAAACAAAACAGCCGTGGAATCCGCCCTTGTGGACACAGGGGCATCGATAAATGTCTGCCCATTGAGTACCCTTCGTGCTTGTAATATATCAGAGGACATGCTCAAGCCGACACCAACCACGATAGCCGCATATGATAACTCCAGACGTGCTTGTCACGCGGTGGTAACTGTGCAGGCCGAGCTAGGGCTCTTAGTGATGGATGTAGAATTTTATGTGTTAGACATAGACCCAATGTTCAAAGCCATTCTGGGTCGTCCATGGTTGAATAGTTTGAACGCCATCCCCTCGACCGCCCACCAGTGTCTGAAGTTCCCATTCCAAGGGCGAGTGGTCAAGGTGAAAAGTGTTTCCACAGTTCAAAACGTTGACGCCATAGCAGCCAAGATTCTGCCCACACTGTGGCCAAGTAACAGACCTGTTCTATCTGTCATGGACTTAAACTATTCGTGGGCGTATGCGTCACGCAAACCCACCGTTGCACCAATCAATGTGAAGGTTAAGCCCAAGATGAGAGACTCCAAAGGGTGGCACCTAATTCTAAAATTGGGCTATCAGCCAGGCCGAGGACTCGGCGCACAACTACAGGGCAGAACCAACCCCGTCCCCAAGGGAAGGAAGATGGGCCGCCGGGGCCTCGGCTACCATGAATCCTCCATGTCGATGCTCGGGGACTCTGGGCCGTTGACCTGGGATTACCGGCAACATTTTGTGAAGGGTCCGTTGCAGCCCGACACCTTGAAGACTTCGCCACCCAGCCTTGAAGAAAAGATAGACGAAGCTTGTGCTGTTGCCGATCCGCCACCCCCACCGCAAGGGCTAGCCGGTGACTTGGAAGACTTTGCTAATTGCTTTACAAGGATGTTTTCTGAAGAAGAGGGTGACCCAAAGAAGAAGGAGACGTAGCTGGTAAAGCGCCCTCCGATGCCGTTGGCCCGCCAGGGGCCCCGGAAGACGGGGAGCTCCATCACTACTTATTCTATGTCCCCATCCCGTCTCGCTTCCTGGTTTCAACGGTTGGATTCTGTTCCATGTTCCCCTCCACTCCTGGTCGACCCGTACTTTGCGGAGAGACCTGAAATTCTATTCGTTCCATGTGCTTGCGGGCGCTGCCCGCCCATTGATCTATCAACCTTATTCACTCCTCCTCCTCCAGGAGCCCAGCTCCATGAAATGTGGTTTAAGTCTTCGGACCCTTTCTTTGACTGCATCTTCCCAGAATTGTTTCCCATGCAACTTCCTCCTCCTCTGCCTTCTTCCTCCTGTTGTGTAATCACCTCCGGCCTCCAAAAAAAACGCCAACTTCAAAACGGAGGTCTCCATGGAAGATTACGCTATGTTCTACTCAGATTCCCAGGGGCGTGAGACCCCTGTTTCTTTTCCGGTAGATTTCTTCTCCCCTAGATTAGATGTACAGTGTACAGAGTCTTCTAGGTTGATCGAGTTAGTCAGGGTAGAGTCTAGTTCGCGTTTTGTCAGCCCGTCCACGTCTGCGGCACCTGCCGTAACGCGTCCTCCCAAAACCATCCCCGATAGGTTTCTACAAGATTTGGCTGGGAGATGTCATGCTCTGTTGAAGTGTCCAGAATTTGTGGAGACCGCAATTATCCTGGAAGATGATGAGGGAATTGATGAGGTATGGAGCAAGGATGGACTAGGAGTATATGAAATTATGAATGAGAAAGACCCAGCTGATGATGAGGAAGATGAAATGGATGACACTGCCGACCTATATGCCCAAGGCTTGAAGAAGTTCGACGAGCCTTCCGTAGCAGTGGATGAATCCACTAAAGAAATTAACCTCGGAATAGTAGAGGACCCCAGGCCCATACTTATTTCCGCCAATCTCCCTCCTCCAGTCGAAGAGGAACCTGTCAAAGTCTTGAGGGAGTACAACGATTCTTTCGCCTGGTCCTACGAAGACATGCCGGGCCTTGACCCCGCATTGGTCGAACACAGGCTGATTCTCAAACCAGGGGCAACGCCCGTTAAACAGAAGGCAAGGAGATTTCACCCGCAGATGGCCTTGAGGATTAAGGAAGAAGTCGATAAATTGCATAAGGCCAGGTTCATTAGAGTGGTGGTGTACCCGCAATGGGTGGCAAACATAGTCCCGGTGATGAAGAAGAATGGTAAAATTCGAATCTGTATTGACTTCAGGGACTTAAATAAGGCATGTCCAAAAGATGATTTTCCACTTCCTCACATCGATGTCTTGGTCGATAATACAGCTGGGTACGAAGCCCTCTCCTTCATGGACGGCTACTCGGGGTATAACCAGATACTTTTGGCTCCGGAGGATCAAGAAAAGACCTCGTTCACCACACCTTGGGGCACATACTGCTACGTCGTTATGCCATTTGGGTTGAAAAATGCAGGTGCCACCTACCAAAGAGCGATGATGGCTATCTTCCACGATATGATGCACGTTTATTTAGAAGCTTATGTGGATGATATTTTAGTCAAATCAAGGTCACAAGAAGAGCACCCCGCCATTCTAGCTAAGGTATTGCAAAGGGCTAGGGAATACAAGTTAAAGATGAATCCAAAGAAGTGTGTGTTCGGAGTTGCATCAGGGAAATTGCTCGGGTTTATAGTTAGTAAACGGGGGATTCAGATCGATCCAAACAAGGCAAAGGCCGTCATGGAAATGCCACCGCCGAAGAACGTCACTGAGCTTCGAGGTTTGATCGGGCGTTTGTAATTTATCAGGAGATTCATATCTCAGCATTCGCAAAGATGCCGCCCGTTTTGTTAAAAGCCGGTGCGAAATTCGAGTTGAATGAACAATGTCAAAAGGCCTATGAGGAACTCAAGGTGTACCTCTCTAATCCCCTGGTTCTACAACCACCCGTCCCCGAGAAACCCCTGATCCTGTACATTTCTGTAATTGAGGACTCCCTAGGAGCTGTTTTGGCACAGGTAGATGATGAAGGAAGAGAAAGGGCGGCGTACTATCTCTCAAGGTTATTTAATCCTGCTGAATCCAAGTACACTGCTATGGAGAAGACCTGTGCAGCACTGGTGTGGGTAGCGCAGAAGCTTAAACACTACTTTCTCGCCCATGAGGTTAGGCTCATCGCTAGAATGGACCCCATTCGTTACCTGTTGGAAAAGCCGCTCCTTTCTAATCGGCTAGCTCGCTGGCAAAGTTTTCTCTCCCAGTTCGACATCACCTTCATCGTGCAGAAAGTGATCAAGGGATATGCTATTGCCGTGCACCTGGCTCATTCTCCTATCCCTCGCACTGATTCCATTCAGGACGAATTCCCCGATGAACACATGGCGGTGATCACTCATCTTCCTTTCTGGTCCCTTCACTTCGATGGTGCCCTTAATTCCCAGGGCAGCGGAGTCGGCGCCGTTCTCCTTACTCCAGAAGGGGTAACCATCCCCGTGGCATATCAACTCTCATTTCCCGCCACCAACAATATAGCCGAGTATGAAGCTCTCCTTGCCGGTCTGAAGCACGCCTACATCTTGGGCGCGCGATACCTAAACATCATAGGAGACTCCCAGCTGGTGCTGCGTCAAGTTTTGTCAACCTACCGCACCCGCGATCCTAAGCTCAAACCCTACCAGGATCTGGTCACGCTCTTGGCCAGGCAATTCAGGAAACTCGTCTATATTCACACTCCTCGCTCTCAGAATATCTTGGCCGACGCCCTTGCGTCACTCGCCTCTTCTCTATCACTCCCCCTAAGTCGCGCCACTGAGACCATTGTGGTCCAAAGGCTAGATGTTCCTTCCCTGCAGGATCCCTCGTTCAACAATCTTAGGATGTCCGTAGAGAAGAAAATAGAAAGGGAGGAAATAAAAGAGGTTTCATTAACTGAGCTCGAGGAGATCATTGAAGAGGAAGAATTGCCGTGGTTTTATGAGATCGAGCAATACTGCAAGGATGGTACATTTCCGGAAACGGCCAACGCTGAGCAGCGAAAAGCCATTAGAAGAGTCGCCGCCAGATACACGATCATCGTCGGTGAATTATACAGGCGGGCCCTGAATGGAGTTCTAATGAGGTGCCTAGATGACAAAGAAGCTTGGAAAGTCATGGAAGCAGCCCACTCCAGCGAGTGTGGGGGGCATGTGAACGGACAGGCCTTAGCAAAGAAGATTCTTAGGCAAGGCTATTACTGGCCAACCCTAGAAGAAGATTGCTCTACCTATGTCCGTAGGTGTCTTCAGTGCCAAATCCATGCCGACAAAATTCACGCTCCGGCCTCTTCTCTTCATCCTATTACGGCCCCCTGGCCATTTTCTATGTGGGCCTTTGACATCATCGGACCCCTCGGCGATCCGAACTCTACTGTTAAACAGAAATCCTTCATTCTGACGGCTACAGAATACTTCACCAAGTGGGCCGAAGCTGAAGCTTATGCAGAAATCAAAGCCACCACAGTATGCCGCTTCATCATGAAGAACATTATCTCGCGGTTCGGAGTGCCAAGCAGCATCGTCACCGACAACGGGCCTCAATTCATCTCACAGGAACTCCAGGACCTCTGTAAGAAATTCAATATAGTTTTGCATCATTCATCACCATACTACCCCCAAGGTAATGGCCAGGCTGAGGCCACGAACAAGACTCTTCTCAAAATTATCAAGAAAACATGCGAATCACATAAATTTGCTAATTGGGCCGACAAATTGATAGAAGCTCTATGGGCCTACCGCACCTCCGTCCGCACTCCCACGGGGCAGACTCCCTTTGCCCTCACTTATGGAATGGAAGCGGTGCTCCCGTATGAAATTCTAATCCCTTCCCTAAGGGTGCAGCTGGATAAGGAACTTAATCTCGACGAACATCGAGAGGCGTTGCTAGTTCAACTGGAACTCTTAGACGAGAAGAGGTTGAATGCGGCCAATCATGTTTCGGTATATCAAAAGCGTGTCTCGCGGTATTTTCAAAAGAAGGTCATTGAGAGGAAATTTCAAGTGGGTAATATGGTTTTAAAATGCAAATTCATCAGGTCTGCAGGCCCCAGGTCTAAGTTGCAACCCAACTGGGAAGGGCCCTTCGTAATCAAAGAAGTTTATCCGGGCAATGCATATCGTTTAATTAACTCGGAGGGGGAGGAATTGCCAAACCCGTGGAATGGGCTGTATTTAAAGCGTTTTCATCCATAAAAATAAAACCAGTGAACGGCTCGGTGGCAGGGCATACCCCATCAAATTGCGAGAGGACTCAGGTCCAGCATTTCACACACTACACGACCCCGTGGTGCGGTATCCTCTCATGCTACCTGACACCGTTTCTCCTTTGGCCATGCCTGGGGAAGGTGGAAATCCTGGCATTTCCTCTCTCTCGGTTGAAGATAGGGGCAAGTGGTGAATAAGGGGGTGAGAACCGACCCAGATTCCCTGTTAAAGAAAGGTCTCAAATAGGGGCAATCCGTTAAGACCTCACTCCGCAAAAGAAAAAGAATGAAGAGAAGAAAAGCAAAAAGAAAAAAAAGAAAGAACAGGGGCAAAGTCGAAAGCACAAAGCTCGAAGCTCTCTGAATCCCCAAAGGATGCAACTAGGCATGGCAAGAGTGGCAGTACAGTTTCCCCGCGGGACGTTATGAGCCCGGTCGCATGCGTGCCTAGAGCCGGTGAAGGTTCGATAACGGATATAGAGCCCCGGCGCAACAGACCAGATTCCTTGAAAAGGGGGTGTCCCGGGAAAGAACTCAAGCCCTAAAAACCTCTACACCTATCGTCGGCTTCTCTACTCAATCTTTTTACTTTCCCAAGGAATGAATCCCACCCCGGGTATGGCCTCAGCAGAAGCACCGTCGAGCAGAGTTGACTCCGATCACGCGCGGTCCCCCCCTTTCCCGCACGTGCTGAGCCTTGGAATTCCGTAGCAAGACGAGAAGGTCCCTGCTATTGAGACTCGAGCTGGTTTCAAAACCCAAAAAAAAAGTCAGATATTTCAAAAAAATCAAATATTTTAAAAACCCAAAAAAATCAAATATTTCAAAACTCAAGAAAAAAATCAAATATTTCAAAAACTCAAAAAATCAAATATTTCAAAACCCAAGAAAAATCAAATATTTCAAAACTCAAGAAAAAAATTAAATATTTCAAAACCCAAAAAAATCAAATATTTCGAAATCCAACAAAAATCAAATATTCCAAAAAAGAGAACTCACGTGCTTCCCTCTTGCATTCATCTGCATTTCTCGCACTTTTTGACATTTGCCTATTTAATAAGGCTCAACCCCCTTGACCAAAAGTCCAGAAAGGGTTATCTCCTAACTTGCTGTAGGCAAGGGGCTGAGCCTAAAATAGATTTAATCTATTTCATGTTTGCATGTGTGCAGGGGCAGGTTGAAAGGGCACTTGACTCGGGACCGCATGAGTACTTAATCCTCGCATTGGCCTATGCAATCACGTCATCTCATAATCATATTACAAAGTTCAAACTCAATCTCATCAAATCTTATTCATGTCATATATCAGGCTGTCCGAATGTAAAGTCCTATCCCATATCATCATAAAAAAATAGAAGAAAATCACTCAGTCCGCCGCTGGGCATCCCCGCGAGGACGTATCTCTCTCAACTCCCTAAGATAAGCCTGTCTAGTCTCTGGAGCCTCCTCGACCTCTGCCGGTAGGGTGCGTACCCTGCTCACCTCCCACATGATCAGCGCACTCCTGACCGCCTACTCGTCCTCCTCTGTCCCGACCCTCCGTACCTGTTGCATGGGAAGGTGGGGTAGCGTAGGTAGCACCGTCCGGGGTAGTCCAATCTGCAGGTAGCATCTATGTGGGCTGTACATCGCTAAGGTAGTGTCACTCACGAGCCTCAGGTCCAACCCAGCTCTCCTTGGTAGCCTGATGGTGGCATCATGGAGGAAGTTCGGGCGCATCACGAACCTATCCAGGGGCAGCCTGTTGATATACGGGCGCCACTCGTCCCTGGTCTTCAGCTCAGCCGTCCTGCACTCAACCTGTGGAGAAAACCTGAAGGGCGCCCTATGAAGTAAAGGGGATGGCTCCCAAAGATCCTGCTAACTGAAGTAATGTCCTCCCTCAGGGTAAACTTCTTCCTAACTCCCATCCAGCACTCCAATAGGATCATTGAACCAAAGAGAGGACCTCCTAAGGCTGCTGAAGTAAGACCCTCGTACAGGTAAGCTAAGACAGCCTGAGAGATGGAAAACCCCTGCCAAAGGCCGCTAATGGTGCTGAGTAAAGGAGTCTCTGGGACATGGTCGGCTGAAGGGAAAAGGATGTCCCCGCATAGGCAGATGGACGCGGCTTTGGCTATGGCTTCAACCCACCCGCACTTATTACGGCAATGCTCCACTACCCACTGGCTCAAAGGAATGAGGTGGATGTGGCGAGGGCCCACAAAGGTACGAACATCCCCGCTATCAGGTATGAACCCCCCTAGGATGAGTTTTGGGTCTATAGGGGCAACGGTATGGCATATCAAGTCTTCCTCCCCCACCTTGGACTTAGGGAGCCCGAAGTAGGTCTCTACCTCCTCTAGCAAGACAGTGGCCTCGAAAGATGGGAAGAGAAATGTGTGAGTCTGAGGGTGCCAAATCTCCATCAGAGCAGAGATACTATGCCAGTCTAAAAAAAGTTTGGGGTAATTCTGACCTAGTACTAGGAGGGAGTGCAGGTGCCAGGATTTGAGAAGATGAGTCACCCCGAGGGGCAATGCACGGACCATGGGAGCCACCCACTTTAAATTAGAAAAGCGTCTCGGGCCGGGAAGAAGCTGAAAAGAAAGAGAGGGTAAAGGGTGTGAAGAGATATAAAGAGGAAATTGAGGGATGGAAATATGAACATATTCTGATCGGACTTACCTCTCTCATAGGGGTGGTACTGAGATGTCGAGGAATCAATCTTAGTCGTTGAATCGCTTCACGCTCCTTTCTAGCCGGCCGCGGTCCTTCGAACGACGCACCCTCCGCAGGACTTCCATCAAAGGCCCTCTTCATGTTGAGGTGTCGAGAATCAGAGATTTTAGGCTTTGGGAGGAGGGGGATGAATGAGTTTAGGGTTCAGGCCTCCCTGCTACTTATAGGGTTCATTAGGGAGCCTAAGCCTCTTAGGATTAGGCCCAGATAAGCCTAGGACGGGTTTAGATAGGGTTGTGATAAGTTCAAAGCGCCTTGCCCTCGGGCTGGGGACTCTCCAGGAGTCCCCTTTCGGGCAATCAGGATGTTGGATTGGACGGTCTTACGATAGACCGTCCATACCATATACGGCCCATCATCAACCGTTCTTCTCTCCAAGGAAGCCCGAGCCCACTCACTTGTGCGGCCCTACATCCGCCGTTCCACCATTCCTACGGTTTACATGCAACCGTTCCAACCAATGTAAGCGGCCCCTATAGAACCACTCTTATCAACGGACGGCTAGTGGAGAACTGTAAATTTTCTCTGCCCCCAATTAACCTGCTCACTCATGTCTCAATCATTTAGCACTCTCATCTCACTCAACTCGACGTGAGCGCTCTCATCTCACTCAAGTCGGCGTGAGCGCACTCATCTCACTCAAGTCGGTGCGTGAGCACTCTCATCTCACTCCAAGTCGGCGTGTATGTCACTCATCTCACTCAAGTCGGCGTGTACGTCACTCATCTCACTCAAGTCGGCGTGTGCGTCACTCATCTCACTCAAGTCGGCGTGTGCGTCACTCATCTCACTCAAGTCGGCGTGTGCGTCGCTCATCTCTCTCAGGCTAAAGCGCGCTCCTCAAACTCATTTTGCCCACTCATACATACATTCATCCACAAAACAAACGAAAAAACAAAGGCATGCATATCACTAATCATATCATATCATATACAAAGGATGGGCCCAGTAAACCAGTCAAGCAGCTCCCTCTCCCTGGCCCCCGTCGCTGTCTCCACCGCCCTCATGCCTCTTTGGGGGAGGCATCGCTGAGGTCGCCTCATCACGTCGTCGCCGGCGTCGCTCCTCCTCCTCGTTCCTCCGATGGCCGGAGGAACCAGTGAAGTAACTCCTCAAGGAGCCGCTGCCGCTCGCAGTCGCCCTGCTGCGCTCCCGACTCGCCTCCTTCATACCCTCCACCTTGCCCTCCAGCCGGGCAACCTGTAGACGGGCCTGCTCTGCCTCACTCCTGTAACGCTCGGCTTCTGCCCGGTAATGGTCCGCCTCGGTAGCACCGGCCCGTAGTCGCTCTAGCTCGGCACGGAGGAGTGCCATCTCCACTGTGTCCACCGGTCGGCTCCGTGCAGCCTCTTATCGCACCCGGGCTACCTCCTCCAGAGCCGCCACCCGGCTCCGCTCCGGCTCCGCCACCCGGGCTGCCTCCTCCAGAGCCGCCACCCGGCTCCGCTCCAGCTCCGCCTGAAGGCGAGTCAGCTCGGACGTCTGCATTCACATATCACTATCAGTTGGTCACATTTCATATATTTCATAAGCATAAATAAGTAGGAGGAAGTGTAGAGATTCGTGTACCCTCTCTACGAGTGCCACCTCAGCCGCTTTGGCCCGCTCTACCATCCGAGTGAAGTCCGCATCTCGATCGGCTCGGTCTGCTGGGGTCTGGACGGAGGAGGAAGAAGGAGCGTCTGGTCCCGCCCTCTGAGCACCCTCGGCGCGCTGTATCCAAATACTCCAGGTCAATCATAAGCATAATCATATAGAACTGCATAATTTGAAAAAGTCTAAGGTTTAGGAAACTCACCAGTAGGGCCAGGGCCTGCCGGGCCTCGTCTCTCTCCCGGATGGTGGAGTGCAGGAGTCCCTGCAACTCTGCCACCCGTCCTGCAGGGTCAACCTACATGTAGAAGTCTTTGTTAGTGCATCATATAAGAATCATAAGCATGATAGACAAAGTTTAAGTTTAGAAGTCGTACCGGTCGGTGGGCGCCTGGGAACACCTGGTCCCGGTAGTGCCGTGCATACGCAGTATAGTACGCGTTGTCGCTCTCTGCCCGGGCGGTCACCACTCGCCCTCGTGCAGCCCAGTCAGCTACCTGCTCGGCGTTCCTCGCTGTCCAATCGTACGCCTCGCGGAGTCCCCGGGTCGTCCTCGACACTCGTTCCCCCGCCTTCTCGGGCGCAGGGAACTCAATGGCCGGCTGATAGACCCCGATGGTCCTCATCACCAACCTAAAGTGCAGTGGCTCCACCACATTCATGCAGTGAAGCCACAAGTCCCGGCCAGAGAAGGCCAAGGCCTCGGTCACCCACGGCTGGCCCTCCGGGCTCTCCTCCGTGTAAGGAGTCCACCGTACCTGCAAAGAATAGGAAACTACATCAGCATCATCAGGATAGCATGTATTTAAAGAGTCTGAGTCTAGAAACGTACCGAGGTGTACGGTAGAGTGTCCAGGTCGTCCTGCAGCTCCCGGACCTGCCTCCTCAAGGCCATCATCTCCCGGGGTGCTATCCACCTCCACGCTATCGGCAGGAGCCCAGGACGGGTCTCCTCGCCTCCCCCCAACCCACGTAGGCGCACGTAGGCCCACACCTGTATCACAAGGTCGTGTCAGCATTCAGTAAGCATATAGAGTTGCATAATTAAGATTAGAGAAGAGAGTCGCACCTGGAGTAAGGGGGAGAAGCCCCCAAGCATCGTCCGACGCGCCGTCGAACTAAGGGTGTCAAACAGGAAGGCGAGGACCGCCGCCCCCCAAGCATAGTCACCTACATGCTCGAGCTCCTGGAGAAAGGGGAGGAAGCGACAGCTCATCACGTCCGCCCGAGTGGAGAAGAGAAGCCGCCCGAACATCAGCATCAGAAACTGTCGTAGTACTCTGTCTGCCTCTGGTCCCGGTGCCGCTGCAACCCTCGGCCTCGCCAACCCGACAAGCCGCTCCATGTGCTCCTCTGGTCGCTCGCCCACTGCGACACCAGCTCGTCGAAGACCCAGGCTGTCCTTGAGAGCAGCCCGGGGAAGGAGGGTCGACTGCCTCTCGGGGCGCCGCAGCTGTAGGCCGAGCAGCTCCTGAGCCATCCCCCGATAGTCAGGAAAAGTAGTCCCGCTGACCGGCGACCCGTGCACGAGTAGGCCAGTAAGCTTGGCCACGTCCTCCAACGTAGGGACCATGTGCCCCCACGGGAATAAGAACGTCCGACTCACTGGATCCCAGCGGTCGTGCAGGGCATAGAGCAGAGCTGCGTCAAAGTGACACACCTCGATACTCAGGAAGGGGGCGAACCCCATGGCAGTCAACCGCTCCCTCTGGAAGTCCGGCAGTGCGAGGTACACAGCCCGAACCTACAGCCAGGAGGCACGGGTCCTACGTTTCCCCTGCATTCATCCATCTCATTTACATTAGTCATTTAGTGTCTCATTTTTTGTTTCATTTAAATAAAATGCTCAAAAGTCCAATTATTGATTTGAAGAATGGTTACTCACGAACCGCTCTACAGATGAGCGGCCTCTCTCGAACCGTTCAGTTTTTCAGGCCCCCCGTTTGAACGGGCTATCCCTAGCCGTTGTCATCATGGACGGATTACCCTGAACCGTCTAGTTGCCTGTCTTCCTAAGGAATAACGGCCCACCTTTGGCCGTATTGTTTGCATGACGGTCCTGTATGGACCGTATTGTTTTGCTTGGCTACATGATTGGACGGACCCACAGGATCCGTCTACATTCTGGACGGTGATACCCTCACCGTATTGTGGTTTTAATGCCCCGTTGGCTGTGTGAGTGTGAACGGTGCCCCCAGCACCGTGTTTGTTTGAGGCGGTCCTTTGGGAACCGCATTGTTTTGCGGGACGATTTCTGTTAAACCGTTTTACCGCCGTCGTCCCCGATGACGGTGGAGGCCCCCCCAGCCGGCTGGGAGACCTCCGTGGTCCCTAAACCAACCCCCTAAGACCCTCTAGGCCCCTAAAACTAACATGCATGGAGCAAAAGTAAATGGAAACGGGAGGAAAGGTGGGGAGAACCTACCTCGGGATCGCGTGGCTGTTTGGCCGCCCTCGTGGGTGGTGGTCCTCCGGCGACCTCCTCCTCGCCGGCAGGGGCCTCTTCGTCAGCAGCGACGATGGCGAGCTCCTCCATCGTCACCCCAGGTGTGCCCTCTTCCTCCGACGGCGGTGGCGGTTGCTCCGGCGGCGGCGAGCCCTCACCGGCAGCCGACGGCCTGGCCGCCTGGTGCTTCGTCCGGGTCATCAAATGGGCTGAGGGTGCAGTGAGGTTGAGAGAGGGAGTGGGGTTGAGAAGAGAGAGTGAGAGAGGGAGAGTGAGGGCGTTGCTTGCCCCTTTGTCCCTTCCACCGCCGGTTACGGTGGAGGGAGACGAGGGGGTTCCTTTTTTTTCGAAGCTGCAGAGAAGAACGGTCTATCGTTAGACCGTTCATTATGTGAACGGTTCTTATATAACCGTATGTCTCTCTTGACCGTTAATTTTAAGTCGGTTGGAATTCTGGGCATGCACGGTTCCCACAGAGCCGTTCCCATTAAAACGGTGCCGTAACAACCGTTCATCACTGGCAACCGGCCCTGTGAGGTTTGTTTGAAGGCCGGGTTAGAACGGCTAATGTAGGGCCGTTTGGAATATTGCACGGTTGAGATACGGCCGTATAGCTGGTTAATGTATTTAGATCATGAATATTGAATATTTTCTTTGGAAATGCATCTCTTAATCACTTTGGCAGCATCATTTCAGCTTGTCTCGCCATTTCGCCTGCATAGGTACGTCAGGTATGGCCTTCTGTCCCTAAATCCCTTATTGCATTATTATATTATATTATATTATATTATTTCGAGAGCCGGCAGGTTTCTTATGTGTTCCAGGATCTGATGTTCCCCTTCAACAAAAACAAGGATGATCCAGGCTCATGTACCTAACCTTCGGATAGGCCGTTAAGTTGGGATGCCACGAGGAGGACGGTTCTATCCGCACGCTGTGGTTGCGGACGGTATCTTGACTCTGATATTCCCAAGCTTAATAATACTACTCTCGAATATTTTATATTTTGATCTTTCTTCGCATTCATTTTAACGATTTCTTTTACTTTTAGCCCAGCATGCATCATGCGCACCCTTTTGAGCTTTCATGCCTCATAGTCTGCTTAAGAAATGTCCTGTCAAGTGATGGTCAGCTATGTGTCTCAATGCTCGAGTAAGAGGAACTAATTCCATTCCGAATTCGAAGGTTTTCTTTGGTCGGTTCGTTGGGGTCGGTTGACTGAAAGATCCCCGTCTGGAGCTTTAGCATTTTTTTCTTTTGTGGCCCCCTCGTTGGACCGCGGGATTGTGTCCCCCATGAGGTTGGTCTGGTCAGTTGATTTCGTTTAGTTTAGTCCCTCCAGATTGGCGTCGCCTTTTGGTCAAATACTCCTGACGCTCGGTTCAAGGCTTTCCGAAAGATTTTCATTCGCTTGTTAGTAGAAACGGGTGTCGTTTTACCTTAACACCCACTTTTCCGGTCCACTCCGCTGCATTTTCGCTTCGTCTCCATGTTCCGTGTCATCTCCGCTTCACCTCCGCTCGCTCCCCTGCAAAGAGGACGTTAAGGAGGGGCATCTGTTGACACCCGTTTTATGCCGATAAGCTGACTCGTTTCCCTTACTCCCATTAGTTGATGACTCGAGTTGTTCATCATTCATCGGACCATTTTTGTGGCATGTCGTGGGCTCATTTTATGGGTCGTCTCCCTCCTTGGTGCAATTCGTGGTGATTCGGGACTTAATGGGCCTTGGCTTTGTTCGATTGAACGTATTTTACAAGAATCAAGTGCCTAAAGGCATGAACGGTTTCACATCCGCCGTTCATAAGGTGGGCGGTTGAATATAGACCGTTCATATATTTTGGCTAATTTCTGAGATTTTTCTGAATATCCACCGACAGGCTTTTGTGCGGTGTGATTAGAACCGTTCAATACCATGTACGGGCCTGTTACAACCGCCTGTATCTCAGAGTCCTACGCACGCCCGTTTTCTCAGAGAATTATCCAAATGATTCGAATTATCACCGACAGGCTTAAACGGTCATCTTTGTGCCGCCCTAAAGTAAAACGGTCTATATACAACCGTTCATATGTTCAGAGTCCAACGGCGAACTTTTCGGCCGATTCGAGAGATAGTTGGGGATAATATTCTGATTATTCGAATTTCCACCGACAGAATGGACGGTCCTAATTAGACCGCCCATGCCTTGTGCGGCCTATCGTAAGACCGTTCAAGCCGTCGGCTGTCGATTTTCAACCGATTTCATCCCATTTATCTCATGGTTTTATCCTCAACTTGTTTTGATGATTTCTCCGCGGATACTCAACCATTTTTGATGCCGTTTCGGCTGGATGGAAGAGTATGATATTATCTATGAATTATCTTTTGTGAGTTCGACCCGAGAATATCTAAACCCCCCAATTTTGAGGCTGGCGTGGGAGGCTCTATAAATAGACCCTACGGCCGGACGTCGAAAGGGGGGGAGATTTTGGTCGAGGGCGAAGCCCTGCCGCATTTTTGAGCAACCTAGCACCAAGGACGGAGGCTTTCTACGTCCGCACGAGCCTCCGGTCAAGGGAGTAGCCCAGTCTTCATAGTTCTTTCGTTCTGTAGCTTTCGCCGTTTTCTTTCATTGCATGCATTGTTACCATCCGCGTACCCCCCTCCTTCTCATTATCATGCACACAACCATCCCGTTTTTTGTCACCCTAGGGGTTTAAAACCCCCCAGGTATTCCCCTTTTCATTTGATTCATGCTTAATTATTCTCGTTTAAATACATACTACATTATTTAGGGCTAATCTGGGTGTTTCTTCTGTGTCTCCACGTTGTTTCGCAGGTCAGCATCTAATCAGCACGAGGCCCATCCCCTCTGGCCAGCCGGAGAGGGTGGAGGTCGAGCCCCTTTTCAACTTGCTGAGTGAAGGTCCTGAGCGGCTATCCTCCGGCCGTTCATCAGTACGCGCTGTGCATCCACGACCATCCTTCACTGGAGCGCGGTCCGTCTGGCGCCGTCCATCGACCTGCAGCAGTTCCTCCCGCATCCCTCGCAGCGTCCTAGGGCGGTCTATCGTAAGACCGCTCAGCATAGGGTGATTCTAAGGGAGCCGTTCATTCCTCAGCGCTGCACTAAGGCGAGTGTCTCCCCATTTTCCAAGGTACGGCGTGCCTGTCGCGTACGGCATCTTGGTGGCGATCACGGTACTTTGCTTCATTCCCTATTTTCTCTTCCCTCTCTCACTTGTCTCACACACTTGACGCACTTTTGACCCTTAGTGAAAGGGGAGAGAGGAGGGAAATATATATCTACACTCACTATATGGAATAAATTACTGAGTTATCGAAGGAGTCAAGAAGCCGAGGTGTCATGCCCCGAGCCTTTATTATAGCGGAAGACTAGCTCGAGGAATGTGAACAGCTAGCATGGTAAGCCTCTTGCGAGCAAGAACGATCAGAGCGCAAGACAATCACACATAAAAATGCAATTGCACAATAATTACTCAAACTCCAACTTTATTTCATTAATAATCAAAATATTCTAATACAATAACTTTTCAAACTTCATTAATCCATCAGACTCATGGCAAAAGAAAATTACAAAGACTCGATCTAAACAATAGTGACTTTCCTAAGTCTTCACTCTCATTCTGATAAGACTTTCATTCGCTCTCGGACCCGTTACTTGTATAACTTGAATCCGAATTTATATCACTTCCATCTCTTGAAAAGATTGGAAAATAGGTAATGAGCACACTTGCCCAGTAGGTATCTTCGCATCAACATGAAGGCACTATTAAAGTGATTAGCAATTTAGCTCTAAAGAATAAGGTAAAATCATGCGAATGCGATCAATCATGCGATTACACCAAAGTAACAAAGATGATCATGTAAGATAGAATGAGCAAGTATGAACTATCAAGAATATAATAAGAATATGATATGGCCTTTCATGAACAAGAATATACTAGAAAGTCATGTAACAATCAAGAATGTACTTTTCACTTAGTAGCAAGTACTTAATGAATTTCTGTGGAATATCATGTAACAAGCTAGAAAGTCATGTACTTGTATATATCGTGTTGTGGATTTTCACTTCACGAGCCGTGGATCTTTACTTATTTATAAAGAAAGTACTCCCAGCGTAATGCGACGCCAGTAGCATCATACCCCATGGTTTACAATAGTATGTTTCCGACAATCAGTCGAGGGGACTAGCATAGAGCCCTTGAACACAATCAGTGCTCGATCGCATCTTCAAGTATAAATCAAGCTATTTCCACGTTTCAAGCAATAAAATATGGCCAGCAATATAACAAGTTCAATAAGTTTCAATGAATGAATGCTTCAACTTAAGAATGCGAGGAATCAAGAATGACTTAAAAAAAGGTTATACTCATGGAAATAATTCGATAGCATAACAGTACATTCCTTATCTTCCATAATTTAAAATTAAGTATCTTGAACAATATGACAAGTCCTAGACCATCAATAATCCATCTAGGAACTTTGAAATATCAACCCTTAGGTCAAACCTCGGGTTAAAGTACTCAGGAATTGTGACGGTCAATTAATGGGCCGTTACATGAACGTGACGGTTTAGTATTGGACCGTTAGAATGTGCTCAATCCAGAAAGAATAAATTAGACTCAGTATATGTGACGGTTGTATACTGGACCGTTAGATGGGCCTGACGGTCGAGTAATAGGCCGTTACATATTAAAAACCATAAAACATCGATAGTGCTTTCTAAACAATTCGCTTTAATGGTACAACCAACTCGGCGTCCTAGTGGGAAACCCACGCTCGCAGAGAATTACGGAGGCCTTGAAACCAGATTTCCCAGTCCATTGGAAGGAATGTCCAATAGAGAGGTCATCAAGTCCAAGAATATGTTCCTATGTGCAAAGTGTGAACTAATGGTCATATATCGGAATATATGCCATGTACTTAGAGAAAATGACTCTATAGATGGAAAGAATGTGTAACGATGTGAAACCATGCTGAAACTCCGTCGATACATCATTTAAAATCATGCTTTTAATATAAAACTATATAGTTTTAGCAAATAAAATTAACATGTACTTAAAATAACACAAAGTGCTTTAGACATGCATGAATCAATTTATAAACTCAAAGTTAATGAAGATAGGTCAAAACTTAGATAACTAGGCTTATTTATAAGCTACTTTGACTGTTCTCAATTCTGTCCCAAATAGATAGAACACAGCACTCTAGCGGTCTAAGATAGGGGCGTCATATGGCTGTGACGGTTTATCGTGGAGCCGTCATAGTGTTGTAACGCTCCGATCCTAGGCCGTCAGAGATTACAGAGAAATTTAAGAACAACAGGCGGTGTGACGGCTTATCGTAAGGCCATCAAAGTCATGTGACGGTCTAACTATAATCCGTCAGAGCGCTGCTGATAGTAAGTAAAAGATCTATGGTTTAAAACCTTTCATGCAAGGAGAATCAAAATAAATAACTACTCTAGTCATGACAGAACGAAGAATAAGCCATCTAGATGCATAGGTCACAGTGAATGAACAAGAGAATATCTTTTATCTTTAAATTAGGCTAAGGGCATGCATGTATGCATAGACCTACTAAAACATGAAATTCATGGTCTACAGTGCCTGGAATCAAGTAAAACCAGAGGGCTTTTACTCCTATCATGATATTCTTGCCGTTCATGAGATAACCTACTTCTTTATTGGGCTTTCAACTTCTAATTTGTGACTGCAAGACACGCCCTAGTTCTTCCCTTCCTGTGAGTTTTCAGCAACTTCACGTCGCTCTAACTCCTCAATCTCTTGACCTAAGGACGTGAAATTTAGAGGGTAAGAAGGTGAAACTAAGGGGAAAAGAAAGTTCTAAAGACACCTAGGCTAATTACCTCGATTTGGTGTTCTAGTCTCCTTATCTTCAGTGGACTTTCGCTCAGATTCCTGGGTCGCTATGGTCGAACCCGCAACTTTGGAAGCTTCAAACTCCTTGTGTAGTTGATCTCCTAGCACGAACTTTTGAGGAAGATTAGTCCTATGTATACGGAATAAAAAGTTCTAGAGAACTTACCCGAAATACTATCTCCTTACCTTAGTTCCACGCGAGCCAATGTAGGGGTCGCGTAAGTCAAAACTAAGGTCTATTTATAGGTTCTAGCTAGGGTTTTGTGGATTAGATCGATTCTAGAGTCCTTGTTAAAGTTTAGATTGACTTTTGAGAGTCCTTAACATGTTTACTAGTCCTCCCATCTCGATCCCTAATAGATAGACTAGTAAAAATCTAATCTTTTTGCTCTTTCTTCCATTCACGGAACTGACAGAGCGTGACGGTCGACTCTTGGCGTGTTACATGCCTATGGCGGTCGCACGATAGACCGCTACAGTTACTGGGCATAGAATTCAACTTAATTCAAACTCTTTTATTTACTTTATCCACATAATTATCTAAAAAAGGATATTTATCCTTAAAATTCATGAATAGGCTAAATAACCTTCTAGAATATGGGCCAAACATAATGGGCTTGGTCCTTAAATCTTTTGGGTTTTATTTATCAATGATGGATTAATTATTCAACATACTTGGGCTTTATAATCAATTTAAGCTTTATAATTCCTAATAAATTCCAGAAAATTCTTAAAATAATTCAGAAATTATTTATATAAATCTTGGGGCACTACACCCTCCCACACTTAGAAAAATTTGGTCCCCAAATTCATGGATTATATGGAGAGTGTACTTACAGTTGAATAATTCTGAGAATCTTTTTCACATGGCTTCTTCCGTTTCCCAAGTTGCTTCGGATGGCCATGATTGCTTCCATTGAATTTTGACTATAGGAATAGCTTTATTCCTTAGTTGACGTACTTCCCGTTCCAGAATCTTTATTGGTGTTTGCTCGTACGTCATATCCTTCTGAATCTCCAGATTGTTGTAAGTGATGACATGGAAAGGATCAGGTACATACTTGAGCATCGAGACGTGAAATATATTATGAACTTCGGATAATTATGGAGGTAAAGCAATCCGATAAGCTACTTCACCAACTCTTTCTAGAATTTCAAAAGGACCAATAAATCTTGGAGTAAGTTTTCCCTTAATACCAAATCTTTGAATACCTCGACTTGGAGAAACCTTTAGATACACATGATCTCCTACCTGAAACTCCAAGTCGTGCCTTTGATTATCAGCATAGGATTTTTACCTATCTTGTGCCACCTGCAATCTTTCTTGAATAAGCTTAATTTTCTCTGAAGAATCCCTGATAATGTCGGGGCCTAGAATTTGCTTTTCCTGTATTTCATTCCAACATATTGGTGATCTACAGCTTCTTCCATATAAAGCTTCAAAGGGTGCCATCTGTATGCTAGCCTGATAACTGTTGTTATATACAATTCCACCAGAGACAAGTGGTCATCCCAACTTTCTCCAAAATCAATAGCACAAGCCCTGAGCATATCTTCTACCACTTGATTTGTTCTTTCCGTCTGACCATCCGTTTGTGGATGGAATGCCGTGCTAAAATTCAATCTAATCCCCAGTGAATGTTGTAGACCCTTCCAAAACTGTGATGTGAATCGAGGATCTCTATCAGATATAATAGTGACAGGGACACCATGTAATTTGATAATTTCTTTTATGTATAATGCTGCTAAAATATCCACAGACCATCAACTTTTGATTGGTATGAAATATACAGATTTTATCAATCGGTCTATGATTACCCAGATACCGTCGTGTCCACCCCCGGTCTTAGGTAAACCCATAATGAAATCCATTCCTATACTCTCCCATTTCCATGCTGGAATATCTAAGGGATGTAATTTACCTGCGGGTCTAAAATATTCTGCCTTTACTTGTTGACAAGTGAGACAGCGGGACACGAAATCAGCTATTTCTATCTTCATATTGGGCCACCAGAAATTTCTTTTGAGATCTTGATACATTTTTGTACCACCTAGATGAATGGTGTACTTGGATTTATGTGCTTCTTCTAGGATCAGTTTCTTCGTATCCTCATGATCTGGTACACACACTCGGCCCTTAAATAGCAATCTTCCGTCATTGGGAATAGAAAAATCCGACCTCTGTTCTATGTTGGCTTTAATCTCCAATAATACGGGATCATCATTTTGCAGCTTGACCAGATCTTCTATTAATGTAGGTTGAGCTTGAATATTAGCTATGAAATAATCTTCTTCCTTCATGTCAATATCTAAGTTCAACTGAGCAAATTGAGGAATAAGATTAGTCATACTAATCATAAGACTTGATAGCTTTCCCATTGGTTTTTTGCTGAGTGCATCGGCTACGGCATTAGCCTTGCCAAGATGATATTGAATAGTAAAATCAAAGTCCTTGAGATATTCTAACCATCTCCTCTGCCTCATATTTAACTCCTTTTGAGAGAATAAGTATTTCAAGCTTTTGCGGTCCGAGTAGACCGTGAATTTTTCTCCATAGAGATAATGACGCTAAATTTTTAAGGTGAAAATAATAGCTGCTAGTTCTAAGTCATGCACGGGATAATTTTCCTCGCGAGGTTTCAATTGTCTTGAAGAATAACAGATTACCTTTCCATTTTACATGAGGACACACCCTAAGCCAATGCCAGATGCATCCGTATATACTACGAATCCACTACCTTCCACCGGTAGTGATAGAATAGGAGCTGTAGTAAGATTATTCTTAAGAGTTTGAAAACTCTTCTCACATTCGTCTGACCAGACAAAAGGATTTTCTTTTCTTGTGAGTCTAGTTAAAGAAACATCAATTTTTGAGAACTCTTTAATTAACCTCCTATAATAACCAGCTAGACCCAGAAAGCTCCTTATTTCTGATACAGTCGTTGGCCGGCTCTAATTTCTGACAGCTTCTACCTTAGAAGGATCCACATCGGTACCTTCTTTTGAAATAATGTGGCCTAGGAATGAAACTTCCTTGAGCCAGAACTCACACTTGTTAAGCTTGGTATAAAGTTTATGTTCTTTAAGTGTTTGCAAAGCTATCCTCAGATGTCCTTCATGTTCCTCTTTTGTCTTGGAATATACCAGGATGTCATCGATGAAGATGACGATGAACTGGTCCAGATATGGCTGGAAAACATTGTTCATAAGTTGCATAAATGCTGCTGGGGCATTTGTTAACCCGAACGGCATCACCACGAATTCATAGTGGCCATAACGACTTCGAAAAGCCGATTTATAAATGTCTTCTTCTTTAATTATAAGCTGATGATAACCTGATCTGAGGTCAATCTTGGAGAAGTACTCTGCTCCTGAAAGCTGATCGAAGAGCTCATCAATACGCGACAACGGATACTTATTTTTGATTGTGAGTTGATTCAGTCGCCGGTAGTCTATGCATAGCCTGAGAGAGCCATCCTTCTTCTTAACAAAAAGAACTAGCGCACCCCAGGGGGATGTGCTAGGTCTGATGAACCCTTTGTCTAGTAGTTCCTGTAACTGCCTCTTTAATTCCTTAAGTTCTGTAGTGCCCTGGAATTTTTATAAATTATTTTTGATATAATTAAGAATTTTCTAGAATTATTAAGGGTCTAAATGAATTATTTAATGAATATTGGGTTAAATAAATCATTATAAGGCCCACTCTAATCTAGCCTTAATAAATAAAGCCCAATAGGTTCTAGGATCAAGCCCATTAAGTTTGGCCCATATTCTAGAAGGTTATTTAGCCTATTCACTAATTATAAAGATTAATACCCTTATATAGATAACTAGGTGGATAATTAACAAAACGAGTATGAATAAAATTGAATTCTTCGCACAGTGGATGTAGCGGTCTATCGTGCGACCGCCACAGTAATGTAACACGCCCAGCTTGGACTGTCACACTCTGTCAGTTCTGTGAATGGAAGAAAGAATAAAAAGATTGGATCCTTGGGATCCTATCTGCAAGAGACCAACTTGGAGAATTTTTAACATTACTAAGGACTCTTAGGGATCAGGTTCTGGCCAAATAAGGACTCTAAAATCGATCTAATCCTCAAACCCTAGCCAAAACTCTATAAATAGGACCCAATTCTGAACTGAGCGACCCTTACTTTTGGCGCATGAAGAATCAAGGTAAGGAGATATAATCTCGGGTAAGTTCCTTAAAGTCTTTTGTTCCTAATACTTTAGGCTAACAACTCTAAAAATTTCATGTTAGGAGGTCGAGTATCCAAGGAGTTAGGATCTTTCTAAGTTGCTAGTTTCATCACGTCAACCCAGGAAACTATGCAACATGGTGCTGAAGATTAAGAAATTAGAGAAGCTAAACTAGGTAATTAGAGTTAGATGCTTTAGAACCTTTTGTTCCTCTTAGTTTCATCTTCCTAACCTCCAAATTTCACGTCCTTAGGGTAAGAGACTGAGGAGTTAGAGCGATGTGAAGTTGCTGAAAAATCTCAGGAAGAGAAGAACTACGGCAACTCTTGAAGACTCAAATTAGAAGTTTAAAGCACAGTAAAGAGGTAGGTTATCTCATGAACGGCAATAACATCATGTTAGGGATAAAAGCCCTCTGGTTTTACTTGATTATATTCATTATAGATCATGAATTTTATATTTTATTAGGGTTGTGCATACATGCATATCCTTAGCCTTAATCAAAGAATATTTTGCTGAAAATTCATTTCAACCTATGCATGTAGCTAGCCTATACTTCGTTTTTCATGACTGGAATAGTTTAAGAATTTTGATTTTCAAGCATGACCGATTTTCATAGTTTCCTATTCTATTTACTGTCAGCAGAACCTCTGACGGATTAAGGTAAGACCGTCACATGATATAACGGCCTTACGATAAATCGTCACACCCTCTGTTGTATTTAAATTTCTCTGTTATCTCTGACGGCCCACAAGCAGTGTGTTACAACACTCTGACGGCCCCACGATAAGCCATCACAGCACTGTGACGCTGCCATCTTAGACCGCCAGAGTACTTTGTTCAGGCAATTCAAGACAGAATTGAAGAACAATCAAGTGTACTTATAAATAAGCGCAGCTATCTAAGTTTTGAACTATTTTCATGACCTTGAGATTTTAAATTGACTTATGATAGAAATTGCATGTTTAAAAGTATCTCTAGTTATTTCAAGCATATGTTAATTTCATTAAGCTAAACTCTATAATTTTGTATTTACACTATGATTTTAAATGATGCAATGACGGAGAGAAATGGTTTCACATCGCTACACAGTCTTTTTCTATCTATAGAGTCACTTTCTCTAAGTACACGGCATATATTCCGGTATATGGCCATTAGTTCACACTTTGCATTATAGGAACATATTCTTGAACATGAGGACCTCTCTATTGGATATTCCTTCCAATGGACTAGGAAATCTTATTTCAAGGCCTCCGTAATTCTCTGCGAACCTGGGATTCCCACTAGGACGCCGAGTTGGTTGTACCATGAAAGCCCAATTGTTAGAAAGCACTATCGATATTTTCGGGTTCTGCATATGTAACGAATCTATATTAGACCATCAGGAACATATAACGGTCCAATATATGATCGTCACACTGTTTGAGTCCATACCTATTTTCTTCTGGATTCAACCTTTCTAACGGCCCAACACTCGACCGTTATGTTCATGTAACGGCCCAGTATTAGACCGTCACAGTTCTAATTTCTTTAACCTGAGGTTTGACCAAAGGGTTGATATTCCAAAGTTTATAAATAGATTATTGATGGTCTAGGACTAGTCATATTGTTCAAGATACTTAATTTAATTATGGAAATATAAGAAATGTACCGTTATGCTGTCGAATTATTTCCATGAACATAACCTTGTTTTAGGTCATTCTTGATCTCTCATGTTCTTAATTGAAGCGTTCATTCATTGAATTATTGTTATCATGAACTTATTGAACTTGTTATATTACTGGCCATATTTTATTACTTGAAACGTGGAAATAGCTTGATTTATACTTGAAGATGTGATCGAGTATTGATTGTGTTCAAGGGCTCTATGCTAGTCCCCTCGACTGATTGTCAGAAACATACTGTAAACCATGGGGTATGATGCTACTGGCGTCGAATTACGCTGGGAGTACTTTCTCTATAAATAAGTGAAAATCCACGGGCATCATGACGATACACATACATGACTTTCTTGCTTATTACATGATATTCCATAGAAATTCACCAAATACTTGCTCATAAGCAAAAGATGTTTGGGTGATGAGTATGTGAACTTGCTAGTACATTCTTATTCATGAAAGGCCATTCTTGTTACATTCTTGCTAATTCATACTTGTTCATTCTATCTTACACGATCATCTTGTTACTTTGGTTACTTGTGATTTATCGCATTCGCATGATTTTACCTTATTCCTCTAGAGCAAAAATGTTAATTACTTTAATAGTGCCTTCATGTTGATGCGAAGATACCTACTGGGCAAGTGTGCTCATTACCTATTTCGGAATATTAAAATAGCGGGTCCGAGAGTGAAGAAGGATGAGTGAAGACTTAGGAAGTCTACATGTTTAGATTGACTCTATGTAATTTTCTTATTTCTTGAGTCTAGTATGATGAAAATTAGTGATTGTAATTGAGTATTTAATTTGATTATTAATGAAATAAGTTGAAGTTTGAGTAACTATTGTGCAATTGCATTTATGTGTGTAATTGTCTTGTGCACTGATCATTCTTGCTTGCAAGAGGCTTACCATGCCGACTGTTCACGTTCCTCGAGCTAGTCTTCCGTTGTAATAAAGGCTCGGGACGTGACAGTTAAGTTGGTATCAGAGCCTAAGTCTCAGGACTTAGGGAGAAGAATCATGTCATAAGATAAGTCCAAGGTTTAAGGACCCCTACCTATGAACTAAGGAAGAAATTTTCATACCCATGTGAGAAATGGGTAGAGCCCGGGATAAGATAGTTAATTAGCTTTAAGATAAATTTTCTTCCAACTCCATGAGAAATAACAAGTTGTTATATTTCTCTCAGGTACCTTATTTTACAAATGGCTCATCGCATAGATTGGAATGGCATGCAACAAACTATTGCCGGCCTTACTCAGGCATTACAAACTATGGCCCAGGCAGGCGCAGGGGCAAGGGCTGGTGACTTACATCGCAACTTCCGGAGTTTAAACCCTCCACGTTTCTATGATTCTTATAATCCGGACGAAGTAGAGAACTAGATTGATGAGATGAACCGTATATTTGACGTCATCTAATGCACCGATCAAGAGAAGGTGTATCTTGCACCTTTTCAACTCAACAAGCATGCCCGTACATGGTGGAAGTCGGTTCCGACACCTCCGGCCGATGCACCTCATACATGGGATGATTTTCTCACTTTGTTCTGTGCTAAGTACTTTTCCGAGCACGTGAAAGAAAGAAAGGCTATGGAGTTCGCCTCTCTTCGACAAGGAATGATGACAGTTGCGGAATATGAACTTTAATTCTCCAGAGTAGCACCTTTTGCACCGCATTTAATCAGTACCGATCTATTGAAGGCTAATCGGTTTATGGACGGGTTACGACCCGGTTTCATTCAACAGCTCGGGACTCAAAACATCCGTACTTATGCGGAGATGGTTCAACGGGCATACTTATGTGAAAGGTCCTTAGAGAAGGTCGAGAAATTGAAAGAGAGTCTAGCCAACGATCTGATCGGTGTTATAAGAAAAAAAAATTAAGCATCACGGAGCCTCACAAAAGCCGTGATAGTAAGAAACGGACCAGGAGCGGGAACGGTGGAAGTTCCCAGAAGAACAAGAAGATTAGGGAGGAGGAGCAAGTCGCCATGGCTTGCACTTTTTGTAAAAAGTTCGGCAACTCGGCTGAAGAGTGCTGGAAGCGCCTTGGTGCTTGTTTATGCTGTGGAAGGAGGGAGCATCGCATGCCGGATTGCCCTCTAATGAAGGACCAGCCATCTGGTGGTGGACGCAGGAGGCAGGCTCGCCTCAATGCCGTTCTAGAAGAAGAGGAAGGGCCCAGGGATGGTGGACCTATGGAAGGTACTCTTCAAATTTTTTCTCATCCTACATTTATGCTATTTGATACTGGTGCCTCTCATTCTTTTGTCTCCACTACGTTTGCCAAAACATTACCAATTGCATCAGTTCCTCTACCTTCAGATCTTGCTATAACCACACCCCTAGGTTCTGGAGCAAAACTTACTAGATATTTACCCTGATAGTGAGGTGATAGTAGAAGATCACAATCTCCCCGCAAACCTAGTATGCCTTGACATGAAAGGTTATGATGCCATTTTAGGGGTAGATTGGCTTGTAGATCATGATGCTGATATTAACTACCGAAATAGGATTATATCCTTCCGAAAATCAGGTCTTCCAAGATTCTCTTTCTTGGCATCAAGTATAGGAAACATCCCACTATCATATCTTCTCTTCACGCTTGCAAACTCATCTCGCAAGGATGTGAAGCTTTTCTTGCTTCTGTCATTGTTACCGAATCCAAGGAAATCATCCTAACAAACATTCCTATTGTAAATGAGTTCTCAGATGTATTCACATCCGAATTACCTAGTTTACCACCCGAGAGGGAAGTAAACTTCAATATTGAACTCATTCCAAGAGCAACACTTGTTTCTATAGCCCCTTACAGGATGTCCCCCACGGAACTTAAGGAACTAAAGAGGTAGTTGCAGGAACTACTAGACAAATGTTTCATCAGACCTAGCACATCCCCCTGGGGTGCGCCAGTTCTATTTATCAAAAAGAAGGATGGCTCTCTCAGGCTATGCATAGACTACCGGCGACTAAATCAACTTACAATCAAAAAAAAATATCCGTTGCCGCGTATTGATGAGCTCTTCGATCAGTTTTCGGGAGCAGTGGATTTTTCCAAAATAGACCTCAGATCAGGTTATCATCAGCTTAGAATTAAAGAAGAAGACATTTATAAATCGGCTTTTTGAAGTCGTTATGGCCACTATGAATTTGTGATAATGCTGTTTGGGTTAACAAATGCCCTAGTAGTATTTATGCAGCTTATGAACAGTGTTTTCCAGCCATATCTGGACCAGTTCATTATCGTCTTCATTGATGATATCTTGATATATTCCAAGACAAAAGAGGAACATGAAGAACATTTGAGGATAGCCTTGCAAACACTTAGAGAACATAAACTTTATGCCAAGCTTAACAAATGTGAATTCTGGCTCAATGAAGTTTCATTCCTAGGCCACATTATTTAAAAGGAAGGTATCGCTGTGGATCTTTCGAAAGTCGAAGCTGTCAGAAATTGGAGTCGGCCAACAACTATATCAGAAGTAAGAAGCTTTCTGGGTCTAGCTAGTTATTATAGGAGGTTCATTAAAGACTTCTCAAAGATTGCTGTTCCTTTAACTAGACTCACAAGAAAAGAAAATCCTTTTATTTGGTCAAAGGAGTGTGAGAAGAGTTTCCAAACTCTTAAAAATCATCTTACTATAGCCCCTATTTTAGCACTACCGGTGGAAGGTGGTAGATTTGAAGTATATGCGGATGCATCTGGCATTGGCTTGGGATGCGTTCTCATGTAAGATGGAAAGGTAATCTGTTATTCTTCAAGACAATTGAAACGTCACGAGGAAAATTATCCCGTGCATGATTTAGAATTGACAGTCGTTATTTTCACCTTAAAAATTTGGCATCATTATCTTTATAGAGAAAAGTTCACGGTATACTCGGACCACAAAAGCTTGAAATACTTATTCTCTCAAAAGGAACTTAATATGAGGCAGAGGAGATGGTTAGAATATCTCAAGTATTTTGATTTTGCTATTCAATATCATCCTGGCAAGGCTAATACGGTAGCAGATGCACTCAGTAGAAAACCAATGGGTATTCTATCAAGTCTTATGATTAGTATGACTAATCTTATTCCTCAATTTGCTCAGATGAACTTAGATATTGACATAAAGAAATATGATTGTTTCATGGCTAGTATTCGAGCTCAACCTACATTGATAGAGGATCTGGTCAAGTTACAAAATGATGATCCCGTGTTACTAGAAACTTAAAGCCAATATTGAACAAAGGCCGGATTTCTCTGTTTCCAATGATGGATGTTTGTTATTTAAGGGTCGAGTGTGTGTACCAGATCATAAGGATACGAAGAAACTGATCCTAGAAGAAGCACATAATTCCAAGTAAACCATTTATCCAGGATGTATGAAAATGTATCAAGATCTCAAAAGAAACTTCTGGTGGCCAAATATGAAGAAAGAAATAGCTGATTTTGTGTCCCGTTGTCTCACCTGCCAACAAGTAAACGCAGAATATCTTAGACCCGCAGGTAAATTACATCTCTTGAATATTCCCGAATGGAAATGGGAGAGTATAGGAATGGATTTCATCATGGGTTTACCAAAGACAAGAGGTGGACACGATGGTATATGGGTGATCATAAACTGATTGACTAAATCCGCACACTTCATACCATTAAAAAGTCGATGGTCTGTGGATATTCTAGCAGCATTATACATGAAAGAAATTATCAAATTACATGGCGTCCCTATCACTATTGTATCTGATAGAGATCCTCGATTCACATCACAATTCTGGAAGGGCCTACAACATTCACTAGGGACTAGATTGAATTTTAGCACAACATTTCACCCACAAACTGATGGTCAGACTGAAAGAACAAATCAGGTAGTAGAAGATATGCTTAGGACTTGTGCTATTGATTTTAGAGGAAGTTGGCATGATCACTTGCCTCTTGTAGAATTTACATACAACAACAGTTATCAGGCTAGCATACAGATGGCACCCTTTGAATCTTTATATGGAAAAAGTTGTAGATCACCAATATGTTGGAACGAAATAGGGGAAAAGCAATTCCTAGGCTCCAACCTTATCAGGGATTCTACAGAGAAGATCAAGCTCATTCAAGAAAGAATGAAGATGGCGCAAGATAGGCAGAAATCTTATGCTGACAAACGAAGACGTGACTTGGAGTTTCAGGTGGGAGATCATGTATATCTGAAAGTTTCTCCAGGCCGTGGTATTCGAAGATTTGGCATTAGAGGAAAACTAACTCCAAGATTCATTGGCCCATTTAAAATTCTCGAAAGGGTTGGTGAAGTGGCTTATAGATTGGCTTTACCTCCACAATTAGCAGGAGTTCACGAAGTATTTCACGTCTCTATATTGAAGAAATGTGTGTATGATCCTCATCAGGTCATTACTTATGATAATCTGGAGATAAAAAGGACCTGACATACGAGCAGAAACTGGTCAGGATTCGGGAACGGGAAGTGCGTCAACTAAGGAATAAAACTATTCCTATGGTCCAAGTCCAATGGATGAAGCAATGGCCACACGAAGCAACATGAGAGACGGAAGAATCTATGCGTAGAAGATTCTCAGAATTAGTCAACTGCAAGTACACTCTCCATAAATCCATGAATTGAATTGGGAGACCAAATTCTTCTAAGTGGGGAAGGGTGTAGTGCCCTGGAAATTTTATAAAATATTTCTAATATAATTAAGAATTTTCTAGAATTATTAAGGGTCGAAATGAATTAATTAATGAATATTGGCTTAAATAAATCATTATAAAGCCCAATTATGTTAAACAACTAATCTAGCCTTAATAAATAAAGCCCAATAGGTTCAAGGATCAAGCCCATTAAGTTTGACCCATATTCTAGAAGGTTATTTAGCCTATTCATGAATTATAAAGATAAATACCCCTTATATAGATAATTAGGTGGATAATTAACAAAAAGAGTTTGAATAAATTTGAATTCTGCGCATAGTGGATGTAGCTATCTATCGTGCGACCGCCACATTAATGTAACGCGCCCAACTTGGACCGTCACACTCTGTCAATTCCGTGAATGGAAGAAAGAATAAAAAGATTGGATCCTTGGGATCCTATCTGCAAGAGACCAACTTGGGAGAATTTATAACATTACTAAGGAGTCTTAGGGATCAGGTTCTGGCCAAATAAGGACTCTAAAATCGATCTAATCCTCAAACCCTAGCCAAAACTCTATAAATAGGACCCAGTTCTGAACTGAGCGACCCTTAGTTTTGGCTCGTGAAGAATCAAGGTAAGCAGATAGAATCTCGGGTAAGTTCTTTAGAGTCTTTTGTTCCTAATACTTTAGGCTAATAACTCTCAAAATTTCATGTTACGAGGTCGAGTATCAAAGGAGTTAGGATCTTCCAAAGTTGCTAGTTTCATCACGCCAACCCAGGAAACTGTGCAACAGGGTGCTGAAGATCAAGAAATTAGAGAAGCTAAACAAGGTAATAAGAGTTAGATGCTTTAGAACTTTACTTCCTCTTAGTTTCATCTTCCTAACCTCCAAATTTCACGTCCTTAGGACAAGAGACTGAGGAGTTAGAGCGACGTGAAGTTGCTGAAAAATCTCAGGAAGAGAAGAACTAGGGCAACCCTTGAAGACTCAAATTAGAAGTTTAAAGCTCAATAAAGAGGTAGGTTATCTCATGAACGGCAAGAACATCTGATGGGGGCATCAAAAGCTATACGGGTGGAACGTATTTGTGTGTTATGACTTGTATGGGATTGTACTTGTGTATTTGTTTCATTTCTTTCATTTGAGCTCCTTGTAAGGCTTATAACAAGCCAATGGGCCACTTTTAATGTAAAGTCCATGGCTAGGTTGCCATTAGTAGAGTCCATTAGAAGCCTAGTTCATATTGGACCTTAATAGCCACTTAAGGCCCAATTGGGCCTCTTCCTCTCATGGGCTATCTAGGTGGGAGAATCCATGGACCAAGCATGGATTGTGGGTTGGATTGGCTGGCCTTGGACCAGCCTAGGCCCAAGAGAAGCCCATGAAGGGGGCGCCCCATTCTTTGGCCTTATTAGGCTTGGTTGGTGAAAATTAGGTAAGTTTGAATGGAAATGGTCCAAGTTTGATTAGATTAATGGTTAAAGTTTTGACCACATGGGAGAAATATTTAGGAACTCCCTAATATGCCCTTCCAAACCTTAGATCTATGGGCATTTAGTGTCTTTTTACATTTATTATATATAGCTTGTATTTTCCAATTGATTGAATTAATGAAAGTGAAAAAAGCATTGTGCAAGAGCCCCCCTTGTGGGAATTTCGCCCTCCCCTCTCTCACCCCCTGGTTTTCTTCATCCCCAACCCCCAATTCTAGAGTGGAACCCTTCTATCTACTCCCCCTCAATCTCTGCGTTCATCTCCGGTGCCGCCGCCGCCATTCGTGCCGCCTTCGAGCCGCCGCGAAGTCGACTTCGGTGTTCTGTCCATCCTGGACAGAAGCTTCTTCTCGGAATTCCTTCTATCAACTCCGACATCCTCTTGATCTGAACTTTTTAGAGATTGTTCCTATCTTGTATTCCCATATCCACAAAAAAATTCAAGTCCAAAATCTCTCATTTAGTATTTTCCCATTTTCATGCATCTTTCATTCCCAGATCTATTTTGTCTCTGTCTACAGTGATAGCAGCCCTGTGTTTCTCACCTCCGACCCTTTTTTGATTTTTCCAAACCCTCCCAATTTTTCTGGCAGTTCTGTCCATCATCCCCTACATCCACCATTTGTCTTGATTTTTGATTCACCCTCTATCCATTTTTCAAAATTCATGTTCTATCTCAGCTACAGTGCTTTCAGCCCATTTCCAGATCCTACCCACTTCCAGTTCAAAAATCCTCTCAATTCGTAGCCACATCCAAACTTGTCCAAACTAGTTTTGCCGTCTTTCTAGCTCAATTTCCTACACCTTTGATGAAGACCTCAAGAGCTGAATCGGACATCCACTCTACGGTCAATGATAGTTATCAGAGGACAGCCCTACAGATCTGAGAGTTAAGCCACTGTACAACAGCAACTCAACAATTCATTAAAGCCCCGATCCGTGCAGATCCAGGCCAGATCTTCAAGCGTAGATTGAAGGATTTGAAGTTAGCTTTCCAACGGCGCCAGTCTCATGTAGATCTGACATCGGGGCTGATCGCAGCGCCCGTTCTCGCCGGGACGCGCGCTGAAAACCAAAAGTTGCAGATCCGTGGCCGGTTATTCCGACCGGTGTGGATAGGAGCCGCCCGGCCTCCGGCCGGCGAACCAGCGCGCCTCCACTCCAGGGAGCACTCATCCAGGCATCCACCACTACAGCGGTGCCACCGGGTCCCACACGGCCCCTTCGGACAGCACGTGGGCCCCACTGTCACTAGTTCAGGTGTTGCCGAAGCTACGCGAGAAGCCGACCGTCAACCCGAATTCGGTCCTCCCGGGCCCCATTGTGTAGCCCTTTACCTCCCTGCGTGGAGTGGGCAGCGACGTGTATTGCTGTAATATTGTGTAATATTGTTTCGGGAGTATGAGTTTCGGCCGAGTCCGTCTTCCCCATGCCGAGTGCGTGGAGGTATCGTTCTCTCTCCCTACACTCGGCATTTGCTTATTTTCATATATAGTTGTTTATGCCGCTGCTAGAGAGCATGTGTAGGGACAATTAGCTCGCTTTATATTTATATCACCGCTGCTGCGAGAGAGAGCGTTACCGTCCCATGACCCGATCCGGGCACAAGTGAGAGCCGACCACCCTAGCTCACTGCCGGTTTCTCAACTGCGCACGTCCGACGCTTCCCTCGTTAAGGGGCAGTCACGAGCTTGTCGTGTCCGTGGTCTCGTCCCGCATCAACATCATGTTAGGGATAAAATCCCTCTGGTTTTGCTTGATTATATTCATTATAGATCATAAATTTCATATTTTAGTAGGGTTGTGCATACATGCATATCCTTAGCCTTAATCAAAGAATATTTTGCTGAAAATTCATTTCAACCTATGCATGCAGTAGGCCTATACTTCATTTTTCATGACTGGAATAGTTTAAGAATTTTAATTTCCAAGTATGACAGATTTTCATAGTTTCCTATTCTATTTACTATCAGCAGAACCTCTGACAGATTAAGGTAAGACCGTCACATGATATAACGGCCTTAGGATAAGCCGTCACACCCTCTGTTGTATTTAAATTTCTCTGTTATCTCTGACGGCCCAGAAGCAGTGTGTTACAACACTCTGACGGCCCCACGATAAGCCGTCACAGCACTATGACGCCCCCATCTTATACCGCCAGAGTACTTTGTTCAGGCAATTCAAGACTGAATTCAAGAACAATCAACTGTACTTATAAATAAGCGTAGTTATCTAAGTTTTGAACTATTTTCATGACCTTGAGATTATAAATTTACTTATGATAGAAATTGCATGTTTAAAAGTATCTCTAGTTATTTCAAGGATATGTTAATTTCATTAAGCTAAACTCTATAATTTTGTATTTACAGTATGATTTTAAATGATGTAATGATGGAGTTTTTATCATGGTTTCACATCGCTACACAGTCTCTTTCTATCTATAGAGTCACTTTCTCTTAGTACACGGCATATATTCCGGTATATGGCCATTAGTTCACACTTTACATTATAGGAACATATTCTTGAATTTAAGGACATCTCTATTGGATATTCCTTCCAATGGACTAGGAAATCTTATTTCAAGGTCTCCGTAATTCTCTGCGAGCCTGAGATTCCTACTAGGATGCCGAGTTGGTTGTACCGTGAAAGCCCAATTGTTAGAAAGCACTATCGATATTTTCGGGTTTTGGATATGTAACGGATCTATATTTGACCGTCAGGAAAATATAATGGTCCAATATATGACTGTCACACTGTTTGAGTCCATACCTATTTTTTTCTGTATTCAACCTTCCTAACGGCCCAACACTCGACCGTTATGTTCATGTAACGGCCCAGTATTAGACCGTCACAGTTCTAATTTCTTTAACCCGAGGTTTGACCAAAGGGTTGATATTCCAAAGTTCCTAAATGGATTATTGATGGTCTAGGACTAGTCATATTGTTCAAGATACTTAATTAAATATGGAAATATAAGAAATGTATCGTTATGCTGTCGAATTATTTCCATGAATATAACCTTGTTTTAAGTCATTCTTGATCTCTCATGTTCTTAATTGAAGCGTTCATTCATTGAATTATTGTTATCATGAACTTATTGAACTTGTTATATTACTGGCCATATTTTATTACTTGAAACGTGGAAATAGCTTGATTTATACTTGAAGATGTGATCGAGTACTGATTGTGTTCAAGGGCTCTATGCTAGTCCCCTCGGCTGATTGTCAGAAACATATTGTAAACCATGGGGTATGATGCTACTGGCGTCGCATTACGCTGGGAGTACTTTCTCTATAAATAAGTGAAAATCCACGGGCATCATGACGATACACATACATGACTTTCTTGCTTATTACATGATATTCCATAGAAATTCACCAAATACTTGCTCATAAGCAAAAGATGTTTGGGTGCTGAGTATGTGAACTTGCTAGTACATTCTTGTTCATGAAAGGCCATTCTTGTTACATTCTTGCTAGTTCATACTTGTTCATTCTATCTTACACGATCATCTGGTTACTTAGGTTACTTGTGATTTATCGCATTCGCCTGATTTTACCTTATTCCTCTAGAGCAAAAATGTTAATTACTTTAATAGTGCCTTCATGTTGATGTGAAGATACCTACTGGGCAAGTGTGCTCATTACCTATTTCCAATCTTTTCAGGAGATGGAAGTGAGTCAGGATCGGATTCGGAATATTAAAATAGCGGGTCCGAGAGTGAATGAAGGATGAGTGAAGACTTAGGAAGTCTACATGTTTAGATTGAGTCTATGTAATTTTCTTATTTCTTGAGTTTAGTATGTTGAAAATTAGTGATTGTAGTTGAGTATTTAATTTCATTATTAATGAAATAAGTTGAAGTTTAAGTAACTATTGTGCAATTGCATTTATGTGTGTAATTATCTTGTGCACTGATCATTCTTGCTTGCAAGAGGCTTACCATGCCGACTGTTCACGTTCCTCGAGCTAGTCTTCCGTTGTAATAAAGGCTCGGGACGTGACAGTTAAGTTGGTATAAGTGCCTAAGTCTCAGGACTTAGGGAGAAGAATCATGTCATAAGATAAGTCCAAGGTTTAAGGACCCCTACCTATGAACTAAGGAAGAAATTTCCATACCCATGTGAGAATTGGGTAGAACCCGAGATAAGATAGTTAATTAGCTTTAAGATAAATTTTCTTCCAACTCCACGAGAAATAACAAGTTGTTATATTTCTCTCAGGTACCTTATTTTACAAATGGCTCATCGCATAGATTGGAATGGCATGCAACAAACTATTGTCGGCCTTACTCAGGCATTACAAACTATGGCCAAGGCAGGCGTAGGGGCAAGGGCTGGTGACCTACATCGCAACTTCCAGAGTTTAAACCCTCAACGTTTCTATGATTCTTATAATCCGGACAAAGCAGAGAACTGGATTGACGAGATGAACCGTATATTTGACGTCATCTAATGCACCGATCAAGAGAAGGTGCTTCTTGCAACTTTTCAACTCAACAAGCATGCCCGTACATGGTGGAAGTCGGTTCCGACACCTCCGGCCGATGCACCTCATACATGGGATGGTTTTCTCACTTTGTTCTGTGCTAAGTACTTTTCCGAGCACGTGAAAGAAAGAAAGGCTATGGAATTCGCCTCTCTTCGACAAGGAATGATGGCAGGTGCGGAGTATGAACTTTAATTCTCCAGAGTAGCACCTTATGCACCGCATTTAATCAGTACCGATCTATTGAAGGCTAATCGGTTTATGGACGGGTTACGACCCGGTTTCATTCAGCAGCTCGGGACTCAAAACATCCGTACTTATGCGGAGATGGTTCAACGGGCATACTTATGTGAAAGGTCCTTAGAGAAGGTCGAGAAATTGAAAGAGAGTCTAGCCGATGATCTGATCGGCGTTATAAGAAAAAAAAATTCAGCATCACGGAGCCTCACAAAAGCCGTGATAGTAAGCAACGGTCCAGGAGCGGGAACGGTGGAAGTTCCCAGAAGAACAAGAAGATTAGGGAGGAGGAGCAAGTCGCCATGGCTTGCACTTTTTGTAAAATGTTCGGCAACTCAGCTGAAGAGTGCTGGAAGCGCCTTGGTGCTTGTTTATGCTGTGGAAGGAGGGAGCAACGCATGCCGGATTGCCCCCTTATGAAGGACCAGCCATCTGGTGGTGGACGCAGGAGGCAGGCTCGCCTCAATGCCGTTCTAGAAGAAGAGGAAGGGCCCAGGGATGGTGGACTTATGGAAGGTACTCTTCAAATTTTTTCTCGTCCTGCATTTGTGCTATTTGATACTGGTGCCTCTCATTCTTTTGTCTCCACTATGTTTGCCAAAACATTACCAATTGCATCAGTTCCTCTACCTTCAGATCTTGCTATAACCACACCCCTAGGTTCTGGAGCAAAACTTACTAGATATTACCCTGATAGTGAGGTGATAGTAGAAGTTCACAATCTCCCCGCAAACCTAGTATGCCTTGACATGAAAGGTTATGATGTCATTTTAGGGGTAGATTGGCTTGTAGATCATGATGTTGATATTAACTACCGAAATAGGATTATATCCTTCCGAAAATCAGGTCTTCCAAGATTCTCTTTCTTGTCATCAAGTATAGGAAACATCCCACTATCATATCTTCTCTTCACGCTTGCAAACTCTTCTCGCTAGGATGTGAAGCTTTTCTTGCTTCTGTCATTGTTACCGAATCCAAGGAAATCATCCTAACAAACATTCCTATTGTAAATGAGTTCTCAGATGTATTCACATCCGAATTACCTAGTTTACCACCCGAGAGGGAAGTAAACTTCAATATTGAACTCATTCCAGGAGCAACACCTGTTTCTATAGCCCCTTACAGGATGTCCCCCATGGAACTTAAGGAACTAAAGAGGTAGTTGCAGGAACTACTAGACAAAGGTTTCATCAGACCTAGCACATCCCCCTGGGGTGCGCTACTTCTATTTGTCAAAAAGAAGGATGGCTCTCTCAGGCTATGCATAGACTACCGGCGACTATATCAACTTACAATCAAAAATAAATATCTGTTGCCGCGTATTGATGACCTCTTCGATCAGCTTTCGGGAGCAGTGGATTTTTCCAAAATAGACCTCAGATCAGGTTATCATCAGCTTAGAATTAAAGAAGAAGACATTTATAAATCAGCTTTTTGAAGTCGTTATGGCCACTATGAATTTGTGATAATGCTGTTTGGGTTAACAAATGCCCCAGCAGTATTTATGCAGCTTATGAACAGTGTTTTCCAGCCATATCTGGACCAGTTCATTATCGTCTTCATTGATGATATCTTGATATATTCCAAGACAAAAGAGGAACATGAAGAACATTTGAGGATAGCCTTGCAAACACTTAAAGAACATAAACTTTATGCCAAGCTTAACAAATGTGAATTCTGGCTCAAGGAAGTTTCATTCCTAGGCCACATTATTTCAAAGGATGGTATCGCTGTGGATCCTTCGAAAGTCGAAGCTGTCAGAAATTGGAGTCGGCCAACAACTGTATCAGAAGTAAGAAGCTTTCTGGGTCTAGCTAGTTATTATAGGAGGTTCATTAAAGACTTCTCAAAGATTGCTGTTCCTTTAACTAGACTCACAAGAAAAGAAAATCCTTTTATCTAGTCAAGGGAGTGTGAGAAGAGTTTCCAAACTCTTAAGAATCATCTTACTACAGCCCCTATTTTAGCACTACCGGTGGAAGGTGGCAGATTTGAAGTATATGCGGATGCATATGGCATTCGCTTGGGATGCGTTCTTATGCAAGATGGAAAGGTAATCTGTTATTCTTCAAGACAATTGAAACGTCACGAGAAAAACTATCCCGTGCATGATTTAGAATTGGCAGTCGTTATTTTCACCTTAAAAATTTGGCGTCATTATCTTTATGGAGAAAAGTTCACGGTCTACTCGGACCACAAAAGCTTGAAATACTTATTCTCTCAAAAGGAGCTTAATATGAGGCAGAGGAGATGGTTAGAATATCTCAAGGATTTTGATTTTGCTATTCAATATCATCCTGGCAAGGCTAATACGGTAGCATATGCACTCAGCAGAAAACCAATGGGTATGCTATCAAGTCTTATGATTAGTATGACTAATCTTATTCCTCAATTTGCTCAGATGAACTTAGATATTGACATACAGGAATATGATTGTTTCATGGCTAGTATTCGAGCTCAACCTACATTGATAGAGGATCTGGTCAAGTTACAAAATGATGATCCCGTGTTACTAGAAATTAAAGCCAATATTGAACAAAGGCCGGATTTCTGTGTTTCCAATGACGGATGTTTGTTATTTAAGGGTCGAGTGTGTGTACCAGATCATAAGGATACGAAGAAACTGATCCTAGAAGAAGCACAAAATTCCAAGTACACCATTCATCCAGGAGGTATGAAGATGTATCAAGTTCTCAAAAGAAACTTCGGGTGGCCAAATATGAAGAGAGAAATAGCTGATTTTGTGTCCCGTTGTCTCACCTGCCAACAAGTAAAAGCAGAACATCTTAGACCTGCAGGTAAATTACATCTCTTGAATATTCCCGAATGGAAATGGGAGAGTATAGGAATGGATTTCATCATGGGTTTACCAAAGACAAGAGGTGGACACGATGGTATATGGGTGATAATAAACTGATTGACTAAATCCGTACACTTCATACCATTAAAAAGTTGATGGTCTGTGGATATTCTAGCAGCATTATACATGAAAGAAATTATCAAATTACATGGCATCCTTATCACTATTATATCTGATAGAGATCCTCGATTCACATCACAATTCTGGAAGGGCCTACAACATTCACTAGGGACTAGATTGAATTTTAGCACAGCATTTCACCCACAAACTGATGGTCAGACTGAAAGAACAAATCAGGTAGTAGAAGATATGCTTAGGACTTGTGCTATTGATTTTGGAGGAAGTTGGCATGATCACTTGCCTCTGGTAGAATTTGCATACAACAACAGTTATCAGGCTAGCATACAGATGGCACCCTTTGAAGCTTTATATGGAAAAAGTTGTAGATCACCAATATGTTGGAACGAAATAGGGGAAAAGCAATTCCTAGGCTCCGACCTTATCAGGGATTCACCAGAGAAGATCAAGCTCATTCAAGAAAGAATGAAGATGGAGCAAGATAGGCAGAAATCTTATGCTGACAAACGAAGACGTGACTTGGAGTTTCAGGTGGGAGATCATGTATATCTGAAAGTTTCTCCAGGCCATGGTATTCGAAGATTTGGCATTAAAGGAAAACTAACTCCAAGATTCATTGGCCCATTTGAAATTCTCGAAAGGGTTGGTGAAGTGGCTTATAGACTGGCTTTACCTCCACAATTAGCAGGAGTTCACGAAGTATTTCACGTCTTTATATTGAAGAAATGTGTATATGATCCTCATCAGGTCATTACTTATGATAATCTGGAGATCCAAAAGGGCCTGACATACGAGCAGAAACCGGTTAGGATTCAGGAACGAGAAATGCGTCAACTAAGGAATAAAACTATTCCTATGGTCCAAGTCCAATGGATGAAGCAATGGCCACACGAAGCAACATGAGAGACGGAAGAATCTATGCGTAGAAGATTCTCAGAATTATTCAACTGTAAGTACACTCTCCATAAATCCATGAATTGAATTTGGGGACCAAATTCTTCTAAGTGGGGAAGGGTGTAGTGCCCTGGAAATTTTATAAAATATTTCTAATATAATTAAGAATTTTCTAGAATTATTAAGGGTCGAAATGAATTAATTAATGAATATTGGGTTAAATAAATCATTATAAGGCCCAATTATGTTAAACAACTAATCTAGCCTTAATAAATAAAGCACAATAGGTTCAAGGATCAAGCCCATTAAGTTTGACCCATATTCTAGAAGGTTATTTAGCCTATTCATGAATTATAAAGATAAATACCCCTTATATAGATAATTAGGTGGATAATTAACAAAAAGAGTTTGAATAAATTTGAATTCTGCGCATAGTGGATGTAGCGGTCTATCGTGCGACCGCCACAGTAATGTAACGCGCCCAATTTGGACCGTCACACTCTGTCAATTCCGTGAATGGAAGAAAGAATAAAAAGATTGGATCCTTGGGATCCTATCTGCAAGAGACCAACTTGGGAGAATTTGTAACATTACTAAGGAGTCTTAGGGATCAGGTTCTGGCCAAATATGGACTCTAAAATCGATCTAATCCTCAAACCCTAGCCAAAACTCTATAAATAGGACCCAGTTCTGAACTGAGCGACCCTTAGTTTTGGCTCGTGAAGAATCAAGGTAAGCAGATAGAATATCGGGTAAGTTCTTTAGAGTCTTTTGTTCCAAATACTTTAGGCTAATAACTCTCAAAATTTCATGTTACGAGGTCGAGTATCCAAGGAGTTAGGATCTTCCAAAGTTGCTGGTTTCATCACGCCAACCCAGGAAACTGTGCAACAGGGTGCTGAAGATCAAGAAAATAGAGAAGCTAAACAAGGTAATAAGAGTTAGATGCTTTAGAACTTTACTTCCTCTTAGTTTCATCTTCCTAACCTCCAAATTTCACGTCCTTAGGACAAGAGACTGAGGAGTTAGAGCGACGTGAAGTTGCTGAAAAATCTCAGGAAGAGAAGAACTAGGGCAACCCTTGAAGACTCAAATTAGAAGTTTAAAGCTCAATAAAGAGGTAGGTTATCTCATGAACGGCAAGAACATCATGTTAGGGATAAAATCCCTCTGGTTTTGCTTGATTATATTCATTATAGATCATGAATTTCATATTTTAGTAGGGTTGTGCATACATGCATATCCTTAGCCTTAATCAAAGAATATTTTGCTGAAAATTCATTTCAACCTATGCATGTAGTAGGCCTATACTTCATTTTTCATGACTGGAATAGTTTAAGAATTTTAATTTCCAAGTATGACATATTTTCATAGTTTCCTATTCTATTTACTATCAACAGAACCTCTGATAGATTAAGGTAAGACCGTCACATGATATAACAGCCTTACGATAAGCCGTCACACCCTCTATTGTATTTAAATTTCTCTGTTATCTCTGACGGCCCCACGATAAGCCGTCACGGCACTGTGACGCCCCCATTTTACACCGCTAGAGTACTTTGTTCAGGCAATTCAAGACTGAATTGAAGAACAATCAAGTGTACTTATAAATAAGCGTAGTTATCTAAGTTTTGAACTATTTTCATGACCTTGAGATTATAAATTTACTTATGATAGAAATTGCATGTTTAAAAGTATCTCTAGTTATTTCAAGGATATGTTAATTTCATTAAGCTAAACTCTATAAATTTGTATTTACACTATGATTTTAAATGATGTATTGATGGAGTTTTTATCATGGTTTCACATCGCTACACAGTCTTTTTCTATCTATAGAGTCACTTTCTCTAAGTACATTCCGGTATATGGCCATTAGTTCACACTTTGCATTATAGGAACATATTCTTGAATATAAGGACCTCTCTATTGGATATTCCTTCCAATGGACTAGGAAATCTTATTTCAAGGCCTCCGTAATTCTCTGCGAGCCTGAGATTCCTACTAGGATGCCGAGTTGGTTGTACCGTGAAAGCCCAATTGTTAGAAAGCACTATCGATGTTTTCAGGTTTTGGATATGTAACGGATCTATATTCGACCGTCAGGAACATATAATGGTCCAATATATGACTGTCACACTGTTTGAGTCCATACCTATTTTCTTCTGGATTCAACCTTTCTAACGGCCCAACACTCGACCGTTATGTTCATGTAACAGCCCAGTATTAGACCGTCACAGTTCTAATTTCTTTAACCCGAGGTTTGACCAAAGGGTTGATATTCGAAAGTTCCTAAATGGATTATTGATGGTCTAGGACTAGTCATATTATTCAAGATACTTAATTTAATTATGAAAAAATAAGAAATGTACCGTTATGCTGCCGAATTATTTCCATGAGCATAACCTTATTTTAAGTCATTCTTGATCTCTCATGTTCTTAATTGAAGCGTTCATTCATTGAATTATTGTTATCATGAACTTATTAAACTTGTTATATTACTGGCCATATTTTATTGCTTGAAATGTGGAAATAGCTTGATTTATACTTGAAGATGCGATCGAGCACTGATTATGTTCAAGGGCTCTATGCTAGTCCCCTCGACTGATTACCAGAAACATACTATAAACCCTGGGGTATGATGCTACTGGCGTCGCATTGCGCTGGGAGTACTTTCTCTATAAATAAGTCAAAATTCCCGGGCATCATGACGATACACATACATGACTTTCTTGCTTGTTACATGATATTCCACAGAAATTCACCAAATACTTGGTCATAAGTAAAAGATGTTTGGGTGATGAGTATGTGAACTTGCTAGTACATTCTTGTTCATGAAAGGTCATTCTTGTTACATTCTTGCTAGTTCATACTTGTTCATTCTATCTTACATGATCATCTTGTTACTTTGGTTACTTGTGATTTATCGCATTCACATGATTTTACCTTATTCCTCTAGAGCAAAAATGTTAATTACTTTAATAGTGCATTCATGTTGATGTGAAGATACCTACTGGACAAGTGTGCTCATTACCTATTTCTAATCTTTTCAGGAGATGGAAGTGAGTCGGGATCGGATTCGGAATATTCAAATAGCGGGTCCAAGAGTGAATGAAGGATGAGCGAAGACTTAGGAAGTCAACATGTTTAGATTGAGTATATGTAATTTTCTTATTTCTTGAGTCTAGTATGATGAAAATTAGTGATTGTAATTGAGTATTTAATTTCATTATTAATGAAACAAGTTGAAATTTGAGTAACTATTGTGTAATTGCATTTATGTGTGTAATTGTCTTATGCTCTGATCATTCTTGCTTGCAAGAGGTTTACCATGCCGACTGTTCACGTTCCTTGAGCTAGTCTTCCGCTGTAATAAAGGCTTGGGACGTGACAAGTTCCGTGGGGGACATCCTGTAAGGGGCTATAGAAACAGGTGCTGCTCTTGGAATGAGTTCAATAGTGAAGTTTACTTCCCTCTTGGGTGGTAAGCTGGGTAATTCGGGTGAAAACACATCTGGGAACTCATTAACAATAAGAAAGTTTGCTAGGATGATTTCCTTGGACTCAGTAACAATGACATAACCAAGAAAAGCTTCACATCCTTGCGAGATAAGTTTGCAAGCGTGAAGAGAGGATATGATAGTGGGATGTTTCCTATACTTGATGCCAAGGAAAGAAAATCTTGGAAGACTGGGTTTTTGAAAGGATCCTATTTCGATAGTTAATATCAGCATCATGATCTATAAGCAAATATACCCCTAAGATGGCATCATAACCATTCATGTCAAGGCATACTAAGTTTGCGGTGAGATTGTGACCTTCTACTATTACCTCACTATCAGGATAATACTTGGTAAGCGTTGTTCCAGAACCTAAGAGTGTGGTAATAGCAAGATCTGAAGGTAAGGGAACTGATGTAATTGGTATTGTTTTTACAAAAGTAGTGGAGATAAAAGAATGAGAGGCACCAGTATCAAATAGCACAAATACAGGACGGGAACAAATTTGAAGGGTACCTTCCATAAGCCCACCATCCTTGGGCGCTTCTTCTTCTTCTATAACAGCATTGAGGCGAGCCTACCTCCTACGTCCACCACAAGACGATTGATCCTTCATAAGGGGGTAATCTGGCATACGATGCTCCCTGCTTCCACAACGTAGACAAGCACCGACGCGTCTTTTAAAGTATCGGCTCAGTTCTTGAAAAGAACTCCGCAACTGTCATCATTCCCTGACGAAGAGAGGCGAACTCCATAGCCTTTCTTTCTTTAACATGCTCGGAAAAGTACTTAGCACGAAATAGAGTGAGAAAACCGTCCCATGTATGAGGTGCATCTGCCGGAGGTGTAGGTACTGATTTCCACCATCTGTGTGCATCTTTATTGAGTTGAAATGTTGCAAGACACTTTTTTCTTGGTCCGTGCATTGGATAACATCGAAAATACGATTTATCTCATCTATCCAATTTTATGCCTCATCTGGGTTGGACGAACCGTAGAAACGCTGAGGGTTTAAGCTCCAAAAATTGTGATGCAAGCCACCAGCCCTCGCCCTTACACCTACCTGGGCCATAGTTTGTAATGCCTGAGTAAGGCTGACAACCGTTTGTTGCATGCCACCCCAATCTACGCGATGAGCCATTGTAATAGTGAGGTACCTGAGAGAAATAACAATTTGTTAATTCTCATAGAATTAGAAAGATCTAAATCTTAAAACTAATTAACTATCTTATCCCGGGCTCTACCCAATTCTCGCATGGGTGAGGAAATTTCTTCCTTAGTTCATAGGTATGGGTCCTTAAGCCTTGGACTTATCCTATGACGTGACTCTTTTCCCTAAGTCTTGAGACTTAGGCTCTGATACCAACTTAACTGTCACGCCCCGACCCTTTATTACAGCGGAAGACCAACTCGGGGAATCGTGAACAACCGACATGGTAAGCCTCTTGCGAGCAAGAACGATCAGAGCGCAAGACAATCACACATAAAAATGCAATTGCACAATAATTACTCAAACTCCAACTTTATTTCATTAATAATCAAAATATTCTAATATAATAACTTTTCAAACTTCATTAATCCATCAGACTCATGGAAAAAAGAAATTACAAAGACTCGATCTAAATAATAGTGACTTTCCTAAGTCTTCACTCTCATTCTGATAAGACTTTCATTCGCTCTCGGACCCGTTACTTGTATAACTTGAATCCGAATTTATATCACTTCCATCTCTTGAAAAGATTGGAAAATAGGTAATGAGCACACTTGCCCAGTAGGTATCTTCGCATCAACATGAAGGCACTATTAAAGTGATTAGCAATTTAGCTCTAAAGAATAAGGTAAAATCATGCGAATGCGATCAATCATGCGATTACACCAAAGTAACAAAGATGATCATGTAAGATAGAATGAGCAAGTATGAACTATCAAGAATATAATAAGAATATGATATGGCCTTTCATGAACAAGAATATACTAGAAAGTCATGTAACAATCAAGAAATATCAACCCTTAGGTCAAACCTCGGGTTAAAGTACTCAGGAATTGTGACGGTCAATTAATGGGCCGTTACATGAACGTGACGGTTTAGTGTTGGACCGTTAGAATGTGCTCAATCCAGAAAGAATAAATTAGACTCAGTATATGTGACAGTTGTATACTGGACCGTTAGATGGGCCTGACGGTCGAGTAATAGGCCGTTACATAGTAAAAACCAGAAAACATCGATAGTGCTTTCTAAACAATTGACTTTCATGGTACAACCAACTCGGCGTCCTAGTGGGAATCCCACGCTCGCGGAGAATTACGGAGGCCTTGAAACCAGATTTCTCAGTCCATTGGAAGGAATATCCAATAGAGAGGTCCTCAAGTCCAAGAATATGTTCCTATGGGCAAAGTGTAAACTAATGGTCATATACCGGAATATATGCCATGTACTTAGAGAAATTGACTCTATAGATGGAAAGAATGTGTAACGATGTGAAACCATGCTGAAACTCCGTCGATACATCATTTAAAATCATGCTTTTAATATAAAACTATATAGTTTTAGCAAATGAAATTAACATGTACTTAAAATAACTCAAAGTGCTTTAGACATGCATTAATCAATTTATAAACTCAAAGTTCATGAAGATAGGTCAAAACTTAGATAACTAGGCTTATTTATAAGCTATTTGGACTGTTCTCAATTCTGTCCCAAATAGATAGAACACAGCACTCTGGCGGTCTAAGACAGGGGCGTCAGATGGCTGTGACGGTTTATCGTGGAGCCGTCATAGTGTTGTAACGCTCCGATCCTGGGCCGTCAGAGATTACAGAGAAATTTATGTACAACATGCGGTGTGACGGCTTATCGTAAGGCCGTCAGAGTCATGTGATGGTCTAACTATAATCCGTCATAGCACTGCTGACAGTAAGTAAAAGATCTATGGTTTAAAACCTGTCATGCAAGGAGAATCAAAATAAACAACTACTCTAGTCATGACAGAACGAAGAATAGGCCATCTAGATGCATAGGTCGCAGTGAATGAACAAGAGAATATCTTTTATCTTTAAATTAGGCTAAGGGCATGCATGTATGCATAGACCTACTAAAACATGAAATTCATGGTCTACAGTGCATGGAATCACGTAAAACCAGGGGGCTTTTACTCCAATCATGATATTCTTGCCGTTCATGAGATAACCTACTTCTTTATTGGGATTTCAACTTCTAATTTGTGACCGCAAGAAACGCCTTAGTTCTTCCCTTCCTGTGAATTTTCAACAACTACACGTCGCTCTAACTCCTCAATCTCTTGACCTAAGGACGTGAAATTTGGAGGGTAAGAAGGTGAAACTAAGGGGAACAGAAAGTTCTAAAGACACCTAGGCTAATTACCTCGATTTGGTGTTCTAGTCTCCTTATCTTCAGTGGACTTTTGCTCAGATTCTTAGGTCGCTATGGTCGAACCCGCAACTTTGGAAGATTCAAACTCCTTGTGTAGTTGATCTCCTAGCACGAAATTTTGAGGAAGATTAGTCCTATGCATAAGGAATAAAAAGTTCTAGAGAACTTACCCGAAATACTATCTCCTTACCTTAGTTCCACGTGAGCCAATGTAGGGGTCGCGCAGGTCAAAACTAGGGTCTATTTATAGGTTCTAGCAAGGGTTTTGTGGATTAGTTGGATTCTAGAGTCCTTGTTAAAGCTTAGATCGACTTCTGAGAGTCCTTAACAAGTTTACTAGTCCTCCCATCTCGATCCCTAAGAGATAGACTAGTAAAAATCTAATCTTTTTGCTCTTTCTTCCATTCACGGAACTGATAGAGCGTGACGGTCGACTCTTGGCGCGTTACATGCCTGTGGCGGTCGCACGATAGACCGCTACAGCTACTGTGCGTAGAATTCAACTTAATTCAAACTCTTTTATTTGTTTTATCCACATAATTATCTAAAAAATGATATTTATCCTTAAAATTCGTGAATAGGCTAAGTAACCTTCTAAAATATGGGCCAAACTTAATGGGCTTGGTCCTTAAAACTTTTGGGTTTTATTTATCAAAGCTGGATTAATTATTCAACATACTTGGGCCTTATAATCAATTTAAGCTTTATAATACCTAATAAATTCAAGAAAATTCTTAAAATAATCTAGAAATTATTTATATAAATCTTGGGGCACTATACGAGGGATCCCCATGCTTACCTCGTCCACCGGCACTATGTTGCACTCTAGCATCATTTCTTCCCGAATTTTGGCTTCAAGCATTATTTCCTCTCGGGCCTCGATATCCGGTGCTATCTCCCCCTCTTCCAGGGCTTCGGCTACCAGAGTGGGAGTCTCCACGACCCTTTGGGTGGTATGAACCTGTCCAGCTCAAATAAGTCAATAGTCCCCAGAGGAAACCAGAAAAAGAGAAGAAGAAAGCATGTACTCACGGCCGCTATTGCCTCTTCTTGTGGCGGCACCTCGACGGCCAAGGCGGAGGCGTCCGAGCTTACTGCAGCTTCTTCTTGCCGCAAGGCCTCGACTATGGATGCCAATTTGTCCAAAGCCACAGTGGTCTTCTCCTGTCTAGCGGCTGCTGAACCCGGGGCTTGGGTTTCTATGCCTTCTGGCGGAGTCTGTTCCTGTTTAAATTCAAAAAAAAAAAGGAAAGCGACAACAATAAAGAGATTAGTTGGCGGCCTAGAGAAGAGACGAATAAACAAGTTTACACTTACAAGTGCCTACTCCACCATGCTTAGAGAAGCAAATAATACTGGGGCTTTCCAAGCAGGAACTTGAAATTCGAGTTGGAAGGGTCAAAGATTGGTAGTGAGAAGAGAAGGCCAGTTTTTCCTTTCATGACCGCCCTAGGTTGACTCCGCCGGTGACTTTGCCGGACATGGTGGACCCTGGGGGGCCCCCGTTGCCCCCCCCATACTCTCCTCTGCCCCATCGGCGTCCACGTCCGTGCCAACTCCTCTGGTTCGCTCGTTTGCTGAAGTCCTGGCTTCATCCATGCCACCTCCTTCTGTTTGTGGCCCGACCCATGACCGTGCATATACGGATGTAGGCGAGCCTGCTGTTTTTTTTTCCAAGGAAGAAATTGTTCAAAGCTTAATCCCGTTCGACTTCGCCATCGTGGCTCGTACTCCATGCGGAAGACCTGCCTTCCATGATATTAGAAGCCATCTAGCGAATCGTTGCAAGTTCAAAGAAGACTTCATGATTAGCGCCTTGGATTCCTGCCATCTCCTTTTGCGCTTCCGGAATCATGAGGATTACCTGCAGTTGCTTCTGAGGGATTCATTGTATGTTCAAGGTAGGCTCTTCCGATTCTTCAAGTGGTCAATGGATTTCTCGCCGGATTCAGACTCGCCCATCCTACCGATATGGATTTCTTTCCCTGGCCTTCCTGTGAATTTTTTTCTGGAACACATGCTTCGGTCGATAGCTAGCAATGTTGGTCGGGTTTTAAAAATAGACCAATCATCCCTTAATCTTTCAAACACTGTTGCGGCTCGCGCTTGTGTGGAACTTGATGTCTCCAAACCCCACCCCTCCAGAATTTGGATTGGTTTCCCAGGAGGAGGGGCTTGGTAGGAAATATGCTATCCGGAGCTTCCTCTATTTTGTTCTTCATGCTCCAAACTTGGTCACGCCCCGTCTGATTGCAAATCCACTGGATTACCTTCTGATGAACCCAAGCTCACTGCTACAAAGCAACGTTGGCAACCTGTTTCATTGAGAAAGACCTTGGTTACTCAGGCTGCTTCCTCCGAAGCGTCTCCTTCTTCTCCTGCTGAAGTACAGGATCCTTTTGTGGTGCTGCCTCTTCAGATTAATAATGAACAATTGACCAACATCCCGGTTTCTAAGGCAACTGGCGAGGAGTCTCAACTGGCCACTATAGCTCCTACTGTTCCAAATATAGCTACGGGCAATTCAGTGTTGGGGACTAATCACACGTCAGCGGAGTCTGAGTCTGTGTTTGTGGGTGATCAAGACCTTGCCTTGGAAGCTCATCAGGGAAAATCTACATCAAGTTCTCTGAATCAGTCCATGAGGGCTGACGGGCCTTCGGAGCCCCCTTCAATCCATAAGACTGACTTAATAGGCTCTATTCACTTGCTACCTGAATTGGCTATTGTTGATAATCAAGGGAATACTAAAGATTTGGATAGCAGGGCCGACCCACCAACAGAACTGCATTATATTCAATTGGATAAGGAAGGACATGATTCTAAATTATCTATTATCAGCCCACAAGAGAAAATCAAAGCTGCCAGAAAGGACATTGCTCAGTCTGCCTCCATCAATAATGCCAGGGTTATGCAAAAAGCCTATACTGGGATCACCACCAGGTCAATGCAGAAGGTTGCATCCACGGGTTCTCTCCACAATTTGCACAATTAATTATGTCTATTCTTGTATGGAATATTCGTGGTATAGGAAATGATATCTCTCAAGGTAGGGTGAAATTTCTCCTGAAATCCCATAATGTCCAGTGCCTGGTCTTATTGGAACCCAAAGTTCATTGTTCTATGTTGAACAAGATATCCAAAAAAATTGGGATGGATAAGGAAATTGCTAATAGTGATGATAATGCTCACATATGGATTATGTGGAAGGAACCTTTGGATTTCTGTCAGATTCTACAGGACGAACAGCAATTAACTATACTCCAAACTGCTGCTTCTCTGCCTCAATTCCACCTTACTTTTGTCTATGCTAAATGTTCAAGAAATGAACGACAGTCTCTTTGGTCTTCATTAATTCATTGTCATGACATTATATCTGGACCGTGGCTGGTGGCTGGTGGCTGGGGACTTCAATTGTATCTTGGATATTGATGAGAAACTTGGTGGCAATATACCCAACCTTAGCTCTATAGCTGATTTCAAGGATTGCATCCAAGATTGTGAACTATTTGATGCTGGTTTCATAGGGTCTAAATTTACCTGGCATAATAATCAATCAGGCAACAGAGGAATTTGGGCTAGATTGGATAGAACCTTACTAAATGCTGAATGGCTTAAAGATTTCCCTATCAATGTGGAGCACCTTTCTAGAGAAGCTTCTGACCATGCTCCCCTCCTCATCAAGATGCCAATTTTGAAATCATTTAAGAGCAGATTTATTTTTCAGAAAATGCGGACCTTGCATGAGAACTTCTTGAAAGATGTTGAACTCTGTTGGAAAACTAGCCCACTGGCTACCTCACCACTGACTACCCTACACTTGAAATTGAAATATCTGAGGAACATGCTTGTTGGTTGGAACAAAACTGTGTATGGTAATGTGCATACGAACCTGGCTGCTGCTGAAGACCAGGTGCTGAGAACTGAACTCCAGTATGATTTAGAACCTTCTCCTGTTAATTTAGCTGCCCTGAATAAAGCAAAAACTCTAAAATCCAACTGTTTGCTTCAACAAGAAATCTTCTGGAGACAGAAGTCGAGAATCAAGTGGCTTAGAGAAGGTGACAAGAACACAAAATTTTTTCATATGACTACCATGGCTAATAGAAGGAAACACATCATTCCTCAGCTGAAGGACCATCAGGGCAACTTGACCTCGAAGCATGACCAAATGAAAATCATTGCTACTGATCATTTTAGACAAGCCTTCAAATCTCAAGATCATAATATTGATAATAGTATCATTGACTGCATTCCTTCTCTGATTACAAGGTCTGATAATGATATGCTCTGTCGGATTCCAACTGATTCAGAAATCAAAGATGCAGTTTTCCAAATGTCTGCTGACAGTGCCCCTGGGCCTGATGGTTTTACAGGAGCCATTTATCAGTGTGCCTGGACCATAATTGCTAATGATGTTGTCACTGCTATTCAGTTTATCTTCAGCACTAGAAATCCTCTACCTAGAAGCATCACTTCAGCCCTTATTGCTCTTATTCCTAAGAAAAGCAATGCCACGGATATATCTGAATTCAGACCTATAAGCCTTTGTAACTTCATCTACAAAATTGTTCCAACCATCCTAAATAGCAGATTGGCAGGTATTCTCCCAAAAATTATTTCAGGTCAACAGGCAGCTTTTGTAAAGGGGAGAAACATTGTGGAGAACATAGCCTTGGCTCAAGAACTTGTACAAGAACTTGGAAGGAAAACTAGAGGTAACAATGTGATCTTCAAGCTTGACATGGCCAAAGCTTATGATCGACTTGAATGGGACTTCCTGTCTGCAGTGCTCAGGAAATTTGGATTCAGTATGGAGTTTAATTCCCTTATCCACGTCTTGATCAGTAACTGTTGGTCTTTAGTTCTTCTCAATGGTGACTCTACAGGTTACTTCAAATCAACAAGAGGCATTCGCCAAGGGGACCCCATTGCTCCTGCCCTTTTCATCATTGCTGAAGAGGCACTTAGCAGATGTTTGACTGAAGCTTGTAATGCAGGTGTGATTGAATGGTTTATGGGTCCTAGAGGCTGTCCATCCATTTCCCATTTGTTGTTCGCAAATGACACTCTTATATTTACTAAAGCCACCACTGCCTCAGTCAGGAATCTCCTACACATACTACAATTATATGAACATGCGTCTGGCCAGCTAGTCAGCATTGGTAAAAGTGGTTTTTTCTACACCCTAAAGTGAAGGAGCCCACTGTCAAGAAGCTTCATGACCTAACAGGTTTTGACAAGCACACCTTCCCTCATAAATATTTGGGGTTTCCTCTGACTATTGGCAGGAAGAAAAAAGTCCACTTTGCAGGTCTTTTATCATCCATTCAGAAGAGAATCCATGGATGGTCGGCCAAATTTTTATCTCAGGGAGCTAAGCTGTGCTTGATCAAGCATGTCCTAACCACTATCCCCATTTATTCCATGATGTCTTCTTCCCTTCATGTGGGCACACACAATGCATTGGAAAGAAGCTTTGCAAATTTTTTCTGGGGGCCATCCCAGTTTGGAAACAAGAGGCATTGGAAATCTTGGACCTCTATCTGCAAGCCTATCTCCCAGGGTGGGCTGGGTGTTATGTCCCTCTGGCAGATGGAGACTGCCCTGAGGGTCAAGATGCTATGGAGAGCCATTCACAAGGAATGTTTGTGGGCAGTTTATTTCAGAGCAAAATATATCCAAGGTAAACATATTTCTGCTGTTCAGTTCAAGAACATGAAGGGCATCTCTCGAAAATCTTGGCTACATGCTAAAGATCTTATTACCAAACACAAGTTAGTTATTATGGGTGATGGCAGTAACACTAACTTTTGGCATGACATTTGGATTGGTACTAAAAATATGGCTTCTTTTGTTCCTGCTGAACTTATTCACAACAACAACCTCTCAGTCAAAGACTTCTATCATCAGTCCAACAATGACCTTGGTACGCTTCTCAACAGATTGCTCCCATTTGACACCTTTGATGCTGTTCAGAATACCACTCTCTCACAGGACAGTGATTTAGAAATCTGGAGTTTATCCTCCACTGGTGATTGTATTGTTTCTTCTGTTCACAAGAATGTATTCTCTACCCAAAATCAGCAAGGCATTCTGAAATGGAATAATCTCTGGTTCAGCTGGTTGCCTTCCAAGATTTCAATCCACTTATGAAAAATTATTTATCAATGTATTCCAACTGATGATAGAATAAAGTCCATTGGTATTCCTTTTTGCTCTAAATGTCATTGCTGCAATATTCCAGCTGAGGAAACTATCAATCACTTATTCATTTCCAGTGACATTGCTTCCTTTATCTGGTCGGCCCTTCAATCCAAAGGCCTGCAGATTCATGGCCGAACTGCCAAAGATTTAATTCTCAACACCACTCAATCTCTTAGACGACAGTCCAAGCTTGATTGTTTCACTATTGCTGCTATTGGTTATGGTCTGTGGTAATTATGGACATCCAGGAACAGTGCTAAACAGGATGGGAAGAGAGCATCGAAACATGCCGTCTTGAACAGAATCATTGCCCAAGCAAAGGAGGTCATAGCCCTTTCAGGCCTCACGGAAAATTCACACAAAAGCAGAATTATTTTGGGAGACCTCGACATTAAGGTTGCTGCTAGAGATTGCCCACGCCCAAAAATTATTAAGTGGTTGCATCCTCCTTGGCCTTTCATCAAACTAAATACTGATGGTGCTTGCAAATCAGATGGCTCTTCGGGCGGTGGTGGTGTTATTAGAAATTCTGATGGACAGATTCTTCTTGCTTTCTCTCACCATTATGGCAACTCCAATAGCCTTATAGCAGAAGCAAGGGCACTTCATGATGGTCTTCAATACCTCCACACTCTTGATGCTCAGCCCACCATCATTGAGTGTGACTCTAAGATCCTGATTCAGGCAATCCAGCAGAAAACTCCTTGCCCATGGATCATTCTCCCTTACATTAGAGATATATGGCACATGCCCTATGCAGTTGACTGTTTCGCGCATATCTTCAGAGAAGCCAACACAGTGGCCGACTCACTAGCATCCTTAGCATGTACCACCAAATGTAATTCTTTCTATGATTATCACGAGCTTCCTGCTACTGTTAAAGGTGCAGCTCGTTTGGACAAGCTAGGAATTCCTAGCATCCGACTCATGTAATTTTTTCATTCTATTATCTCAATAAAATTTACCTCTTAGGTGTGGATGGTGGAGTGGCCACTATGGTCCAGTCCCCCATTCAACCCTAGGCAGGGGTTTATAAAAAAAAAAACTTGAAATTCGAGCTCCTCAGGTGTGCCCTCGGTTGAAACCACTTCATCGGAAGAATAGCCATAATCTACCTTTTCGCCTGACGAAGACTTAGTACGAGTGGGCACCTCTTTTGCTGTCGGGGGAGCTCCTGCATCAGCATCCGTGGTCGGAGCATCGTCACGCGGCCTCACTAACTGTGACTTCTCGGGCCTTGGCCCCCCTCTTACATATGTTTGCTCAAATGATTGCACCCAGCGGACCGCCTTCGGCAGAGTGACTACTACATCAACCCCTATCGAGCAAATTGCGATTTGAGTTAAGCCAGGCCCGTGGGGGCGTGGGAAAGGAAGGAAATCAACCAAGAAGGCACAAAAATATATATACCTCCTTCAACTTCTACAACAGGGATTGGGTCGAAGAAGGTCTCTCCAACAGGCTCCACTACCCCGTGAACCACGGCTCCACCTACGCTGGGAATGGATACAGACGTGGGCTTCTCCATGACGGCTGAAACTAAAAACACACACATGTCATGAGAGGGCCCTTTTTGGTATATAGATGGGCCTCAAAGAGCTTCGAAGACTAGAAGGCCTAACCTGCAGGCCGACTTGCCTCCGCCCGAGTAGTGGCGAACTCCTCGAAAGATGGGGGTAAGGGAACTGGAGGGATGACCACCGAGGCAGATGTGGCCTTCACCTTCCTGCCTCACCTTCTGCTTCTCTGCCACCTTAGCGGCAGCCAACACTTCCTTCACGGGAGATTTCACCCGGGAACGCTTCTTGGTCTTCGGCAGAGGAGTCGTGGTGGCAGCCGGTTCCGCCGCATTAAAATGGGAAGGGTTCTGCACCAACCGAAGAAGGTTCTTGTATTGCGCCAGTTGGGCGCTGGAGGGATGATCTGTCAAAAATCAATCAATTAATCAACCATCATTATGAAGAAGCACGACAATGGAAGGTAGAGATACAAAGGCACCATACCATGAGGGCCGGTGTACAACCACAGAGATAACGGCCAGTAAGTCAGGGATGATTCTTTGTCCTGGTCGGCCACCTCTCGGACCAACCAAAGAACATCCCCAATCTTCACGCAGCGGTCTGCAAGATGTGCTAGATCTGTATGCTGCTTGAAGGCAAGGTGGTAATAGAGGCTGAAGTGGTCCATGCCCCACCCATCGGCATAATGGAAAGAAATATTTGGGCGCTTGTCCATGATGACGGCTTTCTGGTCTTCCAGCTTCAGCCCGTGCGCGCGGAAGAGAACGTACAACCATGTGGTTTCTTTGTAATTTTTAGGCCTTCGCTCCTCTCTCCTCAAGAAGGTGCGATAGGGGCACGCCGTGTTCGTCTCCGGGCCCCAGGGGTGAGCTGGCATGCCTTCTTCTTTAATCGGGAAGGGGTAGTTAATGAGATACAGATGGTCTACCCCGATCTTGCACAAATGCGTGAGAGTTTTCTTGAACTCGTCCTTAGCCATGGGCGGCAGTTTGAGCTACGGGGATGGTCTGGCCTTCCGGGCCTCCTTACGACAGCCAAGTATGCAATCACCTCCTTCTCTTTGCCATGCTTCAGCCGGAGCAGATGCTCCGAATCGATATCAAGGACGGGCGCCGACTGTTTACTCAAGAATTTCCGTTCGGCGCCATCCCAGCGATCGGTTCTGCACAACCGATAAAAGCCTGTCCTGGCATTCCACCACTTTATATAGTCCACTGTCACCCATGGAACTCGTCGGTCTAATGGAAGTAATCCCACCAGCTCCGGGCATGCTCGGCAGTCGGATTGGCCCGAAGGCTCCCTACATGCAAATTAAATTGTGCGCCATACGTTGGAATATGCTGGTCATATCCACAGTTGCGCCCGAAGCGGAAAGGGTAGCAGGGTTCCAGCAACAAGGTGTCCCCCTTTCTGAAGACCAGCACGCTCGGGCGGATAGACAATGCCCAATCGTGAAGCTCTGGCTCTATCAACGGGCGAACCATAGTCTGCTGGCTAATCGGGTGTGGATACTTCTCCACCTGGTCATCTCGACATTTTCTCTTACTGTTTACCAAAGGGCTGGAATGAGCGGCTAGGGTCCAGAAGTGGATGCTGCCTGGTGAGTCCTGGGGGACTGCGGTGAGCCTACCCCGGATGTTGAATAACTACAATTTTATCGAGCCCGTCTCAGCATTCAGAAATTCTAACATACGTGGAAACAGCCCCCAAGACTGTATGGCGCGGGGGGCGTACTCCGGGAACAAGGAATAGACCCAGGTGTTGAAAAAATACAGTGGGCCGATGAATCGAGCCTGGCGCGGGAACTGATGAACACTGACGTCCCCTGTGGGGGGGACGTAGATTTCATTCAGGAGATGAGGGTATCTCTTGTTTGGCGTGCCAATCACGTACGTGACAAGTTTTATTGTGCGCTCGATCTGACTTAGTCAGTCGATTGTGAAGTTCGTGTCGCGACCCGGAGTCCGTCATACCATAAAGGTGATGACATTAAGTACATCCTCTAAGAAAGAGGACAACCCTTGATTAATTGCCAAGAGAGGATGTCTCGAGGGGTGATGTGAAGGCATAAGAAATACTGACTAAATGCACCAACGGATGCTATGGAATGAGGTCATTTCGTTGACCATTCATGTAAAAATGCAACAAGTTCATTAATTGATCTATTCATGTAATTAAAGGTTCAGTCATGCTCATTTAGATAACAATGCATGCTAATGTAGATGTATGTTCGTGACGAATGCTTCAGCATGGTTGAAGACATTAAAAACCCCTTTTTTAGTCATTTATTTGATTAATCTTATTGTATTATTTGGGGCTATGACATTAAGCATCCAGAATCAACACACGGTGGATGAGATGCACATGAGGCTAATGCATGTATTGGGTTGGGTAGAAGCATACGTAGGGTCGGTGCACGAATGTGCACGGGGTGAGGTTGATGCACAAAGAAGGGTCGGTGCATGAATGTGCATCGGGTGATGAGGTCGGTGCATGCATTAGGTTAATGCAAGTGGGGAGGTCGGTGCATAAATATGCATCGAGTGGATTTGGTTGGTTCATGAAGACGGGTCGGTGCATGAAAGAAGTCGATGCACAGATGGGTTTGGTCGGTGCATGCACTGAGTTGGGGTGGTGGCTAAGTCGGTGCAGAGAGTGCATCGACGTTAGGGAAGGTCGGTGCAACTTGCTGGAGTCGGAGCATGAAGAAGGGAATGCAATATGTGCATGTATATATGGAGTTGGCTTAAAACGGCGCGGTGGCTGGTTGGAGCTAAAACGGCGCACCCAGAGCACGCCGGATGAAGGCCAAATGGGTTGCATTGATTTATGAGAGTGGGGTTAAAACGGCGCGCGGGGGGGGGGCGAAAATTGGCGGCCGGATTAGGGCCGCGCCAGAATAGGGTGATTTTGGGCCGTTTGAGTGCTAAATGAAATGCCAGGCCAGCTTCTTAGAACTTTAGTGTTGTTTTTTTTTAAGATTATAATGTTTATTTAAGTCCCAGATGCACTGCAAATAAGACAAGTCTAGACTTATGTGAGGTTCATACTCAAGCATAGTCTACAGTGGACTTCATAAGTGTAAATTCACTGCGATTTAGACTAAGTCCTCAATCAAAATTTGGGCAGCACCTCCCCTTATTCAAGTGGTTGCGGGGGCGAAGTGGAGACAGTCCCATAAGATTGGGGTACGCTCTTCAAAGCTGGGAATGCCAAGCGGTGACCGGCGGACTTCGATAGAGGGCAAAGACCCCGAGGGCTAGCATGCTAGGGGCATCCATCTCTATGAGTCAAAATCATTAAGGGACGGCTGGGATGAGAAGGTACCTCGAGGGCTAGCCTACGAGAGGTTACCTTCCCACAGCCACCACCAATCCCAAGGGAAGGTGGGTTTAATGTCGGGCTGAGGCCCTGTTGATGGTTCACCTGATGAGTCACATGGTTCATATCATTAAGAGATATGACCCTATGGTTCGACAGTGATTGAGAATACTGATGGGGGATGTTCCCATCCCCGGGCTGTAGGTTCTTCGAGAGGACAAATCACCAAATGCAATGATACACAGGCTACACTCGATCGATGAGTGAACAGCAGATGATCATATATATGTACATGCATCGAGAAAATGGGCTAACATGGGAGTTGAGAAGCCAGACTGAAGACTCGAAGTTGAGTCATAGGCTCGAGGTTCTAGAGGGGGAGGCAAATAGTTGAATAGTTCAACGGCGTCTGTAGTACGAACAAATACGGCACACTGATTGTAGAGATGGCCCCTCTTCTAGCCCTGAACCACAGACAGAGAGGTACAGAAGAGTCACCTCCGGAGGCAAAGAATAATGCACTCATATGCATTCCTCCGGCCGGGAGAGAACACCTGGGCGTACTGAATCATTCGACGCTATCTACACGATAGAAAGAACCCCAAGGAGGGGATTATTGATATTGCCCCGAGAAGCAATGGGGCGTGTTTGGCGGTGGAGAAAACTGAAAGATCATACATAGGATAGCGATAAAATAAACTGTAATCAAATGGGGGAAGGAAGCCCCGAGAAGTTCATCCATTCATTCATTCAACCCACAAGGAAGGAATTACAGAGAGCATCACAAGCGGCTACGACTCGGCGTTGTCGCTCAAGACCCGCCAATAGTTACAGAAGTAGGGACGAAACCCTAGTTGCAGAGAAAGAGAAGACGGAATGAAAACCCAGCCGTGAAAGAAAATAAAGGAAGAAAAGGGGGGGAGCTCATATCATCACCCCCCCAACCTCATACATTCGTGGGGTTTACAGAAAACAACAGCAGCAAGAGCGGCTCGGACGGAAGATCACCGGAACCCACCTGTAGAAATAGAGCGCCGTAGACAAAGTCTTCTTCTCTGGCAACGGGGGCTTCGAATGGACAGATGAGAGGGGTAGCGCTCCGGCTCACTCTCGAAGATAAACCCTTTTCTTCCTTCTCTTTCTTTTTCCCTTCTAATCTCTTCGCTATATCCTCCTCCCTTCTCTTCTTTCTTCTATCTCCCCTTCTTCTTCGAACACAAGGCCATATATATATAGAAAACCTTGACCATCCTTCATCTGGAGTGGGTTTAGCGTGCCAGTTTAAGGGTTTTCTTTGCGCCCCGGATTACCAGATGAGCAGGGCGCATCGGATTAAGGGGGCGCACAGGGTGTGCCGGATTAAGGGGGCGCGCCGAATTCGAACCATTCCGTCACGTCGACTTGATACGAGTTCAACAGTGGGCCCCGGACTGACTCTGAGAGTCGTTGTGATTCTTCATCTCTCCGTGGTCTTGCCAAACCATAGGGAGAGAGATTGACGGAGCTTCCGGGACACTAAACGGTCGCTTTTGGAACTCGTGCATCTTCAGCTCGGGCATGCGGGTTTTCCGTTGACACGGCTCTCGGTACAATGGTGCGTGCTGCTGGCTTGGCTCGACTGGCATTTGTAGCTTTGAAGGGAAGTGGTACGCTACCCGGGGTGTTTGCGCCTCGACTACGTGATCATCTGGCCACTAATGGGCCCAATATGCTGAGAAGCCATACCCATGCCAGGTAATCGGGGTCTTCTACTGACAGAGCCTTTGGTCCCTTATTCTGAGGGGCCAAGGGCATTCTCTCACCTGGGGAGGATCTTCCATTTAGGCGGTGTGCCGCCAAGTATACCTATGTCCTTGGTCGGACAATGGACACACGCTCGTCCTTGGTCAGACGACAGGTACATCCTCGTCCTTTGTCGAACGACGGATATGTTCTCATCCTTGGTCGGACAACGAGGGGATGCTCGTCCTTGATCGGACGACGGGTACATCTTCGTCCTTGATCGGACGACGGATATTGTCCACGCGGTACAACTGAATCGATACCAGCTCATTGGGCAGTCCTGTCGATAATGTCCACTTGTGGTGTATACTTCTCGATCCTCCTTAGGTGATGTGCCCGACATTCATAATGGGTTACCTGACGCTCTGGCAGTTTGAGAAGGCTTCAATGTGTTGATCTTCTTCGGCTTCTCTACTTCGGTAGACCACATCATTTGTCTTTGAGGCTTGATCGCCATTGAGTATATTTTGAGTGCCAACAAATGCCCCCCAGCCACGGGTGCTGCGAGCGAGGCACGAGTGAAGCGGGACCAGCGGATGAGCTCCGTTTGGGCAGATTTCCCGTCCGGCTTGACATAGTCTTGGAATGGCCCTCGAATCCGGCGCAGTGGTTAAAACGGTGCGATCATGGATCTTCAGTTAAAACGACGCGCCCCCTTGCATTGGAAGGCTTAATACAGTGCGCCCTTGGAGAGGAGGCTTAATACGATGCGCTATTTAGCGCGCCGAATTAACCTGAGTCTATTTTTTTGAATTTTAAAAAGTGTTAAAAGGAGAGAAATGTTAATCCGGCGCGCCTTTTAGCGCGCCAGATTAGGCCCATCGAAGCCTTCCCTTATAACTCTTTCTTCCTTCTCTTTTTTCTTCACTTCAACCTCATTTGCATCCTCACTTTCTCTCTCTTCACTTCTCCCCCAGAGCGCGGTGACGAGAGTGGATTGGTGAGTGGAGATTTTGGGGTCTAACCCCTTGCTTTCCAGGCCCCGGGAGGCTCCTTGTAGGCTTGTCCTCGGAGCTACACCCCTAGGTGTCCTATTCGGCCCCGGCGTGACACCCACGACCTTTTTAAGGGATCGTCACTTAGTGGATGAGTTCCCGCCGATCTTGAGGCCCATAGCCCTGCGGTTTCCAAAGGATTATATGATAGTAGCGTGCTCGAAGGCACTGGAGATGGTCGTCGGGTGTGAGCCGCCAGCTGTGGCTTTGGAGCAGCATCAACTTATCATTACCGACGAGCCACTTCAGAGTGAAGAGGGCCTCCCTGGGACAGAGTGGTGCGGACACCAGGGCGATCACGTGACACGTCGACGAACCGACGGTGCCATACGCGGAGCACCAAGTTGACTACATAGACTTCCCTTCAAATTGGGGACACTTTGGCTTCTATTTGGACTCTTTTTAGCATTAAATTGGGCTTGTAATGTCACATTATATGTGGGTTTTCATATTGGGTTGGTTGTAAGGCTCTAAATGGGCCAACTGGTTAAGGCCCTTAAGACTTCATTAAGAAAGGGAGAGGCCTTGGTCCATTTGGATGGAGCCATAGGCCATATATGGGCTCTTCATACATGGGCCAACTAGAGGAGAATGGCCTTGAGCCATATTGGATTCCTAGAAGGATGAGTGGGCTGCCATGACCAAAATGGCCCATTCAAGGCCCAAAATGGGGGGCGCCCCCTTTCTTGTCCTATTAGGCTAGGAAATTGTCTTTTTTCTTCTTTCTTCTCTCCATTCACAACATGTGGTATTAAATGGCTGCTGTTCAAGGTTAATTGGCTGCCAACCTACCCCCCTTTTACCTTGAATGTCAAAGGTAGGCAGCCAACATGTCTCTTTGTCCCCTCCCTCTCCCTTTCATGGCCATGGGTGCATCCCCCTTCCCCTCCCCTTGAAACCCACGACCTCCCCACCCCTTATACCTCTTGTAATTGTCTATTTAAGGGCTTGCACATTGTGTGTGCAGAGGCTAATGATATTTTGTTGAAAGAAAATTGTTAAGAGAGTGATTCTCCCTCTTTCTCTTGCCCTTTCCCTTGGTGTGAATTTCCCAGAAATCTGGTCGTGGACTTGACCTTCTCTTCCCATCCCCCTCTTATCATCTTGTTCCCTCCGATTTATCCTTGATACTACTACAAGATTGCAAGAATTCAGCGCTGGTTTGATGCCGTTTGGAGTTCGGGAGCACCGGCGGTGATTTTTCTCGTGGCGGCGCGCAGATCTGTCCCAGAGTGCAGTCCAGATCTGAGGGTGACTGTGTTTCGGTTTATGCAGCCCAACCACGACGTGATCAGGAGATGGTGTCTGAAGATCAATTAAAGTATGGCAAGTCATCTTCACGTTGCCTCTGGTTTCGTTGCATTTCAAGTCTGTGCTGTCCGTGGCGTCAATTCTCGTGAGGTCGCGCAAGAAGATCTGAACAGACTCAGTCCAGATCCAGAGGCGACTTCCCACATCTGTCCCGCCTCATCCAGCCAATATCTGAGAGAGTGGTCTTGAGAGAATTTGTTCCTATGGACGTCACCAATAACCTCCCATAGACAGAGTTCCATTTCGACATCGGCAACCCTTTTTCCACCATTTATTTGTCTGTCTGTGCAGTTCTGTGAACACCAAATCAGATGCTGAAAGAAATCATTGCTGCACCCAGATCCGAAAGGATCTGAATGCGCCCTCTGGAGTGAAGAAACTACGTCCAGTCACCGTCATTCTCCAACAAACGGCACCCCAATCAGACGTCGTGGCTAGGAGTTACAGTCGTCGGAAGATCGCTGTGCAGGGTGCCTAGTGTGGACAGAACCAAGTCGACTCGCCCTCGGCGCGCTCGTTCGGCTCCAGCTCGCCTTCCTCGGCTCCGTTGCTTGCTGCCCGTCAACCCGGGACCCAGCAGCCCTCAAACATCATTTTGTAACCCTTTACCTCCCTGTGTGGAGTGGGTTTCCATATCTGAAATTGTAAAATTAAATCATTTGTATATCGGGGTTGTTCGGAAAACGGCCGGGAATTCTTCCCCACGCCTAGACGTGGAGGTAAGCGCTCATTCCATTCTCACATTGCTAATTTAGTATACATTCTATATTGCTGCGTTTGTGAGATTAGGGCCGTTAGCTTGTATCTAAATCACCGTGCTAGTGAGTTGAGAGTGCCCGTTCCGTAGCTCTGATCGAGCACCGAATGCAAATCGGTACCCAGGCGACGGTGGTTTCTTAATCACCGCGATCCCCACGTTTCCCTCGCAAGGGACGATCGCTGGGCTAAAGAGAGAGCGCTGTGGAGAGGCGTCTCCACCCGGAGAATACCACAGTGGCTAGCCGCCTGGCTTGCCTTAACGTGCTAGTGCTGGCCGCACTTGTGTCCGTCGTACGTCCTAGCCCGGTCGAGTCATCCGTCCCGCATCACAGAGGAAGGTGAAATTGTGGAAAAGGTGATCGGGATCTCGCCGACCCCAACCCCTGTCATTGAATCATCATTGGTGGTAGCCGGAGAGGCCGGAAGTGGCGACCAACCGCTCTCTGCTATCGAAGGTCAAGATGTGGCGCTCTTGCCCGAGGTTGGGAGAGAAGTAGCTATCATCGACAGTCCCACTGTTGCATTGTCCGTAGGGACTAGTCTTGGTGCGGGCGCATTGCAAGATATGCCATCCTCGTCTTCTGCGCTGGGTGACGGTATTTAGGCTGCAGTTGACTGTCTGGTAGAATTTCAACTCCCGGATATGCCGTCACTTGGTTTGCAATCCTCGAGTGATCTAGTATGGCAGTATCTGGGGACATTGTGGGGGACCGTGATAGCTCGCCCCGAGTTAACTTATGCACAGTTGAGGGGTCTTGCAGAACACCTCTCCCGTTGTTTGCTGGCTTTTGGCTGTCCTATGGAGGATTGGGTGCAGCGGGTAGTTCTGCTCCTGAAGCATGTGAACAGGAGAGAGTTCATCGGCCACAGCTTGATTGTAATATCCCAGATAATTTATTTGAGCCCTATGTATTTATTAAGCTTTTATTAATTAAGAATTGAATTTTTATTAAATTAATAATTGAATTTCAGATTTATTCATATTTAATTCGTTAGAAACAGAATAAGTGAAAATCCGACCACCTTATAAAAATCCATAAAAATAGTAAACAGGTTAAGGTCGATGTAGATAGCAATTTTGTCTTCTTGGGCCAACCCATTAAAAATCCGTGGTTGGATCTAATTAGGGTTTAAGCGCCTAAGTGCACACTTTTTGACCCTTACCTAACCTTGGATTAAAACACGAAATTGAGGCTTAATACTCGACCAAATTAGCTCAAACTGGAGGCAAATGAACGGTCTTGATCTGAGGATCAAAAGCCCTCTACCTATTTCTCGAAACCCTAACCCTAGAAGGCGCAGTAGGCCGAGTTTGATTGAGTCAAACTTTTCGGTGCTGTTTCTAACATGTCACTTGCCCCGTCGAATTCTCCCAGCTCAGAACTCTCCAGAAGATGTGTGAGCTATAGATAGAAAGCTCTTCGAGTCTAGTTTCTTTTGGTGGTTGTGGTGTCGGCAGAAGAGTCAGATCTGGGGAGATATCCGGCGATTACTGAAGGTGTGTCGGCAGGCCGTCATCTACCTTCTTCCTTCCTTGTTTCTTCAATTGAGGTAGGAATTCTCAACCAAAATTCGATCATGAATACATCATTCTATTCCTCTCGATGATATCTATCCAGTGGGAGTGAAAGCCCCAATTTTTATCAGGTATCTAGAGAGATATCGAGGCTTTTGTGAAGGGTTAGCAAGTTCGTTCTTCATTTCTAGCATCTTATTTCAACCTTCGATTCAGGTAGGTTTAATAGGCCAAACTCTAATTAACTTATATGATGTAATCAACATCTTTTGTGCTTTCATTAGGAGTAGAAAGCCCTAAAATTCATGAAGCATGTTTAGAGAATTTCTGCTCGTAGTAACAGCATGTTTAGACCTAGTTTTTGATGTGTTCATCCGAGTTGATTTCTGATTTCGAAGTATTAATCCTGATCCACATGAACCATATCATATATGGTTGGATTCAGCATTAAGTTAGCTTTCTTTTGATATAAGAAGCCCCAAATTCCATTACATATAGTGAGAGAAATCTACGATTTAGTAGAGGCATGTCAAGAACTAGGGTTTCTTGTGTTCATTATAGAATTAGTTGTGTTCTAATTGATTTTTGTTGAAATTCGTATTTTAAATCTGTTGTATTATGACCCTAGTATGTATATTAAGAACCCTAGACCATGTGGTTAGGATCCCAACCCATTTAGACCCAAAATGGGTGAGTTCATGCGTTTTCCGGAAGCCCCGGCCGGTTCTAGGCTTGCAGGGGTCGACCCCAGGGGTCGACCCATCACCTGGCAGCCTAGGCCAGCCCGAGGGTCGACCCCACGGGTCGACCCATGCTGCTGGAATTTGTGGGGGTCGACCCCAAGGGTCGACCCATCCAGCACCCAGCAAAGGGTCAACCCATGGGGTCGACCCATACGGCAAAATTGTAGGGGTCGACCCATTCTGCAGGAATTGTGAGGGGTGACCCCAGGGGTCGACCCATGCATCTGGCAGACCCCATTTTTACAGGGGTCGACCCCATGGGTCGACCCATGTACCAGAAACCCAGTTTTTGTCGTTCTTCGACCCGAGGATCGATCCGGATCATTAGGGGATCGACCCATTTAACTTAGACCAATTGAAAAATATATTCTAGAAGAACCAGTGACCTATTCAGGAAACCTTATGATTTCAATTTGCATTGGTTACTACGTTATATCATGGTGTAAAAACATGCCGTTTATTATTTTCATTTCAACACATACATTGGTTAAATAGAAACCCACATTAGTATTGGTTAATGGTATAACTAAATTGCCGTTAATATATGCTATTTCACTCCTGTGTGAGTTTGTTCTTTACCTTATCATCTTGAATCATCATTTGGCAAATTGGTTTAATGCAAATGGTAATGGATAATCCTTGATATATTAACTTGGTAATTAGGATTAAATTGATTGTTAAGTTGCTGTTTTAGTCATTATTACCCAGTAAAAATAGATTTCTAACACACCTGAACGATACACTGTCAGCCGTTCTTTCTTGACCTCACGGACCAAGCTTTGGTCCAGTTCTTGTAATGCGGCGCCGAAGTGACCGTATAAACCGAGTTTTTGTTTTGAATTCAAGAACATGTTAGTCCTTAATTCTCGTACTTATGACAGTAATTCCTCTGATTAATTGGCCATTAAAATCTGACTGAATGTCTGGACGGGTGGGACTTTGGACCCATTAAAATCAATGCCATCGCGTCATAGGGGCCCGGTCTGGTCCTGGGGAGAGCGCCCGAAAAATTATTGAGCCCATGGGATGTTAATGACATGGTGGGGCATTGCACCGAATACTTGACTTGCTTGTTGCGTCTATGACAAAAATCTCTTGTTACTTGTTACTTGATCGTGTTTGAATAGATGTTAAATTACTTGCTTGATTGGCCAATTCTTTACTACTGTCTCTTGTTATATCTCCTGTTGTAAATTCTTGTACTTGTTATCTTGTTAATTCTTGATATCACATATTTCTTGACCTTGTAAGATCTTGTTATTACTGTTGTTTCTTTATATCGTTATCGTCTTTATTTCTTTTTAGCATGACATATCAAAATGTAATTAACTTGTTAATCATGTAAACTTGCCTGTTATTTTCTACTGAGCGTCAGCTCATAGTTGTGTTTCCCCCCTTTCCAGGCTTTTCAGGTGACGCGCTTACCGATGGGGAAGGGCAGGAGTGATGTCTTGAGTGTATCAGTTCTAGTGTGTTAGCAGTGTTATCTTACTCTTAGTGGTGCTTTGGAGAGTATTTAAGTTTCAGTTATGTTTTTGAGGTTTAGTGGTTGTTATCCCAGTTGTAATAAGTTGATTTGAGATTATTGTATTAGTTGTGGTTTGTTTAATGATCAGTTAGTTATTCCCTTTTCATAGCACTTGTGTATATTTAGATTAATTCTCTCTCTTGCCAGCTTGTTTCTGACTGTACGTCCCGATATTCCGCGTCGGGGCGTGACAGTTTAGTTGGTATCAGAGCCCTAGGTTTCACATTCCTAGGTTCCCTAAGTTTAGGTATTCTTGCATTGCATCCCAATAACCGGTATATCAAAAGGTGTTGTCCGAATGTTAGGCTACGCCTATCAGGAAGGTCGCACACTTGCGCGAGTGGTCTTCGGATCGATTATCTCCGCCAGGTACCGAGTTTTGGTCGTGTCTAGGTGCATTAGATCCCTAACCTTGTAAAAGTCCAGAACCCGACCTGGTGAGATTGGGTAGAAACTTGGGTTAAGTTCGTTCCTTAATCGTGTTATTATCTATCTTATTGAACATAAGTAATCTATTTCTCGTGTAGATGGCAGCTGATCGTGCTAAATGGAGGAACCTGCAGTGCACGGTTCAAGGCCTTACTCAGGCCCTTCAACAGGTAGCTCAGGCAGGAGCAGCACAGCATGGCACCGGTGATCTATACCGGAACTTCCGAGGGATGAATCCGCCAAGGTTTGCGGGTTCGACCGACCCCGACCAAGCCGAGCACTGGCTAGATGAGATGGGGAGGATCTTTGAAGTTACGCAATGCACCAACCAGGAGCGTGTCCTATTGTCCACATTTCAACTGGAACATGATGCACGTACTTGGTGGGATTCTATCAAGGCGACTCTCGGTGACCGGCAGGTTACGTGGGAAGAGTTCGAGGAATTCTTTAACAGCAAGTATTTTTCTGACCGAGTGCAAGAGAAGAAAGCGGTAGAGTTCGCGGCCTTGAAACAGAGAGGTTTGTCCATGGCAGAGTATGAGACTCAATTTGCACGGCTTTCTCGTTATGCTACTCATCTCATTTCTACCGAGAAAATGAAGGCGAAGCGCTTTCTTAATGGATTGAAGCTTCATTATAGTAATCAATTGGCACCGATGGAGATTTCCACATATTCTGAGATGGTGAGAAAAGCTCAAGTTCTGGAGGATACTTTAGAAATGACGGAGAGAATCCGTGGAAATGGCACCAGGAAGGAACAACCTACGGGTTCCGGGAGTGTCAAACCCGGGTATACCAAGAAGAGGCCTGTTAGTGGACCTGGTTCGTGGAGCGGGTCCGGATCATGGAAAGGCAAGATGCCGAAGCGTGTAGACAAGAAGCCTGGCCCTATCGTTCTATACATGGGTGTTTGCAAGTTTTGTAATAATCTTGGCCACAGGGTGGAGGATTGCTGGTGCAAGCTAGGTGCATGCCTACGATGTGGAAGCAAGGAGCACCGTATCTCTGATTGCCCTCGTATGTCTGAGCAAGCTACCCCAGCAAAACCGTAAGTCTTCAAGAAACCACAAGGCAAACTCCAAGCTCTGCATGCTGATGAAGCAGGAACAGCCGAGGATGGTGGACTCGTCGAAGGTACTCTCATTATACTCGACAAGCCAGCATTTGTTCTTTTTGATACTAGTGCCACGCATTCATTTATTTCTCGAAGATTTGCTAAGTCATTAGCTGTAGAACCTATTTTGATGAATTCTCCGTTAGAGATATCAACCCCTATTGGTACTAGATCGGCGATCCAGCATTTCTATCCTTCTAGTAAGGTTATGATGGGTGAGCAGAACTTTCCAGCTGATTTAGTTTGCATGGATATGAAGGATTATGATGTAATCCTAGGAGCAGATTGGCTGGCTGGATATGAGGTTAACGTTCACTGCAGTTCTAGCTCCGTGTCTTTTACTAGACACCCTGGACTTTCTTTTATGGGAGTTAAGCACCATAACTCTGTACCGCTTATCTTGGCTCTTCGAGCTGATAAGCTGATGAGGCGAGGATGTGAGGCTTTTCTAGCCTTCGTCTGTACAACTCCTGAGCAGAAGATGGAGATTAAGGACATTTCTGTTGTCCGAGATTTTCCTGATGTCTTTCCAGAAGAACTACCAGGACTTCCGCCTGAGCGGGAAGTTATCTTTTCTATTGATCTTATTCCTGGCACATCTCCTATTTCCAAGGCTCCTTATCGTATGTCTCCTGCAGAACTGAGGGAATTGAAGTAGCAGCTGATGGAATTGCTTGAGAAGGGCTTTATTCGTCCTAGCACTTCTCCGTGGGGAGCCCCTGTGTTATTTGTCAGGAAGAAAGATGGTTCGATGAGGTTGTGCATTGATTATCTGCAATTGAACTAGCAGACTGTCAAGAATAAATATCCATTGCCAAGGATTGATGAGTTATTTAACCATATAGCGGGAGCTCAGTATTTCTCTAAGATCGATCTTCGATCTGGATATCACCAGTTGCGGATTAAGGAAGAGGATATCTATAAAACGGCTTTCCGTAGCAGGTATGGTCATTTTGAATTTGTCATTATGCCTTTTGGTCTAACGAATGCACCGTCAGCTTTCATGCAGTTGATGAACAATGTATTTCGGCCCTATCTTGATCAATGGGTCGTGGTCTTTATTGATGACATCTTGATCTATTCCAAGAGTGAAGTGGAGCATGCTGAACATCTGAGGATGGCATTGCAGTTATTGAGAGATCATCAACTTTATGCCAAGTTCAGTAAGTGTGAATTCTGGCTGCAAGAGGTGTCCTTTCTCGGACATATTATCACCAAGGATGGTATTTCTGTTGATCCTTCGAAGGTTGAGGCAGTGAAGAATTGGGAGTAGCCTACCAGTGTGACGGAAGTTAGAAGTTTCTTAGGCCTGGCAGGCTATTACCGAAAATTTATCCAGGATTTCTCTAAGATTGCGGTACCTATGACAAGGTTAACCCGCAAGGAGAACACGTTTGATTGGTCAGACGATTGCCCTCGAAGCTTTCAGACTCTGAAGGAGTGTTTGACTAATGCACCTGTATTGGCTTTACCTTCTAGTGAAGGAGGTTTTGTTGTTTATACTGATGCTTCAGGTATCGGCTTAGGCTGTGTACTCATGCAGCATGGGAAGGTGATTGCCTATTCTTCTAGGCAGTTGAGGAAGCACGAGGAGAATTATCATGTTCATGATTTGGAACTTGCAGCAGTCGTCTTTGCTTTAAAGATTTGGAGGCATTACCTGTATGGAGAATCTTTCACGGTATTTTCAGATCACAAGGGTTTGAAGTATTTATTCTCTCAGAAGGAACTCAATATGCGGCAGCGCAGATGGTTGGAGTACTTGAAGGACTTCGACTTCTCGATTGAGTATCATCCTGGCAAAGGCAATGTTGTGGCAGATGCATTAAGCCGGAAGCTGGTAGCTAGATTGTCAAGTCTTATGTTACAAGAATGGAGGTTATTGGAACAATTATCTAGTCTAGATCTTAATATTGACAATGATCGGGTTATGATTGCTCAGATTCAACTTAAGCCCGAACTGTTGATGGAAATCAAGTCTTTGCAAGATAATGATCTCCAGCTGGTAGAGATCAATGGAAACTTGAGCAGCAGACCTGACTTCATGTTGGCTGACGATGGAAGATTATTATTTAAGGGCAGAACTTGTGTACCTGATGAAGCTGGAATAAAGAACAAGATTCTTGAGAAACCTCATAGATCCAGATATACTATTCATCCTGGCGGCACTAAGATGTACAAAGATTTGAAAAGATCCTTTTGGTGGCCGAATATGAAAAGAGAAGTTGCAGATTTTGTGAGTAGATGCTTAGTATGTCAACAAGTTAAGGCCGAACATTTCAGACCGGCAGGGAAATTGAAACCACTCGACATACCCCAATGGAAGTGGGAAAGCATTGGCATGGATTTCATTATGGGTCTACCTAGGACTAGTGGTGGATTTGATGCGATATGGGTGATTGTTGACCAATTGACAAAGTCAGCTCATTTCTTACCAATTAAGTCCAAGTGGACGATTGATGTATTGGCTGCTTTGTATTTGAAGGAAGTGGTAAGACTCCATGGCATTCCAGTCAGTATTGTGTCTGATAGAGACCCCAGATTTACTTCACATTTCTGGAAGGGACTGCAAGAGTCTCTTGGTACTCGTCTGAATTTCAGTACTGCTTTTCATCCGCAGACCGATGGACAGACTGAAAGAACCAACCAGATAGTGGAAGATATGCTTAGAGCATGCATGATTGATTTTGGAGGTAGTTGGAGTGATCACTTGGCATTGATTGAATTCACCTACAACAACAGTTATCATTCCAGCATACAGATGGCTCCTTTTGAAGCATTGTATGATAGGAGTTTTCGTTCTCCGTTATGTTGGGATGAGGTAGGTGAGAAACAGTGGCTTGGACCGGATCTTGTTTCAGAATCATCACAGAACATCCGTGTTATCCGAGACCGGTTACAAGTAGCCCAATCCAGACAGAAGAGTTATGCCGATAACAGAAGAAGAGCGTTGGAATTTCAGGTTGGCGAGCATGTGTTCTTAAAGGTCTCTCCGACGAGAGGGATCCGAAGATTTGGCATTCAGGGCAAGCTAAGCCCGAGATACATTGGTCCATTTAAGATTCTGGATAGAGTGGGAGAAGTTGCTTACAGACTGGCTTTACCGCCTCAGTTGTCTAGCGTGCGCAATGTTTTCCATGTGTCTATGTTACGGAAATATGTGTACGACCCCACTCATATAATTCAACATGTGAATTTTGAATTGAAGAAAGATTTGACCTATGAAGAAAGACCTATCAAGATTCTGGATCGGAAGCAACAGCAACTCCGGAATCGTTCTATACCGATGGTCAAGATTCAGTGGAGTCGGCGTGGGACCGAAGAAGCTACATGGGAGTCTGAAGAGACTATGCGGAAGCGGTATCCCGACTTATTCTAGGTGAGCGATCTCTTTCCCTACTCTCAGTTATAGTGCAGTGAATTTGGAGGACCAAATTCTTTAAGTAGGGGAGGTGTGATACCCCAGATTATTTATTTGAGCCCTATGTATTTATTAAGCTTTTATTAATTAAGAATTAAATTTTTATTGAATTAATAATTAAATTTCAGATTTATTAATATTTAATTCGTTAGAAATAGAATAAGTGAAAATCTGACCACCTTATAAAAATCCATAAAAATAGTAAACAGGTTAAGGTCGATGTAGATAGCAATTTTGTCTTCTTGGACTAACCCATTAAAAATCCGTGATTAGATATAATTAGGGTTTAAGCCCTTAAGTGCACACTTTTTGACCCTTATCTAACCTTGGATTAAAACACGAAATTGAGGCTTAATACTCGACCAAATTAACTCAAACCGGAGGCAAATGAACGGTCTTGATCTGAGGATCAAAAGCCCTCTACCTATTTCTCGAAACCCTAACCCTAGAAGGCACAGGAGGCCGAGTTTGATTGAGTCAAACTTTTCGATGCTGTTTCTAACACGTCACTTGCCCCGTCGAATTCTCCCAGCTTAGAACTCTCCAGAAGACGTGTGAGCTATAGATAAAAAGCTCTTCGAGTCTAGTTTCTTTTGGTGGCTGTGGTGTCGGCAGAAGAGTCAGATCTGGGGAGATATCCGGCGATTACTGAAGGTGTGTCGGCAGGTCGTCGTCTACCTTCTTCCTTCCTTGTTTCTTCAATTGAGGTAGGAATTCTCAACCAAAATTCGATCATAAATACATCATTTTATTCCTCTCGATGAGATCTATCCAGTGGGAGTGAAAGCCCCAATTTTTATCAAGTATCTAGAGAGATATCGAGGCTTTTGTGAAGGGTTAGCAAGTTCGTTCTTCATTTCTAGCATCTTATTTCAACCTTCGATTCAGGTAGGTTTAACAGGCCAAACTCTAATTAACTTATATGATGTAATCAGCATCTTTTTAGCTTTCATTAGGAGTAGAAAGCCCTAAAATTCATGAAGCATGTTTAGAGAGTTTCTGCTCGTAGTAACAGCATGTTTAGACCTAGTTTTTGATGTGTTCATCCGAGTTGATTTCTGATTTCGAAGTATTAATCCTGATCCACATGAACCATATCATATATGGTTGGATGCAGCATTAAGTTAGCATTTTTTTGATATAAGAAGCCCCAAATTCTATTGCATATAGTGAGAGAAATCTACGATTTAGTAGAGACATGTCAAGAACTAGGGTTTCTTGTGTACATTATAGAATAAGTTGTGTTTTAATTGATTTTTGTGGAAATTCGTATTTTAAATCTGTTGTATTATGACCCTAGTATGTATATTAAGAACCCTAGACCATGTGGTTAGGATCCCAACCCATTTAGACCCAAAATGGGTGAGTTCATGCGTTTTTCGGAAGCCCCGGCCGGTTCTGGGCTTGCAGGGGTCGACCCCAGGGGTCGACCCATCACCTGGCAGCCCAGGCCAGCCCGAGGGTCTACCCCAGGGGTCGACCCATTCGGCCCAGCGTGAGGGTCGACCCATGCTGTTGGATTTTGTGGGGGTCGACCCCTGCCCCATGCTGCTGGATTTTGTGGGGGTCAACCCCAAGGGTCGACCCATCCAGCACCCAGCAAAGGGTCGACCCATGGGGTCGACCCATACGGAAAAATTGTAGGGGTCGACCCCTGGGGTCGACCCATTCTGCAGGAATTATGAGGGGCGACCCCAAGGGTCGACCCATGCATCTGGCAGACCCCGTTTATACAGGGGTCGACCCCAAGGGTCGACCCATGTACCAGAAACCCAGTTTTTATCATTCTTCGACCCGAGGATCGATCCGGATCATTAGGGGATCGACCCATTTAACTTAGACCAATTGAAAATTATATTCTGGAAGAACCAGTGACCTATTCAGGAAACCTTATGATTTCAATTTGCATTGGTTCCTACGTTCTATCATGGTGTAAAAACATGCCGTTTATCATTTTCATTTCAACACATACATTGGTTAAATAGAAACCCACATGAGTATTGGTTAATGGTATAACTAAATTGCTGTTAATATATGCTATTTCACTCCTGTGTGAGTTTGTTCTTTGCCTTATCATCTTGAATCATCATTTGGTAAATTGGTTTAATGCAAATGGTAATGGATAATCCTTGATATATTAACTTGGTAATTAGGATTAAATTGATTGTTAAGTTGCTGTTTTAGTCATTATTACTCAGTAAAAATGGATTTCTTACACACCTGAACGGTACACTGTCAGCCGTTCTTTCTTGACCTCAGGGACCAAGCTTTGGTCCAGTAATTGTAATGTGGCACCGAAGTGACCGTATAAACCGAGTTTTTGTTTTGAATCCAAGGACATGTTAGTCCTTAATTCTCGTACTTATGACAGTAATTCCTCTGATTAATTGGCCATTAAAAATTGTGTGAATGTCTGGACGGGTGGGACTTTGGACACATTAAAATCAATGCCATCGCGTCATAGGGGCCCGGTCTGGTCCTGGGGAGAGCGCACGAAAAATTATTGAGCCCATGGGATGTTAATGACATGGTGGGGCATTGCACCGAATACTTGACTTGCTTGTTGCGTCTATGACAAAAATCTCTTGTTACTTGTTACTTGATCATGTTTGAATGGATGTTAAATTACTTGCTTGATTGGCCAATTCTTTACTACTGTCTCTTGTTATATCTCCTGTTGTAAATTCTTGTACTTGTTATCTTGTTAATTCTTGATATCACATATTTCTTGACCTTGTAAGATCTTGTTATTACTGTTGTTTCTTTATATCGTTATCGTCTTTATTTCTTTTTAGCATGACATATCAAAATGTAATTAACTTGTTAATCATGTAAACTTGCTTGTTATTTCCTACTGAGCGTCAGCTCATAGTTGTGTTTCCCCCCTTTCCAGACTTTTCAGGTGACGCGTTTACCGATGGGGAAGGGCAGGAGTGATGTCTTGAGTGTATCAGTTCTAGTGTGTTATCTTACTCTTAGTGGTGCTTTGGAGAGTATTTAAGTTTCAATTATGTTTTTGAGGTTTAGTGGTTGTTATCCCAGTTGTAATAAGTTGATTTGAGATTATTGTATCAATTGTGGTTTGTTTAATGATCAGTTAGTTATTCCCTTTTCATAGCACTTGTGTATATTTAGATTAATTCTCTCTCTTGCCAGCTTGTTTCTGACTGTACGTCCCCATATTCCGCGTCGGGGCGTGACATTAATAGATCAAATGGCGGCCATAAAACTTGAAAGGACAGAGTGTCAGGTTGCCCTTCAGTCATTGAGAGGAACTGCCCAACAGATGCGGGATGCTACCGACAATTCTGGCCAACGTCGGACTTCTTTGAAGATTCGGATAGCTGAACTTCGTGCCGAACTTTACCGGGCTGAAGCAGAACTAGCACTGTCCTACCAACTGTGGGTTCAGCACACAGAGGCGGCTGAGCTGGCAGAATGGCAGGCCACATCACTTGAGGAGAAATTGGTGCGACTGCAGGATGAGGAAGACCGTCTAAAGGAGCTGGTCCGCTACCCGTCCATGGGGCTGCTAGAGAACTAGCACTGTCCTACCAACTGTGGGTTCAGCACACAGAGGCGGTTGAGCTGGCAGAAGGGCAGGCCACATCGCTTGAGGAGAAATTGGTGCGACTGCAGGATGAGGAAGACCGTCTGAAGGAGCTGGCCCGCTACCCGTCCCTGGGGCTGCTAGTGTTTGAGGACATCTTCCGCCGCTCACTGCAATAGCTCCATCGTTTTTCTATTCTCTCTTTTTTGTGAACTTCTACGTATTCCGAGAATATATGCCCCGGGTAACATGTATTTCCCTCTTGTGTTTGAATGGAAACTTTTGTTCCCTTATCTTGCACATTTGCTTGCTGAATAAATTCATTTAGTCCGAAATCTGTCAGTCGCTAGGGTAGGAGAGCGCTCGCACCTTCAGGGAAGGGGCGAGGGGTTCACTCCACCACGACGCAACTTCTCCTCGGGACCACTGATCCGTCTGGGCCGAGCACCGGGGAGTAAAGAGAGAGGTTTACGGGCCACCAAGGGCCGGAGGGTAGAAATAGGAATTTGTTTTTGGACTTTGTCGAAGGTGGCAAGGGTTCATGGTAAAGGGAGGTTTGCCCATAGACACGAACGTAATGTCCGGGCTGAGGAAAATACCGACCGATCTTGTTGATGATGACAAGGGTCAACAGTAACTCATTCATCGACATTGGGTGGACGTCGAAGCAAAGGTAGGTAACGCCCGGGTTAAGGGAATATTGACCGGTCTTGCCGATGGTGACAAGGGCCAATAGTAACTAGCTCATTGGCATGGGACAAATGTCGAAGCAAAGGTAGGTTCTCAGGTGGAAAATTCACACGGGAACCTTTGTGGGAATCAAGTAACAAATGAGAGTATGACATCATTATTTCATCATCATCATTCGCTCTTCTTTCTTTTTTTTTATCATCATTTTTTGTCACATTACTGACTTAAGCGCCCTTGTGGGTTTTCGCCAAAGCCAGCCCCCTCTTGCTTTTGCCCAGGCACCCTCTCGGGTTTTCACGTGGCGGGGTACCCGATTTTGCATGCGGCGCCCTTTCGGGTTTTCACCGGAACTGGGTTAGAGCCATTTTTGCCCTTACTCAGAATGTCCGACCAAGTCTGGCGAGGCACCTCTATTTTAAGCATCATTGTTTAATTCATCATTTTCTCACGCTTGACTCACGGAACGCATTACGAAATGGATGGGAGTTAAAGGGATATTGACCGGTCTTGCCGATGGTGACAAGGGTAAAAAGGAGGTTGACCGATCTTGCTAATGATGACAAGGGTCACAAGGAAGTAGACTGATCTTGTCGATGATGACAAGGGTCTACTTCCTGACAAGGGTCACAAGGAAGTAGACCGATCTTGTCGATGGTGACAAGGGTCACAAGGAAGTAGACCGATCTTGCCGATGATGACAAGGGTCATAAGAAGGTTGACCGATCTTGTCGATGGTGACAACGGTCGATAAGATGTTTACCGATCTTGCCGATGATGCCAAGGGTCAATAGTTGATCGATCTCACCGATGGTGATGAGGGTCACGAGGGAGTAGATCGATCTCGCCGATGATGACAAGGGTCACAAGGAGGTTGACCGGTTTTGCCGATGGTGACAAGGGTGGCAAAAAAGTCGATCGATCTTGCCGATGATGACAAGGGTCGCAAGGAAGTTGACCGATCTTGACATGATGACAAGGGTCACAAGGAAGTCGACCGATCTTGCCGATGATGACAAGGGTCAAAAGGATGTTGACCGATCCTGCCGATGATGATAGGGGTAGCAAGGAGGTTGACTGATCTTGCCGATGATGACAAGGGTCGCAAGGAAGTTGACCGATCTTGCCGATGGTGACAAGGGTCGATAGGATGGTGACCGATCTTGCCGATGATGACAAGGGTCACAAGGAAGTTGACCGATCTTGCCGATGATGACAAGGGTCGCAAGGAAGTCGACCGATCTTACCGATGATGACAAGGGTCGAATAGATATTTATTCATCGGTGAAACTTTTGAAGGAAGACTTCGTTCTGACCCTACAAAGGGTCCTCTGGGTGGAGGATGTATCATCATTATTCATCATTCATCAGATTACTAACTCAAGCGCCCTTTCGGGTTTTCGCCAAAGCCAGCCCCCTCTTGCTTTTGCCCACGCGGCCTGTCGGGTTTTAACGTGGCGGGGTACCCGATTTTGCCTGTGGTGCCCTCTCGGGTTTTCACCATAGCTGGGTTAGAATCATTTTTGCCCCGGTCCTAATGTAGGAACAAGGCCGGAGGTGCACCTCTATTTTAAGCCCCATTTTTTTATCATCATTTTTTTTACAGCGAGAAGACGAGGATAGGTCAATCATGCGATGTTTGACCCCATGTAGTAGCATATGGCAGTTGGCTAGGGCACGCAGCCTTGCGCCAAGAAAAGAGGGTTTATTCGTTAGCAAAGGGGTAATGCTAACACAAAGGATAGATTTCATGCCGATTTGGGCGTAAGGCTTGTAATGACGATATTGTAAGAGGGTCGGATAGGACACGAAGTCTTGCGCCGAAAAGGGGGTTTATTCATTTGCAAGAAGGTAATGATAAAGCAAAGGATAGATTTCATGCCGATTCGGGCGTAAGGACCGTAATGGCGATATTGAAGTCTTGAGTCAAAAAAGGGGTTTATTCATTAGTAAGAAGGTAATGCTAATGTAAAGGATAGATTTCATGCCGATTCGGGTGTAAGGCCCGTAATGGTGATATTTGTATTATATATTATTATTTATATATATTTTTTGAGAGCTCGGCCAGGGCGGAGTGCCACTAGACCAAGGTAGGTAGAGCTCAGTCAGGGCGGAGTGCCACTGGACTAAGGTAGGTAGAACTCAATCAGGGTGGAGTGCCACTGGACTAAGGCAGGTAGAACTTAGTCAGGGCAGAGTGCCACTAGACTAAGGTAGGTAGAACTCAGCTAGGGCGGAGTGCCACTAGACTAAGGCAGGATGAACTTAGTCAGGGCGGAGTGCCACTAGACTAAGGTAGGTAGAACTTAGCTAGGGCGGAGTGCCACTAGACCAAGGTAGGTAGATCTCAGTCAGGGCGGAGTGCCACTGGACTAAGGTAGGTAGTACCCAGTCAGGGCAGAATGCCACTAGATCAAGGTAGGCAGAGCCTAGCTAGGGCGGAGTGCTACTAGACTAAGGTGGGTAGAGCATTAGCTAGGGCAGAGTGCCACAAGACTAAGGTGGGTAGGGCTTAGCTAGGGCAGAATGAAACTAGACCAAGTTAGGTATAGGTCATTCTGGGAATGTCGGTTCAGTAGTGTGGTACAGCTTTATATGTTTTCCATTAAGGGGAGAGAACTGGACGACTCCTTTGTGATCTACAAGGACGTACGCACCCCCTTCATACACTCGGTGGACAACGTATGGCCCGACCCAGTTTTCAACCAACTTCCCTTTGGGGTTGGAGGCCATCACCTCTCTTCTTTTAACCATCACTAGGTCGCCTTTCTTGAATTCTCACCCTTTGACCAGTTTATCGAAAGCACGGGCCATGCGGGCTTGGTAGAGTTGAATATTTTGTTGCGCACGGAGACGCTTTCCTTCGAGCTCGGCGAGCTCTTCCATTATTCTTTCCATATTATTCTGCTCGCTGCTGACCAACCCATGCTGGATGGTGATTCGCAACGAGGGAACCTCTAATTCAATTGGCACCACAGCCTCCGACCCGTACACGAGGGAGTAAGGTGAGCAGCCAGTCAGGGTTTTATAGACTATACGGTAAGCCCAAAGTGCTTCGTACATCCTTTCTTCCCAATGTCCTTTGTTAGCCTTGACAGTCTTTGCCAGCAGAGTGCATAACGTCTTGTTGAAGGCTTCTGCAAGTCCGTTGGCTTGAGGGTAGTAGGGAGATGATGCTCTCCAATCAATCTTGTATTTATCGGCCAGTCGGTACACCTTCTGATTCTTGAAGTGACTACCGTTGTCAGAGATGATTCGACTGGGTACTCCAAACCGGAATATTATATTTTTCCGGAAGAATCTGGCTACCAGTTCTCCCGTCACTTCTCTTAGTGCTATTGCCTCTGCCCATCTGGAGAAGTAATCTGTAGCTGCTAAGATATATTTGCATCCTGATGAAGATGCTGGTAGCGGCCCTACCACGTTCGTACCCCATTGAGCAAACGGCAAACTTGTGAGAGTAGGATGCAGTGGCACAGGTGGCCTTCTTGACACAGTGGCATGTTCTTGACACCTTTTACAGGCTTTGGGAACTTGCAGCAATCGTGAAACATTGAGGGCCAATAATAGCCCAATTTCTTTATTTCAATTTTTATTTTCGGACCGGCCTGGTGTGCCCCTACTGACCGAGCATGGACTTCTTGCGTTACCTGCCCGGCTTCCCCTGGAGATAAGCAGCGAAGTAAAATCTTCTTTTGGGCATCCGCCATTATCCGGAACAACGTTCTGTTCCTCATTTCATAAGGGTCTTTGACTCTCAGGAGCTTCATTCTTTGCTCTTTCTCTTTTGGGAGTTGTTGGTGTTGGAACCAATGTAGGAGGTGCTCCCGCCAATCGGACTGCTGGATTCCTTCTACAGCTGCCACCTCATTTGCTTGTTCATCGGCTAAGGTTTCTGTTACACTGGGGACCTGCCGCCGGATGATTACTATTATATTCAGGCTTGTATCTACCGGGACTGCCAAAGAATTGGCCAGCTTTGCGAGGGCGTCTGCTTGAACATTCTCTCCTCGGTTGATGTGCTTGATGCTGATGAAATAGAATCTCATCATCAGGCGGACTGCCAGATGATAATAAGGAAGGAGTTCTTGCTTCCGCACGTCGAACTCTCCTTTCAGCTGTTTTATAACTAGCATGGAATCCCCGAATGCTTCCAGCATCTGAATTCCCATGGACAGGGCAATATATAACCCGATTATGATTGCTTCATATTCTGCTTCATTATTTGTGCAGGGCTTGTTTATTGAACATGATGTATATATGACTTCTCCTTTTGGAGATTTAAGGACTATGCCTGCCCCTGCCCTGACTCTGGCTGATCCAGTTGCTGAAGTGTCAATTCTGGAAGCGCCGTCAAAATACAGCTACCACAGAGAGGGCTGCACTTGATCGACTTCTAGAATTTCATCTTCAGGAAGCTCTGGTTCCAATGGTCAGTCTTCAGACACCCGATGCTCAGCGAAGAAGTCTGCAATGGCTTGGCCTTTGACGGCCCTTTGCGGTGCGTAGGAGATACCATAAGAATCACCGCCCATTTTCTTAGGCAGCCTTTAAGGACCGGTTGAGACATGATATATTTAAGCGGATCCTCTTTGGAAATCAGCTTAACTTCATGCGACAGCATATAGTGTCGAAGCTTCTTGACCGCGAAGACCAGTGCCAGGCAGATCTTCTCGATATAGGTGTTCCTCTCTTCAGTTATGACCATTCTTCGACTGAGGTAATAAACGGCTTGTTCCTTCCCTTCTTCATTATTCTGGGCTAGCATTACCCCCAGGGAGTTATACGTGACTGATATGTATAGAACCAGCAGCCGTCCTTTCAACGGTGCACCCAGCACTAGAGGAGTCTTCAGATAATCCTTCAGCTTGTCAAAGGCTATTTGGCATTCTTCATCCCAGTAAAAGGGCACATCCTTCATCATTAGCTTGTGAAAGGGCTGGCATCACCCTGACAAGTTGGATATGAACCACCAGATATATGCCAAGCGGCCTTGAAGAGATCTCAGCTCGGAGAGGTTCCTTGGTCAAAGTAGCTCCTGGATCACCTTGATCTTTATGGGGTCTATCTCAATCCCCCGATATCTGACAATGAAACCCAAGAACTTTCCACTCGATACTCCGAATGCACACTTCATGGGGTTCATCTTCAATTCGTACTGCCTTAACCTCTGGAAGATAACTCGGAGGTCCTGCAGGTGGTCTTCTTTGTTCCTAGTCTTGACTACCAGGTCATCTATGTAGCACTCAACCTTATGGTAGAGCAGTTCATCAAATATTCTGGTCATCGCCCGCTGATAAGTTTCACCAGCGTTCTTTAATCTGAACGGCATCCTCCTATAATGATAAATGCCTTTGGGAGTTCGGAAGGCGGTGTGGACCCGATCATGTTCCGCGATCCATATCTGGTTGTAGCCGGATGACCCATCCATAAATGACAAGGCTTCATGGCAGGTCGTGGCATCAATCATGACCTCCGTTATCGGTATTGGGAAGTTATCTTTAGGGCAGGCTTTATTCAGATCTCGGAAGTCAACACATATCCGGATCTGTCCATTCTTCTTCTTCACGGGCACAATATTAGCTAGTCATGTGGTATATTGATTTTCTTCGACAAAGCCCACATCAATGAGCTTGTCAACTTCTTTGCAGATTTGAGTGATGAGCTCTGGCCTCATGCGCCGCGCTGGTTGCTTCACCGGTTCGGCTTCTGGGCTTATGGTTAGCTCATGCTGTGAGACTGCAAGGCTCAGTCTTGGCATTTCCTTGTAGGTCCAAGCAAAGCAATCCCGATATTCTCACAGCAGCTGGATATACAGCCCATGTTCTTCAGTAGATAATTGGGCACTGAGGAAGGTTGGCCTGGGGTCGTCCTCGTCTCCCAAGTTGACTTCTATCAGTTCATCGACTGTGGCTTGGCCTCCGTCTTCTATCTCCGGGGGTGCAGGCTGAAGGTCGACAAAGTCGGGTATATCATCTTCGAGGTCGAGGACCTCGATCTCTTCATTTTGCCTTATCTGAGTTTCGTCAGGAATCTTTGGTTCGGCCGGTAGTGGCTGTATGCATTGTTCTACGGCAAAGCTACCTCGGTTGTGATTCTGAGGGGCAGGTCGATTGCCTCGTCCCCTGCTGACGGGCTTGCAGTCGTTAAAGACTGGTGATTGTTTGCCATTGAGGTAGAGTAGCACTGCAACTCCGTGGCGCAAGGTGAGAAGGTCCCGCCCTCCTGGATCCCTATATCTTCAGTGGAGGTAGCTTTTCCTTTTCTAGCAGCATTCATCTCTTGATCATGTTTGGAAGAAGGTTCCCTGATTGGTTCGAGAAGTGCTGACATCATCATCCGAGGAGGGTTACTGGAGGGAGGCAACTCTGCTTACTCGGTATCTTCAGCTTCGCTACTGCTAGCCGTGTCGAATTTGGCTTGAAGAGCCGCTTCTTCAGGATAGACCTATTCCCAACACCGGCAGGGGAATATGGCTTCTTATTCAAGACCTCTTGGTTGAGCTGGTTCAGTGTATTCAGCTTCTGTTGGGTGTTCATCAAAAGTTACCCCCGGTGAGTTATCCTCGGTTGGGTAGAAAGCAGAAATGGTATCCACTTCATAGCATCCGATGTAATAGTATTCCTCGAGGGTGAAGCCCAACCCTGGGTGTTGAGAGACACGTCTCATTTCTTTATCCAGGTTTGAGGGATACCACAGCTTCTGGAATGCTTCTTTCTTCTTGTGAGGCTGGCCAGAGGGGATGTGCTGCTTCTGGAACATCTTGGCCATTCAACTTGTTACGAATGTCAACCCTTGTACAGGAACTGACGGGTCTTCTATATCTTCAGGCAGATGACAATCTGATGGAGTCATCACCCACGACTCCCTCTAGCTTGGGTCGTCCACACACTCCAGAGTCGTTTGAGCTCGGGCTTCACTCTATGTGGGCTGGGCTCAATTATCCTTTTGGAGCTTTCCATTGAGTCATTTGATGTATTTTTCTTTTATTGAAGTCATGTACCTAGGTCTTTGAATTATTTCCTAAGTTTGAGAGTCATTAGGTTGATTAGATTAGCTGTTGGGCCCAATTCGTTGGGCCAGGCCAAGGGGTGCCCCTACCCCCCTTGGTTATTTGTCTTTGTGTCAAGAGTCAGGGACTTTTTGTAAAATGTGGGTTGCCTATATATAGGACCCCATTCCCCCCATTTTAAGTTAATGAAAAATTTGCCATTTGAAAGTTCAAACTTCAGATTTCTTGTGGAGTGATTCCATTAGTGGGTGAGAAGCCCTAGGGAGAGAATCCCACCCCACCCCACCCCTCTCTCTCTGGGCCCCCCCTCTCTCTGTCCTCCACCTCACCCTATACATCAGCCCTAACCTACCACCAAACCTGCCACCTCAACCCCTCATCCCCTTCCCTAGGTGCATTTAATACCCCTCCACCAAATCCCCACCAAATCTTGCCTCTCCCTAGGAGATCCTTGGCCATTCCAACACAATCTCCCTCTCCCCAACACAATCTCCTCCCTTCCCCACACAATCTCCCAGCCCCCAAGACAATTTTGAATCTTCCCTCCATCCCTCCTCAAGCCCTACGGTGCACCAAATCCCCGCCCCCTTAGATCTGGTCACCCCTCCCATCCACCCTCCACCCCTTAGCATCCCTTCCTCTACCACTCCCTCTCCACACCTTGGCCGAACTAGCCCCTTGTCCCCTGCGCCCCTACCCTCTTCCTCCCTCTCCAACACAGCTCTAGCCCTCTCCATAACTCCCCTACATCCTCTGCTACCCTTCCATCAACCCCTCCACCCATTGACACCTTCTCCACCCCGGCCTTGTAGCAGCTCTCGGCTAGCCAGTTCGCAGCTCAAGATCTGCTGAGGACCAGCAGCTTGTAGAGGTGACCCCGGCTTCATCTTGGTGTCCCTGGAGGTGCAAGAGGTACCGTTGGAAGCGTCTCTCCGTCCTCTTCGCAACAGAGGTAGTGCAATCCATTTCTGAGCTCGTGGTCGCCCAGGGGAGCCGCTCTTCTCCGACTGTGCAAGACAGATCCGATCTGCAACTTGAGGCCATTTCCAGAAGTTCTCACGGCCACATCCCTCTGCTTCTTGAGGTGCCACATGGCTGAGAGCTTCTACCACGAGTCACCTTCCATCAGCAAGAAGTGGCACTTTGTTCGACCTCCAGAGCGGCATCTTCTCAATTTTCTCGCTCAGGTGTGCTGTTCTATCCACTCCTCAACTAAACAGACACCTGATCATTGTTTGGGCTGGTCATGTCTACTCTGACATCTTCTGGCATTCCCGCAGGTCACATTTCAAAGAAGACTCAACAAAGGTTCCAACGACTCCATCCACGCTCGATTCAAAGTACGGGAGTGCTCGTGGCGGCCTCTTCTTCCTGCTGCTGAGGTACTTTTGCTGCCAGAGATAGAACTGAGGGACCCTGTTTGCAGTCTGACCCCCGACCAGAACTGGCGACCATAGAAATCAACAACATTCAGGCACCATCCTGATCCAGCTACGATGATTTTTGAACTTGTCTCATCATCGGAAAAATTTGGGAGTGGCCACAGCAGCGACAACTCCGACTGTGAGTCCCCTGTTCTAGAGAGCGGGCAGAACCGACGTCGTCCACCCGTTCGAATCTCATTTAGGCTGTCCCCTTCCCCACCTGGCCGGCTTACCACCCATCCCTGTGGGAGGTAGTGTTTGATTGTAATCTTGACTTCCCTACCCCAAGCTCAACCCCCATGCATGGGGCGTAGTGATGTAAAACTTTGAGCAGGTCGAAGCTACACTGGCGCGGCGTGTGGGGAACCTATGCTTCCCTGCTCGCCCTCGTCTACGAACGGGACCGGTTTCTTCAAGCCGGTCGAGTAAGTTCTCTACCATTACTCTCTTTTGTTGGATTGCTCATTCAATATTAGTTCATAAACTACGCTGGTCCATGTGAGTGAGCGCAGGTCCTTAAGCTCCATCGCTTCAAGTGACCGCCGTGGGAGAGAGTGTGACCCGAGCCCTTTGGGCACCCGGTCGGTCCCTTTGAATTGGGCCTCCAACCCTTGGGAAATCCCATAGCTCTGCTGGCCCTCTACCAGCAAGGGTTCAGCCCCACACAACCTCGACTCAGCATCGCCGAGTTACCCCCGGGTTTGGGTGAGTGCCGGGTGAGTAGACCGCCGATATCGGCCCGTTCGACTTGCGAATTGTGCTTGCTTGTTTAGGTCTAAGGGCGTGTCACATCAATTGGTATCAGGGCAAGTTTAGACTTGTCTCTATCACGTCTAAGTCCTAGATCATTGCATTGTGTTGTCCATCGAGTCTTTCCCCTCCCGTGCATGTCCACCCGTAGTGGAGCCGTATACCGACCCGATCCATCTTCTTCGGTTCCCCCCATGGATCCCAATCACTCAATCAAGATGCCCATAGGGAGGAACCCCAAGACCAAATGGACCGGATGGATGCTACTCTTGCAACCATTCTTGCCCAACTAGAGTCTCCTTCCACTCGGCTTGCTCGGCTAGAAGAGCATGAGTTCCACCCAAGGAACAATTGACCAAGAGCCCACCCTCCACATGTTCAAATTAATAGGGATGAGTTCCACCCAAGGAACAATGGACCAAGAGCCCACCCTCCACATGCTGAAATTAATGGGGATGACTTCCACCCAAGGAACAATGGACCTAGAGCCCACCCTCCACGTGTTGAAATTGATAGGGGGGACTTGAATGTTGATTCCTACCATGACTATGAGAGGCCCCGCCACCACCACTATAATGAAAGGCGTCCACGGGACGACCCGGGTGACCCTCTCTTAAGAATGATCAAGGTAGAAGCCCCAAACTTTGACAGTTCCCATGAACCAAGTGCCTACATAGAATGGGAGACCGCCATGGATCAATATTTTGAATGGTACCCTATGTCCGACCCTAGGAGAGTGAGGTTGGCCAAGATGCACCTCACCAAATTAGCCAAGACTTATTGGGTTAAGAAGGGTTAGGTGGGAAGAGCCTATTGACACTTGGGAGGGTATGAAGACCCAACTTAGAAACAAGTACCTTCCCCTATCCTACCACCAAATGCTCTTGGATGAGTGGCAAAGCCTCACCCAAGAAGGGAAGACCGTGGTCGAATACATTGAGAAATTTGACTCCTATCTTTTGAAGTGTGGAGTTCATGAGGACCCGGAAGTCACCTTGTCCCGATTTAGGGGGAGCTTTTCATGAGAGATGTCGACAACCTTGAACAAATCTATCAAGTAGCTCGAGATGTTGAACGATTTTCAAGGATTCCTAGGTTTGCTTCCCCACGGCCGACCGATCTCAAAAGCATGGAACCCCAACCCACCCCGGCCACTCCCATGAAGGCCCCTAGCTCGAGTGGGAGTGCTCCATTGAGGCCTTACAACCCACCTCCCATCACCACTCCAACCAAGGCCGCCCCTATCCATCCCCCTCCACGGAGGGAAGAGGCTTCCAAGGGCCCAAATGTAGGAGGAACCACCCCGGGTAGTGGGCGCCAATAATGCTATAGATGTCAAGGGTATGGTCACTTCGCGGGGCAATGCCCATCAAAAGGATTGTTTAGTTTGTTAGTCGAGGGAGAAGCTCCCCCACCCCAAGGGGAGCTTGGGAGCACGATTGAGGAACATGAAGCCTCACTAGATTGGGAGGAAGAGTACGAGGCCCAATACCATGAGACGGGTCTAGATCACACCATGACATCCACCGACTCCCATCTAGGAGTGATTAGATGCACCCTCACTAAACCCCAAGAGGAGGATTGGCATTGAACCGCAATCTTTCACACCTTTGTCAAGATAGGGGGTCATGTGAGAAAAGTGATCTTAGATAGTGGGAGTTGTGTCAATGCCGTGTCCCCCGACACCGTCAAGCTCCTTGGGCTTACTACCACTCCCCACCCAAGTCCATACCGGATTTCATGGATCAATAACAACTCAATCCCGGTCAACACCCGTTGCCTTGTGCCTCTCACCTTCTCCTCCTACCATGGTGTGATGTCATCCCCATGGAAGTAGGTAGCATCCTACTAGGGAGACCTTAGCTTTATGATGTAGATGCCACCATCTTGGGTAGGACCAACATATGCACCTTTGAGCATGAGGGAAAGACTATACATCTGAACCCCTCCCCACCACGTCCCATACCTAAGAGGGACACTCTCCCTCAAGGACATCACCCCACCACACCACAAGTCTCGGGGAACTCCACCCCTCCAACCCAATCCCTTACCCAAAATCCCAAACAAGGTGTGATCTCGGGGTTGACCAAGGGTCTTCACCTCATCACCAAGAAAGAGCTTGAGGAGGAAATAGCTCAAGGGGCACCTTTATGTGCAGTGGTCATTTGTCTAGGGGAACCCACTCCCTCCAACCCCCATCCCATAGAAATCCGGCATCTCTTAGAAGAATTCGATGATGTGTTCCCGGAAGAACTCCCAGACCAACTCCCTCCCATGCGTGATGTACAACATGCAATTGATTTAGTTCCGGGACCCACCCTTCCCAACCTTCCTCATTACATCCTCATATATAGTCATTCCCAAGAGGCCCACCTTGATCACCTTAGGCAAGTTTGCACCGTCCTACGACATGAGAGCCTATTTGCCAACCGAGGCAAGTGTCACTTCTTGACCACATCCATCACTTTCCTAGGATTTGTGGTATCCACCAAAGGTGTCTCCATAGACCCCGAGAAGGTCCAAGCTATTCTTGATTGGCCGGAACCCCAAACCCTTCATGAGGTCCAAAGTTTCCATGGGTTGGCCACATTCTATAGGTGGTTTATTCAGGGATTTAGCACCATCACCCCTATCACCGATTACCTCAAAAAGGGGACTTTTGTATGGACCAAACCAGCCTCCAAAGCCTTCCAAGAGCTTAAGGAGAAGATGTAGGACACGGTACTCTACCAATGATAAAGAGTTCTATGCCGTGGTTCAGTCCCTCCGACATTGGAGACACTATTTTTTGCCCAAAGAATTTGTCATCTTTTCTGACCATGAGGCCCTCAAATACCTCAACTCCCAACAAAAGTTGAATGCCCGACATGCTCACTGGGTTGAGTACATCCAATCCTACACTTTTGTCATCAAACACAAGGCGGGAAGTGAGAATCGAGCGGTGGATGCCCTTAGTAGGAGAGTCTCCTTGTTATCCACTATCCAAGTGGAAGTGACCAGATTTGAAAGGCTCAAGGATGAGTACCCTGGCTGCCCTGACTTTGGGCACATCTATACCACCTTGATTACCCATTCTAGCAGGGAACATGATGGTTTTATCTTGGAAGATGGGTTCCTCTTCAAGGGGCCAAGGCTTTGCATACCACGGACCTCACTCCGTGACTTCTTGGTTTGGGAGTTACATGCCGGGGGGCTAGCTGGCCATTTTGGGGTTCATAAGACCATTGCTCTAGTTGAGGGTCAATTCTTTTGGCCAAGTCTCAACAGAGACGTGGTCAAGATTGTGGGCCAATGCCGCACATGTGCTTCGGCCAAACAGGTGAAGCAAAACACTGGCCTTTATACCCCTCTAACCATCCCCGACCGTCCATGGCAAGACTTAAGCATGGACTTTATTTTAGGCCTACCCAAGACTCAAAGGAAACATGGTTCGGTCTTTGTGGTCGTTGACCGATTCTCTAAGATGGCTCACTTTATCCTGTGCTTCAAAACCTCTAATGCCTCCCAAGTGGCCCGATTGTTCTTTGATGAGGTTGTTCGCCTCCATGGGTTACCCAAGACCATAGTCTCCGATAGGGATGTCAAGTTCACCAGCTACTTTTAGAAGACTCTTTGGCACTTGATGGGTACCCTCCTCAAATTCTCCACAGCCTACCACCCTCAAACTGATGGCCAAACCGAAGTTGTCAATCGGAGTCTAGAGAACCACCTTAGGTGTCTTGTTGAGGATCGTCCAGGGAATTGAGATCTCATTCTACCACAGGCTGAATTTGCATACAACAACTCTATCAATAAGTTCATAGGGATGAGTCCATTCGAGGTTGTGCACGGATATAAGCCAAGGAAACCTTCTGATCTCATTCCCCTCCCCCAGCATGCTAGAGTGTCTGTTTCAGCCGAGTCGTTTGCCCATAACATTAGAGAATTGCATGAGGAAATTCGTAAGCACATCAACAAGAAGAATGAGATTTATAAAAGGCAGGCTGACTCTCATCGGCGTCACCAAGAATTCCATGTGGGTGACTTTGTGATGGTGAGGACAGAGAGGCTCTCCCCAGGAGCCAACTCCAAATTGAGTCCCCGTGGGGCTGGTCCCTTTCAGGTTTTGAGGCGCGTTGGCTCTAATGCCTATGAGATAGATCTTCCCGAGGAGTACGGAGTGAGCCCCACATTCAACGTGGCTGACCTAGTTCCATATAGGGGTCCCACGGTGGTACCTAGTGAGGATATTGAGCCCACTCCCCCATTGAGAGAGTCCCCACCCGTGAGAAGAGTCCACTAGCTAAGAGAGCATAGCGTGAGCGAATTGAACGAATATTGGATGAACAGGTCACAGCCACTAGGAGCAATGTGTACGAGCGCTATCTCGTCAGGTGGAAGGATCGGCCTCCTTCGGAGGATTCATGGGTGAGTCGGGAAGATCTTCAGCGGCTGGATCCCGACCTTCTTGAGCAGTACCACTGCAGGATGGACCCCTACTCGACGAAGTCGAGCTCTTCGCAGCCCAGGAGATTTAATGGAGGCATCACCCACGACTCCCTCTGGCTTGGGTCATCCACACACTCCGGAGTCATTTGAGCTCGGGTTTCATTCTATGTGGGCCCAATTATCCTTTTTGAGCTTTCCATTTAAGTCATTTTGGTGCGGACACCAGAGCGATCGAGAAGCACGAACCGGCGAGCCGTCGGTACCCTACGCGGAGCACCACTCAAGCTACATCGGCTTCCATCTGGCTCGGAGACAGTCTGGAGACTCCCCATTGAGTCTTAGTATTTATCATATTTACTGGGATTTTATTTGTGTAATGTGTGTTTATTTGGCTTTATTCGGATTATAATTCGGATTGTCAAAGGGGTTTATTTGTAATTTGGGACAACCTGGGTCTCGCGGGCCCCCATCCCTTCTCCCATTGATCCACCTCAGCTCTTGGGCCCATGTGGGGTCAGTCAACCCTCCAAGGTGGGCTTCTAGAAGGGTTGGACCAAGGGGGGACAAAGGGTAAAAAAATTCAAAATTTGGAACACATAAGTCAAGGGGGTGCCCCATGTATAATATAGTTTATTAGGATTGAAATCTTATTTTATTTATTCCAAACCACATGGGAGAAATAAATTGTGGACTCGCTCTTTCACCCCCCACCAATCCTAGATCTAGGGATAGAACTAGTCTTTTTGTATTTTCTATAAGAACCTTGTAATTTCATTTTGAGTAGAATTAATTAAAGAAAATATTGGAATTTCCTCCAAAGAGCAAGGGCCGCCCCTCCCTCTCTCTCCTCTCTCCCCCTTCTGCAGTTGGGAAGGCTGTGATCCTGAGGTGTGAAGCCTCCTCTATCAGTTCATGAGATCGTCATCGCTGCCGCCGCCGCATTCGTGCCGCCGTCGCACCACCGCGACAGTCGCCGGAGTTCTGTCCACTCAAGATAGCCCCTTGATCTCAGATTTCTTGCTCTCAGCCACGAGTTCATCTAGAGCCCAAACTTTCAGGGTGAGTTTCAGAGGTCATCACCACGTCCTAGAAAAATTGGTGGAGCTTCTAGTTTTTATTTTCTATTTTTCCATTTCCGTTCTCGACCTTCTCTCAGATCTGCCTGCAGTCTGTCCAGATTTCCAGAAACCCAGTAGAATGTTCATGAACCCATCTTCTCTTGATGTAAATAACTTGATATTTTTATTGGAGTTTCTGTCCACCACTCCCACCATCCACAAATTTTCTTGTGAATTTAAAATATCAGTCATATTTTCTAAAAAGTCACTTCAGATCCCAGCTCAGTTTTGCCTGCCACTGTCCAGATCCGACCAGCCAACAGTATAAAATACTTTCCCCATCCAAACCTTCACCAAACCCTTAATAAGAATTATCCCCATTTTCTTCTCTCTTCACTCTACAACGTTCTTGAAAAGGTCATGTTCGGATTCGGAGGTCTACATCACGGTCAATGCCAACTCTCAAGAAAGTTCATTTCTGCCCGGCAAGATCTGAAACAGAGATCAGTCCGGTTCTAAAATCCCCCATCAGAAGTACAGTCCCAAAGAGTTTTCTAGCGTCCCAGAGAGTCGAAGGATTTCGAGAGAGCTTTCCAACGGTACCTCTTGTGCGTCGATCCGACGTCGGTGCTCGTCGCAGCAGCTTCTGTCGCTGGAGCGCGCAGATCTGAAACTGAGTTTCAGATCTGTGGGCAGCAACTCCGACAAGTGCAGGTCGGAGCCACCCGGCCTCCGACCGGTGCTCTAGCCCGACCACCGTCCAAGGGAGCGTGCCACCAGGGGTCACCATCCCAGCGGGACCCACCCCGTCAGATCTAGAGGACTAAGCAACACGTGGGCCCCACAAGCACGCAGATCGCGCCGTCCGGACAGCACAAAAATGCAAGTTTCGGCACCGTCGAAGTGACATCAAGATGCTGCCCGTCAACCCACTTCCCGATACTCCCGGGCCCCACATGTGACCTGTTACCTCCCTGCGTGGAGTGGGTCGAAACATTTGTACCGCTGTAATATTTGTTAACTGGGGGTACGGACTTGGCCGGGGTTGTCTTCCCCACGCCGGGAGCATGAAGGTAACGGTCTTAACTTCTTGGCGTTCATTTGCTAGTTTAGTATATGGTCCTATGCCGCTGTGAGTGCGTTAGGAGTCTAGCCTGTGAGTTCATGTCACCGCTGTGAGCAAGAGAGTGACCCGTCCCGTGGCTCGATCCGAGCACGGAAGTGAGTCGACCACCCTTGACTCTGCCGGTTTCTCAACCGCGCGGATCCGCGTTTCCCCTCGCTTGGGACGACGAGTGAGCTTACGTTTCTGTTAGCGACGTATAGCCCATAGGAACTCTTAGTGTGGGGCCGAAGTGTCTCTCCTATTCATATGTTGCTGGTCGCGTCTCCATTTAGAGTCCGAGAGCAGCATCCGTAGAGTCGGTCCCCGTGTTCGTCCCGCATCAGTTTGGTATCAGAGCCAGGTTGAGTCTAGGGTAGTCATTGCATAAGTCTTGCATGGTCTAAGTCTAGTCTAGGATCATCATTATTTCCAAAACAAAAAAAAGTGTTTTAAAATTGTATTTCATCCTGATAATCTGGTATATTAAAAGGTGTTATCCGAACGTTAGGCTACGCCTATCGGGAAGGCCGCACATTTACGCGAGGAGAGCTTCGGGTCGACCCTCCGCCACGTACCGGATATTGGCTAAGTCAAGGTGCATTAGTCTGTGTCTCCTAGTCCGTTTGTCTTTGCATGTCCACCCGTCGAGGCACCCAATACTCGCCACCACCACCTATGCTGGATTTCCGAGCCCGTAGTTCCGATGAGCCCTCGACGGTCGAGATGTTCCGAGCCCTCATGGATCATCTTGATACGCGTATGGATGGTCTTAGTACGCGTCTAGATGGCGTAGGAACGCATCTAGAAGGGAGGATGAAAGCCCTAGAGAATCGGGCCGAAACATCGGACCAGTCCCTTCAGGGTCTTGTGGGGAGGATAGCTGTCCTCGAGAGTGCCCCAATGGCGGCGCAACCCGCGCCGACAAATGGCCAACAAGAGCTAGTTCAGCAACCTGTTGCTCCAGGGGCTCGAGGGGCAAATGATAGGAGGTAACAAGTGCCCGAGGTGGATGATTATTCATCCGACAATGAGCAAGGGGGTTATGGTCGTGATCGTCGAAACCAACGACGGAATCGCGATGATGACGACAACCGCGTTCTTACGAGCGTGTGTGCGGACCCTCCCCTATTTGATGGGTCTCTGGACCCGAAGGTCTATTTATATTGTAAGGCCAGCATGGACCGATACTTTGAGTGATTTGAGATGATGGACCACCGAAGAGTTCGGTACGCTAAGATGAAGTTGCATGGGTAGGCCCAAACTTATTGGATCAATGTGGAGAGCCTGTTAGTGCAGCGACATCAACCCCCGATCGGTACTTGGGATGACATGAAAATGAAGTTGAGGCAGAAATACCTTCATGCCATGTATCGCTAGCGTCTCATAGACAAATGGCAAAGTCTCTCCCAAGAGAACTGGTCCGTGACTGAGTACACCATCAAGTTTGATGAGTATTACTTGTGGTGTGGAGTTACGGAAGAGAGCACCATGACCATATCACGGTTTCGAAGAGGTCTGCGGCCGAACTACCAATATGAACTTTTCCACCGTAATGTGACCACTTGGAACAAGTGTATCAGGTTGCTCTCGAATTGGAGCAATTCGAGGCCGAGTTTGAGCCTACCCATCGATTGGACCCCTTTCCCATTTGTAGTGTCGAGCCCCGTGGCTCTTCAGGCACATATCCGAGGGCCCCCATGGCTCGAACTCAGGAGCCCACTCGTCCTGAGCCATTCACTCCTAGGCCTCACCCTCCACCTCCGAGGGATATCCCTCCTCGTCCCCAACCCACGGCACCCACGGTCCGTCCACCAGCACCCGCACCCGTTGCTCGTCCTTTGTTGCCTACACCTCCTATCCGTCGGGAGGATAAGGGGAAAGGACCTTTGACCGGGGAGCCTAGTGGATCACGGCAGTAGTGTTATCGCTGCAATGGGTTTGGTCATTTCACCAACCAGTGTCCCACTCGCCAGTCTCTTGTCATTGGGGACACACAGGTTGGGGACGCCACCTCTTCAGATCTTGTGTTAGTCAGCTATGAAGCAGATCAGAAGCTAGCTGATGAATACTATGAGATTGAAGGTGATGGCCAGGATGCCCAGCATTCGAACGATACCCACTTGGGGGTCGTCTGGTGTATTCTCACCCAGTCACAGGCCAGTGATGACTGGCATTAGACCACCATCTTTCATACATACTGTAGGCTAGGGGGGCATGTGTGTAAGGTGATTATCGATAGTGGGAGTTGCATCAATGCAATATCCACGGGCGCAGTCTCACATCTTGATCTTACTCCCGTGGACCACCCTTGCCCCTATCGAGTATCTTGGGTGGATTCCACCTCCATTCCGATCAGGCTGCGGTGTTTAGTCCCACTGCAGTTCCATGCCTATCGTGACGAGATTTGGTGTGATGTCCTCCCCATGGAGGTGGGCAATATCATTCTTGGTAGGCCGTGGTTATTTGATCGGGATGCCACACTTCATGGCCGGTTGAACACCTACACCTTCGACCATGATGGCCGACGGATTACCCTCCACCCCACTCAGTCCAAGATCCCATCAGTTAGGGGTCCTACTGGCCCTAGTACTCTGGAGCCTTCCGTCTCCGGGCCCAGTACCCCATCTCCAGCCCGGGCTATGACCATTACCTCTAGCACAGGTGAGCCCTCGACTAGGAGGTTGATGATGATTAGCTCCCGAGAAATGGAGCGGGAGGCTAGTAGGGGCTGCCCTGTATTTGCTATTATGGTCCGAGAGGTGGAGCCGAAGTCCTAGGGTGAACTCCCACCCAATGTCATTCTGATTCTGCAGGAGTTCGTTGATATTTTTCATGAGGAGCTTCCCGAGGGACTCCCACCCATGCGGAATATTCAGCATGCTATTGACCTAATTCCGGGCTCCTCATTGCCCAATCTTCCTCATTATCGCATGAGTCCCACAGGACATGCTGAGCTAAAATGGCAGGTCGATGAGTTGATGCAGAGAGGGTCTGTTCGGGACAGCATGAGTCCATGTGATGTTCCCGCATTACTCGCCCCAAAGAAGGATGGCACGTGGAGAATGTGCATTGATAGTCGTGCCATCAACAAAATCACCGTGAAGTACAGGTGCCCTATTCCCCACCTAGATGATATGCTAGACATGATGTCCGGTGCCACTATCTTCTCGAAGATCGATCTTAAGAGTGGCTACCACCAGGTGAGGATTAGGCCAAGTGATGAGTGGAAGACCGCATTTAAGACCAAGGATAATCTATATGAGTGGTTGGTTATGTCCTTTGGGTTGACCAATGCCCCTAGCACCTTCATGCGACTCATGACTCAGGTCCTTCGACCATTCATTGGAGTCTTTGTGGTTGTGTATTTCGATGATATCCTTATATATAGTCACACTAAAGGGGACCACTTGGATCATCTACGACACGTCTGTCTTCTTTTGAGGCGAGAGTAGTTGTTTGCGAACACACAGAAGTGTGCATTCATGACACCTCAGCTTACCATCTTGGGTTTTATTGTGTCTAGTACAGGGGTCTCCGTCGATCCAGAGAAGGTCCGGGCCATTGTTGAGTGGCCGAAACCCTGTACGGTCCATGATGTCCGCAGCTTCTATGGCCTCACGACGTTCCATCGTCGTTTCATCCGTGGATTTAGCTCCATCACTGCCCCGATCATGGACTGTATTCGGAAGGGAATGCTTGTATGGACGAAGGCCACGGCTGCTGCCTTCAAGGACATCAAAGAGCGCATGACCCAGACATCGATCCTTCGATTGCCAGATTTCTTAAAGGTGTTTGAGGTCTCTTGTGATGCATCGGGTGTCGGAATTGGAGGAGTGTTGAGTCAGGAGGTCCACCCGGTCGCATATTTCAGTGAGAAGCTGAATGACACAAAACTGCGATACTCCACGTATGATAAGGAATTCTACGCAGTTGTTCAGGCTCTTAGGCATTGGAGGCACTATCTTTTACATCATGAGTTTATCTTGTACTCCGATCATGAGGCCTTGAGGTTTCTCCATTCCCAAAAGAAGCTCAATGCGCATCATAGTAGATGGGTTGAATATCTCCAGTAGTACACATTTGTGCTTAAACATAAGGCTGGAGTAGAGAACAAGGTTGCTGATGCCTTGAGTCGGTGAGCATGTCTGCTGACTACCATGAGTGCTGAGGTTGTTGGGTTAGAGAAGATGAGGGAGGCCTATGTTGAATGTCCTGACTTCGGTCAGATTTATACCACTCTCCAGGCCGGACCCACGAGAGACCTTGATGATTATGTGCTTCAGGAGCGTTACCTCTTTCGAGGAGGTAGACTTTGTGTTCCCCGAACTTCGGTTCGAGACTTCTTAGTCTGGGAACTACATGCGGGAGTTCTAGCCGGCCACTTTGGTCGGAACAAGACTATCGAGGCTGTTGAGCATAGATTTTATTGGCCGAGCTTGAAGCATGATATTGCTCATATAGTGGCTCAGTGCCATACATGTGCTACGGCCAAAATGAAGAAGCAAAGCTCGGGCATTTATACGCCTCTTCCCGTGCCTGATGCCCCGTGGCATGATGTTAGCATAGATTTTGTATTGGGATTGCCACGTACCTCTAGGAAGCATGACTTGATCTATGTGGTAGTTGATCGGTTCTCAAAGATGGCCCTTTTTATTCCCTGCTCGAAGACTTTGGATGCTTCGAGGGTAGCCCACCTATTCCTTACTCATGTGGTGTGCAAGTTCGGCTTGCCTCGTATTATAGTATCTGACCGTGAAGTTAGGTTCACTAGTTATTTTTGGAAGACATTGTGGCATATGTTGGGTACTCACCTCAAGTTTTCCACTGCATATCGTCCCCAAATAGATGGTCAGACCGAGGTGGTCAAAAGGAGCCTGGGTGACCTTTTGAGGTGTCTTGTCAGGGACCGTGTAGGGGATTGGGATCTCATAGTACCACTGGTAGAATTTGCATATAATGATTCGGTTAACAGGTCTACCGGTATGAGTCCATTCGAGATTGTCACCTGTCGTAGGCCTAGGAAGCCAGTGGATCTTGTTCCCATGCCCATTCATGCACGAGCGTCTGAGTCTGCCGAGTCTTTTGCTAGGCATGTTAGGAGTTTGCATGACGACATCCGCCGTCACATTGAGGCCAGCAATGCACGGTATAAGGAGTTATCCGATGCCCATCGACACCACCGTGAGTTCCAAGAGGGTGAATATGTCATGATCAGGGTAAGACCTGAACGGTTTTCATCTGGAACCGTAAAAAAATTGCAAGCTAGCGGAGACGGTCCATTTAGAGTGTTGAAACGTGTTGGATCCAATGCGTATGTTGTAGACCTACCCGAGGAATATGGTATAAGCTCAACTTTCAAGGTGTCAGATCTAGTTGCATATAGGGACCCAGCGGTGATCCCTAGTGAGCCTTTCGAGCCATCTCCCCCCATTGAGAGTGATCCCACACCTGAGTGTCCACCACCAGCCACATTTCCACGACAGCGAGAGCATATAAATCATATACTGGATGAGCAGGTGACAGTTACCAGGAGTGGATCCTACCCGCACTACCTAGTGCATTGGAGAGGGCAACCCGCCACTAAGGATACTTGGATCACCAGTGGAGAGTTGCAGAGGCTAGATCCGGATCTACTGGAGCGCTACCAGAGCGATGCAGACCCTTACTCGACAGGGTCAAGTTTCTCCCACCCGGGGAGAATTGGTGCAGACACCAGAGCGATCGAGAAGCACGAACCGGCGAGCCGTCGGTACGGTACGCAGAGCCCCACTCGAGCTACATCGGCTTCCATCTGGCTCGGAGACAGTCTGGAGACTCCCCCTTGAGTCTTAGTATTTATCATATTTACTGGGATTTTATTTGTGTGTAATGTGTGTTTATTTGGCTTTATTCAGATTGTAAAAGGGGTTTATTTATAATTTGAGACCACCTGGGTCCCGCGGGCCCCCCATCCCTTCTCCCATTGATCCACCTCAGCTCTTGGGCCCATGTGGGGTCAGTCAACCCTCCAAGGTGGGCTTCTAGAAGGGTTGGACCAAGGGGGGACAAAGGATAACAAAATTCAAAATTTGGAACACATAAGTCAAGGGGGTGCCCCATGTATAATATAGTTTATTAGGATTGAAATCTTATGTTATTTGTTCCAAACCACATGGGAGAAATAAATTGTGGACTCCCTCTTTGACCCCCAACCAATCCTAGATCTAGGGATAGAACTAGTCTTTTTGTATTTTCTATAAGAACCTTGTAATTTCATTTTGAGTAGAATTAATGAAAGAAAATATTGGAATTTCCTCCAAAGAGCAAGGGCCGCCCCTCTCTCTCTCTCCTCTCCCCCCTTCTGCAGTTGGGAAGGCTGTGATCCTGAGGTGTGAAGCCTCCTCTATCAGTTCGTGATATCGTCATCCCCGCCGCCGCCGCCTTCGTGCCGCCGTCGCACCACCGCCACCGTCGCTGGAGTTCTGTCCACTCAGGATAGCCTCTTGATCTCGGATTTCTTGCTCTCAGCCACGAGTTCATCTAGAGCCCAAACATTCAGGGTGAGTTCCTGAGGTCATCACCACGTCCTAAAAAAATGGTGGAGCTTCCAGTTTTTATTTTCCATTTTTCCATTTTCGTTGTCCACCTCCTCTCAGATCTACCTGCAGTCTATCTAGATTTTTAGAAACCTAGTAGAATGTTCATGAACCAACCTTCTCGTGATGTAAATAACTTGATATTTTTATAGGAGGTTCTGTCCACCACTCCAACCATCCACAAATTTTCCTGTGAATTTATAATGTCATTCATATTTTCTAAAAATTCACTTCAGATCCCAGCTCAGTTCTGCCTGCCACTGTCCAGATCCGACCAGCCAGTAGTATAAAATACCTTTCTCCATCCAAACCTCCACCAAACCCTTCATAAAAATTTTCTCCATTTTCCTCTCTCTTCACTCTAAAACTTTCTTGAAGAGATCATCTTCGGATTCGGAGGTCTACATCACGGTCAATGCCAACTCTCAGGAAAGTTCATTTCTGCCCGGCCAGATCTGAAACAGAGATCATTCCGGTTCTAAAATCCCCCATCAGAAGTACAGTCCCAAAGAATTTTCTGGAGTCTCAGAGAGTCGAAGGATTTCGAGAGAGATTTCCAACGGTACCTCTTGTGCGTCGATCCGACGTCGGTGTTCATCGCAGCAGCTTCTGTCGCTGGAGCGCGCAGATCTGAAATTGAGTTTCAGATCCGTGGGCAGCAACTCCGACAAGTGCAGATCGGAGCCACCCGGCCTCCGACCGGTGCTCTAGCCCGACCGCCGTCCAGGGGAGCGTGCCACCAGGGGTCACCATCCCAGTGGGACCCACCCCGTCAGATCTGGAAGACTAAGCAGCACGTGGGCCCCACAAGCCCGCAGATCGCGCCGTCCGGACAGCACAAAAAACGTGAGTTTCGGCACCGTCGAAGCGAAATCAAGATGCTGCCCGCCAACCCACTTCCCGATACTCCCAGGCCCCACATGTGACCCGTTACCTCCCTGCGTGGAGTGGGTCGAAACATTTGTACCACTATAATATTTGTTAACCAGGAGTACGGACTTGGTCGGGGTTATCTTCCCCACGCCGGGAGCGTGGAGGTAACGGTCTTAACTCCTTGGCGTTCATTTGCTAGTTTAGTATATGGTCATATGCCGCTGTGAGTGCGTTAGGAGTCTAGCCCGTGAGTTCATGTCACCGCTGTGAGCAAGAGAGTGACCCGTCCCATGGCTCGATCCGAGCACGGAAGTGAGTCGACCACCCTTAACTCTGTCGATTTCTCAACCGCGCGGATCCGCGTTTCCCCTCGCTTGGGACGATGAGTGAGATTGCATTTCTGTTAGCGACGTATAGCCCATAGGAACTCTTAGTGTCGGGCCGAAGTGTCTCTCCTATTCATATGTTGCTGGTCGCGTCTACATTTAGAGTCAGAGAGCCGCATCCGTAGAGTCGGTCCCCGTATTCGTCCTGTTGAATCCCTATGGTTTTGATGATGGTTTTGATGATGTCTCACACTATAAATCCATCCTCTATATTTAGATTAATGTTGTTTCATCATGTGAGTAAGTACAGTTTATTTGGTTGTCAGATAAGCATGCTATTATGATTTTATCTACACTTTGCTTAGCTAGTTTTGACAGCAGTGGGTCGACCCAACCTTGCTGATGCGTCGACTCATCTGTTCTTTGGCATAACTCCTTCAAGTCTGTACATCGGGCACCTTCTAACTGAAGTCTACACACTGGCATTAGAATTCCAAGTCTGTACACTGCCCGACCAACTAAGTCTACACTTTGCAAAAATCAGTTCAGCTCAACCCTATACATCCTTCCAATCCTCAACTCTATACATTGGAGTGTCAAGCTTAATGTCTATACATCGTCTCGTGTTTGCAAAGTCTGGACAGCGTCCGTTGTCAAGACTCCTTGAAGTCTGTACATTGGACTGCTTCTTTTGAAGTCTACACCTTGGCTCGTTCTCTTCTGCAAAGTATGTTCATTAGACTGTGACGAAGTCTATACATTCGGCTCCTTGGGCAAAGTCTATACATCGCATAGTCTGCACATTGCCTACAGCCCAAGTGCTCAAAGCCAAGTCTATACAACGCCAACCCAACACATTGAACAGCTCTCCATGTCTATACACTAGACTTCATTTCTCTAAAGTCTATTCATTGTTCTTTGAATTGCAAGTCCATACACTGGAAACTCCTCATTTGATTGAGTCTGTACATTAAGCTCAACGTTAACACTAAGTCTATACACTTCTTTCTTATTGCTGAAGGGAGCAGGGTCGACGCCTGAAGCTTAAAGCGTCCACGCATCTGTAGACGAAGCTTTCACGTCGTCTTCTATTGCATCAACGCCACAAGCAAGCAGCGTCGACGCAGCAGTTAAAGAAACAAAGACTCTTACAAGCGATGAAGCCTTCACGAAATCTCCCACTGCGTCAATGCCATCAACAAGCAGCATCGACGCAGCGGCTTAAGAGATGCCAGTATAGAAATGTACACGTTCGTGCGTCAACGCCACCAACTGGCAGCGTCGACGCAGCAGTCCAAGAAAGGGACGACTTATCTCTGGATGCCTTCAATACGTCAACGCCACCAACTGGCAGCGTCAACGCAGTAGTCCAAGAAAGGGATGACTTATCTCTGGATGCCTTCAATACGTCAATGCAATATGCTGATAACGTCGACGCAGCTCGCCTATCTGTTGAAGACTTGAACACTGGACTGTCGATACCATTGCGTCAACGCAATAGGCTGATGGAGTCGACGCAGCAGTTAAGAAGTTTGAAAATTTCTGATGACTGCGTCAACTCTTTGGAGCAAGTGAGTTGACGCCATCTACCTCCAGTTGCTGAGCGTTCTGGTGCTGGGCACGTGATCCGAGGATAAGGAAAATGCCCAGATGAGGACACGTGGTCTGACAGTCTACTGGATGCTGCCACGTAGTCCGAACTCTTAGGGCGGGAACTGTGGAAGCCACACGCGCCCCGCTGCTGCTCCAGGTATAAAATGGAGCCTTCGTCTTAAGATGAAGGCAGATCGAAGAAGAAGCCTGGAGAGCATATACGTCCTTCGATCCAGAAGAGAAAAGAAAAGTGCAGAGAGAAAGAAAGAGAAAGGAAAAGAGCAGAGAGTTCAATATCTGAGAGGAGTTTGGTCGAGAGAGAGTGTGTGTGCTGATTGATGAATTGCTTCATTTGAAGCTACATTTGTATTGGGTTTCAGAACCGATTCCTTCTCATTGTTTTTCATTTTCCACTTTGCTTTCGTTTATTTTTCATCCTTCTATTCTGATCTGAATTGTTGTCCCTACGGTGTGTGGAGGAAGGGAGTATTACTCCAGTTTCCCTCTGTGTTGCAGAGGAAGAGAGATCGGTGATCTCTGGTGGTGTTAGTGACTGGCTGTCATTAACAGTTTCCCTCCGGTGTGTGGAGGAAGGCAGAGGATTCTCCTGTTGTGTTCTAGCTGGGAGCTAGAACAGGTTTCAGGTTCTGTGGGTGGCAGAACTTGATTGAGGGATTTGTTTCCCTTGGTGTTCAAGCTGTGTGGCAGCACGTTGTTCGCAGACTGAGTCTGCATTGATCTAGCATCGTCTAGTGGAATCCTCACTCTAGTTGGAGTGAGGGGTGGATGTAGATTGCGCACTGCAATCGAACCACCTAAAAAATGAGTGCCTCCTCTGTGGTTTGCTATTGTTCTCTACGCTCTTCATCTGCTCGGCTCTCGGCTTCCATGTGATTCGCTCTTCATTCTGATTTACATCCCTCTGTGTATGGTTTAAGGAGGTGCGTTAGCAGTAGAAAATATATTCTACTTAAGTTTCTACAAATTGGGAGTGATCTATTCATCCCCCCCTTCTATATCACTCTTGCTGCGCTAACACTTGGTATCAAAGCAGGTTTACGTCATGTGGACGAACGGTCAAGGAAATGGTGGTGGTCCTAGAACCTTCATGGCCGAAGGTCAATCCATTAGTCACCCTCCTTATTTCGATGGTAGTAACTATCTATTTTGGAAGAACAGGATGGAAGTGTTCATCAGAGCTCAGAGTCATAAATTGTGGAGAGTAATCACGGTGGGGCCATATGAGCTGCCACCAAATGAGGATGCTTGGACAGATGATCATGTGAAGCTCTCGTCACTCAACTAGACGGCGCTGAACATAATCCAGTGTGCTGTTCATCCAGAGGAATATGCTCGTATATCTGCATACAGAACTGCCAAGTGAATGTGGGATGAGCTGCAATTGATCTATGAAGGTACAGCTCAAGTGAAAGCCTCGAAGGTAAACCTCTACACTTCTAAGTATGAAATGTTTAAGATGAATGCAGATGAGAATATAATCAAAATGTATGCCAGGTTATCCTTGATCACTAACACTCTTAAAGGGCTAGGGAAGGATCTTGCTGAGGCAGATAGAGTTAGGAAAATCCTTAGATCTTTATCCCCGGCATGGCACACTAAGGCCATTGTGATTGAGGAGTCAAAAGATTTGACTGTCTTAACTGTGAATGAACTCATAGGATCCCTGATGACCTATGAGATGAATTTCCAAGGAGGTGGAGAAGGAAGTGAGAGGAAGGGTAAAAATGTAGCTCTAAGAGCTTCCCGCAACAAGGGTAGTAACAGTGGGAGCAGTAGCAGTAGCCCCGAGTCTGAGTCCGAGCTTGAAGGTTTATCAAATCTCGACCAGGAGGAGCAGGCAATGCTCACTAGACAGTTCAGAAAATTTTTGAAGAAAAAGGGAAAGACCTTTAGGAAGAAGAAGTCACAACCCTTTAACAAGAATGCTGAATTTACCAGTTACAGGGATAGAAATCCTAAGAAACTGACTTGTTTTAATTGTAACAAACAGGGACACATGAGAGGCGAATGCCCAGACCTCCAAAAGAAGGGTCCCTATCTTCAAAAGAAAAACATAAAGGTGCAGAAGAAGAAGAAGCCACAGGCGATGGTCTGCACATGGAGCAAGGAAGAAGAAGACCCGAAGATGCTTCCTCAGAAGAATATGAAGATGGAATTTGCCTTATGGCAAACAGTGAAGAGGAGGTAATAAACGTCTTTGAAAATTTCTCAATTGATGACTGGGAGGATGCTTATGGTGATTTGTTAGATAAATTTAATTCTCTTAGCAAAGAGCACAGAGTTCTGAAAAGAAAATTTAACACAAATATTGAAGAACAAACTCTGGTCTGTGAGGAAAATGAAAAGCTAAAAGAACAACTAGAAGAAATGACCTCACTAAGGAAAGAGAATGATAAGCTTAAGGGAGAAATTCAAGAAAGTCAAAAATAGCTCAATGAATTCAAAACTAAAATTGAAGAAAGCATGAATGAAATTAGAGTGAATTCAGAGAAATATGAAACTGTGAAGAAAGTAAATGCTGAACTCCTAAATAATTCTGAGTCTCTTCAAAAGGAGCTGGAAGACAAACAGAAAATCTTAGAAAAGTTTGTCCAAGGAAAGACTAGCCTAGATGCTATACTAGGGACTAGGGTCAATTTCAATAAGGAAGGTCTAGGCTATGACTCAACCAACAAGAGACCCTTGCAATTCAAGACCATCACCTTCTGTCCAGAGAAGGGAAAAGAAAAGCTGGACACACCATCCAGCTCAAACAGCTCCTAAGGAAACTCAAAGTCCCAAAGAAAACACAAAAATCAGTACTGGACAACCATTTAAGATTGGAATGAACTTTATGAAGAATAACATTAAGTCCACTCACGAGAACACAAATGGTAGCTGGACCAAGAAAATAAATCAGAATAAGAGCTAGAATTATAACAATCAGATGGGTCCAAACAAGACATACTGGAGGAATAACTTTCATGGTCAAAGATATGCTAATCAACAAGCCTACAGGAAATTTCCTAGGAATAGGAAGACTAATGAATGGAATAGAACTCACTTCTCCAGTTCAGCTGGATTCAACTTTAATAAACCAGAAAGGAAGGTGCCAGAGAAAACCATGCTAAAACAAATCTGGATACCTAAACACTTGATCAGAGATTTGAACAATGTCCTTGGACCCAACTCATCCTGGGTTCCAAATCAATCTGCTTGATATATTTGTGTAGGTCGGCCTGGCAGCTGAAGACAACAAGTGGTACCTCGACAGTGGCTGCTCCAGGCATATGACAGGAGACCGATCCAAGTTCAGCAAGATAGAGATGAAGCCAGGGGGTCTGGTCAAGTTTGGAGGAAAGAACAAAGAAAAATAATTGGAGTCGGCACAGTGGGTAAGTCTTCCACAAATTCCATTGAAAAAGTATTACTTGTGGAAGGGCTACAACACAACCTGATTAGCATTAGCCAATTATGTGACAGGGGTCACAGGGTTGTATTTGATGATTGCTCATGTAAAATTCTTGAAACAAATTCTGACATGGTTAAATTTGTAGCCAACAGGATTAATAATGTCTACATTGTAGACTTAGATGAGAATTCTGAATCTACTATTTGTTTATCTGCCAATTCTGAAAATGATGCCTTTGAATGGCATAGACGTCTAGGTCATGCTAGCTTTTCAACTTTAAATAAATTGGTCAAGCATGATTTAGTTAGAGGCATGCCTAGAATTAAATTCAACACAATATCAAAAGCATGTGATGCCTGTGCTCTAGGCAAACAGACCAGAAATTCCTTTAAATTGAGATCTGAGCCATTGTCTTCTAGACCAATGGAACTTCTTCATATGGACCTTTTCGGTCCAACTAGAACTCAGAGTCTTAATGGAAACAGGTTTGGCTATGTCATCATAGATGACTTCTCAAGATATTCATGGATATTTTTCTTAGCAAATAAGAGTGATGCATTTCAAAAGTTTAATCTATTTTTCAATAAGGTCAAACAAGAACGGAAGTACAAGGTTAGTTCTATTCAATCTGACCATGGAGGAGAGTTTGAAAACTCCATGTTTACTGAACTTTGTGACAAAGAAGGACTAACTCACAGGTTTTCTTCTCCCAGGACACCTGAACAAAATGGGATTGTGGAGAGAAGAAATAGAACAGTGGTGGAGATGGCCCGAACCATGTTGATTGAAAGTAAATTACCTAGAAGGTTTTGGGCAGAAGCGGCCAATACAGCAACCTACATAATCAACAGGGCCATGGTAAGACCCATACACAAGAAAACACCCTATGAGCTTCTAAAAGGTAAGAAACCAAACTTGTTTCATTTCAGAATTTTTGGAGCAAAATGTTTTATTCATAACAATGATAAGAAAGATTTAGACAAGTTTGAAGCCAAGAGTTCACCTGGAATATTCTTGGGTTACTCTGAAGTGTCAAGGGCATATAGGGTATTTAACGTATCAGATCAGAAAGTGGAAGAATCTCCACACATTCTTTTTAGTGAAAAGAAAGATGTTTCTAATGTTGAAAATCTTGACAGGGACTCCAATCATGGTAGAGATTTTCTAGAAAGCCAACAAGAAGAAGAGAAGACTCAGCAGAATGGAGAAACAAATTCCCCAAATCAGGAAGGTCCAAGAGAAACAGGTGACTTCAAAAAATATTAGATTCCTTAAAGACCATCCTTTAGATAATGTCATAGGCAACCCTGAAGAACCTCTTCGGACTAGGTCTCATTTTAGAAATGTGAATAATGATGACTTAATTACTTTGGTCTCACAAATTGAACCCAAAACAGTAGAAGAGGCCTTAGCTGATCAAGCTTGGGTCAATGCTATGAGTGAGGAATTAGGTCAGTTTGAAAGGAATAATGTCTGGGAGCTTGTCCCAAGACCAGATGGTATAAATATTATAGGAACCAAGTGGGTGTTCAAAAATAAGATGAATGAAGATGGAATCATCTCGAGAAATAAGGCCAGACTAGTAGCCAAAGGCTACTGTCAGGAATTCGGTGTAGACTTTGATGAATCCTATGCACCAGTTGCTAGGATGGAAGCTATAAGATTGTTGCTTGCCTTTGCATGCTCAAAGAACATTAAACTCCAACAAATGGATGTTAAAAGTGCTTTTTTAAATGGAGTTATTAAAGAAGAAGTGTTCGTTGAACAACCCCCTGGATTTCAATTTTCTCCTCAACCTAACCAAGTTTTCAGGTTAAACAAAGTCTTGTATGGTCTAAAGCAGGCTCCAAGAGCTTGGTATGAAAGATTGTCTAAATTTCTGATCAGCAAGGGCTACAAAAGAGGTAAAGTTGATCAGACCTTATTTACCAAGGGCATGAATAAAGATCTCATCATAGTTCAGGTATATATAGATGACATTGTATTTGGATCAACTAGGCATGAACTATGTGATGAATTTTCTACCATGATGTCTGCTGAATTTGAAATGAGCTTGGTTGGAGAACTAAAATATTTTCTTGGATTGCAGGTACAGCAGCTAGAAGATGGGTGATTCATCAACCAAACCAAATACACAATGGAACTGTTCAAAAGGTTTGGCATGGAAAACTTAAAGCACATTACTACACCCATGGGCACCAATACATCATTGGATGCAGATGAGACAGGTAAAGAAGTAAATGCCAAACTTTATAGAGGTATGATTGGATCACTTCTTTACTTGACAGCCTCTAGACCTGATATACAATTCAGTGTCAGAATGTGTGCAAGGTATCAGTCTAGACCCACTGAACTACACTTAGCCGCAGTTAAAAGAATCTTCAGATATTTGTCAGCTAGTCACTCTCTTTGTTTATGGTTTCCTGCATCTCGCACATTGAATCTAGTAGCATACACAGATGCTGACTATGCAGGCTGTAAACTAGACAGGAAAAGCACAAGTGGCCATTGTGAATTCTTGGGTGGGTGTTTAGTATATTGGGGCTCCAAGAAACAACATTCTGTGGCTCTCTCCACTGCAGAAGCTGAATATGTGGTTGCAGGGAGTTGTGGAACACAAGTAATATGGATTAAACACCAGCTTCAGGACTACCAAGTAGACCTGGGGTGCACACCTATTTACTGTGATAATACAAGTGCCATCAATCTTGCTAAAAATCTTGTTTTGCATTCTCGAACCAAACACATAGAGATAAGACATCATTTTATAAGAGATGAGGTGTCTAAGAATAGTTTTGAACTGATTCATATAGGCACAGATAATCAGATTGCTGACATATTCACAAAACCTCTAGATAATGAAAAATTTTCCACATTGAGAAGAGAATTAGGCTTATAAAAATTATCTTAATTATGAAGCCTGTTCTTGTTGTGAGGGGGAGTTATGTCTATCTGATGTTTAGCCTTCTTGCATGCTGGTTTAAGGGGGAGTTCAGAATGCTTACTGGTTAGCTTTCAGGAATGCTTTAAATAAAGGGAAGTCTTGAGACTTTGCTGGAATATTTCATTGAGGAATGCTATGTTTTAGGGGGAGATGAGTTGTGAAGTGAGAAGAGAAGTTCTTTGACAGATTTAAAAGGGCTGTCCAGATATGTACCTTTGCTGGTCTTGCATGACTGATTTAGTGTGGTTCTCTCAGAAAGTAGAGTGTCACTTATCTCTTAAGTTTATAAGTTAGTGACTCTAATCTCCAAGTTAGAATCTTTCCTTTGGTACTCTTTCAGAGATCTGGACTAATTGCATAAAGTATATCTTCCTACATTGTTATTGATTTTGGTTCAGGCCAAAAACTTGTATGTCTTGATATCTGACCCAATCAACTTGAAATCTAGACTTCACGACTCAAATCAAGAAAAGTCTTTTTTTGGTATTGTCTTCAATCATTCTATCTCTTTTACTCAAGGGATTAACTGAACTAACATGTTCAGGTTTGATCACTGAGAAACTAGGAGCTTCATCAATGAAATGAATATTTCTCCCATGTCATGAGGTGACAAATACTTAAAATGAATGAAAAGTCATGACAGAGCAATGGTGGCTTGCTGGTGAGTAACTGGGGACTCTAGCCTCTAATCAAGGTATTTCCCTAATGTCAAAAGCCATAGTTACTAACTCTGTTCCTTATTAAAAAAAAAGGGAAGAAAGTTACGAGGTACTCACTCTGAGTAACTGGGGATTCAGGCCTCTAATCAAGGTGTCTCCCTAATGTCAAAGGAAGTGAACTACCAACTTACTCATTGATCTTCTTGAAAATCATCTCCAACAAAATTCCTTGCTGTTATGCAACTAATGGATTGCTTGTCTTCAATACCTTGAGATCATCTCTCTGATTTTGTCTCTTGCTGTCATATGGAATAGTTGAATGATCAGCTATATTTGGCCATACTTGTGAACTCCTGCTCTAAATCATCCACTATGTATGCTGATAAACTTGTCCATCATTCCACTTCTCTACTGTGTACTAAAGTCTCAAGAATCCTCTCTTGAGATTCGAAACTCACTTATTCTCTTAAGACCTACTCGTGACTTTCTGCACTAAGAAGTTACTGCCCTCAGTCCTCATGTTTCCAGCACTATCATACATTCTGCAGTTCTTTTTGCTGATGTCAAAGGGGGAGAGGAGCTTGCAATATGAGTGAGTATTGGTCTTGTCTGAAGTTGGTTATAAGTTGTGGGGGAGATGAGGATGAGAGTGTGTTGCAGGGAATGTTTAATTCATCTATATGAGCATGCCTTGAATGTATTTTGCTTGTTGTAGCTGGTATTAACTTCTTGTTGAAACTTGATATTGCTTGATTCATAGTGTTGTCATCATCAAAAAGGGGGAGATTGTTGAATCCCTATGGTTTTGATGATGTCTCACACTATAAATCAATCCTCTATATTTAGATTAATGTTGTTTCATCATGTGAGTAAGTACAGTTTATTTGGTTGTCAGATAAGCATGCTATTATGATTTTATCTACACTTTGCTTACCTGGTTTTGACAGTAGTGGGTCCACCCAACCTTGCTGATGCGTCGACTCATCTGTTCTTTGGCATAACTCCTTCAAGTCTGTACATCGGGCACCTTCTAACTGAAGTCTACACACTGGCATTAGAATTCCAAGTCTGTACACTGCCCGACCAACTAAGTCTGCAGTTTGCAAAAATTAGTTCAGCTCAACCCTATACATCCTTCCAATCCTCAACTCTATACATTGGAGTGTCAAGCTTAATGTCTATACATCGTCTCGTGTTTGCAAAGTCTGAACAACGTCCGTTGTCAAGACTCCTTGAAGTCTGTACATCGGACTGCTTCTTTTGAAGTCTACACCTTGGCTCGTTCTCTTCTGCAAAGTATGTTCATTAGACTGTGGCGAAGTCTATACATTCGGCTCCTTGGGCAAAGTCTATACATCGCATAGTCTGCACATTGCCTTCAGCCCAAGTGCTCAAAGCCAAGTCTATACAACGCCAACCCAACACATTGAACAGCTCTCCATGTCTATACACTAGACTTCATTTCTCTAAAGTCTATTCATTGTTGTTTGAATTGCAAGTCCATACACTGGAAACTCCTCATTTGATTGAGTCTGTACATTGAGCTCAACGTTAACACTAAGTCTATACACTTCTTTCTTGTTGCTGAAGGGACCAGGGTCGACGCCTGAAGCTTAAAGCGTCCACGCATCAGTAGACGAAGCTTTCACGTCATCTTCTATTCCGTCAACGCCACAAGCAAGCAGCGTCGACGCACCAGTTAAAGAAACAGAGACTCTTACAAGCGATGAAGCCTTCACGAAATCTCCCACTGCGTCAACGCCATCAACAAGCAGCGTCGATGCAGCGGCTTAAGAGATGCCAGTATAGAAATGTACACGTTCGTGCGTCAACGCCACCAACTGGCAGCGTCGACGCAGCAGTCCAAGAAAGGGACGACTTATCTCTGGATGCCTTCAATACGTCAACGCCACCAACTGGCAGCGTCGACGCAGCAGTCCAAGAAAGGGACAACTTATCTCTGGATGCCTTCAATACGTGAACGCAATATGCTGATAACGTCGATGCAGCTCGCCTATCTGTTGAAGACTTGAACACTGGACTGCCGATACCATTGCGTCAACGCAATAGGCTGATGGAGTCGACGCAGCGGTTAAGAAGTTTGAAAATTTCTGATGACTGCGTCAACTCTTTGGAGCAAGTGAGTTGACGCCATCTACCTCCAGTTGATGAGAGTACTGGTGCTGGGCACGTGATCCGAGGATAAGGAAAATGCCCAGATGAGGACACGTGGTCTGACAGTCTGTTGGATGCTGCCACGTAGTCCGAACTCTTAGGGCGGGAACTGTGGAAGCCACACGCGCCCTGCTGCTGCTCCAGGTATAAAATGGAGCCTTCGTCTTAAGATGATGGCAGATCGAAGAAGAAGCCTGGAGAGCATATACGTCCTTCGATCCAGAAAAGGAAAGAAAAGTGCAGAGAGAAAGAAAGAGAAAAGAAAAGTGCAGAGAGAAAGAAAGAGAAAGGAAAAGAGCAGAGAGTTCAATATCTGAGAGGAGTTTGGTCGAGAGAGAGAGAGAGAGAGAGTGTGTGCTGATTGATGAATTGCTTCATTTGAGGCTACATTTGTATTGGGTTTCAGAACCGATTCCTTCTCATTGTTTTTCGTTTTCCACTTTGCTTTCGTTTATTTTTCGTCCTTCTATTCTGATCTGAATTGTTGTCCCTCCGGTGTGTGGAGGAAGGGAGTATTACTCCAGTTTCCCTCTGTGTTGCAGAGGAAGAGAGATCGGTGATCTCTGGTGGTGTTAGTGACTGGCTGTCATTAACAGTTTCCCTCCGGTGTGTGGAGGAAGGCAGAGGATTCTCCTGTTGTGTTCTAGCTGGGAGCTAGAATAGGTTTCAGGTTCTGTGGGTGGCAGAACTTGATTGAGGGATTTGTTTCCCTTGGTGTTCAAGCTGTGTGGCAGCACGTTGTTGCAGACTGAGTCTGCATTGATCTAGCATCGTCTAGTGGAATCCTCACTCTAGTTGGAGTGAGGGGTGGCTGTAGATTGCGGACTGCAATCGAACCACCTAAAAAACCGATTGCCTCCTCTGTGGTTTGCTATTGTTCTCTACGCTCTTCATCTGCTCGGCTCTCTGCTTCCATGTGATTCGCTCTTCATTCTCATTTACATCCCTCTGTGTACGGTTTAAGGAGGTGCGTTAGCAGTAGAAAATATATTCTGCTTAAGTTTCTACAAATTGGGAGTGATCTATTCATCCCCCCCCTTCTATATCACTCTTGCTGCGCTAACACGTCCCGCATCACATTTGATGTATTTTCTCTTTTATTGGAGTCATGTACCTAGGTCTTTGATTTATTTCCTAAGTTTGAGAGTCATTAGGTTAATTAGATTAGCTGTTGGGCCCAATTCGTTGGGCCAGGCCCAAGGGCACCCCTACCCCCTGGTTATTTGTCTTTGTCTCAAGAGTCAGGGACTTTTTATAAAATGTGGGTTGCCTATATATAGGACCCCATTCCCCCCATTTTAAGTTAATGAAAAATTTGCCATTTGAAAGTTCAAATTTCAGATTTCTTGTGGAGTGATTCCATTAGTGGGTGAGAAGCCCTAGGGAGAGAATCCCACCCCTCCCCTCTCTCTCTTGGCCCCCCCTCTCTCTCTCCTCCACCTCACCCTACACATCAGCCCTAACCTGCCACCAAACCTGCCACCTCAACCCCTCATCCCCTTCCCTAGGTGCTTTTAATACCCCTCCACCAAATCCCCACCAAATCTTGCCTCTCCCTAGAAGATCCTTGGCCATTCCAACACAATCTCCCTCTCCCCAACACAATCTCCTCCCTTCCCCACACAATCTCCCAGCCCCCAAGACAATTTTAAATCTTCCCTCCATCCCTCCTCAAGCCCTAGGGCGCACCAAATCCCCCCCCCTTGGATCTGGCCGCCCCTTCCAGCCACCCTCCACCCCTTAGCATCCCTTCCTCTACCACTCCCTCTCCACACCTTGGCAGAACCAGCCCCTTGTCCCCTGCGCCCGTACCCTCTTCCTCCCCCTCCAACACAGCTCTAGCCCTCTCCATAACTCCCCCACATCCTCTGCTACCCTTCCATCAACCCCTCCACCCATTGACACCTTCTCCACCCCAGCCTTGTAGCAGCTCTCAGCTAGCCAGTTCGCAGCTCAAGATCTGCTGAGGACCAGCAGCTTGCAGAGGTGACCCCGGCCTCATCCTGGTGTCCCTGGAGGTGCAAGAGGTACCGTTGGAAGCGTCTCTCCGTCCTCTTCGCAACGGAGGTAGTGCCATCCATTTCTGAGCTCGTGGTCGCCCAGGGGAGCCGTTCTTCTCTGACTGCGCAAGATAGATCCGATCTGTAACCTGGGACCACTTCCAGAAGTTCTCACGGCAACATCCCTCTGCTTCCTGAGGCGCCACTTGGCCGAGAGATTCTACCACGAGTCACTTTCCATTCCCAAGAAGCGGCACTTCGTTCAACCTCCGGACCGGTATCTTCTCCATTTTCTCCCTCAGGTGTGCTGTTCTATCCACTCCTAGACTGAACAGACACCTGATCACTGTTTGGGCTTCTCATGTCTAATCCGACATCTTCTGGCATTCCCATAGGTCACGTTTCAAAGAAGACTCGACAACAGTTCCAACGTCTCCAGCCACGCTCGATTCAGAGTTCGGGACTGCTCGTGGCGGCCTCTTCTTCCTACTGCTGAGGTACTTTTGCTGCCAGAGCCAGAACTGAGGGACCCTGTTTGCAGTCTGACCTCGACCAGCACTGGCGACCAGAGAAATCAACAAAATTCAGGCACCATCCTGATCCAGCTACGACAATTTTCCAACTGGTCTCATCATCGGAAAACTTTGGGAGTGACCGCAGCAGCGACAACTCCGGCTGTCAGTCCCCTGTTCTCGAGAGCGGGCAGAACCGACGCCATCCACCCGTTCGAATCTCATTTAGGCTGTCCCCTTCCCCGCCTGGCCGACTTACCGCCCCTCCCTATGGAAGGTAGTGTTTGATTGTAATCTTGACTTCCCTACCCCAAGCTCAACCCCCTTGCATGGGACGTAGTGATGTAAAACTTTGAGCAGGTCAAAGCTACACCGGCGCGACGTGTGGGGAACCCACACTTCCCCGCTCGCCCTCGTCTACGAACGGGACCGGTATCTTCAAGCCGGTCGAGTAAGTTCTCTACCCTTGCTCTCTTTTGTTGGCTTGCTCATTCAATATTAGTTCATAAACTCCGCTGGTCCGTGTGAGTGAGCACCCGGTCCTTAAGCTCCATCGCTTCGAGTGACCGCCGTAGGAGAGAGTGTGACCTGAGCCCTTTGGGCACCCGGTCTGTCCCTTTGAATTGGGCCTCCAACCCTTGGGAAATCCCTTAGCTCTGTTGGCCCTCTACCAGCAAGGGTTTAGCCCCACACAACCTCTACTCGGCATCGCCGAGTTACCCCCGGGTTTGGGTGAGTGCCGGGTGAGTAGACCGCCGATATTGGCCCGTTCGACTTGCGAATTGTGCTTGCTTGTTTAGGTCCAAGGCCGTGTCACATCACAATCAGTATCCTCCTGTGTAAGGTGCCCCTCAGCTGTGTAAAACAAACTACTGGGGCCATCTATCTGCGCCACCTCCCAGGCTTTGAAAGGCTCAACAGTGATATTATCGAGACCAAGAATTTGCTTGATAAGGCCTTCTAGGATCCGGATGTGGCCGTGTTGCTGGTCGACCTTGTCTTCATTATCTTCGGGGTAGATAGCGGGAGGTGCTACCATGCCCACGTTCTCGGTGGCGGTGATGTGTGAGACCATCTTGGGATTAACATACCCACGCGGCGGCGGGGGGAACCATTCAGCGCCGGAGGTGCCTTTTGATGTACTGGAAGGGGTCTTGACTTCAGAGGTCTTCTGTGATCATTCTGCATATAGAGGGGCGTCCGCCAAGTGACACTCGAACACTTTGAACGGGTGAAGATCAGCAAATACCCTTTCCTCCTTCCCCTCCAGGCTATATTTGATGCACTAGTGGAGCGTGGAAGGCACCACCATGTTCTCATGTAGCCAAGGGCGGCCGAGCAGCGCCTTGTATGAGGTGTGGGAATCGATGACATGAAACTACACCCTCGTGACAAAGTCTGCTAGAGTGAGTGTGAATTCCGCTACTCCTAGCGACACCTCACACTTTTGGTTGAAGCCGGTGATACGCATATGTCCAACTTTTTGGAGGCGCACGTTGAAGTAGTGCCTCTCATATATCCTACAGGGCAGGATGTTGACAGCCGTCCCGGGATCCACCAAGATTCTGTTCAACTCCCGGCCATTCAGATGCCCCCCTCATATACAGCGGTCTGTCGTGGTTGGTAGTGGGGAGAAACATGTCCTCCTGAGTGAAGGTCATGCTGGCCTCCGGTAGTGCTTCAGCCAGGCAGGTTTATTATTGAGCAGGCGTCTGTAGAGTAGTAATGATCGCATGTCGGGTCTCTTCACTTAGAGAGAGGATTTCCCAGACAGTGAATCTCGCCAGGAGCTTTTTCAACAGTTTGACTACCCGACTTCCTGCTCGAACATTGGATAGTTTCATTTCTTCTGCCTATCTGGGATTGGGAGAGTCTTGGACTATGGCCCCTGATGGGCCTACTTCATCGGGCTCTGAGGCTGCACCCTTCTGCTTGGGGTCATCTCCTTTCAGTCCCTCATCAGCTACCGCCGAGCAAGCTTCTTCTTCATCCGGCAATCCGGAAGGTTGCTGGAGCTGCGGGCGAGTGACCCTAGTTGTTGGTTCGGCATCCTGGCACGACTGCTTCCCCTTTGACATCTTCAGAAATTCTAGGAAGGAAGGGGCGGCAGTGATGCCCCCACTCTGATTGTATAGGCTTGACGGAGGAGGTATTTGGGCTCCCCTGACCTCCGGAGGGGGTATCTTATAGGGTTGTTCCCCCATGAGGATAATGTTGTGGTTGGCGGGCAGCTGATGCCCCCATCTTCGGCCTGACCAGGTTGCCTGTGCAGCAGTTGCGACTTCGACCTGGCTTTCCTTTGCGGTGGGTGCGAAGCATATCTCTTCTTCATCCTCCTCTCCAGGCAAATTGAACAGAGTAGAGAGGGTGTTGCAAGAAAGGATTATACCCTTTGTAGCCTTGCTGGCCCTTCTTCTCTTTTTTCGTCTTCTTTTCTTTTCTTCGACTGGTGCCTGCCCCCAGAACAGGCTGCCATCCTTGTGTGATGCTTTGTCAGCTTCCTCTTCCTGCTTTAGTGAAAGTTGTTCTAGTTCTTGCCATGGGACATGATCCCGTATAGTAAAGGTTCTAGTTCGAGTTGTACAAATTCATCTAGCCCATTTATGTAGTCTTGTAGCCATCGGGCTTCTAGACTAATTTCCTTGACCACTGGCAATGGAGTCTGCCTCCTCCGGTTGTGGGTAGGTATTCTGATAGCTATAGGTGGATTGGTCCACACAGGTGTTGCCGTCGGCAAAGGGGGTCGTGGTGTTATGCCACGAATATGCGCCCCCACTATTGGGCGAGACGTGCCCTTCTTCTTGGTTCTTGCAAGGACTGGCTGCCATCCCTCTTGTTCTTTCATTGGGGCCAAAAAGCAGGCTTCATAGGTATGCAGAGTACTGGCTTCTGCGGTCTCCTCAGGCAATGCCTGATATAGAGAGACCATGTTGACCGCGGCTCTTCTCAGAGGTGCCTCATGTGGCTGTGGATGGTCAATTTTGTACTCCCCCAACTATCCCTTCTTTCCTCACCATGCCTTCGATAATATCCTTGAAAACATAACAGTCTTCAATAGGATGATCCAGCATCTGGTTGTAAGGGCAAAATCTCTAGCTGTCTCTTCTCTTCAGGTCCTCCGACATCTTTTGATGGGAATCAAGCCAGCTGTCGAGCCGAAGCAAATCGAGCAAGCTGCCAGGCCAAACATGAAGGCGCTATAGGTCCCTAGCGCGATCTTGAAGAAGGCGCTAGGTATCCCTAGCGCGACCTGAAGAAGGCGCTAGGTTCCCCTAGCGCTATCTCAGACAGAAACGTGGTTGCAACCGGTCCAACTTCCCGGCGCCGAACTCTTCAAAGTCTTCGATGTTAGCTGTCTTCCATGGTTGTAAATTGATGTGTTAGCATCATTTTATCTTCCCCTTTCCCTATATATGTATCCCCATCGCATTTGATAAAAAATAATGAATCGAAGCATGAATCTATGAGTGTTCTTGAGTGTAGCCCCATGGCTATTCCTCCCAATCTTTGGAAACCCCCTTCATCCGTCCCTCTATGGGTGCGAGGCCCAATTCTATTCCCCTGACCCTCTCCCTTTCCCCTTCAATGGAGGATGATCGAAGCCCCGGGTGCATCGGCTCTGACGGGGTCGAGGGTGAGGCTCCATTCGGAGCTGCGTTCCTCTTCCAACCAACGATTCCACTTCCCCCACCTCTGTCAAAGATGCTGTTACGATCAGGATGGAGCTCGGCTGCACCGTACCTGTGAAGGGTTCGGGTGAGAGGCCCCAGCCAAGCTTCCTCATGGCCTAACAACATCTACGTCCACCTTTCTTCCCTTGCCGCTCACCCCACATCCACCTGCCCAAAAGCTATCCTAGATAGTATTAGGTTGGTTTGATTTCAATTTCAGCATTCCCCATGTGTTCTCCATCATCCTATGTGTTTCCCCTTGTGTTTTGAACCCCCAGAGTCATCCACGGGAGCCCCAACGTCGACGTTCTACGTTCTGCTGCTGTCTGAGAACGCGCGTAAATGATATAGCGCGTTCTTCAGAACGCGCGTAAAGGGTATAGCGCGACTATGATCAGAAGGAAGAAGGAGACCCCCCACTTTTGTCCCGCATCAAATTGGTATCAGAGCTTAGGGAACCAGGCTGTTCTCATAGACTGGGATCTTGAGCTACGAGGTTCGAGGATGAACCTTCCAAAGTGGAGGGGTTTTGATGGGAATCAAGCCAGCTGTCGAGCCGAAGCAAATCGAGCAAGCTGCCATGCCAAACATGAAGGCGCTATAGGTCACTAGCGTGATCTTGAAGAAGGCGCTAGGTATCCCTAGCGCGACCTGAAGAAGGCGCTAGGTTCCCCTAGTGCGATCTCAGACAGAAACGTGGTTGCAGCCGGTCCAACTTCCCGGCGCCGAACTCCTCAAAGTCTTCGATGTTAGCTGTCTTCCATGGTTGTAAATCGACATGTTAGCATCGTTTTGTCTTCCCCTTTCCCTATATATGTATCCCCATCACATTTGATTAAAAACAATGAATCGAAGCATGAATCTATGAGTGTTCTTGAGTGTAGCCCCATGGCTATTCCTCCCAATCTTTGGAAACCCCCTTCATCCGTCCCTCTATGGGTGCGAGGCCCAATTCTATTCCCCTGACCCTCTCCCTTTCCCCTTCAACGGAGGATGATCGAAGCCCCGGGTGCATCGGCTCTGACGGGGTCGAGTGTGAGGCTCCATTCGGAGCTTCGTTCTTCTTCCAACCAACGATTCCACTTCCCCCACCTCCGCCAAAGATGCTGTTACGATCAGGATGGAGATCAGTTGCACCGTACCTGGGCAGAGTTCGTGTGAGAGGCCCCAGCCAAGCTTCCTCACGGCCTAACAACATCTACGTCCACCTTTCTTCCCTTGCCGCTCACCCCACATCCACCTGCCCAAAAGTTATCCTAGATAGTATTAGGTTGGTTTGATTTCAATTTTAGCATTCCCCGTGTGTTCTCCGTCATCTGTGTGTTTTCCTTGTGGTTTGAACCCCTAGAGTCATCCACGGGAGCCCCAACGTCGACGTTCTTCGTTTTGCTGCTGTCTGAGAACGCGCGTAAACGATATAGCGCGTTCTTCAGAACGCGCGTAAAGGGTATAGCGCGACTATGATCAGAAGGAAGAAGGAGACCCCCCACTTCTGTCCCGCATCATCTTTGGCTCAGGCAGGGTGACCTTATCATACTGGGTAACCCAGTTAAACAAGATCCTGGAATTCTCCTTCGGGAAAGAGTAGGCCTTCTTCATCTTATCCCGCAGTGATGGTCCTTCTTTACCATCTTCGGTTTTAGTAGGCTGAGGAGCAGCTGCCTTCTTGCCTTTGTCTTTTTGTTATTCGAACGCCTTGATACCAAGGGCGTTCGCTTCTTTAGGCCCCTGGTGCCGCTCTGCTACCTTGCCTTTTTGTGCAGCGGCAATAGTTGATGTCGGGACAGGTCTTGCCAGGAAGGCTTCTACCTCGGCCAAAACATTATTCAGGCGGTCGAACGATCAAATTTTCATGCCAATCATCTTTTCTAGTACCTCTCTCCTGAGGTTCTGCTTGCAGATTTGTACAACGTCCTCCTAGTGCGGGGGCCGCTTGAATCTCATTCTGAGGTTTCTCCACCTCTTGATATAATCAAGGGCTATCTCATCTGCCCTTTATCTTGTTGAGTAGAGTTCGGTCACTGTGACTTCCCTCTTTGTGACATGAAATCTTTCTCTGAACTTCCTCTACATGTCCGACCAGTCACTGATTGACCCGGCCGAGAGGCTGGAGTACCATTCAAATGCGAGCCCTATGAGCGAGGACCCGAAAGAATTTCAGCAAATATGACTCGTCAGTGGCCAGATCACCCATGACGGTCATGTAGTAGGTGACATGTTCTTTTGGGGATCCCTTACCGTTGAACTTGTCAAATTTTGGCGGCTTGCTAATCCCAGGAGGGAGCCGCTTGGCAGCATGATGCGGCGGGTATGGCACCCTATAAGCATCGAATGCGACATAGTCGCCTTCACTTCCTTCAGCGGGCTTCAGTCGATCATTCTTTCCACCATCATCTTACTCATGAGGGTTGGATCAACCAGTTTTGGGTAGAAATGTGCCGACTGCAGGTAGGGGGTGACCAGAGTGGTCGCCTGTGGAGGAGGACGCAACAGTGGAGGTGTCTGGTGCACCTGCGGTAGTACCGGCGGCATCAGCGGCTGTGGTGGGCATTGCTGAGTTGTCGCCACACTTGGTTCTGCCGGCTGGGGCAGGGTGTAGAGTGGTGGGAAGTCATTCTGGTTGACGGCTCCCCGTGATGATTCGGCCTGCATATCAGGCTGCTTGGAGGCTGAAGACTACTCTGTCTTCTCCATCAACTACTTCTTCAGCAGCTCTATCTCCTGGCGATACCTTTGGAGTATCATTAGTACTACCGGATCCATAGCTGTAGTGCTGGGGATAGCTTTCGTCATCTCGCCGGGTGCACCCTCAAGTAGGATGTCGAGCAAGACATCTTCTTCTTCTTCTGCCGTTACCACATTTGCGGTAAGAATAACGGCTTTATCAAGTTATTGGTGGTGGACCAGGGTTTGCTTTCCCTCGGTCCCTGCCAGCTTTTCTTTTGCAGCTTCCGCCCTTCGAGTACTCGGCCCCGGCCTTCCGTCAAGCCAAGCCAGCTCTTGAGGCTCTTCAGGCAATCTTCCATAGTGTCCAGACACCCCAGCCATGTTGCAGGTGAAAATCTGCATCCTTCTTCTTTGTCTACGAACCCTCCTTTTTGCATTCTCCGGGAAGGTGAGCAGTTCAAATACAGAGACTCTTCTTCTTTTCCCCTGGTGGGGAGTAATTTCATAGGCTGGAATATCCGAGCCGTCTTCATACCCGTTGTCATCGACCGATGACATCATTCTTCTTCTTCTTCCACTGCCATTGACGAGCAGTGATTTTCTTCGGCCACGGCTGCTTACAATAGCCGTTGTTGGCCCAAGGAGGGGTTGCCCAATCCCCTAAAATAGCTCCTGACCATATTGGTCATCTCTTCTTGCCCTCGTCCCGTATGTAGGACCGAGGACAGTTGTCGACCTCCTATCGGAGGGATGTAAGCAAGTCGAACTCTTCCGACAACTTGTTGAAATCTTCCTCCCACAACGGGGATGTTGGCTTGTCGGGCGTAGGCCCTAAAGCTTCCACGGCGTGGAGGGTCCACGACCGTTTCTTCCTTTCTCGGGGTAGGGCCCCTCTTCTTGTTCTCCTCTGCTCTAGTAAATCCGGAGCGGTGCTGGACTGGTGCATCTTGGTAGGTAGGCTGGACCCTCTTAGGGACCCAAACTTGCTTGAATCTCCTTGGCTCGGGAGCCAACCTTCCATGGCCATGGTGGCCAGTCTCTTCTTTCTCAGCTTTCCTCCCAGAGAGGGCCTGGAAGGAATTGTAGACAGGCACTGCGGGGATCACCCAATCCGGGCTCACTCGAGCTTCGCATCCATCCAGAAAGACGTAAACTCCCCTGATCAGCATAGACTTGCCAGACATGGAGAGACGTCCGGTGACAGCAGCAGCAGCAGCCTTCCTCTGGGGGTTTCGATGTCGGCGCCTCCCAAAATTCTTGGCGGGGATGGGGCGAGCCCCGTGAGTGATGTGGTGCACCATGCAGTTCACGACTTGAATTGGGCTCGTGAGTGAGCCAGCACAGCGTCGAGCCTCCGGGGCCTCGACCTTCTCTGTAGTTTTCTCTTCTGTAGGCTCCGAGGGTTCCACTTGCAGCATGTCGATGAAAGCCAAGAAGTTGGGGAAGCTACGGCAGGTGGGAAAGACCCGAAGACAATGGGCACCGCCAGGTACCCGTGTCCAACGTGGCCGGTGACGATCGCGGGGCCAAAGTCAACAGCGGTGAGTCCCGATGACGTCATCGTCCACCTGAGGCAAATAGACAAATAGTCAGTATTCTTGGGGGAAGCCCCGAAGGCATCCCCTCTTGGCAAAGAGATGAAGGGAGACTCGAGTACCACCGGGCGTGCCAGACTTGTGGGGGGGACTTAGATTTCGTTCAGGAGATGAGGGTATCTCTTGTTTGGCGTGCCGGTCACGTACGTGACATGTTTTATTGTGCGCTCGATCTGACTTGGTCAGTCGATTGTAAAGTTCGTGTCGGGACTCAGAGTCCGTCATACCATAAAGGTGATGATGTTAATTACATCCACTGAGAAAGAGGACAACCCTTGATTAATTACCAAGAGAGGATGCCTCGAGGGGTGATGCGAAGGCATAAGAAATACTGACTAAATGCACCAACGGATGCTATGAAATGAGGTCATTTAGTTTACAATTCATGCAAAAATGCAACGAGTTCATTAATCGATCTATTCATGTAATTAAAGGTTCAGTCATGCTCATTTAGATAACAATGCATGCTAATGTAGATGTATGTTCGTGACGAATGCTTCAGCATGGTTGAAGACATTAAAAACCCCTTTTTTAGTCATTTATTTGATTAATCTTATTGTATTATTTGGGGCTATGACATTAAGCATCCAGAATCAACACACAGTGGATGAGATGCACATGAGGCCAATGCATGTATTAGGTTGGGTAGAAGCATACGTAGTGTCAGTGCACGAATGTGCACGGGGTGAGGTTGATGCACAAAGAAGGGTCGGTGCATGAATGTGCACGGGGTGATGAGGTCGGTGCATGCATTAGGTTAATGCAAGTGGGGAGGTCGGTGCATAAATATGCACCGAGTGGATTTGGTTGGTTCATGAAGAAGGGTCGATGCATGAATGAAGTCGATGCACAGATGGGTGAGGTTGGTGAATGCACTGAGTTGGGGTGGTGGCTAAGTCGGTGTAGAGAGTGCATCGACGTTAGGGAAGGTCGGTGCAACTTGCTGGAGTCGGAGCATGAAGAAGGGAATGCAATATGTGCATGTATATATGGAGTTGGCTTAAACCGGGTGGCTGGTTGGAGCTAAAACGGCGCGCCTGGAGCGCGCCGAATGAAGGCCAAATGGGTTGCATTGATTTATGAGAGTGGGGTTAAAACGGCGCGGGGGGGGGGGGGGGGGGGGGGGGGCGGAAATTGGCGCGCCGGATTAGGGCCGCGCCAGAATAGGGTGATTTTGGGCCGTTTGAGTTCTAAATGAAATGTCAGGCTTATTTTTTTTGAAGATTAGAAGGTTTATTTAAGTCCCAGATGCACTGCAAATAAGACAAGTCTAGACTTATGTGAGATTCATACTCAAGCATAGTCTACAGTGGACTTCCTAATTGTAAATTCACTGCGATTTAGACTAAGTCCTCAATCAAAATTTGGGCAGCACCTCCCCCTATCCAAGTGGTTGCGGGGGCGAAGTGGAGACAGTCCGACAAGATTGGGGTATGCTCCTTAAAGTCGGGAATGCCAAGCGGTGACCGGCGGACTTTGATAGAGGGAAAAGACCCCGATGGCTAGCCTGCTAGGGGCATCCATCTCTACGAGTCAAAATCATTAAGGGATGGCTGGGATGAGAAGGTACCTCGAGGGCTAACCTAGGAGAGGTTGCCTTCCCACAGCCACCACCAATCCCAAGGGAAGGTGGGTTTAATGTTGGGCTGAGGCCCTGTTGATGTTAACCTGATGAGTCACAGGGTTCATATCATTAAGAGATATGACCCTATGGTTCGACAGTGATTGAGAATACTGATGGGGGATGTTCCCCTCCCCGGGCAGTAGGTTCTTCGAGAGGACAAATCACCACATGCAATGATACACAGGCTGCACTCGATCGATGAGTGAACAACAGATGATCATATATATGTATATGCATCAAGGAAATGGGCTAACTTGGGAGTTAACAAGCCAGACTGAAGACTCGAAGCTGAGTCATAGGCTCGAGGTTATGGAGGGGGAGGCAAACAGTCGAATAGTTCAACGGCGTCTGCAGTATGAACAAATACGGCACACCGATTGTGGAGATGGCCCCTCTTCTAGCCCTGAACCACAGACAGAGAGGTACTGAAGTGTCACCTCCCGAGGTGAAGGATAATGCACTCATATGCATTCCTCCGGCCGTGAGAGAACACCTGGGCGTACTGAACCATTCGACGCTATCTACATGATAGAAAGAACCCCAAGGAGGGGATTATTGATATTGCCCCGAGAAGCAATGGGGCGTGTTTGGCGGTGGAGAAAACTGAAAGATCATACACGGGATAGTGATAAAATAAACTGTAATCAGATGGGGGAAGGAAGCCCCGAGAAGTGCATCCATTCATTCATTCAACCCACAAGAGAGGCATTACAGAGAGCATCACAAGCGGCTACGGCTCGGCGTTGTCACTTGAGACCGGCCAATAGTTACAGAAGCAGGGACGAAACCCTGGTTGCAGAGAAAGAGAAGATGGAATGAAAACCTAGTCGTGAAAGAAAATAAAGGAAGAAAATGGGGGGAGCTCATACATTGCCCCCCCCCGACCTCATACATTCGCAGGGTTTACAGAAAATAGCAGTAGCAAGAGCGGCTTGGACGGAAGATCACCGGAACCCACCTGCAGAAACAGAGCGCCGTAGACGGAGTCTTCTTCTCCGGCAACGGGGGCTGCGAATGGATAGACGAGAGGGGTAGCGCTCTGGCTCACTCTCGAAGATAACCCCTTTTCTTCCTTCTCTTTCCTTTTCCATTCTATTCTCTTCATTGTATCCTCCTCTCTTCTCTTATTTCTTCTATCTCTCCTTCTTCTTCGAACACAAGGCCCTATATATATAGAAAGCCTCAACCATCCTTCATCCGGCGTGGGTTTAGCACGCCGATTTAAGGGTTTTCTTTGCGCGCTGGATTAGCAGCTGAGCAGGGCGCGCCAGATAAAGGGGGTGCGCCGGATTCGAACCATTCTGTCATGTCGACTTGATACGAGTTCGACAGCGGGCCCCAGACTGACTCCGAGAGTCGCTGTGATTCTTCATCTCTCCGTGGTCTTGCCAAACCATAGGGAGAGAGATCGATGGAGCTTCCAGGCCACTAAACGGCCGCTTTTGGAAATCGTGCATCTTCAGCTCGGGCATGCGGGTTTTTCGCTGACACAGCTCTCGGCACAATGGTTCGTGCTGCTGGCTCAGCTCGACTGGCATTGGTAGCTTTCACGAGAAGTGGTACGCTGCCTGGGGTGTTTGCGCCTTGACTGGGCGATCATCTGGCCACTAATGGGCCCAATATGCTGAGAAGCCGTACCCATGTCGGGTAATCGGGGTCTTCTACTGACGGAGCCTTTGGTCCCTTATTCTGAGGGGCAAAGGGCATTCTCTCACCTGGGGAGGATCTTCCATTCAGGCAGCATGCCGCCAAGTATACCTATGTCCTTGGTGAGACAACGGACACACGCTCGTCCTTGGTCGGATGACAGGTACATCCTCATCCTTGGTTGGACGACGAGGGGATGCTCGTCCTTGATCGGACGACGGGTACATCCTCGTCCTTGATCAGACGATGGATATTGTCCACGCGGTACGACTGAATTGATACGGGCTCATTGGGTAGTCTTGATGACAATGCCCGCTTGTGGTGTATTCTTCTCGATCCTCCTTAGGTGAAGTCCCCTGCATTCATAATGGGTGACCTGAGGCTGTGACAGCTTGAGAAGGCTTCAATGTGTTGATCTTCTTCGGCTTCTCTGCTTCGATAGACCGCATCATTTGTCTTTGAGGCTCGATCGCCATTGAGTATATTTTTAGTGCCAACATCCCCTAGCGTCTTAAATATGAGACACAGTGCGGTCGGGCAGAGTGACAACTTGATGCCCCATGCCATTTGGCAAGCGGGGTAAATGGCGTCTGACCGGATGATGATTTCATCCCCGTATGGCAGAGCAAAGGAGCAGAGCCAGTATGCGAGGAAGGCTACGCAGTGTGTCATCGGGTAAACCCTTGCTGGGTTAGCACCACTCCGACGCCCTTTTGAAGCTGGGAGCATCACCTTAGCACTGCTCTTGCTGCGCTTCTTCCGAGCCACATCAGCGCTGACATAAGGGAATTCTTCATACTTCTGCGGCCCGTCAAAAAAATACTTCAGCCACAGGCTCAGTCGGACCCTCTTATGGTCCCCGCGGGGAGGCTGCTTCCCGCCATGGGATGATTGGTATAACTCCCGGTACGCCTTCATGAGGAACCGGTAAGAGTATCCCAGTGCATAGATGCCACCCCCATCTGTCTCGTCCTTGATGAGGTCGGGGCGTCACACCTCTTCATACGGCTCCCTGTCAATGGGTAGGCCGCTCAGCTGATGCAGACTCCACAAGTCCAGCGAAGTCTCGCCTTCCGCAGTGTAAAATGTGTTCAGCTCAGCATTGAAGACCTCCATCATCCCGCAGTAAAGGTGATGTGACACCAAGTGGGGAGGGGAATTAGAGCTAGAAGTGATGAAAATGCCGCCGATGCCGATGCTGTCCACTCTCTGTGCTTCAAGACAGACAGTCGGTTCTCTTGACACTGCGGCCACTCCGGATTTTTTCTGAAGACGAAACCAGTGGAAAACTCTTCGTAGCTGGACCGGGAAGACAGCAAAATGTTCTTGATTTCTGTGGACGCCCTTTCTGGTCGAGGCAGACGGTTGAACAGAGTGGCAGGTCTGTTGCACAGACTGTAACAGGTTCTCAGCAGTGGGAAGACGAGGATGCTGCGACCGATCCCGAGCTCGGAATCAGGCATCGCTGAAGTCGTTGATTCCGTTGACGAGTCATCTTTGCAACGAAACTGACGGAGCTGCCAGATATGGTCGGAGATGGCCGGTAACGCTTGAACACTGAAGTTGGTCGACGCTGACAGAGTGGAAGCAGAACTGCATGCCCGGTGGGAGAAAATTGATAACTTCTGGATCCGGACGCCAAACGGAGCTCTGCTTCTTGGGGATGAAAGAAGACTTAGAGTAGAAGATTTTTAATGAAGAACTCCTGCTCAGATTCCTAGGAGGTTGGCCGCTGTAGATCTTCCACTCCGGCTCTGGTCATCTGTCCAAGCAGTTTTGCGCAGTCGAGGGAGAATGGACCTTCTGATCAGCCCGGTGCTCGGATGGAGATGAAACCACCTCGCATGGAAAGCTTCTGGACGACCTTTCCAGAGATGTATGCCTTGCTACCAGAAGATTCAGGGAAATGCCGGAGAAGATGCAGCTTCTAGGACCAAATTTGCTTCCTGCGACCTGCAATGAAGTTGAAACCTTGTGGTGGCAAATGGTGGTGGAATGAGATGGAGGGAAGGGGAGGGCGACCTTGGCTGGGTTGGGGATGGAGTTGGGCGACCTAGGGTGTGGGGGGAATGGGAGAGGGGAGGGAATTTCAAATTTGGGCCTTGGGAGGAGTTATTTTAGCCTTGGGAAGGTGGTGGGATGCATGGGGAAGGAGAGTGGGGTAGTTGGGGGTTGGGAGGTGAGGAGAGGATTGGAGGAGAGCTCTTGGGGTTGGGGTGAGTTAATGGAAGGGTGTGGGAACTAGGGAAAGAGTTATTAGGGGAGGGGAAGAGAGAGAAAGTTGTTGGGAGGGGGAGGAGAGAGAAAGGGGCGCACCCCTTAGAGAAAGAGAGAGATAATGAGAGAGAGAACGAGAGAGAGAGAGGGGAATCCACCCCTTAGAGAGAGAGAGAGAGAAGTTAGAGAGAAAGAAAGAACCCAGGAAAATCCACTCCTAGAGAGAGAGAGAATATTGGAGAATCCACTCCAAAGAGAGAGAGATAGAAGGAGGGTAAGGGACCTCATGTTGGAGGTAGTTTTCCAAATATTTTTGATTCACTTCATTGTTTTAAAAGAGAGGTTACATGACACTTATATAGACTCCACTAAGAAGACCAAAAGACAACTCACCTAACACCTAACACCTACTCATCATAACTCTCTTAGGAAGACTAAAAGACACAAAATAAAAAAAAGACTCTTACATAATAGTTGGAGACATAATTACTACAAAACATAAAACATGACCCATTAGGCCCATACATATGGCCCAATTAACATGAGACAACTAAAAAATAAACATGAGACAACTAAAACATGAATATATATTTGATAATTTTGTTGAAGCCGCTTTCCGATCCTGTCGGGTAGCCATACCGGGAAGCGTAGACACTGTGGTAGACGCCGGCCCGGATCAGCAAGGGAGCATACTTGAATAGTACATACACTGTAAACTCCACCACTCCCTCCTGGAAAGAGTGTGCATCTTGAACCTTGAGCTCCCTGAACCAGCTTAAGGCGAGCTCATGCTTGAACCAGATGGCCATCCAGTCTAGGAGGTAGGGCTCCTCCCGGTACCCCCACTTCAGTGGCACTAGAAATAGACCAAAATGGGGTTACTCCTTATGCACCCGTCCTGCTGCATTATCCCAATGGGCAGGGGTAAACTCTGGCGCCCGCACTAGCTTGCCTTCCACTGGGGTCACTACCTCCAGACCCAGCACCGGGTTCCACTCCCTCGGCTTGCCCACCAAATACATCGGTACACTCCAACGGACGATGTATAGCAAGCTGTCCCGGGACTACAGGATGGCGCATTCAGCGCCCCAGATTATTCTGAAATCCCTGTTGTCATGGTGGCAAAGATATTTCAAGAAATGAAGAAGGTGCTTGTCCTTTGGATGATCCGCCCGATAGTCACCGGCTTGGTCAAATGTGAAACTGTCGCCAGTCAGTCCAACACGGCTGAGTTCCATAATGTCAGTCTCAGAATCCGAGGACTCACCCAACTTTGTCACTTCAGTGTGTTCACGGTCGAGGTCTTCCACGTTATGCCATGTGACGGCATGGACGGTCAGTGAGAGACCAGACTTGGCACCGGCGGCAGTAGGAATAGAAGAACCACTAGGAGCAGCCATTTATCTGCAAGGTGCAAAGATTTATAGTCAGAATAAGTCGTGAGCAAAGATAAGAAGAAAAGACTATAAAAAGACTACACTGTAATTAAAATGAACGGGACGCCAGAAATTTTTACTAAATTTCGGTAGAGTCTCCCCTAGACTTGAGGCGTAAGGGGAAGACACGAGTGCGCGTCCACAAGAAGTGACGGCCCCAACAAAATCACGGTGTGCCCCATGGGCGACACCGGAGGATCCTTCCACTCGAGTTGATCTCCCTGTGCCGGTACACTCCTGCAACTGCCTTCACCCAGCACACTCCGTGCCCGCTCACCTAGCACACTCTGTGCCCCGCTTCATCCGGCACACTCCGTGCCCGCTCACCCGGCACACCCTCTACCACTTCACATAGCACACCCCCTGTGTGTGTCTCTCCGGCACACCCAGTGCCACTTCACCCAGCACACCGTGCCCCCCTTCGTCTCCGGCACACCCGGGATGTCCCGCCACCGGCACAATCGTGCCCTGGATTCCCCGGCACACTCCATGCCATTCCACTCCGGCACACCCGTGCCCTCCGTCCCAACAGCACACCCGTGCCCCCTGTCACCACCGGCACACTCCGATGCGCACCCCACACCGGAGGAGAAAAAAGGAGAGACGAAGGAGAGAAGGAGAAGCAATAGAGAGAAAGAAGAAGAGAAGAATGAAAGGCGAAGAGGAAGAGAAGAAGAGGAGGAAGAAGAAGAGGAGGGAGCCTAGGGCTCCATCATCCTCCGAACAAAAAAATGAAGAAGTAGGAGAAGAGAAGGAGAAGAAGAAAAGAGGAAGAGGAAGAAGAGAGGAAGAGGAGGGAAGAGAGCCCCTCCACGGTGGCCTCCTCACCCTGGACACCGACGATGGTGGCGGTGAGCAGCGGCGGCAGTCGGCGAAGGAGAAGAGAGAAGAGAGGAAGATATGATTGATAGACGAAGGGATACAGAGAGAGAAAGAGGGTTTGAAAATAAAGGGGGGAGTTCGAACGGAACTCCCCCGCCCCCTTTTATAGGGGTTTCAAACAAAAGAGAGAGAAAAGCAAGAAAGAAAAGAACAAGAGAGAAACGAAAAGAAAAGGAAGAAAAAGAAAAAAGGGGGGGAAAGAGAGAAAAGGAACAAAGAGAGATAAAAAAAAAGAAGAGAAAGAAAAAGAGAGAAAAGAAAAGAAGAAAAGAAAGAAAAAAAGTGAAAAAAAAGAAAAAATAGTATAATAAACAATAAATGTACAATAGATATAATAATATCCATGTCATATACCTTATATACGTATGCCCAATGATGTACGTTAATTTCACGAAAACACCCACGAGCACCGTCTGGCTCATCCTTCTCTCGCACTGCCCGTGGGTGGGGGGGGGGGCATTTGTGGACATATAAAATCGTACGCCCATATGTCCCACCAAGCTCCACACTGATGTTAGAGTCAAAGAGAGAAGACCCCGGGGTGACTGGCAACCCAGGGCTCCGGAGGATACTACCATCCGGCAAATCCTCGCATTTGCACGGGCGCATTAAACGAAACACAGGATACCCCTCCTGAATCTATACACTGCTATGGACCCACCCTCAAGTCCCTAACAGTGAAGAGATGTCCCAAAGAAAGTCACAATCATAAAACCCTGAAGTGCCTTCAAATGGCACACTATGAATGCCCTTCCAATGGCACACAGACTAATGCCCCCAGTGGCACACACTCAAACGAGCCCTTCCAACGTCACACTACTGAGGTGCCCCAGCGGCAAACCCCCTGAGGTGCCCCTAACGGTGCACTACCTAGTGTCCCCCAGTAGCACACCCTATTGAGCCCTCCAACGGCACAGTCTCTCTGCCCCCAGCGGCACACCCTATTGAGCCCTCCAACGGCACAGTCTCTCTGCCCCCAGCGGCACACCCTATTGTGCCCTCCAACTGCATAGTCTCTCTCTGCTCCCAGCGGCACAGCCCAATTCACGCCATCCAGCGGCACAGTGCAAGTTGCCCCAGCAGCACACTCTTCAGGTGCCCCAATGGCACACCCAATTTGTGCCGTCCAGCGGCACACCGTCTTGGCCCTTTCAGCGGCACACCCAAACGAGCCCTCCAGCGGCAAAGCTGCTCTGCCTCTTCAACGGCATAGCACCTTGGCCCTCCCAACGGCACATCGTTAAATCCTCCAGAACGACACAGACCGACAGAAGACTCAACAGTCATTAAGTAGGGCCCTTGGCGCGCAACCCAGTCACCTCAACGCCAGCTAATCCCCTGCCTTGGTGTCATCTCCTGATTCGGCCACCGTGACTTCGAGTTGACAAAGATGGGACCAGAGTCAACCTCGGATGGCAGTGCCATCATGTGGTCTCCGCCTTCCAATGACACACCTATAAAAACCCTTCACGAAGAGAAGAAAAGAGAGAGGGAAGAGAGCAACACAGCAGAGACAATGTGATACGAGAAGAAAAGGAAGAGGAAGAAGAAAAGAAGAAAGTAGATGAGATACAGAGAGAAAGAGAGAGGAGTGTTACGTGTAGTGGAGGGGGAAGGAATGGAGTGGAGGGAATGGCTACCCTTCCTCGTTCCAACCCTCTCCCCAACCTTTTTCTATTCTTTCCTCTTCCTCATTTCTCCCCTCCTTTTGTTGGACGTATTGTATTATGTTTGGCCTTCGGGCCATGATCTTTGTCATTTTTTTGAGTTCTTCATGAATAAAAAGTGTCTTTTGGTTTTGCCCCCCTGTGGTTGTTCTTGTTGTTGTTTTCCTTTCCTCTTCATCAGCGGCTTGTGATTTACATCACCCCTCAACCCTCTAACTTTCTGTTCTATCTTCCCTCCCTTGACACTAGTCTATTTAGTCCAATAGGTTGTGTCTTCGGCTCCATGGCACAAAGCTTCCTCTGCTTTTTGATGGTTTCCCCCTAACATAATCATCCCTCTCCTCTCTATACGGGTTTGTTAGAACCTATCACTCCATTCAGCACCTGGGATTCACCCACCGGCCATAACGTCCCATTGCATCCTCTTCAGAGCCAGTGGTCCATGTACACCTACCTAGGCTTCCCACTGGTACACCCCTTTTTGTTTCAGTCCGGTGCACCCTTGGCTCGTCTGCCCTAGCCCCTCTACCCGGCACACTCCCCCTTGACCCTCTTGGCTGGCACACCCAAGGTGGCTCTTGCCCAGTGCACCTTGTTCATGTTCTACCCTGCACACCCCTGGCCAGTCCCGCCCGGCACATTCTAGATATTGCTTCTCTGGCGCGTCTGCGACTTGTGTCAGCCTAGTGGCTTCTCGTTCGGTGTTTTCTCTGAGATTTCCAAAGTTTTCTCAAAGCACACACCTCAAATTGTTGGGTCATGCCACTCCTTGTGGGCGTGTTCCCCTTTCACTCCCTTACCATCCGGGTCAAGGGGAGATGGTGCCGAATTTTTGTCAGAAATAACAACATGTTAAAAGACAAAAGGAAGCAACAAACAAATGAAATAAGCAATAATAGAACATCCTAATCAAAACAAAGGAACTATGCAAGACTCAGAGAACTGGACCACTGAACACGACTTCGGACTTAATCACCTAAGAGCAACTTGGAGGCTGGTTACTTAAGACCCTTCACTTGAACTTCATAAACAAAGGGGAACCCTCCTCCCAGACTTCACCCCACTTGTTTGGGCCTCCCCCGGTGCACTTCTCAACCCACTCACTCGGCACACTTCCTGAGCCTCTCCCGGCACACTAGTGCCTTTCTTTCTCCGGCACACCCTCTGTGCCCTTACACGACACAGTCCTGGCCACCCCTTACGCGGTGCAGTCAGCCCCTTGTTTACCCGGTACACCCCTAATCAAGCCTTCCCCGGCACACTTTAGTTGCATTGACTTGCATTTTACTCTGGCCTGCCCATGCTCAGACCCATACCCTATATGCTCTGACTTTGGCCCCTCTTACACCGACCTTGCTCTGGACATGCTCAGATTCCAAGCCCAATATGCTCAGACATCAGCTTCCATGTGCGCCGACCTGCTCTGACCTCCCTTGGGCTAGACCAAGAACTGCACCGACCTTGCCCTGACTCAGCAGCTACTGCACTGACCTCAACCTCCCCTTGCCCGGTGCACTGGCACCCTACCTCAACGGTACACCCCTCCACGCCCCAGCAGTACACCTTTCAGCCCTTGGTCCGGCACACTCCGCAGTGATGCACCGTCCACCCCTAGCACGGCGCACACCTTCACGCCCCAGCGGTACACCCTTTAGCCCCTAGCCCGGCACACTCCCCAGCGGTACACCCATAGCCTTTCAGCGATACACACCCTAACCTCTACCCGGCACACTCATGGCTTGACTCCATCGGTACACTCCCCAATACCCCTATCCCGGCACATTCTGTATTTAAAAGACCACACCAAAATAAGAGGTATAATGGTAATAAAAAAGGGAAATTTACCTAATAATCATAAAGATGCAACAAAAGAAAGATTAGAATGAATGACAAATAAGAAAGACCTAGACAACAAAAAGGGATAAAATAAACTAAGGAAGAGTCCACGATTCATGGGTGATAAAAGACAGTCAACAAAGAAAGGATAATAGTAATAAATGAATGATGATAATAAATGATAACATCAATCATGAATAAGACAATACGACCCTTGTCTCCCTTGGACCCCGGATCCGGGGATACTAATGATGCCTTCGCGGGGCGGACCTCACTCTCGGGAGTCACCCTTCCCATCATGGTTATCGTCCGACCTCATTCTAGGCCAATATCTCATCGAAGTCCCCTTTTTTGTCGTGACCTAATCCCATCTTTGTATCAAAATTGCCATCTCCTGGCAGACATTTGTACGGATTTATCCTCGTTACCGTCTTGTTTTCCATATGGGCCTTTGTCCAAACATGGAATGGTCCACCAGTGACCGACATAATCTGAGTGTTCATAACCCCAATACGAGCTTTCAGCGTGGCCCGACTGCCCTTTTCTTCCTGTATTAATTAGTAACACTTTTGGCCGCAGAGCCCTTATTTCTGGTAATTAATCAATGGTATTCTCCTCTCTGAGGGGATGTAAATGACGCTGTGACCTTTATGGCACGGCGGGTCCCAGTCCCGACCTGAACCACACAATCATCTGATCGAGTCAGATTGAGCGCACCATGGGCTTCCATGAACCCCGAACAAATCGTCACTATGTGACTGGCACGCCCACGCACTTAATAAAACCAATAAACGAACGATAATAAACGCCGCCGATAAAATAAGTGCGTCCACACCCAAATGGGCTCTAATCGAAGCCTAACCCTAACCCAACCCTTGTTGACCGATTCTTTTTCGAAAACCCTAACCCTAGACCCTTCGATTTGGCGCGGCGGCGACAGATTTAATCGACCCGAGTTTTTTGCCGTTTTCCCCTCTTTGGACTCTATAGCTCGATTCGATCTCTAGAACCACACATAGGCTCTATAAATAGAGGGCTTCGACCTCTGGCGACTCTCATTTGATCGTTTGGCCGGCAGCGTGGTCGATCGTGGCCGGACTTAGGTGAATTTTGGCATTTTAGGGGCGGTTCAATTAGGGTTTCGGCGCGCATTTTCCCTCTTCCTTTTCCCATCAATTAATGTAGGTTTCTCTTAGGTTGAACCACTAATTGAATATACCAGCATGTTCCTCTCTCTGTTCTCTTTCATTTGATGCTATTTTGCCTAATTTTGATGAACCATGTCGATCGAATTTCTTAATTTACTCAGAGGTATACCCAAAGGGTTACCTTCCCTTTCTGTTCATCTTACATTAGTTTAACTTAGTCTAAAATCAAATCAAAGCATGCTACCTTATTCATCTTTGAATGCTCTTTCCAACGGTACCTTTTTGCTTAAATTTGGTTTAGTATATAGTTTGGAATCACTATTTAAATCAAGGTCTGTGGGGGTTCGCCGTCGGCAGACCTCGGTGTTAAAAACGGCCCTTCCAGGAATCGCATGGGAAGAAACGGTAGCGCGATAGACCGTTTTCCTCTACCCAAATTATTTTCAAAAAAAAAATTTAATTGAGGCGTCCTACCTCTAAGACGCCTTCATAAATATTAATTATTATATTAATTTTGAGATATTATTGACACGCCCTAACAGTCTGACGCCTCTATTAGGCGCATCCAGCCTCAAAGACGTGTTCATGTTTTTTTAAAAAAGGAAGATAAAATAGCGTGGCGGTCTTCCTGAGACCGTCTGGTGCAGGTTGCGGTCTGCAGAAGACCATTTTTCTCCTGTTTCCAGCATTTAAGCCGGCTCTTTTGCTGTGTTTTAGGCTAGGTTTATGCTATCTTTTGCTCACTGATTAAGGCTTAAATAGTAGAAAACATGATCATTTAGGTTATTGACATTGTCAAGTTCAAATTCCTATCATTTTTCTTATTTTTCTAATGTTGAAGAAAAGGAATAAATAAATGGTCAAATCATCATTTAACTTGTAAAATCTTTGGTATTACCTTCAATTGTTGCTCGTAGTTATTATCTTCTTCAATTTTTATTTAGGGTCATGCCACTCCGGTGGTTTCGACCTACCGCTACACTCGTTTTCCGTGGATTTACAAGCCTTCTACTCTTGGACATCGAATGCCTCTTCGTCGGATATTCCTTCCGTCGGACTAGGTGTTCATGTTCCGAGGCCTCTGTAAGACTCTGCGAGCCTGGGATTCCCACTAGGACACCGAGCAGATTGTACCACCAAGACCTGAACCCATTTGAATGTTTATTTTGGCGGAACAAGGCTCTGCTGAAATTCTGCCAAAATTCTGTCAGATTTATGTAAACGGTCCTTCCAAGACCGCCATTCCTTAGCTGCGGTCTTGACTAGACCGTCTTCTTCTCGGAGCCATGTGGCCAGTTTTGACCCAAACTGTGTTCATGATTTGGACCCGACTCGATTTAGCCGGTTCGGTCTAACTCCTACTAGAAGCGGTCTCCTTGTGACCGTCTCTTTCCAGTGGCGGTCCATGGCCGACCGTTTCTTCTCTCAGCAACCTGAAATCTTTTATTTTCATGATTATTATATTCATCCTTGTAGGGCTGCCATACCTCGAATTTCAACCCTATTCTAGGTCAATTATTGGAATGATATTCCATTACTCCCCTCTTAAAGTCATTTTTCATAAATGACTCATTCCATCGATGAAGAGCTTATTGTTTGAACTTCATTAAGAAATCTATACTCCTACATGGAAACGCCTTGATTACATGGTTTAACCTTGGAACTCTTGGCCATTTATATAAGTGAATGTCTAGATTGGGATCTATGATCCAACCCCTTCAGTGCCAACGCATGATAAGGGCCCGGTCTGGTCCTGGGAGGAGCGCCCGAAAGTACTTGTGCCCCGGGGAGTTTGTGATGACAAGGTGTGGCATTACACCACAGTGCATGACTAGCGTGTTAATCTATGACATTCTACTTCACTCAACTACTTGAAATTCTTGCGTGATATGATGTGCGTGCTTGACATGGCCAATTCACATGTGTAGATATATATTTCTCTCCTCTCTCCCCTTTCACTAAGGGTCAAAAGTGCGTCAAGGGCATGAGACAAGTGAGAGAAGGAAGAGAAAATAGGGAATGAAGCAAAGTACCGTGATCGCCACCAAGATGCCGTACGCGACAGGCACGCCGTACCTTGGAAAATGGGGAGACACTCGCCTTAGTGCAGCGCTGAGGAATGAACGGCTCCCTTAGAACCGCCCTATATTGAGCGGTCTTACGATAGACCGCCCTAGGACGCTGTGAGGGATGCGGGAGGAACTGCTGCAGTGAGATGGACGGCGCTAGATGGACCGCGCTCCAGGGAAGAATGTTCGTTGATGCACCGTGCGTACCGATGAACGGTCGGAGGATAGCCGCTCAGGACCTTCACTCAGCAAGTTGAAAAGGGGCTCGACCTCCACCCTCTCCGGCTGGCCAGAGGGGATGGGCCTCGTGCTGATTAGATGCTGACCTGCGAAACAACGTGGAGACACAGAAGAAACACCCAGATTAGCCCTAAACAATGTAGTATGTATTCAAACGAGAATAATTAAGCATGAACAAATGAAAAGGGGAATACCTGGGGGGTTTTAAACCCCTAGGGTGACAAAAAACGGGATGGTTGTGTGCATGATAATGAGAAGGAGGGGGGTACGCGGATGGGAACAACGCATGCAATGAAAGAAAACGGCGAAAGCTACAGAACGAAAGAACTATAAAGACTGGGCTACTCCCTTGACCGGAGGCTCGTGCGGACGTAGAGAGCCTCCCTCCTTGGTGCTAGGTCGCTCAAAAATGCGGCAGGGCTTCGCCGTCGACCAAAATCTCCCCCCTTTTGATGTCCGGCCGTAGGGTCTATTTATAGAACCTCGAAGGCCAGCCTCGAAATCAGGGTTTAGAGACTTTTTCAGGTCGAACTCTCAAAAGATAATTCGTAGATAATATCATAATCTTCCATCCAGACGAAACGACATCAAAAATAGTTGATTATCCGCGGAGAAATCAAAGTTGAGGATAAAACCATGAGATAAATGGGATAAAATCGGTTGAAAATCAGCAGCCGACGTCTTGAATGGTCTTACCTCGACCGCACAAGGGATGGGCGGTCTTATTCGGACCGTCCATCCTGTCGGTGGAAACTCGAATAATCAGAAAATTATCCCAACTATCCCTCGAACTGGCCGAAATGTTCGTCGTTGGACTCTGAACATATGAACGGTTGTATTGAGACCGTTTTAGTTTAGGGCGGCACAAACACGACCGTTCAACTCTGTCGGTGATAATTCGAATCATTTGGATAATTATATGAGAAAATGGGCGCGCGTAGGACTCTGAGATATAGGCGGTTGGAACAGGCCCATTCATGATATTGAACGGTCCTAATCACACCGCACAAAAGCCTGTCGGTGAATATTCAGAAAATCCTCAGAAATTAGCCAAAATATATGAACGGTTCATATTCAACCGCCCACCTTCTGAACGGTTGAGGTTAAGCCGTTCATGACCTTAGGCACTTGGTTCTCACAAAATACGTTTAATTGACCAAAGCCAAGGCCCATTAAGCCCCGAATCACCACGAATTGCACCAAGGAGGGAGACGACCCATAAAATGAGCCCACGACATGCCACAAAAATGGCCCGATGAATGATGAACAACTCGAGGCATCAACTAAATGGGAGTAAGAGGAACGGCTCGAATTATCGGTATAAAACGGGTGTCAACAGATGCCCCTCCTTAACGCCCTCTTTGCAGGGGAGCGAGCGAGCGGAGGTGATATGGAGCATGGAGACGAAGCGAAAATGCAGCGGAGTGGACCGGAAAAGCGGCCGTTAAGGTAAAACGACACCCGTTTCTACTAACAAGCGAATGAGAATCTTTCGAAAAGCCTTGAACCGAGCGTCAGGAGTAATTGACCAAAAGGCGACGCCAATCTGGAGGGACTAAACTAAACGAAATCAACTGACAAGACCAACCTCATGGGGGACACAATCCCGCGGTCCAATGAGGGGGCCACAAAAGAAAAAGATGCTAAAACTCCAGACGGGGATCTTTCAGTCAACCGACCCCAACGAACCGACCAAAGAAAACCTTCGAATTCGGAATGGAATTAGTTCATCTTACTCGAGCATTGAGACACACAGCTGACCATCACTTGACGGGACATTTCTTAAGCAGACTATGAGGCATGAAAGCTCAAAAGGATGCGCATGATGCATGCTGGGCTAAAAGTAAAAGAAATCGTTAAAATGAATGCAAAGAAAGATCAAAATATAAAATATTCGAGAGTAGTATTATTAAGCTGGGAATATCAGAGTCAAGATACCGTCCGCAACCACAGCGTGCGGATAGAACCGTCCTCCTTGTGGCATCCCAACTTAACGGCCTATCCGAAGGTTAGGTACATGAGCCTGGATCATCCTTGTTTTTGTTGAAGGGGAACATCAGATCCTGGGACACATAAGAAACCTGCCGGCTCTCGAACTAATATAATACCATATAATAATGCAATAAGGGTTTTAGGGATAGAAGGCCATACCTGACTTACCTGTGCAGGCGAAACGGCGAGACAAGCTGAAATGATGCGGCCAAAGTGGTTAAGAGATGCATTTCCAAAGAAAATATTCAATATTCATGATCTAAATACATCAACCAGATATACGGCCGTATCTCAACCGTGCAATATTCCAAACGGCCCTACATTAGCCGTTCTAACCCGGCCTTCAAACAAACCTCACAGGGCCGGTTGCCAGTGATGAACGGCTGGTACGGCACCGTTTATAATAAGAACGGTTTTAGGAGAACCGCTCAAGCATAGAATTCCAACCGACTTGCAATTAACGGTCAAGAGATACATACGGTCATATAAGAACCGTGCACACGATGAATGGTCTAATGATAGACCGTTCTTCTCTGCAACCTCGAAAAAAAAGGGAACCCCCTCGTCTTCCTCCACCGTAACCGGCGGTGGAAGGACGAGGGAGCACAAGGCCTTCACTCTCCCTCTCTCACTCTCTCTTCTCAACCTCTCTTCCTCTCTCAATCTCCCCCAACCCACCTGATGACCAGGACGAAGCACCAGGCGGCCAGGCCGTCGGCCGCCGGTGAGGGCTCGCCGCCGGTGGAACCACCGCCACCACTGTCGGAGGAAGGAGAAGCGCCCGGGGTAACCATGGAAGAGCTCGCCATCGTCGCTGCTGACAAAGAGGCCCCCGCCGGCTAGGAGGAGGCCGCCGGAGGACCACCACCCACGGGGGCTGCCAAACAGCCACGTGATCCCGAGGTAGGTTCTCCCCGCCTTTCCTCCCATTTCTTTTACTTTCGTTCCATGCATGTTAGTTCAGGGGCTTAGAGGGGTCTAGGGGGGTCGGTTTAGGGACCACGGAGGTCTCCCAGCCGGCTGGGGGGCCTCCACCGTCGTCAGGGACGACGGCGGTAAAACGGTTTAACAGAAACCGTTCCGCAAAACAATGCGATCCCCAAAGGACCGCCTCAAACAAACACGGTGCAGGGAGCGCCGTTCACACTCACACAGCCAACGGGGCATTAAAACAACAATACGGTGAGGGTATCACCGTTCAAAATGTCGACGGACCCTATGGGTCCGTCCAATCATGTAGCCAAGCGAAACAATACGGTCCTTACAGGACCGTCATGAAAACAATACGGCCAAAGGTGGGCCGTATTCCTTAGGAAGACGGGCAACTAGACGGTTCAGGGTAATCCGTCCATGATAAAAATGGCTAGGGATAGCCCGTTCAAACGGGGGGCCTGAGAAACAGAACGGTTTGAGAGAGGCCGCTCATCTGTAGAGCGGTTCGTGAGTAACCGTTCTTCAAATCAATAATGGGGCTCTGAGCATTTTATTTAAATGAAACAAAAATGAGACACTAAATGACTAATGTAAATGAGATGGATGAATGCAGGGGAAACGTAGGACCCGTACCTCCTGGCTGCAGGTTCGGGCAGTGTACCTCGCACTGCCGGACTTCCAGAGGGAGCGGTTGACTGCCATGGGGTTCGCCCCCTTCCTGAGTATCGAGGTGTGTCGCTTTGACGCGGCTCTGCTCTATGCCCTGCACGACCGTTGGGATCCAGTGAGTCGGACGTTCTTATTCCCGTGGGGGCACATGGTCCCTACATTGGAGGACGTGGCCAGGCTTACTGGCCTACGCGTGCACGGGTCGCCGGTCAGCGGGACTACTTTTCCTGACTACCGGGGGATGGCTCGGGAGCTGGTCGGCCTACAGCTGCGGCGCCCCGAGAGGCAGTCGACCCTCCTTCCCCGGGCTGCTCTCCAGGACAGCCTGGGTCTTCAACGAGCTGGTGTTGCAGTGGGCGAGCGACCAGAGGAGCATTTGGAGCGGCTTGTTGGGTTGGCGAAGCCGAGGGTTGCAGCGGCACCGGGACCAGAGGCAGACAGAGTACTACGACGGTTTCTGATGCTGATGTTCGGGCAGCTTCTCTTCTCCACCCGGGTGGACGTGATGAGCTATCGCTTCCTCCCCTTTCTCCAGGAGCTCGAGCATGTAGGTGACTATGCTTGGGTAGCGGCGGTCCTCGCCTTCCTCTTTGACACCCTTAGTTCGACGGCGCGTCGGACGATGCTTGGGGGCTTCTCCCCCTTACTCCAGGTGCGAATCTCTTCTCTAGTCTTAATTATGCAATTCTATATGCTTACTGAATGCTGACACGACCTTGTGATACAGGTGTGGGCCTACGTGCGCCTACGTGGGTTGGGGAGAGGCGAGGAGACCCGTCCTGGGCTCCTACCGATAGCGCGGAGGTGGACAGCACCCCGGGAAATGATGGCCTTGAGGAGGCAGGTCCGGGAGCTGCAGGATGACCTGGACACTCTACCGTACACCTCGGTACGTTTCTAGACTCAGACTCTTTAAATACATGCTATCCTGATGATGCTGATGTAGTTTCCTATTCCTTGCAGGTACGGTGGACTCCTTACACGGAGTAGAGCCCGGAGAGCCAGCCGTAGGTGACCGAGGCCTTGGCCTTCTCTGGCCGGGACGTGTGGCTTCACTGCATGAATGTGGTGGAGCCACTGCACTTTAGGTTGGTGATGAGGACCATCGGGGTCTATCAGCCGGCCGTTGAGTTCCCTGCGCCCGAGAAGGCGGGGGAACGAGTGTCGAGGACGGCCCGGGGACTCCGCGAGGCGTACGACTGGACAGCGAGGAACGCCGAGCAGGTTGCTGACTGGGCTGCACGAGGGGGAGTGGTGACCGCCCGGGCAGAGAGCGACAGCGCGTACTATACTGCGTACGCACTGCACTACCGGGACCAGGTGTTCCGAGGCGCCCACCGACCGGTACGACTTCTAAACATAAACTTTGTCTATCATGCTTATGATTCTTATATGATGATGCACTAACACATGGACTTCTAAAATGTAGGTTGACCCTGCAGGACGAGTGGCAGAGCTGCAGGGACTCCTGCACTCCACCATCCGGGAGAGAGACGAGGCCCGGCAGGCCCTGGCCCTACTGGTGAGTTTCCTAAACCTTAGACTTTTTCAAATTATGCAGTTCTATATGATTATGATTATGCTTATGACTAACCTGGAGTATTTGGATGCAGCGCGCCGAGGGTGCTTAGAGGACGGGACCAGGCGCCTTCTTCTTCCTCCGTCCAGACCCCAACAGACCAAGCCGAGCGGGATGCGGACTTCACTCGAATGGTAGAGCGGGCCAAAGCGGCCGAGGTGGCACTCGTGGAGAGGGTACATGAATCTCTACACTTCCTCCTGCTTATTTATGCTTATGAAATGTATGAAATGTGGCCAACTGATAGTGATATGTGAATGCAGGCGTCCGAGCTGACTCGCCTCCAGGCGGAGCTGGAGTGGAGTCGGGTGGTGGCTCTGGAGGAGGTAGCCCGGGTGCGTGAAGAGGCTGCGCGGAGCCGACCGGTGGACACAGTGGAGACGGCACTCCTCCGTGCCGAGCTAGAGCGACTACGGGCCGGTGCTACCGAGGCGGATCGTTACCGGGCAGAGGCCGAGCGTTACAGGAGTGAGGCAGAGCAGGCCCGTCTACAGGTTACCCGGCTGGAGGGCAAGGTGGAGGGTATGAAGGAGGCGAGTCGGGAGCGTAGCAGGGTGACTGCGAGCGGTAGCCACAGGACCCACGGCTCCGTGAGGAGTTACTTCACTGGTTCCTCCGGCCATCGGAGGAACGAGGAGGAGGAGCGGCGCCGGCGGCGGCATCATGAGGCGACCTTAGCGATGCCTCCCCCAAAGAGGCATGAGGGCGGTGGAGACAGCGACGGGGGCCAGGGAGAGGGAGCTGCTTGACTGGTTGTACTGGGCCCGTCTTTGTACATGATGTGACATGATTAGTGATATGCATGCCTTTGTTTTTTCACTTGTTTTGTGGATGAATGTATGTATGAGTGGGCAAAATGAGTTTGAGGAGCGCGCTTTAGCCTGAGAGAGATGAGCGACGCACACGCCGACTTGAGTGAGATGAGTGATGCACGCGCCGACTTGAGTGAGATGAGTGACGCACACGCCGACTTGAGTGAGATGAGTGACGTACACGCCGACTTGAGTGAGATGAGAGTGCTCACGCCGAGTTGAGTGAGATGAGAGTGCTCACGCGCCGACTTGAGTGAGATGAGTGACGCGCACGCCGACTTGAGTGAGATGAGAGCGCTCACGCCGACTTGAGTGAGATGAGAGCGCTCACGCCGAGTTGAGTGAGATGAGAGTGCTCACGCCGACTTGAGTGAGATGAGAGTGCTAAATGATTGAGACATGAGTGAGCAGGTTAATTGGGTGGCAGAGAAAATGAACGGTTCTCCACTAGCCGTCCGTAGATAAGAGCGGTTCTATAAGGGCCGCTTACATTGGTTGGAACGGTTGAATGTAAACCGTAGGAATGGTGGAACGGCGGATTTAGGGCCGCACAAGTGAGTGGGCTCGGGCTTCCTTGGAGAGAAGAATGGTTGATGATGGGCCGTATATGGTGTGGACGGTCTATCGTAAGACCGTCCAATCCAACATCCTGTTTGCCCAAAAGGGGACTCCTGGAGAGTCCCCAGCCCGAGGGCAAGGCGCTTTGAACTTATCACAACCCTATCTAAACCCGTCCTAGACTTATCTGGGCCTAATCCTAAGAGGCTTACGCTCCCTAATGAACCCTATAAGTAGTAGGGAGGCCTGAACCCTCAACTCATTCATCCTCCTTCTCCCAAAGCCTAAAATCTTTGATTCTCGACACCTCAACATGAAGAGGGCCTTTGATGGAAGTCCTGCGGAGGGTGCGTCGTTCGAAGGACCGCGGCCAGCTAGAAAGGAGCGGGAAGCGATTCAACGACTAAGCTTGATTCCTCGACATCTCAGTATCACCCCTATGAGAGAGGTAAGTTCGATCAGAATATGTTCATATTTCCATCTCTCAATTTCCTCTTATATCTCTTTACACACTTTACCTTCTCCTTCTTTTCAGCTTCTTCCCGGCCCGAGACGCTTTTCTAATTTAAAGTGGGTGGCTCCCATGGTCCGTGCATTGCCCCTCGGGGTGACTCATCTTCTCAAATCCTGGCACCTGCACTCCCTCCTAGTGCTAGGTCAGAATTACCCCAAACTTTCTTTAGACTGGCATAGTATCTCCGCTCTGATGGAGATTTGGCACCCTCAGACTCACACTTTTCTCTTCCCATCTTTCGAGGCCACTATCTTGCTAGAGGAGGTAGAGACCTACTTCGGGCTCCCTAGGTCCAAGGTGGGGGAGGAAGACTTGATATGCCATACCGTTGCCCCTATAGACCCAAAACTCATCCTAGGGGGGTTCATACCTGATAGCGGGGATGTTCGTACCTTTATGGGCCCTCGCCACATCCACCTCCTTCCTCTGAGCCAGTGGGTAGTGGAGCATCGCCGGAATAAGTGCGGGTGGGTTGAAGCCATAGCCAAAGCCGCGTCCATCTGCTTATGCGGGGCCATCCTTTTCCCTTCAGCCGACCATGTCCTAGAGACTCCTTTACTCAACACCATCAGCGGCCTTTCGCAGGGGTTTTCCATCTCTCAGGCTGTCTTAGCTTACCTGTACGAGGGTCTTACTTCAGCAGTCTTAGGAGGTCCTCTCTTTGGTTCGATGATCCTATTGCAGTGCTGGATGGGAGTTAGGATGAAGTTTACCCTGAGGGAGGACATTACTTCAGTTAGCAGGATCTTTGGGAGCCATCCCCTTTACTTCATAGGGGGCGCCTTCAGGTTTTCTCCACAGGTTGAGTGCAGGACGGCTGAGCTGAAGACCAGGGACGAGTGGCGCCCGTATATCAACAGGCTGCCTCTGGATAGGTTCGTGATGCGCCCGGACTTCCTCCATGATACCACCATCAGGCTACCGAGGAGAGCTGGCTTGGACCTGAGGCTCGTGAGTGACACTACCTTAGCGATGTACAGCCCATACAGATGCTACCTGCAGATTGGACTACCCCGGACGGTGCTACCTATGCTACCCCACCTTCCCATGCTAAAGGCACGGAGGATCGGGACAGAGGAGGACGAGCAGGCGGTCAGGAGTGCGCTGATCATATGGGAGGTGAGCAGGGTGCGTACCCTACCAGCAGAGGTCGAGAAGGCTCCAGAGACTAGACAGGCTTATCTCAGGGAGTTGAGAGAGATACATCCTCGCGGGGATGCCCAGCGGCGGACTGAGTGATTTTTGTTTTTATGATGAATCCTATCATAGTTCTTGCTATTTCAGGGAATATCCGAGTTTTCTGCCGCATATGACCTTTTCTTCCCCATGAGAATAGTCAAACAAAATCTGCCATTGTATCAGATGATAGTAATGTGCTCCTTAAAGTTAAGAATAAGAGAAAAGGTACAACTTTGACAAGGTTTTCCATCCAGATTCGATAAAGGTATGTGAGGCTAGCTAGTAAAGTAAAATGTGAATGAGCTTGTGAGTTATCAATGGCACTAAAGTGACTTGGAAATGCTTTCCAGAGGAAGTATTTTCTGAAATATTGTGTAATGGGCTAGGTTTCTTCCTATGTAGTCAGAGGAGGTTGCTTGACAAAGGTATTTACAACAAATATAAGTTTTTTGAAAGTAACTTAATGTTATAAGTTAAACAAAACAAAAAAAACAAAGACAGAACTATAAATGATTTATCAAAATGGAAGCAAAACAGGTGTGATAAAAATTTAAAGTAAAAACCAAAAGTCCATGGTTCATCCTCATGATTCCCTTCTCCTGCAATAGTATATGTGACACTCATGCTTTACATGATGATTCTCATGAGAAAAGAATTCCTGATAATATGGCCAGCTGTTAATTCTAAAACAAAGTTGCAGCAAACCCATGAGAAAAGAATTGCTTATGGACAAGTTTACATATAAAATTTCAGAAGACAACAAGATAATATCATGATAATATAACTTACAAAACTAACCATGAGCTTTTTCACAAATGCACAACCCTATGCTTAGTTGAAAGTTGAAACCTTCTTCAGTTGTTGACTATTAGTGAACCCCACTTTTGATGATCTGGCCTTAAACATGAAACAAAATGGCAAGTCTGTGAAAGCTAACAAGAACCAGGTGCATGTTTCGGATGAAGACTTGAAGTTTCTTGATGTCCTACATAACAAAGAAATCTAAAGAATAGGTGCAGTGAATGTGGTAATGTAATTGGAGAACGGTATTTGAAGAAGAGATATCCAAAAAAACAAGGGATACCCTATGGAACCTACCCTGGTTACTCTTAGCAGAGCCTTGCCAGAACTAAAGAAGTAATCTTTTTAGCATTGGAATTGTCTGATCCAAATGAAACATATTTGAAGAAGAGTTCTCTCAATCTCTCACAATAATGAAAAGGGTGATGAAATCTCCCTCTATAAAATCCACCTACTGTCATGCTATAAAGTGCATCACTCACCAAGCTCCAATTTGTACTGTACTTATGCACAACAGCACACAGGATGGTATCCTCCTGAGATGACCAAGAATCTGGAGATGGGATGCAGAAATAAAATAAGTGAAATCAGATAACTTAGAGGCAAACATTTTCAAAACAATAATAGCAGAAAGCTTGATTCATACACATTCAAAGGATTGAATATAAACCATAAACTTGATTAATGAAGAATACACAAAGTATCAAATTCCTAGATATAGACCTACTCAATCTTTTACAAAATTTTTTGTAACATAACAACTACCTATATAAAACAGATAAAATGAAGAAATGCTAACAGTTAGTGGAAACATTTTTATAGAACCACCAGAAAGTAACAAGATCACAAACAAGACACAAACGTTGGAAATATAGTAAATTGAACATATCACAAAAGAATATATGTTCATCTACTGGAATTCAAAAAACTATGAGAAATATAGTCATTTTCAATTGGAAATCATGATAGAATGATCATGTAGATTAATTTATAATGAAATGTGGAACCGGCACAAGGAAAATTTTAGTTAAGTTGAGAAGACTAGATGGCAACCCCCAAAAAACTGAAAATGTAGTTACCTGGTAGATTCACACGCATCATTATTCATACCATTTGACTCAGCTTCACGCTCAAGTTCTTCAATCAGCTGGACATAATTAAACATAATGGAAAAAAGTAAAAACAAGGTCAATTACTTGTAGGATGAGAAGGTAGTCGCCACAGCGCCTGAATTCACCAAATTAACAAGACAACGGTAGTGCATGCACTATCATGCATACGGCTCTGGTTTCTATAGATCTTGTGCCTTTGGGACAAGAAAATACCATGTAGTAATAATAATATATAGAGGATGACAAATAGTTAGAAACAAAGGTTTAGGTAGAGGGAATTGAGATATTCTCATCACTGTCATCGGTCTAATAATATTTCAGCAAATGCCTCACAGTCACAACTGCGTGCAATATCACTCAACCATTAGATTATATATATGTAAATCACTCGGAAGAGCACTCAAACACCACGTCTCTCCATGTTTCTCCTTATTTTGTTGGGTATCTATCATGAACAAATGTGCCAAATTAAGGTGAACGGTAAAAAGAGATAACCCGGAAGAATATGCATAAAATAATACATCTTCTTAAAAGAAAATTCATTTACTAGCTTCAAAATAATAGAATGCACAATATAATACAAAAACTACATTCCAAGAAAATAAAACCTTTATAATGAAAAAATAACATAGGAACCAACTATAATTTGAAAAAATTGTGAACTTTCTTTTTCTTTTCTATTACCAATCAGAGTATGCATTTCAAAAGATAACCCTCTTTGATTTATATAGTACACTAAAAACATTGACATGCTTCTATAACGTGAAAGCTGAATTGCCCAAAGAATATAATCATTAATACATCAATAAAATAAGACTTAAAAAATGATTTGTAAACTCACATAATCAGCCATAGCTCACTCTCTCCCTCATTCCCCCTCTGCTATGGGGAAGATCTATAAACTCACAAAAGCATGAATTCATGCAAAGAACCTCAATAAACTAATGGGAGGCATGCCATGTATGCTTCACCTTTTACAATGTTTGTTGTGCCTGAGGACGACAACTGTAGTCCTCTCTGAAGAGAGGTGACAAAAGAATACATACTCTAGACTCTATACTTATGAAGCCTAATGTCGATGTCTTGACTACAGGCATATAAAATGTGCGAGTGTGAAGGCTCTCAGAAGAGCAGGAGGCTGTAGAAAAGCATTGCCAACAACTGGCACTGCCTGCTTCATGACTTCAAATGCAATCAAAGTGACAAAAAGTTGTAGGGTAAACACACAAGTCATTTCACTAGGTAAAAGCATGTAAAAAAAAAGAGATGCAGGGATTGACACTTACTTCATTGGCCTATTTCTGGCAGCTCTGGCTCCTCCCATCCCCTCCATTCCACCCATGCCTTCAAACAATGACTCGAAGAGATCAAAAGAATTGCTAAAGTCCTGCATGTAGAAGGGAAAGTCCATAATTACCAAGGAATTTGCAAGTATACCAACACACTGAATTTATTCTCCTCTCATAAGAAACTTACCACCATGCCCATACCAGCACCATGCCCATACCATCACCTTCCAATCTAGCCTCCCCATACTTATCATACAAAGATCGCTTCTCATCATCAGACAATACCTACAAGATGGCACATCATGTTTCAGTTGACTGTAAAGACACTTGTAGCAACCCTGGTAAAATAGGATAAAATAGATTAAAGGATTGAGTAAATAAACAATAAGAAACTTAATATGAATGAGTAATAGCGAAAATGCAAATAACGCCTCTCCTCAGGGTGTGATTTAAATAAGTAATGCCTTCACATGAGGCGTTAATTTAAAAAGAGACGCCTAGACCTAAGGGCGTCAAATTTCTAAAGGATCGAAGAGTGTAAAAGGAAAGAATAAGGAACGCCCTCTTTCTGGTCGCGAATTATGAAATAAACGACACCACACAAGGCGTCAATTAGAATTAACGCCCTAATCTAAGGCGTTAATTTCGTTTGTGTTCCGTTCGAACTAGGAGATTATCTAGGGTAAGTTTCTGGATTGCTACGTGTTCGATTGATTATGGTAAGGACTCTATCACGGAAACTGGAGTTCTAATCAAATTCCAACCCTAAAGGATTCCTAGAACCCTATAAATACCCCTTCCAATCGAACCCTAATGGCTATTTTGTCGAAGGAAGACATATTGCTGTCTCGTGTGTGAAGAACAGGTATGTTCTTCTTCTTGTTTATCTTCAGTCAGGGAAGCATGAAGAATATTAATGCTTCTTCCTCTTCTTTCCCTGTAGGTGGCCTTCCTCGTGAAGGTGTTCCTGTCTAGCTGAAGAACGTGGGTTCTTCATCAACATCGTTTTCCCAGAAGACTCTGTTTAGAACAGAGTATTGTTTTCTCTTCACATCCTTCACGTTCCTTCACCCAGATCATCATCAGGTAGGTTTTCTCAAGAATTGTAGCCCAAACTAGCGTAAAATTTATGCTATTATCATCTGTTAGATCATGCATATAGTGTTACTGCGATTTTGAAGTTTTCTATGAAACTTTGGAAAGAGGCGACCCTCTCTAGGGCGCTAATTCAATTTCTGACAACTAACAGAAGTGTCGTCAATTCCACATAATTAATAAATACCCATGTTTAAAATTTAATATCTATGAAACCATGAATTTGATGTAATGCATGATCATATATATCGAATCCTGATATTTTCCTTGTCCTGACCATGTACCTTGTTTCCTGAAAATTTATTATCCTGGAAATTACCACTATTCATGTTAATCCTGGAAAAGAGTGAGTTAACGACCCCCAATAGGTCGTCTTTGATGAACGTGACGCCCCGCTCAAGGACGCTATTTTAAATTAAAGACTTAGAATAAGTCGTTAATTCCCTGAAATTACTGGAAGTTATTAAATTTTGGAAAAAAGTAATTAACGACACAGTGCAAGTCGTTTCTTTGTGAAATAACGCCCCTGGCTAAGGCGCGTTTTCCAAAAATATAGAATTAGGTAAATTTCAGCAATAATAGAAATTAAAGATGGGACGACTGTTCCAGAAGTCATCAAATAGTAAAGAAACGACCCACAAAAGGTCGTGAATTTATTAAGTAGTGACTTGTCTTAAGTCGCTAATTTCCTGTGTAATTATTTTATACTATTTTCTGTGAACCGAGGGTTTTATGTATATATAAATATAAGTATCTGGCACTATATTCCATCCCGTGAATATAGTCCCATGTTCCACGATGTTTTACCATTTACCCCTTAATTCTCGGTGATAGATGAACCCTCCATCGGACATTCCGTTCCTTTGGACCAGTAACTTTATCATAGAGACCTCCATAAGTCTCCTCGTAGCCTTGGATTCCCTCAAGGCCGACCGAGCGGGTTGTACCATAAAAACCTATTGCACTATTTTGCCATGTCACTCTATAGAAACATGGTATACCGGCCCTCATGATATGCTATGTGGATATCTTGAGAATATTCTTAATGGGATGTGGGAATCATGCCATTATTATGATGTTCTTGTGGACCTCAATTCTATATCAAATGACATGACCATCTATATATGGACACTTAATTGTCATGGTACCCAATTAGGGAACCAACTCCACCCAGTTGTATCGATACTCGTGTTTATATCGTTATTATCATCCTTATACATCAAGTTCAATTTTGAACTCTACTCTATCTTGAATATCCACAAGCTTTTCTTGAAATTCCATATTGGCTATACTATAAAGTGGATGTCTAGATCTATCTTTAATGCTGTGCATATAAGGGCCCGATCTGGTCCTGGGAGGAGCACCCAATAGTACTAGTGCACATGGGAGTTGTAATGATCACGGTGTCTAGCATTGCACCGAAGTACTTTCTCTTTTGATATTTGACATTCCACACTCTCTCGTTCTTGCGTGCGTGACTCGACTTGCGTGACTTTACTAGCATGGCCCGACACGGGCAAAGTACTTGCGTGAAATAGCCAATAATCTATATAGTCTCTCATGAATATTTCTTGTTTAAGACTCGCTTGGAAGTTTTGCACGACGTGTTATTCTATTCTTAGTTTTATTTCACTTGCTCAGTTATTTCTACATGCATATTGCATTTACATGTGAAAAATTGTAATTACTTAAACCCATTGCTAGTTCTTGAGATATAATTCCCTACTGAGCGTTCGCTCACTCAGTGTTTCCCTACTTTTCATGTAAGTCCGACGACGAGACTCAATCGGACAGCGAAGGTCAAGAGTGAAAGAGATTATAGCTTCTCAAAGCGTCAACTAGTCTTGTCTTTTCTATATTTCCTTGAGTCAATTTTTTACTTTTCTTTTTATTAAGTTTAGCATTTTCAAGGGATTGTAATAGAAATACTTTTGTGAAGGAATTAAAGGATTGGGTTATCTTTACTCTTGCGTATCTCTGATTTGGTGTCGAATACACTAATACTCTGATTGACATGATTGATATAAACTCGTCACGCGTTTTCGGGTATCTTCCACGCTCGGGGCGCGACAGTTTTTGTGGTATCAGAGCCTAGGGTATTCAATTCCTAGGAAACTCAAGTCCAAGGATAAGTCTGAACCTCTAACCAGTGAGATTGGGTAGAACCAAGGTTTAAAGTCAACATAGAATTAAAAGCCTTTTAACGCAGTCACATACTAATATAGCTATTGTAATTGTAGGATAATGGCTGCCGTACGTGCTCAATGGCGCAACATGCAACGCACTCTTCAAGGCATGACCCAGGCACTTCAACAAGTGGCACAAGGAGGTGCACATCGTGGAGCAGGAAATCTCCACCAAAGCTTCAAGAACATGAACCCTCCTAAGTTCATGGGATCCACTGATCCAGATGATGTCGAGCACTGGATCCGAGAGACAGAACATGTTTTTAGAGTCATACAATGTTCGGACCAAGAGAAGGTCCTGTTAGCCACATTTCAACTAGAAAGAGACGCCCGATGCTGGTGGGAGTCGGTAGAAGCCACATTAGATCAAGGACAAGTTACTTGGGAGGAGTTTGTTGAACATTTCAACAATAAATATTTCTCAGATCGAGTTCAAGAGAAGAAAGCCGCTGAATTTGCCGCACTTAAGCAACGATCTTTATCGGTGGCTGAATATGAAGCGCAGTTCTCAAGGCTATCTCGGTACGCTAAACACTTAGTTAGTACTGAGAAGATGAAAGCTCGAAGATTCCTTAATGGGCTCAGGCCCCAATATATCACACAACTGGCACCGATGGACATACAAGTCTATTCAGAGATGGTTCGACGAACCCAATTACTAGAGGATGCCACGGAACTATCTGATAGGATCCGTGGGAAAGACAAGAAGGAGAATGTTACTAGCTCCGGCACCTTGAAACCCAATTTCAAGAAGAGGCCAAGTAATGGAGGTACTCCCTCCCAGGAGCAAAAGTTCAAGAAGACCAAACCTTTCTCCATCACCACTACACCTTCTAAGGTGGTATGTAAGCACTGTGATAAGGCCGGGCACAAGGCCGAAGAATGTTGGAGGAAACTTGGAGCGTGTCTCCGTTGTGGGAGCCGTGATAATCGGATTCCCGACTGTCCCCTACTCAATGATCAAGCCGGTGACGGAAAGTGCCCGGTGACAAAGAATGCTCATCTCCAAGCTATTAAGGAGGCGGAACAAGACGAAGGCGGACTAGTAGAATGTACACTGAAAGTTAGTTCCAAGTCTGCACATGTCTTATTTGATACGGGTGCATCACATTCTTTTATTTCCAAGAAGTTTGCTGACCCACTACCTATGGAACTGGATTGGATGAAAATATTTTTATCTACTCCTCTCGGAAACGAAACTGATATTACTCACCATTATTAAAATTGTGAAGTCTTGGTAAAAGGAAGAAATCTTCCTATCAACCTCATATGTTTAGACCTAAAGGAATATGATGTCATATTGGGAGCAGACTGGTTATCTAGGTATGAGGCAACTGTGGATTGCCGTAACAGCAAAGTTACTTTCAAGGACTTTCCAGAACTAGTCTATTCTAGCCCTAAGAGTCAGAGCAAGTCACCTCTTATTTCGGCTCTCCGAGCTAGCAAGCTAATAAGGAAAGGATGTGTATCTTTTCTTGCATTTGTCACCATTAAGGAGACTAAGGAGACTAAGCTAGAAGACATCCCAGTTGTGCAAGAATTTCGGACGTGTTTCCGGAGGATTTGCCTGGATTACCTCCACAAAGAGAAGTGGCCTTCACCATCGACTTGGTCCCTTGTGCTGGACCAGTTTCTAAGGCACCATATAGGATGTCCTCTGCCGAACTCAAGGAGGTGAAGGAGCAATTGATGGAACTTCTCAAGAAGGGATTTATTAGACCAAGCACTTCCCCGTGGGGAGCACCTGTGCTATTTGTAAAGAAGAAAGATGGATCCATGACGTTATGCATCGACTATCGACAGTTGAATCATCTCACTCTCAAGAACAAGTATCCACTGCCGAGAATCGATGAGTTATTTGATCAAATATCTGGATCCATGTATTTTTTGAAGATTGATCTCAGGTCGGGATATCACCAACTAAGGATCAAAGATGAGGACATTTATAAGACCGCATTCAGAAGCAGGTATGGGCACTATGAATTTGTTGTAATGCCTTTTGGACTGACAAATGCCCCTGCTGCCTTTATGCAGTTGATGAATAGTATATTCAGGCCTCATCTAGACCAGTTCATAGTGGTTTTCATTGATGATATACTAATCTATTCAAAGACCAAGGAAGTGCACGAGGAGCATTTGAGAATAGCATTACAAATATTGAGGATGAATCAGTTATATGCAAAGCTCAGCAAATGTGAATTTTGGTTAGGAGAAGTAGCTTTCTTGGGGCATGTTATATCAAAAGATGGTTTATCCGTAGATCCATCAAAGGTTGAAGCTGTAAGGAATTGGGAAAGACCGACCAATGCTAGCGAGATCCGTAGTTTCTTGGGTCTTACGGGCTACTATCGGTGATTCATCAAGGATTTCTCCAAGATAGTCGTACCACTCACTAGGCTAACTCGCAAGGAGATACGTTATGAATGTAGTGAGGAATGTGAAAGAAGCTTCCAAGCTCTCAAAGATCATCTAACTACTACCCCGGTTTTAGCTTTACCAATTGAAGGCGAGAGATTCAAAATATACACCGATGCATCTGGCATTGGCCTCGGATGTGTTTTAATGCAACAAGGGAAGGTTATAGCCTACTCTTCTCGCCAATTGAAGAAGCATGAGGAGAACTATCTAGTTCATGATTTAGAATTGGCTGCGGTAGTATTTGCACTGAAGATATGGAGACATTATCTGTACGGAGTGCAGTTTATTGTATACTCTGACCATAAAAGTCTTAAGTATCTCTTCTCTCAGAAGGAATTGAATATGAGGCAAAGACGTTGGCTACAATATCTTAAGGACTTCGACTTCACTATACAATATCATCCTGGAAAGGGTAATCCTGTAGCCGATGCCCTCAGTCGAAAGCCGAGAGCACTATTAGCCAATTGTATGATTCAGGAGTGGAAGTTGCTAGAACAATTCTCTAAACTTAATATAAGCATGGACAAGGACAGTAGATGTGTCACATTATCCCATATGAGCATACAGCCAGACTTGCTATCCGAAATACAAGGACTTCAAGATAATGACCCAATACTAGTGGAAATCAAAGACAAAATAGAAGAACAAACTGATTTCAAAATAGCCCCAGATGGAAGATCGATGTTCAGAAATAAAACATGTATACCGAATTGCCCAGAGCTAAAGAAGAAAATCTTAGATGAATCTCACAGATCAAGGTACACGATTCATCCAGGATCAACTAAGATGTACCAAGATTTGAACAGGACCTTTTGGTGGCCCAATATGAAAAGAGAAATAGTGGATTTTGTGTCTCGCTGTCTCACATGTCAACAAGTCAAGGCAGAACACCAAAAGCCTGCCGGTAAGCTACATCCTCTAGATATTCCCAAGTGGAAGTGGGAGGATATCGGTATGGACTTCATTATGGGTCTGTCCAAATCAAAGGGACGATATGACGGAATATGGGTTATCATCGACCGATTGACCAAATCGGCACACTTCTTGCCAATCAAGAGTCGATGGTCAGTTGATGTTCTTGCTGCATTATACCTTAAAGAGATAGTCAGGTTACATGGAGTACCTATCTCAATCGTGTCTGACAGAGACCCCCGTTTTACTTCTCACTTTTGGAAGGGTTTACAACATTCACTGGGGACGAGACTTAACTTTAGTACAGCTTTTCATCCGCAAACGGATGGTCAAACCGAGAGAACTAATCAGGTGGTTGAAGATATGCTCAGAGCTTGCATCATTGATTTTGGTGGAAGCTGGCATGATCACTTGCCTTTGGTTGAATTTACATACAATAATAGCTACCAAGCAAGTATACAAATGGCACCTTTCGAAGCTTTATACGGAAAGAGTTGCCGATCGCCTTTATGCTGGGACGAAGTTAGCGAAAAATAACTATTAGGTCCAGACATGGTAAGGGATACCACTGAAAAGATCAGTTGATTAGAGAAAGACTTCAAGTTGCTCAGTCTAGACAGAAGGCTTATGCTGATACACGAAGAAGAGATCTCGAATTCCAAGTCGGAGATCACGTTTTTCTTAAGATATCACCTGGACGTGGAATAAGGAGATTTGGTGTTAAGGGCAAGCTTACACCAAGGTTTATCGGACCTTTTGAGATACTAGAAAGAGTTGGCGAGGTTGCTTACCGTGTCGCTTTACCTCCTCAATTGTCCAAAGTTCATAATGTATTCCACATATCAATGTTGAAGAAATATGTGCATGATCCGTCACATCTCATTGATCATGGAGACCTGGTGACTCAAAGGGATCGCACTTATGAACAAAGGCCCATGAAGATCCTCGATCGCGAGGTACGAACATTAAGGAACAAAATTATTCCCATGGTTAAGGTGCAATGGAGTAAATGTTCAGAACACGAAGCCACATGGGAGACCGAGGAGTCTATGAGGAAACGATTCCCAGACTTATTCTAAAAAGGTATGTATGCTACACTCTCCACGTTTATATGTGATGGAATTTGGGGACCAAATTCTTTTAAGTGGGGGAGGGTGTAGCAACCCTGGTAAAATAGGATAAAATAGATTAAAGGATTTAGTAAATAAACAATAAGAAACTCAATATGAATGAGTAATAGCGAAAATGCAAATAACGCCTCTCCTCAGGGTGCGATTTAAATAAGTAATGCCTTCACATGAGGCGTTAATTTAAAAAGAGACGCCTAGACCTAAGGGCGTCAAATTTCTAAAGGATCGAAGAGTGTAAAAGGAAAGAATAAGGAACGCCCTCTTCCTGGTCGTGAATTATAAAATAAACGACACCACACAAGGCGTCAATTAGAATTAACGCCCTAATCTAAGGCGTTAATTTTGTTTGTGTTCCGTTCGAACTAGGAGATTATCCAGGGTAAGTTTCTGGATTGCTACGTGTTCGATTGATTATGGTAAGGACTCTATCACGGAAACTGGAGTTCTAATCAAATTCCAACCCTAAAGGATTCCTGGAACCCTATAAATACCCCTTCCAATCGAACCCTAATGGCTATTTTGTCGAAGGAAGACATATTGCTGTCTCGTGTGTGAAGAACAGGTATGTTCTTCTTCTTGTTTATCTTCAGTCAGGGAAGCATGAAGAATATTAATGCTTCTTCCTCTTCTTTCCCTGTAGGTGGCCTTCCTCGTGAAGGTGTTCCTGTCTAGCTGAAGAACGTGGGTTCTTCATCAACATCGTTTTCCCAGAAGACTCTGTTTAGAACAGAGTATCGTTTTCTCTTCACATCCTTCACGTTCCTTCACCCAGATCATCATCAGGTAGGTTTTCTCAAGAATTGTAGCCCAAACTAGCGTAAAATTTATGCTATTATCATCTGTTAGATCATGCATATAGTGTTACTGCGATTTTGAAGTTTTCTATGAAACTTTGGAAAGAGGCGACCCTCTCTAGGGCGCTAATTCAATTTCTGACAACTAACAGAAGTGTCGTCAATTCCACATAATTAATAAATACCCATGTTTAAAATTTAATATCTATGAAACCATGAATTTGATGTAATGCATGATCATATATATCGAATCCTGATATTTTCCTTGTCCTGACCATGTACCTTGTTTCCTAAAAATTTATTATCCTGAAAATCACCACTATTCATGTAAATCCTGGAAAAGAGTGAATTAACGACCCCCAATAGGTCGTCTTTTATGAACGTGATGCCCCGCTCAAGGACGCTATTTTAAATTAATGACTTAGAATAAGTCGTTAATTCCCTGAAATTACTGGAAGTTATTAAATTCTGCAAAAAAGTAATTAACGACACAGTGCAAGTCGTTTCTTTGTGAAATAACGCCCCTGGCTAAGGCGCGTTTTCCAAAAATATAGAATTAGGTAAATTTCAGCAATAATAGAAATTAAAGATGGGACGACTGTTCCAGAAGTCATCAAATAGTAAAGAAACGACCCACAAAAGGTCGTGAATTTATTAAGTAGTGACTTGTCTTAAGTCACTAATTTCCTGTGTAATTATTTTATACTATTTTCTGTGAACCGAGGGTTTTATGTATATATAAATATAAGTATCTGGCACTATATTCCATCCCGTGAATATAGTCCCATGTTCCACGATGTTTTACCGTTTACCCCTCAATTCTCGGTGATAGATGAACCCTCCATCGGACATTCCGTTCCTTTGGCCCGATAACTTTATCATAGAGACCTCCGTAAGTCTCCTCGTAGCCTTGGATTCCCTCAAGGCCGACCGAGCAGGTTGTACCATAAAAACCTATTGCACTATTTTACCATGTCACTCTATAGAAACATGGTATACCGGCTCTCATGATATGCTATGTGGATATCTTGAGAATATTCTTAATGGGATGTGGAAATCATGCCATTATTATGATGTTCTTGTGGACCTCAATTCTATATCAAATGACATGACCATCTATATATGGACACTTAATTGTCATGGTACCCAATTAGGGAATCAACTCCACCCAGTTGTATCGATACTCGTGTTTATATCGTTATTATCGTCCTTATACATCAAGTTCAATTTTGAACTCTACTCTATCTTGAATATCCACAAGCTTTTCTTGAAATTCCATATTGGCTATACTATAAAGTGGATGTCTAGATCTATCTTTAATGCTGTGCATATAAGGGCCCGATCTGGTCCTGGGAGGAGCACCCAAAAGTAGTAGTGCCCATGGGAGTTGTAATGATCACGGTGTCTAGCATTGCACCGAAGTACTTTCTCTTTTGATCTTTGACATTCCACACTCTCTCGTTCTTGCGTGCTTGACTCGACTTGTGTGACTTTACTAGCATGGCCCGACACGGGCAAAGTACTTACGTGAAATAGCCAATAATCTATATAGTCTCTCATGAATATTTCTTGTTTAAGACTCGCTTGGAAGTTTTGCACGATGTGTTATTCTATTGTTAGTTTTATTTCACTTGCTCAGTTATTTCTACATGCATATTGCATTTACATGTGAAAAATTGTAATTACTTAAACCCATTGCTAGTTCTTGAGATATAATTCCCTACTGAGCGTTCGCTCACTCAGTGTTTCCCTACATTTCAGGTAAGTCCGACGACGATACTCAATCGGACAGGGAAGGTCAAGAGTGAAAGTTAGAGCTTCTCAAAGCGTCAACTAGTCTTGTCTTTTCTATATTTCCTTGAGTCAATTTTTTACTTTTCTTTTTATTAAGTTTAGCATTTTCAAGGGATTGTAATAGAAATACTTTTGTGAAGGAATTAAAGGATTGTGTTATCTTTACTCTTGCGCATCTCTGATTTGGTGTCGAATACACTAATACTCTGATTGACATGATCGATATAAACTCGTCACGCGTCTCCGGGTGTCTTCCGCGCTCGGGGTGTGACAACACTAATCATCCTCTTTCAACAATTAATCATGACCAGGCATAAAACCAAATCTCGTATGCATTACTGATCTCCTTAAACATATGTTCAGTCCCTGGATCTCTATAAAAAAACCAAAATAAAAGAGGTGATTTAAAAAATGAATGCATGCAGCAGACTTTCATCACTAAATTCTAACGAGGTACTCAAAAGCCGTGTACCAGGCTATCAAGTGCCTCAGGGAGAAGTCATCCACATATTTTCAATTAGGATTCATATTGGTTTCTAAAAGTCGAGAAGTTACAAACAAGAGTTAGAGTCCACTTGACCATAGAAGCAGGCACCGGCTTCCAAAGAAAAAGGTTAGGTGCTACATGGCAATCTTTGAAAAGAAAAGTGTGGGTCAAGTAATTCACATGAGAAAGTACCGTTCACACATGCTAAATTGGTTGAATAAGATCACTTATGTCAGAAGGATGATCTTTTTAGATTAGCAGTGCATTGTCCAATAGTGTTTGCAATACCAGTAAATGAATTTGAACTTTTATGTTAAAAAGGTAAAATAGCGTAATCTACTAGAGGTGAACATGAGAATTGCACTTGTTCACATCAGGATGTTAACTTATAGCCAATTTCCAATAAGCTAGACATTGAGAAATATATATATATAAACCTATTAGCAATTGTATTGAAGTATATATAACACAGAAATAGGTGATTGAAAAGAGACTAATGTTTTGGTTAAGAACCAACCAAATCTTGAATAGAGCAAATAAGAACAAAAGAACATGGAATTCATGGAACCTAGTCAGTACACTGCTCTAATTGCTCTCCATAGCTCTAAAAGCTAAATGGACAATTGATTGGCATTGAAAAGTACACTGCTTAATCATATCAACAAAGACATAAAGAAAGAAATTGACCTCTCCAGCACCAAGGAATAAGAAAGTGTGCTCAGCCAATGTTCCACTAACTAGCTTCAATGCTACAACTAGCCCTACAAGGACTATAGAAGTTGTTCCCTGCAATGACAGAGAGCTAAGAAGCTAAGACATGCTGGAAAAACAAAGCTTGCCGAGCAACACTCCATCTATTTCACTAAAGCTACTAACATAGCAACATTTCCAGATATGTAAACCTCTGAGTATATTACCCGAATATCATCATTGAAGACACGGTGACTTGTACCATACTTTGCAAGTAGTTTGAATGCATTGTGATTGGCGAGGTCTTCAAACTGAAGTGTGGTTTATTTCAGTGGCAAGAACAATGTAGTGAACTAGAAAAATCCAAGTGAGTCTAATAAGGTGACTAACCTACATAAGGACCTTCTCTCCATAATTATGCTTAACTGCAGTCAAGAATTATTGGAGAAGTTCATCATATTTTATGATGTACAAAGAAAAAAAAAGAAACAATGGCCAATAAACAGAAGCCCATAAAATAAAATATTTCCAATTGATATCCACAGTAGATATAAGCATGTACAATTATCATGTTCCTGACTAAGTGGCATGCTGGAGCCTATGGTCCTAATGAAGTGAATAGTAGCAAGGCCTTCTCCAATGGCAAAATTCCAAGTGATAAGGTATCACAGGAGAATTAAATACATTGAGGCTTCCAGGGAAAAGACTCGACCAAAATGAATATAAATCAGAAATGGATCTATTTGGTGACTGCATAAGATCCAAAGATCTAAAGGAGAAAAGTACAAAATCACAAATTTAAGAATCAGAGACATTATCAATCTTACATTGAACTACCAAATTTTGTGGATGGCTCACTTCCCCCTATACGAAGGAAAGGATCAACCAAGACCAACATCTGAGCACATTTGCACCACACCAGTGCACAAAGAACCAATTATTAGATCCGAAAGGGAGGGTGTAGAGGGGAGGGGTTTGCTTAAATGATGAAACCAGGGAGGATGCCAAGAGAAATTTGCCTGTCTTGCATTAATGAGAAAGGTCAAGTGGAGCAGAAGGAAACATAGATGTTGATGTTGTTGTGTAGTGGACAGCGGATCTAGAGGGGAGGGGTGAATAGATCAGCCCCACTTTTCGCAATGCGGCCCTCTAAACAGCTAGTTAAAATGAATTACAGCAGAATAGAAACTAGCTTCCAAGTATGCTATGATTCACTTAGCAAGATAAGCAAGAAATATAATAATTCGATCCTAAGCATGCACCTAGAACGATTCAATCACACAAGCAAACCACGCTAGACAGGATTTTTAAGGTGGTTCGGACTGAATCCTCAGCCCTACGTCCACCCCTCACCAAAACCCGGTGAGGCTTCACTTGTGCAGCGCACAGAACCGTAAATCGGAAACCACCGATTGCCTTCCTACTCACCAACAGTAGGGACGTCAACCGCAAATTGGAACACCCTCCAATTGCCTTCCTACTAACCACCGGTAGGGACGAATCACAACTTCAATGTTTGACAATATTGAAAGTAAAACAAATGTGAAGGAACTAAAACAAGAGATTGAGTTATGAGTGAAAATGAATTGGCCCTTGTATGGAATGTTGATCAGCAACAAGGCTCCTCTTGGCTTCAACTCAATCTTCTTGATTCACCCTTGATTGGATGAATGTTCTTCACGGAGTACTGTTCACGTGAACAGAACCTCTTCCTTCAATTCTTCTCTCTTGATCTTCTCTTTGAACTTCTTTGAATGAATGAAGGAGATGATGAAGCTACCTTGAACCTTGATTGCTTCTTTAGCTTCTAAGAGTTTGAATGCTTGAAATATCACCTTGGATGAGCTTGAAAGAGCTTGAATGGATGAAGATGATTTCCTTTGAAGAACTTGAATCAAACTGGCTTCCTTTGATCACCCTTCATGCCCTTGATTGCTTCTTGCTTTGTAGGAGGTTGCTTGGCTTCAGATCTGAGCTTGAATCACCTTGGATGGATGAAGAACTTCCTCCCGAAACACTGTTCACGGAGGTGCTACAGTAGCTCGAAAATGGGCTCCCTTGATCTCCCTTGAAGGCTTGAAGCATTAGGGTTTTCATCCCCTCATGTGTTGGTTTTATAGACCTTGAATGGTCTATAGACAAGCCTCAGACCAGATCCACAATTTGTGGGTGATTAGGTGACATTTGGATTAAAGAAATCCATGTTGAATGGCCCTTTTCGAAGTTGGAAACAAAGTCAACAATGAAGGCTCGGGGCTGGCGGTCGACCTGCAGCTCCTGGCGGTCGACCGCCACTGTAAAATGCTATAGACGAATGGCCCCTGGGAATTCCGGTCGACCGCCACTGAGAAACGTGCAGACTTGGGAGTCCCTGGCTGGGGCGGTCGACCGCCCCTGTGCTGGCGGTCGACCGCCAGCTGGGCAGAACCCGGGTCACCCCGGTTTGGTCCGTTGGCCACACCAGCTCCGTCGCTTGAGTCTGTTAGCCGCCCGTTCATGTTTGTGGCATCGACCTTGATTGTCTTGAAGTTTTATTACTGAGTCTTCAAGCCAAATTTTGTTCCGGGGGCTCCGCCCCCGGAAACCCCCGCAAGGGGCGATCCCCGCGACCTGACCGCGCAGGTCGATCCGCGTGCGAGGGCGCAACATTGAGCTTTCATGTGCATATCTGTCATGAACAAAACATCACATATGTCAGTCATAAGATAGTGGAAAAGAACAATGACTTATAGTGTTTAGCCATTATCAAAACTAAGAATACCAAATGACTCATATGATCATAGATTGATGTCGAATGACCTAATTGATCACATGATGACTCAAATGACTACAGGGGCACAACAGATGTAAGATGACATTTGGTGACTGAAGTAGAACTAGATAAGGCACGTTACACAAGACTGAAGAATATAATCCCAAAAATGACGAACAACGGTTGTCATAAAAGAAATAACAGAATGGAAGGTCAAAAAGGGAAACCAAAAAAGGCATCTCATGGATGAAATGTAGCAAATATCTCATTTAAATTTTAATTGTGAATTTCTCGTGTCAATGCAGCAGTCTTTTGTTGGCCATTGCCTTGGACTCTCATGAAAAACAAACATATGCATGAAGCTTTGATCTCCCAAGCAGTAGGTCATAGTGTCATACAACTATCTTTATGTGCAATAGATACACCACCATATTGTATCTGCTTCAACATAATTTCTGAAAAACACAAGAAACAATAGGATGCACACATTTAATATTAAAAGAGGCATTATATAATACTCATAGATTAAGATGATAAAAGAGCTACAAAGACAGCAAAACTGAAGTAGACATTTTGTCCACTTGGAGCAGTAAATGTTCCATGGAAAAGGCTTGAATTCAAAGTAGAGCCTGTCTTTCTAAACTAAATTCTTGTTCAAATGCTGGAATCCAATCTACAAGCTCCCAAAAAATATATACACAACAACCATCCAATTCCTAAAAAAATCTATCTGAATTTGAAAAACATTTTTGCTGCTGAAACGGGCCCATCTAATCATCTGGAAAACTTCTAAATATCATATTGTTCTCTATTTAACAACTCATGTAGTGTCGCTTATATCCTTCTCCCAAGCTTAAGAATTGCAGATGAAATCCATTGACCACATGCCTGGCCAGACGTGGAGGAAGGATCAGATACAAGAATTGGCATTGTTGGAGAAGAATTAAATGCCTCTGAACTTAAAAAGAGTAAAATTCTAGTGGATGTGTCTCTATTAAGCAGAGGGCCATATGTAGCATAGTTGTGCCCGGTAATCCATCCACAGTCAACAGTGCACCTTTGGTCAGAAAAGAAGAGATAAAAACTCACCTGATTTAAGACAAACCCTAAGATAATTGACAATAAGAAACCTTACAAGCATACCAGTATATATCTGAGGGCTTGTAGTAAAATGCATACTTAAATCCAGTTGTAGTATATGCCATATAACCCCGTGTTGTATGCAAATCACCCTACGAAACTACTCCATGTTTACATGTACTCTAAGAACAAAAGCATTACAGCAATAATAAAAGGCAGAAAGGAGTCACCTTTAGGATGCCAGTACAACCACTAGTGTACAAGAGAGACAAGGGATCTTCTGCATCCATCCACTCCACAACACAGGATGTTGGATATTTTTGAATCACATCTTACAAATGTGAAGTTAGATGCAAAATCTATCACAACAAAATTTTAAGCAATAGCCACAAAGTCATTGGGTGTCTGTTATGGCATTTCTACTTATTACTAGATTTACTACCATCAAAACATTAGAAAGTCATTTCTCCATTTTTAACATCTTTCTTACAGAAATGTCACAAAGTGATATTCTCAATTAACCAATATTAATCTTCTTAATATTTACGTAGATCGACAAAAAAAATCACAAATCACAATTAGTCAAAATATTCATATGATAGCACATATCAAAAGTTTTATAAGAGACGAACATTAGGATAGGACAGGAATTCACCCTACACGACGATGATGACGACGACAATGACATTCTGATTTGCCTCAACAGATTGTGATGTACCAGGAAAGAAAAAGCAAAGGCAGAAGAGAGGCTTGCACTGCACAGTGGGCCACCGCTACGCGTCGGTTTTCACTTGGCGATCATTTAGAGGATGAAGTCATCATAGCGGATGTTGCCGTCGGGGTCGACGTCGACCTCGCAGATCCATTCATCGAACTCCGCGGGCTCGAGCTTCTCGCCGATGCTGGTGAGGATGTGGTGGAGGTCGGCGACGGTGACGTAGCCGGTGCCGTCCTTGTCGAGGACACGGAAGGCATCGCGGAGCTGGCGGTTGAAGGGCTCGGGCTTGAGGTGCATGCACATCAACTCCAGGAAGCGGGGGAAGTCGAAGGGGGCGGACAGGCCCTCCCACGCCACGATGTCCTTGAGCTGCACCTGGGTGGGGTTGCCCCCAGCGAGCGCATCAGATCCCAGGTCCGACACCACGATCCGGCCGTCCCCGTCCGTGTCGAACAGCGAGAACGCCTCCCGCATCGGCTCCACCTGCTCGTCCGACGGCTCCTTCCCACCACCCATCACCTCCCCCCTCCCCTTCTCCTCTCCGTGCACGATGCCCCACCACAGGCCTGCGGCGGCGGTGACGGCCATGGGGCCTGGAGGTGGGGGGAAGGGCCCGACAGCTAGCAGGACACCGCGAAGGAGTGAGCGGGGGTGGGAAGAGAAGCAGGGAAAGGATTGGTGTGATCTGAGGAAAATCGGATGTTAAGCTGAGAATAAATGAAAAACATCGAGTGGCAATTTTGCCGCCATCCGTGTGGCCCTCAATTCCTACGTTTTTAGATTTATTATTATTTTTTTAAAGTGATCTATTCCTACATTTTATTAAAAATGAAAAAATATCTAAGATCTATTCACACATTACTCACAAAATCGTAGGAATACCATACAATTTATGACGCTTTATAAAAAAACGTAGGACTAAGATAGGCATATACCTACATTATAAAAAAACGTAGGGAATTTACCTACGGATTTTTAAAAGCATAGGAATAAGCTGTATATACCAACATTTTTCGAAGGCGTAGGTAAAATTCGTGGCTATAGGCCAATTTTCTTGTAGTGTAAGTGAGAGACTCCCTGCTCGAAACTGGGTCCTTTAGTTGACTTAACACTGTTAAGAAAGAATAAAGCATTTCATCAAACACCTTATAATCATGTGACAGAATATTTGAACAGTGCTAAATGCAAATATGCACAGACTTGGAATATGCAATAAAGACACCGTGCACTGACCTTATTATGCAGTATAAGAAACATTCACCGACCTCTATATGCATAGGTGAAAATGTGCACAGACCCTTACATACGTGTGGCAAAACATGCACTGACATGTACTGACCTAAGTGTGCTAAGTGCAAAGCATGCACGGACCAATGTGTGTTATATGTGAAACATGCACGGACCTCATATTGCACAAGGCAAAAGATGCACTGACTTGAGTTGTGCAAGCTGCACGTATGCACCGACTTGTTATGTGCACAAAGCAGACGTGCACGGCCTTGCCACAAAGTATGCACCGACCTTGCTCTGCCTAATGAAAGATGTCCACTAACCTTGTTTAGCACAAGGCAAATGTGCACAGACTTGAATATGCACAAGGTAGAGAAAGGTGCACCGACCTTCTTCTGCCTAATGAAAGATGTGCACCGACCTTGTTTAGCACAAGGTAAATGTGCACAGACTTGAATATGCACAAGGCAGAGAAACATGCACCGACCTTGTTCTTCAATATGCATGATATAAAAACCTGCATCGACCGTATATATGCATGGAACAGAAACTTGCACCGACAGTGTATATGCATCATGAGTAAATATGCACTGACCTTATATGCAGACATACAAACTATGCACCGACTTTAGTAAGACTAAGGTAGATGTGCACCGACCTTGGTCCAGCATGAACTGGAACATGCACTGACCGTATATGCAAAATGCTCAAAACATGCCTTGACCTACATGAATGAACCGTAACGTGCATTGACCTTATATGTCACACATACTTAGAAAAATGCAAACAGATATGATTGAAGTATTTATTCATTTCAGTCTCAACATGATTCATTGATTGTCATTATCAAAACTAGGGTTCCAACAGCCAGACCCCGCACCGACTGGGGCACATGAAACCAACAAGTCAGGCACCACCTCAGCCTCTTCGAACATCCAAGGGCACAACACACCCGACACACTCCGCACATGGAGAAACACACGATCCGCAATAGGAAGATCCCAAATTGGCACCTACTCGGGTCGACAGCTTCTCCAGCCACAGGACACCGAGCACTATCTACGAGAAGCACCTCACACCTCAACTTAGATGGGAACACACTGCCAAGCACAGTTGGCCACAACTCTTTCATCGGCTCTGCACCGCCAACGACACGCACTCTCAAGCCGAACGCCACAATACTCAGCAGCCAACACCAGTCCCAAAACCAATGCCCGACCGGGCACCAATGAACACCAAGGGGCACCTTACAAACAACCGCTAGGGCTTCACCAATTGGAAACCACCACACATGACAACTAAGTCACAGTGCCCATACACGCACATCGATCCCTTGCATAGCACCCTCCGAGCCAAGGGAACACTACAATCTGGATAGCGGTACTGATAGAAATGTATGCCCTACAAGCCAATCACATGAGATGTGATGGTGACATTTCTTGTAATATCTTATTCATATTTATATTAATGGAATTTATTCATTGCATTTAATTTATGTTATAGATTTGAATGTAATGAAGTCCCTGAACATGTGTGATGATGGCTGGATCATAATGAGATTATGATAATGAGATCAGTCATCCAGATGCACATGTTTTAGATGTTCCCAGTCATAGGATCTTCGAGAAGGGACATTGAAGATCCTGATAGATTGGCACACATGATACTTACTCATATGATGGATGTGATTGTTCTCATAGTCATCAGTGTGAAGATACTGAAGTACGTGTGTGGGTGCTCATTAGCGAAATGAGTTCACTGAACTGACTCGATCTAGAATCCCTGCATGGTAATCATACTGACTGTCAATCAGGGTATTCTATGTCTCAGTAGTACAGTTGGATCTTAGACCTAAGTCACTAAAGATGTCTTGAATAAAGGATGTTGAGTATTTGATTACTGACTTATGGACTTCTGTTAAGTGGTCTTGTACAGTTAGTTATTCGGACTCAGTGGAACTCGTGTGAAGGGTATTAGTTTGACAACATGGGATCATTCACTCTCAGTATGATATATGAGAGAGAATGCCCTACGGATCTGTACTCGGGAAATCCCCTGGCCAGGGTACAGGAGTTCATTATGAAAAAGGCATTTTTCTAATGAACCTGTTTGGAGTACAGGATTCAGTTGAGCCGGGACTCAATAGGGTTTGACAGTTTGACCATACCCTAGTCCTGGTGGGGCATTGGATGAATGAGGATCTATAGCTGTGTGGAATCTGTAGACGGAAAGGTTCCAGAGTGGGTTGCTTATCCCCAGTGTCTTTTGGGATCACGAAGCGTTGCTTGGTGCTTTTCGTGATTGGAAAGTCCGCTAATTCAATTAAGAGTTAATGGATAGAATTAATTAAGTTAAGAAGGAGTTCTTTACTTAATGGGCTAGAAAACAAAACAAACTATTAGACCTAGAGGGTCACACACAATAGAGTATTAGACAGACCGGGATGGGTGGACTTTATAGACTATTATTGGGTTTTTGTGAAAAATGTCAAGGGTCTATAAATATACGCTGAAGGGTGAAACCCTGGCCAAGCTACAAGGTTGAACCCTGGCCTCCCTCTCTCCTCTCTCTCTCTCTCCTAGGGGTGGCCCCCCTTCTCTCTCCTTCCTCCACGGTGGATGGTTGTGTTGAGATCGAGTCGGCGCATGGAGATCATGGAGGAGATCATGTCTGCTTCCACTGCTCGTGTGGATACGACTAGAGGCTGGACACTTGAACGGCTCGCGACTCCGGGATCTTCCTCTCGTTCATCTTCGAGGTTTTGGGAGATTCTCAACCCCGCAAAGGTAAAGAATCGTTCTTCACGTTGCAAGATTAATGATCTTGTTTGATTTTGAAAAATCGGCAATGATATGCAATCTATGGTTTCGGTGATTTCCGCCGTGCATTCTGGTCAGAACCTTACAGTGGTATCAGAGCCAGGTTGCTAGTTTGATCAAGATTGACATTATTTTATTATTTTTTATCATTCCCGTTCTTGCATGGGGCTCAATGTTTGTCGCTCGATTGGGTCGCTCATGGGATGAGCAACGGCCGATTGATGCTAGGGAATTGTTCCTGGATCAAGAGGATCAAAACGTACATTCTTGTGCGGTGTTTGACCCACCGGCGGGCCCGAGTTGATCTCATCTCCACGGCCGCGGTCGCTGTTCGTGCGCAATGAGGATGGCCTTTTCAGGCCTTGGATCCTTGATTACCGGTGCCCATGGGGCTGGTAAGGGGCCCTTGATGGTCCTCCACGGCGTGCGACGGCATCCGGTGGCGAGGGGTGGCCGGCGAAGCTTCGCGGCATCGTCCTCCGGCGTGGAAAATGCAGACGAGATCTTCCCGTCGCGTGTGTGGTCACCGGCGACGGTGAGGGTGGCAGAGTAGCCAGGAGCGGTCGGCGATGTCCGACGGTGAGGGTGGAGGGCCGGGGAGGGGAGAACCCCCTTCGCCTGCGTCGCGGCGGCTGCTAGGGTTTTGCCCTAGCCCCCCCGCTAACGGGCGGAGAGGGTGACCCCTCTGCGGGTCTCCCACGGGTCGGATCTGGCCCGCGCCAGATCCAAACCCATTAAGCTACACCCCCTTTTAATTTTTTTTGGATTTAAACATATAAAGAGTTTAATATGTGTAAAAAATTCAGAAAAATTCTAGGACAATTCTGAAAAATATTTTAATGGGTTCTAAAATAGTTTTAGTAACTTATTAATTTAGTTTTCATTATTTGTCCCCTAGTTAATTAGTTAATGGAAATTTCAAAATGGTTTTAAGTATTTCCTATTATCTAATTAACTAAAGTTAATTACTATAAGAATAAGATTCTTATGAGGTTAATTAACTGGAAATTATCATTGAGCCCATGCAGTGAATGTGAATGATGGTGGTCTAAAGTTGTTTAGACTTATTTATTTTAACTAAATTGTTTAGTTGAATGTTAATATGTGTGATTTCAAAATTAATTATTATATTTTGAAATTATCGTTATCTCGATGTAATTTTGTGATAATTACTGTAAGACGCATGTAATGTGTCTTGTGTGTAGATGGATGATCATGGACTTAGAAATCATGTGATGATGCTCTTTATGGTGAATGGTTATGTGTGATGTGATTATTAGGGCCTGCGTGCCTCCTTCTCTCTCTCTTATTAATTCGGGTTATACATTCTATCTCCCTCCTGTATTGTACTCCCCTTGACTGGTTCAAGGTTTCTTATTATTATCTGATGTATATTTATGGGTCTACGTGCCCAATTACAAATTTACTTGTAATAATGAGAAGCGGAAGGAGACCGATTGCGAGGACCTTGGGAGATTCTTCACATATTGTGGGACCATTGGATGCTCCATGTTTTTTCTATTTGACATAATTGTATGCATTACCAACTGGCTCTGGTAATATGTTTTAGGAGCTTAAGGTCCATGATCATCCATTGGTATTATTACATATATATGATATATGTGGATGTGCTACTTATTACACACATATATATATATTTAGAGTATATATGATACTCCAAATTCTTATATGTATGTAGCACCTATATTGATGAGACCAAAATTTAATTAAAACCTCTCGATCTCATATTATGTTGTAAATGTGAGGCATTAAGAATGACCCACGTAGCCTTCCGTTGTTATAGTCTAAGTGAGCTGCTCTTAGACTGTGTGGATTTGTTGTGCTGTCACAAGGCCCTCACAGCAAGGGGGCAGAGACTTGACTAAGGCTTAGGCCAAACTTTGGGATGGGTGCCGGCATGACTTTGTTGTGTTGTCACAAGGGTCATATCTTGAACCCACTCTCATAACGTAACAACGGGTCTAACCTAACCAAACTTTGTGATTTGTTGTGTTGCCATAAGGTCACAAGTAGTCTGGAGGTTGAATATACCAGGAGTTGCAAGGAGTTGCAATTGGCAAGAGTTTCCTACCCATTAAGTATGAGGTGATTTGTTGTGCTGCCCCAAGGCTACTACCATAATGTTAATGGGATTCTGGTCCCACTAGGATACAACTGGGGTATCCCGTCTTTGCACAATGAGGGTTGTGCAAATTCATCAAAAATTAGTGGGAGTTATAAAATTAGGATTAAAGACCATATCTTATTTTTTATTTAATGAATATCTACATGTTATCTAATTATTACAAATCTTCTCTTGTAGACTTCTATGGCGAACCACCCGTTACGCGGCATACTTGATGCCAACAGGCTTACTGGTCCTAACTATAGTGACTGGCTCAGGAACTTGAGAATTATTCTCACTGCTGAGAAGATAGCCTATGTTTTTGATCGGCCTGTACCTCCTCTTCCTGCCGATGATGCTGAAGAGGGAGAGATCATTGCTTACGATAAGCATAAGGATGATGCCACACATGCCCAATGCTATATGCTTGCCTCTATAACAAATGAGTTACAGAGGCAACATGAAAAGATGGATGCCAGATCCATTCTGTTTCACCTTGAGGAGCTCTTTGGAGCTCAAACTCGAACAGAAAGATATGAGATATCTAAGAATCTGTTCGGGGTAAGAATGTCTGAGGGAACATCTGTGCAGACACATGTTCTCAAGATGATTGAGTGGATCTAAAGGTTGGCAGAATTAGGATTCGACATGAATAAGGATCTTTGTGTCGATTTGATTCTACAATCTCTCCCTAGTTCATTTTCCCAGTTCACTATCAATTTCAACATGAACAAAATTGAATGCTCTCTGGCGGAGCTTCTAAACATGTTGAAGACTGCTGAGAGCACCATGAACCGGAAAGCTCATGTGATGCTTGTTGGTAAGACCAACAAGAAGAGGAATTTTCAACAGGCCTTTAAGAAAGGTAAGGCAAAGAAGAAGGGTAAACATGTAAAGGCTACCAAGAAAGAAGAGGCTAGCAAGGACAAAGGCCAATGCTTTCATTGCCATAAGGATGGCCATTGGAAGAGGAACTGCAAGTTTTACCTTACAGAGAAAGCAAAGCAGAAGCTTGGAGAAGCTTCAAGTATGTTTATGATTGACCTTAACTTGTCATATAGATCCACATCATGGGCATTAGATACTGGATGTGCATCTCATATCTGTAATGATTTGTAGGTTCTGACAAGTAACAGGTGATTGAACAGAGGCGAGGTTGATCTACGACTGGGAAATGGAGCAAGAGTTGCTGCACTTGCAGTCGGGAGTGTGAACCTTAAGCTTTCCTCAAGAGCTACATTAAAGTTGACAGACTGTTATTATGTTCCTTCTATAATTAAGAATATTATTTCCATTTCATGCTTGAATAAATGTGGATTTATTGTGAGCTTTGGGAATAAAATGTGTTTTTATTATTAAATGGTGAATTGTTTGCCAGTGGGAGGTTAATTAATGATTTGTTTTTATTAGATGTGGATACTCATGTTATGTGTGTGGATGGACCTCTTAAGAGGAAGAGGAATGATGTGAATCAAGCATACCTTTGGCATTGTAAGTTTGGTCATATTAGTGAGAAAAGATTTAAAAGGTTGTGCAAAGATGGATATGTTGATCCATTTGATTACGAATCATTTGCAACTTGTGAATCTTACCTCATGGAAAAAATGACCAACTCTCCATTTACTGGACATGGAGAGAGAGCTGGTGAGTTGTTAGAACTCATACATTCTGATGTATATGGACCTATGTCCACTCAAGCCAAAGGGGGTTACTCATACTTCATTACTTTCACTGATGATTTCTCTAGGTATGGATATATGTACTTGATGAAGTACAAATCCGAGGCTTTTGAGAAATTTGTGGAGTTTAAGAATGAAGAAGAGAAACAAATAGGAAAGAGTATTAAAACTCTTCGATCTGATCGAGGAGGGGAATACTTGAGTACGGAATTCAGACAATACTTAAAGAATAATGGTATATTATGCCAATGGACTCCTCCTTACACACCTCAGTTGAATGATGTGGTTGAACAGAGGAAGCGTACCTTATTAGATATGGTACAATCAATGATGTGCTTTGCGAGATTTCCCTTGTCGCTCTGGGGCTATGCCCTAGACACTGCTGCTCACTCATTAAACAAAGTTCCTTCCAAATCAATTTCTTCCACTCCATATGAGATATGGAAAGGAAAGTAACCAAACCTTAAGAATGTTAAGGTCTGGGGTTAAGCTGCCCATGTTAAGAACACAATCCTAATAAACTGACATCCAAGACTGAAAGATGCAGGTTTGTGAGATATCTTAAGGAAACTTCTGGATATTATTTCTACCAGCCTAGCGATTAAAGAGTGTTTGTAGCTAAGCGAGTTGTGTTCTTAGAGGAAGAGTATATCCTTGAAGGAAACATTGGGAGTATGGTAGAACTAGAAGAGGTTCTAGAACCACAAACTGGAGCTGCATCTTCTCAGGAACCAGTTCAGGATGGCACACTAACTGTGCGTAGGTCTGGCCGTGTACCTGTCCAACCAGAAAGATATGTGGGACATATCTCTGATGGTGGGGACAAGGCACACGATGATGAGGATGATGATCCTAAGACCTATGAGGAGACAATAAGTGGTATTGACTCCTGGAGATGACAAGAGGCCATGAAATCGGAGATGGACTCCATGTACTCCAACCAAGTTTGGAACTTGGTAGATCCACCCGAGGGTATAGTACCCATCGAATGTAAGTGGATCTTTAAAAGAAAAATTGGAGCAGATGGAATGGTTGATACCTATAAGGCTAGGTTGGTTGCGAAGGGATATCGTCAAAGACAAGGAGTTGACTATGACGAGACCTTCTCACCAGTTGTCATGACTAAGTCCATCAGGATTTTACTTGCTATCACTGCGTACCATGATTATGAGATCGGGCAGATGGATGTAAAGATCGCTTTCATCAATGGACACCTTGAGGAAGTGGTGTATATGATATAGCCTGAGGGATTCATATCCAATGAGCACTCAGATAAGGTATGCAGGTTGCTAAGATCCATTTATGGATTGAAGCAAGCGTCCCGTAGTTGGAATTTATGATTTGATGAAGACATCAAGTCTTATGACTTCGATAAGAACAAAGATAAGCCGTGTGTGTATAAGAAAACATATGGTAGTGCAATCACCTTCTTGGTCCGATATGTCGATGACATACTACTCATTGGGAAAGATGTAGGTATGTTGTCATCAGTTAAAGCCTGGCTGTCTAAGCACTTCTCCATGAAGGATTTGGGAGAAGCATCCTATGTATTGGAGATCAGGATCTATAGAGATAGATCAAATATGATGCTAGGCTTGTCCCAATCTATGTACATAGATTCTATTGTCAAAAGGTTTGGCATGGAAAACTCCAAGAGAGGTCTCATACCGATGAGTCATGGAGTTTACCTCTCTAAGAAAATGTCCCCTAAGACTCCTAAAGAGAGGGGGCACATGACTAGGGTACCTTATGCTTTTGCCATAGGGTCCATCATGTATGCCATCTTTGTTGTGTCCCCTGGTTTTGATCATAACAAACCACAGTTCATTATTGAATGTGTTGGGTCCCGAGGTACAAGGAGTAGAATCTAGAAGGTAGGGTTGAATAGATCCCTTTACAAAACTATGTCCAATTTAAATCTTATCAGATTTCACACAGTGGAAAGCTTACTATCGATGATGTGTGAAATGATCAATCATGAACCAATGATGAAATAAGTTTAAACAAATGAGATATGCAAACTGAAATAAGTCCCTGTGATGGAGACAAGCACACAATCCAAACTGTAAGGCACACGGGTTTTGAGGTGGTTCGGGACCACAGCGGGCACCCTACGTCTACCCCTCACCGAAACACCAGCACGGGGACAACACCCAAAGACGGAGCAATGCTCCAACCACACGTAGGACAAGCCTGCACACACGGAGACATGCTCCAATACGCACACACAGGTTTGACCCTGCACAACCACAGGGATAAACCCCAAACGTCCTGGGTCTGAAACCCAGCAACACACACACACACTCAAATAATGCTCAGCTCCGAGCCTGTGCAAACCTTGTACAGTAATACACACACAATGATATATCATTCAAAGGTGCAAAAATAAACAACAGATAAGCTTGACAACAATTGGCAGAAAATAGTTTCAATGAAAAACTTTCTAAACACAAAAAATCGATGCTCAGATTCCTTGCAACAGCAGGCGAGATTCTTATTCCATGTCTCTGCTTCTCTCTTCACTCGTTCTTCAGTGGATGAGGCTTTTTCTTCACAGTTCCTGCTACCCCAGCAGGTTCACCTTTGTCTTCTATCTTCTCTTGCAAGCACTGCTGGCCCTTTGTATATCTAGATCTGCAGCTTCGTCTACAGCTCCCTTTCTCTTCTTCTTTGCAGCCTCTCCTCTTCCTTCTCTTCTGTCTTGCAACGCAGGTAGCAGTAGCAACACCTTCTTCCTCTTCTTTCTTTTGGCAACGAAGGCAGTAGTAGTAGCTCCTTCTTCTTCTTCTAGTAACGAAATCGGCAACAATGGCTCCCTCTTCTTCTTCTTCTTTGGACGAACTCCTCCTGCTTCGAATGTATCTTCTTTTTCTTTTTCTGTATTCGTCATTCTTCACTGATGGAGAACCATTAGCATTTATATGGGATTCAGATCGCAGAGAGAATGGCCATTGATTGGCCCTTTGTAGATGAGGTACGAGGCCCTCCTATTGGACAGTAAATGAAGACCAGGTAGTACTGTCCACGTAGGAGTCTTCTTCCCAAGAAAAGAGGTGAACCGTACAGAAGCTTCTTATTCTTGCATATGATTGGTCCAGCAGAAAAAGTTAATTTAACTTTTCATAAATACCTTTATAACCTTGGACCATCGAACCAACATCCTCTGCAATGATAGGGGCCTGGAGTTATGTGCCCAAGCCATCCCACATGATAGAATCGAACCGCCCAAACTAGAGGACAAAATCGGTTCTGGGTTCGCCAAAAGAAGTGTCGACTCTAACTGTCGACACTATTTTTACCATGTTCTGTCTGCACTACAGACAGCAGCCATGTAAGAAAGTGTCGACAGTTAGAGTCGACACTTGCTTCTTCTTCAGCCTGAACCTTCTGAAAAATAGTGTGCCTTCCTTACCTTGGATCACGTGCCCATCACTGCTCACCTGGGATCATGTGCCACTTGCTAGCTGTACCAATGATTTGCTGAACCCACGTGACTGCCTTGAGTTCGCACAGTTTCACTTAATTGGCGCTGCTGCCAACCAAGTATTCATTCAAGCATTACATCAAACACCTTACCATCAACCTTATAGTCATATGCTTCGACTTTAGTTTGATTCATAAGTTATTCAGCTGCACCTACCTCACATAGTAATATGCTCAGACCTTTAAACAATTCACAAACCTTTTCTTGTAGTGGAATGAAGTTCATTGACTTTGGAACCAAATGTGCATGGACCTTGTGGTCATAAGTGCACAGACCTTGGTTTGTCAAAAGTAGACATGCACAGACTTCATGCTGCATGCTCAGGCAACTAGCAACGACCTTGCTTGCACCGCTACAGTACCATGCACCGACCCTCTTTATATGATCAAACCTGAGCTTCATATTTGCTTGGACTTGTACAGTGACTAGCGTCAACCTTCATGGCTGACGGACCAAAGGTGCACCGACCTTATTTTTAGTTGATAGCTTGAGGTATCATCGACCTTTGCCTAGTCAGTAAGCATTGCACAGACCTGAGCTCTGTGCTGGCCAGAGTTGCACCGACCTTGGTATGTGCTAACTGGATGTGCACCGACCTTTGTTGTTGAAGTGCGAGACTAGTATCGACCTTAAGTTCTTCTCCAACTAAGGTAACATCGACCTTAGTGCTTGTGCTAGCGTTAATGTGCCTCAACCTTAGTTGTTGGTAGAAGGCGATATGCATCGACCTTACCTCCTAGCATCGACCTTAGTCTGTGCAGATTGGGATGTGCACCGACCTGGGTCTGTGCAAGCTGGAATGTGCACGAACCTTGATCTCTTTCAGCTTAACTGATTTTCCAAGTCTTGACTTAACCTTTGCCCTTTCTTCAGTGGACTTTTACTTGTTGACAGTGCATTGACTTCTCTGACCATGTTGACCATTTTTGTTGACTTTTTGTTCACTGTGCATTGACTTTTTGTTGACTGTGCATTGACTTCTCCTTTCCTCAATTACTTAACCTGTTGTGTGCAACTTGAACACCTCTACAACATAAGCAGAAGTATGAGAGCAATATGCATGATTCTTTATCTACAAAGCACAATGATTGATCAAGTTAAAGAGTATACATGACTTATAGTTTTGTCATCATCAAAACATAGGGACACAACAATCTCCCCCTTTTTGATGATGGTAAAACTATGAGTCATTACAAGTCATTTCAATCACTTTCAATTAAATAACTAACTAGCTCCAATCAATGAATCATCAAAAACCTCTATGCATCATGCATCACTCCATTCTTATGACCTCTCAATGACCTTAATGACTTACAAATTATTCTTCCCCTTTGACAACATCAAACAGAAATAGTTTGAGAGAAGAAGTGAAGCAAGAGGGCTTGGAAGGTAGGATCATCAAGAAGTGAGGCGAGAGGGCAACTAGACATAAATGAGATGCATGTAGGCCAATGTAGTAGATAGGAAAGAAGGAATTCTCAGTTAGATACTAATTTCATAAAACATAATAGATTCATGTTCGGACTCTTCCATTATAAAGGTGTTATGATAAGGTCCTTATTTAAATGCATGGTTCAAATCTAATAAATTGAGAGTTTAGTAATGAAAGTCCTTAAAAAAAGAGAACTGCGTTCTTGTTTAAAAGAGGTGAACCAATTTTCCATAATAGAGCCTTGTCAACCTCCTATTATCTTACTCAAATAAACCAATGGCATCTCTAGGAGATACTTGAAACAGTATTGAAGTTAAACATAAAAATAGTTATGTTCTAATCTTTAGGGTTTCAGCACAACTAATAGACCTTCGGTCACAAATTCGGATTTTTCTTGTTGGCTCAGAATAATTTTTAAGAGCAATCAAGTGCAGTCAAGACCTTTTGACTTAAGGGTACACGTTGATCAGATGCCAGTACCCCTAGTTACTCAGTAAGACTAACTGTCTTGCCTCAAATTAAACAGAGATAGCAAGGACACCTCATGCCTAGGTCCACTCCATTTCTTTGATGGAGGGCTTAGTTTCTCAGTGTAGCCTCGTCATTGCTCTGCCATGAGCATTGAAAAACAATTTCATCATGCTGCCCTATAGTGTTTTCAGATTGTTCTATGTTTAAAAGCAATACTATATCCAAGAACCACAACCAAAGACTGCCATAATGCTAGATTTTCAGATTCAAGAAGATTTTACAAGACACAACAATGTGAAAGCTGGTTAAAGCATATTAAACTGAATACATATTCTTTTCAAGGCGTTAATCTTTAAACTCGGGGAAATCATTAAACTCAAACCAGCAAATTATTTAGGGGTATCATAAACCTGTATAATAGAAGATTCCAAAACAAGGATGTTCAGATGTATCATCATAGTACACAGACTGGAATCCTTCTGAATTTTAAGTTTTCTTGAAGAAGGTGACACAAAGGCAGTGAAGATAGTCAAGTCGTCAAGTATAGAGTTAACAGATATCAAATGATTTTTAGAAAAAAATCTCCAAGGTGGCTGGCTTAAAAGTATGATAATTGCATCTAGAAGAAGATCAAGCATTGATATTTCAAACAAACTTCCCCCCAAAAGATGCAGAGAATAGAAAGGAGTTTCAGAACCAATTGCCAATTGTTGGGGTGCAGATTTCTCATTATTTCATATCGAATTTTATCTTTGCTCCCCCTATGTGTATGCATGAGCTCACCAATAATTGCATTGACTCCCCCTAACTAAATGCAATGTATGACTAGACTTCTAGTACATGCATATAGCAAACAATCTTTTTAAATTTTCATCATGAATTTAAATGATATGCAATTTACAAAATGTATGCAACCTATGACTTGTTGTGTCCCTATGTTTTGATGCTGTCAAAACTATGAGTCACGTATACACTATCTACGCTGTTGTTTTGATATGACCTTGATGTTGTCAGACACTATGGAAATCCTTCATATCATGTTGCATCTGTGCATATTTACACATTGATCATTTCACAATGCCTCGTGACTGCTTTTGATTTTGATGAGACATTTCTGTTCATGGGCTTACCTTCATACACTGCACTTTCTCTTGTTCAGCAAGTAGGTATGTGCATGTTGCACAAGGTCCGTGCAACATTACATTCAAAGTCTGTGCACTTTCTACTCAACTGCATACAAGGCCCGTGCACTTCTCCACATAGTCCGTGCATGCTTTTGTTGTATGGTCTGTGCACGTTTTCAAGCCTTAGCATATACCAGGTCTGAGCTTGTCTCAAGTCTGTGCATATGACTCGTTGCATAGTTGAAGTCTGTGTAAAGTCTTCTTTATGCACACACAACCTTGGTGCAATCTTTGTAGAGGTCCGTGCATATCTGTCTCGTGTTAGGCCAGGCAAGGTTCGTGCACCTCTCTGTCCTAACTCGTTGCATCAGCGTCTCACATGTGCGTCGTATGCTCAATATAGTCAGTGCATGTTTTTGGGCATGTAGGACGGTACAGTCTGCGTCTCATGCTACGTCTAATGCACACACAGGTCGGTGCAAGCTTAGGCAAGACACGGTTGGTGCAAGCATTGGCTCGCATGCGGTCGGTGCTATTTTTGGTTTTGCATCTCTGTTAGCGTCTCATGCATAGCTGCGACCTCGTCTACGTCTCATTCTGCGTCTCAATGCATGCCTATGCCTCAATGTTTTTCTAAAGCATATAGGAGGTCAGTGCATTCTCTAACTCGGTGCATGTTTTACATGCACGTTCATATAGAGCTCGGTGCATGTCTTCGGTTGTTCATACGATGGTCAATGCATATCAACGTAGGTGCATGATTTTGTCTAGGCAAGATAAGGTCAGTGCAAGTTTTTGCCTTGTGCGCTTGCATTCAAGGTCTGTGCAATGTCTTATATGTATGTGCATGTTTTCACTTTGACACTTATGTCTTGCAGACTGGGACATGATCGAGCATCTGCAATACACGTGGTCTTCCTCACATCACGCCTGAAGTATGAGTGCGTGGGGGATAATGGACTCAATGTTTGGCACGTGATCCCAAGGGAGAATACTTCTGACATTCTGCCACGTGGATCAACGCCCCAATCCTCTCTTGACACGTGGCTTCTCTGGAAAAGGCTGGGATGAGCCCTACACACGCCGGACGCGTGAGGTCATGGAAACCCTACCTACAACTCTATAAGAAGGCCGCCCTTGCGATCAAATGCGGTGACTCAAGAAGCACAGAAGAAGGGTAGGAGAAGCTCGAGAGAAGAAAAGTGAGAAGAAGAAGAGAAAGAGAGAGCCCGTGGAAGAAAAGTGTGCAGCCTAGATTTCCCTTTAAGAACTGTGTGTTCTTTCTTGGCCTCTGAATCAAATCCAAGCCAACGTGTTTTTCAGTTTCATAGCTACCGTTGCTATTGTTCCTGTTGTTCTTTGTTTTCTGTTTTCCTTTGATTCCTTTCATCAAGTTGTTAGTCAGCGTAGCAAGCTGTGAGGCTCAGCGTTGAGGATTTGTTCCTCTGTTAGCAAGCTGTGAGGCTCAGCGTGTGTAGCAAGCTGTGACGCTTAGTGTTGAGGATTTGTTCCTCTGTTAGCAAGCTGTGAGGCTCAGCGTTTCAAGTTGTTTGTCAGCGGTAATCCTCACTGAGTTCAGTAAGGGGTGGACATAGGCAGACTTGGTGTTGGCCGAACCACCTAAAAATCATGTGTTAGTGGATTACTTTGTGAGTGTGAATCCATTTCATCTATCCCCTTCGTAGGTTTTGATTACAAGTCATTTCTGTTTCTGTACGCTGTGAGATTTGCCCTTTTGAGTGTGCCGAATGCGTCCAATATTATTTCAGGTTGTGAGCAGGCTATGCTCTTGGTTTTGATTAGGGCAGAAATACTCTTAAAGATTGAGCTATTGATTCTGCACCCTTAACTGTTTGTCCCTAACTTGTTCTAGTTTCTAATTCCGCAATAATTTTTAAAAGGGGATTCATTCACCCCCCTCTGAATCCGTGACTTACATTTCCATCAATTGGTATCAGAGCCCGGTTTCCCATGATGTGGTCCAACGACCAGGGAAGACCTGGGAATGGAAATGTTCGCAGCTTCATAGCTGAGGGACATTCTATTAACCGCCCTCATTTCTTTGATGGCGCTAATTACATTTATTGGAAACACATGATGGCGGTATTCCTGTGAGCGTAGAGCCACGAACTCTGGAGAGTGATTACCTCAGGACCATTTGAGCTCCCACCAGATGAGAACGCATGGTCAAGGGAACAGATCAGAATCTCAACGGTGAACTGGACTGCTCTGAACATAATGCAGTGCGCAGTTCATCCAAAAGAGTATTCTAGGATCTCTGCTTGTAGATCAGCCAAAGACATGTGGGACAAGCTGAAGTTGATATATGAAGGAACGTCCCAGGTAAGAGCAACAAAGGTAAATATGCTGGTATCCGAGTATGGAGTATTTAAAATGAAGTCTGATGTGTCGATAAAGGAAATGTTCTCTAGGCTTTCTCAGCTCACTAACAATCTTAAAGCACTAGGCAAGGATTATTCTGATAGTGAGATTGTTAGGAAAATGCTCAGGTCTTTATCTCCTGCATGGCACACAAAGGCCACTGTGATAGAAGAGTCTAAGGATCTGACCACCATTAAGGTGGATGAGCTAATTAGGTCTTTGATGACATATGAGTTAAACATCAGGAAGCCTAAAGATGAGAAGAAGAAACCCAAGACACTAGCCCTCAAGGGGTCTGGTAGCAATGGTGAGAGCAGTGATGAACTAAGTGAGGAGTTTAATGAACTATCGGCCTTTGAACATGCTTTCCTCACCATAAATTTCAAAAGTTTTTTAAGAATGAGAGGTAAGTATGCCAAGAAGAACAAACCCTACCAGGCATATAGAGGCTATCACTCTAAATCTGAACAAAACAAGAAATCTGACAAGATTATCTATTATAATTGCAGGAAATCAGGGCATGTTAGAGATGAATGCCCGGAGCTGGTAAAGAAGGATGCCTAGGGCAAGAAAAAGTAAACCAAGGCCATGGTGTCATCTTGGAGTGATGAGGAAGAAAGTGTTTCGAGTGATGAAGAGGAAATTGAAGTCTGTGGCCTTATGGCCATTGAAGATGGAAGTGATCACTGTGAATCATGGAAAATCCACTCTTAAAGGAAAATAATATGTATGTATATGCATAAGAGTAAAAGATGAATAATGATAAAAAAGGGAGTAAAAGAGCACGTGGTGCTACTAAGGAGTGTGATCGCCAGAGGGGTTACCTCAATAAGAAAAAAAGATGATCGCGAATACCTAGTGAAAAATAGGACGCAGGATGGATATGGATTCCTTCCTCCACCTTCTATCGGCCGGCCGATGAAGGGGGTTCTTCCTTGTTGATTACCTTGAAACAAAGAACAAACAAGTAAAAGAAAAGTGGATCAGCCGAGAGTGAGTGTAGTATCAATCCAAATAAACAGTATGATAAAATAAGAATATAGCATGCGCACCTTTTTGTTTGGTTTTAAAACCGCTAGAGAATTAGGGAGAGGAGAGGAGATGCAACACTAATGCAAAAGAAGAAAAATATGATGATTGATGATGATACGATGAAGACAAACACACAAGGAGAGGGAACCCCTACTGTTCCTGTAAACAGTAAAGGGGAGAACCACCGGAGCAACAGGAAGCAGAAGGAAGATGATGAAGAGATCACGCGGATGGAGAGAATAACCCTTCTCTGTGCAAAAGAAAAATTGCTCTCTGCTCTTTCCCTGATTCGTGGTTAATGGCTCCAGCAATCCCGTAACCTTTGTCTATCTAACCTTACCTTACCTTGCTGTGTCCTCCGTAACCTCGCGCGAGATCGACTAGGGACCCCTTTTATAAGGTCTCGATCACAGATAAGCACGGATTTGGGAAGATAAGAATAGGCAGTGATCGTTAATGGCAAGGACTCTAGTTCCCCGATCGAGCAAGGTGATCAAGAAAAGCAGGGAACTCTTCAGGAAAGATGAGTTTAAGCAGGACACGAAAGGGTGAAGACGACCTACCAAAGGGCGTCAATTCAGAATTGATGACCTGCTCAAGGGCGTTAATTTAAAACACGACCAGGCTTAAGGCGTCACTTCCTGGATTCAATTTTGGTAATAAAAACCTTCTTTATTTAAAAATTGTGAAGAGACGCCTGAAGCAAAGGCGTTAAACAAAACACGTCCTATGGAAGGACGTTAATCATTGATTTTCAATCAGGGTGGGACTCGTAAAACACCAGGAATTGACGCCCTTACAATTGGTCATCCTTTCTTTAGAACACGCCTCAAGCAAGACCGTTAATTAAAACACGCCCTAGGCAAAGTCGTGAATCACAAAAAAATGCACAAAATGCGAAGAAAACACACAAAAATAGAAAATCTTTATTTTATGGAAATATTGAAGTTCACTTTGGGGTATTATCATAGTGACATGAGATTTCATCATCATAGCGTCAATTTTGGCATGTCTACACTGCCCCGCCTTGGCGTCTGCTTTGGAAGGGAGTGAGACAAAATGGAGAGAAAGTGCAACAAGCGGAATGAAGTGGAACGAACTGATAAGTAGATGCCAAGGTGTGATGTGACACGCCTCAGATACTAAGCATTGGAAATCTTTCCAAGATTCTGAGTGAAACAAACTCCGAGTAATTCCAAGGAAGCATCGATTTGATGGATAAAGGAGACTAAACTAAGTAAATAAAAATGTGCGCATGGGCACGACAGGGAGACACCATTGGAGAGCGGTTACCAACCAAATGTGGACGTGCTACAACCAAGGTGGATTTGCAGAAAAATAAAGAGAATTGAGATGAAGACCCAGCAAAGGGACATTTTCAAAGAACTAGCCTGAGCGGCTTCAGAGAGAATAAAGTACTCGATTTGGAATGGAATATCTCATGTAAACTCAATCAAGAGCGAGTGACCTTCATTATTATCATAATATGAAGATTTTCAAGGATAATATTGCTAAGCCATCTAGATTTGGTCAAGAATCCAAATCTCTGAGCTGACACTAAGCCGAAGCCCGTTTGTCCGCGCCTCAACTCAGAAAGTGGAACCATCGTCCTAGACTTTGAATGACTCAATGGCCTATCCGTGTGATCAAGACTCTCCTGGAATTATCACCGTTTTTGATGAAGGAGAACTCAAATTCCAGGTTCATCAGAACCACAAGGTCCTTGATATACTATAATAGCGTAGATACCATATAGTAACAATGCTTACAGGAAATAAATACAAGAAATAGAATGATGTTACTCCGACGAGTGACCCATGTTCCTCAAAACCTGCACTCTTCTGCACTTGAAAACTCATTAGCCCTCATAACAATGATCAGAAATAACCCTCAAGATATGATCATAAGTGCTTAATTAAAAAAAATAATTCCAACCACAGAATAGCACTTAAGTTCATTAAAGCATATAGAGGAGTTAATCATGTGAGCAAATGAAAGGCGTCTGATATCAGGGCGTCAAAAGATACAACACGCCCTTCCACCGAGGCGTTAAATGCACCGAGAGTTTCAAGAATAAGATGTCCCATACAAGGGCGTGAAATAAAACACGACCTCGGTCAAGTCATTAATTAAACAATTGACGCCCCAAGAGAGGACGTTAATTAACCACCCGCTTCCGATTCCAAATTGAAAGCAAAACCCAATCCTAATGGCAATCAATCTTCCAACTCCGAACAGCCTTAAGACCCTTCAGACCTCCATAAAAGGAAGGAACCACTCTAGATCAAACAAATTCATCGAATCCTGCTTCTTCCGTTCCTTCCTTCCTACAGGCACTGCAACTGTCCAAGCCCTTCCTGCAGACCGAAGATGGAGAGAGCCATCAAGAGATCCAAGATTTCAACTCCCAGATTATCTGAGATCAACGGGCACATCAGCAACCGCATTGCATTAAATCATGTAAGTTTAACTAGTTGATGTCCCTTCTATAGCAACCTTGATAAATAAAATAAATCAAAATATATTAAAAGATTTAGTAAATAAACGAAAGAGCTTGGAATAAAAATAATTAAACCCTGACGAAAATAACGCCTTATATATAGGCGCTACTTTACAAGAAAACGCCCTCACCTAAGGCATGAATTAAAGAAAGGACGCCCGAATAATAAGGCGTCAAATTTCAAACGACCAAAAATAAATAAAAAGGGCATGTTTGCATAACGACCTTTGAATGGACGCGTTTCATCAAGAAACGACGCTTGACCAGGCATCAATTTAAATTCGACGCCCTGAACTAGGTCGTTAATTTAGTTTGAGTTTCGTTCGACCCAGGTGTCTATCCAGGGTAAGTTGATAACTATGAGAAAGAGTTCGAATGTAGTAATAACTCTATCAGGGAAGTATTACTTCCAATCAAACACTAACCCTATTAGTATTCTAAGGATCCTATAAAAACCCTTGCCGATCGAACCCTAAAGCTATTTGGTCGATCTGCTGCTGCTACGGTACGTAAAGAACATCAGTTCTTCTCTCTTTTCTTTCGGTTACATGAAGAATCACTGATTCTTCATCTTCTTCTCTTCTTACAGGTTGAAGAAGGCGAACGTGAGAAGAACAAAGGGTAAGTTCTTCTTTCTTCCACCTTCAGTCAAGTATTATGAAGATAATACTAATGATTATATATATATGTTCTCTGTAGGAGTCATCGTAACCTACTGAAGAATTGAGGGTTCTTCATCTGCAACCTATTACTACCCTTGCTGCTGCTATTAGGATCGAAAGCTTCAAAAAGACTATGTTTATAAAACAGAGTATCGTTTTTCCCAGAACCTACATCTGTTCATCCGTCAGTTTATCATCATCAAGGTAGGTTTTCTCAAGCACTGTAGCCCAAATCACCGTAATAACTATATTAAACCATATATATTAGTTCATGCATGTAGTTTTCACGAGTTTTAAAAGTTCTATTGTTGGAAAGAAATGCCCTTTCCAAGGGGGCTAATTTTATACGCGACCCCGACAAGGGCGCTATTTAAATAAACGACCCTGACAAGGTCATCAATTCAAAAGATTTGACGCCCTGTACACAGACGTTAATTTAATTACCTGATAATTACCCATGTTAATTAGTCCAATATTCACTTAAACATGATTCTACCAGTGCATGATCATTAATCCTGATATTATCCTGTCACGACCATATCTCGTTTTCTGGAAATTTCAATACTTGAAAAAAATTAAAAAATACACGACCCTGTATAGGTCGTCTCTCACTTAACTAACGCCTCTGTTCAGGGCGTGAATTGAAAAGTAACGCCTCTGTCCAGGGCGTGTTTCCGATAAATTACTGAAAATATATATTCTGCAAAAATAGAGGTAAATAATGAACGACTATTGTATACGTCGTCAACTTTTAATTAAACGCCCCTTACCAGGGTGCGTTTTTGGTAAAATACGGAAATATTTAAATTTTGAAAAAAATTGTAAAATAGATAAACGCCCTTACTGAAGGCGTTAACTACTTGAGTAGTGACTTTACTTAAGTCGTTATTTTCCTGTAAAAATATTTTTACCCTGTTTCTGATAACCGATGGTTTCAGTATATCTATATATATGTATATCGACACTATATCTCCACTCCGTGAGTATAGTCCCACGTTTCATGATGTTTTATCGATCACCCTCAACTCTCATTGATATACAAGCTCTCCATTGGACATTCCGTTCCTTTGGACTAGCGAGTTAGTCATAGAGACCTCCGTAAGACTCCTCGTACCTTGGATTCCCTCAAGGTCGACTGAGCTGGTTGTACCCTAAAAACCCATTACACTATTGAATGTCATGTCACTCTAAAGAAACATGGTATACCGGCCCTTATGATATGCAAAGAGTATATCATGAGAATTCTTAATGGGATGATGATATCATGCCATTTGTTGATGTTCTTGTGGACCTCAATTCTATAATAAGAGTGAGGGTATCTTACCTTTGATGTACTGTTCATGTGGACCTCAATTCTATATAAAGAATGTCCATACTTGTTCGTCATGGTACCCGAGTTAAGGGAACCTAATTCCACCTAGTTTCATCGTTCATCGTGATTGTACCGTTGTTATCGCCTATCTATGTCCAATGTTGTATTTTTGGACTCCATTCTCTCAAAGTTATCCTACGTGTCTACAAGCTTAAATTGTTGAAATTCCATATTGGCTATATATATATACAAGAGTGGATGTCAAATATACATGATAAATGCCTGCGCATATAGGGCCCGATCTGGTCCTGGGAGGAGCACCCGAAAGTACTTGTGCCCATGGGAGTTGAATGATAAGGTATCTGGCATTATACCAAGTGCATGACTAGCTTGATTGGGCATTCCACACAAATCTTGTACTTGACTCGTACTTGACTTGACATGAATTGCGTGACCCGAGAAAGGGTAATTACTTGTTTGCTTGATACATGATAGCCAAAGTTCTTGACATGACTTGCTAAAGAGTACTTGCTTGAATATCTTGTTATCTTTTCTTGAAAGCTCATGACTAGTTCATCTTGCCGTCTTATTGATAAATTCTCTCTCTATCTTGTCGTTTTATATGAGCATGCATAGCTATAGTACATTCATGAAAAATGTAATTATTTACACCCCTTGCTAGCGCTTGAGATATAATTTCCTACTGAGCGTTCGCTCACTCCGTGTGTTCCCTACTTTTCAGGTAATTCCGACGACGAGGGAAGTCAATCGGATGGGGAAAGTCAAGAGTGAAAGAGCTAGAGCTTTTCCAAGTGTCATCTAGTCTTTTTCCTATTTTCTTGAGTCAACTATGTACTTTTCCTTGAATAGAGTATTGGATTTGTAATAGTTTATCTATTATGAAATAAAGGATTGGGTTATCTTTCTATTTTGCGCATCTCTGTTTTGGTGTCGAATACACTACTACTCTGATTGACATGATTGATATAAACTCGTCGCGCATATCCGAGTATCTTCCGCGCTCGGGGCGTGACAGTTTTTGTGGTATCAGAGCCTAGGGTATTCAATTCCTAGGAAAAACCCAAGTCCAAGGATAAGTTTTAAACCTTCAACCAGTGAGATTGGGTAGAACCAAGGGTTAAAGTTAACATAGTATATGAGTCTTTAAATACAAGCACATATTAATCTAGTTATTATAATTGTAGGATAATGGCTGCCGAACGTGCTCAATGGCGCAACATGCAGCGTACCCTTGAAGGCATGACTCAAGTGCTGCAACAAGTAGCACAAGGTGGTGGACAATGAGCAGGAAGTCTCCACCAGACTTTCAAGAACATGAACCCACCCAAGTTCACGGGTTCTACTGATCCAGATGACGCTGAACACTGGATTAGGGAGATAGAACATATATTCCGTGTTATGCAATGCACGGAACAGGATAAAGTTTTATTAGCTACTTTTCAGTTAGAAAGGGATGCTAGATGCTGGTGGGAATCAATAGAGGCTACTATAAATCAAGATCAGGTTTCGTGGGAAGAATTCGTTGAACACTTCAACGTGAAATATTTCTCGGACCGAGTTCAGGAAAAGAAGGCTGCAGAGTTTGCCGCATTAAAACAACGATCCTTGTCAGTGGCCGAGTATGAGGCCCAATTCTCTAGATTGTCTCGGTATGCTAAGCATCTAGTTAGCACCGAGAAAATGAAGGCTAGGAGGTTTCTTAATGGACTCAGGCCCCAAGCTATTACTCAACTGGCGCCGATGGACATTCAAGTCTACTCGGAGATAGTACGCCGAGCTCAACTATTAGAAGATGCCACAGAACTGTCTGATAGGATTCGTGGTAAGGATAAGAAGGAACAAGTTACAGGTTCAGGTTCTTTTAAACCCAACTTCAAGAAAAGGCCTAGCAATGGAGGAGCATCCTCACAAGACCAAAAGTTCAAGAAGACCAAGCCCTTCTCTATCACCACTACCTCTCCAAATACAGTGTGCAAACATTGTGATAAAGCGGGTCATAGAGCAGAAGAATGCTGGAGGAAACTAAGAGCATGTCTCCGTTGTGGGAGTCGTGAGCATCGGATTCCCGATTGCCCACTACTAAATAATCAAGCCGATGACGGAAAATGCCCAGTAACCAAGAATGCTCGTCTTCATGCAATCAAGGAAACCGAGCAAGTAGAAGGAGGCGGCTTAGTGGAAGGTATATTGAAAGTTTGTTCCAGGAATGCATATGTCTTAATTGATACTGGTGCATCACATTCTATTGTTTCTAAAAAGTTTGCTGACCCATTACCCCTAGAACCGAAATGGATAAAGTTAGTTTTGTCTACTCCTCTGGATGATGAGACTGATATTACACATCATTACCAAAACTACGAGGTATTGATTCATGGTCAAAATCTTACTATTGATCTCATATGTTTAGATCTGAAAGAGTATGATGTTATACTAGGGGCAGATTGGTTATCCAAGTATCAGGCAACGGTTGATTGCCGCAATAGCAAGGTTACATTCAAGGAATTCCCAGAACTAATATTTACTAACCCCAAGAGTCGGAGCAAAAACCCTCTTATTTCAGCTCTCCGAGCTAGCAAGCTCATCAGGAAAGGATGTACATCTTTCCTTGCCTTTGTCACAGTTAAAGAAGCTAAGGAAGCTAAGTTAGAAGACATTCCAGTGGTACAAGAATTTCCGGACGTGTTTCCGGAAGATTTATCGGGATTACCCCCGCAAAGAGAAGTGGCCTTCACCATTGACTTAGTCCCTGGTGCTGGTCCGATTTCAAAGGCACCTTATAGGATGTCACCTGCTGAACTCAAGGAGTTAAAGGAGCAATTGATGGAACTCATTAAGAAAGGATTCATTAGACCAAGTACTTCCCCGTGGGGAGCGCCTGTATTATTTGTAAAGAAGAAAGACGGATCTATGAGGTTATGCGTCGACTATCGACAATTGAATCATCTCACTATCAAGAACAAGTATCCACTGCCGAGAATCGATGAATTGTTTGATCAAATTTCAGGATCCATGTACTTTTCCAAAATTGATCTTAGGTCCGGATATCACCAACTAAGAATCAAGGACGAGGATATTCATAAAACCGCATTCAGAAGCAGGTATGGCCATTATGAATTTGTTATTATACCTTTCGGACTAACAAATACCCCTGCTACCTTTATGCAGTTAATGAATAGTATATTCAGGCCTTATTTAGATCAATTCGTGGTGGTCTTTATTGATGATATATTGATTTATTCCAAGACCAAGGAAGAGCATGAGGAACATTTGAGGATTGCATTACAAATATTGAGGACAAACCAATTATATGCAAAACTTAGCAAGTGTGAATTCTGGCTTGAAGAAGTGACTTTTCTCGGACATGTTATATCAAAGGATGGCTTGTCTGTAGACCCATCAAAGGTTGAAGCTGTAAGGAACTGGGAAAGACCGACCAATGCTAGCGAGATCCGAAGTTTCTTAGGACTTGTCGGCTATTACAGGCGATTCATCAAGGATTTCTCAAAAATCGCCGTGCCACTTACGAGGGTAACTCGCAAGGAGATCCGTTATGAATGGGATGAGGAATGTGAAAGAAGCTTCCAAACTCTCAAGGATCATCTTACTACAACTCCTATCTTAGCATTGCCAATTGAAGAAGAAAAGTTCGAGGTATACACTGATGCTTCTGGCATTGGCGTCGGGTGTGTTCTAATGCAATAAGGGAAGGTTATAGCCTACTCTTCTCGTCAATTAAAGAAGCATGAAGAGAACTACCCCGTCCATGACTTAGAATTGGCCGCGGTAGTATTTGCACTCAAAATATGGAGACATTATCTTTATGGAGTACAGTTTACTGTATACTCCGATCACAAGAGTCTCAAATATCTTTTCTCGCAGAAGGAACTAAATATGAGGCAAAGACGATGGCTAGAATATCTCAAGGACTTCGACTTCAATATACAATATCATCTCGGAAAGGGGAATCATGTAGCTGATGCCCTTAGTCGAAAGTCGAGAGCACTGTTAGCCAATTGTCTGATTCAAGAATGGAAATTGCTGGAACAATTCTCTGAACTCAATATAAGCATGGACACGGATCCTAGATGTGTCACATTATCTCATATAAGCATACAGTCAGATTTATTATCTGAGATACAAGCACTTCAGGATGACGATCCTACGTTAGTAGAAATCAAGGGCAGATTAGAAGGACAATCGGATTTCCAACTAACTTCTGATGGAAGATTAATGTTCAAGAATAGAACTTGTATACCGGACTGCCCAGAATTGAAAAAGAAGGTCTTAGATGAAGCTCACAGATCAAGGTATACGATTCATCCTGGATCTACCAAAATGTACCAAGATGTGAAAAGAAATTTTTGGTGGCCCAACATGAAAAGAGAAATAGCGGACTACGTATCACGCTGTCTCACATGCCAACAAGTCAAGGCGGAACACCAGAAGCCTGCTGGAGAACTACATCCTCTAGATATTCCTAAATGTAAGTGGGAGGATATTGGTATGGATTTCATCATGGGTTTATCTAAATCAAAAAGAGGACATGATGGAATATGGGTTATCATTGATCGATTGACTAAATCAGCGCATTTCTTGCCAATCAAGAGTCGATGGTCAGTTGATGTCTTAGCTGCACTATACATCAAGGAAATAGTCAGATTACATAGTATTCCTGTTTCAATCGTGTCTGACAGAGATCCCCGTTTTACTTCTCATTTTTGGAAAGGACTACAACGTTCGTTGGGAACAAGGCTTAACTTTAGTATAGCCTTTCATCCTCAAACGGATGGTCAGACCGAGAGAACAAATCAAGTAGTTGAAGATATGCTTAGAGCATGCATCACTGATTTTGATGGAAACTGGCATGATCACTTGCCTCTGGTCGAATTTGCATACAATAATAGCTACCAGGCAAGTATACAACTTGCACCTTTTGAAGCCTTATACGGAAGGAGTTGTCGATCACCCTTATGCTGGGACGAAGTTGGAGAGAAACAACTGTTAGGTCCAGAAATGGTAAGGGACACTACCGAGAAGATACAATTGATCAAAGAAAGACTGCAAGTTGCTCAGTCTAGACAAAAGGCTTATGCTGACACAAGAAGAAGAGCTCTCGAATTCCAAGTTGGAGATCATGTATTTCTCAAGATATCGCCTGGACGTGGAATACGAAGATTTGGTGTTAAAGGCAAGCTTACCCCAAGATTTATCGGACCTTTTGAAATACTAGAAAGAGTTGGCGAGGTTGCTTATCACATCGCATTATCCCCTCAATTGTCCGAAGTACATGATGTGTTCCACATATCTATGTTGAAGAAGTATGTACATGACCCATCACATATTATTGAATATGGAGACCTAGTAATCCAGAAAGATTTCACATATGAACAGAAGCCTATGAAGATCTTAGATCGAGAAGTACGTACCCTAAGGAATAAGGTTATTCCCATGCTAAAAGTACAATGGAATAAGAATTCAGAATAAGAAGCTACATCGGAGACTGAGAAATCTATGATGAAGCAATTTCCAGACTTATTTTAGAAGGTACACACTCTACACTCTCCATATGTAAATGTATGATATGGAATTTGGGGACCAAATTCTTTTTAAGTAGGGGAGGGTGTAGCAACCCTGATAAATAAAATAAATCAAAATGCATTAAAATATTTAGTAAATAAACGAAAGAGCTTGGAATAAAAATAATTAAACCCTGACGAAAATAACGCCATATATATAGGCACTACTTTACAAGAAAACGCCCTCACCTAAGGTGTGAATTAAAGAAAGGACGCCCGAATAATAAGGCGTCAAATTTCAAACGACCAAAAATAAATAAAAAGGGCATGTTTGCATAACGACCTTTGAATGGACGCGTTTCATCAAGAAACGACGCTTGACCAGGCATCAATTTAAATTCGACGCCCTGAACTAGGTCGTTAATTTAGTTTGAGTTTCGTTCGACCCAGGTGTCTATCCAGGGTAAGTTGATAACTATGAGAAAGAGTTCGAATGTAGTAATAACTCTATCAGGGAAGTATTACTTCCAATCAAACACTAACCCTACTAGTATTCTAAGGATCCTATAAAAACCCTTGCCGATCGAACCCTAAAGCTATTTGGTCGATCTGCTGCTGCTACGGTACGTAAAGAACATCAGTTCTTCTCTCTTTTCTTTCGGTTACATGAAGAATCACTGATTCTTCATCTTCTTCTCTTCTTACAGGTTGAAGAAGGCGAACGTGAGAAGAACAAAGGGTAAGTTCTTCTTTCTTCCACCTTCAGTCAAGTATTATGAAGATAATACTAATGATTGTATATATATGTTCTCTGTAGGAGTCATCGTAACCTACTGAAGAATTGAGGGTTCTTCATCTGCAACCTATTACTACCCTTGCTGCTGCTATTAGGATCGAAAGCTTCAAAAAGACTCTGTTTATAAAACAGAATATCATTTTTCCCAGAACCTACATCTGTTCATCCGTCAGTTTATCATCATCAAGGTAGGTTTTCTCAAGCACTGTAGCCCAAATCACCGTAATAACTATATTAAACCATATATATTAGTTCATGCATGTAGTTTTCACGAGTTTTAAAAGTTCTATTGTTGGAAAGAAATACCCTTTCCAAGGGCGCTAATTTTATACGCGACCCCGACAAGGGCGCTATTTAAATAAACGACCCTGACAAGGTCGTCAATTCAAAAGATTTGACGCCCTGTACACAGACGTTAATTTAATTACCTGATAATTACCCATGTTAATTAGTCCAATATTCACTTAAACATGATTCTACCAGTGCATGATCATTAATCCTGATATTATCCTGTCATGACCATATCTCGTTTTCTGGAAATTTCAATACTTGAAAAAAATTGAAAAATACACGACCCTGTATAGGTCGTCTCTCACTTAACTAACGCCCCTGTTCAGGGCGTGAATTGAAAAGTAACGCCCCTGTCCAGGGCGTGTTTCCGATAAATTACTGAAAATATATATTCTGCAAAAATAGAGGTAAAGAATGAACGAGCATTGTATACGTCGTCAAATTTTAATTAAACGCCCCTTACCAGGGTGCGTTTTTGGTAAAATACGGAAATATTGAAATTTTGAAAAAAATTGTAAAATAGATAAACGCCCTTACTGAAGGCGTTAACTACTTGAGTAGTGACTTTACTTAAGTCGTTATTTTCCTGTAAAAATGTTTTTACCCTGTTTCTGATAACCGATGGTTTCAGTATATCAATATATATGTATATCGGCACTATATCTCCACTCCGTGAGTATAGTCCCACGTTTCATGATGTTTTATCGATCACCCTCAACTCTCATTGATATACAAGCTCTCCATTGGACATTCCGTTCCTTTGGACTAGCGAGTTAGTCATAGACACCTCCGTAAGACTCCTCGTACCTTAGATTCCCTCAAGGTCGACTGAGCTGGTTGTACCCTAAAAACCCATTACACTATTGAATGCCATGTCACTCTAAAGAAACATGGTATACCGGCCCTTATGATATGCAAAGAGTATATCATGAGAATTCTTAATGGGATGATGATATCATGCCATTTGTTGATGTTCTTGTGGACCTCAATTCTATAATAAGAATGAGGGTATCTTACCTTTGATGTACTGTTCATGTGGACCTCAATGCTATATAAAGAATGTCCATACTTGTTCGTCATGGTACCCGAGTTAAGGGAACCTAATTCCACCTAGTTTCATCGTTCATCGTGATTGTACCGTTGTTATCGCCTATCTATGTCCAATGTCGTATTTTTGGACTGCATTCTCTCAAAGTTATCCTACGTGTCTACAAGCTTAAATTGTTGAAATTCCATATTGGCTATATATATATACAAGAGTGGATGTCAAATATACATGATAAATGCCTGCGCATATAGGGCCCGATCTGGTCCTGGGAGGAGCACCCGAAAGTACTTGTGCCCATGGGAGTTGAATGATAAGGTATCTGACATTATACCGAGTGCATGACTAGCTTGATTGGGCATTCCACACAAATCTTGTACTTGACTCGTACTTGACTTGACATGAATTGCGTGACCCGAGAAAGGGTAATTACTTGTTTGCTTGATACATGATAGCCAAAGTTCTTGACATGACTTGCTAAAGAGTACTTGCTTGAATATCTTGTTATCTTTTCTTGAAAGCTCATGACTAGTTCATCTTGCCGTCTTATTGATAAATTCTCTCTCTATCTTGTCATTTTATACTAGCATGCATAGCTATAGTACATTCATGAAAAATGTAATTACTTACACCCCTTGCTAGCGCTTGAGATATAATTTCCTACTGAGCGTTCGCTCACTCCGTGTGTTCCCTACTTTTCAGGTAATTCCGACGACGAGGGAAGTCAATCGGATGGGGAAAGTCAAGAGTGAAAGAGCTAGAGCTTTTCCAAGTGTCATCTAGTCTTTTTCCTATTTTCTTGAGTCAACTATGTACTTTTCCTTGAATAGAGTATTGGATTTGTAATAGTCTATCCATTATGAAATAAAGGATTGGGTTATCTTTCTATTTTGCGCATCTCTGTTTTGGTGTCGAATACACTACTACTCTGATTGACATGATTGATATAAACTCGTCGCGCATATCCGAGTATCTTCCGCGCTCGGGGCGTGACACCTTCTGTTTTATCTTTCTTCGGTTCTGCTATTCCAATTCTTCTCATCCTCTTCTCTGCTTATCTTTTCTGTTTTCCTTTTTTTTCCACAGGACTATCCTAATATCCCAGGAGCCCGGAGATTCATCAAAATTAAGTGGCTGCCTCTTATTCTTTCCAAGTTTTCTTCAGATATGAGGGTCTACTTATCTAGATGGCATCTTCTAGGCCTAATAACCCATGCAAAACACTATGACCAAATCCACTTAGGTTGGGCTGCCATAGGAGCTCTAACTGAAATATGGCACTCTTCCACTCACACCTTCCTATTCTCAACCTTTGAAGCCACCATCCTATTGGTAGAATTAGAGTTGATCTTGGGCTTGAAGAGGATGAAGCAAGGGGATGAAGAGAAGATGGCCATCATGCCAAAACCAATCTCCGCACATGAACTAAAACCACATTGATACCTAGCCCAAACTTAGTGAATCAAATCAAGGTCACTAAAGGAATTAATCTTTTTAAGCTTGCCTCATGGGTGTATAAGAGAGCGGATCAAGCTAAAGAAGAAGAAGAGATCGAACGGGTGAGGAAGGCCTTCGTGGTATGCTTAGCAGGAGCACTCTTATTCCCATCCACGGAAGATTTCCTAGAGGAGGCCCAATTAAGCGCCATAGTGAGCTTATGGGAAGGAGAGAGAGTTGGACCGGCTATCCTAGCCTATCTCTATAGTGGGATTACCTCGGCGGCGATGGAAAGGCCCATCTACGGATGCATGCTAGCTCTCTCTAGTTGGGTAGATCTCCACTTCAAGTTCGACCCATGTGATGAGGCCCAACAATCCTCAAGAATCTTCTCAAAGAGCACACTCTCTTACATGACCGGTTCACTTGGGATAAGCAATAGGGTGACGAACCGGATTCCTCAGATTAAGAAGAGAGCGGAATGGAGAGAACACCTCAAAGTAATGCCAAAGAACCTCTTCACTTGCGCCCCGGGAATACTCAAGACTCAAGAACTCTGTGCAAGATTTTCTCCCGGTACAGACCTTAGACTCATAGGCGCTTCAGAATTTATTTTGTATAACTCACACCGGTGCCTTCCTCAACTCGGGCTTTCACGGCGAGTACTCGAAGATCCATCTCATCTCCCTCCGATCAAGACACGGGACCTTGGCAGCAATCAGGATGGATAAGAATACACCACTATCCAAGCTCTGTGGAAAATCAACAAGACACATCATCCTGTGGAAAACTTAGAAGAAGACAGAGATCAATGGAAGTCTTATGTAATAGCTTTAAGAAGCTTGAGGCCCAAAGTGGCTCATTGAAGTAATGTAATCTTTTCTTCCAATAGATCAATGATAATTTTCTGATTGAGCCAATAACACAGTGATTCTGATCAATTTTTCCAATAACTTGCGGTTCTGTTGCAAATAACGACTCAGTCAATGACGTGAATTCACAAAGTGACGCCTCAGCATACGTCGTCTTCAATGATTGATCTCTTATAATTGACGCCTTCACCAATGGGTGTTAACTGAATAACGTCCTAAGATAAGGCGTTAATTCGATTCATATTCCAAAAAGTATTCGTTGAAATTCCAAAAGTAACGCCTTCAGAAAAGCCACGTTTTATATAAATAACGCCTCAGACATAGTCATTACTCAGAAATAGTAATCATTACTCCCATCACATCAATCAATCCCTATTGAATGCGTCTGACGACGGTTATCATTCCCCATGCAAACAAAAATAACGCCTTAAGAAATGTCGTCAATTATCAAGAAACGCCCTTGTTTCAGTCGTTAATTCCATAAGACACAGCCTTCCTTAAGTCGTTAATTCTTTTTGACCGTTCGACTTAACTTTCCCTCCTTTCTTCTTCTTCCTTCGTTCTCTTTCCCTCTTTCCCTCTTCTCTCCCACTGCAACCCTAACCGAACCCAACCCCATCTCTCATTCTCTCTCTATCTCTCTCTCCCCTCTACACACCCTAGCCCTAGCCATGGCCGGTGGACTCAAGCGGCAGAGGGTAGCCGCACCGGTGGTGGTGGACCTGGAAGGTGAGCATGCCGACGAGGATGCTTCCCCCGCGGCGGCCGAGGAAGATCTGGCGACCGAGGAGACTCCGACGGCGACAGCCGGCGACGAGGCCGGAGGACAAGATGAAGAAGAAGATGATGATGGCGAAGACGAAGAGGGCAACGTAGAGGGAGAAGACGGCGGTGAGGAGGAAGATGGTGACGGCGACCACGAAGACGGTGATGAGCCACCGGCCACGGCGGCGGCCGCTCCTCACCCCGGTCAACTCCGGCGGCCTCGTCAGCCACGCCCTCCACGGGAAGAACCCAAACGCCACAAGGTAGGCCCCCAACCCAATTTCCATTTTTCTTCAAATTTATTTTATTTTTACCTCATTTTCCATAGCCCTCGGGTTAGAAAATCTGCAACTCAGAAAGAAGACGCCCCTAGGGGTGTCGTGAGTTAAAGAACAGACGCCCATACCTGCGGTCGTGAATTCATTTTATTTCCTGAAAAATAATCAACATTATGAAAACACGCCCTAGACCATGTCGTCCATTGAAATTATCATTTTTTTCATATCAATCATGCTGTTAATTCCGTGCATTTGTTCAATTATACATTTTTCCATGATTTATATCGCATGCTGTTTTTATTTTATTTTCACAACCCTGGAAAACAACGCCCTCCATCGGGGCGTCAATTCAACAGATAACGACCATAGGGATGGTCGTTCGTTTCATTAATTCCAGAATAAATTATTAAAACCCAAAAACCATTTTAACAGAAAAACGCCCTACACAGGGGCGTTACTTAGATAAACAACGACCTAGGGTAGGTCGTTAACTCAAAGCTCACTTAGAAAGCACGCCCTCCTCAGGGGCGCTAATTAAACAAACCACGACCTGGGGATGGTCGTTAATTAAATCAGATATCAACTTCCCAAGCCAAAGCAATTAAGTAAATTTCAATAAGAATAATTGAGCAATTAAACCAACATTTCTTTCTTATGTGTGCAGGGGTTGATGAGGACGCGGATCTCCTGGGTCATGGTCCGAGCAGCGTATTACGGCCTCCCCGAGTTCCAGAGAGCCAGGGTAGATGCTATGGGGTTTGGGGCTTTCCTTAGCATAGAGCCAGTTAGACCCGACCTACCACTTATCCAGGTTCTGAGGGAGAGATGTGATAGGACTAGCCGGGCATTCCTGATGCCTTGGGGGCATATGATTCCTACCCTAGAGGATGTAGCTAGGATCACGGGACTTAGGGTAGACGGGGAGGCAGTGAGCGGGATCACCTTACTAGACTATACCGGGCTCGCCCAGAGGCTGCTAGGGCTAGAGATGGTCTACGAGATACCTAGCGAGTGTAGGACTATCTTTCGTACCGACCTGACTACAGTGATGGGCTTAGGGGATGCTAGGCATAGGTCAGGGGAGTCCTTAGAGCGATTCTCACAGAGATTGATCGATGGGGCTAGGGCAGTCCATTGCCAGGACCCAGCCGACAGGGAGAGAGCAGACCGAGACCTGAGGAGGTTTCTACTGCTGCTGCTCGGGAGGCTATTGCTCGGTACGAAGGGCGACGTCATCAACTGCCGGTTCCTAGGGATCCTCGAGGATTTAGAGGGAGTCGGCAGATACGCCTGGGGAGCGGTGCTGCTAGCGCACATGATGGCCGACCTGTCCACGGGGACAGGACGAGAGACGACTGTCAGTGGCTTCTCACCTTTTCTTCAGGTATGCATTTCTTTTTTCCTTTCTTTTCTTTTACTTTATGCATGTGAATGCCTTACTAATGCAATGCATGGATGCAGGTTTGGAGCCATCTGTACATGCCTATGGGGCGCGCCGTCCCACGGCCAAGAGGTGAGGGAGCTTTCCCTCTAGCACGGCGCTGGCTGCCGGTGGTCTTCGGTGCCCCACTCGGCTACGAGCTGTGGGTACTGCGTAGAGAGTTTCAAGATTTCCCTCCCTCGCTGGTATGAATGATGCATTTTTTTTATGTTTATTTTGAATTTATTATGATTATGATGAGATGACATGCATGTCCATGGATGCAGGTGCGATGGAGGCCTTACGAGGGGATGACTGACGAGGGCTAGCCATGGGTCGTAGCAGGGCAACCTCGCTTTGAGCATGAGCTTTGGGTTCATTGCTTGAGCGAGGTTGAGCCGTTACGGCTTAGGTTGGTGATGAGGACCCTGGGCCTACACCAGGAGTGGGTAGAGGTCGGGGAGCCACGAGGGTTCAGGAAGAAGACGTGCGGTCACACGAAGGCGATCGACTGGAGAGTGCGGTTCGAGGAGCAGTACGCCGACTGGCGGTGAGGCGGGACCCGAGTCACCTCCCAGGCGACTGACAGCTCCGAGTACCTCGAGCATTACTGGGAGGTTTACGCCGGCCGACCCCAGATGAGGGTCCTAGGGGTATGTATGAATGCAATTGCTTCTAAATTAAATGCAAATGCTTATGTATCTATCATGTGACTAATGTGTAATGAATGCAGGATGCACGGCACATAGCGGCGATGGATGCCCAGATACACAGCCTGGAGGACCAGCTAGCTACCACACGAGCCGACCTCCAGACCCTGGTGAATGTTTAAATTATTTCTATATGCAAATGAATTTTTGTTGAATTATTGATGAATAGCCACTAACGATCTTAATAAATGCAGCGTGCCCAGCAGGGAGCAGCAGGGAGAGATACGGGAGAGGCCTCCAGCTCGAGGGGACCCCGTGCAGAGGTGACCGCCCTAGCAGAGCAGCTAGTGGGAGCGGTTACACGGGCCGAGGCTACAGAGCGCGACCTCGCCTCACGGGTAAATTCCAAAACTCAAACCTCATTCAATTATTGATTATATTTCAATGTGCACTGATGAAATTCATTTTTCAGACTGAGGAGCTTCGAGCCGCTCTTGCTTGCGCCTGCGAGGGATAGCAGGCGATGACTGCCCAGGTGAGTGATTTACTTTTCATCATGTATTGCTTATCTCATGAATTATTGAACTATGGAACTGATGATTTGTTTACCTGTTTACAGACCAGACAGTTACACGCGACGTACCCAGGCTGCCCTGGCCGGGACAGAGTTGGCGATCCGCGAGCAGTGGATTACAGAGCTGGAGCGGTCCCTGAGGCGGCAGGAGGAGCTGCCTCAGGACGTGGCAGAGCTGCGGGTTGCCCTTGAGCTGGAGCGACGAGAGCGCGCTCGAGGGCGGGAGGAGCACCTGGCGAACCGTGTCCGTCACCACGAGCTACAGCAGACAGAGCGTGCCCGGTACCAGGAGCAGGTGGCAGCACGCGAGCGTGAGCTGGCAGACTCGAGGACCCAGCTGGTCCTTTCTCAGGAATGGCTACGAGTTGCTGAGGAGCGTCTCCAGCGAGGGCGTGAGCGAGCTCGTGCTGCGGGGTACTCCTTCACCAGCTCCACCTTTGTGGCGGGTTCTTCTCTTCGAGAGAGGAGCGAGGCAGGGGGCCAGGTTCGAGTTCCATTTTCTTCACGGGGGCCCATGCCCCCTCCACCAGCGCCTCCTCGGGATGGCGAGGACGAGGTAGAGAGTAGGAGAGAGGAGGGTGGAGGCGAGAGCTGAGAGACTTACTTGTACTCCTCCACCCTCACACCTATACTCGGATATTCATGATGTATATATATATATGAGATTGACATCTTTTTGTTACCTGAGCACTTGTGTAGTTGTGTACTTTTGTCGTTCTTTGCTTTTGCTTCGCATTGCCCTGTACCTGCAACTGTGGTTCACACTCAAATAAATAGGTTAATTCATCTGTTCGACTCGGCCCCTTGCTCCATAAGCAAGGGCTGCCTTTACTTTTGACCTGGAGAGCGGGTCAAGGGGCCAAGCCTTTAATCGAATAAGGCAAATGAAATAACCAATAAGGGGAGATGCAACACGCAAGCATACGTATGCAAACAATAATCAAGATGCCCTATGCAATAATGCAAGCACATGCATGAAGAATAAATCCTATTTCCTCTTTTCTTTTTTTTTCTTTTATATTTTTTTCTTTTATTTTTCAAAAAACGCGTCTTAGATTAGGTCGTTATTTAAATAAAAGACGCCCAAGGTAACGGCGTGAATTTGAAAATGTTTTCGAATTTTGAGAAAGCGACGACCTGGGAGGGGACGTTATTTTGCAGGAGACGACCTGAATAAAGGCGTGAATTAAATAAAAAGCGCCTTAAACGAAGGCGTTAACAAATATATATATATATATATATATATATATATATTTTTGGTTTCCAAATTGGGTTGACAAGGCTACCCAGACCGTGGGTCCTACACGGTTACCATTAAAAATTCATGAACCTTTCTTGAGTAAAAAAAAGGGAGTTGACGTGATAATGGTTAACTTATATTCGAGATTTCGCACGGTGCAATCTCCTAGGTCCGTCTCGACCATTCTGCTGGTTTATGATTTACCACAAAGGAAGAGATGGAAGAAGATATAAGGAAGCCCATAAGGGATTCTGAGATGCCCGAAGCAAAGCTACCTCCCCTGCCCTATGCCCGTTGGGGTTCGGTCTTTGGCGTAGGGAAACTTTGTTGCCTTTTGCCTCTTTTATATTGCATGCATACGCCCAAGGTTTTCCTTGCGGGGACTTTTCCCTCTTGACATGCTTTTCTTTTCACCATTTGACTTTCACTTTGGAATTGATTTGCATTGATAAATATAAACCTAATTGTACTTGGGCTTTTGTGGCATTTGTGTTCCCTTTTGGGCCCTGACTTTCACCTACTAGGGCGGTGAGTAGGCTTGGCGTATCTACCTCGAGGCGTCCCTTCCTCCCTTATGGGCCGAAGAAGGAAAGAACGGGTGTTGTCTTCACCTTTAGTCAGGTTTTGACTTTCCGTCAGATTTTGCACCACTTGAGTTCAAGAATAAAGTGTGTTAGTGTGTGCGGGTGTCAACCCCATTTTAAGCTAACAAGACGGGTGAATGAATTCTGAATTTTAACCTTTCGGACCTTGCGTCCTTACAACCGTGACAACCATCTGGAAAACTTTCATTCATTTTGGTTTTTGGAGAATTTCTATTTTTTTGGATTTTGGAATCAAGGGTAGTATTTCTTAAGATACAAACCATTCCAAGGGTGAGTTAGCTCTTCTCCCTCAGCATTAATTAATTTGTAAGCGTTGCCAGGATAAACAACTTTTATAACAAAAGGTCCTTCCCAATTTGGTTGGAGTTTTGAGCGGGGTCCACCAGGCTTTACAAAGATTCTCTTGATTACCATCTCATCGACTTTGCATTCTCTTTCAATTACTTTCTTTTGATAAAAACGTGACAGCCTGTTTTGATAAACGCGTGCATGCTCAGCGGCGACCAGACGTCTCTTATCTAGGAGTTCCAATTGAGCAAGGAGCGAATCGTGATGCTCATCAATAGGGAGTTCCTTGTCCAATTGTACTCGCAAAGATGGAATGAGAGTCTCATAAGGGACTACCGCCTCCATTCTATAAGTAAGGGCGAAAGGGGTTTGCCCAGTGGGGGTACGAATGAAAGTGCGATAGGCCTAGAGAGCTTCGACTAGCTTGTCTGGCCAATCCGAGAATTTATTAGCCTCACACATCTTTTTAACGATTTTGATCAAAGTCTTATTAGTGGCCTCTGCCTGGCCATTGCCCTGCGGATAATAGGGAGAAGAATGATGCAATGCAATGTTATACCTGTTGCAGAGATCCTTGAGCTCTTGGGAGATAAATTGAGGTCCATTGTCGGTGACGATGGTACTCGGGATGCCGAACCTCGTGATGATGTTCTTCATTATGAACTTGCAGAATGTTGACGCTTTAATCTCCACGTAAGCTTCCACTTCCGCCCACTTGGTGAAATATTCCGTTGCCGTCAGGATGAACGACTTTTGCTTGGTCAGGAGGTTCGAATCACCAAGTGGTCCAATGATATCAAAAGCCCACATGGAGAAAGGCCATGGGGAGGACATGGGATGGAGTGAGGAAGCAGGAGAATGAATTTTGTCGGCGTGCAGTTGGCACTTAACACACCTTTGAACATAGATGGAGCAATCCTCTTCTAGAGTTGGCCAATATAAACCTAGCCTAAGGATCTTCTTAGCTAGCATCTGGCTGTTCACATGACCACCACACACTCCTGAATGCGCCTCTTCCACAACCTTCCAAGATTCATCATCGTCGAGCCATCTTAATAAAACACCTGTGAGCCCTCTTCTATAGAGCACACCTCCAACCAAAACATAACGTTGAGCCACTCTTCTAATTGCTTTCCTTTCTTCCACTGTGGCCTCCTCGGGATAGGATTGATCATCGCAATATCTGGCAATCTCATAATACCAAGGTTTCTCTTCGTCAGCCAATTCTTCTTGCCAATCCAAAAGCATGACCTCTTTGCCTTTAAGAGCTTCCGTCTGCCTGACCTTCTCGAGCACCTTATCCCTAATATCGAGGAATGCAAGATCCTTAATAGCTGGAGTGTCACGCTGATGAATCAGAGGAACATGAAAATCACGCTCAGGAGGGAAGACTAGAGCAGAGGCCAAAGAAGCAAGAGCATCGGCTAGGATGTTCTGGCTACGAGGGACATGAACAAAGATTAACTTGGTGAAGAGTTTGGCATGAGCTGAAGCAAGTTCCTGGTAGGGCTTGAGCTTAGGATTGATAATGCGGCACTTGACAAGCACCTGGCGCAGAATAAGCTGACTGTCACCCACAATTCGCAAGTGAGTAACACCATATTGATGAGCGGTTTGAAGGCCGGCCAAAAGAGCCTCATACTCCGCTATATTGTTTGTGACAGGGAAAGTAAGCCGAGCAGCAAATGGGATGGTGACCCCTTCCGGTGTTAAAAGAACCATGCCGATCCCTCTTCCTTGGGAATTTAGAGCTCCATCAAAATGTAACGTCCACATAGAATCGTGGGGTCGATTAATGGACATCAGTTCTTCATCTGGAAACTCCGAATTGATAGGATCAAATCGGGGTAGAGGGTGGTGAGCAAGATGTTCGGCAATGGCGTAACCTTTGATAGCTTTCTGTTGAATGTAAGTGATATCAAACTGAGAAAGGAAGCTTTGCCAGCGTGCTAATCGATCAGTAAGAACAGATTTTTCAAGAAGGAATTTAATCATATTCATGCGAGCAATGAGGTGAACCTCGTGAGCTAAGAAATAATGTTTTAACTTCTGAACTACCAAGACTAAAGTAGCGCAAGTCTTCTCCATGGCTGAGTACCTCTGCTCACAAGGGTTTAGAAGTTTAGACAAGTAGTATGCTGCCCTCTCCTTTCCTTTTTCATCCACTTGAGCTAAGACAGCACCTACGGAGTCATCCAGGACAGAAACATAGAGAATAAGTGGTTTGCCTGGAATCGGCGGCCTCAGGACAGGGGGATTGGCCAAATAATCCTTCAATCCATCAAAGGCTGCCTGACACTTGTCATCCCAATTAAACTTGACTCCTGGCTTAGTAACCTCGTAGAACGGCCTGCATCTTTGTGAGTGCTGGGAGACAAAGTGGCGATTAAATTGCAATCTCCCGATAAATCCTCGAACTTCCTTCAAATTCTTAGGAGGAGGCATATCTCTAATGGCCTTCGCCTTGTTGGGATCAACTTCAATTCCCCTTTTGCTAACAATGAATCGAAGCAACTTCCCTGAAGAAACGCCAAATACGCACTTCTTGGGGTTCATCTTCAATTGATATTCTCATGATCTTTGCAAGACTTTAGTTAGAACCCCAGGATGCTCAATCCTTGTCCTTGATTTCACAACCAGGTCATCCACATACACCTCAATATAAATATGGATCATATCATGAAAAATTGTCATCATTGCCCTCTGATAGGTGGCTCCAGCATTCTTGAGTCCAAAGGGCATGACCACATAGCAATAAGTACCCCATGGCGTAGTGAATGATATTTTCTCCTGATCCTCTTCAGCCAGACGAATCTGATTATAACCCGAAAAGCCATCCATGAAGGAGAGAGTCTCAAATCCGGCCGTATTATCAATCAAAACATCAATATGAGGGAGGGGGAAGTCATCTTTAGGACACGCACGGTTGAGGTCCGAAAGTCTATACAAATCCGTACCTTTCCATCTTTCTTCATGATCGAGACGATGTTGGCCACCCAATTCGGATAGAGGACAACTCTAACAAATCTAGCTTTATGAAGCTTGTCGACCTCTTCTTTCATCTTTAAAGCCATGTTAGGGTGGAAACGTCTCAACCGTTGCTTGACCGGTACAGACCCTGGCTTAAGTGTAAGCCGATGTTCAACGAGCGCAGGGTCTAATCCAGGCATATCCTCATAACTCCACGCAAACGTGTCCTTGTATTCTTGAAGTACCAAAATAAGCGCCTCCTCTTCGGAGGGCGGCAAATTCTTGCTGATGAGGACAATCCTAGGGTCTTCCTCAGTACCCAAATTAACTTCTTTGGTAGGCTCTTCTACGGAGGCTGATGGTTCGTCGAATCTTCTCATGCCACTGGCAAAGGCATCAGCCTCGTCCTCAGATTCTTCATAACTTTCATCCCCTTCTTCAATAGGGTCTTCATCATTCATGATTTCAGAGACACCAAAACCCTCATAAGAAATATTAGTATCCTCATATTCTAACTCTGGCAGGATGACCGGGTTCTCCACGAATTCGGGAAAAGCTAAACAAGCCTGGCATCTTCTGGCTAACTCTAACAGAAACCTGCGGGGAATCTGCTTACCCTTGGCTTTCTTATGAAAATCTAACCCATGAATTTTATTAGAGGAAGAAGAACAACTAGCTTGATTGAAGGAAGGAGGTGAAAAAGTGGATACATGAGGTGATACAGAAGGAGACCCCTCACCCGAGGGGAAGAAAGGATTTATCAATGAATCATGAAAGAGTGGTCCCTGGGTCGGGACACACTCGAAAAAGAGATAAGAAGTCTCCTCAACGGAGATGGAGGACTGAAGAGTTGGAATTTTGACGTTTTTTTTTCATTTTTATTTTTATCTTCATTTTTATTTTCCTTTTCTAGAAGAAAACAATGTGAAGGGAGAATAGCAGGAGGAGTGGAGATTGAAAGTTTGGAAAAAGATTGAATCAGAGATGACCCGCGCGGGGGTGTGATGGAGAGTTTGGAGAATTGCTCGAGGAGCAAGGGAGGAATCAGGAGAGAAATCTGCAGTGAATCTGGAGAAAAGCTGATCATAATTGGCGGCAGTCTCGGCACGCGAGAGAACAATTGAGAATGTAGAGAAGCTAGAAGAGACGGATGCATAGAAGTGAGAGAGAAAAGGCCGGCCCACAGCCTGTCTATTGTAAATCCTTCTTCATACGGAACATCTGGCTCTCCAGTGTCAGTGTAGTCACTCAGCAACTGCCTCTTATCCGTAATCACAGCCGGTTTTTTAATCAGTTCATGTATTTGGGGCGGCCATTCCGGGTCAGTCGGCATAAAGAGACGGCTCAAGGCAATAGTAATATCATACATATCGAACAATCTGTACCAATCACACTCTGGATCATCCATCCTCCTTTCTTATCAGGCCTTAGGGACTCCAGGGCTTTATAGGTGGTCAATGGTGCAATATAGCGAGCAAACTGTCTTGCATGAACATATTGACAGTCTAGAATGGAGGTGATTATTGTAGTCTGCTCATGATTCTGAACGCCACCCGTGACAAAATGTGTCTTCAATGTCCAAGTAAGCGGCTGGCGATCTGTCTTCAAGGTGGATATCATAACTGCCCATGGTTCATCTTCATTTTTGCCCGGCCCTTTGTAGCCCAGGCCGCCTCGTGTAATCAATTTCTGAGGCTTAATAGGCCTAGTCCTGCCTTGACAACTGGCACCCATACCTTTGCCGTTTTGATACCCCATTTTCATTAGAATTTTCCAGCCAGGGGTGTTCATCATGCTTTTCTTCTTCCTCCCCTTGGAAGGCAAGGGTGTCATAGCAACTGTCGTGACAGTCTCAGGCGACATTGGCCGTGGGTGAGGGAGGTCCAGCATTGATAGCAATGGCTTGTTGGCAGGCCAAATAGAAGGAACTGATGAAGCCAAGTGTATATCTTCCTCCGGCAGAATAGGCATACTGGTAACTTTGATAATGCAGCCCTTATGTGGAAACTTAAGGCATTGATGATTTGTAGAGGGCACTGTATCGAGCTGTTGAATGTAGGGGCGGCCCAGAATGCCGTTGAATGTCGGATCCATGTCCAAAATATGAAAATCGACCGTGATTGTGGCCGGACCCAAACTGACTTTTAATGTGATCATGCCTAGAGGAGGCTTCTTAGTATTATCGTATGCTGTGACTGTTATAGTAGATGGCCGAATCTGGTTCTCTGGAATGCCACATAATTTCAAGGTGCTAGGGGGCAAGACATTAATGGATGCCCCAGTGTCCACCAAGCATTGTTTTACAGCCACCTTATTGATGTCGACTGTGATACATAGAGCGTATTTCCTTGCTGGGAGTGGTGCTAGTTCATGGTCATGAAAAATTATAGCCGGCTGACTGCTAGCGGGCGTTAATACCGTAGTTATCTGCTCAACAGGGATGTCTTCATTGACCATAACTTTTTGCATATACTCTTTCAGAGCTAGCTGGTGAGTGGTGGACCTTTTGATTAATTCTAGGATTGAAATTCTTGCTGGAGTTCGGTCCAAGTGCTTTAACAAATCATACTGAGTTCCTAGCACTGACTCTTGTTCTTGTTCATTAGGCCCCTGCACGGGCTCTTGCTCTCTTTGGGGAAAGATGCGCTGGAACATCCATCCACTGCGGAGCGGCGCCATGTTTTGCCGCGCCTCTGTCGGGGCAAGTAAAGGAGGAGGGTTGGAAGAAGAGGAGGGTGCGTTGGTGTTAAGAAGTGGTGGAGGGGCGTTTGAAGAAGGGGAAGCTCCCATAAGAGGTGTTGGTGAGGAGTTCAACAAAGAAGCCCCCGCAGGAGGCGTAGGAGTAGGAAGGGGTGCCCGAGTGTGAGAAGAGTTAGTGAGTGGGATAAGGAGAGATTTGGGCACAAAAGGTGGAGGAACTGATGGTGGAGGGATCCTTACTGATGGAGGAGTGGTGGTAGCGGGTGTAGCGGGTGTTGGTGATGGGCGGATAAGGAGCGGCCTGGATGGCAAAGGCGAAGGGTTGGTGATGGACGACGGAGTTTGCTGTGTGGTAGGCTACGGGGGCGGTAAGTGGGTAAGGAGAGGTCGGGTTGGCAAGGATGGAGAATTGGTGGGTGCAAGTGGATTAGCGGGTTGCTGAAGGGATCGGCTTATTTGGGGGGTAGAAGAAGAAGGAAGGGTGCGCAGGAGGTGCGGAGGTTGATTGGAATTGTGATGAAATGCCCCGACAGAGGCGTTCTCTTCGTGCCAGCCCTGCCCTCTCTCTACTTCGCAGAGAGACGTGACAGGGTTTACATGCTGGTTTGGCGGGTGCTCCGGCAGTGGATTGTGGACAATCTCCATATCCTGCTGAGGCGCTGGAGCTTGCTGCTGTACTTGCTGAGCTGGTTGCTGCGGCTGCTGAGCCTGCTGTTGCCGAGGAGGCCTCCTTTCTTTCATAGTGGTGATAAACTGCCTCATCTCATCCCAGTTGATACCGCCCTGGTCATTTAAGTCATAAATATAGTCCTTGAAGTGGAAGCAACGATCAATGTTGTGACCAGGAGAGCGGTGAAAAACATAATAACGGGACGTGTCAACATTAGCGGGCCACGCTGTTCTTTCTCTTGGCAACATGAGCAGGTTGGCGGCCATTAAGGCATTGAAAATATCCGGGAGACTTTCTGGGAGTGGAGGATAGTGGGCCCTTTTGGGGCCAAGTGGTCTCCTTTGCTGTTGTTGTTGCGGTCCATAATTAGTGGGTGGTGGTACTTGGTGGTATTGTTGCGGAGCTGGAGGGTCAGCGCGGGGCGCTTGATTTTGTGGCGGAGCAAAGGAGGGTTGAGGTGCGAATTGGTGTTGTGGGGGTGAATTAAAGAGGGTGCCTTGTGATGGAGGTGGCGGGGGTCGTGGGTTAGATTGGCGAAAAGGTGTGGGGTTACCGACCGCGCCAACTTGCTCATTTATGACGGTGCCCTCAGTCGTGGGCCCGCTATTGTTGACATTTGTATTCTTTTTAACCAACCTTGGTTTTGGCTCAAACATGCCCATGATGGGCGAATCTTTCATTTGGGTCTGAATATAACGAGCTCTTTCATAGAGCTCCTCCATGGTGGTCAATCTGTTCATAGCCAGTATATGCCGGAACTGAGGGGTTGCATTGGATATAATCATCTTAACCTGTTCCGATTCTGATAAGGTATCTTTCAACTTCTCGGCCATTGACCGCCATCTATCAGCAAATATGATGAAGTCCTCCTCGGACTTCGTTTTCTCTGCAACCAAATCTGTAACTGAAAGGGAGGGTCCAACCCGGTCCCTATATTTCTGCAAGAATTTCCTTTGAACCACATCGAAATCACTAGCATCTGCCGGATCCAGGGAATAGAACCACTCAAGGGCTGGCCCCTCTAAAGATCTTCTAAATAAATAAGCCAATGAGGCTTTGTTGCCCTGCCAAAAGGACGTTTCATACATAAAATCCTTCAGATGGATAAAAGGATTACCAGTTCCATTGTATCGCCGAAAGTTCGGCATCTCAGAAGGTGGTAAATGGAAAACTGGCAATTTAGGGAGAGAGATCTCCAGGGCATTCTTGGCTGCAGTAACCTTGTTGAGTTTTTCTTCCATGCTAGCCAATTTCTGAAGGAGCAAAGCGTTAGTGTCTGACTCGACCGGGGCCGAATTTGGAATGAAGGTATTTGGCATAGGCGTCCTTAGAATTTGGGGAGGTTGAAAGAATTGGGGCCTAGCCGCTGAGTAGCTCGACTGTTGGGCCGGTATGGCCACTCCAGGCGTAGGTGGACAAGAGGGGGGTTTGTGCAAGACCGCCTGGTCATTGGTGAGGTGATGGCCACTCTCGGCCGGAGAGGGATTGGAGGATGAAGAGGGAACGGACTTGCCTTTCAAAGCGGCCTGAACTGCCTGCCGCTGGGAGTCATCTAATTGAGATAGAGCATTAATCAAATCGGTAACATTGAAGGATGGGGAAGGGTTCCCCGAAGTGTTGGAGGGTAAAGCCTGAGAGGGCATAACCTCTTGAGTAGTGGTATCAACCACATGAACTTGAGGATAATGAGAATGAGGAGGGTAATTCCCCTCATGATAGATAGAATCTCGGGAACCTCATATGATTGACCAAAAACGTTCTCCTCCACATCATCATAGGAATATCCGTAGCTTGCCATGTTGATAATCTTACCTGAACGGAGTTGCATGCTTAAAAAGAGATAAAGCTTTATGAATGAATTATCACACAATCAATCACCCAATCAAAACAAGCTTAAGCAAATCAACCCAACCAAATTTATGCAAACAAGTTGAGATGAACGCAAGGTTTTAGTGTTATGTTTGAGATTAAAGTGGATTAAATTGCTAAATAATTCACTCTTCTTTGCAAAGTGAAACCTAGTTTGGATCCAAGTATAGCCTCCGTGTCAACTAGGTTCTCTCTCTTCTTACCAACGATAGGCTCTCTAAACTCCGGGTACTTCAAGGGTACAACCAGCCCAGCGTCCGTGAGGGAATCCACAGGTGCGGGGACTTACGGAGGTCTTGGAAAAGGGATTTCCGGTCCAAAGAGACGGAATGCTCAATGGAGGGTTGTCCCAATTCCAAGAGAGATGTGTGGAATCCTAGTGTAGAGAGAGAGGTCTCTCAACCAAATGCCACAAAATGCAATATAAGATAAGTCAGTCACAGCAATATAATCAAATACTCAATATAAGTATGAATCCAGCATGAACAGATAGAAACAGTAAGGCTCTGTAAACACACAGGAAAGAGGCGACCTGGAGGCAGTCGCTACCAATAAAAGAGACGACAGCGTGGCTATCGTGAATCACTAGGAGGGGCTCTCAGACAATGCAAAAACGCGCCTTGATGTGGGGCGCTAAATATGATAAGACGCCTCTGCCAGAGGGCGTCAAATATAAGTGACGCGCAAGATCGAAGAACAACGCGCCTTGTTGCAAGGTGCTGCCAAATAAAAAGACGCCCAAGGAGAGGGCGCAATTTCACAGAAGCAGCAGATATGATGAAAGATGCCTTCGTGGAAGACGTAAAATAGAAAGAAGACGCCCTGGATGAAGGCGTTAAATAGAAAGGCGACTTTGGGAAAGGCATTAATTAAATAAAAACAATAGATTAAATCACAAGCTGGCTGATCCCGGGGAGTGTGCAGTGTGCACAGTGGAGGGTTGTAGACACCAAAAAATGTCGATGAGGATCATACGGCATGCATGTCTCGACATTCGAGAGCAAGCCGAAGATGGAAATGCCGAACAAACCTCATGCCTCGCCCGATCAGGACGAGAACTCGCTTGGTGGTCCACTACCTGCTAAGGAAGCCCCCTAAGTAGAAGATACAGCTACAACGCTCCGACCGGCCATGTCGAGAGCTGAATCAAAGAAAAGTCGGGAACTCCAGTATAGTCTCGGGATGCACCGAAAGTCATGCAAAGTCTGAGACCAAGCCCCAAAGGCTATAAACATAATATTATGAAGGCCATACGTTGCAACTAGAACATTACAGGAGCGCCAACGCTCGAATAAATGGCTGCGACTTCGAAAAGAATCCATTCGAGGCTTAAAACGGCACGAATGGGCCTTAAAACGGCGCGCCTTAAAACGGCGTGCCCCTTTTCCTTTTGGCTACACGGCGCGCGAAGGGGCATCCCCTTTGATGCTTAAAACGGCGCCCCTTTGAATATGGCGCCGTTTTAACCCCTCATTCTAGTCTCTGAAGCGTCTCCCCGGTGCGCAATCAACCCATCCCATCCGCCAGCCGATACCCTATTTTTTCATCAGCCTGGTGCCTAGAGGGCATTCAATGCTCTGAAGCCCTGTCTCCATGGGCATTCAATGCTCTAGAGCCCTATCTCCACCTCCGTTCGACAACGTAGCTGCATCGACGGTGAAGACAAGCATCCATGGTGGAGAAGCGGCAGCAGATCCTCCCGGCAAACCTGCGAACATCTCGTCCTAGGATGAGCGCCAGTGTACGGCACGAATCAGCAGCATCCAACACAACAACAACGTTGTTGTGAACAAGGCAGGGGTGGCGGGAATCCTCTCCCCCACTGTCCGTTCTATAAGAGGCATGCTCCACTGGAGAAGAAAAAGATAGAAGAGAGCTGCTCGAACCCCCTCGGCTGTATGCAGTGAAGAGAAGAAGAAAAAGAAGAGGAGAAGGCCACCCGAAGAGGAGGAAGCTCCACCCATCCACGCCAGAGAGGTGAAGAAAGAAAGAGATAGGAGAGTGAGAGTGAGAGGTGAGCTCGGAGGGGGAGGAGCTTGTGCTCCGTTCCCCCTCCCTCATCGATGTATTCCCTCCTTTCCCTCTATTGTATTCTCCCCTTTTCGCGCTTTAGGGTAGATTCCAAGCTGTATTTCTCTTTGCAAACGAATAAAAAGAAAAGCCCTTTTTGCAACATACGGTGTTCTTCTGCTTCCCTCTCTTTCTCTCTGCCCTCTCCTCATCCAGGCCCTTCGAAGCTTGCTTCTCCATAGCATGGCCTTCGAAGGAGCCCGTCAGGGGATGAACATTCATGGCCTCTCGTGGCACACATTTGTCCCGCTTATGAAAACATCGCCCGTGAGTCGTGGGCGCTCTTGTAGGCTAGCCCTCGAGCGTTCCGCACTCGCACTTGGGCTAACGGACCGCCGTGAGGCCTGAGCGCATTCTGAGAGTTTACCCCGGAGCAATCCGATTGGTGACTCTCCTTGATCTCCGGCAAGTCCCGATCCGGGAGAGATGCTGCCCAATTTTCGCCAGGGGATTAAGAACACTCAAGAACAAGCTGAACGTTTAATTTCACATACAGCAACTTCTGCGAACAACCACTGAACCTCTGTGAACAAACCCCCCGAATAAAACACTTAAACCTCCTGCTCACTCACCTTAACGAACCATCAACGATGCTTAAACCTTCATCCTATTGATCTATGGTGTCAATTGAATAATCAATCTAACTATTGACCCCCTCTGTAGGCTGGAGAATCAAGAACAGAAAGTAAAACAAGTCCCCAGAACGAATAAAAAAACTCAGGAGATGATGTCCCGGCGTGGCCTAATCCGGCGCAGTCACTATTTCACCACGCCGGTTTAACACCATTCTCATAATCCCTCGTCTCCTTCTTTGAACGCTAAAACGGCGCGCCCTTTTATTCTCTACCCGTTAACCGGCGCGCCCTTCCCTCATGGGCTTGGACCCCCCTTAACCGGCGCGCCCATCTGTGCTCCACTATTCACCTTAAAACGGCGCCCCATTTCCTCCCTTGCAACCCTTAAAACGGCGCCCCTATAACCGGCGCCCCCCCCTTTTAACGTCCTAAACCGGCGCCCATCTGTGCTCCACTATTCACCTTAAAACATCGCCCCATTTCCTCCCTTGAGCTCTAAAACGGCGCCATCCTCTTCCTTCGCTAACTGGCGCGCCTCCTTAATACAACAAGGGAATAAACAAGCAAAAAAATAATGATAAAAGGTCAATCATGCTAATAAAAGAATGAAACGACCCCCGCGACCTGACCGCGCAGGTCGATCCGCGTGCGAGGGCGCACGATGGCAAGTTCGGGCTCCACACTTAACAATTCACTTCCTCAGACTCGGTGCAAAGAGAAAATCAATGATGCCTTGTGGTATCGGGCGTGGACCTCGGAACGACCGACATGGTCATGATCCGAACACATCTCGGGCCAATAGTTCGCTAACTCGACCCGCTTCTCCCGGGATCTAATCCCGCAACCCCACATTAAACTTGTCGTGTCTGCGACAGACATTTGCACTATTTTATCATCGTCTTCGATGCTTCAAACGTGGACTCGCGTCCGAACAATGAATGGTCCGACCGTGACCGGCATGCGCGCATACGTTGGAACCTTCGTTTCCTCGGACTGTGTGTGAAGAGAAAAGCAATGGCGCCCCATGGCATCGGACGTGGACCTCGGGAGCCCCGTTATGGCCATAATCCAAAAACACCTCGGGCCGATAGTTCATCAGCCTGACCCACCTCTATCGGGATCCAATCCCGCGTCCACATTACACTTGACGTATCTACGGCAAACATCCGTACAGCTTTGTCGTTGTCTTCGATGCTTCAAATGTGGACTCTCGTCCGAATAGTGTATGATCCGTTAGTGACCGACATATATCCCGGGATCTAATCCCGCGCTTGCATTAAACTTGCCGTACTCACATCAGATATTCACACGGGTTTATTTCCGTTTACGTCTTCAATACGGATCTTTGTCCGAACATAAAATGGTCCATGAATGACCAACAAAATATGAATGGAACAAGACGGCTCTCGTCCTCCCCCAACCACACGTGTGGGAATATCAATAAGACCTTCGTGAGTCGCGTTTGGACCTTGGGTTCGCCCCCAACCATGGTCATCGCCTGACCCACATCGTAGGCCTATAGTCGGCTATCTCTGTACACATCTTTGTTTTGGAATATAGTCCCGGGACACTTTCCCGCTGCCCTTCGGCACCGGAAATATTAATGATGCCCACGCATGCCTCGTTTCGACCGCGGGAGGCGCCCCCGAAATGGTCCTGACTCGATCTCACACCGGGCCAATAAACTCGCTGATTTCTGACCACTCTAACCGGGATTCAACCGAATGTCTCCTATCGCTTTGAACAATAAACTCGCCGTACCCCGGCATACATATGCTCCAGTTTTCCCCGTAATGATCACGATTCTCTGAGGCCGGACGCTCGTCCGAATATCAAAATGGTCTCTTGAGTGACCGACATATTTCGAATGCTCGTTTCCCTAGACATAGGGCTTTCCGACTGATTCGAGACCGCTATCGGCTTGTTTCTCTCGATATATTTTCCTGGCCATGAGGCCCCTTTTCCCGGCGATTAATCAAGGGTGTTCCCCTCTCTGAGGGGATGTAAATGACGCCGTGACCTTTATGGCGCGGCGGGTCTCAGTCCCGACACGAACCACACAATCATCTGACTAGTCAGATCAAGCGCACCATGGGCTTCCACGAAGCCCGAATAAATCGTCACTTTGTGACTGGCACGCCCACGGACTTAATAAATGCCAATAAACCAATAAACAACGATTTATTAAATAAAAAGTGCGTCCACAAGTCTGGCACGCCCGGTGGGACTGGAACCACCCTTCATCTCTTCGTCGGGATTCGGGGCCTCATGGCCTCCTAATAAACAATGTTTGTCTGCTTTGATGAATTGCAGGTGTTGTCTTCGCCTGCCCTGTGGGGGGAAAAGCCAGACCAGGCGTAATTATGTTTAGGGCCTCTAGGACGCTACTCTGAGGCATATGCAGCTTTCAGGTATCATGAAGGCCGCTAAAAAAAAAAGAGAGAAGAGGAAAAGAAGAGAGGGAGGGGAAATCAAATCCCCCATTCCAAAAAAAAGAAGAAAAGAAGAATAGAAGGAAAAAAAATGAAATGATAAGAAGAAAGAAGAAAGGAACGAAAGGGGAAGAGAAAGAATCGACGAGAGAAGGTTGTGCGGTCATATCTGTCGGGACCCGTGCTGAACGAAGATTACCAATGTGGAATTGATGCGGTGGAGCGAACCACTCGTCCCCTCCCTGAGGGGGTGAGCGCTCTCCTGCACACCCACCTTGGTCTATTACATAAAAAAAGAGAAAAAAAAGAAGAGAAGAAAAGAAAGGACAAAAAAAACTGGCAAGCATCGCCGACCAAAAAGGACAAGAAGAAGGCCGGCATCCCGCCCGACTCTAGGAGGGTCCAAGTCCATGGTGCCCTGCCCGGGCCTGTTCCACCTTCCTGCTGCCCCTATCTAGGAATGCTTTGTAGCAATGAGGCCGAGCACGGCCACGAATCTAGAAGAGAGCATTCATCCACCCCGCCATAGGAGTGTAAGACACAAAAGAATATACCCCGACTTAGGGGCATTTGAAGAAGCAACACACCCCGCCACGGGGGCATAGAAGCCTTAAGGAACGCACCCCAGCTTACTGGGATCTGAAGAAGAATTACACCCCACCTTGCGGGCATCAAAGCAACAATACACCCCACCTTGGGTGCACGAGAAGCAAACAACCCCCAGTGTGTCGGGGTAGAAAAAAAAAGAATCCACCCCGCTCTGGGGCATAAGAAGAAAAGGATACACCCCGGCTCGGGGGCACATGAAGAGAATCCACCCCGACTTGGGGGCACATAAAGCAAAGTTTACACCCCGGCTTAGGGTAACATGAAGAGAAATATACCCCTCTCTGGGGTCGAAGAAGCAGAAGGATCCACCCCGACTCGGGGGCACGCACAAAGCAAAAGTTACACCCCAACCTAGGGGCGTTTGAGGAAGAAACTATGCCCGCTCTAGGGATATATGAAAAGACACACACCCCATCTTGGGGGCACCAGAAGCAGAATACACCCCACAAAGAGAGGTGCACAAGAAGCAAAACATACCCCCGCTCTAAGGGCATATGAAGAGAAATACGCCCCGCCTTGAGGGGTAGAAGAAGAATTGCACCCCCGACTCGGGGGCACACAAGGCAAAAGTTACACCCCGGCTTCGGGGGCACGTGAAAGGGATCTACCCCAGCTTGGGGGCATAAGAAGAAACAACATTCCCCGACTTAGGGGCCTTTGAAGAAGAAAGGTACCCCGTCCCGGGGGCATAAGAAGAAAGGAATTCACCCCAGCCTGGGGGCACACAAAGAGAGGTGCACAAACAGCAAATACACCCCCCCCCCGCCGCTCGGGGGCATAAGGAGCAAAAGACACACCCCGTGCCAGGGGCATATATGGAGAAACTCACCCCGCCATGGGGGCATAAAAAGCAAAAGAACTCATCCTGGCTTGGGGGTATTTGAAGGAGAAACATACCCCACCTGGGGGCATAGAAGCCGTGAAGAGTATACCCCGACTTGGGGGCATTTAAAGAGAGGTACATCCCACCTTAGGAGCATAAGAAGAAAAGAGTCCACACCTCGGGGGCATTAAAAAAAAACACACCCCGGTCTGGGGACATGGAAGCCAAAAAAATACACCCGCCTGGGGGCACAGAAGCAAAGAGGCAAAACACACCCCTCAGGGGGGTGCATACCAAATGAAGCTACACCCCAACCCGGGGGCGCATTAAGAGAAATACACTCTAGTGCGGAAGCATTAATGAGAAAAGAAGAGCAGAATGAAGACAAAGACACACTTGAGGCAGACGTGGTCTTCGAGCCCGCCTCATCACACAAAAGAAGATAAGAAAAGTAAAAGAAGACATATGAGGGCGATGTGGTCTTCGAGCCCGCCTCATGACATAAAAGAATAGAAGAGAAAAAAGAGATATGAGACGAACATGGTCCCTGCACCTGCCTCTCCATAAAAGAAAATAGAAGAAGCGTCACGAGGCAGACGCGGTCTTCGCATCCGCCCCTTCACACAAAATAAGAAGAGAAAAAAAAGGAGAGACACATAAGACAGACGTGGTCCTTGAACCCGCCTCTCCACAAAAAAGAAAGAACAATCACGACGCAAACATGGTCTTTGCGCTTGCCTCTCCAAGAAGAAGAGAAGAAGAGAAAGAAGGGTCACGAGGCAAACTTTGACCTTCGACCTCCAGCCATCCAACAAATAGGAACCAACTAAACCTTCCGCCGACGGGGCTTTAAACCGACTAAACCTTCCGCCGACGGGGCGTTAAACCGACTAAACCTTTCGCCGACGGGGGGTTAAACCGACAAAACCCTTTCACCGACGGGGCATTAAACCGACTAAACCATCCGCCAACGTTAAACCGACTAAACCTTCCGCCGACGGGACATTACACCGACAGATATCCCACCATCGGCCTCCGAGCCAGCAACTATCCAATCATCGGCCCCTGAGCCGACAACTACTTCACTCACCGTTGGCTCCTAGCCGACAGCTACCCCATTATCAGCTCCTAGCCGACTGCTTCCCAATAAAAAAGAATAAACCTTTCACTTTGGTCTGGATCCTTCCCCCGGCCAGAGAATTAAAGAATCAACCCATCCACTTTGGTTCGGGTCCTTCCCCGGCCAGAGGATCAAAGAATCAACCTTTCGCTTTGGTTCAGATCCTTCCCCCGACCAGAGAATCAAAGAATCAACCTCCCACTCTGGTTTGGATCCTTCCCCGACCAGAGAATCAAAGAATAAACCTTCCACTTTGGTTCAGATCTTTTCCCAGCCAGAGAATTAAAGAATCAACCTTTCACTTTGGTTCGGGTCCTTCCCCGGCCAGAGAATCAAAGAATAAACCGTCCACTTTGGTTCGGATCCTTTACCGGCCAGAGAATTAAAGAATCAACCTTTCACTTTGGTTCGGCTCCTTCCCCGACCAGAGAATCAAAGAATCAACCTCCCACTCTGGTTCGGATCCTTCCCCGACCAGAGAATCAAAGAATAAACCTTCCACTTTGGTTCGGATCCTTTCCCAGCCAGAGAATTAAAGAATCAACCTTTCACTTTGGTTCGGGTCCTTCCCCGGCCAGAGAATCAAAGAATAAACCGTCCACTTTGGTTCGGATCCTTTACCGGCCAGAGAATTAAAGAATCAACCTTTCAATTTGGTTCGGCTCCTTCCCCGACCAGAGAATCAAAGAATCAACCTCCCACTCTGGTTCGGATCCTTCCCCGACCAGAGAATCAAAGAATAAACCTTCCACTTTGGTTCGGATCCTTTCCTAGCCAGAGAATTAAAGAATCAACCTTTCACTTTGGTTCGGGTCCTTCCCCGGCCAGAGAATCAAAGAATAAACCGTCCACTTTGGTTCGGATCCTTTACCGGCCAGAGAATTAAAGAATCAACCTTTCACTTTGGTTCGGGTCCTTCCCCGGCCAGAGAATCAAAGAATAAACCGTCCACTTTGGTTCGGATCCTTTACCGGCTAGAGAATTAAAGAATCAACCTTTCACTTTGGTTCGGCTCCTTCCCCGACCAGAGAATCAAAGAATCAACCTCCCACTCTGGTTTGGATCCTTCCCCGACCAGAGAATCAAAGAATAAACCTTCCACTTTGGTTTGGATCCTTTCCCAGCCAGAGAATTAAAGAATCAACCTTTCACTTTGGTTCGGGTCCTTCCCCGGTCAGAGAATCAAAGAATAAATCGTCCACTTTGGTTCGGATCCTTTACCGGCCAGAGAAGTAAAGAATCAACCTTTCACTTTGGTTCGGCTCCTTCCCTGACCAGAGAATCAAAGAATCAACCTCCCACTCTGGTCCGGATCCTTCCCCGACCAGAGAATCAAAGAATAAACCTTCCACTTTGGTTCAGATCCTTTCCCAGCCAGAGAATTAAAGAATCAACCTTTCACTTTGGTTCAGGTCCTTCCCCGGCCAGAGAATCAAAGAATAAATCGTCCACTTTGGTTCAGATCCTTTACCGGCCAGAGAATTAAAGAATCAACCTTTCACTTTGGTTCGGCTCCTTCCCCGACCAGAGAATCAAAGAATCAACCTCCCACTCTGGTTCGGATCCTTCCCCGACCAGAGAATCAAAGAATAAACCTTCCACTTTGGTTCGGATCCTTTCCCAGCCAGAGAATTAAAGAATCAACCTTTCACTTTGGTTCGGGTCCCTCCCCGGCCAGAGAATCAAAGAATAAACCGTCCACTTTGGTTCGGATCCTTTACCGGCCAGAGAATTTCAGAATCAACCTTTCACTTTGGTTCGGCTCCTTCCCCGACCAGAGAATCAAAGAATCAACCTTTCACTTTGGTTCGGATCCTTCTCCGACCAGAGAATCAAAGAATCAACCTTTCACTTTGGTCCGGATCCTTCCCCGGCCAGAGAATCAAACAATAAACCTTCCACTTTGGTTCGGATCCTTTCCGGGCCAGAGAATTAAAGAATCAACCTTCCACTTTGGTTCGGATCCTTCTTCGACCAGAGAATTAAAGAATCAACCTTCCACTTTGGTTCGGATCCTTCTCCGGCCAGAGAATCAAACAATAAACCTTCCACTTTGGTTCGGATCCTTTCCGGGCCAGAGAATTAAAGAATCAACCTTCCACTTTGGTTCGGATCCTTCTCCGGCCAGAGAATTAAAGAATCAACCTTCCACTTTGGTTCGGATCCTTCTCCGGCCAGAGAATCAAACAATAAACCTTCCACGTTGGTTCGGATCCTTTCCGGGTCAGAGAATCAAAGAATCAACCTTTCATTCTGGTCCGGATCCTTTCCCAGCCAGAGAATTAAGAATCAACATTTCACTTTGGTCCAGAACCTTCCCTTGGCCAGAGAATCAAAGAATCAGCCCATCCACTTTGGTTTGGATCCTTCCCGACCAGAGAACAAAAAACAGAGACCTTTATCTTCGGCTCTCGTAGCCCAATTCCCAATATCTTCGGCTCTTGCAGCTCGCTTCCCAATTCTGGCTCTCGTAGCCTGCCAACCTTTGGCCTTCGTGGCCTGCTTCCCGATTCTGGCTCTCGTAGCCTGCTTCCCTTTGGCTCCCGTAGCCTGCCGACTCTGACTCTTGCAGCCTGCTTCCTAATTTTGGCTCTCGATGCCTGCTCCTCCAACCTTTGGCCTTTGTATCCTGCTTCCCAGCATCTCCCGGCTTCTATGGCCTGCTTCCTTGATGTCCCTTGGCTTCTATAGCCCGCTCCCCTAATATCCTTTCGGCCCTTTGTGGTCTGCTCCCCGAATACCTTTTACTACCACTACACTTATACGTAATGACAATACGTTCTTACGCAAAAAAAAAGAAAAAGAAAAAGAGAATAAAAAGTGAACAAAAAATGCTTGGTTACCCTGCTTGCATGATTGCTTATAATATAGAATAACACACCTCTTTGGAATTTTCTAGGACCTTGTTTCCTTACTGAATAATAATGATGCCCCGATTCCGGATGCACGTGCGTCACGGCATACGCTCAAAGGGAACCCAATTAGGGCAGGTGCACACGTCAAGGGGAAGAGTCATGGCTAAATTGCTAGGCCCAACTCATAAAATAAACCTGAGGCAATGCTCCCACACTTAGCACTTAATGTGTTCAATAGCCTTCGACTATAGGGATTGCCCGAATTTCTTCTTAGCACTCTAAGGATGCTTGAATTCCTGCACTCGCGTGAAAAGTAATCGTGAGGAAAAAGCTGCCTACCCCCACTGTAAAAAAAAAAAAGAGAGAGAAAAATTATGCAAAAAAAAGGGGAAGAGAGACACGTGAATCCGAGTAGCCGGGAATCCCCATTGAGACACATGAGGAGACTCGCGTGAAATGGTGAAGCGAATTATAATAAGGGTGAAACCTATTAGCCGGGAATCCCCATTGAGACACATGAGGAAACTCGCGTCAAACAGTGGAATCCGTAATAAAATTATGACAAGGACGAATCCTAGTAGCTGGGAATCTCCATTGAGACACATGAGGAGACTCGCGCCGAACGGTGAAATCCGCTACCAAAATAAACAGATGGGGGCTGTGTGAAGCTACCTAAAGTCGAAAGCCTGAAACTAATGTGTAGGCGCTAGAGTGATCCTCGAGTGTCACTAGGAAAACCTGCATATCGCTACGGTTAGGGCTCTTTGCTCACACGTTTGCTCCTCCACTCCACAAAGAATTACCTCGGGTGAAATGCGTGAATTTAAGCTATGCATGCAAGACATGCGATATCCTCTTGACGGGCGCACCACCCCTTAGTCGTGCCTCGTGGCCCACACTGCATTTGCGAATTATGGGCGTTGTCCCTATCCCATCCCCTATAGAGGGAGCTACCTTATATGTATTTATGTTATGCTTGCTGATGAATGCCTACATGCTTGAATAAAAGAAATAATAATAAAAAAAATAAACTCAATTTTGGCCATTGTGGCCTACTTTTCCAGTTCTGGCTCGTGTAGCCCAATCTTGGCCCCCACGGCCTACTTCCCGTCTCTATGGCCTGCTAACCTCCCAACTTTGGCTTCTATAGCCCGCTTCCCCAATTGCAGCCTTCGCGGCCTACCTCTGCAACATCAACTTCGGCCCTCATGGCCCGCTTTCCCGGGTTCAGATTTCACAGCCGGTACTCCCGGCGCTTTGAAGAACATCAAATCTTTTCACTCTGGTTCAGGCTTGTTGCCCAGCCAGAGAACAAACAGACCCCTTTCACTCTGGATCGGACCTTCCGTCAGACTAGAGAACAAAAGATCCTTTCACTTTGGCTCGGGCCTGCCGTCCAATCAGAGAACAAAAAGATTCTCTCCAATCTAGATCGGACCTTCCGTCTGGCTAGAGAATAAAAAGATCCTTTCACTTTGGCTCGGACCTGCCGTCCAGTCAGAGAACAGAAAGATTCTCTCCACTCTAGATTGGACCTTCCGTCCGACTAGAGAACAAAAAGAGCCTCTCACTTCGGCTCGGACCTGCCGTCCAGTCAGAGAACAAAAAGATTCTCTCCACTCTAGATTGGACCTTCCGTCCGACTAGAGAACAAAAAGATCCTCTCACTTCGGCTCGGACCTGCCGTCCAATCAGAGAACAAAAAGATTCTCTCCAATCTAGATCGGACCTTCCGTCTGGCTAGAGAATAAAAAGATCCTTTCACTTTGGCTCGGACCTGCCGTCCAGTCAGAGAACAAAAAGATTCTCTCCACTCTAGATTGGACCTTCCGTCCGACTAGAGAACAAAAAGATCCTCTCACTTCGGCTCGGACCTGCCGTCTAGTTAGAGAATAAAAAGATTCTCTCCACTCTAGATCGAACCTTCCGTCCGACTAGAGAACAAAAAGATTCTCTCCACTCTAGATCGAACCTTCTGTCCAGCTAGAGAACAAAAAGATCCTTTCACTTTGGCTTGGACCTACCGTCCAGCAAAAGAACAAAAAGAATTCTCTCTACTCTGGTTCGGACCTTCCGTCCAGCCAAAGAATTAAAAGACCCTTAATACAGCTGGTACCCCTGGCGCATTAAAGAACGAAACAACCTTTCACCCTGCCCCGAGCCTGGCATTCGGGTAAGGAATCATCCCCTTTTCCATGCGCTAACACTAGCCCGTGTCGGCGACTTGACCACCCCTCCATCCCTACGGGGTCACGAACAATCCTTTTGATTTGGACCTCCCGTTCAGGTCGCTACATGAACCAACTCTTCTCTCCGTCCCTTCGGGTGACGAATACCCCTTTTGATTTGGACCCACCGTCCAGACCGTTAAAGGAATAAACCCTCCCCTCTGGCCTCGTGGCTCACTTCCCAATTATTGACCCCTGAGCCGACAGCTTTAAATTATCGACCCCTAGCCAACAGTTGTCATCATCGGCGTTTAGCCGACAGCTATCTCATTATCAGCGTCTGTGCCGATAAGCTATCCAAAGTTGTTCATAAAATAAATAAAAAAAAGAAGAGAAGGGAAAAAAGAAAGAAAAGAAGGACAAAAAAGAAGGGAAGAAGAAAAAGAAGGGAAAGAAAAGAAGAAGAAAAAAGAGAAGAAGAAGAGAAGAAGAAAAGAGAAGGGAAAAGAAGAGGAAAAAAAAAAGAAAGAAGAAAAAAAAAGAAGAGAGAAAAATCATCATCAAAGCCTCCGAGGGATGTCCACTCGTCAAGTCCCGCCGGAGATCAAAATATTTTCAGTCCCACCAACGCATAAGACCAGTGGCCCAGACCTTTCGTCTGGTGCCATGAACAAAGAGACCCTTGCTTTGGCACTAACCCCATGCCAATGAACAAACCACGTCAGCTCCCGGCACCCTGTCGGCACTGATGAAGAGAAGAAGAGACAAATAAACCATGTCAGTTCCCGACACCCTGTCGGCACTGATGAAGAGAAGAAGAGACAAATAAACCATGTCAGTTCTCGACACCCTGTCGGCACTGATGAAGAGACAAAGAGACTAACAAATCAGGTCAACTCCCGACACCCTGTCGGCATTGATGAAGAGACAAAGAGACCAACATATCACGTCAGCTCCCGACACCCTGTCGACACTGATGAAGAGACAAAGAGACCAACAAACCAGGTCAGCTCCCGACTCCCCGTCGGCACTGATGAAAAGATGAAGAGACAAACAAATCACGTCAGTTCCCGACACCCCGTCGGCACTGATGAAGAGAAGAAGAGAAGAATAAACTACCTCAGCTCCCGACACCCTGTCGGCACTAATGAAGAGAAGAAGAGACAAGCAAACCACGTCGGTCCCCGACTCCTCGTCGGCATCGATGAATAAACCAATGGCCTGGACCTTTCGTCTGGTTCCATGAACAAAAGACCCTTGCTTTGGTATTCACCCCTTGGCAATGAATAAACCACCTCAATATCACAACTCCCAGTCCCACCGACGAATTAACCCTTGGCTTGGACCTTCCGTCGAAGTCGATGGACAAAAGAACGCCTTTGCTTGGCTTGGACCTTCCGTCCAAGTCGATGAACGAAAAGAACTTTCTTGCTTGGCTCGGACCTTACGTCCAAGTCAATGAATAAAAAAAAGAGACCTCCTTTGCTTGGTTCGGACCTTCCATCCAAGCCAATGAATAAAAAAAAAGAGAAGAACAAAAAAGGAAAGAACTTTCTCGCTTGACTCGGACCTTCCGTCCAAGTCAATGAACAAAAACAACCTCTTTTCTTGGCTCGGACCTTCCGTCCAAGCTAATGAATAAAAAGAGATAGAGCCTTCTTACTTGGCCCGGACCTTCCGCCCAAGTCGATAAAAAAAAAAGAAAAGAAAAGAAAAGAAAAGAAGGGAACTTTCTTGCTTGGCTCGGACCTTCCGTCCAAGTCAATGAACAAAAAGAACCTCCTTGCTTGGCTCGGACCTTCCGTCCAAGTCAATGAATAAAAAAAAGGAGAAAAAAAAGAGAAGAAGAAGAACTCCTTTGATTGGCTCGGACCTTCCGTCCAAGTCAATGAACAAAAAAAAGAAAATAAACCCCCTTTGCTTGGCTCAGACCTTCCATCCAAGTCAATGAATGAAAAGACCCCTTTGCCTTGGCACTCATCCTATGTCAATGAATAGACCACATCAGCTCCCGACACCCTATCGGCACCAGCAAATAAACCCTTCACTTCGAACGTTCCACCGGAATGCATAAAATCCTTTTCACTCCATCGGACCCCTTTCATAAAACTTCGGCTTGGACCTCCCATCCGAGTCGATGAATGAACAATTCTCCTAAACCCAGCACGAGTCATCAACTCCCCCTTGGGATTGGCCTCATCTAAGTCGTTTTAGGCCTCTTACCTAAGACGACGCCTTCAGCCTTGCTTCGGTATTTACCCCATGCCGATGACTAAACCCCCACTCTGACATCTCGATCCGCGTGCGTATGCGGTGAAGCGATCCGCTCATCCTTTCGCTGAAGGAGTGACCGCTTTCCCATGAATTTGCACCGGAACAGCATCCTACTGGCTCGGAAGAACAGACGTCCTGTCGAAGAACTCTACACTCGCGGGCCCAGCGCACTCGCCCCTCGCTTGCGCCACCCACGAGTGGGGGGCATTTGTAGACACCAAAAAATGTCGATGAGGATCATACGGCAAGCACGTCTCAACATTCGAGAGCAAGCCGAAGATGGAAATGTCGAACAAACCTCATGCCTCGCCCAATTAGGACGAGAACTCGCTTGGTGGTCACTACCTGCTAAGGAAGCCCCCTAAGCAGAAGATACAGCTACAACGCTCCGACCGGCCATGTCGAGAGCTGAATCAAAGAAAAGTCGGGAACTCCAGTATAGTCTCGGGATGCACCGAAAGTCATGCAAAGTCTGAGACCAAGCCCCAAAGGCTATAAACATAATATTATGAAGGCCATACGTTGCAACTAGAACATTCCAGGAGCGCCAACGCTCGAATAAATGGCTGCGACTTCGAAAAGAATCCATTCGAGGCATAAAACGGCACGAAGGGGCCTTAAAATGGCGCGCCTTAAAACGGCACGCCCCCCTCTTAAAACGGCGCGCCCCTTTTCCTTTTGGCTACACGGCGCGCGAAGGGGCATCCCCTTTGATGCTTAAAACGGCGCCCCTTTGAATATGGCGTCGTTTTAACCCCTCATTCTAGTCTCTGAAGCGTCTCCCCGACGCGCAATCAACCCATCCCATCCGCCAGCCGATACCCTATTTTTGCATCAGCCTGGTGCCTAGAGGGCATTCAATGCTCTGAAGCCCTGTCTGCATGGGCATTCAATGCTCTGGAGCCCTATCTCCACCTCCGTTCGACAACGTAGCTGCATCGACGGTGAAGACAAGCATCCATGGTGGAGAAGCGGCAGCAGATCCTCCCGGCAAACCTGCGAACATCCCATCCTAGGATGAGCGCCAGTGTACGGCACGAATCAGCAGCATCCAACACAACAACAACGTTGTTGCGAACAAGGCAGGGGTGGCGGCAATCCTCTCTCCCACTGTCCGTTCTATAAGAGGCATGCTCCACTGGAGAAGAAAAAGATAGAAGAGAGCTGCTCGAACCCCCTCGGCTGTATGCAGTGAAGAGAAGAAGAAAAAGAAGAGGAGAAGGCCACCCGAAGAGGAGGAAGCTCCACCCATCCACGCCAGAGAGGTGAAGAAAGAAAGAGAGAGGAGAGTGAGAGTGAGAGGTGAGCTCAGAGGGGGAGGAGCTTGTGCTCCGTTCCCCCTCCCCCATCGATGTATTCCCTCCTTTCCCTCTACTGTATTCTCCCCTTTTCTCGCTTTAGGGTAGATTACCAGCTATATTTCTCTTTACAAACGAATAAAAAGAAAAGCCCTTTTTGCAACATACGGTGTTCTTCTGCTTCCCTCTCTTTCTCTCTGCCCTCTCCTCATCCAGGCCCTTCGAAGCTTGCTTCTCCATAGCATGGCCTTCGAAGGAGCCCGTCAGGGATGAACATTCATGGCCTCTCGTGGCACACATTCGTCCCACTTATGAAAACATCGCCCGTGAGTCGTGGGCGCTCTTGTAGGCTGGCCCTCGAGCGTTCCGCACTCGCACTTGGGCTAACGGACCGCCGTGAGGCCGCTCCGCATTCTGAGAGTTTACCCCGGAGCAATCCGATTGGTGACTCTCCTTGATCTCCGGCAAGTCCCGATCCGGGGGAGATGCTGCCCAATTTTCGCCAGGGGATTAAGAACACTCAAGAACAAGCTGAACGTTTAATTTCACATACAGCAACTTCTGTGAACAACCACTGAACCTCTGTGAACAAACCCCCCGAATAAAACACTTAAACCTCCTGCTCACTCACCTTAACGAACCATCAACGATGCTTAAACCTTCATCCTATTGATCTATGGTGTCAATTGAACAATCAATCTAACTATTGACCCCCTCTGTAGGTTGGAGAATCAAGAACATAAAGTAAAACAAGTCCACAGAACGAATAAAAAAACTCAGGAGATGATGTCCCAGCGTGGCCTAATCCGGCGCGGTCACTATTTCACCGTGCCGGTTTAACAACATTCTCATAATCCCTCGTCTCCTTCTTTGAACGCTAAAACGGCGCGCCCTTTTATTCTCTACCCGTTAACCGGCGCGCCCTTCTCTCCTGGGCTTGGACCCCCCTTAACCGGCGCGCCCATCTGTGCTCCACTATTCACCTTAAAACGGTGCCCCATTTCCTCCCTTGCAACCCTTAAAACGGCGCCCCTATAACCGGCGCCCCCCCCTTTTAACGTCCTAAACCGGCGCCCATCTGTGCTCCACTATTCACCTTACAACGGCGCCCCATTTCCTCCCTTGAGCTCTAAAACGGCGCCATCCTCTTCCTTCGCTAACCGGCGCGCCTCCTTAATACAAAAAGGGAATAAACAAGTAAAAAAATAATGATAAAAGGTCAATCATGCTAATAAAATAATGAAAAGGTCGATCCGCGTGCGAGGGCGCACGATGGCAAGTTTGGGCTCCACACTTAACAATTCACTTCCTCGGACTTGGTGCAAAGAGAAAATCAATGATGCCTTGTGGTATCGGGCGTGGACCTCGGAACGATCGACATGGTCATGATCCGAACACATCTCGGGCCAATAGTTCGCTAACTCGACCTGCTTCTCCCGGGATCTAATCCCGCAACCCCACATTAAACTTGTCGTGTCTGCGGCAGACATTTGCACGGTTTTATCGTCGTCTTCGATGCTTCAAACGTGGACTCGCGTCCGAACAATGAATGGTCCGACCGTGACCGGCATGCGCGCATACGTTGGAACCTTCGTTTCCTCGGACTGTGTGTGAAGAGAAAAGCAATGGCGCCCCATGGCATCGGACGTGGACCTCGGGAGCCCCGTTATGGCCATAGTCCGAAACCACCTCGGGCCGATAGTTCATCAGCTTGACCCACCTCTATCGGGATCCAATCCCGCATCCACATTAAACTTGACGTATCTACGGCAAACACCCGTACAGCTTTGTCGTTGTCTTCGATGCTTCAAATGTGGACTCTCGTCCGAATAGTGTATGATCCGTTAGTGACCGACATATATCCCGGGATCTAATCCCGCGCTTGCATTAAACTTGCCCTACTCACATCAGACATTCACACGGGTTTATTTCCGTTTACGTCTTTAATACGGATCTTTGTCCGAACATAAAATGGTCCATGAATGACCAACAAAATATGAATGGAACAAGACGGCTCTCGTCCTCCCTCAACCACACGTGTGGGAATATCAATAAGACCTTCGTGAGTCGCGTTTGGACCTTGGGTTCGCCCCCAACCATGGTCATCGCCTGACCCACATCGTAGGCCCATAGTCGGCTATCTCTGTACACATCTTTGTTTTGGAATATAGTCCCGGGACACTTTCCCGCTGCCCTTCGGCACCGGAAATATTAATGATGCCCACGCAAGCCTCGTTTGGACCGCGGGAGGCGCTCCCGAAATGGTCCTGACTTGATCTCGCACCGGGCCAATAAACTCGCTGATTTCCGACCACTCTAACCGGGATTCAACCGAATGTCTCCTATCGCTTTGAACAATAAACTCGCCGTACCCCGTCATACATATGCTCCGGTTTTCCCCGTAATGATCACGATTCTCTGAGGCCGGACACTCGTCAGAATATCAAAATGGTCTCTTGAGTGACCGACATATTTCGAATGCTCGTTTCCCTAGACATATGGCTTTCCCACTGATTCGAGACCGCTATCGGCTTGTTTCTCTCGATATATTTTCCTGGCCATGAGGCCCCTTTTCCCGGCGATTAATCAAGGGTGTTCCCCTCTCCGAGGGGATGTAAATGACGCCGTGACCTTTATGGCGCGGCGGGTCTCAGTCCCGACACGAACCACACAATCGTCTGATTAGTCAGATTGAGCGCACCATGGGCTTCCACGAAGCCCGAATAAATCGTCACTTTGTGACTGGCACGCCCACGCACTTAATAAACGCCAATAAACCAATAAACAACGATTTATTAAATAAAAAGTGCGTCCACAAGGGTGCCCGTGGGGCACAAAGGAGGGGTACCATGGGTACCAAAGGGAAAGGGCACGCGTGGGTGCCAAAGGGGAAAGGGCACACGTGGGTGTCAAAAGCAGATGGTAATCAAAAGAAAAATAGTGGGGGTCCCACCGTGATCGCCAATTTGTGAATCATGGAAAATCCACTCTTAAAGGAAAATAATATGTATGTATATGCATAAGAGTAAAAGAAGAATAATGATGAAAAAGGGAGTAAAAGAGCACGTGGTGCTACTAAGGATTGTGATCGCCAGAGGGGTTACCTCAATAAGAAGAAAAGATGATCGTGAATACCTGGTGAAAAATAAGACGCGGGATGGATATGGATTCCTTCCTCCACCTTCTATCAGCCGGCCGATGAAGGGGGTTCTTCCTTGTTGATTACCTTGAAACAAAGAACAAACAAGTAAAAGAAAAGTGGATCAGCCGAGAGTGAGTGTAGTATCAATCCAAATAAACAGTATGATAAAATAAGAATATAGCATGCGCACCTTTTTGTTTGGTTTTAAAACCCCTAGAGAATTAGGGAGAGGAGAGGAGATGCAACACTAATGCAAAAGAAGAAAAATATGATGATTGATGATGATACGATGAAGACAAACACACAAGAGAGGGAACCCCTGCTGTTCCTGTAAACATTAAAGGGGAGAACCACCGGAGCAGCAGGAAGCAGAAGGAAGATGATGAAGAGATCACGCGGATGGAGAGAATAACCCTTCTCTGCGCAAAAGAAAAATTGCTCTCTGCTCTTTCCCTGATTCGTGGTTAATGGCTCCAGCAATCCCGTAACCTTTGTTTATCTAACCTTACCTTACCTTGCTGTGTCCTCCGTAACCTCGCGCGAGATCGACTAGGGACCCCTTTTATAAGGTCTCGATCACAGATAAGCACGGATTTGGGAAGATAAGAATAGGCAGTGATCGTTAATGGCAAGGACTCTAGTTCCCCGATCGAGCAAGGTGATCAAGAAAAGCAGGGAACTCTTCAGGAAAGATGAGTTTAAGCAGGACACGAAAGGGTGAAGACGACCTACCAAAGGGCGTCAATTCAGAATTGACGACCTGCTCAAGGGCGTTAATTTAAAACACGACTAGGCTTAAGGCGTCACTTCCTGGATTCAATTTTGGTAATAAAAACCTTCTTTATTTGAAAATTGTGAAGAGACGCCTGAAGCAAAGGCGTTAAAAAAAACACGTCCTATGGAAGGACGTTAATCATTGATTTTCTATCAGGGTGGGACTCGTAAAACACCAGGAATTGACGCCCTTACAATTGGTCGTCCTTTCTTTAGAACACGCCTCAAGCAAGACCGTTAATTAAAACACGCCCTAGGCAAAGTCGTGAATCACAAAAAAATGCACAAAATGCGAAGAAAACACACAAAAATAGAAAATCTTTATTTTATGGAAATATTGAAGTTCACTTTGGGGTATTATCATAGTGACATGAGATTTGATCATCATAGCGTCAATTTTGGCGTGTCTACAATCACCATAGTGATCAAGAGGATGATGATCAGGTAAACCTCTTTGAAAACTTTACTATAGATGATTGGGAGCATGCATATACTGTGCTATTTGAATCACATGAACAATTAAGAAAATAATACAAAAAATTGAAAAATGAAACTTGTCAGAATACTTCAGATTCCACATGTGAAAAGTGTTTGGAATTAAAACAATCTCTTGATGCCTGTTTGTCTGGTATTCAAATGCTTAAGAAACAAATTGACGTGTTCAAAAGTGAAAGTGAAAATCAAAATCTTAGAAATGAGATTTCTGAACTAGAAGAAAAGCTTTACTCAACTAGTGATGATCAATATTTACTAATGATACTATTTAGAATGAAAAATTGTTGAAAGATCTTGAACAGGCTAACTCAGATCTAAACAAGCTAAAATCTGAAAATGAATCCCTCAGAAAAATAGCTAAAGGAAATGATAGTGAAAATCTGAAAATAGAAAATGAGATATTCAGAAGACAGCTAGTAGATTTTAATGCCATTACTTCAGAGCTGGAACATTTGAAGTCTGAGAATGAAAAACTCAAAAAATAGTCTAAGGAATCTGAATGTAAATCAATGAATCTTGAAAGTGAAAATAGATTGATGTCTGAAAAACTGGAGACTGATAGAGCAATAAATTTAGAACTTCAGAAAAATCTTGACAAACTTCAATTTGAAAATCAACGAGAAATGTTTGATGAATGTCAGTCTTCCTTAGATGATTTGGTGTTTGATGATGAACTCCAGGAGCAAAACTGTAAATTGAAAGAGGAAATTAACAAGCTGAAACACCTAAACACAGCTCTGTCTGAGAGGCTAATCACTTTTGAAAAGGGGAAGAGTGTAAGCCTGGGTAGCTCTGATGAGTTGCTGAATGCTGAACAAGAAATTGCTAGCCTAAGGACCATCAATCAGATGTTAAACAAAAATGTTGTTTGCTATGAAGATAAAATTGCTAACTATGAGCTTCATATTTCCAAACTACAATCTGAGATTACAAGTTTGAATGAATCTTTGGCGAAGTTTGTGAGTGGGCAAGAAAACCTAGACAAACTGCTAGGAATCAAGGTAAATGTTCAGAAACAAGGGCTGGGCTACAACAATATCAATAAGAAAGCCTTCAAAAACAAGCTAACGACATCTTTTGTAAAAACTTCAAATGTTGCCACTACATCTCAAGTCAAACAGCCCGTTGTTAAGAAAAATCAGAAATAAGCTGAAAAAGTCAAAAAGAATGTTTATGTGTAGAATAAGCAAAGAAACACTCATGCTGGTGCTATACATGAGATTCATAACCCAAACACACGCATTCATGCATACAAAAAGAAAATGCCATGTCATTATTGTCATAAATTTGGTCACTTAATGCATTAGTGCAGATTGATGGAACAAGATGATAGAATGCATGCTAGGAAGTTTCATAATAGAAAACATCCTGCTGAACAGAAAAGAAAAATTCATTATTCTCACTGTAGGAAAATAGGACATGCTGTTTCACAATGCTGGTTTGCAAATGGTAAGAAAAATTCACAGTCATATCATGCTAAATTCCTTGCAAACCAAGAGGTTATTGATATGAATAAATTTATTTTTAATAGAACATTCTTTGCATGCTTCAATTGTGAAAAGCCAGGCCATAGAGCTGCTAATTGTTGGCTGGTTGGTTTCAGTAAACAAAATAATGTGTATTCTGTTAACAGAGATTCCCATGAAAATGCACGTAGATTCCATGATTACAGTAATGTGCATAGAGAGAATTTTAAAAATACTACATCATGCCGTTGTTTTGGACAGTTAGGACATTCTATGTCTAACTGTTATCTGATGAAATTTGATGACATATTAGCTCAGAAAATGTTGAGAGCACCATTCAAAGGTGCCACTGTCACTTCAGGACCCAATATTGCTTGGGTACCTGCTTATGCAAAATAGGAAGCTAACTTGCAGGTGTGCCTTGGAGCTGAGAAATAAAAGGGGTAAATAAACTAAGGCACCCTGGTGTGAGAACCCCATTTTTGCACCCTTCAGGTAACATTCTGGCTTCACTCAGGCTTGTTTATCTGAATTCGTTAGAAATCCCATTTGTTGCATTTCATGCTTAATTTGTCAAATAAAAGCGCATGCATACATGTTCTTAACTGAATAGTCATTTTAATTGCACAATTTGAGCTTCTTCATATATTGAGTACATGTAGTGCATTTAGTTAGGGGGAGTCAATGCACATGCCTACCTGTTGTTAAGTGCATATACTGAATTCATATTTCATTGCATGCCATTCATCTTGAAAATACTAAAAAGGCTGTTTGAGTGCATACACTTAGGGGGAGCATAAGGTATATCTCTGAAATTGCTTGACTATCTTTCACTCTTTACCTCATGACTCATTCCATTCAGTTAGTTAAATTGTCTGCATCTATTGAGGGGGAGTCGTGTACTATTGTTTGAACTCGCCTTGACTATCTTCTCTACTTTATCTGTCACCCATTTCAAGAACACCCAAAATTCAGAAGGATTCCAATTTGTGTACTACGATCATAAATCTGAACATTCTTGTTTCGGAATCTTCTATTATACAGGATTATGATACTCCTAAATAATTTGTTGGTTTGATTTTAATGATTTCTTTGAGTTTAAAGATAAATTGTCGTGAAAAGAAGTTGTTTTCAGTTTAATAGGTCTTAACCAGTTCTCTCATTGTTGTGTCTTGTTAAATCTACCTGATATCTAAAAATCTAGAATTATGATTACCCTTGGTTGAGATACTTGGATAGAGTATTGTTTTTAAACATAGAACAATATGAAAACTCTAAGGGCAGCCTGATAAAAGTATATTTCAATGCTCATGGCAGAGCAATGACAAAGGATTTACTGAGAAACTAAGCCCTCCATCAAAGAAATGGAGTGGACCTAGTCATGAAGTGTCCTTGTTATCTCTATTCAGATTGAAGCAAGACAGTTAGTCTCAATGAGTAACTAGGGGTACTGGCGTCTGATAAACGTGTACCCTTAAGTCAAAAGCTGTTAACCATACTTGATTGCTCTTAAAAATATTCTGAGCTAAAAATAAAATTCTGAAAATGTGATCGAAGGTCAAGTTATTGTGCTGAAACCCTGAGAACCTGAACAGAACGGTTTTTGTGTTTAACTTCAATACTATTTTTTAAGTAACTCCTAGAGGTGTCATTGGTTTATTTGAGTAAGATAATAGGAGGTTGACAGGGCTCTATTTTAGAATCTTGGTTCATTTCTATTAAACAAGAATGTAGTTCTTTCTTTTTAAAGCTTTTTCATTGATAAACACTGAATCTATTAGATTTGAACCACGCATCTAAATAAGGATTTTATCATAACTCCTTTATAATGACATAGTCTGAACTTGAATTCATTATGATTTATGAAATTCATATCTAATTGTGAATCTCTTCATTTCTATCTGCTACATTGGCCTATCTACAAATTCATTCTATCTGCTAAATTGGTGCTGATAATTCTCTTTTTGACTCCATCTCTCATTTCTACTCTCAAACCACTCCTTTTTGAAGTTGTCAAAGGGGGAGAATAGTTTAGTCAGTCAGCCATTGTGGTCATTCAGTCAGTCATTGGGGTCATTGGTTGCATGATGCTTGCGGTGTCCTTAATATGCTGCATTGCTAAGGGGGAGATAGTTGTTTAATTGACATGACTTGTAATGACTCAAAATTTTGTCATCATCAAAAAGGGAGAGATTGTTGTGTCCCTATATTTTGATGCTGTCAAAACTATGGGTCATGTATACACTATCTATGCTGATGTTTTGATATGACCTTGATGTTGTCAGACACTATGGAAATCTTTCATATCATGTTGCATTTGTGCACATTTACACAATGATGATTTCATGATGCCTGCGTGACTGCTTTTGGTTTTGATGAGACATTTCTGTTCATGGGCTTAAATCCTTCATACATTGCACTTTCTCTTATTCACCAAGTAGGTCTGTGCATGTTGCACAAGGTCCGTGTAACATTACATTCAAAGTCTGTGCACTTTCTACTCATCTGCATATAAGGCCCGTGCACTTCTCAACATAGTCCGTGCATGCTTTTGCTGTATGGTCTATGCACATTTTCAAGCCTTAGAATATACCAAGTCCGAGCTTGTCTCAAGTCTGTGCATATGACTCGTTGCATAGTTGAAGTATGTGCAAAGTCTTCTTTATGCACACACAACCTTGGTGCAATCTTTGTAGAGGTCCGAGCATATCTGTCTCATGTTAGGCCAAGCAAGGTTCGTGCACCTCTCTATCCTAAGTCGTTGCATCAGCGTCTCACATGTGCGTCTTATGCTCAATATAGTAAGTGCATGTTTTGGGGCATGTAGGACGGTACAATCTGCGTCTCATGCTACGTCTAATGCACACACAGGTCGGTACAAGCTTAGGCAAGACACGGTCGGTGCAAGCGTTGGCTCGCATGCGGTTGGTGCTATTTTCGGTCTTGCGTCTCTGTTAGCATCTCATCCACAGCTGCGACCTCGTCTGCGTCTCATTCTCCGTCTCAATGCATGCCTGCGCCTCAATGTTTTTCTAAAGCATATAGGAGGTCAGTGCATTCTCTAACTCGGTGCATGTTTTACATGCACGTTCATATAGAGCTCGGTGCATTGTTTACCTCGGTGCATGTCTTCAGTTGTTCATACGATGGTCAATGCATATCAACGTAGGCGCATGATTTTTTCTAGGCAAGACAAGGTCGGTGCAAGTTTTTGCCTTGTGCGCTTGCATTCAAGGTCTATGCAATGTCTTATATGTATGTGCATGTTTTCACTTTGACACTTATGACTTGTAGACTGGCACATGATCGAGCGTCTGCAATGCACGTGGTCTTACTCACATCATGCCTGATGTATGAGTGTGTGGGGGATAACGGACTCAATGATTGGCACGTGATCCCAAGGGAGAATACTCCTGACATTCTGCCACGTGGATCAACGCCCCAATCCTCTCTTGACATGTGGCTTCCCTGGAAAAGGCTGGGATGAGCCCTACACACGCCGGACGCGCGAGGTCGTGGAAACCCTGCTTATAGCCTTATAAGAAGGCCGCTCCTGCGATCAAATGCGGCGACTCAAGAAGCACAGAAGAAGGGTAGGAGAAGCTCGAGAGAAGAAAAGTGAGAAGAAGAAGAGAAAGAGAGAGCCCGTGGAAGAAAAGTGTGCAGCCTGGATTTCCATTTAAGAACTGTGTGTTCTTTCTTGGCCTCTGGATCAAATCCAAGCCAACGTGTTTTTCAGTTTCATAGCTACCATTGCTATTGTTCCTATTGTTCTTTGTTTTCTGTTTTCCTTTGATTCCTTTCATGAAGCTGTTAGTCAGTGAGTATAGCAAGCTGTGAGGCTCAGCGTTGAGGATTGTTTCCTCTGTTATCAAGCTGTGAGACTCAGCGTGTGTAGCAAGCTGTGAGGCTCAGCGTTGAGGATTTGTTCCTCTGTTAGCAAGCTGTGAGGCTCAGCAGTTCAAGCTGTTTGTTAGCGATAATCCTCACTGAGTTCAGTGAGGGGTGGACGTAGGCAAACTTGGTGTCTAGCCGAACCACCTAAAAATCTTGTGTTAGTGGTTTGCTTTGTGAGTGTGAATCCATTTCATCTATCCCCTTCACAGGTTTTGATTCCAAGTCATTTTTGTTTCTGTACGCTGTGAGATTTTCCCTTTTGAGTGTGCCGAACACGCCCAATATTATTTCTGGTTGTGAGTAGGCTATGCTCTTGGTTTTGATTAGGGCAGAAACACTCTTAAATATTGAGCTATAGATTCTGCACCCTTAACTATTTGTCCCTAACTTGTTCTAGTTTCTAATTTCACAATAATTTTTAAAAGGGGATTCATTCACCCCCCTCTGAATCCGTGACTTACATTTCCATCATGACCTACATGAGAGTGCAGTGCAGGATTGCAAGAGTTTGATTTACATACCTAGTGACTTGATTATCATGAAATATTGCATAAGAAAGCATTCAGAAAGCAAGTCATAGACTTACAGTTTTAAGTCAAAACAGATCTAGGTCTGAGGGGATATTCAAAAAACTTGCACACAAAATTTGATAAGAGCAAAATTCTTCAGCAACTCACAGTCAAAAGCATCCATGAAGCAAGCATGCAGATCACAACTGAGCAGTGAGTTAGATCTAAACAAGACAAATCACTGTATGACATTTTCAGAACCATCTCAGAACCTTATTTTCAGAGGATTTGACTTGAGGATTCAAATGTTCTTCCTTAAAGATTAAATGCACGTAGTTCAGTCAAGATCACCCCTTATGTATGTGCATTGAACTGCCATATATGAGATGAAGATCGTGCAGGGAACTTTGTTCAGACAAATATGCATGAATTGTACAATTTATTTTGATAGACTCCCCTTGACTTTGTGCATTGTATGACTAAAATTTAAGTGACTCATGAAAATCTAGACTGCTCTAACATGCAATTTGACCCATGGTACTTGGCGGAGGACTTGGTCTAAGGACCACCTCACACATGATTAGAACCTCCAGATAGACTTCATCTGCCCTTTGGCACTATAGCATTTGATACACCTCTGGGTCAGTCATGAGACAACATGCAGGCAACAAATTCAGTTAATTCAAAATTTTTGAAGTGCAATTTATTTTTAGCTCAACATTTATAGACAACTCAGTGTAGGCATTAAGAGACATGAATGCTCATATTAGATGCAAATGAGGACATACATGCAACAGACCAAACATAATATGTAGCTATCTAAACAGAATTTAGAAGACTCAAATGACCAAACCTGTAAAGGTCAAAAATTGGGTTTTACCACACTTGGGTGCCTTGGTTTATTGAACCTCTTTTATTCTTCAGCTCCCAAGGCACTCCTGCAAAACACAGATCTCATTTTACAATTTTAGGTACCCAAAATTTCTTGGGTCATGTAGTATTAGTAGCATCTCTGAAGAATGCTCTCCACAACTTTTGGGCTTTCATATCATCAAAAATCATTAGAGAGCAGTCATTCATAGAATGCCCAACTTCCCTACAATAATGACACGAGACAACAGGTTTTGTGTTCCTCTTATACATATTAACATGAGCATGGAGTTTCTGAGAATAACCAACCCTGTTATCATATCTTTCATGAGAAGCTCTCTTCCTTTTCCTATGACAACAGTCCTTGACTGTATGGCCATGCTTACCACAATTGAAACAAGAAGACATATTTATTCTTTTAACAGTCGACCAGCAATCATTAGCTCTATGGCCTAGCTTTCCACAGTTGAAGCATGCAAAAGTTTTTCCTTTAAAAATAGATTTATTTCTATCAAAGACATTTTGATTTGTAGGAAGATTGACATGTTTCGAATTAAATCTTCTCCCTTGAGCATGCCAACGCTGAGCAGCAAGGTGGCCTAATTTGCCACAACTAAAACAGTGAATTCTCTTTTTCATAAGTACATGATTCCTATCATGAGAATTACTGGCATTCTTTGCACTAGCATTTAAATCATCTTGTTCCATCAATCTACACTCATACATCAAATGACCAAATTTGTGACAATAATGACATGACATTTTCTTTTTGTGTTCAAGTTGTGTATAGCATCTACAATTCTAGCATGACTGTTTCTTGGCCCTTTTTGCATGTGATCATTTTCTATCACTTTTTCAGTTTGCTTCTGAGTTCTCTTGACAGTGGGTTGTTTATCCTTTGAGGTGGTGGCTACATTGGATGCTTTGACAAAAGATGTTCTCAACTTGGTTTCAAAAGATTTTTTATTGACCGGATTGTAGCCCAACCCCTCTTTCCTGAAATTAACTTTTGTTCCTAACAGTTTGTCCAGATTTTCTTGCCCTTCCACAAATTTGGACAATGATTCTCTCAAATCCTTAATTTTAGATTCGAGTGAAGCAATGTGCAGCTCATAACTTGTAATTTCTTGTTCGCTGCAATTGACACATTCATTCAACACCTTATTTGTAGTTTTATAATTTTCAATTTCTGTCTTAAGACTGTCCAATCCTTTTAAGCTATCTTACATCACATACTTACCTTTTTCAAAAATCAGCAATCTGTCAGATAGGATGGTGTTTAAATGTTTCAACTTCTCATTCTCTTCAACAAGTTCTCTATTTAAGATCAATTCATCAAGAATGTGTTTATCATCAGACATGGATTGCATCTCACTTTTAAGCTTCATTTCATTTTTCTCTAATTCAAACATTTTAGCCAGTAAAGTTTCATTTTCAGTTTCCAAACTACCAATTTGTTCCTTATCCACATTCACGTTGAGCAGAAGAGTTTCATATAGATTCTCAAATTTAAAACATTTATTACAAGCAGGATTTTCATGAAGAGTATTATCAAGTTTCTTTTTAAGCTTTTTATTTTCAGACTTCAAATTCTTGTACTTATCCGACAATTCTTCATAAGCATCAAAGAGTTCCTCAAATGTAAATTCTTCGTTATCAGAATTTACCTCCGAGCTTTCTTTGCTTGATGTGTCATGTTTGTCAGCCATGAAGCACAGATGTTCTTCCTTCTCTTTTTGAGCTTTCATCAATCCATCCATGATCTCCTTCGTCGTTGAACATTAAGAAACAAATGAAAATGTGTCAGGATTCACAGCAGCCTTTAATAAACTAAGAATTGTAACATTTTCTTGGTTTCTCAACTTATCCTCTTCAGACCATGTGGTCTTATTCAGAGGCAATTTGTTAGGGCCATAATATATCACTTTCCAGAGTTAAGGATTGATAGAGTTAATCAACGCACAAAATTTTCCTAACCATGAATCAAACTCTTCGCCATCAAAAACAGGTGTTGGCACGCAAAATATGATCAACGGTGATCAAGCCGGAGAAATAAATGATACGGCCCACTGAAGCCGATGAAGATGAACATATTAAAGACTTCTCAAGCTGCCAGAGCCTCGAGCCACCTGGAATGAACACTGGGGACTTCACCTCAAGAGAGTCGAGATGAGTCCACAACCAACCGGCAGCGCGACCAAGCCTGCCTAATGATCCGGCGTCGACTCCATCATGCCGCTACCCCACACCCGTCGCCCGACCAAGGACGACAGTCTACCCGGTGGCTCGCCACCTCGATGAAGACTCTCCTGAGGAGGAAGAATGCCCTCGACCCCTCAAAGCAAAGGATCGAATGTTCTGTCAGCAGAAGACCCCGATTATCCGGCACGGGTACGGCTTCTCAGCACATGGGGCCCATCGGCGGCCAGATAATCACCCGGTCGAGGCGAAAACACCCCGAGCGGCATATCACTACCCGTGGGAGCTACCAATGCAAGTCGAGACGAGTCGGCAATACAAGCCGTGATGCCGAGAGCCGTGTCAGCGAAAAACCCGTGTGTTCGAGCTTAAGGCACACGAGTTCTAAAAGCAACCATTTGGTGGCCCAGAATTCTCGTCTGTGGCCTCTCCTATGCCCTGCAAGACTACGGAGAAATGAAAGGTCGCAGCAACCCTCGAGGTCAGTTCGAAGCATGTTATCGGGCCCGTACCGGGTTAAGGCGATCAAATGGCTCAAATCCGGCGCACCCCCCTTAACCTTGGGCAGCCTTCTAAACCTGCGTGCCCCGTTCAACCTTAATCCGGCACACGTGAATGGCCTTAAACCGGTGCGCTAAACTCCGCGCCAGATTAAACTCGTTCGAGGGTCGCCTATATAAAGGGGCTGACGTTCGAGAACAAAAAAAAAGGAAGAACGAGAGGAGGCAAATAGCCAGATACAAGCAAGAGAGAGGAATGCTTGGGGAGGAAGAATGGGAGCAGAGTGCCCTTCTCGTTCCGATACTCTGTTCTTCCTCCCGCTATCTTCTGCGAAGTTTCAAGGTTGGTTGGCGATTCCGACGGCATCTGCCTCTGCTACTTCTTTTTCCTTTCTCTGTTAATGTAGCTCCCCGGAGCATCATCCCGAAGGGTGATGATATGAGCCCAGGATGTCCCTCGAACTCCCCCTCTCTCTGGTCGTCTCTATTCTATGTTCGTTCTTTTTTTGGGAATGAAATTGGTTTCAGTCGACAACACCGAGCCGAATATATTGTAGTGTTTCACTATACGATTGATAAAATGAAAGGGCATGTTGCTACTGTCTTGTGGTCTATCCCCGCTATCTATTGTGTGTTATTCATCTGGTTTTCTTTTTACCGCCGAGTACACCTCAGATCTTTGAGGCAATATCAATAATCCCCCTCCCCGGGGTTTCTCTCGTGTCGTATAAGTGATATGAGTGAGCCAATGTGCTCTGATGTCCCCCCGGTCGGAGGGATGCTTGCCATTGCATCATCCTTCGCCCCGGAGGTGGCTCCGTAGTCCGTCCCTGTTCATGATTCAGGGTGAGGATAATGAACATCTCCGCTGTTCCTGTCGTATGGTTGCGGGTACTGGAGATGCTGTCGAGCTGTTCGACCCCGTGCCTCTTCCAGGAGCTCGGTCTGCTGGCCGACCCCTGGGTCTTAAGTCGAGTCTGTTGGTTCCCCTTTTAGTTTTCCCCTTCAACGAATGGGTACGTACATGGTCATCTGTTGTTCGTTCCCCAAGTAAACATATTCCAGTCACAGTGTTCCTTAGTGATTTAGCCTCTCGAGGAATTAGCTGCCCGGGGAGGGGGACATCTCCATCATTGCCAATCGTTGTCGAGGCACGGAGTCATATCTCGTGATGATATGCACTCTGTGTTTCATCCAATGAATATCAACCAATAGTGTTAACCCTAACCCAACATCAAATCCACCTTCTTCTTGAGAGAGGGGTGGTGGCTGTGAGAAGATCACCTCTCGCAGGCTAGGCCTCGAGGTGATGTCTCATCTTGGCAGTCCCTTAAGTGTTTTGACTCGTGGAGTCAGATACCCCTAGCAGGCTAGCCCTCGGGGTCCTTCCTCTCCGATGAGGTCCGTCGGTCACCGCTTGGCATTCCCGACCTTGAAGGAGCGTACCCCTAACTAGTGGGACTATCTCCTCTTCGCCCCTGCAAACCCCCCAATCAGGGGGAGGTGCTGCCAAAATTTGGACTGGTAACTTAGTCAAATTTGCATCTCTATGACACACTTTTCAAAGACTATGCTTGAGTAGGAACCTCGCATAAGTCTATGACAGCCTCGATTACAGTGCTTCTATGGCCAAATAAATCTTCTAATCTTCTAAAAAAAATCAACAAGGTCTCAATAAATATGCATAAGTCTCAATCAGACTTGAATAAATCTAAAACCCCCGAATCCGGCGTGGCCCGAATCCGGCGCGCCAATTTCCCGCGCGCACGCCCCTCGCACCGTTTTAACATTAGACTCATAAGTTCTTTGAACTTAATGAGCCCCTATCCAGTGCGCCTAGGGCGCGCCGTGTTCATCTCCCCTTTGGCTATCGCGCCGTATTAAGCCCTAATTTATCATCGCGCCGTATTAGCCTCAGCTAATCGTCGCGCTGGTTTAACCCGTTTGGCCACCGCGCCGTTTTAACCCATCCCTTATACCTACGTTCCAACGGTGCCGTTTTAGGCTTTTACCTACGCTTCCCGCGCCGTTTCAAGTTCCACATCTACGCGTACCGCGCTGGTTTCGGTCTGAATCGCGTCGTTGTGCCGTTTCGATACTCTCCTCGTCTCCGGGGTGACTTCCGATGCTAATAACAGAATTAAATGAACCCTGTAATTAATAAGCCAAATAAATTAGTTTGTCTAAACCTGAATTAATTAGCTTCGTAGCTTCATCGTCATGATTGAGTTTAAGCATGCGCATCGCATCAATGTATGCTTGAGTGCACGAGCCATTGGTATATCAAATGGCATTAGCGGAAAGTCGGGCAACGCCCGACAGGAAGCTCTTGTCATGCGTGATGATGGTCTCCGGGCCTAAGTCCTCCGCCAAGTATTGAGTGTTTCGCCCTAATGAACTGTGCATGATAGACTAGAATATCTTGCATGATCATATGCATCCTTTGCATTCTTTATTTCGGCCTCGACAGCCCACTATCTCGGCAATTAATCAAAGGTTTTCCCTCCTCACGGGGGATGTAATTAATGCCATAGCATTTATGATATGGCGGACTGCTGGTCCCGACCGAATCTCACTCTCGTCCGACACGGGTCAAAATGAGCGCACAATAAACTCGTCACTTACGTGACTGGCACGCCTGCGCAGTCAATCAGTCAGTTAATTACCGGTTAATTAATTGGTTGATCGACGCGTAAATAAACCAAATAAATTCAATAAAAAAATAATCTTTAATAATAATAAAAAATAAAAGTAATAAATCCCATCGAAACAGTCTGGCGCGCCCGGTGGGACCAGTGTCACCTTTCATCTCTTTGCCGAGATACTTGGGCTTCAAGGCCCTCCCAAAGGTTGCTAATCGTCGGCTTGTTGGTCTTTTCAGGCAAACAATGACGACAACAACCGGACTGACTGGCGTCGGCTTCGGCCCTGCAGTGGTGGCCAGTCATGCGCAAGGGTACCTGGCGGTGCCCATGGTGTTCGGCAACTTCCCTGCCACTGTTGGCTTCCCCAAATTCTTGGGGCTAGCCTTCGCAGATATGCTGGAGATAGAACCCTCGGAGCTCGTCGAGGGAGCTGTAAAGAAGATGGAGCCCCTGAAGGCTCGATGCTGCAATGACTCGTCCAGGAGTCCAACCCTGGTCGCCAGCTGCCTGGTGCACCATGCCATCCGTGATGGGGACATCACCCATGATTCCCTCTGGCTCGGCAGCTCTCTCCCTCCCGGAGACGGGTAGGATGCAGCTCCACGACTGGACGGGTCCGCTTCGACACTTGGGCTTGCTATTTGGGTCATCTTGGTGTATTTGCTCCTTCTATTTTGATGTAATTTTCCTTTGTTTTGAGTCAAGTCCCTAGGTTATTATGTTATTTACCTAAGTTTGTGTTCATCATGATGGGTTAGAGTGTCTTATGGGCCCAATTAGGTGGGCCTGGCCCAAGGGCGCCCTCCCCCTTCCCCATCTCTTTTGGTTATTTGTTATTAGCACTTATCTCAGGGACTTTTTGTAAATGTTTGGATCCCTATAAATAGGACCCCAACCCCACTTGGAGAAGACTAATGAATTATTGAGTAAAAATTATCCACAAGAATTGTGCCTCCTTCTCTCTCTAGCTCTCTCTCTATCTCTATCTCTCTCTCTAAAGGGGGCGAACCCCTCTCTCTCTCCCAACTTCGCCCCCCCCCCCTCTCTCTTCTCTCACTTGCCACATCACCCATCCCTCTCGAGACACCCCCTCACCTTCCCAAGATCCATTAATTCCCATTTACTCCCACCTCCTCCCAAGCAACCTTTCCCCTTCCCCATACAACCTTCATTTTCCCAAGGGAGAATCCCTTCTCCCAAGCACCCCTTCCCCTCCCCAAGGCAACCCTTCCGATTCCCTAGGCCCCCATTAACCCCTCCATTAACCCACCCCTCAAATCCAAAAAAAACCCTCCCCATTCCCCCAAACCCATTTGCACCCCCACCTCCCCATCCACTCCCCTCACCAGATCCGCCCCCCCTCTCTCTCACCCTGCTACCACCCACCACCACCATTGACCCTCCCCTCCCCAAGCTCCAGCCCTCCGTCAGCAGCCTCACCCCCTCCCAAAACCATTAGACCCTCCACCCAAAACCCTCTCCACTCACCCCACCCTATACCTTCTAGATAGGAACTGTAGATCCACAGTTCTGCCCGCCTGTTGCAGCGCCGACCACGCTCACATCCCAGCGTCCCTGGGAGTGTACCATACATCGCCGGAAAGGTCTTCCAGACGGCTTCGCAGGCGAGGTGGTCCCGCTCCATTCTGAATTCGGGGCTGACTGGGAGAACCTTTCTCCTCAGACAACGCAGACCTGGTCCAGACTGCAACCAGTAGCAACTTTCAGAAGCTCCTGCGGCCACACCTTGGCACCCCTTGGCACGCCACTTGGCCGGGACGATCCTCCATCGGTCCCCTATCCAACGCAGCTAGAGGCGTCATTTGGAGTTCGGAACTATTTGTACCAATTTTTCTACCACCGGGACGCCGTCCAGGTGAGTCAGGGTCTGCCCCGATACCTTCCCACTTCTCGGGCTGCTACTCTCGACCCTGACCACCTCCGGTGCCGTTATTTCTTCCTGATCGAAGAGGACGCAGCCATGCTCGCAACCGTCCTGGTTCTGCTCCAATTGGATCATGGGAGCGATCGTGACGCCATTGCCAACTTACTGTCACAACCAGAACTCAGTCCGAAGCAGAGCAAAGTAGCGCCGGTCCAGCGACTTTCCTGGCCAGCGACTACGACACTTGGTGCCAGAAAAATTCAGGATTCATCCTGGGTCAGTCCCCGACATTTTGGCGCTGGTCTCATCCACTTTCAACTCCAGGAGCGATCACAATAGCGCCGACAGCGAGTACCTATCAGCAGGAAAATCTGGCGGGCAGAACCCCGAAGAGGCGTATCGGCTCCGGTTCTAACCCTCTTTCCTTCCCGCCTGGCCGGCTTACCGCCCCTCCCTGTGTGGAGGTAGTGTTTGTGTGTAAGCCCATTTCCCCACCCCGAGATCCACCCTCCTGCATGAGGTTTAGTGCATGTACTCTTTAGCAGGACTCAAGCTACATCGATGCAGTGTGCGGGGAACCCACACTTCCCCGCTCGCCCATCGTCTCCGAACGGGGTTGGTTTCTTCAAACCAACCAGGTAAGCTCTAGCCCTTGCTCCCTTTATCAGTACTTCTTCCGTTAATATTCGTGAAATTGCTCCGTTGGAAGCGAGAGAGAGCGCTCGACCCCGGAGTGCTTGACTTCCGTGTGGTCACCGTGGTTTGTGAGAGAGAGTAACCCAGTGCCCCACTTGGCACCCGGCCAGCCCCCTTAGTTGTGGGCATTGTACCCTTGGGAGGGCAACCTTAGCCCTTCTGGCCCTCGACCAGCCAGGGTCTTGATCCATCACCTCCACTCGGCATTACCGAGTCACCTCGGGTTCGTGTGTGCAACGGTGATTCGGCGATTTACGCAACCCCGTTGATGGGAATCGACGCTGAGCAAGTACCTTTTCTTTTGCATTTATGTCCTTTTAGTTTGTGTTTATATCATTGGGAAAGTATGTACGTAAATGTAAGGCTTTATGAGCCAATGAGTCATTCCCATGGATTGTGTGGGTTTTTGTGCAATTGTGTAGTAGGTCCAGCTAGGGGGCCCTCAGCCCTTTCCCATTGGTCCATGTCACCTTGTGGGGCTGGTCAACCATCCTAGGTGGACATCTAGAAGGGTGGACTGGTCATATGGACACATGGGAGACAAAGGGGTCAACATTTCAATGGTTGGCCACCAACCCCCTCCCTTGGTCAAGGGGGCGCCCCTTCCACTAGCATTATTTTAATTTTTGTGTGTGTTTATCACACTTAATCCCAGCCTTTCATTCCCCATCCCTAGATCCAAGGGTCTACATTTGATTAGATACATAGCATATAAAAGGTTGTATTTTCCATTTGTTGGCATTAATGAAGAGAAAATTGTTGAAAATTCAAGAGTGATTCTTGAGCCCCTCCCCTCTCCCCTGCTGTTCATCTCCTCCAACCCCAAATTCTAGAGTGGTTCTATCTTCAATCCCCTCCCCTCTATCTCCGGTGATCATCTGTGCCGCCGCCGTCGCCGTTCGTGCCGCCTTCGAGCCGCCGCGGAGCCATCTTCAAGGTTCGGTTCTGCTGGATAGAGGTGTAGTCCATGAATTCCTGCTCTCCACCAAGTGAAGATCTCAAGCGGAAATTTTGAGGGTGTGTTCTTACCTTGAATCCCCACCTCCACCTAATTTGTCACGTTCAAATTCCCTCATTTAGTAATTTTCCATTTTCGTTCATCTTTCACTCCCAGATTTGTCTTGTCTCTGTCTACAGTGACAGCAGCTCTGGGTTTCCTATCTCCGGCCACCTTTTTGATTTTTCCAAACCCTCCCAATTTTACTGGGTATTCTGTTCATCAACCCCTCAGTCCATGAATTTTCTTAATTTTTGATCCACCCTCCACTTATTTTATAAAAATCGTGTTTCTCTTCAGCTACAGTGTTGTCAGCCAGTTTCCAGATCCGACCCACTGCTAGTGAAAAAATCATATCAATTCGTAGCCACCTCCAATCAGTCCAAAACAAATATTTCCATCTTCCTTGTTCAAAATCCTATAACTTTTGTGAAGAGCTCAGGAGCTGAATCGGACATCTACCTTGCGGCCAATGGCAGTTCTCAGACAAGTTCTCTGCAGATCTGAGAGTTCGGCTACGGTACACCAGGAAATCAAAAATTTAATAAAGCCTAGATCCGTGCAGATCCAGGTCTGATCTCCTAGACTAGGTTGAAGGACTTCAAGTTAGCTTTCCAACGGCACAGTTTCGTGTCGATCCGACATCGGGGCTGATCGCAGCGTCCGTTCTTGCCAGAGCGCGCGCCGGAAAACAGAACCGGCAGATCCGTGGCCGGTTATTCCGACCGGTACCGAATGGAGCCGCCCGGCCTCCGGTCGACGTTCTAGCCTGCCGCCAGCCCAAGGAACGCTTCCCCAAGTGTCCCCACCACAGTGGTGCCACCGGGCCCCACACGGCCCCTCCGGACAGCACGTGGGCCCCACAGTCACAAGTTCGGGTGCCGCCTGTCAACCCGAATTCGGTCCTCCCGGACCCCATTGTGTCGCCCTTTACCTCCCTGCGTGGAGTGGGCAGTGCTTCATTGCTGTAACAAGTGTGTAATATTATTCCGGGAGTACGGGTTTCGACCAGGTCCGTCGTCCCCACGCCGAGTGCGTGGAGGTATTATTTTCGCTCCATTCTCGGCATTTTGCTTACTTCATATATATTTGTTTATGCCGCTGCTAGAGAGCATGTGTAGGGATAATTAGCTCGCTTTATATTTATATCACCGCTGCTGCGAGAGAGAGCGTTACCGTCCCGTGACCCGATCCGGGCACAAAAGAGAATTGACCACCCTAGCTCTTGCCGGTTTCTCAACCGTGCATATCCGATGCTTCCCTCGTTAAGGGACAATCACGAGCTCACCTAGAGTCCGAGGACTATTGTCGTGTCCGTGGTCTCGTCCCGCATCAATTTGGTATCAGAGCGAGTTTGAGTCTTGGGTGTCAAAAAAAAGTGCCATTTACGTATAGTCATCAGTCATTATGTAAGTCGTGTTTAGGGTCATCATTGTTTTAAAATAAAAAAAAAGTGTCTTTTTGCATTGCATCCTAATAACTCGGTATCTAGAAAGGTGTTGTCCGAACGTTAGGCTACGCCTATTGGGAAGGTCGCACACTTGCGCGAGTGATCTTCGGATCAGTTATCTCCGCCACGTATCGAGTCTTGGTTTACGTCTAGGGTCCTTAGTGTGCATGCATTCCAAACTTGTATAGTCGGTCTAGTGTCTTGTCACCGTGTGTATGCATGTCCTTGTCCGCTACCCATGGCCGTTCCCCAAGACCATGCGTCCGAAGGGACATCCTTTGTGGCCCAATCCAACGCCTTCATGGCCCGACCATTTGCTTTCACTCATCTCGTTACTAAAGCTACCCTACCCAATGGGTCCACAACAAGGCTCCATTTCGCTCATAAGGATTCAGATAATTGGGTTTCTCTTGATATCGTGGAGTCCCTCTCCAAGGTGGGTAAGATTATCCGCGATGGGGATTTTGCTTTTGTCGAGTTTGAAAGGATGATCGGCTCCACTCTTTACTGCGATGGTGCATGGTGCAACCTTGGTACGCTAACAGGCCCATACATTATGTTAGGGCGACCTTGGTTGGAAGAGAGGAGAGCGATCTTTGACCGGGATACGAGGACCTGCACCCTATATCCACCTCACCTACTCGGCAAGTTCGTCTTCCACGACATCCTTCGGCCGACCATCTCCGTGTCACCACCCGTCCACTCGTATCAGTCCGCTCTGCCTAAGGACCCATGCTCACCACCCTTTCTTTCCAAACTTGCTTTGGAAGCCTCTCATTTGGAACCACCCAAGCCCGAGCCACCCGTGTTTCTGACGGGTACGCTTTTCATAGCCAAGCCGCTTCTTAGTTGGCTCAAGGATGGCTTGGTACCACATCCCTTCCCCTTCAGGGACCCCACCTTACCTTTAGTGCCGGTCAACTCATTCCATACCACATTTCGATCTAGTCACCATGTTGATACGTTGGACGATCTTGTCATGGGATTAGACTCACAATGGAAGTTGACGCATTTATTGGCCCGAGGCTTTGACCAACCCACTAGTCTTAGCCACACTCATCCGGCCTTAGGGTCTATTACCTCCGAGTGCACCGTGGGTTGTGTCACCACGGAGGTCCTCTTACTCCTTCCCTTACCGGATGATCCCGAATTCATACCCTTTTGTCCGAGGGAGGAATCATACTTCTTGCCTACGTCCCCGTCCCACCCGTCACAATTCAAGAAGGTGATTATCCACACCTTCAAAACTTCTACACGTGGGACCGTGACTTGTGGGAACCCACCACAAGGGGTCATACCTTCTTTGATCCCTTTGACCCATTCCTTAATGGACCCCATGACCCACCTTATATACTTCATTCCTTCAAGGGAGTCCACTATCACACTCCTACCCCACGGGCCGGGTCATCTACACCCACCGAGCCCGTCCACGATACAACAACATCCGGCTCTCCTAGCCCTCTCAAGTCCCCCAAATCCAATGGGCCGTCCATGCATGACGGGGTCATACTTGGATGTTTAGGTGTTCCCCATACCACCCATCTCCGATTACATAACATGCATGCATGGCACACATTCGAGTGTCCTTGTCCGCCGTCACCTATGTACGGGTCGGACTAACATTAGGTGTGTCTAGGGTCATAGTTGAGTCAATGTGTTTTCCTTGTGTGGTTTGTTTTGTGTGATTTGTTTGCATGGTTTATGTGTAGTTTGAGAGTCTGCATGTGTCTTGTGCAAGCTCGTTATCGTTCTCTTATGAGTAAGAGGCGATTGGACTCGCTCGATGAGTATGGGATCAGTTCTACATCTATACCCGGATCAGTCACCTACAGGGACTCAGCGGTGATTCCTAGTGAGTCTTCGAGCTGCTTCCTTCCCTTTTGAGAGTGCCCCACTCGGAGTGTCCACCTTTAGCCCATAGCAGTTCGTGCATATCGGGTATATATGGAATGAGCAGGTGACGGTCACTTGGAGTGGAGCGTACCCGCATTACTTGGCAAAGTGACGGATCCGCCGGAGTACTCGAGCATCCATACCCCTACTCGACGGGGTCGAGTTCCTCCAACCCAGGGAGAGTTGATGGGAATCGACGCCGAGCAAGTACCTTTTCTTTTGCATTTATGTCCTTTTAGTTTGTGTTTATATCCTTGGGAAAGTATGTACGCAAATGTAAGGTTTTATGTGCCAATGAGTCATTCCCATGGATTGTGTGGGTTTTTATGCAATTGTGTAGTAGGTCCAGCTAGGGGGCCCTCAGCCCTTTTCCATTGGTCTATGTCACCTTGTGGGGCTGGTCAACCATCCTAGGTGGACATCTAGAAGGGTGGACAAGTCATATGGATACATGGGAGACAAAGGGGTCAACATTCCAATGGTTGGCCACCAACCCCCTCCCTTGGTCAAGGGGGCGCCCCCTTCCACTAGCATTATTTTAATTTTTTTGTGTGTTTATCACACTTAATCCCATCCTTCCATTCCCCATCCCTAGATCTAAGGGTCTACATTTGATTAGATACATAGCATATAAAAGGTTGTATTTTCCATTTGTTGGCATTAATGAAGAGAAAATTGTTGGAAATTCAAGAGTGATTCTTGAGCCCCCCTCTCCCCTGGTGTTCATCTCCTCCAACCCCAAATTCTAGAGTGGTTCTATCTTCAATCCCCTCCCCTCTATCTCCGGTGATCATCTGTGCCGCCGCCGTCGCCGTTCGTGCCGCCTTCGAGCCGCCGCGGAGCCATCTTCAAGGTTCTGTTCTACTGGATAGAGGTGTAGTCCACAAATTCCTGCTTTCCACCAAGTGAAGATCTCAAGCTGAAATTTTGAGGGTGTGTTCTTACCTTGAATCCCCACCTCCACCTAAATGTTCACGTTCAAATTCCGTCATTTAGTAATTTTCTATATTCGTTCATCTTTCACTCCCAGATGTGTCTTGTCTCTGTCTATAGTGACAGCAGCTCTGAGTTTCCCATCTCCAGCCACCTTTTTGATTTTTACAAACCCTCCCAATTTTACTGGGAATTCTATTCATCAACCCCTCACTCCATGAATTTTATTAAGTTTTGATCCACCCTCCACCTATTTTATAAAAATCATGTTCTACATCAGCTACAGTGTTGTCAGCCAGTTTCCAGATCCGACCCACTGCTAGTGAAAAAATCATATCAATTCGTAGCCATCTCCAATCAGTCCACAAAAAATATTTCCATCTTTCTTGTTTAAAATCCTATAACTTTTGTGAAGAGATCAGGTGCTGAATCGGACATCTACCTTGCGGTCAACGGCCGTTCTTAGACACGTTCCCTGCAGATCTGAGAGTTCGGCTACCGTACACCAGGACCTCAAAAATTCAATAAAGCCCAGATCCGTGCAGATCCAGGTCTGATATCTAGGCCTAGGTTGAAGGACTTCAAGTTAGCTTTCCAACGGCACCAGTTTCGTGTCGATCCGACATCGGGGCTGATCGCAGCGTCCGTTCTCGCCGGAGCGCGCGGCGGAAAACAGAACCGGCAGATCCGTGGCCGGTTATTCCGACCGGTGCCGAACGGAGCCGCCCGGCCTCCGGTCAACGTTCCAGCATGCCGCCAGCCCAGGAAATGCTTCCCCAAGTGTCCCCACCACAGTTGTGCCACCGGGCCCCACACGGCCCCTCCGGACAGCACGTGGGCCCCACAGTCACAAGTTCGGGTGCTGCCGAAGAGACGCGAGAAGCCGCCCGTCTACCCGAATTCGGTCCTCCCGGACCCCATTGTGTCGCCCTTTACCTCCCTGCATGGAGTGGGCAGTGCTTCATTGCAGTAACAAGTGTGTAATATTATTCCGGGAGTATGGGTTTCGGCCGGGTCCGTCGTCCCCACACTGAGCGCGTAGAGGTATCATTTTCGCTCCCTTCTCGGCATTTTGCTTACTTCATATATATTTTTTTATACCGCTGGTAGAGAGCATGTGTAGGGATAATTAGCTCGCTTTATATTTATATCACCGCTACTGTGAGAGAGAGCGTTACCGTCCCGTGACCCGATCCGGGCACAAAAGAGAATTGACCACCCTAGCTCTTGCCGGTTTCTCAACCGTGCACGTCCGACGCTTCCCTCGTTAAGGGACAATCACGAGCTCACCTAGAGTCCGAGGACTGTTGTCGTGTCCGTGGTCTCGTCCCGCATCACCCGTGCTCAAAATTGATTGTGTTTACGTAGTAGGTCCGAGGGCCCTTGTCTCTTTGCTGCATTTCCCTAGTGGTGTCGCATCAAGTGATATCAGAGCAAGTCATTGACTTGTCTCTACAAGTCAAGTCCTAGGGCACGGTTGCATTGGAGTCATCATCGGTCCAACCCATGCATTGTCCACCCACCATTGTCATCTTTCAATCTAGAGTCAAATGATCCCTCACCCAATCATATCCCTTGCATACCTACCTAATGGAGAGCCCACGGAAATTGATTTCATTGACTTAGAGTCCGATAATTGGGTATCCCCCGATATCGTTGCCTCTCTTTCTAGGATAGGACAAATTATGCACAATGGAGACCAAGTCTTCGTTGAATTCCATAAATGGTTCGGGAAGGCCAGATATTTTGATGGAGCTTGGTGTCAAATTGGTACTTTGGCGGGCCCTTGCATAATCCTAGGTAAGAAATTGTTAGATGAAAGGAATGCCGACATTGACCCGACACGTCGGATTTGTCTAGTGCATCCGCCACACTTTCCGGGAGCCTTTAAATTTAACAACAACCTTGTGATCCACTGGAGTCCCATCCTTGTTCACCACCCCGGGTGCACCACACACCGGCTATCGTCACCCCACCATCAAAAGACCTTCCCACCCCATTGGCTTTAGAAGAAGTAGTTGCCCCTACCCAAGGGGAACTTGAGGAGGTGACCGAAGTCCATGAGGCTCCCCTAGAATGGGAGGAGGAATATGAAGCCCAATGTCAAGAGTTGGGTCAAGAGAACTCATCCCTACCCAAAGAAAATCCATTGGGCCTAACTGGGTGCACCCTCCCCCGTGAGTTACAAGATGACCAACCAAGTCCCCCCACCCCTCCCTCCATGAGAATTGCGATTTTAGGGGAACCCCTCATTGAGTGGCTAAAGCAAGACCTCCTCCTCCACATCATGCGCCCCTCCATGGATAACCACAACCCAATCGTGCCCACCCCACCATTCCACACAACCTACCATTCATTTTGCTTTGTAGGAGCCGTGAGGGCCTTGATTAAGGGTATACTTAGGCAAATAGAGGTGACAAACATGTGGGCCTTAGGAGCAAGCGACATGGGGTACCTTAGTTTCTCACACCCCTCTATCGGGTCCATCACCTCCATTTACACCAAGGGTCCTTGCACGAGTAAGCTCTTATTGTTCCTACCCGAGCCTGATGAGTTTTATACCACCCCCTTGCCCTACCCCTATCCCCTTTGCAAGGAGCATTACGTTGGGGCCCACCAGGTTCATGATTTCCACTTCCCTATGTGTGCTAGGTCGATCATTTGGAATAAGGCCCACCTCCACGACACCCACCCCTTAACCCATCTTGATCCTTTTGGTCACTTCCTATGGGCTTCCGAGTACTCATCACTCACCACCCACTCCCTCCTACCCTCACCCACCATGTCGAACCTACCCCACCCATTCCAAAACTTAGCCCACACTATGAGAGCCATGACCAATGGTGACATCCACCTAGGAAATGAGGAATTGACCCATCCGAAGATGTCCACTTTCTGGGACCCCTTAGACCCCCATGAGTGGAAACCCCCAAATCAACCCCCACCTAAAGATGGGACCATCTTGATAGGAATGCATGTGTCACAACATTTTGCATCATCTGGTAGGGCTAGTAAGTCAAGTCGTCTCATTTGTGTCATATACACACTAGGTCCAGTGCACGACAGGTTTACATTTGGATATGTAGGTCCTCCCCCACTCATCATCCATCTTATGCATGATAGGAGTATACATGGAAGTCTAGGTCCTCCGGCATTCACTGCACCCATACCTGATAGAGCCATTTATGGATGCCCCGGTCCTCCTAAGTCCGTCAAAACCAATGTAACACTTGATGGGGCTGAATTTGATTGTCCAGGCCCTCCCTTCATCTCCAGAGGATCTCATTCATGACACTGCATGGTACCCTCCGCAAACACATCAACAAGAGCAATGAGGGGTACAAAAAATTAGCCGATTCCCACCGTCGCCACCAAGAATTCCATACAGGTGATTTTGTGATGGTGAGGACCGAGAGACTATTCCCTAGAAATGTCTCCAAACTGAGGTCGCGTGGATCAGGTCCCTTCCAGGTTCTGAGGCGGATTGGCACCAATGCTTATGTGTTGGACCTCCCCGAAGAATACGGAGTAAGCCCCACATTCAATGTGGCTGACCTGGTGCCCTACAGGGGACCCACGGTGATACCTAGTGAGGACATCGAGCCTGTTCCACCCCTTGCGAGAGCCACTACCCGTGAGAGACCTCCACCAGACCAGAGAGGCTAGCGTGAGCAAGTGGAGCGGATACTGGATGAACAAGTCACTATCACCCGGAGCAAAGCATACGAGTGATACTTGGTCAAGTGGAAGGGCCGGCCTCCTTCGGATGACTCATGGGTGAGCAGGGAGGATCTTCATCAGTTAGACCCCGACCTCCTAGAGCGTTACCGCAGCCGAGTGGACCCTTTCTCGACAGAGTCGAGCTCTTCACAGCCCGGGGGAGTTGATGGGGACATCACCCATGATTCCCTCTGGATCGGCAGCTCTCTCCCTCCCAGAGACGGGTAGGATGCAGCTCCACGACTGGACGGGTCCGCTTCGACACTTGGGCTTGCTATTTGGGTCATCTTGGTGTATTTTCTCCTTTTATTTTGATGTAATTTTCCTTTGTTTTGAGTCAAGTCCCTAGGTTATTATGTTATTTACCTAAGTTTGTGTTCATCATGATGGGTTAGAGTGTCTTATGGGCCCAATTAGGTGGGCCTGACCTAAGGGCGCCCTCCCCCTTCCCCATCTCTTTTGGTTATTTGTTACTAGCACTTATCTCAGGGACTTTTTGTAAATGTTGGGATCCCTATAAATAGGACCCCAACCCGACTTGGAGAAGACTAATGAATTATTGATTGAAAATTATCCACAAGAATTGTGCATCCTTCTCTCTCTAGCTCTCTCTCTCTAAAGGGGGCGAACCCCTCTCTCTCTCCTCCTCTCTCTCTCCCAACTTCGCCCCCCCTCTCTCTTCTCTCACTTGCCACATCACCCATCCCTCTCGAGACACCCCCTCACCTTCCCAAGATCCATTAATTCCCCTTTACTCCCACCTCCTCCCAAGCAACCTTTCCCCTTCCCCATACAACCTTTCATTTTTCCAAGGGAGAATCCCTTCTCCCAAGCACCCCTTCCCCTCCCCAAGGCAACCCTTCCCATTCCCTAGGCCCCCATTAACCCCTCCATTAACCCACCCCTCAAATCCAAAGGAAACCCTCCCCATTCCCCCAAACCCATTTGTGCCCCCACCTCCCCATCAACTCCCCTCACCAGATCCGCCCCCTCTCTCTCACCCTGATACCACCCACCACCACCATCGACCCTCCCCTCCCCAAGCTCCAGCTCTCCGTCAGCAGCCTCACCCCCTCCCAAAACCATTAGACCCTCCACTCAAAACCCTCTCCACTCACCCTACCCTATACCTTCTAGATAGGAACTGCAGATCCACAGTTCTGCCCGCCTGTTGCAGCGCCGACCACGCTCACATCCCCGCATCCCTGGGAGTGTACCATACATTTCCGGAAAGGTCTTCCAGACGGCTTCGCAGGCGAGGTGGTCCCGCTCCATTCCGAATTCGGGGCTGACTGGGAGAGCCTTTCTCCTCAGACTGCGCAGACCTGGTCCAGACTGCAACCAGTAGCAACTTTCAGAAGCTCCTTCGGCCACACCTTGGCTCCCCTTGGCCGGGACGATCCTCCACCGGTCCCCCATCCAACCTAGCCTGCGGGGCATCATTTGGAGTTTGGAACTATTTGTACCAATTTTTCTACCACCGGGACGCCGTCCAGGTCAGTCAGGGTCTGCCCCGATACCTTCCCACTTCTCGGGCTGCTACTCTCGACCCCGACCTCTGCCGGTGCTGTTCCTTCTTTCTGATCGAAGAGGACGCGGCCACGCTCGTAACCATCCTGGTCCTGCTCCAATTGGATAACGGGAGCGATCGTGAAGCCATCGCCAACCTACTGTCACAACCAGAACTCAGTCCGAAGCAGCGCAAAGCAGCGCCGGTCCAGTGACTTTCCCGGCCAGCGACTAAGACACCTGGTGCCAGAAAAATTCAGGCTTCATCCTGGGTCAGTCCCCGACATTTTGGCACTAGTCTCGTCCACTTTGAACTCCGGGACCGATCGCAACAGCACTGACAGCGAGTACCTATCAGCAGGAAAATCTGGCGGGCAGAACCCCGAAGAGGCGTATCGGCTCCGGTTCTAACCCTCTTTCCTTCCCACCTGGCCGGCTTACCGCCCCTCCCTGTGTGGAGGTAGTGTTTGTGTGTAAGCCCATTTTCCCACCCCGAGATCCACCCTCCTGCGTGAGGTGTAGTGCATGTACTATTTCGCAGACTCAAGCTACATCGACACAGTGTGCGGGGAACCCACACTTCCCCGCTCGCCCATCATCTCCGAACGGGGTTGGTTTCTTCAAACCAACCAGGTAAGCTCTAGCCCTTACTCCCATTATCAGTACTTGTTCCTTTAATATTCGTGAAATTGCTCCGTTGGAAGCAAGAGAGAGTGCCTGACCCCGGAGTGCTCCACTTTCGTGTGGTCACCGTGGTTTGTGAGAGAGAGTAACCTAGTGCCCCACTTGGCACCCGGCCAGCCCCCTTAGTTGTGGGCATCGTACCCTCGGGAGGGCAACCTTAGCCCTGCTGGCCCTCGACCAGCCAGGGTCTTGATCCACCACCTCCACTTGGCATTACAGAGTCACCTCGGGTTCGTGTGTGCAACGGCGATTCGGTGATTTACGCAACCCCGTGCTCAAAATTGATTGTGTTTACGTAGTAGGTCCGAGGGCCCTTGTCTCTTTGCTGCATTTCTCTAGTGGTGTCACATCAATCCGTAGGTCCGCCCCGATGCTGTCAACAGGAACTCTAGAGGTCGTCAACGCAAGCAACTCCGGAGGGGTACTGCTGTGGTTACCGAATCTCTTTCACAGTCCGGTAAATCCATGATGGTTGGTGGCATGCGCGTCTTCCTCAATGGACGCGACGCACTGATAGTCCCGGATCGGGTCGTCCCTACCATCCCCGTCCGCAACTCATATCAAGCCCTCGCTGGAAGGAGGGTGGAAAGAGAAGAAGCCGGCCACTACGGCCAAGAGAAGTTGGCCCCAAGGCCAAAGAAGTTCAAACAGGTGTGGGTCCCCAAGAGGGTCCAACCTACCCACTGAGCTGCACCTGTCCGCCATCGCCCTGCTCGCGATGGAGCGGAAGGCAGGAAGGATAGGGGCCTACCCCCGATAGAAGAAGAAGTTTTTGCGGACCCTCCGCGCCGCGAAAGCTTCCGGGCCTGCGCCCGCCAAGCCAACGTCCCTCCTGTAGGACGAAGATTTCAGCAACCGATCGACAGAGCTCGGCTAGCTTACATCCCTCCTGCGGGAGGTCGACAACTGTCCCTCGTGCTGCATCAAGAACGGGGTCGATAAGAGATGACCAATTTGGTCGAGAACTATTTCCGAGGGCTAGGCAACCCCTCGCTTGGGCAGCAGCGGTTGATGCAAGTAGCCGCAGCCGATGAAGACTACTGCCCATCAATGGCAGTTGAAGAAGATGTATGAGAAAGAATGATGGTGTCGTTAGTCGACGATAATGGCTATGATGACGGCTTTGAGATCGAAGCCGATGAAGTTGCCCCTAGGCAGGAAGAAACAAGAAGGACTTATGTGTTCGAAAGGCTGACCTTCCCGGGGTAGGTTAAGAGGAAGGTCCATCGACGGGGAAGAAGGATGCAGGTCTTCACCTGCAATATGGCTGGCATATTCGGCAGATATGGGGGACTTCCCGAAGACCCCTGCGAGTTGGCTCAACTGGCCGCGAGGCCGGGGCCGAATACTCGAAGGACAGAAGTCGCAAGGGAGCTCTTGGCGGCAGCTAAAGGAAAACAACCCCTGGGCTGTCACCAGTGGGATGATGAAGCTGCTATCCTGACCGCCAATGTAGTGACGGCGAAAGAAGAGGATGACGTCTTCCTCGACATTCTGCCCGAGGGTACGTCCGAGGAAGCAACAGAGGCCATCCCTAGTACAGTAACTATGGACCCGTCGGTCCTGATGCTACTTCAAAGATATCGGCAAGAGTTAGACTTGCTGAAGAAATAGCTGATGGAGAAGACTGAACAGTCATCAGCTTCCAAGCCACTCGAAGTCCAGGGCGAATCATCCCGGGGAGCGGTTCGTCATACCGACCCTCCGCCGCTCTACACCTTGCCTCAGTCGTCAGAGCCGAGCATGGCAACGACTCAGCAGTGGCCACCACAGTCGCAGCCGCTGATGCCGCCAGTGCTCCCTCAACTGCACCAGACACCCCCACTGCTGCGTCCACCATAGGCGACCACTCTGGTCACCCCGTACATGCAGCCAGCACACTTCTATCCGGAGCCAGTTGACCCCACGGTCATGAACCGGATGATGGTGGAACGGATGATCGAACTGAAGCTCACAAAAAGGAGTGAAGGTGACTATGTCGCATTTGATGCCTATTGGGTGCCTTACCCGCAACACCATGCTGCCAAGCGGCTTCCCCCAGGGATCAATAAGCCGCCCAAGTTCGACAAGTTCAACAGGAAGGGATCCCCGAAAGAACACGTCACATATTATATGACTGTCATGGGTGATTTGGCCACCGATGAGTCATACTTGTTGAAGTTTTTTGGGTCCTCGATGACGGGGCTCGCATTTGAATGGTACTCCAGCCTCCCGGCCACATCAGCGACTGGCCGGATATGCAGAGGAAGTTCAGAGAAAGATTTCATGTCACAGAGAGGGAGGTCATAGTGGCCGAACTCTATTCAACAAAACAGAGGGCAGATGAGACGGCCCTCGACTATATTAAGTGGTGGACAAACCTCAGAATGAGGTGCAAGCAGCCCCCGCATCAGGAGGACGTTGTACAAATATGCAAGCAGAACCTCAGGAGGGAGGTTCTGGAATGGATGATTGGAATGGAAATACGGTCATTTGACCGATTAAACAATGTCGTGGCCGAAGTAGAAGCCTTTTTGGCCAGACCTGCCCCTACATCAACTGCCAGCATAACCCAGAAGGGCAATGCAGTGGAGTGGCACCAGGCGCCTAAAGAAGTGAACGCTCTTGACATCAATGCATTCGAACAACAGAAAGACAAAGGCAAGAAGGCGGTCGTCCCACAGCCTGCAAAAGCCCCATACGGCAAAGAAGGTCCCTCGTTGAGGGATAAGATGAAGAAAGCCTACTCCTTTCCAAAGGACAAGACCAGGATTCTGTTCGACTGGGTAACGGAGTATGGCATGGTTGCCCTGCTAGAGCCAAAGAGGCCGAAGGACCTAAAGAGAAAAGACAATCCAAGATTCTGCCCCTACCACCAGATGCTGGGGCACCCAATCGACGACTGCTACGTTTTCAAGGACGTCATCGAAGGGATGGTGAAGAAAAATGAAATAGAGTTAGGAGAGTACAAAGTGGACCCTCCTTAACCACATGAAGCCCCTCTGAGGAGGGCAGGAGTCAACATGATCTCCCTATACCAAGCATTGCCCGAGGAGATCTATGAAGCAAGTACGCGGAGCACCTATGAAATTCATTTCTTGGAGCCCGTGAAAGAACAACAGGGATGGCAGCAGGTCACTGCGAAGCATAAAAAGAAGAGGGCACCCCGCCCGAAAGTGGGGGCACATATCCATGGCGTCACACCACGACCTGCTCCGTCGGTGGCAGCACCTGTGTGGACCACTCCACCTGCAGTCATCAGGATACATACACACAATCGGAGGAGACAGACTCCGCTGCCAGTGGTCAAGGAAACTAGTCCTGGGATCCGCCGACTACAAGACCTTATTGAAGGGCTAGATGAGTACGTGTAGCCCAAATTGAAACCCTTGCTGATACGGGACCATGTCCCATGGCAAGAACTGGAGCAGCTCTCACTCGAGCAAGGGGAAGAAGCTGATGCAACATCCGATAAAGAGGGCAGTCTGTTCTGGGGGCAAGCACCCGCTGAAGTAAAAAGAAGAAGAAGCAAAAGAAGAAGAAGAGAAAGGCCGCTAAGGCCAATAAAGTGCAGGTTGTTTCTTGCAATACTCTATCAGCACTCTTCAACCTGCCCGGAGAGGAGGAAGAAGAGGACATTTGCTTCACGCCCCCTATCGGGGGAGGTAGGGCCGAGGCCGCAACTGCTACACATGCAACCCGGTCAGGCCGGAAATGGGGGCGCCAGCCGCCACCCAACCACAACATCATGTTCAGGGGAGAGTAGCCCTACAAGACACCTCCACCGGAGATCAAGGGAGTCCAGATCCCTCCTCCGCCAGGCCTATATAACAAGAGTGGGAGCAAGGCAATCCCTTCATTTCTTGAGTTCATGAAGATGTCTAAGGGGAAGCAGCCTTGCCAGGAGGCAAACCCTGCACCCTGGGGTGTTCACCCGCAGCCAGCACAACCTGCCGAAGCTTTGAATGTAGATGGAGTTTGCCCTGCAGCAGCTAATGAAGAGCACTAAGGATCCGATGCTAGCCAGAAAGGCGCCGAGTCCGAGGCAGATGAAGCAGGTCAGTCAGGGGTCGCAACTCAAGACTCTCCCAAGCCAAGGTGGGTTGAAGAGATGAAGCTTTCCAATGTTCGAGCTGGGAGCCACATAATGAAGCTACTCAAGAAGCTCCCTGCTTGATTTACAATATGGGAGATCCTCTCTTTGAGTGAAGAGACTCGACAGGCGATCATCACTGCACTACAGACGCCTGCTCATTTTGAGACCTGCTTGGCTGATGCAATGTTGGAAGCTAGCATGACCTTCACTCCAGAGGATATGTTGCTACCTACCATCAGCCACAACAGGCCGCTGTACATGAAGGGGCACCTGAACGGAAGAGAGCTGAATAGAATTCTGGTCGATCCCGGTGCAGCTGTCAATATTTTACCCTACAGAATCTACGAGAGGCACCATCTCAAAGTGCATCTCGAGAAGGTCGGGGATATGCGTATCGCCGACTTCAATCAAAAATGTGAAGTGTCGATGGGGGTGGCGGAGTTCACACTTACCCTGGCGGATTTCACTACGACGGTGCAGTTCCATGTCATCGACTCCCGCACCTCGTACAAGGTGCTTCTCCGCCGCCCATGGCTGCATGAAAACATGGTGGTGCCCTCTACGCTCCACCAATGTATCAAATACAGCTTCCAAGGGAAATAAGAGAAGATATTTGCTGACCTCCACCCGTTCGAGGTACTTGAATGTCACTTGGCGGATGCCAACCTATATGCGGGGCCTTCTCAGAAGACTTCTGAAGCTAAGACCCCTACAGGGGCATCAAGAGGCGCATCCGGCGACAATTGGTACCCACCACCGCCGCGCGGATATGTCAAGCCCAAGGCGGTCTCTCATATCACAGCATCCGCGGACGTGGGCAGAACGGCACCCCCAGCATTATACCCCGAAGCTAATGAAGTTCAGGTCAGTCGGCAGCACGACCACATTGGAGTCCCGGACGGCCTCACCAAGCCAATTCCCGGCCTCGATGACCCCACTGTCGAGCCTTTTAAAACTTGGGAGGTGACACAGATAGATGGACCCAGCAACTTTTTCTACACGGCTGAAGAGCACCCCTACTCGGGAAGATATAGACTACTACCTCCCCGAAGATATAAGCAATCCATCAGTCCCCATCAAGGGTCTGGCATTCACAACCAGCCGGATGGCCAGGATGTTCCAAAAGCAACACATCCCCTCCGATCAATCTCATAAAAATAAAGAAGCTTTCCAGAAAATGTGGTATCCCGCAAGTCTGGATAAGGAAATGAGACGCGTCTCTCAGCACCCGGGGTTGGGCTTCACCCTGGAAAAATACTACTATAGTGGGCGATACGAGGTGGACACCATCTCCACATTCTACCCTGCTAAAGATAGCCCACTGGGGGCAACCTTTGATGAATACCCAGCGAAAGCTGAATATGCTGAGCCGGCTCAAACCGGAGATCAAGAAGCAGAGACCGTGAGTCCTTGCCGATGCTGGGAGCAGGTCTATCCCGGAGAGACGACCCTTCAAGCCAAATTTGATACGGCTAGCAGCAGCGAAGCCAAAGATGTTGAAGGAGCAAGGACCTCTCCCTCTGGTAGAGTCCTACTGATGATGACCTCGGCACCTCTCATGCCAATCGGGGGAGCCTCAGCCGACTCCGACCAAGAGGTATATGCTGCCAAAAAGAGGAATGCCACTTCTATTAAAGATACAACTGCCCCAGAAGGCGAGACCTCCTCACCCTCTGCTACAAGATTGGGTTGCTGTTCCAACCCAACAACAAGCAGTCACCAGTCTGTCACGACTGCAACCCCAACTACAAGAGCTGAAGCTACTCTCTCGCCCTTGGAAACTGTAACGGCGGTGGATATGCCAAGAGAACAAAATGTTCGGCCGCTATTAAATGAAGCAGAAGACCTTCGAGAGGCTATGATGATGTCAAATGAGAAAATTGAGGTCCTTGACCCCGAAGATGGTATTCCAGATTTCGTAGACTTCCAGCCGGCACCTCCGGAGATATAAGACGGAGGCCAAGCTACAGTCGATGAGCTGATAGAAGTTAATCTGGGAGATGAGATAGACCCCAGGCCTACCTTTATCAGTGCCCAATTATCGCAGGAAGAACGAGAGTTGTACACCCAGCTGCTGCAAGAGTACCGGGATTGCTTTGCCTGGACTTACAAAGAAATGCCAGGTCTGAGCCCTGCAGTCTCGCAACATGAGCTGGCGATCAGTCCTGAAGCCGATCCGGTGAAGCAACCACCGCGGCGTATGAGGCCAGAGCTCATCACTCAAATCTATACAGAAGTCGACAAGCTCATCGACGTGGGATTTGTTGAAGAAAATCAGTACACCACATGGCCGGCAAATATCGTCCCTGTGAAGAAGAAGAATGGACAGATCCGAATATGTGTTGACTTCCGACATCTGAATAAAGCCTGCCCCATGGATGACTTCACGGTGCCAATAACAGAAGTTATGATTGATGCTACAACCGGCCATGAGGCCTTATCATTCATGGATGGGTCGTTCGGCTACAACCAGATATGGATCGCGGAGCATGATCGGGTCCACACCGCCTTCCGAACCCCTAAAGGCATCTATCACTACAAGAGGATGTCGTTCGGACTGAAGAATGCTGGCGCAACTTATCAGCGCGTAATGACCAGAATATTTGATGAATTGCTCTACCACAAGGTCGAGTGCTACATAGATGATCTGGTGGTCAAGACCATAAGAAAAGAAGACCATCTGCAGGACCTCCAGATCATTTTTCAGAGGCTGAGGCAGCATAAATTGAAGATGAACCCTATGAAATGTGCGTTCGGAGTGTCGAGTGAAAAATTCTTGGGTTTCATTGTCAGATACCAGGGAATCGAGATAGACCCCGTAAAAATCAAAGCAATTCAGGAGCTACCTGCACCAAGGAACCTCTCCGAGCTGAGATCACTGCAGGGTCGCTTGGCTTATATCCGGCGGTTCATTTCCAATTTGTTAGGGCGATGCCAGCCTTTACACAAATTGATGATGAAGGATGTCCCCTTTTACTGGGTCGAAGATTGCCAGACAGCCTTTGACAAGCTGAAATACTATCTAAAAACTCCTCCAGTGTTGGGCGCACAGGTGAAAGGGCGGCCGCTGATATTATACATAGCAGCCACACACAACTCTCTGGGGGCAATGCTGGCCCAGAATAATGAAGAAGGGAAAGAGCAAGCCCTCTACTACCTCAGTCGGAGACTGGTCAGGACTGAGGAGAAATATACTTATATTGAGAAGATCTGTCTGGCACTAGTCTTCGCAGTCAAGAAGCTTCGACACTATATGTTGTCGCATGAGATCAGCCTGGTATCCAAAGAGGACCCCCTGAAATATATTATGTCCCAGCCGGCACTCAAAGGTCGCTTGGGCAAATGGGCGGTAATCCTTATGGAGTTTGATATGTCCTACGTGCCGCGAAAGGCCGTCAAAGGCCAAGCTATTGCAGACTTCTTCGCCGAGCACCCGGTACGAGAAGACTGTCCATTGGAACTGGAACTTCCTGAAGATGAAACCCTAGAAGCCGCTCAAGTGCAGCCATCCTTGTGGTAGCTATATTTTGACGGCGCTTTCAGAATCGACACCTCGGCCACTGGGTCAGCCAGGGTCAGAGCAAGGGCAGGCATAGTCCTGAAATCTCCAGAAGGAGGGCATCCCTTGCCCCTCCACATTTTCTCCGGACTCAGATTGTTCGTCGACAAGCGCCATTATGTTAGTCATGTATTTTTGAGTCTAGTCATGTAATCTTCACATTTTCTTTGAGTCAATATCATGTAATTTTCCCTTTATTTGAGTCATGTACCTAGGTTGTTGAGTCATTTTTCCTAAGTCTTGAAGTCATTATGTTGGTATGATTAGTTAATGGGCCCAAACCATTGGGCTAGGCCCAGGGGCGCCCCTCCCTTGGACTGTTTGGTCATTAGTTAGTTTGTCAGGGTCAGTTTGGTCTTAGGAAAAGTGTGGAGTCTATAAATAGTCCCACCCCTCTCTCATTTGTAACAACTTATGCTTGAATATTGAATCCAGAAAATTTCCATACCTTCTAGTTCTCTCTCAATATCTCCCTCTCTCTCTCTCTCTTACTATCACTCTCTCTAAGTGGGTTGTGCCCCCTCTCTCTCTCCTCCCCACCCCAATTTTGAAATTCATTCTCTCTCCTCCCCATTCACCCCTCATTAAGGCCCCTTCCCCATGCACTCATTCAATTTCCCCTCCAACCCCTAGGTGGAAACCCCTTCTCCTAGGCACCTTTCCACTTCCCTAAGCACCTCTCCACATTCCCAAGGCTGAATTAACCTCTCCCAAAGCCCAAATTCGAAATTCCCTCCCCTCTCACATCCCTCCCACACCCTAGGTCGACCCAAACCAGACTCCCCTTGGTCTGGTCACCCTTCTCCACCTCTTACTCTCTTGGCCATCCCCTTCTCCACATCTTCTTCTTCTCCTCATTCTACCTCTGTTTCAGGCAGCAGAGTTACAGTAACTTGTAGAAGCAGTCACGACCGTCCCCCAAAGATTCAGGTGGCAAGGACTACATTTCTGGAATCTTCTGCGAGATAGATTTCCAACCGTGGTGGTCTCGCCGGCTTCCGAGGTCGGAGCTGTCCGCAGGAGCCGATCTCCCTCGACTGCGCAGAAGACCCCAGGCAGAGAACCAGAGCGAGAGTGGAAGCTCGGCCACGACGAACTTGTTGGGATTCAGATCAAGTATTCTTCAGCAACATTCTTCCCTCTCAAGTCCTCTTTCATCCTCAAGAAGCATATCTGCATTTGGACATCGGCATCTAAAGTTACGAATTTTCTACTCCAAGTGTGTCAGGTCAGTTTACAGGAGCCAGAACCGACACTCCTCTACTCATCTGATCGCCCCGGTCTTCTCCGATATCTTCCGACCCCGCCGTTGGTGCCGACAGAAAGAAGACTCGACCACGGTTCTAACGGTTCAGGTCTCGTATGAATCAGAGCTTGGTAGAGATCGTGGCACCCTCTGTAACCAGCCACATTGTTCTGCACCAGACAGAGGCAGAACCAATCAGTTCGGTTCTAGACCCTGCCCCGGCCAGCAACGACTGTACCAAGCTCAGCAAAAAATTAGAGATCATCCTTGGTCCGTTGGAAAGCTTTTGGCACAAGTCTCATCATGTTCTGAGTTTTGTGGAATTTTTAGCAGCTTCATTACTGACCCCCTGTCCAGCAATTCAAAAGATTGGCAGAACCGGCAAAGCTCTGGAGGTCGGGTTTTCTACATCATTCCCCCACCCCGCTTGGCCGGCTGAAGGCCCCTCCCTGCGTGGAGGTAGTTTTGGCTGTAATCTAAATAATTTCCACCCCAAGATCCCCCCCCTTGCATGGGGTGTAGTTCATGTAATTATTAAGTCGCAGGTTTGAAGCTTCAATCGACGCGGCGTGCGGGTACATACCCTCGCCTCCCCGCTCGCCCCCGTCTCCGGCCGGAGTCGGCGTCTTCACGCCGGCTAGGTGAGCTCCTGAACATCTCTCATTGCTGTAATGGACTTTCTTAGCTTAGTATTGCTATAGTTACTCCGTCGGCGGTAAGAGAGTGTCCGATTTTAAATTGCTACCCAAATTGAGTGACCACCGCAGGCGAGTTGTGAGAGCATCCACTTAACCCACACCCTTGGTGTGTTGGACGCCCATGATTTGGGCATCCTAGGCCCATTTGGGGTTCTCCCCAAGCTATCCAACCATTGGAGCCTCAAGGTCTCGCCTCGGACCCTCTCCAACATCGCCTAGTCGCCATCGGGCACTAGTGTGCGCCATACGGGTGAGCTCGCTAGTGTGAGTCCGCTGCTCAAACTTGAATGCTTGCAAAAGAGGTCCAATGTGGTTTTACATCAAGTGGTATCAGAGTAAGTTCACAACTTGTCTCTATCAAGTTGGTCTGATGCGGGACGGGACTGAGATGGGCTAAGACCTATGAATGCAACAAGTGCGGCCAGCACTCGCACGCCAAAGGCAAGCCGGGCGGCTGACGTCCGTATCGTTCCTCCGGGTGGAGGCGTCTCTCAACTAGAAACTCAAGCCCAACGACCGTCCCAATGAGGGAAGCGCAGGGATCTCAGCGGTCAAAGGGCGTGCGCAGATTCCGTCCGTGGAAGCCGGGGGCGCACCTGCAAGTCATGACTGGTTTCTGCTCCCAGAACTGCATGCTCGAGCGGGGAAAATAAGAAGAAATGGATCCGAAGGGCGAACGGGGCTCCGCTTGTTGGAGGACGAAGAGGACGCAGAGCAGCAGGTCCCGCCCGAAGGGATCGATCAGATCTGGTCGTGGCTGAGAGCAGTAGGCTCTGAAATCCGCTGGTGGTTCTGGCGCCGGTTGGGCAGGGCAGACCTGCGTGACTTCACGGGAATGGATGCCACGAGCAGCTCGGACGTCGGAACGACGCGAGGTCGGCGGCGTTGGACAGAGGACGAAGAGAGGTACGACCGGTGAAGATCCCGCGCTCAAACTCGCAGACATCCGTCCTGTGGGATTTTTGCAATGGAGCGAACAGAACCAGGCTCGCAGGGAGAGGGGTCCTGCGCGCGCTCACGAGAAAAATTGCCGCGGGCGGTGCCGATCTCTGAATGGGGCGAGACCACCTCGCACGCGTCGGCGACTCGTAGAAGAACCACACAAAAATGGGTTGGTCGCCCAAAGTCCTCACGAACAGGGGGTGGTCGTCGCTGCTCTTGGAGGAGAAATCAGGGCGCACCGAACTAGAACTTGAGAAGGGATAGAAGAGAAAGGGGCCCTCAGCGTCGCACCGAGGGTTGGGGAGTCACACCCCGAGCTTGCTCCCGTCGCAGGAGCAAGGAGGAACAAAGGATGGGGCGCAGCCACCTTCAGCAAAATCTTTTTTCAATTTCATTCAATAATCCTCCAAAGAAAATACATGAGATGTTTTATATGGGGAGGGGGAATGCTAGGGTTGAAACCCTAGCCAAGAGGGAGGGGAGGGGGGTGCGCACATGGCATGGGGGAAAGGGGGGGTGCGCAACATGGCAAGGGGGGGAAAGGGGGGTGTGCACCACTCCTTGATTGTAGGAGTGGATTGGGGGATGGGGGCGGCCAAAGGAGGGAAGGGGATCGGATGGGTAAGGGAAAGGGGGGAGGGCCGCACCCCTCTTCCTATAATCTAGGAGAGGGGCGGCTGCCACCTTCCAAGAGGAGGGAAAGAGGTGGGGGCGCCCAAAACCCTAACCCTAGGTGGGCCAAGCCTTGGGTTAGGCAGCCATGCCAAATGGGCCAAGGCTTGAACCAAGAAAGTGGCCCAATAGCCCTATCTCCTACCTAATAAGCATAAAAAGACCCAACTAAAGCCTAATTGGCCCCAATTGGCCTACAAAGGTCCACACAACTAATAAAAGTGTCCACGCAGGGACTAAACCAAGGCCCAACATGGCCTCAAATGAGAAAAAGATCCTCTAGTCGATGCCGTAGTCGCCTAGCCAAAGAGATGCTGACGTGCTCCGTGTGCTCTGTCGAGTGATGCGGCGCGTGTCCTCACCATGGTCCTAGGGCATGTCTATGCATTTAGAGTCTTCAAGTGCATCACTCTTGTCCCCTAGTATGGCCACCTCATATCGACCTTACCAATCGGCCCACTCCATAAGTCCAAGCCACCAAGAGATGCCTACCACTAACACCCATAACTTCCCTGGCCATGTCAACTACTTCATGAAAGCCTTGACCTATGCCAATGAGCGGCTTGATAACATATCGGGCCGACTCAACCAACTTGGAGAAAATAGGCCCGCCCCAAGGACGGACGATAGGATGGTCCCTTTCCCACTTCCCACCTTTGATGGAACCTCTCCTAGAGAATATTTAGATTGGGAAGCTACAATGGACCAATACTTCACTTGGTATCATATGTCCGAGGATGAAAAGGCATTGGTTGCCAAAATGCAACTTACCAAACGGGCAGAAACTTATTGGATGCAAATTGTCGGGCTAAAGGTATTTAGAAGAGAAACTCCCATCACCACTTGGAAGGACATGAAGGAGCAACTTAGGGCTAGATATGTTTCCCCCTCATACTCAAATCACCAAGACCTAAGGAGCACTTCAACTCCTTCATCCCCACCTAGCCAACCCATGACCCTAATTCCCCATTCCACATCACTTCCCACCTATCCTAACCCAACCACCACACCGGCACCCTACCTACAAACTCCCACCACAACCATATGTCCACAAACCCAATTGGACCCCGTGTCCACCCATCCACCGAGGCCCATAATGGCCACCACCCCCAAACCCAAAACCCCTCACCAAACCCATACCCCACAAGCCCCCTTGACCACCACCACAAACCCACCATCATCCCCAAAAAGGGACACATCTCCCAAAACAAATCAACCCAAAATCCCTCACCCAACCCACCTCCCGCTTCCTACACCAATCTTTCCCCAACCTAGACCTCCTCTACTTCCCCTTCCTATCCCAACCCAAGCCCATGCTTGTTCACCACCCCGGGTGTGTCATACGCTAGCTATCACCAAACCACCCCCCATAGATCCCCCTACTCCATTAGCAATAGAAGTTGCAACCCACACACCCACCCAAGTGGAGAAGGATGCCCATCCGGATCCACCTCCCAACATAGAGGAAATCCAAAGGCCAAACAACTCACACACCTCTAGCCTAGCTCCTCTAGAGACACCCAACCTCACCATAGGTAAGTCCATACTCCAATGGCTCAAGAAAGGTTTCACCATTCCTAGTTCACAACCATGCCACCTACCCATGGGATATCAATCCCAAATCATTCCCATTCAGCCACATGTCATTTATCAAACTTCCTATTGTGTGGAAGATTTGGGAGACTTAGTGAACTACCTACATTGGCAAATTCACTTGACCAATATGCTAGCCATGAGACCGTCCGAAACTAACACCATTAGCCTAGCATATCCCACCATTGGCTCCATCCCTTCCATCTACACTAATGGCCAAGTTACTAGTGAGATCATCCTCCTTCTTCCCATGGAGGAAGAACCTATCCTATTCCACTCCCCAACCATAGAGATCCCAAGTGCTTTGATCAGCCAACCCATTAGCAACTTTGGCCCAATTATTGAGGAGGAGGACTCACCTTTCGAGGACCTTGAGAGCATAGAGTAACCCTACCAAGGTGACCCTTACCATGATCCCTTTAACCCTTTTCTATGGGAGCCTAGATCTCCATGTAACCCACTCACCTTATTCACCACCCACCCTTTCCTACCCCCACCCACCATGTTGGGCCAAGCCCACCTCATCCATGACCCAGGTTACATCATAGGAATCATGACCTTAGGCAACACCCGCCTAGAGATCAAGAAGGTGCCCCACCCTATATCCACCTACCTAGATCCCTTCGACCCTTTTGAGTGGAAGCTCAAAGACCACCCCACCATCCCACATGAGGAAGTCATCTTTGGGAAAGGAATTCATATGTCTTGGCACATCACACCGCTTGGCATGATTAGTCCGTCGGGTACATTCATCCATATCACCCACATGTCAAGAAGAAAACATGAGTGGTCAATATTTGGTTGTAATGGTCCACCATCATTCATCATAAATCTCAAGCATGTTAGGAGCATTCATGGATGTCCGGGTCCTCCAACATTCATCACACTCACTCACAAGAGGGACACCTATGGATGCCCCGGTCCTCTCAAATCCTTCAAAGTCTTCATAACATCAATGCATGATAGGTCTATATGTGGTTGTCCTGGACCCCCTTTGCATACCATACATTGTCAACTCACACCGCATCATAGTACATGGCATATGCATTCAAGCAAGTATCAAGCAACAAGCGGTGGGATTCACAAGAAACGAGCACAAACTCCTAAGCACCACTTTGAGTTCCAAGTTGACAACTTGGCGATGATGGCTTTGGAGTGGCTCTACTTTAGGGTCACCTCCAATCTGAGGGCGCGAGAACTTGGACCTTGCCAAGTTCCGAGTGGCTTTGGCAACCAAGCTTATGGGTTGAACTTTCAAAAGGGTTTTGGGATTCTCCCCATTTCTCATGTGGCGGATCCAGCACGCTCTAAGGGCACCGCGGTGGATCCTAGTGAGTGCCTCGAACTTACACCTACCCTTGTGAGAGACACCCTCGGAGTGCCACCACAAATAGCCTGAGAGCCCGACGTGAGCACACAGCAGCAATACTAGGCAAGCAAGATCCCATCGCCAGCATGAGGGTATGACCAAGCCACTTTGTCGAGCTGAAGCGCCGTTCCCCGACTATGGTCGCGGGTTGAGTATGGAGATCGTGGATCACCCAGAGCCGCAGTTCGATGTACTACTTCCCTGGTGGACCCATACTCGACGGGGTCGAGTTTTCCCCACCCCGGGGGTATGATGAGGGCATCCCTTGCCCCTCCACATTTTCTCTGGACTCAGATTGTTCGTCGACAAGCGCCATTATGTTAGTCATGTATTTTTGAGTCTAGTCATGTAATCTTCACATTTTCTTTGAGTCAATATCATGTAATTTTCCCTTTATTTGACTCATGTACCTAGGTTGTTGAGTCATTTTTCCTAAGTCTTGAAGTCATTATGTTGGTATGATTAGTTAATGGGCCCAAACCATTGGGCTAGGCCCAGGGGCGCCCCTCCCTTGGACTGTTTGGTCATTAGTTAGTTTGTCAGGGTCAGTTTGGTCTTAGGAAAATTGTGGAGTCTATAAATAGCCCCACCCCTCTCTCATTTGTAACAACTTATGCTTGAACATTGAATCCAGAAAATTTCCATACCTTCTAGTTCTCTCTCAATATCTCCCTCTCTCTCTCTCTTACTATCACTCTCTCTAAGTGGGTTGTGCCCCCTCTCTCTCTCCTCCCCACCCCAATTTCGAAATTCATTCTCTCTCCTCCCCATTCACCCCTCATTAAGGCCCCTTCCCCTTCCCCATGCACTCATTCAATTCCCCCTCCAACCCCTAGGTGGAAACCCCTTCTCCTAGGCACCTTTCCACTTCCCTAAGCACCTCTCCACCTTCCCAAGGCTTAATTAACCTCTCCCAAAGCCCAAATTCAAAATTCCCTCCCCTCTCACATCCCTCCCACACCCTAGGTCGACCCAAACCAGATCCCCTTGGTCTGGTCGCCCTCCTCCACCTCTTACCCTCTTGGCCATCCCCTTCTCCACATCTTTTTCTTCTCCTCATTCTGCCTCTAATTCAGGCAGCAGAGTTACAGCAACCTGCAGAAGCAGTCACGACCGTCCCCCAAAGATTCAGGTGGCAAGGCCTACATTTCTGGAATCTTCTGCGAGATAGCTTTCCAACGGTGGTGGTCTCGCCGGCTTCCGAGGTCGGAGCTGTCCGCAGGAGCCGATCTCCCTCGACTGCGCAGAAGACCCCAGGCAGAGAACCAGAGCGAGAGTGGAAGCTCGGCCACAACGAACCTGATGGGATTCAGATCAAGTGTTCTTCAGCAACATTCTTCCCTCTCAAGTCCTCTTTCATCCTCAAGAAGCAGAGCTGCATTTGGACATCGGCATCTAAAGTTACGAATTTTCTACTCCAAGTGTGTCAGGTCAGTTTACAGGAGCCAGAACCGACATCCCTCTACTCATCTGATCGTCCCGGTCTTTTCCGACATCTTCCGACCCCGCCGTTGGCGCCGACAGAAAGAAGACTCGACAACGGTTCCAACGGTTCAGGTCTCGTATCAATCAGATCTTGGTAGACATCGTGGCACCCTCTGCAACCAGCCACATTGTTCTGCACCAGACAGAGGCAGAACCAATCAGTCCGGTTCCAGACCCTGCCCCGGCCAGCAACGACTGTACCAAGCTCAGCAAAAATTCAGAGATCATCCTTGGTCTGTTGGAAAGCTTTTGGCGCAAGTCTCATCATGTTCTGAGTTCTGTGAAATTTTTAGCAGCTTCATCACTTACCCCCTGTCCAGCAATTCAGAAGATTGGCAGAACCGGCAAAGCTCCGGAGGTCGGGTTTTCTACATCATTCCCCCACCCCGCTTGGCCGGCTGAAGGCCCCTCCCTGCGTGGAGGTAGTTTTGGATGTAATCTACATAATTTCCACCCCAAGATCCCCCCCCCCCTTGCATGGGGTGTAGTTCATGTAATTATTAAGTCGCAGGTTTGAAGCTTCAATCGACGCGGCGTGCGGGTACATACCCTCGCCTCCCCGCTCGCCCCCGTCTCCGGCCGGAGTCGGCGTCTTCACACCGGCTAGGTGAGCTCCTGAACATCACTCATTGCTGTAATGGACTTGTTTAGCTTAGCATTGCTATAGTTACTCCGTCGGCGGTAAGAGAGTGTCCGATTTTAAATTGCTACCCAAATTGAGTGACCACCGCGGGCGAGTTGTGAGAGCATCCACTTAACCCACACCCTTGGTGTGTTGGCCGCCCATGATTTGGGCATCCTAGGCCCATTTGGGGTTCTCCCCAAGCTAGCCAACCATTGGAGCCTCAAGGTCCCGCCTCGGACCCTCTCCAACATCGCCTAGTCGCCATCGGGCACTAGTGTGCGCCATACGGGTGAGCTCGCTAGTGTGAGTCCGCTGCTCAAACTTGAATGCTTGCAAAAGAGGTCCAAGGTGGTTTTACATCAACCCGGTACGAGAAGACTGTCCATTGGAACTGGAACTTCCTGAAGATGAAACCCTAGAAGCCGCTCAAGTGCAGCCCTCCTTGTGGTATCTATATTTTGACAGCGCTTCCAGAATCGACACCTCGGCCACTGGGTCAGCCAGGGTCAGAGCAAGGGCAGGCATAGTCATGAAATCTCCAGAAGGAGAAGTTGTGCACATATCTTGCTTGATAAACAAACCTTGCACAAATAATGAAGCAGAATATGAAGCCCTTGGGTTGCAGATCGCACTATCCATGGGAGTTCAGATGCTTGAAACATTCGGAGACTCCATGCTAGTCATAAAATAGCTGGAAGGAGAGTTCGATGTACGGAAGCAAGAGCTCCTCCCCTACCACCAGCTGGCAACCCGCCAGATGTCAAGATTCGACTTCATCAGCATCAAGCATGTCAACCGAGGTCGGAACGCTCAGGTGGACGCCCCCGCTAAATTGGCTAGTTCTTTGGCAATCCCGCCAGCCAAAAGCCTGAACATAACAATGATCAACCGCCGGCAGGTCCCCAGTGTGACAGAGGTCTTGGCCGATGAACAAGAGAATGAGGTGGCAGCCGTCGAAGAGGCTCAACAGCCCGATTGGCGAGAACATCTCCTATAGTGGTTTCAGCACCAGCAGCTCCCAAGAGAGAAAGAACAGAGAATGAAACTCCTGAGGGTCAAAGACTACTACGAGATGAGAAGCGGAACCTTGTTCCGAATAATGGCGGATGCCCGAACAAAAGTTCTACTTCGTTGCTTGTCTTCAGCAGAAGCTAGGCAGGTGATGCAAGAAGTCCATGCAGGTTCAGCGGGAGCGCATCAGGCCGGCCTGAAGATGAAAATTGAGATAAAAAAAATGGGTTACTATTGACCCACTATATTTGATGACTACTGCAAGTTCGCCAACGCTTGTCAGAAATGTCAAGAGCACGCCAATGTGTCAAGAAGACCTCCAGTGCCACTACATCCTACCTTACCAAGCTGGCCATTTGCTCAGTGGGGCACGGACGTGGTAGGGCCACTGCCAGCATCTTCATCGGGGTGCAAATACATCTTAGCAGCTACAGATTACTTCTCCAGATGGGCAGAGGCAGTATCACTGAGAGAAGTGACGGGAGAATTGGTTGCAAGGTTCTTCCAGCGGAACATAATATTCCGGTTCGGGATTCCTAGCCGGATCATCTCTGACAATGGTAGCCATTTCAAAAACTAGAAGGTCTATCGGCTAGCTGACAAATACCAGATTGACTGGAGGACATCGTCCCCCTACAACCCTCAAGCCAATGGACTTGCATAAGCCTTCAACAAAACACTATGCACGTTGCTGGCAAAGCCTATCAAGTCTAATAAAAAGGACTGGGAAGAAAAGATGTACGAGGCACTCTGGGCCTATCGTACCGTCTATAAAACCCCAACCGGCTGTTCGCCATTCTCCCTCGTGTATAGATAAGAGGCTGTGGTGCCAATTGAACTAGAAGTCCCCTCACTGTGAGTCACTATCCAACATGGACTAGTCAGCAGTGAACGAACTAATGCTGAAAGAAGATTGGAGGAGCTCACTGAGCTCGAAGAAAAGCGCCTCCGTGGGAAACAAAATATTCAACTCTACCAAGCTCGCATGGCCCGTGCTTTTGATAAGCTGGTCAAAGGTCGAGAATTCAAGAAAGGAGACCTGGTAATGGTCAAAAAGAGGGAAGTGATGGCCTCCAACCCCAAGGGTAAGTTGGCCGAAAATTGGGTCGGACCATATATCATCCACTGAGTATATGAAGGGGTTGCCTACATCCTAGTAGACCATAAACGAGTCGTCCAGTTCTCTCCCCTCAATGGAAAGCATATAAAGCTATATCACACGGCGCAACCGGCGTTCCCTGAATAGTCGGGATACCTTCACCTTGGTCTAGTGGCACTCCGCCCTGATCAAGCTACTTTCACCTTGGTCTAGTGGCACTCCGCCCTGATCGAGCCACCCCTACCTTGGTCTAGTGGCACTCTGCTCTGATCAAGCTACATTCACCTTGGTCTAGTGGCACTCCACCCTGATCAAGCTACCTTCACCTTGGTCTAGTGGCGCTCCGCCCTGATCGAGCTACCCCTACCTTGGTCTAGTGGCACTCCGCCCTGATCGAGTTACCCTTATCTTGGTCTAGTGGCACTCCTCCCTGACCGACCTACCTTCACTTTGATCTAGTGGCACTCCGCCCTGATCAAGCTACCCTTACCTTGATCTAGTGGCACTCCGCCCTGATCAAGCTACCCCTACCTTGGTCTAGTGGCACTCCGCCCTCACCGAGCTACCTTCACTTTGATCTAGTGGCACTCCGCCCTAATCGAGCTACCCTTATCTTGGGCTAGTGGCACTCCGCCCTGATCGAGCTACCCTTACCTTGATCTAGTGGCACTCCGCCCTGATCGAGCTACCCTTACCTTGGTCTAATAGCACTCCACCCTGACCAAACTACCCTTACCTCGGTCTAGTGGCACTCCGCTCTGATCGAGCCACCCTTACCTTGGTCTAGTGGCACTCCGCCCTAATCGAGCTACCTTCACCTTGGTCTAGTGGCACTCCACCCTGACCAAACTACCCTTACCTCGGTCTAGTAGCACTCTGCCCTAACCGAACCCGCGTAATATCAACAACATTGCCATTGTGGGTCTTACGCCCGAATCGACACAGATCCCTCCTTTGCGTTCGCATTGTTTCCTCGCTGACGAATAAACCCTTCTCCTCGGCGCAAGACTTTGTGTCCTAGCCGGTCCTTATACAACATTGCCATTGTGGGCCCTACGCCCGAATCGGCACATATCTCTCCCTTGCGTCAGCATTGTCTCCTTGCTATCGAATAAACCTTTTTTCCTTGGCGCAATACTTCGTGTCCCAGCTGACCCTTTATACAACGTTGCCATCGCGGGCTTTACGCCCGAATCGGCACAGATCTCTCCTTTGCATCATCATTATTTTCTTGCTAACGAATAAACCCTTTCTCCTCGGTGCAAGACTTCGTGTCCTATCCGGTCCTTATACAACATTGCTATTGCGGGGCCTACGCTCGCTTCAGCACATATCTCTCCCTTGCGTCAGCATTGTCTCCTTGCTATCGAATAAACCCCTTTTCCTTGGCGCAAGACTTCGTGTCCTAGCCGACTCTCTCAACGTCCTTCTGTTATATGAGTCCAAAAAAAAGAGAAAGAAAGAAACAAAATGGGATTGAAAATAGAGATAGCCTATCGGAGTTGTTCCTGTATTCGGAACAAGGGCAAAAAGGGCTCTAACCCGGCTATGGCGAAAACCTGAAAGGGCGCTGCGGGCAAAATCGGGTACCCTGCCACGTGAAAACCTGAAAGGACGCGTGGGTAAAAGTAAGAGGGGGCTGACTCTGGCAAAAACCCGAAAGGGCGCTTGAGTCAATAAAGTGGTAATCTAAAAAGTTCCTCTTTATTCTCCTCCTACTGAAACTCCCAAGGGACAACCATCAAAAGTCCCACCGGGGATCCCCTACTAAACCCGTGCTCAACCCTCATCATCATCGGTGAGATCGGTCGATCTCTACCTTTAACTCAGACCTTTCATCCCTGTTAACGAACATACCCTTGCGTCGACATGTAACCCATGTCGATGAATAAATACGTGCTCGACCCTCGTCATCATTGGCGAGATCGATCGATCTCTACCTTTAACTCAGACCTTTCGTCCCTTTTAATGAACATGCTCCTTGCTTCGACATGTAACCCATGTCGATGAATAAACCCATGCTTGACCCTCGTCATCATCGGCGGGATCGGGCGATCTCTACCTTTAACTCGGACCTTTCGTCCCTGTTAATGAACATACTCCTTGCTTCGACATGTAACCCATGTCGATGAATAAACCCGTGCTCGACCCTCGTCATCATCGGTGAGATCGATCGATCTCTACCTTTAACTCGAACCTTTCATTCCTGTTAATGAACATGCTCCTTGCTTCGACATGTAACCCATGCCGATGAACAAACTCATGTTCGACTCTCGTCATCATCGGCGAGACCGATCGACCCCTATCCCTTAATTGGGGCCTTTCGTCCTTGTTAAGAACTATATAGCCTTTGCTTCGGCATTCAACCAATGTCGACGAACCAAACCAGGGTCCGACCCTTGTCATCATCGACAAGGTCTGCCGGCATCCTAAGCAGACAAGTTCTCCCATGTTCCGGATCCTCCGTGGAATAAAAAATGGGGGAAAGAAAGAAATAAAATGGGGTTGAAAATAGAGATACCCCGCAGGCCTTGTTCCCAAACTAGGACAAGGGCAAAAATGGCTACATCCCAGCTGTGGCTAAAACCCGAAAGGGCATTGCAGGCAAAATCGGGTACCTCGCCACGTGAAAACCCGGAAGGGCGCGTGGGCAAAAGCAAGAGGGGGCCGACTTCGACGAAAACCCGAAAGGGCGTTTGAGTCAGTAATGTGATAAAAAATGAAAGGATAAAAATTGAAATTCGATGATGATGTAGTAACGAGTTTACCCTCTTTCCTCATTCCACTTCCATCTACTCTTTCGGTCCTTGTCACCATCGGCAGGACCGTCTACCCTTTCGGTCCTTGTCACCATCGACAAGACCGTCTACCTTTTTGGTCCTTGTCACCATCGGCAAGACCGGCTACCCTTTCGACCCTTGTCACCATCGGCAAGATCGGTCGGTACCTTTTCGACCTTTGTCACCATCGGCAAGATCGGTCGCTACCCTTTTCGACCCTTGTCACCATCAACAAGATCGGTCGCCACCTTTTTGACCCTTGTCACCATCGACAAGATCGTTCGCTACCCTTTCGACCCTTGTCACCATCAGCAAGATCGGTCGTTACCCTTTCGGTCCTTGTCACCATCGGCAAGACCGTCTACCATTTTGACCCTTGTCACCATCGGTAAGATCGGTCGCTACCCTTTCGACCCTTGTCACCATCGGCAAGATCGATCGCTACCCTGTCGGTCCTTGTCACCATCGGCGAGACCGGCTACCCTTTTCGACCCTTGTCACCATCGGCAATATCGGTCGCTACCCTTTTCGGTCCTTATCACCATCGGCAAGACCGTCTACCCCTTTGAACCTTGTCACCATCGGCAAAATTGGTCGCTACCCTTTTCGACCCTTGTCACCATCGGCAAGATCGGTCGCTACCCTTTCGATCCTTGTCACCATCGGCAAGACCATCTACCTTTTCGACCCTTGTCACCATCGACAAGATCGGTCGCTACCCTTTCGACCCTTGTCACCATCGGCAAGATCAGTCGCTACCCTTTCGGTAATTGTCACCATCGGCATGACCAGGTACCCTTTTCGACCCTTGTCACCATCGGCAAGATTGGTCGCTACCCTTTTCGGTCCTTGTCACCATCGGCAAGACCATCTACCTTTTCGACCCTTGTCACCATCGGCAGGACCGTATACCCTTTCGGTCCTTATCACCATCGGCAAGACCGTCTACCCTTTTGGGTCCCTGTCACCATCGACAGACCCGTCTACCCTTTTGGTCCTCCCCAATCACCATCGGCAGGACCGATTGATGTCCCCTCAACCTGGGGTTTGCCTACTTTGCATCAATGTCTATCCGATGTAGATGGATGAGTCACTGCTGACCCTCATCATCATCGACGAGGTCGGTCGGTATTTCCTTCCAATCCGGACCTTATGTCCGTATTTATAAGCAAAATTCCCTCTACCATGAACATTTGCCCCCTTCGGCAAAAGCTACAAATAAACCCTTATTCTTATCTTTTGGCCCTTGGCGGCCCCTCAACCTTCCCTCCTTATTCTCCGAAGCTTGGCTCAGATGGATCAATAGTCCCGAGGAAAGGTTGCGTCATGGTGGAGCGAACCCCTCGACCCTTCTCTGAAGGTGCGAGTGCTCTCCCACTCTAGCGACTGATATACTCAAGACTAGATGAATCCATTTAGCAGGCCGATATGCAAAGTAAAGGAACGAAAGTTTCCATTCAAAATAGCGAAAAAGGGGAATACATGTTACCAGAGTCATAAATCCCCGAGAATACATGAAAGTTCACAGAAAAGGGGAGAGGGGGATAAAATGACAAGGCTATTGCAGCGAACGGCAGAAGATATCCTCAAATTCCGGCAACCCCAAAGACGGGAAGCGGGCCAGCTCATGTAGATGGTTTTCCGCATCCCGCAGTCGCGCCAACATCTCCTTGAGGTACGCGGCTTGCCCTTCTGCCAGCTCAGCTACCTCCGTGTGCTGGACCCACAGTTGATCATACGATGCTAGCTCTGCCTCAGTTCGGTCAAGTTCAGCGCGAAGTTCAATTATCCGATTCTTCAAGAAAGTTTGGCGCTGGCCAGAATCATCAGCGGCATCTCGCATCTACTGGGCAGTTCCTCTTAGTGATTGGAGGGCGGCCTGACACTTCATCCTTTCAAGCTTTGCGGCCGCCATTTGATCTAGCAAGCTGCGACCCATACATTCCGTCATGTTCACATGCCTCAGGAGCAAGAATACCTGCTGCACCCAGTCCTCCTTGGGGCAACCGAAAGCTAGCAGGGTGCGGGAGAGATGCTCAACAAGGACCCTCAGCTGTGCATATGTTAGCTCCGGGCGAGCTGTCACAATTTCCCGCAATGTCTCCAGATACTGCCACACTAGGTCGCTTGAGGATTGCAGACCAATTGACGGCGTATCCGGAAGCTGAAATTTGACCTGGCAGTTGACGGCGGCCCAAATATCGTCACTCAGAGCAGAAGACGAGGACGGCATGTCTTGCAAAGTGCCCGCACCTGGACTGGCCTCCGCAGACAATGCAACAGTAGAATTGTCAATGACTGCCACTTCTCTCACAACCTCGGGTGAGAGCGTCGCGTCTGAGCCTTGGATGGCGGGGAGCAGTTGGTCACCAATTCCACCCCCCCAGCTACCGCCAGTGATGATTCGGTGGCAGGGGTAAGCGTCGGCGAGCTCCCAATCACTGCTTCCACAATTTCTCCTTCCTCTGCCCCAGGAAGGCCCTCGTCCAGTTGAAATGGCTTGTCAACCACGACAAGCTGCTGCTGCTCCGGAGCCGCAGCCGACTGCTCGGATCCGACAACCATCTCCAGTACCTCCGAGTCTGCTACCATCATATAGTCCTTTGGATACCTCAGGGCTATAGGCCTCAGGACCGGTGGGAACAAGGGTGGATCTGCAATGAGAGGCGGCAGAGGTACCCTCGCGGTTATCACCGGTGGGGCAACCTCGCCCTGTCCAGTAGGAGCCTGCAAAAGGAAAATGAGCATAAGAATCTCGGAAGACCAGCACAATGGTCGGACGAGAATGAACACAAGACCGGGAAAGTGCAGTTCTTGCCTGAGCCCGCACTAAGCTCAGGTCCGCAACAACGGGATCCACTGTCTCCATCCCTTCTGACCCTACCACTACTAAAGGACCCGATAGTCTGAAACTACTCGGCGTCAACCTTGGAGGACTAAAGGTGGCGAAGTCACTTTCATAAGCAGAAGACACCGCGGCATCCCCCGCCTCGGTGCCCGTAAAAAGGAAATCTTCGTCACTCGAGTCGCTGCCGTAGTCCAACTGCTCCGATGAGGATGAACTTTGAACCACCAACATTTCTTTCTCTTTCAACGTCGGTGGTCCTCCACCTAGAGGGCTTCCTGCCGGAGCTTCTGGCTCGATGGGGACCTGCTAAACTGACTCGACGGCAGGGATGATGTCACGCCCCGACGCGGAATATCGGGATGTACAGTCAGGGGCAAGCAGGAAAAAGAGAGAACTAATCTAAAAGCACAAGTGCTATGGAAAGGAAATACTAAATGATCATTAAACAACCAAACTGATACAATGATCTCAAAGGCAACTTAATACAACAAGGAATAATCAACCACTAAGACTCAACAACAAACTGAAACTAAATGATCTCCAAACACAACTAACAATAAACACACTGCTAACACACTAGAACTGATACACTCAAGACATCACTCCTGCCCTTCCCCGTCGGTAAGCGCGTCACCTGAGGATCCTGGAAAGGGGGAAACAACGGGGTGTGAGCTAACGCTCAGTAGGAAATAACAGACATGTATAAGTGATTAACAGTTTAATTACATTTTCAAAATGTCATGCTACAAACGATAATGCAATAAACAACGGTAATAACAAGATCTTGCAAGGTCAAGAAATATACAATTGATAATGATTATCAAGGATAACAGATACAAGAATTTACTACAGGAGATATAACAAGAGATATAACAATGAGATATAAGTAAGGAATTGGCCAACAAGCAAGTAACATTTAACCAAGCATGATCAAGTAACAAGTAACAAGATATTTTTGTCATAGACGCCAACACTCAAGCAAGTACTTCGGTGCAATGCCCCACCATGTCATTAACATCCCATGGGCTCACTAACTTTCGGGCGCTCTCCCCAGGACCAGACCGGGCCCTTATGATGCGATGGCATTGATTTACTGGGCCCAACGTCCCATCCGTCTAGACATTCAGTCAATTTTAATGGCCAATCAATCAGATGAATTTCTGTCAAGAGTATGAGATTTAAGGACTAACATGTCCTTGGATTCAAAACAAAAACTCGGTTTATACGGTCACCTCGGTGCCGTAATACAAGAATTGGACCAAACTCGGTCCACGGGGTCAAGAAGGAATGGCCGACAGTATACCGTTCAGGTGTGTAAGCAATCGATTCAACTGGAGTAAGCAAGACTAAAATAGCAACTTAACGATCAACTTAATCCTAATTACCAAGTTAGCATATCAAAGATTATCCATTATTATTTACATTAAGACAAATGCCAAAAAGTTGATTCAAGATGATAAGGTACAGAACAACTCCCACAGGAGTGAAATAGAATGCATTAACAGAGATTTAGTTACACCATTAACCACTAATTATGTGGATTTCTATTTAATCTTGTATGCATTGAAATGAAGATGATAAACGGTGTGTTTTTACACTAAGTTTGCATGTATGGACCAATGTTAATTGAAACTAAAAAGGGTACATGAATAGGTCATTAGTTCCTCAAAATGTAGTTTTCAATGTGATTAGGTTGAATGGATTGATTCCCCAATGATCCGGATTGATCCCCGGGTCAAAACATCATTAAAAGGGGTCATACGGGGCATGGGTCGACCCTTTGGGTCGACCCCTGGAAAAATTCCAGGTATGGGTCGACCCCTGGCTTCCAGGAGCCTTCTGGCTGCATGGGTCGACCCATGCAAGGCAGCAGGCTGCTGCTTGCAGGGTGAAATGGGTCGACCCATGGGTCGACCCCTAGGTTTCCAGACCCAAAAAGCTTCATAAAAACTCCAAGAATTGGGGTCTAAAAGTATTGGGATCTTAACCATAGACTCTAGGGTTATTAATATCCATTCTAGGGTCATGAAACACAATTTTAAATCACGAATTTCGATAGGAATCCAATGAAATACAACCTATTCTATGAAGAACATAAGAAAAGTCTAGCTTGCTAGCATGCTTCTAATAACACACGAAATACTCTAGGCATGATCTATAAAAATTGGGGATTTTGATGTCAAAAGAAAGCTAACATGCTATTGATTACATTCATGTATGTTAATTAGAAGTTGGGCTGTTATGACCTACCTCAAATTGAAGAGGGAACTCGAAACCTAGAATAAAGAACAACTTGACAGCACCTCACTAAAACCTCGATATCTCCACGGATACCTAATAAAAAATGGGGCTTTTGCCACCAATGGAAAGAGCTCGATGAGAGGTACAATTTGCTATACTCGTGATCAAGATTTGGTTGAGAATTCTTACCTCAATCGATGGATCAAAGAAGGATGAAGGGAAGCCAACGGCCTGCTGACCGACCTCCACAAATCGAACTAGATCTCTCCAGATCCGAAATTTCAGCGAACCCCACAGCAGCCAAATGAAAGAAGACTCGTAGGGCTTCATTTTGATAGCTCATAGAGATTCTGGAGCCTTCTGAATTGGGAGTATTCGCTGCTGCAAGCTACGAGTTTAGAAACGGCGCCGAAATCCTTGACTTGACCAAACTATGTCGGCAGCACATTTTGGGGCTAAGTTTACCTCAAATTGATTGAGGGTAAATGTTCCTTACATTGTGGCCTTCCATTTGCCCCTGATATCAGATCATTTGGTTGAGTAATCAGGTCGAATTTGATGTTCAAAGTTTGGGTGAATAGTGAAAACGAATTTGGGTTAGGTGGGTTGTAAGTCAGGCTTAATCCATTGATTAGGCCTAGATAATGATTTAATTAGGCTTACTCCAAGAAGACAAAAGTGTTAGTCGAAACATCTATTATTTAATTACTATTTTTATGAATTTTTTTATGGTAGATAAAATTCCACTTCTACTATTCCGTAATTAATTAAATATTAAGTTCGGAAGACTTAGTTCGCTAATTCGGCTTAATAAACGATTTTATTAGGCTTAATTGTAGAAGACAAAGTTGATAAAAAAAATTAATTCTACAAGATGTGATTTTTGGGGATTTTTAGAAAATAGTAGAAAAATGACTTATTCTATTAATTAATTAATTAATCTAATTAATTTGGATAATTCTCATTAATTCGAATAACTTCAAATAAATTCCAAATAATTACAAATAACTTTCTAAATAAATTTCTAAAAAATTTGGGGTCTTACACCCTCCCCTACTTAAAGGAATTTGGTCCTCCAAATTCACTGCACTAAAACTGAGAGTAGAAAAAGATCACTCACCTAGAATAGATCGGGATACCGCTTTCGCATAGTCTCTTCAGACTCCCATGTAGCTTCTTCGGTCCCACGCCGATTCCACTGAATCTTGACCATCGGTATCGAACGATTCTGGAGTTGCTGATACTTCCGGTCCAGAATCTTGACAGGTCTTTCCTCATAGGTCAAATCTTCCTTCAGTTCAAAATCCACCTGCTGAATGATATGAGTGGGATCGTACACATATTTCCGTAACATAGACACATGGAAAACGTTGTGTACGCCAGACAATTGCGGTGGTAAAGCCAGTCTGTATGCCACCTCTCCCACTCTATCTAGAATCTCGAATGGACCAATGTACCTCGGACTCAGCTTGCCATGAATGCCAAATCTTCGGATCCCTCTCGTCGGAGAGACCTTTAAGAACACATGCTCGCCAACCTGAAATTCCAATGCCCTTCTCCTGTTGTCGGCATAACTCTTCTGTCTTGACTGGGCTACTTGTAACCGGTCTCGGATAACACGGATGTTCTGTGATGATTCCGAAACAAGATCTGGTCCAAGCCACTGTTTCACACCTACCTCGTCCCAACACAACGGGGAACGACAACTTCTACCATATAGTGCTTCAAAAGGAGCCATCTGAACACTAGACTGATAGCTGTTATTGTAGGCGAATTCAATTAATGCCAAATGCTCACTCCAATTACCACCGAAATCAATCATGCAAGCTCGCAGCATATCTTCCACTATCTGATTGGTTCTTTCAGTCTGTCCATCTGTCTGTGGATGAAAAGCAGTACTGAAATTCAGACGAGTACCCAAAGACTCTTGCAGTCCCTTCCAGAAATGTGAAGTAAATCTGGAGTCTCGATCAGATACTATATTCACTGGGATACCATGCAATCTCACCACTTCCTTTATATACAAAGCAGCCAATACATCAATCGTCCACTTGGACTTAATTGGTAAGAAATGAGCCGACTTTGTCAATCGATCGACAATCACCCATATAGCATCAAATCCACCACGAGTCCTAGGTAGACCCATAATGAAATCCATGCCAATGCTTTCCCACTTCCATTGGGGTATGTCGAGTGGTTTCAATTTCCCTGCTGGTCTGAAATGTTCGGCCTTAACTTGCTGACATACCAAACATCTGCTCACAAAATCTGCAACTTCTCTTTTCATATTCGGCCACCAAAAGGACCTTTTCAAATCTCGGTACATCTTAGTGCCTCCAGGATGAATGGTATATCTGGATCTATGAGCTTCCTCAAGAATTTTGTTCTTTATTGTAGCCTCATCCGGAACACAAGTTCTGCCTTTAAATAATAATCTACCATCATCGGCCAACATGAAGTCAGGTCTGCTACTCAAGCTTCCTTTGATCTCTACCAACTCGGGATCATTATCTTGCAAGGACTTGATCTCTATCAATAATTCAGGTTTAAGTTGAATCTGAGCAATCAAGATCCGATCATTGTCAATGTTGAGATCCAGACTAGATAATTGTTCCAACAATCTCCATTCTTGTAACATGAGACTTGACAATCTAGCTACCGGCTTCCGGCTTAATGCATGTGCCACAACATTACCTTTGCCAGGATGATACTCAATCGAGAAGTCGAAGTCTTTCAAGTACTCCAACCATCTCCGCTGCCTCATGTTGAGTTCCTTTTGAGAAAATAAGTACTTCAAACTCTTATGATCTGAAAACACTGTAAAGGTTTCTCCATACAAGTAATGCCTCCAAATCTTCAAAGCAAACACGACTGCAGCAAGTTCCAAATCATGAACAGGATAATTATCTTCGTGCTTCCTCAACTGCCTAGAGGAATAGGCAATCACCTTCCCATGCTGCATGAGTACACAGCCTAAGCCAATACCTGAAGCATCAGTATAAACAACAAATCCTCCTTCACCAGAAGGTAAAGCCAAAACAGGTGCAGTAGTCAAACACTCCTTCAGAGTCTGAAAGCTTCGCTGACAATCATCTGACCAATCAAACTTATTTTCCTTGCGGGTTAATCTTGTAAGATGTACCGCAATCTTAGAGAAGTCTTGAATAAATCTTCGATAATAACCTGCCAGGCCTAGAAAACTTCTAACTTCTGTCACACTGGTAGGCTGTTCCCAATTCTTCACTGCCTCAACCTTCGAAGGATCAACAGAAATACCGTTCTTGGTGATAATATGTCCGAGAAAGGACACTTCTTGTAGCCAGAACTCACACTTACTGAACTTAGCATATAGCTGATGATCTCTCAACAACTGCAATGCCATCCTCAGGTGTTCAGCATGCTCCAATTCACTCTTGGAATAGATCAAGATGTCATCAATAAAGACTACGACCCATTGATCAAGATAGGGCCGAAATACATCGTTCATCAACTGCATGAAAGCTGCTGGAGCATTCGTTCGACCAAAAGGCATAACGACAAATTCAAAATGACCATACCTGCTGCGGAAAGCTGTTTTATAAATGTCCTCTTCCTTAATCCGCAACTGGTGATATCCAGATCGAAGATCGATCTTAGAGAAATATTGAGCTCCCGCTATCTGGTCAAATAACTCGTCAATCCTCAGCAAGGGATATTTGTTCTTGACAGTCTGCTGGTTTATTTGCCGATAATCAATGCACAACCTCATCGAACCATCTTTCTTCCTGACGAACAACACAGGGGCTCCCCACGGAGTAGTACTAGGACGAATAAAACCCTTCCCGAGTAATTCCATCAGTTGCTGCTTCAGTTCCCTCAGTTCCGCAGGAGACATACGATAAGGAGCCTTAGAAATAGGAGCTGTGCCAGGAATAAGATCAATAGAAAAGATAACTTCCCGCTCAGGCGGAAGTCCTGGTAGTTCCTCTGGAAAGACATCAGGAAAATCTCGGACAACAGGAATGTCCTTAATCTCCATCTGCTGCTCAGGAGTTGCACAAACAAAGGCTAGAAAAGCCTCACACCCATGCCTCAAAAGCTTATCAGCTCGAAGAGCCGAGATGAGCGGTACGGAGTTATGGTGCTTGACTCCCGTAAAAGATAAACCAGAATGTCCAGTAAAAGTCACTGAGCTAGAACTACAGTGAACATTGGCCTCATACTTGGCCAACCAATCTGCTCCTATGATTACATCATAATCCTTCATATCCATGCAGAGCAAATCTGCTGGAAAGTTCTGTTCACCAATCATCACCGTACTAGAGGGATAAAAATACTGGATTGTTGATCTAGTGCCAATAGGGGTTGAAATCTCTAACGGAGTATTCATCAAAACAGGTTCCACAGCTAGTGACTTAGCAAATCTCCGTGAAATAAAAGAATGTGTTGCACCAGTATCAAAGAGAGCAAATGCGGGCTTATCGATTATAGTAAGGGTACCTTCGACGAGTCCGCCATCATCAGAAATCCCAGTTTCCTCTGCATGTAAAGCTTGAAGCTTGCCTTGTGGTTTCTTGAAGACTAGAGGTTTTGCCGGTGTAGCTTGTTCCGATATGAGAGGACAATTGGGGATACGGTGTTCCTTGCTTCCACATCGCAAACAGGCGCCTAGCTTGCGCCAGCACTCCTCTATCTTGTGACCCGGATGATCACAATAGTTGCACACGCCCTTGAATGGAACAATAGGGCCAGGCTTCTTGTCTTCATGCCTCGGCATCTTGCCCTTCCACGATCCGGACCCGCTCCACGAACCAGGTCCACTAACAGGCCTCTTCTTGGTATACCCGGGTTTAACACTCCCGGAACCCGTAGGTAATTCTTTCTTGGTGCCTTTCCCACGGATTCTCTCCGTCATCTCAAGAGTATCCTCCAGAACTTGCGCTTTCCTTACCGTCTCGGAATAAGTGGAAATCTCCATCGGTGCCAATTGGTTGATATAATGAAGCTTCAATCCATTGAGAAAGCGCTTCGCCTTCATCTTCTCGGTAGAAATTGGATGTGTAGCATATCGAGAAAGCCGTGCAAATTGAGCCTCATACTCTGCCACGGACAAACCTCACTGTTTCAAGGCCGCGAACTCTGCCGCTTTCTTCTCTTGCACTCTATCAGAAAAATACTTGATGTTGAAGAATTCTTCGAACTCTTCCCATATAACTTGCCGATCACCGAGAGTTGCCTTGATAGAATCCCACCAAGTACGTGCATCATGTTCCAATTGAAATGTGGACAAAAGGACACGCTCCTGGTTGGTGCATTGCATAACTTCAAAGATTCTCCCCATCTCATCTAGCCAGTGCTCGGCTTGGTCAGGGTCAGTCGAACCAGCGAATCTAGGCGGGTTCATTCCGCGGAAGTTCCGGTATAGATCACCGGTGCCATGCTGTGCCGCTCCTGCCTGAGCTACTTGCTGAAGGGCCTGAGTAAGGCCTTGAACCGTACGCTGCAGGTTCCTCCATTCAGCACGATCAGCTGCCATCTACACGAGAAATAGGTTACTTAGGTTCAATAAGATAGATAAAGCACGATTAAGGAACGAACTTAACCCAAGTTCTACCCATTCTTACCAGGTCAGGTCCTAGACTTTTACAAGGTTAGGAATCTAATGCACCTAGACACGACCAAAAACTCGGTACCTGGCGGAGGTAATCGGTCCGAAGACCACTCGCGCAAGTGTGCGACCTTCCCGATAGGCGTAGCCTAACGTTCGGACAACACCTTTTGATATACCGATTATTGGGATGCAATGCAAGAAAACTTAAACTTAGGAAACCTAGGAATGTGAAACCTAGGGCTCTGATACCAACTAAACTGTCACGCCCCGACGCGGAATATCGGGATGTACAGTCAGGGGCAAGCAGGAAAAAGAGAGAACTAATCTAAAAGCACAAGTGCTATGGAAAGGAAATACTAAATGATCATTAAACAACCAAGCTGATACAATGATCTCAAAGGCAACTTAATACAACAAGGAATAATCAACCACTAAGACTCAACAACAAACTGAAACTAAATGATCTCCAAACACAACTAACAATAAACACACTGCTAACACACTAGAACTGATACACTCAAGACATCACTCCTGCCCTTCCCCGTCGGTAAGCGCGTCACCTGAGAAGCCTAGAAGGGGGAAACAACGGGGTGTGAGCTAACGCTCAGTAGGAAATAACAGACATGTATAAGTGATTAACAGTTTAATTATATTTTCAAAATGTCATGCTACAAACGATAATGCAATAAACAACGGTAATAACAAGATCTTGCAAGGTCAAGAAATATACAATTGATAATGATTATCAAGGATAACAGATACAAGAATTTACTACAGGAGATATAACAAGAGATATAACAATGAGATATAAGTAAGGAATTGGCCAACAAGCAAGTAACATTTAACCAAGCATGATCAAGTAACAAGTAACAAGATATTTTTGTCATAGACGCCAACACTCAAGCAAGTACTTCGGTGCAATGCCCCACCATGTCATTAACATCCCATGGGCTCACTAACTTTCAGACGCTCTCCCCAGGACCAGACCGGGCCCTTATGATGCGATGGCATTGATTTACTGGGCCCAACGTCCCATCCGTCTAGACATTCAGTCAATTTTAATGGCCAATCAATCAGATGAATTTCTGTCAAGAGTATGAGATTTAAGGACTAACATGTCCTTGGATTCAAAACAAAAACTCAGTTTATACGGTCACCTCGGTGCCGTAATACAAGAACTGGACCAAACTCGGTCCACGGGGTCAAGAAGGAACGGCCGACAGTATACCGTTCAGGTGTGTAAGCAATCGATTCAACTGGAGTAAGCAAGACTAAAATAGCAACTTAACGATCAACTTAATCCTAATTACCAAGTTAGCATATCAAAGATTATCCATTATTATTTACATTAAGACAAATGCCAAAAAGTTGATTCAAGATGATAAGGCAAAGAACAACTCCCACAGGAGTGAAATAGAATGCATTAACAGAGATTTAGTTACACCATTAACCACTAATTATGTGGATTTCTATTTAATCTTGTATGCATTGAAATGAAGATGATAAACGGTGTGTTTTTACACTAAGTTTGCATGTATGGACCAATATTAATTGAAACTAAAAAGGGTACATGAATAGGTCATTAGTTCCTCAAAATGTAGTTTTCAATGTGATTAGGTTGAATGGATTGATTCCCCAATGATCCGGATTGATCCCCGGGTCAAAACATCATTAAAAAGGGTCATACGGGGCATGGGTCGACCCAAAGGGTCGACCCCTGGAAAAATTCCAGGTATGGGTCGACCCATTGGGTCGACCCCTAGCTTCCAGGAGCCTTCTGGCTGCATGGGTCGACCCATGGGTCGACCCCTGCAGGCTGTGGGTCGACCCATTGGGTCGACCCATGCAAGGCAGCAGGCTGCTGCTTGCAGGGTGAAATGGGTCGACCCATGGGTCGACCCCTGGGTTTCCAGACCCAAAAAGCTTCATAAAAACTCCAAGAATTGGGGTCTAAAAGTATTGGGATCTTAACCATAGACTCTAGGGTTATTAATATGCATCCTAGGGTCATGAAACACATTTTTAAATCACGAATTTCGATAGGAATCCAATGAAATACAACCTATTCTATGAAGAACACAAGAAAAGTCTAGCTTGCTAGCATGCTTCTAATAACACACGAAATATTCTAGGCATGATCTATAAAAATTAGAGATTTTGATGTCAAAAGAAAGCTAACATGCTATTGATTACATTCATGTATGTTAATTAGAAGTTGGGCTGTTATGACCTACCTCAAATTGAAGAGGGAACTCGAAACCTAGAATAAAGAACAACTTGACAGCACCTCACTAAAACCTCGATATCTCCACGGATACCTAATAAAAATTGGGGCTTTTGCCACCAATGGAAAGAGCTCGATGAGAGGTACAATTTGCTATACTCATGATCAAGATTTGGTTGAGAATTCTTACCTCAATCGATGGATCAAAGAAGGATGAAGGGAAGCCAACGGCCTGCTGACCGACCTCCACAAATCGAACTAGATCTCTCCAGATCCGAAATTTCAGCGAACCCCACAGTAGCCAAATGAAAGAAGACTCGTAGGGCTTCATTTTGATAGCTCATAGAGATTCTGGAGCCTTCTGAATTGGGAGTATTCGCTGCTGCAAGCTACGAGTTTAGAAACGGCGCCGAAATCCTTGACTTGACCAAACTATGTCGGCAGCACGTTTTGGGGCTAAGTTTACCTCAAATTGATTGAGGGTAAATATTCCTTACATTGTGGCCTTTCATTTGCCCCTGATTTCAGATCATTTGGTTGAGTAATCAGGTCGAATTTGATGTTCAAAGTTTGGGTGAATAGTGAATACGAATTTGGGTTAGGTGGGTTGTAAGTCGGGCTTAATCCATTGATTAGGCCTAGATAATGATTTAATTAGGCTTACTCCAAGAAGACAAAAGTGTTAGTTGAAACATCTATTATTTAATTACTATTTTTATGAATTTTTTTATGGTAGATAAAATTCCACTTCTACTATTCCGTAATTAATTAAATATTAAGTTCGGAAGACTTAGTTCGCTAATTCGGCTTAATAAACGATTTTATTAGGCTTAATTGTAGAAGACAAAGTTGATAAACAAAATTAATTCTACAAGATGTGATTTTTGGGGATTTTTAGAAAATAGTAGAAAATGACTTATTCTATTAATTAATTAATTAATCTAATTAATTTGGATAATTCTCATTAATTCGAATAACTTCAAATAAATTCCAAATAATTACAAATAACTTTCTAAATAAATTTCTAAAGAATTTGGGGTCTTACAGATGATGGGTGAACTGGCTTTGGGGATAGATTGGCTCCCTGGAATGATCCCTGGTGCTGTGGAGATTCCCTCAGTCGACTACACGACATGGGAAGAGGGTGGTCGAATCTCGGCAGAAGTTGAAGAAAATGAAGCGCCCATGTATGCACAAGGGACAATGAACTATAAAGTCTGCAACTAGATGGGCCATCAATTACCCTCCATTTCATGACTGGGCGTCAGAGAAGGCAGGTCTGTCTACACCGCATCTTCTCTCTCTTCGACTCCAGCTGAGGCGGCGGCCGCTTGCGCGGCCATTGTAGATGAAGCAGTTGCATTTGCAAGAATGAGAACTGATCTATGTGGCCAAGGCGACGACTGGACGCAGGATAAGAGGAATACCTCGGGTCACGCGAGCTGAAGGATGAGAGGCCTCGAATTCCTCAAATGAGACCACTTTTGGAAGAGCGACCACAGGTGTTGCCTCCGTAGTCTTCTTTCGACGAGCCCGCTTCGCTCGGGTAACGGCCTCCCGTACCTGGGACCTCGTCCGCTTTCGGGAATCACCTGGAGGAAGTGGCGTTGTGGTCGGGGGAGCTTCTGGGACTTCAAAATGTGTCGGCTTATGTGCCTTTATCAGTAGCTCCCTAAAATGCTTGGTCTCCTCCGAAGAAAGCCGAACTGCACACAGGCAAGGAGAGATGACGTACACGGCAGCAGAAGGGAAAAGCCTAAGGCTGAAAAAAAGGGAAGGGAGAAATATACCTGCCGGTCCCGTATAAAAGGGAGAAAGCGGCCAATAGAATAGCGAAGGCTCTTTGTCGCAGGAAGCAGCCTCGCAGACCAGCCAACATATGTCTCCTATCGCTTCACACTCTTCGGCCATCAACCCAAGGTCCTCATGGCCGCGTGAAGATAGATGGTAGTATAAGCTGAGGTGGTCCAGCCCCCACCCGTCTGCATACTTGAAAGACAAAAGAATAGGTTGGCCCAATATGCCCTCACTCGGGCCACCCACTGAAATCCCGTGGGAATGCAACAGCGCGAACAACCAAGGGGTGCCGTCATAAAGCTCCGGCCTTCGGTCCTCTTTCCTGATTAAAGTTCTGTATGGATAATACCGGTCGCTCTCAGGATGCCAAGAAGCTTAGAAGGCGTCGGCTCCTTGTGGACATGCAAAATTGCACTCCCATACATCCCAACTAGTCTAGCATCAACAATGACTCCAAATAGAAAAGCTACGGGGAAGATGGGCCATCCGGACTCTCCAAACAAACGCACACACTGCAGTGAAGCCGTCTCCGAAGTTAGGACAGCGAAGAGAGATCAACTACCAAAATACACTCCAACCTGTGGGCCTCGAAGAAAATCGAATGGGCCACAACTCGTACTCTCAACGGGCTCAGAACTACCCACGTCGCCCCTTCAGTGGCACGCCCCAGGGCCCTTCAGCGGCACTCCCTTGGCGCCCTTCAGCGGCACGCTCTCAAGCCCCTTCAGCGGCACGCCCCGAAGCCTTCAGCGGCACGCTCTCAGGCCTCTTCAGCGTCACGCCTTGAAGCCTCCAGCGGTACGCCCCCAATGCCTCTCAGCGGCACACCCCCAGGGTTGCCCAACGGCAAACCCCCTGCTATCCCTCAGTGGCACACCCAGCTTGGGTGTCTTTAGCGGTACGCCCCCTGGCCTGCCTTCCACGGCACACCCTGGCCTCCCGCTAAGCGGCATGCTCCTGCGCCCGTTCAGCGGAACGCCCACAAGCCGCTTCAGCGGCACACCCTTGCTGCGCTTCGCCGGCACGCCCTTATGGCATCTCAGTGGCGCGCCCCCTGCTGGCCCCTTCGCCGGCACACGCCTTCGTGCCCCTTCAATGGCGCGCCTTCGTGCCCCTTCAACGGCACGCCCCTAACGCCCCTTTAGCGGCACGCCCTTTGGGCTCTTCAGCGGCACGCTTCCTGTGTCTTCCAACGGCACGCTGTCCAGGCTCTTCAGCGGCACACTCCGGTAGGATGATGTGATGCCCACGCCCTATGGATCTTTGGCGCGCAGTGGGCTGTCCGAGGTGTCGGCCGGGGATTGGGCCACGTTGCCTATCCCCCCTGCCACCAAGCACGATGGGTCAAATCCCCAACCAATGCCTCCGGTTTCCCGCCTCCGACTGCCGTGTTCGGACGCTCCTACCTTGTGGGGTATAAAGACCCCTCTCCTTCGATACAGACAGAGAGGGGGGAGAGACGCAGACAGTGAAGAGTAGAAGAGAAGAAGAGAAGAAGAAGAAGAGGGAAGAGAGGAAGAGAGGGGAGAGGCTTCGCCGCTCCACCCACCGCCGCCGTCTGTGCGAAGAGGGAAGAAAGGAAGAGAAGAAGATGGGGAGGGGAGGCTCTGCCTCCCCCCTCCGGCTGCTCTGTCCATCGCCGTCCGCGCGAGGAGAAGAAGAAGAAGGCGAAGAGAAAGAAGAGAAGAAGAAAAGGGGGGAGAGGGCCTGCGGCCCTTCCCCTCCCCGCTGCTACTCCGGTTTCCGACGTCCGTGCGAAGAGAAGAGGAGAAGAAGAATGAGTGGAGAGAGGGAGTGAGATCCGGGGGGGAGGAGTCCACGCTCCGTTCCCCCCCACTGTATTTTCTTTTCCTCTTCTTTCCTTTCATTTCTTGTTTTGCCATGGTTGCGATGTATTAGCCCCCTTGGGGCACTCCTCTTATAAGAATAAAAGTAGAAGGCTTGCAAACGTCTCCTCGGACGTCTCCCTAATGTATGTCTTCCGTGTTTACATCCTTCGGTATTTCACGCCCCTTTCTTTTTTTCCCTTCTTTAAGGTTTACTTCTTACCGAGCATTTTCGCTTTCGTTCACCCCCAGCCGTGCCTCCAACGGCACACCCTGATTGTGCCTCCAACGGCACGCCCCGTCGTGCCTTCAGCGGCACACCCTAGCCTTCAGCGGCATGCCCTCTTTGAACCCTTCGTCGGCGCGCCTGATCATGCCTTCGCCGGCACACCCCCATCGGGCCTTCGCCGGTGCACTCTTCAACACCCTTCGCTGGCACGGCCTTGGCTGCCTTCCCCCGACATGCCTATGAAGGCCCTCGTCGGTACGCCCCTTTGGGCCTTCCTCAGCACGGCCTTCATGGCCTTCACCGCCATACCCTTGGCCTCCTTGGCCCGACACACTTGCCCCTTCTTCTTACCCGATGCATCCCCCTTAGCCAGTCCTGGGATAGTCTTCCACTCACCGTTGCCTCCGAGTTTTCAGAAGCTTTATTAAAGGTGTTGCCGCTCTCGGGCGCCCACCTCCTGTTGTCGGGTTCCGCCACTCCATGTGGGCGCGTTCCCTGTATCTCCCTTACGCTCGGGTCAAGGGGATGCTGTCGAATTTTCGTTAGAAACGATAACATATTAAAAAGATAAAAGGAAGCAACCAACAAATGGAACAACCACACGTTAAAAAGGACTAAAAGAAAGCAACAAATAAATAAAAAAAGAGAACAATGGTAAAACGCTTTAACCGAGGTAAGGGAACCGTAATCAACATAAAGAGAGCCAAATCGAACGACAACTAAACAACTTGAACATTCGTCCTCATGAGAGAAAGAATGGAAATTGATCAAGAGAAGAAAAGAAGAAACCCATGCAAACTTAATAAAATCATAAAAGAAGAAAAGAAAAGTCTTAAAAGAAACAGAGGAGGAGTGGGCTCCCCATGCCCTTCGCCGGTACGCCCCTTCAACCACCTTCACCGGTACACCCTCTTGCCACCCTTGGCCGGCACTCCCTTCGCCGGCACACCTCGCTGCGCCCTTCACCGGTGCACCCTATCCGCGCCTTCCCCGGCACACCCTTCGTGGCCCCTCGCCGGCACACCTTCCTGGCCCTTCGCCGGCACACTCGGCCATACCCATCGTCGGCACGCCCTGCAGTCGCCCTTCGCCAGCACACCCGCTCACGCCCGCTCACGCCCTTCGCCGGCACTCCCACTCGCGCCCTTCACCGGCACACACTCCATGGCCCCTCGCCGACACACCTTGCCAGCCCTTCACCGGTACGCCCGCTCACGCCCTTCGCCGGCACGCCTTCAGCCTTCCTTCCTTGGCACGCCTTGTTTGGCCCTCGCCGGTACACCCCGCAGCACCCTTCTCCGGCACGCTTTCACGGTGCTCGCCCCTTTACCGGCACACTCTCTCAACCCGCTCGCCGGCACGCGCTTCCAGCCCCCCTCGTCGGCACACTGCTCGCCCCTTTGCCGGCACACTCTCTCAGCCCGCTCGCCGGCACGCGCCTTCACCGGTACAGCCCTTTTTGGCCCTCCAACGGCCCACTCTCTCTCCAGAAATATATATATATATATGTATATAACATAATGTAATAATAATAATAATAATAAATTAATAAAATTTTGATGAATAAAAAAACTTGAATATATATATGGAATAAACAAAAAAAATGTGAAATAATAATAATAGTAAACAAACAGGGAAAATCTAATAGTAATAATAATAAACAAAACAAAGAAATCATTCAGAACAAATATATAAAAGGGAAATAACCGATAAAATATATATATATATAATTTGAAACCTAGATAAAAAAAATGGTAAAAATATATATCGCAGCCTCGACTCTCCCGTGGCCCGGTGCTGAAGGAACAACAATGCCGCCCTTCTAGGTTGGGTCTGAGTCTCGGGAATGATCCGGAACTGGCCATGACCCGACCTCGCCTCAGGCCGACATTCCGATTAAACCGGACTCGTTTCTCAGGCTGGATCCCTTCCGAGCCACTACTAAAATTGCCGCACGTTCGGCAGATATTTGAACGGGTTCACCTCGATTTCCGCCGCGTTTCTATTACGGACCTGTGTCTGAACATGAAAAGACCCGTGAGCAACCAACATGGCCGACGGCTCCCACCCCGACATGGTCGTGACCCGGTATTACTCTGGGCCGATAGCTCGCCAAATCGAATTCACCCTATCGGGATTCGTTCCCCCCTTTCATTGAAATTGCCGCAAACTCGGCATACACTTATACGGAGTTGTTTCTATCTACGTCGTACCTTCAATATGGACCCTCGTCCGAATATCAAGTGGTCCGCAAGTGACCGACAGAAATCCGAATAGAATGAGATGGCTCCTATCATCCCTGGACCCTTTGCATGGGAAGGTCAATAGGGCCCCCGTGGGCCATGCTTAGATCTCGGGCTTGTCCCGATTATGGTCATTGTATGACTCATATCCTCAGCCTATAGCTCGCTCCCTTCGAACACATTTTCGATTTTGGAATCTAGTCCCGGGACTCTTCCCCGTTGCCCTCCGGCACCAGAATCATTAATGATGCCCGCGCAAGCTCCGTTTGGATCGCAGGAGGCGCCCCCGGTATGGTCCCGACTCGATCTCGCACCGGGCCAATAAATTCGCTAATTTCCTGCTGCACTAACCGAGATTTAACCAAATGTTTTCCGTGTCTCGGAATAATGTATTTGCCGTATCACGGCATACATATGTTCTAGGTCCTCCTGCGACGATTATGATATTCTCAAGCCGGACACCCGTCCGAATATTAAACGGTCTCCCGAATGACCGAGACGTTTCGAACTTCCGCTTCCCTAGACACAGGGCTTTTCAGCCGATTCAAGGGATATTCCCCCATTGCCCCTTGGCACTAGAAATATTAAAGATGCTCATGCAAGTCTTGTTTCGACTGCGGGGGGCCCACCGCAGTATGGTCGCGGCTTGATCTTGCACCGAGCCGACAAACTTATCCGTTCCCGACCACTTTAACTGGGTTTTAACTGAACATTTCTTGTTCCTCTCGATAATAAAATTACCATATCCTGGCATACATATGCTCTGGTTTTCCCGTGACGATCGCGCTTTTCTCGAGCCGGACATTCGTCCGAACATTAAATGGTCAGTACACGACCGACATGACCACGAATATTTTCTTCTCACCCTCATACGGGGATTTTAATGCTTCCTAATAGGCCTTTCCATGCAATTAATGTCCTGGCCATGAGGCCCTAATTCTCGGCGATTAATCAAGGGTGTTCCCTTGTATGGGGGATGTAAATGACATCGTGACGTTTATGGTGCAGCGGGTTTTGGTCCCGACACGAACCACACAATCGTCTGACCAAGTCAGATCGAGCGCACCATGGGCTCTTCGGACCCCGAATAAATTGTCACTTCGTGACTGGCACCCCCACGCATTTAATAGACGAACCAACCATTCCCGAACAGACGAACAGCACCTAATGAGCGAATTTTAGTGCGTCCACAAGTCTGGCACGCCCGGTGGGACTTAAACCACCCTTCATCTTTTCGTTGGGATTTAGGGCCTCATGGCCTCCTAATTAACGATGTTTGCCTGCTTTGATGAATGGCAGGTGCTGTCTTCGCCAGTCCTATGTGGAGAAAAGCCAGATTCGGTGCAGTTGCCTTCGTGGCCTCGAGGACGCTGCTTCGAAGCATATGCAGCTTCCAGGAATCATGGGGGCTGTTATAAAAAAAAGAGAAGAGAAAGAGAAGAGAAGGGAGGGGAAATCAAACCCCCTTTCCTCAAGAAGAAAGAGAAGAAAAGAAGAAAAGAAGGAAAGAAGGAAAGGAGAAAAGAAGAAAATTAGAAAAGAAAGAAGCAAAAAAGGAAGAGAAAGAATCGGCAAGAGAGGGTTGTATGCCTGCATCCGTCGACACCTGTGCTGAACAAAGACTACCACTGTGGGGTTGATGCGGTGGAGCGAACCAGTCATCCCCTCCCAGAGGGGGTGAGCGCTCTCCTGCGCACCCGCCTTGGTTTGTTACACAATAAAAGGAAGGAAAAAAGAGAAAAGGGAGAAAAGACAAAAAAAAGAAAGAAAAAAAGCTGGCAAGCATTGTCGACCAAAAGAGCAAGAAGAAACCCGGCATCCCGCCTAACTCTAGGAGGGTCCAAGTCCGCGGTGCAATGACCCGGCCCGTTCCTCCTTCTTGCTGCCTCTATCTGGCATGAGACGGCCCCTCGAGTGGCTATTAAAAGACCCAGCAAGCCGCAACTGTAGCTTGATGAAGTGTTGCGCGCTGCGGGGAATGCTTTACAGCAATGAGGCCAAGCACGGCCACCACTCCCGAAGAGAGCATGCACATACCCCGCCATGGGGGATAAGAAGGAGAGATATACCCAGCCACGGGGGCATAAGAGGCAAAAAAAAGAGGGAGATATACCCCGTTCCCAGGGGCACATGAAGAGAATCCACCCCGACTCAGGGGCACACAAAGTAAAAGCTACCCCCCCCCCCGGCTTCGGGGCATTTGAAGAAGAATCTACCCTGACCTGGGGACATAAGAAGAAATAGAAATGCACCCCGGCTTAGGGGCACTTGAAGAAGAAATACACCCCGATATGGGGGCACAGGGAGCAAAAGACATACCCCGCCATGGGGGCATAAGAAGAAAAGAATTCACCCCTGCCTGGGGACACACAAAAAGAGAAACTCACCCCGGCTTAGGGGCATTTGAAGAAGAAACATACCCCGCCTGGGGGCATAGAAGCCATAAAGAATGCGCCTCGGCTCAGGGGGCATTTGAAGAAGCTACATCATGCCTTGGGAGCATAAGAAGAAAAGAGTCCACCCCATCTTAGGGGTAATTGAAGAAGAAACATACTCCACCTGGGGGCATAGAGGTCATAAAGAATATGCCCCGGCTTAGGGGTATTTGAAGAAGAAAGATACCCCGCCTCGGGGGACATTGCAAGCAGCGATACACCCTACTTGGGCGCACAGGAAGCAAACCACACCCCGCTCCTGGGGGCACATAAAGAGAGTACACCCCGCCATGGGGGCACATGAAGAGGACCCACCCCGACTCGGGGGTACATGAACCAACAAAGAATACACCCTTAGGGGAATCTGAAGAAGAAGCATACACCCCACCAACGGGGGCACAGGAGCCATCGAGAACACACCCCACTTTGGGTGCACAAGAAGCAAACATCCCCCAGCATGTCGGGGCAGAAGAAGAAGAATTCCCCCCTCGGGGGCATAAAAAGCAAAGATATACCCGGTGCCCGGGGCACATGGAGAGAAAGACACCTCCCTTTGGGGGCACAACAAGCAACAAAGATACACCGTCGTGCCGGGGGCATATGAAGAGAATACATTCCATACCGGGGGCGTAAGAAGCAGAAGAATCCACCCCTGCCTGGGGGCATAAGAAGCGGAGGACACACCCCACCTTGGGTGCAAAAAAGCAAAGATCCTACCCTGTATAGGGGCGTATGAAACCAAAGAATACACCCTGGCTTAAATGAATACAAAGAGAAATATACCCCACTCTGGGGCAGAGGAAGCAGAAGAATACACCCCCGTCTTAGGGGCATATGAAGTCAGGAATCACACCCCCGTCCTGGGGGCATTTGAAGAAGAAGCATACCTCGCCTCGAGGGCCTAGAAGCTATAAAGAACACGCCCCGACTCAGGGGCATATGAAGAGAGGTCCACCCCGGCCTAGGGGTATTTGAAGAAGAAACATACCCCGCCCGGGGGTATAGAATCCATAGAGAATACGGAGGCTTAGGGGTATTTGAAGAAGCTACATCCCGTCTTGAGAGCATAAGAAGAAAAGAGAATCCACCCCGGCTTAGGGACATTTGAAGGAGTATACCAAGGCTCGGGGTCCATGAAGCAACATGCACCGCCCCTCGGGGGACATCTGAAGCAGAACAAACAACATCCCCCGGCTTAGGAGGAGCATATGAAAGAAGGAATACACCCCGATATGGGGGCACGTAAGCGAAGAAGAAGAATTCACCCCGCCTCAGGTGCATAAAAAAAAAAAAGCAAGAACTACACTCCGCCTCAGGGGCGGCAATACACTCCACTTTAGGGGCACTAGAAGCAGAATATACCCTGTGCTGGGGGCATGTGAAGAGAAAGATACCTCGCTCTGGGGCATCAGAAGCAGCAATACGCCCCACCTTGGGGGCATCAAAAGCAACAATACACCCCACCTTGGGAGCACAAGAAGCAAACATTCCCCCCGGTGTGTCTGGGCAGAAGAAAAGAATTCACCCCAACCTGGGGACACTCGAAGAAAGAAGCACATCCCGCCACGGGGGCACATGAAGAGAACCCCTCCCGCCTCGGGAGCATAAGAAAGAGAAGAATACACCCTGGTCTGGGGGCTTTTTAAGAAACAACACACCCCCTCCATGGGAGACAAAGCTACACCCCGACCCGGGGACACATGCAGAGCATCCACCCCGCTCAGGGGGCACAAAGAGATACACTCCGCCCTTGGCGCATAAGAAGCAGAAGCATTTATCCCGACCCGGGGGCACAGAAGTGAAGAGACATACATCCCGACCTGGGAGCATATGAAGAAAGAATACACCCTGGCTTAGGGGCGTCAAAAGGAGAAACATACACCCTGCTATGGGGGGCATAAGAAGTAGAGGAATTCACCCCAGCTTAGGGGCATAAGAAGAAAAAAAACACACCTCGGCCTGGGGGCACACAAAGAAGGAACGCACCCAGCTTAGGGGCATTTGAAGAGAGCTACACCCCGCCTTGGGGGCATTTGAAGAAGAAACATACCCCACCTGGGGGCATAGAAACCGTGAAGAGTATACCCCGGCTTGGGGGCATTTGAAGGGAGCTACACCCCGCCTTGGGGGCATTTGAAGAAGAAACACACCTTGGTCTGGGGGCATAGAAGCCATGAAAAATACACCCCGCCTGGGGGCACAGAAGCGAAGAGGCAAAACACACCCCTCAGGGGGACGCCTATGAAATAAAGCTACACCCCAACCTGGGGGCACATTAAGAGAAATACACTCCTGCGCGGAAGCATTAATGAGAAAAGAAGAGCAGAATAAAGAAAAAGGGACACATGAGGCAGACGTGGTCTTCGAGCCCGCCTCATCCCACAAAGGAAGAGAAGGAAAGAAGGAAAAGACATGTGAGGCAAACGTGGTCCTCGAGCCCGCCTCATCACATAAAAGAAGAGAAGAAAAGAAAGAAAAAGGGACACATGAGGCAGATGTGGTCTTCGAGCCCGCCTCATCCCACAAAGGAAGAGAAGAAAAGAGAGAAAAGACACGTGAGGCAAACGTGATCCTCGAGCCCGTCTCATCACACACAAGAGGAAGAGAAGAAAAAAAGAGACACGGGGCAAACATGGTCTTTGCACCTACCCCTCCACAAAAGAAGAAGAGAAGATGGAAAAAGAGCAATTACGGGGCAAACATGGTCTTTGCACCTGCCTTTCCATAAAAGAAGAAGAGAAGAAGAGAAAGAAGAGTCATGAGGCAGACGCGGTCTTTACACCCGCCTCTCCACATAAAAGAAGAAGAGAAGAAGAGAAATAACAGTCATGAGGCGAACATGGCCTTTGCACCTACCTCTCCATAAAAGAAGAAGAGAAGAAGAGAAAGAACAGTCATGAGGTGAATATGGTCTTTGCACCTGCCTCTCCACAAAGAAGAAGAGAAGAAGGAAAAAGAGTCACGAGGTAAATGCGGTCTTTGCACCCGCCTCTCCGTAAAAGAAGAAGAGAAGAAGAGAAAGAACAGTCACGAGGCGAACATGGTCTTTTGCACCCGCCTCTCCACAAAAGAAGAAGAGAAGAAAAAAAAAAGAGTCACGAGGTGAACATGGTCTTTGCACCTGCCTCTTCACACAAAGAAGAATAAAAGAAGAGAAAGAAGAGTCATGAGGCCAACTTTTACCTCCGACCTTCAGCCATTAAACAAATAGAAACCAATTAAACCTTCCACCGACGGGGCGTTAAACCGACTAGACCTTCCACCGACGGGGCGTTAAACCGACTGGACCTTCCGCCGACGGGACGTTAAACCGACTAAACCTTCCGCCGACGGGGCGTTAAACCGACTAAACCTTCCGCCGACGGGGCGTTAAGCCAACTACACCTTCCGCCGACGGGGCATTATACTGACTAGACCTTCCGCCGATGGGGCGTTAAACCGACTAGATCTTCCACCGACGGAGAGTTAAACCGACTAGATCTTCCACCGACGGGGCGTTAAACCGACTAGACCTTCCGCCGACGGGGCGTTAAACCGACTAGACCTTCCGCCTATGGGGCGTTAAACCGACTAGACCTTCCGCCAACGGGGCGTTAAACCGACTAGACCTTCCACCGACGGGACGCTAAACCGACTAAACCTTCCGCCGACGAGGTGCTAAACCGACCAACTCTCAGCCATCGGGGCTTCAAACCGACAGATATCCCACCATCGGCCTCTGAGCTGACAACTATTCAACTATCGACCTCCAGGTCGATAGCTATTCAATCATCGGCCCCTGAGCCGACAGCTATACAATCATCGGCCTCTCAGCCGACAGCTATTCAATTATCGACCTCCGGGTCGACAGCTATTCAATTATCGGCCCCTGAGCCGACAGCTACCTCATCATCGGCACCCTAGCCGACAGCTACCTCATTATCGGCCTTCGGGTCGACAGCTGTATAATCATTGGCTCCTAGCCGACTGCTCCCTCATCATTGGCATCCCATGTAATACCCCGATTTATTTATTGAGCCTTTATTAATTAAAAATTAAAATAAAATGGATTAATGCTTAAATTTCGTAATTTAATATTTAATTCATTAGTAAATAGAACTAGTAAAAATTCGACTACCTTATAAAAATCTAGAAAAATGGTAATTGGGTAAAGGATCATTTATTTAGTAACTTTGTCTTCTGTGGTCGACCCAACAAAAATCCGTAATCATGTCTAATTAGTGGATTAAGTCTAAAATACACACTTACCTAACTTTTACCTAACCTTTGCTTAAACCGTAAAAATTACAGCTTAATACTCAACCAAATGACCCCAAATCGGTGGCAAATGAAAGGCCACAACCTAAGGATCATTTCCCCTCTATCAATCGAGCGAAACCCTAACCCTAGAGTGTGGTGGCGGCCGAGCTTTGGCTAGGTCAAACATTTCGGCGCCGTTTCAAACACTCACCTTGCATCGACGAATTCTCCCAACACCGAAGGCTCCAGAAGGTGTATGATCTATAAAAATAAAGCTCTTCAACCCTAGTTTCCTTTGGTAGCAGCAGTAGCCGCAGTGGAGTTCGATCTAGGAAGATCTTTGGCGATTAGTGGAGGTGGGTCGGCATCCCGTCGTCCTCCTTACTTCATCTTTGTTCCTTCGATTAAGGTAGGTACCCTCGACCAAAATCAGCACATGAGTACATCATTTTGTTCCTCTCGACGAGATCTTTCTATTAGTAGTAAAAGCTCTAATTTTTATTAGGTATCCAGGGAGATCTCGAGGTTTTTGTGAAGTGCTGTCAAGATCATTCTTCATTCTAGTTCTTTAGTTTCTCTTTTCGATTGAGGTAGGTTATAACAGACTAAACTCTAATTAATATATATGCATGTAATCAACAGCATGTTAGCTTTCATTTGGCGTAGAAAGCCCTAAATTTCATGAAGCATGCTTAGAGAATTTTTGTTCGGAGTAAGAGCATGTCTAGACATAGTTTTTGATGTCTTCTTTCAAGTTAAGTTATGATTTCGAGTTATCAATCCTGATCCACATATAGCATTTCTTATATGGTTGGAATCAGCATCGAGTAACCTTTCTTTTGATATATAAAGCCCCAAATTTCGTTGTTTATATCGTGAGAATTTTACGATTTAGTAACAACATGTCAAATTTAGGGTTTCTAATGTTCTTGCCTTTATAGATCTCGATTTCAGTAAGTAAATATGAAATTGACCTTACTGTTAGGTAGAGTTTTACATTAGCTTTCTAACGGTACCAAAAGCCCCATGTTTCAAGACCGTTTGCATTAGAATTTAGTGTTTTTATCAAACCCCCAACTTCCCGGCCTTCATCGGACGTGGAAAGGACGACCGGAATACACCCAGAGATAGACGGTCTTACGATAGACCGCACAACTCAAGCCCATACTTCAACTCTAGTTTAGCTGTAGTTAAACAGTTCCTAACATACCACACAACTGGATAAACGGTCCAAAACTGACCACATATCTAGTTAAGCGGTCCAGAAGTGACCACATAACCCCCTGGCAGGATGAAAGGTCCCCAGAGGACCACATATCTGGCAGGGCCAGGGATGGGCGGTCCTTCCCTGACCACCCAACCCTTGGACGGCCCCTAGATGACCGCCCAACCCCTTGGGCGGTCTAGAGAGAGCCGCCCATCCCCCTGCTCATGCCCCTTCAGCCCGAATGCATTCCTGTTAAGCCGAGGGATGTAAGGTTCGCCATGAACCGTTTATCTAGACAGTAAGTGACTTAATGAGAGTTCTATATGATTCATCTTAGTGTCATAAATGATAATTAGTAAATTAGAAACCCACATGATAAGTGGTTAATTTTGTAACTAAATTTCTGTTAATTGCATGTTGTTCATTCCTACGCGAACTTGTTCATTCTCTTTATCATCTTGAATCATATCTTTGGCAAATACATAACTGTAAATTGTGATCCTTGATATATTAACATGGTAATTAGGATTAAAACTAATTGTTTAGTTGCTGGATAGCCATTATAATGTTTTGACGAACCGCTGGTTTAAAGTCTTGATCGAATTAGACTATCCGAGGCATGTGCGGCCAGTAGTGGACCGCATATCCTTACAGGCGGCCCTATAACTACCACATATCTTCAATACGGCCCTGTATGGTCCGTATATCTTATTCATGGGTCTTAATGTCTGTTGGACATGTGCGGCCCATAGCTTACCGTTCATACCTTAGAGCGGCTTACTGTCAGCCGTTCATCCTTGACCTCGTGGGCTGAGTTTCAGTCCAGTTCCTATATACGCGGCCTTGTGTTAGCCGTATATACCTATTGAGCGGCCTCTGTACGACCGCACATCTCTCGGAGATGAGTTTTATTGTGTTTTGTACTCTTGAATCCAAGGACAGGTTAATCCTTTAAATCTAAACTTATGGACAGTAATTCCTCTGATTAATTGGCCACGAATTTGACTAAATGTCTAGACTGATCTTGGGATCTTGTATCCAATAAATCAATGCCAACGCATCATAAGGGCCCGTTCTGGTCCTGGGGAGAGCGCCAGAAAAATTAGTGAGCCCATGGGATGTTATAATGACATGGTGAGGCATTGCACCGAGTGCATGACTAGCTTGTTGTCTATGACAGAAAAACTCTTGTTACTCTTGTTACTTGATCGTGCTTGACTTGTTATCTCTTGTTACTTGCTAGTGGCCATTCCTCGTTACAGTTCTTGTTACACTTGTACATGTTATTCTTGTTAAATTCTAGTTATCTTATATCTCTTGACCTTGCAAGATCTTTTCATTATGTTGTTTCATTATATCGTCATTCATTTCTTTTATTAGCATGGCATATGAAAATGTTATGAAATTGTTAATCACGTAAACTTGCCTGTTATTTCCTATTGAGTGTCAGCTCATAGTTGTTATTTCCCCCCTTTCCAGGCTGTTCAGGTGATGATGCGCATACCGATGGGGAGGGACAGGAGTGATACTTTTGAGTGAGGCAGTTAGTAGATGCCGAGTTGGCATAGATGTTTACCTGTAGTCATTCCTTATGGCATAGATGTGTATACTATACACCCAAGAGCTACAAAGATGTACAGAGATTTGAAGAGGACTTTCTGGTGGCCGAACATGAAGAGGGAAGTGGCCGATTTTGTGAGCAGGTGTTTAGTATGTCAACAAGTTAAAGCAGAGCATTTCAGACCAACTGGGAAGTTAAAACCTCTCGAAATACCACAATGGAAGTGGGAAAGTGTTGGTATGGATTTTATTATGGGTTTACCCCGAACACGAGGAGGCCTTGATGGAATTTGGGTGATCATTGATCGACTGACAAAGTCTGCACACTTTTTACCTATTAAGTCAAGGTGGACCGTGAATATTTTGGCTGCCCTGTATATAAAGGAAGTAATAAGATTGCATGGAGTGCCTGTGTCCATCATATCTGACAGAGACCCCAGGTTTACATCTCACTTTTGGAAAGGACTGCAAGCATCATTAGGCACTCGTTTGAACTTCAGTACAGCTTTTCACCCTCAGACTGACGGACAGATTGAGAGAGCAAACCAGATTGTTGAAGACATGTTGAGAGCATGTATAATTGATTTTGGAGGCAGTTGGCATGAACATTTACCTTTGATTGAATTTCCATACAATAATAGTTACCAATCCAGCATTCAGATGGCACCGTTTGAGGCCTTGTATGGCAAGAGTTGTAGATCTCCTCTTTGTTGGGAAGAAATTGGTGAGAAACAATGGCTCGGACCAGATCTTATCTCAGAATCGTCAAAGAACATCCAAGTTATCAAAGACCGTTTGAAGGTCACCCAGTCCCGACAAAAAAGCTATGCAGATAATAGAAGAAGGGAGCTAGAATTTCAGATTGGGGACCATGTATTTCTGAAAGTGTCACCATCAAGAGGAATTAGAAGATTCGGAATTTGAGGCAAGTTAAGCCAAGGTTTGTTGGCCCATTTGAGATCTTAGAGAGGGTAGGCGAAGTTGCCTATAGATTAGCCCTACCACCACAGTTAGCTGGTATTCACGATGTGTTCCATCTATCTATGCTTCGGAAGTATGTGTATGACCCTTTGCACATTATCCAACATGCTGATTTGGAATTGAAGAAGGACTTATCTTATGAAGAGAAGCCTATCAAGATATTAGACTTCAAGCAACAGCAACTCAGGAATCGATCCATTTCGATGGTCAAGGTCCAATGGAGTCGGCGTGGAGCGGAGGAAGCAATATGGGAATCCGAGGATGCGATCAGGAAATTATATCCTGAATTGTTTTAAGGTTGGTTATTAGCAGATTCGGTGAATTTGGGGACCAAATTCCTTACGTGGGGGAGGGTGTAGCACCCTGTCTTTTTCTACAATAATATTTCCACATAAATTAATTATATATTGGCTAAACTTCTAAAGAAATTACTAAAATTCTGGAAAAACATGAAACTAGTGTAAAATTCAATTTGTAATAACTTTGTCTTCAGGTAAGAGCCCAAAATAAAATTCGTATAGGCCCAATTTCACATTTTTAGCAATTTTTCGTGGGTTAGAAGACCTAGTTTAGCAATCAAAATTTGGGCCCAATCCTAGCCCAATTGTGCTCCAATTTGAGCCAAACCCTAGCCCATTGATAGGTCTTTGCTTTCTCTTCGAAAACCCTAACTCTAGATGCTTCTACCGGCGGCGGCGGCGGCGGCGGTGGATTAGAACCTTATCCGTAGTTTTCACCGGAATTTCTTCATAGGACTCTTCAACCAAATTTGATCTCTAGGAGTCCCTATAGGTTCTATTTATAGAGGGCTTTCGACACCTTAGAACCCTATTTGCACCAGCAACAGGCGGCGGGACCGATCATGATCGGATTAGGGAGAATTTGGGCGTTCTAGGAGCGATACCTAGGGTTCCGGCGATCCCTCTTCTTCGTCCTTCTTTCATTCAAGCAAAGGTAGGTGTCTCTCAGGCCAAACCGAAATCTAATAATACCGTATTGTGTGTCTGCAAGAGCTCTTTCTTTTGATACCTAATTGCCCAATTTTCGTTCATCATACTGTTCGAATTTCACGTTTTTCTCCGAGGTGTATAAAAAGGGCAACTTTCATGATTATTAGTTAAAGATTGAATCTTGTTGTGTTAGATCTAAATCAAAGCATGCTATTTTATACGAATTTTTACTCTCTTTCGAATGGTAGCATTTTCCATAATTTCTATTCATTCTATCATGAGCAATCGAAGTTTTAGTGTAATATGTCGAAGTTCATCGTCGGCGGGTTCCAGGTCATGTGACGCATCTTCCAGAGGCCGTTACAGCCTGACGGCCTCACGACAGACCGTCACATGTGCCTGACGGCCCCACGACAGACCGTCACATGCCCATGTGTTTTAAAATTTTGAATTTTTAATGTATTTATTTTCTGGTACGTAACGCACCTACTATAGAGCGTTATATGCTTGTAACGCCCCTTCTTTAGACCGTCATGTTCTCCTGATATTTTTTTTTTAAACTATTGCTTATGCGTTTTTAAAACCCGAAACTTGCTATGTTAGTATGATATCTTGATCTATAAGCAAGGCAGAACGTGATGTTAATATTGTGTTATGATCATAAACATAAATTTTTCATTGTTCTACACGAAAGATGTTAGAAAATCCTAAGTTGAATGATCATGAAGAATTTGACAAAAACCCTTAGTTAACACTTTTATAAATTTTGATTTATGTAAGATATATATTTGATCTTAGCTTTATTGTTTGATAGTCATGCCACTCCGGTGGGATTGACTGACCTCACCGCTTTGGTTTTCGTGTTTATTAGCCTCAATTCTTATAATAGATGGGACTCTCCGTCAGATATTCCTTCTGTCGGACTAGGACCACTATTATGAGACCTCCATAAGACCCCGTGAGCCTGGGATTCCCACCAGGACGCAGGGCAGGTTGTACCCTAAAGACCTGAACCCATGAACGTGGTTTGAATCGTGTTTTTGGACCAGCTCAAATTAAACTGGTATGTGTCCCGTAACGGCCCAAGATTGGACCGTCACAGCAACGTAACGGCCCTATGTACGACCGTCATGTTCCTGTAACGGCCCTGTTATAGACCATCACAAATAAGATAGTAATAAGGTTTTTCTTGTTTTATCATCATGAAGCAGTTATCAAGGTTGGCCTTGAACTGTGAGATTATGTGAAATCCTTGTTTACATCCTTGTTACCTAAAGACTCATAGTCTTTCTACTTGATGTCATTCCAATTTTGTTGGAATTTCTGTTGATCTTATAAGTAAGTTCGTGAGCTTAACCTTGGAACTCTTGGCCATTAATGTGATGAATGTCTAGACTAGGATCATTGATCCAAACCTTCAATGCCAACGCATCATAAAGGGCCCGGTCTGGTCCTGGGAGGAGCGCCCGAAAGTACTTGTGTCCCGGGGAGTTTGTAATGACAAGGTGTGGCATTGCACCGAAGTGCATGACTAGTGTGATTGGTCTATGACATTTCCACTTTTATTCAATTACTTGAAATTCCTGTGTGACATGATATGCATGCTTGATATGGCCAATTCCATTTATCATTTCATGACATGAAAAGTTTTTGTTATACTTGTGTTTACTTTTTACTTGAAAGCTCATGTTCTTTTCCCTATCCATCTCTTGTCATTTATTTATCATCGCTTTTGTTACAATGTTATTCATAAATGGTTAATCACTTTAACTATGCATGATGATAGAGATATAAAATTCTACTAAGCTTTGCTCACCCCTACTTTCCAATCCTTTTCAGTTAGCTCGGATGAGGACGGGCGTTCCGATGGGGACGGGAACGAGTGATTCCAGGAGCGAGCCATTTAGAGTTTATGTTCAAGTCAAGTTTGGATTAGTTGTTATCTAGAGTTAATGTATTTTCCATTAATGAGATAGAAGTCCACAAGGAGTCAGGTGTAATTGAATACTTTCTCTTATTATTATTATCAATAAAGTTGGGTTAATTATTTCTTTATTATTAGCCTGGTGGTTAGTCTCTTGTGGCAATGTATGCTCTGATTGACATGATTGATATAAACTGCTACATTTCGATTTTCCGCATCGGGGCGTGATAGAATATACCCCTTGGTGAGCAACACCTGCAACTGCGCCCTCAACTCCCTCAACTCAGCGGGAGCCATACGATAAGGAGCCTTTGACAAAGGTCCCGTACCAGGCACAATCTCGATCACAAAATCAATCTCCTGCTGGGGAGGTAATCCAGGTAGGTCCTCGAGAAAAATATCAGGAAATTCGCACACCACCGGAATGTTCTCCACATCCGGCTCCGACTAGTCCACCGCGACCACAGAAGTGAGAAAACCCTGACAACCCGCATCAAGCAAACGACGAACCCTAATAGCCGAAATAAGAAAGTGGGAAGAGGAAGACCTAATACCTTAGAAATAGAAGGTGGGTCCATGAAGTCGCCGGAAATAAACCCTCTTAGAGCCACAATCCACCAAAGCATGATGTGCCTCGAGCCAATCCATACCCAAAATCACATCAAAGTCCTGAAGTGGCAACGCATAAAGCCTGGCTAGCAAACTCTGCCCGTCAACCCACACAGGAACCTCCTCAAAATAATACGGAGTGATCATAAAATCACCAGAAGACAACTCCCCTGCCAAATCACAGGACAACTGGGTCACCGGCTCCTCAATACTCAGAGCGAAATCCTCCGAAATAAATGAATGCGACGCACCAGAATCAAACAAAACTCAAGCCGCACAACCCAAAATCCTAACAGTACCTTCCACGAGCTGCGATGCCGCTACCTCTGCCCTGGTCATGCGTGTAATCTGGCCTCCGGACCTCTGCCTGCCCCCCACACTCGCTGACCTGGGTAGTGGCGGATACTGCCCCTACTGCTGCTGCTGCTGCTGCTGCTGTGGCCTCTGCTACTTGGGGTACTACTGCTGCTGAGGACACTGTTGCTGCTGCGGCCTCTGGGGACAGTCGCACACCATGTGCCCTGGCTGGTCATACCGGAAACAAATCATAGGCGCCGTGCACTGCCTGCATGGATGGGACTTGACACACCGGGGACACGATCCCCGCGATCCACCCATTGATCCCTGACGCTGATAAGGGACCGACTGTTGTACACTGCCAGAAGATGCCTGCCTCTGATCCTTACTCTTCTTTCCAAAGTTCTTCTTGAAGAACCTCTTAACCTTTGAGCCAAGAGTCGCAGATCCTATCGCTGACGCCACTGGCACTGATGCTCCCAAACTACCTGTCGTATGCTGAAAGGTGCCCTGCTGCTGGGTAGCCGACTGTTGGCTACGTCCTGACTGGGACTGCCCCTAGCCAACTTGTCTGTAGATCTTCTGCATATCTAGCTCCAAATATGCCGCCACACGAGATGCTGTCTCCAAATCGGTGGCCGCGTTCGCCATCAGAAGGTGCCTTAGATCCTACCTCAAACCCTGGACGAACTGCTCGGTCTTCAGCCCCTCATTCTCCATGATATGGGGAGCATAACGGCCCAACTCAACAAACTGAGCCCTGTACTACAACACTGACATGTCACCCTGAACCAGCTCTAAAAATTGACGCATCTTCTGCGTACCAACATAGGATGGGCAGTATGTACGCTCGAAGACCCTCACAAACTCCCGCCACGTGATCTGCTGAAGCGAACGAGACTGAAAGGACGTCTTCCACTCTAAAGACCACCAATCTTGAGCCGTACCCTGCAACTGGTTACAGGCCAACATCACCATGTCCTCCTCGGCACAGTGCATGGAACTGAACACTCTCTCCATCTCATCGATCCATCTCCTGGCCACGTCGGGATCTGGCTGGCCATCATAATAGGGTGGATGAAACTAGAGAAAGTCCGTCACAGCATGACTGGGTCCACCCTTGGACGACGAGCCCTCACCAGCATCACCGCCAAACTACTGGGTCATGTTCTGAAACATGCCCCGAAAGAAATCCTCGGCCCTCGAAACTCTCGCCGCATCCCCTGCCTCAGTGGTAGCTGGTGGCACTCTGCTCTGCTCCTCCTGCTCCTCTGCCGACTGTCCCTGCTGAGAGCGAGTCCTCCGCCTCGGCGCCATACTCGCCTATTGCAAAGAGACAAAAGACACAGAAAATGGCAAAATCAATAAAACACACGATGCCCTAAGCTAGTGCCAATTGTACATCATCATTATGAACTAGTGGACCACTGTAATTATTTACGATTCTTATATATATCCACAACAGTGCTCTGATACCAGCTGTAACGACCCGAGATCCGAACACCGGGAAGGCCCGATAGCCCGAATCTCGAACTGCCACCCACGAGCCCGAAGACTCAGAAGGGTTGAAAGGATGGTGTGGAGATACACAAGAATCTAAAATAATTACATACATATACAGTTAATATGAATAAGCAGGAAATAAATAATGGCATTAATTAAATTACATGGTCCACAATAATAACAGCAGTCTAAAATATAACAGTGGTCCACAACTAGTACATCACTGAAAAGAAGGTACAACTACACAGGGCATACCCCGGCCTGGCAACTGGCAACTAACCCTGGGCACCTGAACCACGTGGAGCCTCCGAAGCGCTCCTTTGAAGCCGCGCCTCACCTAAAACATGGAAAATACGCAGGGAATGAGTCTTAAAACAAAAGGCTCAGTAGGGATCCTTCGGTCCCCACCTCGTAAACCGAGAAACCGTGCGGAAAGTAGCTACAAGCTACCACTAGCAGACGTAGAACAGAAGCTACAAAAATAAATAAACGGGAAAACTTTACTACATCTAATACCGAAGGCACGACACGTAAACCGAGATAGCTCGTCAAAACCCAAGAGTCACTACTCGACAAAGATAGGAGTACCGTCCACCAGAAGCACAGCCGCATGCGTCCCCTGACGACTTACACCGCGCCGCCGTGTCTCCCTACTCGCCCCAGGTGAAAACTGAAACACTCACAAGTAACACTAACAAAGGTCTAGTCGGGGTCGTGCTCATCAGTACGCGTCCGAAGTCCCCGGCCACGAGTGCACACACTGACTGACTACGCTACATCAGGCCCTCTAGCTGGTTCGTCCTCCCGGCTCGGACTCGAGCCGCCACAATAGGAGGCCCACAGTAACCAGCCTAAAATCGTCTCTCGGGTAGCCTCGCCACCACTCTCTGGTGGGACCACACGCGTGTCGAAAGGCAACAACTAGTGGAGGGTCACTGAAGGTATAGACTCTCTAGCCACGGGAGAGCAACGTCTAAATCAGACGAAGTACAAGGACCGCTCCTCGTACCGACACCGACTCACGAAGACACAAGCTGAAAACACCACCTCCCGGGATCCCATGGCACCCTAACATGTGGCCCCCACATGATTCCCAGCATCAGTGAGACCACGGGTTAGCACGTAGATCGAGATCCACTCACCCGGGACTCGAATCGGCAAAACATACTCCGGTATAATAGAATACGGGCAGCGGTCCATCCTGGAGGCGCTGCCATAGGCGTAAAACACCCAGATCTGCGAGAAGCATTGACGCGCTATAGGCCAGGAGCGCGTTTATGAACGCGCTCGCAAGGCCTAGCGCGTTCAAGCATGAACGCGCTCGGGACCCATAGCGCGTTAACCGTTAACGCGCTCAGGAAACCCGACGCGTTAGACCGTGGACGCGCTGGTATGACCAGGCGCGTTCACAAGGTCGCGCCTAGTCAGGTAGGCGCGTTCTCTGCCGATAGGCTGACGAGCCACTGTTCATCTTCCTTGATGAACGCAGTGTCAGGGGGCATCGCGATCTCAAGATCCCGCTCCAGACCTGTAGCGCGACAATGGGCAGTTCCCGGTTCACGGAGTAAGCACGAAAAATCCAAAAACCACGCCCATTCAGCCCCTGCTGAAGGGAAAACAAAAGGGAAATCACTCCCTTAACTCCCAGCATGCTAGAAACCCCCAAAAAAACTAGCTAGAACTTAATAAATCGGTGAAATCCGGCTCACCCCCAAAACATGAAGTTTCCCCATCCCGAAATGAAAACACACCCCTCTCGGCTTTCCACGACCAACAAATCACGAGGGATGCAATGGAAGAAGTGGGTATCCGTCACCCTACCTCAAAGAAGATCAAAAATGCCTAGATCGCCATTGGTCCTCAAAAAACCGCTCGTTCTTCGTCGAGTTCCCACGAGCCACGCACGCCGCCGTGATCACCTCGCCACCGCCGTTGCCGCCACGCCGTCGCACACCACCGTCTGTAACCGGAGCGGCATGCCGCGTCGTCGTCGGAAGAGGAGAGAGAAAGAGAGGAGGCGTCGGTTCTCCAACGGGAAGAAAGAAGGAGGAAGAAGAAAGAGAAAGGAGAAAGAAAAAGAAAAAGGAAATGGGGTTATATAGAAAATCCAGATTTTTCAAAAAATATGGAAAAATAGAAAAATATACCCCCACGATCATTGGAATACGCTGATCGCCGTGGTAGCATCCATGAGTAGGTGAACGACCCGGTTTACCCGCTACCAGTTTCCGTAGGTCCTGTCAGGGAAAACACAGGAAACCGCAGAACGCATTTCGAGACCTCCGAAACTTATCCGAAACGCACGGATCCGAACCCGAAAAATGCCCGAAAGATAATTCTGGGAAAAATAGGAACAAAATGTCTTAGAAAATAAATCCGGGACCCAAGAAAAAGGATCCGAAGGGTTCGGGATATTACAGTTTGCCTCGAGATCCAGAGCGTGTGCTTGAGATTGCGGCCTCACAGTGCCCCTCTGAATTGTGTGTTTTGAGATTAGTGTTGTTACAAGTTATGTCTTGGGGTTTGTTCTTCCCTGCTTCTTCTTGCTAGCTCCTTAAATTTTGAGGATGAAATTTCTTGAAGGGGGGAGGCTGTAATATCCTGGATTCTTATCGGATCTTTCGGATCCTTAGTGGAGAGTTTCAGATCGCTTTTGTAGGTCCTGAGTTGAGTTTTACAATCCACGTGGGTTTTTCTCTCGTATAAGTTATGGAACCCTGTGGTGAATTTATTTCTCAGTTCATTGACTCGAAGACGCTGCAGTTGCGATGTACTCTTTGAGACGATCGTTTCGACTATTTTTGCATAAGTTTTTGAATTAGTGTATTTTTGGCACAAAAATCAGATGTTCAGAAAATTAGGAGTTTTCCTAATTTTCTTTTCTATTTAACCCTCTAAACCCTCTCTCCTCCCTCATTCTCACCCTCTCTTTCTCTCTCCCCTCAAGCTCTCTCGATGCGGGGCGCGCACCGTTGCCGAGCTAGCCAAGGCGGGGACGCGATGGAGTGATCAAGATGTGTGATGGGGCGACAGATTGAGCGTGGCGCGGCGCGATCTCTTGGTGGATTGAAAGCCGGCGCGGTTCGTTGGTTTGGCGATTTTCAGCACGGTTTCGTCGCTTCGGTGGACGAAATCTTCAGTGGAGGTAAGGAGACGGAAGTTCCACTTCTCTGTTACGTCCCGTCGCAGTTTTACGCCGAACGGTGAGCATACGAGTGGGTTTTGCCTTGTTGGGGTAAAATCATGTCTTTGGGGAGTTCGTCAGGTTCACTGAAAAATGGTGATAGTGTTCAGATCAGCCAGTGTCATTCGAACCCTTGGAATGTCAGCATTCTAGATCCGCTGATTTCATGTTGATTGGTAGTCAATTGGGGGCGGTAGGAGCCTGGGAACCCATGTGGTTCCATTTGGGTCAATTCGGTAGAATTGCCTTTTTCTAGCCATTTGTGCATCGATTTGGCCCCTTCTAGAGTGTGGAAGGTCAGTAGTGTCATTGTTCTTGTATCCCCTTCGTCTCGGAGCGAATGGGGCGTGGAAAGTCCAAGATCGGCCGATCCCATGGTTCTCCCGCCGTAATGCCTACGTAGTCGTTACAGTGACCGTTTAGGGCTTTACGCGGTCATGTTTTGGACCATTTCATATATGTCGGTTGGGGGTCTACACGGTCGCGTGATAGATCGTCCCATGTGGTTCGTGATCCACTAAAGGGCCGTCTAAACCCTTTGAACGGCCCTTGGATGGCCGTTCTATTTTCCTTCGTCGCTCAGGTCCGTTGAGCGGTGTTACGATAGACCGTTCAGCTTGATCACACGGTCCTTTCCTGGACGGCTAAGCATCGTTGACCTTGGTCAACAGTTTAAGGCGGTTGATGGAGCGGTCCTTCTCTAGACTGTTTCATGCCTTTGACAGTCCAATGGTAGACTGCTTTCAGTCTTTTGACCGGTTAAGTTGGTTTAACTGTTCAGGGGTTGACTGGTGTAAGCGGCCATTCCCTAGACCGCTTCTGTCCCCGGGCGGTCCTTCGATAGACCGTGTGCCCCTTTGGCTTCAGATTTATTCCTTTTAATTTTATTCTTAATTGTTTCAGTTTTTGAGCAGAGCGGTCATGTCCGAGACCGTTCAGCCCATGGAACGGCCTTGGTTTAAACTATGTACCGTTGGCACGGCCTTCTCTTGATCATTCAGTCCTTGTGCCCTGTGTGAAGATAGCGGCCTCCTACGGACCGTTTGATTCATCGCACGGCCCTGGTATGACCGTTTATTACTTGTGCATTTTCGCATGAAGGTAACGACCCTTTGGCTGACCGTTTGAGCTGTCAAGCGGCTAGACGTCCGACCGTTTACTTCTCAGAGTGCTGTTTTGTTATATTTTTCTGATAATTTGACTTCTGATTATCTTGGCTTGACCTTCTGGTTTGCCTGTTGTCCCGTGGATGTCTCCTGACATCCTATGAGGGCTGCAACCATAGTCAGGTAGCCAGGTGTGCCTTTGTATCAAGTAGGTTTCTATATCACTTCAGAGTGGTTGTCAGGTTCTGGTCAACCCGGTAAGATCCAGAGGTTGGCACATAACCTTGTGTGTGTCTCTACTATTCTGTATAGCTCGAGACATGGTTCTTGATGCCTTGAGGTACTATCTTACCTCAGTTTGCGTGTCCAATTGCATTGAGGGTCTTGGTGCTCCCTCAAGTCTTTGCGTGTCATTTCCTATGGATGTGTCGTTTCTTCTGGCTTAGGATTAGACCGATTGGCGGCTTGTTCTGCTTTGTGCGACGATCTTGACTCTGAGTCGTGAGACTCAAGGATCGTCGTATTAGCAGTCTAGTTGTCCTGTCCTGAGTCTGTTGGTAGTGGTATGCTACCTTGGTGCTTCGTAGTACGTATGGCAGGGCTTGCTTGGCCTGTTTGTACTACATCACTCGTGTTTCAGAGTCATTGTGTCTCGTGAGCCTCCACTAGTCGTAGCCTAACGACCTCGAGTGTCGGCCCACCTGGGAGTGGTGGTGAGGGCAGTTCCCGAGATACGGTTTTTAAGCTAGTTTCCGTGGGCCGCTGCTTTACGGTAGTGTCCTACTGGGGGGGAAGCCTAGCTAGAGGCCTGGCTCTAGGCAAGAGTCGATGTGTGCACACGTGGTCAGGGGGATTTGGATGAACGCCGACGGGTGTGACCCTGACTAGTCACTCGTTACTGTAGTTCCTATTCTGGTTCAGTGAGTATCTCAATCTCCATCGTTCTCGGCATCCGTAGCGAGATACAAGTGGCACAGTGTAAGACGTCAATGGACGCATCTGGCCGTTCTTCGAGTGAGGAGGTGCTTCCGTCACGTGACACGTGACTCTCGCGTTTCTCGTGCGTCGTGACCTCTTCGGGTTAGTCTTTTCTTGGCCTTACCCGAGGTCGGCGCTATGTGGTATGCACGACGATCCAGTCATGTATGCGTTTGCGCTTAGGGATCGTGCACGATAATCCAGTCGTGTAGGCTTTAGTGTTCCATGTCTGTCTAGGTCTTTTCTAGGCCTTAGTTTTGAGGCTGGTGTCTTGTCGACGGATCGGTAACTCCTGACTTTGCGAGATCATGGTTCACTCTTCTGTCGTTGTTTGGAGTAGCTTAGGGAGCCGAGCTTCTCTCAGTGGCCGTGTTCCTTTCTTTGCGGCTTTGCCTTTCCCTTTTCTTTTAGTTGTTTCTACTCCTACCCTTACTGCTTTCTTTTACAGCTTTCTAGTGGTAGTTTTCCTGCTTTACTACTACTGTTGTTTTAGCTGTTGTTCCGTGTTACTGCGTTATTTTTCAGTGGGGATCCGCGTGACCCCTACTGAGCCAGTGACTCGAGGCTCACCCCTGCTTTTCAGGTGTGGTCGTCTCTACTTCCTTTGCGGTTCCTGGTGTTGCGTGTTCATAGTTGCCAGCGGTACCTGCGTCGGGCTTCCCTTGACCTCAATGTACGTGCTCTTTCCTATTGGACTGTACTTGTCTTTCCTTTAGATTGGACTCTGGTATAATTGTTAATTTTAACTGTAATTAAAAAGTAATTTTATTTTTGCTACTTTAGTAAACCTGATTAATGAAATTTAATTGCTTACTGTTATATCTGCGACTTCAATGTACTACACGACAATCCTTTTATCCCTTCGGAGCTTTACAGCTCTAGGGAGGTTTCACGGGTTCCAAGTGGTATCGTGTCTACTCAGTAGTCCCATCAGGTATATCCGGTATCCGGAGTCCAGGTCGTCACAGGTGGTATTAGAGCATTGTTGTATGAAAGTACATGGGAATCTGAGATATACAGTGTCCAGAGTCCTGAAAGTCCAGTACAGTTGTAACACCCTCAAATATAGCTAAGTTGTACTCTATATCACCGAGGCACCTTTTGAAGTATCGGCTCAGTTCTTGAAAAGAACTCCGAAGTTAAGCGTGCTTAATGGGGAGTAGTATTTGATGGGGACATCGCTTACCCCTTCACATGGTCCTGCTGCTCGCCATTTTGTTCGCCATCATTTTCTGAGTATAGCCATGTAGTTCTCTCATTTTTCTTGAGTCTTATCTATGTAATTTTCCCTTTATTGAGTCTATTACCTAAGTTAGTTAGTCATTTACCTAAGTGCAAGTTTCATTAACTAGCTTAGTAGGTTATTGGGCCTGTTCATTGGGCCTGGCCCATGGGCGCCCCCTTCCCCAACCTTTGGTCTTCTGTCAGTTGTCCACAATGTGAGGACTTATTGTAAATTGTGGGTTTCCTATATAAGGACCCCAATCCCCCACTTGAAGAGGGTAATTGATGAATGAATGAAAATTGAACCCACTTGAATCCCCTTGAGTCTTGTCTCTCTCTCTCCCTCTAGTTCTCTCTCTCTCTCTCTAGTTCTCTCCCTCTCTCCTAGGGGCGAACCCCTTCTCTCTCCTCCCTCCTTCTCTCTCTAAAATTCGAAATTCCCCTCTCTCCTCACCCCTTGCCACCTCACTTGCCACCAAGGCAAGTCTCTTCACCTCCCAAGACCCCCATTACTTCACCATTAATCACTCCACCTCCCCAAGCACCCTTTCACCTTCCCAAGGCATCCCTCCCCCTTCCCCAAGCAACCTCCCACCTCTCTAGGGCCCTTTCCCCTCCCCAAGGAGCCCCTTCACCTCCCTAGGTCGTCCACCCCCTTCCCCTCCCTCCTAGGGTCGACCCCCTCAACCCCTCTCCACCCTCCCATTGCCTTGGCCGACCCCTCCACCCCCTCCCCTTTTGTCAACTTCAGTTCTGTCTGCAGGCTGACCTGCAGACCAGCCTCGAGTTGCAGCGACTACCACGACAACATCTTGAAGCTTCTGGTGGCGTGGCCTACCTTTATGGAAAGGCCTCCCTTTCCTCTTCGCAGGCGAGGTGGAATCACCGCATTCTGAGTTCGTGGCCGTCCGGGAAGGCTGTTCTACCCCGACTGCGCAGAGCTCCATCAGCAGAGCCCCTGAACCCTGTTCAAACCTACACCACGGCCGACGGTGAGAGATTCAAGTTGTGAGTTCTTCTAAAAATATCTTCCTCCACCAGTCCTCTTACTGGATCAATAAGCGGAAGTGCGTTCGCCATCCGGAGGTCAGAGTTTTTGTCTTTCTCCCTCGACTGGTCGGGTCTGCCTCCCACAGTGGGCAGTGACCTGCCTCCACTCATTGGCATCCCCCAGTCCACCCCGACATCAGACGGATTCCCCGTCAGTTTAGCAGCGCAGAGGGATTGTCCACGGTTCCCGCAACTCTGGCGGCTCGAGATTTGGCATCTGGGAGCGGCCGGGACAACGTCTGCAATCCACTGTTCGTTTCTGGTAGCCACTGTGGCCAGAGTCTGCAACCCGGTTCGTTGCTGCACCACGACTAACCGTGGAGGAATCAGGCTGAACTCTCTTCTTCAAAATTCTTCCTCCATCTGTCCACAACCAGAAGCAAGAAACGGAACGACATTCGGAGTCCAGGATCCAGAGTTACAAATTTTATTCCTCCATCGCGCGGATCTGCCTCCTGCAGTCTGCAGCGACCAGTGCCTACTCTTCAGGGCACACCGACCGTCCACGGCCTTGGATCGCAGCCCCATTGACTCCAGCTGAAAGCTACCTCGACCACGGAGACGACGACGCTGGTTTCATGCCATTCGGAGTTCAGGAGAGCTCACAACAGCGTCTGCAACCTGCTGCTACAGAACAGGTCCGGCCAGAGACCACATCTGCCGACTCGGTTCAGTCGCTGGTGTCACCAGTCCCTGGCTCCAGAGGCCGCCCAAAAAATTCAGACAACACCGGCTTCAAGTCAGGAATCATTGCGAGGTGGTTTCGCTCAATTCGGAGTGCGGACGAGCCCGGGACAGAGCCAACAACAGCACCCTATCCAGCAGTCCAGATTGCAGCTGAACCCACATTGATTTCCTTTTTAACTACTTTGGTCCGTCCTCCCATCCCCGCCTGGCCGGCTTACCGCCCCACCCTGCGTGGTGGTAGTGTTTGTCTGTAATTAACCAATTCCCACCCCCGAGATCACCCTCCTTCGCGAGGTGTAGTAATTGTACTCTTGAACAGGTTTTGAAGCTTCACCGGCGTAGTGTGCGGGGAGCACACTTCCCCGCCCGCCCTCGTCTCCGACCGGGATAGGCGTCTTCACGCCGATCAGGTGAGCTCCTGGCCACTCTTTGCTGCTGGTTATTACCATTGCTAGCTTAGTATCGCTCTTAGTTGTCCGTCGGAGGTGAGACGAGCGCTCGATCTATAATTCAATCCAATCAAGTGTTCACCGCGGAGCGAGTTGAGAGAGAGCCATTGCATCCCACGCCCTCGGCGTGCCGGCCGCCCTTGAAATCGGGCATCCCTGGCCCATTGGGATCTATCCCTATCCGGCCGACCCTTGGAGCCCCGAGGTCCAACCTCAGACCCTCACCACCATCGCCGGTCCTTCTACGGATCCGAGTGTGCTTCCGCGAGCGAAACCGCATGTGCGACGTTGCCGACTCATAGTGCTGCTTGCTATCCTAGGTCCAAGGGAGTCGTGACACATCAAATTGATATCTTTGTCCTCCGCTGCATGTTGTGTCACATCAGTATTGGGATGGGTGACCTCCCGGGAAGTCCCCCATTCTGGAGTCGATCACTGTTAGAAAGGGACAAAACCGTGAGGTCGGTAGGCCAAAGCGGACAATACCTCGACGGTATAGAGTACAGGATGTGACAGAATGGTATCAGAGCTATACCCCAGCCGGAAGTGTGGGAACTAAGTGCCATGCAGGGCAAAGTGCTACGCTATGGGAGCCACCCCTTGAGTCCGTAATGGAGCAAAGTGCTACATAGTGGGAGCCAGCTCTTGAGCCTGTAGGGGCCACCTCTAGAATCCTACCTGCCTGGGGGTTTGATTGCGTGCTATATGTGCCCAGCGACGAGGACGTCGCCTATATAAGAGGGGTAGATTGTAACACCCTCAAATATAGGTAAGTTGTACTCTATATCACTGAGACGCCTTTTGAAGTATCGGCTCAGTTCTTGAAAAGAACTCCGAAGTTAAGCGTGCTTAATGGGGAGTAGTACTGGGATGGGTGACCTGCCCGGGAAGTCCTCCATTCTGGAGCCGATCACTGTTATAAAGGGACAAAACTGTGAGGCCGGTAGGCCAAAGCGGACAATACCTTGACGGTATAGAGTACGGGGCGTGACAGAATGAATGTAAAATTTCCACCCGATTAGAGAGGTTAGAAGAAGCTAGGGCCCCACCTAGAACCATGCCCAAAGGGCTCCTCTTCCACGGGCTGAACATGAGAGGGAAGACCTAGATGATGAGTGGTATCGTGAGCAAGAGAGAGCCCCACAACCTCGATATCATGAGAGGCGACCACGTGAGGATCCGGATGACTTCCTACTAAGAATGATCAAAGTGGAAGCTCCTAATTTTGATGGGTCTCATAACCCTAGTGCCTATAAAGAATGGGAGCATGGCATGGACCAATACTTTGATTGGTACCCCATGTCCGATGAGAGAAAGGTTAGGTTGGCCAAGATGCACCTTCTTAAACTAGCCAAAATCTATTGGCTAAAGGTAGAGAGCCAAAGGAGGATCAGGCGTGAGGAACCCATTGACACTTGGATAGACATGAAAGATCAACTTAGAAATAAATATCTTCCCATCTTCTATAGCCAACTTCTCCTTGGTGAATGGCAAAGCCTTACCCAAGAGGGACAGACCGTGGAAGAGTATATTGAGAAATTTGACTCATATCTCCTAAGGTGTGGTGTGGTCGAAGACCCAGCCGTCACTTTATCCCGATCTTGGAATGGTCTCCTTCCCCACATCAAACGGGAGCTTTTTATGAGGGAAGTGCATATCTTGGAGATTGCCTATCAAATAGCCTGTGATGTAGAGAGATTCTCTAGGAACCCAAGGTTTGCCCCCCCCCAAGGGCCCGGGACCCCGTCCCAACCTGCCTCCTCTGTTAAGAACACCTCCTCCCAGTGGGGCAACCCCCACTCGGCCCTACCCCCAACCAACCACTCCCACCCCCACAAAGACCACTCCACTCAACCCTCCTCCCCGAAGGGAGGAAGCCTCCAAAGGAAAGACCCCAGGGAGTAGTATGATTAAATGTTTTTAGTGCCATGGTTATGGCCACATAGCCTCCCAATGCCCTTCAAAGGGGATGTCGAGCCTTGTTATTGAGGGCGGACCTACAACATCCCAAGAAACCCATGAGAATACTATTGAGGAACACGAGGCTACTTTAGAGTGGAAAGAGGAATACGAGGAGCAATTCTTTGAGGAAGGTGTAGAAGATGACCCCCACCCCACCCACTTGGGAGTAATAAGGTGCACCCTTACCCAGCCACAAGAGAATGATTGGAGGAGGACTTCCATTTTTCACACCTTCATCAAAATTGGGGACCATGTTAGGAAGGTTATCCTAGACAACGGAAGTTGTGTCAATGCCGTGTCCCCGGACACCGTCAAGCTCCTAGGACTTACCCCAACACCCCACCCCAAACCATATCGTGTCTCATGGATAAACAACCATTCCCTACCCGTCAACACATGTTGTCTTATCCCCATCACCTTCTCATCCTACCAAGAGACAATATGGTGTGACATCATCCCTATGACTGCAGGAAGCATCCTGCTAGGGAGACCTTGGATATATGATGTTAATGCTACCATCTATGGGAAAACGAACACGTGCACCTTTGAACACAAGGGGAAGACCATTCGCCTCAACCCTTCCTCACCCTCCAAAGGAATTCTCCCCACACCACCTCAAAACCCAGGGGACACATCACCCCCAACCCAACCAACAAGTCAACTGTCCACCCATGAGGGTCCCACCAAAGGCCTACACCTCATCTCTAGGAAAGAACTCGAGGAAGAACTAGCTCAAGGAACACCCTTGTGTGCTGTTGTCCTTTGTCTAGGGGAGGCAACACCCTCCAATCCCCAACCTATGGAAATACACCCTCTCCTAGAAGAATTCAAGGATGTGTTCCCCGAGGAGCTTCCCGATCAACTGCCACCCATGAGGGATGTCCAACATGCTATTGACCTGGTCCCAGGAGCCACCCTCTCAAACCTTCCCCTCAACCCCACTGAGCACGCTGAACTGAGGAGACAAGTGGAGGAACTCATTAGAAAAGGCTTCCTCCGCCTCAGCAAAAGTCCTTGTGCTGTCCCAGCCCTCCTCACACCAAAGACAGATGGGACATGGCGGATGTGTGTCGACAGTAGGGCCATCAACAAGATCACGGTCAAATATAGGTTTCCCATACCTAGACTTGACGATATGCTCGACATGCTAGCTGGAGCCACCATTTTCTCCAAGATAGACCTCAAGAGTGGCTACCATCAGGTTAGGATAAGGCTCGGGGATGAGTGGAAAACGACCTTTAAAACCAAGGATGGGCTCTTTGAATGGCTGGTGATGCCTTTTGGGCTCTCTAACGCCCCAAGCACATTTATGCGCCTTATGACCGAGGTCCTTAGGCCCTACATTGGAGTCTTCCTGGTAGTCTATTTTGATGACATCCTCATCTACAGCCAGTCCAAGGAAGCACACCTCAGTCATCTTAGGCAAGTCTGCACCACCCTTAGGAAGGAAAGCCTCTTTGCGAATTTGGGAAAATGTCACATCATGACAAAATCCATTACCTTCCTTGGGTATGTTGTCTCCACCGAGGGGGTATCCATGGACCATGAAAAGGTCCAAGCCATCCTCGAATGGCCGGAGCCCCGCACTCTCCATGAAGTCCGGAGTTTTCATGGGTTAGCCACCTTTTACCGTAGGTTCATCCGTGGGTTCAGCATAGTCACAGCCCCTATCACCGACTGCCTCAAAAAGGGGACCTTTGTGTGGACCAAGTCAGCATCTAGGGCCTTCCAAGAGCTCAAAGAAAGGATAACCCAAGCCCCAGTATTATGCCTCCCTGACTTCTCCAAAGTCTTTGAGGTGACTTGTGATGCCTCCGGGGTAGGAATTGGTGGGATCCTTAGCTAGGAAGGACACCCAGTGGCCTACTTTAGTGAGAAGTTGTGTGATGCCAGGATGAGGTACTACACCTACGACAAGGAATTTTATGCCGTGGTACAATCCCTCCAGCATTGGAGACACTATCTCTTGCCTAAAGAATTTGTCATATTCTCCGACCATGAGGCCATGAAATACCTCAACTCCCAGCAGAAACTGAATGCTCGGCATGCCCGATGGGTCGAATACATCCAGGCCTACACATTTGTGATCAAACATAAAGCCGGAAGTGAAAACCGTGCTGCCCATGCCCTCAGTAGGAGAATTTCCTTGCTAGCTACCATTCGGGTGGAAGTCATAGGATTTGAAAGACTCAAGGAGGAGTACTCTGATTGCCCGGACTTTGGTCCAATCCATACCACTCTGTCCACCCTCTCACCTAAGGAACACCAAGGATTCATCTTAGAGGATGGATTCATCTTCAAAGGCCATAGACTTTGCATACCTAGAACCTCTCTTCGGGATTTCCTGGTCTGGGAGTTACATGCAGGAGGCATTGCTGGGTATTTTGGGGTGCATAAAACCATTGCTTTCGTTGAGGGTCAGTTCTACTGGCCAAGCCTCAAAAGGGACGCAGCCAAAATTGTAGGACAGTGCCGGATATGTGCCTCAGCCAAACAGACAAGACAGAACACAGGCCTATACACCCCACTCCCTGTCCCTGATCGTCCCTGGCAGGACTTAAGCATGGACTTCGTCTTAGGCCTACCTAGGACTCAAAAAAGGCATGATTCCATCTTTGTCGTAGTGGATAGGTTTTCTAAGATGGCTCATTTCATCCCCTGCTCTAAAACCTCCGATGCCTCTCATGTGGCCCGCCTATTCTTCGATGAGGTAGTCCGCCTCCATGGCCTACCCAAGACCATCATTTCTGATAGGGATGTTAAATTCACCAGCTATTTCTGGAAAACTCTCTGGCACCTAATGGGGACCCTTCTCAAATTTTCCACGGTCTATCACCCTCAAACTGACGGCCAGACCGAAGTCATTAATAGGAGTCTTGGGAATCTACTCCGTTGTCTTGTTGAGGATCGCCCCGGGAATTGGGATCTCATATTACCCCAGGTAGAGTTTGCATACAACAATTCAGTGAATAGGTCGATAGGGATGAGCCCATTTGAAGCTGTGCATGGGTACAAGCCTAGAAAGCCTACAGATCTCATTCCTTTGCCTCCACATGCTAGAGTGTCTATTAGTGCTGAGTCATTTGCCCAACACATGAAAGAATTGCATGAAGAAATCCGCAAACACATTAAAAAAAGCAATGAGGTGTATAAAAAAATGGCCGATTCCCACCGACGCCACCAGGAGTTTCACGTGGGTGACTATGTGATGGTAAGAACTGAGAGGCTTTTCCCTGGAAATGTTTCCAAACTGAGGTCGCGTGGATCAGGCCCCTTCCAGGTTCTGAGGAGGATTGGCACAAACGCTTACGTGTTGGACCTCCCCGAGGAGTACGCAGTAAGTCCCACATTCAATGTGGCTGACTTGGTGCCATATAGGGGTCCCACGGTGACACCTAGTGAGGAAATTGAGCATGTTCCACCTTCTGAGAGAGCCACCACCCATGAGAGAGTTCTACCAGTCCAGAGGGGCCAACGGAGCAAATAGAGCGGATATTGGATGAACAGGTCACTGTCACCCGGAGCAAAGCATACGAGCGATACTTGGTCAGGTGGAAGGGCCGGCCCCCTTCAGATGATTCATGGGTGAGTAGGGAGGATCTTCAGCAGCTGGACCCCAACCTCCTGGAGCATTACCGTAGTCGAGTGGACCCTTTCTCGACAGAGTCGAGCTCTTCGCAGCCCGAGAGAGTTGATGGGGACATCACCCAGAATTCCCTTTGGCTCGACACCTCTCTCCCTTCCGGAGACAGGTAGTGTGCGACTACACGACTTGATGGGCCCACGGCGACACGGGAGTTTATTTCTGAAGACATATTGATGTATTTTCTTCTTTCTTGAGTCATCTTGATGTACTTGTCTTTATTTTGAGTCATGTCACTAGGTTATCACGTTATCTATCTATGTTTGTTAGGCTAGGGGGTCATATGGGCCCAATTAGATGGGCCTGGCCCATGGGCGCCCTCTTCCTTCCCCCACCCCCTTGCTTATTTGCTTTTAGTATTTTCTCCAGGGACTTTTTGTAAATGTTGGGATCCCTATAAATAGGACCCCAACCCCCCTTGAGATGGTTAATGAATATTTGAATATTTGAGCATAAGTGCACCCTCCCTCTCTCTCTAGCTCTCTCACTCTCTCTCTCTTTCTCAAGGGGGCGAACCCCTCTCTCTCTCTTCCCCCTTCTCTCTCTCTCTCCCTTGGGCGAACCTGCCCTTTCACCTCCCCCTCCCCCTGCCACCTCAGCTGCCACCTCACCCTCCAACCCTTCACCTCCCCTAGACCATTTAATATTCTTCAATTTCCCCCACTTCCCAAGCAACCCTTCCCATTCCCCATACACCTTCTCCACCTCCAAGGCACCCATCCCTCTTCCCCAAGCAGCCCTTCCACTCCCCCACACACTCATTCATATCCCCAAGCATTCAAACCCCCACCCCCACTACCATTTGCGCAACCCCCTCCATCCACTTACCCCCCCCCCCCCTCCTCTTACCTTGGCCGACCACTCCCTTCCCCCCATCTCCTAGCTTCGGCCCCCACTCCCCTCCACCCTCCTGCACCTCCATACCACCTGCTCCGCCCCTCTCATCACCCCCACACATCCCTCCCCCATCTGCAATCACCTCCACCCTTCCCTTCATTGCCAAACTCCAATCCCCCCTTAACCTAACCCCACCACCATCCCATTCATTCGGTCACATCTGCAGGTGGCAGAAGAAGGCCCGTCTTGCAGAAGCTCCCCCGAGTTCATCCGGTGACATCTGAGGGCGTGCCTTACCTTTCTGTAAAGGTCGTTCAGTCCACTACGCAGGCAAAAAATAATCGTACCATTCCGAGTCCGGAGCTGCCCGGGAGAGCCATTCTCCCTCGACTGCACCAAGCTCCATCTGCAGAGCACCAGAGTTCGACCAGAAGCTGAACCACGATTCACAGTGGAGGATTCTGACTGAAGTTCCTTCTTCAAAGTTCTTCCTCCCCCTGTCCCCGACCAGGAGAAAGAAGCAGAGCTACATTCGGCATACGGGAGCCAAAAGTCTAATTTTTTCCCCTCCAGTCGTGCGGGACTGCCTTCTCCAGTCTTCTGCGACCAGCACTCACTCATCGGTCTCCCCCAGGCCACCCCGACCTTCGACGTCCTCCCCACCAGTTTTTCTGCAAAGAGGGTTCATCCACGGTTCCAGAAATTCTGACGGTTCGAGATTCAGAGCTCAGGAGCCCATGGTACAACCTCTGCATCCTACTGCATCAGATCTGAAGCTGTCAACCCCAGATTCCTTCGTCCTGTTCGAGCCTCTGCCGCGGCCAGCGACGACGTTAGAAGAATTCAGTAAAATTCAGAGGCGTCCCAGCTCCTGTTACGAAGAATTCCCTCCTGGTCTCGTCACCGGCGAAATTCTGGAGTAAGAACTACGACTGCAACAGCGGCCGCCTGTCCCCTCTCACAGCAAGCAAGCAGATCCTACGTCGGCTTCCCCTCCTACAACCTCGGCGAGTTTTCCCCTCCCGCCTGGCCGGCTTAGCACCCCTCCCTGCGTGGAGGTAGTGTTTGGATGTAAGCTTGATTTTCCCACCCTTAGTCCAACCCTCCTGCGTGAGGAGTAGTGTTTGTATTAAGCAGCTCAAGCTACATCGGCGCAGTGTGCGGGATCCACACTTCCCCGCTCGCCCACGTCTCTGAACGGGGTTGGTTTCTTCAAACCAACCAGGTGAGCTCTAAACTTTGCTCCATTACTATTTAGTGTCTGTTCATTTAATATCCGTAGACATAGCTCCGTTGTGCATGCGAGCGAGTGCCCGATCCCGGAGCCACTATCTTAGTGTGGTCACCGTGGCTAAAGTGAGAGAGTGGGACCTAGTGCCCCAATTGGCACCGGCCAGCCCCATAAGCGTGGGCTACGTACCCTCGGGAGGGCAACCCTAGCCCAGCTGGCACTCTACCAGCAAGGGTCTTGATCCATCACCTCCCCCTAGCATCAATTAGTCACCCCGGGCTCGCGTGTGTGCGACGGCGATTTGGCCCCGATTTATCAACTTAATTGCTATGTGGTTGTGAATGCGGAATAGGTCCTAAGTTTACATTTGCTTGCTGCATACCCCGTAGTGGTATCACATCAGGTTTCCTAGGATGGGGGAGGTATTGAAGGGAGTTATGGGCCTTGGGAAGATGAAGGGGTGGAAGGTTGAGGTGGCAGCTGAGGTGGCAAGGGGAGGGAAGGTGAAGGGCCAGGTTCGCCCAGGGGAGGGGAGAAGAGAGAGAGTGGGGTTCGCCCCCTAGAGAGAGAGGAAGAGAGAGAGCTAGTGAGGGAGAGAGAGAGGCACTCAAGTGGCAAATTTTCTTCAATATCTCATTAGCTCAAAATGGAGGGTTTGGGGCCCTATTTATAGGGAATCCCCAATTTACAATAAGTCCTTGAAAAATAGATAACTGACACAAGACTAGGGGAAGGAAAATAGGAAGTGGGCCAAGCCCAAGGATTCGGGCCCAGAACCCACATGAAGACTACTAAACATAGGGAAATAAACACGTAACCTAGATACTGGACTCAAATAAAAGCAAATTACATCATAATGACTCAAAATAAAGGTAACAAGTGCACAAAGATGATCCTCAAGGTGCTGCAGCGAGCGGTGAAGTGATGGAGCTCAGGACTGGATCTCGTCGGAGGGGAGGGAGGTCCCGAGCCAGAGGGAATCGTGAGTGATGCCCTCATCAATTCCCCCAGGCCGCGAAGAGCTCGACTCTGTCGAGTAGAGGTCCTCCCTGCTGTGATACTGCTCCAAGAGGTCGGGGTCCAACCGCTGGAGGTCCTCCTGACTCACCCAGGCGTCATCCGAAGGGGGCCGTCCCTTCCACCTGACCAGGTATCGCTCATACGCCTTGCTCCTTGTGTTGGTGACCTGTTCATCTAATATCCGCTCCACTTTATCACGCTGGTTTCTCAAGTTGGGTGGAGCTCTCTGAGGTGTGGGGGCGCTCTCAAGGGGTGGAATAGGCTGGATCTCCTCACTGGGTGTCACCGTGGGGCCCTTGTAGGGTACCAGGTCAGCCACATTGAATGTGGGACTTACTCCGTATTCTTCAGGGAGGTCCAACACATAAGCATTGGTGCCAAGTCGTCTCAGCACCTGGAAGGGGCCGGCTCCACGAGACCTCAACTTAGAGGTATTCCCAGGGAATAGCCTCTTAGTTCTCACCATCACAAAATCACCAGTTTGGAACTCTTGGTGGCGGCGGTGGGAATCAGCTGACTTCTTGTAAATCTCATTGCTCTTGTTGATGTTTTTACGAATATTCTGATGTAACTCTCTAAGGTGTTGTGCAAAAGACTCAGCAGTGATGGATACCCTAGCATGAGGGGGTAGGGGAATGAGATCTGTTGGTTTCCTGGGTTTGTAGCCATGCACAGCTTCGAAGGGACTCATGCCTATGGACCTATTGGTGGAATTATTGTATGCAAACTCGGCTTGAGGCAGAATGAGATCCCAATTTCCAGGGCAGTCCTCAACAAGGCACCGCAGGAGATTCCCTAGGCTCCGATTGACAACTTCGGTCTGGCCATCGGTTTGAGGGTGATAGGCCGTGGAAAATTTAAGCAGGGTCCCCATTAGATGCCAGAGGGTCTTCCAAAAGTAGCTGGTGAATTTGACGTCCCTGTCTGAAATGATGGTTTTGGGCAAGCCATGGAGGCGGACCACCTCATCAAAGAACAGACGGGCCACATGGGAGGCGTCAGAGGTTTTAGAACAGGGAATGAAGTGGGCCATTTTTGAGAATCTGTCCACTACGACATAGATGGAGTCATGTTTCCTCTGGGTCCGAGGTAGCCCTAACACGAAATCCATGCTCAGGTCCTGCCATGGCCGATCCGGGATGGGTATAGGGGTGTATAGGCCTGTGTTCTGTCTGACTTGCTTAGCAGTCGCACATGTGCGACATTGCCCCACGATTTTGGCCACATCCCTTTTGAGACTGGGCCAATAGAACTGTCCTTCAACCAAGGCAATGGTTTTGTGAACCCCAAAGTGCCCCGCCAGGCCTCCTGCATGTAATTCCCAGACTAATAAATCCCGCAGTGAAGTTCTAGGGATGCAAAGTCTATGTCCTTTGAAGATGAATCCGTCCTCTAGGATAAAACCCTGGTGTTCTTGTGGTGAAGGGGTGATTAGGTCGGCATGGACATGTCCAAAGTCGGGACAGTTTGGGTATTCTTCCTTAACCCGATCGAACCCTATTACTTCTACCCGAATGGTAGCTAGCAGGGAGATCCTCCTACTGAGTGCATCAGCAGCACGGTTTTCACTTCCGGCCTTATGTTTGATCACAAATGTGTAGGCCTGGATGTACTCGACCCATCGGGCATGCCGGACATTCAGTTTCTGCTGGGAGTTGAGGTATTTTAGGGCCTCATGGTCGGAGAATATGACAAACTCTTTGGGCAAGAGGTAGTGCCTCCAATGCCGGAGGGATTGCACCACAGCATAAAATTCCTTGTCGTAGGTGGAGTATTTCATCCTGGCATCACACAACTTTTCACTAAAGTATGCTACAGGGTGTCCCTCTTGGTTGAGGATCCCGCCAATTCCTACCCCGGAGGCATCACAAGTCACCTCAAAGACTTTGGAGAATTCAGGGAGGCATCATACTGGGGCTTGGGTCATCCTCTCTTTGAGCTCCTGGAAGGCCCTAGAAGTCGACTTGGTCCATACAAAGGTCCCCTTTTTAAGGCGCTGTGACTGTGCTGAACCCACGGATGAATCTCCAGTAAAAGGTGGCCAATCCATGGAAACTCCTGACCTCATGGAGGGTGCGGGGCTCCGGCCAGTCAATGATAGCTCGGACCTTCTCGGGGTCCATGGATACTCCCTTAGTGGAAACCACATACCCAAGGAAAGTAATGGACTCAGTCAGAAAGTGGCACTTTCCTGGGTTGGCATAGAGACTCTCTTTCCTAAGGACAGTGCAGACTTGCCTAACGTGGTTGAGGTGGGCCCAGCTAGTCTGACTGTAGATAAGGATGTCATCGAAATAAACCACTAGGAAGACTCCTATGTAAGGTCTAAGGACCTCTGTCATGAGACGCATGAGGTACTCGGGGCATTTGAAAGCCCGAAAGGCATCACTAGCCACTCATAGAGCCCATCTTTAGTTTTAAAGGAAGTTTTCCATTCATCCCCTGGCCTTATCCTAACCTGATGGTAGCCACTTTTGAGATCTATTTTGGAAAAAATGGTGGCCCCAGCTAGCATGTCAAGCATATCGTCAAGTCTAGGTATGGGAAACCTATATTTGACTGTGATCTTGTTGATGGCCCTGCTGTCGACACACATTCGCCATGTTCCGTCTTTCTTTGGTGTGAGGAGGGCTGGGACAGCACAAGGACTTTTGCTAAGACGGAGGAAGCGTTTTCTAATGAGTTCCTTTACTTGCCTCCTCAATTCAGCATGCTCAGTGGGGTTGAGGCGATCGTGGGGAAGGTTTGGGAGGGTGGCCCCTGGGACAAGGTCAATAGCATGTTGGACATCCCTCATGGGTGGCAGTTGATCGGGGAGCTCTTCGGGGAACAGATCCTTGAATTCTTCTAAGAGGGGGTGGATTTCCACGGGATGAGGGTTGGAGGGGGTGGGTTCTCCGAGGCATATGACTACAGCGTATACGGGTGTCCCGAGAGCTACCTCTTCCTCGAGTTCTTGTCTAGTGATGAGATGTAGGCCCTTGGTGGGGTTCTCATGGGTGGACGGTTGACTTGTTGGTTGGGTTGGGGGTGATGAGGCCCCTGGGCTTTGAGGTGGTGTAGGGAGAATTCCCTTGGAGAGTGGTTCCTTTCGGGGTGGGGAAGGGTTGAGGCGAATGGTCTTCCCCTCGTGTTCAAAGGTGCATGTGTTCGTTTTCCCATAAATGGTAGCATTAACATCATATATCCAAGGTCTCCCTAGTAGGATGCTTCCTACAGCCATAGGTATGATGTCACACCATATTTGTCCTTGGTAGGATGAAAAGGTGATGGGGATAAGACAACATGTATTGACGGGTAGGGAATGGTTGTTTATCCATGATACCCGATATGGTTTGGGGTGGGGTGTTGGGGTAAGCCCTAGGAGCTTGACGGTGTCCGGGGACACGGCGTTGACACAACTTCCGTTGTCTAGGATGACCTTCCTAACATGGTTTCCGATTTTGATGAAGGTGTGAAAAATGGAAGTCCTCCGCCAGTCGTCCTCTTGAGGTTGGGTAAGGGTGCACCTTATCACCCCTAGGTGGGTGGAGTGGGGGTCATCTTCTACACCTTCCTCAAAGAATTGCTCCTCGTATTCCTCTTCCCACCCTAAAGCAGCCTCGTGTTCCTCAATAGTATTCTCATGGGTTTTCTGGGATGGGGTAGGTCCGCTCTCAATAACAAGGCTTGACAACCCCTTGGAAGGGCATTGAGAGGCTATGTGGCCATAACCATGGCACTGAAAACACTTAACCGTACTACTCCCCGGGGTCTTCCCTTTGGAGGCTTCCTCCGTTCGGGGAGGAGGGTTGGATGGAGTGGCATTTGTGGGGGTAGGATTGGTTGGCTGGGGGTAGGGCCGAGTGGGGGTTCCCCCACTGGGAGGAGGTGTTCTCAACAGGGGAGGGAGGTTGGGTCGGGGTCCCGGGCCCTTGGGGGGGGCAAACCTTGGGTTCCTAGAAAACCTTTCTACATCCTGGGCTATTTGATAGGCGACCTCAAGGCTATGAGCTTCCCTCATGAAAAGTTCCCGTTTGATGTGGGGAAGGAGACCATTCCAAAACCGGGATAAAGTGATGGCTGGCTCTTCGACGACACCACACCTTAAGAGGTATGAGTCAAACTTTTCTATATACTCTTCCACGGTCTTTCCCTCTTGGGTAAGGCTTTGCCACTCGTCAAGGAGGAGTTGGCTATAGGAATTGGGAAGGTATTTGCTTCTGAGTTGGGTTTTCATGTCAAGCCAAGTGTCAATGGGTTCCTCCCGCCTAATCCTCCTTTGACTCTCTACCTTTAACCAATATGTCTTGGCTAGTTTTAGAAGGTGCATCTTGGCCAACCTAACCTTTCTCTCCTCGGACATGGGGTACCAATCAAAGTATTGGTCCATGCCATGCTCCCACTCTTCATAGGCACTTGGGTTATGGGACCCATCAAAATTCGGAGCATCTACCTTGATCATCCTTAAGAGGAAGTCATCCGGATCCTCTCGTGGTCGCCTCTCTTGGTACCGAGGTTGTGGGGCTCTCTCTTGCTCACGATACCACTCATTCTCTAGGTCTTCCCTCTGATGTTCAACCCGCGGAGGAGGAGCCCTGTGGACATGATTCCTAGGTGGGGCCCTAGCTTCTTCTAATCTCTCTAATCGGGTGGAAAAATCATTCATTTGCTCCGTGAGGGCTTGAATGGCAGCCTCAAGTCGATCCGTAGGAGCTTGGGGAGCTTCCCTAGGGATGTTTTGGTTGCCTTGGAAATTGGGATCCATGGGTGGATCGGAAGTAGAAGGATCGGTCCGGTATATGGTACCCCTACGGGTGGATATGCACAAAGACAAGGTGACCGACACGGGATGGTAATGCAATTGCCCTAGGACCTAGGCTTGTAGAGACAAGTCTAAAACTTGCTCTGATACCACTTGATGTGAAACAAATATGCAGCAAGTGAAATGATCCTTAGACTTTATTCGCAATCGCAACAACAAGGTTGGGAGCAACTTGAAAGTCGCCGTCACACCGCGCACACCCGTTTCCCGTGGTGACTCAGGGATGCCGAGTCGAGGCAGTGGAGAAAGCCCCTAGCTGGCTAGAGGACCAGCACCGCTAAGGTTGTCCCTCCCGAGGATAGGAAGCCCACAAACAAGGGCGGCCGGGTGCCTTGGGGGCACTAGGTCACTCGCTCACTATCACCCACAGTGACCACACAAGGGTTGGTGGCTCCGGGGTCGGGCACTCTCTCACCGACCAGCGGATAAATTTTACAGATATGAAATGAACAAGAGTAAGGGAGCAAGGGCAGAGGCTCACCTGGTTGGTTTGAGGAAACCAACCCCGTTCGGAGACGAGGGCGAGCGGGGAAGTGTGGATTCCCCGCACACTGCGCCGATGAAGCTTGACCTATTTATCGGTTACATCCACTACGCCTCACACAGGAGGGTGAACTTGGGGTGGGGGGCTTTGTTGTTACAATCAATTACTACCTCCACACAGGGAGGGGCGTTAAGCCAGCCCGGCGGGGAAGGGAGAGTCGCCGATAAGTCCGAGAGGAGGCCGCTGCCGGATAACCCTGCTTGCTGTGGAAGATGATAGTCAGTCGGTGTCGCGGCCGTAGATTCCGATCAGGAATTTTGCCGATGACGAGACCAGGGGGGTTCTCTTCGGACAATGAACCTGGACTTCCCAGAATTTTACTGATTTCTTCTGATGTCGTCACTGGCCGCGGCGGGGGTCCGAACAGGGCGGCAGGATCTGGGACTGGTAGCTACTAATCTGATGCAGAAGTTGTCCCAATAGCTCCCGGACTCCGAATCATGAGCCATCGGAGTTTCTGGAATCGTGGTCGAGCCTCCTTCGCAGCAGAATTGACGGGGAAGCCAGATGAGGTCGGAGGAGATCGGGGGACCCAAGAAGGTGCTGACAGGTCGTAGCAGACTTGGGGAGGCCGCTTGGAGCAGTCGGAGGAGAATCTCTATAACTCTGTCTCACGGATCCCAAACGTAGTTCCGCTTCCTGATCCTGGAAGAGGACAGGACGTGGAAGAACTTTGATGAAGAGGCCTCGGCCTGGTTCTGCTAGGGTTCGCCGTGGTACAGCTTCCTTTCAGGTTGAGGTACTTGGTGACAGTAACTCGGCAGCAGCTACTTGATACGAATAGTGACTTGCAAAAGTTAGCCCGGCCGCTCCCGAGATCTGAATCATGAGCCGCCAGAGTTTCTGGAACCATGGTCGAGCCCTCTTGGCAGCAAAACTGACGGGGCAGCCGTCTGATGTCCGTACGGATAGGGAGACTCAGAAGAGTGGAGACAGGTCGCTGCAGGTTGTGGGAGGCAGACCCGACCAGCCGAGGGAGAAAAATGAGAACTCCGGCCTCAGGACACCGAACGCAGTTCCGCTTCTTGATCCTGGTAGAGGACTGGAGGAAGAAGAACTTTTCAGAAGGGCTTGTAGTCTGAATCTTCTGCCGTTTGTTGTGGTACAGCTTCAAATCGGGTTCTGGTACTCTGCAGGGGGAGCGTAGCGCAGTCAGGGGAGAACCGCTCTCCCGGACAGCCCCGAACTCGGAATGGGATGAGATCACCTCGCCTGCGAAGCCGACTGGACGACCTTTCGAGAAATGTATGGTACGTCTTCAGAGGCCACTGTATGACTCCGTGACAGCTTCTTCAAGATGAATCTTTCTCTGCCACCCGCAGACTTGGCCAAATGAAAGGTATGGTGGTGGAGCTAGGCTAAAGGGAATGGAGATTTAGCAATGGTGGGAAGGCTGGTGGTGATGGTAGATGGGAGTGGGATGTTTGGGGATGATGAGTGGGGTGGAGCAAGGGATGTGGAGTTCCAAGAGGGTGGAGGGGAGGGGTGAGGGTCGCAGCTATGAGAGGGGGATGGAGGGGTCGGCCAAGGTAAGGGGGGTGAGTAGATGGGGAGGGCTGGTGCGCAAGTTGTGGTGGGATAGGGATTTGATGGCCCTGTGGATATGAATGGATGTGTGGGGAAGTGGAATGGTTGCTTGGGGTAGAGGGAAGGTTGCCTTGGAGGTTGAGAAGTTGTATGGGGAATGGGAAGGGTTGCCTAGGATGGGGGATGTATTGAAGGGAGTTATGGGCCTTGGAAAGATGAAGGGGTGGAAGGTTGAGGTGGCAGCTGAGGTGGCAAGGGGGAGGGAAGGTGAAGGGCCAGGTTCGCCCAGGGGAGGGGAGAAGAGAGAGAGTGGGGTTCGCCTCCTAGAGAGAGAGGAAGAGAGAGAGCTAGTGAGGGAGAGAGAGAGGCACTCAAGTGGCAAATTTTCTTCAATATCTCATTAGCTCAAAATGGAGGGTTTGGGGCCCTATTTATAGGGAATCCCCAATTTACAATAAGTCCTTGCAAAATAGATAACTGACACAAGACTAGAGGAAGGAAAAGAGGAAGTGGGTCAAGCCCAAGGATTCGGGCCCAGAACCCACATGAAGACTACTAAACATAGGGAAATAAACACGTAACCTAGATACTGGACTCAAATAAAAGCAAATTACATCATAATGACTCAAAATAAAGGTAACAAGTGCACAAAGATGATCCTCAAGGTGCTGCAGCGAGCGGTGAAGTGATGGAGCTCAGGACTGGATCTCGTCGGAGGGGAGGGAGGTCCCGAGCCAGAGGGAATCGTCAGTGATGCCCTCATCACCATTTATCCGGCCTATCTCATAGCTTGGGGTACCAAGCTATCTCTTTGTCCGGTGGCTTTATGCCTTATTTACAAGATGTTGGGGGACCTGCACAAGATGCGTCTCCCCAGAAGTCTTCGGACGGTCGGTCCGTTACATTTTTTTAATGCTTGGGTTTGTACCCTGTTCCCGGAGGTGGCTCCTCGGGCGTTACAGGCGGTTCCTCTAGTTCCGCGGACGATAGAGTTTGCAAGCGCCGACCCATCTTTACTAGCAGAGCAACTCTACGCAATTCGGGGCAAATTGGCCCGTATTCCCACGTATTCGCCCAGGGTCCTTCATTTTTGGAGTTTAGCTGCCCACTCTAGCCCGCTGGTGAACAGGACGAGGCAGTGTAAGCTCTTAGAGACTGAGGAGTATATTCATCCGCTTTTCGAGGCCAAATGTACAAGGGCTATTCTTGAGCCAGAGTTGGTTGATTGGGCGCTGGCTATCAGGCCGAGTGTCCTTGTATTCCGCAAGAGCGGCATTCTGTGGTTGGAGCCGTACTACCCGTTCCGCTTCAGTCGGAACTTCGGCTACGACCAGCACATTCCACATTCCTCTTCACAGTTGGCATTGCCCAACAGGCATAGGGCCGGGCAAGTTTCAAATGACGACGCCCGCATATGGTGGGACTTCTTCCATCGCCGGGAGGATGTTTCTTTCAAGGTGCCAACCCCTGCCAGTTTCCCCTGCGTCACGCCTGAATATATCAAGTGGTGGAACGTGCGGACGGGATTTTATAGGAGCTCCCGGCGAGAGTGCTGGGCCGTGGCAGAGCACAGGTTCCTGGATTCCCAGCCAGAGCCGGTTCTTGACATTGAATCTTCTTATTTGAAGAAGTTGAAGTCCTGGACCAATACAGAAGTGAAGGCCTGTCTGGAGGCCCGCAAGGTTGTAAAAGGTCACAAGACGAAAGTTGAACCGAAGCTGCCCCCGATCAACAAAGATGATTATGTGAAAACCCTTCGGGGTTTATGTTGGGTAAGCAGCGAGAGGGTGATTCTTCAGCAACTCCCTTTGCCAGTAGAGGAGCCTATCTCGGCTGTGGCCAACTGGTGTCCCGAGGTGGATAGGTTGTACCCCTATCGGACCTTCATCCGCAAGGAAGATAGGCGGGATGCCTTATACGACAAAACCCCCTGGCTATTTGCGCTTCTTCGGTCGCATGGCCTTTCAGTGGGTGGTCCCAGTGAAGCCATCTTGGACCGACCTCTTCACATCTCTTTCAAATATGCTGACAGATGGGGGCTGGACCATCTGAGCCTGTATTATCTCATGTCTTCTCGTGGTCATGAGGACCTGGCACTGTTGGCCTAGCCGAGTGAAAAGATCAGAGATTTATGCTGGCTTATTCGCGAGGCAGCTTCGAGAGACAAAACGCCATCGCTATATTATTGGCCTCTCTTCCCCTTCTATACGGGGCCGGCAAGTATGTTCCATTTCTTCATTCAGGCCCTTCGGCCAGCTTCTTTTCTTTCATTGTGGTGCATCATTCTCACCTGTGTGCATGTGCAGTCCGACCGACTTCGGAGGAGACCTGGCCCTTTAGAGAGTTGATAATAAAGGCCCAGAAGCCAGCATATTTTGAAGTTCCCAAGCCGGCCCCGACTACGACGCCACTGCCTCCTGGCGATTCGAGAAAGCGGACTCGATCTCAGTTGAGAGAGGCCGTTGGGAAGGCGAAGGTGGCGGTGACCCGAGTGACACGGGTGCGCCGAAAGAAGGCCACAGAAAGAGAATCAGCAACCGTTCTTCCTTCGGTTGTATCCTTCGAAGAGTTTGTGGCCTCTCGGACACAAAGGCCAGAAGCTGAAGGTAAGCTCTTCTTTTCTTCATAGTTCGTTAGTCCACTTTGACTATCTCGGCCAGCTCATGCTGACGATTGCCGACACAGTTGCCGCGGTCGTAGGGCTGGAGGCACCGGTAGATGTTGCGGCTAGGGAAGGGGCAGAGGAAATCCCTACTGCTCCCGTAGAGAGAGATCTGCCTTCTCCAACTCCCAGACAGGAGATGGAAGGTAATTCATAGTTTAATTGCGATGTCACCGTGAATCTTCATGTCTTCAGCCCGCTTGACCTTTTCTCGCCGTAATTTTCAGTTGATATACAACCGTCATTGCTTCCGGGCTCGGAGAGTGCAGAGGAAGCGACTATCCAGGGGCAGGGTGAACCTGTCCTCGAGATACTACCCGCCGTTGCTTCTGGTGTGGAGAGCACGGGGGAAGTTCCTGCTACGGATGATGTTTCCGCCGGCGAGGCTCCTATTCCGATGGTGGAACGTCCCGAAAGAGCAGAGGGGTCCTCTTCCTCTGAGCAGGTAGATTACGGTGGCGGCTCCAGTGATGAGGAGTTCCCACCTGTTGATACAGAGACTGAGGATGTCGGGGCGTCCTCGGCCTATGAAAGCGACCACCTGACTTTTAGCCCGCCCCGGTTATCATGGAGTGGTCTTGGACCGTCAAGCTCACTTATAAGGGGAGAGGCTAGCGCCGGAGAAGTTGCTTTTAGAGATTTAAGCTTAGTACCGGCCGAGGTAAGTACTCATCCATGGTCGGTGTATGCCGCCCTTCCTCCCTTTTCCTTTCAGCCTCTTGATGTATATATATTTCTTGTGCAGACTGAGGTGTTACTGCCAACCATGACGGTGCAGATACCACTCCCGGCTCTAGGCACGGGCCATGCAACTCTCCCATCCATCCTGCGGCCTATTGCGCTGCGATACCCTAAGGACTATGCAGTGGCAATGAGTCCATCTGGACCCGGAGCACTGGTGAGGGTTGATAGTTTGGCAGCAGTTGCAGACTTTCAGCCTTTAGAAGTCACACAAGAGTCAGCTCCGGAGAAGGGTGGCCCCTCCGAAATAGAAGCCGGAGAGATCGTCGAAGAACAGACGTCCCTGGCTCTTGATATTCACGTTGCACCTCCATCCCAGGGGGCAGGCAAGGAAATTGTTGTCATTGAGGATCCAACCACCGTATCGGCCAGCTTGGTTGTTCCCCATAGCAGTGGACTGCAGCTCATGCCATCGTCATCTTCTGGGATGGGCGACGATATCTGGGCCACTGTGGATAGCATAGTGGAATTTGAACTACCCGAGACATCGCCGCTTGGTCTCCAGTTTTCAAGTGACCTCGTGTGGCAGTTCCTAGGGACCCTTCAGTAGACCATAGCGGCCAGCAGAGATTTAACTTATGTCCAGCTGAGGGGCTTGATAGAGCATCTATCCCGCTCGCTGTTGGCCTTTGGTTGCCCCATGGATGACTGGACTCCACGGGTGATCTTGCTCCTGAAGTATGTAAACCGGAGGGAATTTCTAGGCCGGGAGGCCGCTAACCAGTTGGCGGCCGTAACACTGGAGCGGGCTGAATGTCGAACAGCTCTCATTTTCTTGAAAGGGACTGCGGCGAGGATGAGTGACGACGCCGACGCCTCTTTGCAGCGACGAAGCTTTCTCACGGCCCGCATAGTGGAATTACATGCCAAACTCTCAAGGGCAGAGGCTGAGCTTCAGGAGGTAACACACATGGAGATCCAGAGGGTGGAAGAGGCAGAGATGGCTGAGGGACAGGCTGCTTCCCTCGAAGAGAGACTATCCCAGCTGGAGGCCACTGAGTTCAAGCTGCAAGAACTGACCCGTCATCCTTCCCTGGGTATTCGGCGCTGGAGGACATCTTCCGACGCCCTCTGCCGTAGTCCTTTCCTATTTGCCCCCTTTTTGATGAACTTCATGTATTCCGGGGAATGCCCCGCGTAACATGTATCTTTTTATTTCAGAGGAATGAAAAGTCTCTATCTCGCTGTTTGAAAGAAGACTCCATCCTATCGTTATTCTTTTCTTTTCCATTTCCATTCGCCGGTCAATTCTAGTTCGAGTGTGTGAGTCACTAGGGCAGGAGAGCGCTCACGCCTTCAGCAAAGTGGTGAGGTGTTCGCTCCACCGCGTCGTGACTATTCTCGGGACTAATCAGTAACCTATGCAAGTCGAGAGTCCTGAGGACCCCAAAAGGGTATATGGGCGACGAAGACCGCAACAGATATCGAACGACCTTATCGATGGTGACAAGGGTTGAAAAGGGGTAGACGGTCTTGCCGATGATGACAAAAACCGAAAAGGGGTAGCGACCAATCTTGCCGATGGTGACAAGGGTCGAAAAAGGGTAGACGGTCTTTCCGATGGCGACAAGAACCGGATAGGGGTAGCGACCGATCTTGCCGATGGTGACAAGGGTCGAAAAAGGGTAGACGGTCTTGCCGATGGTGACAAGAACCGGATAGGGGTAGCGACCGATCTTACTGATGGTGACAAGGGTCGAAAAAGGGGTAGACGGTCTTACCGATGGTGACAAGAACTGGAAAGGGGTAGCGACCGATCTTGTCGATGGTGACAAGGGTCGAAAAAGGGCAGACGGTCTTGCCGATGGTGACAAGAACCGGATAGGGTAGCGACCGATGTTGCCGATGGTAACAAGGGTCGAAAAAGGGTAGACGGTCTTGCCGATGGTGACAAGAACCGGATAGGGGTAGCGACCGATCTTGCCGATGGTGACAAGGGTCGAAAAGGGGCAGACGGTCTTGCCGATGGTGATAAGAACCGAATAGGGTAGCGACCGATCTTGTCGATGATGACAAGGGTCGAAAAGGGGTAGACGGTCTTGACGATGATGATAAAAACTGGAAAGGGGTAGCGACCGATCTTGTCGATGGTGACAAGGGTCGAAAAAGGGTAGACTGTCATGCCGATGGTGACAAGAACTGGATAGGGGTAGCGACCGATCTTGCCGATGGTCACAAGGGTCGAAAAAGGGTAGACGGTCTTGCCGATGGTGACAAGAATTGGTCTCTGGTTTAGTCTGTCGACACATGTTGAATGTCGAAGCAAAGGACATGGTTTATTAACAAGGATGTAGGATCCGAGTTAAGAGTAGAGGTCGACCGATCTCGCCCAAGATAACGAGGGTCGAACACGGGTTTATTAATCAGCATAGGTTATATGCCGAAACAAAGGTAGGTTTACTAACAGGGACGGAAGGTCCAAGTTAAGGGGTAGAGATCGACCGATCTCACCGATGATGATGAGGGTCGAACACAGGTTTATTCATCAGCATAGGTTATATGCCGAAGCAAAGGTAGGGTTATTAAGAGGGATGTGAAGAGGCGGAATCTCGCGCTGAGTCCTGAGCGGGCTGTGGATCACCAGAAGATGAATCTGCAAGAGAAGGGAAACGTATCAGAGGGCCCAGGGGATCTCCCTGGGGGAAAACCCTCCGATGGCTAAGTCAGTAGAGCGATGGTGGAAGCGATAATGAGGGGAGGAGAGAGCTGATGCGCGAGAATCCTCTCCACCAAGGGTGAAGCGAATCGTGCCCAGGAGCTTAGGGTATGTGAAGGGCTAGTTCATCTTATCATCTTCCGGAGGGTCTCCCTTACTTAAATAGTGCATCACCTTTTAAGAGTCCGGTGAGCTGAGGGCTTCCCGGCGGGAGTTACGTCTTCATCGGGGGCTTTCATGGCCGGATCGTGGGGGCGTTATCCCCTTGGAGTTCGGCAGCTCCCATGACTCTCCCGCTGCCGGAGGACTCTGAACGGCCGCACCTGCAGGTAATCAAGCGGTCTCACCGAGCTACGGGGATGCTAGCTCGTGTCCGAGCGATAGGCATGGCCCGGTGAAGGTGGGGTCGGATGGGTCGGCTGGAGCCGCTTTCTCTCGGTCGAAGAGTGGGCTTTAGACCGGACCTTTCATGCGACCTGACCGTTGTCTCGGACCCTCCGAGCCTAGAAGGCCGCCGGGGAGAGTTGGTTCCTCGAGTCTTTATTTATTGGGCTTTTCTCCCAAAGTGGGCCCTGTGGGCTATCACTTGGGTGGGGCTTCGCCCGGTTGGACCTTGTAGGTCTTGTTGGGCCGCCTTGGTGGTGGGCTGCGGAAATCCCCCTCTCCACTTGTCCCCCTCCTACTCCCGAGCCAAAGGAGGCTCGGATGAGTAGTTTTTCGAGGCTTTGGACCGGCGTGGCTCACGTGGGTGGAATTCCGTTGGCGTTATGTAGCCGCTTATAGCGGTTGCCGAGGCCCGTAATGATGATCCTGACGGATTTGAAACGAAGGGGCCCCCCTTTTTCTCGGAGCACGGAACGGTGCGCCGCCACCCTCAGGGGTATGTATATAGGGGGCGCTGTTCATCGTTCTAGGCTTCCAGGGTTTTAGGCTTTCCTTGCTTCTTGATGCGCCGTGAGAGCACAGCGGAGACGCGGAGCCTTGCGGCGGCGTTTGAAGAGTTGGCGAGGATAACCGCGGAGGCGGTTCGGCAGCTTCCTTCACCCCCGGAGTCTTCAAGCTCGTACGAGGGATCTTCTCCCGATCCGATGGCGGATCAGAGTCCGGAGCTTGTGCCCGTGAGGCGCGATCCCGTCCCCAACTGTAGCGAGTTGGGAGAAGCGGAGGTGCGGAGGCTGGAGCATCGTTTCCGTCTGCCTCTCCGCTATAGCTTTGCTACCGCCACTCCGTACGAGACGAGTCTGGACGACCGCAATGGGCACATTTGCACCTTTCTTTTGGCCTGGAAGAGTGGATTCCGGCTCCCTTTCGATCCTTACGTGCTGCAGCTGCTCACTTTTTTCCGGTTGGCGCCTATCCAGTTGGTGGCCAACTCCTATCTTCTTCTTTCGGCGTTCGGGATTTTGTGCCACCAGCGCGGCATCTTCCCGTCTCTGGACCTTTTCCACTTCTTCTTCGAGTTGAAGGCACATCCATCGGCGGGAAAAGGTTTTTACTTCATCCAGGCGCGGAGGAATAGGAGCTGCATCTCGCTTGCGGCGAAGGACTCCTCGCACAAGGGGTGGAAGACTCAGTCCTTCTGGGTGAAGGCGATGGCGACGGACGAGATCTGGAGATGCCGGACCTCGCCCAATTTTCACCCGAATCTGCCCCCTCGCCAGGAGGAGTTTCCTCCCCACGTGGAGCAGCAGGCTGCCCGTCTGTTGGAGAATCGCCAATCGACCGAGGAGCTAGTGACACCGGAGAACATTGAGCGGTGTCTTCTCCCGCGGTTGACGGCGTCAGGTACAGCTCTTTGAGGTTCTTCTTCTGGGGTGGTAACCCTTTTTTTCTCCTCCTGACCGGGGCTTCCTCTTGTTGCAGACGTGAGGCGGGAGCCTCTGAAGGAGGTGGCCGAGGTCATCGATCTGGGAGAAGACTCGGCAGCCGACGAACCTGATGTCTCGGTGGGTCGCGCTCATGCCCGAGATAAGGGCCAGGGGGCGGCCCCCGAGGGGACTTCTCGGTCGACCGGCCTGAAGCGCAAGGATCCCCTGGTGGGGAAACTGCGGGAGGCCGCGAAGGCCAGGAAGAGGGCCAGGAAAGTCGGTCTTCCTACCGCCGTCGGGGGCGACTCTGGCTCGGCGGCGCTCCCCTCTCGGGGGCAGGATGGGGCCGACCCTTCTGGGCTGACTCTCCCATCTACCGAGCGAGAGGGGGCCGAGGAGACCAGCGGCCCCGTAGAGGGAGGTGATGGGTCGGCTCTCCCCTCTGTAGGGACAGAAGGGGCCGATGCCGGCGTGGCCGACGCTGGGACCGAGAGTTCGGTCGGTGCAGATGGGGGTGTGTCGCAACCCCAAGTGCCGGCAGTTTCTGGTGCCGTTGATCCCGCGGCGCCGGTCGAGGGTGGGGGTTCGCCCGGGGAGGCGTTGCAACCCCAACCGACCGTGATGCGCGGGGCGGTTAGTTCTGCCGCCACAACAGGGCCTTCTGACGGGGCGCCCAGGGTGGAGCGGTCCCCTTTGCCGGAAGCTCTGGTCAGTCTTGGTGTCTCGGGTGATCTGTACCGGATCTGCCGGTCGATCGCCGATAGGACGAGGGGCGGAGAAAAGCGCAGCACTCCTGCCGGGGTCCTTGACATCCTGATGGAGGGCGGCCTGGTTATAGCTCGGATAGCGGCCGTGATGGCAGAAGCGCACGCCCGGATGGAGGCGGAGCGGTCGACGCTCGCCTGGACCCTCGGTGGATGCGAGAGGAAACTAGCTCGGCTCGAGGGGGAGCACGAGGGGCTCCGGCGGGAGTTCCTTGCTCTCAGGGAGTTGCCGCGGTCGAGCCGACGGGAGGCCGAGGTACTGGCCGAGCAGCTGACAAGGGCCCGAGAATCGCTCGAGAGGACGAGCAAGCGTCTAGAAGACGAGCGTCAACGTCACATCGAGCTGGATGGCCTCTGGGAGCTTGAGCGCGGCGAGCTGCACGATCGGGCGGAGGACGCAGAGCGCCTTCGCGCCGAGGCCGAGGCGGACCGAGCTCGGGCGGAGGGTCGGATGACCGAGGCCGAGCGGAAGATGACCGAGCTGGAGGAGCGTCTGGTGAGAGCGGAAGAGTGTGCGGCCGAGGCGGAGCGGGCTCGGGACGGACAGGTCGAGGCGGAGGCGATCGAGCGCTATAAAGGCTCGGAAGCTTACTCGGCCGACCTGATTGCTGCCGCCCTACCCTACTATGAGGTAGCTCTCCGCCGGGGTGCTCGAAAGGGGTTCAAGCAGGGCTATCGCCGAGCGATGAACTATGCTAATGAGCACCTGGCCGGAGGTGACTTTCCTTACGGCCAGCGTTATGACTCGGACGAGTCAGATTCCAGCTCCTCATCTTCGGCCGGGGAGGCACCGGAGGAGTCGCCCCCTGCGGGGTCACCAGCTCCGGAGGCCTCGGGAGGGCTCGCGACCGGGACAGTTCTCGCACAAGCGAGGTCAGTGTCCAGGCCGGCCGTCGCCGAGGGTACCGGGGGTGACGCGTCCCCTACTGCTGTTCCCGAGCTTCGAAATGGGCCCGAGGCCTGATGTAACTTTATTTTGCCCCTTCTCCTTTTTGTCCGTCTTCCTTGCTGTAAGAGGCTTTTATGGGAGGCAATAAATAACTTACTTTATTTGATCGCTATCTTTGTTGTGATTTGGTTGGCGTATCGTGGCAGTTGGAAAGTGCCGATATTTTTTGCGCCGTTTTCGCATGTCGATTCGGGAGACTTCTGGCGGGCGTCCTTCCGTATTACCATGCTTTGAAAGGCGAGGTGCTTCGCGAATCCCGCTAGGGCGGGGGGCAGGGATTTCGAGGTGACCTTCCAGGGAGGTCCTGTAGCGTGTTTTCGAGGGGGGAGTCTTTTAAGGCGCGTGGCCTCCCTTGGCCTATAAAAAGGACCGAAGGGTGCTCCTTCTCTCTTAACACTTAGGACTTTCGCCGGCGGTCTGCTCTTTTTCCCTCGTCTTCGCTTTGCGTTGCGCCACCGCGATCGGAGCATGGAGGACCCTTCAGAAGGTGATGCTGCAGACGACGGGGAGCGGCCGGTCCAGATGTCCTGGAATATCGGTCGGGTCCCACGGTCGCCGCGCGTGCATGAGACGGGTCCGACGGTCGCCGCGCGGATCGGGAGAGGGCTTCGACGTGCGGGGGCACGCCGTTTTCGTCCTCTTGGCTCCGGCGAGGCTTCCGGGCGGACGCCGAGATGGAGGGCGGATGGGGGAGTTAGGGATGCCGGCCGCCATTCCCCTCCGTGGGAGGGGAGGAGGCGGCTCCAGTCCCTTCCTTACCCCCGTGCGCTGCCTCTTTCTCTCTCTTTTGTTCTTCAGTTCTTTCACTCTTCGGGGGCTGCTTGCTTTCTGTTCGCCTCCAAAGAGTTGGCAGTTTGGAAGAAAGGGGACCTTCGCGGCGTGCCCTTTTTCCAGGTTGTTGCCAACTTGGAAGGTAGCCTTCCTTGCGTGAAAGGTGGCCTTCTCCTTGCCGTCCCTCTGTCACCTTTGTCACGGACCACCCGAGCCAACTGGGTCGACCATCTCTTGTCCGAGCCAGTTTCTACGCGAGGCAGAGTCAGTGGCTGGATGCGAGAAGGTCAAGATCGGTTCGACCGGGCGATGGCCGTTTGCTGCAGTGCCAGATGGATTTTCACTTTTTGTTATGTAATGTATTGGCAGTTACCTTTCTGATGTACCAACAGTTATCTTGAATGAATGCGAAAGATAAGGGGGTTTATTTTACCCAATTTGTTGATACAGTATTCAGAAATAAAATCTGCGTAGTGTGGTTGCGTTCCATGTCCGGGGAATGGGTTCCCCTTCCATTGTGGCTAACCTGTACGTACCTTTCCCGAGCGTCTCGATCACTCGGTAGGGGCCTTCCCAGTTGGGGATAGCTTGCCCGCCGCCTCTAGTGGTCGAGAGGCTTCTGCCTTTCTGAGGACGAAGTCCCCTGGTCGGAATTGTCTACCTCGGACCCTGGCGTTGTAGTACCGAGTGAGGCGGCGCTGGTACTCCGTAGCTCGGACGTTCGCGATCTCTCGGAGTTCGTCTGCCAGGTCGAGGTTCTCGAGCAGCTTCTGCTCGTTTGCCTCGGGCACAAAGCTGATCACTCGGAGAGACGGATTGGCGATTTCCAATGGAACGACGGCTTCGGTGCCATATACCAGTTGAAAAGGGGTCTCACCGGTTGCCGTTCTGGGGGTCGTTCGGTGCGACTATAGTACGCTAGGCAGTTCCTCGAGCCAGCTACCCTTAGCCTTGCCGAGTCTGGATTTTATGCCTTTCAAGATTGTCTTGTTGGCATTTTCAACCAGCCCGTTGGCCTGAGGGTGGGCGACCGAAGTGAAGTGGTTGCGGATATTTAGGTCGGCGCATCTATCTCGGAAGTATCGAGAGTCGAATTGCCACCCGTTATCGCTCACTATCACTCGAGGGACGCCAAAGCGACAAATGATCGATTTCCATACGAAACCCCAGACGACTGTCTCGGTGATCCTCGCTGTTGCTTCAGCCTCGATCCACTTGGTGAAGTAGTCGATGGCGACGATGATGAACTTCTTCTGGGATTGAGCCGTTGGGAATGGCCCAAGGATGTCGATCTCCCACCAAGCGAAAGGGTAGGGCTCGGTAAGGGTGACAAGTTCCGTGGCCGGCTGGTGGACCAGATGGTCGAACCGCTGGCAACGGTCGCAATGTTGTACGTAAGCCGTGCAGTCGCGCTGGAGGGTCGGCCACCAGTATCCTTGCCTTAGTAGGATTCTGGCCAGCGACCGACCTCCTGAATGTGCTCCGCACAGGCCTCGATGAATCTCCTCAATAGCTTGGCTCGCTTCGTCGGGGCCGAGGCACTTCAGAAGGGGCCCGGAGAACGATCTTCGGTAGAGGGCGCTGTCGAGGATGACGAAGCGCCGAGCTTGGTACTTCATCCGGCGGGCTTCTCGAGAGTCGGAGGGTTCCTGGGAGTCTCGTGGCCAGGAGAGGTAGGGGGAGCGCCAGTCGTCGGGAGTGGCCGAGTCAATGGCGAGGAGCTCCGAGTCTATGCTCGGGCGCTCTAGCTCTTCTAGGAGGACCGATCGTGTACCTTCCGGGTCTAGGGAGGAGGCCAGTCGGGAGAGGGCGTCCGCCCGAGAATTTTGCTCCCGAGCTATTCGGACTACCTCGAACTCCACGAACTGCTGGGCCAGGCTCCGGACCAACTGGAGGTATTTGATCATAGGTGCCTCCCGAGCTTCGTACTCGCCGCTGACCTGGCTTGCGACCAGCTGGGAGTCGGTGTGGATCCTGACTCGCTCAGCCCCCAACCGTCGGGCCATGCGGGCCCCCGAGATAAGGGCCTCGTACTCGGAAGCATTGTTGGACATCGGAAAGTTGAACTTTAGGGCGTACTGCAACTCTATTCCTTCGGGGGACCTTAGGAGGATCCCGGCGCCGCTACCGACCGAGTTGGACGATCCATCGACGAACAGCTCCCAGGTTGGCCCGGTTGCTGTCGGAGGCCTGTCCTCGACTGGAACGGTGCTCTCGGCGATGAAGTCGGCGAGCGCTTTTCCCTTGATAGCTGATCGTGGCCGATACGAGATGTCGTATGCCCCGAGCATGATGGCCCATTTGACGAGTCGCCCCGAGGCCTCGGGGTGGGCCAGAATCTTCTTCAGTGGCTCGCCGGTCAGCACGGTGATGGGATGCCCCTGGAAGTAGGGTCGGAGGCGCTTTGCGGAGGTAACCAACGCTAGCACGAGTTTCTCGGTTGCGGGGTACCTCTGCTCGGCCTCGCCGAGCACCTTGCTGGTGTAGTAGACCGGCCTCTCGACTCCCGAGTCATTCCTGACTAGGACCGAGCTGACCGTTGATGGCGTTGCCGAGAGATAGAGCAGCAAAACCTCGCCTGCAACGGGCTTGGAGAGCACCGGGGGTGAAGCTAGGAGCTCCTTGAGCTTGGCGAACGCTGTCTGGCATTCCCCGTCCCATACGAACGTAGCAGACGCTATTTTAGGCCCCCTCATTAGCTTGAAGAAGGGCAAGCATCGTTCGGCCGCACGGGACAGGAAACGACTGAGAGCGGCAACACACCCCGTCAGACGCTGGACGTCTTTGATGCACGTGGGCGGGCGCATGTCCAGGATGGCCTGGACCTTGTCAGGGTTTGCTTCGATCCCCCGCTGAGTGACCAGGAAACCCAGGAACTTCCCAGATCTTACTCCAAAGGCACACTTGGCGGGGTTGAGCTTCATGCTGTACTTCATGAGGGTGCCGAAAGTCTCGGCCAGGTCGGTGAGGTGGTCTTGGACCCTCGGGGTCTTGACAAGCATGTCGTCGATGTAGGCCTCGACGTTCCGACCTAACTGTCCCTCGAACATATGGTTGACCAGTCGCTGGTATGTGGCTCCAGCATTCTTCAATCCGAAAGGCATCCGGGTGTAGCAGTACACGCCGTAGTCAGTGATGCAGGCGGTCTCCTCGACATCTTCAGGGCTCATTCGGATCTGATGATAACCCGAATAGGCATCCAGGAAATTGAGTATCTCGTTGCCAGAGGTTGAGTCAACCAGTTGGTCGATGCTCGGCAGCGGATAGCAGTCCTTGGGGGTGGCCTTGTTCATATCGATGAAGTCTACGCACATTCGCCACTTGCCGGTGGTCTTCGGCACCAGGACGACGTTGGCTAGCCACGTTGGGTATAGGACCGGTCTGAAAAGACCAGTTTCTTGTCCCTTGGTGACCTGCGCCTTGATGATCGCCTGTTTCTCGGGCGCATGCTTCCTCCTCCGCTGCTGTACGGGCCTCACGGTGGCGTCGAGGTTAAGCTTGTGCATCACAGTTTCCTCTGGTATACCAGGGAGTTGATCGTCGGACCAAGCGAAGACCCGGACGTACCCAGAAAGAAACTCCTTGTATTGCTGCTGTTCCTTCGGTGGTAGGTCGGAACCGATCCTCACTCCAAGGGCCGGGTCGTCGTTCAGGAATACCGTTAATAATTCGCCACCGTGCTCGGCGGTTACGGTTTTTCCTTCGACTCCCCTGGGGCCCTTATCCTTCCCGTCTGGCCTTGAGGCTTCCACCGAGATATTGTAGCACCTTCTAGCCGTGGCCTGGTTACCTCGGACTTCCCCCAACCCGTTTTTGGTGGGAAACTTCATTTTTTGGTGATAGGTAGATGGTACGGCCTTTATTCGGCTGAGAATTTTTCGGCCGAAAATGGCGTTGTACGCTATCATACCTTTAATCACTATGAAGTCCACTATGACCGTAACGGTTTTGGGTGGGGTGCCGATAGTGACCGGTAGGCTTAGGGCTCCCTCGGGGTAGGTGGCCAGGCCATTAAACCCGCATAGGGGTGTTCGGATCGGGCGGAGCTTGGATGGGTCTTCCCCCATCTTGAGAAAACAGTCATAAGATAATACATCGGGGGCGCTCCCATTATCAACCAAAATCCTGTCTACATTACAGTGATTTATCGTGGCCGAGATAACGAGGGCATCGTCATGCGGGGTGCTCAGCCCTTCCAGGTCTTGGTCGGAGAAGACTATGACCTGGGGCTCCATTGGCGGGCCTTTGGGGGGCTCTAAGGCTCGGCTGGCCCGCTCAGCATGACGTTTCCTTCCTCGGCTGGTGTCGCCTCCCGATGCTGCTCCTCCGGAGATGACGTTGATGTGGACCCCTCGGGGGGCGTTGTCGATCTCCTCTGCGGCGTCTCGATCTTCTTTGTGCCCGGTTGTGAACCGGGCTAGATGCCCCAGATGGATGAGGCGCTCGATCTCGTCCTGGAGCTGATGGCAATCTCCGGTGTGGTGCCCGTGGTCGCCGTGGAACAGGCAATGCCTGTCCCGCTTGCGGTTCTTCGACCTCATCAGCTCGGGCTGGCGGAGAAGTCCTGAGTCTTTGATGTCTTCATAGACCTCGTAGACTGGTGCGGTCAAGGGGGTATACCGCTCGTACTTTCTCTTGCACTCTCCTTCTCGATCGTGCTTCTTACTCGAGCCAGGGTTTGGCTCGGAGGTCTGCTTTTTGTCCCCCTCCCGACCCGAGCCGGTTGTGTCTCGGCAGGCGCTGAGTACCTCTTCGCACTCGGCGTGGCGCAGTGCCAGAGTCACTAGCTTGGCAAGGGTCGAGGGAGGGTGGAGGACAAGCTCGCGGCGGAGATTCTCGTCCCGGGTGCCCCCGGTCAGTGCGGTTGTGGCTGAGGCCACATCCAGGCGGGGGATCCTAAGGGCTTCCGATTTAAATCGGTGGACGTAAGTCCGGAGCCTCTCCCCTTGCGCCTGTTTGAGAGCCAGGAGCCCCGCTACTGACCTTGGGGGGGCGCTACCGGCGAAGCTCTCCTTGAAAATTCGCCCGAACTGCCTGAAGTCTCGGATGGACCCCGGGGCGAGGGCTCGGAACCATGCCTGAGCGCCCTGGACCAGGGTGGCCGCGAAGGCTCGGCATTTGATGGGATCCGGCGTTCCATGCAGGGTCACCAGGGCGTCGAAGCTGTCGTAGTGGTCGGCTGGGTCGCCCTGGCCGTCGTAGAGCTTGAAGGTTGGGATGGAGGCTCTAGGAGAGACCTCTGCCTTCAAGATGTACTCGGAGAAAGGGGATTTTTCCTCGTCCTCCGGGAAAGAGGTCTTCTGCAGGGCGCGGAGAGCGCGCTCTTGCTCTGCGAACCGTCTTTCAAAATCTCGTAGCCGGAGAGATAGCTCCGGCTGTGGCCGTGCCGTGGGGCTGGGGGGGGCGTCATGGCGATCTCCCGGAGCACTGGTGCTCGGGTGCGGCGGCTTCGCCCCCTGCTTCCCTTTCCTCGGCGTGGAGGAAGCCTCTTGCTCCGCAGGCGGAGCTTGCGAGGGTCCTCCGACGTCGTTGCGGAGGAGCTGTCGGCCGCGGAGGGTGAAGCGGCCTCCGGCGGTGTGCTGCGTTGCACTCCTTCGAGGGGGACTTCCTGACGGGGCGCGGGACCTTGCGTCTCGGGCCGCCTGGGCCCTCATGAGCTCTACGAGGACGTCCATCTTCTCGTTGAGGGCTTGGAAGGCGTTGGCGCCGCCGTCGAGGGGTGCCCCTGTCTCCGCCGGGGGGGGTGGTGGCCTGTTGGCGGGGATGCTGGCGTTGGAGGGGGGGCTCTGCGAGACCCTAGAGGGGACGCCTCCCACTGCCACAGCCTTACCTGCCCCGCCGGCGGATCTCCTCCCTGAGTTTTTTCTCACCATCTTGACTCTTCGTGCGTTTCCCACAGACGGCGCCAGATGAAGAGGCGGAATCTCGCGCTGAGTCCTGAGCGGGCTGTGGATCACCAGAAGATGAATCTGCAAGAGAAGGGAAACATATCAGAGGGCCCAGGGGATCTCCCTGGGGGAAAATCCTCCGATGGCTAAGTCAGTAGAGCGATGGTGGAAGCGATAATGAGGGGAGGAGAGAGCTGATCCGCGAGAATCCTCTCCACCAAGGGTAAAGCGAATCGTGCCCAGGAGCTTAGGGTATGTGAAGGGCTAGTTCATCTTACCATCTTCCGGAGGGTCTCCCTTACTTAAATAGTGCATCGCCTTTTAAGAGTCCGGTGAGCTGAGGGCTTCCCGGCGGGAGTTACGTCTTCATCGGGGGCTTTCATGGCCGGATCGTGGGGGCATTATCCCCTTGGCGTTCGGCAGCTCCCATGACTCTCCCGCTGCCGGAGGACTCTGAACGGCCGCACCTGCAGGTAATCAAGCGGTCTCACCGATCTACGGGGATGCTAGCTCGTGTCCGAGCGATAGGCATGGCCCGGCGAAGGTGGGGTCGGATGGGTCGGCTGGAGCCTCTTTCTCTCGGTCGGAGAGTGGGCTTTAGACCGGACCTTTCATGCGACCTGACTGTTGTCTCGGACCCTCCGAGCCTAGAAGGCCGCCGGGGAGAGTTGGTTCCTCGAGTCTTTATTTATTGGGCTTTTCTCCCAAAGTGGGCCCTGTGGGCTATCACTTGGGTGGGGCTTCGCCCGGTTGGACCTTGTAGGTCTTGTTGGGCCGCCTTGGTGGTGGGCTGCGGAAATCCCCCTCTCCAGGATGGAAGGTCCAAGTTAAGGGGTAGAGATCGACCAATCTCGTCGATGATGACGAGGGTCGAACACAGCTTTATTCATCAGCATAGGTTATATGTCGAAGCAAAGGTAGGATTACTAACAGGGATGGAAGGTCCAAGTTAAGGGGTAGAGATCGACCGATCTCGCCGATGATGACGAGGGTCGAACACAGGTTTATTCATCAGCATATGTTATATGCCGAAGTAAAGGTAGGATTACTAACAGGGACGGAAGGTCCAAGTTAAGGGGTAGAGATCGACCGATCTCGCCGATGATGACGAGGGTCGAACATAGGTTTATTCATCAGCATAGGTTATATGCCGAAGCAAAGGTAGGGTTATTAACAGGGACGGAAGGTCAAAGTTAAGGGTAGAGATCGACCGATCTCGCCGATGATGACGAGGGTCAAACATGGGTTTGTTCCAAGGATTTTTGGGACTTTTGATGATTGTCCCTTGTGGAGTTTCATTGGGTGGAGAAAGGAATTTGAAAATTACCACTTTACTGACCTAAGCGCCCTTTCGGGTTTTCGCCAAGGCCAGCCCCCTCTTGCTTTTGCCCACGCGCCCTCTCGGGTTTTCACGTGGCGGGATACCCGATTTTACCTGTAGGGCCCTTTCGGGTTTTCGCCACAGCTGGGTTATAGCCATTTTTGCACTCGTCCTAATATAGGTGCAAGTCTGGCGGGTATCTCTATTTTTAACCCCATTTTTATTTTCTTTTCTTCTTTATTTCTATGAAGGGTGGCAGGTCGAAGCATGATATCCGACCCGTGGTTGACAATAGACGGCTGTTGACCGGAGCACCGGGCCTTGTGCCGAACAGAGCGGTATATTCGTTAGCAAGGGTTGAATGCTAACGCAAAGGAATGACCTTTCGCCGATTCGGACGTAAGGCCCGCAACGGCCATATGGTGTATTCTTTTGAGAGCTCGGCCATGGCGGAGTGCCACTAGACAAAGGAAAGGTAGCTCGATCAGAGTGGAATGCCACTAGACCAAGATAAGGGTAGCTCGATCGGGGCGGAATGCCACCGGACCAAGGAGAGGTAGCTTGGCTAGGGCGGAATGCCACTGGACCAAGGTAAGGGTAGCTTGGCTAGGGCGGAATGCCACTAGACCAAGATAAGGGTAGCTCGATCAGGGCGGAATGCCACTAGACCAAGATAAGGGTAGCTCGATCGGGGCGGAATGTCACCGGACCAAGGAGAGGTAGCTTGATCAGGGCGGAATGCCACTAGACCAAGGTAAGGGTAGCTTGGCTAGGGCGGAATGTCACTAGACCAAGATAAGGGTAGCTCGATCGGGGCGGAATGCCACTAGACCAAGATAAGGGTAGCTCGATCGGGGCGGAGTGCCACTAGACCAAGATAAGGGTAGCTCGATCGGGGCGGAATGCCACTAGACCAAGGAGAGGTAGCTCGATCAGGGCGGAGTGCCACTAGACCAAGATAAGGGTAGCTCGGCTAGGGCGGAGTGCCACTAGACCAAGGTAAGGGTAGCTCGATCAGGGCGGAGTGCCACTGGACCAAGATAAGGGTAGGTCGGCCAGGGCGGAATGCCACTGGACCAAGATAAGGGTAGGTCGGCTAGGGCGGAATGCCACTAGACCAAGGTAAGGGTAGCTCAGCTAGGGCGGAATGCCACTAAACCAAGATAAGGGTAGTTTGATCAGGGCGGGGTGCCATTAGACCAAGGAGAGGTAGCTCGATCAGGGAGGAGTGCCACTGGACCAAGGTATGGGTAGCTTGATCAGGGCAGAATACCATTGGATCAAGGAAAGGTAGCTCGGCTAGGGCGGAATGTCACTAAACCAAGATAAGGGTAGCTTGATCAGGGCGGGGTGCCATTGGACCAGAGTGAGGTAGCTCGATCAGGGCGGAGTGCCACTGGACCAAGGTATGGGTAGCTTGATCAGGGCAGAATGCCACTGGATCATGGAAAGGTAGCTCGGCTAGGGCAGAATGCCACTAGACCAAGATAAGGTTATTCCGACCGATCACTCGGGGAATGTCGGTTGCGCCACATGATACCGCTTTATATGCTTTCCGTTGATGGGAGATAACTGGATGACTCATTTGTGGTCTACCAGAACGTAGGCACCCCCTTCATATACTCGGCGGATGATATATGGTCCGACCCAGTTTTCGACCTACTTCCCTTTGGGGTTGGAGGCCATCACTTCTCTTCTTTTGACCATCACCAGGTCTCCTTTCTTGAATTCTCGACCCTTGACCAGCTTGTCAAAAGCACGGGCCATGGGAGCTTGGTAGAGTTGCATCTTTTGCTGTACCTGGAGGCATTTTCCTTCGAGCTCAGCGAGCTCTTCTAATCTTCTCTCTGCATTGGTTTGTTCACCGCTGACTAGTCCATGGTGGATGGCGACTCGCAGCGAAGGAACTTCCAGTTCAATCGGCACCACAGCCTCTGACCCATAGACAAGGGAGAAAGGTGAACAGCCGGTTGGGGTTTTGTAGACAGTACGATAGGCCCAGAGTGCTTCGTACATCCTTTCTTCCCAATCTTTTTTATTAGACTTGATAGTCTTCTCATGGGGACATCACCCAGCGTTCCCTCTGGCTAGACACCCCTCTCCCTTCTGGAGACGGGTAGGCTGCGACTGCACGACTTGATGGGTCCTCGACGACATTAGAGTTTATTACTATGGACATCTTGATGTATTTTCCCTTTTCTTGAGTCCTTTTGATGTATTTTGAGTCATGTCCTAGGTGCTCATATTAGTGGATCAACATATTGGGCTTGTTTGGCTTTGTGGCCCATCTAGAGGAGCTAGGCCCATGAGCACCCCTTCTTGCACCTTGGTTATCTGTCTTTTGTTCTTTTCTCAGGGGCTTTTGTACAAAGTTGGGATCCTTATATATAGGACCCCAACTCCCACTTGAGAAGGGTAATGAATTATTGAGTATTTTGAGCATAAGTGCATCTCCCCCCTCTCTCTCTAGCTTTCTCACTCTCTCTCTCTCTCTCTCTTCAGGGGGCGGACCCCTTCTCTCTCATCCTCTCTCTCTCCCTAGGGCGCACCTGCCCCTTCACCTTCCCCACTTGCCACATCAGCAGCCACCTCAGCCCCCACCCTTTCACATCCCCTAGGTCCATAACTCCCATTAACACTTCCACATTCCAAGTGACTCTTCCAATCCCCCACACACCTTCCCCACCTCCAAGGCAACCATCCCTCTCCCCCAAGCAACCCCTCCACTTCCCCACATATCCTTTCATATCCCCAAGCAATCAAACCCCCCCCCCCCCCACTTCAAACTTGCGCACCCCCCTCCACCCACTCACCTCCCCACTTGCCTTGGCCGACCCCCTCATTCCCCTCTCACCTAGCCGCGGCCTCCTCTCCTCTCCCCCTCTTGGACCTCCATATCCCCAGCTCCATTCCTCTCCACACCCTTACACTCCCTCTCCCATCGACCCTCCACCCCACCATCTCCAATATTGCCAATCCCCATCCCTACCCCTAGTTCCACCACCATCCCTTCTCTTCATCTTGATCAGTCTGCTGATGGCAGAAAAGGGTTGCGACTAGCAGAAGTGTCTCCGGAGTCATAAAGCTACATCCAGAGGCGTGGCCTACATCGACGGAAAGGTCTGCGAGTCCCCTTCACAAGCAAGGTGGAATCATCCTGTTCCGAGTTCGTGGCCAACCGGGAGAGCTGTTCTACCACGACTGCGCCAGACATCCTCTGCAGAGAGCCTGAGCCCGATTGGAAGCAGCTTCACGACCAACAGCGAAGGAACCCGACAGATAGTTCTTCAACAAAGTTCTTCCTTCCCCTGTCCCCGATCAGGAGCAAGAAACGGGACCTCGTTCGGCATCCAGGAATCAGAGTTCCGAATTTTCTCCCTCAGTCGCGCGGGTCTGCCTCCTGCTGTCTGCAGCGACCAGTGACTGATCGTCGGCGTCCCCCAGTCCACCCCGACTTTAGAAAGAGTTGCCGTCAGTTTTTCTGTGCAGAGTCTTCTTTCCCGATTCCGGAAACTCCGACGGTTCGTAATTCGGCATCCGGGAGCATCTGTGGCAACCTCTGCATCCTACTGCTTCAGACCTGAAGCCGTCAGCATCAGAATCTCTCGTCCTGTTCGAGCCTCCGCCGCGGCCAGCGACGACGCCAGAAGAATTCTCTAAAATTCAGAGGTGTCCCCGTCCCTGTTACGAAGAATTCCCCCTTGGTCTCGTCGCCGGAAAAATTCCTGAGGACGAACTACGACTGCGGCAGTGGCGACCTGTTCCCTCTCACAGCAAGTGAACAGAACCTTCGACGGCTTCCACTCCTTCATCGTTGGCAAGTTTTCCCCTTCCGCCTGGCCGGCCTAGCGCCCCTCCCTGTGTGGAGGTAGTGTTTGATGTAAGTTTGATTTCCCCACCCCTAATCCAACCCTCCTGCGTGAGGAGTAGTTCATGTACTAAGCAGCTCAAGCGACATCGGCGCAGTGTGCGGGATCCACACTTCCCCGCTCGCCCTCGTCTCCGAACGGGGTTGGTTTCTTCAAACCAACCAGGTGAGCTCTAAACTTTGCTCCATTATTCTTAGTGCCTGTTTGTGTAATATCCGTAGACATAGCCCCGTTGTGCATGCGAGCGAGTGTCCGATCCCGGTCCCACCTTCATAGTGTGGTCATCGTGGTTAAAGTGAGCGAGTGGGACCTAGTGCCCCAATTGGCACCGGCCAGCCCCATAAGCGTGGGCTACGTACCTTCGGGAGGGCAACCCTAGCCCTACTGGCACTCTACCAGCAAGGGTCTTGATCCATCACCTCCCCCTAGCATCCTATAGTCACCCCTGGCTCACGTGTGTGCGACGGCGTTTTGGTCCCGATTTATCAACTTAATTGTTATGTGATTGTGAATGCGGAATAGGTCCTAAGTTTACTTTTGGCTTGCTGCATACCCCGTAGTGGTGTCACATCAACTTGGTATCAGAGTAAGTTTTAGACTTGTCTCTACGAGTCTAGTCCATGGGCACGCTTGCATTAGAGTCCCCGACAGACCGTCCCATGCATTGTCCACCACCCACTATCAATGAGTCTACGGACCAAATGATCCCACTCCCAATCATATCCCTTGCATACCTACCTAATGGAGAGCCTACGGAAATCGATTTTATTGACTTGGAGTCTGATAATTGGGTATCCCCCGATATCGTAGCCTCTCTTTCTAGGACCGGACAAATTGTGCATGATGGAGACCAAGTCTTCGTTGAATTCCATAAAAGGTTTGGGAAGACCACATACTGTGATGGAGCTTGGTGTCAAATTGGCACTTTGGCGGGCCCTTGCATAATCCTAGGTAGGAGATGGTTAGATGAAAGGAATACCAACATTGACCCGACACGTCGGACTTGCCTAGTGCATCCGCCACACCTTCCGGGAGCCTTCCGATTCAACAACACCCATGTCCTCTCCCATCCACCGGAGTCCTCTCCTTGTTCACCACCCCGTGTGCATCACACACCGGCTAGCAACACCCCATCATCAAAAGACCTTCCCACCCCATTGGCTTTAGAAGAAGTAGTTACCCCTACCCAAGGGGAACTTGAGGAGGTGACCGAAGACCATGAGGCTCCCCTAGATTGGGAAGAAGAATATGCGGCACAATGCCAAGAGTCGGGTCGAGGGGAACCTGACCCCATCAACCTACTACCACCCCAACCCACAATTTCCCATGAAACCCATACTCCACACTGCCCCTTAGCCCCTATCACTACCCTCCAACTTTCCCCTGTAAGGGACACTCCACCCATGACTGGCCAACCCAAGCCACCCCACCCAACCCATCTTCCACTGTCAACCACAACCCTACCCCAACCTAGGCCTCCACTTCTTCCCCTACCGATCCTGAACCAAATTTCCCTTTACCTTCCACCCCGGGGGTACCATACACCTACCCTCATCACTCCACCTTCAAAAGACCATCTCACCTCCTTGGTAGAGGAACCCATGACTCCCACACCCGACATCATAGTGGTGGACACCCTAGAACCACTCCCCACCTTGGAGGAAACCCTTTCCCAAACCAAGGAAAGAACTTCACCTTTTACACCACCCTCTCTAAATAGGAGTGAACTTTTCATAAGTGAGCCCCTGGCTAAATGGTTAGAGGAAAATCCGGTTCACCCTATCTTGCCCCATGTCAACCCTCCCATGGAACGACACCTCCCCATAGTACCCTTCTCCACCTATCACACTACCATCCAATCCTCTTACCAAGTGGAAACTCTAGGAGACCTCCTACAAGGCCTAGCATGGCAAGTGGAGTTGACGGCTATGTTGAACCCTATGGTCGACCAACCTAGGAGCCTTGGTCTTCTACACCCATGTGTCGGGTCTATCACTTCGGTTTACACTGTTGGTTGCTACATTAGCGACCTCCTTCTCTTTTTTCCCACACCCGATGAGCCCGAGGCCATCCTTAAATTGGAACTCCTCATTTCAGGAAGAAAACCCAGCCATCCCCTCAAGGCTAACCCACCCACCAACAACTTTTGCCCAAAAATCTCAATAGAGGTGAATAACTCCCCACCACATGTGGACCTAGAGTTTCTTGGTAACCCATACCATGACACCAACATTTGGATATAACACCAACATTTGGATATAACATTCGATCCCTTCCTATACCCACCCACCTTACTTAACACCAACATTTTCCTACCACAACCTACCATGATGAGTCAAAACTACCTCTCCCGAGACCATGAGGATCAAGAGTTCCTCCCCCTAGATGACCCATTCCATGACCCCTTTGATTCCTCCCAATGGAAGCCAAAGAACCCTTGGGACCTAGTCGCCTCACCCACCATGTCAGTCCTAACCCACCCATTCCAAAATTCCGCCCACACTATGAGAGTCCATGCCAAGGGTGACATCAACCTTGGATATAATGGAGTGACCCATCCCAAGAACCGCTTCGATCCCCATGAGTGGAAGCCCCCAAAACTCACAAATGGGACCATCTTGATAGGAAACCATGTATCACAACCTTTCGCATCATGTGGTCAGACTAGTCACATCATTTGTGTCACTCACGCACTAAGACCGATGCATGATAGATTTACATCTGGATGTCCGGGACCCCCGATATCAAACACCCTTTTGCATAATAGGTTCACCTATGGATGTCCCGATCCTCCTAGGTCCATCAAAGTCTACGTAGCACCATGGCATGCTAAGTCCACCTTTGGTTGTCCAGGACCCCCATTATCCACTGGGAGTCAACACCTTAGAGAGTTGCATGAGGATATCCGCAAACACATTAACAAAAGCAATGAGGTATATAAAAAGTCGGCTGATTCCCACCGTCGCCACCAGGAGTTTCACGTAGGTGATTATGTGATGGTAAGAACTGAGAGGCTTTCCCCTGAGAATGTCTCCAAACTGAGGTCACGTGGATGAGGCCCCTTCCAGGTTCTAAAGAGGATTGGCACAAACGCTTACGTGTTGGACCTCCCCGAGGAGTACGCAGTAAGTCCCACATTCAATGTGGCTGACTCGGTGCCATATAGGGGACCCACGGTGACACCTAGTAAGGAAATTGAGCCTATTCCACCTTCTGAGGGAGCCACCACCCATGAGAGAGTTCCACCCGTCCAGAGGGGCCAACGGGAGCAAATAGAGCGGATATTGGATGAACAGGTCACTATCACCCGGAGCAAAGCATACGAGCGATACTTGGTCAGGTGGAAGGGCCGGCCCCCTTCAGATGATTCATGGGTGAGCAGGGAGGATCTTCAGCAGCTGGACCCCGACCTCCTGGAGCATTACCGCAGCCGAGAGGACCCTTTCTCGACAGAGTCGAGTTCTTCACAGCCCGGGGGAGTTGATGGGGACATCACCCAGCGTTCCCTCTGGCTAGACACCCCTCTCCCTTCTGGAGACGGGTAGGCTGCGACTGCACGACTTGATGGGTCCTCGACGACATTAGAGTTTATTACTATGGACATCTTGATGTATTTTCCCTTTTCTTGAGTCCTTTTGATGTATTTTGAGTCATGTCCGAGGTGCTCATATTAGTGGATCAACATATTGGGCTTGTTTAGCTTTGTGGCCCATCTAGAGGAGCTAGGCCCATGAGCACCCCTTCTTGCACCTTGGTTATCTATCTTTTGTTCTTTTCTCAGGGGCTTTTGTACAAAGTTGGGATCCCTATATATAGGACCCCAACTCCCACTTGAGAAGGGTAATGAATTATTGAGTATTTTGAGCATAAGTGCATCTCCCCCCCCTCTCTCTCTCTCTCTCTCTCTTCAGGGGGCGGACCCCTTCTCTCTCCTCCTCTCTCTCTCCCTAGGGCGCACCTGCCCCTTCACCTTCCCCACTTGCCACATCAGCAGCCACCTCAGCCCCCACCCTTTCACATCCCCTAGGTCCTTAACTCCCATTAACACTTCCACATTCCCAAGTGACTCTTCCAATCCCCCACACACCTTCCCCACCTCCAAGGCAACCATCCCTCTCCCCCAAGCAACCCCTCCACTTCCCCACATATCCTTTCATATCCCCAAGCAATCAAACCCCCCCCACTTCAAACTTGCGCACCCCCCTCCACCCACTCACCTCCCCACTTGCCTTGGCCGACCCCCTCATTCCCCTCTCACCTAGCCACGGCCTCCTCTCCTCTCCCCCTCTTGGACCTCCATCTCCCCAGCTCCATTCCTCTCCACACCCTTACACTCCCTCTCCCATCGACCCTCCACCCCACCATCTCCAATATTGCCAATCCCCATCCCTACCCCTAGTTCCACCACCATCCCTTCTCTTCATCTTGATCAGTCTGGAGGTGGCAGAAAAGGGTTGCGACTAGCAGAAGTGTCTCCGGAGTCATAAAGCTACATCCAGAGGCGTGGCCTACACCGACGGAAAGGTCCGCGAGTCCCCTTCGCAAGCAAGGTGGAATCATCCCATTCCGAGTTCGTGGCCAACCGGGAGAGCTGTTCTACCACGACTGCGCCAGACGTCCTCTGCAGAGAGCCTGAGCCCGATTGGAAGCAGCTTCACGACCAACAGCGAAGGAACCCGACAGATAGTTCTTCAACAAAGTTCTTCCTTCCCCTGTCCCCGATCAGGAGCAAGAAACGGGACCTCGTTCGGCATCCAGGAATCAGAGTTCCGAATTTTCTCCCTCAGTCGCGCGGGTCTGCCTCCTGCTGTCTACAGCGACCAGTGACTGATCGTCGGCGTCCCCCAGTCCACCCCGACTTCAGAAAGAATTGCCGTCAGTTTTGCTGTGCAGAGGCTTCTTCCCCGATTCCGGCAACTCCGACGGTTCGTAATTCGGCATCCGGGAGCACCTGTGGCAACCTCTGCATCCTACTGCTTCAGACCTGAAGCCGTCAGCATCAGAATCCCTCGTCCTGTTCGAGCCTCCGCCGCGGCCAGCGACGACGCCAGAAGAATTCTCTAAAATTCAGAGATGTCCCCGTCCCTGTTATGAAGAATTCCCCCTTGGTCTCGTCACCGGAAAAATTCTGATGATGAACTACGGCTGCGGCAGTGGTGACCTGTTCCCTCTCACAGCAAGTGAACAGAACCTTCGACGGCTTCCACTACTTCATCGTTGGCAAGTTTTCCCCTTCCGCCTGGCCGGCTTAGTGCCCCTCCCTGTGTGGAGGTAGTGTTTGATGTAAGTTTGATTTCCCCACCCCTAATCCAACCCTCCTGCGTGAGGAGTAGTTCATGTACTAAGCAGCTCAAGCGACATCGGCGCAGTGTGCGGGATCCACACTTCCCCGCTCGCCCTCGTCTCCGAACGGGGTTGGTTTCTTCAAACCAACCAGGTGAGCTCTAAACTTTGCTCCATTATTCTTAGTGTCTGTTTGTGTAATATCCGTAGACATAGCCCCGTTGTGCATGCGAGCGAGTGTTCGATCCCGGTCCCACCTTCATAGTGTGGTCATCGTGGTTAAAGTGAGCGAGTGGGACCTAGTGCCCCAATTGGCACCGGCCAGCCCCATAAGCGTGGGCTACGTACTCTCGAGAGGGCAACCCTAGCCCTACTGGCACTCTACCAGCAAGGGTCTTGATCCATCACCTCCCCCTAGCATCCTATAGTCACCCCGGGCTCACGTGTGTGCGACGGCGTTTTGCTCCCGATTTATCAACTTAATTGTTATGTGATTGTGAATGCAGAATAGGTCCTAAGTTTACTTTTGGCTTGCTGCATACCCTGTAGTGGTGTCACATCATCTTCGCCAGCAATGTGCATAGTGTCTTGTTGAAGGCTTCTGCAAATCCATTGACTTGTGGGTTGTAGGGGGATGATGTCCTCCAGTCAATCTTGTATTTGTCGGCCAGCCGATAAACCTTCTAGTTCCTAAAATGGCTGCCATTATCAGAGATGATTCGGCTTGGGGATCCTGAACCGGAATATTACGTTCTGCCGGAAGAATCTTGCAACTAGTTCTCCCGTTACATCTCTTAGTGCTACCGCCTCTGCCCATCTGGAGAAGTAGTCTGTAGCTGCTAAGATATATTTGCACCCTGAGGAAGATGCTGGTAGCAGTCCTACCACGTTCGTGCCCCACTGAGCAAACGGCCAGCTTGGAAGGGTCAGATGTAATGGCACTGGAGGTCTCCTTGTCACGTTAGCATGTTCTTGACACTTCTGACAAGCTTTGGCAAACTTGCAGCAATCATCAAATATAGTGGGCCAATAGTAGCCCAATTTTTTTATCTCAATTTTCATCTTTGGGCTAGCCTGGTGTGCTCTAGCTGATCCTGCATGGACCTCTTGCATCACCTATCCCGCCTCTGTTGAAGACAAGCAACGAAGTAGGACTTTCCTTCGGGCATCTTCCATTATTCGGAACAGGGTTCCGCTTCTCATCTCGTAAGAGTCCTTGACCCTCAGGAGCTTCATTCTTTGTTCTTTTTCTTTTGGAAGCTGCTGGTGTTGGAACCACCGTAGGAGATGTTCTCGCCAATCGGGCTGCTGAACCCTTTCGACGACTGACACCTCGATTTCTTGTTCGTCGTCCAAGACCTCCGTTACACTGGGGACCTGCCGACGGTTGATCACTGTTATATTCAGGCTTGTGTCTGGCGGGACTGCCAATGAACTGGCCAGCTTAGCGAGGGCGTCTGACTGAGCATTCCGGCCTCGGTTGATGTGCTTGATGCTAATGAAGTAGAATCTTGACATCAGGCGAGTTGCCAGCTGGAAATAGGGGAGAAGCTCTTGCTTTCGAACGCCGAACTCTCCTTCCAGTTGTTTTATACTAGCATGGAGTCTCCGAATGCTTCCAGCATCTGAATTCCCATGGATAGAGTAATTTGCAACCCGATTATTAGGGCTTCATATTCTGCTTCATTATTTGTGCAATGTTTGTTTATGGAGCAGGATGTGTGCACCACTTCTCCTTCTGGGGATTTCAGAACTATGCCTGCTCCTGCCCTGACTCTGGCCGATCCAGTGGTAGAGGTGTCAATTCTGGAAGCGCCATCAAAATATAGCTGCCACAAGGAGGGCTGTACCTGAACGGCTTCCAGGGTTTCATCTTCAGGAAGCTCCGGCTCCAATGGGCAGTCCCCGGGTACCGGGTGCTCAGCGAAAAAGTCTGCAATAGCTGGACCCTTGATGGCCTTGCGCGGTACATAAGAGATGTCAAACTCCATAAGGATTACCGCCCATTTGCCCCGGCGACCTTTGAGTGCTGGCTGGGACATAATATATTTCAGGGGATCCTCTTTGGATACCAGGCTGATTTCATGTGACAACATATAGTGTCGGAGTTTCTTAACTGCGAAGACCAGTGCCAAACAGACCTTCTCAATGTAAGTATATTTTTCTTCGGTCCTGACAAATCTCCGACTAAGGTAATAGAGAGCTTGCTCTTTCCCTTCTTCATTATTCTGGGCCAGCATTGCCCCCAGGGAGTTGTGTGTAGCCGCTATATATAGTATCAGTGGCCGTCCTTTCACCGGCGCGCCCAGCACTGGAGGAGTCTTCAAATAGTCTTTCAGCTTGTCAAGAGCTGTTTGGCAATCTTCATCCCAATAAAAGGGAACATCTTTCATCATCAACTTGTGGAAAGGCTGGCATCGCCCTGACAAATTGGAGATGAACCGCCAGATATAAGCCAAGCGGCCCTGTAGTGATCTCAGCTCGGAGATATTCCTTGGTGGAGGTAGCTCCTGAATTGCTTTGATTTTTGCGGGGTCTATCTCGATTCCCCGATATCAGACAATGAAGCCCAAGAATTTTCCGCTCGACACTCCGAACGCACATTTCATGGGATTCATCTTCAGCTCATGCTGCCTCAGCCTCTGAAAGATGATCCGGAGGTCTTGTAGATGATCTTCTTTTCTTCTGGTTTTGACCACAAGGTCATCTATGTAGCATTCGACCTTGTGGTAGAGCAACTCATCGAAGATTTTGGTCATTGCGCGCTGATAGGTTGCGCCAGCATTCTTTAGTCCGAACGGCATCCTCTTGTAATGATAAATGCCTTTAGGGGTTCGAAAAGCAGTATGGACCCGGTCATGCTCCGTGATCCAAATCTGATTGTAACCGGACGACCCGTCCATGAATGACAGGGCCTCATGGCCAGTTGTAGCATCTATCATGACTTCTGTTATCGGCACTGGGAAGTCATCTTTGGGGCAGGCTTTGTTTAGATCTCGGAAGTCGACACATATCCGGATCTGTCCATTCTTCTTTTTCACGGGGACGATATTCACCAGCCATGTGGTGTACTGATTTTCTTCAACAAATCCCACGTCAATGAGCTTGTCGACTTCAGTACAAATTTGAGTGATGAGTTCTGGCCTCATGCGCCGCGGTGGTTGCTTCACCGGTTCGTCCTCAGGGCTGATTGCCAGCTCATGTTGTGAGACAGTGGGGCTTAGACCTGGCATTTCATTGTAAGTCCAGGCGAAGCAATCCCGGTACTCTAATAGCAGCTGGATGTACAGCTCCCGTTCTTCTGGGGATAGTTGGGCGCTGAGGAAGGTAGGCCTAGGGTCCTCCTCATTTCCGAAGTTGACTTCTATCAGTTCATCGACTGTGGCTTGGCCTCCGTCTTCTATCTCCGGAGGTGCCGGTTGGAGGTCAACGAAATCTGGAATACCGTCTTGAGGGTTGAGTACTTCAACTTCCTCGTCAGACACCACCAGAGCTTCTTGAGGTTTCCCTATTTCTTGTGCCAGCGGCTACGCGGATGGTTTTATTAGCCAATACGCTGCCGTTGCAGCTCCCAGGGATGAGAGAGCAGCTTCAGTGTTTGTAGATAAGGTTGCAGCCGCGATAGGCTGGTAGTTGTTTATTGCCAGGCTTGGATAGCATCCCGATTTTGTAGCAGAAGTTGAGGAGGTCTCGCCTTCTGGAGCAGTTATACCTTCCGTGAAAGTGGCTTTTCCTTTCTTGGTAGATGGTTCCCCTTGATTGGAGTTGACCAAGGCTTCCTTGATTGGCAGAAAGGGTGTTGAAGTCATCATTAGTAGGACTCGACTGGAGGGAGAAACTCCTGCTTCTTCAATGTCTTCGGCTTCACTGCTGCTAGCCGTATCAAATTTGGCTTGAAGGGCCGCTTCTTCAGGGTGGACATGCTCCCAGCATCGGCAGGGGGCCGAGGTCTCTATTTCTTGATTTCTGGATCGAGCCAGTTCAACATGCTCAGCTTCTGCCGGGTATTCATCAAAAGTTGCCCCTAGCGGGCTATCTTCAGTCGGATAGAAGGCGGAGATAGTGTCCACTTCGTTCCGCCCACTATAATAATATTCCTCTAGGGTGAAGCCCAACCCTGGATGTTGAGAGACACGTCTCATTTCCTTGTCCAGATTTGCGGGATACCACATCTTCTGGAAAGTTTCCTTGCGCTTTTGAGACTGATCGGGAGGAATGTGTTGCTTCTGAAACATCCTGGCCATCCGATCAGTTGTAAATGCCAGACCCTGGATAGTAACCGGCGGGTTGCTTAGATCTTCGGGGAGGCTGCAGTCTGTGTCTTCCCGAGTGGGATGCTCCTCAGCTGTATAGAACAAGCTGTTGGGTCCATCTTCCTGTGTCACCTCCCAAGTCTTGAAAGGCTCGGCAGTGGGGTCATCGAAGCCGAGGACTGGCTTGATGAGGCCAGTTGGGAATTCGATGTAATTGTGCTACCGATTGACCTGCACTTCATTAGCTTCGGGGTATAATGTTGGAGGTGTTGTTCTGCTTACGTCCCTGGGTGCTGTGATATGGGAGACTACCTTTGGCTTGACATATCCGTGTGGCGGTGGTGGATACCAACTGCTGCAGGATGTGCTTCTGGATGCCCCCGCAGGGGTCCTAGCTTCAGAGGTCTTCTGGGAAGGCCTTGTATATAAGTTGGCATCTGCCAAATGACACTCAAACACCTCGAACGGGTGGGGGTCTACAAATATCCTCTCCTCCTTCCCTTGGAGACTGTATTTGATGCATTGGTGGAGCGTGGAGGGCACCACCATGTTTTCATGCAGGCATGGGCGGCCGAGCAGTGCCTTGTAAGAGGTGCGAGAGTCAATGACATGAAACTGTACCGTCGTAGTGAAATCTGCCAGGGTCAGTGTGAATTCTGCCACTCCCATTGACACTTCACATTTTTGATTGAAGCCGGCGATATGCATATCCCCGACTTTATCGAGATGCACGTTAAAGTGGTGCCTCTCATATATCCTATATGGCAGGATGTTGACCGCTACACCGGGATCAACCAGAATCCTGTTCAGCTCCCTTCCATTCAGGTGCCCCTTCATATACAGCGGCCTGTTATGGCTGATGGTAGGCAGTATCATTTCTTCTGGAGTGAAGGTCATACTGGCTTCCGGTACAGCTTCAGCTATGCAAGTCTCGAAATGAGCAGGCGTTTGCAGAGCAGTAATAATCGCCTGTCGAGTCTCTTCACTTAAAGAAAGGATCTCCCAGATTGTAAATCGAGCAGGGAGCTTCTTGAGTAGCTTCATTATTCGGCTCCCGGCTTGGACATTGGAGAGCTTCATCTCTTCGGCCCATCTGGGCTTGGGGAGGTTTTGATTTGCGGGCCCTGACGGACCTGCTTCATCTTCCTCAGATTCGACGCCTTTCTGGCTGGTGCCGACTTCTGGGTCTTCTTTGTTAGTTGTTGTAAGGCAAGCTCCATCTGTATTTGGCTCTTCAGCAGATTGTGCGAACTGTGGGTGAACGGTCCCGGGCATAGGGTTAGCCTCCTGGAAAGGCTGTTTGCCCTTGGACATCTTCATAAATTCAAGAAATGAAGGGACCCCCTTGCCCCCACTCTTGTTGTATAGGCCAGACAGAGGAGGGATTTGGACTCCCTTGACCTCCGGTGGAGATGTCCTGTAGGGTTGCACCCCTATGAACATGATATTGTGGTTGGGTGGCGGCTGGCGCCCCCATTTTCGTCCTGACTGAGTGGCATGTGCAGCAGTTGCGGCCTCGGTCTTGCCTCCCCTAGCATGGGGTGTGAAGCAAATTTCCTCTTCTTCCTCCTCTCCTGGTAGGTTGAAGAGCGCTGATGGGGTATTACAGGAGACCACCTGTGTTTTATTGGCCCCAGCGGCCTTTCTTCTCTTCTTCTGCTTCTTCTTCTTTTTTGCTTCTGTGGGTGGGTGCCCCCAGAATAAACTACCCTCTCTGTCGGGTGCCTCTTCAGCTTCCTCCGTTTGTTCAAGTGAGAGCTGCTCTAATTCTTGCCACGGGACGCGGTCCCGCACCAGTAGAGGTTTCAATTCGGGCTGCACATATTCATCTAGCCCTTCAATGTGGTTTTGCAGTTGAAGGATTCCAGGATTGGTTTCCTTAATCACTGGCAGCGGAGTTTGTCTCCTCCGATTATGTGTATGTATCCTGATAGCTGTAGGTGGAGTGACCCATACGGGTGCTACCACTGACGGAGCAGGCTGGGGTGTAACACCACGGATATGTGCCCCCTCTTTCGGGCGGGGTGCCCTCTTCTTCTTGTGTTTCACAGGGATCTGCTGCCACCCCTACTGTTCTTTCGTGGGCTCCAAGAAATGAGCTTCATAGCGTGCTTGCTTCAGAGATCTCCTTGGGCAATGCATGGTAGAGGGAGATCATGTTGACCGCTGCCCTCCTTCGAGGGGCTTCATGTGACTGAGGAGGGTCCACTTTGTATTCTCCCAGCCCAATTTCATTCTTCTTCACCATCCCTTCGATGATGTCTTTGAAAACATAGCCGTCTTTGATTGGATGTCCCAACATCTGGTGGTAGGGATAGAATCTTGGACTGTCTTTTCTTTTTAGGTCCTCCGGCCTCCTTGGCTCAGGCAGGGTGACCATGCTGTATTCTGTTACCTAGTCGAACAGAACTCGGGTCTTGTCTTTTGGAAAGGAATAGGCCTTCTTCATTTTGTCCCTCAGCAAAGGACCTTCTTTGCCGTCTGGGACTTCTGCAGGCTGTGGGGTGACTCCCTTCTTGCCTTCACTTTTCTGTTGTTCGAACGCCTTTATATCAAGAGCGTTTGCTTCTTTAGGTGACGAGCACCGGTCCACTGCCTTGCCCATCTGGGTCATGCTGGCAGCAGATGTAGGGGTAGGTCTGGCCAGGAAAGCTTCCACTTCGGCCACGACATTATTTAGCCGGTCGAACGACCGTATTTCCATTCCGATCATCTTTTCCAAAACCTCCCTTCTGAGATTTTGTTCGCAGATTTGCACAGCGTCCTCCTGATGCGGGGGCCGCTTGCACCTCATTCCGAGGTTCCTCCACCTCTTGATATAATCGAGGGCTGTCTCATCGGCCCTCTGCCTTATTGAATAGAGTTCGGCCACTGTGACCTCCCTCTCTGTGACATGGAATCTTTCCCTGAACTTCTTCTGCATATCTGGCCAGTCGTTGATCGACCCGGCCGAGAGGCTAGAATACCATTCAAATGCGAGCCCTGTCAGCGAGGACACGAAGAACTTGAACAAATATGACTCGTCGGTGGCCAGATCACCCATGACGGTCATGTAATATGCAATGTGATCCTTCGGGGACCCCTTCCCGTTGAATTTGTCGAACTTAGGTGGCTTGTTGACCCCCGGGGGAAGTCATTTAGCCGCATGGTGTTGCGGGTAGGGCACCCGATAGGCATCAAATGTGATATAGTCACCTTTACTTTTCTCTGCAAGCTTCAGCTCGATCATCCTCTCCACCATCATCCGGTTCATGACCGTGGGGTCAACTGGCTTCGGATAGAAGTGGGCGGGCTGTAGGTAGGGGGTGACCAGGGTGGTCGCCTGTGGAGGACGCAGCAGCGGAGGTGTCTAGTGCGCTTGAGGGAGCATCGGAGGTAGCAGTGGCTGGAGCTGTGGTGGCCGCTGTTGCATCGTCGCCATGCTTGGCTCTGACGACTGGGGCAGTGTGTAGAGTGGTGGAGGGCCGTCACGACGGACTGCTCCCCGAGATGATTCACCCTGGACTTCGGGTGGCTTGGAAGCTGAGGATTGTTCAGTTTTCTCCATCAGCTGCTTCTTCAGCAAGTCTATCTCTTGCCGATATTGTTGAAGTAATATCAAGACCGATGGGTCTATAGTGGATGTAGTGGGGATAACTTCTGCTGTATCCCCGGACGTACCCTCGGGCAGGATGTCGAGGGGAACGTCGTCTTCTTCCTCTACCGTCACTACATTAGCTGTCAGGACTGGGGCCTTGTCATCCCGCTGGTGGTATACCTGGGGCTGTTTTCCTTTAGTCATCATCAGGAGCTCCCTTGCTGCCTCTGTTCTACGAGTACTCGGCCCCGGCCGTGCGGCCAGCTGAGCCAATTCTCGGGGGTCTTCGGGAAGCTCCCCATATCGGTTGGATATACCAGCCTTATTGCAGGTGAAGACATGCATCCTTCTCCTCTGTCGATGGACCCTCCTTCTAGTTTCCTGCGGGAAGGTCAGCCTCTCGAACACAGAAACTCTTCTTCTTTCTTCCTGCTCGGGGACAGCTTCATCGGCTTCGATCTCGAAGCCGTTATCATATCCATTGTAGTCGACTGATGACACCATCATTCTTTCTCCCATATCTTCTTCATCTACCACTGACGGGCAGTAGTCTTCATCGGCGGCGGCTGCTTGCATCAGTCGCTGTCGCCCAAATGAGGGGTTGCCTAACCCTCGAAAATAGTTTCTGACAAAACAGGTCATCTCTTCTTGACCCCGTTCTTGATGTAATACGGGGGATAGTTGTCGACCTCCCGTAGGAGGGATATATAGGCTAGCCGAGCTCTGTCGGCATGTTATTGGAATCTTCGTCCCGCAGCTGGGACGTTGGCTTGACGGGCAGCAGCCCGGAAACTTTCGCGGCGCGGAGGGTCCGCGACCACTTCTTCTTCCTTCTTTGGGGGCAAGCCCCTTTCTCTTCTCTCTTCCGCCCCGTCATACATAGGACGGCGGTGGATGGGAGTCAGCTGGTGGGCAGGTTGGGTCCGCTTGGGAACCCACACCTGTTTGACCTTCCTCGGCCTGGGGGCCGTTCTTCCTTGGCCATAGTGGCCGGTTTCTTCTCTTTCTGCCCTCCTTCCATCGAGGGCCTGGTATGCATTGTGGACAGGGATGGTGGGGATGACTCAATCCGGAGCCACCCGTGTATTGTGTCTGTTGAGGAAGACGCGCATGCCGCCGACCATCATAGACTTCCCGGACTGAGATAGAGTCCCGGTGATCACAGCAGCACTCCTTTGAGCTTGGCGACGTTGACGTTCTCCAGGGTGCTTGTTGACGATATTGGGGTGGGTCCCACGTATGACGTGGTGCACCAAACAGCTAGCGGCCGGGGCCGGACTCTTGGATGAGTCATTGCAGTTGGGAGCCTTCAGAGGCTCCATTTTTTCCACGGCTTCTTCGACAGGTGTCGGGGCTTCAACTTCCAGCATATCAACAAAGGCTAACCCTAAGAAGTTGGGGAAACTGACAGCGGCAGAGAAGCTATCGAACTCCATGGGCACCGCTAGGTACCCTTGGGCATGTCCAGCGACGATCGAAGGACCGAAGCCAACGACAGTTAACCCATTGGTTGTCATCGTGCGCCTATAAAGACAAACAAGCCAATGATCAGTAGCCTTTGAGAGGGCCTCGAAGCCCAAATATCTCGGCAAAGAGATGAAAGGTGGCACCGATCCCACCGGGCGTGCCAGACTTGTTTGCGTATCTTTTTTTTATATCTTATTTATTATTTCACATGTCGATCAACCGATTAACTAACTGGTAATTAACTGACTGATTGACGACGCGGGCGTGCCAGTCACGTACGTGACAACTTTATTGTGCGCTCGTTCTGACTTGGTCAGACGAATGTGAGGTTCGGTCGGGACTAGCAGTCCGCCATACCATAAAGGTTATGGCGTTAATTACATCCCCCACGAGGAGGGAACACCTTTGATTAATTGCCGAGATAGTGGGCTATCGATGCCGGAATAAAGGATGCAACGTTACTAACATGACGGAATCATGCGAGATGCGGCTATCTGTCATGCAGGAGAGGCATGGTTTATTGAATTAGAGACCTTTGGTGCGTGGCGGAGGGCGTAGGTCCGAAGACCACCATCGCGCATAGCGGAAACTTCCGATCGGGTGTAACCCGACCTTCCGTCAACGCCATTCGATATACCCGAGGGTCTATGCAAGCATGCAGGCATGATGATGATAACTATACTGAGCATGGAAACAGAATTATGATAGTAAATAATGCTTAATCACATTCATTGATCCCCGTCAGAAGAGAGGGAAACGATAGCACAAGGGTGATAACAAAAGCAAAGTGTTCACACACATGATAGTCAACATGGTAAAGAGGTTATTCGGAGCATGAACAACCCTTGCCTTACTTAATCTACCGCTAATTAGGGTAGTCAACATCGACCATGGGAGGCCAGGATTGCCCTGAGAGCGAACGAGAGATTAGAATGACATAAAGACGTGAAACGGCGCGAGAGATAGCTTCCACGGCGCGGTAAAGCGTAGGTAAAAAGGGTTAATCTGGCGTGGTAAAGCGTAGGGGAAGCGTTAATCCGGCGCGGCCTTATAACCAGCTAAAACGGCGCGCAGGGAATGGGGCGCCCCGGTCAAAGGCGTGCCGGGAATGGGCCCAAGAAAAAAAAGGAAATCATGAGTCACATGTTAATACGGCGCGGTGGGGGGCCGCGCCATATTAAGGCGCGCCGGTTTAGGACCGCGCCGCTCTAGCTTGTTTTTAAGCATTTGTGAAACCCTTTGAGTTTATTTAAGTTTTTATTGAAAGTTATGGAGTTATTTGGACCAACTAATCGTTTGATTGAAGTCCAGGACCCTTTGGAAATGATGCAATGGGTCAGTGCGAGGTTCCTACTCGAGCACTGAGTTGATTAGATCCAAAACAAGCATCTCATTATAGCTTAATCATTCTTAGTCTGTCTAAAATTTGGCAGCATCTCCCCTGAATATGAAGAGTTGCAGGGGAGAAACGGGGTCATACTCACTCATGGAGTATGCCCCTAACCACCGGTCTGCACAGTGGCATCCAGCAAAATCCCATCGGATAGGATACCCCAAGGACTAGCCTACGAGGGGCACCAAGACTCCGTGGGTGAAGAGACAGAGGGACGAAGCCACCGATGATGGGAGCAGCACCCCGAGGACTAGCCTTCGAGGGGTGGACAACCCACAGCTTACGACACATCCTATGGAGGAACCGACCACCAAGAGGGTGAAGCTCCGAGGGCTGGCCTACGAGGAGCATCTCTTGGCCACGATTGGGTCTCAGATTGTCGGGGCTAAGCCTGTTAGGCTAAGACCCCTGTTGCTATCTGCTATGGCCTTGGGGAAACATCTACCATCGAGGGGTAGAGTTCTCGATCGCCCAGCAGCTGTGTGAAGTATTGGGAAATGTCCCCCTCCCCGGACGATTAAGATGAAATAAAGGAATCTCGGAACGGTTCACATGACTATAATGCAGAGGGGAAATCAATGCACAGGCGAGACAAGCCAAACATAGAGGCATATGTTCGAACAGTTATGGCGCAATGTTGAGGCGATGGACCCTGCAATCCCATGGGCGACTCCCACTTCGCGAGCCACAGGGCAATATGAAGGGAGGAATCGATGGGAGTTAGTCCCTTGACAGCACGGTAGAAAGAAGCATGCGCAGAAGTGCAGCTCTGTCCACGGAGGGGATGCGGGGGCCCTTAAATCAAACATGAGAACGATCGATGGTAAAACCTCGGGGAGGGGTGTTTCTGTAGCCCACGGTGCTTCGGGGCATGATCGGGACTTCGGGGAAATCGGAATCAGAGACCACGCGCGGAAGAACTCAAACATACACATCGATATAGATAGAGAAGGGGACAGAAGTTCTGAGCATTCATTCAACCTTGCGGCCCAGACATTCATATACATATTGCCATCCCAGAAACGGGAATGGCCTCTCATTTACACGTTAAGAATCCGGCGCCGGCATCATTGCTCGGTCGCCGTTCATCATTCGCAGGGGAATATACAGTAAAAGAGAAGAAATCACAGAGGAGGGGAGGGGTCGGCTCATATCATTGCCATCCCTCCCCTCTCTTGCTTACAACTGGTAGACGGAAACCCGAAAGAGAGAAGAATCTACGGAAGACAGAGGAAGACAGGCACCGGCGCCCACCTATTCTCAAAAATAGAGTATCGACCCCCTCCTTCTTCTCCGGCTTCGGAGGACTTCAATCGGAACGGAGGAAGACGGCCACCGAAGGACGCTCAGACAGAACCCCCTTTTCCAAGAAAGCTCTCTCTCCCCTCGGAAGGCCTCTCTAGAAAGACTCTCTTCTTTTTCCTTCTGTCTGCTCCCTCTTTTTCTTTTTCTTTCGAATAGCCATCTGTATATATACATGATCGAGCCCCAAGCCTCATAGGGCATGAAGAACTGCGCGCCGAGAAGGGCTTCATGGGTCTTTGCGCGACGGAATAGCTAGGCCCTGGATGGGGTTCAGCGCGCCGGGATAAAGGGCATCAAGTGAGGGGCGCGCCGGTTTAGGGCGCGCCGGGCTAATGCTCCTCGTGTGCTTCGAGCCAGTTGATGAGTCCGGGGATGATTCCGGGAGTCACCGTGAACGTTCATCCTGCCAATGCTTATCGAAACCTTGACGAGATGTCTTGTCGAAGCTCCTAGTTTGACGTACGGTCATTCGCGAGACTTCAAATAGCTTTGATTTGATCATACGGGCCTTCAGCTGACACGGCCTTCGGCTCTATGATTCGTGCTGCTGGCTTGGTCTGGCTCGTGCCCAAAGCTCGTTAGGGGGTTAGATAACACCAGGGATAGTTCCGCCTGAGCTGGGTGATCATTCGGCCACTAACGGGCCCATCTTGGCGGGAAGCCGTACCCGTGCCGGGTGATCGGGATCTTCTACCGTCAGAGCTTTCGATCCTCCGTCTCGGGGAACCAGGGGGACTCCTTCATCTTCAAGAGAGCCTTTCATAAGGCGGGAAGCCACTGGGTGGATCGTCGTCCTTGATCAGACAACGGGTGTAGTGTATGCGGCACGACAGAGTCGATGCCGGTTCATTGGGCAGGCTGGATCGCACTGCCGGTTGGTTGTGAGTTTGTCTCAGCTCTCCTAAGGTGAAGTCCCCGTGTCCATACGGGGTGACTCGAGGCTCTGGCAGCTTGAGAAATCTTCAATATGTTGATCTTTATCGGCTTCCGTGCTTCAGCGGGCCGGGTCATTCGTCCTTATGGCTTGGTCGCCGACGATCATATTTTGGGTGCCAACATCCCTACGCTGCCGGAGCTCCACCGGATTTCATCATCGGCACATCCAATAAGCCAATCCTTTCCTTTTGTTCATAGTTCTTTTGCATTCATCATCTCGCATCCTCTATCCCCCTTCATAAGGGTGCCTCTTCTTATATACTTCTTGCATCCATCATCGCATTTTCCTCCTACTCGAGTCCGAGAGGGGTTTAAAATCACACCAACCAGGTGTGTGTCCTGCCACGATTTCGTTATTTTCATCACAAGGGATTGATACTACACTACCATTTTCTAATTCTGTTTATCTATTGTCTGTTATTTTGCAAGGGTAACTGAAGAAAGCCCTCTCCGTCGGTCGGCCGACGGGGGAGGAAGAAGCAACCTGCCACTTCCTGCTAGTGAGGTAGGCGCGATCATTTCCTTATTTTGGGGTCTTTAGCCCCTGGCGATCACATCATGTTCTCGAGGCCGCGGCGAGTCACTTCCCCAATGGCCGTTTAAATTCCCGTTCCTATATTTTCTTTATATTCTGTTATATTCTTATCTGCTCATATTCTCGAGGTCGCGGCGAGTCACTTCCCCAATGGCCGTTTAAATTCTCATTCTTATATTCTCTTTATATTCTGTTATATTCTTATCTGCTCATATTCTCGAGGCCGAGGCGAGTAACTTCCCCAATGGCCGTTTAAATTCCCGTTCTTTATATTTTCCTTATATTCTGTTATATTCTTATCTGCTCATATTCTCGAGGCCACGGCAAGTCACTTCCCCAATGGCCGTTTAAACTCCCGTTCTATATATTCTCTTTATATCCTATTATATTCTTATCTGCTCATATTCTCGAGGCCGCGGCGAGTTATTCCCACAATGGCCGTTTGAATTCTGTCATTTCTCTTGTATATCTTGAATTGCTGCTATATCTACTATACTCTCGAGGCCGCGGCGAGTCACTTCCCGCAATGGCCGTTTTAATTCTTGCTATTTGATTTCTGCACCATTCCCGTCCCCCCGAGGCCGCGGCGAGTCACTTCCCGCTATGGCCGTTTAACCCCCATATCTTGCTATATTACATTTGTCCCGCTCGCCCCGCTGGAGCAATCTCCCATGGTAGCCCCTTCTCTTTTCTCTTATTTCTATGTTGCAGCAAACAAAACGAGCCCGCGCGCTCTGCATTTTCGTTTCTCAAACCGCGTGACGTCGCTCACACCTGGGAGTCTTGCTCAACCGATCCCTGGAGCTTTAAACGGTTCTCTTAGTTGGTTAGAATGTTTTATTTCTCCCCCCTTTTTTCTTTTCTTCGTTCTCCCTCTTTTTTTCTCTTTTTTTCTCTTTTTTCCCTCTTTTTTGAAACGGCTATAAAAAGGGTGGGGGAGTTTGAAACTCCCCCCCCCCTTTCTTTTCGAATTCTCTCCCTCTCTCTTTCCCTATCTCTTCGGCTCCCCACCGTCTCCTCCTCTCTTTCTCTCTTTTCTCTGTCGCCACCGCCGCTCACCGTCATCGCCGGTGCCTAGGGTGAGGCCGCCGTGCCCCTCTCCCCTTCCTCTCCTTCTTTCTTCCTTCTTCTTCTTTTTCTATTCCTCTTCCTCTCTTCTTTTCTTCCATTCTCCTCCCCCTTTTCTTCTTCCTCTTCTTCTCGTTGCTTCTTCGCTCGGGGGACAACGGATCCCTAAGCCCTCCATCGTCCTCTTCCTCTTTCCTCTTCTCCTCTTCTTCCCCTCCATCTCTTCTTCTTCTTCTTTATCTCTTCTTTTCCTTCTTCTTGGCATCGGGGTGGAGGTGGCCGTGGCGTCGGAGTGTGCCGCTGGGAGCGGGCACAGGCGTGCCGCTCGGGAAGGGTACGGTGTGCCGCTGGGGGAAGGCACGGTGTGTGCCGCTGGGGTGATGGCAAGGGGCGTGCCGCTGGAGTGAGGGCACGAGGCGTGCCACTGAGCAGGGGGGGCACGAGTGTACCGCTGGAGGGAGGGCACGGGTGTGCCGCTGAGAGGGGGGGCACGAGTGTGCCGCTGGAGTGAGGGCACGGGTGTGCCGCTGAGAGGGGAGGGGGCACGAGTGTGCCGCTGAGAGGGGAGAAGAAGACCTCTTCAACCGGAGGACCTCCGGTGTCGCCCTTGGGCACATCGTGACTTTGTTGGGGCTGTCACTCCTTGTGGACGTGCACCCGTGTTTCCCTTCTATGCCTTGGGTGTAGGAGAAACTCTGCCAAAATTTCGTCAGAAATTGTTGGCATTAACTTAGTTTATTCAAAACGATGGTGGGTGCCAAGGGGAGTGTGCCGTTGAGCGGCCACTGGGGCGTGCCGCTGAGGGAACACTGGGATACACCGCTGGGCGGCCACTGGGTGTGCCGCTGGAGCGTTAAAGGGCGTGCCACTGGAGCGTCCCTACGGTGTGCTGTTGGACGACCGCCCGGGGTGTGCCGTTGAGGGCCAGGGGGGTGTACCGCTGAGGGCCACCCGATGGTGTACCGCTGGGGGCCAGGGGGGCGTACCGCTGAGGGAAAAACTGGCATCTTCAACCGAAGGACTTCCGGTGTCAGCCTAGGGGCACATCGTGACTTTGGTGGGGCCGTCAGTCCTCGTGGATGTGCACCCGTGTTTCCCTTTTACGCCTCGGGTGTAGTGGAAACTCAGCCAAAATTTCGCCGAGAATTACCGGCATCTATTTAGTTTGCTTGCAATGGGATCCCCTGGTAACTTTCTCTTCTCTTCCTTGCTTGTGGATTATTCTGACCCGGGGTCCTTTGCATTTTGTAGAGAGATGGCCGCTCCGAGGGGTTCTGCTGTTTCTGCTGCTGCTGATGCCGAGCGTGTTCCCCCGCCCCCGATGCCGGCGGTCACTTGGCTGAACGTGGAGGAGCTCGACAGAGAACACGCCGAGATAGCGGCGTTAGCTGAATCGTCCTGCTCCGACACCGAGAGGGTAAGCACCTCTGGTCGAAGGTAGCATGACTTTTGACCGTGCCACAGGGGAGCATCAGAAGAAATACCCAAAGGACAAGCACCTCATCCACTTCCTGAAGCACCTCAGTCACCAAGAGAGGGGGAACTTCCGAGTTGTCAAGGATGCCGAGCGGGCGATTCTGCAGTCCCGGGACAGTCTACTATACAGCGTCCCAAGGAGCATCCTGATGTACTTAGTGGGAGAGGCCCGCGAATGGAAGCATGTGTTGTGGATCGAGGTAGTGCTACAGGCGGAAGACAAACTGGTACGGGCGCCTCAGTTCACTCCGGCTCGGTGGGACACGGCAGCCGGGCGGGTCTAGAATGAACAGCCCCGTTTTGGCCTGTTCTTGGCTCCACTGAAGTGGGGATACAGAGACGAACCCTTCTTGCTGGATTGCCTGGCCATCCGCTTCAAACATGAGCTGGCGCTGGGTTGGTTTGGGGAGCTGAGGGTTAAGGATGCGCACAGCTTCCGGGAGGGGGGCGTGGAATTCACTGAATATGTGCTGTTCAATTATGCCCTAATCCTTATCCAGGCTGGCATTTACCACAGTGTGTACGCCTCCTGGTACAGTTATCCTATTTCCAGGGGCCTCTATTGCGGGATGATCGAGGTGTTCAACGCAGAGACCAATACTTTTTACACAGCAGAGGGCGAGACTTCGTTGGACCTGTGGAGTCTCAGCCAGCTCAGTGGCTTGCCCATTGATGGGGAGCCATACGAAGAATACTGCCCCCGGATATGATTAAGGATGAAACCAACGGGGCTGGCTACTATTCTCTTGGCTATTCATACCAGTACCTCATGAAGGCTTACCAGAAATTATATCAGTTGTGGCATGGCGGAAGGCACCCCCCCCCCCCGAGGGGACCAGAAAAGAGTCCGCATGGTCCTCTAGCTGCAGTATTTTTATGATGGGTTGAAGCAGTACGAGGAGTTCCCGCATATTGGCACTGCCGTCGCCCGGAAGAAACGTGCCAAGTCAAAAGTTGACGTGAAGATCCCTCCTTGAGGGTGCCGGTGCGGGCCGAACCCGATGGGAGTTGACCCGTTAACGCATTGCACGGCATATCTGACGTATTGGCTGTGCTCGTTCGCCCTTCCCTATGGGGACGAGACCGTCATTCGTCCGGACGCCATCTACCCAGCCTGTCAGATGGCCTGGGGTGCCCAGCCACGCTGTGTCTAATATACAAAGCGCTTGGAGATGTCAGCAATCACTAGTTCCCACGGCAAGCGCGGTATGTCTGCCCACTGCATTTCTTCAACGCGTGGGTTTGTTCTATATTCCCAAAATTTACCCCCCGCACTATCCAAGGGTGGGGGTTAGTTCCGCGGATGCTGGAATTTGCCAGTACGGAACCAAGCTCGCTGTCCCTGCGGCTATATGACCTCTGGGGCAGGCTGACGACGGTGCCCCAGGATGTTGCCGACACCATCCATTTCTGGGCACTGGCCGCGCACTCGAGCCCGCTGGTGAATAATAATCGGGAATGCAGGGACGACCAGGTGGAAAAATATGTGCACCCGATCAGCCAGGAGAACGTAGTTCGCCCGTTAATAGAGCCAGAGCTGCATCACTGGGCGTTGTCCATTCGCCCCAGTATGTTGGTTTTCCGAAAGGGGGACAGTTTATTGCTGGAGCCGTACTACCCCTTTCATTTTGGCAGAAACTTCGGGTATGATCGGCATATCCCGGCGCACATCGCTCGGTTTGATCTGCCCCTGCGGAGTCTCCGGGGGAGCCCAACTGCTGAGACCGCCCGAACCTAGTGGGACTTCTTCCATCGGGCTGATACCGCTAGTTTTCGGGTGCCAGCCCCGGGACGGATTCCACGGGTGACTCCAGAATATATTAAATGGTGGAATGAATGCCCGGACCGCCTTTTACCGGCTGTGTAAAACTGACTGCTGGGATGGGGCGGAGAGGCGTTTTCTAAGCCGGCAGTCTGTGTCGGTGCTCGACATCGATCCCGAGCACCTCCTCCGACTAAAGCATGGGAAAGAGCGGGAGGTGGCAGCGTATATGATTGCGCGCAAGGAGGAGCGGGAGGCTAGGCCGGCACCGTAGGTTAAGCTGCCTCCAGTGGCGAAGGATGACTTTAGGAAGGTTCTGCGGGATCTTTGCCGCATCGGGGGTTACCGTCTTGAGCTGATCAACTATCCCTTCCCTATGGAAGAGGAGGGCACCCTCGCGAGGAGTTGGCGCCCGGAGAGAGATCCAGTATGCCCCTATCGCACATTCGTGGGGAGAGAGGAGCGGAAGCCGGCAAATTACAAGGATACCACGTGGTTGTACGTCCTCCTCCGAGTGCACAGGTTGAAGATTGAGGGTCCGGGGCCGGCCATCTTGGGCAAGCGCCTCCATATCGCCTATTATTATGCCGAGGGATGGGGGATGGACCATTTCAACCTCTTCTGTCACTTGGCCACCAAGAAGCATGCGGACCTGGCCACCCTTGCCGACTGCTGCCAGAAAATCGAGGACGTATGCTGGCTAGTCAGAGAGGTGGCTCGCCGGGACAAGGAGCCGTCCCTCAGCTACTGGTCGATATCGCTGCGGCTGTACACCGGCCCACATGGTATTTAGTGTTTTCTTCTTTTACTTGCGCTTTTCACTATTGCCCTTTCTTGAATACTGGACGTTGATCGGGTCTCTTTTTTTTTCTTTGGACAGACCACCCCGACAGTGTCCACGTATCGCAATCTTCTGCGGCAGGCAGGAAAACCTGCTTACTTTGAGGAGGTGCCAGCGGCTCCGACCATGACTCCCTTGCCTTCGCCTGCGAAGAGGCCCCGGGCGAAGTCACCCGTGAAGAAGGCGGTAGATGCCGCCAAGGCGGCCGGGCGGCGGGAGGCAAAGCGACGAAAGATGGATGCCGCCAAAGCTACGTCGACCGTTCCCCCGGTGACTTTGATCTCTTCATTCGAGGAGTTCGAGGCTACTCGAACCGAGCCGTGTCGGCCTGCAGGTCGGGTTTTTTCTTCTTTGAGGCTCTCCGGGATGTATTCAGACATCAAGAGGGGCGTTTCTTGTAACACACACATGTTTCCTTTGTTCCAGCTGTCGCCGAGAGGCCCGCACCCGTGTCTATTCCAGGTGTTGGTGAAGCTGTGACCCACGAGGGCGTAGAATCCATCGGAGAGACCTTCTTCGCCCCAACTCCCGCCGCCGAAGCTGAAGGAGGTATATCACTTTCTTCGCTAGTCGCTTCGGTTAAAAAAAAATTTGAATCTTTGCGTGCCTGACTGAACCCGGATCTTGCTTTGCTTGGCAGGAGCTGATGTGGCAGCTACTCAACCGGAGGTGGACCCTGAGACATCTCGGTTCGGGCAGACCTATCGAAAAAAGGGGTGGCGGTTAGGGAGGTCGCGGTTGCCTGTCTGGCGCGACGACGAGCTGACCCTGGATGCCGAGGCGGGGGCTGCCTCGACAGCGAAAGTGGTGCCCACTAGAACTAAGTCTTTGTCAGGCGAGAAGGTAGATTACGGCTACTCTTCTGACGAAGTGCTTTCAAGTGAGGGTATCCCCGGGGAGCCCAACTTTCAAATTCCTACCTGGAAAGCCCTGGTAATACCTATTTCTCTCAGCCTGGTGAAGCGGGCACTCGTAAGTGCGAACCTGTTCATTCAGGTTTCTTTCTTGAGGCCATCGACTAACATCCTTGATGTCATTGTTGTTGTTTTTTTGATAAGAACATGCCCCGTCAAAAGATGCAGCAATCCACGTTCCAGGTTCAGAAGCTGCCAGACAAGCGACAACCACTGCTGGTTTGGATAGGTTGGCGTCCCTGGTCGAGGTTTTGCGACAGGAAGAAGCTGGGGTAAGCTTGGATGCTGCCATTTGTTGTGTCCCCTGTCGTTCTGGAGTTTTGATGATGACAAATATTATGTCTCATTATGTTTACATGTACATCCTTGATGATATAATCCTGATGTATAATGAAAATCTGTCAGAATAGGTTTAAGAATGACTCACAGGTCATGAAGTCAACCCAAGTCAAAGTCAAATCATTGACAGGTAAGGTCAATGCACAGTCAGCAGGTCATGAAGTCAACCCAAGTCAAAGTCAAATCATTGACAGTTAAGGTCAATACACAGTCATATCAGGTAATGTACTGCCGAATCTCACTTAGCATCTTTGTGCATGGAGCATTCAAGTCTGTACAGCGCCGTGTTCACATGCTTCAAAGTCTGTACACTCGTGAATGAAATGTCTGTGCATTCATTCTCGTTGTACATACTTTCTCTTTATGCACTGTCTTGCTTGCATGAATGAAGTCTGTGCAGGGTGTCTACATTACATCCCAAAAGTCTGAACACCCTTCGGTGTAGTCTGTACACACTTCAGGTGGCAAGTATGTACATCGTCATTGTCGTATGCACGCTAAGTCCATACACTATGCATTTGTGCATCGTTCAGTAAACAAGTTTGTACATCGGCCTGTGTCATGCACTCAAGTCCACACATGCACACACTTAGTTTGTGCATTGTGCTCTCATGTTTTAACACAAGGCATTGCAAAGTCTGAACATGGCTCTGCGCCTTATATACAAAGTCTGTACATGCTTTGTTCAAAACACAACTTACTCAGTGCATTCTCGTCTAACTTGATAGAATATCTGCTCGAGGAAATTGAGAAGGGCACGTGATCCAAGAAGCTAGGATCGTGACACGTGTCATCCTGCAGGCTGAAATGCTGCCACGTAGCCAAGGTGCTAGGGCGGGAACTGAGGAGGACACACGCCCACCTTCCTACTGCTGCTATATAATGAGGCCTCTTCCTCTGAAGATGATCTGATCGAAGCAGAAGGGGCAGAAGCAGAGAGTGAATTAGAGCCTGCACGATCCAGAAGAAGGAAAAGATCAGAAGAAGAAAGAAGAGTGAGCCTGAGAAGAAGAAGAATAGAGAGCGTAGCAGAGAGGCAGAGAAAGTAGAACAAGAAAAAGGAGAAGAAGAGAAAGAGAGATAGAGAGAGCCTGCACGATCCAGTGTCAAGAAGAAGAATGATAGAAAGAAGAAGAAGAACAGAGAGAAGAATAGACAGTGAGAAGAAAAGAAAGGAGGGGTAGAGAAGCAGGGAGTAGCAGAAAAAGAAATAGAAAAAGAGAAGAAGAAAAGAGAGAGAGAGAGTTCGTGGAGAAGAAGAAAGAAGACTTTATTGAAGATCTGTCTACTGGACCGTGGATCAAATCCAGGCAAGTCAGCTCCATGGGAGCCACATCTATGTTATTATCCTTTACAGCTTTCAGTCACTGTGTTTTATCATTTCTTTTTCCTTTTCATTTGATCACTATGTTTTCCGATTCTCTGGTTTGAGTTCGGGGTTCCTCTTGTGGTCTCAGGAGAAGGGAGATTTGTTCTCCGGTTGCTAGTGATAGGCTGTCACTAGTGGTTCCCTCTGGTGTGGAGGAAGAGAGGTCCGTGACCTCTTGTTTGAAAGTGACTAGGTGTCACTTGTTGTTCCCTCTGGGTTTCAGAGGAAGGGAGATCTGTTCTCCGATTTGCTAGTGATTGTGTGTCACTAGTGGTTCCCTCTGGGTTTCAGAGGAAGGGAGTCTCTGACTCCGGGTTTGTAGGTAGTGGTTGCTACCTGTGGGTTCCCTCCTGGTCTGGAGGAAGAGAGACATTTGTCTCTGGTTTCTAGTGATTGTGTGTCACTAGGGTTGCCCTCCGGGTTGGAGGAAGAGGGGAGGTTTTTCCCCTGGTCAAGCTGTTAGGCAGCACCTGTTTGCAGACTGAGTCTGTAGTTCTAGCTTTTGCTAGTGGAAGCCTCACTCCGATTTGGAGTGAGGGGTGGACGTAGGTCTGTGGACCGAACCACCTAAAAATCCTGGTGTTCTATGGTTTGCTTTTGCGTTCTACTCCATATCTTCTACCACCCTTCGCAGGATGCTTCATGAGCGCTATATGGTTGATGGTTGTCTCACTTGACTCGTGTGTTAGCCTACAGCGTTATTTGGGTTGTTCAGTGAGATTGCATGCCTTCGCTCTTACTTGCTGTTATCATCTTCTTCCTTGAGTTAAGGTTGTTTGGTTGACCAGGTTGGTCACTGAGTGTTGCTTAGTTAAGTTTTTAATATTTCTGCAATATTTTTTAACAGAGATTCATTCACCCCCCCTCTGAATCCGGGCCTTGCACCTCATCAATTGGTATGAGAGCGGGTCTCTGATTCATCAGATCCAACGATCTGCAGAGGATCCTACTATTATATTTTTAGGTGCTGTTCTTTTTGGGCTTGTCTATTGTTTGATTTACTCTTGAATCGATATCCATGGCTCATCCACCAGTTTTCAATGGTACTGATTTCAGGTTGTTGCTTAATAGTCCGCATACCTATGTTAAACAAAGTGATCTGGATATGTGGAAATTAATTTCACAAGGTCCTCACAAATTACCAAAGAAAAAGTCCAAATGGACTGATAAGCATCGATCTATGTGTGCAGAAAATCAAAAAGCACTGGAGTTAATGAAAGCCGCGACGAATCGAGCTCTTCATTCATGTTTCCTTGGTTGCAGATCTTCAAGGGATATATTGAAGATGATAAAGAGAGCCGAGAAAGAAAATCAAAGGAGCTGCATGATGGCTCGAGGAAGTGAACAAAGTAGCAATCAAGAAGAAGAACAGGATGATGGTGAGGTAAACATTTTTTATAATCATATCCTAGACAATTGGATTGCTACTTATGATGAATTGCAAGAGTCTTATGATCAGTTAAGAAAATAATACAAAAAATTGAAGAAGAGTAGTAGGTCAGACAGTTTGAATTCTGATTGTAAAAATTGTGCTGAACTGAAAAATGTTCATGATGCTTGTATGTCTGATATTCAAATGTTGAAAAAATAAATTTCGTTGCTGAAGATTGAGAATCAAGATCATGTAAAAGATATCTCTGAACTTGAGAAGAAGCTTAGCCTAACTTGTTATGATCCTGTTCAGAGTAAGGATTTGCTGAAAAATTTTGAATGTGTTAAGTCTGATTTAAACAAGCTGAAAAGTGAGAATGACTCTCTCAGAAAGTTCTCCAAAGAAAATGAAGAAAGTATAGAGAAACTTAAAAAGGAGAACACGTTGCTGACCGAGAAATTTGAAGCCATCAAATCTGAGAATGTGGAATTGCAGAAAAATATTGAAAAGCAGGAAAAATATTTGAAGGATTTTGAGGCTGGAAGAAAACTTGGAATTAACTCTAACGATCAGATTTTGATAAACGAATTAATTCAGAATGACAGATTAAAGGAAGAAATTGAGAAACTAAAACAGTTGAACACCATCATGTCAAAGAGATTGCTGACATTTGAAAAAGGTAAATGTGTGGTGTCCGATAATTTAGAAGAAGTGGAAAAGCTCAAAGCTGAAATAGAAAATCTTAAAAATGTCAATGCCACTTTAAGTGAAACACTCAACAGGAGTGAGGAGGAAAATGCTAACTCTGAATTGCTCATCGTTACTCTTGAAAATGAAATCAAGGATCTGAAAGAATCCTTGTCAAAATTCGTAAGTGGGCAGAAAAACCTAGACAAGCTACTAGGTGTAAAAATCAACCCTAGGAAGGAAGGGCTGGGCTACAATAATGTTAACAAGAAAGAGCTTCAGAGAAAGTTGATGACTTCATTTGTAAAAGCTTCAAGTGTAGCTATCACATCACAGAACAAGCAACCCATTGTGCAGAAATCCCAGAAACAAATTAAGAAATCCAAAAGGGTTGAAAACATCAAGAAAAAGACTGATTTTAAGTATGTTGAGAAAGTACAATATGTGCTTGACACGAATACACATACACATGCACATAAAAACAAGAATTCATGTCATTACTGTGGTAGGGTTGGCCACATTATGAATAATTGTTTGATTCTGAAACAAGACAACAGAAAGCATGCTAGGAAACCTATTTCTGCTCAGAACAAAAAGATTCAATATTTTTATTGTGGGAAATTGAGCCATCTAGCTTCGAATTGCTGGTTCAGGAAGGGATCTAGAGGTAGTCAGATTACATGTTTTCATTGTGAAAAGTATGGCCACACAGTCAAGGACTGTTGGCATGCTCAAGGGAAAAGTTTCATTTCTGAAGGGTTTAAATTCCCTGCAAATACAAATGCTCTCAGAAAGAACAAAGTTGTTTTTAAAAAGAAAAACTTTGAATGTTTTGATTATGGAAAGCAGTTTGGTCATGCAAATAACAGAAATTTTCATACCAATGCACATAAAATTCATGTTCATAATGATGTGCATAAAAAGAACCTAAAATCTATTTCTTCATGCTACTATTGTGGAATATTTGGGCACTCCATGAATCATTGTGCTTTAACGATGAATGATGATAAACAGGGCCAAAGGTTGAGGAAAGCACCAATCGAAGGTGCTACTAACATTGTAGGACCCAAGGAGTCTTGGGTACCTAAAAACACAAAATGAGAGTTATGTTTTGCAGGTGTGCCTTGGAAGCATATGAATAAAAAGGGGTAATAATCCAAGGCACTCAAGAATGAAACCCCTAGGATTGCACTATTCAGGTCAGCTCTGAAAACTTGTCTTACACTCTGCTATCTGAAATTGTGAACTTTAGAAAACTGCATATCTTGTTTGATGTGTCCATGCATAATTGTCATATTTTTTAACTGCATATCATGATTCATGCATACATGCTCCTTTATTTGTTTTGACGCTTGCATTGAGTTTCACGGGCTTACTTGTTTGTACGTTGAGCTGGGTGTGCATATATGAGAATTGCATATACATGCATTTGACATACAATCACTAAAAATCTGATAGGAGTACATATGCCCCTTCAAAAAAAAACATTACATATGCCCCCGATGCATCCATAAGCATAGTTCAAGACATCCCGTACATAAAGTCCCATGCACTATCTTCATGACATATATGTTGATTCAATGCATTTAGTTAGAGGGAGTCAACCATTTCACTAGTCTGAATTTAACTTCAATCATGGCATCTAGATAGGCGGAGTGTTTCATGCATATTTGGCTTCTTGTGTCCTGATAAATTCTGATTGATTGGCTATTCATCTGTTTCATTACTGGCCAACTCGGTTGACCTGAAGTGGTCACTCGTTCAACCGATATGCCTCCTGAACAGCCACATTATCACCCATTCATCAGCCTATGCTCTTCCTGCGTCATATACCATCAATTGGTATCATTGATACTTTGGCTATTTCTGAAAGCTTTCTTGATATAGCTGCAATTGAGAAGATCTCAAATTGTATACCTTGCTCATAAATCTGAATAACTACTTCAATAAGGAAGCTTCAATTATACAGATTTATGAACATCAGAAAGATCAAAATGGTTTACATTTAATGTATTCGGTTAGGTTGGCTATAAATGTACTGAAAAATATCTGAATCAATTTAATAAACCTTAACCAACTGATTCATGTTAAGTCTTGTTAAATCTTCTATAATCTGAAAATATGGAAATCATGACTTTATTTGGATGAAATACATGAAATCTGTATTATTTTTAAACATATGAACTTCCTGAAAATGTCTAAGGGTCAAATCTGTTGAATCTTGCATGAGCAATGACTTTGATCACTGAGAAACACATGTCCAAAGGACTGTGTCATGAGGCGTCTTAGTTAACTCTGCCTAAAATTAATTGAAAAATAGGCAGAGTAATGGCTGACACACTGAGAAACATATCTCACTCGTCAAAGAAATGAGAAAAGATATGTTATGAGGTGAACAGTCAACTCTGTTAATTATAAAGCATGACTGTTAGTCACACTAAGTGATTAGGGATATTGGCGTCTGATCAATGTATATCCTCTAGTTACAAGATGTGCACTGAACTTGAGTGCTCTTGAAATTTGTTGCATGAAAATTCTTGTTGAACAAATTGCAATATTTGAAAAAGAATGCAAAGGATAATCTGCTATAACCCTTGATATGATCAAATGGTTTCATGCATGTTTAAACTCAATACTTAAGAGTGTATTTCTTAAAGAAGTCATTGAAATTGATTGAGTAAGATGGAGGGAGATTAATCAAGATGTACATATGAGTTTTTGGTTCATTTGTTATTAAATCTTGGTTTCAGATATGAGTACATAACTATTTGTCGAACCTGGTATACATCATCTTTAAACCATGGAGTTCAATAAAGTTTATTCATAAATCTTTATAATGGGAGACTCGCTGGAAAATTCGTTAGATTTATGAAATTACTATACTCTTTGAAAATCTTGCTAAATGTGTTTAACTTTCACTACTTTTGAAAACATTCTGCCTATGCTTAGTTCTTCTACTCTCATTTGATCTCAGCATTTGACTGTGTTTCATCAGACTATCTGCGATCTACTTCAATTGACTGTGAAACCTTTGTCAAATCTACATGCCCCTGTGGTCTCCTTCTCATCCACCTCATAAGACTCCATCTATTCAGGGGGAGCTTCCCTGTCATATGAATCATGCTGCATTGTAATTCATAAAGGGGGAGATCTTGTCAGCATCCTTCATGTCCATTTCTTCTGTCTATTGTTTAAGGGGGAGAACTCTGAGTTGTTTCATTCATTGAGAGGGAGTCTTTTACTTGCATAATAGCTCCTATATCATCTCCTTCAACAGTCAATGATCATTCCATTCTTTTTGATGTTATCAAAGGGGGAGAAACTTTTGTGAGTCATCATTTGCATCATCAACTGTAACTCCTGTCAGATGTTGCATACATGGTGCATTACATGCTCATTTCTGAAAGAGCTATTCTATTGTGAATGTTCAGGTGAATCCATTGCAATGACTCATAATATTGCCATCATCAAAAAGGGGAAGATTGTTGTGTCCCCTGTGGTTCTGGAGTTTTGATGATGACAAATATTATGTCTCATTATGTTTACATGTACATCCTTGATGATATAATCCTAATGTATTATGAGAATCTGTTAGAACAGGTTTAAGAATGACTCACAGGTCATGAAGTCAACCCAAGTCAAAGTCAAATCATTGACAGGTAAGGTCAATGCACAGTCAGCAGGTCATGAAGTCAACCCAAGTCAAAGTCAAATCATTGACAGGTAAGGTCAATGCACAGTCAGATCAGGTAATGTACTGCCTAATCTAACTTAGCGTCTTTGTGCATGGAGCATTCAAGTTTGTACAGTGCCGTGTTCACATGCTTCAAAGTCTGTACACTCGTGAATGAAATGTCTGTGCATTCATTCTCGTTGTACATACTTTCTCTTTATGCACTGTCTTGCTTGCATGAATGAAGTCTGTGCAGGGTGTCTACATTACATCCCAAAAGTCTGAACACCCTTCGGTGTAGTCTGTACACACTTCAGGTGGCAAGTATGTACATCGTCATTGTCGTATGCACACTAAGTCCATACATTATGCATTTGTGCATCGTTCAGAAAATAAGTATGTACATCGGCCTGTGTCATGCACTCAAGTCCACACATGCACACACTTAGTTTGTGCATTGTGCTCTCATGTTTTAACACTAGGCATTGCAAAGTCTGAACATGGATCTGCGCCTTATATACAAAGTCTGTACATGCTTTGTTCAAAACACAACTTACTCAGTGCATTCTCGTCTGACCTGACAGAATATCTGCTCGAGGAAATTGAGAAGGGCACGTGATCCAAGAAGCTAGGATCATGACACGTGTCATCCTGCAGGCTGAAATGCTGCCACGCCGCCAAGGTGTTAGGGCAGGAGCTGAGGAGGACACATGCCCACCTTCCTGTTGCTGCTATATAATGAAGCCTCTTCCTCTGAAGATGATCTGATCGAAGCAGAAGGGGCAGAAGCAGAGAGTGAATTAGAGCCTGCACGATCCAGAAGAAGGAAAAGATCAGAAGAAGAAAGAAGAGTGAGCCTGAGCAGAAGAAGAATAGAGAGAGCAGCAGAGAGGCTGAGAAAGCAGAAGAAGAAAAAGGAGAAGAAGAGAAAGAGAGATAGAGAGAGCCTGCACGATCCATTGTCAAGAAGAAGAACGAGAGAAAGAAGAAGAAGAACAGAGAGAAGAATAGACAGTGAGAAGAAAAGAAAGGAGGGGCAGAGAAGCAGAGAGTAGCAGAAAAAGAAATAGAAAAAGAGAAGAAGAAAAGAAAGAGAGAGTTCGTGGAGAAGAAGAAAGAAGACTTTATTGAAGATCTGTCTACTGAACCGTGGATCAAATCCAGGCCAATTAGCTCCATGGGAGCCACATCTATGTTATTATCCTTTACAGCTTTCAGTCGCTGTGTTTTATCATTTCTTTTTCCTTTTCATTTGATCACTATGTTTTCCGATTCTCTGGTTTGAGATCGGGGTTCCTCCTGTGGTCTCAGGAGAAGGGAGATTTGTTCTCCGGTTGCTAGTGACGGGTTGTCACTAGTGGTTCCCTCTGGTGTGGAGGAAGAGAGGTCCGTGACCTCTTGTTTGCAAGTGACTAGGTGTCACTTGTGGTTCCCTCTGGGTTTCAGAGGAAGGGAGATCTGTTCTCCGATTTGCTAGTGACTGTGTGTCACTAGTGGTTCCCTCTGGGTTTCAGAGGAAGGGAGTCTCTGACTCTAGGTTTGCAGGTAGTGGTTGCTACCTGTGGGTTCCCTCCTGGTCTGGAGGAAGAGAGACATTTGTATCTGGTTTCTAGTGATTATGTGTCACTAGGGTTGCCCTCCGGGTTGGAGGAAGAGGGGAGGTTGTTCCCCTGGTCAAGCTGTTAGGCAGCACCTGTTTGCAGACTGAGTATGCGGTTCTAGCTTTTGCTAGTGGAAGCCTCACTCCGATTTGGAGTTAGGGGTGGACGTAGGTCTGTGGACCGAACCACCTAAAAATCCTGGTGTTCTATGGTTTGCTTTTGCGTTCTACGCCATATCTTCTACCACCCTTCGCAGGATGCTTCATGAGCGCTATATGGTTGATGGTTGTCTCACTTGACTCGTGTGTTAGCCTACAGCATTATTTGGGTTGTTCAGTGAGATTGCGTGCCTTCGCTCTTACTTGCTATTATCATCTTCTTCCTTGAGTTAAGGTTGTTTGGTTGACCAGGTTGGTCACTGAGTGTTGCTTAGTTAGGTTTTTTATATTTCCGCAATATTTTTTAACAGGGATTCATTCACCCCCCCTATGAATCCAGGTCTTGCACCTCATCACCATCTCGACAGCTGAGATCTTGCCCCGAGAGGAAGTGGTAATGGCTGTGAGTGTACGCCTTCCTCTTTCTTCCCCCTTTTCATCCTTAAGTCTTCCTTCGGGGTTGCTAATTTGTTCGAGCCAATACAGGCTCGTGCCTCCGAAGGAGCCGCGGATGTGACTACCCCCGCCATCGAAGCCCTGGAGGAGGGGGAGATAGCACCAGAGATCGAGGCGCGAGAGCCGGTCGTACCCAAAGTCGACATTCGGGAAGAAGGGGAGGTGCCGCCGGTGACCGAGACCTGCGGGGAGACGGGGCCTGAAGTTGCCATCCGAGGAGAGATGACACCGGAGAGCAGCATAATACCGATGGGTGAGGTAAGCATGGGGATCCATCCGGCTTCCTTGAGAATGCAGTGATTTACTCCACTTGGCGAGCAGCTAACTTTTCCTTGCATGGCCAGGTAACAACAATGCCCCGCGGAGTGCGTGCCCCTCGGGCTCGTAAAGCCGTCCCCAAGTGGAGCTCATCCTTCCGCGTGTACGGGGCTAAAAGGTTGAAGATGCTTCTGGGGCCGGACGCAGGGTCCTTGACATCTCTTCTGTAGATGGGGGCCGTCCCGCGGCTGGTGATCCCACTGCCACCAATCCCGATGCGGGTCGTACCCGAGGAAGCCCGACTCCTTGGGAGGATATTGGCGATCTTAATGAACATTCGGGGGAATTCTAGGCGGGAGGAGATGAAGATTTCCCGGGGACGACGTTGGACCCGCCCACGATCGATACCTTGTCTGCCGAGGAAGCGGAGACTGAAGCAACTTTGTCTGCTGCGGCACCAGATCTGGCCTCTGCGACCGTTCATTCTCCCGACAGGGTCGTGGCTCTAGTTCTGACGGAGGGGGCGGCACTGTCGGGCTTGGAACCTACCAGGTCGATGGAGCTAGAGCAGCCGCTCATCATGGCGGTTCCAGACATCTCCGTTATGGTCTCTCCCTTACCTATGGTGGTAGCTGACCAGGGGTCGATCTCGGAGCCTGAGAGGTCCCTCCTTTTGGCCCTGACCCTTCCGGGTAGCTCGGCCGTGGTTGACGCAGAGCTGTGGGCGGTCGTGGACAGCGAAGTTAGCTTCGACCCACCAGCCGTCCCTTCTATCAGCCACGTGAGTTCGGATTTGACAGTCCGCCAGACCCTGTTGGTATTGCGCTCTATGGTCATTGCCGACCCAACGCTCACATATCGAGACACAAGGGCTATCGTGGAGCAGCTGACCAAGGCACTGCAAATGATGGTCTGCCCGCTGGAAGAATGGTCACGACGTGTTCTATTATTACTGAAATACGTAAATCATCGTGCATTCCTCGAGATGCAAGCCCCAACTGAGCTTACGACTATCGGTGCTCAGAGGGACGAATATCTGGAGGTTCTGGCGGCGCGGAGGGACAGCCGGGAGCAACACCGAGAGGCCTTGGACAGGCACAATGCCAACATCGACGCTTTAGAGAACCGGATCGAGAAACTCCGGGGCTGGCTTACCCAGGCTGAGTCTGACCTGCTCAAGGCAGAGACGAGTAAGGCTCGTGAGACTGAAGAGCTAGCTGTCGCCGAAGCAGCAGTGGCCTCTGTGGCGACAGAGCTGGAGCGCCTCGACGTGCAGGAAGGCTGCCTGCGTGAGATGATGAGCTTCCCTTGCATCGGGATCCTTCCCTTCGAGGACATCTTCCAGGAGCTAGATTAATTGCCGGTTCCCCTTCCATTCCTTTCTTTGTATGTAACACCGGGGTATGCCTCGAGGCCAATGTAATTTTTTCTCGAAAAGAATATAATGCAATTATTCCATGTGTCTCTTGTATGCGTGTGGTGTTGGGCGATCTCTTCCTTCCTTTTCTCTTTTTTTTTTGCTATGTGATGGGACGCAAGTCCACGCTAACAGCTTACCCGAGGAGAACCCGGTGAGGTTCGCAGAGGAGCATAGGAGAGTGCTCGCCCCTTCCAGAGGAGTGATGAGGGGACCACTCCACCATGTCCATCAAGCGACTCATCCGAATGATGTCACCGGTATGTTTGACCCGACTAGGTTGATCCGACCTTGGAAGGGCGGAGAGAAGAGTTTGTTCATCCAACGACCCAGACGGGAGGTCTCGGTCAAAAGGGGTTGTTCGTCACCCGAAGGGACGGAGAGAAGAGTTTGTTCGTTCAATGACCCTGACGGGAGGTCTTGGTCAAAATAGGGTTGTTTGTCTGTGCCGACAGAGCGCCGATGACAGGTGTGGTTTATTTGTCTCTTGGTGTGTTCGCTGGTACGGGCGGGTGCCAACGCCAGGAGAAGGGCTGATTCCCCAATCCCGGGCGAAAGGTCCGGCTGGGGTATTCTTCGTCAGTGCCGACAGAATGTCAAGGGCTGACAGGGTTGATTCATTCATTGAAATATTCGTTGGTACGGGCTGGTGCCAACGTAAGGAGAAGGGTTGAATCCTCAATCCCGGGTGAAAGGTCCGGCTGGGGTATTCTTCGTCAATGCCGACAGAATGTCAAGGGCTGACAGGGTTGATTCGTTCATTGAAATATTCGTTGGTACGGGCTGGTGCCAACGTAAGGAGAAGGGTTGATTCCCCAATCCCGGGTGAAAGGTCCGGCTGGGGTATTCTTCGTCAGTGCCGACAGAATGTCAAGGGCTGACAGGGCTGATTCGTTTATTGAAATTTTCGTTGGTACGGGCTGGTGCCAACGCAAGGAGAAGGGTTGATTCCCCAATTCTGGGCGAAAGGTCCGGCTGGGGTATTCTTCGTCAGTGCCGACAGAATGTCAAGGGTTGATAGGGTTGATTCGTTTATTAAAACATTCGTTGGTACGGGCTGGTGCCAACGCAAGGAGAAGGGTTGATTCCCCAATTCTGGGCGAAAGGTCCGACTGAGATATTCTTCGTCAATGCCGACAGAATGTCAAGGGCTGACAGGGTTGATTCGTTTATTGAAATATTCATTCTTTTTCTCTTCATTCCTTTTCCCTTTTTTTTCTTCTCTCCTTTTTTATTATTACCCTTTTTTTCTCTCTTCTTTTTCTTCTTCCCTTTTTTTTTCTTTTCTCTTTTTTTCCTTTTTTTGTCCCTTTTTCTCTTTCTCTTTTTTTTGTTTGTTTTTTTTCGTGTGTGTTCCCTTTTGTTGCTTCTCTTGTAATCCGTAGCAGATAGCAGCCAAACCATTCATGAAATTGAGAAAAAATCCGCCCGCCGTGGGGTGGGGAAGTGTATTATTCATTGAACGGAGGAATTGGAGCGTGGTACAACCTCAGATGCCTGCCATTAAGGGGTGGAAACTGGACCTCCCCCCGATGGTCGACTATCACATATGCTCCACCTTCATAAACCTTTTGGATTACATAGGGTCCAAGCCAATTCTCAATCAGCTTGCCCTTGGGGTTGGAGGCCATGACTTCACTCCTTTTGACCATAACGAGGTCACCCTTCTCGAATTCACGCTCCCTGACAAGCTTGTCGAAGGCGCGAGTTATGCGGGCCTGATAGACCTGGATGTTCTGCTGGGCTTGGAGCCGCTTCCCCTCTAGGCTGGAGAGCTCTTCAAGCCTTCGCTCGACATTTGTTTGGTCTTCTCGGACCAACCCGTGTTGGATTGCAACCCGAAGGGAGGGTATCTCTAGCTCGATGGGGATGATCGCCTCTGAGCCATATACTAGGGAAAAGGGTGAGCAGCCCGTCGGGGTTTTGTAAACAGTTCGATATGCCCAGAGGGCCTCATACATTCTTTCTTCCCAGTCCCTCTTGTTAGAGTTGACAATTTTGGAGAGGAGAGTACAAAGAGTTTTGTTGAAAGCTTCGGCCAGACCATTGGCTTGCGGGTTGTAGGGGGTTGACGTCCTGCAGTCGATCTTGTATTTTTCTGCTAGCCGGTAGACTTTCTGGTTGTGGAAGTGGCTCCCATTATCTGAGATAATTCTGTTAGGAGTGCCAAACTGGAATATGATGTTGCGACGGACAAATCTGGCGATGATCTCCTCGGTCACTTCTCTCAAAGCAACGGCTTCCGCCCAATGGGAGAAGTAATCAGTTTCCGCCAAAATGTATTTACACCCGGTGGATGACACGGGTAGTGGACCCACGACGTCTGTTCCCCACTGGGCGAAAGGCCAGCTGGGTAATGTCGGGTGTAGCAGCACGGGTGGCCTCCTGGGCACCGTGGCATGCTCCTGGCATTTCTGACAAGACTTGGCGTACTTGCAACAGTCATCAAACATTATCGGCTAGTAGTAGCCGAGCCTCTTTATTTCAATCTTCATCTTCGGTCCCGTCGGGTGTGCACCGGCTGCCCCGGCATGGACCTCTTTCATGACTTTCCAAGATTCTTTAGTGGATAGACATCGCAGGAGCACCGTCCGTCTGGCATTCGCCATAATTCAAAATAGGATCCCGTTCCGAACTTCATAAGAGTCCTTTGTTCTGATCAGCTTAATCTTCTCTTCTCTCTGCTTGGGCAGTTGCTAGTGTTTAAACCATTACAAAAGAGGGTCCCTCTAGTCGGGCAGGCCGACGGCTTGTGCTGCAGTGACCTCCAGTTCTTCTTCTTCTGGTTCTTCTATCATGCTAGGCACCTGGCGCTGATTCACCACCCGGATGCTAAGAGATCCATCAGGCGGGACTGCTAATGAGCTTGCCAGCTTTGCCAGTGCATCGACTTGTGCATTTTCTCCCCTGGCAACATGGCCTATCTCAATAAGGTAGAATTGTTCCATGAGCCGCTTCGCTTTAGCATGGTAAGGGAGCAGCTCAGGTTTTCGGACATCAAACTGCCCCTAGACTTGCTTGACGATTAGTAACGAATCGCCAAATACTTGCAGCATCTTAATCTCCATTTGCAAAGCTACTTGGAGGCCGATGATTAGAGTCTCATACTCTGCCTCGTTATTTATGCAGGGTTTATTGATAGAACAAGATGTATGCAATACTTCTCCCTCCGGGGATTTAAGGATGATGCCGGCCCCTGCCCGTACTTTGGTACGTCCGGACGGGGTCGTTTCCGTTCTTGAGGCTCCATCAAAGTGCAGCTGCCAGGCGATCTGTTGGACTTGGTCCACCTCCAGTGTCTCATCTTCAGGCAACTCTGTAGCCAGTGGGGAATCCTCAGACACAGGATGTGCCGCGAAGAATTCGGCCACGGCTTGACCCTTAACGGCCTTCTGCGGCACGTAGGTGATATGAAATTCCATCAGCAGCACGGCCCACTTGCTGAGACGTCTCTTCAAGACTGGCTGGGAGAGAATGTGGTTAACTGGGTCGGCCTTGGAGATCAGGCTCACTTCATGGGAGAGCATGTAATGCCTCGACTTCTTGACTGCGAAGACCAAGGTGAGACAGACCTTCTCAATCGGGGTGTATTTTGCTTCTGCCCCCACTAGCCTTCAGCTAAGATAGTAGAGAGTCTGTTCTTTTCCCTCGTCATTGTTCTGGGCGAGCATTGCCCCCAGTGAACATTCGGTGGCGGCTATGTATAGAATAAGCGGCCTCCCCTTGGTAGGTGCCCCTAGCACAGGCGGGGTCCTTAAGTAGTCCTTCAGTTGATCGAAGGCCCTTTGGCATTCCTGGTTCCAGTCAAAAGGAGCATTTTTCATCATTAATCTGTGGAATGGCAGACAGCACCCCGACAGGTTGGAGATAAATCTTCGAACGTAAGCCAGCCGGCCTTGAAGGGATCTTAACTCTCCCAGGTCCTTCGGAGGGGGTAGCTCCTGGATGGCCTTTATCTTGAAAGGATCGATCTCGATCCCTCTATATCGAATAATGAAGCCAAGGAACTTCCCGCTGGAGACGCCAAAGGCACACTTCATTGGGTTCATTTTCAGCTCATACTGTCGGAGTCTTTCAAAGATGACTCTGAGGTCTTTCAGGTGATCTTCTCTTTTCTTCAACTTGACGACCAAATCATCAATGTAGCATTCGACTTTGTTGTATAGCAGCTCGCCGAATATTTTGGTCATCGCCCGCTGGTAAGTAGCGCCGGCATTCTTGAGGCCGAAGGGCATTCTTTTGTAGTGGAATATCCCTTTGGGTGACCGGAAGGCCGTATGAATTCGGTCATGTTCAGCTATCCAAATTTGGTTATAGCCGGACGATCCATCCATGAAGGACAAGGCCCCGTGGCCAGTAGTTGCATCAATCATGACTTCAGTGATGGGCACCGGGAGATCATCTTTCGGGCAGGCTTTATTCAGGTCGCGGAAGTCCACGCAAATCCTGATCTGTCCATTCTTCTTCTTCACCGGCACAATGTTGGCCAGCCAAGTGGTATACTAGTTTTCAGCTACAAAATCGACGTCTATGAGCTTGTCGACTTCTTTGTAAATTTGGTTTATCAATTCCAGCCTCATGCGTCGGGGAGACTGCTTCACCAGTTCCACCTTGGGATCGATGGCCAGAACATGTTGGGTCACACCGAAGCTTAGGCCGGGCATCTCCTTATAGTTCCAGGTAAAACAATCCCGGAACTCTTGCAGTAATTTGGTATATTGTTCTCTTTCTTGTGGAGGAAGGAGGGCACTTAGAAAGGTCGGCCTGGGGTCACCCTCCGTGCCCAAGTTAATTTCAACAAGTTCATCTACCGTGGCCTGGCCGCCATCTTCAATTTCCGGCGGTGCCGGCAACAGGTCGATGAAATCCTGATCTTCGCCATCTTCTGCTTCAAGGACGCCATAGGTGTCACCCTGCTCAGCTTCGTCAGACAATAAAACTTCGATGGCATCCCCCGCCTCCGGGCTTGTGGGCCCTGGCTTCGAGGGGTCCTTCTGTGCTGAGAAGTAAAGGATTTCTCCGGGGTCTTCTTGGTAATCATCATAGACGGCCATAACAGGGGCCGAAGTGACGGACTGCCGCACCAGGGGCTGGTTCTCCGCCAGCGGCCGAGGTTGCCCGTTCTCAACTGCATTTTCAAAAATCTGGTGCTGGACCGACACCATGTAAACACTTCTTTCATGGCTGCCTATCATATGGGGGCGTGGTGGGGCCACCACATAATCTCCCATTCTGAGCTCATCCTTCTCAATCAGGTCTTGAGCAATGTCCTTAAAGACGTAGCAGTCTTCGATAGGGTGGCCTAGTATTTGGTGATAAGGGCAGAACAAGGGGTCACCGCTTTTGCGAACATCTTGCGGCCTCATGGATCTGGGGAGGGAGACCTTGCCACAGTAGCAAACCCACTCAAAAATTCCTCGGGTTTTATTCCTCGGGAAAGAGTAGGGTCTCTGCATCCTCTCCCGCAGCGTAGGGTTCCGCTCGGCCGATCATCTGGCCAGGGAAGCAGCCACATCCTCAGCCTCCCTCTTCAGGTACACGGGAACATTCGGGACGGTGCTCAGGGACTGGTGCATGCCACTGCTCTATTGGCGGAGGATGCCCCTGATGAGGTCGGACACGTGTGCCGTCACTTCGGCCAAGCGAGCCTTCAGCATTTCAATTTCCCGCTGTTGTTGATATCATAGGGCAAATAAGGCGGAATCGCACCGAGGGAGGCCCAGTGTCTGGCCTGCTTCCCCGTCCTTTGCATCGGTGTCAGATGAGGGCAGCGGCGCACCGCTACTGCAGTCATTTGGGGTTGGCCCTTCAGAGGAGGACGGGGCCTTCCCCTTGTTCCTGCAGCGAGGTGAATTCCATAGGAACACCTCTTCATCCTACTCTTCATTAGCCAAAGGCTAGAGGCGCGAGTGACCTTAACCTTTTTGTGGGGCTGCGGCGCCTGTGAGGCTATCACCATCCGAAGCCGAGACTGATATGACATCGGCTTCATAGGAGTCTTCTAATGAAAAACCTAATCCTGGGTGCCGGGTGATTTACAGCAATCTCCGGTCCAGGTTTGGTGGGTTCCACATCTTTTTGAACATGTCCTTCCGACTGGAGAGCTGGCAAAAGGGGATCCCTTATTTTTTGGTCATTATGGCTACACGGTCGGTTATGTCAGGCAGTCCCGTGATCGGGATGAGTGGGTCATGCAGTTCGTCGGGGAGTTTACAATCATCGTCCCCTCTGACCGGGTGCTCATTAGCCACATAGAAAATAGTAGACCGTCCTCCAGGGTTAGGCACCTCAAAGGTCTTCAATGGTTCAACCACTTGGCAGTCAGCTTCTGCGAGAGGCTTGATGATCCCAAACGGGACCCTGATGTCCTCCAGCAAGTCTTCGAGGTGTGGCAACCCGACGCAGGGTAGATGGAGGGGAGTTGCTTTGAATATTCCTTCTGCCCCAGAAACAAATGACACTTGACGGGGGGGCACATAGCCTGGCGGCGGTGGAGGGAACCAGCTGTCGGGCTCCGCCTTCTTCTTTCCCTTGTCCAGGGTGACTTAGGGAGCTGGCTTCGGCTTCTCTAGATACAAATTGGCATCTGAGAGATGGCACTCAAACACTCAAAATGGTGGAGATCAGCAAATATCCTCTCCTCCTTTCCGTTGCTGGGATACTTGATGCATTGATGCAGTGTAGACGGCACTACCCTATTTTGGTGTAGCCAAGGCCGGCCGAGCAATGCTTTATAGGAGGTGCTGGAGTTAATGACATGAAACTGGACCTTAGTCGTGTTGTGCCCCTTAGGCACAAGCATGTGCTATGTTTCTTTGATGATAGCAATGCTATTTGGTTTTGATGATAGCAAGACAGTGAGTGCATTTGATATTGTATTTTGATGATATCAATGCTATTGTGTTTTGATGATTGCAATAAACAAAGTGCATTTCTGTTCATTCTCATCCTTGAGCATTCTGCATATGATAGCAACATGAATGATGATGTTTAGCATTGATGGCATTTGTTCTTTATATATCTGAATTGCATTTTGTCAGATATCATGTCTCTGCATGTATCTGCATAGTCTGAATGTCTCTGCATGTATCTACATAGTCTGAATAGCAGTAAGTGCTAGTCTCTACATTGGAAGTGTGCATCATTTGCATTCAAGCCTTGAAGTCTGTACATCATGTTCATTCAGTTCACTTCAAGTCTGTCAGCCGTGTGCATTAGATTCAAAGTCTATACTGCCTCTGCGTGTTCTTTGCATTCCATTCACATTCCATTCACTGATGTTTACATTTCTCATATGTCATGGGTCGACACATCCTCTGATGGGTCGACTCCTTCAGCAGTCATGCTTAAGAACTCAAGTCCATACACTGGAAACTCTTCAATTGATTGAGTCTATATATTGTCCTAGGCTAAGTGTGTACAGCGTCTCATTCATGCTTTGATTAATGAAGTCTGTACATCAGTCTTCACATTCTATGTCTGTACAGTCGTTGGGTTTGGACTCAGAGTCTGTACACTCGATTCGCCTTTGAATTGGTCAAGTGTGTACACTCCTTCACTGTAGCTTTCACGTATCCAAAGTCTACACATCGTGAAAGTCTATACATTCTTCACTGACTTTCGTTCAAGGCAAAGTCTATACATTGGGGTCTTTCCCTACGCTTCATAAGTGAAGTCTGTACATCCGTTTCTGAATCCTGAAGTCTATACACTCCAACCTATTCCTACGATCAAGGCTTCAGCTACACTCTAAGTCTGTACATTGGCTTCGCTTCATCAAGTCTGTACACTGACTCGCTTCATGTCCCTAAAGTCTGTACATCACCTTAAGCGTTTCAAGTCTGTTTATTGGCTCAAGCTTCCAAGTCTGTACACTGGTTCAAAGTCTACACAATGCCTCTTTGATTCTAAGTCTATACATTAGTTTTAAGGCAAAGTCTGTACATTACCTTTGTGCTTCAAAGTTTGTACACTGCTTGAGCCTCAACAAGTATGTACAGCGAGTCCCTTCTCATCTGAAGTCTGAACATTGCTTTACACTATAGCAACTCCATACACTGCTTCAGATCTGATTCATAACGTCTATACATTGGTTCTCAATGTACACACTTATTCCTTGTGCTGCTTCACGCATAAAGTCTATACACTGGATTTGATGCCAAGTCTATACGTCGACTGGCAGTCTTCAGCTAAGTGTATCCTTTGCTTCATAACATGAAGTCTCTACATTGCATACAAGCATCACAAAGTCTGTACAGTCCAATGTCTATACATTGCCTTTGGGATTTAAAGTCTATACAACCATTGTCTGCACTGCATTGCATTCATTAGTTGTAACGTCTGCACTCGAGTCCAGTGTCTTCAGTAAAGTCTATACATTGGCATCGGGCTTCACTTTGAGTCTGTACAGTGGCTGCAAGGAAGTATGTACAGACGTTGCCTCCTCATATGAAGTCTATACTTTGGGCAAGTCTGTACACTGGATTCTTTTTATGAAGCCTATACATTCACTAAGTCTGTACACTGCATTCCTTCTTATGAAGCCTTTATATTCATTAAGTCTATACACTGCGTTGTGCACACTTTACATTGCTTTCGCCTTCACAGCAAAGTCTATACAATGCAATGCATATACTTAGAACTGATGACTTCGTTTCATCTGTCTGATAGGGACTGAAGAGGCTAATGAAGGGCACGTGATCCGAGGTGCCTGGCTCGTGATCCAAGAATGGACGAGATACCAGGATGCTGCCACGTGGTCCGAATTTTTAGGGCAGGAAATGTGGAAGCCACACGTGCCCAGTGTGCCTGCTGCTGCTGCTGCTATATATATACAAGCCTTCTTCCACAGAAGAAGAGGATCGATATAGAGGAGAGAAGCTGTCGATCCAGCACAAGAGAGGAAAGAAAAGAGAGAGAAGAGAAGAGCAAAGAGTGAGAGATTAGCGAAAGAAGAAGAGAAGAAGAGCAAGAGAGAGATTGAGAGCTCGAGTTGAGAAAGAGAGAGAAGTTGAGGTTGTCTGGCTTTTGGATCGAATCCAAGCTAGAGCTGCTCCTTCGAGAGCTATATTTGTGCTTCATTGTTTCAGCTTTCTGTTGCTGCTATTTCCTGTCCTTTATTTTATCTTTTACATCTTTCTTCAAGCTGTTAGTCAGCGGATTGCAGAGGTGCTGCCTCTGGACGGTTAAGCTGTATTGCCCAGTGGTTTGCATTGGAGGATTCCACCGGCAAGCTGTGTTGCCCAGCGGTTGTATGGCAAGCTGTGATGCCCAGCTGTTCAAGCTGTGAGTCAGCGGAATCCACACTCGGTTTGAGTGTGGGGTGGATGTAGGTCTGCTGGACCGAACCACCTAAAAACCCCTTGTGCATTGTGGTTTGTTTTGTTCTATTGTGCTTCCGCTAGATGAATGCATAGGGGCGCTCCATGTGTTTGGCTTCTGGTTGAGCAGAAGAGTTAATTAGTCTTCTTAGAGTATTTTAATTTGTCAAGAGAGCGAAATTCTAGTTGAGCTATACTTTATCTAAATCTGTCTTGTTAGCACTCTAGTGATCTTACTGTGTGTTTGTTTAGTTCCGCATCTGCCCATTAGCTTTTAAGCTTGTCTAGTTTGTGAACTAGTAACTTAGTGAGCATCATACTTTAATTGGGTGAAAGATTTTTAAAGGGCTATATCATTCACCCCCCCTCTGAATACTGCACCGAACCCAACAAGTCGCGAAATCGCCGAGAGAGAGGTTAAACTCGGCAATCCCCATGGGGACCTCACACTTCTGGTTGAAGCCAGCAATCTTAACATTCTTGACCTCAACCAAGTGTACATCAAAGTAATGTTTTTGGTATATCCGGTAGGGGAGTATGTTCACTGCCGCTCCAGGGTCAATCAATACTCTGTTGATGGGATGCCCATTCAGCTGTCCCCTCATATAGAGTGGCCTATTGTGACTACAGGTAGGTAGGAGCATATCTTCTTCTGTGAAAGCCACAGCTACCTTGGGTGACATTTTCGCAAGACAGTCTTCCACATATGCTGGTGTCTGGAGCGCGACGATGACGGCCTGCCGTGTCTCTTCATCTAGGGACAGGATCTCCCAGACGGTGAACCTGGCTGGGATCTTCTTCAGGTGCTTGACTATTCTATTGCTAGCTCAGACCTCGAGTAACTTCATCTCTTCGGCTCTACTGCGCCTGCCCCCAGTCTGGGCCTGGGGAGCCGGCTCAGCGGGTGCTTCCTCCACCGGGTTAGGTATCGCTTGAGCTTGTGGGGCCTGTTGGCTCACTTCCTTCTCTTGCATGAACTCGACAAGGTTCGGGATATTGTCATGTTCTTGCCTTAACCGAGAAGGAATTACTACCAGCGGGGCCGGGAGGCTACTTGCTTCCTTGATCCGCTGAGACTCGGGGGGGCGTGACTGCCTTTCCCCTTGAGTCGTGAGAAACTCAATAAACGAAGGTATACTCTGGCCGACCGGCTCTCCGGGATAGAGACCCGAGGGAGGGGGAATCTCCATGCCTTGGACCCTAGGCTCAGGGATATGATATGGCTGTTCTCCCCTGAGCAGGATGTTATGGTTGGACTGAGGAGGGCGTCCCCATTTCCTCCCCGACCTAGTGGCATGCCGAGAGGTGGATGCTTCTGCCTGATTCACTTCTGATGGTTCAACGGGCGACTCTTGCTCTTCTTCCCCCAGGGAGAGGGCAGTATCAAATAAGGCCGAGAGGGTGTTGCAAGAGAGAACAACGCCGCTCTTCTTCTTGTTTCTGGGCCTTCTCTGCTTCCTTTTCTTCTTTTCTTCAGTGGCTGGCAACTGGCCTCCGGTGGGTTCACCCCATAAGAGAGGCTCTCCCTCTGCCTCGGCTTCTGCCCCCGGAGCTAATTCAAGTGACTCGAACTCCTTCCAAGGGACATACTCCTTCAGCTCCACAGGCTGGATTTCGGGCTGTTCATAGTCTTCGAGCCCATCAATAATGGTCTGGAGTCTTTCCACTGCAGGACTGGTTTCTTTGTCTACCCGCATCGGGACGTGCTTTTTCTTATTGTAAGTGGGGCGCCTTGTGACCAGCCGGGGGGCTATGTCATGCCAAACAGGCGTCACTGGTGGCGGTGCTGGTCGAGAAGTGACACCCCTTATGTGAACCTCCGGTGTGGGCCGGGGAGCCTGCCTTCTTCTTCTATTCCTCATCGGCGCGGTCTGCCAGCCTCCTTGATCTTGAGCCGGCGCCATGACGAAGGCTTCATAAGTGGCCTTTGTGCTGGCCTCCGCCCATTCTTCAGGTAGCTGCTGGTATAGCGACACCATGTTGACACTAGTACCGAGGCTCGGCATCTCATGCTGCTGCGGAGGGTCTATCTTGTGCTCCCCCATATCCAGTTCTCCCTTCCTGATCAAAGATTCGATGACATCCTTGAAGATGTAACATTCCTCGATAGTGTGCCCCAGCATCTAATGGTACGGGTAGAAACGAGGATCGTCCTTCTTCTTTATGTCACCGGGCCTCTTCGGTTCTGGCAGTGTGATTTTGTTGTATCTGGTGGCCCATTCAAACAAGATCCGGGACTTTTCTCGAGGAAAAAAATATAACTTATTCCTCATCTTCTCCCGCAGGGAAGGACCTTCCCGCCGCTCAGCAGACCTAGCGGGAGAAGGATTGGCCGTCTCCTTGGCTTTCTCCGTCTGTTTCTCAAAAGCTTCGAAGTCCAATGTGTGGACTTCTGGCGGTATCGGTCTCTTTTCGGCCTGCCCGGCCCTCTGGCTTGAGGTGACAGGGGTAGAGGAGTATCGAGCAAGGAACGCCTCGATCTCTGCTACTATGTTGTTTAGACGGTCAAATGACCACACCTCAGCGCCGATCATCCTCTTAAGGATTTCCTTCTTCAGGTTCTGTTTACAAATTTGCACTGCATCCTCCTGATGCGGGGGACGTCTACATCTCATACTGAGATTTCTCCACCTCTTTATGTAGTCGAGAGCCGACTCATCATTTCTTTGTCTCGTGGCGTAGAGTTCTGCCACGGTTACCTCCCGCTCAGCTATATAGAACCTTTCTTTGAATTTCTTCTGCATGTCGGGCCAGTCTGCAATAGACCCGGCGGGCAAGCTCGAATACCACTCAAAAGCGAGCCCGGTAAGTGTCGAGCCGAAGAATTTGAGGAGGTAGGCCTCATCTGCAGCTAGATCCCCCATAACATTCACATAGTAGGCAATGTGCTCCCTAGGAGACCCTTGCCCATTAAACTTCTCAAATTTCGGCGGCTTGGTGATGCCGACCGAGAGCCTCCTCACAGCATAGTGTGCCGGATAAGGTACCCGATACACATCGAAGGGCGTGCGATCACTATCGCTCCATTCTGCCAGCTTCATGTCTATCATATGTTCCAACATCAGTCTGTTCACCGCCGTCGGGTCCACCGGGTTCGGGTAAAAATGAGTCGGTTGCGCCAGTGGCGTTGTTAACACTGTTGCCTGAGGTGCAATGGTGGATCCCTGGAACGGCAAGTTCTATGGCGGGGTCGGAGTTGTATGATGTGGCTAATGTAGGGGTATGCCCCCGATGTAGCTGGGGACCAGTGGAGACACAGTCGCCTGCGGAGAAGCTTCTGAGCCCTGACCGTTGCCTCCAGGGGTCTCTGGTAATGCTTCGGTTTGCCCAGATGTCGAGGGCTGAGCAGCTCTGTCGGTCAACTGCTTCCTTAGCAACTCGATCTCCCTTTGATACTGCTGCATCATAAGTAATACAGCTGGGTCAGTCATGGAGAGGCTAGGGGTGCCCCCTCTTTCTTCAGCTGGCGTCTCCTCGGACGACGTGGATGGTCCTCCCGTGGTGCCTTCAATAATAACATTGGCAGCCAGGGCCATCGATGGTTCTCCATAATCAGCTCCTCCAGTGTGGACTCGCGTCTTCTCAGTTGCTGCTTTCCCTCTTCTAGTGAGAGGTCCCGGCCTTGCTGCAAGTCTGGCCACTTCCTCGGGCTCGGTCGGTAAGGCCCCGTATCGGCCAAGTACCCCTGCCATGTTGCAAGTATAGACCCTTAGGTCTCTGCCTCTTCTTGTCATTCTTCTCGACGGCCTGCCTGGGAAGACCAACCTGTCGAAGACCGACCCCTGCGGCCTCTCTTCTTCCCTCAGCGGGGACTGATAGCGCTCCTCGGAGTGGTTCCTCGACTCGGCACTAGGCACAGGTCGGGCTTCTTCTTTTTCAAATGCGGAGGCCACTGCCCCCAGTAGTCTCTGGCGACCCAGGGGAGTGCTCCACGGACCCCGCAAGTAATTTCTCATGGCCTGCTCCACTCCTTCCCAGTCTTGATCAGGAGGAGAGGTGGGTGACACCGTCCTATTGATAGCAACGGGCATGCGGGCTACAGGCTCCGCACGGGCAGCCTGGTGGTGACGTCGGTGGTGTCGACGGTGGTTGTTCTCCGGCGGGGCCAGTGTGACCAATGCCGATTGGTAGACGGGGGCCGATGTCTTGACCCAGTCTGCCTGTTGAGCCCTTGCCGGGCGGAAGGTGCCGGACCCTGCTCGGGTTGGTGAAGTGACCCGGGCTGCTTTGGGAACCCATGCCCATTTGCCCTTGGTCGGCCTAGGGGCCGGTTGGTGCTGTGGAACGATGGCTGGAGATGCGGGCGTCATACCGCCCTTCATCTTCCCCAGTGGCTGGAAAGAGTTGCGCACTGGTACAGTGAGTATGATGCGATCCGGGATCACCTCAGAGCGTTGCCCTGAAAGATGCACCCGGAAAGTTCCGACGACAGCAGACTTGTCGGTGCTGGAGACCCAGCCTCGGGGTGACACAGTGGCATGGCTCCTCCGGAGCCTTCTCTGGTGGGAAGCCGAGCCTGGGCGTGACGGGCCGGCATTCTGGTGCACATGGTGCACATTGCAGCCCAGCGTCTTCACGGGGATAGTCTTGGGGGATTCGGCCATTGGTCGGCCGGTAGCAGCTTTGGTGGCCCCCTGGATGGAGGCGTTGCCATCGATCCCGTCAGACGCCTCGACGTCCAGCAGGTTCGCGAAGGCCACTCCCAAAACGTTGGGGAAGCCAACTGAGGGAGGGAAGCTCCCGTAGGCGAGAGGGACGGCCAAGTAGCCGTTCCGCACATGGCTTTCGACGGGCTGCTGGTCGAAAGCAAGGGCCATCTTGACGTTCAGAGTGCAACCTGCATTTGCAAATTGAGGAATTAGTATTACAAGAAGGGGGGCCGTGGAGCCCTTAATTCCGGCAAAGAGATGAAGGGTGATCCAGTCCCACCGGGCGTGCCAGACTTGTGGATGCACTTCTCGTTTAGCTCTTTGTTTTCATTGGTTTATTGATTTATTAAGTGCGTGGGCGTGCCAGTCACAAAGTGACGATTTGTTTTGCGCTCGATCTGACTCAGTCAGGCGATTGTGTGGTTCGGGTCGGGACTGAGACCCGTTGTGCCACGAAGGTCACAACGTCATTTACATCCCCTCGGAGAGGGGAACACCCTTGATTAATTGTCGGAAATAAGGGATCTACGGCCGAAAGAAATACTAATTAATGCAGGAAGGAAACAGCCGTCGGGCTATGCGGTGAGATCGAGGTGAGGGCATGAATACTCAGATTATGTCGGTCACCGATGGACCATTCCATGTTTGGACAAAAGTTCATGCGGAAAGTAAGACAGTAACGGGGGATGAATCAGTGCGAATGTCTGCCGAGAGATGGCAATTTTAATACAGGGAGGAAAGTCAGATCCCGGTGAGGGAGGGGACCCTGATGAGATATTGGCCGGAGGTAAGGCCGAGTGGTCACCATGACGAGAGAGAGGACTCCCGAGGGCGAAGTTCGGCTTACAAGAGCATCATCAATATTCCCGGATTCGAAATCCAAGAAGGGGAGATGAAGACCATGTCATTATGTACGTGAGTTGCCTTGAGTGACATGTATCATTACCGCTCATCTATTAGAATTACTCCCTCTATTTTATCACCATTACTATTATTTGTTGCTCCTTTTATCATGAAATCGTTTACTATATGTGTGTATTTGTTGAAGGGATGATGAGGTGTACCGCCGGGGGATTTAGGAGTGTGCCGCTGGAGGTTGAAGGTAGGCGTACCGCTGAAGGGTGAAGGACATGTATCGTTCAGAAGGCAAGGAAGAGTGAACCGCTGGAGAGTTCAGGAATGGGGGTGAAGGGTTAAGGGAAAGTGAGGTAGAATTCAGATGAATGGACCGAAGTTCAACTGAGAGCGTACCGCTGGAGGTGGAATTGGGAGTGTGTCGCAGGAGAGTTGGGTGGTGTGTCGCTGGAGAAATAGGAAGTGTGTCGCTGAGGAGCAAAGGGGAGCGTACCGCTGGGGGGTCAAGAGTGTGTCGATGAAGAAATAGGAAGTGTGTCGCTGAGGAGCCAAGGGGGAGCGTACCGCTGGGGGGGGTTAAGAGTGTGTCGCTGAAGGACTGAAGAGGGCTAGGGTTGGAGAGAGGATTCCTCGTCCTGTTCATGTCTTATAGAGAGTCCCAAATGGTTAAACTTTCAATTCCCTGTCATGAAGTTGAGTCCCAAATCATGTTCAGCAGTGCAGTCCCTAGGAGTCTTGCTCAGCCGATCCCTGGAGCTTTAAACGGTTCTCTTAGTTGGTTAGAATGTTTTTTACTGTTGTTGGCTTTATTTGCTTGTTGCCTCCTTTTGTCTTTTAACTTATTATTTTTTTTGACAAAAATTCGGCAGCATCTCCCCTTAACCCGGACGGTAAGGGAATGCAAGGGACATGTCCACAAGGAGTGACATGAACCAACAACTGAGGTGTGTGCCTAAGCAGCCACCTTTGGGGAAACTTCGAAAAAACTCGGAGAAAACGCCGACCGAGGAACCAGTAGACTGAGGCAAGCTATGGGTGCACTGGGGAGATGGTGGTCAAGGGGTGCCAGGCTGACAGCCCAAGGGTGTGCCGGTGGGGCTCGTCAGGCCAATAGAGGAGGTGTGCCGCTGAGGCAGCCAAAGGAGGTGTACCGCTAAGCGAGAGGATGGGAAGGGTGCACCGCTGAGCGAACCTAGGGAGAGTGTGTCGCTGGGCAGACTCAAGGGGGGACCGTGCCGCTGGGCAGACCCCGGAAGGTGTGCCACTGGAGGGCAAAAAGGGACGCTCCAGGCATTGAGGGGATTCAAAGTGTCCAAAGGAGAGTGGACTCCCACGGACACGTATGGCGAAAATCAGGGGGGTCGTTACACTAAGGAAAGCTAATAGAGGGGAAAAAAGGCCGGCCATGCCCCATCAAGCCAAGAGACGAACCTTTCAATCAAGTAGACCCATGCCACGGGAGGTGAGATCAAGCAAGAAGTTGGGGGACTGGAGGCAGACGCCAAACTCATAGACCAACAGTAAGAAGAAATCAACAAATGCGACAAACGGAGGCAAAGCCAAAGGGTATCTCATTCATGACAAACTCAAGGTGACAAAGATCATGGCCTGAGGGCCAACTACAATATACTTCACAACAACAAAAAACTATGAAAAGAGAAGAGGAAAACTGAGAAATGAAAAGAGGAGCAAAAGTAAACAGTGCCGGGGGAGAGTTGGAACAAGGGAGGGTGCCTCCCTTCACCCCATTCCTTCTCTCCCCCATACAGGTGGCTCACTCCCTCTCAATCTCTCCACACTTCTCTACCTTCTTCTTCTTCTCTTCTTCTTCTCCCTGTGTGTGGTCTCTTCGAACGGGTGCCTTCGCTTCTCGCTCTCCTCTTCTCTTTCTCTGTGAGGGCCTTTTATACGTGGGCCGTTGACGAGGCCGACCGCATGATGGCAATGCCATCCGAGGTTGACTTCGGTATCTTCCTCGTCAGGTGAAGATCTCCCTCCTCCAACCAGAAGGTGACACCGAGGCAGGCGCTAGCTGGCTTTGAAGTGGCCGAACTACCCGCCAATGGGTCTGCCTACTGACCGTTGTGTCTTCTGCCGGTTCGTGCCGTTCAGGGGGGTTCAGCATTGTGCCGCTGGGGGCTGAGGGGCCCTGCCGCTGAGGGCAGAATGCCCGTGCCGCTGGGAGGCTTGCCTGCAGCGTGCCGCTGGGGACTTGAGGCCGTGCCGCTGAAGGGCACGATGCCTGTGCCGCTGGAGGCTTGCCTGCAGCGTGCCGCTGAAGGGCATGACATGGTGTGCTGCTGGAGGAACCCCAAGGGTGTGCCGCTGAGGCTCAATTGTTGTGCCGCTAAGGGGGCACAGAATGTGCCATTTTGAAAGGACCTCTGCTTTTGCTTCATGAATCTGAGGTTGTGCATTCTTTGGGATATTTCTTCACCGTTAGGGACCCGAGGGTGGGTCCATAGCAGTGTATCAATTCAGGAGGGCATCCTGTGCTTTCTTGGCCTCTTAAGGCACCCATGCAAATGTGGGGATTTGTCGGACGGTGGTATTCCCCCGGAGCCCTGGATGGCCAGTCTCCCCAAGTCTCCTCCTTTTGACTTTGGCATTAATGCGGGGCTTGGTGGGACATATGAACGTATAATTTTATACGTCCACAAACCCTCAACCATTAGCCAATGAGTTTTGGCTTGCTTGCAGAGGTGCATTTTGGCTAGTCTCACTTTCTTCTCTTCGGCCAAGGGGTACCAATCAAAGTATTAGCCCATAGAAACATCCCAATCTAGATAGAGGCTTGGGTTGTAGGATCCCTCAAAGGCGGGGCTTTATACTTTCAAAAGCGCCAAGAGGTCATCATCCGGATTTTTCTGAGGGTAACTCTCATCCTCCCTTGGTGCGGGGCTACTTCCCTCAAGTTTATCGAGTTGGGCAAAGATATCATCAAGCCACCCAAAAATGTTGGGCATGGCCTCCATGTGGGAGTGGATGCAGTCAACCTTGTAGGTAGCGGGGCTTCCAAGGGATTTTGGATCCATTGGGAGAGGCGCAGGAGACAGGTGTGATTGGTAAGAGGTATCCATGTTAGTGGACATGGGTGATGCACCGGGTGACTCTAAATGCATTTGTGCTGTAGGACCAACTTGTAGAGATAAGTTGAGAACTTGCTCTGATACCACTTGATGTGACACGACCTAGGGATGGAAACCACTAGGCCAATGCACCTTGGACCTATGACTCACAAGCAAGCAACTTTGACGACGGAATCACTCGGGCGAGCTCACTCGCTTAGCGCACACTAGTGCCCGTAGGCGACTCGGCGATAGTGGAGAGGGTCTGAAGTGGGACCTTGACGTTACGTGGTAAGGCTATCTTAGGATGGACCTCTAAGGGCCTAGGATGCCCAATCTCATGGGCGGCCAGCACGCCAAGGGCGTTGGATGTAGGGAGCTCTCGCCTCACTCCGCGGTGGCCACTCGCGTTGTTGAATTCAAGTTCGGGCACTCAGCTCACCGACCGACGGCCCACTAGCAGCAATACTAAGCTAAGCAAAGAGTGAACCAGTAGAGAAGTGTGTTCAGGTGCTCACCTGATCGGCGTGAAAATGCCGATCCCAACCGGAGACGAGGGCGAGCGGGGAAGCGTGGCTACCCGCACGCTGCGCCGATGATGCTTCGGTCGACGACCTACTAATACATTCACTACACCCTCGCAGAGGGGTTGATCAAGGGGTTGAGAAATTAAATATAACATCCAAACACTACCTCCCGCAGAGAGGGGCTTTAAGCCGGCCAGGCGGGGTGGGGAGAGCTAAGTTAGGAGCCGAATTACCGAACTCCGCCAGTTCTGCGAGCTTCTGAAACAGCCTGACAGATAGTCGATGACGGTGCCACCACAGGCTCCGTAGAGCTCAGATGAGGCCGAAACTGGTGCCGAAACTTCCTGGGTTGGCCCAGGAGGACGTCTGAATTTTTGTGGAATTTTTTGACGTTAGCGGTGGCTGGGGCAGGGTCTGGTACAGGACCAAACTACTCTGGCTCTGACTGTTCCCAGAGTGTTGTTGCAAGAATACGAGGGTGCCACGAGCACTCCCAGAGTCTGATTGATGCGGGACCAAAACTGATGCGATCGTGGTCGAGTCTTCTTCGAACGGAGACCAATAGTGCTGTCATCAGAGGTCGGAGCTGACCGCGAAGATAGGAACAGTGGAAGGGTGTCGGACCAGGCTCTGCAGGAACTGACCTTGCACACCTTGGGGTGAAAATCTGGAACTCTTGACTCCGGGGTCTAAAAATTACTCTGCTTCTTGGAGGTGGTAGGGGACTTGGAGAAGAACACCTCAGCCATTCACGCCCATATCTGCTCCGGAACGGCCATGGTCGCGCTGGAACTTGGGCTCTGGTTCTCTGCCGGAGTAGTCCTGTACAGCATGGGGAGAACGGCTCTCCCGGACAGCTCGGGGCTCGAATGGACGCGAGACCACCTCGCCTAGGAAGATCTCTGGATGGCTTTTCCAGAAATATCAGGCTTGTCAGCAAACTCCTAGAGATGGTGTCATGGCCAAGCCTTCAACTGGTACCTCTACTGCTGCCTGCGAGCTAGGAACAGGCTGGTGGTGTAGGGTTGTGTATGAGGTTGGGATGGCCAAGGGATGCAAGGGGAAATGGGGAGGGTGACCAGGGGAGGAAGGGGGTGTTGGGGAGGGCTGAGGGGCAGCCAGCAAGGGTGGGAGATTCCAATTTGGCCTAGGGTTTGATCCCCTTCTGATGAGGACATCACCAACACTTTCATATGATCGAGGGTCCCGATGCTCGCCACCTATGCTACATCTTGTTCACCACTTTATTTTGAGTCATATGATGTAATTTTTATTTTCTTATCATGTACTTTTCCTTTTATTTGAGTCCAATACCTAGGTTAGGTAGCTATTTACCTAAGTCTTAAGTCATTTTGTGTGTTATTGGGCCCAATTATATGGGCTAGGCCCAGGGCCGCCCCCTTCCCCTTGGTTTAGTGTTAGAAGTCCAAAAGTTAGGGACTTAAGTTAAATTGTGGGATTCCTATAAATAGGACCACAATCCCTCATTTGTAAGGTAATGAAGTATTGATAAAAGTTTGCCAAAGTATTTGTGCGTCTCTCTCTCTCTATCTCTAGCTCTCTCTCTCTCTCTTCTTCTCTCTCTCACTAAAAGGGGCGAACCCCTCTCTCTCTCCTCCCCTCTCTCTCTAAATTTCAAAATTCACACTCTCTCCTCCCTATTCACCTCTAATTAAGACCCCTCCCCCTTCCCCATACCTCCCATTTAATCCCCCTCCAACCCCTAGGTGGAAGCCCCTTCTCCTAGGCACCTCTCCCTCCTCCCAAGCAACCTTTCCCCTTCCCCATACAACCCTTCATTTTCTCAAGAGAGAATCCCCTCTCCCAAGTAACCTTTCCCCTCCCCAAGGCAACTCCTCCCCTTCCCAAGGCCACATTAACCAACCCCACATTAAACTCAGTTCAAATTTCCCTCTCCCTCCAAGCCACTTGCGCCCCCCCCCCTCTCTCTCTTGGCCGCATCCCCCCCTCCCCCTCCACCTGCTAGCTGCGACCCAGCCCTCTTCTCCAGCCACTCCACCACCTCTATCCACCTCCATCCAAGCCCCACAGCCATTAGCCCCCTCCCCATTGCAGCCCCTTCACCCCTTCCCACCATTATCAACTTCATTTCACCAACCTACTCTATCCAGTTCGCAGGCAGCAGTGGAAGCTCCACTTGCAGAGACTGCCCCGGTGCTGTCCGACGTCATCTGGAGGTGCACCATACATTGCCGGAAAGGTCCTCCAGTCTTATTCGCAAGCGAGGTGGAATCGTCTCGTTCCGACTTCGCTACAGATCGTGGTGCCCATTCTCGTGCGGCTGCGCCAGATGTGAGCCAGAACCTGAGGTCCGTTTGGCAGAGGCTGCACCGACGTCAACATCGCGATTCAGCCCAAACTCTCTTCTGAGAGTTGGTTCTTCTCCAAGTCCTCAACGCTCCTGATGTGGAATCGTGTCGTTCCGACCTCACTACAGATCGTGATGCCCATTCTCGTGCAGCTGCGCCAGATTTGAACCAGAACCTGAGGTCCATTTAGCAGAGCCTGCACCGACGTCAACAGCACGAATCAGCCTGAACTCTCTTCTGAGAGTTACTTCTTCTCCACGTCGTCAACGCTCCCGAGTTGGTCTCACCTCTTTCTGACTTTGGCACAGTGCGTGGCGCCTGTTCTCGTCAAACTGTACAACCAGGACCAGAACCTGAACCAGAGCTTCAGTGCAGAGGCTACCACGGCCACACCCCTCAACTTCTGAAGGCGCCACTTGGCCGAGAGCTGCTACCACAAGGCACCCACCATCACCAACAAGCGGCGTCCCGTTCAGCATCAGGAAGAGCATTTTCCAAATTTTCTCTCCCAGGTGCGCAGATAGTTCATTCGGGTCCTGTCCTGACCCCCCCACGCTCAACGGGCCCCTCCTTGCCGCCCCGACATCGTCCGGTGTTCTACTTGCTTGCTGCTCGAGGAGGAATCATCCACGGACGTCCTCGACTTGGTCCCGCCTCAATCAGACTCCGGGAGCAGCCGTGGCACCAACGGCAAGCAGCTGCAATTCCCTGGGACGGCCAGAACCAGAGCGCAGGGTCCCTGTTCCAGAGATCGCCCCAGCCGGTGACGACGTCGGGACCACCCACAAACATTCACAGGCTTTCTTGGGTCTGTCAGCGACGTTTCGATGCTGGTTTTGTCGACTTCTGAGTTCGGAGGAGTGCGTGGCAGCATCTACATCAACCCCCTGTCCGAGTATTCCAGATTGGGGCAGATCATTCGGCACTAGCTAGTTCACCACCCCACCCCGCCTAGCCGGCTTAACGCCCCTCCCTGCGTGGAGGTAGTTTTGGTTGTAAATCAAGTTAATCCCCACCCCGAGATCCCCCTCCTGCATGAGGTGTAGTGAGTGTACTAGCAGGTCGCCATCTGAAGCTACATCGGCGCGGCGTGCGGGTGCATACCCACGCCTCCCCGCTCGCCATCGTCTCCGGCCGGGATCGGCGTCTTCACGCTGATCAGGTGAGCTTCTGGCCCCCTCTCTCCTTGCTGGTTCAACTCTGCTTAGTTTTGTATTGTTTCTAAGTTGCCCGTCGGCGGTGAGGTGAGTGCCCGATCTCAAAATATCATCAATTTGAGTGCCACCGCGGAGCGAGTTGTGAGAGAGCCACTACATCCCACGCCCTTGGCGTGCTGGCCGCCCACAGAATTGGGGCATCCCAGGCCTTTAGGGGTTCAATCTCAAGCGAGCCAAACCCTGGAACAGCGAGGTCCCATCCCGGACCCTCTCCACCATCGTCGAGTTGCCTACGGGCACGAGTGTGCGCTACACGGGTGAGTCCGCTTGAGTGGGTTCGCCGATCGGTTTGATTGCTTGCAAATCTAGGTCCAAGGTGCATTGGTCAAGTGGCTGCCACCCCCCAAGGGGTTTGTGCCACATCACCTTCATCCTTGGGGAGATGGAGGGGTGCTTGGGGAAGGGGAGAGTGGGTGGTTGGTGGTTGGAGGGTGGCTTGGAGATTGATGGATTCCACCTTGGGGTTGGGGGGAATTGAATGAGTGTATGGGGAAGGGGGATATTAATGAAGAGTGAATGGAGGAGAGAGGAGGGGAAAATTTGAATTTTGGGAGGGGAGGAGAGAGAATGGGGGGCGACCCCCTTAGAGAGAGATATATATATATGAGAGAGAGATATATATTAAGAGAGGGAGGGGAGATAAAATTCTAAGGGAATTTCTAATTTCATTGATCATCGAAGGTTACAAATGAGAGAGGGGAGGGGGCTATTTATCGACTCCATACTTTTCCTATGGCCAAATTGCCCCTGGACAATTGATAGATTGACCACACAGTCTAAGGAGGGGAGCCCCAGGGCCTAGCCCATTGAATTGGGCCCAATAACCTATCAAACGAACCATATGACAACTAACTTAGGTAAATGACTCTCAAACCTAGGTACCAGACTCAAATAAAGGGAAAATTACACAGTTTATGACTCAATTAAAATATGAAAATTACATGACTAGACTCAGAAACACATGACGAACACAATGGCGCATGCCGACGAACAATCCAAGCCTCGAAAATGTGGAGGGGCAAGGGATGCCCCCATCAACACAGTTCTGCCATTCCACAGAACAATCGGCCAAATCATAGGTTTTTCACCTAGACTCATGCTGCACGGGGCGTTACGTACCACTGTCCCCCGAGTTCTGTGGCGCTCCAATTCGTCGTCCCTCAGAATGAACCAGCCAAATCAATAGGATATTTGACTAGGGCGTTACGTATCACCGTCCCCTAGGATCTTTTACTTCCGCGGCGTTACGTATCGCCATCCCGCAGAAAGGGCCGTCCCATAGAGGGACCGGAGTCCTATCTCACAGAATGCTCTTGTTTCCATTCATAACAATCTCATCGTATTTGCATTCACATTCATATTTATCTTTCATGATACTTGAAGAGGGGTGATCTCACGCTACTCCTGAGCGGGGAAGAGGTTGATCTCGTACACTTGAAATGTAAACTGCAAGATGGGAAACCAGTCAGAGGTGCCCAGGGATAGATCCCCGGGGAAGACCCTCCGATGCTTAAGTCAGCAAAGTAGAAGAGCTCGGATGCGAAGGGAAGAGCTAGGAGGAAGATGGGAGTGCGAGATCCCTCCCCACCAAAAAGGTGAAGTGGTTCCTGCTCTGGGTTTTTGGCCCTTGCCTTGCTTACCTCTTGCATTAGGGCTTTCCAGTTTAAATAGTGGCCCGTTGTGTGACTGATCCCTGTAAGCGGAGGAGTCTCAGGGGGGGTTACGTCTTTCATGCGGACTCCTTATAGCACGCGGACTCTTGATCTCCCTTATCCCCTTGAGCTTCATGCCATTAAGGGACTCGCAACGGTCATACTAATAAGCTTCCATCAGTGAGCCCGAGCGATAGGCACTCGCTCAGGAGAGGTCTCCCGAGCGATGAGTGCAGGGTCGGGATAGGGAATAGGGGGCTCCGGGGGATCTTTCCCGATCGTACTAATGCTCGGACTTCCCAACCCAGAGGTCGCCTAGGAATCCCTTGTTCCAAGTTAGTTTTTGGGCTTATGCTAAGTGGGCCCGGGGGCTACCACTTCGAGGAGTTGGGCCTCGTTCGGTCTGGTTGGACCTCTTTTGACCTCACCGTACGGGCGATGAGATTTCCCCTCTCCAATACTTTAATATAGCAGATATGTTTCAAGTGGTTTAAGTGGACTAAGGATAACATAAGGAGCATGATCAGGTTACTGTAAAAGAGGACCGGTTTATTTCTAGGCTACAAATGCATAGAAAATAACTTATAACTGCAAGTACAGAATTTCTGGGTGCATGAAATCTTTACATGAAGGTTCTGACTTAGTTTTCTATCATTTTCTAATTTTTCAGATTTTTACAAATTAATATGCCCCCTCAAAATTCTCTTTTTCTCAGTTTTTGGAATTGGGACAGACCTACAAGTGCACCGTCCTAAGCCAAATGTGCATCGACTTATATTGACACACCCAAAATGTGCATCGACCTTATATGGCCTATTCCAAAATGTGCACTAACCTTTCATGGGCCTAAACCAAATGTGCACTGACCTCATTGTGGCCTAAACCAACTGTGCACAGACCTCATTGTGGCCTAAACCAAATGTGCACTGACCTTATTGTAGCCTAAACCAATTGTGCACTGACCTCATTGTGACCTAAACCAAATGTGCACCGACCTTACTATATGGCCTGGACAAAACATGCACCGACCTCACCAAAGTCTGTGCAGCATGTGCACCGACCTCACCAAAGTCTATGCAGCATGTGCACCGACCTTACTAAAGTCGGTGTAGCATGTGCACCGACCTCACCAAAGTGTATGTAGCACGTGCACCGACCTTACCTATGCATGGACCAAATGTGCACCGACCATAGTTATGCTTCGACCAAACATGCACCGACCTTACCTATGCATGGACCAAATGTGCACCGACCTTAGTTATGCTTGGACCAAACATGCACCGACCTTGTTATGCATGAACCAAAACATGCACCGACCTTAGTTATGCTTGGACCAAACATGCACCGACATTACCCATACATGGACCAAATGTGCACCGACCTTAGTTATGCTTGGACCAAACATGCACCGACCTTAGTTGTGCTTGAACCAAAGCATGCACCGACCTTACCTATGCATGGACCAAATGTGCACCGACCTTAGTTATGCTTGGACCAAACATGCACCGACCTTAGTTATGCTTGGACCAAAACATGCACTGACCTTACCTATGCATCGACCAAATGTGCATCGACCTTCTATGAACAATACCAAATGTGTGTTGACCATACCAGGGACTGTACCTTGTGTGTGTTGACCATACCGGGGATTGTACCATATGTGTGTTGACCATGCCAGGGACTGTGCCATATGTGTGTTGACCATACCACGGACTGTACCATGTGTGCGTTGACCATACCAGGGACTGTACCATATGTGTGCTGACCATGCCAGGGACTGTACCATATGTGTGTTGACCATACTACGGACTGTACCATGTGTGCATTGACCATACCAGAGACTGTACCATATGTGCATTGACCATACCAGGGACTGATCCAAATGTGCATAGACCGTGTCATGGACTTTACCTAATGTGCATGGACCTGTGTAGAAGCTTCAAACCCTGGTAGGCACTCAGGGAAACCGTGAAAGCCCAAAAAAATAGAATATGAACATGCTGGTGCACGTACCCTTAGACCTTCTTCAAATTATAGAGAAATATTTTGAAATCATTCTAATGCATTGTTGTCTCCCTTAAAGTTTGAGGTTAGGTGCCTACCTTTTGGGATATTAGACCGATGATCCGGGGATGAAATCCAGACCCCAGGTCCACCTAAAGCTTTTCCTTCCAATCCGGGGATGAGTTCCACACCCCAGATCCACCCAAGACTTCGCTACAGATTCACCCTCTACGAAATGCCAAGGTTTCTCACCTCTCTTCCTTACACAAGACAAACTGTAGTTGGCAGAGAATGGAAGATTAGTGTTGCTAAACGGTAGATCACCCTTGGAACCCACTTCTTTATATAAGTTTCAAGCCTCCCAAGGCCTTTCCCATGTCCAGCAAGGTTCAGCCCAGCCCCAAGGTCGCTAGCATAAAGAGGGGTTAATGCTAAGCACCCCTTCGGGTTTGAACAGGTGTGACCCTTCGACCGATGATCATAAATACTAGTGGGTGCGCTTTTTGTGGAGAATTAGGTTGGGATGTCTTCATATGAAATGAAGAGGACTTCTAGATCTAACTCTCAGTCATGGTTTCATTGAATTTGATCAAATCTAGCGTGAGTTGTGATTTTCACAATATTATCATTTATTCTCCTTTATTCTAGTTGCAACCTTTCGATAGCCCGAGATAATCCGGGTATAACTCTAGCATCCACGTAGTATTTTGGTCTCGACCTCAACATAGAAGATGTGGCTGACATCCAATGAGAATTTATGGTCTCAGCTTTAGGTCATTTCATTAATCACAGAGAAAGTTATAAATTTCTCATTAATTACGTGCAAATTAGCCCAAACAGTCACACCTCTTCGTGACAGCTGGCAGCAATAGACTCTGGACCATGGGTTCTAATGCGAATTGGGTTTCCACCTCAACATAAGAGTTTGGGTCAAGGGCCCAACCTTTCAAATGGGCCAAGTTTCAGCCCATTTAAATAACCATGGATCAAGATATCCTTATTTCAACAGGTGGCAGTATTTTCTGCAACTGTTTCGACCCATTATCGCCAACTCCCTCTTAACCACTATTAGACCCACTTTTCAGAAGTTATACTCTTCATAAAAATTAAGTTGTTTCTTACCCAATGGCCATTGCATGGGTTTTGGTTTCACCTAATTCTGACCTCCCTACATTATGTTATGAATTTCCTAAAAATCCTTCAATAATCTGTCCAGATTTCTAGCTTATTGAGTTCATGGGCCCGAGTTATTTTCATTTGGGCTTGTGCCCAAATTGGTGGTCATAACAATGGCAGTAACAACAAAAATAAGAAGGTGAAGAAGGAGGAAAAGCAAGTCATGACGGCTTGCTCATTCTGTGAGAAGTTTGGTCATTCGGTCGAAGAATACTAGAAGCGTCTTGGCACTTGTCTATGCTGTGGAAGCCGAGAGCACCGCATGCCAGATTGCCCCCTCATGAAAGAACAAACTTCTAATGGCGGACATAGGTGACAAGCTCATCTAAATACTGTACTGGATGAGGAAGCACCTAAAGATGATGGGTTGATGGAAGGTACCATTCAAATCTATTCCCATCCTACTTTTGTACTATTTGATACTGGTCCTTCTCATTCCTTTATATCTATGGCTTTTGTGAAAACTCTGCCAGTTTCACCTGTTCCTCTACCTTCGGACCTAGTAATCACTACACCCTTAGGTCCATGAACCAAACTTACAACCCACTACCCAGATAGTGAGGTAACAATAGAAGGCCATAATCTTCCCGCAAACCTCGTATGCCTTGATAGGGAAGGCTACGATGTTATTCTAGGTGTACATTGGTTATGTGACCACTATGTCGATATCAATTGTCGCAATAGAAGAATATCTTTCCACAAATCGGATCTTCCACGATTTACTTTTCTTGGCATCAAGTATAGGAAGCATCCTATTCTCATTTCTTCTCTTCATGCCTACAAACTCATCTCATAAGGTTGTGAAGCTTTCCTTGCTTCCGTAATTATTACCGAGTCCAAGGAAGTCATCCTTGAAGAAATCCCTATAGTAAAAGAGTTCCCCGAGGTATTTCCATCTGAATTACCTAGTTTACCATCCAAAAGGGAACTAAACTTCTCTATTGAACTCATTCCCGGAGCAGCACCTGTTTCGATAGCTCCTTACAAGATGTCCCCCACAGAACTCAAGGAATTGAAGAAGCGACTTCAGGAGTTATTAGACAAGGGCTTCATTCAACCTAGCACATCCCCTTGGGGTGTATCGGTTCTATTCGTCAGGAAGAAGGATAGATCTCTCAGGTTGTGCATTGATTACTGGCAGTTAAATCAATCACTATCAAGAATAAATATCCACTACCGCGTATCGATGAGCTGTTCAACCAGATCTCTGGTGCAGAATAATTCTCCAAGATAGACCTATGGTCTGGTTACCATCAGTTAAGGATCAAGGATGAAGATATTTACAAGACCGCATTATGTAGCAGATATGGGCACTATGAGTTCGTTGTGATGTTGTTCGGGTTAACCAATGCCCCTGCAGCATTTATGTAACTTATGAACAATGTCTTCAGGCCCTATCTCAACCGATTTATGGTCATTTTTATTGATGATATTCTCATATACTCTAAGACTAAGGAGGAATAAGAAGAGCATCTAAGGATAGCTTTGCAAACACTAAAAGAACACCAACTCTATGCAAAGCTCAGCAAATGCGAGTTCTGGCTAAAAGGGGTCTCATTCCTTCGCCATATTATCTCAAATGAAGGTATCGCTGTTGATCCTTCAAAAGTTGGAGCTGTCAAGAACTGGAGCCAACCAACGACCGTATCCGAAATCAGAATTTTTATCGATTTGGCTGGCTATTATAGGCGATTCATCAAGGATTTATCAAAGATCATTATCCCTTTGACTAGACTTACAAGAAAGGAGAATTCTTTTATATGGTCAAAGGACTGTGAGGAAACTTTTCAAACTCTTAGGGAACATCTCACTACAGCACCCGTATTAGCACTACCTGTTGAGGGTGGTGGCTTTGAAGTCTACATGGATGCGTCTGGCATTGGCCTTGGATGTATCCTTATGCAAAATGACAAAGTGATTTGCTATGCCTTTAGGCAGTTGAAGCGTCATGAAGAGAACTACCCTGTGCATGATCTGGAGTTAGCTGCCATTATTTTTGCTTTAAAAATATGGCGACATTATCTCTCTGAGGAAAAATTCACTATATTTTCGGACCACAAAAGTCTGAAGTATCTTTTCACCCAAAAGGAGTTAAATATGACGCAGCGAAGATGACAAGAGTATCTTAAAGATTTTGATTTTTCTATCCAATATCACCCTCGCAAAGAAAATGTTATAGCATATGCTCTCAGCAGAAGACCATTGGCAACTTTAGCAAGCATCAGGAAAGGTATGACTTATCTTATAAAGGATTTTACAAATTTAAATCTAGATGTTGATGTAGAAAAAGAAAGGGGTATTATTGTTAATATCCGATCACAACCTACATTAATTGAAGACCTAGTCAAGTTACAAGATAATGAACCCACATTAATAAAGATCAAAACCAATGTTGATCAACGGCTAGAATTTTCTATTTCGACCGATGGAAGGTTATTATTCAAAGATCGGATTTGTGTGCTGGATCACACCGACACTAAGAAGTTGATTATGGAAGAAGCTTAAAAATCAAGATATGCTATTCACCCTGGTGCTACCAAGATATACCAAGATTTAAAAAGGAATTTTTGGTGGCCCAACATGAAGAGAGAGATAGCGGAGTTTGTATCTCGCTGCCTCACTTGTCAACAGGTTAAGGCGGAACATCTAAAGCCCGCTGGTAAATTACATCCCTTAGAAATTCCCGAATGAAAATGGGAGAGCATAGGGATAGATTTCATCATGGGTTTACCAAAGACAAGAGGTGCACATGATAATATATGTGTAATGTCCCATATTTTTTAGATATTTTTCGGATCATTTTCGTGGATCTCGGAGTGTATTTTATGCTTTATACGTGTTTTTCCCTGATGTACCTTCGAAACTCTGTGCAAGGCGAACTGTGACGTTCTCTGACTCCGGGATAGTACCGGCACGTTGTGCTCCTCCCGAGGATCGCGGAGGTAATTTTTAGTATTTTTCTAAATTTTTTGGAATTTTGGGTTTTACTATATATCTTAACCCCTTTTTCTCTCTCTCCCCATCTCTCATTCTCTCACTCTTTCCCTCTCTCTTCTCTCTCACGTTCTCTCCTCTCCCCCTCTTTTCTCTCCGGGCGACCGACGGAGATGAACGAGGGCGAGGTGGCGGTACTCGTGGGGCAAGGAGCGGTGTCGACGGGGCGAGGATCGAGGCATGGTGGAGAGGTGAAGCCGGTTCGTGAGCATGGGATGCCGGCGGGGTTTCGTGGCATTATCTTCATGAATCGACGTCCACAGCACGTCAAATCTCCGGTGGAGGTAGGGAGATGGATCCCCAACTCATGCACTTCGTTTCCCGTGAATTTGGTAGGCCGTGGTGAGCCGAGTGGACTTATTTGAGCGTTTTGGGGAAAATGCATGATTTTGCGGTGTGAGCCCGATCTAGAGTTTTGATCACATTTTTAAGATTTAAATGGATCCTCTCGGTGCTAGAGAGGTTGGGGACTAGTTTCTCCTTGTTTTTCCCTTCACACGGGTGTGAACGGAGCGTGGAATGGGGTTTCTCGCCGATTTCGTCATTTTCGGGCTCGGGACAACCTAGCGGTCGTTCAAGTGACCGTTAGGGTGTCAAGCGGTCATGTGGAGACCGCTATGGGTCCACTATGTCGGTTCGAGACATGCGTTCGCGTGATGGACCGCCAGGGTGCCCTAGCGGTCTAGTGAAGACCGCTAGGCTCTGCTATGCGATTTAGGGGCGACCGTTTGACCGTGTTTTGGTCGTTGAGGTCAGTGGGGGTAGCGACCTTGCGACTTACCGCTAGGCATCGCCTAGCGGTCAAGCAAAGGACCGCCATCCTGTCTGGCGGTCCGAGAGTGACCGTTTCTGGTTTGCGAGTTTCTTGGGCATAGCGGTCCTGGCTGGACCGCTAGGCTAGCCTTAGCAGTAGAGGGGTAGACCACTAGGCTCCCTAACGGTCCAGAGAGGACCGCTAGGCGATTCTTCGAGCTCGCGGTGTCCGTTTTGCATCGTGTGGTATCCGGTCTACCCTATTGTTACCAAGTGGTCGACCATTGGCATCGGGAGTGTCCCGGACATCCCATGGGTTCTGTGACCGTGTTTCAGGGGTGCCCGGAGGTGCCGAATTACCTCGATTAGTGTGCCCGTGGGTTTTGTGGATCCGGGTGACCCCATGTGTTTCGGGCTTCTGTGTTCTCGCTAGATCGAGTCGCCGTGTATAGGCATGAGTGCGGTGGGGCTTCCCCACACATTGTGAATTCTTCCAATAAGCAGTTTCTGAGGGGGCGTTGCGTAAGGCCTTGGACTGCGAGTCCAGTTATCCAGCTTGGGGCTAGAGGTTTCCTACTTTTTCCTGGGATGGGGAATCGGCGTGGCGGCTTGTGAGCTACCTTGGGAATCATGCTTCTGTGCTTTCTGCGTAGGCCATGTGTGTGGCTTTGAACTGTGAGTCTAGTCACCCAGCCTGGGGATGGAGGTCCCTTGAGTTCCCTTTTGAGGGGATGGTCTCGGCAGCTCGTGAGCTGCCTCGGTATTCATGCTACCGTGGTTTTAGACATAGGGATTAGGCTAGATTAACGGCATTGTGCCATTGCGTACAACGATCTAGACTCCGAGTCTTGTGACTCAAGGACCGTTGGATTTAATGAGTCTAGAGGACTGTCCAGAGTCCAGTGGCTCGGTGCCACTTCGTTCCTCGTGACTTTCAAGCAGGGTGTGTGCGTGCTTCTCAGAGTTTCTCATCGGAGAGTGATCACATCAGTGACTTCCCACTAGTCGTAGCCTTCTGACATGCGAGTGGTCCCACCAGGGAGTGGTGGCGAGGCTACCCCAGAGAGATGATTTTTAGGCTGGTTACCGTCGGGCCCCACTTCTTGCAGCTAGAGTCTGATTGAGGGGAAAACCAGTCAGAGCGTCAGACCTGGGACGCATGGTCTGTGTGTGCACACGTGATTGGGGGCAGTTGGACCCGCGTTGACGAGCGCGACCCCAGCTAGTTCTTATTCTGTGGTTACTTGTACGGTGTCCCCGTTCCGCCAGGGTGCGATGAGGGGGAGACCTCAGGCGCGGTCTAAGATGCCAGGGGGTGCATCCGACCTTGCTTCTGGTGGGCAGGTACTCCTGTCACGTGAGACATGACTCTCCTATTTCTGGGTTCCGTTGCCCGGCTGCAAGACGTGGTTTTCTGGACCGTCTAGTGCTTCCGAGGTAGCGGCCAAGGTGCCAGTGGATTCACCGAGGTTGCGTCTTGTTAGAGTTGTGTTCACGACGGCGTGGTCATGACGTTACCTTGGACAGCATGGTCCAGGTTGGCCTTGTTTGGGAGGGCAGGCCTTCACAGCAGAGCTGCCGTGGGCTTTTGCCTCGGTAGGTGGTGTTAGTGTGGTCTAGTTCCCGATGGTGAGATCGGGAGTTCCTTCTTCCCCGTTACCGGTAGGATTAGCTGTAGAGCCATGGTATTATCGGCTGTCACTGGTTGGTGAACGGGTTCCCTTCTCCATAGTTGTTACTCCACCGCTGCTAGTGCTGCTTTCCTTTCTGCTACTGCCGTTGTTTCTAGTTGGGGTTCCGTGGGACCCCTATTGAGTCTCTGTTTTGAGACTCATCCCTACTTTTCAGGTGCGGCGATTCTTCCTTGAGGTTCGAGGGCGTTGCGTGGAGGTCCTTAGCTGCCAGCTCGCCGGGCCGAGTGTTCACTTGGCATGTGGTACGTTTTACTACTTTAGATTATACTTTCTGTTGGACTGGACTCTTTTGTAGTTGTTTATCTATTTCTGTTATTATATCTGTTGTCATGCTTTATTTCTTATCTCTTTGTACCTCCACACTCCTTTTAGCCCTTCCGAGCCCTCCCGGCTCGTGGGCGGCGGGCCAGGATTTGAATGGTATCGGGTTCTTCCTGGTATCCTGATCTTGGGTCGTTACAGTTGGTATCAGAGCGTGGTTGTGGATGTACATAGGAATGCGAGATATCGCAGCGATCAGAGTCCATAAGGTCCAGTACAGTCGACAGCTGGCATAAGGTTTCGTGCATGTTTTATGCTTGATTTCCCGCTTGAGAGCTTGAGTGCACCGCGCGGTGCTGTAAAGATGGTTGCTATTCATAGCTTTCGTGCCGGCGTGGGGCCCAAGGGAGGTAACAAAGAGATTTCTTCCCGACGGGTTATGACCCCGGTCATGCTGCATTGAGCAGAGGTTGCCAGCAGGTGCGTTACTGTGTTGCTGTGTTCGAGGAATCTGCAGTGAGGTCAGGTGGCTGGTGCGGATTATTCATGGTAAAGTGGCCGTGAGCATGCTCTGAGGGAGCTATTGTCGAGTCTGGCCACTCCATCTTGAGGGTTATCCAGTCCCTAAGGTGTTAAGGCTGTGATTTGAGGTGGTAGAACGGGTATTCTGATCGAGAGGTACGCTCGGGTGAGCGGAGGATCTTCTTAGTGAGTTGCTGATTTTCGAGCCTTATGTCCTAGTCGTGCTCTGTGGCATCAGAAATGACGTGTCAGTCCCGATTATTTTGTTGATTTCGAGGTAGGATTGGGCGGAGTTGTCCCAGTGAGTTCTTGCTCCTGCGCTCTTGTGTGCGAATGGATTATGTTCACCCTGGATTTGGGTTAAGATGTGAAGGTTCCGTGGTGAGTTCGGGACTCGAGGATGAGCGTGGATGGTTGTCGATTATGGCTCGTGTGCGGCTCTTGGCATGGCGTGTTGCATTTCAAGGAATTGCATGGTGGTGAATCGAGAGATGTTGTGGTTGTGGTCCGACGTGACACTCGCCGAGTGTGTCAGAGGCGCCGACCAGATGGAAGCAAGGCTTTCTTAGTGTTGGAAGGTGTTGTTCCCAACATGCGCGAGGTTCGAGGTCAGGTTGAGCGTGGAGATTTTTCGTTGGTCGGAGGTGTGTTGGTTCCCCTCCAGTTGGATGGATTGCATTTGGCTAAGGTTTGTCGTCTTGCATTGTGTGTCCGGATTGGTTGGCCTTTGCGTGCCATGGAGTCCGTGTGAGACATGTTCAATGTTGTGGCAAGGTGGTGGCCTGTGAGAAGTCGTGCCCAATTCCCTTACTATGTGAGGGTGTGTTGGTACTGCTATGTAAGGATGAGTGCCGGTTGGGCGGCGTCCGTGAGAATTCTTTGCTGGTGTTGGAACTTTTCGATGCGTGGCGGTTTGGATCCTGCAGAGTTGCAGAGGATTGCCATATTTGAGAGAGAATCTATGCTTGGGGTTTGAGGTAATGGAGCTTTCCTCACCCTATTTTCTGGGGTTGGCCAGCCGAGTTGTAGATTGTCGGGATGGCGAGTCCCGAGTTGCTGTGTTGGCTGTGCGCGTGGATCAGAGTGGCGCAACGGAAGCCTGATGGGCCCATGACCCACAGGTCCAGGATCGTAGCGTTGGCTGCTACGAGTGGATTCCTGAGGTTGCGTTGAGCATCAGAGGATTGGTTCCTCGGTGTGAGACGTGTTGTTACCGTGCTGTTGCTCGAGGTATTGTGGTTCTTGGCACTGGCAAGATGGAGTGTTGGGGGAAAATGTGACAAATGTGCCGCATGAGTACCTTATTCATGTGATGAAAGCCGTGTCAGGCATCGGTGTTAGACTCGGATGGGGTTGTTGAGGATGTCGCCTGACGAAGGTCGAGGATGTGATGGTCAGAGTCGGTGGCTTGGTGCCCGACTCGTATTGGAGGTTGTGTCCTCAGATGAGATCGTGTTTTGAGGAAGTGATCTCAGACAGGTTATGGGTCCCAGTTGGCAACTATGAGTGGCTGGTGAGCCTAACAGTGTGATCGACCACAGCAGCATCTGTAGGTTATGGTCGTGTCAGATTGTGGCAGATAGGACCCAACTGTGATGCGAATTTGTGTCGTTTGAAGACTTGTGTGCATTGGTCGTGGTGTTGGCGACTAGGTTGCCATAATATTGGATGACACTTTTCTCCCCTAGAGACATGTGCCATGAATTATTTCGGTGGTGTTCCGTGGCTCTATGATAAGGGCAGAATCGGGATTGGTAGGTGTCCACTCGGATAAGTTGAGATAGGATTCGATGAGACAAGATGGAAGAGTGATGCTTGTGGGCAGAGGCCTTTGGAAAGAGATTGGCGTCAGAATGGTTATCCTTTGTCGGTGACCAGCACGGGAGGATTTTCCTGTAAGTCTGCGTCGAGTGAGAAAAGGACTGAGAACTCCAGATCCTGTCATTTGGTTCGCCGTGCTCCCCTGAGAGGGTAGAGTTGGCATGATGATATGTCTGGATGTGGTATTGGCATGTGTGTGAGTTAACTGATGGCCCATCGAGGTTTGGAATGTGTTTGTCAGTTCTGGTGTAGGACCAGGAAGAAGGAAGAAGTTGAGTAAGAGGAGGGTTTCCATTGACGAGCAGTTGGTGACCGGCTTGTGGTCTTTCGCAGACAGAAGATGCTGGTGGTTGCGCATCGAGATTGGCAGGAGTCGTGTGTAGGTGAGGCCTTTGGTGGTCATTTTTGTGGTATGCTTTCCGGATGGGATCTAGGCTTTGTCAAAGTTTGAGTTCTGACAGAGTTGGTCCTGTGCTGTTGTGAGGCAGTGAAGGCTCTGTATTGGTTGTTCCCTTGAGCAGGGTGTGGAACCGGTCAGCTGATTGTGAAGCTGATGTGTGAATTGCCCGCCGACCATAGGATGGATCGGTAGCTGTTTCTTGTGACGAGGACTGTGTCTCCTCGGTGGGCGAGATGGTGACAGTGGTGCCATGATTGGTTTTCCTTATGACTGAGATGATGCAGGACTGTGTCCTTTGGTGTATGCCTACTGTGATGGCCAGTGCGCGGCATGCTGAGCGAGGCGTTCTTCGTGATTGTAGTCTGGCTGTGTCCCCAAAGATCCGTGTTTTTGAAAGAATCGAGATTTTCTATGCTGGGGCTCTTACAACGTTGTCAGTTGGTTAAGGTGTTCTTCCCCTATGACTTGGTGCTAGTCCTGAATTTCGAGGATAAAATTTTTTTAAGGGGGGAGGGCTGTAATCTCCCGGATTTTTCAGATATTTTTCGGATCATTTTCATTGATCTCGGAGTGTATTTTGTGCTTTATACGTGTTTTTCCCTGATGTGCCTTCGAACTCCATGTAGGGCGAACCATGACGTTCTCTGACTCCGGCGCAGTACAGGCACGTTGTGCTCCTCCCGAGGATAGCGGAGGTAATTTTTTGTATTTTTTATATTTTTGAAATTTTTTGGTTTTTCTATATATATTAACCCCTTTTTCTCTCTCTCCCCATTCTCATTCTCTCACTCTTTCCCTCTCTCTTCTCACTCACGTTCTCTCCTCTCCCCCTCATTTCTCTCCGAGCGGCCGGCGTCGACGGGGCGAGGATCGAGGCGTGGTGGCGAGGTGAAGCCGGTTCGTGAGCGTGGCATGCCGGTGGGGTTTCATGGCATTTTCTTCGTGGATCGGCATCCACGGCTCGTCAAATCTCCGGTGGAGGTAGGGAGATGGATCCCCAGCTCGTGCACTTCCTTTCCCACAAATTTGGTAGGCCGTGGTGAGCCGAGTGGGCTTATTTGAGCGTTTTGGGGAAAATGCATGATTTTAGGGTGTGAGTCCGATCTAGAGTTTTGATCGCGTTTTTGAGGTTTAAATGGATCCTCTCGGTGCTAGAGAGGTTAGGGACTAGTTTCCCCTTGTTTTCCCCTTCACACGGGTGTGAACAAGACGTGGAATGGGATTTCCCGCCAATTTCACCGTTTCCGGGCTTGGGACAACCTAGCGGTCATTCAAGTGACCGCTAGGGTGTCAAGCTGTCATGTGGAGACCGCTAGGGGTCCCCTATGTCGGTTCGAGCCATGCGGTTGCGCAATGGACTGCCAGGGTGCCCTAGCGGTCTGGTGAAGATCGCTTGGCTATGCGATGCGGTCTAGGGGCGACCGTTTGACCGTGTTTTGGTCGTTGAGGTCAGTGGGGGTAGCGGTCTTGCGACTGACCACTAGGCATGCCTAGTGGTCAGGCAAAGGACCGCCATCCTGTCTGGTGGTCCGAGAGTGATCGTTTCTGGTTTGCGAGTTTCTTGGGCGTAGCGGTCCTGGCTGGACCACTAGGCTGGCCTTAGCAGTACAAGGGTAGACCGCTAGGCTCCCTAACAGTCCAGAGAGGACCGCTAGGCGATTCTTTGAGCTCGTTGTGTACGTTTTGCATCGTGTGGTCTCCGACCGACCCGATTGTGACCCAGTGGTCGACCATTGTGATACGGGATGACTACGGGACTCGACTCGGACTAGCTGCGACCTTGGACTCTATAAGACGACGTGACCAGCAACAACACTACAACGCGGCACCGAACGAGCTCCAGAAGAGGCGATCATGTCCCAAACAAGAAGCTCTAAACCCACGGTCGTCCCCAACGAGGGAAATGTGACGATCTGCACGGTTGGGAAACCGACTTTGAGTCTCGGGTGGTCAGCTTTCTCTCGTGCTCAGAACGAGTCACGGGACGGGTCTCACACTCCCAACTCACAGCGGTGATTAATTTATCTAGCTAGAAAATAAACTAACGCACATGCAGCGACATTCTAGAATGGATACTAGCTAAGCAAATACGACAAAAGGGGGAGACGAGTGTACCTCCACGCTCGGGGCGTGGGGAAGACGTCCCGGCCAAGTCCATTACTCCCGGTACAATGGTAAAAATTAGTTACAGCATGAAAATTACGGCCCACTCCACGCAGGGAGGTAAAAGGCCACAACAGTGATCCGGGAGCACCGTTCCTAGGTTGACGGGCAGCAAGGCGGCAGACAGCGGCTCTGGTTCTGTAGTTTGCTGGCCGACAGGACAGCGAACACGAGCGTCCAAAGGACGTCGGCCTCCTGGGATCTTCTGAAGGCAGTGGTTCACTGACACGCTGGTGGAGGGTCCCTGGTCAAACCCCGGGAGCGGCGGTCGCTGAAGTTGCCCCGGCGTATTTCTTTGGGATTTATCCGGCAACCCCTTTTGCTAGCCTAGCTCGGAGTAGAAATATGCGCCTCCACAAAATCGACCGGTACGCCCAGATCTGATATCGGATCGAGACGTAATGGGTACCGTTGGAAAGAGGACTCAAAATCCTACGACATACTAATATTTCAGATCCATCCAATGGCTGGATTGGAAACGAAAATGACTGCTAATTGACTGATCTCCCTGTCCCGAAACATAGAACAGGCAGGGTAGAACATGAACCTCATGTTCAAGGGCTTTGATCGAGGATCAAATGAACGAATTAGGACCAGGGAAATTTATGGTAGAACGAGGGGAGGGTGACGGTGACGCACATGGTTTTTTTATAAATTTCTGACAACATTTGATGTGTGTGAAAATTTGGCCCCCAATATCTATCTCACAGATATGCACACAGGAAGACTTTGAGAGAGAAGAACATGTGGCTATGAAAGGGGGCAAACGGCCTCAGATCGGCGTGAAAATTAAACTGGGATTGGGGTATGATGGGGGGAACCTACCCTCAAAATCTCATTGTGATCCAACGGTTGGATCTCCCATCCCAGCCCTTTCACCGAGCTATTATCCTGTAACTCTGAATTTCGGGGCAGCAGATGGTGGCCGGCTTGTGGTGGCTCGACGGCAGCGGCGACGACGGTGAACGATCACAGCAAGTAGAGGAAGAGGGGAAGAGGAAGAAATTTGAGAGAGATAGAGGATTTAGGCTCAGATCTGAAGAAGATTGGAGGAAGAAGGGGGAAGAACACCAAGAACAATAGAGAGAGAGGGGGGCTCCCAAATGCAATTTCATATTAATTCTTCACTCATTTCTTCCAAATACAACAAGAGAAATTATATATTCAAACCTTAGACCTAGACAAATGACCTAGGTTACCCTTGGTCAATGGGGTATAATGGGGAAGGGAGATTAAACTAGCTTAAAATAATCTCCCATAAGAGACAAAAGAGGGGGCGCCCCTCCTTAATGTCAACATAAGGGGCTTGGTTAATTTAATCTCCCATGGACCAAGTAATCCCCCCTTGGACCAAAATAAATCAAAATACAAATACGGGGTCAATTATTCTACCATTGACCCAATATAAAAACCCATGATAATACAAACCAAATACACACCAAATACATGCTAAATACGTATGAAATACGAATACGTTTAAAAATATGTACTGAAGTATCAAAGCTCCGGTGGTGACTCCAGACTCTCCCCCAACCACAAAGAGGTCGGTGTCGACCGAGTCGTGCTGCGGGTCTTGTACCGACGGCTCGCTGAGTCGAGCCGTACTCGTGCTCTGGTGTCCTCACCAATTCTCCCCGGGTGGGAGAAGCTCGACCCCATCGAGTAAGGGTCCCGGTCGCTCTGGTATCGATCCAGCAGATCTGGATCTATCCTATGTAGCTCGTCCCGGGTGATCCAACTGTCCTCGGACGCGGGCCATCCCATCCAACGCACCAAATAGCTCTGGTACACTCTGGGGTGGTGTCACTCACAATGGGTGGGGATGGCTCAAAGGGTTCACTGGGTATCATCGTTGGGTCCCTATAAGTGACAAGATCCAAGACGTTGAAAGTAGAGCTGATCTCGTAATCCTCTGGCAAGTCCACAACATATGCGTTTGATCCGACTCGCCTCACTACCCGAAAGGGACTGGCACCGTGAGCATGCAACTTGTTCACGGCTCCTGAGGGAAACCGTTCAGGTCTGACCCTGATCATGACATAATCACCCTCCTGAAACTCACGGTGGTGCCTATGGGCGTCAGCCAATTCTTTGTATCATGCGTTGTTGGACTCAATGTGACGACGGATATGCTCATGCAACTGTCTAATATGATCGGCAAAAGACTCGGCTGACTCGGACACACGGGACTGGATGAGAGATGGGACTAGGTCTATGGGCTTCCTAGGTCTACGGCCAGTGACAATCTCAAAGGGGCTCATACCTATAGACCTATTGACCGAATCGTTATAGGCAACCTCCGCTAAAGGTAAGACCTAATCCCAATCCCTAGCTCGATTTCGGACCAGACAACTAAGAAGATCCCCCAAACTCCTATTGACAACCTTAGTCTGACCATCGGTCTGGAGGTGATATGCAGTGAAGAATTTCAATTGGGTGCCCATCATGTGCTATAGGGTCTTCCAGAAATAACTAGTAAAATGCACATCCCTATCAGACACTATAGTGCGGGAGAGTCTAAACCTGGAGACACAGTGTGAAAAGAATAGACCGGCAACTCTAGAGGCATTCGAGGTTTTGGAACATGGGATGAATAATGCCATCTTTGAGAACCTGTCTACAACCACAAAGATAGAGTAATGCCGTTGAAGGGTGCTGGACAATCCCAACACAAAGTCCATGCTAATGTCCTGTCATGGACTATCCGGGACGGGGAGGGGAGTATAGAGGCCGGTATTCTGCTTCCTTTGCTTGGCCATAGCACAAGTGCGGCACTGGGCCACGATGCAAGCGACATCTCTCTTCAAGCTAGGCCAATAGAATCTATGCTCTACCAACTCTATGGTCTTGTTCCGGCCGAAGTGGCCATTAAGACCACCCGCGTGCATCTCCCACGTAAGAAAATCACGAATAGAAGTCCGTGAGATGCACACCCTGGAATAGGTGACCCTCCTGTAGCACAGACTCACTATAATCACGCGAGGGACCGACCTGAACGGCTGCATAGATCGGACCGAAATCCGGACAATCAACATAAGCATCCTTCAGCTTCCCTAAACCTACCACCTCTACACTCATGGTGGTCAACATCATCATCTGCCGTGATGTGACACACCCTTGGGGTGATAGTCACAAGACCAATGCTTCCTCGGACCTAAGTATGCAAGCACAACCACAAGGCTAAGAAGCCTACGTAAGCGGACCATCGTATGGTGCACACACTGAACCTGGGGGTAACTCGGGGATGCCGCGTCGAGGAAGTGGGACAAGACCCTTGCTGGTAGAGGGCCAGCAACATCCAAGGTAAACCTCCCCTTGGGGAACGGATATCCAACTCAATGAGTCGGCAATGGGCAATGGGCGCGGGTCACTCACTCACACCCACGGTGGTCGCACCAAGACGGTGGGGCCTTAGGATCGAGCGCTCTCTCCCTAACCGACGGTGCAATTGGAGAATATTAAATGAACAAGCATAAATGAGAGCAAGGTTTGGAGCACTTACTCGACCGGTTTGATGAAACCGGTCCCGCTCGGAGATGAGGGCGAGCGGGGAGGCGAGTGTTCCCCACACGCCGCGTCGGAGAAGCTTGACCTGCTCAAACGATTACAACACTACACCCTCGCAGGAGGGGGATCTTGGGGTGGGGTTTAACTTATATTACATCTAAAACTACCTCCACACAGGGAGGGGCCTTCAGCCGGCCAAGCGGGGAGGGGTGGAACCGAACTCGCAACCAAAAAGGAGACCGATGTCGGCTCTGCCCGCTTTCTGTGAGTGCTGACAGAAGGTCGAAGAAGTAGTTGCTGTGACTGTTCCCAAATTTTTTTGGGGCCGAAACCACCTGAAAATTCTTCGTAGGAGGATGGGGAAGTCGTCCAAGTTTTGCCAGAATTTTGGAAGGTCGCTGTTGGCCGGAGCAGAGCCTCGAACAGGGAGGTAGATCTTCAGTTCTGACAGCTTCAGGATCACAACAGCAGGAATAAGTTGTTGCCACCAGCGCTCCCGGACTCAGAATGAGGCGACGCCAGAGTCGTCGGAACCGTCTGTGAGTCCTCTTCGACACGAGCTTGACGGGGATGCCAAATGTTGTCGGAGCGGACCGGTAGGCTCTGAATACTGAGGAGGGGTCGGTGCAGACTAAGTGGAGGCAGAACAGCACACCCGGGGGAGAAAATTGATAACTTCCAGATCCGGACGCCTAACTGAGTTCTGCTTTCTGAGGATGAAAGAAAACTCAGAGTAGAAGACTTTTGAAGAAGAACTCTTGATCAGATTCCCAACAGGATCATCGCAGTCGAGCTTCCACTCCGGCTCTGAACTCCTGCCAGGGAGGCTTTGCGCAGTCGGGAAAAAATGACTCCCCTGGGCGATCACGAACTTAGAACGGGACGGGACCACTGTCGTTGCGAAGAGGATGGAGAGACACTTCCAACAATGGCTTTTGGGCTTCTAGGAACGTCCGGAGGAGGTAAGGGTCACTGCTGCAAGCTTCAGGCTTTCTGCAAGTTCTCTTACTCTAGATGGTAGAGGGTGGGGTGATGGAGGTGAACAAGGGAAGGATGAGAGGGGGGCGACCCTAACCAAAGGGGAGGGGAGAGGGGCGGCCAAAGCTATGGAGGGAAGGGGAAATTTGAATTCAAATGGCCTAGGGAGGTGGAGGGGTGCTTGGGGTAGTGGGAAGGGTGCTTGGGAAAGTGGGAGGGATAGTTGGGGGTTGGGAGGTGAGATGAGGATTGGTGAAGGGGCCTTGGGAATGGGTGGAGTATTGAAGAGGGTTGTGGGGAATGGGGAGAGGCTTTAATGGGGTAGGTGGGGAGTAGAGGTGGTTGGGAGGGGAGGAGAGAGTAAAATTTTGAAATTGGGTGTGGAGGAGAGAGAAAGGGGAGTGGAAGAGAGAGATTAAGATAGGAATGAGTGGGATTCTCTCCTTACGGCTTCTCACCTCACTAATGGATTCACTACACAATAAATCTGAAGTTAGAACTCACAAAATGGCAATTTTCATTCATTGATTCATTAGTTCAAAATGAGGGGAATGGGACCTATATATAGGCAACCCACATTTTACCAAAAGACCCTGACATTTGACTCAAAGATGAATAACCAAGGGGGTAGGGGGAGCCCTTGGGCCTAGCCCAATGAATTGGGCCCAATAGCAAACTAAACAACCTAATGACACTCAAACTTAAGGAAATAAACCAAAGACCTAGATACATGACTCTAATAAAAGGGAAATTACAACGATATGACTCAATAAAAATAAAGAAATACAACATAGGACTCATAATAAATGGCTAGACCATGAAGTACGCCTCAAGGGTGACGGGAAGGGCCGAGAGTGCCAGGACGGATGGTGATGACCCCATCATACTCCCGGGGAGCGGAGAACTCGACTCCGTCGAGTAAGAGTCCTTCCCTCTTCGGAAAGGTGCAGAAGTGGTACCGCTCATATGTCTTCCGAAAGAAATCGATTCTTCCACCTAGCGAGGTAGTGCCCGTACACCTTGCTCTGAGTGATGATTTCATGTTCATCCAATATTCTCTCAAGTTGCTTACGTCGGGCTTCTCTGGGCTGACGGTGCTCTCATGGTGAGGGGTGGGTGCTCTCTCAAGGGAGGAAGGGGGCTTGAAATCCTCACTTGGTGCCACCGTGGGTCCCTTGTGTGGCACAAGGCCTTCCACATTGAAACTGAAGTTAACTCCGTATCCCTCGAGGAGGCCTAACTTGTGAGTAGTGGGGCTAGTGCACCTCAAAACCTGGAAGAGGCTAATCCCACAAACCTCAATCTTGAGTTGTCTCTATGTGAGAGCCTCTCATTTCTCACCATCCCGGAATCACCCATTTGGATTTCTTGGTGACGCCATTGAGTCGGCCTGCCTTTTGTAAATTTCATGGCTCTTGTTGATGTGCTTGCAAGGTTATCATGCAATTTTGTGAATGCTGACCTTCTAGTGGTTATGGGTGGACCTGGACAACCATATGTAGACCAGTCATGCCATGATGCCATATGGACCTTGATGAGCCTTAGTGGGCCGGGGCAACCAAATGTGGCCCTATCATGCATGGACTCTCTAACGAAGGTTGGAGGGCCGGGGCATCCATAGGTGATACGGTCATGTATGGGGGTGACAAATGCCGGGGGACCCGGACATCCAAGAATACACCTATCATGCTTAAGACTCATGATGAGTGAAAGTGGACCATTATATCCGAATTTGGACCACTCATGCATCCTACTTGACATGTGGGTGATATGAACGAGTGCACCCGACTTATGAATCATGCCAAGTTATGTTGTACGCCAAGACTTATGCATTATTGTGCCAAAGAGGTCTCCTATGTGTGGGCTTTTGGACTTTCATTGGAATGGGCCAAAGGGGTCTTGGAAGGTAGATATCATGAAGTGCGGTACTTCCTCGATCGTTAGGTGTATATCGCCCAAAGTCATGGCTCCCATGGTGTAACCTGGGTCATGGATGAGGTGGGTTTGGCCCAATATGGTGGGTGAGGGTAGGAAAGGGTGGGTGGTGGGTAAGATGGTTGGGCCACATGGGTATAGGAAGGGGTCAAAGGGATCGTGGAAATGGTTACATAGAGAGAGGAACCCCACATCCTCAAAGCCCCAAAAATATGGGTCATCCTCCTCCAAGATAATTGGGCCATGGTCGTTAGTGGGTTGGCCGACCAAAGCACTTGGGATCTCAATGGTAGGGGAGTGGACCGTGATGGGTTCTTCCACCATAGGGAGAAGGAAAAGAAGGTCGCTAGTGTAGCAACCAATGGTGCAAACCGAGGTGATAGACCCATCACAAGGGTGGATGAGACTAAGGTTTGTTGGGTGGGCCGTCCCTAAGGTCAACAAGCAAGTCAACTCTAGCTGCCATTCTAGGCCTTTAAGGAGGTCATCAAAACCCTCCACTTCGTAGGAGGATTGGATTGTTGTGTGAGGAGTGTGGATGGGCACTAGATGGTGGTCTTACTTCATGGGTAGATAAGTATGGGTCATGATTTCTCTAATCAAGCTCTCCCTTAGCCACCTAACAAGGAACTCTTCTAAGATGAATTCGGCCTTATCTAGAGGGGGTGGTGTAGGGTGAAGATCCTCGTGCGAGGCTTCCTCTTCAATTGGGACATGGGTGCTCTCCATGGAAGGGATAGGTTCCCGAGGGGTATTTGTCTTCATGTGGCAAAGCGGGTGGACTGCTTCTTCCAAAGCTAATGGAGTGGGAAGGTTCTTTGATGGTGGGGTGATGATGGCCGGAGTATGGTGCACCCGGGATGGTGAACAAGGGCGGGATTCTCGCGGGTGGGAGAATACAAGGTTGTTGAATTTAAAGGTTCCCGAAAGGTGTGGCGGATGGACTAGGCAAGTCCGACGTGTTGGGTCGATGTCGGCATTCCTTTCATCTAACCATTTCTTACCTAGGATTATACATGGACCCGCCAATGTTCCCTCTTGACACCAAGCCCCATCCAAATACTTAGTCTTCCCGAACCATTTATGGAATTCAATAAAGACTTGGTCTCCATTGTGCACAATTTGTCCGGTCCTACAAAGAGAGGTAATGATATCGGGGGACACCCAATTTTCAGATTCTAGGTCAATGAAATCAATTTCTACGGGCTCTCCATTAGGTAAGCATACATGGGATATGATTGGGAGAGGGGCCATGTGACCCAAGACTCAATGTTAACAATGATGGGTTGACAATGCACGGTTCGGATAAGAATGCAAGAATGCCCTAGGACTTGACTTGTAGAGACAAGTCAATGACTTGCTCTAATACCACTTGATGTGACACACCCTTGGGGTGATAGTCACAAGACCAATGCTTCCTCGGACCTAAGTATGCAAGCACAACCACAAGGCTAAGAAGCCTACGTAAGCGGACCTTCGTATGGCGCACACACTCAACCCGGGGGTAACTCGGGGATGCCGAGTCGAGGAAGTGGGACAAGACCCTTGCTGGTAGAGGGCCAGTAACATCCAAGGTAAACCTCCCCTTGGGGAACGGATATCCAACTCAATGAGTCGGCAATGGCCAATGGGCGCGGGTCACTCACTCACACCCACGGTGGTCGCCCAAAGACTATGGAGCCTTAGGATCGGGCACTCTCTCCCTAACCGACGGTGCAATTGGAGAATATTAAATGAACAAGCATAAATGAGAGCAAGGTTTGGAGCACTTACTCGACCAGTTTGAAGAAACCGGTCCCGCTCGGAGATCAGGGCGAGGGGGGAGGCAAGTGTTCCCCACACGCCGCGTCGGAGAAGCTTGACCTGCTCAAACGATTATAACACTACACCTCTTGCAGGAGGGAGATCTTGGGGTTGGGGTTAACTGATATTACATCTAAAACTACCTCCACAGAGTGAGGGGCCTTCAGCCGGCCAAGCGAGGTGGGGTGGAACCGAAGTCGCAACCAATAAGGAGACCGATGTCGGCTCTGCCCACTTTCTGTGAGTGCTGACAGAAGGTCGAAGAAGTAGTTGCTGTGACTGTTCTCAAATTTTTTTGGGGATGAAACCACCTGGAAATTCTTTGTAGGAGGATGGGGAAGTCGTCCAAATTTTTCCGGAATTTCGGGAGGCCGCTGTTGGCCGGAGTAGAGCCTCGAATAGGGAGGTAGATCTTCAGTTCTGACAGCTTCAGGATCACAACAGCAGGAAGAAGTTGTTGCCACCAGTCCTCCCGGACTCAGAATGAGGCGCCGCCAGAGTCGTCGGAACTGTCTATGAGTCCTCTTCGACACAAGCTTGACGGGGATGCCAAATGTTGTCTGAGCGGACCGGTAGGCTCTGTACACTGAGGAGGGGTCAGTGCAGACTGAGTGGAGGCAGAACCGCACACCCGGGGTAGAAAATTGATAACTTCCAGATCCGGATGCCTAACTGAGTTCTGCTTTCTGAGGATGAAAGAAAACTCAGAGTAGAAGACTTTTCAAGAAGAACTCTCGATCAGATTCCCAACAGCATCGTCGCAGTCGAGCTTCCATTCTGGCTCTGAACTCCTACCAGGGAGGCTTTGCGCAGTCGGGGAAGAATGGCTCCCCTGGGCGATCACGAACCTAGAACGGGACGGGACCACTGCCGTTGCTAAGAGGACGGAGAGACGCTTCCAACGATGTCTCTTGGGCTTCTAGGAACGTCCGGAGGAGGTCGGGGTTGCTGCTGCAAGCTTCAGGTCTTCTGCAGGTTCTCTTACTCTAGATGGAAGAGGGTGGGGTGATGGAGGTGAACAAGGGAAGATGAAGGGGATGAGAGGGGGGCGACCCTAACCAAAGGGGAGGGGAGAGCGGCGGCCAAAGCTATGGAGGGAAGGGGAAATTTGAATTCAAATGGCCTAGGGAGGTGGAGGGGTGCTTGCGGTAGTGGGAAGGGTGCTTGGGAAAGTGGGAGGGGTAGTTGGGGGTTGGGAGGTGAGATGAGGATTGGTGAAGGGGTCTTGGGAATGGGTGGAGTATTGAAGAGGGTTGTGGGGAATGGGGAGAGGCTTTAATGGGGTAGGTGTGGAGTGGAGGTGGTTGGGAGGGGAGGAGAGAGAAAAATTTTGAAATTGGGTGTGGAGGAGAGAGAAGGGGAGTGGAAGAGAGAGATTAAGAGAGGGATGGGTGGGATTCTCTCCCTAAGGCTTCTCACCTCACTAATGGATTCACTCCACAATAAATCTGAAGTTAGAACTCACAAAATGGCAATTTTCATTCATTGATTCATTAGTTCAAAATGAGGGGAATGGGGCCGTATATATAGGCAACCCACATTTTACAAAAGACCCTGACATTTGACTCAAAGACGAATAACCAAGGGGGTAGGGGGCGCCCTTGGGTCTAGCCCAATGAATTGGGCCCAATAGCAAACTAAACAACCTAATGACACTCAAACTTAGGGAAATAAACCAAAGACCTAGATACATGACTCTAATAAAAGGGAAATTACTATGATATGACTCAATAAAAATAAAGAAATACAACATAGGACTCATAATAAATGGCTAGACCATGAAGTATGCCTCCAGGGTGACGAGAAGGGCCAAGAGTGCCAGGACGGATGGTGATGACCCCATCACGCCGACTTAGCGCATCGGCTACCTTGTTCTCCACCCCTGCCTTATGCTTGAGCACGAAGGTGTACTCCTGGAGACAGTCCACCCAACGACTGTGGTGAGCGTTTGGCTTCTTCTGGGTATGGAAGAATCGTAAGCCCTCATGATCATAAAAGAGGACAAACTCCTAGTGCAACAGATAGTGCCTCCAATATTACAATGCCTGGACAACTGCGTAAAATTCTTTATCATTAGTGGAGTAACGCAGTTTGGCATCATTAAGCTTCTCGCTAAAGAATGCAATGGGGTGGGACTCCTGACTTAACACGCCACCAATACCCACTCCAGAAGCGTCACATGTGACCTTAAACACCTTAGAAAATTCTGGTAATGCAAGGACAGGTGCCTGGGTCATACGCTCCTTGATGTCCTGAAAGGCTATAGCTGCAGCCTTGGTCCATACGAATGCCCCCTTCTTGATGCAATCAGTGATCGGGGCGGTGATGGAACTGAAGCCACGGATGAAGCGGTGATAGAACATCGCTAAGCCATGGAAGCTCCTGATATCGTAGATGGTGCGGGGCTCGGGCCACTCCCTGATGGCCCTAATCTTCTCCAGATGAGTGGAGACTCCATCCCTAGACACAATGAACCCGAGGAAGGTGATCTGATCAGTCATGAAGGCACACTTCTTCTGGTTGGCGAATAAGCTCCCTCACATCAAAACGACACAGATCCGCCTAAGGTGGTCTAAGTGGTCCTCCCTAGTGCGGCTGTAGATAAGAATGTCATCAAAGTAGACGACCAAGAAGACCCCTATCATAGGGCGTAAAACCTAGGTCATCAACCGCATGAAGGTACTACAGATGTTGGAAAGCCCGAAGGGCATTACCAACCACTCGTAAAGACCATCCTTGGTCTTGAATGCCATCTTCCATTCATCCCCAGGCCTGATCCGCACCTGGTGATAGCCACTACGAAGATCTATCTTTGAAAAGCTAGTGGCTCCCAACATCATGTCTAACAAGTCATCCAATCGGGGAATGGGAAAGCGATACTTCACTGTGATCTTATTGATCGCACGGCTATCAACGCACATCTTCCATGTGCCATCCTTCGTCGGGGCCAATAATGGGGGAACAGCGCAAGGGCTCTTACTGTCCCTAAGAGATCCCCGACTCATCAACTCCTCGACCTGCCTTTAAAGTTTATGGTCCGTGGGACTTATCCTGTAGTGGGGAAGGTTGGGCAAGGATGAGCCCGGGACAAGGTTGATCTCATGCTAGATGTCCCTCATAGGCGGAAGGCCTTCAGGGAGGTCTTCCGGGAAGACATCAGAAAAATCCCCGTAGGATCGCAGCTACCTCTGGGGGGTGCTCATCATCAGACCTAGGAGCGACATCCTCCACTCCTCAGACAACAACAGTAAGGATAGGGCTACCCTCGATCACCACTTGCTCCAACTCTCGCGGGATAATCATCATTAACCTCCGAGGTGGGCGGCCTCATGTGCTAGGAGCAGTCGAAGCGGTAGTAGCCCGCGCCGAGGATGAGGTGGGAGGACCGACCATCCCCTGACTAGGAGGTGTCGAAGTGCTGGGGCCAGCTGGCCCTCGGACAGAAGTTTCCTTCGGCTGAGTAGGGTGGAGGGTGATCCTATGACCACTGTGGTCGAATGTGCATGTGTTCGACCAACCTTGAAGGCTGGCGTCCCGATCGAAAAGCCAAGGCGTACCTAGGATAATGCTACCCACCTCCATAGGCCACACATCACACCAGATCTCATCATGGTAAGCCTGGAACTGTAGTGGCACTAGACATCGTAGTCTGATCGGGATGGAAGTGGAATCCACCCAAGATACCCTGTAAGGGGCGGGGTGATCTACGGGCGTCAAACCCAGATGCCTAATAGTGCCCATAGAGATAGTGTTAATGCAACTCCCGCTATCTATGATCACCTTGTAGAACTTTCCTCCCAGCCTACCAAATGCATGGAAGATGGTGGTACGATGCAAGTCGTCACTCACTTGAGGCTGGGTAAGGATGCACCTGACTACACCCAGATGTACATCACCCTGATGCTAGGTACTTGGGACATCAACTGGCTCTCCCTCCATTAGTTCATCAAAGAACTCCTCCGCTAAGTCCTGATCAGCTTCGTAACTGAGTGGCACTAGCTCAGGTGTGGGGTTGTGACGCGGGACGGCGTCGGGGGCAGGATCGATGGCACTCCAATATCATGAACATGACGGATAACTTGCTATCTCGCGCAGCTCGGCCTCACGCCGGACGGTCTCACACCTGACGACACTCAAATCTCACAAGGGAGAAAGGAGGGAAGGAAACACACAAGAGGGAAATGCCTCTCACGTAATGTAACTTCTTACAATTTCATCATATCAAAACATACACCCTTAGCCTTCCTTATATAGGAGGAGGCTATAACAATTACACCCATAAACTTTTACAAGTAGCATATATGTCCTTAGCCTAATAAAACACACTCACCTACCTAACTTTTGACTTGGGGGGTTTTAACCAAATAAAATACACAAAACACACATGTTTATTGACTATGACTTAGCCTAATAAGACGAAAGTAAAAATACATGTACTAATACATGTGTTTTACCCACAATACACAAATACGTACAATACAAATACACACAAAGAAACATTATGCTCAGGACGCCGAGTCTTCAAACGAGTCGCCGAGCCATAAGCTCGGTGTAGTGGCGGTGCGGCGTCGGCTCCGAGCGTTGGGCCCGGTAGTGGGCCCGGTGTCCCCACCAACCCTCCCGGGGCGGCTGGAACTCGACTCCGTCAAGTAAGGGGGGGACACTGTTGTGGTAGTGCTTCAGAAGATCTGGATCGAGACGCTGGAGATCCTCCTGGCTGATCCAGGAATCATCAGATGGTGGACGGTCCCGCCAGCGGACAAGGTAGCGCTGGTACTCCCTGCTCTGTGTAGTGGTCACCTGCTCATCCAGTATCCTCTCAATATATTCGCGCGGTGCTCTCAAGGATGTGGGACGCACAGAGGTGGACTCACTCTCAAGGGGAGGAGAAGGCTCGAAAGGGTCACTAGGAATCGCTGTGGGTTCCTTATAGGCCACTAGGTCTGCCACATTAACGGTCGAGCTAATCCCGTCTTCGGGAGGTAAGTCCACAACATAGGCATTGGCGCCAATCTTCTGCAGGATTGGGAAGGGACCATCACTACAGGCTTGTAACCTTTTAACGGCTCCCGAGGGGAGTCGTTCGGGCCGGACCCGTACCATAACCAAGTCACCTTCTTGAAATTTATGGTGACGCCTATGCGAATCAGTTGACTCATGCAGACTACTGACTATTGACACCCGTTTTATGACCAATAAGTTGGGTTATCTCCTTGTTCATTCTATATGATGCTCCAAGTTATTCCTATTCATTAAGCTCTCTTGATCAATTAGAGGCTTATTTCATGGGTCTTGTCCTCTTGGTTGAGTCTGGTTTCCTCGGCGCTTTCGATGGATGAAGCTTAGTAAACTCTTATTTCTTTTGGTTCTTATTGATTCTGACGGTCCATACCAGGGGCGTTACATCCTTCTAACGCGTCAGCCCTGGACCGTTACATCTTGAGGAGTCCTACAGCTTGAGGCCTTTGTTTCAATCCTTATCCTTTGGCCTGTCCATTTACTCTAACGGTCTGTCGTGTAGCCATTACGTCCCTCTAACGCGTCCACCCATGACCGTTACATTCATTCAAGAGTCCAACTATTTTAATCTTCTTCCCGTTGATCTTATCTTCTTGGGGATAAGGTTAGTGTGACGGTCTCTCCCTGGGGCGTTACATTCATGTGGCGGTCTATCGTGCAGCCGTTACATCCAACAGAGAGTCCTGACTGGTCTGCTCTTTTCTCTGCTACTCCGTTGTCGAGATGAGAGTTTGATCTTGTGATTTCTCTTCCAAATCTGATCCTCATAACCTTCTGTTTGTTTCTATGGACTCTTGGGAGTATTATCTTTGAGAGTTTGCTAAGAGTTATCCTCTTTTATTGCTGGATTATCCTCTGCTCGACCAGAGATTTTGAGGGACTATAAATAGCACCCTTAACTTCATGGCCTAAAGAGGAGAAATCTGGAGTTCACGTCACAGTGCTGCCGCTTTCTGGAGCCATCTTCATCCAAGAGGAGTCTTCTTCCACGTCCATCTGCCTCACAGTCCAGGGAGTACTTCAGTTTTGGGTCTTAAAGTTCATAGTTGAAATATTTGTGTTCTCCTCTTCTTTCTCTCATCATATCATTGTCCCTCCTCTTTCTCCCACGTTCTTCATCTGTTTTCATCATCTAAACATTCTTCCCATGTTTTAAAACGCCGAGAGGGGTTGAAAAACCAAAACTTCCCCAATATTTCCCTTTCCTTTTGATGCCTTTGAGTTTGTTTGGGAATTGATACTAAGCTTGTTTGAAGGGCTAATTTGTGAGTGTTTTCTTGTGTTTTACGTTCCTTGGCAGGTTTACAGAGTTCATTAGACGAGGCCCAAGCTTTCTGGCCGGCTGGAATGTTTGGAGTTCAAAGAATCCACAGGCTATTTCTGCAGGTTCTCTGACGGTCTTGGTCAGGCGCGTCAGGCTTCTCTAACGGTTCATCGGGCGACCGTCACACTCCTGTGACGCACAGGTTCTGGACCGTTACATTCCAAGCTGATCTGCAAACTTTACTGGTTTCTCTCTCCCGTGGGTGGGTGTGTCATCCTCCTATTTCTAAGGTATTGATCAGGTTTTTAGACTTGTTTTATTACCTTAGTGGCGATCATGATCTTTACTTAGTATTGGGCATTGATTTCTCTCTCATATCTCATATTTCCTTTACTTATTCCACCCACGCGGTGTGTTTATTTATTCCTTGCTCCGCGCTCCGGCGTGTGTTTTTCTTTGCCTTCTTTAGCTTAGTTTGATTGAGATAGCATTGCCCATGCTAGAGCTTGTTCTGATTGCCTAGGTTCCTGGTTCACATGTCCATAGGTTGATTGAGATCATTGATTTTTGCTTATCATCTTTATCACTCATCACAACCACAAAAGAAGGAAGCAAACAAATCAACAGATAATTTTTTGGCGATCACGGTGGGACAACTTGTGCCAATCGTGTTTTGAACTCTGTTTCATACCTGCCATCATTTCCTTGTGTGGTTTTCCCCGGATTTCCCTTCTATTTTCGTACTGTTTCTGGTTCCCTGGGTCCTCTGACGGTCTATAGTCTCTACGTTACATTGCTTATGATGGTCTGGTCTTTGACCGTTACATATTTCTGACGCGGGTCTCCTAGACCGTTACACACTCCAGATAGGTACGCATCCCGAGGTGCATTCCTTTCCGTAGTTTCTGCTACGATATTCTTGCTTGAGTGTTATATGACTTCCTCCTTGGTTGGTTTACATGCTTACATCATTAAGTGCATAACTGTTTGCAAGATTCTAGGTTAGAATTTGCATGCACTCCGGTGCACATAGGGTCATGCATATTATCATACATTAGATTGCATTTTCCTACCTTGGTGTGCGGACCTCTCGTCTCCATATTCTTTGGGGCCGACTAGGAAATCACACCAGAGACCTCCATAAGTCCCCGCGAGCCGTGGATTCCCACACGGACGCCGGGCCGGTTGTACCTTTCCCACACCGTGTCTAGGATCGCATAAGTGAAGGAGTGATCACATTTAGAGTCAAACCAAGCCTTACACCCTCTCCTATCAGGAACCTATTGTTGAGAGCACATCCTAATCAATCTACTAAAGTTCCAAATGAGAAATCATAAAAATCTTGTCACATCATCTTAAACAACTTGGTTGACTTTGAGTGTCTTCATCTCTTGTCACTTACATCTTTGTTAGAAATCATCTAAGTTTGGTTGCTCATTGTATGATCGTTTGTGTTGTGTTGTTTGCATCTTGTCAAGGTTCTCCGTTGCATGTGGAGTTGTTTTCGTCCGTTGGAAGCACCTCCTAGGGTCAATTCCTTCTCCAAGTTCTACTCAAACCCGCTTTTCGAATCCGCCATGGCTTCTTTCAATCCTCCCCATTCCCAAGAGGATTCCCTTCCTCAAGGACTTCTTGAAAATAGTGCTAGGGTTACCTCATTCCCTTCTGGAGAGGGGACAGCCCCTCTTCCGTCCCCTACCCCCATGGAAGGCGGTCAAGCCACCCCTTCTTTCTCTTCTCCTTCTGTGGGCTCCATTCTCCAAATGATGGCCCAATTAGATCCGGCCCAACTCCAAGCTGTCTATCAGGCCATGCAAGGATCCAATATCTCCCCTCCCATGATTATGTAGGGTCAATCTAATCCCTCCATCGACCAACCTAGAGTTGGTGGGCCTTCCATCCAGCCCACTCCGATTGATCTTACTCCGGTCCAACCCCGGACCATCACCTTTGCTGGCATGGAGACGGGCCAATCTTCTACTTCGGCCCAGCAATGGAATTCTAAGTAGGCAACTTATCGATGGTGACATTGGAGTGGCTCTACCCTAGTGTCACCTCCAACTTGAGGGCACGAGGACTTGGACCTTGCCAAGTTCCGAGTGGCTTTGGCAATCCGGCTTATGGGTTGGACTTACTAATGGGTTTTGGGATTCACTCCATTTCCCATGTGGCGGATCCGGCACCCTATATGGGCACTACGGTGGATCCTAGTGAGTACCTTGAGCCTATATCTTCCCTTGTGAGTGATACCCTCGGAGAGCCACCAAAAATCTGCATGAGAGCCCGACGTATGCACACAGAGGCAATACTAGGCAAGCAGGGTACCATCGCCAGCAAGAGGGTGTGCCTAAGCCACCGTGAGAGGATGAAGGACCGTCCCCTGGTTGCAGACGTAGGGTTGAGTTTGGAGGTTGAGGTTCACCCCGAGCTGCTTTAGAGGACCACTTCCCCGGTGGACCCATACTCGACGGAGTCGAGTTCTCCGCACCCCGGGAGTATGATGGGGACATCTCCGGCAATCCCATTTGTTCGAGGATCCCGATGCTCGCCAACTATGCTTCATCTTGTTCGCCGCTTTATTTCGAGTCATATGATATATTTTTCATTTGCTTATTTGAGTCATATCATATAATTTTCCTTTTTATTTGAGTCCAATACCTAGGTTAGGTAGTTATTTACCTAAGTCTTGAGTCATTATGTTGGTTTGATAGGTTAATGGGCCCTGGAGAGGGGGATTTCCGCAGCCCACCACCAAGGCAGCCCAACAAGACCCACGCGGTCCAACTAGGCGAGCCCACCCGAGTGATAGCCCACTGGGCCCACTCAGGGAAGAAAAGCCCAATAAATAAAGACTCGAGGAACCAACTCTCCCCGGCGGCCTTCTAGGCTCGGAGGGCCCGAGACAACGGTCAGGTCGCATGGAAGGTCCGGTCTAAAGCCCACTCTCCGACCGAGAGAAAGAGGCTCCAGCCGACCTATCTGACCCCACCTTCGCCGGGCCATGCCTACCGCTCGGACACGAGCCGGCATCCCCGTAGCTCGGTAAGACCGCTTGATTACCCACAGGTGCGACCGTTCGGAGTCCTCCGCCAACAGGAGAGTCAGGGGTGCCGCCGAATTCCAAGGGGTAACGCTCCCACGATCCGGCCATGAAAGCCCCCGCTGAAGACGTAACTCTCGCCGGGAAGCCCTCAGCTCACCGGACTCTTGAAAGCAGCGCACTATTTAAGCAAGGAATGCCCTCGGAGAAGAAAGGGAAGGATTTCACACACCCTAAGCTCCTGAGCACGATTCGCTTCACCCTTGGTGGAGAGGATTCTCGCGCATCAGCTCTCTCCTCCCCCCATTATCGCTTCCACCATCGCTCTACTGACTTAGCCATCGGAGGGTTTTACCCCAGGGAGATCCTCTGGGCCCTCTGATACGTTTCCCTTCTCTTAGAGAAACATCTTCTGAAACATCTTCTGGTGATCTACAGCCCGCTCAGGACACAGCGCGAGATTTTGCCTCTTCATCTGGCGCCGTCTGTGGGAAACGCACGAAGAGTCAATCAAGATGGTGAGAAAAAGCTCAGGGAGGAGATCCGCCGGCGGGGCAGGTAAGGCTGTGGCAGCGGCGGGAGGCGTCCCCCCTAGGGTCTCGCAGAGCCCCCCCTCCAACGCCAGCGTCCCCACTAACGGACCACCACCCCCCCCGGCGGAGACAGGGGCACCCCTCGACGGTGGCGCCAACGCCTTCCAAGCACTCAACGAGAAGATGGACGTCCTCGTGGAGCTCATGAGGACCCAGGCGGCCCGGGACGCGAGGTCCCGCGCCCCGTCAGGAAGTCCCCCTCGAAGGAGTGCAACGCAGCACACCGCCGGAGGCCGCTTCACCCTCTGCGGCCGACAGCTCCTCCGCAACGACGTCGGAGGACCCTCGCAAGCTCCGCCTGCGGAGCAAGAGGCTTCCTCCACGCCGAGGAGAGGGAAGAAGGGGGCGAGGCCGCCGCGCCCCGGCACCAGTGCTCCGGGAGATCGCCACGACGCCCCCCCCAGCCCCACGGCGCGGCCACAGCCGGAACTGTCCCTCCAGCTACGAGATTTTGAAAGACGATTCGCAGAGCAAGAGCGCGCTCTCCGCGCCCTGCAGAAGACCTCTTTCCCGGAGGACGAGGAGAAATCCCCTTTCTCCGAGTACATCTTGAAGGCATAGGTCTCTCCTAGAGCTTCCATCCCAACCTTCAAGCTCTACGACGGCCAGGGCGACACAGCCGACCACTACGACAGCTTCGACGCCCTGGTGACCCTGCATGGAACGTCGGATCCCATCAAATGCCGAGCCTTCGCGGCCACCCTGGTCCAGGGCGCTCAGGCATGGTTCCGAGCCCTCGCCCCGGGGTCCATCCGAGACTTCAGGTAATTCGGGCGAATTTTCAAAGAGAGCTTCACCGGTAGCGCCCCCCCCAAGGTTAGTAGCGGGGCTCCTGGCTCTCAAACAGGAGCAAGGGGAGAGGCTCCGGACTTACGTCCACCGATTTAAATCGGAAGCCCTTAGGATCCCCCGCCTGGATGTGGCCTCAGCCACAACCGCACTGACCGGGGGCACCCGGGATGAGAATCTCCACCGCGAGCTTGTCCTCCACCCTCCCTCGACCCTTGCCGAGCTAGTGACTCTGGCACTGCGCCACGCCGAGTGCGAAGAAGTACTCAGCGCCTGCCGAGACACAACCGGCTCGGGTCGGGAGGGGGACAAAAAGCGGACCTCCGAGCAAAATCCTGGCTCGAGTAAGAAGCGCGATCGAGAAGGAGAGCGCAAGAGAAAGTACGAGCGGTATACCCCCTTGACCGCACCAGTCTACGAGATCTATGAAGACATCAAAGACTCGGGACTTCTCCGCCAGCCCGAGCCGATGAGGTCGAAGAACCGCAAGCGGGACAGGCATTGCCTGTTCCACGGCGACCACGGGCACCACACCGGAGATTGCCATCAGCTCCAAGATGAGATCGAGCGCCTCATCCGTCTGGGGCATCTAGCCCGATTCACAACCAGGCACAAAGAAGATCGAGACGCCGCAGAGGAGATCGACAACGCCCCCCGAGGGGTCCACATCAACGTCATCTCCGGAGGAGCGGCATCGGGAGGCGACACCAGCCGAGGAAGGAAACGTCATGCCGAGCGGGCCAGCCGAGCCTTAGAGCCCCCCAAAGGCCCGCCAATGGAGCCCCAGGTCATAGTCTTCTCCGACCAAGACCTGGAAGGGCTGAGCACCCCGCATGACGATGCCCTCATTATCTCGGCCGCGATAAATCACTGCAATGTAGACAGGATTTTGGTTGATAATGGGAGCGCCCCCGATGTATTATCATATGACTGTTTTCTCAAGATGGGGTAAGACCCATCCAAGCTCCGCCCGATCCGAACACCCCTGTGTGGGTTTAATGGCCTGGCCACCTACCCCGAGGGAGCCCTAAGCCTGCCGGTCTCTATCGGCACCCCACCCAAAACTGTTACGGTCATAGTGGACTTCATAGTGATTAAAGGTATGATAGCGTACAACGCCATTTTCGGCCGAAAAATTCTCAGTCGAATAAAGGCCGTACCATCTACATATCACCAAAAAATGAAGTTTCCCACCAAAAATAGGTTGGGGGAAGTCCGAGGTAACCAGGCCACGGCTAGAAGGTGCTACAATATCTCGGTGGAAGCCTCAAGGCCGGACGGGAAGGATAAGGGCCCCAGGGGAGTCGAAGGAAAAACCGTGACCACCGAGCCCGGTGGCGAATTATTAACGGTATTCCTGAAGGACGACCCGGCCCTTGGAGTGAGGATCGGTTCCGACCTACCACCGAAGGAACAGCAGCAATACAAGGAGTTTCTTTCTGGGTACGTCCGGGTCTTCGCTTGGTCCGACGATCAACTCCCTGGTATACCAGAGGAAACTGCGATGCACAAGCTTAACCTCGATGCCACCGTGAGACCCGTACAGCAGCGGAGGAGGAAGCATGCTCCCGAGAAACAGGCGATCATCAAGGCGCAGGTCACCAAGGGACAAGAGACTGGTCTTTTCAGACCGGTCCTGTACCCAACGTGGCTAGCCAACGTCGTCCTGGTGCCGAAGACCACCGGCAAGTGGCGAATGTGCGTAGACTTCACCGATCTGAACAACGCCACCCCCAAGGACTGCTATCCGCTACCGAGCATCGACCAACTGGTTGACTCAACCACGGGCAACGAGATACTCAGTTTCCTGGATGCCTATTCGGGTTATCATCAGATCCGAATGAACCCTGAAGATGTCGAGAAGACCGCCTTCATCACCGACTACGGCGTGTACTGCTACACCCGGATGCCCTTCGGATTGAAGAATGCCACACAGCGTTCGCCGAGCTCAAAGAGCTCCTAGCTTCACCCCCGGTGCTTCCAAGCCCGTTGCGGGTGAGGTTTTGCTACTCTATCTCCCGGCGACGCCATCAACGGTCAGCTCGGTCCTAGTCAGAAATGACTCGGGAGTCGAGAGGCCGGTCTACTACACCAGCAAGGTGCTCGGCGAGGCCGAGCGGAGGTACCCCGCAACCGAGAAACTCATGCTAGCGTTGGTTACCTCCGCAAAGCGCCTCCGACCCTACTTCCAGGGGCATCCCATCACCGTGCTAACCGGCGAGCCACTGAAGAAGATTCTGGCCCACCCCGAGGCCTCGGGGCGACTTGTCAAATGGGCCATCATGCTCGGGGCATACGACATCTCGTATCGGCCACAATCAGCTATCAAGGGGCAAGCGCACGCCGACTTCATCGCCGAGAGCACCGTTCCGGTCAAGGACAGGCCTCCGACAGCAACCGGGCCAACCTGGGAGCTGTTCGTCGATGGATCGTCCAACTCGGTCGGCAGCGGCGTAGGGATCCTCCTAAGGTCCCCCGAAGGAATAGAGTTGCTGTACGCCCTAAAGTTCAACTTTCCGGCATCCAACAATGCTTCCGAGTACGAGGCCCTTATCTCGGGGGCCCGCATGGCCCGACGGTTGGGGGCTGAGCGAGTTAGGATCCACACCGACTCCCAGCTTGTCGCAACCCAGGTCAGTGGCGAGTACGAAGCTCGGGAGGCACCTATGATCAAATACCTCCAGTTGGTCCGGAGCCTGGCCTAGCAGTTCAAGGAGTTTGAGGTAGTCCGAATAGCTCGGGAGCAAAACTCTCGGGCGGACGCCCTCTCCCGACTGGCCTCCTCCCTAGACCCGGAAGGTACACGATCGGTCCTCCTAGAAGAGCTAGAGCGCCCGAGTATAGACTCGGAGCTCCTCGCCATTGACTCGGCCACTCCCGACGACTGGCGCTCCCCCTACCTATCCTGGCTACGAGACTCCCAGGAACCCTCCGACTCTCGAGAAGCCCGCCGGATGAAGTAGCAAGCTCGGCGCTTCGTCATCCTCGACAACGCCCTCTACCGAAGATCGTTCTCCGGGCCCCTTCTGAAGTGCCTCGGCCCCGACGAAGCGAGCCAAGCTATTGAGGAGATTCATCGAGGCCTGTGCGGAGCACATTCAGGAGGTCGGTCGCTGGCCAGAATACTGCTAAGGCAAGGATACTGGTGGCCGACCCTCCAGCGCGACTGCACGGCTTACGTGCAACATTGCGACCGTTGCCAGCGGTTCGACCATTTGGTCCACCAGCCGGCCACGGAACTTGTCACCCTTACCGAGCCCTACCCTTTCGCTCGGTGGGGGATCGACATCCTTGGGCCATTCCCAACGGCTCAATCCCAGAAGAAGTTCATCATCGTCGCCATCGACTACTTCACCAAGTGGATCGAGGCTGAAGCAACAGCGAGGATCACTGAGACAGTCGTCTGGGGTTTCGTATGGAAATCGATCATTTGTCGCTTCGGCATCCCCCGAGTGATAGTGAGCGATAACGGGCGGCAATTTGACTCTCGATACTTCCGAGATAGATGTGCCGACCTAAATATCCGCAACCACTTCACTTCGGTCGCCCACCCTCAGGCCAACGGGCTGGTTGAAAATGCCAACAAGACCATCTTGAAGGGCATAAAAACCAGACTCGGCAAGGCTAAGGGTAGCTGGCTCGAGGAACTGCCTAGCGTACTATGGTCGCACCGAACGACCCCCAGAACGGCAACCGGTGAGACCCCTTTTCAACTGGTATATGGCACCGAAGCCGTCGTTCCATTGGAAATCGCCAATCCGTCTCTCCGAGTGATCAGCTTTTTGCCCGAGGCAAACGAGCAGAAGCTGCTCGAGAACCTCGACCTGGCAGACGAACTTCGAGAGATCGCGAACGTCCGAGCTACGGAGTACCAGCGCCGCCTCACTCGGTACTACAACGCCAGGGTCCGAGGCAGACAATTCCGACCAGGGGACTTCGTCCTCAGGAAGGCAGAAGCCTCTCGACCACTAGAGGCGGCGGGCAAGCTATCCCCCAATTGGGAAGGCCCCTACCGAGTGATCGAGACGCTCGGGAAAGGTGCGTACAGGTTAGCCACAATGGAAGGGGAACCCATTCCCCGGACATGGAACGCAACCACACTACGCAGATTTTATTTCTGAATACTGTATCAACAAATTGGGTAAAATAAACCCCCTTATCTTTCGCATTCATTCAAGATAACTGTTGGTACATCAGAAAGGCAACTGCCAATACATTACATAACAAAAAGTGAAAATCCATCTGGCGCTGCAGCAAACGGCTATCGCCCGGTCGACCCGGTCTTGACCTTCTCGCATCCAGCCACTGACTCTGCCTCGTGTAGAAACTGGCTCGGACAAGAGATGGTCGACCCAGTTGGCTCGGGTGGTCCGTGACAAAGGTGACAGAGGGACGGCAAGGAGAAGGCCACCTTTCACGCAAGGAAGGCTACCTTCCAAGTTGGCAACAACCTGGAAAAAGGGCACGCCGCGAAGGTCCCCTTTCTTCCAAACTGCCAACTCTTTGGAGGCGAACAGAAAGCAAGCAGCCCCCGAAGAGTGAAAGAAATGAAGAACAAAAGAGAGAGAAAGAGGCTGCGGACAGGGATAAGGAAGGGACTGGAGCCGCCTCCTCCCCTCCCGCGGAGGGGAATGGCGGCCGGCATCCGTAACTCCCCCATCTGCCCCCCATCTCGGAGTCCGCCCGGAGGCCTCGCCGGAGCCAAGAGGAGGCAAACGGCGTGACCCCGCACGTCGAAGCCCTCTCCAGATCCGCGCGGCAACCGTCGGACCCGTCTCATGCACGCGCGGCGACTGTGGGACCCGACCGATATTCCAGGACAGCTGGAACCGGCCGCTCCCCGTCGTCTGCAGCATCACCTTCTGAAGGGTCCTCCATGCTCCGATCGCGGCGGTGCAACGCAAAGCGAAGACGAGGGAATAAGAGCAGACCGCCGGCGAAAGTCCTAAGTGTTAAGAGAGAAGGAGTACCCTTCGGTCCTTTTTATAGGCCAAGGGAGGCCACGCGCCTTAAATGACTCCCCCCTCGAAAACACGCTACAGGACCTCCCTGGGAAGGTCACCTCAAAATCCTTGCCCCCCGCTCTAGCGGGAATCGCGAAGCACCTCGACTTTCAAAGCATGGTAATACGGAAGGACGCCCGTCAGAAGTCTCCCGAATCGACGTGCGAAAACGGCGCAAAAAATACCGGCACTTTCCAACTGCCCCGGTACGCCAACCAAATCACAGCAAAGATAGCGATCAAATAAAGTAAGTTATTTATTGCCTCCCATAAAAGCCTCTTACAACAAGGAAGACGGACAAAAAGGGGAAGGGGCAAAATAAAGTTACATCAGGCCTCGGGCCCACTTTGAAGCTTGGGAACAGCATTAGGGGACGCGTCACCCCCAGTACCCTCGGCGACGGCCGGCCCGGACACTGACCTCGCCTGTGTGAGAACTGTCCCGGTCGTGGGCCCTCCCGAGGCTTCCGGAGCCGGTGACTCCGCTGAAGGCAATTCCTCCGGTTCCTCCCCGGCCGAAGATGAGGAGCTGGAATCTGACTCGTCCGAGTCATAACGCTGGCCATAAGGAAAATCACCTCCGGCCAGGTGCTCATTAGCATAGTTCATCGCCCGGCGATAGCCCTGCCTGAACCCCTTTCGAGCACCCCGGCGGAGCGCTACCTCGTAGTAGGGTAGGGCGGCTGCAATCAGGTCGGCCGAGTAAGCTTCCGAGCCTTTATAGCGCTCGATCGCCTCCGCCTCGACCTGCCCGTCCCGAGCCCGCTCTACCTCGGTCGCACGCTCTTCCGCCCTCGCCAGACGCTCCTCCAGCTCGGTCATCCTCCGCTCGGCCTCGGTCATCCGACCCTCCGCCCAGGCTCGGTCCGCCTCGGCCTCGGCGCGAAGGCGCTCCACGTCCTCCGCCCGATCCTGCAGCTCGCCGCGCTCAAGCTCCCAGAGGCCATCCAGCTCGATGTGACGTTGACGCTCGTCTTCTAGACGTTTGCTCTTCCTCTCGAGCGATTCTTGGGCCCTTGTCAGCTGCTCGGCCAGTACCTCGGCTTCCCGTCGGCTCGACCGCGCCAACTCCCTGAATGCAAGGAACTCCCGCCGGAGACCCTCGTGCTCCCCCTCGAGCCGGGCCAGTTTCCCCTCGCATCCACCAAGGGTCCAGGCGAGCTTCGACCGCTCCGCCTCCGTCCGGGCGTGCGCCTCTGCCATCACGGCCACTGTCCGAGCTATAACCAGGCCGCCCTCCATCAGGATGTCAAGGACCCCGGCAAGAGTGCTGCGCTTTTCTCCTCCCCTCGTCCTATCGGCGATCGACCGGCAGATCCGGTACAGATCACCCGAGACACCAAGCCTGAACAGAGCTTCCGGCAAAGGGAACCGCTCCACCCCGGGCACCCCGCCAGAAGGCCCTGTTGTGGCGGCGAAACTAACCGCCCCGCGCACCACGGTCGGTTGGGGTTGCAACGCCTCCCCGGGCGAACCCCCACCCTCGACCGGCGCCGCGGGATCAACGGCACTAGAAACTGCCGGCACTTGGGGTTGCGACGCCCCCGCGGGCACACCCCCATCTGCACCGACCGAACTCTCGGTCCCAGCGCCGGCCACGCCGGCATCGGCCCCTTCTGTCCCTACAGAGGGGAGAGCCGACCCATCACCTCCCTCTGCGGGGCCCCTGGTCTCCTCGGCCCCCTCTCGCTCGGCAGATGGGAGAGCCTGCCCAGAAGGGTCGGCCCCATCCTGCCCCCGAGAGGGGAGCGCCGCCGAGCCAGAGTCGCCCCCGACGGCGGTAGGAAGACCGGCTTTCCTGGCCCTCTTCCTGGCCTTCACGGCCTCCCGTAATTTCCCCACCAGGGGATCCTTGCGCTTCAGGCCGGTCGATCGAGAAGTCCCCTCGGGGGCCGCCCCCTTGCCCTTATCTCGGGCATGAGCGCGACCCGCCGAGACATCAGGTTCGTCGGCTGCCGAGTCTTCTCCCAGATCGATGACCTCGGCCGCCTCCTCCAGAGGCTCCCGCCTCACATCTGCAACAAGAAGAAGCCCCGGTCAGGAGGAGGAAAAAGAGTTACCACCCCAGAAGAAGAGCCTCAAGAGCCGTACCTGACGACGTCAACCGCGAGAGAAGACACCGTTCGATGTTCTCCGGCGTCACCAGCTCCTCGGTCGATTGGCGATTCTCCAGCAGACGGGCAGCCTGCTACTCCACGTGAGGAGGGAACTCCTCCTGGCGAGGGGGCAGATTCGGGTGAAAATTGGGCGAGGTCCGGCATCTCCAGATCTCGTCCGTCGCCACCGCCTTCACCCAGAAGAATTGAGTCTTCCACCCCTTGTGCGAAGAATCCTTCGCCGCGAGCGAGATGCAGCTCCTGTTCCTTCGCGCCTGGATGAAGTAAAAACCTTTCCCAGCCGATGGATGTGCCTTCAACTCGAAGAAGAAGTGGAAAAGGTCCAGAGACGGGAAGATGCCGCATTGATGGCACAAGATCCCAAAGGCAGAAAGAAGAAGATAGGAGTTCGCCACCAACTGGATAGGCGTCAACCGAAAAAAAGTGAGAAGCTGCAGTATGTAAGGATCGAAAGGAAGCCGAAATCCACTCTTCCAGGCCAAAAGGAAGGTGCAAATGTGCCCATCGCGGTCGTCCAGACTCGTCTCATATGGAGTGGCGGCAGCAAAGCTATAGCGGAGAGGCAGACGGAAACGGTGCTCCAGCCTCGGCACCTCCGCTTCTCCCAACTCGCTACAATTGGGGATGGGATCGCGCCTCACGGGCACAAGCTCCGGACTCTGATCGCCATCGGATCGGGAGAAGACCCCTAGTACGAGCTTGAAGACTCCGGGGGAGAAGGAAGCTGCCGGACCGCCTCCGCGGTTATCCTCGCCAACTCTTCGAACGCCGCCGCAAGGCTCCGCGTCTCCGCTGTGCTCTCACGGCGCATCAAGAAGCAAAGAAAGCCTAAAACCCTAGAAGCCTAGAACGATGAACAGCGCCCCCTATAAACCCTTGAGGGTGGCGACGCGCCGTTCCGTGCTCCGAGAAAAAGGGGGGCCCCTTCGTTTCAAATCCGTCAGGATCATCATTACGGGCCTCGGCGACCGCTATAAGCGGCTACATAACGCCAACGGAATTCCACCCACCTGAGCCACGTCGGTCCAAAGCCTCGAAAAACTACTCATCCTAGCCTCCTTGGCTCGGGAGTAGGAGGGGGACAAGTGGAGAGGGGGATTTCCGCAGCCCACCACCAAGGCAGCCCAACAAGACCCACGCGGTCCAACTAGGCGAGCCCACCCGAGTGATAGCCCACTGGGCCCACTCAGGGAAGAAAAGCCCAATAAATAAAGACTCGAGGAACCAACTCTCCCCGGCGGCCTTCTAGGCTCGGAGGGCCCGAGACAACGGTCAGGTCGCATGGAAGGTCCGGTCTAAAGCCCACTCTCCGACCGAGAGAAAGAGGCTCCAGCCGACCTATCCGACCCCACCTTCGCCGGGCCATGCCTACCGCTCGGACACGAGCCGGCATCCCCGTAGCTCGGTAAGACCGCTTGATTACCCACAGGTGCGACCGTTCGGAGTCCTCCGCCAACGGGAGAGTCAGGGGTGCCGCCGAATTCCACGGGGTAACGCTCCCACGATCCGGCCATGAAAGCCCCCGCTGAAGACGTAACTCTCGCCGGGAAGCCCTCAGCTCACCGGACTCTTGAAAGCAGCGCACTATTTAAGCAAGGAATGCCCTCCGGAGAAGAAAGGGAAGGATTTCACACACCCTAAGCTCCTGAGCACGATTCGCTTCACCCTTGGTGGAGAGGATTCTCGCGCATCAGCTCTCTCCTCCCCCCATTATCGCTTCCACCATCGCTCTACTGACTTAGCCATCAGAGGGTTTTACCCCAGGGAGATCCCCTGGGCCCTCTGATACGTTTCCCTTCTCTTGCAGAAACATCTTCTGGTGATCTACAGCCCGCTCAGGACACAGCGCGAGATTCCGCCTCTTCAGGCCCAATTATATGGGCTAGGCCCAGGGGCACCCCCTTCCCCTTGGTTTAGTGTTAGTAGTCCAAAAGTCAGGGACTTATGTTAAATTATGGGAATCCCATAAATAGGACCCCACTCCCACCATTTGGAACTAATGAATGATTGAAAGAAAATTTGAAATTCCACTACAATTGTGACAATCTCTCTCTCTCTCTCTCTAAGGGGTGGATTCCCCCTCTCTCTCTCTCTCTCTCTCTCTAAAGGGGGCGAACCCCATTCTCTCTCCTCCCCACCCCCAATTTTGAAATTCTCTCTCTCTCCTCCCCATTCACCTCTCATTAAGACCCCCCCCTTCCCCATACACTCCTTCAATTCCCCTCCAACCCCTAGGTGGAATTCCCCTCTCCTAGGCACCTCTCCATTCTCCCAAGCAACCCTTCCTCTTCCCCAAGCAACCATTCCTTTCCCCAAGCCACCCCTTCCCTTCCCCAACACACCTCTTGATGTGACACAACCTAGGACTCAACAAGCAAGCACAATTAAGCATTCAAAAATGGACCGATAATAGCAACCGCTCACCCGATGCTCACTAAGACACGGGGTAACTTGGCAATGCCAAGGGGAGGTTGTGTGGGCTAGGCCCTTGCTGGTAGAGGGCCAGCAAGGCCAAGATTTGATTCCCCAAGGGTACGGCTGCCCAAATCAAGGGTCCGACGAACTGCCAAAGGGCACGGGTTCCACTCTCTTCCCACGATGATCACTTATAGCAAATGAGCTTCAGGATCGGGCTCTCGTCACGGCCAGCGGAGTTTATGAACTAATATTGAAAGAACAAAGTTTTGGAGCACTCACTCGACCGGTTTGAAGAAACCGGTCCCGCTCGGAGACGAGGGCGAGCGGGGAAGCGTGGGTTCCCCACACGCCGCGCCGGGGTAGCTTGACATGTTTAAGCTATTACAATACTACACCCCATGCAAGGGGGGGATCGTGGGGAAGGGAAGATGATAGTTACATCCAAACACTACCTCCACACAGGGAGGGGCCTTCTGCCGGCGAAGCGGGGAGCGGAAACTAGTGCTAAGAGTGATGAAGAAGTGATGACACCGAATCAGTCTTCCCTCTATAATAGCTGATAGACAGAGGGTGTGGAGGCCACAGAACTCTCTTTGGAATTTCGCTGAGGGTGAGACCAGTGGGGATCTCTTTGTCTCTGGAACAGGAGTGCCTCTGAATTTTTCCAATTTCTTCAGGGGTCGTTGGCGGCCTGGGCGGGAGTACGAACAGGGTTGCTGAATCTCGGACTGTCTGCAACAGACTATCAACAGCAGGAAGACGCAGCTTCCCTGACCGTTCCCGAACTCCGAATCAGTCGCCGTTGGAACCGTTGGAACCGTGGGTGAGTCCTCTTTACAGCAGAAGAAACAGGGATGCCAAAAGATGCCGGTGAAGATCATAGGACTCTGAAAAGCGAGGAGTGGTTGATGCAGATAGTGGGAAGCAGAGTCGAACACCTGAGGAATAAAATTGGTAACTTCTGCTGCAAGATGCCGAACGGAGTTCCGCTTCTTGGTTCTGAAAGTAGACAGGGAGAGGAAGAACTTTTCAGAAGAGCTCGTGGCCTGATTCCTCCGGGGTTTGTCGTGGTGAAGCTTTCTCTCCGGATCAGGATCTCTGCAGAGCTAGCTCCTGGTTTCCAGCAGCAGGTTGCAGAGGATGCCCCGGCAGCTCCCGACCTCGAGATCAAGCGCCGTAAGAGTCGTTGGAATCGTGGACGAGTCCTCTTCGGAGAAAAACTGACGGGTAAGCCAACCGATGTCAGAGAAGACTAGGGGATGCAGAACAATGGCAACTGGTCGGTGCAGACTATGAGTAGCAGATCTGCGTAGTTGAGGGAGAAAAATGAGAACTCTGGATCATGAATGCCGAATGAAGTTATGTTTCTTGATTCTGGAAGTAGACTGGGTGATGAATAACTTTGGAGAAGAACTTGTGGACTGATTCCTTCGGGGTTCGTCGTGGCAGAGCTTCTAATCTGGCTCAGGTCCTCAGCCGAGGCAGAACTGCGCAGTTGTGGGAGAATGACCTCCTGGACGGCTCGGAGATCGGAAGAAGATGAAACCACTTCGGTTACGAAGGAGACTGGTAGACGCTTCCGACGATGGCTCTTGGGTCTTCAACCTCGTCCGAAGGAAGTCGTGGTGGCCGCTGCAAGTTGATGGTTCATCTGTAACCTCTGGACAGCAAATTGCAACTTCGAAGTAGCTTCCAATGACCAAGAAAGAAGAAGGGGAAGGGGGTAGATGAGTGTGGGAGTGACCCCTGGTTGTAAGGGGGTCTTGGAGGGGGTGTTCTAAGGTGTGGGAGGTGGAGAATAAGGTCTGGAAGAGGGTCCAATAGATGGTGGTAGTGGGGGCTGCGAATTTGGTTGGAATGGAGAGAGGGAAAGGATATTCGAAAATAGGTTTAAGGGTGGGATTAATTTTTTGTCTTGGGAATGGGGGGGTTGTGTTGGGGAAGGGAAGGGGTGCTTGGGGTAGTGGGAAGGGTGCTTGGGAAAGTGGGAGGGGTAGTTGGGGGTTGGATGGTGAGGAGAGGATTGATGGAGGGGGTCTTGGGAAGGGGTGGAGTATTGATGAGGGTTGTGGGGAATGGGAAGAGGCTTAAATGGGGTAGGTGGGGAGTGGAGGTGGTTGGGAAGGGAGGAGAGAGAAGAAAATTCGAATTTGGGTGTTGAGGAGAGAGAAAGTGGAGTGAAAAAGAGAGATTAAGAGAGGGAAGGGTGGGGAATCTCTCCCCTATGGTTTCTCACCCAAAAAAATGGAATCTCTCCACTAGATAAGAAGTGTAAACTCTCAAAATGGCAAGTTTTTTCATTCATTGATTCATTAAGTTGAAATGGGGGGGAATGGGGTCCTATATTTAAGAAACCCACATTTCTACAAAAGTCCCTAACAATTGACTCAATGACAAATAACCGAGGGGGTAGGGGAGAGCCCTTGGGCCAAGCCCAATGAATTGGGCCCAATAGCTAACTAGACAACCTAATGACACTCAAACTTAGGGAAATGAACACAAGACCTAGGAACATGACTCAAATAAAAGGGAAAATACATCAAATGACTCAAATAAAAATTACATAGGACTCAAAATTAAATGACTAGACCATGCCGGATGCAACCGGGGCGAGGAGACGAGCTGTGAACGTGGGCATGGGAGGTGATGTCCCCATCATACTCCCGGGGTGTGGAGAACTCGACTCCGTCGAGTAAGTGTCCTTCCCTCCTTGGAGGGTGTAGAAGTGGTACTGCCCTCAAGTCTTCCGAACGAGACCGATCCATCCACCTGCCGAGATAGCGCTCGTATATCTTGCTCCTGGTGGTAGTGACCTGTTCATCAAATATTCGTTCAATGCGCTCACGCTGGGCTCTCTTTGCTGGTGGACTCTCCTCACGGGTGGGTGCTCTCTCAACGGAGGGAATAGGCTCAATATCCTCACTAGGTACCACCGTGGGTCCCTTGTATGGCACTAGGTCGGCGACACTGAATGTGGGACTTACCCCATATTCCTCGGGGAGATCTAACTCATAGGCATTTGCACCAATGCGCCTCAGGACCTGGAAGGGACCAGCCCCACGTGGCCTCAACTTGGAGATGGCTCCCGGGGAGAGCCTCTCCGTCCTTACCATCACAAAGTCACCCTCATGGAATTCTAGGTGACGTCGATGAGAGTCGGCTCGCCTTTTATAAGTCACATTCTTCTTGCTAATGTGCTTGCGGATCTCTTTATGCAATGTTGTGAATGCAGACATTCTAGGGGTGATGGGTGGACCTGGGCAACCAAAAGTAGACCTATCATGTAATGATGTAGTGTAGACTTTGGTCAGCCTAGGTGGGCCGGGGCACCCGTAGGTGGCCCTATCATGCAAAGTGGTGATAAATATCGGGGGACCCGGACATCCGTAGATGCCTTTGACATGCTTAAGACCCATGATGAATGAAGGTGGACCATTACATCCGAACATGGACCACTCATACTTTTTACTTGACATGTGGGTGATATGAATGAATGGACCCAACATAGCGTTCATGCCAAGTGGTGTGGTAAGCCTAGACACATGCATGTTTTTCCCAAGGGTGACTTCCATGTGTATAGGTGTGGGACAACCTTTGAACTCCCATTGGAAAGGATCGAATGGATCTAAGAAGGTGGTCATCATGGGGTGGTGCACAACCTTATTACCTAGGGATATGTGGCCCAAGGCCATGGCTCCCAAGGTGTAACCCGGGTCTAGGATGCGGTGGATTGGGTCAAACATGGTGGGTTGGGTTAGGGAAAGGTGGGTGGTGGATAAGGTGGTTGGGTCACATAGGGGTCTAGGCTCTCATAGGAAGGGATCAAAGGGGTAGTGGAAAGGTCTTCCTAGAGGGTGGCACTCTATGTCTTCAAGGTACCCAAACAGTGAGTCATCCTCCTCCAAGATAATTGGGCCAAGGTCTCTAGTGGGTTGGCCAATTAAAGCAATTGGAATCTTGATGGGTGGGAAGTGGGCCAAGATTGGTTTCTCACCCTTGGGGAGAAAGAGGAGGATTTCACTCGTATAATGGCCACTAGTGTAGATGGAGGTGATGGAACCGATGGCGGGGTAAGCTAGGAAGGGTCCACTAGAGTAGATGGGGCTAGACTCCAATGGTCCTATGGCTAGCATATTGGTCAGGTAGACTTGCCATTGTAAACAGTCCACTAGGTCCCCTAAGCCTTCCACAAAGTAGGAGGTTTGAAGTGTGACATGGGAAGACCGGGTGGGCATAATTTGGACATGATATGCCAAGGGTGAGAGGTAAGGTGGTGAGCTAGGAATGGTGGGGCCTTGCTTAAGCCATTGGAGTATGGACTCATTCATGGTTAGGGAGTGCGGCTCATGAGGACCCGAACTAGGAGAGGTGGGTGGAAGTGGGGGGTCTAGGATGTTCTCTATGGTGGGAGGTGAATACGGATTGGCATCCATCTCCACTTGGGTAGGAGTGTGGGCCACAACTTCCAAGGATAATGGGGTAGGATAGTCTATGGTGGGTGGAGTGATAATGGTCAGTGCATGGTACTCTCGGGGTGGTGAACATGGGTGGACTTGGGGTGGGCTTGGTCGGGGAAGTTCATGGGTGGGAGTTGGGTTCGGGGGTGAAAGATCAGTTGGTTGAAGAGGTTTGGGTTGGGGAGCGTAGATCTTTCTAAGATCGGCCCTCATTTCATCCCAAGATTCAATGGGTGCTTCCCCTTTGGCTTCTCTCAAACCTACAATGTTCTCCCATTCTTTCCTAGCTTGGCGACAAAGCAAACTCTTGGCATAGTTGACTTGGACAAGTCCTGACAGGGTAAACCTCCCAAAGTGTTGGTCTATGGACTTCTCCCATTCTAGATATATGCTAGGGCGGGATCCATCAAACACAAAGGCTTCTAATGGGCCTAAGAGTGGCGAATATGCCATGTATGAGGTGGTTATGATAGTGGACAAGGGTGATGCATGCAATGGCCCTAGGACAAGACTTAGTAGAGACAAGTCTAGAACTTGCTCTGATACCAATTGATGTGACACAACCTAGGACTCAACAAGCAAGCACAATTAAGCATTCAAAAATGGACCGATAATAGCAACCGCTCACCCGATGCTCACTAAGACCCGGGGTAACTTGGCAATGCCAAGGGGAGGTTGTGTGGGCTAGGCCCTTGCTGGTAGAGGGCCAGCAAGGCCAAGGTTTAATTCCCCAAGGGTACGGCTGCCCAAATCAAGGGTCCGACGAAGTGCCAAAGGGCACGGGTTCCACTCTCTTCCCACGATGATCACTTATAGCAAATGAGCTTCAGGATCGGGCTCTCGTCACGGCCAGCGGAGTTTATAAACTAATATTTAAAGAACAAGCATGAATTAGAGCAAAGTTTTGGAGCACTCACTTGACCGGTTTGAAGAAACCGGTCCCGCTCGGAGACGAGGGCGAGCGGGGAAGCGTGGGTTCCCCACACGCCGCGCCAGGGTAGCTTGACCTGTTTAAGCTATTACAACACTACACCCCATGCAAGGGGGGGATCGTGGGGAAGGGAAGATGATAGTTACATCCAAACACTACCTCCACACAGGGAGGGACCTTCAGTCGGCGAAGCGGGGAGGGGAAACTAGTGCTAAGAGTGATGAAGAAGTGATGACACCGAATCCATCTTCCCTCTATAATAGCTGATAGACAGAGGGTGTGGAGACCGCAGAACTCTCTTGGGAATTTCGCCGAGGGTGAGACCAGTGGGGATCTCTTCGTCTCTGGAACAGGAGTGCCTCTGAATTTTGCCAATTTCTTCAAGGGTCGCTGGCGGCCTGGGCGGGAGTACGAACAGGGTTGCTGAATTTTGGACTGTCTGCAACAGACTATCAACAGCAGGAAGACGTGGCTGCCCCGACCGTTCCCGAACTCCGAATCAGTCGCCGTTGGAACCGTTGGAACCGTGGGTGAGTCCTCTTTACAGAAGAACAAACAAGGATGCCAAAAGATGCCGGTGAAGATCATAGGACACTGAAAAGTGAGGAGTGGTCGATGCAGATAGTGGGAAGCAAAGTCGAATGCCCGAGGAAGAAAATTGGTAACATCTGCTGCAAGATGTCGAACAAAGTTTCGCTTCTTGGTTCTGAAAGTAGACAGGGAGAGGAAGAACTTTTCAGAAAAGCTCGTGGCCTGATTCCTCCGGGGTTTGTCGTGGTGAAGCTTTCTCTACGGATCAGGATCTCTGCAGAGCTAGCTCCTGGTTTCCAGCAGCAGGTTGCAGAGGATGCCCCGGCAGCTCCCGACCTCAGAATCAAGTTCCGTAAGAGTCGTTGGAATCGTGGACGAGTCCTCTTCGTAGAAAAATTGACAGGGAAGCCAACCGATGTCAGAGAAGACTAGGGGATGCAGAACAATGGCAACTGGTCGGTGCAGACTATGAGTAGCAGATCTGCATAGCTGAGGGAGAAAAATGAGAACTCTGGATCACAAATGCCGAATGAAGTTCTGTTTCTTGATTCTGGAAGTAGACTGAGTGATGAAGAACATTGAAGAAGAACTCGTGGACTGATTCCTTCGGGGTTCGTCGTGGCAGAGCTTCTAATCTGGCTCAGGTCCTCAGCCGAGGTAGAACTGCGCAGTTGTGGGAGAATGGACCTCCTGGACGGCTCGGAGATCAGAAGAAGATGAAACCACCTCTGTTGCGAAGGAGACTGGTAGACGCTTCCGACGATGGCTCTTGGGTCTTCAAACTCGTCCGAAAGAAGTCGTGGTGGCCGCTGCAAGTTGCTGGTTCATCTGTAACCTCTGGACAGCAAACTGCAACTTCGAAGTAGCTTGCAATGACCAAGAAAGACGAAGGGGAAGGGGGTAGATGAGTGTGGGAGTGACCCCTGGTTGTAAGGGGGTCTTGGAGGGGGTGTTCTAAGATGTGGGAGGTGGAGAATAAGGTCTGGAAGAGGGTCCAATAGATGGTGGTAGTGGGGGCTGTGAATTTGGTTGGATTGGAGAGAGGGAAAGGATATTCAAAAATAGGTTTAAGGGTGGGGTTAATTTTTTGTCTTGAGAATGGGGGGGTTGTGTTGGGGAAGGGAAGGGGTGCTTGGGGTAGTGGGAAGGGTGCTTGAAAAAGTGGGAGGGGTAGTTGGGGGTTGGATGGTGAGAAGAGGATTGGTGGAGGGGGTCTTGGGAAGGGGTGGAGTATTGATGAGGGTTGTGGGGAATGGGAAGAGGCTTAAATGGGATAGGTGGGGAGTGGAGGTGGTTGGGAAGGGAGGAGAGAGAAGAAAATTTGAATTTGGGTGTTGAGGAGAGAGAAAGTGGAGTGAAAAAGAGAGATTAAGAGAGGGAAGGGTGGGGAATCTCTCCCCTATAGTTTCTCACCCAAAAAAATGGAATCTCTCCACTAGATAAGAAGTGTAAACTCTCAAAATAGTAAGTTTTTTCATTCATTGATTCATTAAGTTGAAATGGGGGGGAATGAGGTCCTATATATAGGAAACCCACATTTCTACAAAAGTCCCTAACAATTGACTCAATGACAAATAACCGAGGGGGTAGGGGAGAGCCCTTGGGCCAAGCCCAATGAATTGGGCCCAATAGCTAACTAGACAACCTAATGACACTCAAACTTAGGGAAATGAACACAAGACCTAGGAACATGACTCAAATAAAAGGGAAAATACATCAAATGACTCAAATAAAAATTACATAGGACTCAAAATTAAATGACTAGACCATGCCGGATGCAACCGGGGCCAGGAGACGAGCTGTGAACGTGGGCATGGGAGGTGATGTCCCCATCATCCATCTCCCAACACACCCCTTCCCATCCCCAAGAGCCCCATTAACAACCCCCATTAAGTCACATTCCAACCTTGGGAGAGATCTCTCCTTCCCTCTCTCCTTCCCAACCCAAATTCGCAGCTCCCCCTTCCTCCACCTGCTAGACCATCTTCCAGCCCCCATTCTGCCCCTCCCACACCTTGGATCACCCTCTACCAGACCCCCACACAGCTCGGGGTCGCCCCCACACCCATCCACCCCATCTCCCATCCCATCTACCCCGTTTCCCATCACCTATCACCACCCGGTTCATCTCAGTTCGCAGGCAGCAGTCAAGGGTCAAGTTGCAAAGGCAGCCACGTCTTCACCGTGCATCTTCTGGAGGTGTACCATATATTGCCGGAAAGCTCTTCTAGTCGGCTTCGCAGGCAAGGTGATCACGCCTCATTCCAAGGTTGGAGCCATCCGCGACGTCTGTTCTTGCCCGACTGCACATCCGGCACCTGAGCAGAGACTAGAGCCTCAGCTCAGAAGCTTCTGCAACCACACCCCGGCTCCCTTTGGCGCACCATTTGACCAGGATGAACCTATACCAGTCCCCTATCCATCAAAACAAGCGGAGCCTCGTTTGGACTTCGGAGTACCCCGTTCCAATTATTTTCCCTCAGGTACGCAGGTCTGGCCAGTCAGAGACAGTCCTGATACCCCCCCACTCTTCGGGCTGGTTCTCTCAACTCCGACTTCCTCTGGTGTTCTTCTTGGTTGTGGATCGGAGAAGACTCGTTCACACTCGTGTCCATTCTAGTCCCGCATCATTCGGATCTCGGGGGAGTTCGTGGCAAGTTTGTCAACCTTCTGCTGCGTGCTGGGACCAGTCAGAACCAGAACAGAGAAGCACCGGTCCAGCGCCTGCCCCGGACGTCAACGATGACTCAAACCCACAAGAAAATTCAGCAGCCCTCCCGGATCAGCCAGTGAAGATTGAGCGCTGGATTCGACAAATTCGAAGTTCAGGAGAACCCGTGGCAGTGCCAACAGCGAGTACCTATCATGCAGTTCCTGAAGCGGGCAGAATCGGCGAAGTCCTCTTTCGGCGACTCCTTTAGCTCTCCGTCTGATCTTGCCTGGCTTCTGGTCACTTCCTCTGCTGGTTTTACTTTTGCTTTTCTTAGTATCGTTTCTAGTTACCCGTCGGCGGTGAGGTGAGCGCCCGATCTCAAACTCCATTGAATTGTGTGACCATCGCGGAGTGAGTTGAGAGTGCGACCCTACAACCCACGCCCTTGGCGTGCTGGCCGCCCACGGAATTGGGAATCCCAGGCCCTTAGGGGTTCAGCCCAAGCTAGTCAAATCCCCGGAAAGGCGAGGTCCCTCCTCAGACCCTCTCCACTATCGCCGGTCCATCTACGGATCCGAGTGTGCGCTACACGGGTGAGTCCGCTAGAGTGGGTTCGCCGATCGATTGCTTGCTTGCGAATATAGGTCCAAGGTGCATTGGTCAACTGGCTGTCACCTCCAAGGGGTTGTGTCACATCAATTTGGTATCAGAGCAAGTTCTAGACTTGTCTCTACTAAGTCTTGTCCTAGGGCCATTGCATGCATCACCCTTGTCCACCATCATGACTACCTCATACTTGGCATATTCACCACTCTTAGGCCCATTAGAAGCCTTTGTGTTTGATGGATCCCACCCTAGCATATATCTAGAATGGGAGAAGTCCATAGACCGACACTTTGGGAGGTTTACCCTGTCAGGGCCTATCCAAGTCAACTATGCCAAGAGTTTGCTCTGGCTCCAAGCTAGGAAAGAATGGGAAAACATTGTAGGTTTGAGAGACGCCAAAGGGGAAGCACCCATTGAATCTTCGGATGAAATGAGGGCCGATCTTAGAAAGATCTATGCACCCTAACCCAAACCTCTTCAACCAACCGATCTTCTACCCCCGACCCCAACTCCAACCCAAGAACTTCCCCGACTAAGCCCAACCCAAGTCCACCCATGTTCATCACCCCGAGAGTACCATGCACTTACCATTATCACTCCACCCACCATAGAATATCCTACCCCCTTATCCTTGGAAGTTGTGGCCCACACACATACCCAAGTGGAGATGGATGCCAATCAAGATCCACCTCCCACCATAGAGAACATCCTAGACCCCCCACTTCCACCCACCTCTCCTAGTCCGGGTCCTCATGAGCCGCACACCGTCACCATAGATGAGTCCATACTCCAATGGCTCAAGCAAAGTCCCACCCTCCTGAGCTCCCCACCATTGGGATATCAATCCCAAATTGTTCCCACTCGGTCTCTCCATGTCACTTTACAAACCTTCTACTTCACGGAAGACTTGGGAGACATTGTGGATTGCCTATATTGGCAAGTCCACTTGACCGGCTTGCTTGCCATGGGACCTTCGGAGCCTAGCACCATTAACTTTGCCCACCCCACCATTGGCTCCATCACTTCCGTTTGCACATGTGGGCATTGCACTATTGAGATTCTTCTATTTCTCCCCAAGGATGAGAAACCCATCTTGGCCCACTCCCCACCCATTGAGGTTCCAATTGATTTGATTGGCCAACCCACTAGAGACCTTGGCCCAATTACCTTAGAGGAGGATGACTCACCATTTGGGAACCTTGAAGACATAGAGTTCTTCTCTCTAGGTGGCCCCTTCCATGATCTCTTTGACCCCTTCCTTTGGGAGCTCGAGTACCCATGTGGTCCACCCACATCACTTATCACCCACTCCTTCCTACCCTCACCCACCATGTTGGACCAAACTCATCTCTCCCAAGACTCTGATTACACCATGGGAGCCATGACTTTGGGCAATACACACTTAGGGATCGAGGAAGTGCCCCACTTCATGATATCCACCTTCCTAGATCCCTTTGACCCATTCCAATGGAGGTCCAAAAGCCCACACATAGGAGACATCTTTGGTACAAAAGTGCATAAGTCTTGGCGTACAACACCACTTGATATGATTCTTAAGTCATGTCCACTCGTTCATATCACCCACATGTCAAGTAGAATGCATGATTGGTTCATATTCGGGTGTATCGGCCCTCCCTCATTTAACATTGGTCATACACATGTCAAAGGCATCTACGGATGTCCGGGTCCCCCGATATTTATCACCACTTTGCATGATAGGTACACCTACGGGTGCCCTGGCCCACCTAAGTTGACCAAAGTCTACACGGCATCATTGCATGATAGGTCCACCTATGGATGTCCTGGTCCTCCCAATTCCATCAAAGTCTTCTTGGCGTCAAAGCATGACTGGTCAACATATGGTTGTCTCGGTCCACCTTTAGACACCAAGCTTTTCACACCCACACCACATCATAGTGCATGGCATACGCATTCACGCAAGCATCTAGCAACGAGCGGTGAGGTTCACAAAGAGCGGGCAAAAGCTTGCGAGCGCCACTTGGAATTCCAAGTAGGTAACTTATTGATGGTGACATTGGAGTTGCTCTACCCTAGTGTCACCTCCAACTTGAGGGCACGAGGACTTGGACCTTGCCAAGTTCCGAGTGGCTTTGGCAACCCGGCTTACGGGTTGGACTTACTAATGGATTTTGGGATTCACTCCATTTCCCACGTGGCGGATCCGGCACCCTATATGGGCACCGCGGTGGATCCTAGTGAGTACCTTGAGCCTATATCTTCCCTTGTGAGTGATACCCTTGGAGAGTCACCAAAAATCAGCATGAGAGCCCGACGTGTGCACACAGAGGCAATACTAGGCAAGTAGGGTGTTGGGACGCTAAAGGGTGATCTAGAGGGGGGTGAATAGATCAATCACCCGTTAAAAAATTACTGCAGCAGAATCAAATGCGGAATGAAAACTTCTATTGAACAGATAGTGGGCACAATGCGAATGTCACCCAGAACAGATGAAGAACCGTCCTAAGCATACATCTACTGTGCGAAGATAGAAATATAGAAGCTAGGCAAACCACAAAACAATCACACAGTAGACAAAGGCTTTTAGGTGGTTCGGTCCTCCAGACCTACATCCACCCCACACTCAACCCGAGTGTGGCTTACTGCTGACTCACAGCTTGAACAGCTGGGCATCACAGCTTGCCTTAGAACCGCTGGGCCTCACAGCTTGCCGTCCAGTGGAATCCACCACTACAACTGCTGGGGATTACAGCTTACCCGTCCAGTGGAAACCTCCACTGCCCGCTGAGCAACACAGCTTGCTGTCCAGAGGAGTCCTCCTCTGCAAACCGCTGGGCAATACAGCTTAGCCGTCCAGAGGCAGCACCTCTGCAATCCGCTGACTAACAGCTTGACAAAGGAAGTTCAAAAGAAAACAAAAGATGGGAGTAAACAACATCGGAAAGCTGTAAGCACTAAGCACAGAATATGGCTCTTAAAGAGTTGACTGGAGTGGATCTGATCCAACTTCCAGCAAGAACAGATCTCCCTCGATCTCACTCTCTTTCTTCACTCTCTCTCTTCTCAACTCCTTCACGTCTACTTCTCTCCTCTTTTCTTTCTCTTCACACTCTGCTCGAGCTCTCTATCTCTCACTTTTTCTCTTCTGCTCTTCTCTCTTTCTTTTCTTCTTCTTCTGCTGGATCGTGGAAGCTCTCTCTCCTTCTAATTCTTCTCTCAGCTTCTACTCCCTGGCTTCGATCACGATCAGCCTCCATCTGAAGACGAAGGCTCCATTATATACCAGCAGGAGCAGCAGCCAGGGCGCGTGTGGCTTCCACAGTTCCCGCCCTAAGAATTCGGACCACGTGGTAGCATCCAGCAGGCTGTCAGTACACGTGTCCTCATCTGGGCACTCTCCTTATCCTCGGATCACGTGCCCAGCACCAGTACGCTCAGCAACTGGAGTTAGATGGCGTCAACCCACTTGCTCCAAGGAGTTGACGCAGCCTTCAGAGATACTTTATCAGCAAAGCTCAAGTCTGCTGCGTTGACGCTTCCAACCCGCAGCGTTGACGCATAAGAGTAATCCAGTAAGCTTCTTTCTTGATTGTTTGAACTACAGCGTCCACGCCACTTGATCAAGGCGTTGACGCATTGGTGTCCAGTGATCAATGTCTTCAGTATATAGGCGTGCTGCGTCGACGCTGCTAGCCCATAGAGTTGACGCAGTGGTGTTCCAGCAGCTAATACTTTAGCTTGTTTGCTTGCTGCGTGGACGCTACCAGGCCGTGGCGTTGACGCAGTGATGTGTTCCAGCAGCTAATACTTCTACTAGTATACTTGCTGCGTGGACGTTGTGGTCATTCTGCGTTAACCCTGCACACACAAAAATCTTATAATCATATCATAGAACAAGTGGTTATTTAAATCATATAACACTGAGTGTATATATTCTGAAACAGCAAATGGGCAAGTATGTACACTGAGAGAGTGTAGAGACTTGGAAGTCTTCTTGTGAGCTCAGTGTATATACTTCCCAATGACTAGACTTCAGGAGATGAAGACCAAAGTGCAGACATCACACTAGTACAGACTTGATCAAGAAACTGGCTGTACAGACTTCAACATAGCTGCGATGTACAGGCTTTGACAAAGCAGCATTGTACATACTTGAAAGTTCAAGGCCACGATGTATAGACTTTCAATGAGGAAGCATTGTGTAGACTTGGGAAGTCTAAGCCAGTGTACAGACTCTGCCTCAACAATGAAAGGGCAACACGGATGTACAGAGTTGGCCAAACACTTGAAGATAGGCTGTACAGACTTGAAACTTAATGCAAAGGCCAATGTATAGACTTCTAAATGCTTATGCGTTGTATAGACGTTCATGAGACGCTAACAGAGACGGACGAATGCATATACTTGAACTTGAATGCATGAACAGTCTGTATAGACTTCACCCAGACACTGCATAACACTATGATGCAATGTACAGACTTAACTGAACAGGATGTGCAGACTTTGGCTGTACAGACTTGAAGTGTGAAGACCATTGTATAGAGTTGGTGAAATGAAGTCCAGTGTACAGACTTGCAGATACGAAGTCAATGTACAGACTTACACAAGCGAGCTACAGTGCCAATGTGTAGACTTCACGCTGTACAGACTTTCCAAAGAGAACTTACCGCTGTACAGACTCAGATACTTGACCAATGTATGAAGCAAAGTAAGAGCTCTTTCAAAGCGATTCCAATGCATCAACGCATTGAGTCCACTGCGTCGACGCACTAGTTGACACATCTTATAGACCAGCTCTGGGACAGACCAGTGAGTTGACGCAATGATCCCATGCGTCAACGCATCATGCAATACTCATGCATTCAATGCTGTATATCAGACACAGTCCTATGCAATCAAATCAGCAGCCTTATTCAAAACACAATATCATAATGCACTGACTGTGTTGCAATCATCAAAACAAAATCAGCATGCTATCATCAAAACACAATGCACATGCTTGTGCCTAAGAGACACAACATTTTCCCCCTTTTTGATGATGGCAACACAATGTGACAGTGAGTCACACACAAGATTTTCTCCCCCTTTGACATGATCAAAAAGAGAAAAATAGTAAAAGCAAGAGTGCAAAGTGCATTATGTATACAAATTCCTCTAGAACATTCTCCCCCTGAATGTAAGACTCCCCTGAATTATTTCTCCCCCTAAATAATAGTTCCCCCTTTGAGAAGGAATATGAAGAGATAAATAAGGAAGAGAAGGTAGGAGGGTCACTTGACAACAGCTGAATCATAGGTTCAGAAGGGAAGCATGATTATAAACAACTATTAAAGTATAAGAATCAGCAGCATACAATTTTGACAAAAAATTCAGGTTTAACAGTGATAAATCTTAGAGTAAAATATTTGACCCCTGAACAAGAGTTTATAGATTCCATTTATAGCAATGAATCTAGGGCACATGGTATTAATAGATAAGCCAGAAATAATATCCTTTTGTGATTAAACAATGAAATTCAAGAGAGGCAACTTGAACATGTATTGATAAAAACAATTTTCACTCATTGACTTTTGATTTTTCGAAAGGTTACAGCAGTTTGATTTTCATTTTTGAATTTCAGAACCTGAACTAAGTAAATAGATCAGTGGCATTTATGCTGTTGACATTAGGTGTACACCTTGATCAGAGGCAGGTACCCCCAGTTACTAGGCATAAACTACTAGACCTATTTCAGATCAAAACCTACAAAGAGTATTCTTCACTTTTGACATTAAGGGTACACCTTGATTAGAGGCCAGTACCCTCAGTTACTTGGTGAGGACTCCCCCTATAGATTTGACCCTTTGAACAGAGATATTCTGAAGCACTTCATGACTATGAGTTCTCCTGCTTCATTGGAGGATATCACAATTTCTCAGTGCAATTCAGCCATTGCTCTGTCACTATGTTCAGTTCATAGCATTTATGATCTTATTTACTGCTGCCCTTATCTCTTTTAGAGTGATTGAAAAAAAAATCAGTACACACTCTTATTAGCCTGTTCTAGACATATCCAGTTCAACACATTTAGGCATTACAAAAACTTTTTCTATTTTAGCATGAGACAAAGATTAAGAGCTATAAAAGTTTTTCTTTTATCTCAGATTCTGAAGGCAGACATTTGACTCTTCAATTTATAAAGGTTAAACCTTTAGTTCTTTTCAATTTGTGAGAGTGATTCTTATAAAAGAGCAATTGAAATAATCACAACTCAATGTACTAAACCAAAAATAGAATTGTTATTCAGTGAAGGTTAGGGAAATGATAGCAATAGACATTGAGTTCCAGGAGCATTTGATGTCAAAGGATATGAAAGAACTAAATGGGGACAGTGAGAAGTAGCAAGTATTCAATGAATTGACCAGAAAAACTCTCAGCTCCCCCTGACACCATGATGCAAGGATTATGCTATGCAACACACTGTTCTACATGCAGACTATGCACCAATGATATATGAGGCAAGTATGCACTTAATTCAAGTTTATACATCCAAATTCAATTCAACATATAGCAAGAGAAGAGCATCAGATATGCAGACTGATCAGCTAGACAAGAATAGAATATCAGACATCAAACAATCAAATCAACATGACTTTCTTAATTCAGTTCTGAAAGTAAATCACTTACCTGCTTTACCAGATTGATTTATTTTTACCCTTGGTGTTGCACCAGATATTTTGACAAGGCCTCCAATTTCTTTCAGCTCTTAGGATTTTGGCCATGTCTCTTGTCATATGCCTGAAGTAGCTTTTTCTGTTTCATCAGTTTGTTCCCGGCTACCAGACATACCTACAAACACACTTAGGGAGCAGGTTTTGGAACCCAAGATATTTTGGGCTCTAAGACAAAACCAGATACTTGAGAGTGAAAACAAGACAACAGCTGTTTAGGGATCCACATTTGTGTAAAGATGGAAGGTTTAGTGGATTCTACAGCTTGAGAGTTCTTTTGGTTATTTTTCGTTTTCTCAGCACCAACAGGTTTAGTTTTCTTTTTCTGGTGCTTTGATGGTTGTTGTGTAGTCCTGGCATTCATTTTATTAAAAACGTTTTTGTTTTTCTGCCAGTGCCTTGGCCAATGAATGTACTGAAGGTTATGGCCCAAATTGGTCCTAGGCTGACCAAAAAACCTTTGGTGACTAGGACTCCATGTCCTAAACTGACTATCCCATCTCCTAGCTGGCTGAGGTCTATATGGCTGATACCAGGTGGGGAAATTCTGATACCCGAACCTCATGTGTATAGGGTTCCACCCAAGCCTATTAAGTGGTTGAGGATGAAAGTTATGATAGACTTGGGCTCTAGGGAAATAGGGATGAGCAAATGGGTTCCTAGCTGCACTTGGTCTCCCTGCCACATTTGACCCTCTAGGTTTCTGAACTGACTTATATTGGGTCTTTTTCTGAGTAGTTGATGGTGATGGAGACTTAGCAGCCTTGGGCTGGGGTTTTGATCTGTTAGCTGGCTGACCCCTAGCCTTGGACTTATCCTTGGAAGAAGAGCATGCAGCTCTAGGCTCTACAACTTTCTGTTTTCCCTTGTCCTTAGCATTGGACACTTTTGATTTAACATTATTGAAGGCAAATTTTTCATTGACCATTTTTATGAGTGGTCCTCTATTCTTTTCTCCCACACATGAAATGGTTTTCAATTCAAAGCTCTCTTTAGCTGAGGGATTAAAACCAAGACCCTCCTTTCTGAAATTAACTTTTGACCCTAGCAAGGCATTTAGATTTTCAGTTCCTTGGGTCATGCTTTCAATGATTTTCATTTTGTCAGAATTTTCATTTTCCAGATTTTCAATAGTTTTCTTTAATTCAGCATTCACTGACAAAACAGCTTCATATTTTTCATTTGAAGTCTTTATTTCATTTTCAGACTTCTGAATTTTCAATTTCAACTCATCAACAACATTTTTCAGCAAATTATTTTCTTTCCTACAATCAATCACAACATGCTTTAATTCATCAAAATCAGAACATGCATTTTTCAATTTGTCATTCTTTGATTGTAAGCATGCAACTATATCAGAGAGAGATTTATCATTAACCAGAGAGTTCATTTTCTTCTTTAAGAGTCTGTTTTCCTTCTTAATATCATTAGCTTTATCTAACAGGTCTCCATAAGCATCTGCCCAATCAGAAATAGTGTAATGTTCGAAAAGGGATGATACCTGCTCAGACTCTTCTTCTTCATCTCCATTTCTAGCCATCAAGCAGATGTCCTTTTCTGATTTTCCACTATCTGAGGAAGTGCTCAGCGTGCCTTCTTCCTCATCACTCCATATACTGACCATGGCCTTTCCCTTTGGTGCCTTCTTCCATGGTCTTCCTTTCATTTTCTGTAACTCTGGATAATCAGCCTTCATATGACCTGTCTTCCTGCAATGATAACAAGCATTAACATCAGATTTTTCAGTAGGGTTAAATTTATACCATTTTTGCTTCCTGCTGTGGTATTTTCTGTAGAGATTCTTCCCTTCTCTTCTAAGAAATCTACTGAACTCTTTTGTGATCGTAGCTATTTCATCCTTTTCAAGATCTGATCCAGATGAATTCCGATCACTGGATGATCCAATGCTGCTGGACTGTTTTGAGCAACCATGCTTGGCCTTCAGAGCAATAGGCTTCCTGTTTTCAAGCTCTTCAGCTTGTAGTAAATTCATCTCGTACGCCATCAAGGAACCTATCAGCTCATTGGGTTTCATCTTTTGTAGATCTTTTGACTCCTCAACCACAGTTGCTTTGGTATGCCATATAGGAGTCAACGATCGAAGGATCTTCCTTACAACTTCATGATCAGTATAACTCTTTCCCAGATTTCTTAAACCATTTGTGATGATGGTCAGACGAGCATACATTTCAGTCACTGTCTCACCAGGCTTCATCCGAAATGCTTCATACTTTGACACTAGCATATTTGCCCTCATCTCTCTCACTTCAGATGTTCCCTCATAGATAACTTCGAGGGTATCCCACATCTCCTTCGCTGTCTTGCAGGATGACACTCTGTCAAATTCAGTGGGATGGAGTGCACACTGAATGGCATTGATAGCGCTCCAATTCAGAGTAGATTTCTGAACTTCTTCTCTTGTCCATAATTCCTCATTCTCATGTACCTCATAAGGACCTTTGCTCACAATTTTCCATACCTCGTAATCTTTGGCTCTGAGGAAGACCTGCATCCGGTTCTTCCAATATGGGAAGTTGTAACCATCGAAGAATGGTGGCTTCGTAGTGGACTGACCCTCTGCTGTTAGCCCTCTAGCATCCATGGCCGATCCTCTTTAGGATGTTAGTCCTGCACAAAGAGTTAGGCTCTGATACCAATTGTTGGGACGCTAAAGGGTGATCTAGAGGGGGGTGAATAGATCAATCACCCGTTAAAAAATTACTGCAGCAGAATTAAATGCGGAATGAAAACTTCTACTGAACAGATAGTGGGCACAATGCGAATGCCACCCAGAACAGATGAAGAACCGTCCTAAGCATACATCTACTGTGCGAAGATAGAAATATAGAAGCTAGGCAAACCACAAAACAATCACACAATAGATAAAGGCTTTTAGGTGGTTCGGTCCTCCAGACCTACATCCACCCCACACTCAACCTGAGTGTGGCTTACTGCTGCCTCACAGCTTGAACAACTGGGCATCACAGCTTGCCTTGCAACCGCTGGGCCTCACAGCTTGCCGTCTAGTGGAATCCACCACTGCAACCACTAGGGATTATAGCTTACCCGTCCAATGGAAACCTCCACTGCCCGCTGAGCAACACAACTTGCTGTCCAGAGGAGTCCTCCTCTGCAAACCGCTGGGCAATACAGCTTAGCCGTCCAGAGGCAGCACCTCTGCAATCCGCTGACTAACAGCTTGACAAAGGAAGTTCAAAAGAAAATAAAAGATGGGAGTAAACAGCATCGGAAAGCTGTAAGATGGCTCTTAAAGAGCTGACTGGAGTGGATCTGATCCAACTTCCAGCAAGAACAGATCTCCCTCGATCTCACTCTCTTTCTTCATTCTCTCTCTCCTCAACTCCTTCACGTATGCTTCTCTCCTCTTTTCTTTCTCTTCACACTCTGCTCGAGCTCTCTATCTCTCACTTTTTCTCTTCTGCTTCTTCTCTCTTTCTTTTCTTCTTCTTCTGCTGGATCGTGGAAGCTCTCTCTCCTTCTAATTCTTCTCTCAGCTTCTACTCCATGGTTTCAATCACGATCAGCCTCCATCTGAAGACGAAGGCTCCATTATATACCAGCAGCAGCAGTAGCCAGGGCGCGTGTGGCTTCCACAGTTCCCGCCCTAAAAATTCGGACCACGTGGCAACATCCAGCAGGCTGTCAGTACACGTGTCCTCATCTGGGCACTCTCCTTATCCTCGGATCACGTGCCCAGCACCAGTACGCTCAGCAACTGGAGTTAGATGGCGTCAACCCACTTGCTCCAAGGAGTTGACGCAGCCTTCAGAGATACTTTATCAGCAAAGCTCAAGTCTGCTGCGTTGACGCTTCCAACCCGCAGCGTTGACGCATAAGAGTAATCCAGTAAGCTTCTTTCTTGATTGTTTGAACTACAGCGTCCACGCCACTTGATCAAGGCGTTGACGCATTGGTGTCCAGTGATCAATGTCTTCAGTATATAGGCGTGCTGCGTCGACGCTGCTAGCCCATAGCGTTGACGCAGTGGTGTTCCAGCAGCTAATACTTTAGCTTGTTTGCTTGCTGCGTGGACGCTACCAGGCCGTGGCGTTGACGCAGTGATGTGTTCCAGCAGCTAATACTTCTACTAGTATACTTGCTGCGTGGACGCTGTGGTCATTCTGCGTTAACCCTGCACACACAAAAATCTTATAATCATATCATAGAACAAGTGGTTATTTAAATCATATAACACTGAGTGTATATATTCTGAAACAGCAAATGGGCAAGTATGTACACTGAGAGAGTGTAGAGACTTGGAAGTCTTCTTGTGAGCTCAGTGTATATACTTCCCAATGACTAGACTTCAGGAGATGAAGACCAAAGTGCAGACATCACGCTAGTACAGACTTGATCAAGAAACTGGCTGTACAGACTTCAACATAGCTGCGATGTACAGGCTTTGACAAAGCAGCATTGTACATACTTGAAAGTTCAAGGCCACGATTTATAGACTTTCAATGAGGAAGCATTGTGTAGACTTGGGAAGTCTAAGCCAGTGTACAGACTCTGCCTCAACAATGAAAGGGCAACACGGATGTACAGAGTTGGCCAAACACTTGAAGATAGGCTGTACAGACTTGAAACTTAATGCAAAGGCCAATGTACAGACTTCTAAAATGCTTATGTGTTGTATAGACGTTCATGAGACGCTAACAGAGACGGACGGATGCATATATTTGAACTTGAATGCATGAACAGTCTGTATAGACTTCACCCAGACACTGCATAACACTATGATACAATGTACAGACTTAACTGAATAGGATGTGCAGACTTTGGCTGTACAGACTTTGAAAGCTTGGCGGAGGATGTACAGACTTGAAGTGTGAAGACCATTGTATAGAGTTGGTGAAATGAAGTCCAGTGTACAGACTTGCAGATACGAAGTCAATGTACAGACTTACACAAGCGAGCTACAGTGCCAATGTGTAGACTTCACGCTGTACAGACTTTCCAAAGAGAACTTACCGCTGTACAGACTCAGATACTAGACCAATGTATGAAGCAAAGCAAGAGCTCTTTCAAAGCGATTCCAATGCGTCAACGCATTGAGTCCACTGCGTCGACGCACCAGTACACACATCTTATAGACCAGCTCTGGGACAGACGAGTGAGTTGACGCAATGATCCCATGCATCAACGCATCATGCAATACTCATGCAAACTCATGCATTCAATGCTGTATATCAGACACAGTCCTATGCAATCAAATCAGCAGCCTTATTCAAAACACAATATCATAATGCACTGACTGTGTTGCAATCATCAAAACAAAATCAGCATGCTATCATCAAAACACAATGCACATGCTTGTGCCTAAGAGGCACAACACAGGGTACCATCGCCAGCAAGAGGGTGTGCCTAAGACACTGTGAGAGGATGAAGGACCGTCCCATGGTTGCAGACGTAGGGTTGAGTTTGGAGGTTGAGGTTCACCCCGAGCTGCTTTAGAGGACCACTTCCCCGGTGGACCCATACTCGACGGAGTCGAGTTCTCCGCACCCCGGGGGTATGATGGGGACATCTCTGGCAAGTCCCATTTGTTCGAGGATCCCGATGCTCGCCAACTGTGCTTCATCTTGTTCGCCGCTTTATTTCGAGTCATATGATGTATTTTTCATTTGCTTATTTGAGTCTTATCATGTAATTTTCCTTTTTATTTGAGTCCAATACCTAGGTTAGGTAGTTATTTACCTAAGTCTTGAGTCATTATGTTGGTTTGATAGGTTAATGGGCCTAATTATATGGGCTAGGCCCACGGGCACCCCCTTCCCCTTGGTTTAGTGTTAGTAGTCCAAAAGTCAGGGACTTATGTTAAATTGTGGGATTCCTATAAATAGGACCCCACTCCCACCATTTGGAACTAATGAATGATTGAAAGAAAATTAGAAATTCCATTACAAGTGTGACAATCTCTCTCTCTCTCTAAGGGGTGGATTCCCCTCTCTCTCTCTCTCTTCTCTCTCTCTCTAAAGAGGGCGAACCCCATTCTCTCTCTTCCCCACCCCCAATTTCGAAATTCTCTCTCTCTCCTCCCCATTCACCTCTCATTAAGACCCATCCCCCTTCCCCATACACTCATTCAATTCCCCTCCAACCCCTAGGTAGAATTCCCCTCTCCTAGGCACCTCTCCATTCTCCCAAGCAACCCTTCCTCTTCCCCAAGCAACCATTCCTTTCCCCAAGCCACCCCTTCCCTTCCCCAACACACATCTCCATCTCCCAACACACCCCTTCCCATCCCCAAGACCCCCATTAGCAACCCCCATTAAGTCACATTCCAACCTTGGGAGAGATCTCTCCTTCCCTCTCTCCTTCCCAACCCAAATTCGCAGCTCCCCCTTCCTCCACCTGCTAGACCATCTTCTAGCCCCCATTCTGCCCCTCCCACACCTTGGATCACCCTCTACCAGACCCCCACACAGCCCGGGGTCACCCCCACACCCATCCACCCCATCTCCCATCCCATCTACCCCGTTTCCCATCACCTATCACCACCCGGTTCATCTCAGTTCACAGGCAACAGTCAAGGGTCAAGTTGCAGAGGCAGCCACGTCTTCACCACGCATCTTCTGGAGGTGTATCATATATTTCCGGAAAGCTCTTCCAGTCGGCTTCGCAGGCGAGGTGATCCCGCCTCATTCCGAGGTTGGAGCCATCCGCGACGTCCGTTCTTGCCCGACTGCACATCCGGCACCTGAGCAGAGACTAGAGCCTCAGTTCAGAAGCTGCTGCAACCACACCCCTACTCCCTTTGGTGCACCACTTGACCGGGACGAACCTCTACCAGTCCCCTATCCATCAAAACAAGCGGAGCCTCGTTTGGAGTTCGGAGTACCATGTTCCAATTATTTTCCCTCAGGTACGCAGGTCTGGCCAGTCAGAGACAGTCCTGATACCCCCCACTCTTCGGGCTGGTTCTCTCGACTCCGACCTCCTCTGGTGCTCTTCTTGGTTGTGGATCGAAGAATACTCGTTCAAGCTCACGTCTGTTCTGGTCCTGCATCATTCAGATCTTGGGGGAGTTCGTGGCGAGTTTGTCAACCTGCTGCAGCGTCCTAGGACCAGTCAGAGCTAGAACAGAGAAGCACCGGTCCAGTGCCTGCCCCGGCCATCAACGATGACTCAAACCCACAAGAAAATTCAGCAGCCCTCCCGGATCAGTCAGTGAAGATTGAGCGCTGGTTTCGACGAATTCCAAGTTCGGGAGAACCCGTGGCAGCGCCAACAGCAAGTACCTATCAGGCAGTTCCAGAAGCGGGTAGAATCGGCGAAGTCCTCTTTCGGCGACTCCTTTAGCTCTCCGTCCGATCTTGCCTGGCAGGCTGACCGCCCCTCCCTGCGTGGAGGTAGTTTTGATTGTAATTAATCATCCCCACCCCTAGTCCACCCCCTCTGTGAGGGCGTAGTGATTGTACTAGCAGGTAAACGGCCGAAGCGTCATCGGCGTGGCGTGCGGGTAGCCCACGCTTCCCCGCTCGCCCTCGTCTCCGGCCGGGATCGGCGTCCTCACGCCGATCAGGTGAGCTTATGGTCACTTCCTCTGCTGGTTTTACTTTTGCTTGTCTTAGTATCGTTTCTAGTTGCCCGTCGGCAGTGAGGTGAGCGCCCGATCTCAAACTCCATTGAATTGTGTGACCACCGCGGAGTGAGTTGAGAGTGCGACCCTACAACCCACGCCCTTGGCCTGCTGGCCGCCCACGGAATCGGGAATCCCAGGCCCTTAGGGGTTCAACCCAAGCTATTCAAATCCCCGGAAAGGCGAGGTCCCTCCTCGGACCCTCTCCACTATCGCCGGTCCATCTACGGATCCGAGTGTGCGCTACATGGGTGAGTCCGCTAGAGTGGGTTCGCCGATCGATTGCTTGCTTGCGAATATAGGTCCAAGGTGCATTGGTCAAGTGGCTGCCACCTCCAAGGGGTTGTGTCACATCAAGTCTGCCATCCCTTCTTTCATTCAGTTGGATCATCATATGTCTAGCCCAATGGTTCCACAAGTCCTTATGGGCCCCTCAGATTTCTCGCGCCCTCAGCCAGGGGTTGTCCAAGCCCACTCTAATCTGGGTCAGTCTCCGGCCCAATATCCTTCTTATGGGCCCCCTGCCTTAGCCGTTTATCCTTCTGCTCCTTCTTGTGGGCTCCCACCTCCTGCTACAGTCCACCCTTCTGCTCCTCAATTTCAACCATCATCTCTCACTACCCCTGCTCCCTCCAGAGAGCAGGAATTACTTGATAAATGGGCCACCATGCAACAGCAACTCGATTTCCTCCAGAAGCGGGTTGGCCCACAATCCTTGGCAGATGTTCCAGTTCCTAGCTTTCAGAACATTTGGTTCCCTCCACAATCAGAGCTCCCCAATTACAAGAAATATGATGAGAACAGCAATCCCTTCATTCATGTGAGGGACTTCTTATACGAGTCGGCTTAATTTCAGTGCGATGATCGCCTCATGGCGTATCTATTTCGCCGATCGTTAGATGGTGTTGCACTGGAATGGTTTTATTCTTTACCATTGGAAGACGCCGAGAGTTTCAAGACAGTAAAGGATAAGTTTATTCAAAGGTTCCAAGATAGAGTCGGCCCGAAATATTCATTTACTGATCTAGTAGTCGAAAAGATGAAACCAGATGAGGAATTTGCTACCTATGCCGACCGATGGAGGCAGATGGCCGCTAGAGTGCCCGGCCACATTCCGGAGGAAGAGAAGGTCACATTATTAATTTCTAATGCCACTCCGACCTTTCGTAATATTCTAGCCATGAATGACATAGCCAATATGCATCAACTTTATAGCCGAGCGCGCTTTATTCAGACACAGTTCAAGGATTCCCCCATACACTCACTATTTGAAAACCAAAAGCCCAAGTATCACAAGAAACCTCAAGGGCCGGTCACCGAGGGGATCCAAACGAATGAGCAAGTTCAAGCCGTTGCTTTCCCATTCCAGTTCGCACCCTTCCGCTTCCCTCAAAATCCCCGCACTCCACAGAATCCCGCTCCACAAAACTTCCAGGCCACTCCACAAAACCCTCCACCTACCTTCACCATTCCACAAAATACCTTCGCTGCACCACAGCAACCACCACCACCTCCACAATACCACAACGTCCCTCCACCCAACGGCTATAACAACAATAGCAATAATAAGCGCCCGGCTCCTAAAAGGGCACAATACCCACCTTTGCCAGAAACTCTCACAGATATCTTCTCGGCTCTCATGTCAATCAATGCTATACAACTTCCTCCGGAACAGCCTGTCTGGAACCCGGTCGTTGATCAGACCAAATGCTGCATGTTCCACAGGCAGCTGGGCCACACAATTGAAGGATGCTTTCAGTTCAGGGACCTGGTATATGACCTTCATGAGGGATAGAGAATTGATTGGGCTGAGATGCACAAGGCCATTATTGAAATTAAGGAAAAAAGAAGGCAGTCGCCGAGGCAGCAAGTGCAGTAGCAACAAGCACCGCAGCCGCAGTAGCCACCACAGCAGCAACAACAGCCGGTTCAGGATTTGGGGATCCACCAGAACCCGATGCCGAACCATCCTCCCGCTCCGCAGCCTCAGCCGCCGGCACCGGCTCAGGTCAATGTTGTCCAACCCCCGGTTCCCAATGCCGGGTGGTCTTTTGATGATGACGGCGCTACGCCACAAGTAATGGCCCTCCACCATAACTACCACAATTCCCCTACTCCCTCTATCATTTTACCTATGCACCCAACATCTTCCCCACTTGTCCGCTCATTCGCCTTCGCTCCAGTAAATGCGCCATCACCCGCATCTCTGCCACCCGCAATTCCATCACCTCCGCCACTAGTTACCCCCGCTGCCATCATCACACCATCATCCAACCCTTCGCTCATCACTACACCTCCACTAGCCTTTTCTCCCTCCATACCAACACCCATCATCACCACCCCGCCTTCCACTAATCCCTCACTCATCATCCATCCATCACCGCTTATCACCTCCACCAACACCACTTCCCACCAGATCCCCTCTCCCATGCAGTCTACCCCACTTATCCATCCTACCGGGCCAATAATATCTTCCCCTGATGCCGTGCCGGCACAAAACCTCGCCCTACGGAGCGGGCGGTTGTTCCACCGGAATTATCCCGCTGCTGCTAATCCCCAACCTTCCCAGCCGACTGTCGAACAGGAAGAAGCCGAACCTCTGTCGGGTACCCAGTATGACTTGCTACATCATCTGGACAGGCTGCCCACCAAGATATCAGTCCTGGAGCTTATCAAGAGATCTACCCTTCACCAGATGCGCTCAAAAACTTCTTACAAAAGGTGATGGTTAGTGAAGACATGGCAGTTGACAATTTACCCACAGCACTGGCAACAATCTCCAAAGGGCCGGCCATCACATTTTTTGAGACCGAGCTATCTCCTCCCGAGGCTCGGCAGATGCCGCTCTGCATTTCAATCACTCTGAAAAAAGTCAACATTGACGCAGCACTGGTAGACACAGGGGCATCTATTAATGTGTGCCCACTTAGTACCCTCCGGGCTTGCAACATATCTGAAGAACTACTGCGACCTACCCCCACCACCATAGCAGCATACGATAACTCAAGAAGAGCATGCCACGGGGTGGTCACTATTCAAGCAGAGCTTGGGCCCCTTACCATGCCCGTGGAATTTTATGTGCTGGACATTGACCCTATATTCAAGGCTATCTTGGGTCATCCATGGATTGACACTCTCAGTGCCATACCCTCCACTACACATCAATGCATTAAATTCCCTTTTCAAGGGAGGGTTGTCAAAGTTAAGAGCTTATCCACGGTCCAATCTGTAAAGGCTATTTCAGAAAAGGTTCTTCCTACCTTATGGCCAAGCAGTCGGTCCGTTATGTCAGTGCTGGATCTGAACTTTCCTTGGGCTTATACACCCCGCAGGCCCGTCACTGCAGCGGTTAATATCAAGGTGAAGCCCCAGATCCGAGACTCCAAGGGCTGGGACATTATACTGAAGCTAGGCTACCAATCGGGGAGAGGCCTCGGTGCTCAATTACAAAAAAGAACCAAGCCCATCCCCAAAGGTAGAAAAATGAACAGGAGAGGTCTCGGCTACCGAGAGACTGCATTGTCTATGATGGGTGATTCTGGGCCACTCACCAGGGACTACCGTCAACATTTTGTTCGAGGGCCTCTCCAGCCCGGCACATTAGCTCCACAGCCAGCTCCACCAAGGATAGATATAGTCTGTCCGGTGGCCAATCCACCCCCGTTGCTAAAGGGGCCAGTTGTCGATGTGATTGACTATGGTCGGGCCCTTCAGGGGCTATTTCATGAAGAAGACTGTCAGAAGCATCAAGAGATTCGGCTCGTCCAATGGAGGCCGAAGAAGCAACCAGTTCAGCATCCTCGGAAGCAGGAGAGCTCTCCGATTGTCTTATCTTGGTCTCCCTCCCGTCTTCAATCTCTCCTCCAGCGATGGGAACTCATACCACGTCCCCCTCCCATTGTGATAAATCAATCCTTCAATGATCCGTTTGAAATCATGTTCGTTCCTTGCGCCTGTGGGCGTTGTCCTCCTATCAATCTGGCCGATCTATTCACTCCTCCTACCTCCACCACTCCGCTTCACGAGATGTGGTTTCGATCCTCCGATCCCTTCTTCGATTGTATCTTCCCTGAATTATTCCCCATGCAACTCCCGCCTCCTCCATCCTGTTGTGTGGTCTCCACTGATCTCCAAAAAAAAAATGTCAAATTTGAAATGGAGATCTCAGTGGAAGATTACGCTACCTTGTCTCCATCCTCCTTCCAGGGGCACGAGTCCCCTGCTCCTTCCTTTCCACTAGATTATCTTTCCCCTAGGTTAGGATTAGGGTCCGTCGAGTCTAGGGAAGTAGAGTCAGTTAGGTCTAGAGAAGTAGGGTCCTGTTCCAACTCGTCCAACCCTTCCTCCTCTGAGCCGCGCCCGCTTGCGCATCCTCCCAAATCCGTTCCTGATAGGTTCCTGCGAGATCTAGCTCATCGTTGTCATGCTCTTTTGAAGTGTCCATAATTTGTTGCTACAATAATTATGATTAAGGATGAAGAGGAAATAGAAGGGGTGTGTAGCGATGACGGACTCGGTGTCTATGAAATCCTGGATGAGAAAGATCCAATTGATGATGAGGACAGCAACGTAGATAACACTGCCAATTTGTATGCGTAAGGATTAAAGAGATTTGACGAGCCATCATCGGCAGTGGATGAACCTATGAAGGAAATAAACTTGGGAACTGAAGAAGACCCAAGGCCCATCATTATTGCCGCTAATCTCCCTCCACAAGTAGAAGAAGATTTGATCAAGGTCCTGAGGGAGTATAGCGACTCTTTCGCCTGGTCTTATGAGGGCATGCCAAGTCTTGACCCCTCCTTAGTGGAACATCGACCCGTGCTTAAACCAGGGGCAACACCTATAAAACAACGGTCAAGAAGATTTCACCCCCATATGGCCTTGAGGATCAAGGAAGAAGTCGACAAGTTATACAAGGCCAGATTCATTAGAGTTGTTCTATATCCCCAGTGGGTGGCAAACATAGTCCATGTTATCAAGAAGGATAGAAAGGTGCATATCTGCATCAATTTCAGGGATCTCAATAAAGCATGTCCCAAAGATGATTTCCCGCTGCCTCACATCGACGTCCTAGTGGATAACACCGCCGGGTACGAGGCTTTATCGTTCATGGAAGGTTACTCAGGCTATAATCAGATCCGTCTCGCTCCAGAAGATCAAGAGAAAACCTCCTTCACCACGCCCTGGGGCACGTACTGTTACGTGGTTATGCCATTCGGTCTGAAGAACGCGGGTGCCACCTATCAGAGGGTGATGATGGCCATCTTCCACGACATTATGCATATCTATATGGAAGCCTACGTGGATGACATTCTGGTGAAGTTGAGGACTAAAGAAGAACACCCCTCTATTCTGGCTAAGGTGCTGCAAAGAGCCAGGGAGTACAAGCTGAAAATGAATCTGAAGAAGTGCGTATTCGGAGTCTCTTCAAGGAAGCTGCTAAGTTTTATAGTGAGCAAATGGGGGATTAAGATTGATCCTAACGAAGCACAGGCTGTCATGGACATGCCTCTGCCGAAGAACATCACAGAACTTCGAGGACTGATTGGTCGATTACAATTCATCAGAAGATTCATATCCCAACATTCTCAAAGGTCCCGTCCGTTTTATGAATTGCTTAAAGAGGGGGTTAAGTTTGAATGGAATCAAGACTGTCAGAAGGCCTATGAGGACCTAAAGGAATATCTATCCAATCCTCCAGTTTTACAACCTCCTGTCCCTAGGAAACCCCTAATCATATACATCTCGGTCATTGAGGACTTCCTAGGGGCGGTCTTAGCACAAGTAGACGATGAAGGGAAAGAGTGGGCTGCTTATTACCTCTCTCGGTTGTTCAACCCAGCTGAGTCCAAATACACCGCTATGGAGAAGACTTGTGCTGCCTTAGTGTGGATAGCTCAGAAGCTTAAACATTACTTCCTTGCCCACCCAGTTAGGTTGATCTCTAGAATGGATCCAATCCGTTATCTCTTAGAAAAGCATGTCCTTTCTAGTAGGTTAGCTCGCTGGCAGAGCTTCCTCTCCCAGTTTGATATCACTTTTGTCGTTCAGAAGGCAGTCAAAGGATATGCCGTCCCTGAGCATCTTGCCCATCTCCCCATTCCTCACACCGACTCTATTCAGGACGATTTCCCTGATGAGCATCTCTCTGCTATCTCTCACCATCCCTTTTGGTCTCTACACTTCGATGGTGCACTCAATTCTCAAGGCCGAGGGATCGGCGCTGTTCTGCTCACTCCAGAGGGAGTGACTATTCCCTTTGCTTATCAACTTCGATTTCCTACTACCAACAACATCGTTGAGTATGAGGCTTTCCTAGCCGGATTGAAGCATGCCTATCTCCTGGGTGCGCGCTATTTGAATATTATAGGAGACTCTCAGCTCGTCCTGCGGTAGGTTCTATCTACTTACCGCACTCGTGACCCCAAGCTCAAGCCTTATCAAGATTTGGTCACGCTCCTGGCTAGGCAATTTCGTAAGCTGATCTACATCCATACTCCTAGGTCTCAGAACATTCTAGCCGATGCCTTAGCTTCGCTCGCTTCCTCCCTTTCTTTCCCTCTCAGTCGGAGCACTGAGACTATCGTCGTTCAGAGACTGGACGCACCCTCTCTTCAGGATCCTTGGTATATCAACCTTAGGAAAGCTGTAGAGGCGAGGGCTAAGAAGGAAGACCTCAAGGAAGTATCTCTGATGGAGCTAGAAGAGATCCTAGAGGAAGAAGAATTACCTTGGTATCATGAAATTGAGTTGTTTTACAAAGACGGATCGTTCCCAGAAGGGGCAAATGTCGAGTAGCGCAAGTCAATAAGGAGAGCTGCCTCAAGGTATACCATTGTTGCAGGAGAACTATACAGGCGCGCTACCAATGGAATGCTCATGAGATGCTTAGATGATGATGAAGCTTGGAAGGTGGCTGAAGCCGCCCATTCTAGTGAGTGTGGAGGTCATGTCAATGGCCAGGCTCTAGCAAAGAAGATCCTTAGGCAGGGCTACTATTGGCCCACTCTAGAGGAAGATTGCTCCCTCTACGTCCGGAGGTGTCTTAAGTGCCAAGTCCACGCTAACAAAATTCACGCTCCAGCTTCATCTCTCCATCCTCTTTCCGCTCCTTGGCCATTCTCTATGTGGGCTTTCGATGTTGTCGGCCCGCTCGGTGATCCTAATTCTCAGATCAAGCAGAAATCTTTTATCCTTACCGCCACTGACTACTTCACCAAATGGGCCGAAGCAGAGGCGTACGCGGAGATCAAAGCTTCAACAGTGTGCCACTTTATCATGAAGAATGTCATCTCGCGGTTCAGAGTGCCAAGCAGCAGCATCACCGACAACGGACCCCAGTTCGTCTCTCAAGAGCTCAAGGACCTATGTAAGAAGTTCAATATTGCATTGCATCATTCATCTCCATATTATCCTCAAGGCAACGATCAAGCCGGGACCACCAACAAAACCCTTCTCAAAATCATAAAGAAAACATGCGAATCTCATAAGTTTTCCGATTGGCCTAAAAGATTAGTGGAAGCTCTATGGGCTTACCGCACCTCCGTCCGTACTCCCACGAGACAAACTCCCTATGCTCTTACCTATGGGATGGAGGCGGTGCTCCCATATGAGATCTTGATCCCTTCCCTTAGAGTGCAGCTCGATAAGGAACTTAATCTCGACGAACGTCGAGAGGCGTTGCTTGTTCAGCTGGAACTCTTAGATGAGAAGAGGATGAACGCGGCCGATCACGTATCCGTTTTCCAAAAGCGAGTTTCGCGTTATTTTCAAAAGAAGGTGATTGAACATAAATTTCAAAAAGGTGATATGGTTTTGAAGCGCAAATTCATTCGGTCTGCAGGTCCTATGTCTAAATTGCAACCTAACTGGGAAGGGTCGTTTGTTGTAAAAGAGGCTTATCCAGGGAATGCTTATCGATTAGTGAACGCAAAAGGAGAGGAGCTCTCTCACGCTTGGAATGCGTCGTATCTTAAGCATTTCTTTCCTTAGAGTCTAATCAGTGCCACCCCGGCAGTGAGGGATTCCCTTCCTTTCGCTATAAGGGTCCCGAGTACTGCAGTCACACACTACACGACATCCCTGGTCAGGTTTCCCGCTTTGTAAACACCGTTTCTCCTCGGCCATGCTTTGAGGGAAAATCGAGGTCCCTGTCCGTTTCTTTCTTCGGCTGAACCCAGGGGCAAGAGGTGAATAAGGAGGCGATGACCAATCTAGGCACCCTGACGAGAGGAGGTCTCAAATAGGGGCAGTCCGTTATGACCTAACGCCACAAGCAAAGAAAAAAAAAAGGAGAAAAAGAAAGCAAAGGAGCAATCTTTGTGACAAAAGCAAAAGTATTATCTCAAAAGTCTACCCCACCAGAATTCCAAAGCTCCAGAAAGGCAAAAAGAAAGAATGCTAGGCATGGCAAGAGTGGCAGTACAGTTCCCCGCGGGACGAATGAGCCCGGTCGCATGCATGCCTAGAGTGGACTAAGGTTCAATGACGGACACAAAGTCCCGGCGCAACAGACCGAATCTCTAGTGGGTTGTCTAGAGAAGAACTCAAGTCCTAAACACTCCTATATCTAGCCTAAGCTTACCCCCGTCTTCTATTTTCCTTTTTTAGGATCAAGACTAGTACCCTGGATATGGCCTTGGTAGAAACACCGTCATGCAAGTTGGGCCTCGGTTAGGGGTTGTCACCTTATCGCACGCCAACCTCGGGAACTCTCGTTACAATAAGAAGGAACCACGTTGTCGGGGGAAGGCACTGGTTTCAAAATAAATAAAAAACATCAAATATTTCCAAAATCAAACAAAAACCTCAAATATCGTCAAAATCCGAAAAAAAAATCAAATATTGTCAAAATCCAAAAACATCAAAATATTGTCAAAATCCAAAAAAAAAATCACATATTTGTTCAAAACCCAAAAAAAAAACATTAAATATTTCCAAAATCTCATAAAAATCAGATATTTCCAAAACTCCAAAAACAACATCATATGCATTGCATGCATCGCATTAATTCAGTTATATTTTCCGCCTATTTAATAAGGCTCCACCCCTTGACCAAATATCAAGAAATGGTCATTTTTCTCACTTGCTCTAAGGCAAGGGGTTGAGTCTAAGAACATATCTAACTTGTCTATTGTCTAAGTGTGTGCAGAACGAAGGTTCAAGCCCAGGACTGAAATCTCACAACCATGCAGGTTTAGGAATGTGACGCGCCAGGTTCAGGCCGTCACACTCATCTGACAGTCCATCCTTGACCGTCACTTTGTCTTCAGGCATTTACTTTATTCTCTCAGCAGCTCTCTCTCTGACGGTCTTGGCCACGACCGTCACAGTTTCTAATGGTCTGTCGTTGGGCCGTTACATCCTCCAGAGAACTTAATTCTCAGTCCGTTCCCTTGACGGCCTATCGGCCGACCGTTACATCTTCCTAGCGGCCTTTCTCAGGACCGTTACATTCTCCAGAGGCTTTGTTTTTCAGATCATTCCAGCCAAGTCAAACCACAACTCATGCTCATACAACTAAGGCATTCCCATCTCATTCAAAAGAACTTGATGAAACATAAGATTCATAAAATTTCAATTCTGATTGTCTTTCAACATCTTTCATGAACAACTAAATCAAACTACGTTCAATTTCCTATCCGCAAGAGGGCGGATCTTCCTCAACTCTTTCACGTAGCCACGGCGTGCTTCGTCATTCTCTTCCACTTCTTCTTGCCACGGACGCACTCTGCTGATCTCCCACATGGTCAGCGCGTTCCGCACCGCTCTTTCATCCTCCTCGGTCCCCATCTTCCTAGGTAGAAGGGGAGGGTAGTGTGATAGTGCAGGAGCTTCAATCCGAGGTAGTCCGATCTGAAGATGGCACCGGTGCGGGTTGTAGATCGCCATGGTAGTGTTTCCCACTAGCTGGAGGTCCAGGCCTAGACGCCGCGGTATTCTAAACAAGGTGCTCCGAAGGATTCTTGGTCGCATGATGAATTTCTCCATTGGCAAGGTGTTGAAGAAGAGGTGCCATTCATCCCATGTTTTCTTGTCTGCCGTCTTGCATTCAACCTGTGAATTTGATTTTCACTCCCATCCAACACTCAAGGAGTATCATCGAGCCGAATAAAGGTCCTCCTAGGCAAGCGGAGCTTAGTCCTTCATAGAGATATGAGAGGATCGCTTGAGAGATGGACATTCCCCGCCACAACCCGCTGATAATGCTACGATTTTGGGTATCTAAGAGGTGGTCGGTAGTGGTGAAAAGGAAGACTCTGCACAAGCAAACCGACATCGCCTTGGCTATGGCTCCATGTCTCTCCCACTTGTTCTTGCAATGAGAGACTATCCATTGTCCCATGGGTATCAAATGAATGTGGTGCGGGCTGATCATGGTCCTCACGTCCTTTGAATTGTGAATGAAATCACTCAAGATCAAGGACGGGTTAATAGGCTCCACCGTGTAACAAACTAGGTCTTCATCCCCCGCCTTAGTCTTAGGAAGGGCTAGGTAGGTTTCTACCTCCTCTAATAGGACTGTAGCTTCAAAAGAAGGGAAGATGAAAGTATGTGTTTGTGGATGCGACAATTCTATGAGGGTTGAAATGCTTGGCCAATCTAATGACAATTTCTGAAAGTTCTTGCCTAAGACCAATAAGGGTTGGAGGTGCCATGCCCTAAGGATTGCTACAACTTCTAAAGGGAGTTCCTTGATCATGGGAGCCACCCACTTCAAATTGGAATAACACCTTGGACCGGGAAGAGGCTAAGAAGAAGAAGAAGGTCATGAGAAAAGATGAAGTGCAGAATTTATGAACTTGGCTAAGGTAATAGAAGCTTACCACTCTTGGAGCATTGGAGCTCAGATGTTTGGGAATTGAGGTCAGCCTTCGTAGCTCTCCATGTTCTTTTCTCGCCGCCTTAGGTCCGGTGTAGATCTTCTCCTCCATGGTCATCATCTCGAAGCTTCTCTTCATCATGTTTCCAACCCTTAGGAGAGGTTCTTCAGCCTTCTAGTAGAGAATTCAGCAAAGATACGATTTTGGCTAAGTTTCTAGTTTTTAAAGGCTTGCTTGTGGCTTTAAAGTGATAAGATTTGGATTAGAAGGCTTTATCTTAAGTCTGGGAGGAGTCTAGAGTGGATTGAGGGTTTCTTATCTCGGGATTTGCCTCTCACGGCACAGTCCGTCTCGGAGTACGTTTCATTCTCTAACGGTCTATCGTAGGGCCGTCACTTGCCTCTGACGCGCCAGCACTGGGCCGTCACATTTCCTGTGGGTTTAATTTAGCCCAATCTTGTTCTGTCAAGCCTGACGGTCTAGCATCAGGCCGTTACTCCTTGTGACGCATGGACCCTGAGCCGTCACGTTTTCTGCTATTCGGTCTTGGCCTCTTCTCGTTCAATCACTCTTGACGGTCTGATCACAGCTGTTACTTGGCTCTAACGCCGACTCCGGCCGGAGACGAGGGCGAGCGGGGAGGCGTGGGTATGCATCCGCACGCCGCGTCGACGGAGCTTCAAACCTGCGACCTGAATTAATACATGAACTACACCCCTTGCAAGGGGGGGAGATCTCGGGGTGGGGATTATGAGGTTACACTCAATACTACCTCCACACAGGGAGGGGCCTTCAGCCGGACAAGCGGGGATGAGAATTCGAGCTAGAAGTGATGAAAGGCCGCCGACGCCGATTCTGTCCACGTTCTGGAATCAGGGACCAGCAGTCGAAGATGGCACCTCTGCGACCTCTCCTGATTTTTTCTGATGGCAGGGCCAGTGCGGAAATCTTCGTAACTGGATCAGGATGACTTCAGAATTTTTCCAATTTCTGCAGGCACCGCTGCTGGTCGGAGTAGGAGCTTGAACAGGGGAACAGGTTGTCAGTTCTGACTGCTTCAGGATCACAACAGTAGGAAGAAGAGGCTGCCACGATCACTCCATAGCTCCAAATCACGTGCCGCTGGAGTCGTTGGAACCGTTGACAAGTCCTCTTTGAAGCAAGACTGACGGCGATGCCAGATGTTGTCGGGGTCGACCGATACATGCTGAACACTGAGGAAGGGTCGGTGCAGAATGAGTAGAAGCAGAACCGCACACCCGGGGGAGAAAATTGATAACGTCTGGATCCGGACGCCAAACGGAGCTCTTCATTTTGGAGATGAAAGAAGACTTGGATTAGAAGACTTTTGATGAAGAACTCTTACTCAGATTCCCAGTATGATTGTCGCAATAGATCCTCCACTCAGGTTATGGTTTCCTGTCGGAGACACTTTGCGCAGTCGGGCGAGAATGTCTCCTCCAGTCAGCTTCGAGCTCGGATGGATGCGGCACTACCACCATTGGAAATCTGACTTGCAGACGCTTCCTTAGATGTATGGTATGCCACCTGAAGCTCCCAGGGGATGACGGGGTGGCCTCTGTAACCTGCGGCCAATCTGCTGCCTGCAACCAGAACTTGAGAGTGTGGTGATAGGTAATGGGGAATGGGGTAGATGGGAGGGAAAATGAGGTGGTTGTGTGTAGGGGCAACCCCCAGCTGTGAGGGGGTCTGGGAGGGGGTGTTTCAAAGTGTGGGAAGGGGAGAATGGGGGCTGGAAGGTGGTGTTTGCTATGGGTGAGAGAGGAGCTGCGAATTTGGGGCTTGGAGGGAGAGGGGAAGGTGAATTTGAACTTCAAATGGCCTAGGGAGGTGGAAGGGTGCTTGGGGTAGTGGGAAGGTTGCTTTGGGAATGGGTATTGGGTGGTTGGGGGTTGGAGGGTGGTATGTGGATTGGGTGGGGCTCTCTTGGAACAAGGGTGGAGTAATGGGGGGTGTGGGGAATAGGAGAAGCCTTAATTGGGGTAGGTGGGAGAGTGGAGGTGGTTGGGAGGGGAGGAGAGAGAGAGGGGGGCGACCTCCTCCTTGGGGAGAGAGAGAAGAGAGAGAGAAGAGAGAGGAAAGAGGGGAATCCACCCCAATAGAGAGAGAGAGAGAGAGAGAGAAGTGGAGAATCCTCTCCAATAACAATAAGGCACACTTGATTTTTTTGAATTGATCATAAAAGTTGTTACAATGAGAGGGAGGGGAGGCCTATTTATAGGCTCCATACTTTCATATGACCATAGTGACCCTGACAAACTAACTAATGACCAAAGCAGTCCAAGGGAGGGGTGTCCTTGGGCCTAGCCCATTAGTTGGGCCCATTAGACTGCTTAATTAACTACATGACTCAAGACTTTGGTAAATGACCCTTATACCTAGGTACTAGACTCAAATAAAAGGAAAATTACATAGTTTATGACTCAAAGAAACTATGAAGATTACATGACTAGACTCAAAAATATGTGGGGAACATAATGACGCATGCTGACGATCCAACTGAGCTTCGAAAAAAAGTGGTGGGGCAAGGGATGCCCCCATCATACCCCCGGGGTGGGGAGAACTCGAGCAAAATGCAGCTCCGGGCGAACCATGAACTCCAAACTCAACCTTCGCTCATAGCCGGAGAAGGGCGCTTCAGCTCGTCAAAGTGGCTCGGACACACCCTCATGCTGGCGATGGGATCTTGCTTGCCTAGTATTGCCGCCGTGTGCTCACATCAGGCTCTCAGGCTAATTTGTGGTGGCACTCCGAGGGTGTCTCTCGCAAGGATAGGTGTAAGCTCAAGGCACTCACTAGGATCCACCGCGGTGCCCTTAGAGGGTGCCGGATTCGCCACATGAGAAATGAGGTGAATCCCAAAACCCATCAGTAAGTCCAACCCGCAAGTCGGGTTGCCAAAATCACTCGGAACTTGGCAAGGTCCAAGTCCTCGTGCCCTCAAATTGGAGGTGACCCTAGGGTCAAGCCACTCCAAAGTCATCATCGTCAAGTTACCAACTTGGAATTCCAAGTGGCGCCCATGAGTTTTTGCCCGCTTGTTGTGAATCTCACCGCTTGTTGCTTGATACTTGCTTATATGCCATGCACTATGATGCAATCGAGGACTCTAAATGCATAAATTTGCCCTAGGACCAACTTGATAGAGACAAGTTGTGAACTTGCTCTGATACCACTTGATGTGAAACCACCATTGGACCTATTTTGCAAGTATTCAAGTTGGGCAGCGGACTCACACTAGCGAGCTCACTCGCTTGGCGCACATTAGTGCCCGAAGGCAACTTGGCGATGATGGAGAGGGCCTGAGGCGGGTCCTTGAGGCTCCAAAGGTTGGCTAGCTTGGGGAGAACCCCAAATGGGCCTGGGATGCCCAAATCATGGGCGGCCAGCACACCAAGGGTGTGGGATGTAATGGTTCACTCACAACTCGCCCGCGGTGGTCACTCACGGTACTAGCAATTTAGGGTCGAGCTCTCATTCACCGTCCGACGAAACAATGGCGATAATACTATGCTAGCAATGAATTGAAACCAGCCAAGAGAGGGACCGAGGCTCACCTAGCCGGTGTGAAGACGCCGACTCCGGCCGGAGACGGGGGCGAGCGGGGAGGCGTGGGTATGCACCCGCACGCCGCGTCGACGGAGCTTCAAACCTGCGACCTGAATTAATACATGAACTACACCCCTTGCAAGGGGGGGGGATCTCGGGGTGGGGATTATGAGGTTACACTCAATACTACCTCCACGCAGGGAGGCGCCTTCAGCCGGCCAAGCGGGGAGGGGAATTCGAGCTAGAAGTGATGAAAGGCCGCCGACGCCGATTTTGTCCACGTTCTGGAATCAGGGACCAGCAGTCGAAGATGGCACCTCTGCGACCTCTCCTGACTTTTGCTGATGGCAGGGCCAGTGCGGAAATCTTCGTAACTGGATCAGGATGGCTTCAGAATTTTTCCAGTTTTTGCGGGCACCACTGCTGGTCGGAGTAGGAGCTTGAACATTGGAATAGGTTGTCAGTTCTGACTGCTTCAGGATCACAACAGCAGGAAGAAGAGACTGCCACGATCACTCCATAGCTCCAAATCAGGTGCCGCTGGAGTCGTTGGAACCGTTGACAAGTCTTCTTCGAAGCAAGACTGACAGAGATGCCATTTGTTGTCGGGGTCGGCCGGTAGACGCTGAACACTGAGGAAGGGTCGGTGCAGACTGAGTAGAAGCAGAACCGCACACCTGGGGGAGAAAATTGATAACTTCAAGATCCGAATGCCAAACGGAGCTCTACTTTTTGGGGATGAAATAATACTTGGAGTAGAATACTTTTGATGAAGAACTCTTGCTCAGATTCCCAGTAGGATTGTCGTAGTAGATCCTCCACTCAAGTTCTGGTTTCCTATCGGAGACACTTTGCGCAGTCGGGCGAGAATGGCTCCCCCAGTCAGCTCCGAGCTCGGATGGATGCGGCACTACCACCATTGGAAATCTGACTTGCAGACGCTTCCTTAGATGTATGGTATGCCACCTGAAGCTCCCAGGGGATGACGGGGTGGCCTCTGCAACCTGCGGCCAATCTGCTGCCTGCAACCAGAACTTGAGAGTGTGGTGATAGGTAATGGGGAATGGGGTAGATGGGAGGGAAAATGAGGTGGTTGTGTGTAGGGGCAACCCCCAGCTGTGAGGGGGTCTGGGAGGGGATGTTTCAAAGTGTGGGAAGGGGAGAATGGGGGCTGGAAGGTGGTGTTTGCTATGGGTGAGAGAGGAGCTGCGAATTTGGGGCTTGGAGGGAGAGGGGAAGGTGAGGGGGGCACAAGTGGGTGGAGGGAAGGCGAGTTTGAACTTCAAATGGCTTAGGGAGGTGGAAGGGTGCTTGGGGTAGTGGGAAGGTTGCTTTGGGAATGGGTATTGGGTGGTTGGGGGTTGGAGGGTGGTATGTGGATTGGGTGGGGCTCTCTTGGAACAAGGGTGGAGTAATGGGGGTGTGGGGAATAGGAGAAGCCTTAATTGGGGTAGGTGGGAGAGTGGAGGTGGTTGGGAGGGGAGGAGAGAGAGAGGGGGGCGACCTCCTCCTTGGGGAGAGAGAGAAGAGAGAGAGAAGAGAGAGGAAAGAGGGGAATCCACCCCAATAGAGAGAGAGAGAGAGAGAGAAGTGGAGAATCCTCTCCAATAACAATAAGGCACACTTGATTTTTTTGAATTGATCATAAAAGTTGTTACAATGAGAGGGAGGGGAGGCCTATTTATAGGCTCCATACTTTCATATGACCATAGTGACCCTGACAAACTAACTAATGACCAAAGCAGTCCAAGGGAGGGGCGTCCTTGGGCCTAGCCCATTAGTTGGGCCCATTAGACTGCTTAATTAACTACATGACTCAAGACATAGGTAAATGACCCTTATACCTAGGTACTAGACTCAAATAAAAGGAAAATTACATAGTTTATGACTCAAAGAAAGTATGAAAATTACATGACTAGACTCAAAAACATGTGGGGAACATAATGACGCATGCCGACGATCCAACTGAGCTTCGAAAAAAGTGGTGGGGCAAGGGATGCCCCCATCATTTATCCTGCCCATTCTTTCATCCACACATCACGCCTCATCCATGCCCATTTCATTTGCACAAATGCATCCATTCTTTTCCACATATCCACGCACGTTACCTCATCCTGTTCACACATCTTCGCATTGTCTCGGCATTTCCATTCACATATTCTTGCATTTCACGAATTCACACATTCACAGCATTTGATCCTACCATTCCCGCATTTCATACATCCATTCATTCACATAAAAATCACAACAAAACACAAAAATAGATTTTCATTCATTTTCATTCATTTCCATTTACATGTACAAGTAATAAGAAAAAACCAAAAACAAGCTCATTCGGCCGGCTTATCCGCCAGGCCGCCATCATCATCTCCGCCCTTGGGTCTCCTCACAGGTGGCGCTATGGAGGCACTCTCCTCCTGCTGTCCCCTCTCCGCCCTCTCATTCCTCCGCAGTCCAGAAGAACTGGCAAGGAAATCTTCTACTGATCCACTCGGGGCAACGTTCCTCCGCGCCCCACTCTGAGAGGCACTCCACTCCGGTCCTCGGCCCATCATCCTCACCGTGCGCTCCATCGTCCATAGCTCGATCTTCAACTCGAAGATCTGATGCCGTGTCTCTCGGGCCTCGGTCCGGTAGCGATCCAAGTCCGCTATCCCGGTCCGGAGTCTCTCCACCTTAGCTCATGCCTGAGCCAGCTCTGTCCGGAGCTGCTCTACCTCTGACCGGAGTCCCTCTGCCTCCGATCATCCTCGCTCTGCCTCTGTCCGAGCCTGCCTCACCTCAGCCCCCGCTGCTGCCAACTCTCTCGCCCGTAGTTCGCATTTCATTATAGTTAGTCGCATAAGCATTTAATTTGCATCAACATAAGCATTTTAAGTCAAAGCATTTAGCATTTTACCCGCTCTGCGAGGGTGGCCTCTGCCTCCTCGGCCCGGGCAACCGCTCGGGCAAACTCGACGTCACGCTCAGCCCTGCCTCCCGCAGGTTGCGATGACGACGATGGAGCGTTCGGTCCCGCTCTTTGGGCTCCCTCAGCCCACTGCATTTGGAAATCATTGGTCAGTCCATCATGGTCAGCATAATCATAAAACATAATCATTTGAAGTCCTAGGTTTTAGAGTCTTACCAGGAGCTCCAAGGCGGCCCGGTACTCGTCCCGCTGCTGGACGGTGGCGTGGAGTAGCCCCTTGAGCTCGGCTATTCTTCCCTCAGGGTCTAGCTACATTTAGAAAGCATATGAGTCAGTGCATATAGAAAATTTTCATATAGAAGCATTCATAGTTTAGGGTTTAGAATGGCATACCGGTTGTCGGGTACCTCGGTACACCCGGTCCCCGTACCGCCGAGCGAAGGCCTTCAAGTACGCCTGGTCACTCTCGTCACGCTCCTTCACCGCTCTGCCCCGACGGTTCCAATCGTGGACATACTTTGCCTTTCGGGCGCACCAATCCACGTCACCGCTAATGCCCTTTGCTGACATGCCCGGTCGTTCGTCACCACGGCGTGGAAAGGTCACCTCAGGCTGGTGTAGTCCCCGAGTTCGCAGGATCAGCCGGTAGTGGAGTGGCTCGATGACATGGATGCAGTGCAACCATATGTCTCGTCCCCGGTACAAGAGAGCTGCCTCCACCCATGGCTGTCCCTCGTAGCTCTCGCCTCGGTACGGGGTCCATCTCACCTAGAAAGCATATAGTCCATGTCAGCATATTTAGCAGCATATAGAAATATTCAGAACATTCATAAAAGCATTTAAAGCATTTTAGAAAGCATTTTGAGTTCGGGCTTACCCCCGTGTGTGGGAAGGAATCCAAGTCGTCCTGGATCGCTCGGGTCAATCTAGTGATCAACCCCGCGTCCCTCGCAACCACCCATCGTCTGGCGACCGAGATCCGCCCGGGGTGGAGTAGTGTGCCTCTCCCGATGCCTGGGAGGTACATGTAGCTCCAGATCTACATTTAGAAGTCTAATGTCAATCATTTGCATTTGCATAACCATGAGCATAATAGAAAAGCATTTAAATTGTATTTACCTGAAGGAAAGGTGAGAAGCCGCCCAACATCGTCTGTCGGTCCGTCGTGCTGAGGGACTCGAACAGGAAGGCCAAGACCGCCGCTCCCCACGCATATTTCCCCACTCTGCCCAAATCTTGGATCATCGGTAGCAGCCTGCAGCAGATGACATCCGCTCGAGTCGCGAATAGGAGCTTCCCGAACAGTAGCATAAGGAAGTGCCTCAAGACGCGGTCTCCTTCCTGTCCTGCCTCTGCCGCCACTCGTGGGCGCACCTACTCTATCACTCTACGCAGATGCTCCTCTGGTAGCTCGCCCACTGCTATCGCCGCTCCTCCCAATCCTAAGCTCTCCTGCAGTCGTGATCTCGAGAGCTGGGATGATGGCTGCCCTGGTCTGATCAAGTCTAGCCCCAGCAGCTCCTGGGCCATCACTCGGTTGTCTCGGTAAGTCCACCTGTCACTGCGGCTCCGTGGACTCTCAATCCGGTGATCCTCGCCATGTCTTCCAGCGTGGGGATCATGTGACTCCATGGGAAGATGAACGCCCTGCTGATTGGATCCCATCTCTCGTGCAAAGCGTACAGCAGCGGCGTGTCCATCCGAATCACCTCGATGCTCAGCACTTCGGCGAACCCCATCGCTGCGAGTCTCTCTCTCTGGTAATCAAGTAGTGCTTGGTACACTGCCCGGATCTACAGCTACGAGATCCTAGTCTGTCTCTTTCCCTGCATTCATTTAAAGCATATGTTAGTCAATCGCATTATAAAATCATTGCATAGCATTCATATAATGAAAAACAAATAAAAAATTACATAATTGAAAAACCTAAAAATAGTTTTAACCTCTGGTGATTGTGACAGCCCTGGGGTGGGACGTTACATGACTCTAACGCACCAAGGGTGATGCGTTAGGATTGTGACGGTCCCTGGAAGGACGGTCACATTCTCTGCTAGAGGGCATTCTCCCCTTTGCTTCTGTTGGCTTCCCATGTTGGCCAAAAGGCCTACATATGATCTTAATGGGTTCATAGACCCATTTTCTACCCCCCATCCACACATGCATACACATAAAAAAACCACAAAAATTAAAAATTGAAAAATTAGGGTGAATGGCTTACCTCTCGGTCCTGCCCTCTCTTCTTCTTCTTCTCCATTCCAGTGGCTTCTCCTTCATCCAGGGGTGCTTCCCCTTGGTCTTCTTCAGCCATTGGCGCTTCTTCCTCCACCCTTGGCTCTCTCCTCGCCGTTTCTTCCTCCACGGGCGGCGGGATGACTTCTCGCTCTATCCGGCGGTGGAAGCGGTGTATCGCCTTCCTCTTCATCCCCTTTTCCCTCTTCTTTAGTGGCCATGGGGCCTCGTCGCCGGCCATCTTGTCAGTGGTCGTCGTTGGTCACCGGTGGTTGCTCTCGGTTGGGGTTTTGGGGGTGATTATGGTGAATGAGTGTTGAATGAGGTTTGAGACCGTTCGGTTTTGTTTTTTTTTGAACGCTCAGGAAATGTGACGATCTATCGCCAGACCGTTACATCCTCTGACGTGTCTTCATTAGACCGTCAGGTCGTTTGAATATTATTCATTGAAGAAGGTGAACCGGCATTGTCTAACGGTCCTGTCCTAGGCCGTTACTTTGTGTGACGCACCCTCAGTAGGCCGTTACAGCTTACAAGTTTCTTGATGAATAAAATGGTCTATTTGATGCTTGAATGATTGAATTTTCTTCCATGATGCACATTATTGATGCTTCTCATGCGTATAAATGGTTATGCCTTGTTTCATGCCCATATTTATTATCATTGGCTAACCTTTTTCTCATGGATGAAGTTATGAAAAACATCATGCCGTTCGTCAGGCAGGTAAGTCAGGTGCAGTATCTCGATCCCTTGTCCCTTTAATGCATTACTATATGTTATCTATGCTATATTATCTCAAGAACTGACTGGTCATTCATGTGTTCTGGGATCTGATGTTCCCCTTTAACAAAAAATGATGATGATCTAAGTGCACGTGTTTAATCGTTGGATAAGCCGTAAGGTTGGAATAGTTTGGGGACGATGGCTCTGTCTTGCACGCCGTGGTTGCAGATGGTGTCTTGACCCTGATTTCTCCAGTCTAGCAATATTATTCTTGAGTGTCTTGTTATTTTATCTTTCTTTGAATTCGTTTTGATGATTTCTTTTTGTTTTAGCCCAGCATGCATCATACGCATTCTTTGAGTGTTCATGAGTCTCATCTATTCAAGGTATCTCAATGATGGTGAATAGCTGTGTTCTTGATCTTGAATGAGGAGAGTCATTTCCACTCTGATATGGAAGGTTTCCTTCGATCTGTTCACTTGATTTGGTTAGCTGAAGATTCCTATCTGAAGTTTAGTTAGTTATCTCTTTCCTTTCCGTTGCCTCCGGCGGCTAGCCGTGTTCTCCTCTCCTTAGTTGGTAATTCCTCCAGACTTGCGTCCTTTGGTTGACTATTTCCTTGTGATTGGTTTGAAGTTTTCCAGAAAATTCCTATCACTTGTTGGTTGAGAACGGGTGTCGTTTGCCTTAACGCCCGCTTTTTCAGTCCACTCCGCTTCATTTCTGCTTCATCTCCATGTCCCATTTTGATTTCGCTTCACCTCCGCTCGCTCCCCTGCAAAGAGGACGTTAAGGAGGGACATCTGTTGACACCCATTTTATGACCAATAAGTTGGGTTATCTTCTTGTTCATTCTATATGATGCTCCAAGTTATTCCCGTTCATTAAGCTCTCTTGATCAATTAGAGGCTTATTTCATGGGTCTTGTCCTCTTGGTTGAGTCTGGTTTCCTCGGCGCTTTCGATGGATGAAGCTTAGTAAACTCTTATTTCTTTTGGTTCTTATTGATTCTGACGGTCCATACCAGGGGCGTTACATCCTTCTAACGCGTCAGCCCTGGACCGTTACATCTTGAGGAGCCCTACAGCTTGAGGCCTTTGTGTCAATCCTTATCCTTTGGCTTGTCCATTGACGCTAACGGTCTGTCGTGCAGCCGTTACGTCCCTCTAACGCGTCCACCCATGGCCGTTACATTCATTCAAGAGTCCAACTATTTTGATCTTCTTCTCGTTGATCTTATCTTCTTGGGGATAAGGTTAGTGTGACGGTCTCTCCCTGGGGCGTTACATTCATGTGGCGGTCTGTCGTGCAGCCGTTACATCCAACAGAGAGTCCTGACTGGTCTGCTCTTTTCTCTACTACTCCGTGGTCGAGATGAGAGTTTGATCTTGTGATTTCTCTTCCAAATCTGATCCTCAGAACCTTCTATTTGTTTCTATGGACTCTTGGGAGTATTATCTTCGAGAGTTTGCTAAGAGTTATCCTCTTTTCTTGCTGGATTATCCCCTGCTCGACCAGAGATTTTGAGGGCCTATAAATAGGACCCTTAACTTCATGGCCTAAAGAGGAGAAATCTGGAGTTCGTGTCGAAGTGCTGCCGCTTTCTGGAGCCATCTTCATCCAAGAGGAGTCTTCTTCCACGTCCATCTGCCTCACAGTCCAGGGAGTACCCCGGTTTTGGGTCTTAAAGTTCATAGTTTGCATATTTGTGTTCTTCTCTTCTTCCTCTCATCATAGCATTGTCCCTCCTCTTTCTCCCACGTTCTTCATCTATTTTCATCATCTAAACATTCTTCCCACGTTTTAAAATGCCCAGAGGGGTTGAAAAACCAAAACTTCCCCGGTATTCCCCTTTCCTTTTGATACCTTTGAGTTTGTTTGAGAATTGATACTACGCTTGTTTTGTAGCAACCCTGATAAAAACAAGATTTTTAAATAAATTAAATTAAAATAAAAGATAAGTAAATAGATGACAAAGAGTCTAAATGGGTAAATCATTAATCAAGAAGAAATAACGCCTTTTATCAAGGCGCTGATTCAAAAGGAAACGCCTCTGGATAAGGCGTTAATTTAAAAGGGACGCCTAGACAATAGGGCGTCAAATTTCAAACGACGGGAAAAATAAAAATTAAGGAAAAGAAATGAAACGCCCTCTACATGGGCGCGTTTACAAAAGTAACGACGCTAGACAAGGCGTCAATTTAAATTCGACGCCCTCACTTAAGACGTTAATTCAGTTCGAGTTTCGTTCGACCCAGGAGTTTATCCAGGGCAAGTTCTGGATAACTACGTCAAAGGTGGAATACGGTAAGGACTCTATCATGGAAGTATTACTTCCAATACAACTCTAACCCTATTAGGATCCCCAAAATCCTATAAATATACTCCCTAATCAAGCCCTGATCGCTATTTTGGCGTTCGTCTGCTGCTGCCGTACACGAAGAACAGGTAGTGTTCTTCTTTTCCTTCAGTCACGGTTTAAGGAAGATAATGATCGTTCGTCTTTCCTTCTTCCTCTGCAGGTTGCCTGCAACGTGAAGAAACTCTCATATAGTTGAAGGACGAGAAGTTCTTCATCTTGTTTTCTTCTTCCGGCGATCAGGAAACTCTGTTGCAAACAGAGTATCATCTCTTCACATCTTTTACGTATCTTCCTCTAAACCAGGTAGGTTTTCTCAAGAACGTAGCCCAAACCAACTCCAGTTGCTAGTAATACTTTCTGTCATACATGCATATAGTTTGATTATGGTTTCAGATGTTTTTCCATGTAATTTTAAAAAGAAACGCCCTTGACAAGGACGCTAATTTAAATAAGCGACCCACACTAGGGCGCTAATTATTATTTTGACGCCATGCCCATAAGTCGTCAATTACATGTAATTAACAAATATCCACGTATAAAATTTAATATCTATGTAACCATGAACCTAATATATTGCATGAGTATACCTGTGAAATCCTGCTATTTTTCCTGTCATGATCATGTACCCTCTTTCCTAAAATTTTATAAAAATTGGTAAATTCTTGAATTCACGACCTTGTCTAGGTCGTCTCTTATTGAACTGATGCCCCAGACCAGGGCGCTAGTTGACAAGTAACGCCCCTGTCCAGGGCGCGTTTTTGTAAAAATTCCAGAATATTGATTTTCTGCAAAATAGAAATATTGAAGGGACGGCTAATGTATACGTCGTCAAATTGTGAATAAACGCCCCTGAGTAAGGTGTTAATTGGATAATTAATGACTTAGCTTAAGTAGCTATTTTCTGTATTACTGTTTTACACTGATTACTGTCCCCGAAGGGTTTTATATATATATATATATATGTAATCGGCACTATATTCCGTTCCGTGAGTATAGTCCCACGTTTCATGATGATTTATCGTTTACCCACTAATTCTCATTGACATACAAGCTCTCCATTGGACATTCCGTTCCTTTGGACTAGCGAGTTAGTCATAGAGACCTCCATAAGACTCCTCGAGCCTTGGATTCCCTCAAGGCCGACTGAGCTGGTTGTACCATAAAAGCCCATTACACTATTTTGCCATGTCACTCTATAGAAACATGGTATACCGGCCCTCATGTTATGCAAAGTGTGTATCATGAAAATTTTCTTAATGGGATGAGGTTATCCCTTTGATGCTGTTCTTGTAAACCCCAATTCTATATTCAACGTGATGTTCTTGTGGACCTCAATTCTATATTAAGAATGAGGACGTCTTGCCATTGATGTGCTGTTCATGTGGACCTCAATTCTATATAAAGAATGTCCATACTTATTGATCTTGGTACCCAAGTTAGGGAACCAATTCCACCTAGTTTTATCAATAATCGTGATTGTACCGTTATTATCATCATTCTATGTCAAGTGTCATATTTTTGGACTCTATTCTTTGAAATTCTAACCTACGTATCTATAAGCTTTATCCTTGAAATTCCATATTGGCTATATACAAAAGTGGATGTTAAAATACATGATTAATGCTTGCGCATATAGGGCCCGATCTGGTCCTGGGAGGAGCACCCGAAAGTACTTGTGCCCATGGGAGTTGATTGATCACGGTATTGGCATTATACCGAAGTGCATGACTAGCTTGATTGAACATTCCACAAATCTTGTACTTGTACTTGACTTGATATTACATGACTTGCGTGGCCTGAGAAAGGGTAATTGCATACTTGCTTGACTTGAAACAAAATAGCCAAATTCTAACATAACATGATAAGTTTACTTGCTTGAATATCTTGATATCTTTTGATATAAGTTCTTGAAAGTTCATGACTAGTTCTTCTTGCCATCTTATTGTTATACACTCTCTCTATCTTGTCGTTTTATGCGAGCATGCATAGCTATAGTGCATTCATGAAAGATGTAATTATTTAAACCCATTACTAGTTCTTGAGATATAATTTCCTACTGAGCGTTTGCTCACTCAGTGTTTCCCTACGTTTCAGGTAAATCCGACGATGAGGGAACTCAATCTGAAGGGGATAGTCAAGAGTGAAAGAGTTAGAGCTACTCAAGCATCAATTTAGTCCTGTCTTTTCTCTATTTTTGTTGAGTCAAGCGTTGTATTTTATTTTATTGAGTCTAGTATTTGCAAGGGTTTGTAATAGATATATTCTTATTAAAGGAATTAATAGATTGGGTTATCTTTATATTTGCGCACTCTGTCTTTGTGTCGAATACACTACTACTCTGATTGACATGATTGATATAAACTCGTCACGCGTCTCCGGGTATCTTCCGCTCTCGGGGCGTGACAATTTTTTTGTGGTATCAGAGCCTAGGGTATTCAATTCCTAGGAAAACCCAAGTCCAAGGATAGGTTTAACCTTTAACCGGTGAGATTGGGTAGAACCAAGGGTTGAATTAACATAAAAACTTAAAAGCCCCTAACGTGAGTATATACTAATATAGTTATTGTAATTGTAGGATAATGGCTGCCGAACGTGCTCAGTGGCGCAACATGCAGCGTACACTCCAAGGCATGACCCAAGTGCTGCAACAAGTAGCACAGGGAGGTGCACAACAAGCCGGAAGTCTCCACCAAGTCTTCAAGAACATGAACCCTCCCAAATTCATGGGTTCTACTGATCCGGATGACGCAGAGCACTAGATCAGGGAGACGGAGCGTATATTCTGTGTTATGCAATGCACGGATCAAGATAAAGTCTTATTAGCTACTTTCCAACTAGAAAGGGATGCCCGATGCTGGTGGGAGTCAGTCGAAGCTACTATAAATCAAGACCAAATTACTTGGGAAGAATTTGTTGAACATTTCAACAATAAATATTTTTCAGACCGAGTCCAAGAAAAGAAAGCTACCGAATTTGCCGCACTCAAGCAACGGTTATTATCGGAGGCGGAGTACGAGGCATAATTCTCTAGATTGTCTCGGTATGCTAAGCACTTAGTTAGCACCGGGAAGATGAAAGCTAGGAGGTTCCTTAATGGGCTCAGGCCCCAATATATCACCCAGCTGGCACCAATGGATATTCAGGTCTACTCAGAGATAGTACGCCGAGCTCAATTGTTAGAAGATGCCACGGAGCTATCATATAGAATCTGTGGGAAGGATAAGAAGGAACAAGTTACAAGTTCGGGTTCCTTTAAACCCAACTTCAAGAAGAGGCCTAGTACTGGAGGTACTTCTTCTCAAGACCAAAAATTTAAGAAGACCAAGCCCTTCTCTATCACTACTACACCTTCGAATATAATATGCAAGCATTGTGACAAGGCTGGTCATAAAGTCGAAGAGTGCTGGAGGAAACTTGGAGCATGTCTCCGTTGTGGGAGCCGTGAGCATCGGATTCCCGATTGCCCATTACTTAATGATCAAACCGGTGACGAAAAGTGCCCGGTAACCAAGAACGCTCGTCTTCACGCAATTAAGGAGACCGAAGAAGAAGAAGGCGGACTAGTAGAAGGTACACTGAAAGTTTGTTCCAAGTATGCACATGTCTTATTTGATACGGGTGCATCACATTCTTTTATTTCCAAGAAGTTTGCTAACCCACTACCTATGGAACCGGAATGGATGAAAATAATTTTATCTACTCCTCTCGGAAACGAAACCGATATTACTCACCATTATCAAAAACTGTAAAGTCTTGGTAAAAGGAAGAAATCTTCCGATCGATCTCATATGTTTAGATCTAAAGGAGTATGATGTCATACTGGGAGCGGATTGGTTATCCAAATACCAGGCAGCAGTCGATTGCCAAAACAGCAAAGTTACCTTCAGAAACTTTCCAGAACTAGTCTATTCTAGCCCCAAGAGTCGGAGCGAGTCACCTCTTATTTCGGCTCTCCGAGCTAGCAAGCTAATAAAGAAAGGATGTGTATCTTTCCTTGCATTTGCCACGATTAAGGAGAATAAGGAAACTAAGATAGAAGATATCCCAGTTGTGCAAGAATTTCTGGATGTGTTTCTGGAAGATCTGCCTGGATTACCCCCACAAAGAGAAGTGGCCTTCACCATCGACTTAGTCCCTGATGCTGGTCCAGTTTCTAAGGCACCTTATAGAATGTCCCCTGCCGAACTCAAGGAGTTAAAGGAGCAATTGATGGAACTTCTTAAGAAAGGATTCATTAGACCGAGTACTTCCCCATGGGGAGCGCCTGTATTATTTGTAAAGAAGAAGGATGGATCCATGAGACTATGCATCGACTATCGACAGTTGAATCATCTCACTATCAAGAACAAGTATCCACTGCCGAGAATCGATGAGTTATTTGATCAAATATCTGGATCCAAGTACTTTTCCAAGATTGATCTCAGGTCAGGATATCACCAACTAAGGATCAAGGATGATGACATTCATAAGACTGCATTCAGAAGCAGGTATGGCCATTATGAGTTTGTTGTTATGCCTTTTGGACTAACGAATGCCCCTGCTGCCTTTATGCAGTTAATGAATAGTATATTCATGCCTTATTTGGATCAATTCGTGGTGGTCTTTATTGATGATATATTAATTTATTCCAAGACTAAGGAAGAGCATGAGGAGCAATTGAGGATTGCATTACAAATATTGAGGACAAACAAATTATATGCAAAACTCAGCAAGTGTAAATTCTGGCTTGAGGAAGTGACTTTTCTCGGACATGTTATATCAAAGGATGGCTTATCAGTAGATCCATCAAAAGTTGAAGCTGTAAGAAATTGGGAAAGACCGACCAACGCTAGCGAGATCCGAAGTTTCTTAGGTCTTGCTGGCTATTACAGGCGATTCATCAAAGATTTCTCTAAGATTGCCGTACCACTTACGAGGTTAACTCGCAAGGAGATCCGTTATGAATGGAGTGAGGAATGTGAAAGAAGCTTCCAAACTCTCAAGGATCATCTTACTACAGCTCCTGTCTTAGCTTTACCAATGGAAGGAGAGAAATTCGAGGTATACACTGATGCTTCTGGCATTGGCTTCGGATGTGTTCTAATGCAACAAGGAAAGATTATAGCTTACTCTTCTCGTCAATTAAAGAAGCATGAAGAGAACTACCCCGTCCATGACTTAGAATTAGCCGCGGTAGTATTTGCACTAAAGATCTGGAGACATTATCTATATGGAGTGCAGTTTACTGTATACTCCGATCACAAGAGTCTCAAGTATCTTTTCTCTCAAAAGGAACTAAATATGAGGCAAAGGCGTTGGCTAGAATATCTCAAGGACTTCGACTTCAATATACAATATCATCCCGGAAAGGGTAACCATGTAGCAGATGCCCTTAGTCGAAAGCCGAGAGCACTGTTAGCCAATTGTATGATTCAAGAATGGAAATTGCTGAAGCAATTCTCCGAACTCAATATAAGCATAGACACAGACTTTCAATGTGTCACATTATCTCATATAAGCATTCGTCCAGACCTATTAACTGAAACACAAGCACTTCAGGATGATGACCCAATATTAGTAGAAATCAAGGGCAGATTGGAAGGACAATCTGATTTCCAAATAACTTGTGAAGGAAGATTAGTGTTCAGGAATAGAACTTGCATACCGGATTGTCCCGAGTTAAAGAAGAAGATCTTAGATGAAGCTCATAGATCAAGGTACACAATTCATCCAGGATCAACCAAAATGTACCAAGATGTGAAGAGGAATTTTTGGTGGCCCAACATGAAAAGGGAAATAGCAAACTATGTATCACGCTGTCTCACTTGCCAAAAGGTCAAGGCGGAACACCAAAAGCCTGCTGGAAAATTACATTCTCTAGATATTCCCAAATGGAAGTGGGAGAATATTAGTATGGATTTCATCATGGGTCTATCTAAATCAAAAGGAGGACATGATGGAATATGGGTTATTATTGATCGATTGACTAAATCGGCGCATTTCTTGCCAATAAAGAGCCGATGGTCAGTTGACGTTTTGGCTGCATTATACATCAAGGAAATAGTCAGATTACATGGTATTCCTATTTCAATCGTGTCTGACAGAGATCCCCGTTTTACTTCTCATTTTTGGAAAGGACTACAACATTCGTTAGGAACAAGGCTTAACTTTAGTACAGCTTTTCATCCTCAAACGGATGGTCAGACCGAGAGAACTAACCAGGTGGTTGAAGATATGCTCAGAGCTTGCATCATTGATTTCGATGGAAGCTGGCATGATCACTTGCCGTTGGTGGAATTTGCATACAATAATAGCTACCAGGCAAGTATACAAATGGCACCTTTCGAAGCCTTATACGGAAGGAGTTGCCGATCACCCTTATGCTGGGACGAAGTTGGAGAAAAACAACTATTAGGTCCAGACATGGTAAGGGATACCACTGAGAAGATACAATTGATTAGAGAAAGACTGCAAGTTGCTCAGTCTAGGCAAAAGGCTTATGCCGACACGAGAAGGAGAGATCTTGAATTCCAAGTTGGAGACCATGTATTTCTCAAGATATCGCCTGGACGTGGCATACAGAGATTTGGTGTTAAGGGTAAGCTTACACCAAGATTCATCGGACCCTTCGAGATACTGGAACGAGTTGGCGAGGTTACTTATCGCATCGCATTGCCTCCTCAACTGTCCGATGTACATAATGTATTCCACATATCTATGTTGAAGAAGTATGTGCACGATCCATCACATATTATTGAACATGGAGACTTAGTTATCCAGAAGGATCTCACATATGAACAGAGGCCCATAAGGATACCAGATCGTGAAGTCCGTACTCTAAGGAATAAGGTTATTCCCATGATAAAAGTACAATGGAATAAGAGTTCCGATCATGAAGCTACATGGGAGACCGAGGAATCCATGAGGAAGCGATTTCCAGAATTATTTTAAGGTATATACTCTATGCTCTCCACTTATATATATATATACTATTGAATTTGGGGATCAAATTCCTTTAAGTGGGGGAGGGTGTAGCAACCCTGATAAAAACAAGATTTTTAAATAAATTAAATTAAAATAAAAGATAAGTAAATAGATGACAAAGAGTCTAAATGGGTAAATCATTAATCAAGAAGAAATAACGCCTTTTATCAAGGCGCTGATTCAAAAGGAAACGCCTCTGGATAAGGCGTTAATTTAAAAGGGACGCCTAGACAATAGGGCGTCAAATTTCAAACGACGGGAAAAATAAAAATTAAGGAAAAGAAATGAAACGCCCTCTACATGGGCGCGTTTACATAAGTAACGATGCTAGACAAGGCGTCAATTTAAATTCGACGCCCTCACTTAAGACGTTAATTCAGTTCGAGTTTCGTTCGACCTAGGAGTTTATCCAGGGCAAGTTCTGGATAACTACGTCGAAGGTGGAATGCGGTAAGGACTCTATCATGGAAGTATTACTTCCAATACAACTCTAACCCTATTAGGATCCCCAAAATCCTATAAATATACTCCCTAATCAAGCCCTGATCGCTATTTTGGCGTTCGTCTGCTGCTGCCGTACACGAAGAACAGGTAGTGTTCTTCTTTTCCTTCAGTCACGGTTTAAGGAAGATAATGATCGTTCGTCTTTCCTTCTTCCTCTGCAGGTTGCCTGCAACGTGAAGAAACTCTCATATAGTTGAAGGACGAGAAGTTCTTCATCTTGTTTTCTTCTTCCGACGATCAGGAAACTCTGTTGTAAACAGAGTATCATCTCTTCACATCTTTTACGTATCTTCCTCTAAACCAGGTAGGTTTTCTCAAGAACGTAGCCCAAACCAACTCCAGTTGCTAGTAATACTTTCTGTCATACATGCATATAGTTTGATTATGGTTTCAGATGTTTTTCCATGTAATTTTAAAAAGAAACGCCCTTGACAAGGATGCTAATTTAAATAAGCGACCCACACTAGGGCGCTAATTATTATTTTGACGCCATGCCCATAAGTCGTCAATTACATGTAATTAACAAATACCCACGTATAAAATTTAATATCTATGTAACCATGAACCTAATATATTGCATGAGTATCCCTGTGAAATCCTACTACATTTCATGTCATGATCATGTACCCTCTTTCCTGAAATTTTATAAAAATTGGTAAATTCTTGAATTCACGACCTTGTCTAGGTCGTCTCTTATTGAACTGACGCCCCAGACCAGGGCGCTAGTTGACAAGTAACGCCCCTGTCCAGGGCGCGTTTTTGTAAAAATTCCAGAATATTGATTTTCTGCAAAATAGAAATATTGAAGGGAGGGCTAATGTATACATCCTCAAATTGTGAATAAACGCCCCTGAGTAAGGCGTTAATTGGATAATTAATGACTTAGCTTAAGTCGCTATTTTCTGTATTACTGTTTTACACTGATTACTGTCACCGAAGGGTTTTATATATATATATATATATATATATATATGTAATCGGCACTATATTCCGTTCCGTGAGTATAGTCCCACGTTTCATGATGATTTATCGTTTACCCACTAATTCTCATTGACATACAAGCTCTCCATTGGACATTCCGTTCCTTTGGACTAGCGAGTTAGTCATAGAGACCTCCATAAGACTCCTCGAGCCTTGGATTCCCTCAAGGCCGACTGAGCTGGTTGTACCATAAAAACCCATTACACTATTTTGCCATGTCACTCTATAGAAACATGGTATACCGGCCCTCATGTTATGCAAAGTGTGTATCATGAGAATTTTCTTAAATGGGATGAGGTTATCATGCCCTTTGATGCTGTTCTTGTAAACCCCAATTCTATATTCAACGTGATGTTCTTGTGGACCTCAATTCTATATTAAGAATGAGGACGTCTTGCCATTGATGTGCTGTTCATGTGGACCTCAATTCTATATAAAGAATGTCCATACTTATTGATCTTGGTACCCAAGTTAGGGAACCAATTCCACCTAGTTTTATCAATAATCGTGATTGTACCGTTATTATCGTCATTCTATGTCAAGTGTCATATTTTTGGACTCTATTCTTTCAAAGTCTAACCTACGTATCTATAAGCTTTATCCTTGAAATTCCATATTGACTATATACAAAAGTGGATGTTAAAATACATGATTAATGCCTGCGCATATAGGGCCCGATCTGGTCCTGGGAGGAGCACCCGAAAGTACTTGTGCCCATAGGAGTTGATTGATCACGGTATTGGCATTATACCGAAGTGCATGACTAGCTTGATTGAACATTCCACAAATCTTGTACTTGTACTTGACTTGATATTACATGACTTGCGTGGCCCGAGAAAGGGTAATTGCATACTTGCTTGACTTGAAACAAAATAGCCAAATTCCAACATAACATGATAAGTTTACTTGCTTGAATATCTTGATATCTTTTGATATAAGTTCTTGAAAGTTCATGACTAGTTCTTCTTGCCATCTTATTGTTATACACTCTCTCTATCTTGTCGTTTTATGCGAGCATGCATAGCTATAGTGCATTCATGAAAGATGTAATTACTTAAACCCATTGCTAGTTCTTGAGATATAATTTCCTACAGAGCGTTCGCTCACTCAGTGTTTCCCTACGTTTCAGGTAAGTCCGACGATGAGGGAGCTCAATCTGAAGGGGATAGTCAAGAGTGAAAGAGTTAGAGCTACTCAAGCATCAATTTAGTCCTGTCTTTTCTCTATTTTTGTTGAGTCAAGCATTGTATTTTATTTTATTGAGTCTAGTATTTGCAAGGGTTTGTAATAGATATATTCTTATTAAAGGAATTAATGGATTGGGTTATCTTTATATTTGCGCACTCTGTCTTTGTGTCGAATACACTACTACTCTGATTGACATAATTGATATAAACTCGTCACGCGTCTCCGGGTATCTTCCGCTCTCGGGACGTGACATGTTTGAAGGGCTAATTTGGGAGTGTTTTCTTGTGTTTTACGTTCTTTGGCAGGTTTACAGAGTTCATTAGACGAGGCCCAAGCTTTCTGGCCGGCTGGAAGGTTTGGAGTTCAAAGAATCCACAGGCTATTTCTGCAGGTTCTCTGACGGTCTTGGTCAGGCGCGTCAGGCTTCTCTAACGGTTCATCAGGCGACCATCACACTCCTGTGACGCACAGGTTCTGGACCGTTACATTCCAAGCTGATCTGCAAACTTTACTGGTTTCTCTCTCCCGTGGGCGGGTGTGTCATCCTCCTATTTCTAAGGTATTGATCAGGTTTTTTGACTTGTTTTATTACCTTAGTGGCGATCACGTTCTTTCCTTAGTATTGGGCATTGATTTCTCTCTCATATCTCATATTTCCTTTACTTGTTCCACCCACGCGGTGTGTTTATTTATTCCTTGCTCCGCACTCCGGCGTGTGTTTTTCTTTGCCTTCTTTAGCTTAGTTTGATTGAGATAGCATTGCCCATGCTAGAGCTTGTTCTGATTGCCTAGGTTCCTGGTTCACATGTCCATAGGTTGATTGAGATCATTGATTTTTGCTTATCATCTTTATCACTCATCACAACCACAAAAGAAGGAAGCCAACAAATCAACAATGACGTGCTGTGCAAACTCTTCGGCTGACTTGGACAGTCTAGAGTCGAGGGGAAGGTTGGGTAGGGTGGACCCAGGGGCAAGCTCAATAGCGTGTTGTACATCACGCATGGGAGGGAGTTGAGAAGTCAAGTCCTCGGGGACGATGCCTTGGAAGTCCGGCAGCATGGCGGGGTCTTCAGTTGGGACTGAGACTCGAGACTCCTCAGGTGTGATGGTGACGTCAACAGTCAAAATAGAGGCACCCTCAGCAACCTCTATGTCTAGCTCACCGACATTCATGGAGTCAAGGCACCTAACTAGGTCATGACTAACCTTAGGGGCCTCAGAAACGGGTGTGATAGATGTAGGAGAAGAGGGAAGGGGAGGTTTCCCTTCAGTGGGAGTTTGGGGATTCTCCTGAATTTTGGGAGTTCCGGTGGGGGTGGAGGTGGAACTCTTTCCTGGGGTCACCTTTGGGGGTACCGGGTACAACTGAATCTTCTTCCCGTTGTAGGAGAAGGAACACTGATTGGACCGACCAAAGGTAGCGAGGTCTACATCATAGATCCATGGTCGTCCTAAGATGACACTCCCAGCCTTCATAGGCATTACGTCACATAAGATCTGTCTTTGGTAGGACTGGAATTAGATGGGAATGACACATGTGGTGGTGACTGGGATAGAAGTGTCATCGACCCAAGCCACGTTGTATGGCTTTGGATGAGGATGCGCAGGTTGACCTAAACGGGAGACAAAGTCTAAAGAGACTACATTGATACAGCTCTCGTTGTCAAGGATTACCTTGCAGGGATGATATTTCACCATGATGTAGGTTTGGAAGATGGAGGTTCGACGCCAATTGTCCTCCTGGGGTGTTGAGATACAGCGAACTACACCCAATCTTTTCTAGCTAGAACTCTCGGCAATGTCTCCTACCTGCATGTACTCGAGATGCGTGCCATCAAATATTGCATCTATTTCCTCAAACTAGGTAATGAGGTCAGGATCGGCCATATATCTTTCCTGTTCCATGCGTTCTAGACGGCCTGATGAATTCCTAGACCAATGTGGTATGCACGAGCTTGGACCTAGGTGATGCAATCCTGAGACCGAAAATTAGCAAGTTGTGGACCCAGCTGATATACAAAGGGTCAATTTGAAGGGATCGGTCAGGGAAAAGTTGCTCGCCCGTAGGCGAAGTAGTCGTGGAATTACCTCCTGACAATTAGGGTGCCCTAATGCGGCAGTCTAGGGCCTAAATGATAGGCTCAAGCAAGCTCTCGCTTTCTGTCCACAGCGATGCACTTAGAAGACTGGTTGCATGGATCGGGCTCTCTCTTCATCGCACGGCAATCAAAAAGATACTAAATGAGTAAGTGAGGGGAGCACGTACCTAGCTAGATTGAGAAGTCAAGCTCCGACTGGAGACGTTGGCGAGCGGGGACGTGCGTGCCCGCATGACGTCGAAGAAGCTTCACCGGTTACAAAGAATTCTCTCCTCGTAGGGAGGTCGCAATTATTACAAAACCACGTGACTTAAAATTTTCCCACGCAGGAGAACAAATCAAAAAAATTTCTCCACGCAGGGAGACTCTGTGGACACTTTCACTTCAAGATTTTCGGACCCTCTGTCGATGACGAGGTGATCCGGGTGCTACTCAGTTCACCGAAGTGGGGGCGAATGCCATAATTAATAAGTTACAAAGATATAAATATTATATATATATTTAACTCTCTTTTTTTTCAGCTTCCAAAAACTCCTTTCTTTCAAATCTTCTTTTTTTTTGACTTTTTTTTCAAATTCTTTTTTTAAACACTACCTACTTTTTTGACTTTCTCATAACCTTTTCATTTTTCAACACTTCACCCACTTTTTTTTTCAAACTACTTTTTCTCCCTTTTCAAACTTCATTTTTTTTATTCAAACTTTCCTGCCTTTTTTTTTTGCTGCGCACTTCACGCAGCCGCAAGGTGGTCTACGTGGGTGGGCGCACGGGGACGAGGAGGCACGGGTGCACCTGGACGCGTCTGGGCACGGGCGGGCGAGCGTGGGCGCTGGGGCGCGCTGGTCGGTGTGGGCCCGTGGGCAGGGGCGGCGGCAGCCGCAGATCGGGCGCGCGCACGAGTCAGGGCAGGCGCGGGTGCGAGGCGGCCGGGAACATGGCGACGAACACGGGGGGGCCACGCGGCGGGTGCGGACGGGCGAGCGCCCCGAGGCGGGCGGGGGCACCGAGGGGCGAGGGTGCCGAGGCACGGGGGCGGGTGCCCGAGGCGGGCGGGGGCGTCGAGGCGCGGGATCGCCGAGGCGGGTGGTCGGGGGGCGCCGAGAGGGCGCGGGCCACTTGGCGCAGACGCAGGCACAGGAGCGGGCGCGGTCGCGGGCGTGGGCGGGCGCGGTCGCGGGCAGGGGCGTGGGCCTGGGTGCGGCTGGGGCGCGGGCCGTGGGCGCGGGGGCGGAGTGGCGCGGGGTGGCACGGGGTGGCCGCAGACGGCGACGGCAGCGGGGCCGGCAGAGCCGGACGCGGCGGCGGGGCCCGACCGTTGCGGCCACCCTTTCCTTTTGAAACGGGCACGGGCGACGAGGCTCGTGCCACGAACACTCTCTCCTACTGTGTTTTTTTTTTATGCTACTGTGCGCTGAACAGAAAGAGAGAGGGAGAAAGAGGAATAGGGAGAGAGAGCGTGGGAGAGAGAGAACAGATAGGGAAAGAGAGAGAGAGAGAGAAATAGAAAGAGAGAAATGGAGTGAGAGAAAGAACGCAGTAGGGAAATTTTTTTTTCTTTTGCTTAAAATTTTTTTTCCTATATTTTTTTCTCTCAATCACAGATCTTTCTGCTACTCTTCTCTTTTTTTGTTTCTCTTTTTTTTCACTTCTATCAACTTAGAGAGAGAAAGAGAGATGACGTCGGGGACGTCGGGTCGTCAGAGACGCCGTTGTTGGGCTCTGATACCAAATCTGACGTGGGACGGTGTCGGGGGCAGGATCGACGGCACTCCGATATCATGAACAGGACAGATAACTTGCTACCTCGCGCAGCTCGGCCTCACGCCGGACGGTCTCACACCGGGCGACACTCAAATCTCACAAGGAGAAAGGAGGGAAGGAAACACACAAGAGGGAAATGCCTCTCACGTAATGTAACTTCTTTCAATTTCATCATATCAAAACATACACCCTTAGCCTTCCTTATATAGGAGGAGGCTATAACAATTACACCCATAAACTTTTACAAGTAGCATATATGTCCTTTGCCTAATAAAACACACTCAACCTAACTTTTGACTTGGGGGGTTTTAACCAAATAAAATACACAAAACACACATGTTTATTGACTATGACTTAGCCTAATAAGACGAAAGTAAAAATACATGTACTAATATATGTATTTTACACACAATACAAATATATGTACAATACAAATACACACAAATAAATATTATGCTCAGGACGCCGAGTCTTCAAACGAGTCTCCGAGCCATAAGCTCGGTGCAGTGGCGGTGCGGCGTCGGCTCCGAGCATTGGGCCCGGTAGTGGGCCCGGTGTCCCCACCAGGTTGCTGGCAGAGGGATCAGAGATGACAAGCGACTCCCGAGTGGGTCACTTAGCCGAATAGTGGCCTACCCCACCACACCTATAGCAAGTTCCTAGTGTCCCGAAGCCCTGGGATGTTCCACCAACCATCGGCCCCTTACCCTTATCCATGGGACGGACTGGGGGTGTAGGAAGTAGGGGTGGTCGAGTCGACATGGCGGGTTGGGCAGGTCTAGGGGCAGGGAAGGGTGCCTGCTGGCGAAGGGGAGGATCCCTCGGAGGGGGGGGGCGCCTAGGAGCAGCAAGGTCCTGGCGAGGAGGTTCCTCGGGGCGGGCCACGGGCCACCGAGTGTAGGAACCAGGCGTGGTCCTAGGGTTAGACACACATGGATACGGGACTCCCTTGCGCAGAGTAGGAGCAAACTCCGCCTCAAATTGCTCCAACTCGAGGGCAACCTGGTACGCATCCTTTAACTTGTCCACCTTGCGGCGGAAAAGCTCATACTGTAGGTGTGATCGCAGACCACGCCGAAAACGGGAAATAGTCAGGGAGCTTTTCTCCGTTGCGTCACATCGCAAAAAGTATTCATCGAACTCGGTGATGTAATCGGAGACGGACCGATCTCCTTGGGTGAGACTCTACCATCTCTCTATGAGACACTGGCGGTAGGAGGTAGGGAGGTACTTCTTCCTAAGTTCGGACCTCATCTCATCCCATGTCTCTACCTTGGGCTCCTGACGGTGAAACATCAGGTTCTCCATGTTCCTCCAATACGTTTGTGCCTGCCCTAGCAGTTTCATTTTGGCAAACTTGACTTTTCGGTGGTCCGTCATCTCAAACCACTTGAAATACAAGTCCATGTCGGCCTCCCAATCGAGATAGACTTTCTGGTTTAAGGACCCGTCGAAAGTGGGAGGGTCTACTCACACCGTCCTGGGGACCCGCTCGTCCTCATCATCCCTCTGTGGTCGGTGACCACGGCGGCGTCGGCCATTTCCCCCATAATCATTTTCAGACTCGTAGTCCTCAACATAGGAGGCACGTGGCTGTCACTCCTCAGCCCTAAGTGGGGCGGGCTGGACACCAGGCACCTGAGGGGGCGCCTGAGGGGCCGAGACAGCTCCGGGGAGCTCCTGGCGGGGGACTCTCTCCACATTCTCCATCCTTCCAACCATACCTTGTATAGCTCGGTCGGAGACCTCGGCACGGCCCTCCATGCTTTTGAGATGGCACTCCAAGCGGTCGGTGTTCTCCCTACTAATTTGTTCGAACCTATCCTTGCGCTCCATGAGTAGAGCGACCACGTCATCCAGAGTTTGGCCTCCCGGGTTGGCACCTCGGGGTTCACCTACAGTGTTAGGGCGATGGTATTGGGCACCTCCATGGATTGGCATACAATGGGAGAGGACCTAGAGGGAACTAAGGGGAGTGACTCACTACGACCTATATAGACGGATTAATGCAAAAGACGGATGACCTAGACTCCAATATCCGGTACGAGGCGGAGTTTTGATCCGAAGACCGCACTCACGCAAGTGAGTCCCTTTCCCAATAGGCGTGGCCTACCGTTCCGGGAACACCTTTGGATATACCAGATGAAATGGAGCACCTTGGACCGACTACCCTAGACTCAAACCAGCTCTCATACCAATTTGATGCGGGACGACTACGAGACTCGACTCGGACTGGTTGTGACCATGGACTCTATAGGACAACACGACTAATAAGACGACGTGACCAGCAACAACACTACAACGTGGCACCGAACGAGCTCCAGAAGAGGCGATCGATCATGCCCCAAACAAGAAGCGCTAAACCCACGGTCGTCACCAACGAGGGAAATGTGACGATCTGCACAGTGGGAAACTTGCTTTGAGTCTCGGGTGGTCAGTTTACTCTCGTGCTCGGAACAGGTCACGGGACGGGTCTCGCACTCACAACTCACAGCGGTGATTAATTTATCTAACTAGGAAATAAACTAACGCACATGCAGCGGCATTCTATAATGGATACTAGCTAAGCAAATACGACAAAAAGGGGGAGATGAGTGTACCTCCATGCTTGGGGCGTGGGGAAGACGTCCCGGCCAAGTCCTTTACTCCCGGTACAATGGTAAAAATTAGTTACAGCATGAAAATTATGGCCCACTCCACATATGGAGGTAAAGGCCACAACAACGATCCGGGATGCCGTTCCTGGGTTGATGGGTAGCAAGGTGGCGGGTTCCAGGCGACGGCAGACAGTGGCTCTGGTTCTACAGTTTTCTGGCCAGTAGGACTGGGAACACGAGCGTCCAATGGGACGTCGGCCTCCTGGGATCTTCTGAAGGCGACGGTTCACCGGGATGCTGAGGGTCCCTAGTTCACCGGGATGCTGAGGGTCCCTGGTTCACCGGGATGCTGGCGGAGGGTCCCTGGTCGACCCCCAGGAGCGGCGGTCGCTGAAGTTTCCCCGGCATATTTCTTTCTGATTTATCCGGTGATGTGACACCACCTTGGGTGGTAATCACAAAGCCAATACACCTTGGACCTATGACTCGCAAGCAAGCAACTTTTGATGATGAAACTACTCGGGCGAGCTCACTCGCTTAGCGGACACTATTGCCCGTGGGCAAATTGGCAATGGTGGGGAGGGTCCAATGTGGGACCTTGATATTCCAAGGCTAGGCTTTGCTTTGGTTGACCCCCTAAGGGGTTGGGATACCAAATTTTGTGGGCGGCCAACATGCCAAAGGCATGGGTTGTAGGGTCGCTCTTCACCTCACTCCGCGGTGGCCACTCAATTGGAGGGAAATTTGGATCACGCACTCACTTACCGTCCGACGGAGCTAAAGACAATACTAAATAAGCATGAATAAACCAGCGAGGGATGTGTCCCGGAGCTCACCAGATCGGTGTGAGAACACCGATCCCGGCCGATAGACGAGGGCGAGCGGGGAGACGTGGATACGCACCCGCACGCCGCGCCGATGCCGCTTGACCCTGTTTAAGTGATTACAACACTACGCCTCTCGCAGGAGGGGGATCTTGGGGTGGGGGTTAACTATGAATACATCCAAAACTACCTCCACACAGGGAGGGCCTTCAGCCGGCCAAGCAAAAAGAGGAAAAATCGGGCTAGAAATAAAGAATGGTGGCCGATGTCGATTCTGTCCACTCTCTGCGATTCAGGACAGGCAGTTGGTTCTCTGGACGCTGCAGCCACTCCAGAATTTTGCCGATGACGAAACCACTTGGAGATTGCTCGTAGTTGGACGGGATGACGCCTAAATTTTGGTAATTTCATCGGGCACCGGCGCTGGTCAGAGTAGGATCTTGAACAGGGGAACAGGTTGATAGTTCTGACTGCTTCAGGAACTCAACAGCAGGAAGCAGAGGATGCCACGACCGCTCCTGAACTCAGAATGAGGCCCCGCCAGAGTCGACGGAACCGTATGTGAGTCCTCTTCGTAACAAGGTTGACGGGGATGCCGTTCGTTGTCGGAGCAGACCGGTAGGCTCGGAACACTGAGAAGGGGTTGGTGCAGACTGAGTGGAGGCAGAACCGCGTACCCGGGGAATAAAAATGATAACTCTCAGATCCGGTCGCCAAACTGGGCTCTGCTTCTTGGGGATGATAGAAGACTTGTAGTAGAAGATTTTTTTAGCAGAACTCTTGATCAGATTCCCAACAGGTTCATCGTAGTCGAGCTTCCACTCTGGCTCTGGTCTCCTGCCAGGGAGGCTTTGTGCAGTCGAGGAAGAAAGGGCCTCCCGATCAGCACGGTGCTCGGATGAGGACGAAACCACCTCGCTTAGAAAGCTCTCTGGATGACCTTTCCATAGATATATGGTACACCTCTTGAAGCCTCACTATGATGCCGTGGAACTCTCTTCAATCTGTGGGTGGTCTGCTACTTGCGAATAGGGCCTGGTAGGGAGTGGAGGTAAGAGAGGGGAGAATGGGGAAGGAGGGCTGATGGCTGGCTGGCGGGTGATGGGGAGGGGAGGGGAGCAGTTAGAAAGGGGAGGGAAATTCAAATTTGGCCTAGGGTTTGAGCCCCTTCAGCCTTAGAGAGATGGAAGGGTGCTTAGGAAAGGGTAGTGGGTGGTTGGAGGTTGGAGGGTGGCTTAGAGATTGGTGGGTTCTATCTTGGGGGTTGGGGGGACTTGAATGAGGGTATGGGGAAGGGGGGAATATTAATGAAGAGTGAATGGGAGGAGAGAGAAGAAATTTCAAAATTTGGGGGTAGGGAAGAGAGAGAGACAGGGGGGACCCCTTAGAGAGAGAGAGAGTGAGAGAGAGAGGGGAATCCACCCCTTAGAGAGAGAGGGAGAGAGAGAGGGAGAATCCACTTCAATTGCACTAGAACACTCAATGTTTTAATTGACTAAAAGATTACATATGAGGGAGTGGGGTGGCCTATTTATAGGCACTCATATTTTCCTAGGACTAAAATGACCCTGACTAAACAACTAAGGACCAAAGTAGTCCAAGGGAGGGTGCCCCTGGGCCAAGCTCACTAGTTGGGCCCAAATGACTATCAAACTGACCCATTAACCTATTAACTGACTCAAATAAAGAAAGATTACACATCTATGACTCAAATAAGATAAAAATTACATGCTACTGCTCAAAATTAAGTGATGGAGATGATGATGCATCGATGGCGAGCAACCGAAGTCTCGAAAAAAGATGGAGTGACTGGGGATGTCCCCATCATACCCCCGGGGTGGGGAGAACTCGACCCCGTCGAGTGTGGGTCCACCGGGGTAGCAGCACACCAAAGCGGATTCGGGTGCAGAACGTCTTCCCAACTCAACCCTGTATTCGTAGCCGAGGGATGGCTCTTCCACTTCTCAGGATAGCGCGGGCACACCCTCTTCCTGGCGATGGTACCTTGCTTATGTAGTATTGTCTCCATGTGCTCATGTCGGGCTCTCGGGCTGATATGTGGAGACTCTCCGGTGGTGTCACTCACAAAGGTAAGTGTAGGCTCAAGATGCTTACTAGGTTCCACCGCGGGGCCCTTATAGGGCGCTGGATTTGTCACACAAAAAGTCGGGTGTGTCCCAGAATCCTTTGGAAAGTTCAGACCAAAAGCATGTTTGCCAATGCCACTTAGAATTCGAGAAGGTCCAAGTCCTTGTGCCCTCGGTTTGGAGTTAGCCCTAGGGTAGAGCCACTTCAATGTCACCATTACCAAGTTGCCTACTTGGAATCCTAAGTGCCACTTACAAGCTATTGCCCACTTTTTGTGATCCTCACCGCTCGTTGCTAGATGCTTGCGAGAATGCATATGCCATGCACTATGATACGATGTTGGTGTGAAAAGTATGGTGTGCAAAGGTGGACCGGGGCAGCCAAATGTAGACCAATCACACTTCGTGCCATGAAGACTGTGACAGACTTAGAAGGGCCAGGACATCCATAGATGAACCTCTTATGCATGGGTGTGACAAATGTCGGGGGACCAGGACATCCATGTATGCTCCTCTCATGCTTAAGACTCATGTTGAATGAAGGTGGGCCAATACATCCGAATACGGTCCACTTATGCTTCCTACTTGACATGTGGGTGATATGAATGAATGTATCCGACTTATGAATCATGCCAAATGGTGTGGTAAGCCTAGACACATACATGTTTATCCCAAAGGTGACTTCCATGTGCATAGATGTGGGATGACTTTTGAACTTCCATGTGAATGGGTCGAATGGATCATGGAAGGTGGTTATGGGGTGGGGCATTTCATCAATCCCGAGGTGTTTGTTGCCTAAGGTCAAGGCTCTCATGGTGAAACCCGATTCTAGGAAGGAAGGGAGGAGTTTGGGTCAACATGGGTGATATGGGTAGGGTGAGGTGGGTGATGAATAAGGTGGGTGGGTTACATGGAGATCTAGGTTCCTATAGGAAAGGGTCGAAGGGATCATGGTAAGGGTCACCTAGATAGGGGTACTCCATGTCCTCAAGATCCTCAAATGGTGAGTCATTCTCCTCCAAAATAATTGGGCCAAGGTTGCTAATGGGTTGGCCAATCAAAGCACTCGGGATCTCAATGGTTGGGGAGTAGACTAGGATGGGTTCCTCCTCTATGGGAAGAAAGTGTATGATCTCACTCGTAAATTGGCCATTAGTGTAGATGAAGTGATGGAGCCAACGGCGGGGTAAGCTAGGCTAATGGTGCTAGGCTCCGACGGCCTCATGGCTAGCATATCGGTCAAGTGGACTTGCCAATGTAGGTAGTCCACTAAGTCTCCCAAATCTTCCACACAATAGGAGGTTTGATAAGTGATATGAGGCTGAGTGGGAATGATTTGGGATTGATGTCCCATGGGTAGGTGGCATGGTTGTAAACTAGGAATGGTGAAGCCTCGCTTGAGCCATTGGAGTATGGACTCATCTATGGTGACGGTGTCATGGGGAAGGGTGTGTAGCTCTTGAGGAGCCAGGCTAGGAGAGGTGGGTGAGTTGTATGGCTCTTGGATTTCCTCTATTTTGGGAGGTGGATCCGGATTGGTATCCCTCTCCACTTGGGTGGGTGTGTGGGTTGCAACTCCTAAGGACAATGGGGTAGGAAGGTCTATGATGGGTGGGTTGGTGATAGTCGATGCATGGCGCACCCGAGGAGGTGAGCAAGGTCGGACGTGGGTTGGAATTGGGAGTGGAAGTAGTGGAGGCCTAAATTGGGGTAGGATTGGGGTGGGAAGTGGAAGGTGGGTTGGGTGAGGAGATTTGGGTGGATTGATTTTGGGAGATGTGTCCCTTTTTGGGGACGATGGTGAGGTTGCGGTGGTGGCCAAGGGGCTTGTGGGGTGTGGGTTTGATGAGGGAATTTGGGTTTGGGGGTGGTGGCCATTATGGGCCTAGGTGGAGGGGTGGACATGGGGTCCAATTGGGTATGTGGACATATGGTTGTGGTGAGGACTTGGATGTAAGATGTAGATGTTGTGGTTGGAGTAGGAGAGGTGGGAAATGGTGGGGAATGCGTGATTAGGGTCTTGGGTTGGCCAAGGGGAAATGAAGGAGTTGAAATGCTCTTTGGACTTTGGTGTTCGGAATGGGAGGGGAAAATATATCTAGCCCTAAGTTTTTCCTTCATGTCCCCCCATGTTGTGAGGGGAGCTTCCCTTCTAATTATCCTTAAGCCTTCAATTTTCAACCAATGAGTTTGGGCCCTTTTGGTTAGTTGCATTGTGGCACATCGAACCTTCCTATCCTCGGACATGAGATTCCTCTCAAAGTAATGATCCATAGATGCCTCCCAATCTAAATAGTCATTAAGATGAGTTCCATCAAAAGTGGGAGGTGGGGGACATGTCCTTCTATCGTCCGACCTTGGGGCGGACCCATTTTCTCCAAGTTGGTTGAGTCGACCCGATATGTTATCAAGCCGCTCATTGGCATGGGTCAAGGCCTTCATGAGGTAGTTGACATGGCCAGGGAGGTTATGTGTGTTGGTGGTAGGCATCCCTTGGTGGTTTGGACTTATGGAGAGGGCCGATTGGTAAGGTCGGTATGAGGTGGCCATACTAGTGGACAAGAGTGATGCACTGGAAGACTCTAAATGCATATGTGTGTCCTAGGACCAACTTGATAGAGACAAGTTGTGAACTTTCTCTGATACCACTTGATGTGACACCACCTTGGGTGGTAATCACAAGGCCAATACACCTTGGACCTATGACTCGCAAGCAAGCAACTTTTGATGATGAAACTACTCGGGCGAGCTCACTCGCTTAGCGGACACTATTGCCCGTGGGCAAATTCACAATGGTGGGGAGGGTCCAAAGTGGGACCTTGATATTCCGAGGCTAGGCTTCGCTTTGGTTGACCCCCTAAGGGGCTGGGATACCCAATATTGTGGGCGGCCAGCATGCCAAAGGCATGGGTTGTAGGGTCGCTCTTCACCTCACTCCGCGGTGGCCACTCAATTGGAGGGAAATTTGGATCAAGCACTCACTTACCGTCCGACGGAGCTAAAGACAATACTAAATAAGCATGAATAAACCAGCGAGGGATGTGTCCCGGAGCTCACCTAATCGGTGTGAGAACACCGATCCCGGCCGATAGACGAGGGCAAGCGGGGAGGCGTGGATATGCACCCGCACGCCGCGCCGATGCCGCTTCACCCTGTTTAAGTGATTACAACACTACGCCTCTCGCAGGAGGGGGATCTTGGGGTGGGGGTTAACTATGAATACATCCAAAACTACCTCCACACAGGGAGGGGCCTTCAGCCGGCCAAGCAAAAAGAGGAAAAATCGGGCTAGAAATAAAGAATGGTGGCCGATGTCGATTCTGTCCACTCTCTGCGATTCTGGACAGGCAGTTGGTTCTCTGGACGCTGCAGCCACTCCAGAATTTTGCCGATGACGAAACCACTTGGAGATTGCTCGTAGTTGGACGGGATGACGCCTAAATTTTGGTAATTTCATCGGGCACCGGCGCTGGTCGGAGTAGGATCTTGAACAGGGGAACAGGTTGATAGTTCTGACTGCTTCAGGAACTCAACAGCAGGAAGCAGAGGATGCCACGACCGGTCCTGAACTCAGAATGAGGCCCCGCTAGAGTCGACGGAACCGTATGTGAGTCCTCTTCGTAACAAGCTTGACAGGGATGCCGTTCGTTGTCGGAGCAGACCGGTAGGCTCGGAACACTGAGAAGGGGTTGGTGCAGACTGAGTGGAGGCAGAACCACGCACCCGGGGAATAAAAATGATAACTCTCAGGTCCGATCGCCAAACTGGGCTCTGCTTCTTGGGGATGATAGAAGACTTGTAGTAGAAGATTTTTTTAGAATAACTCTTCATCAGATTCCCAACAGGTTCGTCGTACTCGAGCTTCCACTCCGGCTCTGGTCTCCTGCCAGGGAGGCTTTGCGTAGTCGAGGAAGAAAGGGCCTCCCGATCAGCACGGTGCTCGGATGAGGACGAAACCACCTCGGTTGGAAAGCTCTCTGGACGACCTTTCCACAGATATATGGTACACCTCCTGAAGCCTCACTATGACGTCGTGGAACTCTCTGCAATCTGCGGGTGGTCTGCTGCTTGCGAACCAGAATAGGGCCTGGTAGGGAGTGGAGGTAAGAGAGGGGAGAATGGGGAAGGAGGGCTGATGGCTGGCTGTGGGTGCGACCCAGGTGGTGGGGGGTGATGGGGAGGGGAGGAGAGCAGTTAGAAAGGGAAGGGAAATTCAAATTTGGCCTAGGGTTTGAGCCCCTTCAGCCTTGGGGAGATGGAAGGGTGCTTACGAAAGGGTAGTGGGTGGTTGGGGGTTGGAGGGTGGCTTAGATGTAATGTCCCGGATCTTTCGGATCCTTCGTTATGGGTCTCGGATCTGGTTTGTCGGAGTGTCTGACCCTGTTGTGTCCGAAATTTCATTTCGAACATCTTTCGTGTTCGGATCGGCGCGATCCGGAGTCGTTTCGGAGGCCCGGAGTGTGTCCGTCGCTTTTCCGTGCGCGTTTTCCGATTTCCGCGTACGGGTTTCGGCGAATCCTTCGGAACCCTGTAGCGGGTGAACCGGGTCGTTCACCAGCCCGCGAGTGGTACCGTTGCGATCAGCGCGTTGAGACGGTCGAGGAGGTGTATTTTTCTATTTTTCGGTATTTTTGGTATTTTTCAGATTTTCTATATATATCAATTCTTTTTCTTTTTCTTTTACCTTTTTCTTTTCTTCTTGTCCCTCCTTCCTTCAACCGTGAGAGCTCCCCCTTCCCCCGCGGCCGATCTTCTTCTCCCCGGGCGACCGAGACGCGGCCCCTCTCACTCCGGCAACGGCGTGGCAGCGGCGGCAAGGCGGTCCCGGTGGCGTGCTTTTCGCGGCGGGAGGCGGGGCGTTCGTGGGAGTAAAAGCTTCATCTTTGATTTCGGCGGTGGTTCGGTGGATTTCGAGCTTCCTTGAGGTAGGGGGACGAATCCTTACCCTCTTTCTAGCATTCCCCGTGATTTCTAGGCCGTGGAGAGGCCGAGAGGGGCTAGATTCATGCCGGGAGGGTTATTTCCATGTTCGGGGTTTGAGCGCCGGATCCGTCGATTCGTGGGGTTTTTAATCGATTTGGGGGTCCTAGATGCATGCTAGGGTGTTGTGGGGTGATTCCCCATTGTTTTCCCTTCACCAGGAGTGGTGAATGGGCGTGGATCTACGTTTTTGGGAGTGTTTCGTGAAACCGGGCTCGGCCCGTTGTCGCGCTATAGTCCAGTGGCGCGTTCTTGATGAACGCGCCATGTCGTCCGAGCGTGTCCGTCTGAGAAGACGAACAGTAAGGCGGTGGGGAACGCGCCTGGTTCAGGTAGCGCGATGTCCAGGTCGCGCTACCCAAAACTAGCGCGTTCAGGTGTGAACGCGCTGGCTTTGGGCAGCGCGACATGGAAGATCGCGCTAGCCTTAGCTAGCGCGTTCTTCGGTGTCGCGCTAGGGATACCTAGCGCGACCATCCCCTCCCCCGAACCGTGTTTTTGCGGGTAGCGTGACCTCCGGTTGGGCGAGTTGTGGACCCGGTTGTGGCGTGTGGCCCTAGGGATGCCGTGGGCACCCAGTGAGAGCCACAGGGGCGCCCGGGGTTCCCCGAAGAGTCAGTTGCCTCGATAAGGGTGCCGCGTGACTTGAGGGACGGTTGGACCTCATGCATGTCCCCGGCATCTATGCCTATCGTATGATCATCGTGAGTCTGTATTAGTGTTGGTCGGTGGTTTCTGTGGGTTAGTCCTTACTTCCAGTGACCTGTCCACTAGTCGTAGCTTTCTGCGCACGCGTGTGCGGACCCACCTGGGAGTGGTGGAGAGCGAGACCCAGTGTGACGCGGTTTTTAGGCTGGTTACCGTAGGGCCCCTTGCCTTTGCCACCAGAGTCCGGTGGGGGGGAAAACCAGCTAGAGGACCCGACCTAGAGCAGATGGTCTGTGTGTGCACACGTAGTTGGGGGCTTAGGGCACGCACTGACGAGTGCGACCCCAGCTAGTCCTTGTTGTGGTACTTGTTGCGTGTCTGAGTCTCACGCCCGGGGCGTTGTAGCTAGACACTTGTGACACGGTGTAAGACGTCAGGGGACGCATCCGGTCGTTCTTCTTGTGGATGGTGCTCCTGTTCACTGGCAGGCGTGGACTCGTGTTTTGTCGGACCGAGGTTTCGTACTACGGTACCGTTAGAGTAGGCGACTTTTCCGTTTATTTACTTAGCTTGTCGGTTCTACCGTACTCTCGGTTGGTAGGGTTGTCTTCTTCTTCCTCGTTTTTCGTGCGAGGTGGGGATTCGCGGGATCCCTGGCACTTGTGACGCGGTGTAAGACGTTAGGGGACGCATCCGGTCGTTCTTCTTGTGGATGGTGCTCCTGTTCACTGGCAGGCGTGGACTCGTGTTTTGTCGGACCGAGGTTTCGTACTACAGTACCGTTAGAGTAGGCGACTTTTCCGTTTATTTACTTAGCTTGTCGGTTCTACCGTACTCTCGGTTGGTAGGGTTGTCTTCTTCTTCCTCGCTTTTCGTGCGAGGTGGGGATTCGCGGGATCCCTACTGGGCCAATGAGATGAGGCTCACCCCTGCTCTTCAGGTGAGGCGGGGTCGACGGGAGGCGCGGCCGAGTTTCAGCGTGGTTCTTCTAGCCAGGGTTAGTTGCCAGTCTGCCAGAGCCGGGGGATGCCCCGCGTAGTTGTACTCCGGGGGATGCCCCGTGTTGTTGTACGCCGGGGGATGCCCCGTGTAGTTGTACTTTCTTTCCTGTTGACTGTACTTTCTTTGGACATGAGACACTGTGGACCTTGTAGCAGTTGAATTATTTATTATTGTGTGCATTTCCTTTTGATTATTGTGCTATCTCTGTGGACGTTGCAGCTTCTCTTATACCCCACACCACTCCTTTCTACCCTTCCGAGTCTTCGGGCTCGTGGGTTGGCGGGCCGAGATTCGAGACGCGCTGGTTCCTTTCCGGTACTCGGATCCTCGGGTCGTCACATTAGAGATTGGTGGGTTCTATCTTGGGGGTTGGGGGGACTTGAATGAGGGTATGGGGAAGGGGGGAATATTAATGAAGAGTGAATGGGAGGAGAGAGAAGAAATTTTAAAATTTGGGGGTAGGGAAGAGAGAGAGAGGGGGACCCCTTAGAGAGAGAGAGAGAGAGTGAGAGAGAGGGGAATCCACCCCTTAGAGAGAGAGAGGGAGAGAGAGAGATGGAGAATCCACTCCAATTGCACTAGAACACTCAATGTTTTGATTGACCAAAAGATTACATATGAGGGAGTGGGGTGGCCTATTTATAAGCACTCATATTTTTCTAGGACACAAATGACCCTGACTAAACAACTAATGACCAAAGTAGTCCAAGGGAGGGTGCCCCTGGGCCAAGCCCACTAGTTGGGCCCAAATGACTATCAAACTGACCCATTAACCTATTAACTGACTCAAATAAAGAAAGATTACACATCTATGACTCAAATAAGATGAAAATTACATGCTACTGCTCAAAATTAAGTGATGGAGATGATGATGCGTCGATGGCGAGCAACCGAAGTCTCGAAAAAAGATGGAGTGACTGGGGATGTCCCCATCATCCGGCAACCCCTTTTGCTGGTCTGGCTTAGAGCAGAAATGCGTGCCTCCACGAAATCGGCCGGTACACCAAGATTCGATGTCGGATCGAGACGCAATGGGTACCGTTGGAAAGAGGACTCAAAATCCTCAGACATATTGAAATTTCATATCCATCCAACGGCTAGATTGGAAATGAAAACGACTGCTAATTGACTGATCTCCCTGTCCTGAAACACAGAACATGCAGGGCAGAACATGAACTGCCTGTTCAAGGGCTTTGACCGAGGATCAAATGAACGAATTAGGACTTGGGAATGTTATGGTAGAACGAGGGGAGGGTGACGGTGATGCACATAGTTTTTTTGTAAATTTTTGATAACATTTGAGGGGTGAGAAAATTCGGCTCCCAAGATCTATCTCGCAAATCTGCACACAGGCAGACTTTGAGAGGGAAGAACATGTGGCTGGGAAAGGGGGCAAATGGCCTCAGATCGGCGTGAAAATTAAACTGGGATTGCGGTATGATGGGGGGAACCTACCCTCAAAATCTCATCGCGATCCAAAGGTTGTATCTCCTGTACCATCCCTTTCACCAAGCTATTGTCCTGTAACTCCGAATTTCAGGGCAGCAGATGGTGGCCGCCTTGTTGTGGCTCGGTGGTGCCACGAACGGCGGCGGCACGAACGGCAGCGGCGGCGGCGATGAACGATCACAGCAAGTATAGAAGAGGGGAAGAGGAAGAAATTTGAGAGAGATAGAGGATTTAGCCTCAGATCTGAAGAAGATTGGAGGAAGAAGGGGGAAGAACACCAAGAACAAGAGAGAGAGAGAGGGGTGGCGCCCAAATGTAATTTCACATTAATTCTTCATTCATTTCTTCCAAATACAACAAGAGACATTATATATTCAAACCCTATACCTAGCCAAATGACCTAGGTTACCCTTGGTCAAGGGGGTATAATGGGGATGGGAGATGAAACTAGCTTAAAATAATCTCCCATAAGAGACAAAAGAGGGGGCGCCCCTCCTTAATGTGAACATAAGGGGCTTGGTTAATTTAATCTCCCATGGACCAATTAATCCCCCCTTGGACCAAAATAAATCAAAATACAAATATGGGGTCAATTATTCTACCGTTGACTCAATATAAAAACCCAAGATAATACAAATCAAATACACATCAAATACATGCTAAATACGTATGAAATATGAATGCGTATAAAAATACGTACTGAAGTATCAAAGCTCCTGTGGCGACTCCAAACTGTCCCCCAGCCACAAAGAGGTCGGTGTCGACTGAGTTGTGCTGCAGGTCCGGTACCGACGGCTTGCTGAGTCGAGCCGTACTTGTGCTATGGTGTCCTCACCACATTGGCATTGGGAGTGTCCCGGACATCCCATGGGTTCTGTGACTGTGTTTCGGGAGTGTCCAGAGGTGCCGAATTATCTCGATTACCGTGCCCGTGGGTTTTTGGGATCCGGGTGACCCCATGTGTTTCGGGCTTCTATGTTCTCGCTAGATCGAGTCACCGTGTATCGGCATGAGTGCAGTGGGGCTTCCCCGCACATTGTGAATTCTTCCGGAAAGTAGTTTCTGAGCGGGCCGTGCGAAAGGCCTTAGACTGCGAGTCCAGTTACCCAGCCTGGGGTTGGAGGTTTCCCGCTTTTCCCTGAGATGGGGAATCGGCGTGGCGGCTTGTGAGCTGCTTTGGGAATCATGCTTCTGTGCTTTCCGTGTGGGCCATGTGTCTGGCCTTGGACTATGAGTCCAGTCACCCAGCCTGGGACTGGAGGTCCCTTGAGTTCCCTTTTGAGGGGATGGTATCGGCGACTCGTGAGCTATCTCGCTATTCGTGCTACCGTGATTTTAGACCTAGGGATTAGGCTAGATTAACGGTATTGTGCCATTGGATACAACGGTCGTGACTCTGAGTCTTGTGACTCAAGGACCGTTGGATTTAATGAGTCTAGAGGACTGTCCAGAGTCCAGTGGCTCGGCGCCACTTGGTTCCTCGTGACTTTCGCGCAGGGTGCAAGCGTGCTTCTCAGAGTTTCTCCTCGGAGAGTGGTCACATCAGTGACTCCCCACTAGTCGTAGCCTTCCGATACGCGAGTGGCCCCACCAGAGAGTGGTGGCAAGGCTACCCCAGTGAGACGGTTTTTAAGCTGGTTATCGTCGGGCCCCACGTCTTGCAGCCAGAGTCCGACTGAGGGGAAAACAGGTTAGAGGGCCAGACCTGGGATGCATGGTCTATGTGTGCACACGTGGTTGGGGGCAGTTGGACCCGCGCTGACGAGCGCGACCCCAGCTAGTTCTTGTTCTATGGTTACTTGTACGGTGTCCCCGTTCCACCAGGGTACGATGAGGGGGAGATTTAAGGCGCAGTCTAAGACGTCAAGGGGCGCATCCGGCCTTGCTTCTAGTGGGCAAGTACATGAGACGTGAGTCTTGTTTTCGGGTTCCGTTTCGCGTCTGCGGGACGTGGTTTTCTGAACCGTTCAGTGTTTCCGAGGTAGTGCCAGTGGCTTCACGGAGATTGCGTCTTGTTAGAGTTGTGTTCACGACGGCGTGGTCGTGACGTTACCTTGGACAGCATGGTCCAGGTTGGTCTTGTCTGGGAGGACAGGCCTTCACGGTGGAGCTACCGTGGGTTTTTGCCTCGGTAGGTGGTGTTAGTGTGGTCCGATTCCCGATGGTGAGATCGAGAGTTCCTTCTTCCCCGTTACCGATAGGAGTAGCTGTAGCGCTGTGGTATTATCGGCTGCCGTGGGTTGGTGAACGGGTTCCCTTCGCCGTAGTTGTTACTCCACCGCTGCTAGTGCTTCTTTCCTTTCCGCTACCGTCATTATTTCTGGTTGGGGTTCCGCGGGACCCCTACTGAGTCTCTGTTTGGAGACTCATCCCTACTTTTTAGGTGCGGCAGTTATTCCTTGAGGTTTGAGGGCGTTGCGTGGAGGTTCTTAGGTGCCAGCTCGCCGGGCCGAGTGTTCACTTGGCATGTGGTACGTTTTACTACTTTAGACTGTACTTTCTGTTGGACTAGACTCTGTTGTAGTTATTTATTTATTTCTGTTATTATATCTGTTGTCCTACTTTATTTCCTATCTCTTTGTACCTCCACACTTCTTTTAGCCCTTCCGAGCCCTCCCGGCTCGTGGGCGGCGGGCCATGATTCGAATAGTATCGGGTTCTTCCGATATCCAGATCTTGGGTCGTTACAATATGGGTGGTCATAGACCGATTGACTAAATCTGCACATTTTTACCGATCAAAAGTAGAGTCTATGGATATATTAGCAGCCTTATACATGAAGAAAATTGTCAAGCTACACGATGTCCTTGTCACTATTATTTTCGATCGAGACTCGTTTCACATCACAATTCTGGAAGGGTCTACAACATTCTTTGGGGTTCTGACTCAACTTTAACACTGTTTTTCACCAACAAACAGATGGTCAAACTTAAAGGACAAATCAGATGATAAAAGATATGCTCAAGGCATGTGCGATGGATTTTGGTGAGAGTTGGCACGATCATTTGCCTCTAGTTGAATTTGCCTACAATAATAGCTACGTAGCTAGTATTCAAATGGCACCATTCGAGGCCTTATATGGAAGAAGCTGTCGCTCACCTATCTGCTGGAGTGAAGTTAGGGAAAGACAACTTCCAGGCCCTGAAATCATCAGGGGTACAACCGAGAAAGTGAAGCTTATTCGAGAACGACTCGATATGGCTCAAGACAGACAAAAGTCATATGCTGATAATAGAAGGCGAGACCGAGAATTTCAAGTAGGAGATCATGTGTTTCTCAAGATTTCTCCGGGTCGAGGTATTCGCAGGTTTGGTATAAAAGGTAATCTCACTCCGAGATATATCAGCTCTTTTGAAATTCTTGAAAGGGTTGGTGAGGTCGCGTATCAGATCGCTTTGCCCTCTCAATTAGTTGAAGTCCAAGATGTATTTCATATCTCGATGCTTAAAAGGTATGTCTATGACCCATTCCATGTTATATGTCACGCCCCGAACCGATAGCAGCGGGAAGCGATGCTCGGAACGTGGCAAGAGACAAGTCACGATAATAAGAGCGGAAGATAAATAATCACAATAAAATACAAAGAGGCCAGACACACATTTTGAGAAAATACGAACTCTTATTAATTTAAAAAGATATATTTTGATACCACTTACAATAAAAGATTCAAAATAAATAACAAAAAGAAATAACTAGACTAGCTAGACTCAAGAAAATGAAAGAGCAGACTCCAACTCTAGGTTCCAGGTTCCACTCGATCACACTGATCCATTTCCCAATGCACGTACCGATACTCGCATAACCTGAAAAGGGATGGAAGTAGGGGTGAGCAAAAAGCTCAGTAGGAATTATACTCTATCATCAGGCATAGTTTAAGTGATTAACAAGTAAATTACATTTTTATATGCAATACTAAGAAAGAAATAAATGACGATTACGGTATAATGAAACAACGTAATAACAAGATCTTGCAAGGTCAAGAAATATACAATTGATAATGATTAACAAGGATAACAAATACAAGAATTTACAACAGGAGATATAACAATAGATAGTAGTAAGGAATTGGCCAACAAGCAAGTAATTTATACATCATTCCAAGTACGATCAAGTAACAAGTAACAAGAGCTTTTATGTCGTAGATGTAGATATATATTCCTTCCTTCCGCTCTCTCACCAATGGTCAAAGCGCATCAAATGTATGGAACAACGTGCGATGAGCAAACCACGAGAGTGAGGGAAAGAAAATAAGATATAGAGCAACGAAAAGGACCGTGATCGCCACCAAGATGTCGTACGTGATAGTAACGCCGTACCTTGGAAAGGAAGGGGAGACACTCGCCTTGCTGCAGCACCGGGAAGACGCGCGGTCGACGTAGAACCGCCTTAACAGACGCGCGGCCCTACGATAGACCGTTTGAGGCTGCTGCCGAACACGCGGGAGAAGAACTCCTGGAGGACGGACGGCTTTAATGGGACCGCCTAAAGATGAAGAGCGGCGCAGAGAGGGCCGCTCGTATCCTTGAACGGGCCTACAAGAACCGCGCTAGTCCGCCACGCCAAGAGTTACAAAAGGGCTCACCTCCACCCTCTCCAGCCGGCTAGAGGGGATGGGCCTCGTGCTGATGAAGTGCTGACCTGCGAAACAGTACGAAGACACAGAAGGAACGCCCAGATTAGAGCTAAATGACGTAGTACGCGTTCATGTGAGAAGAATGAAGCATAATCAAGTGGAAAGGGGGATACCTGGGGGGTTTTAAACCCCTAGGGTGACAAAAACGTAGGTGGGTGTATGCATGGGGAGAAAAACGAGGGAAACGCAGAGAGAGAACAATGCATGCAACAGATGATGAAGAAATCGGAAAATGACGCTATGACTCGACACACAGACTACTCCCTGAACCGGAGGCTCGTAAGGACGTAGAGAGCCTCTGTAACGACCCGAGAATCCGATTACCGGGAAGGCCCGATAACCCGAGACTCGCACCGCCACCCACGAGCCCGAAGATTCGGAAGGGTTAAAAGGATGGTGTGGAGACTATATAAATATCACAAGTAATTGCAGAAATTAAACAGTTATAACATTAAGTAGGAAATAAATTAACATTTTACATGGTCCACAAAAGAAATTAACAATAACAATAGTCCACGACTAGTACAGAGACAAGGAAGAAAAGTACAGCTACACGGGGCATACCCCGGCTCTGACCTCTGGCACTACCTCTGGGCACCCGCACCACGCTGCACCCCAGACGCGCTCCCCTGGGGTGGCGCCTCACCTGAAACACGGTGAAAACATGCAGGGAATGAGTCTCGGAACAAGACTTAGTAGGGATCACTCGAACCCTACCTTATAAAATGAGAAACCACTACACTAGCGGTAGAAGAGTACCTCGGAAAGGAAAGTCCTGTACTCTACAAGACAAAGGTCCCATGGCACGCAAACCGACACATGTGCCACGGTAAGAAGACCGAAGCTCTACGGCCAACCCGACAAAACCCGAAGGTCGAAAACACACGACTGACAGTCTGTCACTCCGTACTCGACAGGAGTACCACCTACTAGAAGCACAGCCGGTAGCGTCCCCTGACGTCTTACACCGCGCCGCAAGTGAACCGCCTGACGTGGTAGGTCCTACCCGAGGCGCAGACACCGTACAAGTAACCACGAACAAGTGACTAGCTGAGTCACGCCCGTCGACGTGCGTCCACTGTCCCCAACCACATGTGCACACACAGACCACGCGTCCTAGGTCTGGCCCTCTGACTGGTTTTCCCCTGGCACTGGACTCTGATTTGACGAGGGGCCCGACGGTAACCAGTCTAAAACGGTCCTCAGGGTAAGCCCATACACCACTCCCTGGTGCGACCAGCACACGCGTACTGATAGGCAACGACTAGTGGAGGGTCACAAAGAGTACACTCTCGAGTCACGGAAAGCAACGTCGCAACCGCAGGTACGAGGAACGCTTCTTGTACCAGCACCGACACACGGTGACACAAGCCGAAGTCACCACCTCCCGGGACCCCACGGCACCCCCATGTGTGGCCCCCACATGATGCCCAGCATCAGTCAGACCACGGGTCAGCATAGGGATCGAGACTTGCTCGTTCGGGATTCAAATCGACGAGGAAGGGGAGTCGCGGTCACCGGAGGACCGCCTCTAGTGGTCGCGGTCGGCCCAGGACCGCTACCACCTAGTCACGGACCTCCTGGGACCGCGACCATCCTGGTGCAAGAAAAGCTGAACGTGGTCGCCTGATGACCGTCTTCACCAGATAGCGGTCTCCAGGAGACCGCGACCAGACTCCAACGGTCAAAAACCGTGTCGAAGACCGTGCCAGACCCCATGGTGAAAGCGGTCACCCCCCTGACCGCCACCAGCAGTCGCGGTCAGTCGCAAGACCGCGACTGCGTACCGACAGAACAAGCCCCAACGGTCAAAAACCCTGATGAAGGCGGTCCCCACCCGACCGCTACCAGTGAACGCGGCCACTGGTAGACCGCTATCATCTCGGAAAACCGAGAACGGTGGGAAACGGCCAAAAACACCATCCACGCCCCCATACCTCCACCGGAGAGGGGGAAATCAAAGGGGAAGGCCCCCGGGGACCCCTAGCATGATTCTAGGCCATCAAAACATAAATTCATACATCAAATCCATAGATCGGGCGACTCTCCCCAAAACATGGAAAAACCCAAGCATGCTCAAACAAGCCCCTCTCGGCCTCCCCTCGGCCTATAAATCACGGAAAAGGTCGGCAAGAGGCCAAGAAATGTCACCCTACCTTAATGGAGCGAATGCTCCGCCGAATCACCCGCGAATCGCGAAGAACGCTTGAAGCTTCACGAACTCCCCACGCCCTCACCGAGCACCGAACACCGCCGCGATCGCCACGCCGCCGCTTACGCCACGACGCCGTCGCCTCGCCGCGTCCGCAGCCGAAGGAGATGGCGCCGGGGCTAGCACCGGAAGAAGGGGGGCGGTCACGGTGGAAATGCACGGGAGAGAAGGGAGGAAGAAGAAGAAAGAGAAAGAGGAAAAGAAAAAGAAAAGAAATGGGATTACATAGAAAATCCGATTTTTCAGAAAAAATACCGAAAAATAGAAAAATACATTTCCGAAATCCTCGGAACGCACCGATCGCAACGGTACCACTCGTGCCTAGGGGAACCGCCCGGTTCGCCCGCAGCGAGCTTCCGAAGAAAAAGCCGAAACACACACCGGGAATCGGAAAACACACGCGGAAAAGCCGCGGAACGCCTCCGGGCCTCCGAAACAACTCCGGATCGCGCCGATCCGAACACGAAAGATGTCCGAAACGAAATTTCGGACACAACGGATCCGGACACTCCGAAAACCAGATCCGGGACCCACGAAGAAAGGATCCGAAAGGTCCGGGATATTACAGCGTCCCTCCTTGGTGCTAGGTCGTTCGAAAATGCGGCAGGGCTTCACCGTCGACCAAAATTTCCCCCCTCCCTCGACGTCTGGTCACTAGGGTCTATTTATATAGCCTAGAAAGCCAGCCTCGAAATTGGGGTTTTTAGATATTTTCAGGTCGAGATTATAAAAGATAAATCATAGATATTATCATAATCTCTTATCTAGTCGAAACGGCATCAAAAATGGTTAATTATCCACGGAGAAATCATCAAAACAAACTGGGGATAAAGCCATGAATAAAAGAGATAAAAGTCTGTTAAAAAGCCTCATGCGACGAGATGAGCGGTCTTACGATAGACCGCGCAACATTTGGGCGGTCTGGTTCAGACCGTCCAAGCTATCGGTGGAAATTGAATTAAATCAGATAATGAGCCCAATTATCGCTCGAACAGACCGAAACGGCCGGCGTTGGACCCAGAAAGATGAACGGCACCTTGGCGACCGCTCCAACGGAGAACGGTCCAAAACGAGCCCTTTTAACCTTGTCGGTGATAATTCAAATATTTGGATAATTATCTGAGGAGATTAACACGCGTAGGACTCTGAGATATGGGCGGTTGGCATTCGCCCGTCCATTTGTTTGAACGGGCAGGATAGGGCCGCACAAAAGCCTGTCGGTGAATATTAAGAAAATCCTCAGAAAATAGCCAAAATGTATGAACGGTCTGGGATCAACCGCCCCAGTCCTGAACGGCTGATGGTGGACCGTTCATGCTCTTGGATACTTGACTTTCATAAAGTAGTTCAATTAATCACAGCCAAGGTCCAATAAGCCCTGAATTAATACGGACTTTACCAAGGAGGGAGGCTACCCATAAAATGGGCCCAGGATGTGCCACAAAAAATGGCCCAACGAATGATGGACAACTTAGGGCATCAACTAATGAGAGTAAGAGAAACGACTCAGCTTATCGGCATAAAACGGGTGTCAACAGATGCCCCTCCTTAACGTCCTCTTTGCGGGGGAGCGAGCGGAGGAGAAGCGGAGGTGACACGGAACCTGGAGGCGGAGCGGAAATGCAGTGGAGTGGACCGGAAAAGCGGGCGTTAAGGTGAAACGACACCTGTTTCTACCATCAAGCGATGAGAATCTTTCAAAAAACCTTGAACCGAACGTCAGGAGTAATTTACCAAAAGGTGAGGCCAATCTGGAGGAATTAAACTAAATGAAACGAACCGACAAGACCGACCTCATGGGGGACACAATCCCGCGGTCCAATGAGGGGTCCACAAAAGAAAATGCTAAAGCTCCATATGAGTATCTTTTAATCAACCGGACCAAACGAATCGACCAAAGAAAACCTTCGAATTCAGAGTGGAATTAGTTCATCTTACTCGAGTATCTGAACACACACCTGACCATCACTTGACGGGACATTTCTTAAGCAACTATGGGGCATGAAAGCTCAAAAGGATGCGTATGATGCATGCTGGGCTAAAAATAAAGGAAACTGTTAAAACAAATGCCAAGAAAGATTAAAATATAGAATATTCGAGAGTAGTATTGCTAAGCTGGGAATATCAGAGTCAAGATACCGTCCGCAACCATAGCGTGTGGATAGAACCGTCCTCCTCGTGACATCCCAACTTAACGGCCTATCCGAAGGTTAGGTACATGAGCCTAGATCATCATCGTTTTTGTTGAAGGGGAACATCAGATCCTAGGACACGTAGGTAACCTGCCGGCTCTCGAAATAGTATAATATAATACCATATAATTAATGCAATAAGGGATTAGGGACAGAAGGCCATACCTGACTTACCTCCATAGGCGAAACGGCGAGACGGGCTGAAATGATGCTGCATAAGATGGTTAAGAGATGTATTTCCAAAGAAAATATCTATATTCATGATCTAAATACACCATCCAGATATATTGCACTTATCATAACCCTATCTTAACCCGTCCTAGACTTATCCGAGCCTAATCCCAAGAGGTTTAGGCTTCCCAATGGGCCCTATAAATAGTAGGGGGCCTGAACCCGCAACTCACACATCCTCCATCTCCCAAGGCTTAAAACCTTTGATTCCTATCACCAGATCATCATGAAGAGGGCCTTCGATGGAAGTTCTACGGAGGGAGCGCCCTTTGAAGGGCCAAGACCAGCTAGAAAGGAGCGGGAGGTGATCCAACGGCTAAGCTTGATTCCTCGCCATCTCAGCGCCTCCCCTATGAGTGAGGTAAGTTAAATCAGAATATATTCAATTTCTCTCAATTTCCCTTATATTTCCTTACATCCTTAGCCTTTTCCTTCTTCTCAGCTCCTCCCCGGCCCAAGACGCTTTTCTAGTTTAAAGTGGGTGGCTCCCATGGTCCGTGCGTTGCCCCTCGGGGTGACTTACCTTCTCAAATCCTAGCACCTACACTCCCTCTTGGTTCTAGGTCAGAATTACCCTAGACTTTCTTTAGACTGGCATAGTATCTCTGCTCTGATGGAGATTTGGCACCCCCAGACCCACACTTTCCTCTTCCCATCTTTTGAGGACACTATCCTGTTAGAGGAGGTAGAGACATACTTCGGACTCCCTAGGTCCAAGGTGTTGGAGGAAGACTTGATATGCCATACCGTTGCCCCTATAGATCCAAAACTCATCCTAGGGGGATTTATACCTGATAGCGGGGATGTTCGCGCCTGTGTAGGTCCTCGTCACATTCACCTCCTTCCTCTAAGCCAGTGGGTAGCGGAGCATTGCCGGAATAAGTGCGGGTGGGTTGAAGCCATAGCCAAAGCTGCGTCCATCTGCCTATGCGGGGCCATCCTTTTCCCTTCAGCCGACCATGTCCTAGAGATCCCCTTACTCAGCACCATTAGCGGCCTTTGGCGGGGACTTTCCATCTCTCAGCCTGTCTTAGCTTACTTGTATGAGGGTCTTACTTCAGCAGCCTTAGGAGGTCCTCTCTTTGGTTCGATGATCCTATTGGAGTGCTGGATGGGAGTTAGGATGAATTTTACCCTGAGGGAGGACATCACTTCAGTTATAAGGATCTTTGGGAGCCATCCCCTCTACTTTATAGGAGGCGCCTTCAGGTTTTCTCCACAGGCTGAGCTGAAGACAAGGGACGAGTGGCGCCCGTACATCAACAGGCTGCCCCTGGACAAGTTTGTGATGCGCCCGGACGTCCTCCACGACACCACCATCATGCCACCGAGGAGAGCCGGCTTGGACTTGAGGCTCGTTAGCGACACTGCCTTAGCGATGTACAGCCCACACAGATGCTACCTGCAGATTAGACTACCCCGGACGGTGCTACCTACGCTACCCCACCTTCCCGTGCTACAGGCACGGAGGATCGGGACAGAGAAGGACGAGCAGGCAGTCAGGAGTGCGCTGATTATGTGGGAGGTGAGTAGGGTGCGTACCCTACCAGCAGCAGTTGAGGAGGCTCCAGAGACTCGACAGGCTTACCTTAGGGAGTTGAGAGAGATACGTCCTTGCGGGGATGTCCAGCGGCGGACTGAGTGATTTTCTTTTATTTTTATGATGACATGGGATGGGATTTTATATCCGGACAGCTTGACATATGAAATGAATAAGATTTGATGAGATTGAGTTTGAGCTTTGGGATTCGATTATGATGTGATGTGATTGCATAGGCCAAAACGAGAATTGAATATTCATGTGGTCTCGAGCCAACTACCCTTCCAACCTGCCCCTGTACAGATGCAAACATGAAACAGATTAAATCTATTTTAGGCTTAGCCCCTTGCCTATAGCAAGTTAGGGGATGACCCTTTCTTGATTTTTGGTCAAGGGGTTGAGCCTTATTAAATAGGCAAATATCAAAATGCGAGAAATGCAAATGAATGCAAGAGGGAAACATGTGAGTTTTTTTTTTGGAATATTTGATTTTTTGTTGGATTTTGAAATATTCGATCTTTTTGGGTTTTGAAATATTCGATTTTTTTGGGTTTTGAAATATTCAATTTTTTTGGGTTTTGAATGATTTGATTTTTTGGGTTTTTGGAATATTCGACTTTCTTTTTGGGTTTTGAAACCAGCTCGGGTCTCAATAGCAGGGACCTTCTCATCTTGCTATGGACTTCCAAGGCTCAGCGCGTGCAGGAAGGGGGACCGCCCGTGATCGGAGTCAACTTTGCTCAACGGTGCTTCTGCTGAGGCCATACCTGGGGTGGGATTCATTCCTTGGAAAAGTAAAAAAAGATCGAGTAGGAAAGCTGACGATAGGTGTAGATGTTTTTAGGGCATGAGTTCTTTCCCAGGGCACCCCCCCTTTTCAAAGAATCCGGTATGTTGCGCCGGGGCTTTGTATCCGTGATCGAACCTTCACCCGCTCTAGGCACGCATGTGACCGGGCTCATAACGTCCCGCGGGGAAACTGTACTGCCACTCTTGCCATGCCTAGTTGTGTTCTTTCGGGGTTTTAAGGGCTTCGAGCCTTGTGTGCTTTCGGCCTTATCTTTTGATTTTACCCCTTTTCTTTCTTTGTTCTTCTTGCTTTCCTTTTCTTTCTTTTTATGGGGTGAGGTCTTAACGGATTGCCCCTATTTGAGACCTCTTTTAATGGGGGGATCTGGGTCGGTTCTCGCCCCCTATTCACCACTTGCCCCTATCTTCAACCGAGAGAGAGGAAATACAAGTGACGTGACACAACCTCGGACTTAGGCAAGCAATCACAAATAGCATTCAAATGGGCCTTAATGGGCCACCGCTCTCCCGTCGCACTCTATACCCGGAGTGACTGGTGATGCCAAGTGTGAAGTATGGGAATGGGCCCTTGCTGGTAGAGGGCCAGCAAGGCCAAGGTTTGACTCCCCAAGGGTTGGATACCCAATTCAATTGGGGCCGACAAAGTGTGCAAAGGCACCGGTTCACACTACCCCACGGCGACCACTCTAAGTTATGGACTTGAGGATCGGGCGCTCCCTCACAAATTCAGCGGCGCATGAAGCAAATATTGAAAGAGCAACACTAATGAGCTAGGATGAGATACTTACTCGACCGGTTTGAGGAAACCGGTCCCGGTCGGAGACGAGGGCGAGCGGGGAGGCGGTGGCTCCCCACACGCTGCGGCGGTGTCGCTTGACCTGCCCAAAGAAGTACAAAACTACACCTCACGCAGGAGGGGGATCTTGGGGTGGGGTTAAAATATTACAACCAAAACTACCACCACGCAGGGTGGGGCCTTCAGCCGGCCAAGCGGGGAGGGGAGAAAAGCTTTTAATGGATAAGTGGCGACCGGCGCGATATCAGCCTTGTTCTGGCCTGCAGGATAGGGTGCTGAGGTTGTGGCTGCCACGGACTCGTCCGGACTCCGAATTGAATGAAACCACCTCCTACAGCTTCCTGACTTAAAGGGGATGACTGCAGAATTTTTGGGGATGTTTTGTTAGTCGGTGGTGACAGCTCCAGCAGTAGGAAGGAGATCGCTCTGCCTGGCCGCAGGCTGATCTGGGCTGGAACAGCAACTTGCAATGGTCACTGTGCGCTCTCTCGATCTCCGAATAACACGAAACCAGAGGTGACGTCTTCGTGGTCGAAGTAGCTTTCAGCAGAAAGTGACGGGGCAGCGTTGCAATGTCAATGGCGAGCGGGGCACCCAGAATGGTGCTCACTGGTCGAAACAGACTGCAGAAGTAGGGCTGGACAGATGGGGAGAGAAAAAATGATAACTCTCCCCCCCGGTGGCCGAATGCAGCTCCGCTTCCTGATCTTGAAAGAGGACTGGACGGGGAAGAACTTTGTTGAAGGAACTTGGGCCCGATTCCGCCTGAGTAAACCGTGGGACGGCAGTCTTCTAGGTTCTGGTTCTGGATGGAGGCCTTCTTGCGCGATGGTGGGAGAATGGCTCTATCTGGCAGCTCCGACCCCGGATGAAGTCGATTCCACCTCGCTTGCGAAGTAGACTGGAAGGCCTTTCCAGAAAGGTAGGCCACGCCTTCAGGAACACCCGGAACAGGCCGTGGTCGACGCTGCAACCAGGGGCTGATCTGCAGGTCTGCACATCTCCAACCTGAAAATGAAATGAGAGGGAGAGGTGGCTTCTTTGGTGGAGGGAAGTGGTAGGGGCGACCTAAGGGTGAGTGGGGGCTCTTGTGGGGTGGAGAAGAGAGCTAATGGTGATGGGGGATGAGGGGGGAATGGCTGGAGGCAAGTGCTAGCAGGTGGAGGAGGAAGATGAGGGTGTGAGAGAGGGAATGGGGGAGTGAAGGGGGGCGAACTTGGCAAGAGGGGAGGGTAAGGAATGGGGCGGCCAAAGCAAGTGGAGGGAATGGGTTTCAAATTTTGAAATGGTCTTGGAATGTGTAGGGTTGTATGGGAACTAGGGGGATTGCCTTGGAAGGGAGGAGGTTGTGTTGGAAGTGGGGAAGATTCCCTCTTGGAACATGCGGTGGAGTAATGGTGGCTTGGGGAAGTGGAGGGGTATTGAATGAGGTGGGTAGCTAGTGGAGGTGGTTGGGGAGGGGAGGAGAGAGAAGGAAATTCGGAATTGGGGTTGGAGGAGAGAGAAAGAGGGGTGAAATAGAGAGATTAAGAGGGGAATGGGTGGGGAATCTCTCCCCTAGGGTCTCTCACCCAAAAACTAGAGGAATCACTCCAATTTAAACTCAAATGGCAAGTTTAACTCATTCATTCATTAACTTCAAATGAGGGGGAGTGGTGTCCTATTTATAGGCAACCCACTCTTTACAATAAGTCCCTGACAAAATAAGCAACTACAAATAACCAAGGAGGGGTGGGGGCACCAATGGGCCTAGCCCAACGAATTGGGCCCAATAGCCTCATTAGACAGCATGATGATACAAAAACATAGGGAAATAAGAGCTAGACTTAGGGAAATGACTCAAATAAAATGAAAATACATCAAAATGACACAAAGGAAAGCTACAAAATGGATAAGGGGCCTTAATAGAGTGAGGCCCAAACTCAACCAGCTCCCGAATGTGAAGAAGTGGACCCGAGCCAAAGGGAATCGTAGGTGATGCCTCCATCAAATCCCCTTGGCCGCGAAGAGCTCGACTCCGTCGAGTAAGGATCCATCCGGTACCGCTCGAGAAGGTCCGGATCCAATCGCTGGAGGTCCTCCCGACTCACCCATGAGTCCTCCGACGGAGGCCGATCCTTCCACCTGACGAGATAGCGCTCATATACCTTGCTCCGGGTGGTAGTGACCTGCTCATCCAATATTTGTTCAATGCGATCGCGCTGAGCTCCCTTGGCTAGTGGACTCTCCTCACGGGTGGGTGCTCTCTCAAAGGAAGAAGTAGGCTCAATCTCCTCACTAGGTCCCACCGTGGGGCCCTTGTATGGCACTAAGTCGGCAACATTGAATGTAGGACTTACCCCATAATCCTCAGGGAGATCTAACTCATAAGCATTTGCACCAATGCGCCTCAAGACCTGGAAGGGCCCAGTCCCACGTGGCCTCAACTTGGAGTTGGCTCCTGGGGAGAGCCTCTCCGTCTTTACCATCACAAAGTCACCCACTTGGAACTCTAAGTGACGCCGGTGAGAGTCGGCCAACCTTTTATAAGCCTCATTTTTCATGCTAATGTGCTTGCGAATTTCCTCATGCAATTCCCTAATATGTTGTGCAAAAGACTCGGCGGAAATGGACACTCTAGCATGCTGGGGAAGGGGAATGAGGTCGGATGGCTTTCTTGGTTTGTACCCATGCACGGCTTCAAATGGACTCATCCCTATTGACTTATTGACGGAATTGTTGTATGCAAAGTCAGCCTGTGGTAAGATGAGATCCCAATTTCCTGACCGATCTTCAACAAGACACCTAAGGAGGTTCCCTAGACTCCGGTTGACCACTTCAGTTTGGCCATCTGTTTGGGGGTGGTAGCCTGTGCAGAATTTGAGAAGGGTACCCATCATATGCCAAAGGGTCTTCCAAAAATAGCTAGTGAATTTGACATCCCTATCGGAGACTATGGTCTTGGGCAGCCCATGGAGGCGGACTACCTCATCAAAGAATAACCGGGCTACATGGGAGGCATCGGATGTTTTGGAGCATGGGATGAAGTAGGCCATTTTGGAAAATCTATCCACCACCACATAGATGGAGTCATGCTTCCTAAGGGTCTTGGGCAATCCTAGCACAAAGTCCATACTCAAATCCTGCCAAGGTCGGTCGGGAATGGGGAGTGGGGTATATAAGCCGGTGTTTTGCTTCACCTGCTTGGCGGAGGCACATGTGCGACATTGACCCACTATCTTACCTACATCTCTCTTGAGACTTGGCCAATAAAATTGACCCTCAACTAAGGCAATGGTCTTATGGACCCCAAAATGACCGGCTAACCCTCCGGCATGTAATTCCCAAACCAAGAAGTCTCGAAGAGAGGTCCGGGGAATGCAAAGCCTTGGCCCCTTGAAGAGGAACCCATCCTCTAAAATAAATCCCTCATGCTCCTTGCTAGAATGAGTGGTCAAGTTGGCATAGATTTGCCCAAAGTCGGGGCAACCAGGGTACTCATCCTTGACCTTATCAAAACCAATCACTTCCACTTGGATAGTGGATAACAAGGACATCTTCCTACTAAGGGCATCTGCGGCCTTATTCTCACTCCCGGCCTTGTGTTTGATGACAAAGGTGTAGGATTGGATGAACTCAACCCATCGGGCATGTCGGGCATTCAACTTTTGTTGGGAATTGAGATATTTGAGGGCCTCATGGTCGAAAAAGATGACAAACTCTTTGGGAAGCAAGTAATGTCTCCAGTGTCGGAGGGATTGGACTACGGCATAAAACTCCCTTTCATAGGTGGAGTATCTAGTCCGAGCATCACATAGCTTCTCACTAAAGTAGGCGACCGGGTGTCCCTCTTGACTAAGAATCCCTCCTATCCCTATCCCGGATGCATCACAAGTGACCTCAAAAACTTTGGAGAAATCGGGAAGGCATAGGACCGGGACTTGGGTCAACTTTTCCTTAAGCTCAAGGAAGGCTTTAGAGGCGGCTTTGGTCCAAACAAAGGTTCCCTTCTTGAGACAATCAGTTATTGGGACGGTGATAGTGCTAAACCCTCGAATGAATCTCCTATAGAATGTGGCCAACCCATGGAAACTCCTAACCTCATGAAGGGTGTGGGGCTCCGGCCAATCAAGAATAGCTTGGACCTTGTCGGGGTCCATGGAGACTCCTTTGGTTGACACCACAAATCCTAGGAAGGTGATGGAAGTGGTCATGAAATGACACTTTCCTAGGTTGACAAATAGGCTTTCTTGCCGGAGGACGGTGCAAACTTTCCTAAGGTGGTCAAGGTGGGCCTCATGGGTTTGGCTATAGATGAGAATATCATCAAAGTATACCACTAGAAAGTTCCCAATGAAAGGCCTAAGTACCTCCGTCATAAGACGCATGAAAGTACTTGGGGCATTAGAAAGCCCAAATGGCATGACTAACCACTCAAAGAGACCATCCTTGGTCTTGAAGGCCGTTTTCCACTCATCCCCGGGCCTTATCCTAACTTGGTGGTAGCCACTCTTGAGATCTATATTAGAGAAGATGGTGGCTCCGGCTAGCATATCCAACATGTCGTCAAGCCTAGGGATGGGGAACCTATACTTGACGGTAATCTTGTTAATGGCCCGGCTATCCACACACATCCGCCATGATCCATCTTTCTTGGGGGTAAGGAGGGCCGGGACGGCACATGGACTCTTACTAATGTGGATGAAGCCCTTCCTAATGAGTTCCTCTATTTGTCTCCTAAGTTTGGCATATTCCGTGGGATTGAGGCGATAATGAGGAAGGTTTGGAAGGGTGGCTCCCGGTACTAGATCGATTGCGTGTTGCACATCACGCATGGGAGGGAGTTGGTCCGGGAGCTCTTCCGGGAACACATCATGGAATTCTTCCAAAAGTTGCTGGATCTCTATGGGATGGGGGTTAGAAGGGGTAGGTTCCCCTAAGCATATGACTACCGCACACAAAGGCACCCCTTGAGCAATTTCCTCTTCTAGCTCTTTCCTAGTGATGAGATGAAGACCTTTGGTCAACCCCGTGGTTCTACTTGGTTTTGGGGTTTGGATAAGGGCTTGGGTTGGAGGGGTGGAGTACCCCGAGACTTGTGGAGTGGTGGGGTGTGATCCTTGAGGGAGAGTGTCCCTCTTGGGCATGGGTCGAGGTGGGGAGGGGTTAAGACGGATAGTCTTACCCTCATGCTCAAAGGTGCATATGTTGCTTCTTCCTAAAATGGTGGCATCCACATCATAGAGCCAAGGTCTTCCTAAAAGGATGCTACCCACTTCCATGGGTATGACGTCACACCATATTTGGCCATGGTAGGAAGAGAAAGTGAGAGGCACTAGGCATTGGGTGTTGACTGGGATGGAGTTGTTGTTGATCCATGAGACCCGGTATGGACTTGGGTGGGGAGTGAGAGTAAGCCCAAGGAGCTTGACGGTGTCGGGTGACACGGCATTAACACAACTACCACTATCCAAGATCACTTTCCTCACATGGTTCCCTATCTTGATAAAGGTGTGGAAGATTGAGGTCCGACGCCAATCCTCTTCTTGAGGTTGGGTGAGGATGCACCTAATGACTCCTAGATGGGAGTTGTTTGAAGGGGTGGAGTGATCTAGACCCGACTCTAGATATTGGGCTTCATACTCCTCTTCCCAATCTAGTGAGGCTTCATGTTCCTCAACGTCATTTTCTTGTTCCTTTTGGGGTTGAACTTCTTCCTCAATAAGCAAACTAGATAACCCCTTAGATGGACATTGTCCCGCAAAATGACCAAACCCTTGACACCTATAGCATTGTTGGCGCCCACTTCCCGGGGTGGCTCCTACACTTGGTCCTTTGGGGTTGTCATTCTTCCGTGGGAGAGGATGACTAGGAGCGGGCTTGTTTGGAGTGATGGGTGGGGGAGGATTGTAGGACCTTAAAGGGGCATTCCCACTTGGGCTAGGAGCTCTCATGGGAGTGGGTGGAATGGGACGTGGTCCCAAGTTTTTGGGATCGGTTGGTCGGGGAGTGGTAAATCGGGAACTCCTAGAAAACCTTTCCACATCTCTAGCTACTTGGTAAGCTAGCTCAAGGGTGTCAACGTCTCTCATGAATAGTTCCCTCTTGACGTGGCTTTGAAGCCCATTCCTAAAGCGGGATAAGGTGACGTCCGGATCCTCATGGACTCCACACTTTAAAAGATATGAGTCAAATTTTTCAATGTACTCTACCACGGTCTTCCCTTCTTGGGTGAGGCTTTACCATTCATCTAGGAGCATTTGGTGGTAGGTTCGGGGGAGGTATTTGTTCCTAAGTTGGTTCTTCATTCCCGCCCAAGTGTCAATAGGCTCTTCCCGCCTAACCCGTCTTAGACCCTCTTGGTTTAGCCAATAAGTTTTGGCCAACTTAGTGAGATGCATCTTAGCCAATCTAACTTTCCTTGGGTTGGACATGGGGTACCATTCAAAGTATTGGTCCATGGCGGTCTCCCATTCTAGGTAAACACTAGGTTCATGTGAACCATCAAAATTTGGGGCCTCCACCTTGATAATCCTTAAAAGGGGGTCATCCGGATCATCCCGTGGACGCCGGTCATGGTTTTGATGGGGGCGAGGCCTCTCATAGTCATAATAATGGTCATAGTCCATATCCTCCCTATAAAATTCAGCATGTGGGTGACGGGCTCTTGGGCCGTTGTTCCTTGGGTGGAACTCATCCCTATGAGGCTCTACATGTGGGGGGTGGACTCTTGGGCCTTGGTTCCTTTGGGGGAAACCATTCCTATGGAACTCACCATGTGGTGGAGGGGCTCTTGGCTCATTGATCCTTGGGTGAGGGTCTTCCCTATGAGGCTCATCATGTGGAGGGGGAATTCTAGGCTCATTGTTCCTTGGGCGGAACTCTTGGTCTTCTAACCGAGCAATTCGGTTGGTAAGGGACTCTAGTTGGGCAAGGATGGTTGTGAGGACAGCATCTACCCTATCCATGTGGCCTTGGAGTTCCTCCCTAGGAACATCTTGGTTGAGTTGGTGAGGATTGGGATCCATTGGTGGAGCCGAAGATGATGAATCGGGTTGATAGCTAGCACCACTACGGGTGGACATGCAAGACAAAGGGCCAAAGTGGTTGGACACACAATGCAAAGGTCCTAGGACTTAGACTTGATAGAGACAAGTCAAGGACTTGCTCTGATACCAATTGACGTGACACAACCTCGGACTTAGGCAAGCAATCACAAATAGCATTCAAATGGGCCTTAATGGGCCACCGCTCTCCCGTCGCACTCTATACCCGGAGTGACTTGGTGATGCCAAGTGTGAAGTATGGGAATGGGCCCTTGCTGGTAGAGGGCCAGCAAGGCCAAGGTTTGACTCCCCAAGGGTTGCATACCCAATTCAATTGGGGCCGACAAAGTGCGCAAAGGCACCGGTTCACACTACCCCACGGCGACCACTCTAAGTCATGGACTTGAGGATCGAGCGCTCCCTCACAAATTCAGCGGCGCATGAAGCAAATATTGAAAGAGCAACACTAATGAGCTAGGATGAGACACTTACTCGACCGGTTTGAGGAAACCGGTCCCGATCGGAGACGAGGGCGAGCGGGGAGGCGGTGGCTCCCCACACGCCACGGCGGTGTCGCTTGACCTGCCCAAAGAAGTACAAAACTACACCTCACGCAGGAGGGGGATCTTGGGGTGGGGTTAAAATGTTACAACCAAAACTACCACCACGCAGGGTGGGGCCTTCAACAGGCCAAGCGGGGAGGGGAGAAAAGCTTTTAATGGATAAGTGGCGACCGGCACGATATCAGCCTTGTTATGGCCTGCAGGATAGGGTGCTGAGTTTGTGGCTGCCACGGACTCGTCCGAACTCCGAATTGAATGAAACCACCTCCTACAGCTTCATGACTTGAAGGGGATGACTGCAGAATTTTTGGGGATGCTCTGTTGGTCGGTGGTGACAGCTCCAGCAGCAGGAAGGAGATCGCTCTGCCTGGCTGCAGGCTGATCTGTGCTGGAACAGCAACTTGCAATGGTCACTGTACGCTCTCCCGATCTCCGAAAAACACGAAACCAGTGGTGACGTCTTCGTGGTCGAAGTAGCTTTCAGCATAAAGTGACGGGGCAGCGTTCCGATGTCGATGGCGAGCGGGACACCCAGAATGGTGCTCACTGGTCAAAACAGACTGCAGAAGCAGGGCTGGACAGACGGGGAGAGAAAAAATGATAACTCTCCCCCCCGGTGGCCGAATGCGGCTCCGCTTCCTGATCTTGAAAGAGGACTGGACGGGGAAGAACTTTGTTGAAGGAACTTGGGCCCGATTCCGCCTGAGTAAACCGTGGGACGGCAGTCTTCTAGGTTCTGGTTCTGGATGGAGGCCTTCTTACGCGATGGTGGGAGAATGGCTCTATCTGGCAGCTCCGACCCCGGATGAAGTCGATTCCACCTCGCTTGCGAAGTAGACTGGAAGGCCTTTCCAGAAAGGTAGGCCACGCCTTCAGGAACACCCGGAACAGGCCGTGGTCGACGCTGCAACCAGGGGCTGATCTGCAGGTCTGCACATCTCCAACCTGAAAATGAAATGAGAGGGAGAGGTGGCTTCTTTGGTGGAGGGAAGTGGTAGGGGCGACCTAAGGGTGAGTGGGGGCTCTTGTGGGGTGGAGAAGAGAGCTAATGGTGATGGGGGATGAGGGGGGAATGGCTGGAGGCAAGTGCTAGCAGGTGGAGGAGGAAGATGAGGGTGTGAGAGAGGGAATGGGGGAGTGAAGGGGGGCGACTTGGCAAGAGGGGAGGGTAAGGAAGCCAAAGCAAGTGGAGGGAATGGGTTTCAAATTTTGAAATGGTCTTGGAATGTGTAGGGTTGTATGGGAACTAGGGGGATTGCCTTGGAAGGGAGGAGGTTGTGTTGGAAGTGGGGAAGATTCCCTCTTGGAACATGGGGTGGAGTAATGGTGGCTTGGGGAAGTGGAGGGGTATTGAATGAGGTGGGTAGCTAGTGGAGGTGGTTGGGGAGGGGAGGAGAGAGAAGGAAATTCGGAATTGGGGTTGGAGGAGAGAGAAAGAGGGGTGAAATAGAGAGATTAAGAGGGGAATGGGTGGGGAATCTCTCCCCTAGGGTCTCTCACCCAAAAACTAGAGGAATCACTCCAATTTGAACTCAAATGGTAAGTTTAACTCATTCATTCATTAACTTCAAATGAGGGGGAGTGGGGTCCTATTTATAGGCAACCCACTCTTTACAATAAGTCCCTGACAAAATAAGCAACTACAAATAACCAAGGAGGGGTGGGGGCACCAATGGGCCTAGCCCAACGAATTGGGCCCAATAGCCTCATTAGACAGCATGATGATACAAAAACATAGGGAAATAAGAGCTAGACTTAGGGAAATGACTCAAATAAAATGAAAATACATCAAAATGACACAAAGGAAAGCTACAAAATGGATAAGGGGCCTTAATAGAGTGAGGCCCAAACTCAACCAGCTCCCGAATGTGAAGAAGTGGACCCGAGCCAAAGGGAATCGTAGGTGATGCCTCCATCAACAAGGATCTCCACCTTCCCCGAGCATGGCCAAAGGAGAAACGGTGTCAGGTAGCATGAGAGAATACCGAACCACGGGGTCGTGTAGTGTGTGAGATGCTGGACCTAGGTCCTCCTTTTGCAATTTGGTGGGGGTATGCCCTGCTATCGAGCCGTTTACTGGTTTTATTTTTATGGATAGAAACGCTTTAAATACAGCCCATTCCACGGGTTTGGCAATTCCTCCCCCTCCGCGTTAATTAGACGATACGCATTGCCCGGATAAGCTTCTTTGATTACGAAGGGCCTTTCCCAGTTGGGTTGCAGCTTAGACCTGGGGCCTGCTGACCTGATGAATTTGTGTTTCAAAACCATATTACTCACTTGAAATTTCCTTTCAATGACCTTCTTTTGAAAATATCGCGAGATACGCTTTTGATATACTGAAACATGATTGGCCGCATTCAACCTCTTCTCGTCTAAAAGTTCTAGTTGGACTAGCAACGCCTCTCGACGTTCGTCAAGATTAAGTTCCTTATCCAGCTGCACCCTTAGGGAAGGGATCAGAATTTCATACGGGAGTACCGCTTCCATTCCATAAGTGAGGGCAAAGGGAGTCTGCCTTGTGGGAGTGTGGACGGAGGTGCGATAAGCCCATAGAGCTTCTATCAATTTGTCGGCCCAATCAGCAAATTTATGTGATTCACATGTTTTCTTGATAATTTTAAGAAGGGTTTTATTCGTGGCCTCAGCCTGGCCATTACCTTGGGGGTAGTATGGTGATGAATGATGCAAAACTATATTGAATTTCTTACAAAGGTCCTGGAGTTCTTGTGAGACGAATTGAGGCCCGTTGTCGGTGACGATGTCGCTTGGCACCCCGAACCGTGAGATAATGTTCTTCATAATGAAGCGGCATATTATGGTGGCTTTGATTTCTGCATAAGCTTCAGCTTCCGCCCACTTGGTAAAGTACTCCGTAGCCGTCAGAATGAAGGATTTCTATTTAACAGCAGAATTCAGATCACCGAGGGTTCCGATGATATCAAATGCCCACATAGAAAATGGCCAGGGGGCCGTAATATGATGAAGAGAAGAGGCAGGAGCCTGGATTTTTTCGGCATGGATTTGGCACTGAAGACACCTACGGACATAGGTGGAGCAATCTTCTTCTAGAGTTGGCCAGTAATAGCCCTACCTAAGAATCTTTTTTGCCAACGCCTGTCCGTTCACATGCCCTCCACACTTGCTGGAGTGGGCTGCTTCCACAACTTTCCAAGCTTCTTCGTCATCTAGGCACCTCATTAGAACTCCATTCAGAGCCCGCCTATACAATTCACCTGTGATGATCGTGTATCTTGCGGTGACTCTTCTAATGGCTCTTCGCTGCTCAGCATTGGCCGTTTCCGGAAACCATCCTTGTAGTATTGCTCGATCTCATAAAACCATGGCAGTTCTTCCTCTTCAATGATCTCCTCGAGCTCAGTCAATGAAACTTCTTTTGTCTCCCCCCTTTCTATTTTCTTCTCTACAGACATTCTAAGATTGTCGAACCAGGGATCCTGAAGAGAAGGAACATCTAGCCTTTGGACCACAATGGTTTCAGTGGCGCGACTCAGGGGAAGTGATAGGGAAGAGGCGAGCGATGCAAGGGCATCAGCCAAGATATTCTGAGAACGAGGAGTGTGAATATAGATGAGTTTCCTGAATTGCCTGGCCAAGAACGTAACCAGATCCTGGTAGGGTTTGAGCTTAGGGTCGCGGGTGCGGTAAGTCGACAAAACTTGACGCAGTACCAGCTGAGAGTCTCCTATGATGTTAAGGTATCGCGCGCCCAAGATGTAGGCGTGCTTCAGACCGGCAAGGAGAGCCTCATACTCGGCTATATTGTTGGTGGCGGGAAATGAGAGTTGATATGCCACGGGGATGGTTACCCCTTCTGGAGTAAGGAGAAAGGCGCCGATTCCGCTGCCCTGTGAATTAAGAGCACCATCGAAATGAAGAGACCAGAAAGGAAGATGAGTGATCACCGCCAGGTGTTCATCGGGGAATTCGTCCTGGATGGAATCAGTGTGAGGGATAGGAGAATGAGCCAGGTGCTCGGCAATAGCATATCCCTTGATTGCTTTCTGCACGATGAAGGTGATGTCGAACTGGGAAAGAAAGCTTTGCCAGCGAGCTAGCCGACTTGAAAGGACTGGCTTTTCCAACAGATAACGAATGGGGTCCATTCTAGAGATGAGCCTAACCTCGTGGGCAAGAAAATAGTGTTTAAGCTTCTGCGCTACCCACACTAGTGCTACACATGTCTTCTCCATAGCAGTGTACTTGGATTCAGCAGGATTAAATAACCTTGAGAGATAGTACGCCGCCCTTTCCCTTCCTTCATCGTCTACCTGTGCTAGAACAGCTCCTAGGGAGTCCTCAATTACAGAAATGTACAGGATCAGGGGTTTCCCGGGGACGGGTGGTTGTAGAACCGGGGGATTAGAGAGGCAAACCTTGAGTTCCTCATAGGCCTTCTGACATTGTTCATTCCATTCAAATTCCGCGCCTGCCTTTAGTAATTCATAAAACGGGCGGCATCTTTGCGAATGCTGAGATATGAATCTCCTGATAAATTGCAAACGCCCGATCAAACCTCGAAGCTCAGTGATGTTCTTCAGCGGCGGCATTTCCATGACGGCCTTTGCCTTGTTTGGATCGATTTGAATCCCCCGTTTACTAACTATAAACCCGAGCAATTTCCCTGATGCAACTCCGAACACACATTTCTTTGGATTCATCTTTAATTTGTATTCCCTAGCCCTTTGCAACACCTTGGCTAGAATGGCAGGGTGTTCTTCTTGTGACCTCGATTTGACTAAAATATCATCCACATAAGCTTCTAAATAAACGTGCATCATATCGTGGAAGATAGCCATCATCGCTCTTTGGTAGGTGGCACCTGCATTTTTCAACCCAAATGGCATAACGACGTGGCAGTATGTGCCCCAAGGTGTGGTGAACGAGGTCTTTTCTTGATCCTCTGGAGCCAGAAGGATTTGGTTATACCCCGAGTAACCATCCATGAAGGAGAGGACTTCGTACCTAGCTGTATTATCGACCAAGACATCGATGTGAGGAAGTGGAAAATCATCTTTCGGACATGCCTTGTTTAAGTCCCTGAAGTCAATACAGATTCGATTTTTACCATCCTTCTTCATTACCGGGACTATGTTCGCCACCCATTGTGGGTACAGCACAACTCTAATGAACCTGGCCTTATGCAATTTATCGACTTCTTCCTTAATCCTCAAGGCCATCTGCGGGTGGAATCTCCTTGCTTTCTGTTTAACGGGCGTTGCCCCTGGTTTGAGAATCAGCCTGTGTTCGACCAAGGAGGGGTCAAGGCCCGGCATGTCTTCGTAGGACCAGGCGAAAGAATCGCTGTACTCCCTCAAGACTTTGACAAGCTCCTCTTCGACTTGAGGAGGGAGATTAGCGGAAATAAGTATGAGCCTGGGGTCCTCTTCTGTTCCGAGGTTAATTTCCTTAGTGGATTCATCCACTGCTACGGAAGGCTCGTCGAACTTCTTCAAGCCTTGGGCATATAGGTCGGCAGTGTCATCCATTTCATCTTCCTCATCATCTGCTGGGTCTTTCTCATTCACAATTTCATATAGGTCGGCAGTGTCATCCATTTCATACTCCTAATCCATCATTGCTCCATACCTCATCAATTCCCTCATCATCTTCCAAGACAATCGCGGTCTCTAAAAATTCCGGACACTTTAACAGAGCATGACATCTTCCAGCCAAATCTTGTAGAAACCTATCGGGAACGGCTTTGGGAGGGCGCGTTACGGCGGGGATGGGCTGACAAAACTCGAACTAGACTCTACCCTGACTGACTCGACCATCCTAGAAGACTCTGTACACTGTACATCTAATCTAGGGGAGAAGAAGTCTACCGGAAAAGAAACAGGGGTCTCGTGCCCCTGGGAATCTGGGTAGAACATAGCGTAATCTTCCAAGGAGACCTCCGTTTTGAAATTGGCTTTTTTTTTTGGAGGCTGGAGGTGATCACGCAGCAGGAGGAGGAAGAGGATGGAGGGGGAGGTAACTGCATAGGAAACAACTCAGGGAAAATGCAGTCAAAGAAGGGGTCGGAAGAGGAGAACCACATTTCATGGAGCTGAGCCCCCAGGGGAGGAGGAGTGAACAGGGTTGATAGATCAATGGGCGGGCAGCGCCCGCAAGCACACGGAACAAATAAAATCTCGGGTCTCTCCGTGAAGTACGGGTCGACCACAATTGGAGGGGAACGGGGAACGAAGTCCAACTGTTGAAACCAGGAAGTAAGACGAGATGGGGATATAGAATAAGTAGTGGCGGAGCTTCCCATCTTTCGCGGCCCCTGGCGGGCCAATGGCATCGGAGGACGCTTTACCAGCTGCGTCTCCTTCTTCTTTGGTTCACCCTCTTTTTCATAAAACATCCTCGTAAAGCAAGCAAAAAGGTCTTCCAAGTCACCGGCTAGCCCTTGCGGTGATGGTGGCGGATCAGCAACAGCACAAGCTTCGTCTATCTTTTCTTCAAGGCTGGATGGCGAGGTCTTCAAGGTGCCGGGCTGCAACGGACCCTTCACAAAATGTTGCCGGTAGGTCAATGGCCCAGAGTCCCCAAGCATCGACATGGAGGATTCATGGTAGCCGAGGCCCCGACGGCCCATCTTCCTTCCTTTGGAAACGGGGTTGGTTCAGCCCTGCAATTGTCCGCCGAGTCCTCGGCCTGGCTGATAGCCCAATTTTAGAATTAGGTGCCACCCTTTGGAGTCTCTCATTTTGGGCTTGACCTTCACATTGGTTGGTGCAGCGGTGGGCTTGCGTGACGCATATGCCCACTAATAGTTTATGATGCGGGACAACTGACTCGCTAGCTAACCTAGGACGCTAAAGAACGCGACCAGCACGCGCACGAGACAAGGCAAGCCGGTGTGACCGACTAACGTGAAATCCCTCCGGGCGGAGGCGTCTCTCAACAGAACTCCGAACCACGGCCGTCCCACGGAGGGAGGCGCAACGGGGTCACAACGGGCGAGAAGCCGCTGGACGACACGGGAGTCTAGTCCGAGCTCGGTGCTCGACTAGGGCCAAGGGAAAAGGGGCAGCTCTCGTCTCTCTCAACCAGCAGTAATAAATGAAACTAGCTAGACCCTACACTCACTCACGCGGCACAATCAATCATATACGTGATAAGCAAGTACTACGGGCGGGAGCGAGACACGTACCTCCACGCCTAGGCGTGGGGAAGGAACCCCGGCCGAGTCCAACCACCCCGATACACGCGTGAGAAAACTAATACAAACATCAAAAGGGCCCACTCCTCGCAGGGAGGTAATAGGCTACAACCACAACTACACACGGGGCGGCCGGCGCACGGGTTGACGGGCAGCAGCCGAGGTCGGGGATGAAGCCGGATGCCGACCCTCGCAATGCCGATCGCTCCTGTAGTAGCCTTTGAGGAGGAGGTCCACGTCGCCGCGGGCACTGCTGGGATGCCGAACCGGATGGAGGGGCCACGCTGCTGCTACAGCCTCGAGGGAGGATGTCGGTCCGACGAGAGGTTGCTGGCTGGTCCCTGTGACAGCTGGCAGAGATGGCGCTGGTACACGGCCGTCCGGACAGCGTCTGTGGCGGCGTCTTCTCTGGTGGAAGGCTGACAGGGGCGGCTCTCCAGGGGCAGTGGTGGCAGATGGGGTCCTGTGGAGGAATTGGGTGCGAAGGGGGTGACAACAGGGGTGCACAGACAGCACTTCAGGGCAGTCTGATCTGTGACCGTGGGTGGGGTGGTGATGGCGCAAGGGTACAGAAGGAGTTCCGGCCCGAGATGATTACTGGAGGTGTGGTGGGATGTGAGGAGTCGACCTACCAAGTTGCGGATCGATCCGAGGACGAGAAGTGGTACCCCCTTTGGAGGCCCTCTGCTGACAGTCCCGCTCGGGTACTGTAGCGCAGGATTGCGCACTAAAAGTGTGCTTGAAGACAAAAGTTTACCCCGATGGGGTTTGAAGGCGAGGCCAGAGGGGTTGGATTCGTGACTGGGAGGGGAACAAATGTTATGAAGGGACTGGCGGTGTTTGGTGGTAGGAGAGGCATGCAAACGGTGACCCAAGTCGTCTCGGATCACAGGTGAGACTGCCAGGGAGGCAGACAGAGCGACGAAAGTGTCTGTAAAGACAACTTTCTCTGTAGGTGGAATTTTTGGCCAAGGCCGGTGGGGTTGGAAAGATGACTGGAAGGGGTACGAAAGTCGTGAAGAAACTTGGATGAGACGCTGCCGGGAAACGGACGCACCGGACCGATCTCTGGACACCAAATCTGCTGTCAGCACAGGGACGCCCGGGGAAGAGGAAGACGATCCTGCGTGCACCGTCGCTCCACCGAACTTGTCGCCGTGGACAATGGTTGAAGGCTGCTGGCGTTGGAATCCCTTGGGGGAGATCTCCTACCCCTGGGCGTCGCACCCAAGGACTGGAGAGGGGGTGAGGGCGTCGCACCCTCAAGGAAGAGGAAGAAGAAGGGGTCGCCCCTTTTCGCAATGTGGCACTCCACACGAACACTCAAGCATCAAAATTCTTCATTAATCATTTGAAAAGAAAATACAAGGTCTTTTATATGGGATGGGGAAAATGCTAGGTCTAAACCCTAGCCAAGGGGGAAAGGAGATGGGGGGGGCGGCCACAACCGGGGAAGGCATTCAAATCTCCTAGATTCTAGGAGTGAAAGGTGGGGGGGGGGGCGGCCAAAAGAGGGAGGGGGCAAGGGGGGAAGGGCGGCTGCTACTCCCTCCAAGAGGGGAGGGAATGGTCCGCCCCCAACCCTAACCCTAGCCAAGGCGCGCCTCCCAAGGTGGGCCCAGGGGATGGGAAAGGTGGGCAGCCCTCGTGGGCCAGAGAAGTGAACCAAGAAGTGGCCCAATAACCCCCCCTAGCCTCTAGCAAGCCTACAAAACACAAATAAAGCCTAATTGGCCTAAAAGGGGTCCATGACTGAAAGAAAATTGTCCACACACGGACTAAACCAAGGCCCAACATGGCCCAAAGCATAAAATAAGTGATGATAGCTCCGCTAATCTGCCAACTGGTCGCCGAGCCAAAGGGATGCCGGCGAGATCCGTGTACTCCGTCGTAAAGTGTGACGCGTGTCCTCACCAATTCTCCCCGGGTGGGAAGAACTCGACCCCGTCGAGTAAGGGTCACGGTCGCTCAGGTAACGCTCCAGCAAGTCCGGGTCAATCCGCTCCAGCTCTCCCCGCGTGATCCAGGTGTCGTCTGTCTCAGGGCGCCCTCTCCAACGCACTAGGAAGCGCTGGTAGGCCCCGCTCCTGGTGGTGGTCACCTGCTCATCCAGTATACAATCGATGTGCTCGCGTCTCTGTAATGGGGCTGGAGGAGGTGGACTCTCAGAAGGTGTATCGCTCACAACAGGAAGGGGAGGCCCAAGAAGCTCACTGGGAATCACTGCTGGATCCCGATAGGCCGCCAGATCAGAGACGTTGAACGTCGAACTGATCCCATAATCATCTGGCAGCTCAATCTCATACGCGTTAGACCCAATCCGCCTCAGAACTCGGAAGGGTCCGGCACCGCGGTCCTGGAGTTTCTTTACGGCCCCCGAAGGGAACCGTTCAGGTCTGACCCTGATCATGACATACTCTCCCTCGCGGAACTCACGCGTGCGGCGATGCACATCAGCTAACTCCTTATATCGTGCGTTGCTGGCCTCAATATGACGACGTACATGCTCATGCAACTGCCTAACATGCTCAGCAAAGGACTCAGCTGACTCTGAGACACGGGCCTGGACAGGGGATGGGACCAAGTCTATCGGTTTTCTAGGCCTACGACCAGTGACTATCTCAAAAGGACTCAAGCCAGTAGACCTATTGACCGAATCATTGTAAGCAAACTCCGCTAGAGGGAGAACTAAATCCCAATCCCGGTCACGCTCACGCACTAGACACCTCAAAAGATCCCCCAAACTCCTATTCACAACCTCTGTTTGACCATCGGTCTGGGGGTGGTAAGCAGTAGAAAACTTCAGCTGTGTGCCCATCATGTGCCATAGGGTCTTCCAGAAATAGCTAGTAAAACGAACATCCCTATCTGACACAATAGTACGCGGCAACCCAAACCTAGAGACACAATGGGTGAAGAATAGACGGGCAACCCTAGAGGCATCTGATGTTTTAGAACAGGGGATAAACAAGGCCATCTTAGAGAATCTGTCCACCACCACAAAAATGGAGTCGTGTCGGCGGAGGGTACGGGGCAAGCCTAAGACAAAGTCCATGCTAATGTCCTGCCATGGACTATCTGGTACCGGGAGGGGAGTGTAGAGGCCGGTATTCTGTTTCCTCTGTTTGGCCAAGGCACAAATGCGGCACTGGGCCACAATCCTAGCAACATCCCGCTTCAGGCTAGGCCAAAAGAAGCGGTACTCAACGGCCTCAATGGTCTTATTCCGGCCAAAGTGGCCGGCTAGACCCCCAGCATGCAACTCCCAAGTAAGAAAATCACGGACCGAGGTCCGTGGGACACAAAGCCTGCTCCCATAGAAAAGGTAGCCATCCTGCAACGTATAGTCGGGGTACTCATGGGACGGACCTGACTGGAGGGTGGTGAACATCGGACCGAAATCCGGGCAATCGGCATACAGCTCCCTCATCCTATCCATCCCAACCACCTCCACACTCATGGTGGTCAATAGGTGAGTACGGCGGCTCAAGGCATCAGCAACCCGGTTCTCCACACCGGCCTTGTGCTTCAGCACAAATGTGTACTCCTGGAGGAACTCGACCCATCGGCTATGGCGAGAGTTGAGCTTCTTTTGGGCATGGAGATATCGGAGTGCCTCATGATCAGAATACAACACAAACTCCTGATGTAACAAATAGTGTCTCCAATGCCTCAAAGCTTGCACCACTGCGTAGAATTCCTTATCGTATGTAGAGTAACGCAGTTTCGCATCGCTCAGCTTCTCGCTAAAGAATGCAACGGGATGGGCCTCCTGACTAAGAACTCCTCCTATGCCTACCCCTGAGGCATCACAAGAGACCTCAAACACCTTCGTGAAGTCTGGAAGACGAAGGACGGGTGCCTGGGTCATGCCCTTTGGGCTGACCAATGCTCCCAGCACCTTCATGAGGCTGATGACTCAGGTCTTGCGACCCTTGATAGGAATCTTCGTGGTAGTTTACTTCGATGATATCCTCATCTACAGCCGTACCCGGGAGATCCACTTAGACCACCTTCGGCAGGTCTGTTTGATTCTGAGGAGAGAGAGCTTATTTGCCAACCCTATGAAATGCGCGTTCATGACCTCTCAGGTCACCTTCCTAGGGTTCATTGTTTCTAGTGAGGGAGTATCTGCCGACCCTGAGAAGGTCAGGGCAATTGTTGAGTGGCCCGAGCCTCGTACCCTACATGATGTCCGTAGCTTTCACGGACTGGCGACCTTCTATCGCCGTTTTATCCGAGGCTTTAGCTCCATCACCGCCCCTATCACGGACTGCATTAGGAAAGGGGCTTCGCAGCAGCGCGTGACTCGGCGGTAACGGCTCCCACGACCTGGTCCGGTGTCCGATGGAGGCACCGTTAGCGAGGGCGCATAGCTGGGTCACGGGAGGAAGCCTCGGCCAAAGGGGGCACGCAGATTCCGCCCGTGGAAGCCGTGGCCGCACCTGCAAGTCGCGACGGGATTTCTGCTCGCAGAACAGCACACTCGAGCGGGGAAATTGAGAACTCGCAGTTATGGAAGGCGAATGGGGCGCCGCTTGAGGGAGGACGTCGGGGACGCAGAGCAGCAGGTCCCGGTCGAACGGCTTGGCCAGATACGTCCGGGGTTGGCCGGGAGAACGTCTGCAAGTCGTCGTTGTCCCCGGCGCCGGACTGTGCAGATGGATCTGCGCGGCTCCACGAGGATCAACGCCACGCTCGGCACCGACGTCGGAACGAAGCGAGGTCGGCGGCGTTGGAAAGAGGAGGACGAGAGGTACCAACTCTGAAGAAATCAGGTCCAAACTCGGAGTTTGTCGCTCGGGAGAACTTCTGCAAGATGGCTGGCAGGATCTGGCTCGCAGTGGGAAGGGGTCCTGCGCGATCTCACGAGAAAAATCGATGCCGGCGATGTGGACCTCGGATCGAGGTGAAACCAAAGCCCACGCGTCGGGGACTCGCAGGGGTACCTCCAGAAAAAAAGGGGACGAGCAGATTCGTCCGGATCTGGGCGGAGGCGCTGCTGCAAGTCGGGGTAGAACTCAGGCGAACAGCTACGTGCACTTGTGACAGGGGATAAAGAAGGGGGAAGCCTCGGCGTCGCACCGAGGGATGGGGAGTCGCACCCCGAGGTGATCCCGTCGCAGGATCAGAGAGAGAGAGGAGGAGGGGGCGCAGCCACCAAAGTTCTTGATCAGCAAAATTTCTTCATTAATCATTTGAAAAGAAAATACAAGGTCTTTTATATGGGATGGGGAAAATGCTAGGTCTAAACCCTAGCCAAGGGGGAAAGGAGATGGGGGGGGCGGCCACAACCGGGGAAGGCATTCAAATCTCCTAGATTCTAGGAGTGAAAGGTGGGGGGGGGGGGGGCGGCCAAAAGAGGGAGGGGGCAAGGGGGGAAGGGCGGCTGCTACTCCCTCCAAGAGGGGAGGGAATGGTCCGCCCCCAACCCTAACCCTAGCCAAGGCGCGCCTCCCAAGGTGGGCCCAGGGGATGGGAAAGGTGGGCAGCCCTCGTGGGCCAGAGAAGTGAACCAAGAAGTGGCCCAATAACCCCCCCTAGCCTCTAGCAAGCCTACAAAACACAAATAAAGCCTAATTGGCCTAAAAGGGGTCCATGACTGAAAGAAAATTGTCCACACACGGACTAAACCAAGGCCCAACATGGCCCAAAGCATAAAATAAGTGATGATAGCTCCGCTAATCTGCCAACTGGTCGCCGAGCCAAAGGGATGCCGGCGAGATCCGTGTACTCCGTCGTAAAGTGTGACGCGTGTCCTCACCAGTTTAAGTCCATGACAGATAGAACAGGCCTGTTACTCGGCCACAGTGTGGGCAGAATCTTGGCGGCTATGGCGTCAACATTTTGAACCGTGGAAACACTCTTCACCTTGACCACTCGTCCTTGGAATGGGAACTTTAGACATTGATGGGCCGTCGAGGGGACGGCATTCAAACTATTCAACCATGGACGGCCCAGAATGGCTTTGAACATCGGGTCTATGTCCAGCACATAAAATTCCACATCCATAACTAAGGGCCCTAGCTCGGCCTGCACAGTCACCACTCCGTGACAAGCACGTCTGGAGTTATCATAGGCTGCTATGGTAGTCGGCGTTGGCTTGAGCATGTCCTCTGATATATTGCAAGCACGAAGGGTACTCAATGGGCAGACATTTATTGACGCCCCCGTGTCCACAAGGGCGGATTCCACGGCTATTTTGTTCAGAGAGATGGTGATACATAACGGCATCTGCCGTGCCTCAGGAGGTGCTAGCTCTGACTCAGCAAATGAAATAGAGGGCCCCTTTGTGATCGTGGTCAAGACCGAGGGTAGGCTATCAACTGCCACATCTTCGCTCACCATAACTTTCTGTAGGAAGGTCTTCAGGGCATCTTGGTGGAGTGGCGACCTCTTGATTAGTTCTAACACTGAGATTTTAGCCGGCAGCCGGTCTAAGTGCTGCAATAAGTCATATCTTGTGCCCGGCACAGGGTCTATCTCTTCTGGCTCAACTGTAGGGGAGGAAACTGCAGGGTTTGGTGCAGACGCGCTTGAAGAAGGAAAAATCGGGCGCATTGTGATGCTGGCACGGCCTGGAATGGACCCCCGCATGGCCTGGTGGGGTAGGTGAATGGCGTGGAGATGGAGGTGAGGATGACTGAAGTGGGTTTAACAGGCCCTGGTGGAGGGGAAATGGGTGAAGGGTTAAGCTTAGGGGAAATGATGGGAGGTATGGCGGGTGGTGGTGAAAGTACGGACGGAGCAGAGGGGAATGTAGCGGGCCTAAGAGGCAACGCGGAGGAAGTGACGAGTGGTGTAGCGGTCAGAATGGCGGGTCTAAGAATGGAGGGGATGGCAGGTGTGGGAGAGTAGTGGTGGTGGAAGGCCAAGAGATGTGCGGGGGTCTCATCATCAAACGTCCACTCAGCGTTGGGGGCTGGGCGCTGAACCATATTCACTTGTGCTGGGGCCGGCGGCTGCTGTTGTTGCGGAGGAGCGGGTTGATGTACTGGCATGGGATTTTGACGGATCCCAAGGTCTTGCTGCTGCGGTTGAGGCTACTGTTGCTGCTGGGGTTACTGTAGCGGGGGTTGCTGAGGTGCCGCCTACTGCTGCCTGGCTTGCCTTTGCCTCTGTTTAATATCCTCAATTAACTGGTGCATCTGGGCCCAATCAATCCTCTGGCCCTCATGCAAATCATACACCAGGTCTCTGAACTGGTAGCATCGCTCTATCGTGTGCCCAGGTTGCCGATGGAATATACAATATCGGGATTGGTCGGCAGCCGGATTCCAGTTCGGGCGTTCAGGAGGCAACTGAAGGTCACCAGTATACATTAGAGCAGAGAAAATATCTGGCAAGGTCTCTGGAAGAGGAGGGTAATGAGCCCTTTTTGGAGCTGGTCGAGCAGAGCCATAGGCGGTGGGTGGAGGAACATTATTGTACTGCGGGGGCCGCTGAGGCTGTTGGGGTGGCGGAGGTGCCTGTTGAGGGTATTGCGGGACTTGGAAGGTGGGCTGGGGAACTTGCGGAGCGGCGAACTGGGGGTTGCGCTGAGGCGGTGGGAAGCGGGGTGGCGCGGCTTGTTGGGGGAATTGAACGGCCTAGACTTGCTCATTAATTTGTACTCCCTCAGTGATGGGGCCTTGGGTTTTCTTGGTGGCGTTGGGCTTCTGGGCCTCGAATAAAGAATGGATGGGGGAGTCCTTGAATTGGGTTTGAATAAACCTAGCTCTGCTGCATAGCTGGTGCATGTTTGCGATATCATTCATTGCCAGAATGTTTCTGAAAGTTGGCGTAGCATTGGAAATTAACAACTTCACTTTTTCTTCTTCCGGGATCTGCCCGGGCACACGTGAGGCCATCTGCCTCCAGCGGTCTGCATAGGTTGCGAAGTCTTCTTCCGGCTTCATCTTCTCCGCCACTAGGTCAGTGAAAGAGTATTCGGGTCCAACCCGATCTTGAAATCTCTGTATAAACCTCTCCTTGACTGTCTTGAAATTCTCGGCCTCCTCCATAGGCAAGGTGTAGAACCATTCCAGAGCGACCCCTTCCAGAGACCGACGGAACAAATAGGCCATCAAGCGATCATCCTGCTGGAACTGTGCCGATTCGTACAAGAACTCCCGGACGTGGATGAACGGGTTGCCATTCCCATCGTATTTGCGGTACACGGGGAGTTCAGACTGAGAAGGAAAACGAATGTCCCTGAAGTTAGGGATAGGGACATCGGCAAGAGATTGCGGGCCGACCCGCTTGTGGAGGAGATCAATTTGTTGCTGCATAGCAGCCCATTTGTCAAGAATTTCCCATTCCCGGGAAGGAGGGGAAGGAGCAAGAGGAGTAATACCTGGATAGGCGGCCAAAGGATAAGCTGATGAAGGGGGCAACCCGTAAGAGGGATAATGGGCTGAGGAAGGGCCCATATCCGCATGAGCCAACTGGGCCGCCCCTGACTGTAACCTAGCGAAGTCTGCCGGGACTATGGGGGCTTGAGGTGATGGAGAAATCGTGGTGTACGGATCAAGGTAAGGAACAGAGGGGAGGGGGGACTTTCCTTTATCAAGCTGTTGATGGACCGAGGTGGAAGCCTGGCCCATTTCTATATTGGGATAGCGAAGGGTCGGAGGGCGGACAGGAGTAAGGTCAATGGGAGCCACGGAGGTGGTCCCGACCACGGGGGATGTGGTGGCAGCAACGGTCGTGCCGTGAGCAGGAATTGAGGCTGGGGCATCGCCCCCTTGCAAAGCTTGTCTGATGAGATGGAGCTGGGTGGGGTCCAACTGGGCCATCATATCGAGGATCATACTAGCTGAATTCTGGTTGGGCGGGTTTGGAAGAGAGGGTCGGTGACCCTCACCAAGAATGGTCGGGAGTGAAGGGGCCGTCCCCTCTCCTCCCTGCAAATGGGTGACCCTAGGTGGGTCCTCAAGGAGACCACGAGGAAGGGAGTCCTCGTGGGCCGGAGAGAAGTCGTATGACGACATGGAAGATGAGGAATCGAACAAAGGGTTGGAGTAGGAATGGAAATAAGAGTCAACCCTAGGAGGTGATCGTGGGGGAAGAAGGCAACCCCACATACACCAAGACACCTAGGACTAGAGCCAGCAAAGCTAATCAACCAGATCTACCAAGCAACTAATAAACATACAATGGAGAGAGATGAGAGCAGAATCACCCGGTAATGCAATCAAGTTCTTAAAATGATGCTCGTCAGTTCCTTATATTTTTCTTCTTTGAACTTTAGTGGATTAATGAAAATATAAATTCTCTCAACCACCAGGTGCCTGACTGGGATAAGAAATGAGGGATTGTGTGACTCTATCAGGATCTCTTGCTCGCGGATGCAACCCTAGACCGGGGTGGATACGGTACAACCTGCCCGGCGTCCGTGTGGGAATCCACGGCTCACGGGGGCTTACGGAGGTCATCAGCAAGGTCCCTATCGGCTCCAAGGAATATGGAGACGAGAGGAAACCCTACCTCGGTAGGAATGCAACTAATATGAGAAGAGGTCGATGCACCTATGCGCGCCGGAGCGCATGCACAAACTAGCCTAGTACCTATCAATCAATGAGCAAGTATACACATGAGCAATGAAGAGCATGGTGATGCAATGATGATGAGAGAGGGGGGAAAATCAATGAATAGCACCAAGCATAGCAAACCACATGGAATATGACAATCAACGCATAATATAAACACACTGTGGCACCGGATGAACGGCCCCTCTGCGGCCGCTCCTACAGTAGAATGGTTTGTGTGGAACCGTCTAAGCCTGGGAGAGAACAACACTATGGCGTAATCACAGGACCTAAGAAAAGATGAGAGAGCAACGGCAGGAGAATACCAGCAGGACGGTCGCTAGACAACCGTGTAACCTCATGAACGGCCCTCCATCAGCCGCGTACCTGCAATAAGAACAGAGCAAAACGTACCTGTGCTGGAGAATTGAACGGCCCGATCCAGACCGCTCTACAGTATGAACGGTGTATCTCACACCATCTGTAACAGGAAAGACCGGCGAAGCTGGATTTGACTGTAGGGGATGAACGGTGGAATCTCGACCGTGCCTATCTTGGGCGGCTCCGGAAGAACCGCTCAGGTCCCAGGGGCGGAAAGAAGTCCCAACTTGCCAATCACTCTTGGGAAGAACCATAAACTCGGAAACAGAGAAGGAGGGTCAGCAATCTCAACAGCACGATGGGCACTAGGTGTCCCATCGCGATCGCCACAAAAGGGGTGTAGATATATATTCCTTCCTTCCGCTCTCTCACCAATGGTCAAAGCGCATCAAATGTATGGAACAACGTGCGATGAGCAAACCACGAGAGCGAGGGAAAGAAAATAAGACAGAGAGCAACGAAAAGGACCGTGATCGCCACCAAGATGTCGTACGTGATAGTCACGCCGTACCTTGGAAAGGAAGGGGAGACACTCGCCTTGCTGCAGCACCGGGAAGACGCGCGGTCGACGTAGAACCGCCTTAACAGACGCGCGGCCCTACGATAGACCGTTTGAGGCTGCTGCCGAACACGCGGGAGAAGAACTCCTGGAGGACGGACGGCTTTAATGGGACCGCCTAAAGATGAAGAGCGGCGAAGAGAGGGCCGCTCGTATCCTTGAACGGGCCTACAAGAACCGCGCTAGTCCGCCACGCCAAGAGTTACAAAAGGGCTCACCTCCACCCTCTCCAGCCGGCTAGAGGGGATGGGCCTCGTGCTGATGAAGTGCTGACCTGCGAAACAGTACGAAGACACAGAAGGAACACCCAGATTAGAGCTAAATGACGTAGTACGCATTCATGTGAGAAGAATGAAGCATAATCAAGTGGAAAGGGGGATACTTGGGGGGTTTTAAACCCCTAGGGTGACAAAAACGTAGGTGGGTGTATGCATGGGGAGAAAAACGAGGGAAACGCAGAGAGAGAACAATGCATGCAACAGATGATGAAGAAATCGGAAAATGACGCTATGACTCGACACACAGACTACTCCCTGAACCGGAGGCTCTTAAGGACATAGAGAGCCTCCCTCCTTGGTGCTAGGTCGTTCGGAAATGCGGCAGGGCTTCGCCGTCGACCAAAATTTCCCCCCTCCCTCGACGTCCGGTCACTAGGGTCTATTTATAGAGCCTAGAAAGCCAGGCTCGAAATTGGGGTTTTTAGATATTTTCAGGTCGAGATTATAAAAGATAAATCATAGATATTATCATAATCTCTTATCCAGTCGAAACGGCATAAAAATAGTTAATTATCCACGGAGAAATCATCAAAACAAACTAGGGATAAAGCCATGAATAAAAGAGATAAAAGTCTGTTAAAAAGCCTCATCCGACGGGATGAGCGGTCTTACGATAGACCGCGCAACATTTGGGCGGTCTGGTTCAGACCGTCCAAGCTGTCGGTGGAAATTGAATTAAATCTTATAATGAGCCCAATTATCGCTCGAACAGACCAAAATGGCCGGCGTTGGACCCTGAAAGATGAACGGCGCCTTGGCGACCGCTCCAACGGAGAACGGTCCAAAACGAGCCGTTTTAACCTTGTCGGTGATAATTCAAATATTTGGATAATTGTCTGAGGAGATTAACACGCGTAGGACTCTGAGATATGGGCGGTTGGCATTCGCCCGTCCATTAGTTTGAACGGGCAGGATAGGGCCGCACAAAAGCATGTCGGTGAATATTAAGAAAATCCTCAGAAAATAGCCAAAATGTATGAACGGTCTGGGATCAACCGCCCCAGTCCTGAACGGCTGATGGTGGACCGTTCATGCTCTTGGATACTTGACTTTCATAAAATAGTTCAATTAATCACAGCCAAGGTCCAATAAGCCCTGAATTAATACGGACTTTACCAAGGAGGGAGGCTACCCATAAAATGGGCCCAGGACGTGCCACAAAAAATGGCCCAACGAATGATGGACAACTTAGGGCATCAACTAATGGGAGTAAGAGAAACGACTCAGCTTATCGGCATAAAACGGGTGTCAACAGTAGACAGTACACAAGTCATACATTTCAGTGCAATGCCCCACCATGCCATTAACATCCCATGGACTCACTAACTTTCGGGCGCTCTCCCCAGGACCAGACCGGGCCCCTACGATGCGTTGGCATTGATTTATTGGATCCAAGATCCCACGAGTCTAGACATTTAGTCAATTTTTAATGGCCAATTTAATCAGAGGAATTTCGGTCATAAGTTCAGATTTAAAGGACCAAACTTGTCCTTGGATTCAAGAGTACAAAACACGGTCAAACTCATCTCCAAGAGATGTGCGGTCATAACAGAGCCGCTCAAAGGTATATACGGTTCATACAGGGCCGTACATACAGGAACTGGACTGAAACTCAGCCCGAGAGGTCAAGAAAAGAACGGCTGACAGAGGGGCCGCTCAATGTATGAACGGTGCATTATGGGCCGCTCATGTCCAGAAGACATTAAGGCCTATGAACAAGATATATGGTCCATACTGGGCCGTATAAAGATATGCGGTCACAATCGGGCCGCCGAAGAGGTTATGCGGTCAACTATTAACCGCTCATGCCTCTCGTCGTCCGATTCGATCCAAACCTTAAACCAGTGGTTTAAACACATAAAACAGGGTTTTCTAGTGTTTAACAAGTTCCTAATAGGGATATAACAAAGTTCCAAGATGATGGTAAGACCACCGGATATAGTTTCCGGGGGTAAAACCAAGACTAGCACGCGAATCGGCTAATCGACTTGCGTAAAGTCAGAAAAATTGGTCACGCTGTTACTGTAGTACAGTAGCTAAACAATAAGCTAATGATCATATTAATCCTAATTACAAGCCAAATTAACAAGAATTAAGTTTTACATTAAGCCAAGATGCCAAAAAGAATGATTCAAGACGATAAGCTAATGAACAAGATCGCGTAAATCGCGTAGGCACGAATAACAAGTATTTAACAAGAATTTAGTTGCATAATTAAATATTTATTAAGTGGGTTTCTATTTCACTAATTAGCATTAATGACATGAAAAAGAATGCATTAGAACCATTACTAAGTCATGTACTGGGTAGATAAACGGTTCGGACTGGACCTTATATCTACTGGGCTTAAACAGGGCTAAACGGGGCTAAACGGGCTGAAAGGGGGCACTCTGGGGCTTGGGCGGTTCCTGTTGGGCCGCCCAAGTACTTGGACGGTTCCTGGAGGGCCGCCCAAGTTATGTGGTCCTCTATGGACCGTCCATCCTCCCTGGCCTGCCAATTATGTGGTTACTTTCAGACCATTTAACTTGTGCGGTTGATTTCGGACCTTATATCTAGATATGTGGTTAGTTTGGAACCGTTCATCCTAGGATGTGTGGTTCCTGAAAAACCGTTTATCTATGGTTATACCATGGTCAAAAATATTCAAAGTATAGGCTTGAGTTGTGCGGTCTATCGTAAGACCGTCCATCTCTGGGTCGTCTTCGGTCATCCCTACCGCGTCCGGTGAACGCCGGGAAGTTGGGGGTTGATAGGGTTGGACTAAAATGCTAATAACTAATGGAAATGGACTCCAAATAAGGGGCTTTCGGTACCGTTTGAAAGCTAACAGAGAATACTATCTAACAGTAAGGCCAATCGCAAAATATCTCGCTGAAATCGAGATTTATTAAGGTAAGACATGGGAAACCCTAATTCTGACATATTGTGACTAAAACGTAAAATTCTCTCAGTATACAGAACAGAATTTGGGGCTTCTTATGTCAAAAGAAAGCCACTCCGATGCTGAATCCAACCATATAAGATATGGTACATGAGGATTAGGATTGGTAACTCGAAATCAGAAATCAACTCGGAAGAACACACCGAAAGCTAGGTCTAGACATGCTGTTACTCCGAACAGAAATTCTCTAGACAGGCTGAATGGAATTTAGGGCTTTTGTAATCAATGGAAAGAGCACGAAAAACTCTACAAGATGCATGGATCAATTTCATATTTACGTCCTGAAATCAGAACTAAATCGAAGAAGGAACAAAGTTAACCCTAATTTAACATGCTTCTAACATGCTTCTACTAAACGTTAAAATACTCGCAGGATACTACATGATATTTGGGGCTTTATATATCAAAAGAAAGAGGACTTCATATTGAACATTTTTATATATTACTTGATGTTTGAGCCCGAGAGAACCTACCTCAATTTGATGAAGAACAAGGAAGAACAAAGGAGGAAGAAAGAAAGAAGGAAGCCGACACCCACGCACTCAACGCGAGATATCTCCCAGATCTGAAAACTTCAGCGACTGTCGCGGCTACCCAATGAGAATAGACTGGAAGGGCTTCATTTTGATAGTTTATACACGTTCTGGGATGGTCTGTGGTGAGAGGAATCGACGCCACAAGAGGCGTGTTGGATAAGGCGCCGCCAAGCAAGACCAAGTCAAAACTCGACCAGCCGCCTCAATTAGGGTTAGGGTTTCGAGCAATTTTTAGAGGGCTATTGAAGTTAAGATCATGGCCTTTAATTTGACACCAATTTTAGATCAAATGGTTGAGTATTAAGGTCGAATTTTGTGTTTGAAGTCAAGGTTAGGTAAAGGTTGAAAAGTATGGATTTTTCACTTAAAACATTAAATAGATCTTGCTACGGATTTTTACTGGGTTAATCCCAGAAGATAAATTTGTTACATACACTTCTAGAAACCTAATTACCATTTTTATGGATTTTTATCACGTAGAAGAATTTTTGATGGTACTATTCTAAGGAATAAAATATTATTTAATGGAACTCACTTAAACGATAAATAGATCTAATTACAGATTTTTTCTGATAAAACTCAAGAAGGGAAAGTTGTTTCATAAATCATTCTCTATCAATTTACTATTTTTCTAGATTTTTGTGAGAAAGTCGAAATTACACTAGCACTATTCACTGAGGAATATAATATTAATTTTTTAAATTCATTTATCTAAATTAAAAATTCACTATTTCAATTAAATTTTAGATTTTAAAAACCGGGGTGTTACACCCTCCCCCAGTTAAAGGAATTTGGTCCCCAAATTCACCGGGTATTACTAATTATGTGAATGTTTAAACTAAGATGATCTTATCTATCAAAATAACATGTTAATTATACTATCTATCAAAATATCATGTTAATTATACAACTAATGACGAAAGAATTTAGCTATAGCTAGGGATAAAAGAGAACGATACCATATGTAATTCTTCATTCGGTAGGAGTGGGTTCCGATTTTTCTCTTGTAGTTTTGCTTGTGGAAGTAACTTAGGACAGCTAGCTATTTTATGATCATGATTTCCGTAACGCAGGCACGCTCCGCTCCTTCGCCAGCACTCCTTCGTGAGGTGACCAAGTTTGTGACAATAAAAATATTCCCTTGGTGTAAGATTACTCTTCTTCTTCTTATTACGTCAGGTTTCCTTACGACGGATTCGCCAGCCTTTAGCGGAACCGAATCCTAGCTTACCCATGGAACCACTCGGTTTCATTTTAAGAATGGCTTAGAGACCTGCAAGATAGTTATATGGTTAACTTTTTCATTACTTAACATGACGCAATCTTGCATATATTTTATTACTTAACCCACGATACTACCCAATCTCACCATGTGACAAGAGATGACACGGGTCTTAAGACTTAGGGTAACCTATACTCTTGGACAAAATCCAAGGACTCAGGCAAGGAGGCTCTGATACCAAAACTGTCACGCCTCGAACCGATAGCAGCGGGAAGCGATGCTCGGAACGTGGCAAGAGACAAGTCACGATAACAAGAGCGGAAGATAAATAATCACAATAAAATACAAAGAGGCCAGACACACATTTTGAGAAAATACGAACTCTTATTAATTTAAAAAGAGATATTTTGAAACCACTTACAATAAAAGATTCAAAATAAATAACAAAAAGAAATAACTAGACTGGCTAGACTCAAGAAAATGAAAGAGCCGACTCCAACTCTAGGTTCCAAGTTCCACTCGATCACACTGATCCATTTCCCAATGCACGTACCGATACTCGCATAACTTGAAAAGGGATGGAAGTAGGGGTGAGCAAAAAGCTCAGTAGGAATTATACTCTATCATCAGGCATAGTTTAAGTGATTAACAAGTAAATTACATTTTTATATGCAATACTAAGAAAGAAATAAATGACGATAACGGTATAATGAAACAACGTAATAACAAGATCTTGCAAGGTCAAGAAATATACAATTGATAATGATTAACAAGGATAACAAATGCAAGAATTTACAACAGGAGATATAACAATAGACAGTAGTAAGGAATTGGCCAACAAGCAAGTAATTTATACATCATTCCAAGTGCGATCAAGTAACAAGTAACAAGAGCTTTTATGTCGTAGACGGTACACAAGTCATGCATTTCGGTGCAATGCCCCACCATGTCATTAACATCCCATGGGCTCACTAACTTTCGGGCGCTCTCCCCAGGACCAGACCGGGCCCCTACGATGCGTTGGCATTGATTTATTGGATCCAAGATCCCATGAGTCTAGACATTTAGTCAATTTTTAATGGCCAATTTAATCAGAGGAATTTCTGTCATAAGTTCAGATTTAAAGGACCAAACTTGTCCTTGGATTCAAGAGTACAAAACACGGTCAAACTCATCTCCAAGAGATGTGCGGTCATAACAGAGCCGCTCAAAGGTATATACGGTTCATACAGGGCCGTACATACAGGAACTGGACTGAAACTCAGCCCGAGAGGTCAAGAAAAGAACGGCTGACAGAGGGTCGCTCAAGGTATGAACGGTGCATTATGGGTCGCTCATGTCCAGAAGACATTAAGGCCTATGAACAAGATATACGGTCCATACTGGGCCGTATATAGATATGCGGTCACAATCGGGCCGCCGAAGAGGTTATGCGGTCAACTATTAACCGCTCATGCCTCTCGTCGTCCGATTCGATCCAAACCTTAAACCGGCGGTTTAAACACATAAAACAGGGTTTTTTGGCGTTTAACAAGTTCCTAACAGGGATATAACAAAGTTCCAAGATGATGGTAAGACCGCCGGATAGAGTTTCCGGGGGTAAAACCAAGACTAGCACGCTAATCGGCTAATCGACTTGCGTAAAGTCAGAAAAATTGGTCACGCTGTTACTGTAGTACAGCAAGCTAATGATCATATTAATCCTAATTACAAGCCAAATTAACAAGAATTAAGTTTTACATTAAGCCAAGATGCCAAAAAGAATGATTCAAGACGATAAGCTAATGAACAAGATCGCGTAAGTCGCGTAGGCACGAATAACAAGCATTTAACAAGAATTTAGTTGCATAATTAAATATTTATTAAGTGGGTTTCTATTTCACTAATTACCATTAATGACATGAAAAGGAATGCATTAGAACCATTACTAAGTCATGTACTGGGTAGATAAACGGTTCGGACTGGACCTTATATCTACTGGGCTTAAACAGGGCTGAACGGGGCTAAACGGGCTGAAAGGGGGCACTCTGGGGCTTGGGCGGTTCCTGTTGGGCCGCCCAAGTACTTGGACGGTTCCTGGAGGGCCGCCCAAGTTATGTGGTCCTCTATGGACCGTCCATCCTCCCTGGCCTGCCAATTATGTGGTTACTTTCAGACCGTTTAACTTGTGCGGTTGATTTCGGACCTTATATCTAGATATGTGGTTAGTTTGGAACCGTTCGTCTTGGGATGTGTGGTTCCTGAAAAACCGTTTATCTATGGTTACACCAGGGTCAAAAATATTCAAAGTCTGGGCTTGAGTTGTGCGGTCTATCGTAAGACCGTCCATCTCTGGGTCGTCTCCGGTCATCCCTACCGCGTCCGGTGAACGCCGGGAAGTTGGGGGTTGATAGGGTTGGACTAAAATGCTAATAACTAATGGAAATGGACTCCAAATAAGGGGCTTTCGGTACCGTTGGAAAGCTAACAGAGAATACTATCTAACAGTAAGGCCAATTGCAAAATATCTCGTTGAAATCGAGATTTATTAAGGTAAGACATGGGAAACCCTAATTCTGACATACTGTGACTAAAACATAAAATTCTCTCAGTATACAGAACAGAATTTGGGGCTTCTTATGTCAAAAGAAAGCCACTCCGATGCTGAATCCAACCATATAAGATATGGTACATGGGGATTAGGATTGGTAACTCGAAATCAGAAATCAACTCGGAAGAACACACCGAAAGCTAGGTCTAGACATGATGTTAGTCCGAACAGAAATTCTCTAGACAGGCTGAATGGAATTTAGGGCTTTTGTAATCAATGGAAAGAGCACGAAAAACTCTACAAGATGCATTGATCAATTTCATATTTACGTCCTGAAATCAGAACTAAATCGAAGAAGGAACAAAGTTAACCCTAATTTAACATGCTTCTAACATGCTTCTACTAAACGTTAAAATACTCGCAGGATACTACATGATATTTGGGACTTTATATATCAAAAGAAAGAGGACTTCATGCTGAACATTTTTATATATTACTTGATGTTTGAGCCCGAGAGAACCTACCTCAATTTGATGAAGAACAAGGAAGAACAAAGGAGGAAGAAAGAAAGAAGGAAGCCGACACCCACGCACTCAACGCGAGATATCTCCCAGATCTGAAAACTTCAGCGACTGCTGCGGCTACCCAATGAGAATAGACTGGAAGGGCTTCATTTTGATAGTTTATACACGTTCTGGGATGGTCTGTGGTGAGAGGAATCGACGCCACAAGAGGCATGTTGGACAAGGCACCGCCAAGCAAGACCAAGTCAAAACTCGACCAGCCGCCTCAATTAGGGTTAGGGTTTCGAGCAATTTTTAGAGGGCTATTGAAGTTAAGATCATGGCCTTTAATTTGACACCAATTTCAGATCAAATGGTTGAGTATTAAGGTCAAATTTTGTGTTTGAAGTCAAGGTTAGGTAAAGGTTGAAAAGTGTGGATTTTTCACTTAAAACATTAAATAGATCTTGCTACGGATTTTTACTGGGTTAATCCCAGAAGATAAATTTGTTACATACACTTTCAGAAACCTAATTACCATTTTTATGAATTTCTATCACGTAGAAGAATTTTCGATGGTACTATTCCAAGGAATAAAATATTATTTAATGGAACTCACTTAAACGATAAATAGATCTAATTACAGATTTTTACTGATAAAACTCAAGAAGGCAAAGTTGTTTCATAAATCATTCTCTATCAATTTACTATTTATCTATATTTTTGTGAGAAAGTCGAAATTACACTAGCACTATTCACTGAGGAATATAATATTAATTTCTGAAATTTATTTATCTAAATTAAAAATTCACTATTTCAATTAAATTTCAGATTTTAAAAACTGGGGTGTTACATTAGAAGTCATGACTATCTGGCGATTCAAAAGGATATGACATACGAGCAAAAGCCATCGCTAGACTTTGAATTTGTCAATGGAAGTACGCTCCCGTTCCTGCGCGTCCTGCGTGAAACTAGCAACTTCCAAATGCTCTATCTCCTTGTCCGCTTGATCTTTTCTCACGAGATTTGGAGGGAGGTTAGAAGACATAAAAGGGAACAATTAACTCTAAAGGATTAACTTGAAAATTGGTGCGGACACCCGAGCAGTTGATCGGCACGACACACCGAGCCACCGGTACCGCACACGGAGCACGACACGAGCCACCTCACCGTCCATCTGGCTCGGAGACAGCCTGGAGACTCCGCCTTGAGCCTCCCCATTTATTATATTTAGCTAGACTTTATGTGTGTGTAATTTGTATTTATTTCGTTGCATTCGGTTTACCATTTTGAGTGTAATAGGGACTTACGAGCATTTCGGACCCCGTGGGCCCCACGGCCCCCCCGGGTCCCACCACATTGGGCCACCTCAGCCTAGGGTCCCACGTGGGGTCAGTCAACATGCCACATGGGGCATCTAGAAGTTTGAATGGTCAATTGTCCACATGGGGGACAAGGGACCAAAATAGTCAACATTTCCAACCAACACCCACCTACCATGTCAAGCTTGTTCCCCCCCTAGTCAATAGGCTGTCCCCCCCTTTATTTTTTTAATTATATTTTTGTGGAATGGTCACAAGCCATCCCAACCCTCCGTCTCACACCCCTAGATCCAACGGTGGAGGATGGATTAGATGGGTGACCTATATATGCTTGTATTTTCCCATTTTGATGAATTAATGCCATTTTGAATCAAAGAAATTGTTGGAGCTCCAGCTTGGTACAACCCTCTCTCCCCCCTTGCAGCTGTGAAGGTTGCCTCTGGAGGTGTGACTCCTCCCCTATCAGTTCCGGTCATCCTCGCCGCCGCCACGAGCCGCCACCGCACCGCCATCGTCTTCATCGGAGTTCTGCCCGCGCAGTACCACAGCAGCTTCCACGAAATTCAGCCATCAACCACGAGCTCTGATCGACCTGGGGATTTTACTAGAGGTTCCATAGGTGTCAAGGATATCCCAAAAAAATTGGTTTGTCATTCAGATCCCGTTCCATATTTTTAGATTTTCGTCCACTCTTCCCTTTCAGTTCTGCCAGCAGTCTATCCAGATTCATATCCGCCCTGAGTTTTAGGTCTTAGGTCCACTTTTTGATTTTCTTTGGTTCGCCCAATTTTACTGGATCTTCCTTCCACCAACCCCTTCATCCACAATTTTTCTAAATTTCTAGTTCGTCCATTTCATATTTTCCACAAATCGTTCTAAGATCCACCTGAAGTTCTGTCCACCCGTTCCCAGATCCGACCACTAGACACTCTAAAAATCCTATCAAATCACCACCACCTCCAAATCCAATTCTAAAAATTGTCCCAGCTTCGTGGTTTGATTATCTACAACTTTGAAGAAGAGCTTGAAGTCTGAATCCCACTATAAGTAGGCGGTCAACGGCCGTTTACAGGGAATTGATGTGCTTAACTGAGAGTTCTGGAACTGTGTAGCAGAGAATTGAAAATTAGTTAAGGTCCAGGTCCGCGCAGGTTCAGAGGAATCCACTGGCCCTACGTTGGAGGATTTTGAGTCCTCTTTCCAACGGCGCTGGTTTCGTCGCATTCCGGCGACGGGGCTGATCGCAGCAGTTGATTTCGCCGGAGCGCGCGCCTGAAAACAGAAAGCAAAAATCCGTGGGCAGCATTCCACAAGCTTGGAGATCGGAGTTGTTCGGCCACCGATCGGCGTTCCCGGCCGACCGCCTTCCGTGGAGGCGTGCCACCAGGGGTCCCCGTCACAGTGAGACCCACTCCTGTAGATCCGGAGGCCAGCGCCACCCGTGGGCCCCACGGGCCCGCAGAACCCGCCGTTCGGAAAGCACGAAAACGCGGAGTTCGGCACCGCCGGGCGACATCAAGATGCTGCCCGTCAACCCAATTCGCGTGATTCCCGGGCCCCGCATGTGACCTTTTACCTCCCTGCGTGGAGTGGGTCAAATTATTGTACTGCTGTAAAATTGTGTTAACCGGGGGTCCGTGATTGGTCGGGGTTGTCTTCGCCACGCCGGGTGCGTGGAGGTAATGGTCCGAACCTCTTGGCGTTCATTTGCTTAGCTAGTATACGGTCTTTTGCCACTGCCGAGAGTGTAGGTACTGGCCCGTGTGTCCATGTCACCGCTGTGAGAGTGAGAGTGACCCGTCCCGTGACTCGATCCGAGTCCGGAAATGAGTCTGACTACCTTGAACTCTTCCAGTTCCTTAACCGCGCACGATCCACGCTTTCCCTCGCATGGGACGCCGAGTGAGTTTGCACTTCTGTTAGCGACGTGTAGCCTATGGGAGCTCTCCGTGTCGGACCTAATGTCTCTCCCATCATGTGTTGCTGGTCGTGTCCACGTCTAGAGTCCGAGGTCCATACCACGTAGAGTCGGTCCCCGTGTCCGTCCCGCATCAAAAATACCTCTGATAGGGTCCCTAAACTTCGGATCTTCGTCGAAAAAACACGCCTGTTCCTGTGCGTTCTGCAGAGAAACAGCTACTTCTGATCCTTCTAGCTCTCTAGATGCTTGGTCTCCTAACATTGCAAAACCCCAAGGACCAGATAGTTCATGGATGGGTGCCCTCACACTGTGATCATCTGTTTATGTGTGCATTTAATATCCATGAAGTAAATCTAATTTGTTCCCTTTCTCATGATAATACTTTTTTTGAATTAATGTAATGAGAAATAATAAATAATTGACCAAACAAAGAACAATAAAAAAATTGACCAGGCAAACAGTAGGGGTCGATGAGAGGCTAAAGTATAGCTGAACTGAGTAGGTGCAATAATGGAGAGGAATAGATGGGTAGATTAATTATTTGAGAGAGAGAGAGAGGGGGGGGGGAAGTCATATCTCATCAACCAGCCCAAATATCATAGGTTTTGTTCCCTATGTAACATGATAAAATGTGACGTAAAGTCATATTTGATCAACAAATTTTGTTCCCTATGTAACATGATGAAATGTGTGCACTTAATATCCATGAAATATGATCAACAAGTTTTTTTCCTTAAAATAATGGGTGGGGTGGATCAAATAGAATGAATCACAAAATTGATATCAACAGGTATCTGATGTTTGCACATACCTAACGATTTTTCGAATAATTTTGCGACTGATTCCTAGTCTTTGCAGTGACGGAATAACCTGAAGACAATAAGATAGATGCTATCATGTACGCAAAGAGTTGTGACGAACAATTCTCTAAACCATCTCTCTTCTCCCCCTTCTCTTTTTTCTAGGAGTTGGGGGCCCACAGATAGAGATCAAGAGGAACATGATTCTATAGCTCCCAGCAACTTCATCGTAGCAAAGGAATGCAACGGCTTGCCATAAATTACCCATCAGTTATTCAGTGCTTTAACTGCACTGGAGAACTTGTAATGTATTAAAAATAAATTGTCTTATTTATAAAGATCAACAAGATTTTTAAAAAAGAAGACCAGTGCTAACTAATGCATATTTTTATGAGAAAAAAGGGTAATGAAATAAAGATAAGTTTCCCAATGTATGACAATGGAGGCGCTAAGAAAAGTTTGTATTGACTAGATAGCTTTGGCTCTAACTGCACTGGAAATCCAGAGGAATTCCATTAAGTAACTTCACGGCAACACATTATGTCTTATCAAGTGTAAGGAATGGTCAATGAACTACAATGACCTGCCCGAATAACCAAACTCCTCTCTTTTTTCTCCAGAAACATGATAGTTAACGCAAAACTATAGATTGCACCGTTAGATATATGAGCCAAAGTTAAGATATGAAAATCGCTAAGGAAGATAAAGCTGGCAAAAGATCCAAGTAACAATGCCAAAAGTTAGTGATACTATTGCTTCAGTAAGTTAACCCCAAATGATGTTACCATGAAACAACCATATGATATGCTACCGCAACCCGTTAATCCCAATCAAAGTTAAGGAACAGAACCCAACCTAAATTTGAACTCCTTGTTCTAAATATATGTCAATATAAATATTAAAATGAAGTTGATGATCCATCACCAATCAAGCAAGTATTTCCAAGATTACCAATACCAAAACTGGCATTTTTCTGAAAGCAACCAGACGTTGCCAGAATAGAGACGAGGATTAAATTACAATTTTGCAAACCCAATACCATAGAAGAAGAAGAAGAAGAAGAAAAAAAAACGGAAAATAAAGATTAGAACGTCGAATGGCCAAAATGTGAAACCATAGTGTTCTCCTAAACCCATATTCTACAATTACTTTCAAAGACAGTCAGGAAATGGCCAGCAATCACCAAAGAAAGAACGATGAGGCCGCTCACCACCACATCATGGATAGAGGCCGTCAACCCCCCCCCCCCTCGGTGACAGCCCGGCTGAAGCCCACCAGCTCCAAGTCCGGCCTGGGACCAGGGGCAGCCCTCTGGAGCAACTCCTCCAACCCCATAAAAGCGGGCATCTCGCGCCCGCCGCGCAAAGATCCCGATCTGCAGAACATCGACACGACGACGGCGCTATGCGCCAGCGCGGTGCGGAGCTTGTCCAGGTCGACGGGCTCCGATCGCCCATCGGTGCCGAGGTCGAGGAACCTGTGGCAGGAGCGGTCGGAGGCGTGGAGGAGGTCGCGGACGCGGGCGGGGTCGAGGTGGGAAGGGCCGGTGGAGAAGGTGAGCGGCGGGGCCCTCCTGCCCTTCCTGTGTGGGTTCGGGGGCGCCGGACAGAGAGAGAGAGAGAGAGAGAGAGAGAGAGGGGTGCCACGGCGGTGGGAAGAGGCGGCTTACCTTGCGGGAGAAGTCGACGTCCCACGGCGGAGAGAGAGAGAAAGAGAGAAATAGATCTGCCGCGGCGGTGGGAAGGGGCTGCTTATTTTATTTTGTGGGAGAAGTCGGCGTCCCACGGCGGCGACGACAGGTTCGACTTGTGCACGCAGTGATATGGGGAGGCGGCGAAGTCTGTAGCAGATGGGGAGGCGCGCGGTGCAGCAGCATGCAGGAACTCCCCTCGCGGCGTTGGCAAAGTCCAGAAGCGGAGCGCGCGGCGTCCCACGGCGAAGTGATAGACAGTGGAAACCCAAGCGACGTTGGCGGGGTAGGACAAAAGAAATTAGAATTAGAATTTTTTGGCGTAATTATGGTTGGGCCTCTTCGACGGTCATTTACCCAAAACCGACGGCCTTTTGCAGGATATTCATCTTGGGAGAGTTGTACGCGGTCGACGGGTAAAACGGTCGGGCTTTCTATGGCGTCGACGGTTGGAAAAATAGGGTGGCGCATGCCCTGTCTTCTACTAGCTAGTGCAGGTGAATGAATCCATTTCAGTGACTGCCTATGGTATTATGATATATAGATACTAGGGTGAAGCACATATATATGTTGGGTAGGAGAAATCATCAGTACTGGTGATCTGTAGTTCTTGATGATCACTAAACCCAAACAGGTCAGCGTACGTTTTGCAAGACGTATAACGGCTTCAACCGCTCTGAGCCGTAGCCCAAATTAATTAAGCTTTCCCGCCCGTTTGCTGAACGTCAAGATGTGCTTCGGAAAACTCGATCCCTGATTTAATTTACGTACGGTTTAATTATTGGCCGCTCGTGAAACCAGGTTTGCCCACCTTTGTTCGATCGATCGGCTCTATCACAAAATCCCAACTGTACGTACGATGACTGCATGCCCTATTAAGTAACGAAACGGAGCTTTAATTAATTGGCTCCATCAGTAGCTTGATCCAAAAAAAAAAAAAAAAAACAGAAAAGAAAGAAGAAGAAGAAGAAGATGGCGCTGTCCGGCAACAGCCCGCAATCTCTGTGTTCTGAATATATATATATATATATATATATATCACACCTTTCTAATCGATTGATAAGTGCAATTCATCGAACATGTACATGTGCCATGTATATATATATATATATATATATCACACCTTTCTAATCGATTGATAAGTGCAATTCACCGAACATGTACATGTGCATGGCACGTGCTAGCTAGGTTGTTGCAGCAAGTAAACAATTAATATCATGTTCTTTGGATGGAGAGCAGCCTCTAATAATTAATTTGGCTCTACATGCAACGGCATGCAATGCAGGATGATATATAAATCCCGTGTACTGTTGTTGGCTTTTCTAATTAATCTGTTTCCCCGAATTACAATGCCCGGCCGATCCAGTGTGTTTAATTTAAGTTTGGGTAGAGAAAACGCGTCAAGATTGCACACACCTAGCTTAATTTGAAGATACAGAGACCCTCTAATTAATTCCACATGCGTCCATTCTCGGAATATATATATATATATATATATATATATATATATATTGAGTAATTAATTAATGATATAGGGTGAAGAAATGATCGATCACACATAACAATGATCATTTCTGGGCCTCTCTCTCTCTCTCTCTCTCTCTCGCTAATTGCGTGTACAAACTAACTCTCCCGATCGAGGACAGTAGTAGTTCACGTACAGAAGATCGTTCAACGCTCAGGCGAGGCATATGAAGAGAGCCCTTAATTTTTAAATTTGGTGAATCTTAATTACATACCTTTCCTCCTTCCTATATATATTTTTTCAGATAATTAAAAGGATACATCTTTCCCGATCTCAACATATAGTTACTGTTCCATGCATGCTTCTGAGTTCTCGGTGAAGCCCCAGGAGATCATCAGAGATCACCTTCTGTATATATATTATTAAAAAGAATAGCTAGCATTGAAATATATATTACTTTGGAGGGCTAATTAAAATACGATTAAAAAGAGTTTCAAGGGGTAATATATATCTAAGAGTCCTTTTACGTTTTAGTGTCACACCAAGTCTGTGATCAACCCAACCAGCCTCAGATCAGAACCGGCCCGAATACATATGCAAATTAATTAAGAAAGGCTAGCTCCCACGCGCGCGGCAAGGTTCTGATGGATATGGATTTGTTACTAATAACATGGTAATTGGGTGTGGATCGGAGTGGTTCGTCTCTAGATGGCTAGCTAGTTATAGCTAGGACATATATATATATATATTATTTATATATCACATATATATACATATATATAAGAGTGCACATGGAGAGGTGCATTTGGATCTCCGATATATCCTTTTATGCTGCCCAGGGCAGCATATATGGAAACTACCGTAGTGGACGAAGAGATCGGAGAGGTGCCTCTGGCTATGCCCATGTCCGCCGCCATAGCGGCAACGGCGGCTCTGGGGAGCTATCGCTTTGGACCTGATCAGAAGGAAGAGTTTGCCTCCCAACCCCTTTCTCCTCGTGAGATGGAGGGGCCCGAGGACCTTGACAATTTTGGAGATATAGAGAGTGGCCCTCCCCCTGTATTATCCAAGAACATTAACCCCCTTCCCATTTTTCTGAAGGTACGTACATTAATTGATTTTTTATATCCTCTAATTTCAGTAAATTCTTACGTTCGTACGTGTGGTAGATATATATATATATATATATATATATATAATACTATCCTTTTGTCTTTCAATATATATACATTAAGTAGAATACATATTGCTCAAATTAAAGTGATGACAAATTAAAGAGCTTCGTCGCATGCACACGGTCATCTGATCTTGTTTATATTATCTTATTGTAGTGCGTGTGTGTGTGCATGTGTGCGTGCGGGTGTGCGTGTGTGTGCGTGCGTGCGTGTGTGTGTTTGTTTGTTTGTTTGTGTGTATTATTTCCCCACATTTCTTATATATATGTCCGGCCATGCATATATACATACTTCAGCCCCTTATAATTGAAAGATATCTTTATTGATGTATATATATATATATTTATATTTATATATATTTATATATAACTGATACAAATAGTAGAATGACCCAAGATCTCAACCATGCATGCATCTGAGCTTTAAACTGCATACATGACCATCATGTTCTGTGCTTTCTGACGATCGAGTCTTTGGATTGTTTGATTCAATTCAGTGGGGCATTGTGAAAGGCAATTGTGTAATTAAATGTCAACTTCTTTTAATGACGTATATGCGCGCGTCTTATCAATGTCTGGGACTCGGGAGCTGATCGATAAACCTGTGGATCGCTCATTCTTATGGGGTGTTTGGTTACGTTTTTTTCTCTCTTTCTCTCTCAAATTTAAAAAAGAGAGAGAGAACTCACTTATGGAGTGTTTGGTAAGTATTCCCTAATTTTTAAAAGAGAACTCAACTCTATTCAAATCTATTTCTAAAACAAAACAACTCTTGAGTTGTTTTTTTTTTGAAATCATCCGTCTCGTGAGACCCTCCCCCCCTCTTCTGCTCTCCTCTCTCTCTCTCTCTCTCTCTCTCTCTCTCTCTCTCTCTCTCTCTCTCTAACTGCCGAGGGTGCCGGAGGGGAAGACCCCCCTCCCCTCCCCCGGCGGCTCCCCCCTCCCCCTGCGGTGCCCTCCCCCCCTGCAGCTCCCCCCTCCCCCTGCGCAACCCTCTCCGCCCTCCTCCGGCGGCCCCCTCCCCGCCCCCGACAGCTCCCCCTGCGGTGCCCTCCCCTCCCCCAGTGGCTCCCCCCTCCCCCTGCACAACCCTCTCCGCCCTCCTCCGGCGGCCCCCTCCCCGCCCCCGGCAGTTCCCCCCTCCCCCTGTGGTGCCCTCCCCTCCCCTGGCGGCTCCCCCCTCCCCCTGCGGCGCATCCCCCCCTCTTCTGCTCTCTCTCTCTCTCTCTCTCTCTCTCTCTCTCTCTCTCTCTCTCTCTCTCTCTCTCTCTCTCTCTCTCTCTCTCTCTCTCTCTCTGTGTGTGTGTGTGCAAGTGCCGGGGGTGCCGGCGCCGGAGGGGAAGACCCCCCTCCTCCGGCGGCAGCCCCCTCCCCCTGCGGCTCCCCCCTCCCCCTGCGGCGCCCTCCCCTCCCCCGACGGCTCCCCCCTCCCCTACCCCTGCGGCCCCCTCCTCCGGCGGCTCCCGCAGCCCCCCCTCCGGCGACGGCTCCCCCTCCCCCTGTGGTCCTTCGCAACTCCCTCCTCCTTCTACGTCAAAATTGGGAGTTTTGCCAAACAACACAAGACTCTTTTTATTAATTTTAAAAATGAAGTAGAAAATTGATGTGTCATAATTTCTAAGATAGAAAGAGTTTTTTTTTTTCAAAAGTGTTCCCAAACACCCCATTAACCATCTCGTTCGGAAGCACACATGCGTGTAATATAATATACAAGGCAATATGATAACACTAATAATAATATAAGGTTTGTAACAAATTAAGTAAAATGGTTGCTTTGAAGTATACACGTTACAAGCCCCTTATTAATTTGACAATCAAACGAGTTTAATTTGCCGGATGAACTATATATACCCGGTTAGGATGTGGCAGAATATTTATGGGTCTATCTAGAACAAAGAGAATAAGATAGATAAAATAAGTAAAAAAAACCAGTAAGAATGGTAAAAAGTCTAACTCATTTCGGGCCGCAAATATGTCATCCCGGTCGAGAATCAACCACAAATGGCCCATATAACCAACCCATCCAAGGCCTGTAATAAGGTTATCAAAGACGGTACAACCCCCGCCCCACCCCCCCCGCCACTAACCCCACCACAACCCCAAAAAAACCCAAACAACAAGGATGCATCAGCAAATTAATTATTCTCATATATATATATATATTATTATATTCTAAGCACACAGAAAAGGGATCATGTGCTGAGCTTATCAGCTTTTATATGTATATATATATATATATCCTTTTATTAATTAAACGACGCATGCGTGCGTGCGTGCGTGCGTGCAGTTCGAGGATGTGGAATACACGGTGGGGCAATATCTGTCGGGAAACCCCGTGAGGAACTTGGCCCCGCAGCTGAGCGTGGACGCGGAGCACGGGAACCGCCGGCACATCCTCAAGGGAATAACGGGCAGCGTCCGCCCCGGGGAAGTCTTGGCTCTCATGGGTCCCTCGGGCGGCGGCAAGACCACTCTGTTGAAGATTATTGGCGGCAGGTTAAGCGATCATGTTAAGGGCTCCATCACCTACAATGGAATCCCATACAGTAATGCTCTTAAGAGAAGGCAAGTTTATATATATATGTATCCATCCGTGCACATAATATATATATATATATATATATATATATATATATAAGAGCCGTCTGCATGGTATATATCTTTATGTAAACAGATCCAATAATTAATTTTCATGCCTATTAATTTGTGTGTGCGTACGTACTTTCAGATGACGGCAGCTGTGATTTGATAGGATCTCTCGTTAATTAATTAATCATCAATATATATACTAGCTAGTGAATTCAAAACAATACTTGTCTTCTTCTTAATTTGATAGCTCTCTCTCTCTCTCTCTCTCTCTCTCTCTCTCTCTCTCTCACACACACACACACACACACACACACACACACACACACACACACACATATATATATATATATATAACATCATAATGAAAATCTCATCTCTTATGTGCATACATATAAACAGGATTGGGTTTGTGGCACAAGATGACATTCTCTTCCCTCAGCTAACAGTGGAAGAGACAATCGTCTTTGCTGCATATCTGAGGCTGCCTACCAACATGAGCCGGCAGCAGAAGTATCTGAGGGCAGAGTCCATCATGAAGGAATTGGGTTTAGAAAGGTCAGTGCAGCTAGGAGTCATATACAAGGTAATATTATTGCTGATATATAAAAACTAGCTACCCACCCACCCCAGTTATATATATATATATATATATATATATATATATATATAAGGGTTTTTTAAATAAAAATCATTGTTAGAGGTTAATTTATAAAAAATAATTCTTAAAAATCCACTAACAGATATATCACTATGTAAATCTGAATTATGTAAAAATGTCATATTTATTTACACGCATATCACTTCTTTTTATCAAAAATTTGTAAAAAAATTACGTTTAAATAGTATTTATGTACTATTTGAATTAATCCAGTGAATGTATGTTAATGCGGTTTTAAGAATGATTTTTTTACAAATTCACCTCTAACAATGATTTTCATGTAAAAAACCCTATATATATGTATATATATATATGAGGAAAAGTCATGTCCGGCTTCTTCATTTAAATATTATTAATTATTATTAATTTTAAGCTCAGTTTAAAAATAAAATAAAATATGTACTGGCAGATGCCGGCACACTAGGGTTGGGGGAACATTCGTGAAAGGGATATCTGGTGGGGAGAGGAAGAGGACGAGCATCGGGTATGAAATCCTTGTCGACCCTTCATTGCTGCTGCTTGATGAACCAACATCAGGACTTGATTCGACTTCGGCAAACAAGCTCCTTCAGATTCTCAAAAGGCTTGCAAAGGTGCATATGTATATATATATGTATATAGCATGGACGTTGGATAATTAATTAACTATATTAATTAAATTGCTGCATGCATGCATGTCCACAGACGGGAAGGACTATTATTACAACGATCCACCAGCCCTCAAGTAGGATGTTTTACATGTTTGATAAGCTTCTGTTGATATCGGAAGGCTACCCAATCTACCATGGTAAAGCTGGGGACACGATGCACTACTTCTCCTCGCTGGGGTTTGTCCCCAAGTTGGCGATGAACCCTGCCGAGTTTCTATTAGATTTGGCAACCGGGCATGTGCATGAAATTAGCATTCCACCGGAGGCGGCTTTGCAAGGTTCCCCGGACTCGGAAGAATTTGCAAAGGATCTAATCAAGGTACGTATTACGTACTATATATGCGTACACGTAGGATTATATTTATCTTTAACAGTACTACGTACGTACTAGCTAAATAATTATGATATATATATATGTGTGTGTGTGTGTGTGCGCGCGTGTGCTGGCAATATGTCTTAATTTCACGCATGCATGGATTCCATTAGTTTTCTTATAATTTTGCACGTATACCACACATTAATGGACGTACGTTTTTTCAATTCCATATATATATATATATATGTGTGTGTGTGTGTGTGTGCGCGCCAGCAGTTTTTGCAACGAAAGTACAAGAGTGAATTGGAACCCGGGGAGAAAGAAGAGAATCATGATGATAGGAGAGACGGCAACAACGTCCCGAAGCATCTTCAACTGGCAATCCAACTAAAGAAGGATTGGACAATGACATGGCTGGAGCAGTTCGTGATAATTTGGAAGAGAACATTTAGAGAGAGATGCAGAGATTACTGGGATAAACTGAGGCTGCTGCAAGCTATTGGTGTCGCAGTTCTGCTAGGCCTCCTTTGGTGGAGATCCAACACAAGAACAGAAGCCCAGCTACGAGATCAGGTAATTTCATGGTTCAAGTTAGTTAGTCAATTAATTGGTCCTTAATTTATTAATTAATTTGATTGCTGCAGGTTGGTCTGCTGTTCTATATCTGCATCTTCTGGACGTCAGCATCAATATTTGGATCTGTGTACGTCTTCCCATTTGAGAAGTCGTTCCTGGCGAAAGAGAGGAAAGCGGACATGTACAGGCTGAGTGTGTACTACGTGTGCAGCACCCTGTGCGACATGCTGGCTCACCTCTTCTATCCCACCGTCTTCATGACCGTACTCTACTTCATGGCAGGCTTCAAAAGAACCGTGCTTTGCTTCTTCTTCACCTTATCCGCACTGTTACTGGTCGTAATAGCAACACAGGTAATTTTATTATATATATATGTATGTGTGTGTGTGTGTGTGTGTGTGTGTGTGTGTGTGTGTGTGTGTGTAATATTAAGCTTTTCACAAAGAAGCTTTGCTTAATTAATTTTGAACTGGAATAATTAATCTCAAAGAGGTAGAGTAGTGACTAAGCAAATTTATTGAAGGAATGACATATATGTATGTATGAAGAGAACATGTGCATGTGTGCCTTGTGATCACTTTGTTTCCATGCATGCATCTTAATCAATTAATTATATTCAGGGTGCTGGGGAACTGATCGGTGCAGCAAGTCTTAGCGTAAGAAGAGCTGGGCTCGTGGCCTCCTTGGTGGTCATGCTCTTCATCCTGACGGGAGGATTTTATGTTCAGGTAATGGCATCAACTGGCCGGCCCCGCGTTCAGAGGCCTAGCCATAGCTGTTTAATATTCGTCTTACAGTTCCATATATAGTTATATATATATGGGGGGCGTGCGCTCTGAGAGGGGGGTGGGGTGCCGGCACCTATATATATGTGTGTGTGTTTCTTTTCACTTATAAATATATATGTATTTATATATATAGATATATGTTTTTTTTCTGCTCGATCCCCAGCATATTCCGAGCTTCATGCGATGGATGAAGTACGTGTCCTTCTTGCACTACGGCTTCAGGCTGATGGTGAAGGTGCAGTACTCTGGAGACGATGCATACGAGTGCGATCAGAGCGGCGCCGGTGGGTGTCGCAGCCTACAGAGCTCGCCTTCCTTCGACACCATAAGCTTAGATGGCGGCCTGGAGGAAGCCTGGGTCCTCCTGGCTATGGCGCTGACTTACAGGCTGCTGGCATACGTGTGCCTCCGTCGAAGGATAAGCGTTTCTCCTTGTTGATATATATATATATATATATATATATATATATATATATATATATATATATATTGGCATGCATCTACATTGGCATGCATCCCCTAGCTATATGAAGTGTATATATATATATATATATATATATATTAATTAGGAGCATGGTTATGTCTCCATTTCAATTTAATTTATATATAGCTAGGTTCTTCTGTACGTGACAAAGGCTTAAGAAAATCCCCTTTAACATATTCCATTTCTGTTATTATCTTTAGTGTTTGAAATATTAATAGCTCAAATTTGAGATTATCTCAATAATAAAGATATTATTCTTTCATCAAATTCCTTTTGCATTTTAGTTTGTACTTTATTTAAACGACTATATACTTTCTATATATCTTCAACTTTGACATAATACTTCTTCACCTAAAATTACTTTCAACCGTAATTACTAATTATTGGAATGTATATATGGTAAATGTTTAGTTTGCAAATACGTGTGAGCAGTAACAACTCTACATCATTTGAAATATAGAAGTCAATTATTTTGTTCTCTTAATATTATGTGCATTTGTGTATACATATACGTATATCCATTAAATGAGAATCACTTGCTTTACACTAAACCTGCAATCACACTTTTGATTGCTCCACATCACGGCTTCAATACCTCGATCACAAGTAGCCCGATGCACGCCCCATGTATACGGTATACCCATTCAATTATGTGAAATCCCAAGTGAAGTGAAAAAAACTATTATCCATTAGTGAAAAAATTTTGTATGAGTGAAAAATAATTATTAAAAGTGAAAAATAATTCATAAACTCATAGGAGTCCATGAGAGTGAAAAACAGTCTAGTTTACACCCTTATAGACTATTTTTCATTCATATAAGTTATTTTCACCGATGCGTAATATTTATTTTTCACTCTGGCGAGTTTACACGTACGGGGAGTGCATCGAATTACGTACAAAGGCAATTCATTAAGTTGCATGTGGTTAACTCGTGGAAGGTGTGCAGCATTCAAAACATGATTTACAATGTTTGCTACACATCAAAGTATTTCTCATTCTAGATTGGACAGTGGGATTTAGAGAAAAAAGAAGCCCCAAAGAGCAATAGGTTGTAGAAACCAAAAGGGTGAAGCAATAAAAGTCACGGGTATTGTAATAGAAAGTCACAAAGTTGTTCAGACTACTTTGTTTTCTTTCTGGATGACGGGAAAGAGAACTTAATGCTATAATATTCAAGCGCACGAAATTAAGTTGATCAATTGAATTCAACTCATTCATTCTTATTTCAAAATAACAAATCTCGAACTCACATCTCTTGAATATTAAATATGAATTAAATAATATTTTTTAAAAAAATAAAACATGTGACCTTGTTAAAAATGACTTAAGTTTAAAGAAAATTATGTGTCACGTCCCGAGCTTTTATTACAGCGGAAGACTCGCTCGAGGAACGCGAACAGTCGACATGGTAAACCTCTTACAAGTAAGAATGATCAGAGCGCAAGACAATCACACATAATGTAATTGCACAATAATTACTCAACTTTCAACTTTTAATTAATAATCAAATCCAATATTCAAATACAACCACTAATTCAACTTCCATCATACTAGACTCAATAAATAAGAAAATTACGAAGACTCAATCTAAACAATATGGACTTCCTAAGTCTTCACTCTCAATTTGATATGACTTTCATTCGCTCTCAGATGCGCTACTTGTATACTCCGATTCCGAATTCGTATCACTTCCATCTCCTGAAAAAGATTAGAAATAGGTAATGAGCACACTTGCCCAGTAGGTAGATTAACATTTTAGCATCAACATGAAGGCACTATTAAAGCAATTAACATTTTAGCTCTAGAGGAATAAGGTAAAATCATGGGAAGGTAATGAATCATGCGATTAAACCAAAGTAACAAGATGATCATGTAAGATAGAATGAACAAGTATGAACTAGCATGAATGTAACAAGAGTGTAGCATGGCCTTTCATGAACAAGAATGTAACGAGAATGCACTTTCACTTTTCACTTTTCACTTTCATAACCATAAATGTTACGCACTAGAACGTCAATCACGTAGCAATTCACTAGATTTTCACGAGTGCTCATGGATTTCACTTATTTATAAAGAAAGTACTCCCAGCGTAATGTGACGTTAGTAGCATCATACCCCATGGTTTATAATAGTATGTTTCCGGCAATCAGCCGAGGGAACTAGCATAGAGCCCTTGGACACAATCAGCGCCCGAACTACATCTTCACGTATAAATCAAGCTACTTCCATGAGTATATCAATAAAGCGTGGCCAGTAATATAACAATTTCAATCAATAAGCTCATGACAACAACTATCAAAGAGTGAATGCTTCAATTAAGAATATGAGAGATCAAGAATGACTTAAGATGACATTATGCTCATGGGAATAATTCGGTAGCATAACGGTACATTTCTTAACTTTCATTCATTATATTAAGTTTCTTGATCGATATGATAACTCCTAGACCATTATCAAGTCACCTAGGAACTTAAAATATCAACTCTTGGGTCAAACCTCGGGTTAATGTACTCAAGAACTGTGACGGTCTTGTACTGGGCCGTTACATAACGTGACGCTCCAGTATTGGGCCGTTTACAATGATCTGAATCCTGAAGAAATAAAGATGGACTCAGTATATGTGACGGTCGTTTATTGGGCCGTTAGATGAGCCTGACGGTCCAACATTGATCCGTTACATCTCCAGAAACCAGAAACCATCGATAGTGCTTTCTAACAATTGGGCTTTCATGGTAGAACCAACTCGGCGTCCTAGTGGGAATCTCAGGCTCGCGGAGAAATACGGAGGCCTTGAAACAAGATTTCCTAGTCCATTGGAAGGAATATCCAATAGAGAGGTACTCAAGTCTAAGAATAATGTTCCTATAGTGCAAAGTGTGAACCAATGGTCATATATCAGAATATATGCCACGTACTTAAAGAAAATGACTCTATTGATATAGAAAGAATATGTAGTAATGTGAAACTAAGATAAAACTCCGTCAATACATCTTTTGAAATCACACTTTAAATACAAACTATTAGAGTTTAGCCAATGAAATTAACATAACTCAAAATAACTTAAAAGGCTTGTAATCATGCAATTCCTATCATGAATCAATAAATAATTCAAAGTCATGATATCAGGTCAAAACTTAGATAACTAGGCTTATTTATAAGTAAATTGACTATTTTCCAATTCTGTCTACAGTTCTCCTGACGGTCGAGAGTGGGGGCGTCACAGTGAATGTGATGGTCTATCGTGGGGCCCACTACAAGAAAAAGTGGCTATAGCGACCGCATTAGCGACCGCTTTAATCGGTCGCTAGTCGGTCCCAAATAGAGACCAATTCGGCGACCGAAATAATCGGTCGCACATCTGAGACCTATTGGCGACCGAACTAAATTCGGTCGCCAATCGGTCGCTGATCCCGTTATACTCCCCCCCTGCGACCCCCGCCCGCCCGAGCCCCTCCCCGCCCGAGCCCTCCCTCCCGCCCTCCACCCTCCCGCCCGAGCCCCCTTCCCCTGCGGCCCCCTCCCCCTGCGGCCCCCTCTCCGCCCTAGCCCCCCCTCCACCCTCCCGCCCGAGCCCCCGCCCGAGCCCCCTTCCCCTGCGGCCCCCTCCCCCTGCGGCCCCCTCTCCGCCCTAGCCCCCCTCCTCCGCCGGAGTCCCCCCTTCCCCTGCGGCCTCCCGCCCGAGCCCCCCTCCGCCGGAGCCCCCCCTCCCCCTGCGGCCTCCCGCCCGAGCCCCCCTCCTCCGCCCGAGCCCCCCTCCCCGTGCGGCCTCCCGCCCGAGGCCCCCTCCGCCGGAGCCCCCCTCCGCGCCGCTCGCCTCGCCGTCGTCGCCGCGCCGCTCGCCTCGCCGTCGCCGCTCGCCGTCGCCGTCGTCGCCGGCTTCCTCTCTCTCACACACAGGTACCTCTCTCTCTCTCTCTCTCTCTCTCTCTCTCTCTCTCCAACCCGCCGCGGCCCCCCCACAGGTACCCCTCTCTCTCTCTCTCTCTCTCTCTCTCTCTCTCTCTCTCCAACCCGCCGCTGCCCTCTCTCTCTCTCTCTCTCTCTCTCTCTCTCTCCAACCCGCCGCTGCCCCCCCCAAGGTACCTCTCTCTCTCTCTCTCTCTCTCTCTCTCTCCAACCCGCCGCGGCCCCCCCCCCCCACAGGTATCTCTCTCTCTCTCTCTCTCTCTCTCCAACCCGCCCCCCCCACAGGTACCCCTCTCTCTCTCTCTCTCTCTCTCTCTCTCTCTCCAACCCGCCGCGGCCCCCCCCCCACAGGTACCTCTCTCTCTCTCTCTCTCTCTCTCTCTCTCTCTCCAACCCGCCCCCCCACAGGTACCCCTCTCTCTCTCTCTCTCTCTCTCTCTCTCTCTCTCTCTCTCTCTCCAACCCGCCGCGGCCCCCCCACCCCAACCCCCTGCAGGGAATTTAATGTGAAAATTTTGTTTAGGCCATGCTAATTTTTTGTTTAGGGCATTTCATAGTCCATGTTATTGTTAATATGATAGAATATTATTTTGTGCACTTTTCAGGTGTTTGGGTGCTTTATATTGCCTTTATTAACAGTCATATGGACCTTCCATTTTTTGTAGTAAAATACCAGTGCATGTAAATAGTCATTTTTGTGTGTTAGCATGATAATATATTCACAAACATGTGTTGTATTTGGATTGGCCTCACCTCTCCTTTCCTAATGATTAGTGTAAGGTTTTTAAGGGTTTAGTGTTTAGTGTTTAAGGTTTAGGGTTTTAGATTTAGGTTTTAGGTACTAGATTTAGGTTTTACTCTTTTAAGGTTTAGGATTTTTAGGGTTTAAGGTGTTTAGGGCTTTTAGGGTTTAGGGTTTAGGATTTTAAGCTTTATGGTTTAGGGTTTGGGGCTTTAGGGTTAGGATTTAAGGGTTAGGTGTTAGGGTTTAGGAAGGGTTTCAGGGCTACAGGTTTTTGGACTTCGATTTTAAGTGTGGGTTTTTCGGTTTACGGTTGCTAGGCTTAGGGTTGAGGGGCTGTTTAGTGTTTAAGGTTTAAGGGCTTACGGTTTTAAGATTTAAAGTTTAAGGTTTGACAGTTTTGAGGTTTAGTAGTTTATGTATTAGGGGTGGGGTAAGGGGTTCAATGTGGGTTTAGGATTTTAGTGTTTTAAATTTTATGGTTTTTAATTATTTTAGGGTTTTACAGTTTAGGGGGTTATGAGTTTATTTTTTTATGTTTAGGGTTTAACATATAGGGTTAGGGTTTAAGGTTTAGGGTTATTTAGGGTTTAGGTTTTTGGGTTTAGGGTTAGTTGTTTGGTGTTTAGGTTTGTTTGCATTTTATATTTGGCATATGAGTTTAGGGTTTTGGATTTAGCATTTGGGGTTTTTGGTTTAGCGGTTAGGGGGGTGGATTACGGTTTTGAGAGTTTAGGCTTTAGGGGTTTTTGGTTTAGTGGGTCTAGTTTCTAAGGATTTTAGGTTTTAGGGTTTAGGGTTTTTCATGTTTTTAGGGTTTATAGTTATTACAATTTAGGATTTTTAGGGTTTAGGGTTTTTCGAGTTTTTATGGTTTATAGATATTATGGTTTCATATTTTTAAGGTTTAGGGTTTAGGGTTTAAGGTTTTCAAGATTTATGGTTTAATGTTTTGAGTTTAGGGTTTAATGTTTTTAAGGTTTAAGGTTCTTGGGGCTTTTAGGGTTTTACATATAGGTTTACATTTTTGGGTTTCTTTTATTTAGGGTTTGATGTTATTAGTGATTTTAGGGTTTATGATTTTAAATTTATGGTTTATGGTTTAGAGTTTATAGTATTAAGATTTTTGATTTTTAGGTTTAGGAGTTTTAGGGTTTAAGGTTTAGGATTTAGGGTTTTTCAGATTTAGTCTTTTATGTTTGTGGTTTTTAAGGATTTTAGAGTTTCTAGTTTTAGGGGTAACTCAAGATTTAGGGTTTTAAGGTTTAGGGTTTGGGATTTTTAGTTTGAGGGTTTGGGGTTTAGCAATCGGTGGTTTAGCAGTTTAGGAGTTTAAGGGATCGTAGTGGGGTTAGGGGTTAGGGGAGGGTTTAAGATTTATAATTTTTAAGGGTTTTATGGTTTTATGATTTAGGGGGTTCGGGGTCTGCAGTTTAGTGTTTTTAGGGGTTTTAGGGCTTACGTTTTTTTTTCTATAGGGTTTACAATTTTTACGGGTTTAGGGTTTAAGGTTTAGGGATTTGGGAATAGGTTTAGGTTTTAGGATTTTAGATTTAGGTTTGAGCAAATCGCTCAAAAGTGCAATTTGCAAATGCACTTGGTTTATAATCAAAGCCGTCGGGGTCCGGGGGTCCAGAATGTGAAATACTGATCCGATCGGCATTCCGATCATTCCAACACAACCTGGGAGGTAGACGTGACTTGTCAGAGCTGACGGATTCTAAATCGGACTACCGGTTTGAGCCCGACGCTCAAAAGTGCAATTTGCAAATGCACTTGGTTTATAATCAAAGCCGTCGGGGTCCGGGGGTCGAGAATGTGAAATACTGATCCGATCGGCATTCCGATCATTCCAACACGACCTGGGAGGTAGACGTGACTTGTCAGAGCTGACGGATTCTAAATCGGACTACCGGTTTGAGCAAATCGCTCAAAAGTGCAATTTGCAAATGCACTTGGTTTATAATCAAAGCCGTCGGGGTCCGGGGGTCCAGAATGTGAAATACTGATCCGATCGGCATTCCGATCATTCCAACACCACCTGGGAGGTAGACGTGACTTGTCAGAGCTGACGGATTCTAAATCGGACATCCGGTTTGAGCCCGACGCTCAAAAGTGCAATTTGCAAATGCACTTGGTTTATAATCAAAGCCGTCGGGGTCCGGGGGTCCAGAATGTGAAATACTGATCCGATCGGCATTCCGATCATTCCAACACGACCTGGGAGGTAGACGTGACTTGTCAGAGCTGACGGATTCTAAATCGGACTACCGATTTGAGCAAAACGTTTAAAATTATCATTCGTCAATTTCACTTCAATGAAAAACATCTTGCTTTTAATTTTCAAGAATAATTGATTTCTTTATTAAAGAATTGATTTTAATTTTTTTAAATGATATACAGGATCATCCGTCGCGAGATGTTGGACGAGACGACGACCAGGATGACACATATGCGGAGGATTTGTGATTTCATTTTAGTTATTTGTATGTTGCCATTTTATTATGGATGTATGATTAATTTGTGTGTTTGTATGTGATGAATTTGAAATTTGTGGAGATTATGAGTTGTGTAGTTGATTTATATGTTTTTATGAAATTGTTATGTAACAGGTTATTTATTTTATTAAATTGTTATTTATCAGGTGATTTATAGTAGCTTTATATTAATTTTTGAAAAAAAAAATTTAATTAGCGACCGCATGGAGACCGAATAGCGACCGCTGAAAATATTAACTTGTATACAGGCCCACAAGTGCCTATACTATATACGCTTGATGAAGTCTTTCTATAGCTTTTCTATGCTGCAGATTGTTTGTTCTCTTCTTCTAGATTACTTCTTCTGTGTTAGTCTTTAATCAAGGATACTACATTAGCGAGGAAAATTTTCCTCACACAGTTACTAGCTTGCATGAACTGCAAGTGTCAGACTTCATATTCATTTGAGTCTTTGTTTATTGCAGATTGTTTGCTCATTTCTTGTCCGAGATATGGGGATTGATTGGCGAATGGGAGCTGAATGGTTTGAGAAATGTCTTTTGGACTACGATCCATGTTCTAATTATGGAAACTGGACTTATGGGGCAGGTTAAGCTCTTTTGCAGACTTCTCTATTCCATTTTTTAAATTTTCACTTCATGGGCCTTCTGTGAATTTTCATTTTTATGATGAGAGACTCAATCATAAGGTAAGGTTCACCTGAGACTAACACACCTAAGTGATACTTCAGGAATCACGGGAGATAAGCTGATTGCTTTCACATTTTTCTATGTTCATTAATTTGCTTGGTACTAACCAAATGTATTATTTATGACAGGTGTTGGAAACGACTGGGGTGTATTTTACTGCATCTTGAGGGTTCCACTTGTGAAACTTTGGCTGCTCTTAGTGGAGATGGAATTGCATTCTATGTCTTGTGGCCACATTATCCCCTTTGGATAACTTCTCATGTTGCCGTCTCCAACTGAATGAATTTTATTGCTTTCAGGTATTTTCCATGATTCCTGGTTTTAGCTCGGAGTTGATGCCGAAAGGTCGTGAACAGGAAAGCCAGGCAAAGATCAAGCGATACATGTACGTGATGGGTTCTATGACCAATGAAGGTACTCTCATGGTGTTTTCTTCTTCCATATTGTCCATTATACATGTGAATATCAATATACTCATTCTGCTGTTTATATTTGACATAGCTTTTATTTCAATCTTGGGCGTAAGACTGGATGATGATGATAGTGCTATGGTGTCATGGTGTGTACCCATCATGCATTGTGATCAATGTCCATATAAGTAAACTAGCAGAGTACAGCCCACTTCAAGTGTTTCTGGCAGTACATTATGATTATTCCACCATTTACCTGTGAATATGTATTTGATCCCGGGCGCATGAATTATTTCTCTCCACTGTTTCATGCAAGCTTTGTAAATGGGGAAGGAGATCATGAGCTCATTAACCTGAGGTGGGAATTGCTTTTGGATGAAGTATGATCATTACATCGACCGTAGTCTTGAAGTCGGGAGTGTTTAACCTTTCCAAGTCTCTCATAATCCAACAGTCATTTACCTTTCCACTTATTTGATCCACAATCCCATTAAATTTGAGGAAGTGATCCTTGTTATGACACGACCACTCCGACGGACAGAGTGACCTCTCAAGATCTCGATCCGCACAACAAGAAGGGAGGAAGAAGAAGGAACAATCACACAAGATAGGAACACATATTTACGTGGTTCGGAGGTTACCCCCTACGTCCACGGGCGACGGCGACAGTGGAACTTCACTAGATGTGGAGAAATATACAAAGAAGTCAGCACCCCAACTTGGAGGAACAAATCCTCTCACAAGAAACTCTCTCAAACTTGGAGGAACAACTGACGGAATCCAAATCGGATGCCCGGTTTGAGCTCGGCGCTCAAACTTCATTTTTAAAATACACTTAGTTCAAATGAACTGTTAGGACGGGGCATTTGGTTCTAAAATCTGAAATACCGGTCGGATGGCCGTGCCGATCATTCCAATACGACCGGGGAGATGAAAGTGACTTGTCAGAACTGACGGAATCCAAATCGGATGCCCGGTTTGAGCTCGGCGCTCAAACTTCATTTTTAAAATACACTTAGTTCAAATGAACTGTTAGGACGGGTCCGGGGGTCTAAAATTCGAAATACCGGTCGGATGGCCGTGCCGATCATTCCAATACGACCGGGGAGATGAAAGTGACTTGTCAGAACTGACGGAATCCAAATCGGATGCCCGGTTTGAGCTCGGCGCTCAAACTTCATTTTTAAAATACACTTAGTTCAAATGAACTGTTAGGACGGGTCCGGGGGTCTAAAATTCGAAATACCGGTCGGATGGCCGTGCCGATCATTCCAATACGACCGGGGAGATGAAAGTGACTTGTCAGAACTGACGGAATCCAAATCGGATGCCCGGTTTGAGCTCGGCGCTCAAACTTCATTTTTAAAATACACTTAGTTCAAATGAACTGTTAGGACGGGGCATTTGGTTCTAAAATCTGAAATACCGGTCGGATGGCCGTGCCGATCATTCCAATACGACCGGGGAGATGAAAGTGACTTGTCAGAACTGACGGAATCCAAATCGGATGCCCGGTTTGAGCTCGGCGCTCAAACTTCATTTTTAAAATACACTTAGTTCAAATGAACTGTTAGGACGGGTCCGGGGGTCTAAAATTCGAAATACCGGTCGGATGGCCGTGCCGATCATTCCAATACGACCGGGGAGATGAAAGTGACTTGTCAGAACTGACGGAATCCAAATCGGATGCCCGGTTTGAGCTCGGCGCTCAAACTTCATTTTTAAAATACAAGATGAAATTTGAACTTATATTGTGTGTGTGTATTTATATATATGAAAATGAGCTGGCTTAAACTATTGGCATACTCTTGTTAATGCTTGATTTCTTTATTAAGTCTTGTTAATGCTTGATTTCTTTATTAAGGATTTGATTATAATTTTTTTAAATGATATACAGGATCATCCGTCGCGAGATGTTGGACGAGACGACGACCAGGATGATGTTGGACGAGACGACGACCAGGATGAGACATATGTGGAGGATTTGTGATTTTATTTTAGTTGTGTATGTTGTCATTTTATTATTATGGATGTATGATTAATTTGTGATTTTATTTTAATTGTGTGTAATTTGAGGTTCGTGGAGATTGTGATCCGTGTAGTTGATTTATTATTGTTTTATGAAATTGTTATTTATCAGGTGCTTGTATGTGATGAATTTGAGATTTGTCGATATTGTTGTCTGTGTAGTTGATTTTATATTTATGTTATGAATTTGTTATTTATCAGGTAATTTATTTATCAGTTTAAATAAATTTTTAAAAAAAAAATAATGCAAAATTAGCGACCGCATGGAGACTGAATTGCGACCGAATAGCGACTATACGTTATATTTCTTTTATTAAATAATTATACTTGGCGACCGACTGGCGACCGATTAGCCACCGAATAAATCCGATAGGTTAATTTTATTTTTTAAAATACAACAAATGTAGCGACCGAATAGAGACTGAATAGCGACCGAATTATTAGCGACCGATCAGGCGACCGATAATAATCGGTCTCTGGTAACGACTGATACTGCGACCGAATTATGTCGGTCGCTATATAGCGACTAGTATATAGCGACCGACATGTTCGGTCGCTAGATAGTCTCTGTTCGGTCGCAATGCAGATTTGCGACCGATCTACGACTGAATAGCGACCGCTAGGTCGGTCGCTATCCGCGATTTTTCTTGTAGTGGCCGTTACAGTATTGTAACGCTCCATCTATGGTCCGTCAGAGACAAAAGAGCAAATTTTTATACAACAGAGAGTGTTACGGCTTATCGTAAGGCCGTTACAGTGTTGTGACGGTCTAAGTATGATGCGTCAGAGTCCCTGCTAACAGCAATCGATAAAAAGATCCAAGGTTTCAACGTACTTACATCATGTCTGGAAATCATATATAAACTTCCACATGATAGAATGAAGGCTAAGCTACTAGTATGCATGGGTTTTCTGTGAATTTTATAAGAAAGTTTCTTTTAACTTAGTTAGGGCTAAGAATACACATGTATGCATGACTCTACTAAAACACGAAATCCCTGATCTATAGTGCATGAAATCAAACACAATCGGAGGGCTTTTATCCCTAACAAGATGTTTTTGTCAATCATGAGATGACCTACCGCTTAACTGGGCTTTAAACTTCTAATTTGAGTCTGAAAGACGTGCCCTAGTGCTCCCTTTCTAGTGAGTTTCCAACAACCTCACGCTACTCTAACTCCTCGACCTCTTGACCTAAGGACGTGAAATTTTGAGGGTAAGAAGATGAAACTAAGGTTAACAAAAAGTTCTAAATAATCGAACTATAATTACCTCATTTAGATGCCATAATCTCCTGATCTTCAGAGGACTTGCGTTCAGTTTCCTGGGTTGCTAAGGTCCGACCAACAACTTTGGAAGCTTCAAGCTCCTTGGTTGGTTGATCTCCTAGCACGAACTTTGGAGAGCTATTAGTCTAAAGTATTATAAACAAAATCTTCTAAAGAGCTTACCCGAAATTGTGACACCTTACCTTGATTCCACGCGAGCAAAAGTAAGGGTCACTCAGTTCAGAACTAGGTCCTATTTATTGGGTTTTGGCTAGGGTTTGAAGATTAGATCGATTCTAGAGTCCTTAATTTGCCAGAACCTGATCCCTAAGAGTTCCTAGTATCCTTACATGTTCTCCCAATCAGGTCTCTTGCAGATAGGATCCCAAAGATCCAATCTTTTTGCAAGTTCGTCAACTTACGGAACTGTCAGGGTGTAACGCATCAGGTCTAGTGCGTTACATAGCTATAGCGGCCGCCCGATAGACCGTTACACAAAACGTGTATAGAGTTTCAATTTATTAAAACTCTTTTATTCGTTCATCCTTCTAATTATCTATATAAAGGAGTATTTATCTTTAAAATTCGTGGATAGGCTAAATAACCTTCTAGAATATTGACCAAACTTAATGGGCTTGGTCTTTTAACCTTTTGAGTTTCAATTATCAAAGCTAGATTAATTACTTAACATAAATTGGGCCTTATAATGATTTATTTAACATAATATTTATTTATTAATCTATTTTGAGTCTTTAAAATTCTCAGAAAATAATTAAATATACCAAAAATAATTTATAAAAATTCTGGGGCCTTACACCCTCCCCCACTTAAGAGAATTTGGTCCCCAAATTCAATATATATGAGTTTTTAAGAGAGTGTACATATTTTAATATATTAAGAATTAACGTAAGGCGAATGGGTTAAGAGGGTACCGTTAATCCTCTCCCCTCCCTCGTCTAGAATGGCATTCAATCGACCTCGCTTCCCGTGTCCGTTGTTATCCCTTGAAGATTGTTCGTTAATGAAAGGACACAGAGGCAAGCGATGTTCCCGGCTTCCACATTTGAGACAAGCGCCGAGACGCTTACAACATTCTTCTGTCGAGTGCCCAAATTTTTCACAAAATGAGCAAGGTGCCACGGCTTGCTCCTTCTCTTCTTTAGCTTTCTTGTTCTTTCCATTTCTTTTTCCATTACCGTTCCCATTACGGGACCTCTTAATGTGACGATTTTCATCCTCATCCACGTCTTTCTCTTCTTGCCTATCATATTTTTGGCTTGACCTTTCTCCTCGGAGCTTCTCCACTTTCTCCATGGTTCTTTCACATAGATGTGCTCTTTGAACCATCTCGGTATATGTGCGGATATTCTGAGTTCCAAGTTGTTGGATGAATCCGGATCTTAAACCATCCATAAATCGGTTGGCCTTCAATAAATCAGTGCTTACCAAGTGAGGAGCATACGGTGCTAGTCGAGAGAATGGTAATTCATATTCTGCCACGGACATCGCGCCCTATTTTAAGGAGGCAAATTCCATAGCCTTCCTCTCCTTCACATGCTCGGAGAAGTACTTGGCTCGGAAAAGTGTAAGAAAACCATCCCATGTATGAGGTGCATCTGCAGGTGGTGCCGGAATGAATTTCCACCATGTACGAGCATCCTTATTTAATTGGAACATGGCAAGTCAAACTTTCTCCTGGTCGGTGCATTGCTTGACATCGAATATTCGATTCATTTCGTCGATCCAATTTTCCGCTTCATCTGGGTTAGAAGATCTAGAGAATCATGGGGGATTTAAACTTCGAAAATTTTCGTGTAAGTTACCCGCGCCAGCCCTTCCACCAACTCGGGCCACTGTCTGTAGGGCTTAAGTAAGTCCCGCAATAGTTTGCTGCATCTCGTCCCAGTTTATACGATGAGCCATTGAGAATCAAGGTACCTGAGAATCATGGACATTTTAGTTATTTAGAGTCGGGAAGATTTATCCTAAGATAATTTCTATATAACTATCTTATCCCGGGCTCTACCCAATTCTCATATAGGTGAGAAAATTTCTTCCTTAGTTCATAGGTAGGGGTCCTAAAACCTTGGACTTATCCTACGACATGACTCTTTTCCCTAAGTCCTGAGACTTAGGCTCTGATACCAACTTAACTGTCACGCCCCGAGCCTTTATTATAGCGGAAGACTCGCTCGAGGAACGCAAACAGCCGACATGGTAAGCCTCTTGCAAGCAAGAATGATCAGAGCGCAAGATATTCACACATAATACAATTGCACAATAATTACTCAACTTTCAACTTTCAATTAATAATCAAATCCAATATTCAAATACAACCACTAATTCAACTTCCATCATACTAGACTCAACAAATAAGAAAATTACAAAGACTCATTCTAAATAATATAGACTTCCAAAGTCTTCACTCTCAATTTGATATGACTTTCATTCGCTCTCGGACCCGCTATTTGTATACTCCGAATCCGAATTCGTATCACTTCCATCTCTTGAAAAAGATTGGAAATAGGCAATGAGCACACTTGCCCAGTAGGTATCTTCGCATCAACATGAAGACACTATTAAAGTAATTAACATTTTAGCTCTAGAGGAATAAGGTAAAATTATGCGAAGGCAATGAATCATGCGATTAAACCAAAGTAACAAGATGATCATGTAGGATAGAATGAACAAGTATGAACTAGCAAGAATGTAACAAGAGTGTAGCATGGCCTTTCATGAACAAGAATGTAACGAGAATGCACTTTCACTTTTCACTTTCATAACCATAAAGGTTACGCACTAGAACGTCAATCACGTAGTAATTCACTAGATTTTCATGAGTGCTCATGGATTTCACTTATTTATAAAGAAAGTACTCCCAGCGTAATACGACGCCAATCGTATCATACCCCATGGTTTATAATAGTATGTTTCCGGCAATCAGCCGAGGGGACTAGCATAGAGCCCTTGGACACAATCAGCGCCTGAACTGCATCTTCACGTATAAATCAAGCTACTTCCATGAGTATATCAATAAAGCGTGGCCAGTAAGATAACAATTTCAATCAATAAGCTCATGACAACAATTATCAAAGAGTGAATGCTTCAATTAAGAATATGAGATATCAAGAATGACTTAAGATGACATTATGCTCATGGGAATAATTCGGTAGCATAACGGTACATTTCTTAACTTTCATTCATTATATTAAGTTTCTTGATCGATATGATAAGTCCTAGACCATTATCAAGCCACCTAGGAACTTAGAATATCAACCCTTGGGTTAAACCTCGGGTTAATGTACTCAAGAACTGTGACGGTCTTGTATTGGGCTGTAGCGACTCGGATCCCGGATACCATATGTACCCGGTAGAACTACCGAATACACGTGATACCACTTGGAACCCGCGAGGCCTCCCAAGAGCGGGAAAGCTCCGAAGGGAAAAAGGCATGTGTAGAGTACATTGAAGCCACAGAGATATAACAGAAGCAATTAAATTTCATTAGATCGGTTTGCTAAAGTAGCAGAAATAAAATTACTTTTTAATTAACAGTTCAATTTTAACAATTATACACCAGAGTCAGTCCAAAGCTAAAGACAACAAGTCTAGCACAGTACAGTCGACAGAAAAGAAAGACGTATCGAGAAGTCGGGGGAAGCCCGACGCAGGTACCAGTTGGCCACAACGATACGCTACGAGCAAGCGCACTAGGAACCTCGCGGAAGCAGAACGAAAGACGTCACCCCACCTGAAAAGCAGAGATGAGCCTCGTGTCATTAGCTCAGTAGGGGTCACGCGGATCCCCACTGAAAAACACGCAGTAACACCGAACAACAACAACAAAACATCAGGTGTAGTAAAGCAGGAAAACTACACTACAAAGCTGTAAAACTACGCTACAAGCAGTAGTAAACAGACGGGAAGTAGGAGTAGGGAACAAGCAAGGAAGGGGAAGAACCCACGCCAGACAAGCGGCGGCCGAACTAACCTCGGCACCCCAAACTACTCCAAGCAGCGACAGGAGGGCGACTCTGATCTAACAAAGTCAGAAGTTACCGATCTACCGACACAACACCAGGTCTAAGACGAAGACCTGCAAGAACAGACGACAGGTCTAGAAAAGATCCACACAGACGACCGACAGACTCGACAACACACACGATCAGAACATCGTGCACACTGCCCCACGCACGACCAAAACATCGTGCACACTGCCCCACGCACGACCAGAACATCATGCATGTGACAGGACACTGACCTCGGGTGCAACCACAGAAAGGCCAACCCGGAAAGGTCACGACGCGCAAGAAACGCGAAGAGTAGTGGAGAGCCACGCGTCGCAGACGGACGCACCTCCCCACCAGAGCAACGGCCACCTGCGTCCACAGATGTCTTATGCTGCGCCACAGGTGTCTCACCTATAATATCGCCGAAGCCACGGTAGAGTCGCAGACACCCGCACAAAACCAAACAGCATCAAGTAACCAGTCAGGGTCACACCCGTCGACGCATGTCCTCAGCCCCTGACCACGTGTGCACACACTGGCTCTAGCCTAAGCCAGGTACTCCAGCTAGTTTTCTCCCTCGGTAGGACGCTACCGTTGGCCGGGAGCCCACGGAACTAGCTTACAAATCGTGTCTCGGGAACACCCCTCCGCCACCACCAGGCAGATCGGCACTAAAAGGCCTAGGGCATAAGCAATTGGAGGCGTACAAAACATAAAACTCTGAAACACAAGTGCTAGAGTACTGACAGGCAGACACGCTGTCACACGTACTACGAAGCACCACCGGCAGTACGACAACTTCCAACAGACACAGGACTAGGTAACTAGACCTACCACGTAACGATCCTGAGTCGAACGACTCAAAGGCAAGATCGTCACAGACAACGGAAAAAGCCGCAAATCGGTCTAATCCTAAGCCACAAGAAACGACACTCCCCAGAAAATAACTCACGGAGACCTGAGGGAACACCGAAGACCCTCAGCACACCTGGACACACGGACCGAGGTAGGGCAACACCTCGAGGCATCCATAACCAGGGTCTCGGACTGGACAGAACCGCCAAGACACCCACACAAGGTCGCCTGTCAAACCCTGGGTCTCCCCGGGTTGACCGGAACCAACGACGACGACTCAACAGTAGGAAAGAGAATCCTACCTCAAGAAGAAGACTCCTGGCCACCTCACAACGTAGTCTTAGCCCTCATAGGACATCAGGAGACATCCACGGGAAAACGGGCAGACCACAAGGTCAAGCCAAGACAAGCAGAAACTGAAACGACGGAGATCGGGGCAGAAGGATTGTAACGCACCACCCCTAGACCGTTACACGAACGTGACAGTCTAGCTCAGGCCGTTACACTCCAACCGTGACGGTCTAACGCAGACGCGTCGCACACATATGACGGTCACAGGGGAACCGTCACACACACTGCCCTAACCAACAGCTAAAACACAGAAGGCACATAACGGCCTACACCAGGCGCACCCAACCCGGCCCGTCAGGGCCAACGAACCTCAAACCCAAAACCACAACTCGAACTACGTAACGCGCGGGACCAAGCGCGTTACAGCTACCTAATGCGGCAAGGCAGACGCGTTAGGGCCAACCTGACGCAAGACAAGAAAACAACTGGCTGAGTGGCATGTAATGGCCCAGACCGGACGCGTTACAACCACATCACGCGCGGGGGCGTGGCCGTTAGAGCCAACAACGTAGCCACCCAACTCAGCCGAAACAGCATGTAACGGTCCATCGCGGACGCGTTACACAGGCGTAACACACAGGGGCATGGCCGTTAGAATCAACAGGAACGGCCACCTAAACTCAGCCCAAAATGAAGTGTAACGGCCTGGGACAGGCGCGTTACACACACCTAACGCACGAGAGCACAACCGTTAGGCGAACTGACTCAACCGGTCAAACGCGGTCAAACAGAACGTAACGGCCTACACCAGGCGCGTTACACCCACCTGACGCACCGGGGCAGACGCGTCAGGGGAACCGACTTAACCAAAGCACTAAACGACAAGATAGGCGTAACGCGTCGCACCGGACGCGTCAGAGGGCTGTGACGCGCCACGCCTGGGCCGTCACACCCTCAAAACCACCAAGAACTAAAAATCGCCTAGACGCTGTGACGGTCTATCGTGGGGCCGTCAGGGACTGTGACGGTCCCTGGAATGACCGCCACACCAGTCACGGCGGGAAAATAGAGGGTTGGCCAAATCGGCCCGTTCCACGCCCCATTCACGCCGGAGCGCAGGGGAAACAACCCTCGACGATGAAAAACTACATAAGGAGGCTAAAAAGCCCACATGCATGGGTTAAAACGCTAGATCGGGGCGATTTTAACAAATCGACCCTAGAAGAGTCACCGAGGTTCCCGGGCTCCTACCGGCCTCGAATGACCACCGATCAACACAAAAACACATCCCCACGGTCAGTTCAACACTAACCAAGCTACAAATGGTTGCCATTCTCCGGCGAACCCTACAAAACCTGAAAATCACGATTTAGGCTAAACAAGCCCAAACTCGGCCGTTTCCGAGCCAAACGATGTGCAAGGGCCGGGAAAACGGAGAGGAAGAAGTGAGGAACCATCACCCTACCTCCACCGAAGAAACCGTGCCCCGAAGGGACTAAACCGTGCCGAAAACCACGCCGCGAGCTCAAACGTCGGATTTGAATACACCGTTCGGGATCGCGCCAAAACCACACCATCTTCGCTCCGTCGCGCACCCAGCCAGCTCCACAGCATCCCCAACACGTGCCTCTAGGTACCCCATCTGCAGCCGGAGCCGAGGAAGCTCGAGAGGAGCGAATTTATCATTTTTAGGACATGAAGGTAAGCCGAGATTAGCTTTTTCCTTGTGTCTTGTGCTGAAGCTGGTACTCCTCTTCTTTGCACTTAGGTTTCTTGTGATCGGTTGCTCGCGAGATCGGTACTCGTGGCGTGTTGTTTGCGATCTTCATTGGTTGCAAAGGCGTCTGGTGTGTACTGAGATGCGGATACCGAGGTCTCTTCTGATGCCTGCGTGCATTGTTGAGTATGCAGCTGAAGCGTGTGAGTTGGCTACTCACTGGTCGAGAGATTTGCTTCTTCTCGATGTGACTTCGTCTTGGCTTCCTGTGCCTTGACGTTGTTGTTGCCGTGCTGTGCTGGTGATTTTATGCTGTTGGCATTGGCAATTGCGAGTGTTGGGGAATTTGTCGGCATTCCTGCTGATTGAGTACCCTCTACTCTGCATTTTCTCTTCTTGGGTGTTGTGCTCTCGAGGCGTGTTGGTAGTCCTTGAGATGCGTTCCCCGAGATCGTGGTTGTTGTTTTGGCACTGTTTCTCTATGATTTTGTGTCTCTGTTTTGGACCAGGTCTTGTCGGTTAGCTTGGATGTACTCTTTTCCTTAGAGTTAGCTCGCGACTCAATCGGATGTAATATCTGAGTGAGGACTGACTTGGTTGTGCCTGTGGTCCAGTGTTGTCATTGGCGTCCTGTGTACCAGGTGTTCCCTGTTGCCTTTGGCACTGGTGCCGATGATGTGGTCGAGCTGTCAGCTGAGAGGACTGTGTCTCCTCGTGTAAGCTGCCGCTTGCCGTGCAGTCGTTGTGTTTCTCGATCGGTTGTCTGTTGTTGTGGCAGTCGTGTCTCTTTCCCCTGTGAGACGTAAGCGACGTTGCCTTGTTTCGGAGGTGTCGGACTTGTGTCCACTTGTGCCGTGCTCGATCCAGAGCATGTGCTCATGATTGTGGTCTGACAATGTTCCTCTGAGCTGTGCTTCTCGAGATTGGTGTTGTTTCCGTGGTGGTGTTGTTGGGTTATTCTTCCCTGCTTCTCCTTTATTAGTCCTTAATTTCGAGGGTGAAATTTCTTAAAGGATGGGAGGATGTAATGCCCTGGATCCTTGGTAGGTCTTGCTGGATCTTCATTGGATCTTTTGGATTTGTTTCGGTGAGTTTCGGTTTGCTTTTGTGGCTTCCGAGTTGAGTTTTACGATCCGTGTGGGTTTTTCTCTCGTACTAGTTACAGAACCCTACGGTGAGTTTACTTGTCAGTTCCTCGACTCGTGGATGCTGCAACGACGATGTACTCTTCAAGCCGGTCGTTTCGACTATTTTTGCGTATTTTTCGCAGATAGGGCCAGAAATTGGATTTTTCAGAAATTAGGAAAATTCCTAATTTCTTTTCCTTTTTCTTTCCTTTTCCTCTCTCCTCCTTCTCATTCGCCTCCGTCGTCTCTCTCTCCCGTTTTCCGAGCCAAACACTGTGCAAGGGCCGGGAAAACGGAGAGGAAGAAGTGAGGAACCATCACCCTACCTCCACCGAAGAAACCGTGCCCCGAAGGGACTAAACCGCGCCGAAAACCACGCCACAAGCTCAAATGTCGGCTTTGAATCCACCGTTCGGGATCGCACCAAAACCACACCATATTCGCTCCGTCGCGCACCCAGCCAGCTCCACAGCATCCCCAACACGTACCTCTAGGTACCCCGTCTGCAGCCGGAGCTGAGGAAGCTCAAGAGGAGAGAAAATGGGAGAGAGAGACGACGGCGGCGAATGAGAAGGAGGAGAGAGGAAAAGGAAAGAAAAAGGAAAAGAAATTAGGAATTTTCCTAATTTCTGAAAAATCCGATTTCTGGCCCTATCTCCGAAAAATACGCAAAAATAGTCGAAACGGCCGGCTCGAAGAGTACATCGTCGCTGCAGCATCCACGAGTCGAGGAACTGACAAGTAAACTCACCGTAGGGTTCCGTAACTAGTACGAGAGAAAAACCCACACGGATCGTAAAACTCAACTCGGAAGCCACAAAAGCGAACCGAAACTCACCGAAACAAATCCAAAAGATCCAATGAAGATCCAGCAAGACCTACCAAGGATCCAGGGCATTACAGGGCCGTTACATAACGTGACGCTCCAGTATTGGGCCGTTATAATGATCTGAATCCTGAAGAAATAAAGATGGACTCAATATATGTGACGGTCATTTATTGGGCCGTTAGATGAGCCTGACGGTCCAACATTGATCCGTTACATCTCCAGAAATCAGAAACCATCGATAGTGCTTTCTAACAATTGTACTTTCATGGTACAACCAACTCGGCGTCTTAGTGGGAATCTCAGGCTCGCGAAGAATTACGGAGGCCTTGAAACAAGATTTCCTAGTCCATTGGAAGGAATATCCAATAGAGAGGTACTTAAGTCCAAGACTAATGTTCCTATAGTGCAAAGTGTGAACTAATGGTCATATACCGGAATATATGCCATGTACTTAAAGAAAATGACTCCATTGATATAGAGAGAATATGTAGTAACGCGAAACCAAGATAAAACTCCGTCAATACATCTTTTGAAATCACACTTTAAATACAAACTATTAGAGTTTAGCCAATGAAATTAACATAACTCAAAATAACTTAAAAGGCTTGTAATCATGCAATTCCTATCATGAATCAATAAATAACTCAAAGTCATGATATCAGGTCAAAACTTAGATAACTAGGCTTATTTATAAGTAAATTGACTGTTTTCCAATTCTGTCTACTGTTCTCCTGACGGTCGAGAGTGGGGGTGTCACAGTGAATGTGACGGTTTATCGTGGAGCCATTACAGTATTGTAACGCTCCATCTATGGTCCGTCAGAGATAATAGAGCAAATTTTCATACAACAGAGAGTGTGACGGCTTATCGTAAGGCCGTTACAGTGTTGTGACGGTCTAAGTATGATGCGTTAGAGTCCCTGCTAACAGTAATAGATAAAAAGATCCAAGGTTTCAACTTACATCATGTCTGGAAATCATATATAAACTTCCACATGATAGAATGAAGGCTAAGCTACTAGTATGCATGGGTTTTCTGTGAATTTGACAAGAAAGTTTCTTTTAACTTAGTTAGGGCTAAGAATACACATGTATGCATGACTCTACTAAAACACGAAATCCCTGATATATAGTGCATAAAATCAAACACAATCGGAGGGCCTTTATCCCTAACAAGATGTTTTTGCCAATCATGAGATGACCTACCGCTTAACTGGGCTTTAAACTTCTAATTTGAGTCTGAAAGACGTGCCCTAGTGCTCCCTTTCCAATGAGTTTCCTGCAACTTCACGCTGCTCTAACTCCTCGACCTCTTGACCTAAGGACGTGAAATTTTGAGGGTAAGAAGATGAAACTAAGGTGAACAAAAAGTCTAAATAACCGAACTCTAATTACCTCGTTTAGACGCCCTAATCTCCTGATCTTTAGAGGACTTGCGTTCAGTTTCCTGAGTTGCTAAGGTCCGTCCAGCAACCTTGGAAGCTTCAATCTCTTTGGTTGGTTGATCTCCTAGCACGAAATTTGGAGAGCTATTAGTCTAAAGTATTATAAACAAAATCTTCTAAAGAGCTTACCCGAAATTGTGACTCCTTATCTTGATTCCACGGTAGCAAAAGTAAGGGTCGCTCAGTTCAGAACTAGGTCCTATTTATAGTGTTTTGGCTAGGGTTTGAAGATTAGATCGATTCTAGAGTCCTTAATTTGCCTGAACCTGATCCCTAAGACTCCCTAGTATCCTTACATGTTCTCCCAATTAGGTCTCTTGTAAAGTGGATCCCAAAGATCCAATCTTTTTACAAGTTCTTCAACTCACGGAACTGTTAGGGTGTAACGCATCAGGTCTAGTGCGTTACATGGCTGTAGCGGTCGCCCGATAGACCGTTACACAAAACGTGTATAGAGTTTCAATTTATTAAAACTCTTTTATTCGTTTATCCTTCTAATTATCTATATAAAAGAGTATTTATCTTTAAAATTCGTGGATAGGCTAAATAACCTTCTAGAATATGGGTCAAACTTAATGGGCTTGGTCTTTTTACCTTTTGGGTTTCAATTATCAAAGCTAGATTAATTACTTAACATAAATTGGGCCTTATAATGATTTATTTAACCCAATATTTATTTATTAATCCATTTTGGGTCTTTAAAATTCTCAGAAAATAATTAAATATTTCAAAAATAATTTATAAAAATTCTGGGGCCTTACAATATGATTTCCAATGGCAACAATTCATGTGAATTGCATCTAGTTGAACAGACATATGATGGAGGACTTCAGATCCGATGTCCTCCACCATTTTTGGTAAGTTGATTTCAACATCGTTGGACTAGGTGATGTTGAATGATGTGATAGGCGGCATTTTCTATGTAATAGCTAGCCTGTGGTAATAGTGGGAGCAGATGAAGGCATCACCGTTGGACTGGGTGATGTTGAACGTTATGATAGGCGGCATTTTCTATGTAATAGCCGGTGGTAATGGTGGGAGCAGATGAAGGCATCACCGTTGGACTGGGTGATGTTGAATGATGTGATAGGCGGTATTTTCTATGCAATAGCCTATGGTAGTAATGGGAGTAGATGAAGGCATCACACAGACACACACGCTGATTTCAATGTCGTTGCACTACATGATGTTGAACGATGTTATAGGCAACATTTTATGTGCAATAGCCTGTGGTAGTGGGAGCAGATGAAGGCATCACCATTAGACTAGGTGATATTGAACGATGTGATATATAGATAGTATTTTCTGTGCAACAACCTGTGGTGGTAGTGGGAGAAGATGAAGCCATCACACACACAGAGAGATAGAGAGAGAGAGAGAGACTTATGTTTTTTTAAAAAATATGGTTTCAAATAACATCAATTCATGTGAATTGCATCTAGTTGAATGGACATATGATAGAAGACTTCAGCTCTGACATCCTCTTCCATTTCAGGAAAGTTGATTTCAACACTGTTGGACTAGTTGATGTTGAACGATGTGATAGGCAGCATTTTCTGTGCAATAGCTTGTGGTGGTAGTGGAAGCAGATGAAGGTATCACGGTTGGACTAGGTGATGTTGAACGATGTGATGGGTGGCATTTTCTATGCAACACCGTATGGTAGTAGCTAGTGGGAGCAGATGAAGGCATCACACACACACAGGGAGAGAGAGAGAGGGCTAAGGATCTTATCTCATGATCATGATATCTCAAGTTTTGTTGGAAATATTGTTGATGAAAATAAATAATAAATAATTAGATCTAAATTAATAAAATATTTAAAAGCATAGTCTGTTGGGTCAAAGAGCGTAGTCGTAAGAACTAAGATTTTTATTGCGACTCGATGTGTGGGTTTCGCAGTAATAACCTCCTAGAGGTACGACGACCCTTGGGTAAGCAAACCCCTCTCTCTCATCGACACATTCTCAAAGAGAGCTTTGCAAACCTCAAGCTTACTTTCAAGAACTTAGCACAAAAAATGTCAGAAATTCACAAAGTAGAAACGCAAGGAATAAGATGAAAGAAAAGGAGAGAATACTCGATTGTTTATATTTTAGGGCCAGCCAAAGGGTACATATAGGCATGCTCCCCATGAATGGATTTAGATGGTTCACGTCTATTCTGAAACGGACGCATCTGTTCTCATGCAATCATCAGCATATGCACATTAAGATGGCTTTTAAATCTCATGACTGATACAGTAGAACTGCCCTATGAAGAGGCCGACGTCAAGGTGAATGGGAGGTAAATCCTTCCGTACCAACTGGTGCTCCTCTACCCTCCTCAGTGCCTACACCTTATGGTGAAACAAGCTGCTGCGCTTGAACCACCAGTGGGCATAGTGAATATCAAAATTCCCCTAGTGGACTAACTCTGGAACAAATAGGCCAATTGGTCCACCTTGGTTTGGAAAGTCCCACCACACTGCAGCTACTAGGTTGGTGTCCTTTCCCTTGTACACTCGGCTCAACAAAGGAAACTCCAGACTCGGTGGCATAGCCTGATGATCATACCCAAATTTTCTCGTGAAACGATGTGGGTAATAAGGCTCCAAAGCTGGTACACTCGACTAGTGTTGATCCAGCACAATCGCCTGAGTGATGAACACCCACTCAATAAACAAAGATCACGGGCTCCTGGTACCGCACCAATGTGTGGGCTGACCCCGCCTCTGTCTACATAGCTACCGACCTGAAGCTCCTCGAACAGCAGTCGAAGGGCAAGCCTCTACTGCCCTTGCAAGAGAGAAAGGAGAGAGGTCGTCTCACATCATCCAGCTGACTCTGTGCATCACCATCATGCTAGTTCGTGAAACCAAATAGTAGTGGAGCCGTCGGATTTGCCACCTCCGCCTGTGTCATAAAGCTTGGAAACATAAGACCTGCCCAGACACTCAGATAGTGAATGGGTATATGCTCTTCTTCAAGGACATCGGATGCCATGCCATTGCACCAAATTATGGGTAAATGTTGGCTAATGCCGCCGAAGCTAGTGCCAACCTCCTGCCTTCTGCCAGCAAACACGTGGGCAATAGCAGCTCTGCCCGCAATACCACATCCTTGTCATGGGGAACTACAAAGGTCGCCCGCCAGTATGGTAGATATGCTACAAGATATGTCGTATCAAGAAGGCCATGAGGATTCCATCTCTCTCTCTCTCTCGGTGTATAAATGTATCAGGAATAGGTATGGAAATGTAACTCAATCTACCTGTACTCCTCCAAAGGGGTCTGATCTCTAGCAAACTCATTATAGAAACAACAGGGCCCGTTGTAGAAATGATGAATCCAGGTGTGTAGAGTCACCCTCTCAGTTTGTGCCGGCCTGTCTCTCCCAACCCGGGTTAAGTGTCACCAGGTTTTCAGTAGATATATGTAACTATATATGTGCCATGCGATATTGACTCAACTCGCAAGTCTAGCTCCGGTGGAGATTATCCAACACTGCTTCCTCGTAGACATCACCAACTACCGACAAGCCTAAAATCAGGTGGAGAGACCATAAATCCAGGGAAGTGTCCCCCTTAGCTGTAGCAAAAGTGTTCCACCTGCAGCTAAACTTCTTAACCAGCGCCTATAGTAGACCAATATAGCAGGGGTGTCATGCCCCGAGCACGGAAGGAATCCGGAACGTGACGGTTTATATCATTCATGTCAATTAGATCTCAAGGCATTCAACACACAAGATAGAGTATGTTGGGTCCCTTGGGTGCAATTGGATCTAGAAGGGGGGGTTGAATAGATCCTTTCAAAAACTATGACCAATTAAAATCTTAGCTTATTAAAGCACGACCAGCAGCGATAATGCACACGAGACACTTAGACACAATGCATAGTGGATGTAATAGGAATAGCTTAAATGAAAATAGCAAAAGCATAGTGCACAGGTTGTTGAGGTCTGCACACCCTCAAACGTTGGTAGTTCATCAAGGGGTTGCGTCGACGTAGCAACCTAAAGGGGTCGACGCGCCCACGTACATAGTTCAACAGTTAGACTTGATAAGCTACTCAACAAGACTCTAGTGAAGTGTGTGAGAAGGATGCTGGTGTATGCGTTAGAAAATAACTGAAATGAGCATGTAGAAACTAGCACCCTAACCTGTGAATGGGGATAAGAAATATGGAGCAATCACATAAGTCACAACCCATAACACATGGATTTTTAAGGTGGTTCAGTCTGCAAACCTATAGATACATCCACCTATCACCACACCGGTGAGGCTTTACCACACGAGGACGACGTCCTCAACACACATGGGTACGACGCCCCAAACACACACACACACGGGGGCGAACCCCCCCCCCCCCCACACACACACAGGGGCGAACCCCCCCCACTCACACGGGGACGAGGCCCACACACACACATACACACAAACAAAGAAGACAAGCTGCAGGAGTAGCACACACACTTACGGTCTCTAAACAGGGCACCTATAACGCCTCGGGATCTGATCCCCAAGTTTTTGAGGATTATATATTTTTTTCTTTTTATCGGACCCCAAAGCAATCACTTCGTACGTATCGCGGAAGCACAATATTATGTAACGTGCATACATTCACATGAGAGAGAAATCACAGGTTACAAGAAATGTAGGTAAACATCTCAACCATTCATAATCTTCAAAAGAGTACAGATTCATTGTTCCAGATTACACATGAGCTCGCTTGGGCTTACCACTCCACAACCCTACATAAAATAGAACATTCGACATAGCATACCCAGACGGACGGTGGCTAACTCTACTCTCCAGTTGCTGCCTCCTCCTCAACCTCTTTCTCTATGTCCCCTGAAAACGTGTGTCACAAGGGGTGAGTGTGACGCTCAGTAGGCAACCTATACAAACCGAGGTTAACTCGCATCTATATAACCAATTTATAGACATAATTCAGATGTTAATAATAGCATAATCCATTCATTATCATTTGCTGAAAATAACTCATATGAGAAAAATACATATTTTTAACTAACATATAGGGTACCCATAAATGCAACTAGAACTAAGTGAATGAGCAGTTTTTATGAGTCTTCACATCTTTGTTATTCATAGGACTAAATAGCTACCGCAAACATAGGAGGCCCGCGCACAAACGAATGGACGAAAGAGTACTACGCAGACCCGAGAGCGAACTCCCACCTAGACTCATGTGGCCCACACAGTTCTACCGTCCACAAAACAATCGGCCGAATCATAGGTTTTTCACCTAGACTCCTGTTGCACGGGGCGTTACGCACCGTCGTCCCTCGGGTTCCGTGGCGCTCCAATCGCCGTCCCTCAGAACGAACCAGCCAAATCAATAGGATTTTGATCAGGGCGTTACATATCGGCGTCCCCTAGGTTCTTATACTTCCGCGGCGTTACGTATCGCCGTCCCGCAGAAGGGCCGCCCCACAAAGGGACCTGAGTCCTTTTCCACAGAATGTTGTTGTTTCCATTCATAACATTCACATCGTATTCACATTCACATTCACATTCATACTCATTTTTCAAACATTAATATGATACTTTATCATAACAAGCATGCTTCTAATAGTTTAACAAGGCTAAACATACTTATATGCTGACTGGTGCGGAACAGTGCATGATCAGGTTACTATATAAGAAGAACAGGTTTATCCTTCTAGGCTACACATGCACAGAAAATGATTTATATTTGAAAGTACAGAATTTCTGTGAGTATGAAATTCATACTGTGGGTTACTAACTTAGCCTTATGCCATTTTCTAATTTTTTAGAGTTTTATGAAATAAAATGCCCTTCCAAAACTCTCCTTTTCTGTGTTTCTGGAAATCTAGATAGACCCACAGGTGCACCGACCTTAGTTATGCTTGGACCAAAATATGCACCGACCGTACCTATGCATGGACCAAATGTGCACCGACCTTAGTTATGGCTTGGGCAAAAATATGCACTGACCTTACTATGGCTTGGGCAAAAATATGCACCGACCTTACTTTGGCCTGGGCAAAATATGCACTGACCTTATTTTGGCCTAGGCAAAACATGCACCGACCTTATTATGACTTGGGCAAAAGCATGCACTGACCTTACTATGGCTTGGGTAAAAACATGCACCGAACTTACTTTGGCCTGGGCAAAACATGCACTAACCTTACTTTGGTTTGGGCAAAACATGCACCGACCTTGCTATGGCTTGGCTTGGGCAAAAACATGCACTGACCTTACTATGGCTTGGGCAAAAATATGGACCGACCTTACTTTGGCTTGGGCAAAACAAGCACTGACCTTATTTTGGCCTAGGCAAAACATGCACCGACCTTACTATGGCTTGGGCAAAAACATGCACCGACCTTACTTTGGCCTAGGCAAAACATGCACCGACCTCGCTATGGCTTGAGCAAAAACATGCATTGACCTTACTGTGGCTTGGGCAAAAACATGCACTGACCTTACCATGGCTTGGACAAAAACATGCACCGACCTTACTTTGGCCTGGGCAAACCATGCACTGACCTTATTTTGGCCTGTGCAAAACATGCACCGACCTTACTATGGCTTGGGCAAAAACATGCACCGACCTTACTTTGGCCTGGGCAAAACATGCCCTGACCTTATTTTGGCCTGGGCAAAACATGCACCGACCTTACTATGGCTTGGGCAACAATATGCACCGACCTTACTTTGGTCTGGGCAAAACATGCACTGACCTTATTTTGGCCTGGGCAAAAACATGTATCGACCTTACTTTGGCCTGGGCAAAACATCCACTGACCTTATTTTGGCCTGGTCAAAACATGCACCGACCTTACTATGGCTTGGGCAAAAACATGCACTTACCTTACTTTGGCCTGGGCAAAATATACACTGACCTTACTTTGGCCTGGGCAAAACATGCACCGACCTTGCTATGGCTTGGGCAAAAACATGCACTGACCTTCCTATGGCTTGGGCAAAAACATGCACTGACCTTACTATGGCTAGGGCAAAAACATACACCGACCTTACTTTGGCCTGGGTAAAACATGCACTAACCTTATTTTGGCCTGGGCAAAACATGCACCAACCTTACTATGGCTTGGGTATAAGCATGCACCGACCTTACTTTGGCCTGGGCAAAACATGCACCGACCTTGCTATGGCTTGGGTAAAAACATGCACCGACCTTACTGTGGCTTGGGCAAAAACATGCACCGACCTTACTTTGGCCTGGGCAAAATATGCACTGACCTTATTTTGGCCTGGGTAAAACATGCACCGACCTTATTATGGCTTGGGCAAAAATATGCACCGACCTTACTATGACTTGGGCAAAAACATGCACCGACCTTACTTTGGCCTGGGAAAAATATGCACTGACCTTACTTTGGCATGGGCAAAACATGCACCGACCTTGCTATGGCTTGGGCAAAAACATGCATTGACCTTACTATAGCTTCAGCAAAAACATGCACTGACCTTACTATGACTTGGACAAAAACATGCACCGACCTTACTTTGGCATGGACAAAATATGCACTGACCTTATTTTGGCATGGGCAAAACATCCACCGACCTTACTATGGCTTGGGAAAAAACATGCACCTACCTTACTTTGGCCTGGGTAAAACATGCACCGACCTTGCTATGGCTTGGGCAAAAACATGCACTGACCTTACTGTGGCTTGGACAAAAACATGCACTGACCTTACTATGGCTTGGGCAAAAACATGCACCGACCTTACTTTGGCCTGGACAAACCATGCACTGACCTTATTTTGGTCTGGGCAAAACATGCACTGACCTTATTAGGACTTAATCAAATGTTCTGTTATGAGACACTACTGACCTACCTAGGGGCTGTGGGAACTTATGAAACCCAAGAGAACTTAATGAAAGATAGAATCTGAATGAACATGATGGTGGTCCCCACATGCCCTTAATCCCTCTTTTAGAGTGTAGAAAATATATTTTAAAACCATGCTAATACATCATTGACCCCTAAAGTTTGAGGTTAGGTGTCTACCTTTGAGATGCTAACCAGCGATCCGGGGATAATATCCACACCCCAGATCCTCCTCAGCTTTACCCCTTTCGATCCGCGGATGAGATCCACACCCCAGACCCTCCCAAGACTTTTTGCACCCTTCTAGGAACTGCCGGTTCGCCCCCTTCGCAGGGCCAAGGTCCCTCACCTCTCTTCTCTCTCAAGAGGAACTGTAGATGGTTGAAAGTTGAGAATGGGTGTTGCTAAAAGATTGACCACCCTTGGAACCCACTTCCTTATATAGGTTCAAGCCTCCCAAGGCCTTTCCTATGTCCAACAAGGCTCAGTCCAGCACCCAAGGTCTCTGGTTAAAGAGGGAGTTAATGCTGAGCACCCCTTGGGTTTGAACAGAGGTGACCCTTCGTCTATCCGGTCATAAATGTGAATGGGCGTGTTTTTCTGTTAGGATTTGGGTTGGAATGTCTTCATATGAAATGAATAGGACTTCTAGATCCAACTTCCAGTCATAGTTTCATCGAATTTCATCAACCTTAGCCTGAGTTATGAGTTTTGCAATATTAACGTTATTTCTCTTCTATTCCAGTCGCGACCCTTCGTCTACCTAGGCATAAATGCGAGTGGGTGCGCTCTTATGTTGGGATTTGGATTGGGATGTCTTCAGATGAAATCAGGAGGACTTACAGATCTAACTTTGAGACATGGTTTAATCAAATATCCTCATTCCTAGCCCGAGTTATGATTTTTTCAATATTATCATTTATTCTCCCCCATTCCAGTCGCGACCTTTCGATAGCCCGAGGTAATCCAGGTATAGCTCTAACATCCAGGCAGTATTTGGCCTCGACCTCAACATAGAAGTTGTAGCTAACGTCTCACTCGGAATTTTAGCCTTAGTTTCAAGTCATTTCATTAACCACAGTTGAAGTTATGAATTTTTTATTAATTACATCTGAGTTCTCCTATCAGTCACACCTCTTTCATGATAGCTGGCAGCCAAAGGGCTTAGAACCCTGGGTTCTGATGCAAATTGGGCTTCCATCCCAACAGAAGAGTTTGGGTTAAGGGCCCAAGCTTTCTAATGAGCCTGGTTTCATCCCATTTGGTTGACTGTGGACCAAGATATCCTTATTTTAACTTGTGGATATGTTTTCTGTAATTATTTCGACCCATTATCGCAAACTCCCGCTTAACCTCTATTAGACCTAATTTTCAGAGGTTATATTCTTCATCAAAGATGTTCCTTACCCAATGGTTGAAGTCTCGCGATCAATGACACCCAAGAGGGGGGTGAATTGGGTGTTTATCAATTTTAAGAAAATTTTTGGCCTTTTTAAAATATGTGATAAAACACTAACTAGGAAGTTGAAATTTATCTAACTACAAGTTAGAATACAACGTACACTAACGTTCACACAGAATGGAGGTAGGAGAAGTGAATCACACCACACAATCCAAACCACAATGCACAACGATTTTAAGGTGGTTCGGATGCAACGACGACAATCCTACGTCCACCCCTCACCAAACTCGGTGAGGCTTCACTCGGGGATAAATCCCCAAATGGAGACGACGCTCCAAACACACACGCAGGATGACGCATGCCCACACACACGGGGACGCACCCCAACACACACACATACACGGAGATGAGGTCTCCAACACGATCTAACAACCGGATCAACAAAACACACAGACGCTGCGACAGATGCGGCACTCCACACACTAAATCGATCAGATCTAACAGATCCACACACACACACACACACACATGTAAATCTAAGAAGATCCACGTTCACACGAAAGGAACTCCATGACCACACACGACTGTAGACACGCCATTCCTGACGTCTCCTAAAAAAGTCTCATATTACTATACGACGCCCCGCGATGGCTTTCACATTTTGAATCACTTGAGTGCTTCCTTTTCTTGGGTCTTCTTCTGCCTTTTTCGGCATCCGGAATCGTCTCGTCGCAGCATTCGGACGGCATCAACACCAGTCAGACGCATCGGAAGGTTCCGAAACCAGGAAGGGTGCCTGTCGGGGAGCTGCCGACGCCTGTTCAGCGGACCCGGGAGGGTCTTAATAGAGGCGTCCAGTCTCCTGGACGCCTCCATTACTTTAATTTATTTATTAAAACCAAAAATACATAAAAAATGATATATTAATGGAGGCGTCCAGGCCCCAGGATGCCTCCATGAAAACAAAAATAAAAAATATAAAATGTCAGTTGGCATAAAAAAAACAAAACAAAAAAATAAATATATATTTTCTTGGAGGCGTCCAGGCCCCTGGACGCCTCCATCAACTCACTCACGGGGCCCCGTCCACCGATCGACGGTTTGTCGTGTGTGAAAGAATCCAAATTGTGGAGACGTCCAGCCGACTAGACGCGCCCATTTCCAAATCACGGGTCGTCGCTCCAAAACCACGGATTGTGTTAAACCGCGTGCGACTTTCGGTGGAGTTCGGTGGGACTTATGGAGGTGTCCGGAACCCTAGACGCCTCCATGAAAATATTTGAAAAAAAATGAATAAAATAGAATAAAATATTACTTCACCCCTGATGGAGGTGTCCAGGGTCTTGGACGCCTCCACCCTCCGGAGCCCTATAAATAGAGGCCCACCCCCTCAGTTCTGGGGGAGCTTCTAAGAGATCCGATAGGGTGCCGGAGCCCAGAGGCTACCGGAGTCATTTCTAACCCGTGGGGTCTTTTGTAGGTGGAGGTTCTGCCGGCTTCTCGGGTGCCCACGCTCACGAGAGGAAGGTCGTGTTCATCCACCGCGCTTCCACGTCGTCCCTACGCTGCCGGAGCTCCGCCGGATTTCACCATCGGCACATCCAATAAGCCAATCATTTCCTTTTCTTCGTAGTTCTTTTGCATTCATCATCTCGCATCCTCTATCCCCCTTTATAAGGGCGTCTCTTCTTATATACTTCTTGCATCCATCATCTCATTTTCCTCCTACTCGAGTCCGAGAGGGGTTTAAAAGACAACACCAACCAGGTGTGTGTCTTGCCATCATTTCGTTATTTTTATCGCAAGGATTTGAATACTACACCTTCATCTTTCTAATCCACTCGTTACTTGTTTGTCGTTATTTTGTAAGGGTACCCAAGGAAAGCCCTCTCCGTCGGCCGGCCGAAGGGGGAGGAAGAAGTAACCCGCCATCTCCCGCTCTTGAGGTAGGCGCGATCACTTTCTTTATTTTGGGGTCTTTTGGCCCCTGGCAATCACATCATGTTCTCGAGGCCGCGGCGAGTCACTTCTCCAATGGCCGTTTAAATTCCCGTTCTTATCTTCTCTTTATATTCTGTTATATTCTTATCCGCTCATATTCTCGAGGCCGCGGCGAGTCACTTCCCCAATGGCCGTTTAAATTCTCGTTCTTATATTCTCTTTATATTCTATTATATTTTTATCTGCTCATATTCTCGAGGCCGCGGCGAGTCACTTCCCCAATGGCCGTTTAAATTCCCGTTCTTATATCCTCTTTATATTTGTTATATTCTTATCTATTCATATTCTCGAGGCCGCGGCGAGTCACTTCCCCAATGGCCGTTTAAATTTCCGTTCTTTATATTCTCCTTATATTCTGTTATATTCTTATCTGCTCATATTCTCGAGGCCGCGGCGAGTCACTTCCCCAATGGCCGTTTCAATTCTTGCTATTTGATTTCTGCACCATCCCGTCCCCCCGAGGCCGCGGCGAGTCACTTCCCGCTATGGCCGTTTAACCCCCATATCTTGCTATATTACATTTGTCCCGCTCGCCCCGCCGGAGCAATCTCCCGTGGTGGCCCCTTCTCTTTTCTCTTATTTCTGTGTTACAGCAAACAAAAAGGAGCCCGCGCACTCCGCGACTTCTTCGCTCCTCGAACCGCGTGACGTCGCTCACAACGACGACGGATCCAAAACGATCCACAGACACACGAGTGTTTGTAGTTTATATGGAACACAAATATGAAACTTTAAAGCACAAGACAATAAAATGAATGAACCACAGTTTAGAAGGCTCCTGATTTGGCTCCCCCTGAATGTATGCTGCAGATCTTTGCGTTGATTCCTTCTTCGCTTGAATGGCTTCAGATTAAGCTTGAATGGCCTTGGAGTGGATGTAGAGTTTGCTGCATGGGGTACTGTTCACGGCTACAGTACGCTTCCTTCTTCACTTGGACAACCTTCCCTTAATCTCTTCTTGGAACCCTTGCTTGCTTCTTGATAGCCTCCCCCTTGATCTCTCTTTGTTGGTTGCTTGCTTCTTCACTTCATAAGTGCTTGTTGGCTTCAGATGTACCTTGAATGGGTTGGAGATGGATGAAGATCTTGCTGCACGAGGTACTGTTCACGGAGTTACAATGCCCTCTTCTTCCTCCTTGGACATCCTCCCCTTGGATCTCTTGGATGGTTAGGGTTTATGGCTTCAAAGGGATGTTTTATAACCCTTGAATGATCCAAAGACAAGCCCCAGACCAGATCCACAAATCCTGGCATGATTGGGGGCAGTGGGATTAAAGAAATGGAGAAGGGAATCTCTCCATGAGCTTGAAACACGAAGTCAACAAAAGGGGGCTCGGGACTGGCGGTCGATTGGAAGCACTAGGTCGGTCGACCGGAACTTGCTGTAGATAGAACATTTTTGGTTCTGGCAAAACTGGTCGACCAAGCCTATGGTGGCGGTCGATCGACCTGCAACCGGTAGACCGGCCAGTGGTAGGCGGTCGACCAAAACTTGTAGAAATAGGATTATTTTGGTTCTGGCAATTCTGGTCGACCGGCCAAGGTGTGTTGGTCGACCGAAATGACCCATACCTGCCAAAATGATGTGTTAGCCCAAAGAAACATATCCATAAGTCAAGAGCTTCATGTCCTCATCAATTCCATGCATTTTGGGTTTGGTTTAACCTAGTTTATGCATTTGAAAAGTTCATAGCAAATGAGCACTTGTCATTACATGAGATGTGCTTAAACAAATTCAATGCTCACTCTTGAAGATTATGCATGAAATGCATTTATGATGCAACAGACTTATAGAACCTTCATTTGCAGGCCACATTCAAGCTAAAGGATTTCATGTTTAAGGTTCATGAATTACATTCTCAACCCATCAAGATATATGCTACTATGTTCGCACAATTAAGGGTTGGAATGAGAAACTATGCATTCACATGAAACCAAGCCATGCAACCATCGTGCACCTTAAATGTCATGGATCAGGTGTATCAAAGAGTGTATAACAGGGTAAGAGCCTTACCAATGGTTCTTGACAGTACATGACATATACCACCTATTTTGGATTGTAGAAGAGCAAGGTGCTTATCCACAAGTTTGGTTCACCAGGTGATCGTTATGATGTTTGATCCTACAATCAAGATAGACAAGGTTTAATACCATGCTTGTTCACATTAAAGAAGTTATGCAACCTCTTGTCTCGTCTTCTTGTTCACATTAAAGAGCTTATGAAACCTCTTGCCTCTTGTAAAATCAATTCAATCAAGCAAGGATCAAGAGCATATAGCCATGTATTCAACCAATCATGTTGTAGCTTCAAAACCATTTTTCAACTCAATCATATATAAACAACAACATGAATGTACACAGTCATCAAGAACATGTGCAATCAACCATAAGTTTAGTTATCATCACTTAATCACACATGAAGTTTAGTTATCACAAAAACTATAACTCAACAATCATCAAAAGCATAACTCAATAATCTCCCCCTTTTTGATGATGACAAACGTAGTGATGATGACAAACTTAATGATGATACAACATATTGGCACAGATATTCTTCTCCCTCTGTCACACACAATCATTAATTTTTCTCCCCCTTTGACATTATCAAAAAAAAAGCGAGATAATGCAAATCTTTCTCAGCCTTGGACATTATCAACATTATCAACAAGCTGGAAGAAGCCAACGAAGCAAGAGCAAATCATTCTCCCTCTTTGAAACAACAATAGCCCAGAAATCAGATGAAGCAACAGCAAATCGTGGACGACGAACAAATCAATATGATTCCAATCAGATGATGCCAATTGGTGATTATGATCTCATGGAAAGATGAGTAGACCTAAGACCAACAAATCAATATGATTCCAAATTTTTATTAGCCATTCAATGCCTAAAACTTATTGAGCAAGGGTAAAGCATTTGAAGTCCATTCAATTTTTGATTTTTCATCATTTTCTAGATTTTTAAATTTTGGTTTGAAATGCATGAAATGCAACACATGCAAGTGATGACATATGAGATATGTTGTGTCCCCTGGTTTTGATGATAACAAATCACAAATCATTAGTAGATGTTTGAGAAATATCTAACTTAATTTGGTTTGATAAATTGATTAAACAAGTGCAGAAGAATCTCACTAAGTGACGTCTGGACACATCCTAATCTTGTCTCGACACATCTAGAAGAGATTATGTTGAAATTCCAACATTTGAGCTCCGGCATACCAAAATGTGTCGACACATCCAACTCATGTCTCGACACATCCATAAGACTTCAAGCTGAAGCGTTCTGACTAAGTATCTAGATTCACCGATGTCTCGACCCACTGAGTGAAAAGTGTCGACACATTCGTGTGATAATCTCTACATAAGACGCTCATGTCTCGACACCTTCTTACAACAACCCTGCACATGGCTCACATGTCTCGACACCGTTTGGTGTTGTCTCGACTCATCAGCCATGGTTCTTCAAGACTTCAAAGGGATGTCGCGACACACTGGAGGTAAAGTGTCGACACATCATCGTTCAACCAGAACATGCTTGAAACCGGCAGAAGCTGTCTACAAGGCTTTTTAAAGGGATGTCTCGACACACTGACAGAAAAGTGTCGACACATCCACGATCCACCAGAACGATTCTCCAAGATATTCAAAGGAATGTCTCGACACGCTGCCAGGAAAGTGTCGACACACTGTGTTCATCCAGAATGGATCTGAATCCAATGGAAGCTTATTTCAAGATCCGGAACTTAATCCAGAGGATCCGTTTGCTCTGGAAAAAGCCGTCAGATTGCGTCGGTGTCAGAAGACTGCGATTTGGCAGAGATATTTTCTAAAGAAAATCGTACCTTCGCTACTATGGTCTCCTATCTACCCACATTCCTGCAGACTTGATACGGATGGAGTCAACTGTGCAAGTGGAAGCAGATCAAATAATGTGGATGTGACATTCTGGGTGTTGCTTGAAAAGTGGACAACGTTGGTGTCGCCCTAGGACACCAATATATATAAGGAGCATGAGCTGCAGTTCGAAAGCTAAGGAGAGCAGAAGTGAGCTGAGAAGAGTGCTGAGGAGAAAACGAAGAAGAAGAAAGCTTGCTGTCCAAGCTACTCTTCATCCTGATGCTGCCGGCGTGAGTGAACCTAGAAGAAGACATTTTCTCTTCCTCACGATGAAAAGAACTCTTCCATGGCTGCTATGAAGATTCAACGAGAGGAAGAAAGCCAAGGCTTTCTCAAGCTCATTCCCAGATAGGAGACTTCTTTGTCATAGCGCTTTAATTACGATACTCTATCTGGCCATTTCATCTTTAGTTTGCTTTTCTTCTAAACAAACTTCATATCATTAGATCCCTACCTGCGTGTAAGAAGACAGAAGGTGTGGTCGCCTGTCTGTGTGGTTTGGGTTGTGATTTCACAAGCTGTGTGTCAGCAGAGTGTGAGAGTGTTTCTCTCTGTTACAAGCTGTGTGTCAGCGGAGTGTGAGAGTGTATCTCTTAGTTAGAAGCTGTGAATCAGCTGTAGTGCGTTGGCACTAGTGAAGTCTCACTGTGTTGTGTGAGGGGTGGACGTAGGTCTCTAGATTGAGACTGAACCACCTTAAAGATCTTATCTTGTGGTTTATCTTCTCGTTTGTTCCAGCAGCAGAAGCTTGATAGGACCGTTTCCAGGCATCCTGTGTGCATCTAGCTTCTCAGATATTAACGAATATCTGCATCTTTATATACTATGATAGTCTTAGTTTTTGTTTCTGCAAAGAAGGGCAAAAATGGGCTAATCTATTCACCCCTCCCCTCTAGATCTGCCTATCACCACTCAACACGTGGTATCAGAGCTAGTCTCTCTGTATGTGGTCTAACGACCTTGAGAGAACTGGTCATATGGCAACTAAAGGGCCTATGGCTGAAGGACATTCTATAAATAGGCCTCCCTTTTTCACTGGAACTAATTATCCTTACTGGAAAAACCACATGCAGGTCTTCATTAGAGCCCAGGATCATGAAGTCTGGCGAGTGATCAGCAAGGGACCATTTGAGCTGCCTCTGGAAGAAGATACATGGACTAATGAACAGATCAGGCAATCAACTCTGAACTGGGGTGCCATGCACATCAAGGGTATCAACTTATAAAACTGCAAAAGAGATGTGGGACCGCCTTGAGGTAAAATATGAAGGGACACAGTAGGTACGTGCAACCAAAGCAAACATGTTAGTGTCTGAATATGAAAAGTTTAGAATGAAATCTGATGAGTCTATTTCGGACATATATGCTAGGCTAACCATGCTCACAAATGGCTTGACTGAGCTAGGTAAGACCTACTCTGAACAGGAGATAGTAAGGAAGATTTTGAGATCACTGACTCCCATTTGGCATACAAAGGCAACAGTGCTTGAAGAATCAAAAGACTTAACTACCATCAAGGTAGAGGAACTCATAGGGTCCTTGATGACCTATGAGATGAATCTGAAGAACAAAGAGGCTGAGGTAAGTAAAAAGAAGCCTCTAGCTCTTAAAGCTGAACCATGCTCCAAGGAGTTATCTGAAGATGAAGAGCCTTCAAGCAGCAACACTGAAGAAGATGAAGTTGCTCTATTGATAAGAAAGTTTAAAAGATTTCTAAGAAAGGAAGGTATTGGTTTTATTAAGAAGAAGTCCCAGGTAAAACGAGGGTTCAGGCCAAGACCTGAAAATGTCAAAACGTCTGAAAAGCTTGTATGCTACTCTTGTAGGAAACCAGGACACATCAAGTTTGAATGTCCTGAAGAAGCTAAGAAAACTGTGCCCAAGTGGAAGAGCAATAAGAAGCAGGCCATGGTGTGTACTTGGAGTGATGATGAAGAAGAAGAAAATGAAGACAACTCCTCTGAAGAGGAAAAAGATGATCTCTGCCTAATGGCCAAAGGAGAAAATGACAGCGAGGTGAGCTCTCCCTTTGAGCTTTTCTCCATAGATGATTGGGAAGAAGCTTACTTTAAACTGATGAATAAATATGAAGTATACAGAAAAGAAAACAAAATCTTAAAAAAGAAGGTTGAATCCTGTGGGCATGATAAAACTCTCAATGAAAAGATAACCTCTTTAGAAACTGAAATGTAAGATTTAAGAAAAATGAATGAAAATCTTGAAGAAGGAAGAAAAGAAATGAGAGATTTGGAAGATGAAAATGAGAGGCTAAGAGATGAAATCGATGAATTGAAACTGAAAATGCAAAGCTATGCAAAGGACAACAACTTGTGCAATGAAAAGTCAGAAGCCTTTGAACAAGTCAATTCATAACTGTTGAAAGAAAATGAAAAACTTCAAAAGGACCTAGCAGATAAACAAACCTCTCTTGAAAAATTTGTTGATGGAAGTGAAAACTTGAATGCCCTGCTAGGAACTAAAATAAACTTCAACGGAGAAGGACTAGGATATGCGCCTACCAAAAAGAAAACATTTGGGCTAAAGACCACCACCTTTGTATCATCTTCCGAAGCATCAACCTCAAAATCAACACACCAAGAAAACGTTGAAAACAAAGGAAAAGAAAAGATAGGAGAACCAATTAACAAAGCTTTCCAACAACCCAAAAAGGTTCACAAACAATCCCAAACAGGTCGACACCCATCCAAGCCTCAGCCTACACATCACAAAGGAAGAAATAGCTACAATGCTAGAACAGGTCGGGACACTCTATGGAATAGGTCAACACCCACCAGGTCAAACGTCCAACAAAATCCTAGGTTTGCACCAACAGGTCGACAGTTTCCATACAGGAGGTCGACACACCCCTTGTCCAGAAACAGTTATAGACGGACTGAACAGTGGATAGGTCGAGACTTTACCTTCTACAGATCGACACCTCCGTGGGTAAGAAACAATAATGCTTTCTATGGTCATAGGTTCACTCAACCCCAACGACCTAGGCAATATGACACCTCCTACTCATCTAGACCAACAAACTGGAACAGATGGTCTAATCAACAATCCTTCTCCACCACTTCCAAAACTCACAAAGTCCAAAAGACTAAAGAGAATAAAAATCAGAACCCCCAACCAAGCAAAGATGCTAAGAAAGTTTGGATCCCAAAGTCTGTCTTATCCTGCCTTGCAGAAATGAAGAAACTATTGGGACCCAACTGTCCTTGGGTTCCAAACATTGTCACTTAATTTCCTTGCGCAGAAGTGTCTTGCAGCCGTGCACAACCGTTGGTATCTTGACAGTGGTTGCTCAAGACACATGACTGGAGATAAAACCAAATTCTGTCTCCTAGTTGAAAAGGAATCTGGACATGTCACTTTTGGAGGAAACAACAAAGGAAAAATCATTAGTTCAGGTAAAGTTGGTAAGAACCCCTCCAACTCAATTGATAATGTATTACTTGTTAATGGTCTAGAGTACAATTTGCTGAGCATTAGCCAACTATGTAATAAAGGTCATACTATTATTTTTGACTCAAATGAATGTAGGATCTTGCAACCTAACTCTAAAGAAACCAAGTTTTCTGGTAAAAGAGTCAATAATGTGTACATGATTGACTTAGATGACCCTGCTCACATAAATCTTTATCTTGCTGCACCCAAATCTGAACTAGCCTGTTTGTGGCATCGTAGACTAGGACATGTTAGTTACAACACTCTTCATAAATAGGTAAAACATTCCATTGTCAAAGGTCTGCCTAAAATTAAATTCAAACTGAATAATAAGATTTGTGATGCATGTGCTCAAGGAAAACAGACTAGAAAGTTATTCAAAAGCAGAACTGAAAACTCATCATCTAAACCACTTGAACTAATCCATATGGACTTGTTTGGTCCAACCAAAACAGCTAGCTTAAGTGGTAAAAGATATGGTTATGTCTTGGTGGATGATTTTACTAGATTTACTTGGGTATTCTATCTTGCACATAAAAATAATGCCTTTGATTAGATTCAGGCACTGTATATGCAAGTGAAGCAAGATGGTAAGTTTAAAATTTCTAACATTATTTCAGATCATGGTGGTGAATTCGACAATGCTGACTTTGAAAATTTATGTAAGACTGAAGGAATCATTCACAAGTTTTCATCACCACGGACTCCTGAGCAAAATGGGGTTGTTGAGAGGAAGAACAGAACTCTCATAGAAATGGCACGCACAATGCTTGCTGAAAGGCATCTACCAAGGAGATTTTGGGCTGAAGCGGTAAACACTGCATGCTATATCATCAACCGCTCAATGGTAAGGCCCCTCACCAAAATGACTCCATATGAGCTGCTGAAAGGTAAAATGCCATCTCTCTTTCACATGAAGGTGTTTGAGTCAAAGTGTTTTGTTCATAACAATAACAAAAGAGTTCTGGACAAGTTTGAGCCCAAGAGTGAAGAAGGGATATTCCTTGGATACTCTGACAAGTCTAGAGCTTATAGAGTCTATAATGTTAGGACCCTTTGTGTAGAAGAATCCCCTCACATCACTTTTGATGAGATTGATCATAACAACTATTGCAGGGAAGATGATGATGGGGACTTCCTGAACGTAAGAGGAAAAGAGGAACTTCCACAAGAAGAGACATAGGCAAATGAGGACCAAGGAGAACCAAATAATGCTCCGGTCACTGAGGCAGATGAAGGTAATGCTCAACCTGATCTAAGAGTGTTGAAAGATCATCCGTTGGAAAACATCTTAGGTAATCTGCATGACCGAACCAAAATTAGGTCTCATTTCAAAATTATGGATGAAATTAAACAACTTGCTCTTGTGTCTGAAATTAAACCCAAAAATGTTGTAGAGGCCCTAAAAGATGAAAACTTGATCAATTCCATGCATGATGAGTTAAACCAGTTTAAAAGAAATAAAGTATGGCATCTTGTTCCAAGGCCTAAAGAAAAATCAGTCATAGGAACAAAATGGGTGTTCAGAAATAAGCTAAGTGAAGATGGAAAGATAGTAAGAAACAAATCTAGATTGGTGGCTCAAGGGTATAGTCAAGAATTTTGCATAGATTATGAAGAATCTTTTGCTCCTGTTGCTAGACTTGAAGCCATTAGAATTTTACTAGCATTTGCATGTTCTCATAAGATCAAACTGTAGTAAATGGATGTTAAGAGTGCTTTTCTTAATGGTCTTATTAAAGAAGAAGTCTATGTAGAGCAACCCCCCGGTTTTGAATGCACATATTACAAAGATCATGTTTATAAGTTGGAAAGGGCTTTGTATGACAGACTAAGCTCATACCTCACCGAACAAGGGTATTCAAGAGGTAATGTAGATCAGACACTATTCATCAAGAAACAAAGTAAAGATATCTTGATAGTTCAGATTTATGTGGATGACATGTTTGGGTCCACTAAACCTCAAATGTGTGAGGAGTTTGCTAAACTCATGACCAATGAATTTGAAATGAGTCTAATGGGTGAGCTTCAATTCTTTCTTGGCCTACAGATTAGTCAAAGTAATGAAGGCTGCTTTATCAATCAAGCCAAGTATGTGAAGGAGTTGCTGAAAAAGTTTGATCTGACCAACTGTAAGCCTTTAGGAACTCCAATGGGGACTGCTACTTCACTGGATGCAGATGAACATGGTATTCTTGTAGATGCAAAGAGATACAGAGGTATGATTGGATCATTGCTCTATCTAACTGAATCTAGATCTGACATTCAGTTTAGTGTTTGCCTTTGTGCTAGATTTCAGTCTAGTCCTAGAGAGTCCCACTTGACTGCTGTCAAGCGTATCTTTAGATACCTTGCTGGCACTCAAGAATTGGGACTATGGTATCCTGCATCTTGTGAACTTTAACTTATTTCTTATTTAGATGCAGATTATGCAGGATGTAAATTGGACCGCAAGAGCACTAGTAGCTATTGCCAATTTCTTAGTGGGTGTTTGGTTTCTTGGGCTTCCAAGAAACATCACTCGGTTGCACTCTCAACTGCAGAAGCAGAATATGTTGCTGTAGGGAGTTGTGGCACCCAAGTACTGTGGATCAAACACCAACTCCAAGACTATCTAATAGATCTTGGCTGTGTACCCATTCTGTGTGATAACACCAATGCTATAAATTTTGCAAAAAATTCAGTCATGCACTCTAGAACTAAACACATTGAAATTAGGCATCACTTTATAAGGGATGAAGTTCTCAAAAATCACTTTGAGCTCTATTTTGTAGACTCAGAAAATTAGATTGCAGACATCTTCACAAAACCCTTAAGCCATGACAGGTTCACAACTCTAAGGAGAGAGCTTGGTCTATGCAGACCTCAATCAACTCAGGTTTGAGCTATCAATTCCTCCTTAATGATCTGCTCACTTGTCTTTACCATGATTGAAACAAGCATATCTGAATTGATTTAGATCTGGTCCATTTGGTATATGAACCTTGCCTAGAATGATGGCCACATTCAGGGGGAGCTTGCTTGTACGTATGAATGTCTTTAATTAAACATCATCTTGTGACTGCATGGTATATCGAATGTTGAGAAGTGAAATGACAGGTTACGCCTATCAGGAAACTCTCCTCATGCGTGAGGATAAGCCTCCTCCAAGTACCATGAGTCAGAATTGCACATTGCTATATGCATCGTTGATCTCTAGTGCATAAGCATGTTTAAAGCTTTAGCATCCAATCTAGCATTTCTCAGTGGCAGCAAAAGGTAAAACCCTTCTTGAATGGTAGCCTGAAAGAAGAAAGTCAGAGGCATTGGCAGTAAAAGATGGCAGGTGTCTGTCAGAAATGAAGAATCACAGAAGCCAGTAGAGAACAATTTGATGTACTGATATGTGTCAAGACATGCTGAACAATGACTGTTGAACAGGTCGACACCTCATTGATATGTGTCGAGACATACAGCTTAGAAACTGGTGTTCAGATCGACACCTTCAAGTCATGTGTCGAGACTGTCTCATTGCCGCTTTGATTTTGAAGAACAAATGGAGAGTTTCCTTGACTCCCTCTTTCCATTGCTTCCTTCATTTTCACCTCAAATCTCTTGCCTTTGAACCTTCACTTTTCACCGAGTATCAAGTGAGGGAGAGTTGAGAAAATTTTCATTCATCTATACAACCCTGGGTGAGTCTTGTTGTATTATTCCTGTTAAGGAAATGGTTTCTTGTTTATAATCCTCATTTTCGTGAATCATTGCATTGAGTTTTACCAAACTTGCATTCATAATAGGATTGAAACATTTCTTAAGTCTTTGAAAATAACCCTTGCCCCTGCGTCTGAAACTTCACTGCAACTTGGCTCCTTGGCTTTTGAAATGATTGGCATGTATTGTCTTTAAACATATTCCCATCTTGAAGTCTATTAGAGAATACGCCTCTTAAAACCATGCTGCTATAATCTCATAGCAATGACCTCTCTTCAGAGAAATTAGATCCTTCATCAATGAAATGAAAGGTTAATCTAGTCATGATGAGGAAAGTCACCTCTATTCAAAAGAATTCAGAAAGATAAGCTGCACTGAGTAACCAGGGACTCTGGCATCTGAACAACGTGTTTCCTTGAGTCAAAAAGTGAATGCTATATCGGACTGGTTAATTAATTAAAAAACAAAAATTGGGTTGGGGTTGACTCTACAACATGCTTCAAAACAAAAAGGGTTTTTGTTTATCTTCAATACTTGCTTATCTTCTTTTCCAATCATGCCAAATGAATGTGATGAGTAAGTCAAATGGGCTTAGTTCTATTCTCTTAACTTTCTCAAATGTTTAAGTCATATTATTTGTTGCAAAAATGGTTTGCTCAAACTTTTATTACTCAAAATGAGCTTCTAAGCCTTAAACCATCTAAACTTAACATAGGGGAATATACACCATTTCTAACTTCAGGGTTGTCTTTTTCATAAGTAAGAATCTCAACTTTCCCCATTTAACTCATCGGTGAAAATCAATTCTCACTTTCTACCTTTTCAAACCCTACTTCTCTCTCTCACACCCGTGTTACGGTGACTCTGCACATCCACGCCGTGGAGGTCGACGCCCAACTCCATCCTTTATTGCCTCTTGCGCCAGCTCCCCAGCTAGCCCTAGCTGCTCTCCGTTTCCTTTCCACCTTTCTGTCCACTCTCCATGGCTCCACCGGTCACCCACGGCAAGAAGAAAGAGGCGGCTTCTTCCAAGAAGGCCGCTGCTTCGAAAGCTCCCTCTGAAGGGAGATCCAAGCATTTGGAGGACCGTCTAACTGCAGAACCAGCCAGAAAAAAGCTGCCAAGGCCCAGGGGTCCAACACCGATAAGGATTCACCGCCGCAACCCAAGGCCAAATGGTCACGACTATCCGCCAAAGAAAAAGGGAAGGCCAAAGTTCAATCAGCTCCTCCAAAGCCCAGTACTGCTGACTCTGCCAGGGAAGATGAAATTGATCCCTCACGGATACTCTTCCCTAGGTATGTGGATTTTAGTGACCAAGAGATGCTTGTGTATTTTCCTGAGCTACTACCGTTGTTTGAGTTCCAAGGTTGGAGACAGTTTATGTCTGAGCACAGGGTATACTACCCATTTCTAGTTCAGCAATTCTACAAGAACTTGCTTTTTGATGAGAAAAAGAAAGTCCTTCGGACTGTAGTCAAAGGGGTTTCCATCAAGCTCACAACTAAGCTTCTTCACAAAGCTTTACACATACCCCGGGATGGGGAAATAGAATCTGAGGTTGAGATCGATTTGTCTGCAGCTTACACCCTCCTGACTGGCAAGCCTATAAATCCTCAGGATGACACCCCACTTTTGGTGAAATCCTTTGACACCAATCGGTTTCCCCCACTGCATCGTCTACTGCATCATAACTTCACTACCATGATTACCCCACAAGGAGGTGGCAGGAGCAGCCTTATTGAGACACAGAGATTCCTTTTTTACTGTCTGTTCAACAAATACCATGTTTGTCTTCCAGAGATTATGCTTCAGGTTATGGATAGGTGCACTTACAACAGGCGTAGCCTGCCTTATGCTGCACATCTTACTGCCATCTTTCAGAAGGTTGGCATTCCTCTTGATAAAGAGAAGTCCATATCCATTCCCCAGAGTAATGTCTACACTCTGAGGTTCATCCAAAACTATATGCACTTCAAAAAGGAAGGTGAAAAAATGGTGAGGAATCTACCTGGTCATGTACATGACCCTCCTGTTCAGCCAGCTCCACAGGAACAGCTTCCACAAGACCATCCTCCACAAGGTCAGCCAGCACAGGACCAACCAGATACAGAATCACAATTAGATCAGCATGAGGAAATGTTTCATGTAGATATCCACTTTGAGCAGGCCCCTCAGCAACATCAGTTTACAGATCCCATGGACCAGCCTAGGATGATGATGGCCTTTGGTATCCATCCTCCTTTGTCTCCAAAAAATGAGCCCAGAGTGTTCACTGCAAGGGATGCCCCTCCTGAATTTCTTGCCGAGGCCTCCTCTTCACAAGGTCCTGCATTTGGTGCCACTGGCAGTTTAATGGATATTCATCCTGCCCTCATTCAATTTCTCACTGCCCAATTTGGGAGTTTGAATTCCTCCTGTCGTCAGATCAGTCTACAAGTGGATAGACTAGAAGCTAGACAACTCCATTATGAACATGTTCAGAACAGCCGATAGGAAAAATTTGTGCATGACAAACATAAGTCAAATGAAAGAATGAAAAGCTTCATGACCTCCTTGATAAGTGTGTGTGAATGAGCAGGAAAAATCATGAAAAGACTTCGAGAGATCCACACTGAAACCCAGGAGAAAACTACAGAGATGGTCATGCATGCCTATGACATCCGAGAGAATCAAAGTAATGTCAACATTAAGTGTGCCAAACTGATGGAGTCCTCCAATCAGCTAGCTGAACAAGTGGCTGGAGCCACAACCTCCATCAGAGGATAAGCTGTTGGCGCAACTACATCCATCAGAGGATAAGCTGATGCCACCTCCAATCTGGAAAGAACCATCAATGCCACTACTTCTCGCTTACTGGATGCTTCCCAAAGGTTGAAAGGGAAACTGTATTCTGACACCAATAGGCTACTTGATGCCTCCTCTAGGCTTGCCGACACAGTTCATACTGACACAGCTAGAGCAGTCAATAGCACCACCAAAGTAGAGGCAAAGATGGACGTTGTATACAAGAAATTAGATATGGCTGGTAGTGAAATCTTGGAGCTCATACGTCTGCATAAAGCTCAACTCCAACCAGCCCTCTAGGACGTAGGTGATGAATGGTGTCCTCCTCCTCAAACAGAAGCCACCTCTTCTCGGTTTCCACCACAAGGCTCCCAACAAAGGGCTGAAACAGAATACATTTGTGAGATGATGTATACCTGGCTCAAAGACATCAAAGAAAACGTCCAGAACTTACACCGTTTTATCAGTCAAAGGGATGAGCAGTTAAATCACAGGATTGACTCTCTAGAGACAGCCATCTCCCACCTGCAACATGAGTTCCAAGAGGCACAGGTCCTGCACCTGGCCAGCACCAGCACCATGCCTCCACCACAGTAGCCTCCTCATTCACCCCCTCCTTGCTGATGACAAAGGGGGAGAAGTACTGAAGACAAGCATCATCAAGCATCTGGCATATAGTTAGCCTCTTCATCTAGATTTTTGCATGTAGATTTGCAGAGTAATTGCTTGAACACACATCATTGCTTGATCTGCACAAAACTATGGATGATTAATGAATCAAGCCTTTTGTTGCCATTGAAAATGCTCGCTGTTGAAAAATGCTAACATTCAGTGGTTGTGTGAATAAATGAATTTTGCTTGGTTGATGGCTCTTCAAACCAATTTGATTGTATTGCTACATGAATGCTTGGACATAATGATTCATGGTTGTCATCATCAAAAAGGGGGAGAATGTTGTGTCCCCTGGTTTTGATGATAACAAATCACAAATCAGTAGTAGATGTTTGAGAAATATCTAACTTAATTTGGTTTGATAAATTGATTAAACAAGTGCAGAAGAATCTCACTAAGTGACGTCTGGACACATCCCAATCTTGTCTCGACACATCTAGAAGAGATTATGTTGAAATTCCAACATTTGAGCTCCGGCATACCAAAATGTGTCGACACATCCAACTCATGTCTCGACACATCCATAAGACTTCAAGCTGAAGCGTTCTGACTAAGTATCTAGATTCACCGATGTCTCGACCCACTGAGTGAAAAGTGTCGACACATTCGTGTGATAATCTCTACATAAGGCGCTCATGTCTCGACACCTTCTTACAACAACCCTGCACATGGCTCACATGTCTCGACACCGTTTGGTGTTGTCTCGACTCATCAGCCATGGTTCTTCAAGACTTCAAAGGGATGTCTCGACACACTGGAGGTAAAGTGTCGACACATCATCGTTCAACCAGAACATGCTTGAAACCAGCCGAAGCTGTCTACAAGGCTTTTTAAAGGGATGTCTCGACACACTGACAGAAAAGTGTCGACACATCCACGATCAACCAGAACGATTCTCCAAGATATTCAAAGGAATGTCTCGACACGCTGCCAGGAAAGTGTCGACACACTGTGTTCGCCCAGAATGGATCTGAATCCGACGGAAGCTAATTTCAAGATCCGGAACTTAATCCAGAGGATCCGTTTGCTCTGGAAAAAGCCGTCAGATTGCATCGGTGTCAGAAGACTGTCATTTGGCAGAGATATTTTTTGAAGAAAATCATACCTTCACTGCTATGGTCTCCTACCTACCCACATTTCTGTAGACTTGACAAGGATGGAGTCAACTGTGCAAGTGGAAGCATATAAAATAATATGGATGTGACATTTAGGGTGTTACTTGAAAAGTGGACAACGTTGGTGTCGCCCTAGGACACCAATATATATAAGGAGTATGAGCTCCAGTTCGAAAGCTAAGGAGAGCAGAAGTGAGCTGAGAAGAGTGCTGAGGAGAAAATGAAGAAGAAGAAAGCTTGTTGTCCAAGCTACTCTTCGTCCTGATGCTGCCAGCGTGAGTGAACCTAGAAGAAGACATTTTCTCTTCCTCATGATGAAAAGAACTCTTCCATGGCTGCTATGAAGATTCAACGAGAGGAAGAAAGCCAAGGCTCTCTCAAGCTCATTCCCAGACATGAGACTTCTTTGTCATAGCACTTTCATTACGATACGCTGTCTATCTATTTCATCTTTAGTTTGCTTTTCTTCTAAACAAACTTCAGATCATTAGATCCCTACCTGCGTGTAGGAAGACAGAAGGTGTGGTAGCCTGTCTGTGTAATTTGGGTTGTGATCCCACAAGCTGTGTGTCAGCGGAGTGTGAGAGTGTTTCTCTCTGTTACAAGCTGTGTGTCAGCGGAGTGTGAGAGTGTATCTCTCAGTTAAAAGCTGTGAATCAGCTATAGTGCGTTGGCACTAGTGAAGCATCAATGTGTTGTGTGAGGGGTGGATGTAGGTCTCTAGATTGAGATTGAACCACCTTAAAGATCTTGTCTTGTGGTTTGTCTTCTCGTTTATTCCAGCGGCAGAAGCTTGATAGGACCGTTTCCAGCATCCTGTGTTCATCTAGCTTCTCAGATATTAACTAATATCTGCATCTTTATCTACTGTGTTAGTCTTAGTTTTTATTTCCGCAAAGAAGGGCAAAAGGGGGCTGATCTATTCACCCCTCCCCTCTAGATCTGCCTATCACCACTCAACAAGATGCACCGGCAAACAAATACATATATATACATGCAAGACAGCTCCCCCGTACTTATTTAATAGAGGATAGGTATAGGAAGGGTGCATGAGGGTCATGACAATCGGAATGCACATGTGTAGCACATGGGAGATTATGCAATCATATAGGAGATTCATGCAATTACTAATGCAATCAATCGATTTTCTGAATACATAATAAATCAAATTTCTAGATGTGTAAGTGAGTAACATGAAAAACGATAGTTGCAATATGGATATTCAGATTTTTAGATCAACACAAGGAAATATTTTACAGACTACACTTTAATTTTGAGAACATCGTATTGGAAGCTTCGCTCTACCATAATAAGTTTTCACCATCATTTTTTAACTCAACCATTATCACATGATAGTCAGAAATTTTCAAGAGTGATCAGGTTCAAATAATTCCTTTTTACGCGAGTAGACGCATGGAGCTCATGCCAGAATCCTCGGTTACTCAGAATATTGAACCATTTCACCTCATCTTGAACAGAGGTACTTTAGTCAACACTTTTCATAAATGAACCACATCACGTCTCAGGTGACATGTGTCCAATTTACTCAGTGAGACTGGGCATTGCTCTGCCATTCATTTTCATTTGAGAATTTTTAAAAAAGATAGGTAGGCAGTTTTTTCCTCAACTGTCTCTTCAACATACATGCAGCAAGTTTAACATCTCGAGAGTGTTAAAAAGAAATTCATATATCTTTATCTTTAACACTCATTTTCACATTTTGTGCATGAAGTGTGCGAATTTGATTCAGCATGTATACCGAAAATATCATGAATACATAACAGTGCAACTCCCCCTAAATAGATGCACTTATAAAATATGAACTCCCCTAGAGTGTATGACATGAAAGACTTCAATAATGACTCAAATGCAGCATTATTTATCAAGAAGACATAAGGTCATAGAAGTTTCAAAGATGGGGGTGAATAACATATAATAGCAAACAAGCACGTAAAGGGAATGTATGCAACATGCAATGCAAATATGCAATGTGATGCAAAATTGCTGATACCATGAATGGATACCAATTGAATGAACTATATGCAGATAATGCATGAGTTCTAATTCAATGCAACCTATGAGCATATAAGAATGTAATGCAATATGCAAAGGTAAGATGCAAGAGCTTATTTTTCAATCTAGTGAGACAAAATTCTCATTGAAACCATCCACATTCTATTCATGAATCAACAAACATTTTCCATGACATGACCTTTATGAATAATGGTGCATAAATGATCAAAATTAAGCAGTGCAACCGAATTTTCAGAATTGTTCAAAATCAGATTTTCAAGAGCATTTCACAATTTTGAAATGAGAAATCATCCACAAGCCGAATGTTTAGATCATTTGATCAAAAACATATATTCAATATAATTAGCTTAAGTCAAGGATTCATTCACAAATCAACCAATCACAAGCCAGTCAAAATTTTTGAGATCTGGTACGAGGTGAAGATTTTAGTCCGAAGACCCAGCTCACGCATAGGGAATACTTCCAAGTGGACATAATCCACTCTACCACAAACGCCATTTGATATACCAGATGTGCAGTTCAATTCAGGTGTGATCATGTAATTCAAATTGAAAGATATTCAATAGCCAAACACTTCACACACATTTTTCAATATCTTCAAGTTGGTTGAACAAATTCGACAAATTCATCATATCAAACCAGAGCAACAACATGTCAAGTTTTCAAAATTGTATACCTGAGTTCAGCAGTCATCACCACATGCCTTCAAGATCTAGAATCACTAATTTCATGAAGATGAATATTTTTGCAAGCCCAATTTTTATATTCTAAGCAATGATCCAGCACAAGCTTTGAACAGATTTCAAGCAACTTATAGCTTTCCTTCACATTATGCATGAGTTATGTAAGTGATGTTTTAACAGAAAATTATGCATCCTATGACCAAAATGAACACGTGACTCATGGTACTAGGCAGAGGCACATTCTCACGCATGGTGATAGATTTCAGACAAGAATGACTTGCCATTCCTCAAGTCACCATTTGATATACCATGTAGTCATGTAATGATAATCAAACAGATGAAATTTCAGATTCATGAAATGTGGACATACAATGGTAGTGGTTCATGAAAAGTGTAATTACATTCTAATGATAAAAATAATTTTATTTTATTTTCATTCATGGAGACATGGTTGAAACAAATGTGAGTTTTTCAAATAGAGCTCAAAAGATAATTCTCAATACTTGTGCCTTGAGCATCCATCATCTTCTAAGTCTTCCACCTGCAATCTAGAGAAAAATAGAATTCAGTTCACTTATTTCAAAATCTCCTTGCACAATCCCTGCAAATTGATCACATAAGGCATTATTAGTAGTTCCAACAAAAATATCATTCACATATACTCGAACCACTAAAATATCTTTTACCTGATTTGTCTCATGAGAGGTGTTTGATCAACCTTACCTATTTAACTCATTCTCAATCAAAAGATGCGGACTTTTCATACCATGCCTTGGGTACTTGATTTAGCACGTGCAAGGACTTTCACCAGCTTGTGCTTAAGTCGATCCTGGAGGTTGTTCAAGTTCTGGTATCCCATCTCCTAGTAGCAATGGAGAAGATTCTCATCATTTTTCATCCTTGCAAGGTATTCCTTCTGTTGATTCAAAATTGACCATAACTACCCCACTCTCACTTGCATTCTTGGGAGTGTGATCTGCATCCAAGAATAAATAGATTTGATTTGTCAATTATGATTCAAATTTATTAACAGTGGCATGAAAAGTTCCCTTAACAACCAACATCCCCTTAGAAAGGTCTAGACATGATGCATGACTCAGATGTGAACCTAAACATTAAGTCCATATGACAAAGGTAATTGCTCCCCCTTAGTGTGTGCATGAATGCAAGATGTTTAGTAACATCCTAATGTCATGTGCAGTCACGGAGGTGATGAAGACAAGAGAAATGTAATGCATTATGACATGAATTCATTCTAGTTGAAAAGTAGATTCTTCAACTTATGTGCATGACAGCATGTGAGGGTGCATGCAAACATGAAGGTGTATGTAAGCTCAATGTATGTAGTGAAATCATGATTTGAAGAGTCTTCAAGCTCCCCTACAACAAGATGCCATTTGACAAGTGATATACACACAGATATGCAAGTAACTGCAATGAATGCAACTCATATACAACATATGTATTATCACAAGATTCAGCATAAGGTAAAACAAGACATAGCACCTTTAATGGAGAGAGTAAGAGGGATATCACCTGAGAAATCAAATTCAGTTTTTGATTTTTCTTTCAACCTGATATATGCCACTTGACCCGTGTGCCTTACCTTCTTGATTGAAAGTATGTTTCATGCTTCATATTTCCAAGGCACACCTGTAAAATAGATTTCTCATTTGACATTCTTGGGTACCCAAATCCTTTTGAGTCCTTGAGGGTTAGCAGTTACAAAAGCATGTGGTTTCCAATTTTTGACAACATTCATATCGTCATTTTTCATCAAAAGACAACCATGCATCATATGTCCAGATTTACCATAATAATCACAGCATGACTTTGAATACTTAGAGGTGTGAGGATTCTTTGAAGCATTTGATTTTTTGTTCCACTCTTGTTTCCTATTTGCAAAAAGTTTCATTCTTTTCTTGCATGCTTCTAAATCATCATTCTTCATCGTAAAATAATCATGCATGGCATGTCCATATTTTCCACAATAAAAATATGTGAGTTTCTTTCTAGTTGGTTGTGTGTGTGTGGAAGAAGTATGTTTAACATGCATGGAGTGGCTAGCAGCATATTTAGATTTTTGATGCAAATTGATTTTCTTTGTGGAGGCATGTGTGTGTGCAACATGATTTTTCCCTTTCAGATTTTCATTTGATCTTTTTGTTGTCTGTGAGGAAGATTGATTTAGAGACTCATTTGATGTGCTGGCTATGTTAGAGCTGTGCACAAAAGATGTGTAAATTTTATTTTCAAAATTCTTTTTGTTCACAGGATTATAGCCCTGCCCTTCCTTTTAAAAATTCACCTTAGTCCCCAAGATTTTGTCTAGATTATCTTTCCCATCAACAAACTTGGACAATGAATTCTTCAAATCAACGATTCAGATTCAAGAGATGCAATGTGCAATTCATAAGAAACCATCTTATTTTCACAAGAGTTGACTTGTTCATGTAAAGTGGCATTGATGGTTTTGTGATTTTTAATTTCTTGTAATAAGGCATACACTCTTTCAGATTCATCAACATTCACCGATTTTCCTTTATCAAAAAAAAAATAATCTTTCAGAAATGACCGGGTTTAATTCCTTCAATTTCTCATTTCCCTTTTCAAGATTTTTATCATGAGCAAACTCATTTTGACCATTGTTCATTAGACTTACTCTCTCTCTCTCTCAGCTCTTTATTTTCATTTCTCAAAGAAAAAATTTGATCTTTGTGAATTTCAATGTTGAACACATGACCATCAATCAATTCCTTCAAGTGTGAGCATTCTTTACAGGGAGAATCACATTTATTTTGTCCAACATTCTTTTTCAATTTTTTGTTTTCAGACTTAACCTTCTCGTATTTATCAGCAAGCTCATCATATGCAATCAATAACTTCTCATAGCTAAATTCATCTTCATTATCAGAATCAAAATTTACCTTTGAGCTTGATTCAACTTGTTGATCACTCGTGCCTGCCACAAGACATCTGTCTTCATCCTTTTCCTTGAAGCTGGGTAAGCCATCCACTCTATCCTTTGTGGAGCTGCAATGGGAGACAAAGGAAGAATGATTAGAATCAACTGCTGTAGTAAAGAGATTTAAAACCAAACAATTCTGCTCATGTTTGAGCTCATGATCTACAGTCCAGACAGCTTTGTCTTTAGGCAATTCGTAGGGACCATTTGAAACAGGCTTTTATAGCTTTGGGTCATATGAATTGACTAGACAGAGCATTTTTCCTAACCACAAATAAAAATTACAGTCATCAAACACCGGTGGGGAATTCAAGGTGTACATATTGGTAGTCATTGATCTGGATCTCTCTAGATCGTTAGATCTATAAACAATCGAGCCTTAGCTCTGATACCAATTGAAGTCCCGCGATCAATGACACCCAAGAGGGGGGTGAATTGGGTGTTTACCAATTTTAAGAAAACTTTTGACATTTTCAAAATATGTGATAAAACACTAACTAGGAAGTTGAAATTTATCTAACTACAAGTTAGAATACAACGTACACTAACGTTCACACAGAATGGAGGTAGGGGAAGTGAATCACACCACACAATCTAAACCACAATGCACAGCGATTTTAAGGTGGTTCGGATGCAACGACGATAATCCTACGTCCACCCCTCACCAAACCCGGTGATGCTTCACTCGGGGATAAATCCCCAAATAGAGACGACGCTCCAAACACACACGCAGGATGACGCCTGCCCACATACATGGGGACGCACCCCAACACACACACACACACACACACACACACACACACACACACACACACACACACACACACACACACACACACACACGGAGACGAGGTCTCCAACATGATTTAACAGCCGGATCAACAAAACACACACACGCTGCGACAGATGCAGCACTCCACACACTAAATCGATCGAATCTAACATATCCACACACACACGTAGTTCTAAGAAGATCCACGCATACACGAAAGGAACTCCATGACCACACACGACCATAGATCCAAAATGATCCACACACACACGAGTGTTTATAGTTTATATGGAACATAAATCTGAAACTTTAAAGCACAAGACAACAAAATGAATGAACTATAGTTTAGAAGGCTCCTGATTTGGCTCCCTCTGAATGTATGCTGCAGATCTTTACGTTGATTCCTTCTTTGCTTGAATGGCTTCAGATTAAGCTTGAATGGCCTTGGAGTAGATATAGAGTTTGCTGCATGGGGTACTATTCACGGCTACAGTACCCTTCCTTCTTAACTTGGACAACCTTCCCTTAATCTCTTCTTGAAACCCTTGCTTACTTCTTCATAGCCTTCCCCTTGATCTCTCTTTGTTGGTTGCTTGCTTCTTCACTTCATAAGTGCTTGTTGGCTTCAGATGTACCTTGAATGGGTTGGAGATGGATGAAGATATTGCTGCATGAGGTACTCTTCCTCCTTGGACATCCTCCCCTTGGATCTCTTGGATGGTTAGAGTTTATGGCTTCAAAGAGATATTTTATAACCCCTGAATGGTCCAAAGACAAGCCCCAGACCAGATCCACAAATCCTGGCATGATTGGGGGTAGTGGGATTAAAGAAATGGGAAAGGGAATCTCTCCACGAGCTTGAAACATGACGTCAACAAAAGAGGGCTCGGGACTGGCGGTCGACTGGACGCACTGGGTCGGTCGACCGGAACTTACTGCAGACAGAACATTTTTGGTTCTGGCAAAATCGGTCGACCAAGCCTGTGGTGGCGGTCGACCGACCTGCAACCGGTCTACCGGCCAATGGTAGGCGATCAATCGAAACCTACAGAAATGGGATTATTTTGGTTCTGGCAATTCTGGTCGACCGGCCAAGGTGTGTTGGTCGACCGAAATGACCCATACCAGTAAAAATGAAATGTTAGCCCAAAGAAACATATCAATAAGTCAAGAGCTTCATGTCCTCATCAATTCCATGCATTTTGGGTTTGGTTTAACTTAGTTTATGCATTTGGAAAGTTCAAAGCAAATGAGCATTTGTCATTACATAAGATGTGCTTAAATAAGTTCAATGCTCACTCTTGAAGATTTTGCATGAAATGCATTTATGATGCAACAGACTTATAGAACCTTCATTTGCAGGCCACATTCAAGCTAAAGGATTTCATGTTTAAGGTTCATGAATTACATTCTCAACGCATCAAGATATATGCTACTATGTTCGCACAATTAAGGGTTGGAATGAGAAACTATGCATTCACATGAAACCAAACCATGCAACCATCGTGCACCTTAAATGTCATGGATCAGGTGTATCAAGGAGTGTATAACAGGGTAAGAGCCTTACCAATGGTTCTTGACAGTACATGACATATACCACCTGTTTTGGATTGTAGAAGAGCAATGTGCGTATCCACATGTTTGGTTCACCAGGTGATCGTTATGATGTTTGATCCTGCAATCAAGATAGACAAGGTTTAATACCATGCTTGTTCACTTTAAAGAGGTTATGAAACCTCTTGCCTCTTATTTTTGTTCACATTAAAGAGATTATAAAATCTCTTGCCTCTTGTAAAACTAATTCAATCAAGCAAGGATCAAGACCATATAGCCATGCATTCAACCAATCATGTTGTAGCCTCAAAAGCCATTTGTCAACTCAATCATATATAAACACCAACATGAATGTACACAGTCATCAAGAACATGTGCAATCAACCACAAGTTTAGTTATCATGAAAGCCATAACTCAACAATCATCAAAACCATAACTCAACAATGGTCGTTGCATGGGCTTTAGTTTCACCTAATTCTGATCTTCCTATGTTAAATTACAAATTTTCTAAGGGTTCTTCAATAATCTGTCTAGGTTCCTAGCTCATTGAGTTTGTGGGTCCGAATTGTACACAATTGGGCCAGTGCCCAATTGGTGGTCATAACAGCATCGGACACTCTGCTGTAAGCATAGCAAAACACACGGTTTTCAGATTGATGATTGTGACGACCCAGGGTCCAGATACCGGGTAAACCCGATAATCACTTGGATCTTGCGAGGCCTCCCAAAAGTGGAAAAGCTCCGAAGGGGTAAAAGGAGTGTGTGTAGCACATTGAAGTCCCAGATAAAGCAGTAAGCAAATAATATTTCATTAACAGGTTTGCTAAAGTAGCAGATATAAAATTACTTTTTCAATTAAGAATTTAAATTAACAGAGGCCTGTCCAAAAGATAAGTACTGGCCAACAGAAAGGAAGACGTACACTGAAGTTGGGGGAAGGCCGACGCAGGGAATGCTGGCAACGCTGGCAACCACAAACTGACGTACTACGTCACGAACCACGAGGAAGAAGAGCGACCACACCTGAAAAGTAGGGGTGAGCCTCGTGTCACTGGCTCAGTAGGGGTCACACAGCTCCCCACTGGAAACAACGTACTAACACGCTAAATAGCGCTAAACAATAAAGCAGAAAAGAGCAGGAGCAACAACAGTAACTACAACAGTAAAGCTGTAAAAAGTAGGAGTAAGCAAAAGAAAGAACAACTAAAGAGAGAGAGAGAAGCCGTACTAAATAGAAACACGGCCGTCGACCAAACCACGGCTCTCTAAGCTACTCCAAACGGCAACAGAAAGGTGAACCCTCATCTCACAAGGTCAGGTGTTACCGATCCGTCAACTAAACACAAGCTCCAAAGCTATAGCCTAACAAAACAGGTAAAAGCCCTATAAAAGACCTACACAGTCAAAGCATGAACATACACAACTAGATCATTGTGTACGTTACACAAGACTAGACCTCGAGTAAAGCCACGCACAGGCTACTCAAAAATCGGTCATGGAAACACAAGTCACAAGAGTTCTGCGTCAAGTGACAGGAGCACCTCCTCACTAGAAGAACAGCCAGATGCATCCACTGACGTCTTACACTGCGTCACAAGTATCTCCCACACGTCTGGAACGACGGTAACTGAGACACTCACTCAACCAAAGTACGAGGAATGACAGTACCAAGTATAAGGAGCAACGGCACCATAGAACCAGGAACAAGGTACCTCAACAATGAGTGACTAGTCAGGGTCACGCCCATCGGTGTTCGTCCAACCGCCCCTGACCACGTGTGCACAAACAAGCTTAATTCCTTGACCCATGCCTCTAGCTAGCTTTCTCCCCCAGTAGGACGCTACTGTAAGGCAAGGGAGCCCACAGAAACTAGCTTACAAACCATCTATCGGGAACTACCCCGCCACCACTCCTAGGTGGGCCGACACACTGGAACGCGTGAGTCGTCAGGCAACGACTAGTGGAGGCTCAGCAGACACACAAATACTCCAAAACCTCAGTGCTGAAGTACAGACAGGCTAAACACACGCTGTCCCACGTACTACGAAGCACCAAATACAAGGCAGCATACCAGACTGCCACTCGACTCAGGACAGACAACTAGACCTGCCAACACAATGATCCTTGAGTCACAAGACTCAGGGTCAAGATCATCGTACATAGCGGTAACAAGCCACCAATCAGCCTAGTCCCTAAGCCACATCACGGTAAAACACCGATGAAGGAAACGACATAGGATCACCTGATCCGCGGCTCCGCATAACCCGAATCACGGAGAGTTGAGGAATCACCAAGACCCTCAAAGCACATGGACATGTAAACCGAGGTAGGACAATATCTCAAGGCGTCCAAACCATGTCTCGATCAACATCGGACCATCGAGACAACCACAAGGTCATATGTCAACCGCTGGATCCTACCGGGTTGACCAGACACCAATAATGACTCAGAAGCAGCACGGAATACTACTCGATAGAAAGCACTCTTAACTACCTTATAACATGGTCATAGCCCTCATAGGATATCAAGAGACATCCACGGGACAATGGCCAAGCCACAAAGTCAAGCCAAGATAATTAGAGGTTAAACCATCAGGAGATAACCCTCAGGGGATAAGCAATCTACTGCTCGGCCGCTAACTAATTTAAGCGGTTGACCAAAGGGTTGCTACACCACAAAGAGAAATAGACTCTGGTGGTCTTAGAATGGACCGTGAGGTGACTGTAGCGGGCATGCCTCAGGCCGCTAAACCCAGTCAACCCCGAACCGACTTAAAACCATTGACCAAAGACCACACGACTCTTAGCGGTCTACTAATGGGCTGCTAAAACAAGGGTCCTAGTCTATCGTAAAACCGCTCAGCTAAACCGAATACGCACACCGTCTAGTGGTTGCCTAATGGGCCGCTAGCCACAAGAGACGGTCTATTGCGTGACCGCGAAGACCTAAACCGACCTAACGGTAAACCGACATACCTCACAGCTTAGCGGTCGAGTGATGGACCGCGAGAGGTAAGAAACGGCCTCTGAAACGACCGCGAAGGTGATACGGCGGGAGAAACAGGGGATCGGCCGAATCCGGCCATTCCATGCCCCAATCACGTCTAAACGATGGGGATACAACCCTAAATGTCATAAAAGCCTTCCACAGACCGGAAGGGGTCCAAACAACACCAAAAACGCCAAGAACGGGCGATTCTGCCGAATCGACCCAAAATGAGTCACATGGGTTCCCGGGATTACACCGGTCCCAAATGATAACCAATTGCGATAAAACTAGCGGGAGTGGAATGCTAACATGCGAGGGAATCTAATAAGACTAATTAGGCTAGAAACCGTTGCCTGAAACGGCGAACCCGTCTCGTACCCCCCAAAGCATGGTTCACCCAAAGTAAGGGAGAACCCGCTCGTTCTCGCACTGTTTAGCGTGAAATCACGGAGGAACATAGAAGAAGAGTAGGACGTCCGTCTCCCTACCTCCACCGAATTTCTAGCGCGCCGAAACGACTAAACCGCTTCGAAAACCATCAAACGAACCTGTGACGTCGGCTTTGAATGCACCGAGGGATCGCGCCAACGCCACGCTCAATCCTTCGCCCCATCACGCGCCAGACCAACTCCACGACGTCCCTGCCTCGTCCACCTCGCCACGGTCGCGTGTCCCACGGAGAGAGAAGAAGAGAGGAGAGAGAACAAGAGAGAGGAAGTGATCGACTGTGAGGAGAGAGGAAGGAGAAAGAAAGAAGAAATAGAAAAGAATTTTTAGGAAATTTTGCAATTTCCGTAAAATCTGATTTTCAGCCCGAAAATGCACTAATTCAGAAAAATACGGAAAAATAGTCTAAACGATCCTCGGAAAGAATGCAACGCAACTGTAGCGTCCTCGGGTCGATGAACTGAATAATAAACTCACCACTGGGTTCCGTAACTTGTACGAGAGAAAAACACACGCGGATCGTAAAACTCAACTCAAGACCCACAAAAGTGATATGAAACTTCCCGATAAAGATCTGAAAGACTCAGGATCTTACAGTCCTCCCCCCTTACAAGAATTTCATCCTTGAAATTAAATGAGCTAACAATAAAGAAGCAGGGAAGAACAAGCCCAAACGCTGGCAATGATCACCAAGCTCCAGCCAACACCAACACTTAGAACACATCAACACAAATTACGAAAAATACAATTCAGAGGAACACTGCCAGACCACAATCACAGGTACTCGCTCCGGATCTCAAGGCAAATCGATCCAAAGAACAAGCATGGCACCCAAGTGAACCCAAGTCTGACACCTCCGAAACAAGGCAACATCGCTTCCGTCTCGTAGGGAAAAGAGACACGACTCATGCCACGAAAGCAGTTATCAAAAAAACACATAGAAAACATAACAAGCATCAGCTTAAACAAGAAAACATAGTCCTTAGCTGACAGCATGACAACATCGGCTTCTACACCAAGAACAACAAGACTGGCACGTAGAACACCAACGACATCACTGGACCACGAGCACAATCAAGTCAGTTCTCACTCAGACATAACATTTGATTAGAGTCGCATGTCAACTCTATCACAACAAAGGAGTACAACAAAACCAACTGACAAGACCTCGGTCCACATCATGCCAAATTAGACTCACAGGGAAATCCTCCCAGGCTGAACACAACAACCAACGAACAACAACAACAGCAACAATAGAACTTGCAGAATCCAGGCTCCGTTCTGAACACAGATTCATGGGACACAACTGCAAGTTGGGTCACAACAAGGCACAATTACAGCTGAACACACGGCTAACATGCACAAGCCATGCCACGAACAGGTCACCAACAAGGACCCACAATAATATCAACGACAATCTTGGGGAACGCACCTAAAGCACCACAATCACGTCCCGAGAGTACGACATCCAAGAAAAGTTACAGAGGAAGGGAAGGGCATTCAATTAGTAAACATGCCGATAGATTCCCCCTAATCCTCACACATGCCAGTTCCATCAACCATAATGCCTCCAGCAACGGCACGGAAACCAACAACATCAAGGCAAACAGTAGTCAAGACGACAGACATGCCAATGAAACAACTTCTCAGCCAATCAGAATCAGCCAACTTCACGATCCTGAACCGTGGGTTATCTGCCCGCATGCTTCCGCTGAATGCTCAACACACACACATAGGCATCAAGGACAACTCTGCATCCGCATCTCAGTACACACTCGACGCCATCGCAATTCATAAAACTACAACGTACCACGCCTCGAGTACCGATCTTGCTAACAACCGATCACAAGTCGCCAAAGTGCAAACCATGATGATGAGGGCATCTCACGACACTCCCTCTAGCTCGGGTCGCCTGCACACTCTTGATGTGGACTGACTGTGATCCACACTTGTTATCTTCATTTCCTTAGTTTCATTTTATGTATTTTCCTTTTATTGAGTCCTATCATTGTATTTCTCTTTATTAAGTCATGTGGTTCTAGTCCATTTCCCTTGGTATGCTTAATTGGGCCTTATTACCTTAGTTATGGGCCCATTAGGTTGAGTCTAGGATATGCCCGGTCTTTTGTCTAATTGTCAAGGGTACTATGGTCATGTAAAGAGTGGATGCCTATAAATAGGCCTCCCCTCCCTCTCATTGAAACAACTTTGATGAATATTGAAAGGCATTTGCCATCTCCATCTCAATATCTCCCTCTCTCTCTCTCTCTCTCTCTCTCTCTCTCTCTCTCTCACTCACTATCACTCTCTCTAAGTGGGTTGTGCCCCCTTTCTCTCTCCTCCCCACCCCAAATTCGAAATTCATTCTCTCTCCTCCCCATTCACCCCTCATTAAGGCCCCTTCCCCTTCCCCATGCATTCATTGAATCCCCCCTCCAACCCCTAGGTGGAAACCCCTTCTCCTAGGCACCTTTCCACTCTCCCAAGCAACCCTCCCTCTTCCCAAGGCTGAATTAACCCCTCCCAAAGCCCAAATTCGAATTTCCCTCTCCCTAGGGCTGTGCCCTTCCATCTTCCCACCTCCTAAACCACCCTAGGTCGAAATCCATCTCCCCCCAACAGCCAAGTTCGTCCCCCATCCTCCTCTCACACTCACCCTCTCTCTAGTGCACCTCCACCCCCCCATCTCCACCCCTAGCTGCTCCAGCCCCCCTCTCCATCTACCCCTGCCACTCCAGACCCTCCAGAAGCCCTAGCCACGTCCTTCCCATATCCACAAACCATCATCCATCCCCCCAATCTGTGCTAACTCCCTTTGCCCCTCCCCTTGTTCTTGCAAGTTGCAGCTTCAAGTATCAGGTCGCAGGCAGCAGAGTGAGGCCCTGAAGTCGCGTCATCCCCGGCCGGTCCCTGCTCCTCCTAGTGGCAAGGCCTACATCTCTGGAAAGGTTGTCCAGAGAGCTTCCAAGGCGAGGTGGTTTCGTCGGCATCCGAGCTCCGAGCAGTCCACATCGGCCGATCTCCCTCGACTGCGCAGAAGAACCCAGGCAGAGAACCAGAGCGAGAGTGGAAGCTCGGGCACGACGAACCCTTTGGGATTCAGATCAAGCTTTCTTTAGCAAATTCCTTCCCTCTCAAGTCCTCTTTCATCTTCAAGAAGCAGAGTTGCATTTGGACATCGACATTGAAAGTTACGAATTTTCTACTCCAAGTGTGTCAGGTCAGTTTACAGGAGCTAGAACTGACATCCCTCCACTCATCTGATCGTCCCGGTCTTCTCCGACATCTGCCGACCCCACCGTTGGCACCGACAGAAAGAAGACTCGACCACGGTTCCAACGGTTCAGGTCTTGTACCCATCAGAGCTTTGTGGAGATCATGGCACCCTCTGCAACCAGCCCCATTGTTCTGCACCAGACAGAGGCAGAATCAACCAGTCCGGTTGCAGACTCTGCCACGGTCAGCTGGTGAAGGCTCTGAGTGCCATTTTTGGAGGAGAGAAACTACATCTAGTTAGCTGCCACCTCGAAGAAGAAGGGACTCAATCGGCCAACGGAACCCCCTGTTCCAATTTTCTTCATCGGAGAGGGCAGACTGCCCCCTGTGATCCCAGGTTAGACCAGTCCACACTCCTCCGGTCACGCCTCTCTCCACCGACATCAGATTGCATCCCCGTCAACTCCGACTCGAAGCTACCCCGATCACGATCGCGTCACCACCAGTTTCATTCCAATCGGAGTCCGGGAGAGCCCACAGTGACTTCTGTAACCTACTGCTTCAGTCCGGTACCAGCCAGAGACCAGACGCTGGTGCCCTGTTCCAGTCGCCGGTGCGGTCAGCCCCGAGAATCAAAGCTTCCCCAAAAATTCAAGCTTCATCCCCTGTCAGTTGGTAAACTTTTGGCGCTGGTCTCGTCAAGATCCGAGCTCCGTGGAGCCCGTGGCAGCACCGTCTCCGTCTTTCTGTCCAGCGAACCTGAAGCAAGGCAGAACCGGTGGAGCTCGGAAGATAACGTTTTCATTGCGTAATCCCCACCCCGCTTGGCCGGCTGAAGGCTCCTCCCTGCGTGGAGGTAGTTTTGGATGTACTAAGTCTAATCCCTACCCCAAGATCACCCCTCCTGTGCGAGACGTAGTGTTGTACATCATTGCATTTTCAGGTCAAGCTACATCGCCGCGGCGATCAGTTGTAAACCCTCGCCTCCCGGCGCGCCCTCGTCTCCGAGCGGGATCGGTGTCTTCACACCGATCAGGTGAGCGTCTGATATCTCCTTAGTTGCCTTCATTCTGCAAGTTTAGTATTACTTTGCCCGTCGGCGGTGAGAAGAGGGCCCGTACTTATATGCTAGTTTGTTAGTGTCCACCGCGGACCGTGAGAGAGTGCCACCCACACCCCGCCCAGCGGGCCAGCCACCCACGAATTTGGAGAATCCTAGGCCCTTTGGAGCCAGCCTAAGCAAACTAAGTCCTTTAGAGTCATTGGGTCCCTCCTCGGACCCTTGCCATCATCCCCCGGCCCCGCCGGGTGATCGCGTGTGCCGTGTGAGTAAGACGCTATTGTGAGAATCATTGGAGAGCTTGTATGCTTGTGGATCTTGGTCCTAGGTTATCCATTACATATTTAGTCATCCTAGGGCTGTTTTTCATCAAGTGGTATCAGAGCAAGTCATTGACTTGTCTCTATCAAGTCAAGTCCTAGGGCATGTCTATGCATTTAGAGTCATCAAGTGCATCACTCTTGCTCCCTAGTATGGCCACCTCATATCGACCTTACCAATCGGCCCACTCCATAAGTCCAAGCCACCAAGAGATGCCTACCACTAACACCCATAACTTCCCTGGCCATGTCAGTTACCTCATAAAAACCTTGACCCATGCCAATGGCAAGCTTGATAGCCTATCTAGATGACTTGACAAACTAGAAGAAAATTGGCCCGCCCCAAGGAAGAATGATAGTAGGCCTCCTCCCTCACCTCTCACCTTTGATGGGACTCATCCTAATGAGTATTTAGAATGGGAGGCTTCCATGGACCATTACTTCACTTGGCATCCCATGACCGATAACGAGAAAGTCCAATTTGCCAAATCACAACTTACCAAACGGGCTCAAACCTATTGGCTACAAATTATCGGGCTAAGGATAATTAGAAGGGAAGATCCCATCACCACTTGGGTAAACATGAAGGAGCAACTTAGGGCTAGTTATGTGTCCCCTTCCCATTCCGAACACCAAAGTCCAAAGAGCATTTCAACTCCTTCATTTCCCCTTGGCCAACCCAAGACCCTAATCACACATTCCCCACCATTTTTCACCTCTCCTACCCCAACCACCACATCTACACCCTACCTCCAAGTCCTCACCACAACCATATGTCCCCATACTCAATTGGACTCCATGTCCACCCCTCCACCTAGGCCCATAATGGCCACCAACCCCAAACCAAAATCCCCTCACCAAAACCGCACCCCACAAGCCCCCTTGGCCACCACCGCAACCTCACCATTGTCCCCAAAAAGGGACACATCTCCCAAAACCAATCATCCCAAATCTCCTCACCCAACCCACCTTCCACTTCCCACCCCAATCCTACCCCAATTTAGGCCTCCACTACTTCCACTCCCAATTCCAACCCACATCTGACCTTGCTCACCTCCTCGGGTGCACCATGCTTCGACTAACACCAACCCACCCACCATAGACCTTCCTACCCCATTGTCCTTAGGAGTTGCAACCCACACACCTACCCAAGAGGAGAAGGATACCAATTCGGATCCACCTCCCAAAATCAAGGAAATCCAAGGGCCACACAACTCACCCACCACTCCTAGCCAAGTTCCTCAAGAGCTATACACCCTTCCCCATGACACCATCACCATAGATAAGTCCGTACTCCAATGGCTCAAGCGAGGCCTCACCATTCCTAGTTCACAACCAAGCCACATACCCATGGGACATCAATCCCAAATCATTCCCACTCAGCCTCATGTCACTTATCAAACCTCCTATTATGTAGAAGATTTGGGAGACTTAGTGGCCTACCTATATTGGCAAGTCCACTTGACCGATATGCTAGCCATGAGGCCATCGGAGTCGAGCACCATTAGCCTAGCTTACCCCACCGTTGGCTCCATCACTTCCATCTACACCAATGGCCAATTTACAAGTGAGATCATACTCCTTCTTCCCATGGAGGAGGAACCCATCCTAGTCTACTCTCCAACAATTGAGATCCCAAGTGCTTTGATTGGCCAACCCCTTAGCAACCTTGGCCCAAATATTTTGGAGGAGGAAGACTCACCATTTGAGGACCTTGAGGACATGGAATACCCCTACCTAGGTAACCCTTACCATGATCCCTTTAATCCCTTCCTAAGGGAGCCTAGATCTCCATGTAACCCACTCCCCCTATTCACCACCCACCTCACCCTACCCGAATCGCCCATGTCAACCCAAACTCCGCCCTTCCTAGAATCGGGTTACACCATGAGAGCCTTGAGTTTAGGCAACAAACACCTTGGGATTGATGAAGTACCCCACCCCATAACCACCTTCGTAGATCCCTTCGACCCATTCACGTGGACGCTCAAAAGTCATCCCACATCTATGCACATGGAGGTCATCTTTGGGATAAACATGCATGTGTCTAGGCCTACCACATCATTTGACATGATTAATAAGTCGGGTACATTCATTCACATCACCCACATGTCAAGTAGGCAGCATAAGAGGACCATATTCGGATGTGTTGGCCCACCTTCATTCATCATGAGTCTTAAGCATGAGAGGAGCATACATGGATGTTCGGGTCCCCCGATATTTGTCACACCCATGCATAAAAGGTTCATCTATGGATGTCCCGGCCCTCCTAAAACTGTCACAGTCTTCATAGCATCAAAGTGTGATCGGTCTACATTTGGCTACCCAGGTCCACCTTGGCATACCATGCGTTTCACACCAACATCGCATCATCGTGCATGGCATACGCATTCTCGCAAGCATATAGGAAAGATCAATGAAGCTTACAAAAGGCGGGCAGATGCTCATCGGCGCCACTGCGAGTTCCAAGTGGGAGACTCGGTGATAGTGAGGACGGAGCGGCTCCTTCCGGGACCTGCCTCCAAGTTAAGGGCACGGGGTTCGGGACCCTTTCAAATTCTGAGACGACTTGACAGTAATGCTTATGAGCTAGACCTACCTGAGGGTTTTGGGGTACACCCTACTTTCAATGTGGCGGATCTGGTACCCTACAAGGGCCCCGTGGTGGAACCTAGTGAGGATCTTGAGCTTTTACCCCACCTTGAGAGGGACACTTCCGGAGGGACTCCACCTTCTAGCTTGAGAGACCGACGAGAGCAGATAGAGGCAATACTGGATGAGCAGAGTATCATTACTAGGCACAAGGTGTATCAGTGCTACCTGGTTAGGTGGAAGAACCGTCCCCCGATAGAGGACACGTGGGTGAGTCGGGAGGATCTGCCGCACTTGGACCCTGGCATACTGGAGCATTACGACAGCCAGGCGGACCCATACTCGACGGGGTCGAGTTCTCCCCACCCCGGGGGATTTGATGAGGGCATCTCACGACACTCCCTCTAGCTCGGGTCGCCTGCACACTCTTGATGTGGACTGACTGTGATCCACACTTGTTATCTTCATTTCCTTAGTTTCATTTTATGTATTTTCCTTTTATTGAGTCCTATCATTGTATTTCTCTTTATTAAGTCATGTGGTTCTAGTCCATTTCCCTTGGTATGCTTAATTGGGCCTTATTACCTTAGTTATGGGCCCATTAGGTTGAGTCTAGGATATGCCCGGTCTTTTGTCTAATTGTCAAGGGTACTATGGTCATGTAAAGAGTGGATGCCTATAAATAGGCCTCCCCTCCCTCTCATTGAAACAACTTTGATGAATATTGAAAGGCATTTGCCATCTCCATCTCAATATCTCCCTCTCTCTCTCTCTCTCTCTCTCTCACTATCACTCTCTCTAAGTGGGTTGTGCCCCCTTTCTCTCTCCTCCCCACCCCAAATTCGAAATTCATTCTCTCTCCTCCCCATTCACCCCTCATTAAGGCCCCTTCCCCTTCCCCATGCATTCATTGAATCCCCCCTCCAACCCCTAGGTGGAAACCCCTTCTCCTAGGCACCTTTCCACTCTCCCAAGCAACCCTCCCTCTTCCCAAGGCTGAATTAACCCCTCCCAAAGCCCAAATTCGAATTTCCCTCTCCCTAGGGCTGTGCCCTTCCATCTTCCCACCTCCTAAACCACCCTAGGTCGAAATCCATCTCCCCCCAACAGCCAAGTTCGTCCCCCATCCTCCTCTCACACTCACCCTCTCTCTAGTGCACCTCCACCCCCCCATCTCCACCCCTAGCTGCTCCAGCCCCCCTCTCCATCTACCCCTGCCACTCCAGACCCTCCAGAAGCCCTAGCCACGTCCTTCCCATATCCACAAACCATCATCCATCCCCCCAATCTGTGCTAACTCCCTTTGCCCCTCCCCTTGTTCTTGCAAGTTGCAGCTTCAAGTATCAGGTCGCAGGCAGCAGAGTGAGGCCCTGAAGTCGCGTCATCCCCGGACGGTCCCTGCTCCTCCTGGTGGCAAGGCCTACATCTCTGGAAAGGTTGTCCAGAGAGATTCCAAGGCGAGGTGGTTTCATCGGCATCCGAGCTCCGAGCAGTCAACAGCGGCCGATCTCCCTTGACTGCGCAGAAGAACCCAGGCAGAGAATCAGAGCGAGAGTGGAAGCTCGGCCACGACGAACCCTTTGGGATTCAGATCAAGCTTTCTTTAGCAAATTCCTTCCCTCTCAAGTCCTCTTTCATCTTCAAGAAGCAGAGTTGCATTTGGACATCGACATCGAAAGTTACGAATTTTCTACTACAAGTGTGTCAGGTCAGTTTACAGGAGCCAGAACTGACATCCCTCCACTCATCTGATAGTCCCGGTGTTCTCCGACATCTTCCGACCCCGCCGTTGGCACCGACAGAAAGAAGACTCGACCACGGTTCCAACGGTTCAGGTCTTGTACCCATCAGAGCTTTGTGGAGATCATGGCACCCTCTGCAACCAGCCCCGCTGTTCTGCACCAGACAGAGGCAGAATCAACCAGTCCGGTTGCAGACTCTTCCACGGCCAGCTGGTGAAGGCTCTGAGTGCCATTTTTGGAGGAGAGAAACTACATCTAGTTATCTGCCACTTCGAAGAAGAAGGGACTCAATCGGCCACCGGAACCCCCTGTTCCAATTTTCTTCGTCGGATAGCGCAGACTGCCCCCTGTGATCCCAGGTTAGACCAGTCCACACTCCTCCGGTCACCCCTCTCTCCACCGACATCAGATTGCATCTCCGTCAACTCCGACTCGAAGCTACCCCGATCACGATCGCGTCAACACCAGTTTCATTCCAATCGGAGTCCGGGAGAGCCCACAGTGACTTCTGTAACCTACTGCTTCAGTCCGGTACCAGCCAGAGACCAGACGCTGGTGCCCTGTTCCAGTCGCCGGTGCGGTCAGCCCCGAGAATCAAAGCTTCCCCAAAAATTCAAGCTTCATCCCCTGTCAGTTGGTAAACTTTTGACGCTGGTCTCGTCAAGATCCGAGCTCCGTAGAGCCCGTGGCAGCGCCTTCTCCGACTGTCTGTCCAGCGAACCTGAAGCAAGCCAGAACCGGTGGAGCTCGGAAGATAACGTTTTCATTGCGTAATCCCCACCCCGCTTGGCCGGCTGAAGGCTCCTCCCTGCGTGGAGGTAGTTTTGGATGTATTAAGTCTAATCCCTACCCCAAGATCACCCCTCCTGTGCGAGGCGTAGTGTTGTACATCATTGCATTTTCAGGTCAAGCTACATCGTCGCGGCGATCGGTTGTATACCCTCGCCTCCCGGCGCGCCCTCGTCTCCGAGCGGGATCGGTGTCTTCACACCTATCAGGTGAGCGTCTGATATCTCCTTAGTTGCCTTCATTCTGCAAGTTTAGTATTACTTTGATTGCCCGTCGGCGGTGAGAAGAGGGCCCGTACTTATATGCTAGTTTGTTAGTGTCCACCGCGGACCGTGAGAGAGTGCCACCCACACCCCGCCCAGCGGGCCAGCCACCCACGAATTTGAGGAATCCTAGGCCCTTTGGGGCCAGCCTAAGCAAACTAAGTCCTTTAGAGTCATTGGGTCCCGCCTCGGACCCTTGCCATCATCCCCCGGCCCCGCCGGGTGATCGCGTGTGCCGTGTGAGTAAGACGCTATTGTGAGAATCATTGGAGAGCTTGTATGCTTGTGGATCTTGGTCCTAGGTTGTCCATTACATATTTAGTCATCCTAGGGCTGTTTTACATCACATGAAGAGCACTAGCTTCAGCACAAAGCACAAGGAACGCTAATCTTAGCGTATCCTCATGTCCTGGAATGATTACTGAACCTTCATAGCACAATAGCCGCCAAACACGGCACATCGGACACGGTGCACAATGGCCCCCAAACACGAAATCTGGGTCCAAAGCCAAGCAACCATCGAACAAATGCAAATCAGGTTCAGAATTAACACAGTCCACACTTAAGAAGATACATGAGAAAGCCTTTACCAAGATAGCACTTCCAAGACTTACCTCGAAAAGATGCCACCAAACAAGAGGAGAAGAATCAAGCTCGACTAACAGCAGTTCACCCGGAAGGAAAATCCTAGGTTCACCCGAGCATTCTTCCAAACAAGGCATCTAATCGAACACCACGACACAAGCTTAACACCTCAGGGGCTGAACAAATCTCAGACTAGGATGACCAGAGCAACATAAGAATGTGCACGGCCATCATACCAACGAGAAAATCACCAGCCACCTAAACAAATCACGGAAAAATCTGGAACACTGCACCACAGATTCACACCTGCCGGCGAAGTCGGCCAAGCACAACATAACCGAGACAAACACCATAACAAGAAGAAGAGCACTCTGTCACATCCTGATGAGAGCAAAACCATCTCGCACAGTGCCAACACAGCACGCACAAGACCACAAATGGAAACAAAGTGAAAAATAATCACAAAACTGATGCCAACGTTAATGCCGACAGCTGGCTGTATTGGACCTTAAGGACTCTGAATACTGCAATATCTCGAATACCCATCCACCTTACACACAACAGAGCTTTGATACCATCTGTGACGACCCAGGGTCCGGATACCGGGTAAACCCGATTGTTGATATATTTTTACTTTCTCTTCAATACCGGCTTAAAAGATCTCTACTATCCCTTCTACTAAATCGATATGAAAAATATAAATAGATGGATGGTAGAAGGAGACAGAAGCAGATAAACAAGTGTGATCGCCACCAAGGTGCCTAATGTGATTGACACACCGTACCTTGGAAAGGGGGGTACTCGCCTTTTGTTTGTAGCGCTACAACGATGTACGGCTCAGTATGAGCCGCCTATAGTGAAGAACGGTCTCACGACAGACCGTCTAAGAGCGCTGCAGAGGACGCGGGATGAAGCACTCCTGACGGATGAACGGTTCCACGAAGACCATAGGAAGAAGAAGAACGGTCCAAGATCCACCACACCTCCTCTTGAACGGTTCGGAAGAAGCCGCACAAGACCACCACGCCAGAAGTTGCAAGAGTCCAACCTCCACCCTTTCTGGTCGGCCAGAAAGGATGGGCCTCGCGTTAGTGAGTTGCTGACCTGCGAAATAGGGTGTAAAACACAAAGAAAAACCCAATATTAGAACTATAGAGTGCAGTAAATGCTAACATGAAAGGAAATAAACGTAACTAAATGAAGTGGGGGATACCTGGGGAGTTTTAAACCCCTGGGGGCGTCAAAAACGTGGGAGGGTGTGTGAATGATAGTGCAAGTGAAGAAAAACGTGGAGAATGATGCATGCAACCAAAAGGGAATGACGGACTATCAAATATAAAAAGACTCAAAATGAAAGTTACTCCCTAGACTGGAGGCCAGTATGGACGTAGAAGGCCTCCCTCCCGGGTCGTAGGTCACTCAAGGATTCGGCAGGGCTTCGCCATGACCTGAAATCTCCCCCCTTTCGAAGATAGCCTTTAGGGTCTATTTATAGAACACCCAAATACTGACCCCGAAATTAGGGTTTTAAGGCATTTTCAGGTCGAGATAATCAAAGGAAAGATGAAGATAATTCAATTATCTTTCATATGGAAGGACTTAATATCCGCGGAGAAAATGACAGGAGAAGTTAGGGATAAAACCACGGATAGAGAGAGAAAATCTGTTAATCTTTCAAGAATCGAGCAGATGAACGGTCTCACGATGGACCACCCAACGAGATGTGCGGCCATACCCTAGGCCGTCCAACTCTGTCGGTGGAAATTCAACAAATCATAAATATTATCCAACTATCCATCGAACTGACCGAAATCTTCGCCATGGGACTCTGATAGATGAACGGCTAATAGTAGACCTTTCATCCACAAGTGCGGCCAAGAGGAAACCGTTCACGCCTGTCGATGATAAATCAACATAAAAAAGGTAATTAGATAATTATCTGAAAACCAGCGACGTTAGGACTCTGGAGAGATAGACGGCTTAGTATGTACCCCACAACGGTCTTATGCGGCTATGTATAGGCCGTATATATGTTTGTCGGTGATAATTCAGAAAATCAGCTAAATATCTCAGAAACATATGAACGGCCCAGTATCAACCGCACATATTTTTGAACGGCTGGAGGTGGACCGCACATGTACATGGGCGCTTGAAATTCATAGAAAAGCTCGATTAATCAAAACCAAGGCCCATTAAGTCCTGAATCAACTCGGACCTAGCCAGGGAGGGAGGCTACCCATAAAATAAGCCCAAAACGTGCCAGAAAATAGCCCAGCTTGTGATGGACAACTCGAGGCATCAATAAATAGGAGTAAGAGAAATGACTCAACTTATCGGCAAAAAACGGGTGTCAACAGATGCCCCTCCTTAACATCCTCTTTGCAGGGGAGCGAGCGGAGGTGAAGCGGAAGCAAAATGGAACATGGAGATGAAGCGGAAATGAAGCGGAGTGGACTGAAAAGCGGGTGTTAAGGTAAAACGACACCCGTTTTTACCTACAAGCGACATGAATTTTTCGGAAAACTCTGAACCAAACGCAAGGAATGATTAAACCAAAAGTGACACCCATTTGGAAGAACTAAACTAAACGAAATAAAGTAAATCGATAAGATCAAGCTCATGGGGGATACAATCCCGCGGTCCAATGAGGAGGCCAAAAGCAGGCAGTAAAAGTAAAGGAAACAGGCTAAAGCTCCAGATGGGGACCTCTTAATCAACCAAACTAAGCGAATTGACCAAAGAGAACCTTCCAACTCAGAGTGGAATTAGTTCCTCTTACCCAAACACTGAACACACAGCTAACCATCACTGGTGGGACATTTTACAGGCACACAATGGGGCATGAATGCTCAAAAGATGCGTATGATGCATGCTGGGCTAAAATAAAAGAAATCGTCAAAATAAATGCGAAGAAAGATTAAAATATAAAATACTCGAGAATAATATTGCTACGCTGGGAGAATTCGAGTCAAGACACTATCCGCAACCACAGCGTGCAGGATAGAACCATCCTCCCCGGGACATCCCAACCTAACGGCCTATCCGAAGATTAAACCCGTGAACCTGGATCATCATCGTTTTTGTTAAAGGGGAACAACAGATCCTGGAACACATAGATAACCAACTGGTTCTCGAGATAATATAGTATAGTACCATATAGTAATGCAATAAAGGATGTAGGGATAGAAAGCTATACCTGACTTACCTGTGCAGGTGAAACGGCATACTTTTTTGATTTTCATTTTCATATTTTTATGGATTTTTAAGAATAAGATAAATGAACAAGCATAACGAATATAACACAATGATTAACTGAACGACAAACAATACGACATAACATGACGATCAAACGAAGGCAACCAAGCACATATGCAAGGGCATGAACCAACAACATGCATGCATGAACACGGTGTGACAAGACAACAATGCGATGGGATAACATATGGTCGGGACAAGAACATGACGGATGATCACGTGGTTGGGACAACACAGGAAACGTAGAGGGATGAATATCATCATATGCAAAACAACTAACAACATGTGGTGAGGAACAGAACAACAAGTGTGAGACGATACGGTGGTACATAGACACGAGGCAAGGACACGGCGAGACAAAAGACATGAACAAAATACACACTTCAATCAAAACCCAAGATCAGAATGAAGCAGAACCGCCAGGTTCATAATCGTGAGGCAAAACCTTCTCACGTGGATATGATCGTTGCAAACAAAAGCTGAGAATGACATGAGCTTCATAACAGATCGAGAGAGTGGATCGAAGAAGGAAAGAACAGATCAGAAGATGTGATCAGGAGACAGATAGAATAAAATATGGAGCAAGGAAAGCTTGAGCACCTGCAACCTGCACACTTGGCAAACAGATTACGTATCTGTCCTCAAAATAAATAGATAGAAAGGAACAAAAGATATATATATATATATATTTTGATTTTTCAATTTTCTTGATTTTTTTAGATTTTAAAAATATTTGATTTTTTTCAGGACTTTGAAAATATTTGATTTTTTTTAGAATTTTGACAATATCTGAATTTTTTTGTATTTTTGAAATAGCAATCTGCAGCACCCAAATACAGACTCGAACTATTGGCCAGGGATCGTCGTTTCTACCCCTTTCATTAAAAGCTTCCCTTAAGCAGGGCGTGCATGTGAGAGTGACTTACCACAACCGACCACTTCTAAAGAACAGTGCCCCTACTAAGGCCATACCCATGATACAACCCAGCCTAAGAGGGAGAAGTAGAAGAAAAATTGGAGACAAGCTTCGTACATGATGGGAGATATCAGGGCCCGTATTTCTTTAATGGCACTACCCCTCAAAGAGTAGGTCTGTTGCGCCGGGGCTTTGAGTCTTCAACCATAATTTTGCATAGCCCTTATCGACCAGATATTGAAATAACGCTCACTTTTGATATTGATATACGCATGATGCTGCACTACCCTTCACCATTTTACGCGAACCTCAACTCTTGTTAGGAGAAGCAGGCCCAGTTACTAAAATCAGGGGCATTTTTCATGGTGTTTTTCACTCATTTCTTTTTTTTCCTTTTCCTTTCTTTCAAGACTGCCCCTATTTGAAACCTCTCTCATATCGGGGAATGCCTAGGCTAGTCATCTCATCCATCAATCTCTTGCCCCTGCACTTGGCCGAGTAGAGAAGAGAAAAGGCTTTTGTGCATACCCATGGTATGGCCAAAGCAGCAACTATGTGTTGTGTCCCTGTGATTTTGATGATAGCAAACACTATAAGTCATCATCTGTTGTGTCTGCAGATGAATCTGTTTGTGTTGCATATGTGAATGTTTCAATGAACATCTTATTTGTTGCATATGTGAATGTTTCAATGAACATCTTATTTGAGTATCATTACATCGAACAGGCTGTGTGCATTGGTGCATTTCATAACTGCCATAAGTCAATGAATGTCTGCATTTCATTACCTTGTTTCTATGAATGTATAGACTTAGACTCATGCATTTCATATCTACTCAGGTCAAGTCTGTACAACGGGTGTTGTCTGCACAGTCAGGTTAAGTCTGTACAACGGGTGTTGTCTACACAGCCAGTGTATCACTCTCTCTGCACAGTCTATACATCCTTAGACAGCCTGCCTGAAGCTTGATAGCTGAAGTCTATACACTCATATACTGATTAATCGATCAAGTCTGTACAGCCAATGCATTTCATGCTTCTTATGCATCATGTCAAAGTCTATACATTGTTCTGGTCGCTCTCAAGTCCATATAGTGTCTTGTCTGCACACGCATACATAGTCTGCACATCATGTCTGTACAGCCCCTGGTCGTAAGACCAAGTCTGTACATCGTCTCCTGCATGCATTACTTCAAGTGTGTACAGCGTCTGGCAGCGTCTTATGCATCGTCTCGACCAAGTCTGTACAGCGTCTGCCTTGTCTTGCCATGCATAACCAAGTATGTACAGCGTCTGCCTTGTCTCGCATACACGACCAAGTCTATACAGCCTTCAATTGCAAGAGTTCAAGTCTGTACATGACTCATTTCATCAAGTCTGCACATTCATAGCAAAGCCTTGCTTAGTTGAAGTCTATACATTGCATGCTACAAAGTCTGCACATCCAGTTTGCATCATGTCTGTATAGAGCTTTTTGCATCGTTCATCAAGTCCATACATTGCACTATAGCTTGCTTAGTTGAAGTCTATACATTGCATTGTTGTGTTTGTGCTCAAAGTTGTACATTGGACTGTTCATGCATTCATCTCAAGTATATACATCCGACTGTGCATTGTTCATGAGTAAGTCTATACAGCCTTTGCATTGCATCAAGTCTAAACATTGCACTGTAGCTTGCACGAACCAAGTCTGTACATTGGGCTTTCACATAAAGTCTGTACATTGTCCAACGTCTCACTCAGCGTCTAAGTGAGTGTGATCATTGCATCGCTAAGTCTATACAATGCATCGTCTTATGCTGCGTCTCTAAGGCAAAGTCTATACATTGCATGCATTGCACACTGCAAGTCTGTACAGCCCAAGTCTGTACATCCACCGTCTCTTCCAGCGTCTCACACTTGCAAGTCCATACATTGCATTTGGGCATCAAAGTCTATACATTGGCAGATGAACTATGCAAGTCTATACATTGCCTTTGGGCACAAAGTCTATACACTGCTTGCATTTAGTTCAAGTCTATACATCGCCACCTCATTCAAGCATAAACACTAACGCAAAGTCTATACACTCCTCATCTTTACCTACGTTCAGGACAAAGTCTATACATTCTGTTGCATTGTGAAGTCTATACAGCGTCTCTCTTAGCGTCTTGTGCATGCAGCATAGAAAGTCTGTACATTCGTTGACATACTCATGCAAGTCTGTACATACGTTGACAGCTTTTCTGAGCATCTCATGCATTCAATGTGCATACTTTCATTCTGTTTGTGCATCTCTCTTCAAGACAAAGTTTGTACAATCCTTTTCAAGCTTTCAAGTCTATACACTGCATGTCCTGCACGCTCTGCAAGTCCATACATTGTCTGCCCTGCACTCAGCAAGTCCATACATTGCTTCTAGCATGCACATTCACACTTCAAGTCTATACACAGCCTGTGTCTGCATCAGTTCATAAGTCTATACATTCTATCCTTCACACTAAGTCTGTACACGGTGGTCTTCAGTTACCCAGCAAGTCTGTACATCCTTCTGATTATTTTTCTTATGACTGTATGACAGGTACTGTCCCTTCAATATCGGTTTAAAAGATCTCTACTATCCCTTCTACTAAATCGATATGAAAAATATAAATAGATGGATGGTAGAAGGAGACAGAAGCAGATAAACAAGTGTGATCGCCACCAAGGTGCCTAATGTGATTGACACACCGTACCTTGGAAAGGGTGGTACTTGCCTTTTGTTTGCAGTGCTGCAACGATGTACGGCTCAGTAGGAGCCGCCTATAGTGAAGAATGGTCTCACGACAGACCGTCTAAGAGCGCTGCAGAGGACGCAGGATGAAGCACTCCTGACGGATGAACGGTTCCACGAAGACCATAGGAAGAAGAAGAACGGTCCAAGATCCACCACACCTCCTCTTGAACGGTTCGGAAGAAGCCGCACAAGACCACCACGCCAGAAGTTGCAAGAGTCCAACCTCCACCCTTTCCGGTCGGCCAGAAAGGATGGGCCTCGCGTTAGTGAGTTGCTGACCTGCGAAACAGAGTGTAAAACACAAAGAAAAACCCAATATCAGAACTATAGAGTGTAGTAAATGCTAACATGAAAGGAAATAAACGTAACTAAATGAAGTGGGGGATACCTGGGGAGTTTTAAACCCCTGGGGGCATCAAAAACGTAGGAGGGTGTGTGAATGATAGTGCAAGTGAAGAAAAACGTGGAGAATGATGCATGCAACCAAAAGGGAATGACGGACTATCAAATATAAAAAGACTTAAAACGAAAGTTACTCCCTGGATCGGAGGCCTGTGTGGACGTAGAAGGCCTCCCTCCCTGGTCGTAGGTCACTCAAGGATTCGGCAGGGCTTCGCCATGACCTGAAATCTCCCACCCTTTCAAAGATAGCCTTTAGGGTGGTGTGGACACCCGAGCAGTTGAGCGGCGCGATACGCCGGGCCACCGGTACCGCACACGGAGCACGACTCGAGCCACCTCAGCATCTATTTGGCTCGGAGACAGTCTGGAGACGCCGCCTTGAGTCTCCCCATTTATCATATTTAGTTAGCCTTTATGTGTGTGTAATTTATGTTTTCTTCGTTGTATTCAGTTTGCTATTTTGATTGTAAGAGGGGCTTATGTGCAATTTGGACCCCGTGGGCCCCACGGGTGTTGGACTTTTGTGACCTCCCTAGTGTTTTGATGATGAGCATCACTATGTTAAATATTGTTATTTTTAATCAGATATCATGAGTAATGTTATGCATTCGAACTTTCCATGATTAACAAGAAAAAATTGCTATGAGATAATACCCTACATGTCCGTACTGTTCCTTTCATACTTCGTGTTGATTGTGTTCACTTCACTTCGTGTTATCTTTTTCAACATCGTGTTGTTCCAACTATGTTTGTTGGTTGTCTTCGTGTCGTGTTTTGTTCCAGCGCGTGCTGAACACTGCAGCACCTCGTGCTGCTTTATGTGCCACTTCGTGTCGTTCCATCTGTGTCACCCCTTCATCTTCGAGTCTTTTGTTCTGGCCAAGTCTATACAGCCTCATTCTTAACCTTCGTCCCAAGCCAAAGTCTACACATTGGCTTAGCGTCATGCATCAGTCTTCAAAGTCCATACAATGCACTGTAGCATGTTCGAAGCTAAGTCCATACATTGGTTTAAGCTTCCAAGTCTGTACATTGGCCTTCAAGCTTTCCAAGTCTATTTATTGGCAGCTGAACTTTGAAGTCTATACATTGGTCTTCACTTCAAGTATGTACAGCCATTGTCTTGCCAAAGTATATACGTTGTGAACCCTCAAGTCTGTACAGACTTTGCCTTGTTCAAGTCTATACATCGTCCAGTTCTTTGGCAAGTCTATACCTTGTGAAAGTCCATACATTCGATTGCGATTGCCTTGAAGCCATTCCAAGTCTATACATCCTTTTGAACGCAAAGTCTTCACATCGCCTCATCATATGAAGGCTGTACGTTGCAAGTGTCCTTCTTGTTTTTGTAACCACACCTCGTGTCAGTTTCTGCCTTCGTCTTCGAGTTGGTTTCAGTCCATGTTGTTTTCGTGTCATTTTCATCTTCGAGTCGTTCGTACGTTCGAACAATTTAGTACTCGAGTTGTTTTCGTGTGTATTCAAGTCTTTTTAGTAAAGTGTCGTTTCACCTCGTGCCGTTCTCTTTGCTGTTTGTTATGTCGTGTTGTTTTTTGTATTCATGTCTTCGTGTTGCTTTTGTATCCATGTCTTTGTGTTATTCTTGTGTTTATGTCCTCGTGATGTTTATTTCTATCTTCGTCCAGGTTCCTTCTGATCGCGTGTCAGTCTACCTTTCCACTCCGTGAGACTTCCTTCTCACCTCGTGCTGTTCTCTTCTGACTTCGTGTCGTTTTCTTTGTGGTGTTAGCTTTATTATTATGTATCTCGTGTCGTTCTCTTCGTAGTGTTTGTTTTGTTACAGTGATACTTCGTGTCGTTCTCTTTTTACCTCGTGTTGTTTGCATCTGACCTCGTGTCATTCTCTCTTTGTCTCGTACTGTAATAATCTTGTGTATCTCGTGTCGTTCTCAGTAAAGTGCATCTCGTATTGCTATCACATACCTCATGCAGTTTTAGTTCTTGTGGCCCTCAGTGTTAATGGTTTTTATCTCCTTGCAGGTCCGAGGAAGAACATTCACCAGTGACTGGGCTGCACATGATCCAATGCTAAAGGAACCAATGCTATAAAGGCACGTGGCAAGAAGGTTCTGGACGAAGTGTGGGAGGCACACGCATTCTGCACCTCATCCACCTGCTGCTGCTGCTATATAAGGAAGCCTTCGTCCACAGATGAAGGTTGATCGAAAGGAAAAAGCAAAAAAAGGAGAAGTGCAGAGAGTTCGATCCAGAAGAAAAGAAAGAGAAGAAGAGCAGAAGGAAAAGAAGAGAAAGAGAGAGTTAGAGAGCTCGTGAGGGTTAAGAGAAAAAGAAAGTGAGAGAGAAGAGAAGAGGAAGAGAAGCTCATCTGAAGATCTGTCTACTGGACCATGGATCAGATCCAGGCCAGTCAGCTCCGTTGAGAGCCACATTGTGCATTTCGTTTTTCAGCGTTCTGTTTGCTGAAGTTATTTTCATTTCATGTTTTTGTTGTTCTCTTTCTTATTTGGTTATCCTTGTTCTTCCGATTATCAGTAGTGAGGTCGGGTTCCTCCTGTGGATCAGGAGAAGGGAGATCTGATCTCCGGTTGCAAGTAGCTGAGAGCTACTTGTGGGTTCCCTCTGGTCAGAGGAAGGGAGACTTGTCTCCGGTTCTGGGCTTGCGGGTTACAAGTCCAGGGGTCCCTCCGGTTGGGAGGAAGAGGGGAGGCTGTTCCCCTGGTCAAGCTATGTGGCAGCAACTGTTTGCAGACTGAGTCTGCTTGTCTAGCATTGGCTAGTGAAGCCTCACTCCGGTTGGGAGTGAGGGGTGGACGTAGGTCTGAAGGACCGAACCACCTAAAAAGTCTATTGAGCAATGGTTTGCTTTGTGTGCTTGCTTCCGCTAGATGCTTGGATAGGCGTGCTCCTTGTGTTTGCTCATAAGTTTAATTGAATTCGTTTCATTCTGTGTTTGCGTCTAGCATCTGAGTTTTTAATTGGCCATTATTCATAGAAGGATACATTCACCCCCCTCTATATCCGGGCCTAGCACCCTAACACTTGGTATCAGAGCGGGTATTTCTCAACATGTGGTCCAACGGCCAGGGAAACGGATCCGCTGGTCCTCGCAGCTACATTGATGAAAGGCAGTCAATCACCCGTCCCCCTTTCTTCGATGGTAATAACTATTTTTTCTGGAAGAACAGGATGGAAGTCTTTATCAGGGCCCAAAGCGACAAGCTCTGGAGAGTAATTACAAATGGACCGTACCAACTTCCACCGAATGAAGACATATGGACAGAGGAACAGGTAAAACTCTCTGCACTGAATTGGACAGCTCTTAGCCTCATACAGTGCGCCGTCCACCCTGAAGAGTACTTGAGGATTTCAGCGTGCAAGACTGCAAAGAAAATGTGGGATGAATTGCAGTTAATTTATGAGGGCACATCTCAAGTGAAAGCTACCAATATCAATATGCTTACAACTCAGTATGAGTTGTTTAAGATGAAGCCAGAGGAGTCGATCACAGAAATGTATTCTAGATTATCTGTGATCATCAATAGTCTGAGAGGATTTGGAAAGGAGATTCAGCAAGAAGACATTGTCAGGAAGATCCTTAGGTCCCTAACTCCCATCTGGGATACTAAGGTGACCATCATAGAGGAATCAAGAGATTTATCCACCATGTCAGTAACCCAGCTGATTGGGTCTCTCATGACCCACGAAATGAACTTCAGACAAGGGAATGATGGACATGACAGAAAGGGAAAGAATGTTGCTCTGAAGGTCTCACGACATACTAAGAAGAGCAGCAGCAGCAGCAACAGTGGTGGTAGCAGCGAAGACTCTGACGGACTCTCAGACCTAGACAAGAGCGAGCAGGCCATGCTCACCAGGCAATTCAGAAAGTTCCTGAGGACTAAAAGGAAATTCTACAGGAGAAAGAGATTCAATGCTGCAAGGAAGTCTCCTGAACGAGAACTTGAGAAGAACCGGTTTGTTAAGAAGGTTACATGCTACCATTGTCAGAAACCTGGTCACATGAAAAGTGAATGTCCAGAGCTGCAAGCTAAGGCTCCCGGATACCAGAAGAAGATGGTGCACAAGAAGAAGAAAGCCATGCTGTGCACATGGAGCGACGAGGAGGAGGATCCAGAAGCCACCTCGTCCAGTGAAGATGAAGAGAAGACTTGCCTCATGGCCAACCATGAGGAAGAGGTAATGAACTTATTTGAGAATTTTACTTTGGATGATTGGGAGGACGCTTATGGCGACCTGTTAGCTAAATATAATTTTCTAACCAAGGAGCACAGAATGCTTAAACGAAAGTTTCACTCTGTTTCTGAGGAACACTCTATTGCTGTTACGGACAACGTGAAAACCAAGGAGATGGCCATTGAGCTAGATCAGGCTAGAAGTGAGATCGAGAAGTTTAGAATGGAAAGAGAGGAAAATCTAGCTAGGATGAATGAGCTGAAGAGTAAAACTGAAGAGAGTAAAAAGGAGTTTAGACTGATTGCAGAAAAATATGAGGTGGTTAGAAAAGTTAATCAGGAACTCCTGGACCAATGTAATGAACTTCAGAAGGAGATTGAGGACAAAGGAAAAATGCTAGAAAAATTTACAGAGGGGAGAAACAATCTGGATGTCCTTCTGGGGTCGAGGGTAAACTTCAACAGGGAGGGATTAGGATATAATCCCACAAGTAAAAAACCCTTTGAATTCAAAACTGTCACGTTCTGCCCCGCCAAGGGCAAAGAAACACTGGAAACCCCATCCAGTTCCAAATCTGTCTCTACATTGAAGGTTTCGACCAGCAAATCTATTCAATCCACTGGTCAGCAGACTAAGTCAGGAAATCCTGAGACTAGAACTGTTCCTGTGCAACAGGTGTGTAACAAGGGTTTTCACACAACCATTCCTATTGATGTCACTAGAAAGGTGAACCGTTTCGCTAAGAAAATTCAGCATGATAGTTATCAAGGAAAGCATGCGAACATGCATCACCTTCAGCACAATTTTTATTTGAATAAAAATGGCTACATGAATTATGCTCAGCACACACGAGTTTCCTCTAAGAGGCCAAACAACAATTTCTCTGCTCGGAAACAACATAATTTTAATAGGAATAGGCTCATTCAACACCCACTGAGAAATGCCAAGAAGGAGGAATCAATTTACATGAAACCTTTGAAAAGAACAGTAAAACAAATGTGGGTTCCTAAGTGTGATTTGGATAAGTTGAAAACTATCTTTGGACCCAATTTGAATTGGGTCCCACATCACTTTATCTGAACTTTCACAGGTTAGCCTGGCAGCCGAGCATAACAAGTGGTATCTTGACAGCGGCTGTAGCAGGCACATGACAGGAGACCGGTCCAAATTTAGCAAACTGAAAATGAAGTTTGGGGGCTTGGTCAAATTCGGTGGAAATAACAGAGGAAGAATAATTGGAATTGGTACAATTGGTAAGTCCTCTACTAACTCCATTGAAGATGTGTATCTTGTAGAAGGACTTCAGCACAACTTGATAAGTATAAGTCAACTCTGCGACAAAGGACACAAGGTACTCTTTGACCATAATTCCTGTACTGTTTTTGAGCTGAATTCTGATAACGTCATGTTCAAAGGTCATAGAGTAAACAATGTATACATTGTAGACCTGGATGATAATCCTGAAACTCACTTGTGTATGTCTGCTAATTCTGAACAGGTTGCGTTTGACTGGCATAGGCGTCTAGGCCATGCTAGTTTGTCTAAATTGAATAAACTGTCTAAGCATAACCTAGTTAGAGGTTTGCCCCGAATAAGATTTCAGTTAGGGTCCAAGCTATGTGATGCTTGTGCACTAGGTAAACAGACTCGTGCGATTTTTAAGTTGAGAACTAAGAGTCTTTCATCTAAACCACTGCAGCACTTACACATGGATCTCTTTGGTCCTACTCGCATACAAAGTTTGTCAGGTAAGAGATATGGATTAGTCATAGTGGATGACTACACTAGATTTTCTTGGTTGTTTTGTTTAGCAAATAAAAATGATGCTTTTGTTCACTTTGAAGAACTTTTTAATAAAATCAAACTGCAAGGTGAACATAATATGATTACTATTCAGTCTGACCACGGAGGAGAGTTTGAGAACTCTTCATTTTCTGAATTTTGCTCAAAAGAGGGAGTGACTCACAGATTCTCTTCTCCCAGGACACCGGAGCAGAACGGAATTGTTGAGAGAAGAAACAGGTCAATAGTTGAAATGGCCAGGACTATGCTGATTGAGAGTGGACTTCCAAGGATATTTTGGGCTGAAGCTGCGAATACTGCATGCTACATTCTAAACCGAGCCTTGGTAAGACCTACTCATAGGAAAACTCCGTATGAACTTCTCAAGGGTAAGCAGCCAAACATTTCTTACTTTAAAGTTTTTGGTTCCAAATGTTTTATCCACAATAATGGTAAGAATGGTTTGGACAAATTTGAAGCTAGGAGCTCTCCTGGAATTTTTCTCGGATATTCAGAAACTTCAAGGGCTTACAGAGTTTTCAATAAAGCTGACCAAACTGTTGAAGAAACACCGCATGTAGTGTTTGATGAAAATGATTTTTCTAACAAAGTGATGGATGATGACAGGGAGCCATCTAATGAGGGAGATTTCTTGGAGAGAATTGAAGAAGAAGAAATGCAGCCAGCTGCTCAACCAGAAAACTCACAGCAAGAAGGACCAGCTGAGGTAGGTGAACCCTCAGGTGAGATAACATTTCACAAAGACCACCCTAGTGAAAATGTCATAAGAAATTTGCATGATCCTCCTAGGACTAGGTCTCATTTTAGAATTGTCCAAGAACAGGACTTAGCTGCATTGGTATCTCAGGTGGAACCCAAATCTGTGGAAGAAGCCTTAAAACATGATTCTTGGGTATCCGCCATGTGTGAGGAATTAAATCAATTTGAGAAAAATATTGTATGGGAACTAGTTCCCAGACCTGATAACACTCATGTCATTGGCACTAAATGGATTTTCAAGAATAAAGTTGATGAGAATGGAGCTATCTCTAGAAACAAAGCAAGACTTGTAGCTCAAGGCTATAGTCAGGAATTTGGTGTGGATTTTGATGAATCCTATGCCCCAGTGGCTAGGATGGAAGTTATACGAATTCTGCTTGCATTTGCATGCTCTAGGAAGATTCGGCTGTAGCAGATGGATGTCAAAAGCGCATTCTTAAATGGGGTATTGAAGGAAGAGGTATATGTTGAACAACCTCCATGTTTTAATTTCTTTGTTCAGCCTAACATGGTTTTTAGGTTGAATAAAGCCCTCTATGGATTGAAGCAGGCTCCCCGAGCCTGGTATGAGAGACTTTCTGAATTCCTCTTGAGCAAGGGCTACACTCGAGGTAAGGTTGACCAAACCCTCTTCACCAAAAATCTCGGAAAGGATTTAATAGTGGTCCAGGTATATGTTGATGATATCATCTTCGGATCTAACAATTCAACATTGTGTAAAGAATTTTCTGAATCTATGTCTCATGAATTTGAAATGAGTTTAGTTGGCGAACTAAAATATTTTCTTGGGCTGCAGGTCAAACAGATGGAGGATGGTTGTTTCATAAATCAAACCAAGTATACTCTGGAGATGCTGAAAAGGTTTGGAATGACCAACCTCAAGACTATCTCAACACCCATGGGCACCAACTCCTCACTGGATTCAGACGAAAAAGGTAAAGAAGTGGATGCTAAATTATATAGAGGTATGATCGGTTCACTCCTCTACTTAACAGCATCCAGGCCTGACATTCAATTTAGTGTAGGGATGTGTGCCAGATACCAGTCTAGGTCTACTGAATTGCATTTGGTAGCTGTAAAAAGAATCTTTAGATACTTATCTGCTACCCATGATCTAGGTCTTTGGTATCCTGCATCATGTAGTTTAGATCTCATTGCATATACAGATGCAGATTATGCAGGATGTAAATTGGACAGGAAAAGTACTAGTGGTCACTGCGAATTTTTAGGAGGATGCCTAGTCCCTTGGGGATCCAAGAAGCAACACTCTGTGGCTCTTTCTACTGCTGAAGCTGAGTATGTGGCAGCAGGGACCTGTGGCACACAGGTTATATGGATAAAACACCAGCTTATGGATTACTCAGTTGAGCTAGGTTGCACTTCCATCTTTTGTGACAATACTAGTGCAATAAACATTGCAAAGAATCCTGTACTTCATTCTCGAACTAAACACATCGAAATCATGCATCATTTTATTCGTGATGAAGTAGCTAGGAAGACCTTTGAATTGATCCATGTTGGCACTAACTCACAAATTACAGATATTTTCACTAAGCCACTGGATACTGAAAAATTTAGCACATTGCGCAGAGAATTAGGTATTTACAGAATTTCATGATTGAATAATTGATCTCTAAATAATCTGTCATGTGCTCTTGTGTTTATCTTTTCTCATTATCTATTGCTGAAAATAACCTCATTATGGGTGTTTGCTGATTCACTCGTAATGATTGATACCACTTTGTTTTCTTTGAGGTGTTTTGAGGTTTGTCTTGGTTAAGTCTGAGTTGGAGTCAAGGTCTCAGGGGGAGCTAGATTAATAATTGGTGTCATGCTCTTTTGGCCAAATCTGAACATACTTTGAACGGACTGTTGCTGACCTTATAAGAGAATCAGTTTGAGTAGGTGGATAAAAGAAATTTTTGAATGTTTTATCCGTTAAGACTGTTCATCTAATTTCTTGTTGGAATTTTGGCTGTTAGTCCCACTGAGATCAAAATCTGAATTCAAGACTATCTTCCTACACTGTAACTGACTTCTGATCTAGCTAGTACAGCATACCTACTTAGTCTAAGTTGAGTCCGAAATGAGGTATATAGTGTTTTTGTCTGAAAAACTTTGGAACTGGTGTATTGTTCTCAAACTGAATCAAGACTAATTTACAAGGCTTAAAGTGCAGTTTAATGAAAAAAAATTCATGGAAGAAGTTTTACAAATCTTGTTATCTGTTCATTGAGAAACTGGGACTTTCATCAATGAAGTGAAAGAATTCCATGTCATGAGATGACAGTAAATCAGGCTTAAATAGCTGTCTTGATCATACAGAGCAATGGTACATATCTGGTTAGTAACTGGGGTGTCTGGCCTCTGGTAAAGGTGTCACCTTAATGTCAACACCAGTTAGAATACTATCTCTATCCTCTTGTCAGAAGGGGTAATGTGGTCTTGCCACCAAGTAACTGGGGATTCCTGCCTCTAAACAAGGTGTCTCCCTAATGTCAAAGGTGTACTTGACAGATTTATCTTTGATCTTGACCATCTTTGAAAAAATGTTCTTCCTCTTGGTATCCAGATTCTGTTCACTTGGCATTTAGGTCTTGGTTTGTTTGTTTTCAATACCACAGGTCTTTGTTTTTCCTGACTTCCTTGCTTTATACTCTCTGAGTACAGACTTACTCTGACCATACTGGTATCTTGTACCTTACTTGCTTAGAATTTGGTTCTGTGTATGGAGCGGATCTTCATTCACCATTTTGCACACAGTCTGACTAACTGATCCTCAAAATCCTCACATAAAATTAATGGCTTTCTTAATTGCTTAAACATCTCAATAACTCTCCTTTATCAGCCATACTCTCTATTGTTTTCTCTCCACTGTCAGCAATTGTCTTTTCGTGATATCTAAAGACCTGCCCCTAGCTTTTGATGATGTCAAAGGGGGAGAGACAGTGTCTTGCTTGTGCTTTGCTGAGGGGGAGCGAAAGATAAGTGTCATGAGTTATCTAGTCAGAGGTAAGTAGATGTTGTGTTCAGGGGGAGCTCTTGGGAGTCGTTAGAGGAGGCGAGTGTGTTGTGTGTCTGCATTGCTTATTTTCACAGCTTATCTTCATGCACTTCATCTCTGTTATTTAATATAGTGTTGCCATCATCAAAAAGGGGGAGATTGTTGGACTTTTGTGACCTCCCTAGTGTTTTGATGATGAGCATCACTATGTTAAATATTGTTATTTTTAATCAGATATCATGAGTAATGTTATGCATTCGAACAATCCATGATTAACAAGAAAAAACTGCTACGAGATAATACCCTACATGTCCGTACTGTTCCTTTCATACTTCGTGTTGATTGTGTTCACTTCACTTCGTGTTATCTTTTTCAACATCGTGTTGTTCCAACTATGTTTGTTAGTTGTCTTCGTGTCGTGTTTTGTTCCAGCGCGTGCTGAACACTACAGCACCTCGTGCTGCTTTATGTGCCACTTCGTGTCGTTCCATCTGTGTCACCCCTTCATCTTCGAGTCTTTTGTTCTGGCCAAGTCTATACAGCCTCATTCTTAACCTTCGTCCCAAGCCAAAGTCTACACATTGGCTTAGCGTCATGCATCAGTCTTCAAAGTCCATACAATGCACTGTAGCATGTTCGAAGCTAAGTCCATACATTGGTTTAAGCTTCCAAGTCTGTACATTGGCCTTCAAGCTTTCTAAGTCTATTCATTGGCAGCTGAACTTTGAAGTCTATACATTGGTCTTCACTTCAAGTATGTACAGCCATTGTCTTGCCAAAGTATATACGTTGTGAACCCTCAAGTCTGTACAGACTATGCCTTGTTCAAGTCTATACATCATCCAGTTCTTTGGCAAGTCTATACCTTGTGAAAGTCCATACATTCGATTGCGATTGCCTTGAAGCCATTCCAAGTCTATACATCCTTTTGAACGCAAAGTCTTCACATCGCCTCATCATATGAAGGCTGTATGTTGCAAGTGTCCTTCTTGTTTTTGTAACCACACCTCGTGTCAGTTTCTGCCTTCGTCTTAGAGTTGGTTTCAGTCCATGTTGTTTTCGTGTCATTTTCATCTTCGAGTCATTCGTACGTTCGAAAAACTTAGTACTCGAGTTGTTTTCGTGTGTATTCAAGTCTTTTTAGTAAAGTGTCGTTTCACCTCGTGCCGTTCTCTTTGCTATTTGTTATGTCGTGTTATTTTTTGTATTCATGTCTTCGTGTTGCTTTTGTATCCATGTCTTCGTGTTATTCTTGTGTTTATGTCCTCGTGTTGTTTATTTCTATCTTCGTCCAGGTTCCTTCTGATCGCGTGTCTGTCTACCTTTCCACTCCGTGAGACTTCCTTCTCACCTCGTGCTGTTCTCTTCTAACTTCGTGTCATTTTCTTTGTGGTGTTAGCTTTATTATTATGTATCTCGTGTCGTTCTCTTCGTAGTGTTTGTTTTGTTACAGTGATACTTCGTGTCGTTCTCTTTTTACCTCGTGCTGTTTGCATCTGACCTCGTGTCATTCTCTCCTTGTCTCGTACTGTAATAATCTTGTGTATCTCGTGTCGTTCTCAGTAAAGTGCATCTCGTATTGCTATCACATACCTCATGCAGTTTTAGTTCTTGTGGCCCTCAGTGTTAATGGTTTTTATCTCCTTGCAGGTCCGAGGAAGAACATTCACCAGTGACTGGGCTGCACGTGATCCAATGCTAAAGGAACCAATGCTATAAAGGCACGTGGCAAGAAGGTTCTGGACGAAGTGTGGGAGGCACACGCATTCTGCACCTCATCCACCTGCTGCTGCTGCTATATAAGGAAGCCTTCGTCCACAGATGAAGGTTGATCGAAAGGAAAAAGCAAAAAAAGGAGAAGTGCAGAGAGTTCGATCCAGAAGAAAAGAAAGAGAAGAAGAGTAGAAGGAAAAGAAGAGAAAGAGAGAGTTAGAGAGCTCATGAGGGTTAAGAGAAAAAGAAAGTGAGAGAGAAGAGAAGAGGAAGAGAAGCTCATCTGAAGATCTGTCTACTGGACCATGGATCAGATCCAGGCCAGTCAGCTCCGTTGAGAGCCACATTGTGCATTTCATTTTTCAGCGTTATGTTTGCTGACGTTATTTTCATTTCGTGTTTCTATTTTTCCCTTTTTTATTTGGTTATCCTTGTTCTTCCGATTATCAGTAGTGAGGTCAGGTTCCTCCTGTGGATCAGGAGAAGGGAGATCTGATCTCCGGTTGCAAGTAGCTGAGAGCTACTTGTGGGTTCCCTCTGGTTAGAGGAAGGGAGACTTGTCTCCGGTTCTGGGCTTGCGGGTTGCAAGTCCAGGGGTCCCTCCGGTTGGGAGGAAGAGGGGAGGCTATTCCCCTGGTCAAGCTGTGTGGCAGCAACTGTTTGCAGACTGAGTCTACTTGTCTAGCATTGGCTAGTGAAGCCTCACTGCGGTTGGGAGTGAGGGGTGGACGTAGGTCTGAAGGACCGAACCACCTAAAAAGTCTATTGAGCAATGGTTTGCTTTGTGTGCTTGCTTCCGCTAGATGCTTGGATAGGCGCGCTCCTTGTGTTTGCTCATAAGTTTAATTGAATTCTTTTCATTCTGTGTTTGCGTCTAGCATCTGAGTTTTTAATTGGCCATTATTCATAGAAGGATACATTCACCCCCCTCTGTATCCGGGCCTAGCACCCTAACAACGGGCCCCCCAGGCCCCATCCCATTGAGCCACCTCACCCATGGGCCCCATGTGGGGTCAGTCAACATGTCAAATGGAGGCTTCTAGATGGGTGGGCCAAGTGGGGGACAAGTGGCTTGGAAAGTCCACATTTTGGCCACCCACCCCACCTACCAAGTCAAGCCACTCTCCTTGGTCCAAGGGCCGCCCCCCTCCCTTTATTTTTTTATTTATTTTATGTGTGTGTGTCTCATGCCATCCCAGCCCTTCATCTCCCACTCCTAGATCCTACGGTTGTGGATGGATGAGAGATGTAACCTATTTAAGCTGGTATTTTTCATTTTGGAGAATTAATGCCATAAGAATTGTGAAAAAGCTTGAAGCTCCAGCCTTGGTGCGCCCCCTCCTCCTCTCCCTCCTCCCCTTGAAGCTGTGAAGGCTTCCTTCTGGTGGTGAGACTCCACCCTATCATTTCCGGTCGCCGCCGCCCCCGCCACGAGCCGCTACCGCACCGCCATCGCCATCAACGGAGTTCTGCCCACGCAGTACCATAGAAGCTTCCACGAATTTCTTGTCTCAGCCACTAGCTCAGATAGATCTGAGAATTTTAGTGGATGTTCCAGAGGTGTCAAGGACATCCCATAAATTTTGGTTTGCCATTCAGATCTCGTTTCATATTTTTTTATTTTCGTCCACTCTTCCATTTTGGTTCTACCAGAGTTCTGTCCAGATTCATCCCCGCCCTGAGTTTCATACCTTAGATCCACTTTTTGATTTCTGCTAGTTCGCCCAATTTTACTGGAGGTTTCACCCATCCACCCCTTCGTCCACAATTTTTCTCAATTTTTGGTTCATCCATCTAATATTTTCTAAAAATCATTCTCAGTCCCAGCTACACTTCTGTCCCCCTATTCCCAGATCCGACCAGCAGCCACCCCAAAAATCATAGTACATCACCACCACCTCCGAATCAAATTCCAAAAATAGTCCCAGTTTCGTGGTTTGATACCCTACAACTTTGAAGAAGAGCGCAAGAGCTGAATCGGAGGTTTACTAGGCGGTCAATGGTGGTTCTCAGACAAGTACCCTGCAGATCTGAGATTTCGGTTACTGTACAACAGGGGCTTGTAAATTCATTAGAGTTCTTATCCGACCAGATCTAGCAGATATCTCTGGGTCTAGATTGAAGCATTTGAAGAGAGCTTTCCAACGATAGCTCATGCATCCCGATCTGACGTCGGGATTGATCGCAGCGGCCGTTTTCGCCGGAGCGCGTGCCTGAAAACAGCAACTAAAAATCCATGGGCAGCAACTTCAAAGCTTGGGAATCGGGACCGATCGACCCCCGATCTGTGTTCCCGGCCCACCGCCGTCCGTGGAGGCGCGCCACCAGGGGTCCCCATCATAGTGGGTCCCACCCCCATAGATCCGGAGGACAGCGCCATCCATGGGCCCCGCGGGCCCGCAGAACCCACCGTTCGGAAAGCACGAAAATGCGGAGTTCGGAACCGCCGGGCGACATCAAGATGCTGCCCGTCAACCCGAGTTGCGTGATTCCCGGGCTCCACATGTGACCTTTTACCTCCCTGCGTGGAGTGGGTCAAATCTTTGTATTGCTGTGATATTGTTTATTCGGCCGGGGTTGTCTTCGCCACGCCGGGAGCGTGGAGGTAATGGTCCGAACCTCTTGGCGTTCATTTGCTTAGCTAGTATACGGTCTTTTGCCGCTGCCGAGAGTGTAGGTACTAGCCCGTGTGTCCATGTCACCGCTGTGAGAGTGAGAGTGACCCGTCCCGTGACTCGATCCGAGTCCGGAAGTTGAGTCGGACTACCCTTGACCTCCGCCGATTCCTTAACCGCGCACGGTCCGCGCTTTCCCTCGCTTGGGACGACGAGTGAGCTTCCACTTCTGTTAGCGACGTTTCGCCAGTAGGAGCTCGTAGTGTCGGGTTTAGTGTCTCCCTGGTGTGTGTTGCTGGTCGTGTCCGCATCTAGAGTCCGAGGTCCATACCATGTAGAGTCATCTCCCGTGTACGTCCCCGCATCATAGGGTCTATTTATAGAACCCCAAAATGCTGAACCCGAAATTAGGGTTTTTAGGCATTTTTAGGTCGAGACAATCAAAGGAAAGATGAAGATAATTCAATTATCTTTCATCTGGAAGAAACGGCACTCAAAATGACTCAATATCCACAGAGAAAATGACGGGAGAAGTTAGGGATAAAACCACGGATAGAGAGAGAAAATCTGTTAATCTTTTAAGAATCGAGCAGATGAACGGTCTCACGATGGACCACCCAACGAGATGTGCGGCCATACCCTAGGCCGTCTAACCCTATCGATGGAAATTCAATAAATCATAAATGTTATCCAACTATCCATTGAACTAACCGAAATCTTCGCCATGGGACTCTGATAGATGAACGGCTAATAGTAGACCTTTAATCCACAAGAGCGACATAGAGGAAACTGTTCACGCCTGTCGGTGACAAATCAACATAAATAAGATAATTAGATAATTATCTAAAAACCAGTGACATTAGGACTCTGGAGAGATAGACGGCTTAATATGTACCACACAATGGTCTTATGCGGCTATGTATAGGCCGTATATATGCTTGTCAGTGATAATTCAAAAAATCAGCTAAATATCCCAGAAATATATGAACGGCCTAGTATCAACCGCACATATTGTTGAACGGCTGGAGGTGGACCGCACCTGTACATGGGCACTTGAAATTCATAGAAAAGCTTGATTAATCAAAACCAAGGCCCATTAAGCCCTGAATCAACTCCGACCTAGCCAGGGAGGGAGGCTACCCATAAAATAAGCCTAAAACGTGCCAGAAAATAGCCCAGCGAGTGATGGACAACTCGAGGCATCAATAAATGGGAGTAAGAGAAATGACTCAACTTATCGACAAAAAATAGGTGTCAACACCGATAATCACTTGGATCCTGCGAGGCCTCCCAAGAGCGGAAAAGCTCGGAAGGGGTAAAATGAGTGTGTGTAGTACATTGAAGTCCCAGATAAAGCAGTAAGCAAATAATATTTCATTAACAGGTTTGCTAAAGTAGCAGGTATAAAATTACTTTTTCAATTAACAATTTACATTAACAGAGTCCAGTCCAAAAGATAAGTACAGGCCAACAGAAAGGAAGATGTACACTGAAGTCAGGAGAAGCCCGGCGCAGGGAACGCTGGCAACCACGAACTGACGCACTGTGTCACGAACCATGAGGAAGAAGAGCGACCACACCTTAAAAGTAGGGGTGAGCCTCGTGTCACTGGCTCAGTAGGGGTCACGTAGATCCCCACTGGAAACAATGTAGTAACACGCTAAACAGCGCTAAACAGTGAAGCAGAAAAGAGCAGGAGCCCCTACAAGAAAAAGTGGGATTTCAGACGGCCATATCCGTCTGAAATCCGTCTGAAAATCCGTCACAAAACACCTTTGTAACGAATTACAGATGGATTTCAGACGGAGTCGGCCGTCACATATTCTTGGTCACAAATTTCGAACAGTTTAATAATCCGTCACAAATTCCGTGTGAAATTTCACACGGAATATTTTCTGTGTGAAGTACCGTCTGAAATTCCATGTGTAATTGCATATTTCAGACGGAAATTAATCCGTCCCAAATTTCAGATGAAAATTTCCGTCATAAATGTCCGTCATAAATTTCCATCTGTAATCGCATTTTTTCTTGTAGTGAGCAATATCAGTAACTACAATAGTAAAGCTGTAAAAAGCAGGAGTAAGCAAAAGAAAGCACAGTTAAAGATAGAGAGAGAAGCCGTACTAACTAGAAACACAGCCGCCGACCAAACCACGGCTCTCTAAGCTACTCCAAACGGCAACCGAAAGGTGAACCCTGATCTCACAAGGTAAGGCGTTACCAATTCGTCAACTAAACACAAGCTCCAACGCTATAGCCTAACAAAATAGGCAAAAGCCCTATAAAAGACCTACACAGTCAAAGCACAAACATACACAACTAGATCATTGTGTACTCTGCACAAGACTAGACCTCGAGTAAAGCCACGCACAGGCAACTCGGAAATCGGTCATGGAAACACAAGTCACAAGAGTTATGCGTCAAGTGACAGGAGCACCTCCTCACTAGAAAAATAGCCAGATGCGTCCACTAATGTCTTACACTGCGCCACAAGTATCTCCCACACGTCTAGAACGACGGTAACTGAGACACTCACTGAACCAAAGTACAAGGAACGATAGTACCAAGTACAAGGAGCAATGGCACCATAGAACCAGGAACAAGGTACCTCAACAACGAGTGACTAGTCAGGGTCATGCCCGTCGGCATTCGTCCAATCGCTCTTGACCACGTGTGCATACACAAGCTCAATGCCTTGAGCCAAATCTCTAGCTAGCTTTCTCCCCCAGTAGGACGCTATTGTAAGGCAAGGGAGCCCACGGAAACTAGCTTACAAATCGTCTATCAGGAACTGCCCCGCCACCACTCCTAGGTGGGCCAACACACTGGAACACGTAAGTCGTTAGGCTACGACTTGTGGAGGCTCACCAGACACACAGAGACTCCAAAACCTCAGTGCTAAAGTACAGACAGGCTAAACACGCGCTATCCCACGTACTACGAAGCATGAGACACAAGGCAGCATACCAGACTGCCACCCGACTCAGGATAGACAACTAGAGCTGCAAACACAACGATCCTTGAGTCACAAGACTCGGGGTCAAGATCGTCGTACTGTTGCATCCCTACGATTTTGATGATGTCTGACACTATAAATCAATCTTCTATCTCTAGAATAATACATGCTTCATCATGTAGGACTGTGCAGTTCATATAGTTGTCAGATAAATATGCACTACTTGATCATGTCTACACACTGTCTGCATAGTCTGTACACTAATGGGTCGACCCCCCACCTCTGATGGGTCGACCCCTCCTTTAATCTCCAAGTCCATACATTGAATTTCATATTCAAAGTATGTACATTGGTCTTCACCTGAAGTCCATACATTGAACTTAATATTCAAAGTCTGTACACCCTCCGCTAAGCCTTCAGAGTCTGTACAGCCATTCCTTGAGTTCAAGTCCATACAACGGCACTGTAGATTGCATCTGAAGTGTATACAACCTTTCAAGGGGTCAAGTCTATACATTCTCCCGTTCATTTCAAAGTCTACACATCGCTCTTCATCTTCCAAGTCTATACACTCTGTTGAACCACAAGTCTATACAACGTCTGCCATCTCAAAGTCAATACACTGTCCCTCGTCTCACACATCATGACCCAAAGTCTGTACAGTCTCTAGTCACTGTACAAGTCCACACACTGGCTGCACTGCACAAGTCTATACATTGGCTTGGGCATCCAAGTCTAGACATTGTTTCACTATTCATGCCTTGATTCGAAGTCTGTACAGTGAGCGGCATTCATCAAAGTCTGTACAACTAACGCCTTCATTGATTCCATGTCTGTACATCACTGTCTCAAGCTGCAAGTCTGTACAGAGTTTGGCAGTCTACACTGCACTGTAGCTGCATCGTTTGACCTGAAGTCTGTACATCGTCTCAGCCACCGTCTCACTCAGCGTCTCACGCTTACCAAGTCTATACATTCGACTGTTCAGCCTGTGATCAAGTCTGTACAACCAGAGAGACCATTAAGTCTATACACTCATTCACTGTAGCTTGAACGAGGTGAAGTCTGTACATTGACATTAGTTCTCCAAGTCTGTACATCCTTCTGTTGATATTCCAATTCTGTACATCGGACTGGTTGAGCATGTCTGTACAGCGGTTGCATTCTCATGGAAAGTCTATACATTGGGACTTTTACCTACGTTCTGAACTGAACTGAGTAAGTCTATACATTCCTCATATCTTTTACCTACGCTCAGCTCAGTAAGTCTGTACACTGGGAACTTTACTAACGTTGCCTTGCCAAAGTCTACACACTGTGAACCTTCAAGTCTGTACAGACTTCACTTGTGTACATCATCCAACTCTTTGGCAAGTCTAAACATCTCTAAGTCTAGACACTCAGTTATCCTTCAACCCTATACACTCGATATCACCTGCAAGTCTATACACTCTCAAGCTGTTCATACTTGCCTATGTGCTGTTTTCAAGAGTATACACTCTCTCACTTGAAACACTTGCTTAATTGCTGTTTCTAAGTCTACACATTCGATGCCTTCATGCATTGTTCTCTTCGAAGTCTATACATCAACGTCTATACATTGAAGTCCATACAGTGCATACAGTTGTGCTTCATAAGTCTACACATTGCTGCTCTTCATTACAAGTCTTTACACTCATTCTCCTTCACACGACCAACTCTATACATCCATTGTCTAGCCTGCTGAATGAAGTCTACACACTGAGATCGCATGAACACTTACAAGTCCATACACTGAGCTCGCATGAAGAACTTCAACTCTACACACTCTCACACTTGACACACTTGCCTATTTGTCATCCCTGAGTCTATACACGCGAGGGCCTCATACACTTCACAGAAGTCCACACATTTCATATGTTGTGCTAATGCATTATTTAGCTAGTCTATACACTGAGGTCGCATGAGGACTCACAAGTCTATACACTCCCTCAGTGTACACACTTACTCATCTGCTATCCTAATGTATATACATTCGTATCTGACTGAACTAACTAATTACATTTCCTTGTTTCTGCCTGCAGATGATTCAGGTTAATGATTGGGCACATGAACCGAGGATGAAACCTGGCACGTGATCCGAGAATGCTCTAGAAAAGGAGGGTACGCGACTCCCTCGTGTGAAGGCTTGAAACTCAGGTCGAATGCCATATAAAAGGTGCCTTCTGCGATTAGATGGAGTGAACTGGAGAAAAAGCTGAAGAGCAAAATCCTTGAGCAGAAGAAAAAAAGAGAGAGAGCCTCCACGTTCCAGAAAGAAGATAGAGAGAAAAGATTTGAGAGTATTGCTGTGAGAGAAGAGTCTGAGTTAGAGAGAAGAGTCCAATTTGCTTCTTGGGAAGCTACATTTGTATTTGATTGTTCTGAAACGATTTGTGTTCATCGTTGGTCTTGTTTACATTTCTGTTTTTCCTTTTATTTCTTCATATATCTGATTTCGAGTTGTTACCCTCCGGTGTTTGGAGGAAGGGAGAGTTACTCCGGTTCCCCTCTAGGCTGCAGAGGAAGAGAGATCTGTGATCTCTGGTTTTTGCCAGTGACGGGTTGTCATTAGCAGATTCCCTCTGGGTTGGAGGAAGGGAGAGGCATCTCCGGTTCTGGTCTTGCTGGTAGCAGGTCCAGGTGTCAAGCTGTGTGGCAGCACATTGTTCGCAGACTGAGTCTGCAGTTTTCTAGCAGTGGCTAGTGGAATCCTCACTCTAGTTGAAGTGAGGGGTGGATGTAGATTATGGACTACAATCGAACCACCTTAAAATCTTTTGTCTCCTCTGTGGCTTGGTATTATTGTTGTGCTTTCCTTCTGTTCGGCATTGTGTTTGTGTGTGGACGGGCTCTTCCAATCGCACCTTATTATCCTGTCTTAGTTTCTCACTGCGTTAGCTGCATTATTTAGCCTTATCTGAAGGGTTGTATTTCGAAGTTGTGAGTTTTCGCTGAAGTTGTTCAAATTGGGAGTGATCTATTCATCCCCCCTTCTATATCACTCTTCACTGTGCTAACACGTACATAGCGGTAACAAGCCACCAATCAGCCTAGTCCCTAAGCCACATCATGGTAAAACACCGATGAAGGAAACTACATAGGATCACCTGATCCGCGCCTCCGCATAACCCGAATAAAGGTGAGTTGAGGAATCACCAAGACCCTCAAAGCACATAGACACGTAAACTGAGGTAAGACAATACCTCAAGATGTCCAAACCATGTCTCGATCCATATCGGACCACCGAGACAACCACAAGGTCATATGTCAACTGCTGGATCCTACCGAGTTGACCAAACACCAATAATGACTGTGAAGCAGCACATAATACTACTCGATAGAAAGCACTCCTAACTACTGTGGGGGGGACTTAGATTTCATTCAGGAGATGAGGGTATCTCTTGTTTGGCGTGCCAATCACATACGTGACAAGTTTTATTATGTGCTCGATCTGACTTGGTCAGTCGATTGTGAAGTTCGTGTCGGGACCCGAAGTCCGTCATACCATAAAGGTGATGACGTTAATTACATCCTCTCAGAAAGAGGACAACCCTTGATTAATTGCCAAGAGAGGATGCCTCGAGGGATGATGCGAAGGCATACAAAATACTAACTAGATTCACCAATGGATGCTATGGAATGAGGTCATTTAGTTGACCATTTATGCAAAATGCAACGAGTTCAATAATTGATTTATTCAAGTAATTAAAGGTTCAGTCATGCTCGTTTAGATAACAATGCATGCTAATGTAGATGTATGTTCATGACGAATGCTTCAGCATGGTTGAAGACATTACAACCCCTTTCTTAGTCATTTATTTGATTAATCTTATTGGATCATTTGGGGCTATGACATTAAGCATCCAGAATCAACACACGGTTGGTGAGATGCACATGAGGCCAATGCATGTATTAGGTTGGGTAGAAGCATATGTAGGGTCGGTGCACGAATGTGCATGGGGTGAGGTTGATGCACCAAGAAGGGTTGGTGCATGAATGTGCACGGGGTGATGAGGTTGGTGCATGCATTAGGTTAATGCCAGTGGGGAGGTTGGTGCATAAATATGCACCGAGTGGATTTGGTTGGTTCATGAAGAAGGGTCGGTGCATGAATGAGGTCGATGCACAGATGGGTGAGGTCGGTGCATGCACTGAGTTGGGTTGGTGGCTAAGTCGGTGCAGAGAGTGCATCGACGTTAGGGCAGGTCAGTGCAACTTGCTAGAGTCGGAGCATGAAGAAAGGGATGCAGTCTGTGTATATAGGGTTGGCTTAAAACGGCGCGGTGGCCGGTTGGAGTTAAACGGCGTGCCCGGAGCTCGCCAGATAGAGGCCAAATGGGTTGCATTGATTTATGAGAGTGGGGTTAAAACGGCGCGGGGGAGGGGGGGCGCCGGGAATTGGCGCGCCGGATTAGGGCCATGCGGGATTAGGGTGATTTTGGGCCGTTTGAGTTCTAAATGAAATGGCAGGCCAGTTTCTTAGAACTTTAGTGTTATTTTTGAAGATTAAAAGGTTTATTTAAGTCCCAGATGGACTGCAAATAAGACAAGTCAAGACTTATGCGAGGTTCATACTCAAGCATAGTCTACAGTGGACTTCATAAGTGTAAATTCACTGCGATTTAGACTAAATCTTCAATGAAAATTTGGGCAGCACCTCCCCTTATCCAAGTGGTTGCGGGGGTGAAGTGGCAGTCCCACAAGATTGGGGTACGCTCTTTAAAGCCGGGAATGCCAAGCTGTGACCGGCGGACTTCGATAGAGGGAAAAGACCCCGAGGGCTAGCCTGCTAGGGGCATCCATCTCTACGAGTCAAAATCATTAAGGGACGGCTGAGATGAGAAGGTACCTCGAGGGCTAGCCTACGAGAGGTTAACTTCCCACAGCCACCACCAATCCCAAGGGAAGGTGGGTTTAATGTCGAGCTAAGGCCCTGTTGATGTTCAGCTGATGAGTCATAGGGTTCATATCATTAAGAGATATGACCCTATGGTTCGACAGTGATTGAGGATACTGACGGGGGATGTTCCCCTCCCCGGGCAGTAGGTTCTTCGAGAGGACAAATCACCACATGCAATGATAGACAGGTTGCACTCGATCGATGAGTGGTAGATGATCATATGTATGCATATGCATCGAGGAGACGGGCTAACATGGAAGTTGGCAAGCCAGACTGAAGACTCGAAGTTGAGTCACATGATCGAGGTTCTGGAGGGGGAGGTAAACAGTGAAATAGTTCAACGGCGTCTGCAGTACGAACAAATATGGCACACCGATTGTAGAGATGGTCCTTCTTCTAGCCCTGAACCACAGACATGGAGGTATTGAAGAGTCACCTCCAGGGGCGAAGGATAATGCACTCATATGCATTCCTCCGGCCGGGAGAGAACACCTAGGCATATTGAATCATTCGACGCTATCTACACGATAGAAAGAACCCTGGGGAGGGGATTATTGATATTGCCCCAAGAAGCAATGGGGCATGTTCGGCGGTGGAGAAAACCAAAAGATCTTACACGGGATAGCAATGAAATAAATTGTAATCAGATGGGGGAAGGAATCCCCGAGAAGTGCATCCATTCATTCATTCAACCCACAAGGGAGGCATTATACAGGGCATCACAAGCGGTTGTGGCTCGGCGTTGTCGCTTGAGACTGGCCAATAGTTACAGAAGCAGGGACGAAACCCTGGCTGCAGAGAAAGAGAAGGCGGAATGGAAACCCAGCCGTGAAAGAAAAATAAAGGAGGAAAGGGGGGGAGCTCATATCATTGCCCCCCCGACCTCATACATTCACGGGGTTTACAGAAAATAGCAGTAGAAAGAGCGGCTCGGACGGAAGATCACCGGAACCCACTTGCAAGAACAGAGTGCCGTAGACCGAGTCTTCTTCTCCGGCAACGGGGGCTTCGAATGGATAGATGAGAGGGGTAGCACTCTAGCTCACTCTCGAAGATAAACCCATTTCTTCCTTCTTATTCTTTCTCTCTTCTATTCTCTTCGCTGTATCCTCTTCTCTTCACTCTCCTTTTTTTTTCTATCCTTCTTCCATTTTTTTCGAACACAAGGCCCTATATATATAGAAAACCTCGACCATCCTTCATCCGACATGGGTTTAGCGTGCCGGTTTAAGGGTCTTCTTTGCACGCCGGATTAGCAGCTGAGCAGGGCGCGCCGGATTAAGGGGGCGAGCAGGGGGCGCCGGATTAAGGGGGCGCGTCGGATTCGAACCATTCGGTCACGTCGACTTGATACGAGTTCGACTGCAGTCCCCAGACTGACTCCGAGAGTCGCTGTGATTCTTCATCTCTTCGTGGTCTTGCCAAACCATAGGGAGAGAGATCGACGGAGCATCTGGGCCACTAAACAGCCACTTTTGGAACTCGTGCATCTTCAGCTCGGGCATGCGGGTTTTCCGCTGACACGGCTCTCGGGACAATGGTTCGTGCTGCTGGCTCGGCTCGACTGACATTTCACGGGAAGTGGTACGCTGCCTGGGGTGTTTGTGCCTCGACTGGGAGATCATCTGGCCACTAATGGGCCCAATATGCTGAGAAGCCGTACCCATGCCGGGTAATCGGGGTCTTCTACTGACAGAGCCTTCGGTCCCTTATTCTGAGGGGCCAAGGGCGTTCTCTCACTTGGGGAGGATCTTCCATTCAGGTGGGGTGCCGCCAAGTATACCTATGTCCTTGGTCGGACAATGGATACACGCTCGTCCTTGGTCGGACGATAGGTACATCTTCGTCCTTGGTCGGACGACGGATATGTTCTCGTCCTTGGTCGGATGATGAGGGGATGCTCGTCCTTGATTAGACAACGGGTACATCCTCATCCTTGATCGGATGATGGATATTGTCCACGCAGTACGACTGAGTCGATACCGGCTCATTGGGCAGTCCTGACGATAATGCCCGCTTGTGGTGTATTCTTCTCGATCCTCCTTAGGTGAAGTCCCTGGCATTCAGAATGGGTGACCTGAGGCTCTGGCAGCTTGAGAAGGCTTCAATGTGTTGATCTTCTTCAGCTTCTCTGCTTTGGTAGGCCGCATCATTTGTCTTTGAGGCTTGATCACCATTGAGTATATTTTGAGTGCCAACAAATGCCCCCCAGCCACGGGTACTGCGAGCGAGGCACGAGTGAAGCGAGACTAGCAGATGAGCTCCGTTTGGACAGATTTCCCGTCTGGCTTGACATAGTCGTGGAATGGCCCTCGAATCCGGAGCGGTGGTTAAAACGGCGCGGCCATGGGACTTCAGTTAAAACGGCGCGCCCCCTTGCATTGGAAGGCTTAATACGGTGCGCCCTTGGAGATGAGGCTTAATACGGCGTGCTATTTAGCGCACCGGATTAGCCTAAGTCTATTTTTTTGAATTTCAAAAAGTGTCAAAAGGAGGGAAATGTTAAACCGGCGCACCTTTTAGCGCGCCGTATTAGGCCCATCGAAGCCTTCCCCTATAAGTCCTTCTTCCTTCTCTTTTTTCTTCACTTTAACCTCATTTGCATCTTCAGTTTCTCTCTCTTCCCTTCTCCTCCAGAGCGTGACGACGAGAGTGGATTGGTTAGTGGAGATTTCAGGGTCTAACCCCTTGCTTTCCAGGCCCCGGGAGGCTCCTTGTAGGCTTGTCCTTGGAGCTGTACCCCTGGGTGTCCTATTCGGCCCTGGTGTGACGCCGACGGCCTTTTTCAGGGATCGTCACTTAGTGGACGAGTTCCCGCTTCGCCCTGGCGAACTCCCAGGCTAGGGAGACTCTGCCAAATTTTTGTCAGAAAAGACTTTGTCTTCAACAGCTGCCTCCTGACTTTTTTTGCTTTCTTTGTATTTGTCTTGGGTGCAGATATCATGGCATCTGGATCTTCTTCCTCCTCCCGTGCTATGGTGACATGGAGGGATGCTTATTCTTTGGACAAATTCCATGGTAAGCTGGCCATAGTAGCAGAGTCTTCTGATTCAGAGACCGAGATGGTGGACACAGACCGCCTGCTAGTCATTGGTAGTGATTCTTTCAAATATGAACGCCCTGATGGCTCCAGGGTAGATCATCCCAAGGACAAGCATCTGATGTCCTTTCTGAAGCGGTTCAATCTTCAGGGGAAGTGGGATATGTTCCTCGTCCGGAAGGCTGAGCTAGCACTGCTTGAGGGACGGGATAGCCTCACCGACTGTGTTGTCATGGGAAGACCCATCTATTTGCCAGGTGAACCCAGGAAGTGGGGTGCTGTACTTGGGCTTCAGGAGTTGTCTCCGCAAGACGGGCTACTGACCAGAGCCCCTGAATTCATCCCTGCCAGATGGAATGAGACTCTGGGTCGTGTAGACCGGGAGAAGCCATCTTTTGGTTTATTCTTGGCCCCGCTGAAGTGGGGGTATCGAGACGAGCCATTCCTGTTAGACTGTCTGGCAGTTCGGTTCAAACACCAAATTTCTGTGAGATGGTTCACCGATCTGAAGGCCACCGACGCCCATGCTTTCAGGCCAGAAGCAGTAGAATTCACAGACCTCATCTTGCAACATTATGCACCTATCTTGATCAGAGCAGGTGTATATCACAGTGTGTATGCATCAAGGTACCGCTACCCCATCTTGAAGGGTCTTTACTGCAGTATGATCGAGGTGTTCTGCCCGGAGTACAACACCTTCTACACTTCAGAAGGAGAGACGTCACTGGACCTTTCGAGTCTCTCGCAGCTAAGTGGCCTCCCTATTGATGGTGAGCCGTATGAGGAAGTTTGTGGCCAGACTGGCTGAAGGACCAGATAGACGGTGAAGGGCGATACTTGACTAGCTTCGCCTACCGCTATCTGATGAAGGCATATCACAGCCTCTGCCGTTCTTCGCATGACGCCAAGGGGGCGCGGAAGCCTGGAGAGAAAAGACGTGTGCGGATGGGCACATGGCTTCAACATTTCTTCAGAGGGGAGAAAAAATACACAGATTTCACCTCGGTAGTGCCGGGTCCTGTTCAGCGGAAGAAAAGAGTCCTGCGACAGGATGCTTTCCCCTCGACTTCAGAGGGAGGACAACCAGGAGGGCCCAACCCTAAGGGTGTGGGCGCAGTCACTCACTGTGCTGCATTTTTGACTTATTGGATTTGCTCCTTCGCTCTCCCGCAAGGTGACGAGAGCGTGATTAGGGCGGAGGCTATTTATCCTGCCTGCCTGATGGCTTGGGGCATGAAGCTCTCACTTTGCCCTGTTGCACTATATTTGATATACAAACTGCTGGGAGACCTGCACCGCTCGCGCCTTCCCAGGAGCCTTCGGAGGGTTGCCCCATTGCATTTCTTTAACGCCTGGGTCTACACTCTTTTCCCAGAGGCTGCTCCTCGATCACTCCATTCGGCACAGCTGGTACCCAGGATGATAGAGTTTGCCAGTGTTGAGAAGACCCGGGTAGCGGACTAGCTTTTTGCTATTCGTGGAAAGCTTACAAAAGTTCCACTGGATTCTCCAGGGGTCTTGCACTTTTGGAGTCTGGCGGCCCACTCTAGTCCCTTGGTGAACAGGATGAGGGAATGCCGTCTTGGTGAGGTAGAGGAATATGTTCATCCCATCTCTAATGCCAAGTGTATGAGACCGATCTTGGAGTCAGAGTTGATAGATTGGGCGATGTCCATATGGCCGAGCATCCTGGTTTTTCACAAGAGCGGCATCTTGTGGCTGGAGCCTTATTATCCTTTCCAATTCAGTTGGAATTTTGGCTATGACCAGCATATTCCAGCTACTTCCACCCAATTTGCGATGCCGAACAGGGCCCGAGCCGGCTAGGTGTCGAATGATGAGGCCCGCATTTGGTGGGACTATTTTCACCGCCGAGAGGCGATTTCATTCAGAGTTCCGATCCCCGCGCCCTTTCCCTGTGTGACTCCAGAGTACATCAAATGGTGGAATGCGCGCACGGGCTTTTATAGAAACTCGAGGAGAGAGTGATGGGCTGTTGCAAAGTGTAAATTTTTGGATTCCCAGCCAGTGCCTGCTCTAGATTTTGATCTTGCTTATCTGAAGAGGTTGAAATCTCGGACGAACACTGCAGTGGCAAACTATCTGGAAGCGCGGAAAGCTGCCAAGAAATGTTCACCCAAGGTGGAACAAAAATTGCCAGAGATCAGAAAGGATGGTTTCTTGAAGACGCTTCAAGGCTTGTGCTGCGTAAGTGGCGAGTGACTGGTCCTTCAGCAAATTTCGTTGCCAGTGGAGGAGTCGACACCGTCTACAACTTTTTGGCATCCTGAGAACGATCGGCTTTACCCCTACAGGACTTTCATCAGGGGAGAAGACCAACGGTCAGAGCTTTATGAGGGCACTTCCTGGTTGTTTGCGCTACTGCGCTCCCACGGAATTTCAGTGGGTGGCCCTAGTGAAAGTACATTGGGCCAACCCGTTCTTTTATCTTTCAAGTATGCCAATGGATGGGGGCTAGACCACCTCGGATTGTATTACCATCTATCTTCACGCAGCCATGAGGACCTTGCGTTGCTGGCCGAGCAGTGTGAAGTGATAGGGGATATATGCTGGCAGGTTCACGAAGCCGCCTCCAGGGACAAGGAGCCTTCGCTGTTCAACTGGCCACTCTCTCCCTTCTATACGAGACCAGCAGGTGTATATTTTTTCTTTCTGTCTTCAGCTTCGGGCTTTCCTTTCTGCTATTATGTACGCCATCTCTCTTTCTCTTGCCTTTGCCTGTTGTGCATTTTGGCTTTCTTCGGAGGAGACTAAGCATTTCCGGGAGCTATTGATAAAAGCTCAAAAGTCGGCATATTTTGAAGTTCCGAAAGCTGCCCCAACCATGACGCCACTTCCTCTTGGTGATTCACGGAAGCGGATGAGGTCTCAAGTTCGGGAGGTAGTCACTCGAGCGAAGCGGGCCCGTCGGAAGAAGACTGCGGACCCAGCACCAGTGGTCACCCTTCCGAGAGTGGTCTCATTTGAAGAGTTCGAGACCTCTCATCCCTCAGCTTGTGTGACCCGAGGTATACTCTTATCTAGTGCTCAGTTGTCACCTTGGCAACATAGATCAATTCTTATTCTTGCAAACGCAGCTGCTTCATCTGTAATGTCCGCGCAAGCGGCTGTTACTTCTGTGAGAGCCGGAGAGAGAGAGGATGTGGTGCAGACAAATCTACCCTCTCCCACGCCCAGTCACGAAATAGAAGGTAATTGATGGCCCATTTAGTTGCAAACTTCTATTGTTTATTGTCCCCCCTGGGCTTACGCAGGTGCTTCCTTTTCTTCATCTTTAGTCGAGATTCGACCACCTTCTCCCCCTATCGTGGAATCAACTGAGGGAACCTCTATGGAGCCAGGGATAATTCCAGGAAGTTGATCCACTCCCAAAGCTTGCTCGCCTATCATCCCTGTCACAGAGTCGGCTGAGCAGGCCCCAATCGAGCAAGAAGCTTCGGAGGGAGGCCTTCTGGGTGAAGGGCCACCAGCTTTGAGAGAGAAAGAACCGCTGTTGGTTCAAAGTTCATCCTCGTCGAAGTAGGTGGACTATGGTAGCGGCTCGAGCGACGAGGATTTCCTTTTGTCGGGAACAGAGGCTGAGGATGTTGTGGCGTGTTCTGCCTATGAGAGTGACTTTACAACTTTTAGTCCTCCACGGCTGACGACGAGTAGCTTTGGACCACCGGGTCCTTTAGTGGGAGAAGGGCCAAAAGGAATGGAGACAGTAGCCCCTGTCGTTGCAGACTTGAGCTTAGTGCCGGCTAGGGTAAGAGCTACACTTTTTAGTCTTGTGCTTATTCTCGTCTGGCCATTATGCTGGTCTTTCAAGATTCTCATGATTCCTTTCTCTTCCAGGCTTCTACTGGTCAGGTCGAGGTCACCTTACCGGCGATAACCGTGAAGATACCTCTGCCGCCTCTTAGCGCAGATCCGCCTTTGTTCCCGCCGGTCTTGAGGCCCATAGCCCTGCGGTATCCGAAGGATTATATGATAGTAGCGGGCTCGGAGGCACTGGAGATGGTCGCCGGGTGTGAGCCGCCAGTCGTGGCTTTGGAGCAGCAGCAGCTTGTCATTGCCGACGAGCCGCTTCAGAGTGAAGAGGGCCTCCCTGGGGCAGAGGAAGGTGAGATTGTGGAAGAGATGATTGGGAGCTCACCGACCCCAACCCCTGCCATCGAATCATCATTGGTGGCAGCCGGAGAGGTCGAAAATGGCGACCAACCGCTCCCTGCCATCGAAGGTCAAGATGTGGCGCCCTCGCCCGAGGTCGGGAGAGAAGTAGCTGTCGTCGACAGTCCCGCTGTTGCATTGTCTACGTGGGCCAGTCTTGGTGCAGGCGCCTTGCAAGATATGCCATCCTCATCTTCTGCACTGGGTGATGATATTTGGGCTGCAGTTGATAGCCGGTTAGAATTTCAACTCCCGGATACGCCGTCACTTGGTTTGCAATCCTCGAGAGTAAGGCAGTATCTAGAGACATTACGGGGGATCGTGATAGCTCACCCCGAGCTGACTTATGCACAGTTGAGGGGTCTTGCAGAACACCTCTCCCGTTCTTTGCTGGCTTTTGGCTGCGCTATGGAGGATTGGGTGCAGCAGGTAGTTTGTTGCACCCCTACGATTTTGATGATGTCATACACTATAAGTCAATCATGTTAGTCCATCTTAATACTTTTCTTTTATTCATTCTTCATATACTGCACCTTCCAATTTTACTCAAAAATTTCGTGTATACTTGGTTACTTTCGCATTGAGTCCGTGCATATGTTGCATTTTCAACGGAATAGGGTTTGTGCATTCACTCGTTGAGTCGGTGCAACCCTCGTTGAGCCACACGACTAAGTCTGTGCATGTTGAGTTCTAGGCACATTAAGTCAGTGCAACTCTCGCATGGTGCACATAAAGTCTGTGCACACTTCATTGCTAGTCCGTGCATAACCTCAGTGCATATTTTTGTTAGTGTTCATAAGGTTTGCGCAGCTCTCACTGCGGGCAAGTCTGTGCAAGGTTTAGGTGCATGCATGTTGTTTCAACTAACACATTTACGGTCGGTGCAGTCTTTGTTGCAAGCGAGCACAAGTCGGTGCATATGGTTTGCTGCTCGTATGCTAGGGTAGGTCGGTGCAAGTTTTGGCTCGCACAGTCGGTGCATACTGATGCGGGACGGACACGGGGACCGACTCTACGTGACGCGAACCTCGGACTCTAAGTGAGGACGCGACCAGCAACATGCAAGTTTGAGAGACTTCAGCCCGACACAAGGAGTTCCTATGGGCTATACGTCGCTAACAGAAACGCAAGCTCACTCGTCATCCCACGCGAGGGAAACGCGGATCGTGTGCGGTTGAAGAACCGGCAGAGTTCAAGGGTAGTATGACTCACTTCCGGACTCGGATCGAGTCACGGGATGGGTCACTCTCACACTCACAGCGGTGACATGAACTAACGGGCTAGTACCTATCGCTCTCGGTAGTGACATATGACCGTATACTAGCTAAGCAAATAAATGCCAAGAAGTTTGACCGTTACCTCCACGCACCCGCCGTGGGGAAGACAACCCCGGTCAATTGCGGACTCCCAGTTAACAAATTATAACCGCGGTACAATAACTTGACCCACTCCACGTAGGGAGGTAAAAGGTCACATGTGGGGCTCGGGAATCATGACAATTGGGTTGACGGGCAGCATCTTGATGTCGCCCGGCGGTGCCGAATACGCGTTTGTGGTGCTGTCCAGACGGCGCGATCTACGGGTCCGTGGGGCCCACGGACCGCTTCAACCTCTGGGTCTGCTGGGGTGGGACGCGCTGTGATGGGGACCCCTGGTGGCGCGCCTCCCTGGACGGCGGTCGGCCGGAAACACCGGTCGGAGGTCGATCGGCTCCGTTTTCCACACTTTGGTATTGCTGTCCACGGGCTGAAGGTTTTGTTTTCCAGTGCGCGCTCCGGCGAGATCGGCCGCTGCGACCAATCCCGATGTCGGATTGGGGCACAGGAGCTATCGCTGTAAAGCTCTCTTGAAATACTTCAATTTGGGCCAAGAGAGAGGATCTGGATCTGCACGGATCTGGACTTTGTTGAATTTTGAAGTTCCTGTTGTACAGTACCCGAACTCTCAGAACAGTAGGGAGTTTTCCTGAGAGTTACCTTTGACCGTGAATCAAGCTTCCGAATAAGACGTCGACTCCTTCATTAAAGTTAGGGAGGGGAAAGATAGGAAAACATAAATATTTTTTGTGGAAGGATTGGTGGAGGATATGATTTGTTATGATTTTAACAATGGCGGGTGGTCGGATCTGGAAACTGGCAGACAATACTGTAGATGGATCAGAAGACGAATTTTGGAAAATATGAGATGGTCTCACGAAATCCCAAGAAACATTGGAGATGAAGAGATTGGTGGATAGAACTCCCAGTAAATTTGGGAGCTCCTGGAAAAATCAAAAAGGGGTCCGAATATTGGAAATACAGGGCGGGTGGAATTCTAAACAGACAACAGACAGATCTGGGAAAAGAGGGTGGATGAAAATGGAAAATTATCAAATGGAAGATTTATGACCAACCAATTTTGGATCGTGGGGAACACCTCTGGAACAACCACTCAGAATCCAAGCTCAATAACACGTCGGGGTGGATAGCAGGAATTCGGGGAAGGCACCTCTATCCTGGAGGGACAGAACACTGTCGACGATGGTGGCAGTGCGATGGCGGCACGTGGCGGCGGCGGCGGCGACCGGAACTGATAGGGGTGGAGTCACACCACCAGAATACAACCTTCCCAGCTGCAAGAGGGGGAGAGAGGAGAGAGGATAGGGGCGGCCCCTGCTCCTTCCAACAAAATTCTGATTTTCTTCTTCATTAATTCTACACAAATGGAAATACAAAGTATATATATGAAATGGCAAATGACTTAAACTACCCCTGGACCTAGGGTTTTGGGGAATATAATAATAAGTAGAACTAATTAGTTCTAATCATCATTTTACAAAAAATAAAATGGTTGATGTTGAGAGGGGGGTGCCCCCTTGTCCAAGTAGGCAAGGTTGGTGGCCAACCTTGACCATTAAGGTCCATTGTCCCCCACTTGGCCCACCCTTCTAGAAGCCCCCATTTGAATAGTTGACTGACCCCACATAGGCCCTAGGGGTGAGGTGGATCAATGGAGGAGGCCTGGGGGGCCCGTGGGACCTAGGTGTCCTATTTTGCAAATAAACCCCTCTTACAATCTAAATTACAAACTAAATAAAGACAAAAAAATACATTACACACAAATATAGTCCCACTAAATGTGGTAAATGTCGAGACTCAAGGAGGAGTTTCCAGGCTGTCTCCGAGCCAAATGGACGTTGAAGTGGCTCGAGTGGTGCTCAGCGTACGGTACCGGTGGCTCGCCGACCTGTGCCGCTCGTGTGCTCTGGTGTCCGCACCAATTCTCCCCGGGTGGGAGAAACTCGACCCTGTCGAGTAAGGGTCCGCGTCACTCTGGTACCGCTCCAGTAGGTCCGGATCGATCCGCTGCAACTCTCCATGGGTGATCCATGTGTCCTCGGTGGCGGGTCGCCCTCTCCAACGCATTAGGTAGCGCGGGTAAGATCCACTCTTGGTAACTGTCACCTGCTCATCCAGTATATGATCGATATGCTCTCGCTGCCGTGAAAAAGGGGATGAAGGTGGACACTCAGGTGTGGGATCACTCTCAATGAGAGGGGATGGCTCAAAAGGCTCACTAGGGATCACCGCTGGGTCCCTATATGTAACTAGATCATATATATTGAAAGTAGAGCTTATACCATATTCCTCGGGTAGGTCCACAACATACGCATTGGATTCAACGCGTTTCAAGACTCTAAATGGACCGGCTCCGCGAGCTTGCATTTTCTTACCGGTTCTAGAGGGAAACCGTTCAGGTCTTACCCTGATCATGACATATTCACCCTCTTGGAACTCTCGATGGTGTCGATGGGCATCGGCTAGCTCCTTATACCGTGCATTGCTGGCCTCAATATGACGACGGACGTCGTCATGCAGACTCCTAACATGCTTAGCAAAAGAAAAAAAACACACGGATGCACACACAACCCTACACAAACCTAATGTTAGTTCGACCCCATCATATGCAAGGTGGTCCAGGACATCCGAATGTGTGCCATGCATACACTAGAGGTAACCGGAAGTTGATGGAATGCGGAAGGCATCCTAAAGTGATCCATTCATTCACGGATGGCCTTTTAGATTTGGGAGGTTTGGGCGGGCCATCTTCTACATCACCCCGATATGTAGGTGTATTGTGAACGGGTTTGGAGGTTGTAGATGGATCGGCCCGTGGAGAAGGGGTATGATGGTGGACTCTCTCGAAAAGGTGGAGTAAATATGGTGGGTCAAGGGGTCCACAAGAGAAAGGGTCGAAGGGATCAAAGAAAGTATGACCCCTCGGACTAGGCTTCCACAAATCACTGTCCCACATTGGGAAATCTTGGAGGTGTAAATGATCACCTTTATTCATTGTGAGAGGTGGGACGGCAGTCATAGGTAGAAAGTAAGATTCCTCCCATGGGCAAAAGGGAATGAAGTCGGGCTCGGCCGACATAGGGAGGAGTAGAAGATCCTCCGTGGTAACATGACCCACGGTGTACACGGAGGTGATGGACCCTAAGGATGGATGTGTGAAGCTACGACCTGTATGTCGGTCGAAGTGTGGGGCCAACTAGTGCGTAAATGTCAACTGTCGGTCTAATTCTTTAAGAAGATCATCTAATGTATCCACATGGTGACTAGACCGGAAGGTTGTATGGAATGAGTTGACCGGCACTAATGGTAGGGTAGGGTCCATGGATGGGAGGGGAGATGGGGTCAGGCCATTCTTAAGCCAGCTAAGGAGTGGCTCGGCTATAAGTAGCTTTCCCGTTAGAAACACGGGTAGCTGTGGCTGAGGTGGCTCCGAATAAAGATCAGAGAGTTAGGCTTCTCCAACCCTTTTGTCCCCTAGGGCTAGAGATGTCCGAGTGGGACACTGTCCGGCAAAGTGGCCGAACCCCTGGCAGCGATAACACTGCTGTCGTGACCCACTACGCTCCCTGATAAGTGGACCCGTTACCCTTATCCTCCTGACGGACAAGGGGTGTAGGCAATGGGGCACTCATGGGTGGGGAAAGAGGATCCACTATGATGGGGAGAGGACCTTGGGATGGAACCATAGATGGCACCAGATTGGGACTACTGGCTGCTACCTCCTTAGGCTCGTGCTTGGTTCCATCCCGGCTAGGAGGTAGGCAAGGGGGAAGTAGGGACTCGATATAAGCACACTTCCTATCCACTCTATCCAAAATGATTTGGAAGAGTTCGGCAATGGTGGGGTTTGGAGTAGGAGTAATGTGGTGGACTTGCCCGTAATCAACTAGCCTAACCTTGGGTCTAGGCTCCACTATGGGTGGGTCTCCTTGCCTCCGACTATGACCCGCTTGGTTGGAGGTGATTGGGTGGGGTCGGTTGGAGGTGATTGGACCGGGTAGGTAGACCTTCCTAAGTTCGCCCTTCATCTCATGCCACGACTCGATGGGCCTTTGCCTCCTAACCTCCCTCATGCGCTCAATGCTCTCCCATTTCAGGCGGCTTTGTGGACAAGCCTCTCTCAGGCAAAACTAACTTGCATGGCATCGGACATGGTGTAACATTCAAAATATTTGTCCATGGCGGCCTCCCACTTAAGGTAGTCGCCCGGATCATTAGAGCCATACAAATCTGAGGCTTCGGGCCTACGGAAGTGGAGAGGGTGGTTGCCCATGGGTAGACCAATGGCCATATTGCCCGGGTGATTGGGAATCCATGGGAAATTGGGGAACTACATGTTAGACATGCCGACACTTGGACAAGACCGACTGACTCTTATTGGACTACACACGAACTAGGAGACACAAACGGATGCAAACACCGACTAATGCACATACACCTAAACCAATATCCGGTACGTGGCGGAGTTAATCGATCCGAAGATCACTCCCGCAAGTGTGCGGCCTTCCCGATAGGCGTAGCCTACGTTCGGACAACACCTTTTAAGATACCAGATTATCGGGATGAAATGTAATTTTAAAACACCCTCTTTTTTTTGTTTTAAAATAATGATGATCCTAGACATGACTTAGACTATGCAAGACTTATGCAACGACTACTCTACACTCGACTTTCTCTGATACCAAATTGATGTGGGACGGACACGGGGACCGACTCTACGCGACGCGAACCTCGGACTCTAAGTGAGGATGCGACCAGCAACATGCAAGTTTGAGAGACTTCGGCCCGACACAAGGAGTTCTTATGGGCTATACGTCGCTAACAGAAACGCAAGCTCACTCGTCGTCCCACGCGAGGGAAACACGGATCGTGCGCGGTTGAAGAACCGGAAGAGTTCAAGGGTAGTCCGACTCACTTCCGGACTCAGATCGAGTCACGGGACGGGTCACTCTCACACTCACAGCGGTGACATGAACTCACGGGCTAGTACCTATCGCTCTCGGCATCGGCATATGACCGTGTACTAGCTAAGCAAGTAAATGCCAAGAAGTTTGACCGTTACCTCCACGCACCCGGCGTGGGGAAGACAACCCCGGCCAATTGCGGACTCCCGGTTAACAAATTATAACAGCGGTACAATAACTTGACCCACTCCACGCAGGGAGGTAAAAGGTCACATGTGGGGCCCGGGAATCACGACAATTGGGTTGACGGGCAGCATCTTGATGTCGCCCGGCGGTGCCGAACACGCATTTGTGGTGTTGTACGGACGTCGCGATCTACGGGTCCGTGGGGCCCACGGACCGCTTCAACCTTCGGGTCTCCTGGGGTGGGACCCGCTGTGATGGGGACCCCTGGAGGCGTGCCTCCCTAGACGGAGGTCAGCCGGAAACACCGGTCGGAGGTCGATCGGCTCCGTTCTCCACACTTTGGTATTGCTGTCCACGGGCTGAAGGTTCTGTTTTCTAGTGCGCGCTCCGGCGAGATCTGCCGCTGCGACCAATCCCGATGTCGGATCGGGGCACAGGAGCTATCGCTGGAAAGCTTTCTTGAAATCCTTCAATCTAGGCCCTGAGAGGGGATCTGGATCTGCACGGATATGGACTTTGTTGAATTTTGAAGTTCCTGTTGTACAGTACCCGAACTCTCAGAACAGCAGGGAGTTTTCCTGAGAGTTGCCTTTGACCATGAATCAAGCTTCCGAATAAGACATTGACTCCTTCATAAAAGTTGGGGAGGGGAAAGATAGGAAAAAAGAAATATTTTTTGTGGAAGGATTGGTGGAGGATATGATTTGTTATGATTTTAAAAATGGCAGGTGGTCGGATCTGGAAACTGGCAGACAGTACTATAGATGGATCAGAAGATGAATTTTGGAAAATATGAGATGGTCTCAAGAAATCCCATGAAAAATTGGAGATGAAGAGGTTGGTGGATAAAACTCTCAGTAAATTTGGGAGCTCCTGGGAAAATCAAAAAGGGGTCCGAATACTGGAAATACAGGGTGGGTGGAAATCTAAACATACAACAGACAGATCTGGGAAAAGAGGTTGGACGATAATGAAAAATTATCAAATGAAAGATTTATAACCAACCAATTTTTGTGGATCGTGGGGAACACCTCTGGAACAACCCCTCAAAATCCAAACTCAAGAACAAGTCGGGGTGGACAGCAGGAATTCGGGGAAGGCAGCTCTGTCCTGGAGGGACAGAACACCAGTGACGTTGGTGGCGGTGCGATGGCGGCACATGGCGGCGACCGGAACTGATAGGGGTGGAGTCACACCACCAGAATACAGCCTTCCCAGTTGCAAGAGGGGGAGAAAGGATAGGGGCGGCCCTTGCTCCTTCCAACAAAATTCTGATTTTCTTCTTCATTAATTCTACACAAATGGAAATACAAAGTATATATATGAAATGGAAAATGACTTAAACTACCCCTGGACCTAGGGTTTTGGGGAATATAATAATGAGTAGAACTAATTAGTTCTAATCATCATTTTACAAAAAATAAAATGGTTGATGTTGAGAGGGGGGCGCCCCCTTGACCAAGTAGGCAAGGTTGGTGGCCAACCTTGACCTTTAAGGTCCATTGTCCCCCACTTGGCCCACCCTTCTAGAAGCCCCCATTTGAATGGTTGACTGACCCCACATGGGCCCTAGGGGTGAGGTGGATCAATGGGAGGAGACCTGGGGGGCCCGTGGGACCCAGGGGTCCCATTTTTCAAATAAACCCCTCTTACAATCTAAATTACAAACCAAATAAAGACAAAAAAAATTACATTACACACAAATATAGTCCCAGTAAATGTGGTAAATTTTGAGACTCAAGGTCTCCAGGCTATCTCCGAGCCAGATGGACGCTGAAGTGGCTCGAGTGGTGCTCCGCGTACGGTACCGGTGGCTCGCCGACCCGTGCCGCTTGTGTGCTCTGGTGTCCGCACCATATACTTTGCACTCGCACATAACACACACTAGGTCGGTGCAAATGTCTCTCATGAATGACCAATGTCGGTGCAATGTCTTGTCTTAGGCTGATCAAAGTCTGTGCACTGTTCTAGTCCTGTGCAATAATGTTTGTGCATTCTTTGCTTCAGGGTACTTGAATTACGTATAGTTTCTATCTAGGTACATACTTCAGTCGGTGCAATTTCTACCTTATACACATTTGGTCTGTGCGTATACGCTTCTATGTTGCTCATAGTTTGTGCATGTCTTGCAATATGATACGCAAAGTCTGTGCAAGATCGTGGTTAATGCAGCCTTCACTAATACCTTCTCTTGCTTGGCAGGCCTGTCCCCGGGTCGAGCATGTGTTTGACGAAACCAAAACTAGTGAGATTACTCCACGTGGAAATCGAGGTACCAGGTTTAAGGACTCGTGATCCGAGGCAACGAACTAAGAGGATGATCCTGACACGTGCAACCAAAAAGGGGATCAGATCTATGAGAAGAAATGGGCGGGAATCGTGTTGGCCACACGCTATCATTTGGCTATAAAAGGAGGTTGAAGACATCAAGAGGAAGCTACTGAAGATTCAAACAGAGAGAGAATCTGAAGCTGCTAAGTGTGCGAGAATTTCCCTATTCGAGAGAGATGCCTGCCTAGAGATGGAAGTGTCTGAGTGATCATTGTTGGGTTTTGAGCTTGAAAGACTGCTTCTCTGGAAGCTATATTTTTCGCTATTTTTGAGTGACTGTTTTCTTTTCATCTTTTCATTTTTGAGTTGTTTCACCCATTTCTTCCTTACTACTATGTTACCCTCTAAGTGCTCTTAGAGGAAGGGAGATTGGTTTTCCGATTGCGAGTGTAGACATTTCACTCGTGTGTGCCCTCTGGGTTGGAGGAAGGGAGGTTGGTCCTCCGGTTCTGATCTTCCTGGGGCAAGTTTAGTTTCAGATCCTGTGGGTCTCAGGATCAGTGTTGAGGGATCTGTTCCCTTGTGGCAAGCTGTGAGACAGCAGATGTCTGCAGACCGAAATGAATTTCAGAAGGAATGGTGAAGGAAGTGAGAAGAAGGGCAAGAACATTGCCCTCAAGGTGTCCCGCAGTAACAGTGGCGGCAACAGCAGCGACAGTAGCAGTGGGGAGTCTGACAGACTGTCAGACCTTGATCAAGAGGAGCAAGCTATGCTCACTCGTCAGTTCAGGAAGTTTTTGAGGACAAAAGGAAAAACATTTAGAAAAAGAGGATCAAATAATTTTGGTAAGCATTTAGACTTTAATACTGATAAGAATAAGAGTACTAAGACGGTCAAATGCTACCATTGCATGAAGACATGACATATAAAACGTGAATGTCCTGATCTCCAGAAGAAGGCCTCCAAAGTGCACAAGAAGAAACCTCAAGCTATGGTCTGCACGTGGAGTGACGAGAAGGAAGACCCAGAGGCCAGCTCTTCAGAGGAAGACGAAGAAGGAATATGCCTCATCGCCAAAAGCGATGAAGAGGTAACCAATATCTTCGAGAATTTTACAATTTATGATTGGGAAGATTCATATGCTGAACTGCTAGATAAATTTAATGCTTTGAGCAAAGAGCATAGGATGATAAAGAGAAAATTGAATGTTGCTACTGAAGAGTTGGTCCAAACTAACAGAGAGAATCTGAAGTTTAAGGAAGAATTAGAAGAGATGAACTCTCTCAGAAAAGAAAATGATGACCTTCTGAAAATCAGGAAGTTCATAAACAGCCTGATGAACTTAAGTCAAAACTTCAAGAGAGTCAAAGTGAAAATAACTTAATCATTGAGAAGAATGAAGATGTTAAGAAGGTGAATTCTGAACTCCAGAAAAACTGTGAAACATTGCAGAAAGAGCTGGAAGATAAACAAAAAACCCTAGAAAAAATTGTTCAAGGGAAGTCGAACTTAGATACTTTGTTGGGTACTAGAGTTAATTTTAACAAAGAGGGTTTGGGCTACAATCCGGCACAAAAAAGACCCTTTGAATTCAAAACTATAACATTCTGTTCAGAAAAGGGAAAAGAGAAAATGGACACACCATCAAGCTCTAGTCATGTTCAGAGTGTCCAGTAAACTTGGAATGAGTCAACAAAACGTGTCCATCAACACTCTAAAATTGTTAAGAACAGACAAGCTCCCATGCCTGTCAACCAGAACAAGAGTGTTAACATAACAAGGCAAATAACCCACAACAGAAATTCATATTCTAATAAGAACATGGGTCAGTACAGAAGAAACTGGGGAAATCATGCTCATCCTCAGAGATTCTATCCTCAGGGATTCTTTAATAAGTATGCCTCCTCTAGGCAGTTTGGGTATAGTAGATACCCGAGGAATGAACAGTCCACCAACAGGAACAGGTTCAACATCAATAAACCAAGTAGACATAACTTTAGTAATAACTTCAATAAAACTGTAAATAGAGTGCAAATGAAAAATACCGTGAGACAAGTCTGGATTCCAAAGTGTTTGCTTAGAGAGTTGAATAATGCTTTTGGACCCAATGTATCTTGGGCTCCAAATCACTTTGCTTAATTTGCTCTATGCAGGTTTGCCTAGCAGCCGAGAACAACAAGTGGTATCTAGATAGCGGTTGCTGCAGGCACATGACAGGTGACCGATCCAAATTCAGCAAACTGGAGATGAAGGTAGGGGGTCTGGTCAAATTCGGAGGAAAGAACAGAGGTAAAATTATTGGCATTCGAACAATTGGTAAGTCCTCCACAAACTCCATTGAAAAAGTTCTTCTTGTGGAAGGCCTTCAACACAACCTGCTCAGCATTAGTCAGTTGTGTGACAAGGGTCACAGAATTTTGTTTGATAATAATGCATGTAAAATTCTTGAAATAAATTCTGACAAAGTCATGTTTGAAGCTCATAGAGTCAATAATGTATACATTGTTGATCTAAGTGAAAAATCTGAAACAAATCTTTATCTGTCTGTTGATCTTGAAAATAATACTTTTGTTTGGCATAGACGCTTAGGTCATGCTAGCTTCTCTTCTTTGAATCAATAGGTGAAACATGATTTAGTTAGAGGCATGCCTAAGATAAAATTTAGTTCTATTTCAAAACCATGTGATGCTTGTGCCCTAGGCAAACAAACCTGAAAATCATTCAAACTCAGATCTGAGTCTCTGTCATCTAAACCAATGGAGCTTTTGCATGTGGATCTCTTTGGTCCAACCAGGACTCAGAGTCTAAATGGTAAAAGATTCGGGTTCGTGATTGCAGATGATTTTACTAGATTTGCATGGTTGTTATTTCTTGAAAATAAAGGCAATGCGTTTCAGAAATTTGAACATTTCTTTAATAAGATAAAACAAGTAGGAATTCAAAGAATTTCTATGATTCAATCTGACCAGGGAGGAGAGTTTGAAAATGCTACATTCTCTGAATTTTGTAATAAAGAAGGACTGACTCACAGATTTTATTCTCCCAAGACTCCAGAGCAAAATGGCATAGTGGAAAGAAGAAACCGCACAATCATTGAGGTGGCCAGAACCATACTAATGGAGAGTCAGCTACCTAGAAGATTTTGGGCAGAGGCAGCCAACATCGCCTGCTACACCATTAACAGAGCCTTGGTAAGACCCATCCATAAGAAAACACCTTATGAACTCCTGAAAGGTAAGAAGCCTGATGTTTCATACTTCAAAATATTTGGTTCAAAATGTTTCATCCACAACAACAATAAAAGAGACCTAGACAAATTTGATGCAAGAAGTAATCCAGGAATCTTTCTAGGATACTCTGAAACAACTAGGGCATATAGGGTTTTCAACTACACAGATAAAACTGTAGAAGAGACACCTCATGTCATTTTTGATGAAAAAAATAATCTCACTAACCTAGATAATGATGACAGGTGCTCAAAAGAAGATGGTGTCACGCCCCGAATGCAGAAGCTTACCCGTGGCGTGACAGTCCTTTTTATAGTACCAAAGCGATCTAGCTAATTAGTGGAATTCTTCCTTAGACAATGGATAGAGTGCGCAATATCTAAGATTTAACTTGAAATTAACACAATAGTTCGAGCTAACAATTATTACAACTAACCAAAATGTCAAATTACATATCTTCCCAGAGTCAAACTACTAGTCCTCAATCCTTTATTAGTTTTAACCAAGGGAAATACAACTGACATGACTGGATACAACTGACATAACTGGATTACAAATAATACAAATAGTGGGATTACAGTAACACAATTGACATGACTAACTTAATTTCTACACTCATCACTCAGACTCATTCCCTTCCGAGTGTTGGCTGATATCCAAATTACCTGAAAAGGTTAGAAAACCACTAGATGAGCGAATCGCTCAGTAGCATTTACATCTCAAGCTCTAACATGCTTTAAGTGAATTACAAGTTCATTAAATGTAGGTGAATCTATGCATGCAGACAGGTAGATATCAAGGAATTGTAAAATCGACAAGAGCAGGATAAGATTAACAAGTAAGAGTATATAGATTTTCAAATTTTTAAGCAACAGTAGCAAGTGATATCAAGTAAGTGATAACTGAGAAGTAACAAATGGAATAACAACATGTCAATCAAGCAATAGTAAGCAAAGCAATTTCAAGCATGTGTAACTGGAAGTGGCTATTTATCAATTCATTCAAGTAAATACTTTTACCCTTCTGCGGGTCTCAAGTCAAATCAATCAAGTAATATCACGAGAATGAGTGGAATGTCTAAAGTCTAGCAAGCAAGTACTCCGGTGTAATGCCAAACATCGTGGTCAATAAACTTTCATGGGCACAAGTACCTTCGGGTGCTCCTCCCAGGACCAGACCAGGCCCTATATGCACAGCATTGGTCATGTTTGTCGACTTCCACTCTCATTTATAGCCAATATGAAATTTCAAGGGTTGACCAGGTAGGATATATATAAGGTGGATTATATAATAGAATTCAATGCGTATCGTTATGTAGGACGAACTAGGAGTAAAAACAAAAAACGTTTGATACACAAAAAAACTGGGTGAGATCGGTGCCTTGTAGGCTACCTGACATGTTCAAAAATGACATCCCCACAACGGGGTGCCCTTCCTGTGAACTATACAGGGTTTAGGAACCCAGTCAGGGGTTAAATGGTGCCTGTCAGGCTGCCATTTATCAGTGAATGACATCCTGACACCAGGGCGCGTCATTCAGGGGTTTAAGGTTTCAGAAAAATCAAAACTCAGGGCATGTTTAATAGGCGACTGGGTCATTGCCACCTTCTATTAATAGGCACCCATGGGGCTGCCATCTTTCTGAAATTGGCGCCCCAGGCTCAGACTCCTTTCAATAAATGGCACCCTGGGGGCTGCCATGTATCACTGATAGGCGCCCAAGGGTCAGGCGCCTATCAAACATGTGTCCAGGTTAACTAATGGCTAAGGCTTAAGGGCTGAGGGTTAACTAGATGATTAACTGGTTAACAGAGGTTTAACTAATGTAGGTTTACTAATTGCAACATAAGTTTAACTAAGGGCTGTTAGTTAACTGATTACAATAGACGTTCAACTAATGTTTGAGGGTTTTAAGCTCTGATTAAGCTAAATGACTAGGGTTTAACTTAACTAATTAGGATGTATGGCTTAACCACAAACTGATAGATGGAGCCAGGTCAGCCACGAATTTTTAAAAGAAGTCCCTGGGTCAGCCACGAATTTTTAAAAGATGTCTTTTGGTCAACCATGAATTTTTAGGAGAAGTCTCAAGGTCAGCCACGAATTTCTAAGAGAAGTTTCAGGGTCAGCCACAAATTTTTAAGAGAAGTCTCAGGGTCAGCCATGAATTTTTAAAAGAAGTCTCAAGGTCAGCCATGAATTTTTAAAAGAAGTCTCAGGGTCAGCCACAAATTTTTTAGAGAAGTCTCAGGGTCAGCCACGAATTTTTAAGGGAAGTCTCAGTGTCAGCCATGAATTTTTAAGAGAAGTCTCAGGGTCAGCAATGGATTTTTAAGAGAAGTCTCAGGGTCTGCCAGAAATTTTTAAGAGATGTCTCAGGGTCAGCCACGAATTTTAAAAAGAAGTCTTAGGGTCAGCCAAGAATTTTTAAAAGAAGTCTCAGGGTCGGCCACGAATTTTTAAAAGAAGTCTCAGGGTCAGCCACGAATTTTTAAAAGAAGTCTCATGGTCAGCCACGAATTTTTAATGTTATCAGATTACAGAAGAAATAGCATGGGCAAGCAGAGAAAATTATGAGGATTACAGTTTTGTGGTCATGCATTTGTTTATTGTTGTAGTTTCTCTAATATTAAATTTTTAACGTGTGGTTTAAGTTTTACAAAAATTGACATAATGACAGGCCATCATGCTCTATATTAAATATGGTGTAGTTATTCAACGTAAAACAGGTTGGTATATCAAGTAACATGGAGATTAAATCAAGTATCATGGAGATTTACATTATCATGTGATTAACTTAGGTAAACTAACATGTTCTAACAAGTTGGCTAACAGACTTGGTTACAAATTACATGATAGATCTATGCAAAATTACTAATACATAATAGATCTATGCAAAATACGATAAAACAAGATGTATAAACACTAATATCGCATGGAGATGAGGCTAATACATGGCAATTACCCTAGATTGAAGCTAATACATGCTAATTATCTTGGGTATGAGACTAATACTTGCTAATTATCTTGGGTGTGAGGCTAATACATGCTAATTATCCTGGGTACGAGGCTAACACATGCTGTGTAAACACTAAATATCACATGGAAATGAGCCTAAGACTAACTACCTAGACTAATCATCCTAGATTAGCTACTAGTTTAGTTAAAAAGTTGAGAACACCTACCTCTGTGAAGTGGCAACTAGGTAAGGTACAGACAACTCCCCTCTGCAATCTTCTGCAACCTTCTGCAACCTTCAGAGAGTGCCCTCTGTGGCAAGGATTCAGAAGAACGGAAGAAGCCTCAATATAAGGGATATTATAGTGTTTTGGGTGGACAAGGGGGAAACCAGATCCGTATTTACAGGTATCACGGCCACCTCGTAATGCGATGCCAACTAATACAGGTTGTAGTGATAATATATTCACAAAAGTTGTCGGATAGGAAATGGCACCTTAGGCTCTGCCATCTTTTATTAATAGGCGACTGGGGTTCAGACTCCTTCTATTAATAGGTGCCCATGACTCAGACTCCTCTTTGAAAATGGCGCCCATGCCCCAGTCGTGATTTAGTCCTGGATTTTTAATGCTTAAACTCCCTTAAACTTCAATGATTTTTATCTTTAAATTTTGATGGAGTCTGTTCATGAAATTTCATGGGTGAGATCCTTACATTTTTCTATATTTTTACATATAAAGTTTTTTGAAAAATTCTTTTTAAGTAAAAAGTGACTATTCACATCACTATTCACGTTTTAACTATTCACATCACTGTTCACGTTTTAAGAATAACGACCATACATTGGTCGTTATTTCTTTTAGAGCATTTCCCTATCACCCTCTAAAGACCAAAATTGTATATATGTCCTTTTAAACCTTGTGTATTTACTTTACTTGAATAACGACATCTTACATGTCGTTATTTCATAAGTAACGACTTAACAACGATCGTTATTTGAACGAAGACTTTTCTATCCACTCTATACTAACCAAAATTATCTATATACCCTTTCTCACTTCCTAAATTATGTTTATCCTTTAACACTTCATCTATATACCGTTATTTCTTCAAAACAATGATATAATGTAAAAGCTGGAATATGAAATTTTCTAAATTATGAAAATATGATTTGGCATCTTGTAAAATTGATGTTTATCCTTAAAAACCCTATCTATATAACCTATTTCTTACTTCTTTAAATTAGTGTAATAAGATGTATTATTAATTTTTTTAAGTGATTAAAAATATAAATTTACATTTCCAAAAATATAATTTGACATCTTCTAAAGTATCTATTGGTTTTGAATTATTAATTAAATATTTTATAAATGGTTAATCAAATAGAATTAGAATATGAGTTTAATAATTAAATATATATAATTTTTTTTATTCTTACATTTCTATTTTAAAATTCCCGGGTGTTACACCCTCCCCTACATAAAAGAATTTGGTCCCCAAATTGAACTGTATAAGGGTAAGGGTAAATTCAACTGTATAAGGATATTGTCGAAAGTATATGATACTTACAATCTAAAATAGTTCTGGGTATTTTCTTTTCATAGATTCCTCGGTCTCCCATGTTGCTTCCTGCTCCGAGCCTCGATTCCATTGGATCTTCACCATAGGGATCATCTTGCTCCTTAGAACTCGGACTTCTCGGTTGAGGATCCGCATGGGCTTTTGCTCATAAGTAAGGTCCCTTTGAATCACTAAGTCAGCATGGTCGATGACGTGAGAAGGGTCGTGCACATACATGAAATACATTGTGCACTTCCGAAAGTTGAGGAGGTAAGGCAATACGGTAAGCCACCTCACCCACTCTTTCCAATACTTCAAATGGACCGATAAACCTTGGTGTAAGCTTGCCCTTAACACCAAATCTTCTAATACCTCGACCGGGAGATACCTTGAGAAATACATGGTCACCCACTTGAAATTCCAAATCTCTCATTCTATTATCAACATATGATTTTTGCCTGCATTGTGCAATCTTGAGTTTTTCTCTAATAAGGTGTATCTTCTCAGTTGAATCTCTAACAATATCTGGGCCTAGAATTTGTCTTTCACCGACTTCATCCCAACATATTGGAGATCGACAACTCCTGCCATAAAGCGCCTCGAAAGGTGCCATCTGGATACTGGCTTGATAGCTATTATTGTAGGCAAATTTGGCTAGGGGTAAGTGGTCATGCCAGCTTCCGCCGAAATCTATAATGCATGCCCTCAACATATCTTCAACAATATGATTTGTTCTTTCAGTCTGACCATTTGTCTGGGGATGAAAAGTAGTGCTAAAGTGGAGTTTCGTTCCCAGAGAGTGTTGTAGACCCTTCCAAAAATGAGAAGTAAAGCGCGGGTCTCGATCAGATACTATAGACACGGGAATTCTATGCAATCTAGTAACCTCCTTGATATATAAGGCAGCAAGAACATCAACCGATCATCGACTCTTGATAGGCAAGAAATGAGCCGATTTAGTAAGGCGATCGATGATTACCCAAATTCCATCATATCCGCCCCTAGACCTGGGCAAACCCATGATAAAGTCCATGCCGATGTCTTCCAATTTCCACTTGGGGATATCCAGTGGATGCAGTCTTCCAGCGGGTTTCTGATGTTCTACCTTCACCTGTTGGCATGTCAAGCATCGAGACACGAAGTCTGCTATCTCCCTTTTCATGTTGGGCCACCAAAATGTTCTTTTTATGTCTTGGTACATCTTAGTGGCTCCAGGGTGGATTGTGTATCTCGATCGGTGAGCTTCTTCAAGAATCCTCTTCTTCAGCTCAGGACTGTCTGGTACACATGTCCGTTCATGGTATAATAATCTGCCATCGAGTGCCAACTTGAACTCAGATTTCTCGTCCAGCTTCTCTTTTATTTCCATTAGGGTAGGATCTTCTTCTTGAAACCTCTTGATTTCAGCTAGCAAATCCAGATGCACACTTATGAGAGAGAGTGATATAGCCGTCATTCTCATCCATGCTTATATCGAGTTCATATAATTTTTCCAGCCACTAGGGCTCTCGGCTTCCGACTACGGGCATCTGCTACGGAATTACTCTTACCAAGATGCTATTGTATAGTGAAGTCGAAATCCTTGAGATACTCGAGCCAACGCCTTTGTCGCATGTTCAACTCCTTCTGAGAGAATAGATATTTAAGGCTTTTATGATCGGAGTATACGGTGAATTACTCTCTGTAAAGATAGTGCCTCCAGATCTTTAAAGCCAATACCACAACGGCTAGTTCCAAATCATACACAGGGTAGTTTTCTTCATGCTTCTTTAATTAACGGGAAGAGTATGCAATGACTCTTCCTTTCTGCATCAATACACATCCGAGGCCGATACCAGATGCATCGGTATATACCTCGTACTTCTCTCCTTCAATTGGTAGAGATAAGACTAGAGTAGTAGTCAAGAGATCCTTCAAAGTTAGGAAACTCTTCTCACAGTCTTCACTCCATTCATAAGGCACTTCCTTGCGAGTCAATATGGTAAGAGGGACAGCAATCTTGGAGAAGTCCCTAATAAAATATCGATAGTAGCAAGCTAGACCCAAGAAGCTACGAATCTCCGTTGCATTCGTTGGTCGTCCCCAATTTTGTACGGCTTCGACCTTTGCAGGATCAACAGAAATTCCATTCTTTGATATGACATGGCCTAAGAAGGACACTTCTTCAAGCCAGAATTGGCATTTGCTGAATTTGGCATATAGCTTATTGTCTCGCAATATCTGTAATACCTTCTTGAGATGCACTTCATGATCTTCTTCAATTTTTTAATAGATCAATATATCATCGATAAAGACCACAATAAATTAGGCCTATAGATGCTATTCATTAACTGCATAAAAGCTGTAGGGGGATTTGTTAGTCCAAAAGGCATAACAGTAAATTCATAATGCCCATAACTGCTTCGAAACGCAGTTTTATAAATGTCTTCTTCTTTGATCTTCAATTGGTGGTAACCAGACCGAAGATCAATTTTGGAGAAGTAATTAGCTCCAGATAATTGGTCAAACAACTCATCAATTCTCGGCAGCGGGTAAGGGCGGGAGCCCATAGGAAGGAGCAGAAGGATAACTAGTGGAATTAGGGGGGCCGTAAGAAGGATACTGGGCCTGAGATAGACCCGGATTGGAGTGAAATTGGGCCACCCCGTGCTGTTGGGGCAAGAAATCGGATGGGCCTACGAGGACCTGCGGAGCCGCCAGAGCAGAGGGGTGATAATCCTTCGGAAGAGAGGGGATAGGCGATTTCCCCTTATCAAAAGATTGATGGGTCGGATTGGAGGAATGACCCATCTCCATGCCAGCAAAGGTGATGGTCCGGGGCTGGACCGGGGTGAGCTCAATCGGGGTGGGCTGAACAGACGGCCTAATAATGGAAGAATTAGAGTGCCCCTGGACGGTAGCGGAGGGGGGAAGATTGGACTCTTGCATGGCCTGATAGAGGACCTGGAGTTGGGTCGGATCCAACTGGGCCATCATATGGAGGACAGAGCCCGCGGAAGGAGTGGATAAAGAAGGGATGACCTGACCACCTTCTATGGGAGTGGAGGATGAGAGAGGGGCGGTCCCCTCTCCAGCGGAGAAAGAAATAACCCTCGGGGGGTTCTCAAGGAGCCCTTGAGGAAGGGAATCCTCTTGGGAGCGAGGAGGATTGTAGGATGCCATGGTAGATTCGAAGAGGGGATTGGAATAGAATGTGAAGGAGGAAGCGACTCGAGGAGATGATTCGGACGAATGAAAACAACTCCACATGCAACGGACAACCTTGATAAATGCAAAACAACAAACACAACAAACACACAATGAGCAACCGCACCTAGGTGATTCAAACAAGATATAAGTGATAGGGAATGAAGACACTCAAAAGCCAACCAAGTTGCTTAAGATGATGCAAACAAAGTTTCTTTATGGTTTCTCCTTTGGAACTTTAGTGAATTGATTGATATGTGCTCTCTCCAAATGGGTTCCTAATAGGAGGTGGATATGGACTTGGCTTGACTTTAAGTGTGACCACTCCTTCACTTATGCAACCCTAGACACAAGGGGGGGAAAGGTACAATCGGCCCGGCGTCCGTGTGGGAATCCACGGCTCGCGGGGACTTATGGAGGTCCCTGCTGTGATTTCCTAGTCGGCCCCAAGGAATATGGAGACGAGAGGTCCTCACAACAAGGTAGGAAAATGCAGTCTAATATATGAAAAGATGGATGACCCTATGTGCACCGGAGTGCATGCAAAGTCTAGCCTAGAATCTAGCAAACAACAGTTCACATAATGATATGAAGATATGAATGGAATTATGGCAGAAATCAAGCAGCACCCAAGCAATAAATCACAGCCAAAAACTGCGGAAATAACTACACCTCGGATGCGTACCTGCCAGGAGAGTGACGGACGAAGGCCCCTGCGTCAGAGCCAAATAACGGTCAGAGACCAGACCGCCATAAATAATGTAACGCAGGGGTTCCAGACCATCGTATGAGCCAGGGAACCAAAAAACAAACTGAAGTAACAGGAGAACCCGTGAAAGCTCACACCACAGAGACAAGCGACGGCCTGATGTCCCTGCGTCAGAACACTGTAACGCGCCTAGACAGGGCCGTCGTATGTTTCAGAAAACCAGAAAGAGGGGTGAAAACAAAGGGATCAAAAGACAACTGAACAAACAGATGATGGCAGGTTTAAACAGGAATCAGAAACACGATTGGCACTAGTTGTCCCACCGTGATCGCCAAAAAATTATCTGTTGATTGTTTGTTTACCTATCTCTTCTTATCTTCTATCTTTTTTTGTTGATAGAGAGGGTTTTGAAAAATGATATGGCGAGATGATAAATAAACTACCAAAGATCAGCTCAACCTATGCACATGTGAACATGAACCTAGGCAATCAAATCTAACTCTAGCATGGGCATGCTATCTCAATCAAATTACGCTAAGGGAAAAACAAAAACACACGCCGGGGCGTGGAGCAAAGATAAATAAAAACGCACCGCTAGGGGTGGAACAATCAAGGAGAATAAAGAGATTTGATGAAAAAGACAGCTAGTGCCCAACACTAAGGAAAGTCGTGATCGCCACCAAAGTAAACACAAGTCAAAGACTCGAATATACCTTGGAAATAGGTGGATGAAACACCCGCCCACGGGAGAGAAGACCAAGGAAAGCCTGCAGATCAACTTGCAAATAACGGTCCAAACCCTGTGCGTCGCTTAGAAGTAACGGTCGTGCGATAGACCGCCAGAAGGAAATAACGCTCCTGAACCTAACCGTCAGATAACCTGCAGTGAAAAGATGTGAACTCTTTGAACTCCAACCCTTCCAGCCGGCTAGAAGGCTTGGGCCTCGTGCTAGTGATCCTGTAAAACCTGCCAAGGATGTAGAAAGCAAAACAACACAACCTCAATTAGCCCTCAACACAAGTATAGCATCAATCCTTAAAAAGCTTAAGAACATCAAAAGGAGAGGGGATTACCAGGGAGTTGTTGGTTTTTTAACCCCTCTGGGCGTTTTTAAGTTTAGGAGGATATGTGTATGCTTAGCAACAGTGAAAAAAAAACGTGGAGGAAGAGGGGGGACAATGCTTTTGATTGATAAAATTAAGGGAAACTTGAGCATGCAATGATGATGATCTTGACAAACTAAAACCCAAAATTACTCCCTTGACTTGGAAGATGGACGTGGGAAGCAGCTTCTCCTGGATGTAGATGGCTCCTGAATTTGGCAGCACTTCGTCGTGAATCAAATCTTCCTCTCTTGGGTTATGAAATCAAGGGTTCTATTTATAGACTCCCTCAAACTCTCAGGTCGAGTTGAAGATAAACCAGCCAAGAAAGGAGGATAATCCTTAGCAAATCCTTGAGGATAAAATCAACAAGAGTCCAAAGAAACAAACGAGAGGTCTTGAGGATTAGAATTGAAGGAGATAATGCCAATCCAAAACCCTATCTCGTCCACGGAGTAGCAGAGAAAAGGCCTGAACTGTCAGGACTCTCTGAAGGAAGTAACGGCCTTACGACAGACCGCCACTTGGAAATAACGCTCCAAGGCATTACCGTCATTTTCAACCCTATCCAAAGGATAAGATCGACGGGAAGAAGATCTAAACAATAGGACTCTGCAAGTAAGTAACGGCCAGGGAATAGGGCATCATAAGGAAACAACGGCCAGGGAGTAGACCGTTATTATCAAAGGACAACGGGGCCCTAAGTCTTGGGACTCTTCAAAGAGTAACGGCCCAGGCTTCATGCGTTATTATGAAATGACGCGCCTAGTCCAGACCGTTATTTATCATTGATTTTCAAGAAAATAGAATGGAGGGATTGCCAAGCTTTTGAACGAAGTGCCACCAGGAACCAGGTCTAATCCAGGAATTGAGACCCAGAAAACAGGCTTCAACTGACTAAAAGGAATTCAATGAAGAGTGAACAACTCGGAGCATCATATTGAATAAATATGGAGATGACCCGACTTATTGGGTATAAAACGGGTGTCAACACCATGGTGTAACCCGGGTCTAGGATGGGGTGGATTGAGTCAAACACGGTGGGTTGGGGTAGGGAAAGGTGGGTGGTAGATAAGGTGGCTGGGTCACACATGTTCCTTGACTCCCATTGGAATGCATCATAGGGATCATAAAATGGGTTAACAAGGGGGAGGAACTCCATGTCCTCAAGGTCCTCAAATGGTGGTGGGTCATCCTCCTTTAATGAAACAATTGGGCCGAAGTTCTTGGTGGGTGGATCGGCCATGAAGGGAGGTTTTGGCTTTCTACCCGATATAATAAACTCCAAATTGAGGAGAAGGTCGGGCTCATCAGGGGTGGGGAGGAATAGTAGGAGGTCACTAGTGTAGCAACCAATGGTGTATACCAAGGTGATCGTGATGCGGGACGGACAACGGACTCGACTCCAATTAGGAATTCAACCCTCGGACTCTAAAAAGCTCACGATCGTCCCTTTTCGAGGGAAGCGTCGGACGTGCGCGGTTGAGAAACTGGCAAGAGCTAGGGTGGTCAATTCTCTCTTGTGCCCGGATCGGGTCACGAGACGATCTCGCTCTCTCTCACAGCAGCAGTGAATATCAATATATAGTGAGCTAGATTAACCTAACATGCTCTCTAGCAGCGGCATAAACAAGCATATATGAAATAAAGCAAAGTGCCATGCAAGGAGCGAATATGATACCTCCACGCTCTCGACGTGGAGAAGACGATCCCGGCCAAATTCAGTAACTCCCGGTAACAACAATGAGTTAGATTACAGCAATGAAATATCGCCCACTCCACGCAGGGAGGTAAAGAGCTACAAGTGAGCCCGGGAGGACCTATCTCGGGTTGACGGGCTGCACTTGATCACCCCGTCGGTGCGGTTCGGACGGTGTATGCTGCTGGTTGTGGGGCCCACGTGCTGGTCGGTGGGGCCGTGTGGGACCGGGGTGGCACCACTGTGGTGGGGACGCCTGGGGAAGCGCTTCCTGGGATGGCGGCGCGCTGGTTTGCCGGCCGAAGGCCGGGCGGCTCCGATCGTCACTCACCGGATTTGCTTCTCACGGATCTGCAACTTCTATTTTTTAGCGCGTGATCCGGCGAGATTGGCTCCTGCGATCAATCCTGATGTAGGATCGAAGCACAAAAGGTACCGTTGGAAAGCTATTTCGAAGTCCTTCAATATAGGACCAGAGAGATGAACTGGATCTGCACGCATCTGGCCTTAATCTATTTTTGAAGTTTCTGTTGGACAGTTCCCGAAATCTCAGAACAGCTGAGCAGTTTCCTGAGAACTACCGTAGACCGCAGGGTAGACCTCCGATTCAGACCTCGAGCTCTGCATCACAGTTGTGGAAAAATAAGCAAGGAAGACGGGAGTATTTTTTATGAAGGGTTTTGTGGAGAATTGAATTTTATGGGGATTTTATACTGGACTGTGGTCGGATCTGGACACTGGCTGACAGAACTGTAGGGGAATCTGAAGATGATTTTTAGAAAATATGAGATGGCCTTTAGAAATTCCACGAAAAATGGGGGATGGAGAGGAAGATGGAAAGAACCTCCAGTAATTTTAGCGCTTCCAGAAAAAATCAAAAGATGGTCCGGAGATGGGAAACTCCGGGTTGCTGTCACTGTAGACAGTAACCTGGCAGAATTGGAAGAACAAGATGGACGAAAATGTAAAAATAGAAATCAGAAACTAGAGGCCAAACCAATTTTTTTTAGAACATGGGGAAAACCTCTAGAAGACGTCCTGAAAATTTGAGCTCAAGAAGAATCCTTGGATGAGAGATAGAATTCGTTGAAGAGCCTGCTGTCCTAGATGGACAAAACTTCAGAATCGGCTTCGCGACGGCTCGATGGCGGCACGAACGGCGGCGGTGCGGCACAGAATGAAACTAGAAGTGGAGGGACTAAGATAGAAGGGCTACAACCCTGAAACACAGAGGGGGGAGATGGAATTTCGGAGGGGGAGAGAGGGGGGCGCACCAGGCTCCTTGGAGCTCTCTTGGCAATTCACCAATATTTTCTCTTCATTAATTCACAAATAATGGAAATACATAGCTTATATACTAATTATAAAATGACACCTAATACCCTCAGATCTAGGGTTAGAACTAATTAGTTCTAATCCAGATATTACAAAAAATAAAAATGGAAAATAGGGAGGGGGGGGCCCCCTTGACCAAGGGGGGACATGGTTGGTAAGGTAGGTAACCTACCTTTGAAATTTTAATCCACTTGTCTCCAATGTGGTCAATTAGCATTCAAACATTCTAGATGGCCACCTAGGATGGTTGACCAGCCCCACATAGCTTAGGTGGCCCAATGGGGAAGGGCTGGGGGCCCCCTTGCTTGGACGTACTGACATTTTTCATATAAACCCACTAAGACTTACAATTGTGTACGCATATAACACAAGGGTATACATACAAATATAAAAGGACATAAATTCAAACAAAATGTGGACGGTCTTGCTTCGATGTCCCCATCAATTCTCCCCGGGCGGGAAGAACTTGACCCCGTCGAGTAAAGGGGTGACTGCTCGGGTAGCTTCGGCGGATCCGTCACCGTACCAAGTAGCGCGGGTACACTCCACTCCAAGTGATCGTCACCTACTCATTCCGTATATACTCGATATACGCATGCTGCTATGGGAAGAGGCTAGTGGTGGAACACTCCGGGGTGGGGTCACTCTCAAGGGAAAGGAGACGGCTCAAAGACTCACTAGGAATCACCGCTGGGTCCCTCTAGGTGACTAGATCCGGGGGATAGATGTAGAACTGATCCCATACTCATCGAGTGAGTCCACTTGCCTCTCACTCATAAGAACCGACAACGAGCTTGCACAAGACACATGTAGACTCCTAACAAACCACAAACCACACAAATAAAAATCTAACTCATGCATGACCCTAGACAAACCTATTGTTAGTCCGACCCGTACATGTGTGAGGGCGGACCAGGACACCCGAATGTGTGCCATGCATGCATGTTATGTAACCGGAGATGGGTGGCATGAGGAACACCTAAACGTCCAAGTATGACCCAGTCATGCATGGACGGCCCTTTGGATTTGGGAGACTTGAGAGGGCTAGGAGAGTCGGGTGTGGGTGTATCGAGGATGGGTTTAGGTGGGCCGGAGAAACCAAAGTCTTCGTTACCCCAAAATGATGGTTCAGACCTATGGCTATGTAGAGGTTGCTTGGCCCGAGTGGAAAAGGTGGGATAGTGTACTCCGCGGAAGTAGTGGAAGTAGTGGAGTGAGTATGAAAGCTCGGGAGGTTCACTAGTGAAGGGGTCAAAATGGTCGAAGAAGGTATGACCCCGTGAGATGGGTTCCAACATGACATGGTTCCAAGTTTGGAATTCATAGTCACCGTCATACATTATGATCGGTGGGACGACGGACATGTGTAGAAAATAAGATTCCTCCCTTGGGCAAAAGACAATGAAGTCGGGTTCGGCCGACAAGGGGAGGAATAAGAGAACCTCCGTGGTGATACAACCCACGGTGCACATGGAGGTAATGGACCCTATGGCCGGGTGGGTGAAGCTAAGACTAGTGGGTTGGTCAAAGCCTCGGGCCAATAAGTGCGTCAACTTCCATTGTGAATATAATCCCATAACAAGATCATCCAAGGTATCAACATGGTGACTAGACCGAAATGTAGTGTGGAATGAGTTGACCGGCACTAATGGTAAGATGGGGTCCATGGATGGGTAAGGAGGTGGGACCAAGCCATCCTTGAGCCAACTAAGAAGTGGCTCGTCTACGTATGGCGTACCCATTAGAAATACGGGTGGCTCGGGTGGAGGTGGCTCCCAATGTGATGGCTCTGGATGAGGATCGGAAGGTAAGGGTGGTAACGGAGCACTCACGGGTGGTAAAGGCAATGGCGTAGGTAGTCCGATCGGCTCGGGACTTGAGTGGGAGGTAGATGCTTGCCGAAGGGCATCCAGGGCGGCATCATACCGATACTCAAATGGCTCGACATCTAGAGCGACCTGATAAGACCACGCCAGAGAGATCGTGTCATGGAAAAGACATTCCAACTGGAAGTGAAGGTGCAAACATCTCCGAAACTGAAATGCTGCCGTGGCGCTCTCCTCTCCCAAGCCATATTCCAACCAATACTTATGATAGTCCCGAATGTACTTGGACACGGACCTATCGCCTTGGACGGGTCGGCATGGGTTAGCCATTGGTGCCGAAAAGATGGGAATGGATCCCTAGGAATGGATATGCAAGGCCATTTGGAAAAGACACTTGACCGACTATGCCAAGGTGGAATGCATGCACACTAAGGATAAGACGCCAAGACTCGGTACGTGGCGGAGTTAATCGATCTGAAGATCACTCGCGCAAGTGTGCGGCCTTCCCGATAGGCGTAGCCTAACGTTCGGACAACACCTTTTTATATACCGGATTATTGGGATGAAATGCAACCTAGACCGACTTAGACGATGACTAGACATAGATGACACTCTTTTTTTTGTTTTTAGACATCCTAGACTCAAACTCGCTCTGATACCAAATTGATGCGGGACGGACCACAGACACGACTCCAATTAGGAATGCAACCCTCGGACCCTAAACAAGCTCGCGATCGTCCCTTTTCGAGGGAAGCATCGGACGTGCGCGGTTGAGAAACCGGCAAGAGCTAGGGTGGGTAATTCTCTCTTGTGCCCGGATCGGGTCACGGGACGGTCTCGCTCTCTCTCGCAGTAGCAGTGAATATCAATATATAGCGAGCTAGATTAACCTAACATGCTCTCTAGCAGCGGCATAAACAAGCATATATGAAATAAAGCAAAGTGCCAAGCAAGGAGCGAATACGATACTTCCACGCTCTCGGCATGGGGAAGATGATCCCGGCCGAATTCAATAACTCCCGGTAACAACAATGAGTTAGATTACAGCAATGAAATATCGCTCACTCCACGCATGGAGGTAAAGGGCTACACAAGTGGGCCCGGGAGGACCGATCTCGGGTTGACGGGCTGCACTTGATCACCCCGTCGGCACGGTTCGGACGGCGTATGCTGATGGTTGTGGGGCCCACGTGCTGGTCGGTGGGGCTGTGTGGGACCGGGGTGGCACCACTGTGGTGGGGACGCCTGGGGAAGCGCTTCCTGGGATGGCGGTGCGCTGGTTCACTGGCCGGAGGCCGGGCGGCTCCGATCGTCACTCGCCGGATTTGCTTCTGTTGAGTCTTTACATGTTTTAAGGATGACAACACTATGAGCCTTAGTGGAGAACAAAAAATATTTCTCTGTGAAAAATAAACTTTCGAGTCACTTCTGTTATTTTTAGGGGTTGTCTTCGTGTCGTTATTTATTCCATCGCGTGCTGAACACTGCAGCACCTCGTGCTACTTTCCGTGCCACCTCGTGTCGCTCCATCTGTGTCACCCCTATGTCTTCGAGTCTTATGTTCGGCCATTTTACTTCGAGTCTTCTGTATTCGTGTTGTTTTCTCCAAGACCCCGTGTCTTTCTTTCTTTGTGACCACACTTCGAGTTTCTGCTTTCGTCTTCGAGTTGTTTTCAGCCCGTGTCGTCCTCGTTTTCGAGTCATTTTCCTGTGTCTTCAAGTCATTTTAGTATAAAGTGTCGTTTCACTTTGTGTCATTCCCTTTGCTGTTTGATATTTCGTGTTGATTCTCGTATTGATTCACCGATGACCTCGAGTCAACTTAGTCATTTTTGATTGGTCGTTCTTCATGTTATCTTTTGTGCTTGTGTCTTCGTGTTATTTTTGTGTTTGAGTCTTCATGTTATTTCTGTGTTTGTGTCTTAGTGTTGTTTTTATGTCTTCGTGTTGCTTCTTTCTATCTTCGTCCAGGTTTCCTCTGATCGCGTGTTTTACTACTGCTTTACTCCGTGTTATTTCCTTCTCACCTCGTGCTGTTCTCATCTGACTTCGTGTCGTTCTCTTTGTAGTGTTAGCTTTGTTACTGTGGTACCTCTTGTCGTTCTCTCTTTATCTCGTGCTGTAGTCATCTTATGTACCTCGTGTCGTTCTCAGTATAGTGCACCTTTTGTTGTTCCTACACACCTCGTGCAGCTTTAGCTTGAGTGTCAACCGACTTATTTTAGGTATATATATATATAGAGAGAACCCTGAGTATTAATGGTTTTAATCTCTTTGCAGGAGAAGAAGAAAAACAAAAAGAAGAAGGTGGTCCAAGGAAGAATATTCCCTAGTGACTGGGCTGCACGTGATCCAATACTAAAGGAACCAATGCTATAAGGGCACGTGGAAAGAAGGTTCTGGATCGAGTGTGGGAGGCACACGCATTCTGTACCTTATCCACCTGCTGCTGCTATATATTGAAGCCTTCGTCCACAGATGAAGGTGGATCGAAAGGGAAAAAGGAAAAAGTAGAAGTGCAGAGAGTTCGATCCAGCAAAAGAAGAGAAGAAAATAGAGGGCAGAAACTGAAGAAGAGGAAGAAGAGAGAATAGTAGAGAGAGAGAGAGAGAGAGAGCTCGAAGCTGAGAGTTCAGAAAGAAGAAGAAGAAGAAGGATTCTGGTTTCAGGATCAAATCAGAACTAGTCTGCTCTATTGTGAGCTATATTCTGTGTTTTATCGTTCCAGCATTCAGTCTGCTGTATCTTTTTAGTTTCTTGTTTTTTATCTTTCTTTACTGTTCTAGTTTTGTCTCCGATTCTCAGGTTGAGATCGGTGGTCCTCCTGTTCTGTTGGTTCAGGAGAAGGGAGACACTGTCTCCAGTTGCAAGTGGCCGTGTGCTGCTTGTGGGTTCCCTCTAGGCTTCAGAGGAAGAGAGACCTTGGTCTCTGGTTCTAGTGACTGCAGATCACTAGTGTTCCCTCCGGTTGGAGGAAGAGGAACTTGTTTCCTAGTTTCTAGGGACTTGGAGTCCTTAGGGTTCCCTCCGGGTGTGGAGGAAGAGGGGAGGGTGTTCCCCTGGTGAAGCTGTGAATCAGCCGTTGTCGCAAACTGAGTCTGCTTGGCTAGCCGGTGCTAGTGGAAGCCTCACTTCGGTTTGAAGTGAGGGGTGGACGTAGGCAGACTGGAGGTCTGACCGAACCACCTTAAAAATCCCTGGCGCAGTGTGTTTGGTTTCTTTTCTGGCTTTGGATCTATTCGGTAGATGCTTGTCTAGGCCGATCCATCTCTATCTTCCTAGCTGATCGTTCTGCGCGGTTAGTGTTTGACCGTTAAGATCTTTTTCGGAAACTCCTAATTGAGAACTTATTTTTTAAACCTCATTGTTCTACTGGTAAAGGTCCATTCACCCCCCTCTGGACCTATCAATTGGTATCAGAGTGGTCTCTGGTTCAGAATCCAACGATTCTCAGAGGATCCTCTACGTGTTTTCTGTGTGCATTGTTTTTCTTGTGAGTTAGTGTTTGATATCTGTTCGTTTGAACTGATGGCAATGGCTAATCCACCGATTTTTAAGGGACCTGATTTTGACATATGGTTTAGTGTTTTTTGCATGTTTGTTAAACAAGCTGATAAGGACTTGTGGAAGTTGATTTCACAAGGTCCGTATGAACTGCCCAAGAAAAGGTCCAATTGGACGGACAGTGAGAATCAGATGTTCCAAGAGAATCAAAAGGCCTTAAACATAATGTTAACAGCGACTGATAAAGCCTTGCATTCTTGTTTCCATGATTGCAGATCCGCCAAGGATATTATGGACCAGCTGAAGCTAGCCCACAGGAGAAATGAAAGCACATGCATGATGGTTAGCAGAAGTGACCACAGTACCAGCCAAGAGGTGGAGGAGAATGAAGAAGAGGTAAACCTCTTCAAGAACTTTTCTATAGAAGATTGGGAAAATGCTTACAGCGACTTATCTGAGTCATATGAAAAATTGCAAAAACGATCTAAAAAATTGAAAAGGAATAAGGGATTAGATAATTCAAGGTCTGACTGTAAAAAATGTGCTGAATTGAAGAGTTCTCATGATGCCTGTGTGCCTAATCTACAAATGTTGAAAAAACAAAATGATGTGCTAATCAATGGAAATAAGAATCATGTGAGTGAGATTGATTCCCTGAGAAAATCCTCAGCTGAAAGCAAGGAAAGTTTAGAGAAGCTCAGGATTGAACATAAAGTACTTGCTGAAAAATCTGAAGCCATTAAGTCTGTCAACTTTGAATCACAGAAAAATATTGAGAAACTGCAAAAAGACTTGAAAACTTTTAAGGATGGAAGAAAATCTGAAACTGACTCTGATGATCAGATTTTGATAAACGAATTAATTCAGAATGACAGACTAAAGGAAGAAATTGAGAAATTAAAACAGTTGAACACCATCTTGTCAGAGACATTGCTGACATTTGAAAAGGGTAAACATGTGGTGTCCAATAATTCAAAAGAAATTGATGAGTTGAGAAAGGAAGTTGAGAAATACATAATTGCCAACAAAGTCTTGAATGAGGCTGTCAATTGCAGTGAACAAGAGACTGCAAGTTATGAGTTACACATTGCCTCTTTAGAAGAAGAAATCCCAGACTTAAGGGAATCTTTGTCTAAATTTGTTGATGGTCAAGAAAATCTGAACAAACTACTGGGAGTAGAAGTCAATTTTCAGAAGGACGGGTTAGGTTATAACCCTGTAAATAAAAAGACCTTTGAAAATAAAATTCAGACATATTCTGTTTCTAGCTCTACTTTTAAGAAAAAGGGACTGGGCTACAGTCCAGTCATGAGTAAGGTCTATGGATCAAATTTGGAAACTGTTTTTGTTAAATCATCTGAACAGGAAAAACCTTCTACTTCTTCTCCACCTCACTATAAGGATAAGAAAACACAAGAACAGGATAAAAAATAGAAAATGAATAAAAAGGGCTCATCTGTGCATGTTGATCACAGTCCGCACACACACTCATCTAAAAGGAAAATGTCATGCCACTACTGTCATAGACTTGGACATTTAATGCATGAGTGTAAATTGATGGAGAAAGATGATATGAGGGCTGGGATAATAAATGCTGAGAAACTTCATGATAAAAATTCTTCATTCCAGAAAAAGAAAATTGAATGTCTGCACTGTGGCAAACTAGGACACAGCATCGCACAATGCTGGTTTGCAAATGGTAAGAAAATATATTCTTCACATCATGCTAAATTTCCTGCAAACCATAATGATGTTGATAGGAATAAAGTTGCTGCAAATAGAAAATACTCTGCATGTGTCAACTGTGGAAAGATAGGCCACAGGGCCATTGAATGCTGGCATGGTCAGGGTAGAAAAGAGAATTTTAAGAGAATGAACTCTTCTCATTGTTTTAACTGTGGAAAGCTAGGTCAAAGGGTTGCAACCTATTGGCTGGCAGGATACCAAAGCAATGCTGGTTTTGGTAAACAGAATTTCAATTTTGTTAACAAAAATTTTCATACATATGTGCATAAAAATCATGTTAATAATAATGTGCATAAATCCAATCTGAAACCTGCTGCATCTTGCTATTATTGTGGTACAATTGGTCATTCGATGAATAATTGCTATCTGATGAAATCTGATGACCATGCTACTAGGAGATTGGTTAGAAAACCTGCTAGGAATGTCACTGCTAATTCAGGACCCAAGACTTATTTGGTGCCTATTCGTGCAAAATAGTTTGCTAACCTGCAGGTGTGCCTTGGAAGCTGAAGAAAAAAGAAGAGTAATAAGCCAAGGCACTCGAAAAGAAAAAACCCAAGGATCTTAATATTTAGGTCAATTCCCAATACCTGCTTTAATTTTGTTTTATTGTGATTTAAATTTGGTTCTGTGATGTAGTCTGTGTGCAACTAAATATTCCATGATCACGAGTGTCCTCCTCTGACTGCTTTGCTAAAATCTCTCTTGGTTGGATACTTGGTATCACGCTGTAATTCATGCTCATAGTCAGGGGGAGGCATACAATTATTGTGTCAACTTACTGATTCGTGCTCATTGCATCACATTCCATTTATTTGAAAAACCATAAGTTTGCTTCAACGTATTGCATTTCAGCTGATAGCATGTATGTTATTCAATAAATAATTAATACTTCCAAGAGTTGTGTGTGAGATGTGCTAGCGTGGGCTGAAAAGGAGCTTGTCAGGTCATCTGGTATCTGAAGAACCTTTGTCTGCCGATGTGGTTAGTTGGTGTTGAGTTCAGACATCTCATGAGGTTGCAGCTTATTTCCCAAGAGCATTCTCTGGTTACGAGATTGAATTTCCTCAGGAAGATTTCATTTGTGAGCTCCTTGGTCTTTACTTTCTCGAGTAATCTCTCACTTGCTGCTTTGCTGTAAGGAGTGCTTTTCATCTCATCTCATCTCTCTCCATTCTGTTTGTCACCTTCTTATCCTTTTCTTATCACCTTTGGTTTAGGAATATTCTTGAAGAAAAATTCCTTCTTATAGCTTTGTTACTCTTATCAGATTTGATTAGAATACCTTAAACCACCCAAAATCTATTGTAACAAGTTACACCTGTTAATAAAGAACTTTAATGTATGGGGGTTATATCTTGTCCTTTAATCCTTCTAAGTTATCCTCTCTATTGTTGGTCAACATATTGTAAAACTTTCTGTTAAATGGAAAAACCTTGCGGAGGATTTCGTTTTAACTGAAACTTATGTGAAGAGGGTTATGAAAAAAAATTGTGTTAAGTAAGGGCTCTGTCTTTTGTCCAAGATCATGAGAGGTGTTACCAGGGAATACGCCATACTTTGTGGTAGAGCAATGGCAATTGTGGAGAAATAGATATTCTAGATCAAAGAAGTCTAGAGTTTCTGTCATGATACAATTAGCTATCTCTGTTTCTTATAGAAAAGTTAAAATAAAAAAAAAAGAGGAAAGAAAAGTCAACAAAAATTCATTAGTTTTCATTGGCATAAAGGTAGCCTGTACTGAGTAACCAGAGATTCTGGTGTCTTATAAACATGTCTCCTTGTGTAAAAAGGGACAATTCTACCTAAGTGCTCAACAAATTGGTTGACTCTGTATGCCCTCTCTTGTCCTTTAAATGAAGTAGTGAACCCTGCTTGACTATCTATTTGTTATTTCTTTGCCTGACAAACATAAGGAGTATTTTAATCATGACCTTCTGTAGGCTAAGTACCTTTAACAGCTAGTTTTGTGATCTTGTTGATTTAATGTCTTGAGGTAACTGACCAAGGTATTCGAAAGAATATAATAAATCCATATATTGAAGAGCGAACTTTAACGGGCAATGGCTGTGTTACATATTGAATGAGGGTAGTCTGGGTATTTCCTGAAAAGTTTGATAAGAGTGAAAAGTGACCCCCCAAAACCCTCCTTGTTCCTCAAGGTTACATCCAAAAACCCTCGTGTGCCCTTGCCGCTTCCTATTCCTCCTCGTGCCGATACGTACGTATACTCCTTCAAACCCTTCTCTCCCGCTCATTTTTTCTTCACGAAAATCTCATCTCCCCCACAGAGTTCTCTTCCGTTTTTGGTTCTAGTTTCATCTCCAGCAGCAACCAACAAGAAAGAGTTGATACTCTGGGAGCTACGGCAAATGGATCAGCTAGAATCCATCGCTCCTGTTGAAAGGAAGAGGAAGGGAAAAGACACAGTTGAGGAGCCTTCGTCCAAGCAGCAAAGATGTCTAGAACTAGAAATAGCTGTGGAAATTTCTTCTGCACAAGGTATCAGGCCTTCTCAGTCTATCGTGTTTTTAGAGAGTGGGAAAATTATTCCTCCAAGGATAATAGATTTCGGCGATGAATCCATGGTTTTGAAGTTTCCAGAACTTTTGGAGATTTTTGAGTTTCAGGATTGGAGGAAATTCCTAGAAAATCACCGTGTCTACTACCCTAGCATGGTAATGGAATTTTATAATATTTTGTCTTTGTGCCGAGATAGGTCTGCTCTGATCTCGTCTGTTAAGGGGATTGAGATAGCAGTAACGTGTGACTCTCTCCACAAAGCTCTCAGTATTCCAGAAAAATGGGAGGTGGAGAGAGGGTTTAGATATAGTCTGCATGAAGCCTTTTCGGTCATTACTTGATGTGACACAACCTCGGACTTAGTCAAACAAGCACATCTAAGCATCCAAATGGGCCTTAATGGGCCACCGCTCTCTTCGTTGCACTCTATTCCCGGGGTGACTATGTGATACCAAGGGTGACTTATGGGAATGGACCCTTGCTGGTAGAGGGCCAGCAAGGCCAAGAATTGATTCCCCAAGGTTGGTTGCCCAATTCGATTGGGGCCGACAAAGTGCACTCGGGCACCGGGTCACACTAACCCACGGCGATCACTCTAAGTCATGGACTTGAGGATCGGGCGCTCCTCACGAATTCAGCGGTGCATGAATCAAATATTGAGAGAGCTACACTAGGTGAGCAAGGAAGAGACACTTACTCGACCGGTTTGAAGAAACCGGTCCCGGTCGGAGACGAGGGCGAGCGGGGAGGCGGTGGTTCCCCACACGCCGCGGCGGTGTCGCTTGACCTGCCAAACCACTTACAAAACTACTCCTCTCGCAGGAGGGGGGATCTTGGGGTAGGGGTTAATATGATACATTCAAACACTACCACCACGCAGGGTGGGGCCTTCAGCCGGCCAAGCGGGGAGGGGTTGGTGGACCGAAACGAAGAGAAATGAGAACTAGGGAAGTTGCAGCTTCAATCTGGAATTCTAGACAGGGGGTCGCTGTGATGGCTATGCCGGGCTTGTCCGGACTCCAAATTGATCGAAACCAGCTCCTGAAGCTTCCTGACTGGAAGAGGTGGACTTCAGAATTTTTGGGGAAGCTCAGACGGTCGGAGGTGGCTGCACCAGCAACAGGAAGTAGCCTTCTCTGTCTGGCCGCAGGTACTATCTGGACTATAACAGCAAGTTGCAGAAGTGACTGAGCGCCCTCCCGAGCTCCGATCAGCACGAAACTAGCAACATCATCTTTTTGGTCGAGGTAGCTTTCAGTAGGAGGTGACAGAGATGCATTCAGAGGTCAAGGATGGCCGGGGCACTCAGAAGAGTGGGTACTGGTCGGAGTAGACAGCAGAAAACAGAACTAGATAGATCGGGGGAGAAAATTCGTAACTTCTTCCTCCGATGGCCGAACGGGGTTCTGTTTCTTGATCTTGAAAGATGACCGGTAGAGGAAGAACTTTGATGAAGGGGCTTCAGCCTGAATCCACTGGGGTTTGTCGTGGCAGAAGGATCTTCCACGCTCTGGTCCAGGATGAAGACCTCTCTGCGCACTGTTGGGAGAATGGCTCTATCTAGCAGCTCCGAGCTCCGATCGTATTGATTCCACCTCGCCCGCAAAGTAGACTGGAAGGCCTTTCAAGAAAGGTAGGCCACGCCTTCTGAAGAACTAGGATGAATCCGTGGTTGACGCTGCAACAAGGGCTGTTCTGCAGATCTGCACAGCTCCAACCTACTAGAAGAAATGAGAGGGAGATATGGCTTCTTTGGTGGAGGGAAATGGTAGGAATGACCTAAGGGAGAGTGGGGGCTCTTGTGGGGTGGAGAAGGGAGCTAATGGTGATGGGGAATGAGGTGGAGAATGGCTGGAAGCAAGTGCTAGCAGGTGGAGGAGGAAGAGCTACGAATTTGGGGAAGGTGGGTGAGAGGAGAAGGTGAGGGGGGCACAAGTGAGTGGAGGGAAGGGTGGATTTCAAATTCAAAAGGTCTTGGAAGGTGGGTGATTATGTTGGGAAGTGGAGTGCTTGCATTGGAATGGGGTAGATTTGGTTGGAAGGTGGAGGAAGGTGTTGGAATGGGGAGACTTCTACCTAGGAACTAGGGAGTGGAGTAATGGAGGTCATGGGGAAGTGGAGGGCATTAAAGGAGGTGGTTGGAGGTTGGAAGTGGATGGGAGGAGGGAGGAGAGAGAAGGAAATTCGGATTTGGGGTTGGAGGAGAGAGAAAGAGGGGTGAAATAGAGAGATTAAGAGGGGAATGGGTGGGGAATCTCTCCCCTAGGGTCTCTCACCCAAAAACTAGAGGAATCACTCCAATTTGAACTCAAATGGCAAGTTTAACTCAAAAGGATGTAATCATTCATTAACTTCAAATGAGGGGAGTGGGGTCCTATATATAGGCAACCCACTCTTTACAATAAGTCCCTGACAAAATAAACAACTACAAATAGCCAAGGGGGTTGGGAGTGCTAATGGGCCTAGTCCAACGAATGGGGCCCAATAGCTTACATTAGACATCATGATGATACCAAACATAGGAAAATAAGTGCTAGACTTAGGGAAATGACTCAAATAAAATGGAAATACATCAAAATGACTCAAAGGAAAACTACAAAATGGATAAGGGGCCTTAATAGAGTGAGGCCCAAACTCAACTAGCTCCCGAATGTGAAGAAGTGGACCCGAGCCAAAGGGAGTCGTGGGTGATGCCTCCATCAAATCCCCTGGGCCGCAAAGAGCTCGACTCCGTCGAGTAAGGGTCCATCCGGCTAAGGTACCGCTCGAGGAGATCTGGATCCAATCGTTGTAGGTCCTCCCGACTTACCCATGAGTCTTCCAACGGAGGCCGATCCTTCCACCTGACGAGATAGCGCTCATAGACCTTGCTCCGGGTGGTAGTGACCTGCTCATCCAATATTTGTTCAATGCGATCACGCTGAGCTCTTTTGGCTAGTGGACTCTCCTCTCGGGTGGGTGCTCTCTCAAAGGAGGGAGTGGGCTCGATCTCCTCACTAGGTCTCACCGTGGGGCCCTTGTAAGATACTAAGTCGGCGACATTGAATGTAGGACTTACCCCATAATCCTCGGGGAGATCTAATTCTTAAGCATTCGCACCAATACGCCTCAAGACCTGGAAGGGCCCAGTCCCACGTGGTCTCAACTTGGAGTTGGCTCCTGGGGAGAGCCTCTCCGTCCTCACCATCACAAAGTCACCCACTTGGAACTCTAAGTGACGCCGGTGAGAGTCGGCCAACCTTTTATACGCCTCATTTTTCATGCCAATGTGCTTGCGGATTTCCTCATGCAACTCTCTAATATGTTGTGCAAAAGACTCGGCAGAAATGGACACTCTAGCATGCTGGGGAAGGGGAATGAGATCGGATGGCTTTCTTGGTTTGTACCCATGCACTGCTTCAAATGGACTCATCCCTATTGACTTATTGACGGAATTATTGTATGCAAACTCAGCCTGTGGTAAGATGAGATCCCAATTTCCGGGCCGATCCTCAACAAGACACCTAAGGAGGTTCCCTAGACTCCGGTTGACCACTTCAGTTTGGCCATCCGTTTGGGGGTGGTAGGCAGTGGAGAATTTGAGGAGGGTACCCATCATGTGCCAAAGAGTCTTCCAAAAATAGATAGTGAATTTGACATCCCTATCGGAGACTATGGTCTTGGGTAGCCCATGGAGGTGGACTACCTCATCAAAGAATAACCGGGCTATATGGGAGGCATCGGAGGTTTTGTAGCATGGGATGAAGTGGGCCATTTTGGAAAATCTATCAACCACCACATAGATGGAGTCATGCTTCCTAGAGGTCTTGGGTAAACCTAGCACAAAGTCCATGCTCAAATCTTGCCATGGGCGGTCGGGAATGGGAAGTGGGGTGTATAGGCCGGTGTTTTGTTTTACTTGTTTGGCCGAAGCACATGTGCGACATTGACCCACTATTTTGCCTACATCCCTCTTGAGGCTTGGCCAATAAAATTGACCCTCAACTAAGGCAATGGTCTTGTGGACCCCAAAATGACCGGCTAACCCACCGGCATGTAATTCCCAAACCAAGAAGTCTCGAAGAGATGTCCGAGGAATGCAAAGCCTTGGTCCCTTGAAGAGGAACCCATCCTCTAAAATGAATCCTTCATGCTCCTTGCTAGAATGAGTGGTCAAGTTGGCATAGATTTGTCCAAAGTCGGGGCAACTAGGATAATCATCCTTGACCTTGTCAAAGCCAATCACTTCCACTTGGATAGTGGATAACAAGGACATCTTCCTACTAAGGGCATCCGCGGCCTTATTCTCACTCCCGGCCTTGTGTTTGATGACAAAGGTGTAGGATTGTATGAACTCAACCCATCGGGCATGTTGGGCATTCAACTTTTGTTGGGAATTGAGGTATTTGAGTGCCTCATGGTCGGAAAAGATGACAAACTCTTTGGGAAGCAAATAATGTCTCCAATGTCGGAGGGATTGGACCACGGCATAGAACTCCTTGTCATAGGTGGAGTATCTAGTCCTAGCATCACATAGCTTCTCACTAAAGTAGGCGACCGGGTGTCCCTCTTGACTAAGAATCCCTCCTATCCCAATCCCGGATGCATCACAAGTGACCTCAAAAACTTTAGAGAAATCGGGAAGACATAGGACCGGGGCTTGGGTCAACTTTTCCTTAAGCTCAAGGAAGGCTTTAGAGGCGGCTTTGGTCCAAACAAAGGTTCCCTTTTTGAGACAATCAGTTATTGGGCCGGTGATAGTGCTAAACCCCCGAATGAATCTCCTATAGAATGTGGCCAACCCATGGAAACTTCTAACCTCATGAAGGGTGTGGGGTTCAGGCCAATCAATGATAGCTTGGACCTTGTCGGGGTCCATGGAGACTCCTTTGGTTGACACCACATATCCTAGGAAGGTGATGGTAGTGGTCATGAAATGACACTTTCTTAGGTTGGCAAATAAGCTCTCTTGCCGGAGGACGGTGCAAACTTTCCTAAGGTGTTCGAGGTGGGCTTCATGGGTGTGGCTATAGATGAGAATATCATCAAAGTATACCACTAGAAAGTTCCCAATGAAAGGCCTAAGTGCTTCCGTCATAAGACGCATGAAAGTACTTGGGGCATTAGAAAGCCCAAATGGCATGACTAACCACTCAAAGAGACCATCCTTGGTCTTGAAGGCCGTTTTCCACTCATCCCCGGGCCTTATCCTAACTTGGTGGTAACCACTCTTGAGATCTATCTTAGAGAAGATGGTGGCTCCAGCTAGCATGTCCAACATGTCATCAAGCCTAGGGATAGGGAACCTATACTTGACGGTAATCTTGTTAATGGCCCGGCTATCCACACACATCCGCCACGATCCATCTTTCTTGGGGGTAAGGAGGGCCGGGACGGCACATGGACTCTTACTAATGCGGATGAAGCCCTTCCTAATGAGTTCCTCTATTTGCCTCCTAAGTTCGGCATGTTCCGTAGGATTGAGGCGATAATGAGGAAGGTTTGGAAGGGTGGCTCCCGGCACTAGGTCGATTGCGTGTTGCACATCACGCATGGGAGGGAGTTGGTCCGGGAGCTCTTCCGGGAACACATCATGAAATTCTTCCAATAGTTGTTGGATCTCTATGGGATGGGGATTAGAAGGGGTAGGTTCCCCTAAGCATATGACAACCGCACACAAAGGCACCCCTTGAGCAATTTCCTCTTCAAGCTCTCTCCTAGTGATGAGATGAATACCCTTGGTCAACCCCGTGGTTCTACTTTGTTTTGGGGTTTGGATAAGGGCTTGAGTTGGAGGGGTGGAGTTCCCCGAGACTTGTGGAGTGGTGGGGTGTGATCCTTGAGGGAGAGTGTCCCTCTTGGGCATGGGACGAGGTGGGGAAGGGTTAAGACGGATAGTCTTACCCTCATGCTCAAAGGTGCATATGTTGCTTCTTCCTAGAATGGTGGCATCCACATCATAGAGCCAAGGTCTTCCTAAAAGGATGCTACCCACTTCCATAGGTATGACGTCACACCATATTTGGCCATGGTAGGAAGAGAAAGTGAGAGGCACTAGGCATTGGGTGTTGACCGGGATGGAGTTGTTGTTGATCCATGAGACCCGGTATGGACTTGGGTGGGGAGTGAGAGTAAGCCCAAGGAGCTTGACGGTGTCGGGTGATACGGCATTAACACAACTACCACTATCCAAGATCACTTTCCTCACATGGTTTTCTATCTTGACAAAGGTGTGGAAAATTGAAGTCCGTCGCCAATCCTCTTCTTGAGGTTGGGTGAGAGTGCACCTAATGACTCCTAGATGGGAGTTGTTTGAAGGAGTGGAATGATCTAGACCCGACTCTAGACATTGGGCTTCATACTCCTCTTCCCAATCTATTAAGGCTTCATGTTCCTCAATGACATTTTCTTGTTCCTTTTGGGGTTGGACTTCTTCCTCAATAAGTAAGCTAGATAGCCCCTTAGATGGACATTGCCCCGCAAAATGACCATACCCATGACACTTATAGCATTGTTGGCGCCCACTTCCCGGGGTGGCTCCTACACTTGGGCCTTTGGGGTTGTCATCCTTCCGTGGAAGAGGGTGACTAGGAGCGGGTTTGTTTGGAGTGATGGGTGGGGGAGGGTTGTAGGACCTTAAAGGGGCATTCCCACTTGGGCTAGGAGCTCTCATGGGGGTGGGTGGAATGGGACGTGGTCCCATGTTTTTGGGGTCGGTGGGTCGGGGAGGGATAAATCGGGAACTCCTAGAAAACCTTTCCACATCTCTAGCAATTTGGTAAGCTATCTCAAGGTTATCAACATCTCTCATGAATAGTTCCCTCTTGATGTGGCTTTGAAGCCCATTCCTAAAGCGGGATAGGGTGACATCCGCATCCTCATGGACTCCACACTTTAGAAGATAAGAGTCAAATTTTTCAATGTACTCTACCACGGTCTTTCCTTCTTGGGTGAGGCTTTGCCATTCATCTAGGAGCATTTGGTGGTAGGTTCGGGGAAGGTATTTGTTCCTAAGTAGATTCTTCATATCCGCCCAAGTGTCAATAGGCTCTTCCCGCCTAACCCGTCTTAGACCCTCTTGATTTAGCCAATAGGTTTTGGCCAACTTAGTGAGATGCATCTTAGCCAATCTAACTCTCCTTTGGTCGGACATGGGGTACCATTCAAAGTATTGATCCATGGCGGTCTCCCATTCTAGGTAAACACTAGGTTCATGTGAACCATCAAAGTTTGGGGCCTCTACCTTGATCATCCTTAAAAGGGGGTCATCCGGATCATCCCGTGGACGCCGGTCATGGTTTTGATGGGGGCGAGGCCTCTCATAATCATAATAATGGTCATGGTCCATATCCTCCCTACAAAATTCAGCATGTGGGTGATGGGCTCTTGGGCCATTGTTCCTTTGGTGGAACTCATCCCTATGAGGCTCTACATGTGGAGGGTGGACTCTTGGGCCTTGGTTCCTTTGGGGAAAACCATTCCTATGGAACTCACCATGTGGTGGAGGGGCTCTTGGATCATTGATCCTTGGGTGAGGATCTTCTCTATGAGGCTCATCATGCGGAGGGGGAATTCTAGGCTCATTGTTCCTTGGGCGGAACTCTTGGTCTTCTAACCGAGCAATTCGGTTGGTAATGGACTCTAGTTGGGCAAGGATGGTTGTGAGGGCAGCATCTACCCTATCCATGTGGCCTTGGGGTCCCTCCCTAGGAACATCTTGGTTGAGTTGGTGAGGATTGGGATCCATTGGTGGAGCCGAAGACGATGAACCGGGTTGATAGCTAGCACCACTACGGGTGGACATGCAAGACAAAGGGCCAAAGTGGTTGGACACACTATGCAAAGGTCCTAGGACTTAGACTTGATAGAGACAAGTCAAGGACTTGCTCTGATACCACTTGATGTGACACAACCTCGGACTTAGTCAAACAAGCACATCTAAGCATCCAAATGGGCCTTAATGGGCCACCGCTCTCTTCGTTGCACTCTATTCCCGGGGTGACTATGTGATACCAAGGGTGACTTATGGGAATGGACCCTTGCTGGTAGAGGGCCAGCAAGGCCAAGAATTGATTCCCCAAGGTTGGTTGCCCAATTCGATTGGGGCCGACAAAGTGCACTCGGGCACCGGGTCACACTAACCCACGGCGATCACTCTAAGTCATGGACTTGAGGATCGGGCGCTCCTCACGAATTCAGCGGTGCATGAATCAAATATTGAGAGAGCTACACTAGGTGAGCAAGGAAGAGACACTTACTCAACCGGTTTGAAGAAACCGGTCCCGGTCGGAGACGAGGGCGAGCGGGGAGGCGGTGGTTCCCCACACGCCGCGGCGGTGTCGCTTGACCTGCCAAACCACTTACAAAACTACTCCTCTCGCAGGAGGGGGGATCTTGGGGTAGGGGTTAATATGATACATTCAAACACTACCACCACGCAGGGTGGGGCCTTCAGCCGGCCAAGCGGGGAGGGGTTGGTGGACCGAAACGAAGAGAAATGAGAACTAGGGAAGTTGCAGCTTCAATCTAGAATTCTGGACAGGGGGTCGCTGTGATGGCTATGCCGGGCTTGTCCGGACTCCAAATTGATCGAAACCAGCTCCTGAAGCTTCTGACTGGAAGAGGTGGACTTCAGAATTTTTGGGGAAGCTCAGACGGTCGGAGGTGGCTGCACCAGCAACAGGAAGTAGCCTTCTCTGTCTGTCCGCAGGTACTGTCTGGACTGTAACAGCAAGTTGCAGAAGTGACTGAGCGCCCTCCCGAGCTCCGATCAGCACGAAACCAGCGGCATCATCTTCGTGGTCGAGGTAGCTTTCAGCAGGAGGTGACAGAGATGCATTCAGAGGTCGAGGATGGCCGGGGCACTCAGAAGAGTGGGTACTGGTCGGAGTAGACAGCAGAAAACAGAACTAGATAGATCGGGGGAGAAAATTCGTAACTTCTTCCTACGGTGGCCGAACGGGGTTCTGTTTCTTGATCTTGAAAGATGACCGGTAGAGAAAGAACTTTGATGAAGGGGCTTCAGCCTGAATCCGCTGGGGTTTGTCGTGGCAGAAGGATCTTCCACGCTCTGGTCTAGGATGAAGACCTCTCTGCGCACTGTTGGGAGAATGGCTCTATCTAGCAGCTCCGAGCTCCGATCGTATTGATTCCACCTCGCCTGCAAAGTAGACTGGAAGGCCTTTCCAGAAAGGTAGGCCACGCCTTCTGAAGAACTAGGATGAATCCGTGGTTGATGCTGCAACAAGGGCTGTTCTGCAGATCTGCACAGCTCCAACCTACTAGAAGAAATGAGAGGGAGATATGGCTTCTTTGGTGGAGGGAAATGGTAGGAATGACCTAAGGGAGAGTGGGGGCTCTTGTGGGGTGGAGAAGGGAGCTAATGGTGATGGGGAATGAGGTGGAGAATGGCTGGAAGCAAGTGCTAGCAGGTGGAGGAGGAAGAGCTACGAATTTGGGGAAGGTGGGTGAGAGGAGAAGGTGAGGGGGGCACAAGTGAGTGGAGGGAAGGGTGGATTTCAAATTCAAAAGGTCTTGGAAGGTGGGTGATTATGTTGGGAAGTGGAGTGCTTGCATTGGAATGGGGTAGATTTGGTTGGAAGGTGGAGGAAGGTGTTGGAATGGGGAGACTTCTACCTAGGAACTAGGGAGTGGAGTAATGGAGGCCATGGGGAAGTGGAGGGCATTAAAGGAGGTGGTTGGAGGTTGGAAGTGGATGGGAGGAGGGAGGAGAGAGAAGGAAATTCGGATTTGGGGTTGGAGGAGAGAGAAAGAGGGGTGAAATAGAGAGATTAAGAGGGGAATGGGTGGGGAATCTCTCCCCTAGGGTCTCTCACCCAAAAACTAGAGGAATCACTCCAATTTGAACTCAAATGGCAAGTTTAACTCAAAAGGATGTAATCATTCATTAACTTCAAATGAGGGGAGTGGGGTCCTATATATAGGCAACCCACTCTTTACAATAAGTCCCTGACAAAATAAACAACTACAAATAACCAAGGGGGTTGGGAGTGCTAATGGGCCTAGTCCAACGAATGGGGCCCAATAGCTTACATTAGACATCATGATGATACCAAACATAGGAAAATAAGTGCTAGACTTAGGGAAATGACTCAAATAAAATGGAAATACATCAAAATGACTCAAAGGAAAACTACAAAATGGATAAGGGGCCTTAATAGAGTGAGGCCCAAACTCAACTAGCTCCCGAATGTGAAGAAGTGGACCCGAGCCAAAGGGAGTCGTGGGTGATGCCTCCATCATTACTGGTAAACCCAGTAACATTCATGACAAGGGACAATTGAAGCTGAAAGCTTACCAAACCTTATCATTTCCCCCTCTTCACAAGATTCTTTAGAACATCATTGCCTCTATAGTCACCCCACAGACTGGAGCTAGAGGAAGAATCACAGACACTCAGAGATTTTTTTGTTCTGTCTGATTCAGCACGTAAAGATCTATCTGCCTGAAATTATTTTTTCTGTCATGAAGGGGTGTATTGGGTCCAAAAGACACCTGCCCTACGCCGCCCATCTGACAGACATCTTCAAGTATTCAAAGATTTCCTTGGATGGAGAACCCATGTCTGAAGTTAGGGGTCGAAACATATTTAACATGAATTTTGTTTCAGTATTTTTGGGCTTGGAGGGTTCTTCTCTCATGGGGCAAGTTAAGGCCCAGAAAGTCAAAGAATCACAAGCTCAGAGAGAGCTTCTGGAACACCCTCAAGAATCTGCCCAAACAGTTTTAGAATTTGCTTCTGAGGTTGCTTTACAGGAGACACCATCTGAACAACCACTGTCTGCTACTTCTGCTGCACCTACTGAAGCATCTCTATCTTTTCAGAGGCTTGTTGAGATTGCATCTGAAGAAGTTAGGATGTCTGAACACAACATTCAAACTGAACTAGATACAAATATTGGTGGTTTGTTTGATTCCTTTGGGAAGACATCAGAAGAAGTGAGGCTGACCGTGGAACAGCCTGCTCAAGAGGAAGAAAGTAATGAGCAAGACCTTGCTGAGTTTGTTAATTTCATTCTTAGAGAGACTGTGGAGAAAAGCTTGGAAGAGGCTGACAACGTGGTTACACCTGAAATTATAGAATAGGCACCTGTTGAAAACTCTGCATATGATGATCTCATGGAAGAAAGAGTGGATGAGTGTCAGGAGAAAGTTACTGACATAGAACAAGAAGCAGAATCATCAAGTGAAGAAGAAGCACCTAAAAATGTATTTCCTAAAAAAGAAATCCAAGCTGAAGATGAAGATCGGGTTCCAGCAGGGGACAGCTGTAGATATATATTTCCCTCCTCTCTCCCCTTTCACTAAGGGTCAAAAGTGCGTCAAGTGTGTGAGACAAGTGAGAGAGGGAAGAGAAAATAGGGAATGAAGCAAAGTACCGTGATCGCCACCAAGATGCCGTACGCGACAGGCACGCCGTACCTTGGAAAATGGGGAGACACTCACCTTAGTGCAGCGCTGAGGAATGAACGGCTCCCTTAGAACTGCCCTATGCTGAGCGGTCTTACGATAGACCGCCCTAGGACGCTGCGAGGGATGCGGGAGGAACTGCTGCAGTGAGATGGACGGCGCCAGACGGACCGCGCTCCAGTGAAGGACGCTCGTGGATGCACCGCGCGTATTAATGAACGGCCGGAGGATAGCCGCTCAAGACCTTCACTCAGCAAGTTGAAAAGGGGCTCGACCTCCACCCTCTCTGGCCGGCCAGAGGGGATGGGCCTCGTGCTGATTAGATGCTGACCTGCGAAACAACGTGGAGACACAAAAGAAACACCCAGATTAGCCCTAAACAATGTAGTATGTATTTAAACGAGAATAATTAAGCATGAATCAAATGAAAAGGGGAATACCTGGGGGGTTTTAAACCCCTAGGGTGACAAAAAATGGGATGGTTGTGTGCATGATAATGAGAAGGAGGGGGGGGGTACGCGGATGGTAACAATGCATGCAATGAAAGAAAACGGTGAAAGCTACAGAACGAAAGAACTATGAAGACTGGGCTACTCCCTTGACCGGAGGCTCGTGCGGACGTAGAGAGCCTCCCTCCTTGGTGCTAGGTTGCTCAAAAATGCGGCAGGGCTTCGCCGTCGACCAAAATCTCCCCCCCCCCCTTTCGACGTCCGGCCGTAGGGTCTATTTATAGAGCCTCCCACGCCAGCCTCGAAATTGGGGGGTTTAGATATTCTCGGGACCAACTCACAAAAGATAATTCGTAGATAATATCATACTCTTCCATCCAGCCGAAACGGCATCAAAAATGGTTGAGTATCCGCGGAGAAATCATCAAAACAAGTTGAGGATAAAACCATGAGATAAATGGGATGAAATCGGTTGAAAATCGACAGCCGACGGCTTGAACGGTCTTACGATAGGCCGCACAAGGCATGGGCGGTCTAATTAGGATCGTCCATTCTGTCAGTGGAAATTCGAATAATCAGAATATTATCCCCAACTATCTCTCGAACCGGCCGAAAAGTTCGCCGTTGGACTCTGAACATATGAACGGTTGTATATAGACCGTTTTACTTTAGGGCGGCACAAAGACGACCGTTTAAGCCTGTCGGTGATAATTCGAATCATTTGGATAATTCTCTAAGAAAACGGGCGTGCGTAGGACTCTGAGATACAGGCGGTTGTAACAGGCCCATCCATGGTATTGAACGGTTCTAATCACACCGCACAAAAGCCTGTCGGTGGATATTCAAAAAATTCTCAGAAATTAGCCAAAATATATGAACGGTCTATATTCAACCGCCCACCTTATGAACGGCTGATGTGAAACCGTTCATGCCTTTAGGCACTTGATTCTTGTAAAATACGTTCAATCGAACAAAGCCAAGGCCCATTAAGCCCCGAATCACCACGAATTGCACCAAGGAGGGAGACGACCCATAAAATGAGCCCACGACATGCCACAAAAATGGCCCGATGAATGATGAACAACTCGAGTCATCAACTAATGGGAGTAAGGGAAACGAGTCAACTTATCGGCATAAAACGGGTGTCAACAGATGCCCCTCCTTAACGTCCTCTTTGCAGGGGAGCGAGCGGAGGTGAAGCGGAGATGACACGGAACATGGAGACGAAGCGAAAATGCAGCGGAGTGGACTGGAAAAGCAGGCGTTAAGGTAAAACGACACCCGTTTCTACTAACAAGTGAATGAGAATCTTTCGGAAAGCCTTGAACCGAGCGTCAGGAGTAATTGACCAAAAGGTGACGCCAATCTGGAGGGACTAAACTAAACGAAATCAACTGACAAGACCAACCTCATGGGGGACACAATCCCGCGGTCCAACGAGGGGGCCACAAAAGAAAAAAATGCTAAAGCTCCAGACGAGGATCTTTCAGTCAACCGACCCCAACGAACCGACGAAAGAAAACCTTCGAATTCGGAATGGAATTAGTTCCTCTTACTCGAGCATTGAGACACATAGCTGACCATCACTTGACGGGACATTTCTTAAGCAGACTATGAGGCATGAAAGCTCAAAAGGGTGCGCATGATGCATGCTGGGCTAAAAGTAAAAGAAATCGTTAAAATGAATGCGAAGAAAGATCAAAATATAAAATATTCGAGAGTAGTATTATTAAGCTTGGGAATATCAGAGTCAAGATACCGTCCGCAACCACAGCGTGCGGATAGAACCGTCCTCCTCGTGGCATCCCAACTTAACGGCCTATCCGAAGGTTAGGTACATGAGCCTGGATCATCCTTGTTTTTGTTGAAGGGGAACATCAGATCCTGGAACACATAAGAAACCTGCCGGCTCTCGAAATAATATAATATAATATCATATAATAATGCAATAAGGGATCTAGGGACAGAAGGCCATACCTGACTTACCTGTGCAGGCGAAATGGCGAGACAAGCTGAAATGATGCTGCCAAAGTGGTTAAGAGATGCATTTCCAAAGAAAATATTCAATATTCATGATCTAAATACATTAACCAGCTATACGGCCATATCTCAACCGTGCAATATTCCAAACAGCCCTACATTAGCCGTTCTAACCCGGCCTTCAAACAAACCTCACAGGGCCGGTTGCCAGTGATGAACGGCTGTTACGGCACCGTTTTAATGGGAACGGCTCTGTGGGAACCGTGCATGCCCAGAATTCCAACCGACTTAAAATTAACGGTCAAGAGAGACATACGGTTATATAAGAACCGTTCACATAATGAACGGTCTAACGATAGACCGTTCTTCTCTGCAGCTTCGAAAAAAAAGGAACCCCCTCGTCTCCCTCCACCGTAACCGGCGGTGGAAGGGACAAAGGGGCAAGCAACGCCCTCACTCTCCCTCTCTCACTCTCTCTTCTCAACCCCACTCCCTCTCTCAACCTCACTGCACCCTCGGCCCATTTGATGACCCGGACGAAGCACCAGGCGGCCAGGCCGTCGGCCGCCGGTGAGGGCTCACCGCCGCCGGAGCAACCGCCACCACCGTCGGAGGAAGAGGGCACACCCGGGGTGACGATGGAGGAGCTCGCCATCGTCGCTGCTGACGAAGAGGCCCCTGCCGGCGAGGAGGAGGTCGTCGGAGGACCACCACCCACGGGGGCGGCCAAACAGCCACGCGATCCCGAGGTAGGTTCTTCCCACCTTTCCTCCCGTTTCCATTTACTTTCGCTCCATGCATGTTAGTTTTAGGGGCCTAGAGGGTCTTAGGGGGTTAGTTTAGGGACCACGGAGATCTCCCAGCTGGCTGGGGGGGCCTCCACCGTCGTCGGGGACGACGGCGGTAAAACGGTTTAACAGAAACCGTCCCGTAAAATAATGCGGTCGCCAAAGGACTGCCTCAAACAAACACGGTGCAGGGGGCGCCGTTCACACTCACACAACCAACAGGGCATTAAAACCACAATACGGTGAGGGTATCACCGTCCAGAATGTAGACGGATCATGTGGGTCCGTCCAATCATGTAGCCAAGCAAAACAATACGGTCCATACAGGACCGTCATGCAAACAATACGGCCAAAGGTGGGCCGTTATTCCTTAGGAAGACGGGCAACTACACGGTTCAGGGTAATCCGTCCATGATGACAACGGCTAGGGATAGACCGTTCAAACGGGGGGCCTGAAAAATAGAACGGTTCGAGAGAGGCCGCTCATCTGTAGAGCGGTTCGTGAGTAACCATTCTTCAAATCAATAATTGGACTTTTGAGCATTTTATTTAAATGAAACAAAAAATGAGACACTAAATGACTAATGTAAATGAGATGGATGAATGCAGGGGAAACGTAGGACCCGTACCTCCTGGCTGCAGGTTCGGGCAGTGTACCTCGCACTGCCGGACTTCCAGAGGGAGCGGTTGACTGCCATGGGGTTCGCCCCCTTCCTGAGTATCGAGGTGTGTCGCTTTGACGCAGCTCTGCTCTATGCCCTGTACGACCGCCGGGATCCAGTGAGTCGGACGTTCTTATTCCCGTGGGGGCACATGGTCCCTACGTTGGAGGACGTTGCTAGGCTTACTGGCCTACGCGTGCACGGGTCGCCGGTCAGCGGGACTACTTTTCCTGACTACCGGGGGATGGCTCGGGAGCTGCTCGGCCTACAGCTGCGGCGCCCCGAGAGGCAATGGACCCTCCTTCCCTGGGCAGCTCTCCAGGACAGCCTGGGTCTTCGACGAGCTGGTGTCGCAGTGGGCGAGCGACCAGAGGAGCACTTGGAGCGGCTTGTCGGGTTGGCGAGGCCGAGGGTTGCAGCGGCACAGGGACCAGAGGCAGACAGAGTACTACGACGGTTTCTGATGCTGATGTTCGGGCGGCTTCTCTTCTCCACTCGGGCGGACGTGATGAGCTGTCGCTTCCTCCCCTTTCTCCAGGAGCTCGAGCATGTAGGTGACTATGCTTGGGGGGCGGCGGTCCTCGCCTTCCTCTTTGACACCCTTAGTTCGACGGCGCGTCGGACGATGCTTGGGGGCTTCTCCCCCTTACTCCAGGTGCGACTCTCTTCTCTAATCTTAATTATGCAACTCTATATGCTTACTAAATGCTGACACGACCTTGTGATATAGGTGTGGGCCTACGTGCGCCTACGTGGGTTGGGGAGAGGCGAGGAGACCCGTCCTGGGCTCCTGCCGATAGCGCAGAGGTGGACAGCACCCTGGGAGATGATGGCCTTGAGGAGGCAGGTCCGGGAGCTGCAGGACGACCTGGACACTCTACCGTACACCTCGGTACATTTCTAGACTCAGACTCTTTAAATACATGCTATCCTGATGATGCTGATGTAGTTTCCTATTCTTTGCAGGTACGGTGGACTCCTTACACGGAGGAGAGCCCGAAGGGCCATCCGTGGGTGACCGAGGCCTTGGCCTTCTCTGGCCGGGACTTGTGGCTTCACTGCATGAATGTGGTGGAGCCACTACACTTTAGGTTGGTGATAAGAACCATCGGGGTCTATCAGCCGGCCGTTGAGTTCCCTGCGCCCGAGAAGGCGGGGGAACGAGTGTCGAGGACGACCCGGGGACTCCGTGAGGCGTACGACTGGACAGCGAGGAACGCCGAGCAGGTAGCTGACTAGGCTGCACGAGGGTGAGTGGTGACCGCCCGGGCAGAGAGCGACAGCGCGTACTACACTGCGTACGCACGGCACTACCGGGACCAGGTGTTCCGAGGCGCCCACCGACCGGTACGACTTCTAAACTTAAACTTTGTCTATCATGGTTATGATTCTTATATGATGCACTAACAAAGACTTCTACATGTAGGTTGACCCTGCAGGATGGGTGGCAGAGTTGCAGGGAATCCTGCACTCCACCATCCGGGAGAGAGACGTGCCTGGCAGGCCCTGGCCCTACTGGTGAGTTTCCTAAACCTTAGACTTTTTCAAATTATGCAGTTCTATATGATTATACTTATGACTGACCTGGAGTATTTGGATACATCGCGCCGAGGGTGCTCAGAGGGCGGGACCAGACGCTCCTTCTTCCTCCTCCGTCCAGACCCCAGCAGACCGAGCCGATCGGGATGCGGACTTCACTCGGATGGTAGAGCGGGCCAAAGCGGCCGAGGTGGCACTCGTGGAGAGGGTACACGAATCTCTACACTTCCTCCTGCTTATTTATGCTTATGAAATATATGAAATGTGACCAACTGATAGTGATATGTGAATGCAGACGTCCGAGCTGACTCACCTTCAGGCGGAGCTGGAGCGGAGCCGGGTGGCGGCTCTGGAGGAGGTAGCCCGGGTGCGAGAAGAGGCTGCACGGAGCCGACCGGTGGACACAGTGGAGACGGCACTCCTCCGTGCCGAGCTAGAGCGACTACGGGCCGGTGCTACCGAGGCGGACCGTTACCGGGCAGAGGCCGAGCATTACAGGAGTGAGGCAGAGCAGGCCCGTCTACAGGTTGCCCGGCTGGAGGGCAAGGTGGAGGGTATGAAGGAGGCGAGTCGGGAGCGCAGCAGGGCGACTGCGAGCGGCAGCCACGGCACCCACGACTCCGTGAGGAGTTACTTCACTGGTTCCTCCGGCCATCGGAGGAACGAGGAGGAGGAGCGACGCCGGCGACGGCGTGATGAGGCGACCTCAGCGATGCCTCCCCCAAAGAGGCATGAGGGCGGTGGAGACAGCGACGGGGGCCAGGGAGAGGGAGCTGATTGACTGGTTGTACTGGGCCCATCCTTTGTATATGATATGATATGATTAGTGATATGCATGCCTTTGTTTTTTCGTTTGTTTTGTGGATGAATGTATGTATGAGTGGGCAAAATGAGTTTGAGGAGCGCGCTTTAGCCTGAGAGAGATGAGCGACGCACACGCCGACTTGAGTGAGATGAGTGACACACACGCCGACTTGAGTGAGATGAGTGACGTACACGCCGACTTGAGTGAGATGAGTGACGTACACGCCGACTTGGAGTGAGATGAGAGTGCTCACGCACCGACTTGAGTGAGATGAGAGCGCTCACGCCGACTTGAGTGAGATGAGAGCGCTCACGCCGAGTTGAGTGAGATGAGAGTGCTAAATGATTGAGACATGAGTGAGTAGGTTAATTGGGGGCAGAGAAAATGAACGGTTCTCCACTAGCCGTCCGTAGATAAGAGCGGTTCTATAGGGGCCGCTTACATTGGTTGGAACGGTTGCATGTAAACCGTAGGAATGGTGGAACAGCGGATGTAGGGCCGCACAAGTGAGTGGGCTCGGGCTTCCTTGGAGAGAAGAACGGTTGATGATGGGCCGTATATGGTATGGACGGTCTATCGTAAGACCGTCCAATCCAACATCCTGATTGCCCGAAAGGGGACTCCTGGAGAGTCCACAGCCCGAGGGCAAGGCGCTTTGAACTTATCACAACCCTATCTAAACCCGTCCTAGGCTTATCTGGGCCTAATCCTAAGAGGCTTAGGCTCCCTAATGAACCCTATAAGTAGCAGGGAGGCCTGAACCCTAAACTCATTCATCCCCTCCTCCCAAAGCCTAAAATCTCTGATTCTCGACACCTCAACATGAAGAGGGCCTTTGATGGAAGTCCTGCGGAGGGTGCGTCATTCGAAGGACCGCGGCCGGCTAGAAAGGAGCGGGAAGCGATTCAATGACTAAGCTTGATTCCTCGACATCTCAGTACCACCCCTATGAGAGAGGTAAGTCCGATCAGAATATGTTCATATTTCCATCCCTCAATTTCCTCTTTATATCTCTTCACACCCTTTACCCTCTCTTTCTTTTCAGCTTCTTCCCGGCCCGAGACGCTTTTCTAATTTAAAGTGGGTGGCTCCCATGGTCCGTGCATTGCCCCTCGGGGTGACTCATCTTCTCAAATCCTGGCACCTACACTCCCTCCTAGTACTAGGTCAGAATTACCCCAAACTTTCTTTAGACTGGCATAGTATCTCTGTTCTGATGGAGATTTGGCACCCTCAGACTCACACTTTTCTCTTCCCATCTTTCGAGGCCACTGTCTTGCTAGAGGAGGTAGAGACCTACTTCGGGCTCCCTAAGTCCAAGGTGGGGGAGGAAGACTTGATATGCCATACCGTTGCCCCTATAGACCCAAAACTCATCCTAGGGGGGTTCATACCTGATAGCGGGGATGCTCGTACCTTTGTGGGCCCTCGCCACATCCACCTCCTTCCTTTGAGCCAGTGGGTAGTGGAGCATTGCCGTAATAAGTGCGGGTGGGTTGAAGCCATAGCCAAAGTCGCGTCCATCTGCCTATGCGGGGCCATCCTTTTCCCTTCAGCCGACCATGTCCTAGAGACTCCTTTACTCAGCACCATCAGCGGCCTTTGGCAGGTGTTTTCCATCTCTCAGGCTGTCTTAGCTTACCTGTACGAGGGTCTTACTTCAGCAGCCTTAGGAGGTCCTCTTTTTGGTTCAATGATCCTATTTGAGTGCTGGATGGGAGTTAGGATGAAGTTTACATTGAGGGAGGACATTACTTCAGTTAGCAGGATCTTTGGGAGCCATCCCCTTTACTTCATAGGGGGCGCCTTCAGGTTTTCTCCACAGGTTGAGTGCAGGACGGCTGAGCTGAAGACCAGAGACGAGTGGCGCCCGTATATCAACAGGCTGCCCCTGGATAGGTTCGTGATGGCCCGGACTTCCTCCATGATGCCACCATCAGGCTACCGAGGAGAGCTTGCTTGGACCTGAGGCTCGTGAGTGACACTACCTTAGCGATGTACAGCCCACACAGATGCTACCTGCAGAATGGACTACCCCGGACGGTGCTACCTATGCTACCCCACCTTCCCATGCTACAGGTACGGAGGGTCAGGACAGAGGAGGACGAGCAGGCAGTCAGGAGTGCGCTGATCATGTGGGAGGTGAGCAGGGTACGCACCCTACCGGCAGAGGTCGAGGAGGCTCCAGAGACTAGACAGGCTTATCTTAGGGAGTTGAGAGAGATACGTCCTCGCGGGGATGCCCAGCGGCGGACTGAGTGATTTTCTTCTATTTTTTTATGATGATATGGGATAGGACTTTACATTCGGACAGCCTGATATATGACATGAATAAGATTTGATGAGATTGAGTTTGAACTTTGTAATATGATTATGTGGTGACGTGATTGCATAGGCCAATGCGAGGATTAAATACTCATGCAGTCCCGAGTCAACTGCCCTTTCAACCTGTCCCTGCACACATGCAAACATGAAACAGATTAAATCTATTTTAGGCTCAGCCCCTTGCCTACAGCAAGTTAGGAGATAACCCTTTCTGGACTTTTGGTCAAGGGGGTTGAGCCTTATTAAATAGGCAAATGTCAAAAAGTGCGAGAAATGCAGATGAATGCAAGAGGGAAACACGTGAGTTCTCTTTTTTGGAATATTTGATTTTTGTTGGATTTCGAAATATTTGATTTTTTTGGGTTTTGAAATATTTGATTTTTTTCTTGAGTTTTGAAATATTTGATTTTTCTTGGGTTTTGAAATATTTGATTTTTTGGGTTTTTGAAATATTTGATTTTTTTCTTGAGTTTTGAAATATTTGATTTTTTTGGGTTTTTAAAATATTTGATTTTTTTGAAATATCTGACTTTTTTTTTGGGTTTTGAAACCAGCTCGAGTCTCAGTAGCAGGGACCTTCTCGTCTTGCTACGGAATTCCAAGGCTCAGCACGTGCGGGAAAGGGGGGACCGCGCGTGATCGGAGTCAACTCTGCTCGACGGTGCTTCTGCTGAGGCCATACCCGGGGTGGGATTCATTCCTTGGGAAAGTAAAAAGATTGAGTAGAGAAGCCGACGATATGTGTAGAGGTTTTTAGGGCTTGAGTTCTTTCCCGGGACACCCCCTTTTCAAGGAATCTGGTCTGTTGCGCCGGGGCTCTGTATCCGTTATCGAACCTTCACCCGCTCTAGGCACGCATGCGACCGGGCTCATAACGTCCCGCGGTGAAACTGTACTGCCACTCTTGCCATGCCTAGTTGCATCCTTTGGGGATTCAGAGAGCTTCGAGCTTTGTGCTTTGGCTTTGCCCCTGTTCTTTCTTTTTTTTCTTTTTGCTTTTCTTATCTTTATTCTTTTTCTTTTGCGGAGTGAGGTCTTAACGGATTGCCCCTATTTGAGACCTTTCTTTAACAGGGAATCTGGGTCGGTTCTCGCCCCCTTATTCACCACTTGCCCCTATCTTCAACCGAGAGAGAGGAAATGCCAGGATTTCCACCTTCCCCAGGCATGGCCAAAGGAGAAACGGTGTCGGGTAGCATGAGAGGATACCGTACCACGGGGTCGTGTAGTGTGTGAAATGCTGGACCTGAGTCCTCCTTTCGCAATTTGATGGGGTATGCCCTGCCATCGAGCCGTTCACTGGTTTTATTTTTATGGATGAAAACGCTTTAAATACAGCCCATTCCACGAGTTTGGCAATTCCTCCCCCTCCGAGTTAATTAAACGATATGCATTGCCCGGATAAACTTCTTTGATTACGAAGGGCCCTTCCCAGTTGGGTTGCAACTTAGACCTGGGGCCTGCAGACCTGATGAATTTGCGTTTTAAAACCATATTACCCACTTGAAATTTCCTCTCAATGACCTTCTTTTAAAAATACCGCGAGACACGCTTTTGATATACCGAAACATGATTGGCCGCATTCAACCTCTTCTCGTCTAAGAGTTCCAGTTGGACTAGCAACGCCTCTCGATGTTCGTCGAGATTAAGTTCCTTATCCAGCTGCACCCTTAGGGAAGGGATTAGAATTTCATACGGGAGCACCGCTTCCATTCCATAAGTGAGGGCAAAGGGAGTCTGCCCCGTGGGAGTGCGGACGGAGGTGCGGTAGGCCCATAGAGCTTCTATCAATTTGTCGGCCCAATCAGCAAATTTATGTGATTCGCATGTTTTCTTGATAATTTTGAGAAGAGTCTTGTTCGTGGCCTCAGCCTGGCCATTACCTTGGGGGTAGTATGGTGATGAATGATGCAAAACTATATTGAATTTCTTACAGAGGTCCTGGAGTTCCTGTGAGATGAATTGAGGCCCGTTGTCGGTGACGATGCTGCTTGGCACTCCGAACCGCGAGATAATGTTCTTCATGATGAAGTGGCATACTGTGGTGGCTTTGATTTCTGCATAAGCTTCAGCTTCGGCCCACTTGGTGAAGTATTATGTAGCCGTCAGAATGAAGGATTTCTGTTTAACAGTAGAGTTCGGATCGCCGAGGGGTCCGATGATGTCAAAGGCCCACATAGAAAATGGCCAGGGGGCCGTAATAGGATGAAGCGAAGAGGCCGGAGCGTGAATTTTGTCGGCATGGATTTGGCACTGAAGACACCTACGGACATAGGTAGAGCAATCTTCTTCTAGGGTTGTCCAGTAATATCCCTGCCTAAGAATCTTCTTTGCTAAGGCCTATCCGTTCACATGCCCCCCACACTCGCTGGAGTGGGCTGCTTCCACGACATTCCAAGCTTCTTCGTCATCTAGGCACCTCATTAGAACTCCATTCAGGGCCCGCCTGTATAATTCACCGGCGATGATCGTGTATCTGGCGGTGACTCTTCTAATGGCTTTTCGCTGCTCAGCATTGGCCGTTTCCGGAAATGTACCATCCTTGTAGTATTGCTCGATCTCATAAAACCACGGCAATTCTTCCTCTTCAATGATCTCCTCGAGCTCAGTTAATGAAACCTCTTTTATTTCCTCCCTTTCGATTTTCTTCTCTACGGACATCCTAAGATTGTTGAACCAGGGATCCTGTAGGGAAGGAACATCTAGCCTTTGGACCACAATGGTCTCAGTGGCGCGACTTAGGGGGAGTGATAGAGAAGAGGCGAGCGACGCAAGGGCGTCGGCCAAGATATTCTGAGAGCGAGGAGTGTGAATATAGACGAGTTTCCTGAATTGCCTGGCCAAGAGCGTGACCAGATCTTGGTAGGGTTTGAGCTTAGGATCGCGGGTGCGGTAGGTTGACAAAACTTGACGCAGCACCAGCTGGGAGTCTCCTATGATGTTTAGGTATCGCGCGCCCAAGATGTAGGCGTGCTTCAGACCGGCAAGGAGAGCCTCATACTCGGCTATATTGTTGATGGCGGGAAATGAGAGTTGATATGCCATGGGGATGGTTACCCCTTCTGGAGTAAGGAGAACGGCGCCGACTCCGCTGCCCTGGGAATAAAGGGCACCATCGAAGTGAAGGGACCAGAAAGGAAGATGAGTGATCACCGCCAGGTGTTCATCGGGGAATTCGTCCTGAATGGAATCAGTGCGAGGGATAGGAGAATGAACCAGGTGCTCGGCAATACCATATCCCTTGATCGCTTTCTGCACGATGAAGGTGATGTCGAACTGGGAGAGAAAACTTTGCCAGCGAGCTAGCCGATTAGAAAGGACCGGCTTTTCCAACAGGTAACGAATGGGGTCCATTCTAGAGATGAGCCTAACCTCATGGGCGAGAAAGTAGTGTTTAAGCTTCTGCGCTACCCACACCAGTGCTGCACAGGTCTTCTCCATAGCAGTGTACTTGGATTTAGCAGGATTAAATAACCTTGAGAGATAGTACGCCGCCCTTTCTCTTCCTTCATCATCTACCTATGCTAAAACAGCTCCTAGAGAGTCCTCAATTACAGAAATGTACAGGATCAGGGGTTTCCCGGGGACGGGTGGTTGTAGAACCGGGGGATTAGAGAGGTACACCTTGAGTTCCTCATAGGCCTTTTGACATTGTTCATTCCACTCGAATTTCGCGCCGGCTTTTAACAATTCATAAAACGGGCGGCATCTTTGCGAATGCTGAGATATGAATCTCCTGATAAATTACAAACGCCCGATCAAACCTCGAAGCTCAGTGACGTTCTTCGGCGGTGGCATTTCCATGATGGCCTTTGCCTTGTTTGGATCGATCTGAATCCCCCGTTTACTAACTATAAACCCGAGCAATTTCCCTGATGCAACTCCGAACACACACTTCTTTGGATTCATCTTTAACTTGTATTCCCTAGCCCTTTGCAATACCTTAGCTAGAATGGCGGGGTGCTCTTCTTGTGACCTTGATTTGACTAAAATATCATCCACATAAGCTTCTAAATAAACGTGCATCATATCGTGGAAGATAGCCATCATTGCTCTTTGGTAGGTGGCACCTGCATTTTTCAACCCAAATGGCATAACGACGTAGCAGTATGTGCCCCAAGGTGTGGTGAACGAGGTCTTTTCTTGATCCTCCGGAGCCAAAAGTATCTGGTTATACCCCGAGTAGCCGTCCATGAAGGAGAGGGCTTCGTACCCAGCTGTATTATCGACCAAGACTTCGATGTGAGGAAGTGGAAAATCATCTTTTGGACATGCCTTATTTAAGTCCCTAAAGTCAATACAGATTTGAATTTTACCATCCTTCTTCATCACCGGGACTCTGTTTGCCACCATTGCGGGTACAGAACCACTCTAATGAACCTCGCCTTATGCAATTTATCGACTTCTTCCTTAATCCACAAGGCCATCTGCGGGTGACATCTCCTTGCCTTCTGTTTAACGGGCGTTGCCCCTGGTTTGAGAATCAGCCTGTGTTCGACCAATGCGGGGTCAAGGCCCGGCATGTCTTCGTAGGACCAGGCGAAAGAATCGCTGTACTCCCTCAAGACTTTGACAAGTTCCTCTTCGACTGGAGGAGGGAGATTGGCGGAAATAAGTATGGGCCTGGGGTCCTCTACTGTTCCGAGGTTAATTTCTTTAGTGGATTCATCCACTGCTACGGAAGGCTCGTCGAACTTCTTCAAGCCTTGGGCATATAGGTCGGCAGTGTCATCCATTTCATCTTCCTTATCATCAGCTGGGTCTTTCTCATTCACAATTTCATATACTCCTAGTCCATACTTGCTCCATACCTCATCAATTCCCTCATCATCTTCCAGGATAATTGCGGTCTCCACAAATTCTGGACACTTCAACAGAGCATGACATCTCCCAACCAAATCTTGTAGAAACCTATCGGGGATGGTTTTGGGAGGACGCGTTACGGCAGGTGCCACAGACGTGGACGGGCTGACAAAACTCGAACTAGACTCTACCCTGACTAACTCGATCAACCTAGAAGACTCTGTACACTGTACATCTAATCTAGGGGAGAAGAAATCTACCGGAAAAGAAACAGGGGTCTCACGCCCCTGGGAATCTGAGTATAACATAGCGTAATCTTCCATGGAGACCTCCGTTTTGAAGTTGGCATTTTTTTTGGAGGCCGGAGGTGATCACACAAGAGGAGGAAGAAGGCGGAGGAGGAGGAAGTTGCATGGGAAACAATTCTGGGAAGATGCAGTCAAAGAAAGGGTCCGAAGACTTAAACCACATTTCATGGAGCTGGGCTCCTGGAGGAGGAGGAGTGAATAAGGTTGATAGATCAATGGGCGGGCAGCGCCCGCAAGCACATGGAACGAATAGAATTTCATGTCTCTCCGTAAAGTACGGGTCAACCAGGAGTGGAGGGGAACGGGGAACAGAATCCAACCGTTGAAACCAGGAAGCGAGACGGGATGGGGACATAGAATAAGTAGTGATGGAGCTCCCCGTCTTCCGGGGCCCCTGGCGGGCCAACGGCATCGGAGGGCGCTTTACCAGCTGCGTCTCCTTCTTCTTTGGGTCACTCTCTTCTTCAGAAAACATCCTTGTAAAGTAATTAGCAAAGTCTTCCAAGTCACCGGCTAGCCCTTGCGGTGGGGGTGGCGGATCGGCAACAGCACAAGCTTCGTCTATCTTTTCTTCAAGGCTGGGTGGCAAGGTCTTCAACGTGCCGGGCTACAACGGACCCTTCACAAAATGTTGCCGGTAATCCCAGGTCAACGGCCCAGAGTCCCCGAGCATCGACATGGAGGATTCATGGTAGCCGAGGCCCCGGCGGCCCATCTTCCTTCCCTTGGGGACGAGGTTGGTTCTGCCCTGCAGTTGTGCGCCGAGTCCTCGGCCTGGCTGATAGCCCAATTTTAGAATTAGGTGCCACCCTTTGGAGTCTCTCATCTTGGGCTTAACCTTCACATTGATTGGTGCAGCGGTGGGTTTGCGTGACACATACGCCCACGAATAGTTTAAGTCCATGACAGATAGAACAGGTTTGTTACTTGGCCACAGTGTGGGCAGAATCTTGGCTGCTATGGCGTCAACGTTTTGAACTGTGGAAACACTTTTCACCTTGACCACTCGCCCTTGGAATGGGAACTTCAGACACTGGTGGGCGGTCGAGGGGACGGCGTTCAAACTATTCAACCATGGACGACCCAGAATGGCTTTGAACATTGGGTCTATGTCTAACACATAAAATTCTACATCCATCACTAAGGGCCCTAGCTCGGCCTACACAGTTACCACCCCGTGACAAGCACGTCTGGAGTTATCATATGTGGCTATCGTGGTTGGTGTCGGCTTGAGCATGTCCTTTGATATATTACAAGCACGAAGGGTACTCAATGGGCAGACATTTATCGATGCCCCTGTGTCCACAAGGGCGGATTCCACGGCTGTTTTGTTTAAAGAGATGGTAATACATAACGGCATCTGCCGTGCCTCAGGAGGGGCTAGCTCTGACTCAGCAAATGCGATAGAGGGCCCCTTTGTGATCGTGGCCAAGACCGCGGGCAGGCTATCTACCGCCACATCCTCGCTCACCATAACTTTCTGTAGGAAGATCTTCAGGGCGTCTTGGTGGAGCGGCGACCTCTTGATCAGTTCTAACACTGAGATTTTAGCCGGCAGCCGGTCTAAGTGCTGTAATAAGTCATATCTTGTGCCCGGCACCGGGTCTATCTCCTCTGGTTCAACTGTAGGGGAGGAAACTGCAGGGTTTGGTGCAGATGCACCTGGGGAAGGAAAAATTCTCTGGAAAGGACGCCCGCTCCGAAGGGCGCATTGCGATGCTTGCACGGCCTGGACTGGACCCCCGCTTGGCCTGGTGGGGTAGGTGAATGGCGTGGAGATGGGGGTGAGGATGACTGAAGTGGGTTTAATGGGCCCTAGTGGAGGGGAAATGGGCGAAAGGTTAATCTTAGGGGGAATAGTGGGAGGCATGGCGGGTGATGGTGAAAGGACGGGCGGAGTAGAGGGGAATGTAGAGGGCCTAAGAGGCGACGCGGGGGAAGTGACGGGCGGTGTAGCGGCGGATCTAAGGATGGAGGGGATGGCAGGTGTGGGAGAGTAGTGGTGGTGTAAGGCCAAGAGGTGGGCGGGGGTCTCATCATGAAATGTCCACCCAGCGTTGGGGGCTGGGCGCTGGACCACATTTACTTGTGCTGGAGCCGGTGCCGGCGGTTGTTGCTGCTGCGGAGGAGTCGGCTGATGCATTGGCATGGGATTTTGATGGATCCCAAGGTCTTGCTGCTGCGGTTGAGGTTGCGGTTGCTGTTGGGGCTGTTGCTGCTGCTGCTGCTGGGGCGCCGCCTGTTGCGGCCTGGCCTGTCTCTGCCTCTGCTTGATATCCTCAATTAGCTGGCGCATCTGGGCCCAATCAATCCTCTGGCCCTCATACAAATCATACATCAAGTCTCTGAATTGGTAGCATCGCTCTATCGTGTGCCCCGGTTGCCGATGGAATATACAATATCGGGATTGGTCGGCAGCCGGATTCCAGTTCTGGCGTTCAGGAGGCAGCTGGAGGTCACCAGTATACATTAGAGCAGAGAAAATATCTGGCAAGGTCTCCGGGAGAGGGGGGTAATGAGCCCTTTTTGGAGCTGATCGAGCAGAGCCGTAGGTGGGGGGTGGAGGAACATTATTGTACTGCGGGGGCCGCTGAGGCTGTTGAGGTGGCGGAGGTGCCTGTTGAGGGTATTGCGGGACTTGGAAGGCAGGTTGGGGAACTGGCGGAGCAGTGAACTGGGGGTTGCGCTGAGGCGGTGGGAAGCGGGGTGGAGCGGCGTGTTGGGGGAACTGAACGTCCTGGACTTGCTCGTTAATTTGTACCCCCTCAGTGATGGGGCCCTGGGTTTTCTTGGTGGCTTTGGGTTTCTGGGCCTCGAATAAAGAATGGATGGGGGAGTCTTTAAATTGGGTTTGGATAAACCTGGCTCTGCTGTATGGCTGGTGCATGTTTGAAATGTCATTCATTGCCAGAATGTTTCTGAAAGTTGGCGTAGCATTGGAAATTAACAACTTTACTTTTTCCTCTTCTGGAATCTGCCCGGGCACCCGTGAGGCCATCTGTCTCCAGCGGTCTACATAGGTTGCGAAGTCTTCTTCTGGCTTCATCTTCTCCGCCACCAGGTCAGTAAAAGAGTACTCGGGCCCGACCCGATCCTGAAACCTCTGTATAAACCTCTCCTTGACGGTCTTGAAATTCTCAGCTTCCTCCATAGGCAAGGTGTAGAACCACTCCAACGCGATCCCCTCCAGAGACCTGCAGAACAAATAGGCCATCAAACGATCATCTTGCTGGAATTGCGCGGACCCGTATAAGAACTCCCGGACATGGATGAACGGGTTGCCGTTCCCATCGTATTTGCGGTACACGGGGAGCTCCGACTAGGAAGGAAAACGTAGGTCCCTGAAGTTAGGGATAGGGACATCGGTAAGAGATTGCGGGCCGACCCGCTTGTGGAGGAGATCAATTTGTTGCTGCATAGCAGCCCACTTGTCAAGAATTTCCCCTTCCCGGGAAGGAGGTGAAGGAGCAAGAGGAGCAGCACCTGGATAGGTGACCAAAGGATAAACCGACGAAGGAGGCGGACCATAAGAGGGATAATGGGCTGAGGAAGGGCCCATATCCGTATGAGCCACCCCTGACTGCGACCTAGCGAGGTCCGCCGGGACCATGAGGGCCTGAGGCGGTGGAGAAATTGTAGGGTAAGGCTCAAGATAAGGAACGGAGGGGATCGGGGATTTCCCTTTATCAAGTTGCTGATGGACCGAGGTAGACTCCTGGCCCATTTCTATATTTGGATAACGAAAGTTCTGAGGGAGGACAGGAGTAAGGTCAATGGGAGCCACAGAGGTGGTCCCGACCACAGGAGATGAAGTGGCGACATTGGCCGTGGCATGAGCCGGAACTGAGGCCAGGGCATCGCCCCCTTGCAAAGCTTGTCTGATGAGATGGAGTTGGGTGGGATCCAACTGGGCCATCATATTGAGGATCATGCTGGCTGAATTTTGACTGGGCGGGTTTGAAAAAGAGGGTCGGGGACCCTCGCCCAGAGAGGTCGGGAGTGAAGGGGCCGTCCCCTCTCCCCCTTGCAAGTGGGTGACCCTAGGTGGGTCCTCAAGGAGACCACGAGGAAGGGAGTCCTCGTGGGCCGCAGAGAAGTCGTATGACGACATGGAAGAAGAAGCGGAATCGAACAAGGGGTTGGAGTAGGAATGGAAATAAGAATCCACCCTAGGAGATGATCGTGGGGGCAGAAGGCAGTCCCACATACACCAAGACACTCGCTACTAGAACGAGCAACACTAAATCAATCAAATCTACCAAGCAAGTAGTAAGCATACAATGGAGCGAGATGAGAGCAGAATCACTCAGTAATGCAATCAACTTCTTGAAATGATGCTCGTCAGTTCCTTATATTTTTGGGGTTGAACCTTAGTGGATTAATGAAAATATCAATTCTCTCGACCACTAGGTGCCTGATTGGGATGAGAAACGAGGAACTGTGTGACTCTATCAGGACCTCTCACTCGCGAATGCAACCCTAGACTGGGGTGGATACGGTACAACCTGCCCGGCGTCCGTGTGGGAATCCACGGCTCACGGGGGCTTACGGAGGTCCTCAGCAAGGTCCCTAGTCGGCTCCAAGGAATATGGAGACGAGAGGAAACCCTACCTCGGTAGGAATGCAACTAATATGGGAAGATGTCGATGCTCCTATGCGCACCGGAGTGCATACACAAACTAGCCTAGAAGCTATCAATCAATGAGCGAGTATACACATGAGTAATAAAAGCATGGTGATGCAATGATAATAAGAGAGCAGGGGGGAGCCAAATGAACAGCACCAGGAGCAATATATATATCAGCCGAAAGAACTAAGCAAGATGAAATAAATGCACTGCGACAGGAGATGTGCGGTCCTCCTCTGACCGCGCTAAGTACTCAGGCGGTCAATATCCAGCCGTAATGTATGAGCAGAAAGCAAGGGAAATACCAGACAGACGGTCGATAGTCACCCGCTCACACACTTGAACCGCCGCCTCACAGCCGCGTATCTGCCACCTAAAAAGTACATCGTACCTGCGCCTGAGCGTGGGACGGCTGTGTACAAGCCGCTCAAACGGATGGACGGCTTACAGCGATCCGTCTGCAACATGAAAGGCCGGGGTAGATAAACCTGATGGCAGAGTATATGAGCGGTTGGGTATCAACCGTACGTATTAGTAGACGGCCTTGGAAGAACCGCATGTGCGCCAGAGGACAGAAACTGCATCCAACCTGTAAATCACTCCAAGAAGGAAACCTTGACAATGACTAGGAAGGGTCAGCAACTCAAAAGCATGATGGGCATTACGGGTCCCACCGTGATCGCCACAAAAGGGGTGTAGATATATATTTCCCTCCTCTCTCCCCTTTCACTAAGGGTCAAAAGTGCGTCAAGTGTGTGAGACAAGTGAGAGAGGGAAGAGAAAATAGGGAATGAAGCAAAGTACCGTGATCGCCACCAAGATGCCGTACGCGACAGGCACGCCGTACCTTGGAAAATGGGGAGACACTCGCCTTAGTGCAGTGCTGAGGAATGAACGGCTCCCTTAGAACCGCCCTATGCTGAGCGGTCTTACGACCGCCCTAGGACGCTGCGAGGGATGCGGGAGGAACTGCTGCAGTGAGATGGACGGCGCCAGACGGACCGCGCTCCAGTGAAGGACGGTCGTGGATGCACCGCGCGTACTGATGAACGGCCGGAGGATAGCCGCTTAGGACCTTCACTCAGCAAGTTGAAAAGGGGCTCGACCTCCACCCTCTCCGGCCGGCCAGAGGGGATGGGCCTCGTGCTGATTAGATGCTGACCTGCGAAACAACGTGGAGACACAGAAGAAACACCCAGATTAGCCCTAAACAATGTAGTATGTATTTAAACGAGAATAATTAAGCATGAATCAAATGAAAAGGGGAATACCTGGGGGGTTTTAAACCCCTAGGGTGAGAAAAAACGGGATGGTTGTGTGCATGATAATGAGAAGGAGGGGGGGTACGCGGATGGTAACAATGCATGCAATGAAAGAAAATGGTGAAAGCTACAGAACGAAAGAACTATGAAGACTGGGCTACTCCCTTGACCGGAGGCTCGTGCGGACGTAGAGAGCCTCCCTCCTTAGTGCTAGGTTGCTCAAAAATGCGGCAGGGCTTCGCCGTCGACCAAAATCTCCCCCCCTTTCGACGCCCGGCCGTAGGGTCTATTTATAGAGCCTCCCACGCCAGCCTCGAAATTGGGGGGTTTAGATATTCTCGGGTCTAACTCACAAAAGATAATTCGTAGATAATATCATACTCTTCCGTCCAGCCGAAACGGCATCAAAATGGTTGAGTATCCGCGGAGAAATCATCAAAACAAGTTGAGGATAAAACCATGAGATAAATGGGATGAAATCGGTTGAAAATCGACAGTCGACGGCTTGAACGGTCTTACGATAGGCCGCACAAGGCATGGGCGGTCTAATTAGGACCGTCCATTCTGTCAGTGGAAATTCGAATAATCAGAATATTATCCCCAACTATCTCTCGAACCGGCCGAAAAGTTCGTCGTTGGACTTTGAACATATGAACGGTTGTATATAGACCGTTTTACTTTAGGGCGGCACAAAGACGACCGTTTAAGCCTGTCGGTGATAATTCGAATCATTTGGATAATTCTCTGAGAAAACGGGCGTGCGTAGGACTCTGAGATACAGGCGGTTGTAACAGGCCCGTCCATGGTATTGACCGGTTCTAATCACACCACACAAAAGCCTGTCGGTGGATATTTAGAAAATTCTCAGAAATTAGCCAAAATATATGAACGTTCTATATTCAACCGCCCACCTTATGAACGGCTGATGTGAAACTGTTCATGCCTTTAGGCACTTGATTCTTGTAAAATACGTTCAATCGAACAAAGCCAAGGCCCATTAAGCCCCGAATCACCACGAATTGCACCAAGGAGGGAGACGACCCATAAAATGAGCCCACGACATGCCACAAAAATGGCCCGATGAATGATGAACAACTCGAGTCATCAACTAATGGGAGTAAGGGAAACGAGTCAGCTTATCGGCATAAAACGGGTGTCAACAACAGCCAAACGCCAGTACAAGAAGAAGCAGATGAGAGGACAACACCTGGCTGTGAATCTTATGGTACACCCCTAGGTCAACCTGGACTTCTATCTGCTCGGGCGCCCAACATTGAAGAACTCCTTATAAATTTGACTCAGCAGATGCAGAGACAGCATAAGAAAATGGATGATCTGCTCAAGTATGCCACTCTAAATATTAATCAAGTTCATTCCAGACTACTGAAGCTTGAAATTTCTCTCCTGACTGAATGGAAAAAGTTCCTGCTAAACAAGAAAGCTTTAGATGATGCCACCAGGTCATCGATGGAAAGCTTGCAGGAGGTATGTTCAAAGATAGCAACAGCACTTCGTGAATTACAAGATGCTCATCTTTCCTCCTTTAAGTCATATGTCAGCATTATAGATCATTATTTTGAGATCAGGACATCCTTAGAAGTTTTGAAAGGGTCATCTAGTGCCCTAGGTCCAGATGTCCAGAAGATCTATGACAAATTGATCGCTTTCTTAGCAGAAGTGAGAACTCTGACTGACAGATATGAATCTGTTAATATTCGCCAAGAAGACATCATTTCAGAAGTGGCACATGTCAGAAGCTCCGTTGTGTATTGGCTAGCTGAATTGTCCAATGACTTGAAGGATCTTCACTCTGCCTTGGGTTCAGCCCCTGGTCAGGCATCCTCCAGCAGAGGTCCAACTCAAGATTTCTCTTCTGTTGCTCCTAGGGGTAGACCACCACAAGACAGGCCGCGTGGCCCTTCCAGCAGACATGCCAGATTCTTTTCTCCTTAAAAAATAGTGTTCTGTATTTTTTGCCCATTTTGAGGCTCTCTCACACTCTTGGACTTGTTAATTACATCTCATATCATTTGCATTTCTGCCTCCTTTTGTTTATATCTTTTTGATGTTGACAAAGGGGGAGAACTCAAGTCTTTGCTACTACTACGATTGAGGATGACTTTTTGTTGTTAATGATTCTTTAATATTCTTTAATGATGATTAATGATGGTGCTGATGATGTTTAGCTTTGAACAGGTTGAAAATTATTCCTGCAAAGACTCAAGACTCATAGTGTTGCCATCCATCAAAAAGGGGAAGATTGTTGAGTCTTTACATGTTTTGAGGATGACAACACTATGAGCCTTAGTGGAGAACAAAAAATATTTCTCTGTGAAAAATAAACTTTTGAGTCACTTCAGTTATTTTCAGGGGTTGTCTTCGTGTCGTTATTTGTTCCATCGCATGCTGAACACTGCAGCACCTCGTGCTGCTTTCCGTGCCACCTCGTGTCGCTCCATCTGTGTCACCCCTATGTCTTCGAGTCTTATGTTCGGCCGTTTTACTTCGAGTCTTCTGTATTCGTGTTATTTTCTCCAAGACCCCGTGTCTTTCTTACTTTGTGACCACACTTCGTGTCAGTTTCTGCTTTCGTCTTCGAGTTGTTTTTAGCCCGTGTCGTCCTCGTTTTCGAGTCGTTTTCCTGTGTCTTCAAGTCATTTTAGTATAAAGTGTCATTTCACTTTGTGCCGTTCCCTTTGCTGTTTGATATTTCGTGTTGATTCTCGTATTGATTCACCGATGACCTCGAGTCAACTTAGTCATTTTTGATTGGTCGTTCTTCGTGTTATCTTTTGTGCTTGTGTCTTCGTGTTATTTTTGTGTTTGAGTCTTCATGTTATTTCTGTGTTTGTGTCTTAGTGTTGTTTTTATGTCTTCATGTTGCTTCTTTCTCTCTTGGTCCAGGTTTCCTCTGATCGCGTGTTTTACTACCATTTTACTCCCTGTTATTTCCTTCTCACCTCGTGTTGTTCTCATCTGACTTCGTGTCGTTCTCTTTGTAGTGTTAGCTTTGTTACTGTGGTACCTCGTGTCGTTCTCTCTTTATCTCGTGCTGTAGTCATCTTATGTACCTCGTGTCGTTCTCAGTATAGTGCACCTTTTGTTGTTCCTACACACCTCGTGCAGCTTTAGCTTGAGTGTCAACCGACTTATTTCAGGTATATATATATATAGAGAACCCTGAGTATTAATGGTTTTAATCTCTTTGCAGGAGAAGAAGAAAAACAAAAAGAAGAAGGTGGTCCGAGGAATAATATTCCCTAGTGACTGGGCTGCACGTGATCCAATACTAAAGGAACCAATGCTATAAGGGCACGTGGAAAGAAGGTTCTGGATCGAGTGTGGGAGGCACACGCATTCTGTACCTTATCCACCTGCTGCTGCTATATATTGAGCCTTCGTCCGCAGATGAAGGTGGATCAAAAGGGAAAAAGGAAAAAGCAGAAGTGCAGAGAGTTCGATCCAGCAAAAGAACAGAAGAAAATAGAGGGCAGAAACTGAAGAAGAGGAAGAAGAGAGAATAGCAGAGAGAGAGAGAGAGAGAGAGAGAGCTCGAAGTTGAGAGTTCAGAAAGAAGAAGAAGAAGAAGGATTCTAGTTTCAGGATCAAATCGGAACCAGTCTGCTCTATTGTGAGCTATATTCCGTGTTTTATCGTTCCAGCATTCAGTCTGCTGTATTTTTTTAGTTTCTTGTTTTTGATCTTTCTTTACTGTTCTAGTTTTGTCTCTGATTCTCAGGTTGAGATCGGTCGTCCTCCTGTTCTGTTGGTTCAGGAGAAGGGAGACGTTGTCTCCAGTTGCAAGTGGCTGTGTGCTGCTTGTGGGTTCCCTCTGGGCTTCAAAGGAAGAGAGACCTTGGTCTCTGGTTCTAGTGACTACAGATCACTAGTGTTCCCTCCGGTTGGAGGAAGAGGAACTTGTTTCCTAGTTTCTAGGGACTTGGAGTCCTTAGGGTTCCCTTCGGGTATGGAGGAAGAGGGGAGGGTGTTCCCCTAGTGAAGCTGTGAATCAGCCGTTGTTGCAGACTGAGTCTGCTTGGCTAGCCGGTGCTAGTGGAAGCCTCACTTTGGTTTAAAGTGAGGGGTGGACGTAGGCAGACTGGAGGTCTGACTGAACCACCTTAAAAATCCCTGGCGCAGTGTGTTTGGTTTCTTTTCTGGCTTTGGATCTATTCGGTAGATGCTTGTCTAGGCCGATCCATCTCTATCTTCCTAGCTGATCATTCTGCGCGGTTAGTGTTTGACCGTTAAGATCTTTTTCGGAAACTCCTAATTGAGAACTTATTTTTTAATCCTCAATGTTCTACTGGTAAAGGTCCATTCACCCCCCTCTGGACCTATCAATTGGTATCAGAGCGGTCTCTGGTTCAGAATCCAACGATTCTCAGAACGCACTGTACACCTACCAAGGCGCTCGTAGCTCCGCGGGCATCACCCAACCGTTGCTCCATCTCTGCCAAGCGAGTTCGTAAATTCGCTATCATGGTATCACGGATATCCTGCAGCCATACGAGTCAGCATTTCCACCAGAAAACCAAAAAGGGAGAAAGAAGAAAAGAGAAAAAGGGGAGACCTACCTCCGCAAGTCCCCGGGGTTGGAGCCGCTCTGCGTACTTTGTCCTATATAGACGCAAGTAGTCCTCGCTATCCCGCGCATGTGATTCTATAATCGTGCCACCCCGTTGCCAGTCTTCATACTGTTCAGGGAACCGCACGCGCCAGTCAATGCAGGTCACCGGTCCTCGCGTCTCTCTCCCAACGCGAGGTGGCGCAGCTGAATCCACCCATTCTTGAGCCAGTCCCAAAGTCCTCATAAGCAATTGTAGCCGAAGCGGCTCGATTTCATTCAGGCAGTGCATCCACAATTCCCGTCCGAACCGGGCACGACTTGCTAGAACCCACGGCTGGTCGGCATCGACCGTGTCTGAGTAGGGTCTCCAGTTTACCATCGCTGCAGGGAACTCCTATAGCTCCCGCCTTAGCACCATCAGTTGGTAAGTTAGGGGTGCCGCACTCATGATGGGTTCCCACCGCCTGGCTAACGGTACCATCGCGGGTCGCCAATGCCGAGCTCTCCCCATGGGGAGGTAATAATAGCTCCACAGCTGCTCGGCGCAGGTCATCAGTACCTTGTAAAAACACAAAAAAAATACAAAACAAGCAAAACCAAAAATACCTGGATGAATGGTGTGAAATCACTCACAGTCATCTCACGGTCTGCTTCTTGGAACAGACCTGCAAACAAGTGTGCCAGCATGGCGGCTCCCCAGGCATAGTACCCTACTCTTTCAAGGTCTGATAGTAGCTCCAGGAAGTGACATTGGATACCTTCCCCTTTCGAGCTCAGTACCAATCTCCCCAAAAGGAAGAGGAGAAATCTCCTCAAATCTATGTTGCATCTTTCCTAGTTGCCGAAATCTGTGCAGTACACGGCACGGCATCCTATTTCCATCCTTTCCATGAACTCTTCTGAGGATTCATCGTCTCGCCGACGAGTGTCATTGAGCTCTAATGCATCCATGAGGGACGCCCTAGCTACCGACCTATTTTTCTAACCATCTAGGTCCAAACCCAGTAACTTCTGGGCACCTTCTCGCTAATCCGCATAAGTGACCCCGGTCACTGCCTCGCCCTCCACCTTCAGGCTTGTGGTCCGGACCACATCCTCCAAGCTGGGCACCATGTGCCCCCAGGGCATCAGGAATGCCCGACTCACTGGGTCCCATATCTCACACAAGGCTTGGATCAGGACCAGGTCGAGCTGGATCGGCTCGATCCGAAAAAATGTGCCAAAACCCATCACGTCTAACCTGGCCTTCTGAAAATTTGGGAGACCTCGGTATGCTGCCACTACCAACTCCCATGAGATCTGTGATTTCATCACACTCTACGCATGCAGGGAATGGAAAGGAGGTTTGGTCAGAAAGAAAGGAAGAAAAGAAGAATGAAAAAAAGGGGCAGGAAAATTTGGCTTATGAGTTGTGATTGGGCCCTTTCACTGAAGTGCCCTTCGAGGTTCGAAAGCCTCCCGGAACTACTACCACTGGACCTGCTTCTCTTCGAGGAGTGGGAAGATTTGCCCTCCATCCAACTCTCAGAATTTTGAACTCCTCCTCTCCCGTGAGAACTTGTGCTCCTCGAGTTAGCTCTCGATATACCTGAGAGGATAAAAGGGACAAGAATTTATAGAAATGGAAGGAGTGCAGGCCAAGATTGCCTCCATCACCTGTTAATGATAGCCCCCGCGATGAGGCACCTGTCATGCGGTCCCATGTGTCACTTCACCGCTCGCACAGGGTGATTGATTGGACGAAGAATATGACGACTAGCCCCCCTATGTTGTCTAAGGATACCCTATCATGTTTTGGAGGACGTCTGCAAAATTTGACGCAACATCCGGGAAAAGGGACTAGGGCCGTCATTATTGACTTCGACGGCAGATTCCCATGAAAAATGGTCACAACAAGACGCGATTCTCCGCTTGAGGTGGAGTCTCGGCAGACCTATCACATGGGAACAGTGCAAAGGAGAAGAAGTGTAGGGAAGAAGGAACTCGCAAGAGAACAAACAAGCAGCAGAAAACCAAATCACTCCATTCATAATTCTACATAAGCTGTCATAAACACTACAATCATAGAGAGGTGGCGGGTCCACCAGCTCGTCGATCCTCACCATCACCCATCTCTCTGGGTGCTCCCCTCCTCTCCCCTGAGGTGCGGGTCCCTCAGAAGCCTCTGGGATCCTCGTGCAGCAGCACCTGCCTCGCCTCTGGGCGCCTGCTCCGCAGCAGTGACTCGCTGCTCCTCCCCTGGCGTGGCGAAGAAGCCACTAGCGGCAAAGCGACCGGACTGGCGGAGTCGCTCCCCGAACTCTCGCGCTCTCTCGTAGCGCGTCTCCATCCCTCCTAGCCTCTGCACGACGGCCTGAAGGCCCAGCTGGAGCTCCCTCACTTGGGCCTCCAAGGCCCTCCTCTCGGTCTGATCCCGTTGTCGCTCGGACCTTCTCTCAGCTTTCTCTCTCTCTGCCTCTCTCCTCATCATCTACAGAAGAACCCTTAACTCCAGGATGTCTGGAGAAGGCCTCTCCTCACCACGATGCCGCAGCTCCGCTATAGTCGCCACCCAGGCATCACGCTCCTCTTCCACCAGGGTCGCGCGGGCCACCGCACCGGCAAGTTGTTCCCGGAGGGAGGCAATCTCGAGAAAAGGGGCCGAGGAACTGGAAGATGCACCGCCAATCATCCCCGCAGTCGTTGTCTGCTGGGCACGTTGGAACAAAATAAACAACGGCCGTCAGTGAAACTCCAAAATCTGAAGATAAAAGTGCGGCATGTAACTTATCAGGAGCGACAGCTCATGTTGAGCGACGGTCAGCTGTCGCCTAGCCTCTGACAGTTGGGCACGCGAGCCGCCGATGCCACGCGTGTCCCCATCTTGGGGAAGCCCCGCATAACTCTCTCTCTGCCGCCGCAGGAAGTCGGCGCTGTCCTGCACCAATACACTCCCTTGTTGTCCAGGGAGACGTACGTGCCAGTCCTCGAGCCTCGCCTTGCCGCGACTCTCCCTCCTGACGCGGCTCGGCTCGTCCACACTCGCCCACTCATCGGCCAGGCCCAGGGTCCTCGCCATGTCCTGCACCAAGGAAGACGGGCCTCGCATCATAACAAAGAACGCGTCCCCTGTCTAGGACGCGTCCATCACTTGAGTGCAACACTCGCCGAACCCTTTCCCCCTCGCACGCCTTGCTTAAAAACTCAAAATACATCAAAGAGGAAGAGATTGGAGGACCTACCAGACCGTGTTCACCTCCCTCCACGACATCGGGCCCCTCGGGTCCCTTGGGGGCCCGAAGCGGCCCTTCCTCCTCCATAGACGTCGTTCCGTGCTCTGGCGCGTCCCTCCTTGGCCGAGGGGTCCCGCGTCCCTCTCCACCTTCACCATGGTCGGGCCCACCGAACTCCATCGATCAAAAGAGGAGGAAGACGAAAAAGGGGGCAAGCGAGTTTCGGCGGAAGGCGGGCTCGTTTGCGGGTAAGGCACGGGAGAAGAAAGGCCACCCGACGCTTTAAATTTGAATTCAAGGATTAAGACGCGTCCTCGCGCCTGGACGCGCCCAAAAAGGGAGAAAGGAACATAATCCCCCCGTGCAAAGTAGTTCCCTTCTGTCCAGGGCAAAAGTCTCGTGAAGCGTAAACAACGTAGTGCAAAAGAAAGTGCGGGAAAGAAAAGGGCACGCCACACGAAATCCATTTCATATAATAGTCAAAGTACATCATACAGTGAGAAGGGTGACGTGTACAAGCAACTCTCTAACTCTCGCTGCCACCCTCCTGGTCATCTCTCTCCTCCCTCCTCTGCCGGGGATCCCTAGGGGGCCTTTGCGAACCCTGAGAAGCCATGCTCGCCTCGCCCTGCGGTGGCACTCCAGCCTCGAAGGCGCGACGACGCTCCTCGACCGAAGAAACCAGATAGCTACCCATGGAAAAAGAACCAGACTGACGAAGTCGCGCCCCGCGTTCCTTTGCCCTCTGGTACCGCTCCTCGCTCTCCCGAAGCCTCCCCTCCGCCGTGCCGAGACTCAATCGGAGCTCTAGCAGCTGGGCCTCCAGAGCCCTCCTCTCGGTCTGATCCCGCTGTCGCTCCTCTCTCTCTCTCCCTCTCCTCTCTCTCTCTCACCGCCTCCCTCCTCGACAGCTCGAGGGCGATCCGCAGATCCAGCACATCACGAGGGAGCTCCTCAGCCTCCCGTCGACGCTCCTCCTCCAGCTCCACAATCCGGGCGTCACGCTCCGCCACCCGAGCGTCGCGCTCCTGCTCGGCACGAACAGCACGCGTCAGGGCCTCTCGGATCTCGGCCATCTGTCAAAGCACGCATGCACCGTAAGAGAACAGTGATAGAAGGAGAGCAGCCAGAAGGAGAGTCGAGGTCAGGCAAATGCTCACTCGAGCCTTGCGGTCACGCTCGGCCTCCTCAGCCCGAGCCACCACATACGCCAGCTACTCCTAGAGGATAGAAACCTCCGGAGGAGGGCCCCGCGAACTGGAACCCGCTCCAGCAGCCATCCCGGCTGCCACTGTCTGATGGGCCCGCTGAAACACAGAGTGAACGATAGTTAGAGGCCAAGTATCAAAAATCCAGGTCACAAAAAAATGCATCGCATAAACTCACCAGGATCTCCAACTCCTGTCGGATGGCCACCAACTGCCGCCTGGCGTCCGCCAACTGGGCCCGCAGGTCGGCGATCATGTTGTCACGAGCATCCTGCATTGCACATAAGTTAGTGCCACATGCATATACATATAGAAGGGTGAAGCATTTTCATTTCACTTACCCCTGCCATGCCATCAAGGAAGAGGCGATCCCCGTACGTAGCCTGGTACCGTCTCAGGTAATCAGTATTGTCCTATACATGGGACACCACTGGGACCCCGCCCTGCTGCCAGTCCTGGTACTGTGCCAGGAAGAGCGTACGCCAGTCCACAATCTTCACCTTCCCCTTGGTCTTCCGCCCGATGCGGGCCGGCTCATCTACATCAACCCACTCCTGGGCTAGCCCCAATGTCCTCATAACCAGTCTCAGCCGAAGCGGCTCGATCTCGTTCAGGCAATGGACCCACACGTCCCGCCTGAAACGAGGAAGACCCGCTACAACCCCAGGCTGGCCAGCGTCGCCCATGCCCAGGTAGGGTCTCCACACCACCTGCATCACCATACATACATCATGTTAGTTACCATTCAGTCACATGCATAAACATAAAAAAATCATACGCATCATACCATGGCCTCGGGATACTCGCTCAGCTCCCGACGAAGTGACGCCAGCTGGTAGCTGTGTGGTGCCGCTACCACGACTGGCCTCCACTGTCGCGCTAGAGGAACGGCTCTCCTATTCCCCTGCCTGGCCCTCCCCATCGGGAAGTAGTAATAACACCACACTTGCATCCATCATACATCATTAGCACGAGTAATTGCATATTTAACTACGGTAAAATGCATAAATAAATTGTGTACCTGGAGAAAAGGTGCAAAGCCGCTGACTGTCGTCTCCCTCTCTGAAGTCTGGGAGAGATCAGCAATCAAATGGGCAAGCAGAGCCGCTCCCCACGCGTAGTGCCCCACTCTGTCAAGGTCCGCCAGGATCCCGAGGAAACGGCAATGGATGCCATCCCCCTTCGTCCCCAGCAGAAGGTGACCCAGGAAGAAGAAAAGAAACCTCCGGAGGTCTAGATCCACCAGCTCCCGCTCGCTCGGGTCCTGGGTGAAAGCTGCACGGGCATCTCCCTCCAGTCGTCCCAGAAACTCCGCTCCAGTCTCGCTAACCCGCTGGCGCGGGTCGATGAATCCGAGCGCCTCCATAATCTCCACTCGGCCAACTACCCTGCTATCTCTATCAGTCACGCTCGTCTTTAACCACAGCAGGTCCAGGGCACTCTCTCGGTAGTCGGGGTAGGTGACCCCGCTCACCGCCTCTCCGTCCACCCGTAGCCTGGTGATCCGAGCCACGTCCTCCAGTGACGGCACCATGTGCCCCCAGGGCATCAGAAACGCCCAGCTCGGCGCATGCCACCGCTCCCTCAATGCCTGGATAAGAGGAAGGTCGAGCCGAAAGGGCTCGATCCTAAGGAAAGCTCCAAAGCCCATGGCGTCCACACGTGCCCTCTAAAAGTCTGGCAGCCCACGGTATGCTGCCACCACTAGGGACCAGCTGATCCGGCCCTTCATCACGCCCTACACACCACAAAACCAACAAAGAACACATCAACATCATGAATAGTAATAGACAATAACACTGTATATACTACTTATTTATTTTATTTTATTTTTTATTTTTAAAAAACATTTATATTTTTTTGGAGGCGTCCAACACCCTGGACGCCTCTTTTACATTTTCTTTATTTTATTTTAGAAAAACCCCAAACCAAAACAAAATAAATAACATATATATATATATTATCGTGGAGGCGTCCCAAGCCCTGGACGCCTCCATATTTTTAATTCTATTATTTATGTAAATAAATAAATAAATAAAGGGAAAAGAAAATGTGGAGGCGTCCAGGCCCCTGGACGCCTCCTTCCCTCACCCCCGGCGTTCTCCACACAGCCTCTCGTCCACCCTTTTAGCCCAGTGAACCAATAGAATGGAAGTCTAAAGAGCTTACCGGGTCGTGATCGTCCTCTCCCGCGTCGCCAGCATCCATTGCAGCCTCCACGGCCAAAGGAGGAGCCTCCTCCTCCACGGCAATCTCCTCCGCCGCAGCAGCCTCCTCGGCATCATCCCTCAGCCTCCTCGGACGACGAGCCCGTCGTTTCCGCTTCTCTCCACCCTGGCTCGGGCCTCCCTGCTCCATTGGGACTAAGAATGGGTCGTCTGGAGTGGCTGGACGGTCAGGATGAATAGTGTAAGTGAGTAGGGGGGGAGCCCCCCCTATATATAGATTTCCCTTTCATTGGGGCGTCCAGGCGCCTGGACGCCCCCATAATTTTTATTTTTTTCAAAAATTCAAAAAAATAGGGGCGTCCAGGCGCCTGGACGCCCCCAAAAATAAAAAAAATAAAAATTTCAAAAATCAAAATTAAGGGCGTCCAGGACCCTAGACGCCCCCAAAAAATAAAATGCCAAAAAAATAAAAATAAAAAATTTAGGGGCGTCCAGGACCCTGGACGCCCCCATGATAAAATAATTTTTCAATATATATATATATATATAAAGCATCTTAGACAAGTGTATATATAATCAAACCAAAATAAAAATACAAGAAAAATGAAAACCCAAAAAATAATTAAGTGGACAGGGGTCCAAAACATCAAAATGCCAGATTTTTATTCCATCAAAAAAGCAGAATGAGCTACATTAGGGGCTTAGGCGCCTTAGGCCTTAACTTCCCCAGTTCGGTTACATAAGCCCTCCACAGCTCACATTCTTCCCCCACGTGCGCTAAGGCCTTTCCCACAACACTTGTCTTCCAGGGAGCTTTAATGCCCTTCCCTTCCTTCGCATCCGCTTCAGTACCCAACTCTCTCTTCTTCAAAGGAACAATGCCAGTCGGTAGTGGGAACGAATGGCGTGGAATGCCGACCTGGAGGCATCATCGATGCGCGTTATAAAGGACGAACTCGGTCGCGCCGATCAGTTGAAGATCAACTTCGGGAGAAGGCCTCTTGAGGAGATCAAGCGAAAGCAAACATGCCGGTGCGCAAGTGAAGAAGCCTTGTGTCACGGTGCGGAAGTGAGACCGCCAGTCTTCACGTTTCTTCAGCCACGGAACGCGGTTGACTACAGTACCACCGAAGCCTAACACGTCGGCTATGTGATGAAGAGGGCTTTGTTGGAAGAGCTTCGAAGCAGTTGGCATTCCCTCGCGGTGGTCGAATTTGAAGTGCAAATCAAGCCAGCAATTCAAGACAAGTGCGCAACCAAAAGGAGGCTTACCCATGCTCGAGACAGTAAGGCCACTATATAGGTAGGCAAGGACAGCGGGTCCCACCCTCTTTCCACGCCAGATCCCGCAGATAGCACTCAGTTGGTCTTCCTCCACCATGTTGTCGGTATAAGGAAACAAGAGAGCACCCGCCAGACAAATGGTCAACCCTTTCATGATTCCCTCTAAATAGTCATCGTCTGGTAACCCTCTCAAGGCCTCCATGACCCATTCCGCGAGCTTTTGCAAATCAATTCCCTTTTGAGTACGAACCTTTTGGGTTGCGTCGGGCGGCATGAAGCTTCTAAGGACGCTTTCGGAAGTCCCCCGTGTCAGCATCCGCATAGCCTTCACCTTCCTGTCACTCTTGAATTTCTTCAATCCGAGCAGAAGTTCCACCTCCTCTAGGAGGATGGTCACCTCGAAGGTCGGGAAGATAAAAGTGTGGGTCTGGGGATGCCAGATCTCCACTAGTGCACCCATAGCCGCCCAGTCCATACGAATCTTCTCGTAGTGTTTGGCGTGAATAAGGAGCCCCTGCAGATGCCACTTCGAGAGTATGGCCCTCATGCCGATGGAGATGTTGGAAGTTAGCTTTGAAAGCCATGGCAGTTTGGAAAATTTCCTCGGGCCTGGGAAGAGTGGATATGGCTGGAAGAGAAAAGAAAGAAGAAGAAATGAAGGAAGTAAGAAGAAGGCTCACGTGGAGAAATTTGAAAAGAATCAGCTTACCATATGCGACATGATCATCCCACTCAGATGACCCTCGAGGTCAGAGAGTCGCCTGATCTCGCCGCTAGGCCTGCTCCTCTTCATAACGTGAGAAGACTCTCCTTCCATCCTGAAATCTCTAGATTCTCCTCTCCTTCCTCTCCTGAGCTTCCAAAACCCACCTTGGTGCATTTGAATGAACTAGCCTAAGGGGAGTTCTTATAGGAAGGGTAGGGCGCTACAGGACGGAACATGTCACATCAGCGATCAATGTCAGGATTTTGGCTAGATTTCCTTTCCATTGTGGTGCGATTCTGTTATGATTCTGCTACTTTCTGATGTTGCTAACCTTTGCTAGTCTGTGCAGGTTTTACTAACGGACGTCTTTGTCCTGTCTCCTGTCCCACCTTTCAATGGTTGGTCCCACCATGTCATGCATCATAGTATATGATACCTACGCTACTAGAACATGTCAAGGACCTTGCGGCCCGAACGAATCTGGGATTTGAGTTCCCCTTCAACAAAAACAGTGATGATCCCGAAGAATTTGGGTTGTACGGATAGGCCGTTAACTTGTGGTAGCATGGGGACGACGGTTCCATTCAGTGAGTTGGTGCGCGGATAAACGGGCCCCAGCCCAGTGTCGGCTCACCGGATCGGTATCCTGACCCGTTCTTAACAAGTTGACAATATTATCCTTGGCTATTTTCTGTTCTAGTTTGTTTTAAATTTTTCTTTAAGCCTAGCATGCATTCATATAGGACTTTGATTTATTGCGGAAGATCATTCAAGTGATTCGATTGCGAAAGCCGCTGTGCTTCAATTCTTAAAAATATGAGATATTCCACTCCGAATGAAATACTGAATTTCCTTGAAACGGCCCTACGCTGCTCTTCCAAAGGAGACCCTTGTTTGGACAGACTCTCAGATATTTCTTTACTTTTTACCTTGTTTGACCCACCTTGGCTGCAGCACTTCTACATTGGCTGGTAACCGCTCCCAAAGGTGAAACCTGCAGGTTTATGACCTAGGTACTTCCACACCGAGAAGTTGGTCTCCTTTATTTTTCGTGCCTGAGTGCACATTTCACCCTCCCTTATTTGATCTCCGTCCAAGCAACCGTCAAGACTTGAAAGACCTTCTTCAAAGGTTGCCTCATTGAAACTCCAGGAAAAATTCCAGACAGTAACGTCAAAAGCGTGTCTCATCACACCTTGGCATCAACTTATCAGTCCGCTCCCACTTCATTTCATCCACTTCGATACCATTCCACTATGTGTCGCTCCCTTGCAAAGCAGACGCCAAGGCGGGGCAACTGTAGACACGCTATTCCTGACGTCTCCTGAGAAAGTCTCATATCACTATACAACGCCCCGCGACGGCTTACGCATTTTGAATCACTTGAGTCCTTCCTTTTCTTGAGTCTTCTTCCGCCCTTTTCGGCATCCGGAATCGTCTCGTCACGGCATTCGGACAGCATCAACACTAGTCAGACGCATCAGGAGGTTCCGGAACCAAGAAGGGTGTCTGCCGGGCGGCCGCCAACGCCTGAACTGAGGACCCGGGTGGGTCTTTATTCTTTTAATTTATTTTTCAAAGCCCAAAATAAAATAAAAAATAATATATTAATGGAGGCATCCAGTCCCCTGGACGCCTCCATAAAAATAAATATAAAAAATATATATGCCAATTGGCATAAAAGACAAAACAAAATAAAAAATAATATATTAATGGAGGCGTCCAGGCTCCTGGATGCCTCCATGAAAAGAAAAATAAAAAATATATAATGCCAGCTTTGGCATAAAAAGACAAAATAAAAAATAAAAATAATATATTTATGGAGGCGTCCAGGCCCCTGGACGCCTCCATCAACTCCCTCACGGGCGCCGCCCACCGAACGACGGTTTGTCGTGTGTGAAAAAATCTAAATTATGAAGACGTCCAACCAGCTGGACGCGCCCATTTCTGAATCACGGGTCACCGCTCACAAAACCACGCGTTGTGCCAAACCGCGTGCGGCCGTCGGTGGGGTTCGGTGGACCTGTTTGAGGCGTCCGGGGCCCTGGACGCCTCCACAAAAATATTCTAAAAAAATAAATAAAAATAGAATAAAATATTAGTTCGGCCGTGATGGAGGTGTCCAAGGTCCTAGACGCCTCCACCCTCCGGAGCCCTATAAATAGAGGCCCACCCCCTCAGTTCTGGAGGAGCTTCTAAGTGATCAGATAGGCTGCCGGAGCCCAGAGGCTACCGGAGTCATTTCTAACCCGTGGGGTCTTTTGTAGGAGGAGGTTCTGCCGGCTTCTCGGGTGCCCACGCTCGCGAGAGGAAGGTCGTCTTCATCCACCGCGCTTCCACGTCATCCCCACGCTGCCGGAGCTCCGCCGGATCTCGCCCTCGGCTCCTCCAATAAGCCTTTTCTTCCCCTTTTTCTCCATAGTTCTTTACATTCATCATACTGCATCCTCTATCTCCCTACATAAGGGCGCCGTCTCTTGAATACTTCTTGCATTCATCATCGCATTTTCCTCCTACTCGAGTCCGAGAGGGGTTTAAAACTACACCAACCAGGTGTGTGTCAGGTCACGATCTCGTTACTTTTATTGCAAGGAATTGTTAGTACACTGCCATTTTATAATTCCGTTCATTTATTGTCCACTGTTTTGCAAGGGTACCCAAGGAAAGCCCTCTCCATCGACCGGTCGAAGGGAGAGGAAGAAGCAACCCGCCATCTCCCGCTCTTGAGGTAGGCGCGATCACTTTCTTTATTTTGGGGTCTTTTGGCCCCTGGCGATCACATCTTGTTCTCGAGGCTGCGGCGAGTCACTTCCCCAATGGCCGTTTAAATTCTCGTTCTTATATTCTCTTTATATTATGTTGTATTCTATTCATATTCTCGAGGCCGCGGTGAGTCACTTCCCCAATGGCCGTTTAAATTCCGTTCTTATATGTTATATTCTTATCAATTCATATTCTCGAGGCCACGGCGAGTCACTTCCCCAATGGCCGTTTAAATTCCCGTTCTTATATATTATATTCTTATCTATTCATGTTCTCGAGGCCGCGGCGAGTCACTTCCCCAATGGCCGTTTAAATTCTCGCTCTTTATATTCTCCTTATATTCTGTTATATTCTTATCTGCTCATATTCTCAAGGCCGCGGCGAGTCACTTCCCCAATGGCCGTTTTAATTCTTGCTATTTAATTTCTACACCATTCCCGTCCCCCCGAGGTCGCGACGAGTCACTTCCTGCTATGGCCGTTTAACCCCCATATCTTGCTATATTACATTTGTCCCGCTCGCCCCGCCGGAACAATCTTCTGTGGTGGCCCCTTCTCTCTTCTCTTATTTCTGTGTTGCAGCAAACAAAAGAGGAGCCCGCGCGCTCCGCGTCCTCTTCCTTCCCCGAACCGCGTGACGTCGCTCACAGGTAGAGACTCGTGTTAAGTTAAAAAATTTACCCTAGAAGATTTCCGCTAAGTTATTCTTATTTAATTATTCCACATGTAGGGTTCGTACAATGGCGGCAGAACGTGCGCAATGGAGAGACATGCAGCGTACAGTGCAAGACTTGACTCAAGCCCTTCAGCAAGTGACCCAGGGAGGAGCAACGTACCAGGAAGCTAGTGATCTTCACCGAAAATTTAGAGGCTTGAATCCCCCGCGTTTTGGTGATCGACAGATCCCGATGAAGCCGAGAACTGGCTGAAGAAAATAGAGCGGGTCTTTCGAGTGATGTAGTGCAATGACCAAGATCGAGTTCTTTTGGCGACATTTCAATTAGAACGGGATGCACGCGCTTGGTGGGAAGCAGTTGAAGCTACACTTGGAAATCGACATGCAACATGGGATGAGTTCAAGGAACACTTTAATGGCAAATACTTTTTAGATCGGGTACAAGAAAAGAAGGCGACGGAGTTCGCTACTTTAAAACAAAGAAATTTATCGGTTGCCCAATATGAAGCTCAGTTCTCCAGGCTATCTCGCTATGCAACTCATTTAGTATCCACTGAGAAGATGAAGGCCAAACGATTTCTAAATGGGTTGAAGCTACACTACATCAACCAATTGGCACCTTTGGAGATTCAAACTTATGCAGAGATGGTGAGAAAAGCTCAGGTTCTTGAGGATACCTTGGAGATGATAGAGAGGATCCGAGGGAAAACCCCAAGAAGGAACAGACCACTAGTTCTGGGAACTTTAAACCCGGCAATGGCAAGAAGAGACCCAACGATGGATCTAGCTCATGGAAAGGCAAGGTGCCAAAGAATGACGAGAAGAAGTCTGACCCGATTGTACCATCCAAGGCCCATTGCAAGTACTGTGACCGTCCCAGTCACAAGATAGAGGAATGTTGGCGCAAGTTAGGCGCTTGTCTTCATTGTGGAAGTCGGGACCATCGTATTCCAGAATGTCCCCTCCTGACGGACCAAGCTACACCAACTAAACCTCAAGGAGGTCAGAAGCGCCAGGGCAAGCTTCAAGCCGTACAGGAAGATGAGACGGGAACCACCGATGAGGGTGGACTTGTGGAAGGTACACTTATTGTTTATGATAAGCCAGCATTTGTTCTTTTTGACACTGGAGGAACGCACTCTTTTATTTCTCGGAGTTTTGCGAAGTCTTTAGCTGTGAACCTATGTTAATGAATTCTCCGCTAGAAATTTCAACCCCCATTGGTTCAGGTTCAGCGATTAAATATTACTACCCTTCTAGTAAGGTTGTGGTTAGGGGTAGAATATGCCGGCTGATTTGGTTTGTATGGAAATGAGGGATTATGATGTAATCCTAGGAGCAGATTGGTTGGCTAAATATAAGGCCAATGTCCATTGTAGCACTATCTCTGTGTCATTTTTAGGACACCCCGAGCTTTCTTTTATTGGAGCTAGGCACTCTAAATCTGTGCCGCTTATTTCAGCTCTTCAAGCTGAGAAGTTATTGAAGAACGGATGTCAAGCTTTCCTAGCCTTGGTTTCTTTAACCCCTAAGAAAGAGATGAGGATTAAAGACATTCCTATTGTTCAAGATTTTCCAGATGTCTTTCCTAAGGATTTGCCAAGACTTCCACCTGAGAGAGAGGTAGTCTTTTCCATTGATCTAAGTCCTGGCGCGTCTTCTGTTTCAAAGGCCCCGTATCGTATGTCTCCTGCGGAGTTGAGGGAGTTAAAGTGACAATTAGTGGAGTTGCTCGAGAAGGGGTTTATTCATCCAAGTACATCCCTGTGGGGAGCCCCTGTATTGTTCGTTTGGAAAAAGGATGGTTCGATGAGGCTATGCATCGACTACCGACAATTGAACCAGCTTACTATCAATAACAAGTACCCATTGCCGAGGATTGATGAACTAGTTGACCTCTGCCCCTATGTTAGCTTTGCCTTCTGGAGAAGGAGGTTTTGTAATTTACACTGATGCTTCGGGTATCAGTCTAGGCTGTGTGCTCATGCAGCATGGGAAGGTAATAGCTTATTCCTCTAGGTAGCTAAGGAAGTATTAAGAGAATTATCCTGTCCATGATCTGGAACTAGCATCAGTAGTTTTTGCCTTGAAGATTTGGAGGCACTACTTGTACAGAGAAGCATTCACCGTGATTTATGATCATCAGAGCCTTAAATACTTGTTTTCTCATAAGGAGCTTAATATGAGGCAGCGAAGATGTCTTGAGTATTTAAAGGACTTTGATTTTGTACCACCCTGGAAAAGGTAATCTATAGATGCCTTGAGCCACAAGCCAATAGCAAAATTATCAAGTCTCATGTTACAAGAATGGAGATTGCTGGAGCAGTTGGCTAGTTTAAACCTCAGTGTTGGCGAAGATTCGGTTTTGGTTGCATAGATTCAGTTTCATTCAGAGTTATTAATGGAAATCAAGTCCCTGCAAGAAAATGATCCGATGTTAGTGGAGGTCAAGGAAAGTCTAAGCAATAGACCTGATTTTATTTTAGCCGATGCCGATAGATTGTTATTTCAAGGAAGGACCTGTGTGCCTGATGTAGCGGAAGTCAAAAGCAAGATCCTTGAAGAAGCCCATAGGTCCAAGTATACTATTCATCCTAGAGGTACTAAGATGTACCAGGATCTGAAAATATCTTTTTGGTGGCCGAACATGAAAAAGGAAGTCGCAGAATTTGTAAGTAGATGCTTAGTGTGTCAGCAAGTAAAGGCTGAGCATTTTAGACCTACTGGGAAATTGAAGCCACTTGATATACCACAATGGAAATAGGAAAGCATTGGCATGGATTTTATCATGGGTCTACCTAAGACTCGCAGTGGATTTGATGCGATATGGGTCATTGTGGATAGATTGACTAAGTCTGCGCATTTCTTGTCCATTAAGTCCAAATGGACCGTTGACGTTTTGGCTGCTTTGTATATGAAAGAAATTGTGAGACTTCATGGAATACGAGTAAGTATTGTGTCAGATAGAGACCCAAGATTCACTTCACACTTTTGGAGAGGATTACAAGAATCCTTGGGAACCCGTCTGAATTTCAGCACTGCCTTTCATCCTCGGATAGACGGACAGACAGAAAGAACAAATCAGATTGTGGAAGAGATGTTAAGAGCTTGTATGATTGATTTTGGAGGCAGTTGGCATGAGCATTTAGCTTTGATTGAGTTCGCCTACAATAACAGTTACCAGTCAAGCATCCAGATGGCTCCGCTTGAAGCTCTTTATGGGAGAAGCTGTAGATCACCTCTGTGTTGGGATGAGGTAGGCAAGAAGAAATGGTTGGGACCAGATCTCGTTTCAGAATCAACCAAGAATATCCATATCATCCGGGACCGTCTACAAGTGGCTCAATCAAGATAGAAAAGTTATGCCGATTGTATAAGGAGAGCCTTAGAGTTTCAAGTCGGCGAGCATGTGTTCCTGAAGGTTTCACCGATGAGAGGAATTCGAAGATTTGGCATTCGTGGCAAGTTGAGTCCGAGATATGTTGGCCCTTTTGAAATCCTGGAAAGAGTGGGAGAAGTTGCTTACAGATTAGCTTTGCCACCTCAGTTATCTGGAGTACACAATATTTTTCACGTATCTATGTTACGGAAATATGTATATGATCCCACTCACATCATTCAGCATATGGATCTAGAGTTAAAATAAGATATGACTTATGAAGAAAGACCCATCAAGATCTTAGACCGCAAGCAGCGGCAACTCACGAATCATTCCATACTTATGGTCAAGGTTCAGTGGAGCCGACGTGGAACTAAAGAAGCTACTTGGGAATCTGAAGATGCTATTCGAAAGCAATACTCCGATTTATTCTAAGGTCAGTTGTCTTACTCCCCATTCTCGATAAGTGCAGTGAATTTGAAGGACCAAATTCCTTATAGTGGGGGAGGGTCTAGAACCCCGGTATATTATTAAATAAAAGAAAGGGAATTTATAAAGAAAATTATGGAAATTACGATAGGTTAAGTCACAACCAATTTATAAAAATCTATAAAAATTATAATGGCGTAAAGGGAGAATAGTTTAGACTTTTGTTCTTCTGGGTCTGACCCTAATTAAAATTTTAAATCAGCCAAATTAAGGGAATTAGGGCGAAATCCACATTTTAACCTATCAAACCTTTGATCGTCGAATTCGGACCCAATACCCGACCATTTGAGCCCAGATCGGACCTAAACAGACGACCTTGATGAGTAGATCATTTCCCCTCTCCTTGCTCATCGAAACCCTAACTCTAGGTTTAGAATTTCAATGTTTTAGGCGACGGCAGACTTGGTCAAGCGCGAAATCTGCACGCGTTGGGTGGTGGACTCAATCCAGCCCCCACGTTCGCTACTAGTTCAAATTACTTCTTTAAAACCAACCCTTGGCCAACTTAGAAATGCTTGGATGCTGTGGCGGCCGACGAGGAGCTCGATCGAGGGAAGATTCTGGCAATATCTTGGGGGATTTTCTTCGCGCGTCCACCTAGCGTCGTCTATCTTCTTCCTTCTCTTAAGGTAGGTTCTAGTGGACCAAACCCTAAGAACCTTATACTGCTAGATTCATCGTTAAGTCATATTTTCTATGATATAAAAAGCCCTAAAAGTTATTTAGTATCCTGAGAGTATTGTTCTTTTTAGTCGGAGTGTGTAAATTAGGGCACCGTTCTCATTATCTCCTTTTTATATCGATTGAATGCTAGGATTAGTAGGCTTAACTGTTAAATTGATCATACTATAACATGTAACTTTTCATCTTCTTTCTGTCAGTATTGTTTTGCCCAATTTTTATATGCTATACCGCTCGAATTTCTCATCGAATCCATCATCTATCGATGTTCACCGGAGATCGGAGGAGACGATTGGTACACGTCCTAACAGGAACCGTTTTACACTAAATAGCCCCACGATAGACCGCTAGGTCCATATTGGCGGTCGTATGCTTGACCGTTCCATGGCTTTATGTCTGGGACCCCACGATCTGTGGCGGCCATGGACAGACCGCTCTAAGACTCCAGCGGCTGCCCGATAGACCGTTTAGGGCTTGTAGGGTTTTCGAGCCCTTTGACCTGAGCGGCCCATCGACAGACCGCTGAGGCTAGTTAGGCGGTTCTGGACTGATCGTTTACTTCACGCAGTGTCTCTGAGATAATGTTTTGATGCATGATTAGTTCTTATTAATCTAGGCCGGTGAGTAAGATAGTAACCAACAATTAATTGGTGAATATGAAGACTGATTAATGTTAACTATTACATGTAGACATTTTGTTCTTCCTCTGTCAATCCTATTTCCTTGCTTTTTTTTAAACAATGAATGCGTAAACTCTAATTATGTTATATATTGAATAAATTCATATTAGGATTGTTTTACAGTCACTTCATCCCGGTGATGTTGACTGACCGTTAGATATTCATTTTCCGTTGATGTATTAGCCCTCAATTTCTTATAATGGTTGGGACTCTCCGCCGGATACTCCTTCTGTCGGACTAGGACATCCATTATGAGACCTCTGTAAGCCCCCGCGAGCCTGTGATTCCCACTAGGACATCGGGCGGGTTGTACCCCAAGACTTGAACCCTTGGACTCGATCGAATCGCGTGATTTTACCCGAGCTCGGAATTGGGGCTGCCCTGTTACTAGCGGCCCTTCTGGGACCGTTCTGTCATTAAGCGGTTCACGCTTGATCGCTGGTGACTATGAATGGCCCTTGAGTGACCGTGCCAACCTTCCTTCTGTGTTCGTCAACCTCAGTTTGTACACTGCCCTTAGTGGACAGTTTTAATTCTTGAGCGGCCCATTTTCGGACCGTATACATTTATTTATGGCCCAGGGACCTTCTCGTGCTAAATGGCTTTCCTGGATTCCGTTTACTTGTTGAACGGCCCATTTAGGACCGTTCATCTTTCCTAACACTGGGCCCTATTCTTTCAAACCCAGAGGCTTTCAGCGGTCCATGTTAGACCGTTCAATCGTTGCACGGCCCATTATAGGACCGTTTATCCTTTGGCCGAACCAGGTTTTCCTTTGACCCCATTCCATTCCATGGTCCAGTGTAAGATCATTTTGTTATAAATGGACCAAATTTGACAGTGTACTCTCCAGCCTTTGATTCTCGTGGTTTCTTGTGTGCCTCGGTAGTCGGGCCAAGAATGGCTTGAACTACTTATAACCCTTGATTATTCTTATTCAGATATTGAAATTTTCATTTCTTCTGGCCGAATCTTGTAAACGTCTAGACATAACTTGGGATCTTGGATCCACCTAAATCAATGCCAATGCATCATAAGGGCCCAGTCTGGTCCTGGGAAGAGCGCCTGAAAAGTACTAGTGCCCCGGAGAGTTGTAATGACATGGTGAGGCATTGCACAGAGTGCATGACTAGCGTGATGTCTACGACAATTTCATTTACTTAATTCCTTTTTCCTTGAATTCAAGTTATTATTTTCCTCCATGGAAATATTGGCATGACTTGTTAGTCTGTAAGGACTTGGTGCGAAGGTGCAAACCTGATTCATAGGGGGAGTGAATGAATCCCTCTTCAAAACTTTGCCCAATTAAAACAATAATGGACAATGATGCGGAATTAAACTCCTACCGATACCTTGAACGACTCAGATGCTCTTCTTCGAATAATGAATGAAGATCAGATAAACTAAACTTCTGATCTGCTCTGTATAAGCTAAGGAGATGACTCAGTTCAACTAATCAACTAGACTCTCTCAAGACCGAAATCAAATGCACGGTGTGCAAACCAATCTCTCACTAGATATAAGATCAGACTATCATGAATGAGCCTAAGCATACATCTAGCAGAACAGAATAGACAATCAAACCACAATGGACAAGGGATTTTTAGATGGTTCAGTCTGCTGCCCGCAGACCTACGTCCATCCCCCACTCAAACCAGAGTGAGGCTTCCCGCTGATACACAACTTAAACCACTGGGCATTACAGCTTTCCTACAACCGCTGAGCATCACAGCTTGCTTCTGCTGGGCAATACAGCTTAGCCATCCGCTGCCTAACAGCTTGACCCCCTGGAAAATACAGCTTAGCCGACCAGAGGAATCCTCCTCTGCAACGCTGAGCAACACAGCTTGCTCTGCTGACTCACATCTTGAAACAAAGGTTTAAAGGAAAAACAAAAGATAGAAAATCACAGCACTGGAAAGCTGGAAACGATCTTAAAATAGATGTGGCTCTCGCAGGAGCTGACTGGCTTGGATATGATCCAAGGTCCAGTTGAACAGGTCTTCAATCAGCTTCACCTTCATTTCCACGACCTCTCTCTTACTCTTTCTTCCTTTTTTTCTTTCTCACGAACTCTCAATCTCTTCCTCTTCCTCTTTCTCTCTTCTTCTCTCTGCTTCTTTTTCTCTCACGCTTTGCTCTTCTTCTGTCTCTCCTCAGATCTCTATTTTCTTCTCCATTATCTTCTGCTGGCTCTCTTGCTCTCTCTGGCTGCTACTCGCCACTCTTCTTCCTTTTCTCTTGGTTTCCTATTCTCTGGTTCTCTCTTTCTCATCACAGAGGCAGCCTTCTTATAGAGCTTCAGGCCTGGGACCCACGAGCTCACCGATTGGGCGTATGGAGGGAATACACCCGCCAAATGCTTCCAGAAGACTCTTAGCCACGTGTCCAAATATGGGCACTGTAGCTTTCCACGTGGCAGTCCTTTGTCAGGGACGGTCTACCTTGGATCACGTGCCCTTCTTAGCAATCACGAGCAGTTGTCCTGTTAGTCTGTCAAGACATACGATAGTCAGGTATTTATGAAGAATGCATAGATTTGATGAGGCATGAAAGCAAATGTCTGATAGTCCATAACACATACATTGTCAAACTCAGGAAAGCGTGATATGCATAGAATGCACTGACTATGCATGAAGTAAACCAAGTAAGGCACAAGCCAACATTGTGTAGAAAGAAGCATGCACAGACTTGCAATGGCTGTGGGGCGAATAGATGCACAGACTACGTGTGCGCATTATGCAGGCAATGCACCGACCATATATGCCAAACCTCATGATGGGGACATCACCTCCCATGCCCACACTCACGGCTCATCTCCTCGCCCCAGAAGCATCCGACATTGTCTAGTCATTTATTTTGAGTCATATGTCGTATTTTCATATTTTATTTGAGTCATATCATCGTAATGTTCATTTTATTTGAGTCCAGCACCTAGGTTAATGAGTCATCTAACTAAGTTAAGTGTCATAGGGTTGATTAGATTAGTTAATGTGCCCAATTCATTGGGCTAGGCCCAGGGGCGCCCCCTACCCCCTTGGTTAATTGTCATTGTAGCAAGAGTCAAGGACTTTTTGTAAAATGTGGGTTGTCTATATATAGAACCCCATTCTCCCCCATTTGAAGTCAATGAAATTCCCATATATTTAGTTCCAAATTTCAAGTTTCTTGTGGAGAGAATCCATTAGTGGGGTGTGAAGACCTAGGGTGAGAAGCCCATCCCTTCTCTCTCTCTCTCTCTCTCTAAGGGGTCCGCCCCCCTCTCTCTCTCTTCCCCCCTCCCCAAATTTTGAATTTCCCCTCTCTCTCCTCTCTCCTCTCTCCTCCACCTAGGCTCCACCTCATCCACACACCACTAACCACCCCAACCACCTCATCACTTCCCTAGGTGCATTCATTGCCCCTCCACCAACTCCCACCAAATCTCCTCCCTCCCTAGGAGAATCTTGGCCTTCCCAACACAATCCACCCTAGTCCCCACACAATCTTGCAGCTCCCAAGGGGAATTTGAATTGTTTCCCTCCACTCTCTCCACCCCTTCCACTTCCCTTCACCATTAGTCACCTCCCTCCCCTATCTCTTGTACCATTGAAGCTAATCCCAACCAGCCAGTTCACAGCTCAGAATCAGTAGGGGAGCAGCAGCTTGTAGAGGTGATCCTGACTTCATCCCCACGTCCCTGGAGGCCCAAGTGATACCGTCGGAAGCGTCTCCCTATCTTCTTCGTAACGGTGGTGGTCTTGTCCCAACCTGAGCTCGTGGCTACCCGGGGGAGTCGATCTCCCTACACTGCGCCTCTTCCTCCAGACTGGCAACCTGAAGCCGCATGCAGAGCCTCCCACGGCCAACCACTTGAAGATATGGAGGCGGTGCTTGACTGAGAGCTTCGTCTACACATCTTCTTCTAGTATCAAGAAGCGGCATCCTGTTTGGCATCCGGAGCTAAGAGTTCTCAATTTCCTCCCTCAGGTGCACTGTTCTGTCCACTCTGGGACTGAACAGACACCTGATCACTGTTCGGGCTGTCTCTGTCTACTCCGACCTCCTCCGGCATCCCCGTTGGTCTCCCTTCGAAGAGGACTCGACAAAAAATACAGAGACTTCAGCCTCACCTGAATCAGAGATCAGGAGCACCCGTGGTGACCTCGTCTTTCTGCTGCCGTGGTACCGTAGTTGTCAGAACCAGAAAGCAGAGGCAATATTCATGACACTGCCCCGACCATCACCGTCATTCTGAAATTCCCCCAAAAATTGGACGTCTTACAGAGTCAACTACTAAGATTTTGCCACTAGTTTCGTCGCCAACAGAGCTCGGGGGAGTCCATAGTAGTGCCGACACCGACTATCTATCCTCTCTTCTAGAGAGTGGACAGAACCATCATCATCCTTTCATTTAGTTCCGAAATTGATTATCCCCTTCCCGCCTGGCCGGCTTATAGCCCCTCCCTGTGGGAGGTAGTGTTTGAATGTAATTTTGGTTTCCCTTTCCCAAGTTCAACCCCTTGCATGGGACGTAGTTATGTAAAACCTTGAACAAGTCGAAGCTACACCTGCGCGGCGTGTGGGGAACCCACGCTTCCTCGCTCTCCTACGTCTCCGAGCGAGACCAGTTTCTTCAAGCCAGTCGAGTAAGTGCTCTATCCCGTGCTCATATTTGGTGCCTTGTTCTTTCAATATTAGCTCATAGCTCCGTTGGCCCGTGAGAGTGAGTGCCCGGTCCGCAAACCCCATTGCTTCGAGTGGCTGCCGTGGAAGAGAGTGTGACCCGTGCCCTCGGCCCTCGGCACCCGGGTCGGCCCCATTGAGTTGGACCTCCAAACCCTGGGGAAAAAAACCTTGGCCTTGCTGGCCCTCTACCAGCAAGGGCCCAGCCCTCACAACCTCCACTCGGCATCACCGAGTTACCTCTAGATTTGGGTGAGTGTCGGGTGAGTGGCCGCCAATTTCGGTCCGTTTCTATTGTCAATTGTGCTTGCTTGTTAATGTTCAAGGTGCTTCGGTCTTGTGAATATCACCCCAAGGTGGTGTCACATCAATTGGTATCAAAACAAGTCATTGACTTATCTCTACAAGTCAAGTCCTAGGGCACGCTTGCATTGGAGTCATCATCGGTCCGACCCTTGCATTGTCCACCCACCATTGTCATCGTTGAGTCTAGGGTGAAATGGCCCCACTCCCAATCATATCCCATGCATACCTACCTAATGGAGAGTCCACGGAAATTGATTTCATTGACTTAGAGTCTGATAGTTGGGTATCCCCCGATATCGTTGCCTCTCTTTCTAGGACCGGACAAATTATGCACAATGGAGACCAAGTCTTTGTTGAATTCCATAGATGGTTTGGAGAGACTAAGTATTTTGATGGGGCTTGGTGTCAAGTAGGAACATTGGCGGGTCCATGCATAATCCTAGGTAAGAAATGGTTAGATGAACGGAATGCCGACATCAACCCAACACGTTGGACTTTCCAAGTGCATCCGCCACACCTTCCGGTAACCTTTAAATTCAACAACCTTGTACTCTCCCATCTGCCGGAGTCCCACCCTTGTTCACCACCCCGGGTGCACCACACACCGACTAACATCACCCCACCCTCAAAGAACCTTACCACCCCATTAGCTTTAGATAAAGTAGCCCACCCACTTTTCCACATGGAGACAAATGCCCCTCCAAGTCCTTTCCCCTCCATGGAGGGCACCCATGTCCAAATTCAAGGGGAAGCCTCGCACAAGGATCTTCACCCTACACCACCCTCTCTAGATAAGGCCGAACTCATCTTAGAAGAACCCCTTGTTAGGTGGCTAAGTGATGGGGATATCACCTCCCATGCCCACGTTTACCGTTCGTCTCCTCACCCCGGTTGCATCCGACATGGTTTAGTCATTTAATTTTGAGTCCTATGAGTCATTTGATGTATTTTCCCTTTTATTTGAGTCATGTTCCTAGGTCTTGCATTTATTTTCCTAAGTTTGAGTGTCATTAGATTGTGTAATGTGCTATTGGGCCCAATTCTTCGGGCTTGGCCCATGAGCCCCCCTACCCCTTCGGTTATTTGTTATTGAGTCTTTGTAAGGGACTTTTGTAGAAATGTGGGTTTCCTATATATAGGACCACATTCCCCCCATTTCAACTTAATGAATCAATCAATGAAAAAAATGCCATTTGAGAGTCCAAAGCTTAGTTTAGTGGAGTGATTCCAACATTCTTTGGGTGAGAAATCCTAGGGGAGAGATTCCCCACCATTTCCTCTCTTAATCCCTCTTTTTTTTACTCCACTTTCTCTCTCCTCAACACCCAATTTCAAATTTTCTTCTCTCTCCTCCCTTCCCAACCACCTCAACCCCCACCTACCATCATTAAAGCCCTCCACTTCCCCATGGCCTCCATTACTCCACCCCCCTAGTCCCAAGAAGATCCCTCACCATTCCAACACCATCTTCGACATTCCAACACCACTTTTCCCATTCCAACACAATCAACCCCTTCCCCACACAACCCCACAACTTCCAAGGCCATTTCAAATTTGAAATCCACCCTTCCCTCCACTCACTTGTGCCCCCCCCCTCACTTTCTCCTCTCACCCACCTTCCCAAATTCGCAGCTCCTCCTCCCACCACCTGTTAGACCCCCTTCCAGACCCCATTCTTCCCTTCCCCCACCTTAGAACACCCCCTCCTAGACCCCCTCACAGCCCGGGCTTTCCCCACACTCATCCACCCCCATTTCCCCTCCCATATACCCCATTTCCCCCCATCATCATCAACCTACAACTCTCAACTGAAGATCTACAGCAGACCAGCAACTTTCAGCGGCCACCACGACCTCCTCCGGACGAGTTTGAAGACTCAAGAGCCATCGTCGGAAGCGTCTGCCAGTCTCCTTCGCAACCGAAGTGGTTTCGTCTTCTTCCGATCTCCGAGTCGTCCAGGAGGTCCATTCTCCCACAGCTGCGCGGTTCTGCCTCGGCTGAGGAACTGAGCCAGATTAGAAGCTCTGCCACAACGAACCCCGAAGGAATCAGTCCTCATGTTCTTCTTCAAAGTTCTTCATCAGCCTGTCTGCTTTCAGAATCAAGAAGCGGAATCCCATTCAGCATCAGGGAACAGAAGTTACCAATTTTCTTCCACAGTCGTGCGGCTCTGCCTTCCGCAGTCTGCATCGACACCTCCTCAGTCTTCTGGCTCCACAGATCGTCTTTGTTCTCTTCTGGCATCCCCGTTTCATTTGATGCAAATAGGACTCACCCACGGTTCTAACGGCGCTAACGGTATCAAATTTGGAGTGCGGGAGCGGCCACGACAGCCTCTGCATCCTACTGTTGGTAACCTGCCCCTGCTAGTCCGAGAAACAGAGGCCCTGTTAAGCTCCTGCCCCGACCTGCAGAGACTCCATAAGATTTTACAAAAATTCTGAGGCATTCCCCCTTCTGTTACGAAGATTTTTCCACTGGTCTCGCCATCAGCGAAATTCCTGAGCAAGATCTACAACAGCAACACCGACCCTCTATCTTGGTTCGCAGACAGCAGGCAGATTCGGCGTCCACCCTTGTTCCTCGTTCTTTGCTTTGGTTTCCCCACCCCGCTTGGCCGGCTGAAGGCCCCTCCCTGCGTGGAGGTAGTATTGATGTAATATCATTAACCCCCACCCTAAGTTCCCCCTCCTGCGAGAGGTGTAGTGGTGTAATTTGTTTGGGCAGGTCAAGCGACACCGCCGCGGCGTGTGGGGATCCACTCGCCTCCCCGCTCACCCTCGTCTCCGACCGGGACCGGTTTCTTCAAACCGATCGAGTAAGTGCTCAAACCTTCACTCCACTTAGTGCTTGTCTTTCAATATTAGTTCTAATTCCGCTGGTTATGCGAGTGAGAGCCCGATCCTCAAGCCCCATTGCCTTGAGTGATCACCGTGGGAAGAGTGCAACCGGTGCCTTCGGCACTTCGTCGGCCCCGTTGAATTGGGCTTACAAATCTATTGGGAATCAAATCTTGGCCTTGCTGGCCCTCTACCAGCAAGGGCTCAACCCCTCAACCTCACCTTGGCATTGCCAAGTTACCCCGGGCTTGGGTGAGCGACGAGAGAGCGGCGGCCCAAATTGGCCCATTTAGATTACGATTGTGCTTGCTTGCATTAGGTCCGAGGTTGTGTCACATCAAGTGGTATCAGAGCAAGTCTTTGACTTGTCTCTACAAGTCAAGTCCTAGGGCATGCTTGCATTCTTTTCCGAACCGTGCATTGTCAACCCATCATTGTTAACATTGAGTCTTGGGTCACATGGCTCCTCTCCCAATCATATCCCATGCATGCTTACCTAATGGAAAGCCCGTAGAAATTGATTTCATTGACCTAGAATCTGAAAATTGGGTGTCCCCCGATATCGTTACCTCTCTTAGTAGGACCGGACAAATTGTGCACAATGGAGACCAAGTCTTTATTGAATTCCATAAATGGTTCGGGAAGATTAAGTATTTGGATGGGGCTTGGTGTCAAAAGGGAACATTGGCAGGTCCATGTATAATCCTAGGTAAGAAATGGTTAGATGAAAGGAATGCCAACATCGACCCAACACGTCGGACTTGCCTTGTGCGTCCGCCACACCTTTCGGGAACCTTTAAATTCAACAACCTTTTATTCTCCCACCCGCGGGAATCCCACCCTCGTTCACCACCCCGGGTGCACCATACTCCGGCCATCATCACCCCACCATCAAAGAACCTTCCCACTCCATTAGTTTTGGAAGAAGTAGTCCACCCGCTTTGCCACATGAAGACAAATATCCCTCTGGAACCTATCCCCTCCATAGAGAGCACCCATGTCCCAATTGAAGAGGAAGCCTCGCACAAGGATCTTCACCCTACACCACCCCCTTTAGATAAAGCCGAATTCATCTTAGAAGATTCCCTTGTTAGGTGGCTAAGGAAGAGCCTAATTAGAGAGACCTCGACCCATGTTTGCCCTCCCATAGAACAAAATTTTCCCCTAGTGCCCATCTTCTCCTATCACACCACAATCCAAGCATCCTATCAAGTGGAGACCTTAGAGGATTTTCTTAGGGGCTTAGCATGGCAAATTGAGTTCACTAGCATGTTGACTCCTATGGCCGAACAACCTAGGAGCCTTAGCCTCCTACACCTATGCATTGGGTCTATCACCTCGATTTGCACCAATGGTTGCTACGCTAGCGACCTCCTTCTATTCCTCCCTACACCGGATGAGCCCAACCTTCTCCTCGATTTAGAGCTTCTTATCTCAGGTAGAAAGCCAAGCCCTCCACTCATGGTCGACCCACTTGTCAAGAACATTGGCCCAACTATCATAGGGAAGGATGACTTAACACCTTTTAAGGATCTTGAGGACATGGAGTTCCTCCCCCTAAGTGACCTATTTTACGATCCATATGATCCCTTCCAATGGGAGTCAAGGGACTCATATGACCCAACCATCTTACCAACCACCCACCCTGTCCTACCCTCACTCACCATAGTGGGCCAAACCCACCTCATCCATGACCCGGGCTGCACCTTGGGAGCCATAACCTTGGACCATATATCCCTAGGGAATAAGGTGGTGCCCCACCCCATGATGACCACCTTCTTAGATCCATCTGATCCTTTCCAATGGGAGTTCAAAGGTTGTCCCACACCTATACACATGGAAGTCACTTTTGGGAAAAGCATGCATGTGTCTAGGATTTTAACACCCCTTTGCATGAACACTATGTTGGGTCCATTCATTCATATCACTCACATGTCAAGTAGAAAGCATGAGTGGGCCACATTCGGATGTCATGGTCCTCCTTCATTCATCATGGATCTTAAGCATGTCAACAGCATCTACGGATGTCCGGGACCCCCCACATTCATCACCACTTTACATGATAGGTTCACCTACGGTTGCCCCGGCCCACCTAGGCCCACCAAAGTCTACATGACAACATTGCATGATAAGTCCACAAATGGTTGCACCGGCCCACCAAGGTTCATCATGGTCCATCTGGCATCATGGCAGGATAGGTCCATCTATGGTTGTCCAGGTCCACCCATAACCACTAAAAGGATAGCACTCACAAAATTGCATGAAAACCTTTACAAGCACATCAGCAAAAAGAATGAGGCTTATAAAAGGCTGGCCGACTCTCATCGGCATCACCAAGAATTCCAAGTGGGTGACCTTGTGATGGTAAGGATGGAGAGGCTCTCCCCGGGAGCCAACTCTAAACTGAGGCCACGTGGGGCTGGTCCCTTCCAGGTCTTGAGGCACATAGGTGCAAATGCCAACGAGTTAGATCTCCATGAGGAGTATGGAATAAGTCTCACATTCAATGTTGCCGACCTAGTGCCATATAAGGGACCTACGGTGGTACCTAATGAGGAGATTGAGCCTACTTCTTCCCTTGAGAGAGCACCCACCCACGATGATAAACCACCAGCCAAGAGAGCCCAGCGTGAACAAATTGAACAAATATTGGATGAACAAGTCACTACCACTCGGAGCAAGGTATATGAGCGCTATCTCGGCAGGTGGATGGATCGGTCTCGTTCGGGAGACTTGAGGGCGGTACCACTTCTACACCCTCCAAGGAGGGAAGGACACTTACTCGACAGAGTCGAGTTCTCCGCACCCTGGGAGTATGATGGGGATATCACCTCCCATGCCCACGTTTACCGTTCGTCTCCTCACCCCGGTTGCATCCGACATGGTTTAGTCATTTAATTTTGAGTCCTATGAGTCATTTGATGTATTTTCCTTTTATTTGAGTCATGTTCCTAGGTCTTGCATTTATTTTCCTAAGTTTGAGTGTCATTAGATTGTGTAATGTGCTATTGGGCCCAATTCTTCGGGCTTGGCCCATGAGCCCCCCCTACCCCTTCGGTTATTTGTTATTGAGTCTTTTGTAAAGGACTTTTGTAGAAATGTGGGTTTCCTATATATAGGACCACATTCCCCCCATTTCAACTTAATGAATCAATCAATGAAAAAAATGCCATTTGAGAGTCCAAAGCTTAGTTTAGTGGAGTGATTCTAACATTCTTTAGGTGAGAAACCCTAGGGGAGAGATTCCCCACCATTTCCTCTCTTAATCCCTCTTTTTTTTACTCCACTTTCTCTCTCCTCAACACCCAATTTTGAATTTTCTTCTCTCTCCTCCCTTCCCAACCACCTCAACCCCCACCTACCATCATTAAAGCCCTCCACTTCCCCATGGCCTTCATTACTCCACCCCCCTAGTCCCAAGAAGATCCCTCACCATTCCAACACCATCTTCGACATTCCAACACCACTTTCCCCATTCCAACACAATCAACCCCTTCCCCACACCACCCCACAACTTCCAAGGCCATTTCAAATTTGAAATCCACCCTTCCCTCCACTCACTTGTGCCCCCCCCTCACTTTCTCCTCTCACCCACCTTCCCAAATTCGCAGCTCCTCCTCCCACCACCTGTTAGACCCCCTTCCAGACCCCATTCTTCCCTTCCCCCACCTTAGAACACCCCCTCCTAGACCCGCTCACAGCCTGGGCTTTCCCCACACTCATCCACCCCCATTTCCCCTCCCATATACCCCATTTCCCCCCATCATCATCAACCTACAACTCTCAACTGAAGATCTACAGTAGACCAGCAACTTTCAGCGGCCACCACGACCTCCTTCGGACGAGTTTGAAGACCCAAAAGCCATCTTCGGAAGCGTCTGCCAGTCACCTTCGCAACCGAAGTGGTTTTGTCTTCTTCCAATCTCTGAGTCGTCCAGGAAGTCCATTCTCCCACAGCTGCGTGGTTTTGCCTCGGCTGAGGAACTGAGCCAGATTAGAAGCTCTGCCACGACAAACCCCGAAGGAATCAGTCCTCAAGTTCTTCTTCAAAGTTCTTCATCAGCCTGTCTGATTTCAGAATCAAGAAGCGGAAGCCCATTCAGCATCCGGGAACAGAAGTTACCAATTTTCTTCCACAGTCGCGCGGCTCTACCTTCCCCAGTCTGCATCGACACCTCCTCAGTCTTCTGGCTCCACAGATCGTCTCTGTTCTCTTCTGGCGTCCCCGTTTCTTTTGCTGCAAAGAGGACTCACCCACGGTTCTAACGGCGCTAACGGTATCAAATTTGGAGTGCGGGAGCGGCCACGACAGCCTCTGCATCCTACTGTTGGTAACCTGCCCCTGCTAGTCCGAGAAACAGAGGCCCTGTTAAGCTCCTGCCCCGACCTGCAGAGACTCCATAAGAATTTACAAAAATTCTGAGGCATTCCCCTTCCTGTTACGAAGATTTCGCCACTAGTCTCGCCATCAGCGAAATTCCTGAGCAAGATCTACAATAGCAACACCGACCCTCTGTCTTGGTTCACAGACAGCAGGCAGATTCGGCGTCCACCCTTGTTCCTCGTTCTTTGCTTTGGTTTCCCCACCCCGCTTGGCCGGCTGAAGGCCCCTCCCTGCGTGGAGGTAGTATTGATGTAATATCATTAACCCCCACCCTAAGTTCCCCCTCCTGCGAGAGGTGTAGTGGTGTAATTTGTTTGGGCAGGTCAAGCGACACCGCCGCGGCGTGTGGGGATCCACTCGCCTCCCCGCTCGCCCTCGTCTCCGACCGGGACCGGTTTCTTCAAATCGGTCGAGTAAGTGCTCAAACCTTCACTCCACTTAGTGCTTGTCTTTCAATATTAGTTCTAATTCCGCTGGTTATGCGAGTGAGAGCCCGATCCTCAAGCCCCATTGCCTTGAGTGATCACCGTGGGAAGAGTGCAACCGGTGCCTTCGGCACTTCGTCGGCCCCGTTGAATTGGGCTTCCAAATCCATTGGGAATCAAATCTTGGCCTTGCTGGCCCTCTACCAGCAAGGGCCCAACCCCTCAACCTCACCTTGGCATTGCCAAGTTACCCCGGGCTTGGGTGAGCGACGAGAGAGCGGCGGCCCAAATTGGCCCATTTAGATTACGATTGTGCTTGCTTGCATTAGGTCCGAGGTTGTGTCACATCACTAAGGGAGAGCTCGATTAGAGATATCATGACCCATATCTATCTACCCGTGGAGCAAGACCTCCCTATAGTGCCCATCTTCTCCCATCACACCACCATCCAATCCTCTCACCAAGTAGAGAACCTAGGGGAACTTCTCATGGGCTTAGCTTGGCAAATGGAGTTGACCGGCATGTTGACCACAATGGACAACCAACCAAGGAGCCTTAACCTCCTACACCTATGTGTCGGGTCCATCACCTCGGTATACACCATTGGTGGCTACACTAGTGACCTCCTTCCATTCCTTCCCACACCCGATGAGCCCAACCTTCTCCTTAATTTGGAGCTTCTTATATCGGGTAGAAAGCCAAACCCTCCCCTCATGGCCGACCCACCCACCAAGAACTTCGGCTCAATTGTTTCAATAGAGGTGGATGACCCACCACCATTTGAGGATCTTGAGGACATAGGGCCCCTCCTCCTTGGCAACCCTTTTCATGATCCCTTCCAATGGGAACCGTGGAACCCATGTGACCCAACCACCTTACCCACTGCCCCTTTCCTACCCTCACCCACCATGTTGGGCCAAGCTCACCTCATCCATAACCCATGTAACATCAAAGGAGCCATGACCTTAGGCAACACCCACCTAGAGATCGAGGAAATGCCCCACCCATATCCACCTTCCTAGATCCCTTAGACCCTTTCACATGGAAGTTCAAAGGTCATCCCACATCTATGCACATGGAAGTCACCTTTGGGATAAGTATGCATGTGTCTAGGCTTACCACACCACTTGGCATGAACACTATGTTAGGTCCATTCATTCACATCACCCACATGTCAAGTAGGAAACAAGAGTGGTCCATATTCGGGTGTAATGGTCCTCCTTCATTCATCATGGGTTGTAGGCATGATAGGAGTATTCATGGATGTCCGGGTCCCCCGGCATTTGTCACCCCCATGCATGACCGGATCGCCTATGGATGCCCCGGTCCTCCCCATTCCATCAAAGTCTTCTTGGCGTCAAAGCATGATTGGTCTACTTTTGGTTGCCCAGGTCCACCCATCACCCCTAGAATGTCCGCATTCACAAAATTGCATGAAAACCTTCGCAAACACATCAGCAAGAAAAATGAGATTTATAAAAGGCATGCTGAGTCCCCTCGGCGTCACCAAAAATTTCACGTGGGTGACTTTATGATGGTGAGGACGGAGAGGCTCTCCCTGGGAGCCATCTCCAAATTGAGGCCTCGTGGGACTGGTCCCTTTCAGGTTCTGAGGTGCATTGGCACTAATGCCTATGAGTTATGTCTTCCCGAGGAGTACGGAGTGAGCCCCACATTCAACGTGGCCGACCTAGTGCCATATAAGGGTCCCATGGTGGTACCCAGTGAGGATGTTGAGCCCACACCCCTCATTGAGAGAGCACCCACCCGTGAGAAGAGTCCTCTAGCTAGGAGTGCCCGGCGTGAGCGAATTGAGCGAATATTGGATGAACATGTCACTGCGACCAGGAGCAAGGTGTATGAGCGCTATCTCGTCGAGTGGATGGATCAGTCTCCTTCGGAAGACTTGTGGGTGGTATCACTTCTACACCCTCTGAGGAGGGAAGGACTCTTACTCGACGGAGTCGAGTTCTCCGCACCTCGAGAGTATGATGGGGACATCACCTCTCGTGCCCACACTCACTGCTCGTCTCCTCGCCCCAGAAGCATCCGACATAGTCTAGTCATTTATTTTGAGTCATATGTTGTATTTTCATATTTTATTTGAGTCATATCATTGTAATTTTCCTTTTATTTGAGTCCAGTACCTAGGTTAATGAGTCATCTACCTAAGTTAAGTGTCATAGGGTTGATTAGATTAGTTAATGGGCCCAATTCATTGGGCTAGGCCTAGGGGCGCCCCCTACCCCCATGGTTATTTATCATTGTAGCAAGAGTCAGGGACTTTTAATAAAATGTGGGTTGCCTATATATAGGACCCCATTCCCCCCATTTGAAATCAATAAATTGCCATATATTGAGTTCCAAAATTCAAGTTTCTTGTGGAGAGAATCCATTAGTGGGGTGTGAAGCCATAGGATGTGAAGCCCTTCTCTCTCTCTCTCTCTCTCTCTCTCTCTAAGGGGGCCGCCCCCTCTCTCTCTCTTCCCCCCTCCTGATGCGGGACGGACACGGGGACTGACTCTACGTGGTATGAACCTCGGACTCTAGATGCGGACACGACCAGCAACACATGATGGGAGAGACACTATGCCCGACACGGAGAACTCCTATGGGCTATACGTCGCTAACAGAAACGTAAGCTCACTCGTCGTCCCAAGCGAGGGAAACGCGGATCGTGCGCGGTTGAAGAACCGGCAGAGTTCACGGGTAGTCGACTCACTTCCGGACTCGGATCGAGTCACGGGACGGGTCACTCTCGCACTCACAGCGGTGACATGGACTCACGGGCTAGTACCTATCGCTCTCGACAGCGGCAAAAGACCATATACTAAACTAGCAAGTGAATGCTGAGAAGTTGAGACCTTTACCTCCACGCACCCTGCGTGGCGAAGACAACCCCGGCCAATTCATGGACTCCCGGTTAACAATATTACAACAGTATAATAATTTGACCCACTCCACGCAGGGAGGTAAAAGGTCACATGTGGGGCCCGGGAATCACGCAAATTGGGTTGACAGGCAGCAACTTGATGTCGCCCGGTGGTGCCGAACTCCGCATTTTCGTGCTTTCCGAACGACGGATTCTACGGGTCCATGGGGCCCACGGACAGCGCTGTCCTCCGGATCTGCGAGTGTCACGCCCCGAACCGATAGCAGCGGGAAGCGATGCTCGGAACGTGGCAGGAGACAAGTCACGATAACAAGAGTGGAAGATAAATAATCACAATAAAATACAAAGAGGCCAGACACACTTTTGAGAAAATACGAACTCTTATTAATTTAAAAAGATATATTTGACACCACTTACAATAAAAGCTTCGAAATAGATAACAAAAAGAAGAAACTAAACTAACAAGACTCAAGAAAATAGAAAGGACACAGACTCCAACTCTAGGGTCCAGGTACCACTCGATCACACCGATCCGATTCCCATGCACGTACCAATACTCGCGCACCTGAAAAGGGTTGGAAGTAGGGGTGAGCAAGAAGCTCAGTAGGAATTATACTCTATCATCAGGCAGTGGTTAAAGTGATTAATAAGTAATTTCATTTTTCATGCCATGCTAAATATGTAAAAGACGGTAGCATGCTAGTAAAAGAAGTAATGACGATATAATGTAATAAATAGATTTTGCAAGGTCAAGAAAATCAAGTAAGAACGAATAAGATATCAAATACGAGATTGAACAAGAGTCTACAAGAATTTGTTACAGGAGTTTTCAAGTCAAAAATTACCACAAGATAGAACTCAAGTATAAGCATGAAGATCGATCACTAGTATATTAACCTCTTTGGTCAAACATGTCATGTATGATTGCAAATACAATGGTTTCCAACAGGAAATAGCAAGAGTTGGCCAAGCAAGCAAGTAGGGCAAGCGTCTCTTATACGCTCAGCGGGATTCAAGTACGTTACTTATCAAAACCTTGGGGGTGACGTCATTGTAATTCAAGTACCCAAGTAACTGGTAATAAGTAACAAGAGTTTATTCTAGACATAACAAGCATGTCCTGCACTTCGGCTGTATGCCTCACCCTGTCATTAACATCCCATGGGCTCACTAACTTTCGGGCGCTCTCCCCAGGACCAGACCGGGCCCTTATGGTGCGTTGGCATAAAAATGGATCCAAGATCCAAATGTCTAGATAATCAAGTAAATGGCCAAATAATCGGGAGAAATTACTGTCATAAGCTCAAGATTAAAGGACTAACTTGTCCTTGGATTCAAGAGTTCAAAACACGATAAAACTCACATACCGAGGGTTATACGGCCACACCAGCCGTACTCCCAAGAGTCACGAACCACGAGTCACGAGGCCAACAATAGCGACTGACAGTATGCCGCTAGATCTAAGTACGAACTGACTGACAGAATTAAGAAAAAACCAACAAAGCCTTTACATGCCTAATTTTACATGCTTAATTAGGTATAAGGTTTTTCATTCACAGGATGAAGATGGATCAAGATAGACAAGGAATCAAGCTCAAAGGATAGCATGCAATTAAAGAAATTTACTTGTATATTTATCACTTATCATGTGCGTTTCTTACCAATTAACAGTTTAAGATGCTTATTAACTCCATTTAACATGCTAACTAACAATTAAGATACCAATTAACAATCTAGAATTTCATTAAATCATTTTCCATAAACACATATGTTGCTGATTTCAGAAATATAAAATCTACTTTGTAACAGCAAATTTTGATGCTAATCTAACCATCAAAAACACTAGTTATCAACTTAAGATACTAAATAGCAATTTAAATCACTAAGTAACATTAAAAACATGTAATTAACTACACATTAAATCACTTTCTATGAAAAGTATATTTCTGGAACAGAAATATAAATCTATTGTCTTAACAGCATCAAGATACTAATTTATCTATTAAACACACTAATTATCAAGTAAAGATACTAATTAGTAACTAAGATACTAATTAACACTTAAAAACACTAATTATCTATACATGAAGTTATTTCCTGTGAAAAATATATTTCTGGAACATAAATATAAATCTATTGTTTTGACAGTAATTAAGATATTAATTTTAGCACTTGAAAATACTAATTTGTAATTTAAGTACCAATTAGCAATTAAAATGCGATTAAGATACTAATTAATAATCAAAAATACTAATTTGTAATTAATAAGATCATTTTCTGTGAAAACATGTTTCTGAGACAGAAAGATAAATTTACTGGCTAAGTATGAAATTAAGATACTAATTTAGCGCTTAAATATACTAATTATCACTTTAAGAACTAATTAACAAGTAATATGCTAAATAATAATTAAAAATCACTTTTAAATCATTTTATATGATAAATAGATTTCTGAGACAGAAATATAGATATATTATCAAATCATGCATTTACTAAGTCGATTGGGGCATCAAACGGTGAAACCGGGCGCGAAAACCGGCTCTGGAGGTTAAACGGTCGCACAAGGGCCGTTTTAGGGCTCCAGGGTGTTGGGCGGTTAGGGGGCAACCGTCCAAACCTAATGACATGAAAAAGGATGCATTAGAATCATTACTAAGTCATTTACTGGGTAGATAAACGGTTCGGTGTGAACCGCACAACTATCAGGCTTAACGGGGGCTGAACGGGGCTGAACGGGCTGAAAGGGGCACTCTGGGTACTTGGGCGGTTCTGGAAGGGCCGCCCATGTACTTGGGCGGTTCCTAGAGGGCCGCCCAAGTTATGTGGTCCTCTCTGGACCGTCCATCTCCCTGGCCTGCCAGTTGTGTGGTCCTCTGGGGACCTTATATCCTGCCAGGGGGATATGTGGTTACTCCGGGACCTTATATCTGGATATGTGGTTACTTTGGGACCGTTTATCCCAGGATGTGTGGCTCCTGAGGGACCGTTTATCCTGGTTATGTGGTCACTTGTAGACCATCCATCTAGGATATGTGGTCTATCGTAAGACCGTTTATCCTGCAGGGGTTGTGTGGTCAGTTTTGGGCCGTTTATCTAGATATGTGGTTAGTTTCTGACCGTTTAACTAGGTTAAGTGGTTGATTTGGAACCGTTTAACTCCTGTCTAGGCCAGGGTCGGTGTGGGCTGGAGTTGGACGGTCTATCGTAAGACCGCCCATCTCTGGGTCGTCTCCGGTCATCCCTGCCGCGTCCGGTGAACGCCGAGAACTAGGGTTTGGATAGGGTTACACTAAAATGATCATAACTAATGCAATTGGACTCCAAATAAGGAGCTTTTGGTATCAATGGAAAGCTAATACAAAACTCTACCTATCTACAAGGTCAATTGCATGATCAATTGCTGGAATCGAGATTTATTAAGTCAGGAACACATGAAACCCTAATTCTGACATGATGTGACTAAAACGTTAAATTCTCTCTACATACAGAATGGAATTTGGGGCTTTTGCTACCAAAATGATGAGCATGAAATTCTACATAAGATGCATAGCTTAAAAGTTGATTTACAACATGAATTGATCACGTAATTTAAGAAAGAACAACTAAAATCCTAGTTTAGCCTTAACTTAACATGTCTAACTTAAACAATTAAAATCTCATGAAATACTAAATAAATGATGGGGCTTTTGGTATCAAAAGAAAGAGGGATTCATGCTGAAGAGCTTGATATATTATTTAGGGTTTGAGCCCGAGAGAACCTACCTCACTTTGATGAAGAACAAAAGATAGATGAAGAACAAGGAACTCGGACACCCCTGCACTCCTCGCAGGATATCGCCCAGCTCCGAAAACTTCAGCACCAATGGTGGGTATCAAAAGAAAATAGACCCAGAGAGCTTTCTTTTAATAGCTCATGGGCCTTCTGAGGTGGTCGAGAGAGGGAGATCTCGGCGCTTGAAGTGGCGTCTTGGAAACGGCGCCGAAAAGAGAGACCAAGTCTAATTTGTCTAGCCGCCTCAATTAGGGTTAGGGTTTCGACCGATTATGAGAGGGCTTTTGAAGATTAAATCAAGACCTTTAATTTGACACCAATTTCAGATCAAATGGTTGAGAAATGAGCTCGAATTTTGAGTTTTAAAATGGGGTTAGGTAAAGGTTGAAAAGTTTGAATTTTCTAGTTAAATCTCTAAATAGATCTTACCACGGATTTTCACAGGGTTAATAATAGAAGACAAGTTTGTTACATACACTTCCAGAAATCAAATTACCATTTTTGTGAATTTTTATCAAGTAGAAATATTTTCGATGGTACTATTCACATGAATAAAATATTAATTAATTATACTCAATTAAATGGTAAATAGATCTAAATACAGATTTTTACTAATAAAACTCAAGAAGATAAAGTTGTTCTATAAATCATGATCTACCAATTTTGTATTTTTCTAGAATTTTATGAAAATATCGAAATTACACTAATAATACTATTTACGGAAGGTACTATTCACGAAGGTACTATTCACTAACCACTATTCACTAAAGAATTAAATATTAATTTATGAATTTTATTATCTAAACTAAAACTTCATTTATTACATATTTTAAAAACCGAGGTATTACACCCTCCCCTACTTAAAGGAATTTGGTCCCCAAATTCACCGATTATTTTCAATTAGGTAAAAGTTTAAACTCAGAAGATCACATTTATGAAAATAACATGTTAAGGATGAAAGAAATTAACTAACTAAGATTTATCAAAATAATATGGTAACTATACAATTAATGACGAATGCTCGGGGTAAAAGAGAATGATACCGTATGTAGTTCGTCATTCGGCGGAAGTTGGTTCCGATTCTTCTGGAAGTTTTACTTGTGGAAGTAACTTAGGGCAATTATCCATTTTATGATCCGGATTACCGCAACGTAGACACGATCCTCTCCTCCACCAGCACTCCTTCGCGAGATGACCAAGCCTGCGACAGTACTTGCATTCCTTCTTGCATTCCTTTTGCGTAATAATACTCTCAATATTACCCGTCTGCTTAGGGCAATTAGCCATCTTATGATCTTGATTGCCGCAACGCAGACATCCTTTGCTCCTCCGCCAGCATTCATTCGGGAGATGACCAAGCTTGTGACAATACAGACATTCCCTTTGCGCGATATTACTCTCAATATTACCCTTCTGCTTAGGGCAATTAGCCATCTTATGATCTTGATTGCCGCAACGCAGACATGCTTTGCTCCTCCGCCAGCATTCATTCGCGAGATGACCAAGCTTGTGACAATACAGACATTCCCTTTGCGCGATGTTACTCTTCTTCTTCTTATTACGTCGGGTTTCCTTACGACGAACTCGCCGGCCTTCAGCAGAAACGAAACTCGCCTTACCGGAACCACTCGGTTTCATTTTTAAGAACGGCTTAAACCTGGAAGATAATAGATGGTTAACCTTTTTATTGTCCTTACGCCTACCGCAACGCAATCTTGTATATATTTTATTACTTAACCCACTATACTACCCAATCTCACCAGGGTACAAGGGACGACACGGGTCTTAAGACTTAGGGTAACCTATACACTCGGACAAAAATCCAAGGGACTCAAATAAGAAGGAGGCTCTGATACCAAAACTGTCACGCCCCGAACCGATAGCAGCAGGAAGCGATGCTCGGAACGTGGCAGGAGACAAGTCACGATAACAAGAGTGGAAGATAAATAATCTCAATAAAATACAAAGAGGCCAGACACACTTTTGAGAAAATACGAACTCTTATTAATTTAAAAAGATATATTTGACACCACTTACAATAAAAGCTTCGAAATAGATAACAAAAAGAAGGAACTAAACTAACAAGACTCAAGAAAATAGAAAGGACACAGACTCCAACTCTAGGGTCCAGGTACCACTCGATCACACCGATCCGATTCCCATGCACGTACCAATACTCGCGCACCTGAAAAGGGTTGGAAGTAGGGGTGAGCAAGAAGCTCAGTAGGAATTATACTCTATCATCAGGCAGTGGTTAAAGTGATTAATAAGTAATTTCATTTTTCATGCCATGCTAAATATGTAAAAGACGGTAGCATGCTAGTAAAAGAAGTAATGACGATATAATGTAATAAACAGATTTTGCAAGGTCAAGAAAATCAAGTAAGAACGAATAAGATATCAAATACGAGATTGAACAAGAGTCTACAAGAATTTGTTACAGGAGTTTTCAAGTCAAAAATTACCACAAGATAGAACTCAAGTATAAGCATGAAGATCGATCACTAGTATATTAACCTCTTTGGTCAAACATGTCATGTATGATTGCAAATACAATGGTTTCCAACAGGAAATAGCAAGAGTTGGCCAAGCAAGCAACTAGGGCAAGCGTCTCTTATACGCTCAGCGGGATTCAAGTACGTTACTTATCAAAACCTTGGGGGTGACGTCATTGTAATTCAAGTACCCAAGTAACTGGTAATAAGTAACAAGAGTTTATTCTAGACATAACAAGCATGTCCTGCACTTCGGGTGTATGCCTCACCCTGTCATTAACATCCCATGGGCTCACTAACTTTCGGGCGCTCTCCCCAGGACCAGACCGGGCCCTTATGGTGCGTTGGCATAAAAATGGATCTAAGATCCAAATGTCTAGATAATCAAGTAAATGGCCAAATAATCGGGAGAAATTACTGTCATAAGCTCAAGATTAAAGGACTAACTTGTCCTTGGATTCAAAAGTTCAAAACACGATAAAACTCACATACCGAGGGTTATACGGCCACACCGGCCGTACTCCCAAGAGTCACGAACCACGAGTCACGAGGCCAACAATAGCGACTGACAGTATGCCGCTAGATCTAAGTACGAACTGACTGACAGAATTAAGAAAAAACCAACAAAGCCTTTACATGCCTAATTTTACATGCTTAATTAGGTATAAGGTTTTTCATTCACAGGATGAAGATGGATCAAGATAGACAAGGAATCAAGCTCAAAGGATAGCATGCAATTAAAGAAATTTACTTGTATATTTACCACTTATCATGTGCGTTTCTTACCAATTAACAGTTTAAGATGCTTATTAACTCCATTTAACATGCTAACTAACAATTAAGATACCAATTAACAATCTAGAATTTCATTAAATCATTTTCCATAAACACATATGTTGCTGATTTCAGAAATATAAAATCTACTTTGTAACAGCAAATTTTGATGCTAATCTAACCATCAAAAACACTAGTTATCAACTTAAGATACTAAATAGCAATTTAAATCACTAAGTAACATTAAAAACATGTAATTAACTACACATTAAATCACTTTCTATGAAAAGTATATTTCTGGAACAGAAATATAAATCTATTGTCTTAACAGCATCAAGATACTAATTTATCTATTAAACACACTAATTATCAAGTAAAGATACTAATTAGTAACTAAGATACTAATTAACACTTAAAAACACTAATTATCTATACATGAAGTTATTTCCTGTGAAAAATATATTTCTGGAACATAAATATAAATCTATTGTTTTGACAGTAATTAAGATATTAATTTTAGCACTTGAAAATACTAATTTGTAATTTAAGTACCAATTAGCAATTAAAATGCGATTAAGATACTAATTAATAATCAAAAATACTAATTTGTAATTAATAAGATCATTTTCTGTGAAAACATGTTTCTGAGACAGAAAGATAAATTTACTGGCTAAGTATGAAATTAAGATACTAATTTAGCGCTTAAATATACTAATTATCACTTTAAGAACTAATTAACAAGTAATATGCTAAATAATAATTAAAAATCACTTTTAAATCATTTTATATGATAAATAGATTTCTGAGACAGAAATATAGATATATTATCAAATCATGCATTTACTAAGTCGATTGGGGCGTCAAACGGTGAAACCGGGCGCGAAAACCGGCTCTGGAGGTTAAACGGTCGCACAAGGGCCGTTTTAGGGCTCTAGGGTGTTGGGCGGTTAGGGGGCAACCGTCCCAACCTAATGACATGAAAAAGGATGCATTAGAATCATTACTAAGTCATTTACTGGGTAGATAAACGGTTCGGTGTGAACCGCACAACTATCAGGCTTAACGGGGGCTGAACGGGGCTGAACGGGCTGAAAGGGGCACTCTGGGTACTTGGGCGGTTCTGGAAGGGCCGCCCATGTACTTGGGCGGTTCCTAGAGGGACCCCAAGTTATGTGGTCCTCTCTGGACCGTCCACCTCCCTGGCCTGCCAGTTGTGTGGTCCTCTGGGGACCTTATATCCTACCAGGGGGATATGTGGTTACTCCGGGACCTTATATCTGGATATGTGGTTACTTTGGGACCGTTTATCCCAGGATGTGTGGTTCCTGAGGGACCGTTTATCCTGGTTATGTGGTCACTTGTAGACCGTCCATCTAGGATATGTGGTCTATCGTAAGACCGTTTATCCTGCAGGGGTTGTGTGGTCAGTTTTGGGCCGTTTATCTAGATATGTGGTTAGTTTCTGACCGTTTAACTAGGTTAAGTGGTTGATTTGGAACCGTTTAACTCCTGTCTAGGCCAGGGTCGGTGTGGGCTGGAGTTGGACGGTCTATCGTAAGACCGCCCATCTCTGGGTCGTCTCCGGTCATCCCTGCCGCGTCCGGTGAACGCCGAGAACTAGGGTTTGGATAGGGTTACACTAAAATGATCATAACTAATGCAATTGGACTCCAAATAAGGAGCTTTTGGTATCAATGGAAAGCTAATACAAAACTCTACCTATCTACAAGGTCAATTGCATGATCAATTGCTGGAATCGAGATTTATTAAGTCAGGAACACATGAAACCCTAATTCTGACATGATGTGACTAAAACGTTAAATTCTCTCTACATACAGAATGGAATTTGGGGCTTTTGCTACCAAAATGATGAGCATGAAATTCTACATAAGATGCATAGCTTAAAAGTTGATTTACAACATGAATTGATCACGTAATTTAAGAAAGAACAACTAAAATCCTAGTTTAGCCTTAACTTAACATGTCTAACTTAAACAATTAAAATCTCATGAAATACTAAATAAATGATGGGGCTTTTGGTATCAAAAGAAAGAGGGATTCATGCTGAAGAGCTTGATATATTATTTAGGGTTTGAGCCCGAGAGAACCTACCTCACTTTGATGAAGAACAAAAGATAGATGAAGAACAAGGAACTCGGACACCCCTGCACTCCTCGCAGGATATCGCCCAGCTCCGAAAACTTCAGCACCAATGGTGGGTATCAAAAGAAAATAGACCCAGAGAGCTTTCTTTTAATAGCTCATGGGCCTTCTGAGGTGGTCGAGAGAGGGAGATCTCGGCGCTTGAAGTGGCGTCTTGGAAACGGCGCCGAAAAGAGAGACCAAGTCTAATTTGTCTAGCCGCCTCAATTAGGGTTAGGGTTTCGACCGATTATGAGAGGACTTTTGAAGATTAAATCAAGACCTTTAATTTGACACCAATTTCAGATCAAATGGTTGAGAAATGAGCTCGAATTTTGAGTTTTAAAATGGGGTTAGGTAAAGGTTGAAAAGTTTGAATTTTCTAGTTAAATCTCTAAATAGATCTTACCACGGATTTTCACAGGGTTAATAATAGAAGACAAGTTTGTTACATACACTTCCAGAAATCAAATTACCATTTTTGTGAATTTTTATCAAGTAGAAATATTTTCGATGGTACTATTCACATGAATAAAATATTAATTAATTATACTCAATTAAATGGTAAATAGATCTAAATACAGATTTTTACTAATAAAACTCAAGAAGATAAAGTTGTTCTATAAATCATGATCTACCAATTTTGTATTTTTCTAGAATTTTATGAAAATATCGAAATTACACTAATAATACTATTTACGGAAGGTACTATTCACGAAGGTACTATTCACTAACCACTATTCACTAAAGAATTAAATATTAATTTATGAATTTTATTATCTAAACTAAAACTTCATTTATTACATATTTTAAAAACCGGGGTATTATAGCGGGGGTGGGACCCGCTGTGATGGGGACCCCTGCTGGCATGCCTCCACGGACGGCGGTCGGCCGGAAACACCGATCGGGGGTCGATCGGCCCCGATTCCCAATTTGTGAACTAGCTGCCCAAGGATTTCTGGTTCTGTCCTCCGACGCGCGCTCCGGCGAGAATGGCCGCTGCGATCAATCCCAACGTTGGATCGGGGCGCATGAGCTATCGCTGGAAAGCTCTCTTGAAATACTTCGATCTAGACCCAAAGAAATCTGCTAGATCTGGTTGGATCTAGACTTTACTGAATTTACAATCTTCTGTTGTACAGTACCCGAAACCTCAGATCTGCAGGTGAGTTGTCTGAGAACTACCGTTGACCGCAAGGTAGGTGGCAGATTCTGACACGGTGGCGACGTGGAAATAGATCGACAGCAACTCCGGAATACGAACAGGACTTGATAGGATGCTACCTCGAGCAGCTCGGCCTCACGCCGGACGGTCTCACACTGAGCGACACTCGGATCTCAAAAATGAGAAAGGAGGGAAGGGAGATGAACAAAGGGGGAAAGGCTCCTTCAACTCAATTCTTTCATTCATACAGCATATCATACGTAACACACCATTGACCTCCTTATATAGGAAAGGCCCTATTACATGAATACCATATAACTTCCACTAATTTGATTTATACCCTAGCCTAACAAGACAACCCCACCAACCCACTTAAAGACTTTGTGGGTTTTAATCAAATAAAATATAAAAATTACACACATGTTATTTTGACTTAGACTAGCCTAATAAGACGAAAAGAAAAATACATGTAGGGATACATGTATACATACACACAAATACAGATACTCGATACGCAATATACCACCGTAGCCGTAGGCCGAGTCTTCAGGAAGCATCTCCGAGCCATAAGCTCGGTGTCGGGGTAGTGCGGCGTCGGCTCCGAGTAGTGGGCCCAGTAGTGGACCCGGTGTCCCCACCAACCCTCCCGAGACGGCTGGAACTCGACTCCGTCGAGTAAGGGGGGACACTACTGTGTAGTGCTCCAGCAAATCTGGATCGAGGTGCTGGAGATCTTCCCGGCTGATCCAGGAATCATCAGAAGGTGGACGGTCCCAGCAGTGGACACGGTAGCGCTGGTACACCCTGCTCTGTGTAGTGGTCACCTGCTCATCCAGTATCCTCTCAATGTGCTCGCGCGGTACTCTCGAGACTGTGGGACGCACAGGGGTGGGCTCACTCTCAATGGGAGGAGAAGGCTCGAAAGGGTCACTAGGAATCGTTGTGGGTTCCTTATAGGCCACTAGATCTGCCACATTAAAGGTTGAGCTAATCCCATATTCGGGAGGTAAGTCCACAACATAAGCATTGGAGCCAATCTTCCGCAGAATTGGGAAGGGTCCATCACTGCGGGATTGTAACTTTTTAATGGCTCACGAGGGGAGTCATTCGGGTCAGACCCGTACCATAACCAAGTCACCTTCTTGAAATTCATGGTGACGCCTATGCGAATCAGCCAATTTTTTATAAGTCTTATTATTGAGGTTGATGTGCTTGCTAATTGATTCTTGCAGACTCGTGACATGTTGTGCAAACTCCTCAGCTGACTTAGATATCTTAGACTCGAGGGGAAGGGGGATGAGATCCACAGGTTTCCTAGGTTTGTATCCATGCACGACCTCAAATGGACTCATACCTATGGACCGATTGACCGAACTGTTGTATGCAAATTCGGCTCTGGGCAAAAGAAGGTCCCAAGTGCCGGGATGATCCCCTACGAGACACCTCAACAGATTCCCTAAACTCCTATTGACGACCTTAGTTTGCCCATCAGTTTGGGGATGATAGGCAGTGGAAAACTTCAGTTTGGTGCCAACTAGGTGCCAAAGTGTCTTCCAAAAATAGTTATTGAACCGGACATCCCGGTCAGACACGATGGTTTGGGGGAGCCCATGCAGACGCACGACTTCATCAAAGAACAAATGGGCTACTCTAGATGCATCAAATGTTTTAGAACATGCAATAAAGTGGGCCATCTTAGAGAACCTATCAACGACAACAAAGATGGAATCATGCTTATGAGCAGTGCGTGGTAACCCAAGGATAAAATCCATGCTCACATCAACCCATGGTCGATCAGGGATGGGGAGAGGAGTGTAGAGACCAGTGTTCTGTTTGACTTGTAGGCCATTGTGCATGTCCTACACTGGGCTACAATCTTAGCCACATCTCTCTTCAGGCCAGGCCAATAGGAGTGCTCCTCCATAGAATGGATGGTCTTGTTGCGGCCAAAGTGACCAGCAAGACCTCCAACATGCATTTCCCAAATCAGGAAGTCCCGAACAGAAGTCCTCGGGACACAGAGTTGTTGCCCTCTAAATAGAAAACCATCATGGAGTAGATAGTCAGAAAAGTCTGTCAAGGGTCCAACGGACAGAGCAGAGTAGGCAGGGCTAAAATCAGGACACTCTTCATAGAGTTCCTTCATGCGGTCAAATCCGGTGACCTCTACCCGAACAGTGGAAAGAAGGGAGACCCTTCGACTCACGGCGTCGACCACCTTATTGTCCTTTCCAGCCTTTTGTTTAAGGACAAAGGTGAAGGACTGGAGGAATTCTACCCACCGACCATGCCTTGGGTTTAAGCCCTTCTGAGAGCTTAGGAATTTCAAAGCCTCGTGGTCCGAGTATAATACGAACTCTTGTGGTAAGAGATAGTGTCTCCAGTGTTTGACGGCTTGGACCACGGCATAAAAGTCCTTATTATAGGTGGAGTAACGAAGCTTTGCATCAGAAAGCTTCTCACTGAAATAAGCCACGGGGTGGCTCTCCTGACTAAGCACCCCACCTATTCCTACGCCAGATGCATCACAGGAAACCTCAAATACTTTGGAAAAGTCTGGTAGGCGGAGGACAGGGGCTATGGTCATAAGCTCCTTTATGGCCAGAAAAGCCTGGGAGGCGGCTTTGGTCCACTCAAAATTCCCCTTACAGATGCAATCCGTAATGGGTGCCATAATGGTGCTAAATCTTTGGATGAAGCGTCTGTAGAAGGTGGCTAGCCCGTGGAAACAATGAACGTCATGGACATTCTGGGGCTCCGGCCAGTCTATTATAGCTGGGACCTTTGACGGGTCCATAGACACTCCTTGACTAGAAACCACAAATCCAAGGAAAGTGACCCGATCTGTCATGAATTCACATTTCTTGAGATTGGCAAATAGGGTTTCTCTCCTCAAAGTCTCGTAGACTTCCCTCAAATGATGGATGTGGTTCTGAGGGTTGTGGCTATAGATGAGAATGTCGTCAAAGTAAACGACAACAAAGCGACTAATGAGGGGTCGAAAAATTTCTTTCATAAGCCGCATGAATGTGCTGGGGGCATTGGATAGCCCAAACGGCATGACGAGCCACTCATACATACCTTCTTTGGTTTTGAAGGCTGTCTTCCACTCGTCCCCTGGTCGAATCCGGACCTGGTGGTAGCCACTTTTCAAGTCAATCTTGGAAAAGATAGTGGCTCCACTCATCATGTCAAGCATGTCATCAAGACGGGGAATGGGAAACCTATACTTGACAGTGATCTTATTGATGGTGCGGCTGTCAACACACATCCACCATGTGCCATCCTTCTTGGGTGTGAGCAAGGCAGGGACCGCACATGGGCTCTTGCTTACCCTGAGGAAACCTTTGTGGATAAGGTCCTCGACAATCCTTTGGAGCTCAGCATGCTCCTTGGGGTTCAACCTGTAGTGGGGAAGGTTGGGTAGGGTGGACCCAGGAACAAGATCAATGGCATGTTGAACATCACGCATGGGAGGGAGTGTTGAAGGCAAGTCTTCCGGGAAGATATCTTGGAAGTCCTGCAGGGTTGCTTGGACTTCAAGTGGGATGGAACTTGGGACTCCTCAGGGGTAATGGTGATGACAACAGCCCAAACAGGGGCACCCTCGGCAACCTCTCTATTCATCTCACGAACACCTATGAAGTTAAGGCGCCTAATCGGGTCATGGTCAACCTTAGGAACCTTAGGGATGGATATGACAGGTGTAGGAGAGGAGGGAATGGGAAGCTTCTCTTTGGTGGGGGTTGGGGTATTCTCCTGAATTTTGGGGGATGCAGCGGGTGTGGAGGTAGGACTCTTTCCCGTGGCCACCTTTGGGGGTGTTGGGAGCAACTGAATCCTCTTCCCATTATGGGAGAAGGAACACTCATTGGACCGACCGAATGTAGTAAGGTCTACATCATAGTGTTGTGCCCCTTGTGCTTTGTTGATGATGTGGTGTTTTAATGATAGCAACATAATTGAGTCACCACTTTGTCTTGAATATGTCTGATCTATTCTGTGGGAGATTGCATGAGTGTGCCATGTTTGAATTGTGAAGAATGCATGTGTATGCTTGAGTCATGCTGTGATAAATTGGTTTGTGCTCTGTTCTGTGCATTACTTCTCTGCTGATAATGTTCATGTTGCAGTTCATTGGTACACAGTTTAACTGTAAGCATGGCATAGATCATGTCTGCATGTCTGTCTTTCACTAATATGGGTGCGGTGCAATGGCTGCATTGACGCAGTGGAACAGCTGGGTTGACGCCATGCTGCTTTGTCCCTTTTTTGTTGCTCATTAAGTCTTAAAGTTTGTACAGGGTAGTTCATGCATCACTCTCTTTGCCAAGTGTATTCATCGGTCAGCATTGCATCTCGTTCGCAAAGTCCATACATTGCATAATGTTTGTCAAGCCAATACATTGCACTGTAGATGCATCGAAGGGAAGTATGCACATTGGTCTGTTCATATGAAGTATGTACATTGGAAGTGTGTACAGTGGTCAGTTGCCTTCTCATAAGGTCTATACATCAAATTGAACGCAAAGTCCACACATCGCTTCACATCATATGAAGTCTGTACAATGGAAGTATGTACAACGAACTGTTACACGCATCATTCCAGTTGTCTTCGTGTCGTCATTTGTTCCATCGTGTGCTGAACACTGTAGCACCTCATGCTACTTTCTGTGGCACCTCGTGTCGCTCCATCCTTGTCACCCCTTTGTCTTCGAGTCTTCTGTATTCATGTTGTTTCTTCCAAGACCCCGTGTCTTTCTAGCTTTGTGATTACACTTCGTGTCGGTTTCTATTTTCGTCTTCGAGTTGTTCTCAACCCGTGTCGTCCTCGTGTTCGAGTCATTTTTATGTCTTCGTGTTATCTTTTGTTTTTATGTCTTCGTGTTATCTTTTGTTCTTATGTCGTGTTGTTTTTGTATTCGTGTCTTCGTGTTGCTTTTGTATTCGTGTCTTCGTGTTATTCTTGTGTTTATGTCCTCGTGTTGTTTCTTTCTATCTTCGTCCAGGTTCCCTCTGATCGCATGTTTTACTACCGGTTTACCTCGTGTCGTTCTCTCTTACCTCGTGTTGTTCTCATCTGACTTCGTGTCGTTATCTTTGTAGTGTTAGCTTTGATACTGTATGTACTTCGTGTCATTTTCCTTTATCTTGTGCTGTAGTCATCTTATGTACCTCGTGTCGTTTTCTGTATAGTGCACTTTTTGCTGTTCTAATGTCTATACATTCATTTCTAAGTTCAAGTCTACACACTTGTTATCACATCTTAAGTCTATACACTCGTGGCTAGCTGTTCAAGTCAATACACTCGTTGGCTAAGTCTTCAAAGTCTATACATTCTATCCTTCTGATTAATCTCCTATGACTGTGTGACAGGTACTGTTCGTGAAGCCTATACAGAGTGGGCACGTGATACGAGACTGGCATCTGGCAGGTGGTCCGAGATGCAGAGGAGCCTCCACGTGGACTGAAGCATTTGGGCGGGAATCGTGGAGAGCACACGCCGCCCTAATCTGCTGCTGCTATATATATGTGTCTTCTTCCTCTGAAGAAGGAGTGGGGAAGAGAGTGACTGAAGTAGAAGCAGCCAGAAAAGAAGAAGAGGTGCAGAAGAGAAAGAAGAGATAGAGAAGGCTCAGAGCTAGATCGAGAGAGCAGAAGAAGAAAAAGAAAGAGAGACAGTGAGATACAGAGAGTGAGAAGAAGGTGAAGGCAGAAGTTGTGAGAAGAACAAGAAGTAAGAAAGAAGAAGAAGAAGAAAAGAGAGTTCGTGCTGGGAGAAAGAGAGAAGCAGTAGAAGAAGTTCCTGCTGGACCGTGGATCAAATCCAGGCCAGCTAGCTCCTGCGAGAGCCACATTTGATTTTATCTTTTCAGCTTTCTGTTGCTGGGTTTTGATTTTCTTTTGAACTATTCACTTGTTGTTCTTCCGATTGTCCTGTTGGGGATCGGGTTCCTCCTGTGGACTCAGGAGAAGGGAGATCTTGTGTCTTCGGTTTGCAAGTAGCTGGGTGCTACTTGTGGTTGGTTCCCTCCGGTGTGGAGGAAGAGAGACTTGCGTCTCTGGTTGCCTTTGACAGGGTGTCATCGGTTGTTTCCCTTCGGGTTGGAGGAAGGGAGATTTATCTCCGGTTGTGCTTCCCTCTGGGGTTTAGAGGAAGAGAGACTTGGGTCTCTAGGTTCCCCTCCGGTTTGGAGGAAGGGAGGTTTGTTCCTCCGGTTCTGGGCTTGTGGGTAGCAAGTCCAGGTGTTCCCTCCTGGTCTGGAGGAAGAGAGACCGTGTGTCTCTGGTTTCCAAGTGGCTGGGAGTCACTTGGGGTGTCCCTCCAGTTGGGAGGAAGAGGGGAGGTTGTTCCCCTGGTCAAGCTGTTTGGCAACCATTGTTGCAGACTGAGTCTACTATGCTAGTGTTACTAGTGGAAGCCTCACTCTGGTTTGGAGTGAGGGGTGGACGTAGGTCTGTTGACCGAACCACCTAAAATCATCGTGCAGTGGTTTGTTTGATTTCCTGCTTCCGCTAGATGCATGCTAGGACCGTGATTTAAATTGATTATCTATATCCTAGAGGTTAATTGAGCTTCTTATATGTTCACTTAATTGCTGCGCATTGGATGCTTGCTTAGGATCGTTTGAGGGCTTCTTGAGTTGCCGTTTTGCTTTGATCCTTCTAAGGTTACTTAGGCTATTTCTGCAACAGTTTTAATTCCGCATTACTGAGCATTAGAGTTTTAATTAGGCCATATTTGTAGAGGGATACATTCACCCCCCTCTGTATCCTGGCCTTACATTCTAACAATTGGTATCAGAGCGGTGTCTGCATACAAGGTCCAACGACCTGCAGATTCGATCTTACTGTCTTAAGTGCTAATTTGTTTTTAGTGCATAATTGTTCCTGTTGCCTTGAACTTATTCGTTATTTGTTTTTCAATGGCTTTACCACCCGTCTTTAATGGTTCTGGTTTCAGTCATTGGTACACTGCTTTACATGCCTATGTAAATTCTGCTAATCCTGATTTGTGGAAAATAATTTCACAAGGTCCTCACACCTTACCAACGAAAGTGTCCAAATGGATCGACAGACACAGATCAAAGGATGGAGAAAATCAGAAAGCCTTTAACCTGTTGAAAGCAGCTACTGACAGAGCCTTATGGTCTTGTCTTCATAATTGCAGCTCAGCAAATGACATCCTGGATAGGCTGAAGCAATTTCACAGGGTAAACGAGGACGACTACATGATGGCTAACAGAAGTAATCCAATTGGCAGCAATCAAGGCAGCAGTCAGACTGAAGATGATGATGATGAGGTAAATCTCTTCGAGAATTTTTCTCTAGAAGATTGGGAGAATGCTTATGCTGAATTATTTGAATCTCATGAACTGTTAAGAAAATAGTATAAAAAATTGAAGAAGGGTACTGATTTAGATAGTTCAAGTTCTCCTTGTAGAAAGTGTGTTGAATTGAAAAATATTCATGATGCCTGTATGTCTGATTCTCTAATGTTGAAGAAACAAATTTCTTTATTGAAAACTGAGAATCAAGATCATGTGAAAGAAATCTCTGAACTTGAAAAGAAGCTTAGTCTAGCTAGTCATGATTCTGTTCAGAGCAAGGATTTGCTGAAAGAAATTGAATGTGTTAAGTCTGAATTAAATAAGCTGAAATCTGAAAATGACTCTCTTAAAGAGTTCTCCAATAAAAATGATGAAAAATCAGAGAAACTTAGACAGGAGAACAAATTGCTGATTGAAAAGCTTAATGCCATAAAATCTGTAAACATAGAATTACAAAAAGATTCTGAAAAACAACAGGAAATGTTTCATGAATGTCAGTCTCTCTCAGATTAATGGGTGCTTGATGCTCATCTCCTAGAGCAGAACAGTAAACTGGAAGAGGAAATCAATGAGTTGAAACATCTAAACACCCAGCTGACAGATAGGCTAATGATAATGGAAAAAGGCAAGTATGTGAGTGTGGACAATTCTGATAGGTTGATGAATGCTGAACAAGAAATTGAGAGTCTGAAAACCATCAACTTAATGTTAAATGGAAATGTCAGTGGTAGTGAACGAAAAATAGCTGGATATGAGCTTACTATCACATCCCTTCAACAAGAAGTTGATGATCTTTACAACTCCCTATCTGAAGCTGACAATAAAACAAAACTAAAACAGGAAGTTGAAAAACTCAAAAGTCTGAATGATGCCTTGCATCAACAAGTCATTTCCTGTGAAACAGATCTGTCCAAATATGAAGCTAAAATTGCTGATTTGAATTTTGAGATTAAAGATTTGAAAAATTCTCTATCAAAATTTATCAAAGGTAAGGACAATCTGAATAAGCTTCTTGGAAAGAGTGATAACTTTGAGAGAAAGGGACTGGGCTATAGTCTGACAAAGAAAAAGAGTAATGGGAATGAAACATCTACTGTTTTTGTCAAAGCCACCAATCAGAACACAACCTCTGCTCCTTCTGTTTTCAAATTCACTGCACAAAAATCCACTGTAAAACCCAAAACTGTGGAACAAAATCAAAAATTGAAAAAGGATGAAACTTCACAGAAGAAGGATAAAGACACTCCTGTTACTATAAAGAAGGCTACACACAATTTACATGATCTCTCACACACTCACATTAAAAAGGGTTAATGTTATTATTGTGGGAAAGGAGGTCACATAATGGAGGATTGTGGATTGATGTTAAAGGATGAGCATGCTAGTAGAACTTTACATTCTAGAAACTCTTTTGATAGAAACCATGTTGCTAGGAAGCCTGATGCTTCATGTTATTATTGTGGGAAACATGGTCATCTCATGAATGATTGTTTTATCATGAAAGAAGACAACAAACTACAAGCCAGGTCTTCCATGCACTTTCATGATTTATATGAATCTAAACACAATTCTAGTCAGCACATTGTGTGCTTCAACTGCAATAAGCCTGGGCACAAGGCTGCTGAGTGCTGGTCTAGATCTACTTGGGGTAAAAATAGTTTTCATATAAGAAATTCTTTTGCTTGCTCCCACTGTGGGAAAAATGGGCATACAGTCAAGGACTGTTGGTATGTTCAAAAGAACTATGTTAAACCCCATTTTGTCAAATTCCCTGTAAAACCTTTTGTGAAAATTTCATGCTATAACTGTGGGAAGCCAGGCCATAAATCTGCTGAATGTTGGATGGTTAAGAACAAGCATCAAACTGCTCATGCATATAACAAAAAATCTTATGAACATGTTTATAAACATCACCCTGCTGTCAATATGCATCATAAGAATCAAACACCAGCCATTTCATGTAGATACTGTGGAAAATTTGGACATTCTAGGGATGACTATTCACTGATTAAATTTGATGATAATGTTGCAATGAAAATGTTTAGAAAACCTGTCAGGGCTAACGCAGGACCCAAAGCTGCTTGGGTCCCTGCAGGATCAAGATGATCAAATACTTTGCAGGTGTGCCTTTGAGGGAGAAATAAAAGGGGTTAACCAAGGCACTCAAAAAGAAAACCCTAGGACTCAATTCAGGTCAGTTCTGAAATCTGTTTCAATTTCATTATCTGAAATTGTTGTTTTGCTTGGTTGATTTTTAATGTTCTTCTCATGCTGTTGTTTGCACTAAACAAATGAGATTGCTTTGCATTGCATATGTCATTTGCATGACCATCATGATATATTAAATGGAATAGTGCTGAAGGGTATATGGAGTATGTCTGGATGCTACTGCCATGTGTGAGGTGGTCCTTGGACCGAGTCCTCCGCCTAGTACCATGGGTCTAGTTCTCATATAGAGCAGTGTATTGCATATCATAAATTTGAAGAAAATAAAATTCGAAAAGAAATGATTCATTGCACATCATGCATTTTGTCAGGGGGAGCTAGTTTGTTGTTGATTGATCATCATGCTCTCCTTGTTAGAATTGTTGCATACTGCATATGTAGGATAGTGCATATCATAAAATTTTGAAAAAATCTAAAAAGAAATTCACTGCACTTAGACAGGGGAAGCATTCCTATTTCATATCTTCTTCACCTCATGAACTCCTTTTGTTTAAGTAACCTGATTCGTTCTCTTGACTATGCGCTATTCAACTGTATTCTCTGCTGATATCTCTAAAATAGCTGATCAGTCTGTATTCCAGACTCAGCTCCTGTCTGATGATAAAAATCTCTTCTGATGCTCTTCTCTATTGCTGATTTACTCTTCCACCAGCTTGTACTCTTCCTTCATATACCTCTTAGCTGGTGTGACTACTTTGGCTCCATTATTGAGTTGTTGGTCAGCTAAATTTATTGTTCTGATCTGAGGAACTTAAGCTGCATGTCATGCAATTCAGTCTGAGATTTTTGCAGAAACTCCTATCATATGGATTTAAGAATTATCACTGAATCAGACTGATATAAGATTAATATATTCTCAGCTTTGTAATTAAATGAATTGAAAATATCTGTTGATGAGGTTTAATAAACTTTAACCTCTTGTGTCATGTAATCCTTAAAGTCTCTCATCTGATATCTGAAATTTGAAATCTAGGCTACTTTGGTAGAGATACATAGAGTGAGTGGTTTGGTTAAACATTAACTTGAAAAGGTTGACTAAATAAAAAATTGTGAATTCAGAGCAATGACTCGGTCACTGAGAAACTGAGTTCTTTATCAATGAAATAAAGTAACTCATGTCATGAGGTGTCACAGTTATCTTTGATAAAAATTTAGTGAAACAAAACCTGACAGAGCAATAGCTTATTTGTGTTGAGTAGCTGGGGAGTCTGGCCTCTGATAAAGGTGTCTTCTCATGTAAAAAGACACTCATATTGCTAACTCTGCTCTCAAAGTGAGAGGCAATGCCAGTTATCACACTGAGTAACTGGGTCACTTCAACTAAGACTTGTTGTGCCTCATGTAAAAAGGTGTTGATCAACTTAAATTACTCAGGAAAAATATAATGTGCTTCAAATAAAATTATCTTGAAAAATCTGTCAACTCATGTTTTTGAAAAAATGTTTAATTTCAGTACTAACCTGTGTATTTTTCAAAGGAGCAATTGAGATCATATGTGTAAGATAAAAAATGATTGTTTTTGAGTGTTTTTCTGACTATTTGGTTCACTTTTATTAAAACTTGGATTCAGATATGAGCATTGAGTTTAATTTGGCAAAGTTGGTATACATCAAAATTAAATCAGATTGATTAAGTTGCCACTTCATAATTCTTTATGATAGAAGAGTCTACATCTTTTAAGACTTATTGAAGTGATGTAATCCCTCATGATCAGATTCTTGCATGATCAACAAAGTGAACTTCTCTCTTATCAGTTGACTGATTCCATCTGCATTTTTCTGACCATACAAATGTGAGGTGCCACTCCCATTATTACCTTGTTCACTTGCAGCCCTCTGAACTTCAGAATCCTTATGGTGGTGGATTTCAGATTGATTCCTGAGATGCATTTCTCTCCACACTGTTGGAATCTTCCATCTTGTTCTGCAATAAGTTCTGATTCTGTGGTATTTTCACCAGAATTCAGATTCTTTGAAATGGCTGATTTCAGATTGATTTATTGGATAACCAGAGTCCATTCTTGTTCTTCAGGGGGAGTTATGGTTTATTTACTTCTAAGGGTAGAGTAGTCAATCATGCATGTTGATAGGGGGAGAGCTGTTTCATTGTCATAAGGGAGATCTTCATTTTTTTTAGGAACTATGACTCATTCTCTACATTTATGTGCTGTCTTTGTGTGCTGCTTTTATGTGCTACAAGTTGACTATCAAACCATTTCCCTTCTTTTTGATTCTGTCAAAGGGGGAGAATAGTTTGATGAGTCAGTGTGACTCATTATGTTGCCATCATCAAAAAGGGGGAGATTGTTGTGCCCCTTGTGCTTTGTTGATGATGTGGTGTTTTAATGATAGCAACATAATTGAGTCACCACTTTATCTTGAATATGTCTGATCTATTCTGTGGGAGATTGCATGAGTGTGCCATGTCTGAATTGTGAAGAATGCATGTGTATGCTTGAGTCATGCTGTGATAAATTGGTTTGTGCTCTGTTCTGTGCATTGCTTCTCTGCTGATAATGTTCATGTTGCAGTACATTGGTACACAGTTTAACTGTGAGCATGGCATAGATCATGCCTGCATGTCTGTCTTTCACTAATATGGGTGCGGTGCAATGGCTGCGTTGACGCAGTGGAACAGCTGGGTTGACGCCATGCTGCTTTGTCCCTTTTTTGTTGCTCATTAAGTCTTAAAGTTTGTACAGGGTAGTTCATGCATCACTCTCTTTGCCAAGTGTATTCATCGGTCAGCATTGCATCTCGTTCGCAAAGTCCATACATTGCATAATGTTTGTCAAGCCAATACATTGCACTGTAGATGCACCGAAGGGAAGTATGCACATTGGTCTGTTCATATGAAGTCTGTACATTGGAAGTGTGTACAGTGGTCAGTTGCCTTCTCATAAGGTCTATACATCCAGTTGAACGCAAAGTCCACACATCGCTTCACATCATATGAAGTCTGTATAATGGAAGTATGTACAACGAACTGTTACACGCATCATTCCAGTTGTCTTCGTGTCGTCATTTGTTCCATCGTGTGCTGAACACTGCAGCACCTCGTGCTACTTTCTGTGCCACCTCGTGTCGCTCCATCCTTGTCACCCCTTTGTCTTCGAGTCTTCTGTATTCGTGTTGTTTCTTCCAAGACCCCGTGTCTTTCTTGCTTTGTGATTACACTTCGTGTCGGTTTCTATTTTCATCTTCGAGTTGTTCTCAGCCCGTGTCGTCCTCGTGTTCAAGTCATTTTTATGTCTTCGTGTTATCTTTTGTTTTTATGTCTTCGTGTTATCTTTTGTTTTTATGTCGTGTTGTTTTTGTATTCGTGTCTTCGTGTTACTTTTGTATTCGTGTCTTCGTGTTATTCTTGTGTTTATGTCCTCGTGTTGTTTCTTTCTATCTTCGTCCAGGTTCCCTCTGATCGCATGTTTTACTACCGGTTTACCTCGTGTCGTTCTCTCTTACCTCGTGCTGTTCTCATCTGACTTCGTGTCATTATCTTTGTAGTGTTAGCTTTGATACTGTATGTACTTCGTGTCGTTTTCCTTTTATCTCGTGCTGTAGTCATCTTATGTACCTCGTGTCATTTTCTGTGTAGTGCACCTTTTGCTGTTCTAATGTCTATACATTCATTTCTAAGTTCAAGTCTACACACTTGTTATCACATCTTAAATCTATACACTCGTGGCTAGCTGTTCAAGTCAATACACTCGTTGGCTAAGTCTTCAAAGTCTATACATTCTATCCTTATGATTAATCTCCTATGACTGTGTGACAGGTACTGTTCGTGAAGCCTATACAGAGTGGGCACGTGATACGAGGCTGGCATCTGGCACGTGATCCGAGATGCAGAGGAGCCTCCACATGGACTGAAGCATTTGGGCGGGAATCGTGGAGAGCACACGCCGCCCTAATCTGCTGCTGCTATATATATGTGTCTTCTTCCTCTGAAGAAGGAGCGGGGAAGAGAGTGACTGAAGTAGAAGCAGCCATAAAAGAAGAAGAGGTGCAGAAGAGAAAGAAGAGATAGAGAAGGCTCAGAGCTAGATCGAGAGAGCAGAAGAAGAAAAAGAAAGAGAGACAGTGAGATACAGAGAGTGAGAAGAAGGTGAAGGCAGAAGTTGTGAGAAGAACAAGAAGTAAGAAAGAAGAAGAAGAAGAAAAGAGAGTTCGTGCTGGGAGAAAGAGAGAAGCAGTAGAAGAAGTTCCTACTGGACCGTGGATCAAATCCAGGCCAGCCAGCTCCTGCGAGAGCCACATTTGATTTTATCTTTTCAGCTTTCTGTTGCTGGGTTTTGATTTTCTTTTGAACTATTCACTTGTTGTTCTTCCGATTGTCCTGTTGGGGATCGGGTTCCTCCTGTGGACTCAGGAGAAGGGAGATCTTGTGTCTTCGGTTTGCAAGTAGCTGGGTGCTACTTGTGGTTGGTTCCCTCCAGTGTGGAGGAAGAGAGACTTGCGTCTCTGGTTGCCTTTGACAGGGTGTCATCGGTTGTTTCCCTCCGGGTTGGAGGAAGGGAGATTTATCTCCGGTTGTGCTTCCCTCTGGGGTCAGAGGAAGAGAGACTTGGGTCTCTAGGTTCCCCTCCGGTTTGGAGGAAGGGAGGTTTGTTCCTCCGGTTCTGGGCTTGTGGGTAGCAAGTCCAGGTGTTCCCTCCTGGTCTGGAGGAAGAGAGACCGTGTGTCTCTGGTTTCCAAGTGGCTGGGAGTCACTTGGGGTGTCCCTCCAGTTGGGAGGAAGAGGGGAGGTTGTTCCCCTGGTCAAGCTGTTTGGCAGCCATTGTTGCAGACTGAGTCTGCTGTGCTAGTGTTACTAGTGGAAGCCTCACTCTGGTTTGGAGTGAGGTGTGGACATAGGTCTATTGACCGAACCACCTAAAATCATCGTGCAGTGGTTTGTTTGATTTCCTGCTTCCGCTAGATGCATGCTAGGACCGTGATTTAAATTGATTATCTATATCCTAGAGGTTAATTGAGTTTCTTATATGTTCACTTAATTGCTGCGTTTTAGATGCTTGCTTAGGATCGTTTGAGGGCTTCTTGAGTTGCTGTCTTGCTTTGATCATTCTAAGGTTACTTAGGCTATTTCTGCAACAGTTTTAATTCCGCATTACTGAGCATTAGAGTTTTAATTAGGCCATATTTTTAGAGGGATACATTCACCCCCCCTCTGTATCTTGGCCTTACATTCTAACACGTAGATCCATGGCCGTCCTAAGATGATGCTCCCCACCTTCATAGGCACTACATCGCATAGGATTTGTCCTTGGTAGGACTGGAACTGGATGGGAATGACACATGTACTGGTGACTGGGATAGACGTGTCGTCAACCCAAGCCACGTTGAATGGCCTCAGATGAGGATGGGTAGGTAGACCTAGACGGGATACAAAGTCTGAAGAGACTGCATTGATATAGCTCCTGTTGTCAAAGATCACCTTGCAAGGTTGAGTTTTGACCATGATGTGAGTTTGGAAGATGGAGGTTCGACGCCAGTCGTCCTCATGTGGGTGTGCGAGGATGCAACGAACTACACCTAGTCTTCCCTGGATTGAACTTTCGGTAATTTCTCCCACTTGCATGTACTCGACATGCGTTCCATCATACCCTGCATCTAAGTCCTCAAACTGGGCAATGAGATCAGGGTCAGGTTCATATCTCTCAAGGGTTTCTCCTTCCTGAGGTGGAAGCTCCATAGATTGGGGGTCGGTGATGACCAAGGCTCGGGTGGGGCAATTGGTGGCAATATGCCCTAAGTTATGACACCTGAAGCAGCGGACTCCCGTGACAGGGGCTGGTTGGGAGGTGCTAGGGATGACTCCCTTTCCCTTGTCATTTCTCCTCTCAACTGGTGGAGTATACTCCAGCCTAGGCACAGCTGCGGGTGCAGGTAAGGGGTTCCGTGGGAAAGGAGACATAGGGGCAACGGCCCTAAGTGGGATAGCAGTAGGGACGTAGGAGGTGGAGGGGCCAGCTCTCTCAGTATAGCGGACTATGGGGTTTCGGGGTTCAGGTTGGCGGTAGATGGGAACCGGAGGTGGGGCCACCCTTTGAAACCTCTCAACATCTCGTGTAACCTGGTAGGCGTGCTCGAGGGTGTTAACCTCCCGCAAGAATAATTCCCACTGAATACTCTTGTGTAAGCCAGCCCTAAACCGAGAGAGGGTGACAGAGGCATCCTCCATGACTCGACTCCGAAGAAAGTAGTCATCAAATTTGGTGATGTACTCATCCACGGACTTTCCATGTTGGGTGAGTTTCTGCCATTCGTCTAAAAGACGCTGATGGTAGGAAGGTGGCAGATACTTCTCCCTCAATTTCTCCTTCATTTCTTCCCACATGCTAATAGGCTCCTCTCGTCTCCGTGCTAGGAGATTCTCAACATTACACCAGTAGGTCTTGTCTTGACCCAGGAGTTTCATTTTGGCAAACCTCACCCCTGGTAGCAGGGGTCATGCAGCGATGCCAATCAAAATATTGGTCCATCCCGGTCTCCCACTCGAGGTATGTAGCGGGGTTGAGGGACCCATCAAAACTAGGAGCGTCAATCTTGACGTTCCGTAGGATGATATCCTCATCATCGTGGTCTCTCTCTCGATGCACACGGGCCTCTTGCTCTCTACCTTGGGGAGCCTGATTCGGGCGGACTTGCTCTCTTTCCTCCCTAGGATTGGCGGCTATGGGATTGCCGTGGCCATTCACTCTTCCTTCCTCTCCCTTCAGTCGATCCTCTAAGACTCGGATCCTCTTATCGAGTTCCGTCCGTAGTTGGCCTATGGATTCTTCAAAGTGGGCCACAAGATTGTGCTCGAGCTGGACTAGCATAGCAGTCACGCTCTCTTGATCCATGGATAGCGTTGAGGGGCGCTCTAGATGGCCAGATGAATTCCTAGACCAACGTGACATGCACGACCTCGGACCTAAATGATGCAGTCCTGGGACCGATAATTAGCAAGCTATAGACCCAATTTATTGGCTAATAGGCAAACGGTCAAATTGAAGAGACCGGTAAGGGAGAGTTGCTCGCCCGTAGGTGAAGTAGTTGTGGAACTACCTCCTGACAATTTAGGGTGCCCTAATGTGACAGTATAGGGCCTTAAGGATGGGTACATACAAGCTCTCGCTAACCGTCCACACCGATGCACTCAGGGGACTGGCTGCATGGATCGGGCTCTCGCTCACTTCGTCGCGCGGCAAATTGAAAAGATACTAGATGAGTAAGTGAGGGGAGCACGTACCTAGCTAGACTGAAAAGTCTAACTCCGACCGGAGATGAGGGCGAGTGGGGACGTGCGGGCCCGCACTGCGTCTATGAAGCTTCAGCTGTTACAAAGCATTCACTCCACGCAGGGAGGATTGAATCATTACAAATCGCTTAAATTTCCCGCGTAGGGGAACAAATCAGTCCAAATTCTCCGTGCAGGGAGACTCAGAGGTACGCCCATTCTGTGATCTTTGGATCTTCTGTCGGCATCCGGACGACTCAGATACGGGCCGAGCCGTAATAGCGGACTTGGGTGCCACAAGAAATAAGTTAAATAGATATATATATATATATTCAACTCTTTTTTTTCTTTTTTTATCAAATAATATATATAGATATATATAGATATATATAACAATATAGATATTCTATATATATATTATATTTAACATTTTTTTCAATCACCCTTTTTTTCTCTTTTTTTTTGACTTTTCATACTCTCTTTTTTTTCCACACGTTTTTTTTCAAACCTTTCTGCTGATCACCCAGCGTTGGCAGCCAACACTGGCAGCCTACCAGTTAGCAAGGGCGGCAGCAGGTGGGCGCATAAGGCGCAGGCGACGGGGGCGCGACGCGCCCGGCGGGCGACCGTCCGGTCGGGCACGGGCGCTGCCGGGGGCGCACTGGGCGTGCTCAGGCGCGGGTGGCCGCGTCAGGAGCAGGGGGGCGTAGGGGCACACGGGCGGTGGACGGCCGGGCGCAGGGGTGCTGGGGCACGCGCAGGGCCACGTCGCGGTGGGCGCCGGTGCGGGCGGGCGCAGTTTGCGCAGGTGGGTGCAGCGGGCGGCGGGGCCGGGCCCAGGCGGGGCGAGCGCGGGCGGGGGCGGCACGCGGGCGGGGGCGGCACGCGGGCCGCGGGACCGGACCTAGGCGGGGTGAGCGCGGGCCGGCGGGGCAGGCGCAGGCGGGGACCGGGCGCTGGCGCGAAGGCCGGACGGGCGCGGGGGCGCTGGGCTGGCGCGGGGCGGGCGCGGGGCGGCAGGGTGGCGGTGTTCGCGGGGGCGGCCGCGGCGGCCGCTGGCGGTGGCGCGCAGGGGGGAGCTGGCCGTTGCGGCCGCTCCTGCGATTGAACCGTGGCACGGGCGACGAGGCCCGGCCTCGCGAACAGGTAAAAAATTTTTTTTCTCTCTTTTCAGCGCAATGGACGGGAGAGAGAAACAAAAAGAGATAGAGGGGGAGAGAGAGAATTACAGAGAGATTGGCGTGAGAGAGAGAGAGGAATTAATGAGAGAGAGAGATTAACGGAGAGAGAAAGAAACATAAATTTTTTTTTCTATTCTCTTTTTTTTTCACTAACTCCTATTTCAACCGAGAGCTTCCTCTTTCTTCTCTTTTTTTTTCCTTTTTTCACTTCTATCAATCTAGAGAGAGAAAGAGAGATGACGTCGGAGACGTCGGGTCGTCGGAGACGCCGTTGTTGGGCTCTGATACCAATTTGACGCGGCGGCGACGTGGAAATAGATCGACGGCAACTCCGGAATACGAACGGGACTTGATAGGATGCTACCTCGCGCAACTCGGCCTCACGCCGGACGGTCTCACACCGGGCGACACTCGGATCTCAAAAATGAGAAAGGAGGGAAGGGAGATGAACAAAGGGGCAAAGGCTCCTTCAACTCAATTCTTTCATTCATACAACATATCATACGTAACACACCACTGGCCTCATTATATAGGAAAGGCCCTATTACATGAATACCATATAACTTCCACTAATTTGATTTATACCCTAGCCTAACAAGACAACCCCACCAACCCACTTAAAGACTTTGTGAGTTTTAATCAAATAAAATATAAAAATTACACACATGTTATTTTGACTTAGACTAGCCTAATAAGATGAAAAAAAATACATGTAGGGATATATGTATACATACACACAAATACAGATACTCGATACGCAATATACCACCGTAGCCGTCGGCCGAGTCTTCAGGAAGGATCTCCGAGCCATAAGCTCGGTGTCGGGGCAGTGCGGCGTCGGCTCCGAGTAGTGGGCCCAGTAGTGGACCCGGTGTCCCCGCCAGATTCAGCTTCTAAGCTCTTCATGAAAGTTGTAGGATTTCGAACAAGGAAAACGAGAATATTTTTTGTGGACTGATTGGAGGTGGCTGTGATTTGTTATGATTTGTTTACTGGATGGTGGTCGGATCTGGGAACAGGTGGATAGCACTGTAGCTAGCTCTGAGAACGAATTTTGAAAAATAGGTGGAGGGCTGATCAAAAATCAAAAAAAAATCTTGGGTGGAGGGGTTGATGGATGGAACTCCCAGTAAAGTTGGGAGCTCCAGAAAAAATCAAAAGATGGGTCGGAGATGTGAAACTTAGGAAAGGTGGAAATCAGAACAGGAAGGAGACAGATCTGGTAATTAATGTTGGGCGAAAATGAAAAATTATCAAAGTGGATCTTTATGACCAACCAAATTTTGTGGGACGTCCTTGACACCTCTGGAACATCCCCTCAAAATCCCAGATCGAAAGGAGCTCGTGGCTGACTGTAGAATTTCGTGGAAGGGGCAGTGGTCGGTTGAAGATAGAACTCCGGCGATCCCGATGGCGGTGCGGTGGCGGCTCGTGGCGGCGGCGATGATGACCGGAACCGATAGGGAGGAGTCACACCTCCAGAAGGTAGCCTTCTCAGCGGCAAGGGGGAGAGGGAGAGAGGGAGAGGGGGGGTGCCCAAGGGCTGCTCCAAGGATTTTCCAAGTTTAAATGACAAAAATTCATCAAAAATGAAAATTACAAGCATATATAGGTTACATGTCTAATCAATCCTCAACCGTTGGATCTAGGGATGGGAGATGGAGGGCTGGGATTGCATGTGACCATCCACAAAAATTAAAATTAAAAATACAAGGGGGGGCAGCCCATTGATTAGGGAGGCAAGGGGGGGACATGGTAGGTGGGGGTGGGTTGGAATTGTTGGCATTTTCATTCCAATGTCCCCCACTTGGCCCACCCTTCTAGAAGCCACCATTTGAATGGTTGACCGACCCCACATGGGGCCCTAGGGATGAGGTGGATCAATGGGAGGAGGCCTGGGGTCCCGTGGGACCCAAGGGTCCCATTTTTACAAATAAGCCCCTCTTACAATCAAAATTACATACCGAATAAAATGAAGTAAACACACATTAAACACAAATAAAGTCTAACTAAATATGATAAATGCCGGGACTCATGGGGGAGTCTCCAGGCTGTCTCCGAGCCAGATGGATGCTGAGGTGGCTCGAGTCGTGCTCCGTGTGCGGTACCGGTGGCTCGACGTGTCGCGTCGCTCAACTGCTCGGGTGTCCGCACCAATTCTCCCCGGGTGGGAGAAACTCGACCCTGTCGAGTAAGGGTCTACATCGCTCATGTATCGCTCCAGAAGGTCCGGATCAATCCGTTGCAACTCTCCATGTGTGATCCACGTGTCCTCGGTAGCGGGCCGTCCTCTCCATCGCACTAGGTAGCGCGGGTAGGATACACTCCTGGTAACTGTCACCTGCTCATCCAGTATATGATCTATATGCTCACGCTACCGTAACAAGGGGGCTGGATGTGGAGACTCAGGTGTGGGATCACTCTCAAGGGGAGGAGATGGCTTGAAAGGCTCACTAGGGATCACCGCTGGGTCCCTGTATGCAACTAGATCCGATACATTGAAAGTAGAGCTTATACCGTATTCCTCGGGCAAGTCCACAACGTACGCATTGGATCCAACGCGTTTCAACACTCTCAATGGACCGGCTCTGCGAGCTTGCAACTTCTTAACGGTTCTGGAGGGAAACCGCTCAGGTCTTACCCTGATCATGACATATTCGCCCTCTTGGAACTCTCCGTGGTGTCGGTGGGCTTCGGCTAACTCTTTGTACCGTGCATTGCTGGCCTCAATGTGACGACGGATGTCGTCATGCAAACTCCTAACATGCCTAGCAAACCACTCGGCTGACTTCGACACTCTATCATGGATAGGCATGGAGACAAGGTCAACGGGTTTCCTAGGCCTACGACCTGTGACAATCTCAAATGGACTCATGCCGGTAGACCTATTCACTGAATCATTATATGCAAACTCAGCCATGGGTAGAATGAGATCCCAATCCCCAATGCGATCCCTAACAAGACACCTCAAAAGATCTCCCAGACTCCTATTGACTACCTCGGTCTGACCATCTATCTGGGGATGATATGTAGTGGAAAACTTGAGGTGCGTACCCATCATATGCCATAGTGTCTTCCAAAAATAGGAAGTGAATCTAACATCACGGTCAGACACTATAGTGCGAGGCAACCCGAACTTGCACACCACATGAGTAAGGAATAGGCAGGGTACCCTAGAAGCATCCGAAGTCTTCGAACAAGGGATAAAGAGGGCCATCTTCGAGAAATGGTCAACCACCACATAGACCGAATCATACTTCCTGGAGGTACGTGGCAATCCCAAAACGAAGTCCATGCTAACATCCTGCCACGGGGCATCAGGCACGGGAAGAGGGGTATAAAGGCCCGAGCTTTGCTTCTTCATCTTGGCCGTAGCACATGTACGGCACTGAGCCATGATGTTAGCGACATCGCGCTTCAAGCTCGGCCAATAAAATCTATGCTCAACCGCCTCGATAGTCTTGTTCCGACCAAAGTGGCCGGCTAGACCTCCCGCATGTAGCTCCCACACTAAAAAATCTCGAACCGAAGTTCGAGAAACACATAACCTGCTACCTCGAAAGAGGTAACCCTCCTGAAGCACATAATCATCAAGGTCTCTCAAGGGTCCGGCCTGGAGAGTGGTAAAAATCTGACCGAAGTCAGGACAATCAACATAGGCCTCCTTCATCTTCTCTAACCCTATGACCTCGGCACTCATGGTGGTAAGCAAACATGCTCGCCGACTCAAGGCATCAGCCACCTTGTTCTCCACTCTAGCCTTATGTTTAAGCACAAAGGTGAACTGTTGGAGATACTCGACCCAATGACTGTGACGCGAGTTAAGCTTCTTTTGGGAATGGAGGTACCTCAATGCCTCGTGATCGGAGTATATGACAAACTCCTGATGTAAAAGATAGTGCCTCCAATGCCTAAGAGCCTGAACAACTGCGTAAAATTCCTTATCATATGTGGAGTATCGCAGTTTCGCGTCATTCAGCTTCTCGCTGAAATATGCGATCGGCTGGGACTCCTGACTCAAAACTCCTCCAATTCCCACGCACGACGCATCACAAGAGACCTCAAACACCTTCGAGAAATCAGGCAATCGAAGGATAGGTGTCTGGGTCATGCGCTCCTTGATGTCCTTGAAGGCGGCAGATGTGGCCTTCGTCCATACAAATGTGCCCTTTCAGATACAATCTGTGATCGGGGCGGTGCCGGAGCTAAATCTGCGGATGAAGCGATGATAGAACGTCGCAAGGCCATGAAAGCTGCGGGCATCATGAACCGTACGGGGTTCCGGCCACTCAACAATGGCCCGGACCTTCTCCGGATCGGTGGAGACCCCAGTACTAGACACAATGAAACCCAAGAAGGTAAGCTGAGATGTCATGAAGGCGCACTTCTGTGGGTTTGCAAACAACTGCTCTCGCCGAAGAAGTAGATAGACCTGCCGAAGGTGGTCTAAGTGGTCCCCCGTGGTGCGACTATAGATAAGGATATCGTCAAAATACACCACTACAAAGACTCCAATGAATGGTCGAAGGACCTGAGTCATGAGCCGCATGAAAGTGCTAGGGGCATTGGTCAACCCAAAAGGCATGACCAACCACTCATATAGACCATCCTTGGTCTTAAAGGCGGTCTTCCACTCATCATCTGGCCTAATCCTCACCTGATGGTAGCCACTTTTAAGATCAATCTTTGAAAAGATAGTGGCACCTGCCATCATGTCTAGCATGTCATCCAGGCGGGGAATAGAGAACCTGTACTTCACGGTGATTTTGTTGATGACATGACTATCAATGCACATTCTCCACGTGCCATCCTTCTTCGGGGCGAGTAATGCAGGTACAGCACATGGACTCATGCTGTCCCGAACAGACCCTCTCTGCACTAACTCATCAACCTGCCGTTTAAGCTCGGCATGCTCCGTGGGACTCATGCGATAATGAGGAAGGTTGGGCAAGGAAGAGCCCGGAACAAGGTCGATGGCATGCTGAATATCCCGCATAGGTGGGAGTCCCTCGGGAAGCTCATCGGGAAAGACATCAGCATACTCCTACAGAATGGGAACAACCTCGAGTGGAAGCTCACCCTCGGAGTCCCGCTCCACCTCTCGGACCGTAATGGTGAACACCGGACAGCCCTGACTAAGCTCCTGCTCCATTTCCCTGGAGCTAATCATCATCAATCTCCTCGTCGAGGGCTCTCCTGGGCCAGAGTTAACGGTCATAGCCCAAGCTGGGGATGGGGTACTAGGCCCGGGGATGGAAAGCTCCGGGGTACTTGGGCCAGTAGGACCCCTGACTGATGGGCTCTTGGGCCGAACGGGGTGGAGGGTGACCCGCTGGCCGGCGTGGTCGAAAGTACAAGTGTTCGACCGGCCATGGAGGGTGGCATCCCGGTCGAATAACCACGGCCTACCAAGAATGATACTGCCCACTTCCATGGGGAGAACATCACACCAGATCTCATCACGGTAGGAGTGGAGCTGCAGCAGGACCAAGCACCGCAGCCTGACCGAAATGGAAGTGGTATCCACCCATGATACCTGATAGGGGCAAGGATGGTCTACGGGTGTGAGACCAAGACGAGTGACAACGTTCGTGGAGATTGCATTGATACAACTCCCGCTATCGATGACCACCTTACAAATTTGCTTTCCCAGCCTACAGAATACATGAAGGATAGTAGTCCGACACTAGTCATCGCTGACCTGCGACTGGGTGAGGATACATCTGACGACCCCCACGTGGGTATCGTCTGATTGCTGGGCATCCTGGGCCTCACCTCCCATCTCATAGTACTTGTCAGCTAACTCCTGATCTGCCTCATAGCTGACTAACTCGAGGCCCGTAGGGGTGGTATGCTCGGCCTGTGTGTCCCCGATGATAAGAGATGGGCGGGTGGGACACTGGTTGGCGAAATGGCTAAACCCATTGCAGTGATAACACTGCTGCCGTGCTCCACTAGGCTCCCCAATCATCGGTCCTTTCCCCTTATCCTCCCGACGGATAGGAGGTATAGGTAGCAAAGGAAGTGCAGGAGGTGTGGGTGCCAGTGGACGGGCTGTGGATGGAGCCGTGAGATGCTGGTTACGAGGAAGGTCCCTCGAGGGTGGAGGACGAGGCCTAGGAGCAAAGGGCTCGGGGTGAGCGGGCTCCTGAGGTCGAGCCATGGGGGCCCTCGGATACGTGCCAGATGAGCCACGGGGCTCCACACTACGAAGGGGAAAAGAGCCCAACCGATGGGGAGACTCGAACTTGGCCTCGAATTGCTCCAGTTCGAGAACAATCTGATACGCCTGCTCCAAAGTGGTCGCATTGCGGCGAAAGAGTTCATATTGATAATTGGGCCGCAGACCTCTCCGAAAGCGGGATATCGTCATGGTGCTCTCTTCCGTGACCCCGCACCGCAAGTAATACTCATCGAACTCGGTGATGTGGGACGAGACCACGGACACGACAAGCTCGCGATTGTCCCTTAACGAGGGGAAGCGTCGGACGTGCGCGGTTGAGAAACCGGCAATGAGCTAGGGTGATCGGCTCTCTCGTGTGCCCGGATCGGGTCACGGGACGGTCTCGCACTCTCTCGTAGCAGCGGTAATGAATAGATAAAGCGAGCTAGATATCCCTACACATGCTCTCTAGCAGCGGCATAAACAAATATATATGAAGTAAGCAAAATGCCAAGTAAGGGAGCGAGTGCGATACCTCCACGCGCTCGGCGTGGGGAAGATGGACCCTGCCGAAACTCGTACTCCCGGGATAAATATTACACAATGATGACAGCAATGAAATATCACCCACTCCACGTAGAGAGGTAAAGGACTACACAACTGGGCCCCGGAGGACCGAATTCGGGTTGACGGGCGGCTTCTCGCATCCCTTCGGCAGCACCCGAACTTGTGGCTGTGGGGCCCACATGCTGTCCGGAGGGACCGTGTGGGACCCGGTGTCACCACTGTGGTGGGGACACTTGTGGAAGTGTTCCCTGGGCTGGCGGCACACTGGTTCGCCGACCGGAGGCCAGGTGGCTCCGTTCGGCACCGGTCGGAATGACCGGCCACGGATCTACCCGTTCTGTTTTCCAGCGCGCGCTCCGGCGAGAACGGACGCTACGATCAGCCCTGACGTCGGAATGCGACGAAATTGGCGCCGTTGGAAAGATGCTTCGAAGGGCTTCAACCCAAGGGAATTACATAAAAATAATCAAGCCTGTACTTATGATTGGCAAATTTTGAAGGTTGCTATTGTACAGTGTCTGAACTCTCAGATCTGCAGGGCTGTCCTCTGATAACTGTCGTTGACCGCAGGGTGGATGTCCGATTCAGCTCTTGAGGTCTTCATTAACGGTGTAGGAAATTGAGCTAGGAAGACGTAAAAACTAGTTTAGACAAGTTTGGATGTGGCTACGAATGTCTATGATTTTTTCACTAGCAGTGGGTCGGATCTGGAATCTGGCTGACAACACTGTAGCTGAGGAAGAACACGAAAATTTAAAAATAGATAGAAGGCTGATCAAAAAATAAGAAAATTTTTGAAAGTAGGGGATTATGAACAAAACTCCCAGTAAAATGGGGAGGGTTTGGAAAAATCAAAAAGTGGGTCGGAGGTGAGAAACACAGGGCTGCTGTCACTGTAGACAGAGATAAAATAGATCTGGGAATGAAAGATGCACGAAAATGGAAAATTACTAAATGGAGGAGTTTGGACATGGAAATTTAGGTGGAGGTGGGGATTCAAGGTAAGAACACACCCTCAAAATTGTAAATCCATATGAGCTCGTGGCTGATAGCAAGAATTCGTGGAAGTCACCTCTGTCCAGTAGGACAGAACCTTGACGATGGCTCCGTGGTGGCTCGTAGGCGGCACGAACGGTGGCGGCGGCGGCACAGATGATCACCGGAGATAGAGGGGAGGGGATAGGAGGTAGAAACCACTCTAGAACTGGAGGTTGGAGGAGAGAAACCAGAGGGAGAGAGGAGGGGCTCAAGAACACTCTTGATTTTCCAACAATTTTCTCTTCATTAATGCTAACAAATGGAAAATACAACCTTTTATATGCTACCAATCTAATCTAATGTACACCCTGATGTGACACAATCTTGGACTTAAGCAAGCAAGCACATTCGTATTCTAAATGGGCCAATTTGGGCCGCCGCTCTCTCGTCGCTCACCCAAGCCCGGGGTAACTTGGCAATGCCAAGGTGAAGATGTGGGGTTGGGCCCTTGCTGGTAGAGGGCCAGCAAGGCCAAGGCTTGATTCCCAAAAGGATGTGGAACCCAATTCAATGGGGCCGACAAAGTGCCAAGGGCACCGGTTTCACTCTTCCCACGGTGATCACTCAAGGCAACGGGGCTTGAGGATCGGGCTCTCTCTCGCACAACCAGCGGAGCTAAGAAACAAACATTGAAAGACAAGCACAATGAGCAAGGGTTTAGAGCACTTACTCGACCGGTTTGAAGAAACCGGTCCCGCTCGGAGACGAGGGCGAGCGGGGAGGCGGTGGATCCCCACACGCCGCGGCAGTGTAGCTTGACCTGAAATTACAAACGGTACAGCACTACTCCTCACGCAGGAGGGGTGATCTTGGGTTGGGGGTTATGCTTAATAAATTCAAAACTACCTCCACACAGGGAGGGGCCTTCAGCTGGCCAAGCGGGGTGGGGAGAGATGCAAAGGAAACCGAGTTTCCGAGCTTCGCCGATTCTGTCTAGCTTCTGTAATTCTGGACAGGGAGTCGATGTTGATGCAGCCAATAAATCCACAGAGCTCAGAATCTGATGAGACTTGCGCCAAAAGATTGCTAACCGGAGAGGGGTACAGTCTGAATTTTTGGACGATGTTCTGATCTGGGGGCTGACTGCTCCGGCGACTGGAAGATGGATGCAGCTCTGGTCTCTGGCCGAGCTCAGTCTGAAACAGCAGGTTGCAGAAGCGGTCACGGTTGCTCCTGAGCTCCAAATCTGGCACCGCTGGACTCGTTGGAATCGTTGACGAGTCTAATTTGCAGCAAAACAAACGGGGAAGTCTTATGATGTCGGAGATGAGTTGGGTGTCCAGAGAAGTGGACGGTGGTCGGGGCAGACTGTGAGAGGCAGACCGGCGTGGTTGTGGTAGAAAATTAATATCTCTGATTGTCGGATGCCGAACGGAGCTCCGCCTTCTGTTCCTGGACGCTGACAGGGGGAGGAAGATCTTTGTAGAAGACCCTGAAGGCTGATTCCTTCAAGGTTCGTCGTGGGAGAGTCTTCTCTGCCGCTCTGGCTTTTGGTCTGAGAGGTTCTGCGCAGTCGGGGAAGAACAGCCTTCACGGACGGCCACGAACTCAGAATGGAGTGATTCCACCTCGCCTGCGAAGAGCACAGGGAGGCCTTTCCAAAAAGTTAGGCTACGCCACCAGCAGAATCAGGATGCAATCGTGGACGTCGCTGCAACAGAGTGCTAATCTGCAGGTCGGCCTACACACAAAGCTGGAGTGGAGAAGAGAGGAGGGGGGTGAACTTGGCTTGAGGGGAGAGGAGGGGTGCGACCTAGGGAGCAAGGAGGGATGGGGAGATTCGAATTTGGGCTTTGGAATGAGTTAATTCAGCCTTGGGAAGGTGGAGATATGCTTAGGGAAGTGAAAGGGGTAGGTGGTGGTTGGAGGGTGGGGTTTTGAGTGGTGGAACTTTCTTGGGACTAGGTGAGGATTAAAGAGGGGTTGTGGGAAGTTGTGGGGAGTTAATGGAGGTAGGTGGGGGTTGGAAGTGGTTGAGAGGGGGAGGAGAGAGAAGAAAATTCGAATTTGGGTGTTGAGGAGAGAGAAAGTAGAGTGAAAAAGAGAGATTAAGAGAGGGAAGGGTGGGGAATCTCTCCCCTAGGGTTTCTCACCTAAAAAATGGAATCTATCCACTAGATAAGGAGTGTAAACTCTCAAAATGGCAAGTTTTTTCATTCATTGATTCATTACCTCCAAATGAAGGAAATGGGGCCCTATATATAGGAAACCCATATTTTACAATAAGTCCCTTACAAAAGACTCAATAACAAATAACCGAAGGGGTAGGGGGGGCTCATGAGCCAAGCCCGAAGAATTGGGCCCAATAGCACATTTCACAATCTAATGACACTCAAACTTAGGAAAATAAATGCAAGACCTAGGAACATGACTCAAATAAAAGGGAAAATACATCAAATGACTCAAATAAAATTACATAGGACTTAAAATTAAATGACTAAACCATGCCGGATGCAACCGGGGCGAGGAGACGAGCTGTGAACGTGGGCATGGGAGGTGATGTCCCCATCATACTCCCGGGGTGCAGAGAACTCGACTCCGTCGAGTAAGTGTCATTCCCGCCTTGGAGGGTGTAGAAGTGGTACTGCCCTCAAGTCTTCCGAACGAGTCCGATCCATCCACCTTTCGAGATAGCGCTCGTATACCTTGCTCCGAGTGGTAGTGACTTGTTCATCCAATATTTGTTCAATTTGTTCACGCTGGGCTCTCTTGGCTGGTGATCTCTCTTCACGGGTGGGTGCTCTCTCAAGGGAAGAAGTGGGCTCAATCTCCTCACTAGGTACCACCGTGGGTCCCTTATATGACACTAGGTTGGCCACATTGAATGTGGGACTTATTGCATACTCCTCAGGGAGATCTAACTCGTAGGCATTTGGACCGATGCCCCTCAAGACCTGGAAGGGACCAGCCCCACGTGGCCTCAGTCTAGAGTTGGCTCCCGGGGAGAGCCTCTCCGTCCTTACCATCACAAAGTCACCCTCATGGAAGTCTCGGTGACGCCGATGAGAGTCGGCCCGCCTCTTATAAGCCTCATTCTTTTTGCTTATGTGCTTGCAAAGGCTTTCATGCAATTTCGTGAATGTTGACATTCTAGGGGTGATGGATGGACCTGGGCAACCGAAAGTAGACCGATCATGCTTTGATGCCAAGAAGCCTTTGATGGATTTTGGAGGGCCGGGGCAACCATATGTGGACTTATCATGCAATGTTGTCATGTAGACTTTGGTGGGCCTAGGTGGGCCGGGGCACTCGTAGGTGAACCTATCATGCAAAGTGGTGATGAATGTGGGGGGACCCGAACATCTGTAGATACTTTTGACATGCTTAAGATCCATGATGAATGAAGGAGGACCATGACATCCGAATGTGGACCACTCATACTTTCTACTTGACATGTGGGTGATATGAATGAATGGACCCAACATAGTGTTCATGCCAAGGGGTATGGTAAGCCTAGACACATGCATGCTTTTCCCAAAGGTGACTTCCATGTGTATAGGTGTGGGACAACCTTTGAACTCCCATTGGAAAGGATCGAATGGATCTAAGAAGGTAGTCATCATGGGGTGGGGTACAACCTGATTACCTAGGGATATATGGCCCAAGGTCATGGCTCCCAAGGTATAACCCGAGTCATGGATGAGGTGGGTTTGGCCCAATATGGTGGGTGAGGGTAGGAAAGGGTGAGTGGTTGGTAAGATGGTTGGGTCATATGAGTCCCTTGACTCCCATTGGAATGGATCATATGGATCATAAAATGGGTCATCTAGGGGGAGGAACTCCATGTCCTCAAGATCCTGAAAAGGTGCTAAGTCATCCTTCTCCATGATAGTTGGGCCAATGTTCTTGACAAGTGGGTCGGCCATGAGTGGAGGGCTTGGCTTTCTACTCGAGATAAGAAGCTCTAAATCGAGGAGAAGGTTGGGCTCATCGGGTGTAGGGAGGAATAGAAGGAGGTCGCTAGTGTAGCAACCAATGGTGCAAACTGAGGTGATAGACCCTATGCATAGGTGTAGGAGGCTAAGGCTCCTACGTTGTTCTACCATAGGGGTCAACATGCTAGTCATCTCTAATTGCCATGCTATGCCCTTGAGAAGGTCTTCTAAGGTCTCCACTTGATAGGATGCTTGGATTGTGGTGTGATAGGAGAAGAAGGGCACTAAGGGAAGGTCTTGTTCTATGGGAGGGAAAATATGGGCCCGGGTCTCTCCAATTGGGCTCTCCTTTAGCCAACTAACAATGGGTTCCCCAACTAGAGAGGGTGATGTAAGGTGAAGACCCTCATGTGTTGTTTCTTCTTCAATTTGGGCTTGGGTTTCCTCCAAGGTGGAGAGTGGGTTTGGAGTGTTCACCACTATGGGGTGGGGTATGGGTTCTTCTTCCAAGGAGGTGAGAGGGGCTTTTGAGGGTGTGGTGATGATTGGGGCATGGTGTATCCGGGGTGGTAGGTAGTGGGAAACTTGGGTTAGGATAGGTGAGGGTAGTAGTGGAGGCTTTGGTGGGAGTTGGATTGGGGTAGGGAGAGGAAGATGGGTGGGTTGAAGGGGTTTAGGTTGATTTGTTTTGGGAGGAGTGTCTCTTTTTGGGGGTGATGGAGAGGTAGTGGTGGGGGTTACCATGGGCCTAGGTGGAGAGTTGGCCATGGGGCCCAATTGGGTATGGGGGCCTATGGTTGTGGTGTGGACTTGGAGGTGGGGTGTAAATGTAGTGGTTGGGGTGGGAGAGATGGGAAGTGGTAGGGAATGGGTGATTGGGGTCTTGGATTGACCGGGTGGGGATGAAGGAGTTGAAGTACTCCTTGGGCTTTTGTGATTTGAGTAGGAGGGAGAGGGTTGGAGAGTGTAGGTTTTCCTAAGCTCGACCTTCATCTCATCCCAAGTGCTAATGGGGGCCTCCTTGCGGATCCTTCTTAAACCTTCCACAACTAACCAATGAGTTTTAGCTTGTTTGGAGAGGTGTGCCTTGGCTAGCCTCATTCTCCTTTCATCGTTCAAGGGGCAACTTTTAAAGAATTGGTCTAGGGAAATCTCCCAATCTATGTAAAGGCTTGGGCTGTTGGATCCATCAAAGGCGGGGGTTTTGATTTTCAAGTGTTCTAAAAATATGGTTTCTAGATTTCCCCAAAGGTCACTCTCATTCACTCTTGGTGCACGGCTATTTCCTTCAAGTCGGTCGAGTCGAGACATGATATCTTCAAGCCGATTAAGGACATTAGGTAGGGCTTTTATGATAGAGGTGTTGCTACCCACTTTGTTGGCAATGGAGCTTCCATGAGGATTTGGGCTTCTTGGGAAAGTTGATGGAGATGAATATGACGGGTATGAAGTGGCCATTCTAGTGGACATGGGAGATGCAACCGAGGACTCTAAATGCATAAACATGCCCTAGGACCAACTTGTGGAGAGACAAGTTGTGAACTTGCTCTGATACCACTTGATGTGACACAATCTTGGACTTAAGCAAGCAAGCAGATTCGCATTCTAAATGGGCCAATTTGGGCCGCCGCTCTCTCGTCGCTCACCCAAGCCCGGGGTAACTTGGCAATGCCAAGGTGAAGATGTGGGGTTGGGCCCTTGCTGGTAGAGGGCCAGCAAGGCCAAGGCTTGATTCCCAAAAGGATGTGGAACCCAATTCAATGGGGCCGACAAAGTGCCAAGGGCACCGGTTTCACTCTTCTCACGGTGATCACTCAAGGCAACGGGGCTTGAGGATCGGGCTCTCTCTCGCACAACCAGCGGAGCTAAGAAACAAACATTGAAAGACAAGCACAATGAGCAAGGGTTTAGAGCACTTACTCGACCAGTTTGAAGAAACCGGTCCCGCTCGGAGACGAGGACGAGCGGGGAGGCGGTGGATCCCCACACGCCGCGGCGGTGTAGCTTGACCTGAAATTACAAACGGTACAGCACTACTCCTCACGCAGGAGGGGTGATCTTGGGGTGGGGGTTATGCTTAATACATTCAAAACTACCTCCACACAGGGAGGGGCCTTCAGCCGGCCAAGCGGGGTGGGGAGAGATGCAAAGGAAACCGAGTTTCCGAGCTTCGCCGATTCTGTCTAGCTTCTGTAATTCTGGACAGGGAGTCGATGTTGATGCAGCCAATAAATCCACCGAGCTCAGAATCTGATGAGACTTGCGCCAAAAGATTGCTAACCAGAGAGGGGTGCAGCCTGAATTTTTGGACGACGTTCTGATCTGGGGGCTGACTGCTCCGGCGACTGGAAGATGGATGCAGCTCTGGTCTCTGGCCGAGCTCAGTCTGAAACAGCAGGTTGCAGAAGCAGTCACGGTTGCTCCTGAGCTCCAAATCTGGCGCCGCTGGTTTCGTTGGAATCGTTGACGAGTCTACTTTGCAGCAAAATAAACGGGGAAGTCTTCTGATGTCGGAGATGAGCTGCGTATCCAGAGAAGTGGACGGTGGTCGGGGTAGACTGTGAGGAGGCAGACCGGCGTGGTTGTGGTAGAAAATTAATATCTCTGATTGTCGGATGCCGAACGGAGCTCCGCCTTCTGTTCATGGACACTGACAGGGGGAGGAAGATCTTTGTAGAAGATCCTGAAGGCTGATTCCTTCAAGGTTCGTCGTGGGAGAGTCTTCTCTGCCGCTCTGGCTTTTGGTCTGAGAGGTTCTGCGCAGTCGGGGAAGAACAGCCTTCACGGACGGCCACGAACTCAGAATGGAGTGATTCCACCTCGCCTGCGAAGAGCACAGGGAGGCCTTTCCAGAAAATTAGGCCACGCCACCAGCAGAACCAGGATGTAGTCATGGACGTCGCTGCAACAGAGTGCTAATCTGCAGGTCGGCCTGCACACAAAGCTGGAGTGGAGAAGAGAGGAGGGGGGTGAACTTGGCTTGAGGGGAGAGGAGGGGTGCGACCTAGGGAGCAAGGAGGGATGGGGAGATTCGAATTTGGGTTTTGGAATGAGTTAATTCAGCCTTGGGAAGGTGGAGATATGCTTAGGGAAGTGAAAGGGGTAGGTGGTGGTTGGAGGGTGGGGTTTTGAGTGGTGGAACTTCCTTGGGACTAGGTGAGGATTAAAGAGGGGTTGTGGGAAGTTGTGGGGAGTTAATGGAGGTAGGTGGGGGTTGGAAGTGGTTGAGAGGGGGAGGAGAGAGAAGAAAATTCGAATTTGGGTGTTGAGGAGAGAGAAAGTGGAGTGAAAAAGAGAGATTAAGAGAGGGAAGGGTGGGGAATCTCTCCCCTAGGGTTTCTCACCTAAAAAATAGAATCTATCCACTAGATAAGGAGTGTAAACTCTCAAAATGGCAAGTTTTTTCATTCATTGATTCATTACCTCCAAATGAAGGAAATGGGGCCCTATATATAGGAAACCCACATTTTACAATAAGTCCCTTACAAAAGACTCAATAACAAATAACCGAAGGGGTAGGGGGGGCTCATGGGCCAAGCCCGAAGAATTGGGCCCAATAGCACATTTCACAATCTAATGACACTCAAACTTAGGAAAATAAATGCAAGACCTAGGAACATGACTCAAATAAAAGGGAAAATACATCAAATGACTCAAATAAAATTACATAGGACTTAAAATTAAATGACTAAACCATGCCGGATGCAACCGGGGCGAGGAGACGAGCTGTGAACGTGGGCATGGGAGGTGATGTCCCCATCACACCCTTGGATCTAGGGAGGGGGATTGAATGGCTGGGATTAAATGTGATTAACACACCAAAAATGATAAAATAATGAGGGGAGAGGGGCGCCCCCTTGACCAAGATTCTTGGTAGGTGAAGGTAGGTAACCTACCTTGGACTAATCTAACCACTTGTCTACCCATGTGGCATTTTGACATTCAACCCTTCTAGATGGCCACCTAGGATGGTTGACCAGCCCCACATGAGTGACATAGACCAATGGGAAAGGGCTGAGGGCCCCCTTACTTGGTCCTACTGGAATTTTATATAGAAACCCAAACAATCAGTGGGAATGGCGCATTGGCTTATAAAGCCATACAATTGCACATATACTTTCCCGTGGGTATACAAATAAAGTAAAGGACATAAATGCAAAATAAAATGTACATGCTCGGCGTCGATTCCCATCAACTCTCCCCAGGTGGGAGGAACTTGACCCCGTCGAGTAGGGGTATGGATGCTCGAGTACTCCGGTGGATCTATCACCTGTCAAGTAACGCGGGTACGCTCCACTCCGAGTGATCGTCACCTGCTCATTCCATATATACTCGATATGCGCGGACTGCTATGGGCCGAAGGTGGACACTCCGGGTGGGGCACTCTCAAAAGGGAAGGAAGCAGCTTGAAGACTCACTAGGAATCACCACTGAGTCCCTGTAGGTGACTGATCCGGGTATAGATATAGAACCGATCCCATACTCATCGAGTGAGTCGACTCGCTTCACACTCATAAGGGACTGACATCGACGAGCTTGCACAAGACACATGCAGACAAACAAATGACACACAAGCCATGCAAACAAACCACACAAACTAAACCACGCAAAAAAAAAAAAACACACGGACTCATCTATGACCCTAGACACACCAAATGTTTGTCCGATCCGTACATGGGTGACGGCGGACCAGGACACCCGAATATGTGCCATGCATGCATGTTATGCAACTGGGAATGGATGGCAAGGGGAACACCTATACGTCGAGTGTGGTTATGCGTGGATGGTCTTTTGTATGTGGGTGACTCGGGTGGTTTAGAAGGGCCGGGTGTAGGTGGGTCGGGATTGGTGGATGTAGATGGACCATCCCGAGGGGAAGGGGCAAAAAAGTGGGCTTCCTTGAAGAAGGGGAGTACGGGTGGTAACTCGGGAAGCCTAATAGTGAAGGGGTCAAAAGGGTCAAAGAAGGTATGACCCCTTGTGGTGGGTTCCCACAAGTCACGGTCCCACGTGTAGAAGGTTTGAAGATGTGGGTAGTCACCTTCTTGAATTGTAACGGGTGGGACGGGGATCGTAGGCAAGAAGTATGATTCCTCCCTCGGACAAAAGGGTATGAATTCGGGCTCGTCCAGTAAGGGGAGGAGTAAGAGGACCTCCGTGGTGACACAACCCATGGTGCACTCGGAGGTAATGGATTCGAAGGCCGGATGGGTGAAGCTAAGACTAGCAGGTTGGTCAAAGCCTCGGGCCAAAAGATGCGTCAACTCCCATTGTGAATCTAATCCCATGACAAGATCGTCCAACATATCAACATGGTGACGGGATCGAAATGTGGTATGGAATGAGTTGACCGGCACTATAGGTAGGATGGGGTCCATGGATGGAAAGGGAGGTGGGATCAAGCCATCCTTGAGCCAACTAAGAAGCGGCTCGGCTATGAATAGTGTACCCGTCAGAAACTCGGGTGGCTCGGGCTTGGGTGGTTCCAAATGAGAGGGTTCCGAAGCAAGTTCGGAAAGAAAGGGTGGTGAGCATGGGTCCGTAGGAGGAATGGACTGATACGAGTGGACGGGTGGTGACACGGAGATGGTCGGCCGAAGGATGTCGTGGAAGATGAACTTGCCGGGTAGCTGAGGTGGATATAAGGTGCATGTCCTCGTATCCCGGTCAAAGATCGCTCTCCTCTCTTCCAACCAAGGTCACCCTAACATAATGTATGCGCCTGTTGGCATACCAAGGTTGCACCATGCACCATCACAGTAAAGAGTGGAGCCGATCATCCTTTCAAACTCGACAAAAGCAAAATCCCCATCGCGGATAATCTTACCCACCTTGGAGAGGGACTCCACGACATCAAGAGAAACCCAATTATCTGAATCCTTATGAGCAAAATGGAGTCTCGTTGTGGACCCATTGGGTAGGGTAGCTTTAGTAACGAGATGAGTGAAAGCTAATGGTCGGGCCATGAAGGCGTTGGATTGGGCCACAAAGGATGTCCCTTCGGATGCATGGTCTTGGGGAACGACCATGGGTAGCGGTCATAGACATGCATACACACGGTGACAAGACACTAGACCGACTATGCAAGTTTGGAATGCATGCACACTAAGGACCCTAGACATAAACCAAGACTCGGTACGTGGCGGAGATAAGTGATTCAAAAATCACTTGTGCAAGTGTGCGGCCTTCCCGATAGGCGTAGCCTAACGTTCGGACAACACCTTTTGATATACCGAGTAAAGGGATGCAAATGCAACCTAGACCGACTTACACACTTAGACTTAAATGACACTCTTTTTTTTTGACACCCTAAACTCAACTCGCTCTGATACCAAATTGATGTGGGACGAGACCACGGACACGACAAGCTCGCGATTGTCCCTTAACGAGGGGAAGCGTCGGACGTGCGCGGTTGAGAAATCGGCAATGAGCTAGGGTGATCGGCTCTCTCGTGTGCCCGGATCGGGTCACGGGACGGTCTCGCACTCTCTCACAGCAGCGGTAATGAACAGATAAAGTGAGCTAGATATCCCTACACATGCTCTCTAGCAGCGGCATAAACAAATATATATGAAGTAAGCAAAATGCCAAGTAAGGGAGCGAATGCGATACCTCCACGCGCTCGGCGTGGGGAAGACGGACCCGGCCGAAACTCGTACTCCCGGGATAAATATTACACAATGATAACAGCAATGAAATATTGCCCACTCCACACAGGGAGGTAAAGGGATACACAACTGGGCCCGGGAGGACCGAATTCGGGTTGACGGGCGGCTTCTCGCGTCTCTTCGGCAGCACCCGAACTTGTGGCTGTGGGGCCCACGTGCTGTCCGGAGGGACCGTGCGGGACCCGGTGTCACCACTGTGGTGGGGACACTTGTGAAAGTGTTCCCTGGGCTGGCGGCACGCTGGTTCGCCGGCCGGAGGCCAGGCGGCTCCGTTCGGCACCGGTCGGAATGACGGGCCACGGATCTGCCAGTTCTGTTTTCCGGCGCGCGCTCCGGTGAGAACGGACGCTACGATCAGCCCCGACGTCGGAATGCGACGAAACTGGCGCCGTTGGAAAGATGCTTCAAAGGGATTCAACCCAAGGGAATTACATAAAAATAATCAAGCCTGTACTTCTGATTGGCGAATTTTGAAGGTTGCTGTTGTACAGTGTCTGAACTCTCAGATCTGTAGGGCTGTCCTCTGATAACTATCGTTGACCGCAGGGTGGATGTCCGATGCAGCTCTTGAGGTCTTCATTAAAGGTGTAGGAAATTGAGCTAGGAAGATGGAAAAATGGGTTTGGACAGGTTTGGATGTGGCTACGAATTTCTATGATTTTTTCACTAGCAGTGGGTCGGATCTGGAATCTGGCTGACAACACTGTAGCTGAGGAAGAACATGAATTTTTTAAAATAGATAGAAGGCTGATCAAAACTTAAGAAAATTCGTGGATGTAGGGATTATGTACAGAACTCCCAGTAAAATGGAGAGGGTTTGGAAAAATCAAAAAGAGGGTCAGAGGTGAGAAACACAGGGCTGCTGTCACTGTAGACAGAGACAAAACAGATCTGGGAATGAAAGATGCACGAAAATGAAAAATTATTAAATGGAGGAGTTTGGATGTGGAAATTTAGGTGGAGGTGGGGACTCAAGGTAAGAACACGCCCTAAAAATTTCAAATCCATCTGAGCTCGTGGCTGATAGCAAGAATTCATGGAAGTCACCTCTGTCTAGCAAGACAGAACCTTGACGATGGCTCCGTGGCGGCTCGTAGGCGGCACGAACGGTGGCGGCGGCGGCACAGATGATCACCGAAGATAGAGGGGAGGGGATAGGAGGTAGAAACCACTCTAGAACTGGAGGTTGGAGGAGAGAAATCAGAGGGAGAGAGGAGGGGCTCAAGAACACTCTTGATTTTCCAACAATTTTCTCTTCATTAATGCTAACAAATGGAAAATACAACCTTTTATATGCTACCAATCTAATCTAATGTACACCCTTGGATCTAGGGAGGGGGATTGAATGGCTGGGATTAAGTGTGATTAACACACCAAAAATGATAAAATAATGAGGGGAGAGGGGCGCCCCCTTGACCAAGATTCTTGGTAGGTGAAGGTAGGTAACCTACCTTGGACTAATCTAACCACTTGTCTACCCATGTGGCATTTTGACATTCAACCCTTCTAGATGGTCACCTAGGATGGTTGACCAGCCCCACATGAGTGACATGGACCAATGGGAAAGGGCTGAGGGCCCCCTTGCTTGGTCCTACTAGAATTTTACATAGAAACCCAAACAATCCGTGGGAATGACGCATTGGTTTATAAAGCCGTACAATTGCGCATATACTTTTCCGTGGATATACAAATAAACTAAAGGACATAAATGCAAAATAAAATGTACATGCTCAGTGTCGATTCCCATCACTCGGCGGTGTACTCGGTCACGGATCGGTTCCCTTGGGAGATGCTTTGCCATTTGTCTATGAGACGCTGGCGATATGAAGCAGGAAGGTATTTGTCGCTCAATTTGGATTTCATATCATCCCAAGTACCGATTTAGGGTTGACGTCGCTAGTTGAGCAAGCTCTCCACATTGGTCCAATAAGTTTGGGCCTGCCCTTGCAGCTTCATCTTTGCGTATCGGACTCTTCGGTGGTCCGTCATCTCAAACCACTCGAAATACAGGTCCATGCCGGCCTCCCAATCTAAATACACCCTAGGGTCCAAGGACCCACTAAAAGTGGGAGGGTCCGCACGCACGCCCCTAAGAATGCTGTCGTCATCCTCGTCATCACGATTCCGTCGATGATTTCGACGACTGTAACCCCCTTGATCATAGTCAGATGCATAATCATCCACCACATGCACCTGTTGTCCCCCAACATTCTCTGCCTGAGCTCTTGGTACAACAGGGTGCTGAACCGGCTCTTGCTAACCATTGGTCGGCGCGGGTTGCGCCGCCGCTGGGGCCCTCTTAAGGATGGCTATTCTCCCAACAAGACCCTGGATGGACTGGTCCGAAGGTTCGGCCCGATCCTTGAGGGCTTTCATCCGCCCTTCTAGACGCGTCCCTACTCCATCTAGATTAGTACTGAGGCCATCCATATCCATGTCGAGACGATCCATGAGGGCTCGGAACATCTCGGCCGTCGAAGGCTCATCGGAGCTAGGGGCTCGGGAATCCGCCATAGGTGGTGGTGGCGAGTACTGGGTACCTCGACGGGTGGGCATGCAACTGACACACGACCCTGAAGACACCGACTAATGCAACACTCACTAGATGAGGCACTTAGACCTAACCAATATCCGGTACGAGGTGGAGCTAATCGATCCGAAGATCACTCGCGTAAATCCGCCACCTTCCCGATAGGCATAACCTAACGTTCGGGCAACGTCTTTTGATATACCAGGTTATTGGGATGAAAAATGTAAGTTTTAAAACACTTTTTGTTTTGTTTTGAAAATAATGATCCTAGACTTAACTTAAACCATGATGCATGCAAGACTTATGCAAAGACTACCCTAGACTCGACTCGCTCTGATACCAAACTGATGCGGGACGGACACGGGGACCGACTCTACGTGGTATGAACCTCGGACTCTAGATACGGACACGACCAGCAGCATATGATGGGAGAGACACTATGCCCGACACGGAGAGCTCCTATAGGCTATACGTCGTTAACAGAAATGCAAGCTCACTCATCGTCCCAAGCGAGGGAAACGCGGATCGTGCGCGGTTGAAGAACCGGCAGAGTTCACGGGTAGTCAACTCACTTCCGGACTCGGATCGAGTCACGGGACGGGTCACTCTCACACTCACAGTGGTGACATGGACTCACGGGCTAGTACCTATCGCTCTCGGCAGCGGCAAAAGACCATATACTAAGCTAGCAAGCGAATGCCGAGAAGTTGAGACCTTTACCTCCACGCACCCGGCGTGGCGAAGACAACCCCGGCCAATTCACGGACTCCCGGTTAACAATATTACAACAGTACAATAATTTGACCCACTCCACGCAGGGAGGTAAAAGGTCACATGTGGGGCCCGGGAATCACGCAAATCGGGTTGACGGGCAGCATCTTGATGTCGCCCGGCGGTGCTTAACTCCGCGTTTTCGTGCTTTCCGAACGGCGGATTCTACGGGTCCGTGGGGCCCACAGACGGCGCTGTCCTCCGGATATGCGGAGGTGGGACCCGCTGTGATGGGGACCCATGGTGGCGCGCCTCCACGGACGGCGGTCGGCCGGAAACACCGATCGGGGGTCGATCAGCCCCGATTCCCAATTCGTGAACTAGCTGCCCACGGATTTCTGGTTCTGTCCTCCGACGCGCGCTCCGGCGAGAATGGCCGCTGCGATCAATCCCGACGTCAGATCGGGGCGCATGAGCTATCACTGGAAAGCTCTCTTGAAATCCTTCGATCTAGGCCTAGAGAGATCTGCTGGATCTGGCCGGATCTGGACTTTACTGAATTTACAAGCTCCTGTTGTATAGTACCCGAAATCTCAGATCTGCAGGTGAGTTGTCTGAGAACTGCCGTTGACCATAAGGTAAAATGAGGATATTTTATGTGGACTGATTGAAGGTGACTGTGATTTGTTATGATTTGTTTACTGGAAGGTGGTCGGATCTGGGAACATGTGGATAGCACTGTAGCTTGCTCTAAGAATGAATTTTGAAAAATAGGTGGAGGGCTGATCAAAAATCAAGAAAAATAGTGGGTGGATGGGTTGATGGATGGAACTCCCAGTAAAGTTGGGAGCGCCATAAAAAATTAAAAGATGGGTTGGAGATGTGAAACTCAGGAAAGGTGGAAATCAGAACAGGAAGCAGATAGATCTGGTAATTAAAGTTGGGCGAAAATGAAAAATTATCAAAGTGGATCTTTATGACCAACCAAATTTTGTTGGATGTGCTTGACACCTCTGGAACATCCCCTAAAAATCTCAGATCAAAAGGAGCTCGTGGCTGACTGCAGAATTTCATGGAAGGGGCAGTGGTCGGCTGAAGATAGAACTCCGGCGATCCCGATGGCGGTGCGGTGGCAGCTCGTGGCGGCGGCGATGATGACCGGAACCGATAGGGAGGAGTCACACCTCCAGGAGGTAGCCTTCTCAGCTGCAAGGGGGAGAGGGAGAGCGGGAGAGGGGGGGTGCCCAAGAGCTGCTCCAAGGATTTTCCAAGTTCAAATGGTATTAATTCATTAAAAATGAAAATTACAAGCATATATAGGTTACATGTCTAATCAATCCTCAACCGTTGGATCTAGGGATGGGAGATGGAGGGCTGGGATTGCATGTGACCATCCACAAAAATTAAAATTAAAAATACAAGGGGGGGCAGCCCATTGATTAGGGAGGCAAGGGGGGGACATGGTAGGTGGGGGTGGGTTAAAATTGTTGGCATTTTCATTCAAATGTCCCCCACTTGGCCCACCCTTCTAGAAGCCACCATTTGAATGGTTGACCGACCCCACATGGGGCCCTAGGGATGAGGTGGATCAATGGGAGGGGGCCTAGGGTCCTGTGGGGCCCAGGGGTCCCATTTTTACAAATAAGCCCCTCTTACAATCAAAATTACATACTGAATAAAATGAAGTAAACACACATTAAACACAAATAAAGTTTAACTAAATATGATAAATGCCGGGACTCGTGGGGGAGTCTCCAGGCTATCTCTGAGCCAGATGGATGCTGAGGTGGCTCGAGTCATGCTCCGTGTGCGGTACCGGTGGCTCGGCGTGTCGCCCCGCTCAACTGCTCGGGTGTCTGCACCACCTCCCCAAATTTTGAATTTCCCCTCTCTTCCCTCTCTCTTCCACCTAGGCTCCACCTCATCCACACACCACTAACCACCCCAACCACCTCATCACTTCCCTAGGTGCATTCATTACCCCTCCACCAACTCCCACCAAATCTCCTCCCTCCCTAGGAGAATCTTAGCCTTCCCAACACAATCCACCCTAGTCCCCACACAATCTTGCAGCTCCCAAGGGGAATTTAAATTGTTTCCCTCCACTCTCTCCACCCCTTCCACTTCCCTTCACCATTAGTCACCTCCCTCCCCTATCTCTTGTGCCTTTGAAGCTAATCCCAACCAGCCAGTTCACAGCTCAGAATCAGCAGGGGAGCAGCAGCATGAAAAGGTGACCCCGACTTCATCCCGACATCCCGAGAGGCCCAAGGGTACTGTCGGAAGCATCTCCCTGTCTTCTTCGCAACGGAGGTGGTCTCGTCCCAACCTGAGCTCGTGGCTACCTGGGGGAGCCAATCTCCCCACACTGCGCGTATTCCTCCAGACTAGCAACCTAAAGCCGCTTGCAGAGCCTCCCACGGCCAGCCCCTTGAAGATCTGGAGGCGGCGCTTGACTGAGAGCTTCGTCTACACGTCTTCTTTTAGTATCAAGAAGCGGCATCCCGTTCGGCATCCGGAGCTAAGAGTTCTCAATTTTCTCCCTCAGGTGCGCTGTTCTGTCCACTCTGGGACTGAACAAACACCTGATCACTGTTCGGCCTGTCATTGTCTACTCCGACCACCTCCGGCATCCCCGTAGGTCTCCGTTCGAAGAGGACTCGACAACTAATCCAAAGACTTCAGCCTCGACTGAATCAGAGATCAGGAGCGCCTGTGGTGACCTCGTCTTCTTGCTGTAGTGGTACAATAGCTGTCAGAACCAGAAAGCAGAGGCACTGTTTATGACCCTTCCCCGACCATCGCCGTCATTCTGAAATTCCCCCAAAAATCGGACGTCTTCCAAAGTCAACTACTAAGATTTTGCCACTGGTTTTGTCACCAACGGAGCTCGGGGGAGTCCGCAGTAGTGCCGACACTGACTGTCTATCTTCTTTTCTAGAGAGTGGACAGAACAGTCATCATCCTTTCATTTAGTTCCTAGATTGATTCTCCCTTTTTCGCCTGGCCGGCTTACAGCCCCTCCCTGTGGGATGTAGTGTTTGAATGTAATTTTGGCTTCCCTTTCCCAAGTTCAACCCCCTTGCATGGGACGTAGTGATGTAAAACCTTGAACATGTCGATGCTACACCGGTGAGGCGTCTGGGGAACCCACGCTTCCCCGCTCGCCTACGTCTCCGAGCGGGACCAGTTTCTTCAAGCCGATCGAGTAAGTGCTCTATCCCTTGCTCATATTTGGTACCTTGTTCGTTCAATATTAGCTCATAGCTCTGCTGGCCCGTGAGAGTGAGTGCCATGTCCGCAAGCTCCATTGCTTCGAGTGGCCGCCGTGGAAGAGAGTGTGACCCGTGCCCTCGGCACCCGGGTCGGCCCCATTGAGTTGGACCTCCAAACCCTTGGGAAAAAATCCTTGGCCTTGCTGGCCATCTACCAGCAAGGGCCCAGCCCTCACAACCTCCACTTGGCATCACCGAGTTACCCCGAGATTTGGTGAGTGTCGGGTGAGTGACCGCCAATTTCGGTTCGTTTCTATTGTGAATTGTGCTTGCTTGTTAAAGTTCAAGGTGCTTCGGTCTTGTGAATATCACCCCAAGGTGGTGTCACATTAATTGGTATCAGAGCAAGTCGTTGACTTGTCTCTACAAGCCAAGTCCTAGGGCACGCTTGCATTGGAGTCATCATCGGTCCGACCCTTGCATTGTCCACCCACCATTGTCATCATTGAGTCTAGGGTGAAATGGCCCCTCTCCCAATCATATCCCATGCATACCTACCTAATGGAGAGCCCACGAAAATTGATTTCATTGACTTAGAGTCCGATAGTTGGGTATCCCCCGATATCGTTGCCTCTCTTTCTAGGATCGGACAAATTATGCACAACGGAGATCAAGTCTTTGTTGAATTCCATAGATGGTTTGGAGAGACTAAGTATTTTGATGGGGCTTGGTGTCAAGTAGAAACATTGGTGGGTCCATGCATAATCCTAGGTAAGAAATGGTTATATGAAAGGAATGCCGACATCGACCCAACACGTCGGACTTGCCTAGTGCATCTGCCACACCTTCCGGGAACCTTTAAATTCAACAACCTTGTACTCTCCCATCCACCGGAGTCCCACCCTTGTTCACCACCCCGAGTGCACCACACACCGACTAACATCACCCTACCCTCAAAGAACCTTCCCACCCCATTAGCTTTAGAAGAAGTAGCCCACCCACTTTGCCACATGGAGACAAATGCCCCTCCAGATCCTTTCCCCTCCATGGAGGGCACTCATGTCCAAATTGAAGGGGAAGCCTCGCACAAGGATCTTCACCCTACACCACCCTCTCTAGATAAGGCCGAACTCATCTTAGAAGAACCCCTTGTTAGGTGGCTAAGGGAGAGCACGATTAGAGATATCATGACCCATATCTATCTACCCGTGGAGCAAGACCTCCCTATAGTGCCCATCTTCTCCAATCACACCACCACCCAATCCTCTCACCAAGTAGAGAACCTAGGGGAACTTCTCATGGGCTTAGCTTGGCAAATGGAGTTGACCGGTATGTTGACCACAATGGACAACCAACCAAGGAGCCTTGAACTCCTATACCTATGTGTCGGGTCCATCACCTCGGTATACACCATTGGTTGCTACACTTGTGACCTCTTTCTATTCCTCCCCACACCCGATGAGCCCAACCTTCTCCTCAATTTGGAGCTTCTTATATCAAGTAGAAAGCCAAACCCTCCCCTCATGGCCGACCCACCCACCAAGAACTTCGGCTCAATTATTTCATTAGAGGAGGATGACCCACCACCATTTGAGGATCTTGAGGACATAGGGCCCCTCCCGCGTGGTAACCCTTTTCATGATCCCTTTGATCCCTTCCAATGGGAACCGTGGAACCCATGTGACCCAACCACCTTACCCACCGCCCCTTTTCTACCCTCACCCATCGTGTTGGGCCAAGCTCACCTCATCCATAACCCATGTAACATCAAAGGAGCCATGACCTTAGGCAACACCCACCTAGAGATCGAGGAAATGCCCCACCCCATATCCACCTTCCTAGATCCCTTCGACCCTTTCACATGAAAGTTCAAAGGTCATCCCACATCTATGCACATGGAAGTCACCTTTGGGATAAGCATGCATGTGTCTAGGCTTATCACACCACTTGGCATGAACACTATGTTGTGTCCATTCATTCACATCACCCACATGTCAAGTAGGAAACAAGAGTGGTCCATATTCGGGTGTAATGGTCCTCCTTCTTTCATCATGGGTCATAGGCATGATAGGAGTATTCATGGATGTCCGGGTCCCCCGGCATTTGTCACCCCCATGCATGACCGGATCACCTATGGATGCCCCGATCCTCCCTATTCCATCAAAGTCTTCTTGGCATCAAAGCATGATTGGTCTACTTTTGGTTGCCCAGGTCCACCCATCACCCCTAGAATGTTCGCATTCACAAAATTGCATGAAAACCTTCGCAAGCACATCAGCAAGGAAAATGAGATTTATAAAAGGCAGGCAGACTCCCCTCGGCGTCACCAAGAATTTCACGTGGGTGACTTTGTGATAGTGAGGATGGAGAGGCTCTCCCCGGGAGTCATCTCCAAATAGGATGGATGGAGAGGCTCCCTTCCAGGTTCTGAGGTGCATTGGCACTAATGCCTATGAGTTATATCTTCCCGAGGAGTACGGAGTGAGCCCCACATTCAACGTGGTCGACCTAGTGCTATATACGGGTCCCACGGTGGTATCCAGTGAGGATATTGAGCCCACACCCCTCATTGAGAGAGCACCCACCCGTGAGAAGAGTCCTCTAGCCAGGAGAGCATGGCGTGAGCGAATTGGGCGAATATTAGATGAACATGTCACTGCCACCAGGAGCAAGGTGTATGAGCGCTATCTCGTCGGGTGGATGGATCGGTCTCCTTAGAAAGACTTGTGGGCGGTATCATTTCTACACCCTCCGAGGAGGGAAAGACTCTTACTCGACGGAGTCGAGTTCTCCGCACCTCGAGAGTATGATGGAGACATCACCTTCCGTGCCCACACTCACGGCTCGTCTGCTCGCCCCAGAAGTATCTGACATGGTCTAGTCATTTATTTTGAGTCATATGTTGTATTTTCATATTTTATTTGAGTCATATCATTGTAATTTTCCTTTTATTTGAGTCCAGTACCTAGGTTAATGAGTCATCTACCTAAGTTAAGTGTCATAGGGTTGATAGATTAGTTAATGGGCCCAATTCATTGGGCTAGGCCGAGGGGCGCCCCCTACCCCCTTGGTTATTTGTCATTGTAGCAAGAGTCAGGGACTTTTTGTAAAATGTTGGTTGCCTATATATAGGACCCCATTCCCCCCCATTTGAAGTCAATGAAATTGCCATATATTGAGTTCCAAAATTCAAGTTTCTCCTGGAGAGAATCCATTAGTGGGGTGTGAAGCCCTAGGGTGTGATGCCCTTCCCTTCTCTCTCTCTCTCTCTCTAAGGGGGTCGCCCCCCTCTCTCTCTCTTCCCCCTTCCCCAAATTTCAAATTTCCCCTCTCTCTCCTCTCTCCTCCACCTAGGCTCCACCCCATCCACACACCACTTACCACCCCAACCACCTGTTTGCGATCTTTTTTATCTTCTCATTATTTATTATTTATATATATATATATATATATGTGTGTGTGTGTGTATACATATATACATACATCTTATTTCACGTGTCGATCAACCAATTAACTAACTAGTAATTAACTAACTAATTGACGACACGGGTGTGCCAGTCACGTGAGTGACGAGTTTATTATGCGCTCATTCTGACCCGTGTTGGGTGAAAGTGAGGTTCGGTCGGGACCAGCAGTCCACCATACCATAAAGGCTATGACGTTAATTACATCCCCCACGAGGAGGGAACACCTTTGATTAATTGCTGAGATAATGGGCTGTCGAGGCCGGAATAAAGGATGCGATGTTTATGAACATGACGGGATCATGCGAGATGCGTCTATCTATCATGCAGGAGAGGCATGGTTCATTGAACTGGAGACCCTTGGTACGTGGCGGAGGACGTAGGTCCGAAGACCACCCTCGTGCCTAGCGGAGCCTTCCGATTGGGTACAACCCGACCTTCTGTCAACGCCATTTGATATACCTGAGGGTTGAGGCGAGCATACATGCACGACGATGATGACTGTACTAAGCATGATGACAGAATTATGAAGGTAAGCAGAGCTCAGTCATATTTATTAAGCGCCGCCAGCGGGGAAAATGGTAACACAAAAGGTGATGACGAAAGCAAAGTGCTAATACGTATGATAGTGAACATGATAGAAAGGTTATTCAGGGCATAAACAGCCCTTACCTTATTCAATCTACTGCTAATTGGGGCTGCCAATCTCGACCATGGGAGGCCAGGATTGCCCTAGGGGCGAGCCAGGGATTTAGACAGCAAAATGATCAGAAACGGCGCCAGGAAACGTAGGTATAGGACTTAAAACGGCGTGGGAAACCGAAGGTGCAAGAGGGAAGTTAAAACGACGTGGCTTGATTGGGGCGCGTCGGGAAGAAGCGCGCCGTTTTAAGGCGCACCGTATATAAACGGTGCCGGTTTAGCCCGATCTCACGAAAACTGAGATTTTATTCATTTTTATTGGGTTTATTAAAATACTTTAGGTAACTTTGAAAGTTTACTTAAGTCATTTATTCAAAGGATCAACCCCGGGGCATCCGGGAGCCGAGTCACAGGCTCGCGCGAGGTTCATACTCGAGCGCGGTGATTGTTCCGAGTCAGACTCATTCGAGCCAAAATTTCGGCAGCATCTCCCCATCCCGGAGGATTGTCGGGGAGAAGCGGGGAGTACTCATGTGGAGGAGCAACCCCTGAGGGCCGGGTGGCGCAACGGCAGCCGGCAAACCTGAACGGAGAGGAAAACCCCGAGGCCTAGCCTGCTAGGGGCACCGAATCCGTGGGCGACAGTGAGCGAATGAGGCGACTCATTATGGGAGTGAAAACCCCGAGGGCTAGCCTGCGAGGGGCACGTGACCCGAGTCACCACAACACTCGAATCGGGACAACCGATAGAGGGAAGGAAACCCCGAGGGCTAGCCTACAAGGGGCACACAACTCGCGGCCACCACGAGGTCCATTAAGAACCGTGGATTTGAACTGTAGGGCTTAGCCCCATCACTGTGCACTCAATGGCTGGGAGGGATACTCATCATCAACTGATAAGCCTCCCCTGTCGACTGAGTGACTAACATAGAAGATTGGGGGAATATCCCCCTCCCCGGGTACTGGAGCGATGCTACAGAGTAGACTCCTGTTAAGATGCAAAGTGGAAAGGGCGGCGCAAGACATCGTCTGACGACAAGTGGGGAACCGAATTGCTAGACACATATTAGAACAGTGAAGCCCGCAGGCTAGATAAATTAATACTGGCATGCTATATGATTAGCGTAAAGATTTGGGGACGGGATATATATATACATCATGTTCGGAAAAACCGATACGGGCTCATCCCAGGATGAAGAAGGAATGACAGAAGCGATCTTCCCCTCCCATCTAGCCTATGAGGAAAGGCACAGGGGCGGCGAAGGGTCTGCTCCCTGTGGACGCACTAAAATTTGGAGGGGGGATCCGTTCGTTTGTTGATCGGGGTTAATTCTTCTATTTAGTGCGAGGGCGTGCCAGTCACAAAGTGACGATTTATTCGGGCTTCATGGAAGCCCATGGTGCGCTTGATCTGACTAATCAGACGATTGTGTAGTTCGTGTCGGGACCGAAACCCGCCGTGCCGTAAAGGCCACGACGTTATTTACATCCCCCATACGGGGGAACACCCTTGATTGATTGCCGGGAATAAGGGCCCTACGGCCTAAAGAGAATACTAATAATGCAGGAGGATAGTGAAAGACGAACTATGCTAGAAACCCGTATCGGGACGTGAATGCTAAGACTATGTCGGCCACTCATGGGCCACTTCATGTTCGGACGAAGGTCCGTGTTTGTAGTATAAAAGACGGTAGCAAAACCGCGCGAGTGTCTGCCATGAACAAGGCAAGTTTAATGAGAATGCGGGATTGGATCCCGGTAGGGATGGGTCAAGTTGATAGACTGTTGGCCGGAGATGATTTCGGATTATGGTCATGTCGGAAGTTCCGTAAACCACGTCCGATACCATAAAGCGTCGTTGATTTTCTCTTTGCACCCAGTCCGAGGGAGTGAATTGTTAAATGCGTAGCCCGAGCTCAATAACGTGCGCCCTCACACGCGGATCGACCTGCGCGGTCAGGTCGCGGGGGTCAAGGGGGCAGCGCCCCTTGCGGGGGTTTTCGGGGGCAGCGCCCCCGGAACAAAAATTTTAATTGAAGCGCGGGTAATGGAGCTCCTTTCATTTTTTATTTGGCATTGATCCTTGCATTTTTGTTTGAACCCTTCTCCCTTTTATTATCATTATTTACCTCCCCCTCTTTATATAAGAGAGGCGCGCCGGCTATAGAGGTGTAGAGGGGGGGTGCGCCGGGTTAAGTTAATGCCAAGGAGAGAGAGGGGCCGCGCCGGAATAGCCTCAGAAGAGTGGGGCGCGCCGGTTATGGATGCCAAGGGGGAGCGCGCCGGCTAATGGCCAAGAAAGGGGGGTGCGCCGGTATATGGCAAGAAGGAAGAGGGGCCAGGGGCGCGCCGGAATAGGCTAAAAAAAGGGGAGGCGCGCCGATTTGTGGCAAGGAAAATAAAAATGGTTTTGAGTGTAAGGCTCAACCGGCGCGGGGGGGTACCGCGCCGGGTTAGCTCGCGCCGGATTAGGGCGCGCCGGGTTAAGCTTCCACGGGGTTTTGTTTTGCTCTGTTTGAATCTTTTTGCTCTGTTCTTGTTTCTTCAACTTGCAGATTGATATTTTTGGTTGGTTTATTTACTTAGTTGATGGATTAAGTTGATAGAAAAGGTGGTTAAAGCTTTCTGATCGTTTGTTAAGCCGAACGAGCATGCGGATTGAGTATCTTATTAAGAGGGATTATGCATGAACTTGTTCAGTTTGATTCACAGATGGCTTCAGGCATAAACTGTTCTTATTCCCAGAGGCCTTAGCTTGCTCGTTTGTTCTTGAGTGTTCTCATCCTGGCGAAATTTGGGCAGCACCTCCCCTGGACTGGGAGTTGCCAGAGAGCAATAAGGAACACCAAACAGTTAACTCCGGGGTGCACCTCAAATCTAGATCTCATGGCGGTCCAAAAACCCAAATGTGAGTGCTGGAGAGCTCGAGGACTAGCCTTCAAGAGCTCTCACCACTCACGGGTGATGAATTCGTGGAACGGGACGGATGTAGGCCGTGGGTGGCCATGACTATTCACCCTTCGAACGGGTTCCCTCAGAGTTCATGCCACAGAAGGGCAAGCTCCCGAGGATCCCAGGTGATTCAGAGAACCAAAGAAATAAAACGGAAGAAAAGGGGGGGAAAGGATCAAAGCCATATAATACTGCGCATGCTCACAAGCCATTCTTTTATTCATCCTCAAGGGAAAAGGAAGGAAGAATACAACGGAGAAGATAAAAGAAAAGCTCAATGTTGAGGTGGGGGAAGAAGATACATCGGCAGGGGGAGAAGAAGGAACAGAGCACGAGCTCTTCCCCCCTCTCTCCCCTCTCTTGCTCTCACCCTCTCCCTCTCTTTCTTCACCTTGCAGGCGTGGATGGCTGTAGCTTCTTCTTCTCTTCGGACGCTGGGAACCTTAGCCGAACCAGCAGCCTTCCCTCTAGCCTCTTCTCTCTTCTTTCTCTTCTTCTGTTTTTCTCCCCCTCTTTTCTCGTTTCCCCCCCTTTTTCTTGCAATGTAGCCCCCATTTTATATATTGGCCAGCCTGGGGAGGTTCCTGCCACCTCCACCTCGTCCGCGACGAAGCTCAGAGCTGGCTGGCTGTGCTGGACACCGTTGATTCGTCTCGTACGCTGCTGCTCGTCCGAGGATGGGACGCTCAGAGATTTACCGGAGCTTGCGCTGCTGCTACTGCTTGTGTGATGTCGAACGAAGGTAGAAGTAGAGTTACCGGCATTGAATGTCCTCTGCACGCCATAATGATGCAAAACAGAGCATCGGAATGTAGATGGGACAGCTTGTTTGCGCGCCGGATTAACGTGAGATGCCAAGGAAAGGATGCGCGCCGGTTTAACCCATATGAAGGGGAAGAGGTGCGTGCCGGTTTAGCCCAATATGAAGGCCACGCCGGTTAAACCCATATGAAGGGGAAAAAGGGGCACGCCGGTTTAGCCAAGGGGCGCGCCGGTTTAACCCAAGATGAAGGCCGCGCCGGTTTAGATGAAGGCCATGCCGGTTTAACCCAAAATGTAAGGAATAGAGGAAAGGGGCGCGCCGGTCTTAGTGGCACCGTTTTAAGTGCATATCGCACCGGTTTAAGTACCGAACGGATTATTTCCAAAGTCGAGGCCGTTTGTATGAATGTTGACATCCCCGGCATGTTCTGGTTGCAATATATGGCCTCCGTAATATTCTGTTCGCAGCCTCCGGGACTCGGTCCCAGACTTTGTGTGACTCTCGGTGTATGTCGAGACTATGCTGGAGTTCCCGACTTTACTCTGATTTAGCTCTCGGCACGGCTGGTCGGAGCGTTGTAGTTGTATCTTCTACTTAGGGGGCTTCCTTAGCGGGTAGCGGACCACCAAGTGAGTTCTCATCCTGATCGGGCGAGGCATGAGGTTTATTCGGCATTTCTGTCTTCGACTCACGCTCTGATGTGTAGACGCAAATGTCGCCATGATCATCATCGTCATTTTTTTTGGCGTCCACACTCCCTCGACGGAGGTGAGCAGAGATACACACACGAGTGCATCTCCGATCACAAAACCCATGGCACACATGGTGCAGAGCCCGACCATCACATTGGAATATAGAGAGAACCCCGGGGAGGGGGGAATGATTCATATAGCCCAGGGGCATATCCAGCATAGGGAAAAAGGGATCCGGGAACTATGCACGCCGGGAAACATTAAATGCACATCTGAAGAGAAATTAGAGAGAAAGCATGAAAGATGGATACAGCATCGGGCATCAACGCATTCCATTCATTCGATGAATGATACAGGCAGATATATACACACAGCATATATTCCGGCGCCGGCGTTGTCGCTCGGCCGCCGTTTACATTAATAGAAGAAGATCATCCCAGATGAAGAGAAGAGGCAGAGGCAGTGGTGAGGGAGGGGAGGTCAGGCTCGTATCATCGCCCCTGCCCTCTCTCACTTACATTGTATCAGGGGGAGAAAACCAAAGAAGAAAAAGGGGAATCGACCGGAAGAAAACGACGTAGACCCACCTAGACTCTTTCTCCAGAACAGGGTATCAGATCACCAGCTTCTCTTCTCCGGCTCCAGAGATATTCAGACGAGCAGACGAGGAAGACGGCGGCTAGAACCCTCAATGGGAAACCCTACTTCTCCCCCCAAGGTTTTTCTCTCGAACCAACAACCCTTCCCCTCGTATTGGCTATCTTCTATCTTTTCTTTTTTTCTTTCTGATTCCTCCTCTTCTCCTCCTCGTGTCTTTTTTTTTTGTTTCGAAGGCGGGGTATATATACACCTCGTTAATCCGGCACCCTGGGAAGGGGGCGCGCCAGATCAAACAGCGCCGAGAAAAGTCCCCGATTGTGTGGGCGCGCCGGATTTGGTGGCACCGTATTAAGCGGCGCCGGTGACCCTTCACGTGCCGTTTTAGCTTATTTGCTCGGCGTGGGTCAGCCGATGGGTCCGGGGATGGTTCCAGAAGCTCCTGTTGACTGTTCCTCTCACCCTGGCCCTTGGAAAACCTTCACGGGCTGTTGATGAAGCTCTTGATGTGACGAATGGCCTTATTCAGAACTTCACGTGTGTCTGGCCCGAGCACACGGGTATCCTGTTGGCACGGCCTTCGGCACTGCGATTTGTGCTTCTGGTCGAGACGGACTCGAGCTCGAAGCTTCCTTGCGGCATGGCATTGCATCCGGGGTAATTCTGCCTTGAATGGCGATCAATCGGCCACTAACGGGCCCACTATGGCGAGAAGCCGAACCCGTGTCGGGTGATAGGGGCCTTCTACTGACAGAACCTTCGGTCCCTTGTTGTGGACGACCGAGGATGTTCTTCCTCCTTAGGAGAGTCATTGGGTAGACCGTCGTGCTTGGTCGAGCGACGGATGTAGGGTAGCGGGATGACGAGGTCGATGTCGGATCATTGGGCAGGCTTGGTCGTGCTGCCGGTTGGTTGCGGGTTCATTCCGACTCTCCTGAGGTAAAGTCCCCGGTGCTCATTTCAAGGTGGCTTGGGGCTCCGTCAACTTGAGGAATCTTTGATAAGTTGATCTTCATCGGCTTCTGTGCTTCAGTGGGCCGTATCATTCGTCTTTGCAGCTTGGTCACCGAAGGATTATATTTTGAGTGCCAACAAATGCCCCCCAGACGTGGGCGGTGCAAGCGAGGCGGGAGTGCAGCAGCACCTACGGATGAGCTTCGTTGGGTGACGGAAGCTCGAAACGGTACTTAATTCCGGCTTCAGACGTTAATCCGGCACGGTAGGAAGCTTGAACGGCACCACTTAAAATGGCACGCCCTTTTATTCAGAGGTTAAAACGGCGTCGACAAATCCGGCGCGCCCCTGGGCTTCGAAGGTTAAAACGGCATGGCCTTCACGGCGCGCCAATCACTTAAAACGGCGCACCCGGGGCGCGCCGTTTTAACAGGGGTGGAGCCCCCCTATATATTGTTTTCTTCTTCATTTTTTCTTCACAACTCTTCATTTGTGAAAATTCTTTCTCTCTCCTCATTCCTCTCCACCGCGGCGCCAAGTGAGCTAGGGGTGTGGGCGAGCTTGCCCCTCGAGCGGGTGAGTCGAGTTGTTGGTCTGTTTGGGTTTTAAACCCGCTCTTCAGTCCCCGGGAGGATCCTCGTAGGACTTGTCCTGGGAGCTAGATCCCTCGGGTGTCCTATTTGGCCTTGGCTTAGTGCCTATGGCTACTTTTAGGGGCTGCTCCCTCAGTGGACGGCTGTGAAGCTGGAGAGGGCAGATTGCCGCGCCGCCACTACTTCGCTGAGGGTGACCATGGAACAACTGAGAACTGTTGCTGGCAATTTCTCATAACGTCGGCTGTTCCTTACGGAAGAGTTACGCGCGGAACTTGCTAAGGTCGAAGCCGAGCTGCAGGAAGGCGAGCGCCTAGAGGTCCAGACAACGGAAGAAGCTGACCTAGCCGAAGGACGACTTGCCTCACTAGATGAGAGGCTATTGCAGCTGATAGCCACCGAGGCCCGCTTGCAGGAATTGACCCAATACCCCTTACTAGGCCTTTTAGAGTTGGCAGATATTTTCCGGCGTCCCTTACCGTAGCTTTGCTTCGCTTCTTTTTTTTTGTGCATCGGGTTCTGCTCCTCTTTTTGCCTTCGGAGTTTATGTACCTCTGGGGAATGCCCTGGACACCAATGTATTCTGACAGCTCTTATTAATGAAAACATCTCTGTCTGTCGCCTCAATCACGACTTCTTTCCTTCTTTTCTTCTCTTTATTCTTCTGGCCGACCGTCCGAACTTAAGGATACGTGCTGATGTCACAGGAGAGCGCTCACGCCTTGAAGGAAGGGGTGAGGTGTTCGCTCCACTGCGGCGCAGCCGTTCCCGGAGCAGGATCTTTTGCCAGGGCAGGACATAGGTAGCGTACGCAGATGTGCCTAGTGAACTTCGCCAATGATGACGAAAAGTATGCTATAACCATCGACACGGGTTAAACGTCGACGCAATGATGCTTTGTTGATCAACGAGGGCGGAAGGCCCAGGTTAGAGGGTAGTCGACCAGGCTTGTCGATGGTGGCGAGGGTCAAAAGGGCAGCGACCGATCCTGCCGATGGTGACAAGGGTCGAAAGGGTAGCGACCGATCTTGCCGATGGTGACAAGGGTCGAAAGGGTAGCGACCGATCTTGCCGATGATGACAAGGGTCGGAAAGGGTAGCGACTGATCTTGTCGATGGTGACAAGGGTCGAAAGGGGAGCGACCGATCTTGCCGATGATGACAAGGGTCGAAAAGGGTAGCGACCGATCTTGCCGATGATGACAAGGGTCGAAAAGGGTAGACGGTATTACCGATGATGGCAAAAATCGGAAAGGTAGCGACCGATCTTGCCGATGATGACAAGGGTCGAAAAGGGTAGACGGTATTGCCGATGATGGCAAAAACTGGAAAGGTAGCGACCGATCTTGCCGATGATGACAAGGGTCGAAAAGGTAGCGACCGATCTTGCCGATGATGACAAGGGTCGAAAAGGGTAGACGGTATTGCCGATGATGGCAAAAACTGAAAAGGTAGCGACCGATCTTGCCGATGATGACAAGGGTCGAAAAGGGTAGACGGTATTACCGATGATGACAAAAACCGGAAAGGTAGCGACCGATCTTGTCGATGATGACAAGGGTCGGAAAGGTAGACAATGGATGTGTATAAGTGGGATATCGGATGAAGACTCCGCCTCGACCTTGTGAAGGGTCTTCAGGACGGAGGATGGTTCATCACTATTCATCATTGATTTATAATTTTTCTTCTCTCTTCTTTTTTTTATTCATATTACTGACCTAAGCACCCTTTCGGGTTTTTGCCGAAGCCAGGCCCCTCTTGCTTTTGCCCATGCGCCCTCTCGGGTTTTCACGTGGCGGGGTACCCGATTTTGCCTGTGACGCCCTTTCGGGTTTTCGCCACAGCTGGGTTATAGCCATTTTTGCACTTGTCCTAATATAGGAGCAAGTCTAGCGGGGTATCTCTTTTTTTTACCCCATTTTTATTTTCTTTCTTTCTTTTTAGATCTCAAATTCGGAGTATGGCAGAACTGGGCTAGCAGAATGCCGACCGGCCTTGCCGATGATTACAAGGATTGGTCCCGGGTTCAGTTCGTCGACACTGGTTAAATACCGAAGCAAAGGCGGGATTATCAACAGGGACGGAAGGTCCAAGTTGGGGGTAGAGATCGACCGACCTCGTCGATGATGACGAGGGTCAAACATTGGTTTATTCATCAGCATGGGTCACATGCCGAAGCAAGGGTAGGATTGTTAACAGGGACGCAAGGTCCAAGTTAGGGGTAGAGATCGACCGATCTCGCCGATGATGACGAGGGTCGAACATGGGCTTGCTCGAAGATCTCCGGTGGGATTTTTTGATGACTATCCCTTCTGGAGTTTCGTCAATGGAGATAAGGAGAAATTCTTTTTAAATTACCACTTTACTGAGTTAAGCGCCCTTTCGGGTTTTCACAGAAGCCAGCCCCCTCTTGCATTTGCCCATGTGCCCTCCCGCGTTTTCACGTGGCGGGGTACCCGATTTTGCCTGCAGCGCCCTTTCGGGTTTTCGCTGCAGCTGGGTTATAAGCATTTTTGCACTTGTCCTAATATAGGAGCAAGTCTGGCGGGGTATCTCTATTTTTCACCCCATTTTCTTTTCTCTTTTTTTTGATATAAAGGATGGTAGGTCGAAATGTGATGTCCGACCCTTGGTTGGTAGTAGACGGCTGTTGGCTGGATCACCGGGCCTCGTGCCGAGCAGAGCGGTGTATTCGTTAGCAAGGGCTGAATGCTAACGCCAAGGAATGATCTTTCGCCGATTCAGACGTAAGGCCCGCAACGGCAATATGTGTATTCTTTTGAGAGCTCGGCCATGGCGGAGTGCCACTAGACCAAGGAAAGGTAGCTTGATCAGGGTGGAATGTCACTAGACCAAGATAAGGGTAGCTCGACTGGGGCGGAGTGCCACTAGACCAAGATATTGGTAGCTCGGCTAGGGCGGAATGCCACAAGACCAAGATAAGGGTAGCTCGGCTAGGGCGGAATGCCACAAAACCAAGATCAGGGTAGCTCGGCTGGGGCGGAGTGCCATTAGGCCAAGATATGGGTAGCTCGGCTAGGGAGGAGTGCCGCTAGACCAAGATAAGGGTAGCTCGGCTAGGACGGAATGCCACTAGGCCAAGATATGGGTAGCTCGGCTAGGGCGGAGTGCCACTAGACTAAGATAAGGGTAGCTCGGCTAGGGCGGAATGCCACAAAACTAAGATCAGGGTAGCTCAGCTGGGGCGGAGTGCCACTAGGCCAAGATATGGGTAGCTCGGCTAGGGCGGAATGCCACAAGATCAAGGAAAGGTAGCTCGATCAGGGCGGAATGCCACTAGACCAAGGAAAGGGTAGCTCGATCCGGACGGAACGCCACTAGACCAAGGAAAGGGTAGCTCGATCCGGGCGGAATGCCACTAGACCAAGGAAAGGGTAGTTCGGCTAGGGCGAAGTGCCACTAAACCAAGATAAGGGTAGCTTAGCTAGGGCGGAGTGCCACTAGATCAAGGAAGGGTAGCTCGATCGGGGCGGAATGCCACTAGACCAAGGAAAGGGTAGCTCGATCCGGGCGGAACACCACTAAACCAAGATAAGGGTAGCTGGGCCAGGGCGGAATGCCACTAGGCCAAGATAAGGGTATTCCGACCGATCACTCGGGGAATGTCGGTTGCGCTGCATGATACAGCTTTATATGCTTTTCGTTGAGGGGAGAGAACTGGATGACTCCTTTGTGGTCTACCAAGACGTAGGCACCCCCTTCATATACTCGGCGGACGATATACGGCCCGATCCAGTTTTCGACCAACTTCCCTTTGGGGTTGGAGACCATTACTTCTCTTCTTTTGACCATTACCAGATCTCCTTTCTTGAATTCTCGACCCCTGACTAGCTTATCAAAAGCACGGGCCATGCGAGCTTGGTAGAGTTGGATGTTTTGTTGTGCCCGGAGGCATTTTCCTTCGAGCTCAGTGAGCTCTTCTAATATTCTTTCTACATTGGTTTGATCACCGCTGGCTAGTCCATGTTGGATGGCAACTCGCAACGAAGGAACTTCCAGTTCAATTGGCACCACAGCCTCTGACCCATACATGAGGGAGAAAGGTGAACAGTCGGTTGGGGTTTTGTAGATAGTACAATAAGCCCAGAGCGCTTCGTACATCCTTTCTTCCCAATCTTTTTTATTAGACTTGACAGTCTTCGCCAGCAACGTACATAGAGTCTTGTTAAAGGTTTCTGCAAGTCCATTGGCTTGAGGGTTGTAGGGGGACGATGTCCTCCAGTCAATCTTGTATTTGTCGGCTAGCCGATAAACCTTTTGGTTCCTAAAATGGGTGCCATTATCAGAGATGATTCGGCTGGGGATCCCGAACCAAAATATTACATTCTGCCAGAAAAATCTTGCAACTAGATCTCCCGTCACATCTCTTAGTGCTACCGCCTCCGCCCATCTGGAGAAATAGTCAGTAGCTGCTAAGATATATTTGCACCCTGATGAAGATGCTGGTAGTGGCCCTACCACGTCCGTGCCCCACTGAGCAAACGGCCAGCTAGGCAGGGTCGGGTGTAATGGCACTGGAGGTCTCCTTGCCACATTAGCGTGTTCTTGACACTTCTGACAAGCTTTGGCGAACTTGCAGCAATCATCAAATATAGTGGGCCAATAGTAGCCCAATTTCTTTATCTCAATTTTCATCTTGGGGCCAGCCAGGTGTGCTCCAGCTGATCCCGCATGAACTTCTTGCTTCACCTATCCTGCATCTGTTGAAGACAAGCAACGAAGTAGGACTTTCCTTCGGGCATCTGCCATTATTCGGAACAGGGTTCCGCTTCTCATCTCGTAAGAGTCCTTGACCCTTAGGAGCTTCATTCTCTATTCTTTTTCCCTCGGGAGCTGTTGGTGTTGGAACCACCGCAGAGATGTTCTCGCCAATCGGGCTGCTGAATCTCCTCGATGACTACCACCTCAATCTCTTGTTCGTCAGCCAAGACCTCCGTTACACTGGGGACCTGCCGGCGGTTGATCACTGTTATATTCAGGCTTGTGTCTGGCGGGACTGCCAATGAACTGGCCAGCTTAGCGAGGGCGTCTGCCTGAGCATTCTGACCTCGGTTGATGTGCTTGATGCTGTTGAAGTAGAATCTTGACATCAGGCGAGTTGCCAGCTGGTGATAGGGGAGAAGCTCTTGCTTTCGCACATCGAACTCTCCTTCTAGCTGTTTTATAACTAACAGGGAGTCTCCGAATGCTTCCAGCATCTGAATTCCCATGGATAGAGCAATTTGCAACCCGATTATCAGGGCTTCATACTCTGCTTCATTATTTGTGCAATGTTTGTTTATGGAGCAGGATGTGTGCACCACTTCTCCTTCTGGGGATTTCAGGACTATGCCTGCTCCTGCCCTGACTCTGGCCGGTCTAGTGGCAGAGGTGTCAATTCTGGAAGTGCCATCAAAATATAGCTGCCACAGGGAGGGCTGTACCTGAACGGCTTCCAGGGTTTCATCTTTAGGGAGCTCTAGCTCCAACGGGCAGTCCCCAGGTACCGGGTGTTAAGCGAAGAAGTATGCAATAGCTTGGCCCTTGACGGCCTTGTGCGGTACATAGAGATGTCGAACTCCATAAGGATTACCGCCCATTTGCCCAGGCGACCTTTGAGTGCCGGCTGGGACATAATATTGTTGACACCCATTTTAGCCTACAAGTTGCGTCGTTTCTCTTATTCATCATTTTTGATGCCCCGAATTAGCCATTATTTCGGAGCTTCCTCGGATGGATTTCAAGCCCATTTTTACCATTCCATACCCTTTGAGTCTTGGAGATCATGATTTCTTAGAGCTCCGGAGCTTATTTTGTCAACTTCTGACTTCCAAATCGACTTTCGGCCCATTTAGGCCAGCTTCCCTCAAGTAATCGGCTCTCTCTCACTGCGCAGTCTTGAAAGTGGTTCTTTTTCACCCTCTTCCAATCCTCTATTCAAAAAGTTGTCTTCATCAAAGTTGTTCCTCTTTCAAAGATCTACAATTTCTTCTTCTACACCGTTGGCCGGTTCTGCCCCGATTGTGAGCTATTTGCATTTTTCTGGCATGCCGTGCTGTTCACCTACATTCTAGATTTTTCTTCTCTCTTACAGCCCCATTTTCACCTTCTTCCAATCATTTTCTCAAATTTATTTATTCATGAAAGTTGTTCCTCTCTCAGTTATCTACAACTTCTATGTTTACCACTTTGTCTAATTCTCCACCGTTTGAGAGATATGCTTCGATTTCTAAAGTCGCACAGTCTGCCCAGAATCTACCTTCATCGATGTGAAGGTCATTTGCAGGTGCGTTACTTCATTGAAGTGATGGCCCAGTGAAGACCGTTACTTCAGTGTGACGGTCCTACGATAGACCTTCACACCAAAACTTGCCCAAAACAGCCCGGTTCAACCCCTAGAGTGTGGCGGTCCTATCCTTGACCGTTAGACCAAGTGACGGCCCTATTTAGGTGCGTTACATCCAATCTCATCCGAAAACGTCTCGTTCGACCTCCAGAGTGTGACGGACCTACCCTAGTCCGTTACATCACTCTGGCGGTCCTACCCTAGACTGTTACATGCACCAGAGAGTCCAATTCGTGCTGGACTCTGCTCCGTTTCTGTGCGCCGTGGCCCTCTTGAAGAGTCCATAACTTTTTGAATTCTTATCCAAATTGATCCCCATTTTTTCCTGCTTCTAGCCCTTGGTATTATCTTGAATTTGGTTCATAGGAATCAAATTTTCATTGGCAATATCTCTTGGGATCTGGGTCGTAAGATCAGGATTTATGTTTCCTAGTTCAACTAAAACTCTGCAGATAAGGCTCCGGGGCTGCCTTCCAAGAGCCATATCTTCTAGAATCCTCCTTTGAATTGATCCCCGTTTGTTCCTATCTCTTGTCCTTAGTATTATCTCAAGTTTGATCCAAAGAACTCGATTTATCTTGGACTCTATCTCCGGGAGTCGTGATAAGAAGATGAGGCTTTCTTGCAAAACTCTATAAAAACTGCCCAGCTCGCAGTCGCGATAGGGGGCTCTTTCCGGACGTGGGGCGAAGCCATGCTGCACCGCCGACTCACAACTTCGACCCCATCTTGAAGAGGGAAGTATTGTCTTTCAATTTCATCCTTCTGGGCTTGATTTCATGGTCTACACTCTTAGTTCTAATCTCCTCAAAATCACAAATCATCACAGTTTCCTGCACTTTCTGCTACACATGCGTTTTTCTCCGTTTTGCATCATCGTTTTCTCTCTATTCTCTCAATCAAATCTCGTGATTTCAAATCTCATGCATGCACAACACACCCACCTATTATTTCCACCCTTCCACAGGGGTTAAAAACCTCCCCCCGGTGCGTTCTTCCTCAATTTCTAACACTATTTTATCAATCTGGGATTGATACTACACATGCATGTTCTAATGGGTTTTGCCTTTGTGTTTCATCTTTGTTTTGAAGAAGAGCATGAATACAACGTGAGGCCCTCTTCCTCTAGCCGGCTGGAAGGAGAGGAGGTTTGAATCCACAAGTTCCCCGCACCCCGTTTCAAGCGCGATCAAGTTTTCTTTCCAAGGTATACGACGCCGTTGCACTCCTTTCTTCATCCTTGCGGCGTTGTTAATCCTTGGTGGCGATCACGGTTAGTGTTTCCTTCCTTTCATCCCCTTGTCTTTGATTCACATGTTTATGCATGTATGTATTTAAAAAAGGGGCGGGATAGGAATCTAATCTAATTAAAAAACAAATCAACAATTTTTTGGCGATCACGGTGGGACACCGATGCCCATCACGCTTGTTTTCATGCTCTTTTGTAGGTTGGGTGGGTGCATGTTCATGTTTAGGTGCTATTTCTTCCATTCTCCAACTATTTTTGGTGTTTTAAGGGCTCTGGTAGTGTGACGGTCCTGCAGTAGACCGTCACATGCATGTAACGGTCCTTTGGTAGACCGTTACACGGCTTCTGGCAGTCTTGCGTGCATGCTCACAGGGCCGTGTTCATCGAGGCATAACTTTTGATCCCGGAGTCCGATTGAGCTGATTCGTTTTGCGTTGGATAGCGCTTTGTATTGTCTTTTCATCCATATATCATTTGCACCATTTTGTTAACATTTACATATTCTAATATTGTCCAACTTTTTAAGTTTTCTGCATAAATTCTGCAGGCAGGCTCTGGGACAGGTTCACAGGTACATCTTTACTCAGTGATTTGACTACCTTCCCGGTGTCTGATTGCACTGATTTTTATTCCATTGGATAGTCCTTTGTATTGTCTTTCCATCCATAGCTTATTTGCATCATTTGGGTCTCATTTGCTTAGTTAAAAATTGTCATCATTTTAGCATTTTGTCCATAAAATCTGCATGTGGTCTGCGCATAGGGTCACGGGGGCATCTTTGCTCAGTGATTTGATTGACCTCCCAGGGTCAGATTGATCTGTTCTTGGGCCCGTTATGCAGATCTTTGTATTGTCTTTCCATCCACATACTATTTGTTTTAGTTGGATCATGTTTGCATAGTTTAATCTAGTCTTGATTTTCTAGTTTTAAGCTAGAATTTTCATGCACTCCGGTGCACATAGGGCCATACGTTGCATATCATAGTTGCATTTCCTACCTTGGTGTGTGGACCTCTCGTCTCCATATTCCTTGGAGCCGACCAGGAAAGCAGATCAAGGACCTCCATAAGTCCCCGTGAGCCGTGGATTCCCACACGGACACCGGGCCGGTTGTACCTTTCCACCCCTTAGGCTTGCATTTGCATAAGTGTGAGGGAGTTAACCTTAGTCAACCCAAAGTTTGGACCTTATTCCCATGGGATTCCTATCTTGAGGGAATTGTTATTAATTCAAATCATTAAAAGGTCTATTGAAACCCCTAAAAGATTTCCCATCATATTAACTTGTTTGACTTGGGTGAAAACTCTCACATTGCATTGTTCGTGTTGATTGGGCTTGTCCAAGCTCATTAGTGATTTTTGTGTTGCATTCTTTCATCATCCACATATTTTATTATTGTTAGGCCCATTTAGCTTAGCCCATTTTGTGTGTCCATTGTCTAGTCCATTGTCCCGTGGTCCGTTGTCCATTCATCTTTGCATTAGTAGGTCGGCCCCCCCTTGTTCTCAAGCCCATTAAGCCATTGCTTCCCCATTTGTATTGTCCTTGATCTCCATGTATTAAGTCTCCATTTGCCCTCATGGAGCAGTATTCTAACACTTTGTATCATTCTTTTTCTCAATCTGCCTCCTATTCTCGCGTGGAATCCTCTTCCCGCGTGGGTCCATCTTCTCGTGGTCCCTCTGACCCATCTGAGGAACAAGCTAATCTCATGGCCCGTATTTCAAGCCTTGTTTGCCAAATGGACCCGGCCCAGGCCCAACGTCTTATTGCATCTCATCTTCATGGGCCTTCTTCTCATAATGGGCCATCTCCTATTCATGGGCCTCCTCCTTCTCCTTTATATGTTGTTGGCCCAATTGCTAATGGGCATTATTCTCTTAATGGGCCTCATCCTTCTGCCCATGTTGCTGCCAGCCCAATGGGTCCTTATGCTCATACTTCTTCCAGGCCCACATATCCTTCCATTCTTGGAATGGGCCCTTCTTCTTCTTAGCCTGGATCCTCTTATCCGGCCCAATACCATGCTCCTGGTCCCAATTCACAACCTCTTGCTCAAGCTGGCCCATATTCTTCTCGATCTCTCCCTACCCAGGAGATGATTGCTCAAACCCAACGCCAGCTTGATGAGCTTCAACGTCGGATCGATCCTAAATCCTCTTTAAGTGTTCCATTCACATTTCAAGGTCTTCGGCTTCCGCCATCTTCACAAATTCCTGCATATCGCCGTTATAGTGGAGTCGGTGACCCATATGTGCACTTGAAGGAGTTTGTTTATGAGTCGGCCCAGTTTCGACATGACCAACACTTGATAGCTTATCTGTTTGGTCTGTCATTGGAAGGCCCGGCTCGGGATTGGTTCTTCTCTCTTCCGCAAGAGCAAGTTGTGAGTTTTCATGCCGTTCAAGAAAAATTTATTCAGCAGTATCAAGATCAGGTTGGGCCCAAGTACTCTATTATGGATCTGGCCCATGAGATGATGAAGCCCGAAGAGGAGTTTTCTACCTTTGCTGATCGTTGGCGTCGCTTGGCCGCGCAAGTCCCGGGGCACATTCCGGAGGGAGAACAAATCAAGATGCTGATATCAAATGCAACACCCGAGTATCGGTTCATCTTAGCCCTCAACGACATCACCTCCTGGCAGCAACTTTACAGCCGAGCCCGCTTCATTCGCCAACAAATCCACGATTCCCTTGACCTCGAGTCTCCACCATCCACCTCCACATATCAACCATCGCCCTCCACATGTCAACCCTATGCTCCCATGAGTCAGCCGGCCATGAGTCAGCCTTCCGCCACATATCCCTCCACGAGCCAACCTCCTGCCTCTACATACCCATACGCCTCAACATATCAACCTTCCATGAGTCAGCCTCCCGCATCCACATACCCGTCTCTATCTCCACTTCCGGTCAAGGGAACACCACATCCCGAGCAAGTAGATGCCGTCTACATACCCCCTCATCCTATTCCACACATGTCATCACTGAATCCCTCCACCACTAGCCACATACTCCTGCCTACGCAACCTCCACTTCCGTCTCCACAACCTTCTCTACCATTACATATCCCTCGGCATCCACCTTGCCCGAAGCAGGCTCCTCGCCTTCCATTGCCAGAGTGTTTCACAGATATATTTCGGGCTTTGATGGCCAGTCACGCATTGTCGCTCCCTCCGGTTGTGCCTTACCGACCCGTGGTCGGGGATATGCTTCAGTTCCGTGATTTTCACCGCCAACAGGGGCATTTGGTTGAGGATTGCCCCGAGTTCCGGGATTATGTTTATGATCTGGAAGCTAAGAAAAGGATTGATTGGGCCGCTATTCACAAAGTCATTTTACATCTTCGCGACCAACAGCAGCAGCAAGAAGTGCCGCCCGGACAGTCGTCTCCGTTACTTCAAGGCCAGGGGCACCCCTGTGATTCCTCGTCTAGTGCTACACTCGCTCTGTCACCTACCCCATTACCTCCGCCATCTCTTACTCTAGCTCCATCGCCGCCACAAACCCAATCCTCTACTCAGGCTAGTGCCTCCTCTTCTTCTCCCACCGTCACTACCACTACTTCTACCCTTAACATCGCTCGACGCGTTGTGTCGACACGTCGACGGTGGACACCACAACCTCCCTCTTCACCCTCTCCACCTCCATGTCCACTACCCCCATCGCCTTCACCACTATCCTCGCCATCTCCATTGCCATCTCCATCATCTCCATCTCCACCACCAGTGCTTCCATCACCACCTCCATCTCCACCCTCGCCTCCATCTCCGCCATCACCTTTGCCCAAGCCTGAGCAAGCCACACCTTTTCCTTTATCTCTACCCTCAGCCACGCCTTCACCGTCACCTTTATCGCCACCCGAGCCTATCATCGCCACATCGCCTGCGCCTTCACTTTCCATCACCACTCCCGTTGGAGCCTCCATGCCTTACAAACCTTCACACGTTCCACCGAAACATATTCCCTTTACTTCTCCAACCACTTCCACCCCACGGAGCGGGTGTGCACTTCCTCTGGTGCCCCTCGGGTCTAATCCCCAGGGAGACAATGAGCCAAGTCAGGATGATTCAGTGCCGGCCGTGCATTTCAAGATTCAAGATTTTATCTGTCGGATGTCGGTTCGTGTCCTCGTCCATGGTTATTTTGGGGGTGATCCGCCTCTGCTTTCAAAGATGAGAGTTGCTAAGAAGAGTTCCCTTGAGTTGATGCCAGTTTCTTCACAAGCGAGGCCGATGGCAATCTCCTTGCTCACCGGAGAGTTCACCGTTGATGCTATTATTTCTCCTCGCTCTATTGCTGTTCAGATGACAGGCCAAGAAGGGTTCTCTACCCGCGTTGTGCTAACACATATGGCCACCAAGCAGATTATGGGTTCTATGTTCAAGGGGCAATTGGCCGTATCATCTACACTTTCCAAGGATATTCTACACCTGTTATGTAATCTTCCTCAGTTTATTAGCAAACCGGCCATGTCAACGCCGTGTATTACTCTCCCTCAGCTTCACCCGTCTCTTCTATCAAGGGAGTTGTGCTTCAAGACTGAGTTCCGAGTGGAGTTACCGAATCTCATGCTTCTAGTGCCGAGAGACAAAACCCCGTGGGTTTGTGATATTCATCACTCTGAAGGGTTACTCGCCCAAGAGTGTTCGCATATTGCTAGCACCGGGTGTCTAGGGGCAACCGCACCGATGAAGTTGCATGTTCACAGTCGGGCCAGGTCATCTGCTAGGTGGGCCCGTTATTTAAGAAGGTATTACAGATTAAGAAGCCCGAAGGTCCAAGTCCGCACCAGGTGGGTCCATTTTCAAGAAATTTCTGCCAAGAAGAGGCGGCGACGTAAACTCAATGGCTATCGGTTGTGCATTCAGGGGTCCACCTCTTCCTCCTTTTCTTTTCGTTCATCCTTCCTTCTACTTAGTTCCCACCCTTGCGTGGTGTATCTTCCTCCATCTGATCCTATCTCCATCATTTTCTCCTCCTTCCATAGGTCCACGCGTCCCCATTCCTCTCTTTTTTCCCCGGATCCTCCAGATTTTCCCTCCTCTCACGATTCTAGGCCCTGGCCTATGTCATCATTCCATCCTAATCTCGGGACACCACCTGATTATTCTTCCTCGAGACTTCCAGGTGTTGCCTCTGATTCTTCCCCTCCGGTATCTCCGGGTTCTTCTTATTCCCCGACCTTGACGGGTGTCTCCCATTCTCCTTCTCTGGCACTATCGGATGATTCTCGTCCCTCTTCTCCGACCACGTCGGATGATTCTTCTTATCATCTTTCTACTCTTTCCTCTTCACCCTTTCGGGGTCTTCGCCCTTTCTCTTACTATTTTCGAGGCTTTAGTCCGCCTTGATCTTGGCTAATCTGGTTTCTTCTGTAATTGGTTCCTTGTTATCAAGGTCTCTGTGCCTTAACGAGGGAGTTCTAGCCCTCGTCTCTCTTCCTTTTTATCCTCCTTCGTCCAGTTTGATGTCTGCCGCTCCTCCGTGTCAAGGAATCTTTAATCCTTTGTTATCCTCTCCCTTTCGTCCTGTCAAGCAAGGAATATGAAGCTCGTGCTGTGCGAAGCTCGATGATCACGATTGCTTCAGGATGCTAGTTTCGTTCCGTGGATTTGCAAGGTATCTTTATTTTGTGCAAAGAACATGCTATTATTATCACTTATTTACTCCTGCACATTGTTAAGATTAACGTTGGTTCCTTACATGGTTAAGTGGCTTTTAGAAATTTGCTTAGTTCATTTAAAATGAGTTCGCTTCTGCAGCATCCTTAGGCTGGTGATAGCTCCGTGCTAGGAGTCCAGTTCATTCCCCGATTGTTGAGGGTGACCTTTAAGCATGGGTTTTTCACACACTACACGGTGAGCCATAGCCGATCTCTCTGAGGCACACCGTTGCTGCTTTGGCCATACTTTGGGTATGCACAAAGGTCATTTTCTCTTCTCTGCTCGGCCAAGTGCAGGGGCAAGATGTTGATGGATAAGATGACCAACCTAGGTGCTCCCTAATACGAGAGAGGTCTCAAATAGGGGCAATCTTGACCCTCGAAAGTGAGCTTTCATGCAATATCTAGCCAACAAGGGCTGTCAAAAATCAATGAGAAAATGAATCAATGCAAAATTATGAATCAAAGGCATGGCAAGAGTGGCAGTACAGTTCCCCGCGGGACGTCATGAGCCCGGTCGCATGCATGCCTGATAAATATGGGTCTAAAAATCAAAGACACAAAGCCCCGGCGCAACAGACCTATCTCTTTGAGGGGGTGCCCTGGAAGGAATTCAAATCCTGATGTCTCCCATCCTGCATAAAGCTTGCCTCCAATTTTCTTCTATCTCCCTCTTAGGCTGGGTTGTATCCCGGGTATGGCCTTAGTAGGGGCACCATTCTTTAGAGGCGGTTGGTTATGGTAAGCCACCCTCACATGCACGCCCTGCTTAAGGGAAGCTTTTAATGAGAGGGGAGGGACGACGATCCCTGGCCAGTAGTTCGAGCCCGTCTTTGGGTGCTGCAGATTGATATGTCAAAATCCAAAAAAATGAAATATAGTTCAAAATCCAAAAAAATCAAATATGTGAAAGTTCTGAAAAAAGAAAAAAGAAAAAAGAAATATTGTCAAAATTCCAAAAAAAATAATTGAATATGTCAAAAAAATAACAAAAATTTGAATATGGCAAAAAAAAAATCAGAAATACAAAAATCCAAAAATACTTCTCTTTTGTTCCTTTTATTTTTTATCTTGAGGACATATACGTAATCTGTTTGCTAAGTGTACAGGCTGCAGGTTGCAGGTTCAAGCTTTCCTTGCTCTATCATTCGCTCTGTCTCCTGCTCACATTCTTCGATTTGTTCTCATCTCTTCAATATTTCTTCTGAAGCTCACGACTTTCTCAGCTCTTGCTTATCTGCTTAATCATGTCTCCATGAGTGGGCAATATCTCATGATCTTGAACCTGGCGGTTCCGCTTCATCTGATCTTGGGCTTTGATTGAAGAGTGTGTCCTTGTCATATATGTCTATGGTCCTCCATGTCTTTTGTCCCGCCGTGTCATTCGTCACACGTGTCCCTATCCCGCCGTGTCATTCATCACACGTGTCTTTGTCCTCCGTGGTATTGTCATCCCACGTATCTTTGTCCCACCATGTCCTTATACCACCATGTGTGCTGTCCCGCTGTGTGCGTGTTGTCTTGTCCCACCGTGCCTTTAGTCGCATGTATGCTTGCCATTTGCTTGTTTGTTATGTTTCATCCATCTTCGTTATGTTATGTTGTGACATATTTTGTTCATATTTCTCTTATCATGTCATGCTCGTTCATGTTCACATCATGGTCATTCATATTGTTGTTTTATTTGAAAATCCATAAAAAATCAAAAATCAAAAATGCAAAAGAATGCCGCTTCGCTTGGAAGGTAAGTCAGGTATGGCTCTCTATCCTTGCTCATTGTTGCATTACTATATGGTATCTACGTTATTATAGATTCTCAAGGACCGGATGGTTGCCCGTGTGTTCTGGGATCTGATGTTCCCCTTTAACAAAAACGATGATGATCTAAGAGCATACGGTTAATCGTTGGATAGGCCGCTCGGTTCAGTCGAGTGGGGGACGATAGATTCTGTCTCGCACGCCGTGGTTGCAAGAGGACTCTTGACCCCGTCTTGGTTCAGTCTAGCAATATTATCCTTGAGTACTTTCTATTTTATCTTTCTTTGCATTCGTTTTAATGATTTCTTTATTTTAGCCTAGCATGCATCATGTCATTTTGAGCATTCATGTCTCGTGATCCGTTCAAGGATTTCTCCTCAGCAATGGTTGATTGCACTCAGCTCTCTTGGGTAAGAGATTCTTCATTCCACTCTGAATTCAAACGATTTCTCTGATCTTACCGCTTGGTCTAATTGGCCAGTGTGATTCCTGTCTGGATTTTATCTGAGTCTTATCTCTCCTTTCCAGCTCTTATACTGTGTTCCTTCCGACCCACTCATTGTCCGTGGATTGTGTCCCCGATGAGGCTGGTCGTATTTCCTTAGTTTAGTTCTCCAGACATGTCTCATCCTTGTCAATCATTCCTTGTGGTTAGCTCGGCATTTTCGGGAGAATTCCTACCGCTTGTTGGTTGTAACGGGTGTCTTTTTTGGCCTTGATGCCCGCTTATCAGTTCTCTCCGCTTCATCTCCGCTTCATCTCCATTTCACGTCGCTGTCGCTTTCACTCCACCCCCTTTCCATTTCGCCTCCACGTCGCTTTCGCTCGTTCCCTTGCAAAGCGGACATCAAGGAGGGGCATCTGTTGACACCCATTTTAGCCTACAAGTTGCGTCGTTTCTCTTATTCATCATTTTTGATGCCCCGAATTAGCCATTATTTCGGAGCTTCCTCGGATGGATTTCAAGCCCATTTTTACCATTCCATACCCTTTGAGTCTTGGAGATCATGATTTCTTAGAGCTCCGGAGCTTATTTTGTCAACTTCTGACTTCCAAATCGACTTTCGGCCCATTTAGGCCAGCTTCCCTCAAGTAATCGGCTCTCTCTCACTGCGCAGTTTTGAAAGTGGTTCTTTTTCACCCTCTTCCAATCCTCTATTCAAAAAGTTGTCTTCATCAAAGTTGTTCCTCTTTCAAAGATCTACAATTTCTTCTTCTACACCGTTGGCCGGTTCTGCCCCGATTGTGAGCTATTTGCATTTTTCTGGCATGCCATGCTGTTCACATACATTCTATAATTTTCTTCTCTCTTACAGCCCCATTTTCACCTTCTTCCAATCATTTTCTCAAATTTATTTCTTCCTGAAAGTTGTTCCTCTCTCAGTTATCTACAACTTCTATGTTTACCACTTTGTCTAATTCTCCACCGTTTGAGAGATACGCTTCGATTTCTAAAGTCATGCGCAGTCTGCCCAGAATCTGCCTTCATCGATGTGAAGGTCATTTGCAGGTGCCTTACTTCATTGAAGTGACGGCCCAGTGAAGACCGTTACTTCAGTGTGACGGTCCTATGATAGACCGTCACACCAAAACTTGTCCAAAACAGCCCGGTTCAACCCCTAGAGTGTGGCGGTCCTATCCTTGACCGTTAGACCAAGTGACGGCCCTATTTAGGTGCGTTACATCCAATCTCATCCGAAAACGTCTCGTTCGACCTCCAGAGTGTGACGGACCTACCCTAGTCCGTTACATCACTCTGGCGGTCCTACCCTAGACCGTTACATGCACCAGAGAGTCCAATTCGTGCTGGACTCTGCTCCGTTTCTGTGCGCCGTGGCCCTCTTGAAGAGTCCATAACTTTTTGAATTCTTATCCAAATTGATCCCCATTTTTTCCTGCTTCTAGCCCTTGGTATTATCTTGAATTTGGTTCATAGGAATCAAATTTTCATTGGCAATATCTCTTGGGATCTGGGTCGTAAGATCAGGATTTATGTTTCCTAGTTCAACTAAAACTCTGCAGATATGGCTCCGGGGCTGCCTTCCAAGAGCCATATCTTCTAGAATCCTCCTCTGAATTGATCCCCGTTTGTTTCTATCTCTTGTCCTTAGTATTATCTCAAGTTTGATCTAAAGAACTCGATTTATCTTGGACTCTATCTCCAGAAGTCATGATAAGAAGATGAGGCTTTCTTGCAAAACTCTATAAAAACTGCCCAGCTCGCAGTCGCGATAGGGGGCTCTTTCCGGACGTGGGGCGAAGCCATGCTGCACCGCCGACTCACAACTTCGACCCCATCTTAAAGAGGGAAGTATTGGCTTTCAATTTCATCCTTCTGGGCTTGATTTCATGGTCTACACTCTTAGTTCTAATCTCCTCAAAATCACAAATCATCACAGTTTCCTGCACTTTCTGCTACACATGCATTTTTCTCCGTTTTGCATCATCATTTTCTCTCTATTCTCTCAATCAAATCTTGTGATTTCAAATCTCATGCATGCACAACACACCCACCTATTATTTCCACCCTTCCACAGGGGTTAAAAACCTCCCCCCGGTGCATTCTTCCTTAATTTCTAACACTATTTTATCACTCCGGGATTGATACTACACATGCATGTTCTAATGGGTTTTGCCTTTGTGTTTCATCTTTGTTTTGCAGAAGAGCATGAATACAACGTGAGGCCCTCTTCCTCTAGCCGGCTGGAAGGAGAGGAGGTTTGAATCCACAAGTTCCCCGCACCCCGTTTCAAGCGCGATCAAGTTTTCTTTCCAAGGTATACGACGCCGTTGCACTCCTTTCTTCATCCTTGCGGCGTTGTTAATCCTTGGTGGCGATCACGGTTAGTGTTTCCATCCTTTCATCCCCTTGTCTTTGATTCACATGTTTATGCATGTATGTATTTAAAATGGTGGCGGGATAGGAATCTAATCTAATTAAAAAACAAATCAACAAATATATTTCAGGGGATCCTCTTTGGATACCAAGCTAATTTCATGCGACAACATGTAGTGTCGGATCTTCTTAACTGCGAAGACCAGTGCCAGGCAGACCTTCTCAATATAATTATATTTCTCCTCAGTCTTGACCAGTCTCCGACTTGGGTAATAGAGGGCTTGCTCTTTCCCTTCTTCATTATTCTGGGCCAGCATTGCCCCCAGAGAGTTATGTGTAGCTGCTATATACAGTATTAATGGCCTTTCTTTTACTGGTGCGCCCAGCACTGGAGGAGTCTTCAGATAGTCTTTCAGCTTGTCAAAGGCTGTCTGACAATCTTCATCCCAATAAAGGGGAACATCTTTCATCATCAACTTGTGGAAAGGCTGGCATCGCCCTGACAAATTGGAGATGAACCGCCGGATATAAGCCAGGCGGCCCTGTAGTGATCTCAGCTCGGATATATTCCTTGGTGGAGGTAGCTCCTGAATCGCTTTGATTTTTGCGGGGTCTATCTCGATCCCCCGATATCGGACGATGAAGCCTAAGAATTTTCCGCTCGACACTCCGAACGCACATTTCATGGGGTTCATCTTCAACTCAAGCTGCCTCAGCCTCTGAAAAACAATCCGGAGGTCTTGCAGATGATCTTCTTTTCTTCTGGTTTTGACCACCAGATCATCTATGTAGCACTCAACCTTGTGGTAGAGCAACTCATCAAAGAATTTGGTCATTGCACGCTGATAGGTTGTGCCAGCATTCTTTAGTCCGAACGGCATCCTCTTATAGTGATAAATGCCTTTAGGGGTTCGGAATGCAGTATGGACTCGGTCATTCTCCGCGATCCAAATCTGGTTGTAACCGGATGACCCGTCCATGAATGACAGGGCCTCATGGCCGGTAGTAGCATCTATCATGACTTCGGTTATTGGCACCGGAAAATCATCTTTAGGGCAGGCTTTATTTAGATCTCGGAAGTCGACACATATCTGGATATGTCCATTCTTCTTCTTCACGGGGATGATGTTCGCCAGCTATGTGGTGTACTGGTTTTCTTCGACAAATCCCACGTCAATGAGGTTGTCGACTTCAGCACAAATTTGGGTGATGAGTTCTGGCCTCATGCGCCGCGGTGGTTGCTTCATCGGCTCGCCCTCAGGGTTGATTGCCAGCTCACGTTGTGAGACGGTGGGGCTTAGACCCGACATCTCTTTGTAAGTCCAGGCGAAGCAATCCCGGTACTCTAGCAGCAGCTGGATGTATAGCTCTTGTTCTTATGGGGACAGTTCGGCACTGAGGAAGGTAGGCCTAGTCTTCCTCATTTCCCAAGTTGACTTCTATCAGTTCATCGACTGTGGCTTGGCCTCCGTCTTCTATCTCCGGAGGTGCCGACTGGAGGTCAACGAAATCTGGAATACCATCTTGAGGGTCGAGTACTTCAACTTCCTCGTCAGACACCACCAGAGCTTCTTGAGGGTTCTCTATTTCTCGTGCTAGTGGCTGTGCTGATTGTTCTATTAGCAAATCCGCCGCCGTTGCAGCTCCCCAAGGTGAGAGAGCAGCTTTAGTGTTTGTAGATAAGGCTACAGCCGCGATAGGCTGATAGTTGTTTATTGCCGGGCTCGGACAGCATCCTGGTTTTGTAGCAGAAGTTGAGGAGGTCTCGCCTTCTGGGGCACTTGTATCTTCCGTAGAAGTGGCTTTTGCTTTCCTGGTAGCTTGTTCCCCCTGATCGGAGTCGACCGAGGCTTCCCTTATTGGTAAAAGGGATGTTGAAGTTATCACCAGTAGGGCTCCATTGGAGGAAGAAACTCCTGCTTCCTCAATATCTTCGGCTTCACTGCTGCTAGCCGTGTCAAATTTGGATTGAAGGGCCGCTTCTTCAGGGTAGACCTGCTCCCAGCATCGGCAGGAGGCCATGGTCTCTGCTTCTTGATTTCTGGGTCAAGCCAGTTCAACATGCTCAGCTTCCGCCAGGTATTCATCAAAAGTTGCCCCCAGCGGGCTATCTTCAGCAGGATAGAAGGCGGAGATGGTGTCCACCTCGTATCGCCCACTGTAATAATATTCTTCCAGGGTGAAGCCCAACCCCGGATGTTAAGAGACACGTCTCATTTCCTTATCCAGATTTGCGGGGTACCACATTTTCTGGAAAGCTTCCTTGCGCTTTTGAGACTGATCGGGGGGGATGTGTTGCTTCTGAAACATCCTGGCCATCCGATCAGTTGTGAATGCTAGACCCTTGACAGGAATCGATGGGTTGCTTATATCTTCGGGGAGGCTGCAGTCTGTGTCTCTCCGAGTAGGATGCTCCTCAGCTTTATAGAACAAGCTGTTGGGTCCATCTTCCTGTGTCACCTCCCAAGTTTTGAAAGGCTCGACAATAGGGTTGTCAAGGCCGGGAGTTGGCTTGGTAAGGCCATCCGGGATTTCAATATGATAGTGCCGCCGAGCGACCCACACTTCATTAGCTTTGGGGTATAATATTGGGGGTACTATCCTGCCCACATCCCCGGATGCTGTGATATAGGAGACCACCTTGGGCTTGATATATCTGCACGGCGGTGGTGGATACCAACTGCTGTCGGATGTCCTTCTGGATGCCCCCGCAGGGGCCTTAGCTTCAGAGGTCTTCTGGGAAGGCCCTGTATATAGGTTGGCATCCGCCAAATGACATTCAAACACCTCGAATGGATGGGGGTCTGCAAATATCCTTTCCTCCTTCCCTTGGAGACTGTACTTGATGCATTGGTGGAGCGTGGAGGGCACCACCATATTTTCATGCAGCCATGGGCGGCCAAGCAGTGCTTTGTACGAGGTGCGGGAGTCAATGACATGGAACTGCACTGTCGTATTGAAATCTGCTAAGGTGAGGGTGAACTCTGCCACTCCCATTGACACTTCACATTTTTTATTGAAGCCGGCAATACGAATATCTCTGACTTTCTCGAGATCCACGTTAAAGTGGTGCCTCTCATATATTCTATAAGGCAGGATGTTGACCGCTGCACCGGGGTCAACCAGAATCCTGTTCAGCTCCCTTCCATTCAGGTGCCCCTTCATATACAGCGGCCTATTGTGGCTGATGGTGGGCAGCAGCATGTCGTCTGGAGTGAAGGTCATGCTAGCCTCCGGCATTGCTTCGGCCAGACATGTCTCAAAATGAGCAGGCGTCTGGAGAGCAGTAACAATCGCCTGTCGAGTCTCTTCACTCAAAGAAAGGATCTCCCAAATTGTAAATCGAGCAGGGAGCTTCTTGAGTAGCTTCATTATTCGGCTCCCAGCTCGGACATTGGAGAGCTTCATCTCCTTAGCCCATCTGGGCTTGGGGAGGTTTTGATTTGCGGGCCCTGACGGACCTGCTTCATCTTCTTCCGATTCGGCGCCTTTCTGGCTGGTACCGACTTCTGGGTCTTCTTTGTTAGTTGCTACGGAGCAAGCTCCATCTGTATTTGGCTCTTCAGCAGATTGTGCGAGCTGTGGGTGAATGGTCTCGGGTGTAGGGTTAGCCTCCTGGCAAGGCTGTTTCGCCTTGGACATCTTCATGAATTCAAGAAATGAAGGGACCCCCTTGCCCCCACTCTTGTTATATAGGCCTGACGGAGGAGGGATTTGGACTCCCTTGACCTTCGGCGGAGGTCTCTTGTAGGGTTGTTCCCCTCTGAACATGATGTTGTGGTTGGGTGGCGGCTGGCGCCCCCATCTTCGGCCTGACCGGGTGGCATGTGCAGTAGTTGCAGCCTCGACCTTGCCTCCCCCAACATGGGGTGTGAAACAAATTTCCTCTTCTTCCTCCTCTCCAGGCAGGTTGAAGAGTGCTGACAAGGTATTACAGGAGACAACCTGCACTTTATTGACCCCAGCGGCATTTCTTTTCTTCTTCTTTTGCTTCTTCTTCTTTTTTGCTTCTGCGGGCGGATGCCCCCAGAATAGACTGCCCTCTCCGTCGGGTGCCTCTTCAGCTTCCTCTTTTTGTTCAAGTGAGAGATGTTCTAAGTCTTGCCACAGGACGTGGTCCCGCACCAGCAGAGGTTTCAATTCGGGCTGCACATATTCATCTAGCCCCTCAATGAGGTTTTGCAACCGAAGGACCCCAGGATTGGTTTCCTTAATCACTGGCAGCGGAGTTTGTCTTCTCCGATTATGTGTATGTATCCTGACAGTTGAAGGTGGAGTGACCCATACGGGTGCTGCCACTGGCGGAGCAGGACGGGGTGTAACACCACGGACATGTGCCCCCTCTTTCGGGCGGGGTGCCCTCTTTTTCTTGTGCTTTACAGGGGCCTGCTGCCATCCCTGTTGTTCTTTCACGGGCTCCAAGAAATGAGTTTCATAGGTACTCCACGTGCTTGCTTCAGAGATCTCCTCGGGCACTGCCTGGTAGAGGGAGATGATGTTGACTGCTGCCCTTCTCCGAGGGACTTCATGTGGCTGAGGAGGGTCTACTTTGTACTCTCCCATCTCAATTTCATTCTTCTTCACCATCCCTTCGATGATGTCCTTAAAAACATAGCAACCTTCGATTGAATGCCCCAACATTTGGTGGTAGGGGCAGAATCTTGGACTGTCTTTTCTTTTCAGGTCCTCTGGTCTTCTTGGCTCTGGCAGTGTGACCATGCTATATTATGTTACCCAGTCGAACAGAATCCAGGTCTTGTCCTTTGGAAAGGAATAAGCCTTCTTCATATTGTCCCTCAGCGAAGGACCTTCTTTGCTGTCTGGAGCTTCTGCAGGCTGTGGGGTGACTCCCTTCTTGCCTTCACCTTTTTGCTGTTCGAACGTCTTTATGTCAAGAGCGTTTGCTTCTTTGGGCGAGGAGCGCCGGTCTACCGCCTTGCCCTTCTGGGTCATGCTGGCAGCAGACGTAGGGGTAGGTCTGGCCAGGAAAGCTTCCACCTCGGCCACGACATTATTCAGTCGGTCAAACGACCGTATTTCCATTCCGATCATCTTTTCCAGAACCTCTCTTCTGAGATTCTGTTTGCATATTTGCACAGCGTCCTCCTGATGCGGGGGCCGCTTGCACCTCATTCCGAGGTTTCTCCACCTCTTGATATAATCGAGGGCTGTCTCATCGGCCCTCTGCCTTGTTGAATAGAGTTCGGCCACTGTGACCTCCCTTTTTGTAACATGAAACATTTCTCTGAACTTCCTCTGCATATCCGACCAGTCATTGATCGACTCGGTCGGGAGGCTGGAGTACCATTCAAATGCGAGTCCCGTCAGCGAGGACCCGAAGAACTTCAACAAATATGACTCGTCGGTGGCCAGATCACCCATGACGGTCATGTAATATGCAATGTGCTCCTTCGGGGACCCCTTCCCGTTGAATTTATTAAACTTGGGCGGCTTGTTGACCCCCTGGGAAAGTCGTTTAGCCGCATGCTGTTGCGGGTAGGGCACCCGATAGGCATCAAATGCGACATAGTCGCCTTCACTTTTCTCTGCGAGCTTCAGCTCGATCATCCTCTCCACCATCATCCGGTTCATGACCGTGGGGTCAACTGGCTCTAGATAGAAGTGCGCCGACTGCAGGTATGGGGTGACCGGGGTGGTCACCTATGGAGGACGCGGCAGCGGGGGTGTGTGGTGCACCTGAGGGAGCACCGGAGGTAGCAGCGGCTGTAGCTGTGGCGGTCGTTGTTGCATTGTCGCCATGCTTGGTTCTGATGACGAAGGCAGTGTGTAGAGTGGTGGAGGGCCGTCACGACGGACTCCTCCCCGAGATGATTCACCCTGGACTTTGGGTGGTTTGGAAGCTGAGGATTGCTCATTTTTCTCCATCAGCTACTTCTTCAGCAAGTCTATTTCTTGCTGATATTTCTGCAGTAGCATCAAGACCGATGGGTCTATAGTGGCTGTAGTGGGGATAACTTCTGCTGTATCCCCAGACATACCCTTGGGCAGGATGTCGAGGGGGACTCCGTCTTCTTCCTCTGCCGTCACTACATTAGCTGTCAAGACGGGGGCCTTGTCGTCCCAATGGCGGTAGACCTGGGGTTGTTTCCCTTTAGCCATCATCACGAGCTCCATCGCTGCTTCTGTTCTGCGAGTGCTCGGCCCCGGCCGTGCGGTCAACTGAGCCAATTCTCGAGGATCTTCGGGGAGCACCCCATATTGGTTGGATATACCAGCCATGTTGCAGGTGAAGACCTGCATCCTCCTCCTTTGTTGATGGACCCTCCTTTTAGCTTGCCGCGGGAAGGTCAGCCTCTCGAACATTGGAACTCTTCTTCTTTCTTCCCGCTCGGGGATGGCTTCATCGGGTTCGATCTCGAAGCCGTTATCATATCCATTGTCGTCGACTGACGGCACCATCATTCTTTCTCCCATATCTTCTTCATCTGCCACTGACGGGCAATAGTCTTCATTGGCGGCTGCTTGCATCAGTCGCTGTTGACCAAGCGAGGGGTTGCCTAACCCTCGAAAATAGTTTCTGACCAGACAGGTCATCTCTTCTCGACCCCGCTCTTGATGTAACACGGGGGATGATTGTCGGCCTCCCGCAGGAGGGATATAAGCCAGCCGAGCTCTGTCGGCAGGTTGTTGGAATCTTCATCCTGCAGTTGGGACATTGGCTTGATGGGAAGTAGCATGGAAACTTTTGCGGCGCGGAGGGTCCGCAGCCACTTCTTCTTCCTTCTTCGGGGGCAAGCCCCTTTCTCTTCTCTCTTCCGCCCCGTCATTCACAGGACGGCGACGAATGGGTGTCAACTGATGGACAGGTTGGGCCCGCTTGGGAACCCACACCTGTATGAACTTCCTTGGCCTGGGGGCTGACCTTCCTTGGCCATAGGGGCCGGTTTCTTCTCTTTCTGCCCTCCTTCCAGCGAGAGCTTGGTATGTATTGTGGACAGCGATGGTGGGGATGACTCGGTCTGGGGCCACCCGTGCATTGCGTCCGTTGCGGAAGATGTGCATGCCGCCAACCATCATAGATTTCCCGGACTGAGATAGAGTCCCGGTAATCACAGCAGCACTCCTCTGGGTCTGGCGACGTTGACGTCCTCCAGGGTGCTTGTTGATAATATTGGGGCGGGCCCCACGTATGGCGTGGTGCACCAGACAGCTAGCGGCCGGGGCCGGACTCTTGGATGAGTCGTTGCAGCAGGGAGTCTTCAGAGACTCCATTTTCCCCACAGCTTCCTCGATAGGTTCCGGGGCTTCAATCTCCAGCATGTCCACGAAGGCCAAGCCCATGAAGTTGGGGAAGCCGACGGCGGCAGGGAAGCTGCCGAACTCCGTGGGCACCGCCAGGTACCCTTGTGCATGCCCAGCAATGATCGAAGGACCGAAGCCAATGCCAGTTAATCCATTTGTTGTCATCGTTCGCCTGCAAAGACAAACAAGCCAACGATCAGTAGCCTTTGAGAGGGCCTCGAAGCCCAAGTATCTCGGCAAAGAGCTGAAAGGTGACACTGGTCCCACCGGGCGTGCCAGACTTGTTTGCGATCTTTTTTATCTTCTTATTATTTATTTTATATATATATATATATATATATATATATATATATATGTGTGTGTGTGTGTGTGTGTGTGTGTGTGTGTGTGTGTGTGTGTGTATACATATATACATACATCTTATTTCACGTGTCGATCAACCAATTAACTAACTACTAATTAACTGACTGATTGACGACGCGGGCGTGCCAGTCACGTGAGTGAGGAGTATATTATGCGCTCACGTGAGTGTCGGGACCAACAGTCCGCCATACCATAAAGGCTATGACGTTAATTACATCACCCACGAGGAGGGAACACATTTGATTAATTGTCGAGATAATGGGCTGTCGAGGCCGGAATAAAGGATGCGATGTTTATGAACATGACGGGATCATGCGAGATGCGTCTATCTATCATGCAGGAGAGGCATGGTTCATTGAACTGGAGACCCTTGGTACGTGGTGAAGGACGTAGGTCCGGAGACCACCCTCGTGCAAAGCGGAGCCTTCCGATCGGGCACAACCCGACCTTCTGTCAACGCCATTTGATATACCCGAGGGTCGAGGTGAGCATACATGCACGATGATGATGAATATACTAAGCATGATGACAGAATTATGAAGGTAAGCAGAGCTCAGTCATTTTTATTAAGCCCCGCCAGCGGGGAAAATGGTAACACAAAAGGTGATGACAAAAGCAAAGTGCTAATACGTATGATGGCGAACATGATACAAAGGTTATTCAGGGCATAAACAACCCTTACCTTATTCAATCTACTGCTAATTGGGGCTGCCAATCTCGACCACGGGAGGCCAGGAATGCCCCGGGGGCGAGCCAGAGATTTAGACAGTAAAACGATCAGAAACGGCGCCAGGAAACGTAGGTATAGGACTTAAAACGGCGTGGGAAACCGTAGGTGCAAGGGGAAGTTAAAATGGCATGGCTTGATTGGGGCGCGACAGGAAGAAGCGCGCCGGAAAGGGCGCGCCGTTTTAAGGCGCGCCGTATATAAACGGTGCCGGTTTAGCCCGATCTCACGAAAACTGAGATTTTATTCAATTTTCTTGGGTTTATTAAAATACTTTAGGAAACTTTGAAAGTTTACTTAAGTCATTTATTCAAAGGATCGACCCCGGGGCATCCGGAAGCCGAGTCACATGCTCGCGCGAGGTTCATACTCGAGCGCGGTGATTGTTCCGAGTCAGACTCGTTCGAGCCAAAATTTTGGCAGCATCTCCCCATTCCGGAAGATTGTCGGGGAGAAGCGGGGAGTACTCACGTGGCGGAGCAACCCCTGAGGGCCGGGTGGCGCAACGGCTGCTGACAAACCCGAACGGAGAGGAAAACCCCGAGGCCTAGCCTGCTAGGGGCACCGAATCTGTGGGCGACAGTGAGCGAATGAGGCGACTCATTATGGGAGCGAAAACCCCGAGGGCTAACCTGCGAGGGGGCACGCGACCCGAGTCACCACAACACTTGAATCGGGACGACCGATAGGGGGAAGGAAACCCCGAGGGCTAGCCTACAAGGGGCACACAACCCACGGCCACCACGAGGTCCATTAAGAACTGTGGATTTGAACTGTAGGGCTTAGCCCCATTACTGTGCACTCAATGGCTGGGAGGGATACTCGTCATCAACGGATGAGCCTCCCCTGTCGACCGAGTGACTAACATAGAAGATTGGGGGAATATCCCCCTCCCCAGGTACTGGAGCGATGCTACAGAGCAGACTCCTGTTAAGATGCGAGGTGGAAAGGGCGGCGCAAGACATCGTCTAATGATAAGTGGGCAACCGAATTGCTAGACACATATGAGAACAGTGAAGCCCGCAGGCTAGATAAATTAATACTGGCATGCTATATGATTAGCATAAAGATTTGGGGACGGGATATATATATACATCATGTTCGGAAAAACCGACAGGGGCTCGTCCCAGGATGAAGAAGGAATGACAGAAGCGATCTTCCCCTCCCATCTAGCCTATGAGGAAAGGCATAGGGGCGGTGAAAGGTCTGCTCCCTAGACGGAGATGAGCAGAGATATGCACACGAGTGCGTCTCCGATCACAAAACCCATGGCACACATGGTGTAGAGCCCGACCATCACGATGGAATAGAGAGAGAACCCCGGGGAGGGGGGAACGATTCATATAGCCCAGGGGCATATCCAGCATAGGGAAAAAGGGATCCTGGAACTATGCACGCCGGGAAACATTAAATGCACATCTGAAGAGAAATTAAAGAGAAAGCATGAAAGATGGATACATCATCGGGCATCAACGCATTCCATTCATTCGATGAACGATACAGGCAGATATATATACACATCATATATTCCGGCGCCGGCGTTGTCGCTCGGCCGCCGTTTACATTAATAGAAGAAGATCATCCCAGATGATGAGAAGAGGCAGAGGCGGTGGTGAGGGAGGGGAGGTCAGGCTCGTATCATCGCCCCTCCCCTCTCTCACTTACATTGTATCAGGGGGAGAAAACTAAAGAAGAAAAAGGGGAATCGTCCGGAAGAAAACCACGTAGACCCACCTAGACTCTTTCTCCAGAACAGGGTATCGGATCACCGGCTTCTCTTCTCCGGCTCCGGAGATATTCAGACAAGCAGACGAGGAAGAAGGTGGCGAGAACCCTCAATGGGAAACCCTACTTCTCCCCCCAAGGTTTTTCTCTCGAACCAACAACCCTTCCCATCGTATTGGCTATCTTCTATCTTTTCTTTTTTTCTTTCTGATTCCTCCTCTTCTCCTCCTCGTGTCTTTTCTTTTTTGTTTCGAAGGCGGGGTATATATATACCTCGTTAATCCGACGCCCTGGGAAGGGGGCGCGCCGGATCAAATGGCGCTGGGAAAAGTCCCCGATTGTGTGGGCACGTCGGATTTTGTGGCGCCGTATTAAGCGGCGCGGGTGACCATTCATGCGCCGTTTTAGCTTATTTGCTCGGCGTGGGTCAGCCGATGGGTCCGGGGATGGTTCCGGAAGCTCCTGTTGACTGTTCCTCTCTCCCTGGCCCTTGGAAAACCTTGACGGGGTGTTGACGAAGCTCTTGATGTGACGAATGGCCTTAATCAGAACTTCGAGTGTGTCTGGCCCGAGCACACGGGTATCCTACTGGCACGGCCTTCGGCACTGCGATTTGTGCTTCTGGTCGAGACGGACTCGTGCTCGAAGCTTCCTTGCGGGATGGCATTGCATCCGGGGTAATTCCGCCTTGAATGGCGATCAATCGGCCACTAACGGGCCTACTATGGCGAGAAGCCGAACCCGTGTCGGGTGATCGGGGCCTTCTGCTGACAGAACCTTCGGTCCGTTGTTGTGGACGACCGAGGACGTTCTTCCTCCTTAGGAGAGTCATTGGGTAGACCGTCGTCCTTTGTCGGGCGATGGATGTAGGGTAGCGGCATGGCGAGGTCGTTGTCGGATCATTGGGCAGGCTTGGTCACGCTGCCGATTGGTTACGGGTTCATTCCGACTCTCCTGAGGTAAAGTCACCGGTGCTCATTTCAAGGTGACTTGGGGCTCCGTCAACTTGAGGAATCTTTGATAAGTTGATCTTCATCGGCTTCTGTGCTTCAGTGGGCCGTATCATTCGTCTTTACGGCTTGGTCGCCGAAGGATTATATTTTGAGTGCCAACACCACCTCATCACTTCCCTAGGTGCATTCATTACCCCACCACCAACTCCCACCAAATCTCCTCCCTCCCTAGGAGAATCTTGGCCTTCCCAACACAATCCACCCTAGTCCCCACACAATCTTGCAGCTCCCAAGGGGAATTTGAATTGTTTCCCTCCACTCTCTCCACCCCTTCCACTTCCCTTCACAATTAGTCACCTCCCTCCCCTATCTCTTGTGCCATTGAAGCTAATCCCAACTAGCCAGTTTGTAGCTCAGAATCAACAGGGGAGCAGCAGCTTGAAAAGGTGACCTTGACTTCATCCCGGTGTCCTTGGAAGCCCAAGTGGTACCATCGGAAGCGTCTCACTGTCTTCTTCACAACGGAGGTGGTCTCGTTCCAACCTGAGCTCGTGGCTACCCGGGGGAGCCAATCTCCCCACACTACGCGTCTTCCTCCAGACTAGCAACCTTAAGCCTCTTGCAGAGCCTCCCACGGCCAGCCCCTTAAAGATCTGGAGGCGGCGCTTGACTGAGAGCTTCTTCTACACATCTTCTTCCAGTATCAAGAAGCGACATCCTCTTCGGCATCTGGAGCTAAGAGTTCTCAATTTCCTCCCTCAGGTGCACTGTTCTGTCCACTTTGGGACTGAACAGACACCTGATTACTGTTTGGGCTGTCTCTGGCTACTCCGACCTCCTCCAGCATTCCCGTGGGTCTCCGTTCGAAGAGGACTCAACAACGAATCCAACGACTTTAGCCTCGCCTGAATCAGAGATCAGGAGTGCCCGTTGTGACGTCATCTTCTCTGCTGTAGTGGTACCGTAGCTGTCAGAACCAGAAAGCAGAGGCACTGTTCACGAACCTGCCCCGACCATCGCCGTCATTCTGAAATTCACCCAAACATTGGACATCTTTCAGAGTAAACTACTAAGATTTTGCCACTGGTTTCATCACCAACGGAGCTCGGGGGAGTCCGCAGCAGTGCCGACACCGATTGTCTGTCCTCTGTTCTAGAGAGTGGACAGAACATTAACCATCGTTTCATTTAGTTCCTAGATTGATTCTCCCCTTCCCGCCTGGCCGGCTTACAGCCCCTCCCTTTAGGAGGTAGTGTTTGAATGTAATTTTGGCTTCCCTTTTCCAAGTTCAACCCCATTACATGGGGCGTAGTGATGTAAAACCTTGAATATGTTGAAGCTACACCGGCACGGCGTGTGGGGAACCCACGCTTCCCCGCTCGCCTACGTCTCCGAGCGGGACCGGTTTCTTCAAGCCCGTCGAGTAAGTGCTCTATCCCTTGCTCATATTTGGTGCCTTGTTCTTTCAATATTAGCTCATAGCTCTGCTGGCCCATGGGAGTGAGTGCCCAGTCCGCAAGCTCCATTGCTTCGAGTGGCCGTCGTGGAAGAGAGTGTGACCCGTGCGCTCGGCACCCGGGTCGGCCCCATTGAGTTGGACCTCCAAACCCTTGGGATAAAAAACCTTGTCCTTACTGGCCCTCTACCAGCAAGGGCCCAGCCCTCACAACCTCCACTCGGCATCACCGAGTTACCCCGGGATTTGGGTGAGTGTCGGGTGAGTGGCCGCCAATTTCGGTCCGTTTCTATTGTGAATTGTGCTTGCTTGTTAAAGTCCAAGGTGCTTCGGTCTTGTGACTATCACCCCAAGGTGGTGTCACATCACCTCAAGATGCACCGACTTTGCGTAGCGCAAAGGATAGAGTTGCACCGACTTAGTTACACCAAATGCACAAGTGCACTGACTACTTTAGCCACACAACACAAGGAACACTGGCTTAGTGAGAGAGTAGACATGAACTACACCGAGGAGATCATGCTTGAAAAATCATTGCATGGACTTCATGTGCAACGAACAGTAGATAGCACCGACTAAGCGTGGAACCTTCACCAAGAAGTCAGGCATGCACGGACTCACTTTCGTGCAACGTCATTGGTTGCACCGACTTGATCGAAGTGCAACACTATGTTGCACTGACTTAATGTGTCTAGAGCATAGTATGCATCGACATACTTCCGTGCATCACAAAGGGTTGCACAGACCTAATAAAACCAACGATGGAAAAAGCAAGGACACTGTGACCCTTGGACTCAAGTGTGCATCGACTTCGTATGTGCATGATGCAGAAGATGCACCGACTGTATGCAAGTAACATGCAGATTTGCACCGAGGCAAAAGGTACACCGAGGCAAAACATGTATGTGCCTTAGACAAGAGATGCTCAGACCTTTATATGCATAAGAACAATAGTATGCACCGAGGCAAAACTTGCACTAAGGCAGAAGATGCATTGACTCTAAGTCACATGAGACGCAAAGTAAGACGAAGGACATACGCTAAGATACAAATGTGAGCATGAACACAATATGCACATACCTTAGTTAGCCTAAGGTGAAACAGTGATGTGCACTGACTTCAATTTGCCGACCAGATATGCACGGACTTAAGTGTGCACTGAGATGAGTATGCAATCTACTAGAACTGCATCGACCTCAACTGAAGTGCACAGATCTTAATGCAAAGCCTAAGACAGAACATGCAAGGACTTGAACAAGGAACTGCACAGACTTCATGCAACACACACCAACAGACATCCTTGAGATGCACCGACCATGTGTCTGCTTTAGACACAACCTGCACCGACCTAAAATGACCAATCCAAGAGCAAGTGTGCACGGTCCCTCAATGCATGAATGAAAATGGAACCTGTATGATGAAATGCAAAGGTTCATCTATGCAACATAACCTGCAAAGACCAGATGCATAAACAAATGCATGTTTTGTCATACATTCAATCTTTCATGCAAACACAGTGTGAGTTATAGTGTTTGCTATCATCAAAACCACAGGGGCACAATAATCTCCCCCTTTTTAATGATGGCAACACTATGAGTCACACTGACTCATGGCAAATTATTCTCCCCCTTTGACTTCAGCAAAAAGAAAATAGTTTGAGAGAGAAATATAAGCATGCATGAAATGATTGATGTAGAATGTCCCCCTTTGACTTCATTATTAAGGCATAGAAGAGCTATACTCCCCCTAGATAAATGAAGAATAATCAGCAAACACAGGGGCAGATAAACAACCAAGCACAAATCAAGAAAGGATTACAAGCAAACCTCCCCCTTGGACAAAGTAGACGAAACTATTGATAATAATCCTCCTTTGAGAAACATTTAATGCAGTCCAACAAGTATAATCAAGCATTCATGAGATGATTGAATTAAAAACTCCCCCTTTTGACTAAGTCATTAAGGCATAGAAACGCTATTCTCCCCCTTAATGACACAACGTGAATGCAACAAGAGGATCATGGATGATCAGCAAACACAGGATCAATGAGATTGAAAGTCTGATACCTGGTACAGTGATATAGTAGTTCGGAGCATGACAGATTGAATAATTGTTAGAAGCACAACTTGATTTGTGGACAGTAATAGAGAGTAGAATATAAGCACAAGAGTTTCAAGTGAATAGAATCTGAGCAGGTGTGATCTCCAAACCAAAGTATATGAGAAGAGAAGATTTTCAGTGGAGTACCCAATCCATATATCCATGTTTAAAGTTTCAGAATCTTCTATTATAAAAGCTTATGAAATGACATTAATTGACAAGCATGGTTTAAGAATGATATATACAAAGTTTGTCAATAAAATATAATACTCATATCTGAAGCAACCTTTTTTAATAAAAAAGAACCAATTTCTCATATAACATTCTAGTTCAACCTCCTTTCATCTTACACAATTAATTCCAATGACTTCTTTAGGAAAAACAATCAAGAGTATTGAGGTTAAACAAAATGACATTTAATGAATTTTGAATTGCAAGGGTTATAGCAAATCTTTTTCACTTTTGCTTTTAACATTGAGCTTAGTGAATAGACATGTGTCAGTTATACCTTTGACATTAAGAGTACACGTGGGTCAGATGCCAGTACCCCTAGTTACTAAGTATAAACTACCATATCTGCCTCTGATCAAAGACTACACAAATGATTTACACCTTTGACATTAAGGGTACACGTTTATCAGACGCCAGTGCCCCTAGTTACTAGGTGAAGCCATCCCTATAGATTTGACCATATGAGCAGAGGTAACATGAAGCACTTCATGACGTGAATTCCTCTCCATTTCTTTGATGGGCGGTTCAGTTTCTCAATGCAATTCAGTCATTGCTCTGCCACTATATTCATTTCTTTTACAATGATTTTACTTTTACTGCCCTTTTAATTTTCAAAGTGACTTGTTTAAAAACAATACATGTTTCATGCATTTCAACCAAAGTAAATCAAGGTTTTAATTTTCAGATGTCGGAAGATCTTACATGAACTTACATGAGACAGTCAGTTAAGGTTTATTAAAAAAAACTGATTCAGATATTTTCATGTCCTTCAAATTCAAACTTAGGAATACATAAGACTTAAACCAACTCAAATCAAAAAACATTCTTAAACCTGTATAACAGAAGATTCTTCTTCAAAGGTGATTTCAGATTTATGAAAGGGTACACAAACTGATATTTCTTCACTTCTCTGTACGTTTAACATAGACAAAGCATTCAGCAGCAAGAGACATTTGACAAGCATGCATAGAGAGTAAGAAAAATGGAATTCATGCTTGCAACAGGTATGATCAATATGCATAAGATAGATTTACAAGAAACCAATAACTGAGTCTGGAATATATACAGATCAACTTGACAACAATAAAGTCTAGTTCAACTCGAGAAAGATTTGAGTGACTAGATTTGGAAGGGTTCAGATTATGAAAGACTAATGAGTCTAAAATGCTCCCCCTCTCTAGATGCAATGAGTCATTTCTTTTTGGATTTTTCAAATTTGATGATATGCAATGCACTACACTACATGTATACATGTGAAATGACTCTCCTAAGAGTATTTCCTGAACATAAGCATGAGTGCAGGGGCAGCCAAACTCCCCCCGACTAAAAGCAACATAATCCATAGTTCTAAGATTCACAGAAGCATGACAAATTATGCATCTACTTCCCTTGACTATGTCATTTTGAAACAATCATTTAAGTACTACGAACACACAATTCATTGTGTTAGGAACATCATGAAGTATGCTCATGGAACAAATGTGCACTTCCAACTGAGACAAGCTACAATCATTTTGATGATCAATTCAGGTTTTTTTTTTTCCAGAGAAGATCCGTTAGAAGACGCACAGATGAATTGATATGATATGCAAGAGATATGCAATGCATATAGTGCTGAACTAGATTTAACATGTTATGCAATCTGACAAATTGAGCATTGAATGTAAAGACAGAGAATACTATGAATTTACCTGGAAAGCTTAGAAATGGGGTCATTTCAGGTGCCCTAGTTTAATACCCCTTTATTCCTCTCCAAGGCACACCTGCAACCATAAAAACTTATTTTGTCCGTTGAGGTACCCAAGAGTTCTTGGGTCCTCCCTGGTTAGCAACTCCTCTAGCAGGAGTTCTCCAAGATTTTAGGGTATTATCATCAAATTTTAACATGAAGCAATTTTCCATGTTATGCCTAAACCTACCACAATAATAACAATAGCCTGAGTTTCTCACAATTCTCTCAAATGAATGACTATGAGATTTTTGTGAGTAAGCAGGCATGTTGTTATTTTTGACATGAAATTCTCTTTTATCAAAGTCAGCAAGCCAGCATTCTTTAGCCTTATGTCCTGATTTTCTACAGTTAAAGCACCGAATATGCTGACTGTTTGAAACAGATTTATTTCTTTTAAAGCTAGGTAGCAACCCTGGTAAATTAGAGGAAATAAAAATATTAAATAAATTAAAAACTAAACTAATGTACAAGGCCCAACCCATATATATATATATATATATATATATATATATATACACACATATATATATATATATATGTATATATATGTCTAAAACAAATTATATACACCAAATGGGCCTTATACTTAAAACATATAACAAATGGGCCAAAATTGAACAACGCCTCCTCTTAAGGCACTAATTACATAAATGACGCCCCTTTGAATGGGCGCCATTTTCATACGTGGATGGGGTAAGAGAGAGAATAATGGTAAATAACGCCCCCCATGAGTGGGCGCTATTCAATGAAATAGCAACATAGGCTCGGGCACTATTTCAGGCATATTAGGAAATAGTAATTTCGACTGCAGTGTTTTGTTCGAACGGGGAAGTAGGATGTGGTTCGGGTAGGTATTGATCTGGAAGGATTAATAGGTAGAAAGTTTGAGTGCTAATAGGATTTATACATGGGAAACTTTAATCCCAATCAAACTCTGACCTGCAATCGAACCTCCTCCCTATAAATATCAAACCCCCTCCATCGAAACCTTTGTTGATTCTATACTACAAAGACATCTTGCTGCTCCTTTCTCTTTGGTTGTACGTGGGAGAGAGATCCTATTCTTTTTGGAGGAGGAGGCTCGTGCTGCTATTCTTCTTCTATGGTGGTTGCCGTAGAGGAAGTCTGCTACTTCTTCTGACCAAATAGCTGCTGCTCTCGTTATCACGTGAAGAAGAAGGCTTCTTTCCGTGCTTCACCGTCAGTTGCATAACTGCTGCTGCTGGTTGCTTTCGGCTATTGAACCTAGAAGAACAAGCTGCTATCATCTTCTTCCTTCTACCTGGTTGCTCTGCTGTAAACAGAGTATCATATACACTTCACGTTTCCATCGCCCAAATCACCACAAGGTAGGTTTTCTCAAGTACCAGCCCAATCTAGTAAATTAGTAAATCATAATCATGCATGTAGGTTTGTTAGAAGGTTTTCAGTAGGTTTAAATGAATTTCTGGAAGTTTTAGTAAAATCGCGCCTCCCTCTAGGGCGCTGTTTGATATAGCGACCGTGCAAACAGTCATCAGATTAGTTGATAAATTAATAAATACACATGTTCAAAATTTAATAACTGTGAACCATGACATCTAATTTCATGCATGAGTATACTGTTAGATTCCTGCTATTTTTCTCTGCCTGTACATGTCTCTAGTTTCTTGATTGGACACACTCCAAAAATCATGTGTCTATGATTATACCTGCCCGGTGCATATCATATGACAAATAAATAATGACCGCCTTCAGGTCGTCAATTGAATGAACGCCCCTACACTCAAGCGCTAATTAGTGATTAACGTGAGAACTTTGAACTATTTATGACCAAATTACATAAATATGGAAATAACGACATGCACCCTGCCGTCAGATTGAAATATGACGCCCCTGACTAGGGCCCTAATTACTGAATTAAAGACTTAAGCCAAGTCGTCATTTACATAATATCTGGAATTGTGAATTTTAATGGAACCTGGATATGACGACTGAGTGAACAATCGGTATATCTTAAACTGGCGACCCTGCCCAGGGGGCTAATTCATAAAATGATGACTTGATCTCAGTCGCCAATTTCGGTTTCTGATTTTCGAGCTTTTCTGTAACCCTTGACAGTGGGTTATTTATGTAGGCACTATATTCCATTCCATGAGTATAGTCCCACGTTTCACGATGTTTTATCAATTACCCTTTAATTCTTGGTGACATACGAGCCCTCCGTTGGACATTCCGTTGCTTCGGACTGGTAAGTTACTCATTGGGACCTCCCTAAAACTCCTCGTAGCCTTGGATTCCCTCAAGGCCGATTGAGCTGATTGTACCTTTAAAACCCATGACACTACTTAATTGCCATGCCACTCTAAAGAAACATGGTATACCGGCCCTCATGACATGCTATTTGGATGCCATGAGAATATCCTTGAATTAATGGAATGGGAAACCATGCCATTAATATTCCTTAAAGAATTATGTACCATACTTGTGGACACTAATTCTATCTACCTTATCATGTACAAGAACGAGCGACCGTGTCTATATGAGCCCTCATTCTTAATGTTATGGCACCCGAATAGGGAGCCAATTCCACATAGTTTTCAACGCAAATCGTGATTATACCGTTATTATCATGGTACATCCTTACATATCATCTTCAATCCTTGTGATTCTATTCCACAAGATCTACCTTATATTCCTACAAAGGTTCATTCCGTTGAAATTCTATGTTGGCTTTAACTATACTGGATGTCGAAATACATGATTCAATGCTTGCGCATATAAGGGCCCGATCTGGTCCTGGGAGGAGCACCCAAAAGTACTTATGCCCATGGGAGCTATCATTGATCACGGTGTGGCATTCCACCGAAGTGCATGACTTGCTTGACTAGACATTTCCACAAACTCTTGTACTTGCACTTGACTTGACGTGACTTGACATGCTTGGCCCGGAAGGGTATTTACTCGCTTGCTTACATGATAGCCAATTCTTGACATGACTTGCTAAACGTACATACTTGCCCATCTGGGTATAATTTCATGATATCCTGAAATAATCTTGCTAGTTCACTCAAATTGTCTCTTGCTATATACTCTCTATATTGTCGTTTCATGCGAACATGTATAGCTATACTTGCATTCATGCAACATGTAATTTACTTAAAGCATGCTAGCACTTGAGATATAATTCCTACTAAGCGTTCGCTCACCTAGTGTTTTTCTCTATTTTTCAGGTAATTCCAATGATGAGACTCATTCGGATGGGGATGGACAAGAGTGAAGAGCTTAGAGTCATTCCAACCATCAAGCGTTATCTAGTTCTGTCTTTTCTATTTTTCCTGAATCGTCCATTGTACGTTTATTTTATTGAGTCTTAGTATTTTCGTTAAGAGTTGTAATAGAAATAGTTGAAGATTTATGATTAATAAAGGACTTGGTTATCATTACTTGTGCGTGCTCTGTCTATGTATGTCGAATACACTTATGCTCTGATTGACATGATTGATATAAACCCGTCACGCATCTCCGGGTTCCTTCCACATTCGGGGCGTGACAGTTTTTGTGGTATCAGAGCCTAGGATATTCAATTCCTAGGAAACCCAAGTCTAAGGATAGGTTTAAACCTTCACCCGGTGAGAATAGGGTGGAACCATGGGTTAGGGTAACTTAGGGACTCAACTCTTGGTCAAATCTCATTAGTTATTTTAAAATATTTGTAGGACGATGGCTGCCGAACATGCTCAGTGGCGTAACATGCAGCACACTATTCAAGGCATGAGCCAGGCGCTACAGCAAGTGGCACAAGGAATGATAAATCGTGTAGCTGGTGATCTCCACCGTAGTTTTAGAAATATGAACCCACCAAGATTCATTGGCTCATCAGATCCCACTGATGCTGAGAACTGGCTCTGAGAAGTGGAAAGGATATTCCGTGTTATGCAATGCACGGACGAAGAGAAGGTGTTGCTAGCCACCTTCCAACTAGAAAGGGATGCCTGTTCCTGGTGGGAGTCCGTAGAAGCCACCCTTGGTGAAGAACCCATCACATGGGCTGAGTTCACCGAGTACTTCAATGACAAATATTTTTCCGACCGAGTGCAAGAGAAGAAAGCTGCAGAATTTGCCTCACTCAAACAAAGAACTCTGTCAGTGGCCGAATATGAGGCCTAATTCTTTAGGCTGTCAAGGTACGCAAAACATTTAGTAAGTACTGAGAAAATGAAAGCAAGAAGATTTCTCAATGGGCTTCGACCCCAATACATCACACAACTTGCACCGATGGACATTCTAGTCTACTCGGATATGGTTCGAAGAGCTCAACTATTAGAGGATGCCACAGAGCTGTCCGACAGATCTGAGGGAAGAACAAGAAAGAACCTATTATAAGCCCTCCTTCAATAAGAAGAGAACCAATGATGGAGGTACTCCCTCCAAAGAGAAAAAGTTTAAGAAGACCAAACCTTTCTCCATTACTACCACACCTTCCAAGGAGGTATGTAAACATTATGACAAGACTGGCCATAGGGCCGAAGAATGTAGGAGAAGACTCGGAGCTTGCCTTCGTTGTGGGAGCCGTGAACATCGAATTCCCGAGTGTCCATTACTCATTGACCAAGCCGGAGATGAAAAGCACCCGGTAAAGAAGAATACACGTCTCCAAGCTATTAAGAAGGCAGATCAAGACGAAGGCAGACTAGTGGAAGGTACATTAAAAGTTTGTTCCAAGTCTGCACATGTCTTATTTGATACTGGTGCATCGCATTCTTTTATTTTCAAGAAGTTCGCTGACCCATTACCTATGGAACCGGAGTGGATAAAATTAGTTATTTCGACTCCTCTCAAAAACGAAGCTGATATTACTCATCATTACCAAAATTGTGAAGTCTTGGTAAAAGGAAGAAATCTACCTATCGACCTAATATGCCTAGAAATGAGGGACTATGATGTCATATCGGGAGTTGATTGGTTATCCAAATACCAGGCAACTGTTGATTGCCGTAATAGCAAGATTACCTTCAAGGAATTTCCAGAACTGGTCTATACTGGCCCTAAGAGTCGAAGCAAGTCACCTCTTATTTCGGCTCTTCGAGCTAGCAAGCTAATAAGGAAAGGATGTGTTTCTTTCCTTGCTTTTGTCACCATAACGGAAACTAAGGAGACCAAGATAGAAGACATCCCAGTAGTTCAGGAGTTTCCAGATGTATTTCTAGAAGATTTGCATGGTTTACCCCCACAAAGAGAAGTGGCCTTCACCATCGACCTAGTCCCTGGTGCTGGTCCAGTTTCTAAGGCACCTTATAGGATGTCCCCTGCCGAGCTCAAGGAGTTAAAGGAACAATTAATGGAGCTTCTGAAGAAGGGATTTATCCGACCAAGCACTTCCCCGTGGGGAGCGCCCGTGTTATTTGTAAAAAAGAAGGATGGATCCATGAGGTTATACATCAACTATCGATAGTTGAATCACCTCACTATCAAAAACAAGTATCCACTACCGAGAATCAATGAATTATTTGATCAGATATCTGGATCTAAGTTTTTTTCGAAGATTGATCTCAGGTCAAGATATCACCAACTGAGAATCAAAGATGAGGACATTCATAAGACCGCGTTTAGGAGTAGGTATGGGCACTATAAATTTATGGTTATGCCTTTCGGACTAACAAATACCCCTGCAGCCTTTATGCAGTTGAAGAATAGCATATTCATGTCTCATCTAGATCAGTTTATGGTGGTCTTTATTGATGACATATTAATCTATTCGAAGACCAAGGAAGAGCATGAAGAGCATTTGAGGATGACATTACAGATATTGAGGACGAATCAATTATATGCAAAGCTTAGCTAATGTGAATTTTGGCTAGAACAAGTATCCTTCCTAGGACATGTAATCTCTAAGGATGGGTTGTCAGTAGATCCGTCAAAGGTTGAAGCTGTAAAGAATTGGGAAAGACCGACCAACGCTAGCGAGATCCGAAGTTTCTTGGGTCTTGCAGGCTATTACCGACGATTCATCAAGGATTTCTCGAAGATCGCCGTACCACTCACTAGGCTAACTCACAGGGAGATCCGTTATGAATGGAGCGAGGAATGTGAAAGAAGCTTTCAAGCTCTCAAAGATCACCTTACTACTGCCCCAGTCTTAGCTTTGCCAGTTGAAGGAGAGAAATTCGAGGTATACACCGATGCATCTGGAATTGACCTCGGATGTGTCTTAATGCAACAAGGGAGAGTTATAGCTTACTCTTCCCGCCAATTGAAGAAGCATGAAGAGAACTACCTAGTCCATGACCTAGAATTGGCCGCGGTAGTGTTTGCATTAAAAATTTGAAGACATTACTTATACGGAGTGCAATTCGTTGTATACTCTGATCATAAGAGTCTCAAGTATCTCTTTTCTCAAAAGGAATTGAATATGAGATAGAGACGTTGGCTAGAATATCTCAAGGACTTCGACTTCACAATACAATATCATCATAGAAAGCGTAATCCTGTAGCTGATGCCCTCAGTAGGAAGCCAAGAGCAATATTAGCCAATTGTATGATTCATGAATGGAAGTTGCTAGAACAATTCACTAGACTTGATATAAGCATGGAAAAGGAGAGCAGGTGTGTTACTCTATCACCTATGAGGATACAACCCGAACTACTCTCTGAAATACAAGATCTTCAAGACAACGACCCTGTATTAGTGGAAATCAAGGGCAAGATAGAAGAGCGATCTGATTTCAAACTAGCAACAGATGGAAGACTCTTATTCCGAGATAGAACTTGCATACCAGATTGTCCAGAGCTAAAGAAGAGGATCTTAGATGAAGCTCACGGATCAAGGTACACCATTCATCCAGGATCTACCAAAATGTACCAAGATTTAAAAAGGACCTTTTGGTGGCCCAACATAAAATGAGAAGTAGAGGACTTCGTGTCTTGCTGTCTCACATGCCAACAAGTTAAGGCGGAACACCAAAAGCCTGCCGGTAAGCTACATCCTCTTGATATTCTCAAGTGGAAGTGGGAGGATATCGGTATGGACTTCATTATGGGATTATCTAAATCTAAAAGAGGATATGATGGAATATGGGTCATCATCGACCGTTTGTGGACATGCAAAATTGCACGCCCGTATGTCCCGACTAGTCCAACATTAACGATAACTTCAACTGAAGAAACTACGTGGAAGAGGGCCATCCGGACTCCCCGAACACATATACACTGCCGTGAAGCTATCTCCGGAGTCACGACAATGAAGAGGAATCAACCCCTAGGAGCCCCACAATCCATGGGCCTCGAAGAAAATCAAACGGGCCACAACTTAGTGCTTACAACGGGCTCAGAACTGCCCATTTAGCCCTTCAGCGGCACGCCCTTGAGCTCTTCAGCGGCACACCCCGCTGGCCTTCAGCGGCACACCCTCTGCCTTGTTCAGCGGCACGCCCTTTGGCAGCACAGCCCTTCAACGGCGCAGCCCTCCTGGTCTTCAGCGGCATGCCCTGGCAGCCGTTCAGCGGCACGCCCCCTGTAGCCTTCAACGGCATGCCCCTGGTGGCCTTTCAGCGGCACACCCTCAGTGGCCTTCAGCGGCACACCCAGGGTAGCCCCTTAGCGGCACACACTCTGTGCCCCTTCAGCGGCACGCCCTTTGGGCTCTTCAGCGGCACGCTTGCCGTGCCTTCCAGCGGCACTCCCTTTTGGCCCTCCCACGGCACACTTGTTTAACCCGCCAGCGGCACAGCGTTCAGGCTTTTCGACGGCACGCCCGACAGACGAGATCTTACGCCCATGCCCTACAGATCTTCGGCGCGCAGTAGGCTATCCGAGGTGTCGGCCGGAGGTTAGGCCACGCAGGCTACTCCCCTGACATCAAGGATGAGGGGAAGTCAAACCCCATCACGACTCATCACTTCCCGCCTCCGACTACCAGGCTCGAACACTTCCGCCGCTGGGTATACGAAGCCTTCCCTTCCCGACGACGCAAAAGAGAAGAAGAGGAGGAGGGGATAAGACAGACAAAAAAAAGCGGACAGACAGCAAGATAGAGAGGAAAGAACCCGCTGCTGGAGAGAGACACAGCCTCTGGAAGAAGAGGAAGAAGAGAAGAAGAAGAAGGGAGCTCCGCCGTAGGGTCCCCCCTCCGACGATCACCCAGAAGAGAGAGTAAGGGAGGGAGTGAGAGAGGGAAAGAGAGCTGTGATGTAGAGGAGGGAGTGGGGAAAGGGCAGGGAGTAGTCACCCCTGTTCGGCCCCAACACTCCTGCCATTTCCTTCTTCTTCTTTCATTCGCACAATCTTTTTCCCTTCCCTGTGTGCTTCGCAATGTATGTGGCTCGTTGTGGTCATTCCTCTTCGTGAATAAAAAACACCCTTCCTGGATTTTTTGTTGCTTCCGTTGGTTTATGCCGATGTGCATGGTGTATTGTTCATTTTCTCCCCTCCTCCGGTGCTTTGGAGTCTCCATGCCGATGTTGTTCCCCCCATGCGATCCCTGGCCTCATGATCTCAATGTCCTCCTCTCCGGTCCCCAACTTCACCCGTTTGCTTGAAGGGAGAGGCCCTCCTTTGTGTCTTGGACACTCAGCTACCAATATCCCTCTTGGCCTTCCTCCCTGCCTCAACTCCTGCCCACCTAGCTAACCCTCAGCCTTCACCCTTTGCTCAGCCCTCCACTGGTCCACTCATACCCCAATGCAGCCCCCAGCTCCCAGCGGCACCCCCATTGAACCCTTCGCCGGCACGCCTAATCTCCCTGTCGCCGGTACACCCCCCCGTTAGCCCTTCGCCGGTACGGCTTTGACTGCCCTCCCCAGCACACCTTAGACAGCCTTCCTCGGCACGCTCCAAGGCTGCCTTCCCCGGCACGGCCCTAGCGGCCTTCATCGGCACATCCTTGATCTCCCTAGCCCGACACACCCCTGACCAGTCCCAGGGAGGTTTCTTATCCCTAGTTGCTTTTGGTTTTTTTTGAGGTTTCATCAAAGGTGTTGCCGCCTTCGGGTGCCCACCTCCAATTGTCGGGTTCCGCCACTCCATGTGGGCGTGTTCCCTTTATCTCTCTTACGCTCGGGTCAAGGGGAGATGCCGTCGAATTTTTTGTTAGAGAATAATAACACATTAAAGAGGCAAAAGGATGCAACAAACAAATGGGACAACGACATATTAAAGGGCAAAGGAAAATAATGAACGAATGGAATGATCGACGATAGAATACTCCAACCGGAACAAGGCACTACGGACAACATAAGAAGAATTGGATCTAATTGATTGCTTGGTAGATTAAACACCCAATCTATAAAGAACATGTTGAGAGGAGAGGGAGGAAAGACTTGTGTAAAACTGCATAAAAACCAAAGAGAATAAGAAAAGAAAAGCCTTAAAGGAAGTGGAGGAGGAGTGGGCCCTTCAACGGTACGCCCCTGGCCGGCCCTTCGCCGACACACTTTCCCTGCTGCCTTCCCCAGCACGCTCTCTTCCTCCCTTCAACGGTACGCCCCCGGCCCGCCCTTCGCCGGCACATTTTCCTTGCTGCCTTCCCCGTCACGCTCTCTTCCTCCCTTCAACGGTACGCCCCCGGCCACCCCTTCGTCGGCACACCCTTCCTAGCTGCCTTCTCCGACACGCTCCACGCTGCCTTCGCCGGTACGCTACCGGCTGCCCTCGCCGGCACACTCCTAGCCCCCTTTCACACCTCCCAGCCTGTGTCGATGCATATTGCACCGACCTTGGGTCTGCCTCGGTGCATATTGCATCGACCCTGCCCCTTTATGGCCCAAGCATTGTACTTACCTTGGCCTCCGTACAGACTTTGCCCCTTCACGGTCTAGCCCTTGCACCGACGCAACCCAACATTGCACCGATGCAATCCAGCATAGCACCGGCCCTCCCCTTGCATAAACACACCTTGCACCGACCTGGCCTGCATGTGCATCGACCCGTCCGCATAGTTGCACCGACCCCAGATTAAACCTGCACTAACCCCTTTCCCTTGCATGAGCATGCATTGCGCCGACCTCTCCTCAACCCCGTGCAGCAGCTGCACGGACGTCGGCCCGCTAGCTGCACCGACCCTCATCCGGCTCGGTGCATACATGCACCGACCTTGCCCAGAACGCGCATTGGCCCTTCTCAAACGTTGCACTGACCCCCATCACCGCTTTTAGCCCTTGCCCGGCACACTCGACCGCTCTTCACTGGCACGCCCGTCTGCACCTTGCCCGGTGCGCTCAGCCAGATCCTTCGCTGGCATGCCCGTTTGCGCTCCTCACCGACACGCCCAGCTTGGCCGCCCTTCGCCGGCACGCCCACTTGCGCCCTTCGCCGGCACTCCTCTTCAGCCCCCTTTTGGCCTCCAGCGGCCCACTCTCTCCCCAAAAATATATATAATATATAACTATAATAATGATAATAATAATAATAACAATATCAATAAATTAATAAAAAAATTATAATAAAAAATAATATAAATCTGAATATATATATGTATATAAAATAAAAAAATGTGAAATAGTAGTAATAATAATAAAAAATTATAATAATAACAATAAACAATAGGGATAAATCATTCAGAATAAATACACAAAAGGAAATGAAAACATATATATATATGTAATTTGAAACCCAGACAAAAAATGGTAAAATCTATATCGCACTCCCGTCTCTCCCGTGGCCCGGTGCTGAAGGAACAATAATGCCGCCTTCGCAGGCCGGGCCTGAGCCCTGGGAACTACCCCGAAGTGGCCATGACCTGACCTCGCTTTGGGCCGACATTCCAATTGAGCCGGACTCGTTTCTCAGGCCGGATCCCTTCCGAGCTGCCACTAAAATTGTCGCGCATCCGGCAAACATTTGAACGGATTCATCCCGGCTTCCACCGCGTCTCTACTACGGACATTCGTCCGAATATGAAAAAGGTCCCTGAGTGACCAACATGGCCCGTGGCCCTTACCCTGATGTGGATATTAATGTGATTTGTTCCTTCTCCTCTCTCTCGCGCAGTTAGTATCAGTCCTTTCGGCCGTAGGGCCCCTAATTTTGACAATTAATCAAGGGTGTTCCCTCGTATGGGGGATGTAAATGACGTCGTGACCTTTAGGGCACGGCGGGATTCGGTCCCGACACGAATCACACAATCGTCTGACGAAGTCAAATCGAGCGCACCATGGGCTCTTCGGAGCCCGAATGAATCGTCACTTTGTGACTGGCATGCCCACGCACTTAATAGATGAATAAGCAAAGCCAAATAAATGAACGACGCAATGAGAAAATTTTAGTGCGTCCACAAGTCTGGCACGCCCGGTGGGACTTGTCCACCCTTCATCTCTTTGCCAGAATTAGGGCCCTGCGGCCCCCTTCTTGTAAGACTAATTGCGCTACCTTTGTGAATGCAGGAGAGCCACACTATGCTGCCAACGATGGCGGTTACTTGCGGCCCTCAGGTTGTCGGCAACCATGTTCGGGACGGCTACCTGGCGGTCCCCCTCAACTTCGGGAGCTTCCCTCCCACTGTGGGCTTCCACAACTTCTTGGGGGTGGCCTTCGTCAACATACTCGACGTGAAAGCGCCTGAGGAGCCCCAGACCAACGCTCCCACCTGGGGGGCCACTGAAGTTGCTGCCGGCCGAGCTGTGGCTGAGGACAACGATGGCGTCCCAACAACGACGCTAGCCTGCAACATGCACCACTTTCACCAAACTGCCGGTCCATCCCACCAAGGATCGGCATCTCACCGGAGGAGGCTCCGAAGGAATAATACTAGCGTCATCTCGGGGCGCCGCATGTCTAACTCCGAGAAATCCATGACCGTCGGGACCCTCCGAGTTCGCTTGGACGGGCAGAGGTCCCAGGTGACACCGGACCGCGTCGTCCCGACTATCCCTGATGTGGACATCACCTTCCATGCCCACATTCATAGCTCGTCTCCTCGCCCCGGTTGCATCCGACATGGTTTAGTCATTTAATTTTGAGTCCTATGTAATTTTACTTGAGTCATTTGATGTAATTTGTATTTTATTTGAGTCATGTCGCTAGGTCTTGCATTTATTTTCCTATGTTTGAGTGTCATTAGAATGTGTAATGTGCTAATTGGGCCCATTTCTTCGGGCTTGGCCCAATGAGCTCCCCTACCCCTTCGGTTATTTGTCAATGAGTCTTTTGTCAGGGTCTTATTGTAAAATGTGGGTTTCCTATATATAGGGCCCCATTTCCTTCATTTGGAGGTAATGAATCAATCAATGAAAAAAATGCTATTTGAGAGTCCAAAGCTTAGTTTAGTGGAGTGATTCCAACAATTTTTGGGTGAGAAACCCTAGGGGAGAGATTCCCCACCCTTCCCTCTCTTAATCTCTCTTTTTCACTCCACTTTCTCTCTCCTCAACACCCAATTTCGAATTTTCTTCTCTCTCCTCCCTTCCCAACCACATCAACCCCCACCTACCATCATTAAAGCCCTCCACTTCCCCATGGCCTCCATTACTCCACCCCCCTAGTCCCAAGAAGATCCCTCACCATTCCAACACCATCTTCCACATTCCAACACCACTTTCCCCATTCCAACACAATCAACCCCTTCCCCACACAACCCCACAACTTCCAAGGCTATTTCAAATTTTAAATCCATCCTTCCCTCCACTCACTTGTGCCCCCCCCCTCACTTTCTCCTCTCACCCACCTTCCCAAATTCGTAGCTCCTCCTCCCACCACCTGTTAGACCCCCTTCTAGACCCCATTCTTCCCTTCCCCCACCTTAGAACACCCCCTCCTAGACCCCCTCACAGCCCGGGCTTTCCCCACACTAATCCACCCCCATTTCCCCTCCCATATACCCCATTCCCCCCCATCATCATCAACCTACAGCTCTGAACTGAAGATCTACAGCAGATCAGCAACTTACAGCGGCCACCACGACCTCCTCCGGATAAATTTGAAGACCCAAGAGCCATCGTCGGAAGCGTCTGCCAGTCGCCTTCGTAACCGAAGTGGTTTCGTCTTCTTCCGATCTCCGAGTCGTACCGGCTTATAAGCTCTGCCACGACCAGCCCCAAAGGAATCAGTCTTCAAGTCCTTCTTCAAAGTTCTTCATCGGCCTGTCTACTTTCAGAATCAAGAAGCGGAAGACCATTCAGCATCCGGGAACAGAAGTTACCAATTTTCTTCCACGGTCATGCGGCTCTGCCTTCCCCAGTCTGCATCGACACCTCCTCACTCTTCTGGCTCCACAGATCGTCTCTGTTCTCTTCTGGTGTCCCCGTTTCTTTTACTGCAAAGAGAACTCACCCACGGATCTAACGGCGCTGACGGCATCAAATTTAGAGTTCGGGAGCGGTCAGGACAGCCTCTGCATCCTACTATTGGTGACATACCCCTGCTAGTCCGAGAAATAGAGGCCCTGTTCAAGCTCCTACCCCATCCAGCAGAGACTCCAGAAGAAATTACAAAAATTCTGAGGCATTCCCCTTCCTGTTACGAAGATTTTGCCGCCAGTCTTGCCATCAACACAATTCCTGAACAAGATCTACAATAGCAACACTGACCCTCTGTCCTGGTTCACTGACAGCAGGCAGATTCGGCGTCCACCCTTGTTCCTCGTTCTTTGCTTTGGTTTCCCCACCCCGCTTGGCCAGCTGAAGGCCCCTCCCTGCGTGGAGGTAGTATTGATGTAATATCATTAACCCCCACCCCAAGTTCCCCCTCCTGCGAGAGGTGTAGTGGTGTAATTTGTTTGGGCAGGTCAAGCGACACCGCCGCAGCGTGTGGGGATCCACTCGCCTCCCCGCTCGCCCTCGTCTCCGACCGGGACCGGTTTCTTCAAACCGGTTGAGTAAGTGCTCAAACCTTCACTCCACTTAGTGCTTGTCTTTCAATATTAGCTCTAATTCCGCTGGTTATGCGAGTGAGAGCCCGATCCTCAAGCCCCATTGCCTTGAGTGATCACCGTGGGAAGAGTGCAACCGGTGCCTTCGGCACTTCGTCGGCCCCATTGAATTGGGCTCCCAAATCCATTGGGAATCAAATCTTGGCCTTGCTGGCCCTCTACCAGCAAGGGCCCAACCCCTCAACCTCACCTTGGCATTGCCAAGTTACCCTGGGCTTGGGTGAGCGACGAGAGAGCGGCGGCCCAAATTGGCCCATTTAGATTACGATTGTGCTTGCTTGCATTAGGTCCAAGGTCGTGTCACATCAAGTGGTATCAGAGCAAGTTCACAACTTGTCTCTCCACAAGTTGGTCCTAGGGCATGTTTATGCATTTAGAGTGCTCGGTTGCATCTCCCATATCCATTAGAATGGCCACTTCATACCCGTCATATCCATCCCCATCAACTTTCCCAAGAAGCCCAAATCCTCATGGAAGCTCCATTACCAACAAAGTGGGTAGCAACACCTCTATCATAGAAGCCCTACCTAATGTCCTTAATCGGCTTGAAGATATCATGTCTCGACTCGACCGACTTGAAGGAAATATCCGTACACCAAGAGTGAATGAGAGTGACCTTTGGGGAGATCTAGAAACCATATTTTTAGAACACTTGAAAATCAAAACCCCCGCCTTTGATGGATCCAACAGCCCAAGCCTTTACCTAGATTGAGAGATTTCCCTAGACCAATTCTTTAAAAGTTGCCCCTTGAACGAAGAAAGGAGAATGAGGCTAGCCAAGGCACACCTCTCCAAACAAGCTAAAACTCATTGGTTAGTTGTGGAAGGTTTAAGAAGGATCCGCAGGGAGGCCCCCATTAGCACTTGGGATGAGATGAAGGTCGAGCTTAGGAAAACCTACACTCTCCAACCCTCTCCCTCCTACTCAAATCACAAAATCCCAAGGAGCACTTCAACTCCTTCATCCCCACCCGGTCAATCCAAGACCCCAATCACCCATTCCCTACCACTTCCCATCTCTCCCACCCCAACCACTACATTTACACCCCACCTCCAAGTCCACACCACAACCATAGGTCCCCATACCCAATTGGGCCCCATGGCCAACTCTCCACCTAGGCCCATGGTAACCCTCACCACTACCTCTCCATCACCCCCAAAAGGGGACACTCCTCCCAAAACCAATCAACCCAAACTCCTTCAACCCACCCATCTTCCTCTCCCTACCCCAATCCAACTCCCACCAAAGCCTCCACTACTACCCTTACCTATCCTAACCCAAGTTTCCCACTACCTACCACCCCGGATACACCATGCCCCAATCATCACCACACCGTCAAAAGCCCCTCTCACCTCCTTGGAAGAAGAACCCATACCCGATTTAATAGTGGTGAACACCCCAAAGCCACTCCCTACCTTAGAGGAAACCCATGACCAAGAAGAAGAAGAAGCATCACATGGTGACCTTCACGTTACAACACCCTCTCTAGTTAGGGCCAAACTCATCTTAGAGGAACCCCTTATTAGTTGTCTAAAGAAGAGCCCAATAAGAGAGATCACGGCCCACGATTGCCTTCCCATAAAGGAAAACCTTCCCATAGTGCACATCTCCTCCTATCACACCATAATCCAAACATCCTACCAAGTGGAAACCTTAGAGGACCTTCTCAAGGGCTTAGCTTGGCAATTAGAGATGACTAGCATGTTGACCCCTATGGTAGAACAACCTAGGAGCCTTAGCCTTCTACACCTATGCATAGGGTCTATCACCTCGGTTTGCACCATTGGTTGCTACACTAGCGACCTCCTTCTATTCCTATCTACACCCGATGAGCCCAACCTTCTCCTCGATTTAGAGCTTCTTATCTCGGGTAGAAAGTCAAGCCCTCCACTCATGGCTGACCCACTTGCCAAGAACATTGGCCCAACTATCATGGAGAAGGATGACTTAGCACCTTTTGAGGATCTTGAGGACATAGAGTTCCTCCCCCTAGGTAACCCATTTTATGATCAATATGATCCATTCCAATGGGAGTCAAGAGACTCGTGTGACCCAAACACTTTATCCACCACCCACCTTTCCTTAAACCAACTCACAATGTTTGACCGAATTCACTCCATCTTAGACCCGGGTTACTCCTTGGGAGCCATGACCTTGGGCCACATATCTCTAGGTAATAAAGTTTTGCCCCACCCCATGATGACCACCTTCTTAGATCCATTCGATCATTTCCAATGGGAGTTCAAGGGTTGTCCCACACCTATACACATGGAAGTCACCTTTGAGAAAAGCATGCATGTGTCTAGGCTTACCATACCCCTTGGCATGAACACTATATTGGGTCCATTCATTCATATCACCCACATGTTAAGTAGAAAGTATGAGTGGTCCATATTTGGATGTCATGGTCCACCTTCATGCATCATGGGTCTTAAGCATGTCAAAAGCATCTACGGATGTCCAGGTCCCCCTACATTCATCACCACTTTGCATGATAGGTTCACCTATGGGTGCCCCGGCCCAACTAGGCCCACCAAAGTCTACGTGACAACATTACATGATAAGTCCACATATGGTTGCCCCGGCCCTCCAAAATCCATCAAAGTCTTCTTGGCATCAAAGCATGATTGGTCTACTTTTGGTTGCCCAGGTCCACCCATCACCCCTAGAATGTCAACATTCACAAAATTGCATGAAAGCCTTTGCAAGCACATAAGCAAAAAGAATGAGGCTTATAAGGGGCGGGCCGACTCTCATCGGCGTCACCAAGAATTCCATGAGGGTGACTTTGTGATGGTAAGGACGGAGAGGCTCTCCCCGGGAGCCAACTCTAAACTGAGGCCACGTGGGGCTGGTCCCTTCCAGGTCTTGAGGCGCATAGGTGCAATTGCCTACGAGTTAGATCTCCCTGAGGAGTATAGAATAAGTCCCACATTCATTGTTGCCGACCTAGTGCCATATAAGGGACCCACGGTGGTACCTAGTGAGGAGATTGAGCCTACTTATTCCCTTGAGAGAGCACCCACTCATGATGATAAACCACCAGCCAAGAGAGTCCAACGTGAACAAATTGAACAAATATTGGATGAACAAGTCACTACCACTCGGAGCAAGGTATATGAGCGCTATCTCGGCAGGTGGATGGATCGGTCTCGTTCGGAAGACTTGAAGGCAGTACCACTTCTACACCTTCCAAGGAGGGAAGGATACTTACTCGACGGAGTCGAGTTCTCCGCACCCCGGGAGTATGATGTGGACATCACCTTCCATGCCCACATTCATAGCTCGTCTCCTCGCCCCGGTTGCATCCGACATGGTTTAGTCATTTAATTTTGAGTCCTATGTAATTTTACTTGAGTCATTTGATGTAATTTGTATTTTATTTGAGTCATGTCGCTAGGTCTTGCATTTATTTTCCTATGTTTGAGTGTCATTAGAATGTGTAATGTGCTAATTGGGCCCATTTCTTCGGGCTTGGCCCAATGAGCTCCCCTACCCCTTCGGTTATTTGTCAATGAGTCTTTTGTCAGGGTCTTATTGTAAAATGTGGGTTTCCTATATATAGGGCCCCATTTCCTTCATTTGGAGGTAATGAATCAATCAATGAAAAAAATGCCATTTGAGAGTCCAAACCTTAGTTTAGTGGAGTGATTCCAACAATTTTTGGGTGAGAAACCCTAGGGGAGAGATTCCCCACCCTTCCCTCTCTTAATCTCTCTTTTTCACTCCACTTTCTCTCTCCTCAACACCCAATTTCAAATTTTCTTCTCTCTCCTCCCTTCCCAACCACCTCAACCCCCACCTACCATCATTAAAGCCCTCCACTTCCCCATGGCCTCCATTACTCCACCCCCTAGTCCCAAGAAGATCCCTCACCATTTCAACACCATCTTCCATATTCCAACACCACATTCCCCATTCCAACACAATCAACCCCTTCCCACACAACCCCACAACTTCCAAGGCTATTTCAAATTTGAAATCCACCCTTCCCTCCACTCACTTGTGCCCCCCCCCCTCACTTTCTCCTCTCACCCACCTTCCCAAATTCGTAGCTCCTCCTCCCACCACCTGTTAGACCCCCTTCCAGACCCCATTCTTCCCTTCCCCCACCTTAGAACACCCCCTCTTAGACCCCCTCACAGCCCGGGCTTTCCCCACACTAATCCACCCCCATTTCCCCTCCCATATATCCCATTCCCCCCATCATCATCAACCTACAGCTCTGAACTGATGATCTACAGCAGACCAGCAACTTGCAGCGGCCACCACGGCCTCCTCCAGATAAATTTGAAGAGCCAAGAGCCATCGTCGGAAGCGTCTGCCAGTCGCCTTCGCAACCGAAGTGGTTTCGTCTTCTTCCGATCTCCGAGTCGTCCAGGAGGTCCATTCTCCCACAGCTGCGCGGTTCTGCCTCGGCTGAGGACCTGAGCCAGCTTAGAAGCTCTGCCATGACCAGCCCCGAAGGAATCAGTCTTCAAGTCCTCTTCAAAGTTCTTCATCGGCCTGTCTACTTTCAGAATCAAGAAGCGGAAGCCCATTCAGCATCCGGGAACAGAAGTTACCAATTTTCTTCCACGGTCGCGCGGCTCTGCCTTCCCCAGTCTGCATCGACACCTCCTCACTCTTCTGGTCCACAGATCGTCTCCGTTCTCTTCTGGCATCCCCGTTTCTTTTGCTGCAAAGAGAACTCACCCACGTTTCTAACGGCACTGACGGCATCAAATTTGGAGTTCGGGACTGGTCAGGACAGCCTCTGCATCCTACTGTTGGTGACTTGCCCCTGCTAGTCCGAGAAACAAAGGCCCTGTTCAAGCTCCTGCCCCATCCAGCAATGACTCCAGAAGAAATTACAAAAATTCTGAGGCATTCCCCTTTCTTGTTACGAAGATTTCGCCGCCAGTCTCGCCATCAGCACAATTCCTGAGCAAGATCTACAACAGCAACACCGACCCTCTGTCCTGGTTCGCTGACAGCAGGCAGATTCGGCGTCCACCCTTGTTCCTCGTTCTTTGCTTTGGTTTCCCCACCCCGCTTGGCCGGCTGCAGGCCCCTCCCTGCGTGGAGGTAGTATTGATGTAATATCATTAACCCCCACCCCAAGTTCCTCCTCCTGCGAGAGGTGTAGTGGTGTAATTTGTTTGGGCAGGTCAAGCGACACCACCGCGGCCTGTGGGGATCCACTCGCCTCCCCGCTCGCCCTCGTCTCCGACCGGGACCGGTTTCTTCAAACCGGTCGAGTAAGTGCTCAAACCTTCACTCTACTTAGTGCTTGTCTTTCAATATTAGTTCTAATTCCACTGGTTATGCGAGTGAGAGCCCGATCCTCAAGCTCCATTGCCTTGAGTGATCACCATGGGAAGAGTGCAACCGGTGCCTTCGGCACTTCGTCGGCCCCGTTGAATTGGGCTCCCAAATCCATTGGGAATCAAATCTTGGCCTTGCTGGCCCTCTACCAGCAAGGGCCCAACCCCTCAACCTCACCTTGGCATTGCCAAGTTACCCCGGGCTTGGGTGAGCGACGAGAGAGCGGCGGCCCAAATTGGCCCATTTAGATTGCGATTGTGCTTGCTTGCATTAGGTCCGAGGTCGTGTCACATCAATCCCAGTCCAGATGTCACGCCCCGATGCCGAAACTCGGGACGTATAGTTAGAAACTAGCTAGCTGGAAAGAGAGAGAGAGAGAGAGAGCAAATCTAAATATTACACAAGTGCTATGAAATGGAAATAACTTATTGATCATTAAACAATCCATAACTGATACAATAATCCTCAAACCAACTTAATACAACTGGGACAGCAACCACTAAACAACAATAACAAAACTGAAGGACAAGACACTCTAAATACAACTAAAAGGATAACACTGCCAACACCACTCTAGAACTGGTGCACTCAAGACATCACTCCTGCCCATCCCCGATGGTAAGCTCGTCACCTGAATAGCCTGGAAAGGGGGGAAAACAACAACTATGAGTTGACGCTCAGTAGGAAGTAACATGCAAGTTTACATGATTAACAAGTTAATTACATTTTCACATGCCATGCTAAAAAGAAATAAATGACGATAACGATATAATGAAACGACATAATAAAAAGATCTTGCAAGGTCAAGAAATATAAGATGCCAAGAATTAACAAGATAACAAGTGCAAGAATTTACAACAGGAGATAGTAATAAAGAATTGGCCAACAAGCAGTAATTAACATCAATTCAATCACGATCAAGTAACAAGTAACAAGAGATTTTTGTCATAGACGTAACAAGCAAGCAAGTATTCGGTGCAATGCCTCACCATGTCATTAACATCCCATGGGCTCAATAATTTTCGGGCGCTCTCCCCAGGACCAGACCGGGCCCCTACGGTGCGTTGGCATCGATTTATTGGATCCAAGATCCCACGTGTCTAGACATTCAGTCAATTTTAATGGCAAATTTAATCAGAGGAATTACTGCCATAAGTTCAAGATTTAAAGGACTAACCTTGTCCTTGGATTCTAGAGCACAAAAACACGGTCAAACTCATCTCCAAGAGATGTGCGGTCATACAGAAGCCGCGCAAGGGTATGTACGGCTAACATCGGGCCGTGCATACAGGAACTGGGCCAAAACTTAGCCACGAGGTCAAGAAAGAACGGCTGACAGTGGGCCGCTCGAAGGTATGAACGGTGCATTATGGGCCGCTCATGTCCAGAAGACATTAAGACCCATGAATAAGATATACGGTCCATACTGGGCCGTATAAAGATATGCAGTCATAATCGGGCCGTCGAAGAGGATATGCGGTCAACTACTAGCCGCGCATGCCTCTCGTCGTCCAATTTGATCCAAGAGTTAAACCCGCGATTTAAACACATAAAATGATGTTTTGGTAGTTCATTAGGTTCATAATAGGGATATAAAGAGATCCCGTGATGATGGTAATGCCGCCAGATAGAGTTTCTGGTGGTAAAACCAAGACTAGCACGCTAATCGGCTAACGACTTGTTACAAGTCTAAAAGTTGAACACGCTGTTCTACTGTAGTACAGCAGCTAAAAAGCAAGCTAATGATCATATTAATCCTAATTCCATGTCAAATTAACAAGAATTAAGTTATACATTAAGTCAATATGCCAGAAAGAATGATTCAAGATGATAAGCTAATGAACAAGATCGCGTAAGTCGCGTATGAACGAATAACGTCCAATTAGCAAAAATTTAGTTGCATAATTAATCATTTATCAAGTGGGTTTCTATTTTACTAATTACCATTTACAACATCAAGATGAATCCATTAGAACTAGTATTAAGTGGTTTTCTGTCTAGATAAACGGTTAGGATTGGGCCGTATATCTATCGGGCTTAACAGGGGCTGAAACGGGGTTCAAATGGAGCACTGGGAGTTGGGCGGTCTAGGACATGGCCGCCCATGTGATGGGTGGTCTAGGGCAGGGCTGCCCATCCCAAGGTTGTGCGGCCCAGGACAGGGCCGCCCATCTACTTGTGCTGCCACCTGCAGGGCCGTTCAACTTGTGTGGTCCTGTTTGGACCGTTTAACCTGCTGGGAGTGGATATGTGGTCAGTTTTGAACCGTCCAACTAGTTGTGTGGTCATTTAGGAACCGTTTAACTCCTATGTATGCCAGAGTCATGTCTGGGCTTGAGTTGTGCGGTCTATCGTGCGACCGTCCATCTCTGGTCGACTCCGGTCATCCCTTCCGCGTCCGATGAACGCCGGGAAGCTAAGGGGGTTGATAGGGTTGCACTAAAACGCTAATAACTAAGGGAAATGGACTCCAAATATGGGGCTTTTGGTACCGTTGGAAAGCTAATAGAGAATACTATCTAACATTAAGGCCAATTTCAAATTATCTTACTGAAATCATGATTTACTAAGGCAAGAATACGGGAAACCCTAATTTTGACATGCTGTGACTAAAACGTAAAATTCTCTCAATATACAGAATGGAATTTGGGGCTTCTTATATCAAAAGAAAGCTACTACGATGCTGAATCCAACCATATATAATATGGTTCATGTGGATCAGGATTAATACTTTGAAATCAGAAATCAACTCGGAAGAACATATCAAAACTAGGTCTAAACATGCTGTTACTACGAACAAAAATTCTCTAAACATGCTTCATGAATTTTAGGGCTTTCTACGCCTAAAGAAAGCTAATAAGATGCTGATTACATCATATAAGTTAATTAGAGTTTAGCCTGTTAAACCTACCTCAATCGAAGGTTGAAATAAGATGCTAGATAAGAAGAACGAACTTGCTAACCCTTCACAAAAACCTCGATAGCTCTCTAGACACCTGATAAAAATTGGGGCTTTTAGTCCCACGGGATAGATCTCGTCGAGAGGAATAAAATGATGTATTCATGTTCAAATTTTGGTTGAGAATTCCTACCTCAATTGAAGAAACAAGGAAGGAAGAAGGTAGACGACGGCCTACCGACACACCTTCAGTAATCGTCGGATATCTCCCCAGATCTGACTCCTCTGCAGACACAGCTGTAACCAAATGAAACTAGGGTCGAAGAGCTTTCTATCTATAGCTTACACATCTTATGGAGAGTTCGGAGCTGAGAGAATTCGACGGGGCAAGAGACGTGTTAGAAACGGCGCCGAAAAGGTTGACTCAACCAAACTCGGCCGGCTGCGTATTCTAGGGTTAGGGTTTCGAGAAATTGGTAGAGGGCTTTTGATCCTCAGATCAAGACCGTCCATTTGCCTCTATTTTGAGCTCATTTGGTTAAGTATTAAGCCTTAATTTCGTGTTTTAAACTAAGGTTTGGTAAGGGTCAAAAAGTGTGCACTTTTGGTCTTAATCACTAAATAGATCTAACCACGGATTTTTAATGGCTTAATTACAGAAGACAAAGTTACTAACTACATCGACCTTAACCTGTTTACCATTTTTATAGATTTTTATAAGGTAGTCGGATTTTCACTTATTCTATTTCTAAGGAATTAAATATTAATAAATCCAAAATTCAATTATTAATTCATTAAAAATTCAATTCTCAGTTAATAAAAGCTTAATAATTATCTTGGGCTCAAATAATAATTCAGGGTATTACACCCTCCCCTACTTAAAGAATTTGGTCCTCCAAATTCACTGCACTATAACCGAGAGTAGGGAAAGAGATCGCTCACTTAGAATAAGTCGGGATACTGCTTCCGCATAGTATCTTCAGACTCCCAAGTAGCTTCTTCGGTCCCACGCCGACTCCACTGAATCTTGACCATCGGTATAGAACGATTCCGGAGTTACTGTTGCTTCCGGTCCAGAATCTCGATAGGTCTTTCTTCATAGGTCAAATCTTCCTTCAGTTCGAAATCCACTTGCTGAATGATATGATTGGGGTCGTACACATATTTTCGTAACATAGACACATGGAAAACATTGTGCACGCCGGACAACTGCGGTGGTAAAGCTAGTATGTAAGCAACTTCTCCCACTCTATCTAGAATCTCGAAGGGACCAATGTGTCTCGGACTTAGCTTGCCTTGAATACCAAATCTTCGGATCCCTCTCGTCGGAGAGACCTTTAAGAGTACATGCTCGCCAACCTAAAATTCCAAGGCTCTTCTCCTATTGTCGGCATAACTCTGCTGTCTGGATTGGGCTACTTGTAACCGGTCTCGGATAATACGGACGTTCTGTGATGATTCTGAAATAAGATCCGGTCCAAGCCACTATTTCTCACCTACCTCATCCCAACATAACGGGGAACGACAGCTTCTACCATACAATGCTTCAAAAGAAGCCATCTGTATGCTGGATTGGTAGCTATTGTTGTAGGTGAATTCAATCAATGCCAGGTGATCACTGCAACTGCCTCCTAAATCAATCATGCATGCTCGCAGCATATCTTCCACTATCTGGTTGGTTCTTTCCGTCTATCCATCGGTCTGCGGGTGAAAAGCAGTACTGAAATTCAGACGAGTACCCAAAGACTCTTGCAGTCCCTTCCAGAAATGTGAAGTAAATCTGGGGTCTCGATCAGACACAATGCTGACTGGAATGCCATGGAGTCTTACCACTTCCTTCAAATACAAAGCAGCCAATACATCAACTGTCCACTTGGACTTAATTGGTAAGAAATGAGCTGACTTTGTCAATCGATCGACAATCACCCATATCACATCAAATCCACCATGAGTCCTAGGTAGACCCATAATGAAATCCATGCCAATACTTTCCCACTTCCATTGGGGTATGTCGAGTGGTTTCAGTTTTCCTGCCGGTCTGAAATGTTCGGCCTTAACTTGCTGGCAAATCAAGCATCTACTCACGAAGTCTGCAACTTCTCTTTTCATATTTATCCACCAAAAGGATCTCTTCAAATCTCTGTACATTTTAGTGCCTCCAGGGTGAATGGTGTATCTAGACCTATGAGCTTCCTCAAGAATCTTGTTCTTTATTCCAGCTTCATCAGGTACACAAGTTCTGCCTTTGAATAATTATCTTCCATCATCAGCCAACATGAAGTCAGGTCTACTACTCAAGCTTCCCATGATCTCTACCAGCTCGGGATCATTATCTTGCAAGGACTTGATTTCCATCAACAGTTCGGGCTTAAGTTGAATCTGAGCAATCATAACCCGGTCATTGTCAATATTAAGATCCAGACTAGACAACTGTTCCAGTAACTTCCATTCTTGTAACATGAGACTGGACAATCTTGCCACAGGCTTCCGGCTTAAAGCATCTGCCACAACATTACCTTTGCCAGGATGATACTCAATCGAGAAGTCGAAGTCTTTCAAGTACTCCAACCATCTCCTCTGCCTCATGTTGAGTTCCTTCTGAGAAAATAAGTATTTAAGACTCTTATGATCTGAAAACACTGTGAAGGTTTCTCCATACAAGTAATGCCTCCAAATCTTCAATGCGAACACCACTGTTGCTAATTCCAGATCATGAACAGGGTAATTCTCTTCGTGCTTCCTCAACTGCCTAGAAGAATAGGCAATCACCTTCCCATGCTGCATGAGTACACAGCCTAAGCCAATACCTGAAGCATCAGTATAAACAACAAAACCTCCTTCACCAGAAGGTAAAGCTAAAACAGGTGCACTGGTCAAACATTCCTTCAAAGTCTGAAAGCTTCGCTGGCAGTCATCTGACCAATCAAACTTGTTCTCCTTGCGGGTTAATCTTGTCATAGATACCACAATCTTAGAAAAATCTTGAATAAATCTTCGGTAATAGCCTGCCAGGCCAAAGAAACTTCTAACTTCCGTCACACTAGTAGGCTGCACCCAATTCTTCACTGCCTCAACCTTCGAAGGATCAATAGAAACCCCTTCCTTCATAATGGTATGTCCGAGAAAGGACACCTCTTGCAGCCAGAATTCACACTTACTAAACTTGGCATATAGCTGATGATCTCTCAATAATTGCAAAGCCAACCTCAAATGTTCAGCATGTTCCACTTCATTCTTGGAATAGATCAAGATGTCATCAATAAATACCACGACCCATTGATCAAGACAGGGCCAAAATACATTGTTCATCAACTGCATGAAAGCTGCTGGAGCATTCGTTAGACCAAAAGGCATAATGACAAATTCGAAATGACCATACATGCCGCGGAAAGCTGATTTATAGATATCCTCTTCTTTAATCTACAACTGGTGATATCCAGATCGAAGATCGATCTTAGAGAAATACTGAGCTCCCGCTATCTGGTCAAATAACTCGTCAATCCTCGGCAATGGATATTTGTTCTTGACAATCAACTGGTTCAATTGCCGATAATCGATGCATAATCTCATCGAACCATCTTTCTTCCGGACGAATAATACAGGGGCTCCCCACGGAGAAGTACTATGACGAATGAAGCCCTTCTCGAGTAATTCCATCAACTATTGCTTCAACTCCCTCAGTTCCGCAGGAGACATACGATAAGGAGCCTTGGAAATAGGAGACGTGCCCGGAAAGAGATCAATAGAGAAGATAACTTCCCGCTCAGGCGGAAGTCCTGGTAGTTCCTCTGGAAAGACATCAGGAAAATCTTGGACAACAAGAATGTCCTTGATCTCAATCTACTTCTCAGGGGTTGCACAGACAAAGGCTAGAAAAGTCTCGCATCCTCGCCTCATCAGCTTATCAGCTCGAAGAGCCGAAATAAGTGATACAGAGCTATGGTGCTTAACTCCCACAAAAGAAAGCCTTGGGTGCCTAGTAAAAGACACCGAGCCAGAACTACAATGAACATTGGCCTCATATCTAGCCAACAAGTCTGCTCCTAGGAATACGTCATAATCCTTCATGTCCATGCAAATCAAATCAGCTGGAAGGTTCTGTTCGCCAATCATAACCTTACTAGAAGGATAGAAATGCTGGATTGCTAATCTAGTACCAATAGGGGTTGATATCTCTAACGGAGAATCCATCAAAACAGGTTCCACAGCTAACGACTTAGCAAACCTCCGAGAAATAAATGAATGCGTGGCACCAGTATCAAAAAGAATAAATGCTGACTTGTCGAGTATAATAAGAGTACCTTCGACGAGTCCACCATCCTCGGCTGTTTCCACTTCACTTGCATGCAGAGCTTGGAGCTTGCCTTGTGGTTTCTTGAAGACTTGAGGTTTTGTCGCGGTAGCTTGCTCCGACAAACGAGGACAGTCAGAGATACGGTGCTCCTTGCTTCCACATCGCAAACATGTGCCTAGCTTGCGCCAGCAATTCTCCATCTTGTGACCAAGATTATTACAAAACTTGCACACGCCCGTAAATGGGACAATATGGCCAGGCTTTTTGTCTTCATGCTCCAGCATCTTGCCCTTCCACGATCCGGACCCGCTCCACGAACCAAGTCCACTAACGGGCCTCTTCTTGGTATAACCGGGTTTAACATTCTCGGAACCCGTAGGTTGTTCCTTCTTTGCACCTCTTCCACGGATTCTCTCCGTCATTTCTAAAGTATCCTCCAGAACTTGAGCTTTTCTCACCATCTCAGAATAAGTGGAAATTTCCATGGGTGCCAATTGGTTAATATAATGCAGCCTCAGACCGTTGAGAAAACGCTTCGCCTTCATCTTCTCGGTAGAAATAAGGTGTGTAGCATAACGAGAAAGCCGTGCAAATTGAGCCTCATACTCCGCCACAGATAGATCTCGCTGTTTTAGGGCCGCGAACTCCACCGCTTTCTTCTCTTGTACTCTATCAGAAAAATACTTGCTGTTAAAGAATTCCTCGAACTCTTCCCATGTAACCTGTTGATCACCGAGAGTCGCCTTGATAGAATCCCACCAAGTACGTGCATCACGCTCCAGTTGAAATGTAGACAAAAGGACACGTTCCTGGTTGGTGCATTGCATAACTTCGAAGATCCTTCCCATCTCATCTAGCCAGTGCTCGGCTTGGTCGGGGTCGGTCGAACCCGCAAACCTTGGCGGATTCATCCCTCGGAAGTTCCGGTATAGATCACCGGTGCCATGCTGTGCAGCACCTGCTTGAGCCACCTGCTGCAGAGCCTGAGTAAGGCCTTGAACTGTGCGCTGCAGATTCCTCCATTCAGCGCGATCAGCTGCCATTGCAAAAGCCTACACGGGGAACACGATTACTTAGGTCTAATAAGATAGATAATTACACGATCAAGATACGAACTTAACCCAAGTTTCTACCCAATCTCACCAGGTAGTTTCTAGACTTTTACAAGGTCAGGGGTTCTACGAGAACACTAGAACCCTAGAACTTAATAAACCTAGCACTTAGAGAAACCTAGGAATGTGAAACCTAGGGCTCTGATACCAACTAAACTGTCACGCCCCGATGCGAAAACTCGGGACGTACAGTTAGAAACTAGCTAGCTGGAAAGAGAGAGAGAGAGAGAGAGAGAGAGAGAGAGAGAGAGAGAGAGCTAATCTAAATATTACACAAGTGCTATGAAATGGAAATAACATATTGATCATTAAACAATCCATAACTGATACAATAATCCACAAACCAACTTAATACAACTGGGACAGCAACCACTAAACAACAATAACAAAACTGAAGGACAACACACTCTAAACACAACTAATAGGATAACACTGCCAACACCACTCTAGAACTGGTGCACTCAAGACATCACTCCTGCCCATCCCCGATGATAAGCTCATCACCTGAATAGCCTGGAAAGGGGGGAAAACAACAACTATGAGCTGACGCTCAGTAGGAAGTAACAGGGAAGTTTACACGATTAACAAGTTAATTACATTTTCACATGCCATGCTAAAAAGAAATAAATGACGATAACGATATAATGAAACGACGTAATAAAAAGATCTTGCAAGGTCAAGAAATATAAGATGCCAAGAATTAACAAGATAACAAGTACAAGAATTTACAACAGGAGATAGTAATAAAGAATTGGCCAACAAGCAGTAATTAACATCAATTCAATCACGATCAAGTAACAAGTAACAAGAGATTTTTGTCATAGACGTAACAAGCAAGCAAGTATTTGGTGCAATGCCTCACCATGTCATTAACATCCCATGGGCTCAATAATTTTCGGGCGCTCTCCCCAGGACCAGACCGGCCCCCTACGGTGCGTTGGCATCGATTTATTGGATCCAAGATCCCACGCATCTAGACATTCAGTCAATTTTAATGGCCAATTTAATCAGAGGAATTACTGCCATAAGTTCAAGATTTAAAGGACTAACCTTATCCTTGGATAATTCAAGAGCACAAAAACATGGTCAAACTCATCTCCAAGAGATGCGCGGTCATACAGAAGCCGCGCAAGGGTATGTACGGCTAACACCGGGCCGTGCATATAGGAACTGGGCCAAACCTTAGCCACGAGGTCAAGAAAGAACGGCTGACAGTGGGACGCTCGAAGGTATGAATGGTGCATTATGGGCCGCTCATGTCCAGAAGACATTAAGACCCATGAATAAGATATACGGTCCATACTGGGCCATATAAAGATATGCAGTCATAATCGGGCCGCCGAAGAGGATATGCGGTCAACTACTAGCCACGCATGCCTCTCGTCGTCCAATTTGATCCAAGACTTAAACCAGCGATTTAAACACATAAAACGATTTTTTGGTAGTTCATTAGGTTCATAATAGGGATATAAAGATATCCCGTGATGATGGTAATGCCGCCGGATAGAGTTTCCGGGGGTAAAACCAAGACTAGCACGCTAATCGGCTAACGACTTGTTACAAGTCTGAAAGTTGAACACGCTGTTCTACTATAGTACAGCAGCTAAATAGCAAGCTAATGATCATATTAATCCTAATTCCATGTCAAATTAACAATATTTAAGTTATACATTAAGTCAAGATGCCAAAAAGAATGATTCAAGATGATAAGCTAATGAACAAGATCGCGTAAGTCGCGTATGAACGAATAACGTGCAATTAGCAAAAATTTAGTTGCATAATTAATCATTTATCAAGTGGGTTTCTATTTTACTAATTACCATTTACAACATCAAGATGAATCCATTAGAACTAGTATTAAGTGATTTTCTGTCTAGATAAACGGTTAGGATTGGGCCGTATATCTATCGGGCTTAACAGGGGCTGAAACGGGGTTCAAATGGAGCACTGGGAGTTGGGCGGTCTAGGACATGGCCGCCCATGTGATGGGTGGTCTAGGGCAGGGCCGTCCATCCTAGGGTTGTGCGACCCAGGACAGGGCCGCCCATCTACTTGTGCTGCCACCTGTAGGGCCGTTCAACTTGTGTGGTTCTGTTTGGACCGTTTAACCTGCTGGGAGTGGATATGTGGTCAGTTTTGAACCGTCCAACTAGTTGTGTGGTCATTTAGGAACCGTTTAACTCCTATCTATGCCAGAGTCATGTCTGGGCTTGAGTTGTGCGGTCTATCGTGCGACCGTCCATCTCTGGTCGTCTCCGGTCATCCCTTCCGCGTCCGATGAACGCCGGGAAGCTAAGGGGGTTGATAGGGTTGCACTAAAACGCTAATAACTAATGGAAATGGACTCCAAATAAGGGGCTTTTGGTACCGTTGGAAAGCTAACAGAGAATACTATCTAACAGTAAGGCCAATTTCAAATTATCTTACTGAAATCGTGATTTACTATGGCAAGAACACGGGAAACCCTAATTTTGACATGCTGTGACTAAAACGTAAAATTCTCTCAATATACAGAATGAAATTTGGGGCTTCTTATATCAAAAGAAAGCTACTACAATGCTGAATCCAACCATATACAATATGGTTCATGTGGATCAGGATTAATACTTTGAAATCAGAAATCATCTCGGAAGAACATATCAAAACTAGGTCTAAACATGCTGTTACTATGAACAGAAATTCTCTAAACATGCTTCATGAATTTTCGGGCTTTCTATGCCTAAAGAAAGCTAATAAGATGTTGATTATATCATATAAGTTAATTAGAGTTTAGCCTATTAAACCTACCTCAATCGAAGGTTGAAATAAGATGCTAGATAAGAAGAATGAACTTGCTAACCCTTCACAAAAACCTCGATAGCTCTCTAGACACCTAATAAAAATTGGGGCTTTTAGTCCCACTGGACAGATCTCGTCGATAGGAATAAAATGATATATTCATGTTCGAATTTTGGTTGAGAATTCCTACCTCAATTGAAGAAACAAGGAAGGAAGAAGGTAGACGACGGCATGCCGACACACCTTCAGTAATCGCCGGATATCTCCCCTGATCTGACTCCTCTACGGACACAGCTGCTACCAAACAAAACTAGGGTCGAAGAGCTTTCTATCTATAGCTCACACATCTTCTGGAGAGTTCAGAGCTGAGAGAATTCAACGGGGCAAGAGACGTGTTAGAAACGGCGCCGAAAAGGTTGACTCAACCAAACTCGGCCGGCTGCGCATTCTAGGGTTAGGGTTTCGAGAAATTGGTAGAGGGCTTTTGATCCTCAGATCAAGACCATCCATTTGCCTCTGGTTTGAGCTCATTTGGTTAAGTATTAAGCCTTAATTTCGCGTTTTAAACTAAGGTTAGGTAAGGGTCAAAAAGTGTGCACTTTTGGTCTTAATCACTAAATAGATCTAACCACAGATTTTTAATGGCTTAATTACAGAAGACAAAGTTACTAACTACATCAACCTTAACCTATTTACCATTTTTATAGATTTTTATAAGGTAGTCAGATTTTCACTTATTCTATTTCTAAGGAATTAAATATTAATAAATCTGAAATTCAATTATTAATTCATTAAAAATTCAATTCTCAGTTAATAAAAGCTTAATAATTATCTTGGGCTCAAATAATAATTCGGGGTATTACACCGGAACTCTTTCCAGGGGCTGGAGAAGCTGAAGGAGAAGGTGACGCCCGCTGCTCTGGCCGCGTCACCAAAGACTGCATCGGCTCACAGATCGGCCAAATTAAAGCAAATCTGGGTCCCCAAGGAGGCCCGGCCCACTGCACCCACCCAGGCGGGGCCTAGCACTTTCCGCCCGAGGAGGGCCCGAAGAGATGAGAGGGTCGAGGCGACGACCCCGACTCACCAACCAGCACCTGCCATGCCGACGCAGCCCGAGCCCAGGGTTTACTCCCCGCCTGTCACTGCCATCGGCACACAACCACCGGCCGCTCTCCCCGACCAGGAGTGGGAAGGGATCGAGCATGCCATGAGAAACTACCTCCGGGGCCCAGGTAGTTCTCCTTTGGGTCGCCAGCGACTGCTGGGGGGAATGGCCTCTGCCTTTCAAGAAGAAGAAGAAGCCCGACCTGTACCTAGTGCAAAGTCAAGAAATCGGTCAGAGGAGCCGCGCTAGTCCCCTCTTCGGGAGGAAGCGCCGCCCCGACGATCGATCCTTGACAGGTTGGTGTTCCCGGTAACGTCATCCCGGAGAATGACGAAAAGAAACAGAGACTGGAGAGTCTTCACCTGCAATATGGCAGGAGTTCTGGGTCGGTATGGGGCCCTACCCACCGATCCTGAAGAAGTGGCCAGGCTCGTGATAGTTAAAAATGTATGCCGTTAATACATCCACTACCAAATTTAATTATCGGCCCACAATTAATTAAAAAGAGAATAGATAAGCAGTGAGTCCGAGTCGATTCCACAGGGAAATTCAGATTCTAAGGTAGAAAATCTCGAGTTCCTCTAATCACAATTTATGACAAATGAACATTGAAGGAAGAGTTGACAAATTGAAATTAACTAACCTAGGTGAATAGACTTTTATAAAGTTGAGACACGAATTGATTTATTTAATCACAATGACAACAACAAAAGGAGGACACCACTCTCGTAGAAAAGGGAAGAGGGAGATGAAGATAATAATAAAAAAATATAGCACTTCCACTAAGTTAATACCCAAGAACTAGTATGCTTGTAACGTAATTATCAAACAAAAGACAACGTGTATTAACCAACAGAGTTGTACTTTGAAGAAAATACTACAATGGACATAAACAGAAAAATGAATTAAACAGAATATCAGTGAACAGAAAAAAAAAAGCATGCAGAAAGGAGCGCCTCTACTGCTCTCTCCCTTTCTCCGTTGCGGATGCCATACGTGCAGAACGGTACTGTAGCTGAGGAACCACTATGCAGTCGAAGGAGAGGTCCCACGGATCACAAATGAGGCTTGCTGCCTCTCTTCTTCACGTCTTCTCGCCCTGGACACCTATACGACAAGCACGGCGGCAGAGGAAGCTTGCCGCGATCACGCTTCTTTCTTCACGCCACGGACACAGCATGCACAACAAAGGCAACTCAGCCACGAACAACTCTCGAGGGTGCCCCTAACAGAGCCGCGGCAGTACGGGAACTCCACCAGAGACGGACGGACGCTGCCTCTCTTCTTAGCCGTCTGCACGTCGGGTGATGCAGAGAGGGAGCTGCGACACAAGCTAGAAAAATGACAACTTAAAACTCCAAAAATCAAGAACGAACCCCCTTCTCACGATCCCTGTGTACCCATTTTATAGGGGAGAGCCTAATCCTACGTCGTGACCTCCGCGGAACCACCTCCGCCTTCAACGCCACGATCTTATCCTCCGCCGGTACGACGCTACTGCAAAAAAAATGCCCCTCGTGCCATGAGCGAACCGCCCACCGTTCACGCTACCGTGAATGTCGCCTGTCGACTTCTCCGGATGCAAACGTCGCACTTTGAAGCTAACGAACTACCTCCGATATCTTCCCATCTCACGTGAGCATTTGCCGTGTTTATCCTCTCACAAAGCTACTGCCGATATCTCCGTGGTGATCATGGAGACGCAAGTGCCCATTGCTATCTCCTCAACTGCATCTTCCTTATCTTGTTGGCGGCATCTTCGTGAAACCCATCATGCTACTGCCTTTATTCACGCGATGGGGACGCCAATGCCATCGCAACACCCAGCCAGCACACCCATCGTGTGCCTTATGCAACTCACATACCATTCATTTAGCAGCCACTTCTTCTCGCGATCGGCCCATCAAACTGCAGCCTTCATACGCGTGCAAATAAGCCAATGGTCTTGCATGTTTCTTGCCTGGCCATGCACGTGAATTTGATGGTGTAGTTGCACCATTAGTTGCTATCTCCTATGTGATGCCCCCCACCATGCATAAAATAGCCACCATTTCTTTACGTGATTAGCCCATCAACTATAGCTTTCGTGCGACTACACCATTGGTATTGTAAATGCATGAGTGTGTATCTTGCATTTACATGCACGTGCATTTGTAGCCATCTACGTGATCATCATGCATGTGTTTCATGCATGCAAATTTTAAGCCAAGGGTCTTGCTAATGTTGCATCTTGCTGCCCCTCTCGTGATATCCACAGCCACCTTGATTAATTCATGCAACTCTCATGGCCATCTTACGTGAAGGAAGTGCACCACCATGCATATGTTTCATGCATGCAAGCTTTAGACCCATCAATTTTCCAGCCTTTGCCCTACAATGAGAATAGATATTAAAGGCCCTTAACACATAGAAGATTAATGCAAATCTTATTCACGATGCACCCAAGTTTATGATTGTTATTATTTACAAATTACTTCCCAAAAATAGTTGTTTTCCATGAAAACTCATAATTTAACAAGAATCAATTTTTTATGAATTTTTCCACCTAGTCAATCAATTTACTAAGAATTATCTCTCAAACGTACAAAAATAATATGTGAAAATATGAAGTTATCACACCCCCCAACTTACTCATTGCTAGTCCCTTAGCAATGCAATTAATTATAAATTTAGGACTAACAAGAGTTCATATATCACGTTTCATGACAAGAAGGTGGGCATCATGATTTTGAATAGAATACTGCAAGTTCAAGCAATAAATGTCAAGAATAAACTTCGTCAACCCATGTATTTAGATACTTCCTCAGGTTACACTCATAAATTTTTTGTATCTCTTTGTGTAAGTGCTCTAATTTGATTAGTGGACATCAGACAACTGGATGCATGAGCTTTCTAATTATCACTTTAACAATGATTTCCAATTCTACCTATTGCAAATCAGACTCTCGAATTACAGGTAGCTTCACTCTGCCTTATTTCATCATCATTTTTTTTTCTCATATATATTTTTTCTATCATGGTGCTGCACATTCCTTCACCGTTTGACGCGAACCTCAACTCTTGCCTTAGGAGAAGCAGGCCCGGTTACTAGGATCATGAGCATTTTCCATGATTTTTTTTTTCTTTTGGTGCTTTGCACTTATTCGTAGGCAGGTAGCTTTTTCCTCACGATAGATCTTCAATGACTAGGCAGAATTCTCAATCCTCGTCTAAGTTTTAAGCAAAGAACTCATCATCCTTGTGTTTAATACCTAATAGTCTCATTAGTGTGTAGACGTCTGTGAGTTCAAAAAAATCTGAGTGTATTCCGAGGAAGATGCTAAAAACATAACCAACTAATTCACCCTTTAATTCAATGCTGTCACAAGTAGATATTCTAAGCCTTATCATTTTGACAATGTTTCTTATCATGAAAAATGACCCTGAAGCATTTGTTAGGGGAATCATGAAAGATTACAGCATTTTGATGAAAATTTAAGCTTAAGCTACCCCCCAACTTAGGTGACATTGTCCTCAATGACATGCTTAAAATAGAAAATTAGGACAATAAAGAGTGAATGTTTTGAGAGGGAACGGTACAACCTGAGCAAGATGAAATATTACTGTAGAGAGAGATGCTGCCCATTCTCCATGTTTCTAGAAAGAAAAGCAATCAGTCATTCTCCTTTATTTATGAAAAAAGAATTGGGTTGCCTCCCAATTAGCGCTAAGTTTAATGTCTTCAGCCAGACATCAGCGAATTCAACTTGGTTCAATTAATGCAATTTCTTCCACAATCAGTTCATTTGAGACTCCTTCAATGAAGGGTTTGAGTCTCTGGCCATTGACTTTGAAAGTGTTGCCACTTTTGGGGTCACAGATCTCAACAGCACCATGGGGAGATGAATTAACTATAATGTATGGCCCATCCCATCTAGATCTAAGCTTCCCAGGAAAAAGTTTCAATCTAGAATTGAACAACCAGACCTTTTGATTAGGTTCAAATGTTTTCCTGGAGATGTGTTTGTCATGAAAAGTTTTCATCTTGGCCTTATAGATTTTGGAGTTCTCATAGGATTCCTCACGAAGCTCCTCTAACTCACTTAATTGCAAGGCCCTGTGTGATCCAGCTTGGGTCAAATCCAGGTTAAATTGTTTGATTGCCCAATAAGCCTTGTGTTCCAGCTCTACTAGGAGGTGGCAGGCTTTTCCATAAATCAATCTGAAGGGTGACATCCCAATAGGGGTCTTATAAGCTGTTCTGTAGGCCCACAAAGCATCATCCAATCTCTCAGCCCAGTCCTTCCTATCAATCCTCACAATCTTTTGCAAAATATTTTTGATCTCTCGGTTGGAAACTTCCACCTGCCCACTCGTTTGGGGATGATAAGGTGTGGCCACTTTATGAGTGATCCCATACTTTTTCAGCAAACTCTTGAATTGATAGTTAGTGAAGTGACTACCTCCATCACTAATTATAGCCCTAGGGAATCCAAACCTAGAGAAAATGTTCTTTTGCACAAATTTCATGACCACTTTGTGGTCATTGGTTCTAGTTGCTACAGCTTCGATCCATTTTGAAACGTAATCAACAGCCACTAGAATATACTCATGCCCATAAGATGGTGGGAATGGTCCCATGAAATCAATTCCCCATACATCAAAAATTTCTACCACAAGAATGGGGTTTAAAGGCATCATGTCTCTCCGAGAGATATTCCCCATAGTTTGACATTTTGGGCAAGATTGACTAAAAGCATGGGCATCCTTAAAGAGAGTGGGCCAATAAAAACCGCTCTGGAGGACTTTCGCAGCAATTTTCTTCCCAGAAAAATGACCTCCACAAGCAAGAGTGTGGCAGAAGGTGAGAATGCTTTGATGCTTATTTTCAGGGACACACCTTCGAATGACATTATCCGCACAGATACGGAATAATTCTGGATCCTCCCAAAAATAGTGTCTTATCTGAGCATAGAATCTATCCTTCTCATTCTTAGACCAACCTTTAGGGGTCAACCCAACAGCCAGATAATTGACAATATTGGCATACCAAGGGGGTTGGATGTGGCTAATGGACAAGAGTTGCTCATCAGGAAAAAAGTCTCTTATGGGCTCCTTTTCTTGCACCAGAATTCTAGAGAGATGATCAGCCACCACATTCTCAGACCCCTTTTTATCCCGAATTTCATTATCAAATTCTTGCAAGAGTAAGATCCATCTAATCAAACGGGGCTTGGCTTCTTTCTTGGACATGAGGTATCTCAAGGCTGAGTGATCAGAGTAGATGATGACCTTGGATCCTAAGAGATATGATCTGAATTTTTCAAGGGCGAACACCACAGCCAAGAGTTCTTTTTCAGTGGTGGTGTAATTCAGTTGAGCATCACCCATAGTGCGACTAGCATAATAAATCACCACAGGGTGTTTGTCAATCCTCTGCCCTAAGACTGCACCTATAGCAAAATCTGATGCATCACACATGATTTCGAAGGGAAGGGACCAATCAGGTGGTTGAAGGATTGGAGCTTTGGTCAGAGCTTCCTTCAAAATATTGAATGCTTGTAAACATTGCTCATCAAGACTGAATGGGACATCCTTGGCTAGGAGAAGGGTTAAAGGTCGGGCAATTTGAGAGAAATTTTGGATAAATCGGCGATAGAAGTCGGCATGGCCAAGGAAAGACCGAATTTGTTTAACTGAGTTGGGTGGAGGAAGATTAGAAATGAGGTCAATTTTGGCCTTGTCCACCTCTATACCCTGCTTAGAAACTATGTGGCCCAACACTATGCCCTCTTTTATCATGAAGTGACTCTTTTCCCAGCTTAGAATCAACCGCTTTTCTATGCACCTCTCCAAAATTTTCATCAAATTATCTAGACATACTTCAAAAGAATCTCCAAAGACTGAGAAATCATCCATAAAAATTTCTAAGAAGTTCCCCACCATATCTGAAAAAATGGCCATCATGCATCTCTAAAAAGTGGCTGGAGCATTACATAACCCAAAGGGCATTCTCCTAAATGCAAATGTCCCATAAGGACATGTGAATGTGGTCTTTTCTTGATCCTCTGGATAAATGGCCACTTGGTTATATCCTGAATAACCATCCAAGAAACAGAAGTATTGTTAGCCAGCTAATTTCTCCAAGATTTGGTCAATGAATGGTAGGGGAAAATGGTCCTTCTTAGTGGCCTCATTCAATTTCCTATAATCTATGCATACTCTCCACCCTGTGGGTAATCTAGTGGGTACTAATTCTCCTTTGTCATTGCTCACCACAGTGAGCCCAGCTTTCTTAGGTACCACTTGAGTTGGACTAACCCATGGGCTGTCAGAGATTGGGTATATGATTCCTGCATCAAGCCATTTGACTACTTCTTTCTTAACCACTTCTTTCATGTGAGGGTTCAGCCTTCTTTGCATCTCCCTAGATGGCTTTGCATTGTCTTCCAGATAAATGTGATGCATGCATACTGATGGACATATTCCCTTAAGATCGGCCACAGACCAACCTATGGCTTCCTTATGTCTTTTGAGGACATCAATCAGTTGGTCCTCCTGAGTGGGTGTCAGATCAGATGCTATTATGACAGGCAAAGTCCTCTCATCCCCTAAGAAGGCATATTTCAGGGAATCGGGTAGGGGTTTCAATTCTAGGTGTGGTGGGGCATAGATGGAGGGAAGTGAAGGTTCATGTTTCACATCAGACAAATGTTCAAACTGATGAAGAGCATTGACCTCTGAAATGGGCTCTTTGTCTTCAGCTTTGTCAAAGTTTTCTATTCTGGTCAAGGGAGGGTCATTTTCTACCATCTCATCAATCACATCAATGATGTAACAATCTTTTTCCTCCCTTATTTGTTTAGACGCCTTGAAGACATTTAGTGTCATCTTCTGATCTCCAAAAGAGATGTCCATAAGCCCAGACTTACAGTTGATGTTGGCATTGGCTGTGGCTAAGAAGGGACGGCCCAATATAATTGGGCTTTGGGCTAAGTCTGATTTAGACTCCATGTCAAGGATTAGAAAATCAACTGGAAAATAGCCAGAGTCTATCTTGACAAGGACATCTTCTACCAACCCCCTAGGTGTCTTAACAAATCTATCAGCCAATTGGAGAATGACAGGGGTTGATTTGAGTTCTCCCATACCAAACTTTTGGTACACAGATGTTGGGAGGAGATTGACACTTGCTCCTAAGTCCAACAGAGCATTTTCAAAGGTGATCCCCCCAATGACACAAGATATGAGTGGGGTGCCAGGATCTTTCATTTTCTGGGGGAGTTGATTTAGTAGGACAGAACTAACATCCTCCGATAGTAGAATTCTTTCCAGATTCACCTTTGGTTCCCTCTTTTGAGTGCACATTTCCTTGAGAAATTTAGCATATGTAGGTACATGTTGGATTGCATCTAAGAGGGGAATGTTGATGTGGACTTGTTTGAACAATTTCATCAATTCTTCATTCTGAGCTTGATTGTTCTTCTTTTTCTTTTCTTTCCTAGCGTCCAAGGCATTAGGGAAGGGAATCTTAGGTTTGTAGCTTTCAGGTGATTCATCTATCTTTGCCTTCCCTTTCTCTTTGTTGATTGCCTCACTATCCACTATAGGAGTGGAAATAGGTTCTTCTTCATCTTGGATTTGACTAGATGAGGTTTGATTGGATTCATCAATTTGGTGTGGGTCTGATAAGATTTTACCACTTCTTAAGGCCGAAATGGCCTTAGCATTCTCAAATTGTGGGCCTTTAGGCGGATTTGGCCCTTGTTGAAATTACCCTTGAGGGGCAAGTGGAAGGGGCTGCTGAAAACCAGGAGGATAATTTCTAGGGTTGGGAATGGGTTGACTTGGAAGTTGACCCGGATCTCTCCTTACATTGGTTTCCAAGAGTGGGCCAATCTGGGCCTTCATTTCAGCCATTTGGGTTTGGAAAGATTGGTTTTGGGCCAAAATGAGTTGTTGTAGTTGATTGATTTTGTCATCATTTTGGGCCATTGGTGGAGGTTGCATAGGTGGTTGATAAATTGGAGGAGGATGTGAAGATTGCCCATATGCGGGCTGAGCAAATGAGGGTTGGCCATAAGATGGCTGGCCATAAGGGAATTGAGAATGATTGGGTAATTGTTGTGACAATTGGCCCCTATGGAAAGTTTGATTTTGAAAATGGGTCTGAGGTTGGGGCTTGGGTGGAAAATTCTGGTTTTGCTGGGACTTCCAAGAGAAGTTTGGGTGATTTCTCCAGCCCGGGTTGTAAGTGTTTGAAAATGGGTCATTGTTGGGCTTAGACAATCCTTGGGCTGCATAAACTTGCTCCTGGATAGCAGGTGGTAACTGGGCTGCTGCAGGGCATTCATCCACTTGATGGGCTGGGCTTTCACAAAGCACACATGCCTCTTGGACTGGACCTTGGCGAGAGTAGAAAGATGGTTGTGATTGAGTATTGAGCGTTTGTTTATTCAATTTAATGAGCTCACCCACTTGTTGGGTTAACAGGTCAACTTTCTCTAATTTTTGGGTCAAGGCATTCACATCTAATCTAGGCTCAAATTCTCCCCTCTCTTTTACCTCATACATCACAGCTTTTCTAGATGGCCCCACTGATTTTTCATATGAAGAAAGAGAAGCATGATTGATAGAGTTCTCACTCAACATTTCAAAGAGAGCATAAGCTTCTTCTTCACTTTTACTCATAAATGCACCTCCACACGAAGCATCAACCATTTGCCTATAGGGTTCAGTCAATCCTTCATAAAAGGCCTGCACAATCTGCCATTTTGATAGCCCATGATGTGGGCATTTTCTCAATAACTCCTTCATTCTTTCCCAAGACTCATGGATCAATTCCCCTGAGTTTTGAACAAAGCCCGTGATGGCTCTTCTCATTGTATTGGTCTGACCTATAGGATAGAACTTTTTCAAAAATTCCTTTTGCATTTCCTCCCATGACCGAATGGGTCTTCCTAAGGTCCCTAACCAATATTTGGCTTTATCTTTCAAGGAGAAAGGGAACAGAGTTAACTTTAGGGCATCGTCTGTGAAATTTTGAATTTTCACAGTGGAACATATCTCCAAGAACTCATCTAAGTGCTTATATGGGTCTTCATTTGTAAGCCCATGGAATGAAGGGAGCATTTGGATCGTGCTAGATTTGATCTCATATTGGGCTACTGGCACTTCCGGAAGATGGATACATGTGGAAGGTTGATAGCTAGAAGGAATGAAGTATTCCTTCATCTGCTTGGGCAATTCACCTTGATTAGCCATTTCTTGAATGGGATTTTGGGCTTGATGGATCACCCTCTCTATTTCTTGGATAGGTTCAACTAATTATGAAACTTGGGATCTTCTACCTTGCATGAACTCCAGAAATTATTTTAGCAAACACTTGATCAATAAATTAACCTTCAAGACTTAGGGCTCCTTGGACTTAAAAGCACAAATAGTGAGAATTCCCCAAAGTTCAATTGCAATCTTGCACACACCGACCTTCAAGTTGGCCAGGTGAGAGGTAGGATCGTGGGAGGTTCCCCTTGCTTTCGCAAGCTCATAATTAATGAACCACGGATCCACTTAGGCGTAGCCCTTTAACCTCTTGCCTAGACAGCAACCTTTAGATGGTGATACAAGCACAATTTCTCTTAAGGTTCAACCACCAAGTGGGCTCAAATGTTAGCTTTCTCACAAATCAACTTGAATCCAGCCCAAGTCCACTACCAAATTTGTCCACTAGCCAGGAAAGAGGTGGGGTTGTGGGAGGCTCCCCCTACAGATGTAGGGTCCTAATTAATAAACCACAATCCCACTTAAGGCGTTTGCCATCGGACCTCTTTCCTAGACACTAGTTTCCAAATTGATAATGGGCCCAAGTGAAATCAAATCTCAAAGTGAACCCTAGGGCCAATGTCTATACTAGATTTTATTAGGCTTGGGAAATGCAAAATGTGGAGTTGTGGTTTGTGGGCTAAGGAAGGGTGATGAAATCCCCACCTTATGTGATTATGGGTTTTGCCCTTAAGATAGATTTGAAATGAAATGCAACACCACAATATCAAACAAGGGGTTCTATGCAAATATGAATGTCATGTGATTAAGAAAGAGATAGACGAACTCACCTTGCCCCCGCAATCTTCAATGATGCATTTAACAAAATTAAATAACAAGAAATAATTCTAACCTATATGATGCATGTCCTAAAATATGGAAATGTGGTTGCTAATCGTGAGATGAAAATTTTTATTAAAGTTCAAATGATTTTTTTTTAATTAATGATCCTATCTAACCACAAGCTATGAAAAATAGAGAAAATAAACTCAAATGAATGAGGGAAATGTGAGTACTTACTTGGAAAAGCGTTCCCTCATATTTTTTTTTTAAATAAATGACAAAGAAAACTTACCACTTTTTTTTTGATTTTCTGCAAAAATAAGGAAAAGAGAAATTATTAGTGTCAATTTATGTACAAAAATACAAGATTAACGACCTAAAAATCATAAACTTCCCCGGCAACGGCGCCAAAAATTGATAGTTAAAAATGTATGCCGTTAATACATCCACTACCAAATTTAATTATCGGCCCACAATTAATTAAAAAGAGAATAGATAAGCAGTGAGTCCGAGTCGATTCCACAGGGAAATTCAGATTCTAAGGTAGAAAATCTCGAGTTTCTCTAATCACAATTTATGACAAATGAACATTGAAGGAAGAGTTGACAAATTGAAATTAACTAACCTAGGTGAATAGACTTTTATAAAGTTGAGACACGAATTGATTTATTTAATCGCAATGACAACAACAAAAGGAGGACACCACTCTCATAGAAAAGGGAAGAGGGAGATGAAGATAATAATAAAAAAATATAGCACTTCCACTAAGTTAATACCCAAGAACTAGTATGCTTGTAACGTAATTATCAAACTGAAGACAACGTGTATTAACCAACAGAGTTGTACTTTGAAGAAAATACTACAATGGACATAAACAGAAAAATGAATTAAATGGAATATCAGTGAACAGAAAAAAAAAGCATGCAGAAAGGAGCGCCTCTACTGCTCTCTCCCTTTCTCCGTTGCCGATGCCACACGTGCAGAACGGTACTGTAGCTGAGGAACAACTATGCAGTCGAAGGAGAGGTCCCACGGATCACAAATGAGGCTTGCTGCCTCTCTTCTTCACGTCTTCTCGCCCTGGACACCTATACGACAAGCACGGAGGTAGAGGAAGCTTGCCGCGATCACGCTTCTTTCTTCACGCCACGGACACAGCATGCACAACAAAGGCAACTCAGCCACGAACAACTCTCGAGGGTGCCCCTAACAGAGCCGCGGCAGTACGGGAACTCCACCAGAGACCGACGGACGCTGCCTCTCTTCTTAGCCGTCTGCACGTCGGGTGATGCAGAGAGGGAGCTGCGACACAAGCTAGAAAAATGACAACTTAAAACTCCAAAAATCAAGAACGAACCCCCTTCTCACGATCCCTGTGTACCCATTTTATAGGGGAGAGCCTGATCCTACGTCGTGACCTCCGCGGAACCACCTCCGCCTTCAACGCCACGATCTTATCCTCCGCCGGTACGACGCTACTGCAAAAAAAATGCCCCTCGTGCCATGAGCGAACCACCCACCGTTCACGCTACCGCGAATGTCGCCTGTCGACTTCTCCGGATGCAAACGTCGCACTTTGAAGCTAACGAACTACCTCCGATATCTTCCCATCTCACGTGAGCATTTGCCGTGTTTATCCTCTCACAAAGCTACTGCCGATATCTCCGTGGTGATCATGGAGACGCAAGTGCCCATCGCTATCTCCTCAACTGCATCTTCCTTATCTTGTTGGCGGCATCTTAGTGAAACCCATCATGCTACTGCCGTTATTCACGCGATGGGGACGCCAATGCCATCGCAACACCCAGCCAGCACACCCATCGTGTGCCTTATGCAACTCACATACCATTCATTTAGCAGCCACTTCTTCTCGCGGTCGGCCCATCAAACTGCAGCCTTCATACGCGTGCAAATAAGCCAATGGTCTTGCATGTATCTTGCCTGGCCATGCACGTGAATTTGATGGTGTAGTTGCACCATTAGTTGCTATCTCCTACGTGATGCCCCTCACCATGCATAAAATAGCCACCATTTCTTTACGTGATTAGCCCATCAACTATAGCTTTCGTGCGACTACACCATTGGTATTGTAAATGCATGAGTGTGTATCTTGCATTTACATGCACGTGCATTTGTAGCCATCTACGTGATCATCATGCATGTGTTTCATGCATGCAAATTTTAAGCCAAGGGTCTTGCTAATGTTGCATCTTGCTGCCACTCTCGTGATATCCACAGCCACCTTGATTAATTCATGCAACTCTCATGGCCATCTTACGTGAAGGAAGTGCACCACCATGCATATGTTTCATGCATGCAAGCTTTAGACCCATCAATTTTCTAGCCTTTGCCCTACAATGAGAATAGATATTAAAGGCCCTTAACACATAGAAGATTAATGCAAACCTTATTCACGATGCACTCAAGTTTATGATTGTTATTATTTACAAATTACTTCCCAAAAATAGTTGTTTTCCATGAAAACTCATAATTTAACAAGAATCAATTTTTTGTGAACTTTTTCCACCTAGTCAATCAATTTACTAATTAAGAATTATCTCTCAAACGTACAAAAATAATATGTGAAAATATGAAGTTATCAGCTCGCCGCCAGACCGGGGCCTCTCACTAGAAGGGGAAGGGCGGCAGGCGAAGTGGCACGGACAGGCGCCGAAGAAACTTTTTATGAAGAACCTCATGTGGCTTTCGCGGCCAATGTAGTCACCACCGGCGACACGAGCGGCAGACCCTCCACATCATTCGAGGACGCTCCGGCCGAGGAGACAGGGGGCATGCCCAATCTCCCCACAACCGACCCGACAATGTTGTACATGATGCAACGGTTCCAGCAAGAGATTGAGTTGCTGAAAAAGCAACTAAATGAGCGGAACGCACAACCCTCGACGTCCGGACAGACCGAGGTTCTGCTCGAAGCACCCGCGGGCAACAGGCAGTCTTCAGAAGCAACTCTGCAAGCTGCGACCTCCCCAGCAACTCCCAGCTTCCCTGGGGGCATACCCCCGCAACATGCACAGTACACAGCACCGGCCCCGCTGTGGGCCCCGCCTTCCCAAGGGTCCCCCATGGCTCCCCAGGCGACTGTGCTAACTACCCCGAGCACGCAGCCCGCCCATTTCTATCCAAATCCGGTCGACCCGATAGCAGTAAGCCCGTTGATGCTTGAACAGATGATAGACATGAAGCTGGCGGAGAGGGGCGATGGGGATCAGACGCCATTCGACGTCTACCGGGTGCCCTATCAGCCCATTATGCCTCGAAGAAGCTGCCGGTTGGCGTCACCAAGCCACCGAAACTTGAAAAGTTTAATGGGCAGGGGTCTCCCAGGGAGCACGTTGCCTATTACGTGAACGCTATGGGAGACCTGGCCGCCGATGCGGCCTACCTCTTGAAGTTTTTCGGCTCGACACTCATTGGGCTTGCCTTTGAGTGGTACTCCAACCTACCGCCCGGGTCTATTGCTGATTGGCCCGACATGCAGAAGAAGTTCAAAGAAAGGTTCTACGTTGCCGAGCGGGAGGTCACTGTGGCAGAACTCTATTCCACAAGACACAGGAATGATGAGTCGGCTCTCGACTACATTAAAAGGTGGAGAAACCTCAGCATGAGGTGCAGGCGTCCCCCGCATTAGGAGGACGCAGTGCAGATCTGTAAACAGAATTAAAAAAAGAACTCCAGGAGAGAATGATCGGCACTGAGGTCAAGACATTCGACCGCATGAACAATATAGTGGCCGAGATTGAAGCATTTCTGGCCCAATATTCCTCCACTCCGGCCATGTCAAGCCAGAGAGCCAGGCAGGCCGAGAAGAAGCCAGCTCCCCTTGAGGTGCATACACTGGATTTCCAGGCCTTTGAGAAACAGAAGGAAAAAGCCAAAGGAGCTGCCAACCCTCCCCCGCCCAGAACTACAGAACGGCGGGAAGGCCCCTCACTGAAGGAGAAGATGAGAAACAAGCTATATTCCTTCTCTCGAGACAAGTCCCGGCTCCTGTTCGAGTGGGTGACTAGCTACAACAAAATCACGTTGCCAGAACCGAAGAAGCCCGGTGACCTGAAGAAGAAAGATGACCCGCGCTTCTGCCTGTACCACCAGATGCTCGGGCACACTGTTGAGGACTGCTATGTCTTCAAAGACGTCATTGAGGCCTTAATCAAAAACGGGGAGCTGGACATAGGGGAGCATAAAGTAGACCCCCCACAGCCGCATGAGTTGCCCAGCATAACCTCCACCGTCAACATGGTCTCTTTATACCAGGAGTTGCCTGAAGAGTGGGCGGAGGCCAGCACCCGCGCCGCCTATAAAACTTTTGTTATGGCCCCGGCTCAAGACCAAGGGGGTTGGCAGACCGTACCCAGGAAGAATGGAAGGGGACGGGTCCCTCGGCCCACCCCAAAAGTTCATGTGAGGGGTGTGACACCCCGGCCAGCACCACCTCCGGTGAACCCAGTCTGGCAGGACACGGCCCCTCGACTAGTCATGAGGCGGCCGACTCACAACAAAAAGAGGCACATCCCAATGCGGGTGCACAAGGAGACCAGCCCGGTAGTTGAAAGACTCCAGGCTATCATTGACGGGCTTGAAGATTATGAACAGCCCGAAATCCAGCCCGTGGAGCTGAAATAATATGTCCCTTGGGAGGAGTTCGAATCACTCGAACTGGCTCTAGGAGTGGAAGCTGAAGCAGAGAAAGAGCCTCCCCTGTGGGGTAAACCTCCCCAAGAGCAGCCACTGGCTATAGCACGAAAGAAGAAGAAGAAGAGAAGACCCAGGAACAAGAAGAAAAAAGAGGTTGTCATCGACTGCAACACCCTCTCGCTAGAAGAAAAAGAAGAAGTGCCACCCCCTGAGCCGACAGAGGTAAAGTAGGCTGAAGCATCCACTTCCCAACACGCCACTAGGTTGGGAAGGAACTGGGGGCGCCCTCCTCAGGATAACCTCAACATCATGCTCAGGGGAGAGCAGCCATACCAGGTCCCCGAGCCCACGGTTCGAGGCACCGAGGTCCCTCCCCCGTCGGGTCTCTATCCCGAAGGAGCCGGGAGCCGAGGCACCCCTTCATTCGCCAAATTCCTGTCGGCTCGAGTAGAGAGGCAGGCACGCTCCCAAGGGTCTCCTTTGACCAAAGAAGCAGGCAGTCCCCAAGCTCCGCCACCGGTGACCCTCCCTCAGCCAAAGGAGGAATTTGACGGCATCTCGAACCTTGCCGAATTCATGAAAGAAAGGGAGGAAACCCAACAGGCCCCACAGGCTCAACACGCTGCGTCAGAACCCGCAAAGGAGGCATCCTCTAACCCAGCACCCTAGCTCCAAGGTGGGGGCAGGCGTGGCAAGGCTGAAGAGATGAAGTTACTCAAGGTGCGGGCTACCGATCGAATAGTCAGACACCTCAAGAAGATCCTGGCCCGATTTACCGTGTGGGAGATGCTGTCTTTGGATGAAGAAACACATCAGGCCATCATTGCCGCACTCCAGACACCAGCACACCTTGAAGCCTGTCTGGCTGAAATATCGCCCGAAGTGGCTGTGGCTTTCACAGAGGATGACATGGTCCTGCCCACCTGCAGTCATAATAGACCCCTCTACATGAAAGGGCAGCTGAATGGATAGCCTATCAATAGGGTCCTGATTGACCCAAGGGCGGCAGTAAATATACTCCCCTACCGGGTGTACCAAAAGCACTACTTTGACGTACACCTGGTGGAGGTCAAGAATGTCAAGATTGCTGGTTTCACCAGAAGTGCGAGGTGCCTATGGGGGTTGCAGAATTCAACTTGACCTTTGATGATTTCACCACCAAGGTCATGTTCCACGTCATCAACTCCAACACTTCCTACAAGGCATTGCTTGGATGGCCCTGGTTACACCAGAATAGAGTGGTGCCTTCCACCCTGCACCAATGCATTAAGTACCCTTGCGAGGGGAAGGAAGTCAGAATCTTCGCCGATCTCCACCCGTTCGAGGTGTTCGAGTGTCATTTGTCAGATGCCAATCTATACTTAGAGAAGGCGAAGCAAGCTCCCCAAGCCGCCCAAGACAAGGGAAAGAGGAAGGTCGAGTCGAGTGGCTGGTTCCCTCCACCACCCCCAGGCTATATGGCTCCCCCTCATGTACCATGCATCACACAACAAGGAGGGGTATTCAAGGCAGCTCCTCTCGCCATCTATCCTACACCCGGGGTGCCTTGCCTCGAAGACCTGCTGGAGGATGTCAGAGTCCCGCCGGGGATCATCAAGCCCGTAATAGAAATTGACTGTCAAGCAGCCGAGCAGCTGAGAATTTTTGAGGTGCCTAACCCTGCGTGGCCACCCACTATCTTCTATGTTGCCGGAGAAAAGCCAGTCAGGGAAGACGATGATTGCCGATTCCCTGACGAATTGCATGACCCACACGTCCCCATCGTGAGACTTCCTCACATGATCGACCGGGCCGTTGGGCTGGTCAGAAAGCAGAAGATTCCTCCTTACCAACCCTCTAGCGGGAAGGAATTGTTCGAAAGGATGTGGAACCCACCAAACCTGGATCGGCAGATGCTACAAATTACCAAGCACCCCGGCCTGGGCTTTTCACTAGAAGATTATTACAAAACTGATGTTATATCAGTTTCGGCCCTATCCGGCGAGGACCCCGCTGAAGCCGCAAACTCGCGGGAAGTCCGTCAAGATGAATGCTCCACGCCTTTGACTAAGGAGGCGCAAGATGAAGAAGTGTTCCTCTGGAACCCTCCCCGCCGTAGCTACATGGGGAAGACTTCCTCCTTCCCTGAGGGGTTGACCTTGAAGGGTCACACCACCGGGGCACCTTCGCCCCAGCCTGTTGGCGAAGCACGGAGTAGTAGCATGGGCCATGCTCCGGATTCCCCTCGATACGACCCCGTCACGTATGCCTTATACCATAGGCAGCAACGGGAGATCGAGATGTTAAAGGCACGGATGGCTGAGTTAACCTCACTAGTGGCCGACCTGATCCAGGGCTCCCACCGTACGCGGGGTGGCAACACGTCTCGGCCCCGAGACACCAGTCCTGACACCTCCTTCTGGTCGAGGAAGGAAGCAAGGGATACATCGAGCCCTTCAACCGGGTGGCCAGCCAGGCGAGGCCTGACCCTCCAGGAGAAGCTGCAGAAGCCCTACTCCTTCCCAAGAGAGAAGACTCGGGGTATCTTCGATTGGGCCTGCCATTACGGCAAGGTCTCCCTCCCGAGGTCCAATGGGGACCCACTGTTTTGTCCCTATCACCAGATACTGGGTCACGCCATTGAAGACTGCTATGTCTTCAAAGACATTGCTCAAGACTTCATTGACAAAGATGAGCTCAGGATGGGAGACTATGTAGTAGCCCCGCCGCACACCCACGTGACGGGCAGCCACAAAAGGGGGGCCTATACGATATCTATCCAGAACCAGGCCCCTGAAGATGCGGCTGCCTCGGCCCACACCGAGGTTGTCTATGACGAGTACATGGAAGGCCCCGAGGTGACCCTGTGCCTTTCTACGCCAGGGATCCCTGCGGACCCACCGGCTATGGCCCAGGAGGGATGCGAGGTGAACGCAGCCTCCACAGCAAACCACGAGGAACAAGAAGAAGAGGATGGCATCCTCGAGCTCGAGGACCATGAAGATCAAGGCTTTGTTGATTTGTTGCCGGCCTCGTCGGAGATTAAAAATGGTGGCCAGGCCACCGTCGACGAACTGGTTGAGATCAACCTCGGCACGGAAAGCGACCCCATGCCGACCTTTCTGAGTGCTCTTACACCCCTACAGGAGAGGGAACAATATGTGAAGCTACTGTAAGAATTCCGGGATTGCTTTGCCTGGAACTACAAAGAGATGCCGTGACTCAGCCCTGAAGTGACTCAGCACACTCTGGCCATTGATCCCAAGATAGAGCCAGTAAAGCAGTCTCCTCGGCGTATGAGGCCGGAATTGATCAACTAGATCTGCAAGGAGGTTGACAAGCTCATAGACATCGGCTTCGTGGCAGAAAACCAATACACTACTTGGATGGCTAACATCGTGCCGGTGAAGAAGAAGAACGGGCAGATCAGGATTTGCGTGGATTTTCGCAACCTGAACAAAGCCTGCCCGAAAGATGACTTCTCGGTGCCCATCACCGAAGTAATGATTGACGCGACCACTAGCCACGAGGCCCTGTCTTTTATGGATAGATCATCCGGCTACAATCAAATCTGGATAGCTGACCACGACCGGATTCACACAGCCTTCAGGTCGCCCAAGGGGATATTCCACTACAAGAGGATGCCCTTCGGCCTCAAGAATGTCGGCGCCACATATCAGCGGGCGATGACCAATATATTCGACGAGCTGCTGTATAGCAAAGTCGAATGCTACATTGATGATTTGGTCGTCAAGACCAAGGAAAGGGGCGATCATTTGAATGATCTTAGGGTCGTCTTCCAGAGGCTCCGGCAGTACGGGCTGAAGATGAACCCCATGAAGTGTGCCTTTGGCGTTTCCAGTGGGAAGTTCCTCGGCTTCATTGTCCGGCACAGAGGAGTCGAGATTGACCCCTTCAAGATAAAAGCCATTCAGGAACTGCCTCCTCCAAAGAGCCTGGGGGAGCTGAGGTCTCTGCAAGGTCGGTTACCCTACATCCGTAGGTTTATCTCTAACCTGTCGGGGCGCTGCCAACCCTTTCACAAGCTGATGATAAAGAATACACCCTTTAGCTGGGGTCCCGAATGCCAGTATGCGTTCGACCAACTAAAAGAATACCTAAAGACCCCGCCAGTCCTGGGGGCACCCGTCAAAGGTAGACCGCTTATTCTTTATATAGCGGCTACCGAATATTCACTGGGGGCAATGCTTGCCCAGAATAATGAGGAAGGGAAGGAGCAGGCTCTCTACTATCTCAGCCGAAGGTTGGTGGGAGCAGAGGCCAAATACACCCTGATTGAGAAGATTTGCCTTGCCTTGGTCTTCGTAGTCAAGAAGCTGAGGCACTATATGCTGTCTCACGTGGTGAATCTGATATCCAGAGCCGATCCCATCAAGCACTTCCTCTCCCAGCCGGCCCCGAAGGGGTGTCTTGGCAAATGGGCCGTGCTACTCATGGGGTTCGACATCACCTACGTGCCGTAGAAGGCCATTAAGGGGCAAGTCGTCGCGGACTTCTTCGCAGCACATCCCGTGCTCGAAGACTCCCCGCTGGCCACTGAGCTGCCCGAAGATGAAACACTGGAGGTGGACCAGATTCAACAAGCCATTTGGCAGCTACACTTTGACGGGGCCTCGAGAACAGAAGCGACCCCGTCCGGGCGCACCAAGGTACGGGCCGAAGCCGGCATCATCCTCAAATCCCCGGAGGAGGAGGTAGTGCACACTTCCTGCTGCATCAGCAAGCCCTGCACAAATAATGAAGCGGAGTATGAAGCTCTGATCATCGGCCTCCAGGTGGCCCTCCAAATGGAGATCAAAATGCTTCAAGTATTTGGCGACTCACTGCTGGTCGTCAAGCAAGTCCAAAGGCAGTTTGATGTCTGGAAGCCCGAGCTACTCCCTTACTATACTAAGGCAAAGGCGCTCATGGAGCGGTTCTATCTTCTTGAAATAGGCCATGTTGCCAGAGGAGATAATGCACAGGCCGATGCCCTAGCAAAGCTGGCGAGCTCACTAGTAGTGCCGCCAGATGGGTTACTCAACATCCAAGTGATAAATCAACGCCAAGTGCCCAGCATGATAGAAGAAGAACCAGAAGAAGAGGAGCTGGAAGCCGCCACAGCAGAAGCCATCGGCCTACCTGACTGGAGGGAGCCTCTGATGCAGTGGTTCAGATACTAGCAACTGCCCAAGCAAATAGAAGAAAAGATCAAGCTAATGAGAACCAAGGACTCTTATGAGCTCCAAAACGGAATATTATTCCGGATTGTCACCGACGCCAGACAGAAATTACTCCTCGGATGCCTGTCCACTGAAGAAGCTTGGAGGGTCATGAAGGAAGTCCATGCCGGGACAGCTGGTGCACACCAGGCATGATCAAAGATGAAGGTCGAAATAAAGAAGCTTGGCTACTATTGGCCGGCAATGTTCGACGACTACTGCAAATATGCTAAGTCGTGTCAGAAGTGTCAGGAGCATGCCACCATACCCAGAAGGCTGCCCGTGCAGCTGCATCCAACGGTGCCCAGTTGGCCATTTGCCCAATGGGGAACAGACGTCGTGGGTCCCTTACCCGCGTCATCCGCCGGCTGCAAATACATTTTGGCGGCAACTGATTATTTCTCCCGTTGGGCAGAGGTTGTCACCCTAAGAGAGGTTACCGGAGAGATCGTGGCCAGATTTATCCGCCGTAACATCATATTCCGATTTGGCACCCCCGACCGGATTGTCTCAGACAACGGCAGCCACTTCTGCAACCAAAAGGTCTACCGGCTGGCGGAAAAGTACAAAATTGACTGGAAGACATCGACTCCTTACAATCCCCAGGCTAATGGGATGGCTGAAGCCTTTAATAAAACACTTTACACTCTCCTGGCCAAGATTGTTAGTTCTAACAAAAGGGACTGGGAAGAGAAAATGTATGAGGCGCTGTGGGCATACCGGACCGTATACAAGACCCCAACGCGCTGCTCACCTTTCTCTCTAGTATACGGCTCGGAGACAATTGTCCCCATCTAATTGGAGGTACCCGCCCCTAGGGTCGCCATCCAGCGCGGGCTTGTCCAGGAAGGGCAGACCAACGTCGAGCGAAGACTCGAAGAGCTCTCCAGTTTGGAAGGAAAGCGGCTTCAGGCCCAACAGAACATTCATGTCTACCAGGCCCGAATAGTGCGTGCTTTTGACAAGCTCGTCAAGGAACGCGAATTCAAGAGAGGTGACCTTGTCATGGTCAAGAGAAAAGACGTCATGGCCGCCAACCCTAAGGGCAAGCTAAATGAGAACTCGCTCGGGCCCTACGTAGTCCAAAAAGTCTACGAAGGCGGAGCCTATGTAATTGTCAACCACCGCGGGGAAGTTTAATTCCCGCCTCTTAATGGAAGGCACTCGAGATTATACCATGCTCCAGCACCCCCGTTTAATCAATAATATTATCCTTCGCCCCATTTTGGGCGAATTTGCACGATTGGTGTCCGAATGACTTGATCGCTATTCATGTTTTCAAAAAAAACAAACAAACAAACAAACAAGGAAAAAAAAGAAAGAAAAGAGAGAAGAAAAAAAAGAAACCAAAAAAAAAGAGAAGAAGAAGAGAAAAAAAAGGGGAGAAGAGAAGAAGAAGAGAAAAAAAACAAACAAACAAGGAAAGGAGGGGCAGTCCCCCATCCTGAATCATCCCCCCTGCGTCGGCGGGGATATTAAGAGGCAAATGGACCACACCGGCCCTGCCACTTTGTTAACACCTACAAATAGCCCTTTGGCTCAGACATCCCATCCAGGCCATTGACTAAACAAACTCTTCTCTCCGTCCTCCCAGGGCGGTGAGTATCCCTTTGGCTCGGACATCCCGTCCAGGCCATTGACTAGACAAACTCTTCTCTCCGTCCTCCCGGGACGGTGAGTATCCCTTTGGCTCAGACATCCCGTCCAGGCCATTAACTAGATAAACTCTTCTCTCCGTCCTCTCCAGGCGGTGAGTATCCCTTTGACTTGGACCTCCCGTCCGGGTCATTGACTAAACAAACTCTTCTCTCCGTCCCCCGGGGACGGTGAGTATCCCTTTGACTTGGGCCTCCCGTCCAGGTCATTGACTAAACAAACTCCTCTCTCCATCCTCTCCAGGTGGTGAGTATCCCTTTGACTTGGACCTCCCGTCCAGGTCATTGACTAAAACAAAATCTTCTCTCCGTCCTCTCCGGGCGGTGAGTATCCCTCTGACTTGGACCTCCCGTCCAGGTCATTAACTAAACAAACTCTTCTCTCCGTCCCCCCGGGAGGGTGAGTAACCCTTTGACTTGGACCTCCCGTCCAGGTCATTGACTAAACAAACTCCTCTCTTCGTCCTCTCCGGGCGGTGAGTATCCCTTTGACTTGGACCTCTCGTCCAGGTCATTGACTAAACAAACTCCTCTCTCCGTCTCCTTCAGGCAGTAAATATCCCCCCTTATTTGGACCTGCCATCCGGATCATCGGTTAAGAAAATCTCCGTTCGCCCCCCCCCCCACCGGGCGAGGAGAGGCCCGATCTCTCATCAAGTCCCCAGCTTGAAGCTAGTGCGCAGTCCCGATGCTAGGAAAGGCCGGTAGTCCACCCATTCGGCATGGTGGAGTGGTCCCCTCGTCCTTCCCTTGGGAGGGCGAGCACTCTCCCATGCCCGACATGGGTCCCCCGCCTGGTTCCCCGAGAGTGGACTGCCACGAAGACTTACACTCTGTCAACGTGTTCTGGCACTACAAAAGAGGGAGAGAGAAAAGGAGCGCCAAGGAAGAAGAGAATAATATATATACAGAGAAGAGAGAAGAAAAGTGACTCCCTAGGGTGAATACTGCGCACACTAAAAAGACATATGAAATAGTAGGTGTCCTGTTCTATTCAAGGAAGATTAAACTACACGTGCTTCGGGGCATACCCCTGAGTTACATTTCAAAAGAGAGAAGAAAAGGAAAAGAAAGGAAGAGAAAGGAGCAGGGGAGATCGGCGCTTAATTGATGCCTCGGAAGATGTCCTCAAGAGGGAGGATCCTGACACAAGGAAAAGCCGTCATGTCTTCTAGCCGGCTCCGCTGTCCCTCAAGGCGTCCCAGCTCGGTCACCACAGACGCCGTCTTGACCTTCACCACCTCCAGCGCCTGGATCTCTCTAGTCACGGTCGCCTCGGCCTCGAAGAGGTCGGACTCAGCAGCGGCAAGGTAGCCTTTCAGCTTCTCGATCCGGCTCGTGAGGACGTGAACACGGCGGTGGCCTTCATCTAGGGCCTTTGCGTGTTGCTCCTCGTTGCCCGTCCACACCTCCAGGACTTGCACATACTCGTCCTCCTGGGCCCTGATGGCGGCGAGTTCCCCGGGAGCCTGCGCCTCGAGGAATTTGCGGCATTTGACATACTTCAGCAGCAACAAAGCCTACCGCGACCATTCCTCGAGTGGGCAGCCCAACACTTGCAATGCCCCGGTCAGCTGCGACACTATACTCTGCACCTCCCGATATGACAAGGAAAGATCGACGAAGAGCATCGTCTGCAGCGTCACCAGCATCTGTCGGACCGGGGCACCTGACGAAGTGTGGCTGAAGGAAGGCATGGTCGGAGGAGCAAAATCTACAGAGCTATCCACCTCCGCCCATAAATTAGCATCCGCCACGGCCGAAGAGGATGGAAGGGCAAGAGTTAAGTCACCTGGCCCTCGGAGTCTGATCGGAGACCCCTGGCCACCCGCCGCCAGGAGAGTGGACAAAGTCACCGCCGGGTCACTCGACGCCGCCATTATTCGACGATCTCTTGCCTCCTCCTCCTCCGCCTCCGCCCGGTCCGTCTCCGCCACCAGTTCACTGGACGGGGACGCAAGCGTCGCTGCCTCAACCAAAGGAGGGGCTTCGAGTAAGGCCGGGCCCGAAGCCGTCACCGATCGACCTCTCCCCTGCGCCTGGGACCCATCCAGGTGCGCATGGAGCCCCGCGAATATCCTCTTCAGAAGCGGGTTCTCCACCTGAGCCGGGATCCTCGAAAAAGGTGGAAGAGGAACCACCAGCCAGGGTCTGCCTCCCGCTTGCATGAGCGCTGCAAAGCTCTCCTCCCTCGGGCCCAGGACCGAAGCTGGCCCCTCCACCGCTATCGGACCAATAATCGGCCTCCGTTTAGCGACGGCCTTCCGGACCCGGGCAGACGTCTTCCCCGGCGTCGGTGTTACCTAACCATGTGGAGCAGAGTTAGCCACCCACCACCGGCGATGGGTCATGCGGGATCGAAAGGCGGGGAAGAGTCATAAGGCCCACGTACTTACCTCGGCTACTGGGATGATGCTGCCTTTGGGCGCGATCTCCCCCTCCTCTAAAGGCTCACCCACTGGCCCAGGAGCACTGGCAGCCTCTACAGCCGACTCCTGCTGAAGGGCCTCGAATAAAAGGGCTAGCCTGCCCAGGCTCGCATCGGCTCCCGTCGGGCGGTCGACCGGCGCGGCTGGAGCAGCTCCCTCCACAGCCTCCGGCTCGGTTGGTTCCTGAAAATCAAGGGATGACATGAGGAAAGTGGCTGGATGATCACGAGGGAGGTCCCGTGCGAACAAGCTCACACTTACATCAGCCTCCTCCATTAGGCTCAGAGAGCTAGCAAGTGAGGGAGCCTTAAAGATTAGCTTGGGAGGCCCAGGTACCTCAGGAGTGCCCTCGCCAAAAGCCACTTCGTCAGAAGAGTAGTCATAATCTACCTCTTCACTTGACGAAGACTCGACCGCCATGGGTTCTCCCCTCGCTGGCAAAGGGGCCTCCGCTTCGACGTCGATGATCGGCGCGTCCTCGCGCGGGCTGGGCGAGGGTACTGCGCCGGACTTCAACCTCTTCCTCGTGTACATGCGCGTTGCCGGGAGATGCAAGCGAGGCCCTGGTGGCCCAATAGTTGCCACGTCAACCCCTGCTACATAAAGAAAGGGTGGATCACACCAGAGCTGATGAGGCCTTAAGGATGAAAGAAGGCAATTAGCTGGACAAAGGTGGATACCCCCTCCGGCTTCTACATCACGAGACGGCTCAGGGGCCTCCTCGACAGGCGATGGTGCCCTAGGAGCTGCAGCCTCGCTCTTGCTCGAGACCGGTGCAGGTGCCGGCTCCTCCATGCCGACTGAAAAGAAAAAGTGCGCATGTTATGTATGCATGAAAGCCCTACCCCCGGGAGGCAAATAAATCCCAGGGAGTGTCCGGGGTCAACAAGTCTCACCGGCAGGGCGGCTCAGTTCAGCCCAGGTAACCTCAAACTCCTCGAAGGACAGAATGGGAGCCACCGAAGAGACGATCATAGGAGCCAGGGAGGTCTCGGCCCACCTTCGCTTCGCCTCTTGTCGCCCAGCAGCTTTGGCAGTGGCCAACGCTTTCTTAACGGGTGACCTCGCCCGGGATCTCTCCTTGACATGTAGAGGGGGAGTCGAAGTCGGTGCCTCCCCTGCTACAACCATGGCCTCTCCTACTCCGGGAATGTGCGTGGGTGCTTGCCCTTCCACTTCAGGGACGGGCGAAGGAGCCAGTTCCTCCACGTCAGGAAGGGGCGTGGGTGTAGGCTCTTCCACAGGAGCTGAGACAAAAGGGGGAAGAGACATTTAGGTGTCGAGGCCTTGCCTCAGAATGGAAATAGACCTTGAAAGGACACTGATGGCTGGAAGTTCTAACCGGAAGGCTGACTCGGTTCGGTCCGGGTGACTTCAAACTCCTCGAAAGATGGAATTCGGGGCGCCGGAGGAGCAGTCGCCGAAGCCTTAAAGGCCTCTATTTTTTGCCGCTTCGCGTCCCGTTGCTTGGCCACCTTGGCAGCATCTACCGCCTTCTTCACAGGTGATTTGGCCCGGGATCTCTTTGCTGCCTTTGGCAAGGGGGTCGTGGTCGGGGCCAGTAATTCGACATCAAAATAGGCCGGTTTCTGGACTACTCGAAGAAAGTTTCGGTACGTCGCCATTTGCACGCTGTCGGGGTGGTCTATCAGAAACATATATATGATTAGCATCCGATACCCTGCAAAGGTCAAAACGATGGTGGAGGAGAACAAAAGGAAGAGTGAAGATCACATACCATGGGGGCCAGTATACAGCCGAAGTGTTATCAGCCATTAGCTCAGGGACGGCTCCTTGTCCCGATGCGCCGCCTCCCGGACTAGCCAGCACACGTCCTCGATCTTCTGGCAACGATCAGTGAGGGCAGCCAGGTCCGCATGCTTCTTCGACGAGAGGTGGCAGAAAAGATTGAAGTGGTCCATGCCCCACCCATCGGCGTAATAATTTGAGACCTGCAGGCGCTTGCCCAGGATGGAAGCCGTCTGGTCCTCGATCTTCATCCCGTTCACCCGGAGAAGGACATATAGCCATGTGGTGTCCTTGTAATTTTCAGGCTTCCTCTCCTCCCGCCTCATGAATGTGTGGCATGGGAAGATCGGGTCCCTCTCCGCACGCCAGCTCTTTGCGGGAGTCCCCTCCTCTTCCATGGGCAGCGGATAATTAATAAGCTCCAGGCGGTCGCTCCCGATCCGGCATAGGTCCCTCAAAGTTTTCTTGAAGTCATCCTTGGCCACCGGGGGTAGCTCCACCTTTGGTGTCGGCCTCGCTTCCCGAGCCTCCCGATGAGTGGCCAGATATGCCACCACCTCCTTCTCCTGCCTGTTCTTGAGCCGGAGGAGATGCTCCGTGTCAATATCGAGTACTGGCACCGACTACTTGCTCAAAAATTTTCTCTCTTCCCCGTCCCAGCAATCGGTCTTGTGCAATCGATAAAAGTGCGTCCGGGCATTCCACCACTTTATGTACTCTGGGGTCACCCGGGGAATACGGCCGGGGGCGGGTACCCTGAAAGCCGTAGAATCTGCCTGATGGAAGAAGTCCCACCAGCTTCTGGCATGCTCGACGGTCGAACTCCCTCGGAGACTTCGTGAAGGCAGGCCGAACTGTGCATGATATACAGGGATATGCTGATCATATCCAAAATTGCGGCCGAACTGGAAGGGGTAGTATGGTTCCAGTAGCAAATTGTCCCCCTTCCAGAACGCCAGCACGCTCAGGCGAATGGATAATGCCCAGTCCCTGAGCTCGGGTTCCAGAAATGGGCGGACCACGTTCTCCTGGCTGATTGGATGGACGTACTTCTCCACCTGATCATCCATGCATTCCCTCTTATTATTCACCAGAGGGCTAGAATGTGCGGCCAACGTCCAGAAGCGGATGGTGCCGGTCGCGTCCCGCGGAACCGTCATCAGCCGGCCCCGAATATCGTATAGCCGTTGGGAAGTGGAGCCTAGTTCCGCGCTGGCGAACTCCAACATCCTCGGCACTAGCCCCCAGTCCTGAAGGGTGCGCGGGGCGAATTCCGGAAACAACGAGCAGACCCAGGCATTGAAGAAATGCAGCAAGCACACATACCGAGCTTGCCTCGGGAATTGATGAGTCCTGAGGTCCCCCAATGCCTTATATATCAGGCAAAGAGTGGCCAGGCACAAGGACAGCTTGATTCCCCACGCCAGTTGACAGGCCGGGTAGATGGCGTCCGATCGAATGACTGTCTCATCCCTGTATGGCATGGCAAATGAGCACAGCCAATATGTCAGGTACGCGGCGCAGTGTGTTAACGGGTCAACCCCCATCGGATTGGGGCCACTCCGACATCCTCTGGAAGGGATCTTCACATCAGTCTTGGGCTTGGCGCGCTTCTTGCGAGTAACGACGGTGCCGACGCATGGAAACTCCTCATACTGCTTCAGCCCATCATAAAAATATTACAGCCACAGGGTCAGGCACACCCTCTTCCTGTCCCCACGGGGAGGCTGCCTCCCGCCGTGCGCCAGCTGGTACAGTTCCTGGTATACTTTCATGAGATACCGGTATGAATAGCCAAGGGAATAATAGCCATCCCCATTAGTTTCGTCTTTGATCAGATCTGGGAGGCATACTTCTTCATAGGGCTCCCCGTCAATGGGCAAGCCGCTGAGCTGGCTGAGGCTCCACAAATCAAGTGAAGTCTCACCTTCCGTCGTATAGAAAGTATTGGTCTCTGCACTGAATACTTCTATCATGTCACAGCAAAGACCCTTGGAGATGGGATAGCCGTAGCGAGAGGCGTAGACGTTGTGGTAGATGCCAGCCCGGACCAGCAATGGGGCATAGTTGAACAGCACGTACTCGGTGAATTCTACTGCCCCTTCCCTGAAGGTATGAGCATCCTGGAGCTTCAGCTCCCCGAACCAGCCTAGCGCCAACTCGTGCTTGAATCGGACGGCCAGGCAATCCAGTGTGAAGGGCTCCTCCTTGTAGCCCAATTTCAAGGGAGCGAAGAACAAACCAAAGCGAGGCGGCTTGCCTTGCACCTGCCCCATGGACATGTCCCATTTTGCCGGAGTGAATTGGGGTGCTCGCACCAATCTGTCCTCGGCTGGTTGCACTCCTTCGATCCCCAGGACAGGCTTCCACTCTCAGGCCTCCCCCACCAAATACATCGGGATGCTCCTAGGGACAATGTACAATAAACTATCACGAGCCTGCAGGATCACTCGCTCGACCTCCCGCACAGCTCGTAGCTCCCGCCTCTCCTGGGAGCGGAAGTACTTCAAAAATCGGATGAGATGCTTATCCTTCGGCAAGTCCTTCCGATATTCTCCGGTCCGGTCGAAGGTGAAGCGATTCTCAACCCGAGAGAGCCTATTATAGTCCATTGTCTCGGCCTCGGAGCCCGAGGACTCGGCTAGTGCCGCCACTTCAGTATGCTCCCTATCCAGCTCCTCCACATTGAGCCATGTGACGGTTGGCACCGGAGGCGGGGGAACAAGGCCGGCGGCGGCAGCAGGAGCAGAGGAATCGCTTGGGGCAGCCATTTATCTGCAAGGATACAACAAACAGAAGATCAGAACAAGCCACGGGTGAAGAGAAATGAAAACTGTAAAGGGGCTCTACTACAAGTAAAATGAATAAGACACTGCCAATTTCTGACGAAATTTCGGCAGTGTTTCCCCTAGGCCAGAGGCGTAAGGGAAAATACGGGTGCGCATCCACAAGGAGTGACGGCCCCAACAAAGTCACGGTGGGCCCCGAGGGACAACACCGGAAGTCCTCCTTTCTCCCCTTCAACGGCTCCCCCGCCTGAAGCCCTCGCCGGCACGCCCCTGGAGCTGCCCTTCCCCAGCACGCTCTCTGCCTCCTTCGCCGGCACGACCCCTGGCGTCTTCCCCGGCATGCCCTAAGCGGCCTTCGCCGGCATGCCCGGGCTGCTCTTCGCCGGTACACCCTGCGTGGCCTTCGCCGGTACACCCTGCGTGGCCTTCGCCGGTGCGCCTGCAAGGGTCCCAACCCGGCACACCCCGAGTGTTGCCCGACACACTTGATGCCCACTCCACGGCACAACCTTGGCAATCCCTACTAAGTGCCACAAACCCAAGGACAGAAGATGAGTGGAAATGAAAATGAAATGATGGATGAAAATGGTGGGGGATAAAGACTATAGGGGGGACACTGCTACAATTGAGACGAATAAGACACTGCCAATTTCTGACGAAATTTTGACAGAGTTTTCCCTAGGCCAGAGGTGTAAGGGAAAACACGGTTGCACGTCCACAAGGAGTGACGGCCCCAACAAAGTCATGGTGGGCCCCGAAAGGCAACACCAGAAGTCCTATGCTACACAGGCGTATGCCTCTCCCTCTCGCCGGTACACCCTGTGGCTGGCCTTCCCCGGTATGCCCTCAGTGTCTTCCCCGACACACCCTGAAGCTACCTTCGCCGGCACACCCCTTGGGTGTCTTCCCCGGCACGCCCCAGGCGGCCTTCCTCGGCACACCCGGGGCCACCCTTCGACGGCACACTACCCGCTATGGCGCTCCCCGGCACACCCGTGGTGAAGCCTCCCCGGCACACACCCCAGGGTCCTTCCCCGGCACACTTGGTGCCCCCCTCCACCGGCACACCCTACCTCTCCGTCCACCGGCACACTCGCGCTCTCCGTCCCCCGGTACACTTGTGCCCTGTACTGCCCGGCACGCCCGAAGGCCCCTTCACTGACATGCTCCGACGCCCCCTTCCCCCCCCCTTATAGGGTGATGCCGGTGACGTCTGCCACCGTCCCCGCCACCCCAAGGGAAGAATGAGGAGGAGGAAGGATAGAGGAAGGAGAAGAGAAGAAGAAGGAAGGAGAGAGGGGAGCCTAGGGCTCCGCCCCCCCCCCCCCCCCCGAGAACGAAGAGAGGAAGAAGAAGGAGAGGAGAAAAGAAGAAGAAGAGGGGGAGAAGAGAAGAGAGAAAAAGGGGGAAGCCCCTCCATGGTGGTCTCCTCACCATGGTGATGGTGACGACGGTGACAACGACGGCCACGGCGGTGGCGCTCAGCGACGGAGAAGACCAAGAAGAGAAGAGGGGGAGGCGGACGGTTCGTCTACCACCGTAGGGAGAGAAGAGGGAGGGAAAGTTTGAAAGGGGGGGTTCGAATGAACCACCCCCGCCCCTTTTATATGGCGAGCAAAAAAAAAGAGAGAAGAAAGAAACGAGAGAAAAGAAAAGGAAGAAAAGAAAACGAAAGAAAAGGAAAGAGGAAGGGGAAAGAAGAGAAAAAGAAAGGGAAAAGGAAAAAAAGAGAAAACAAAAAAAGAGTATATGTATCTGAGGTGAATAAAAATGAACAAAATAAATAAATAGACATATATATATATATATGTATATATACACATATATATGTATGTGTATATTCATATATATATACATAGGTGTATACACAAAATAATATATGTGTATATATCTATGGGTAAATAATCCACGATGGCAGGAGTCTGCGCAAGACCGGTCCGTCCGCACGCTCTTCTGTACCGAAGGGCGTCCGCACCAGTGAAGACGGCTCTACCACCGGCAGCAGCATCAGTCCCTTGCCGGCGAACGAGTCTTCCTCTGGCGTAAGGCTTCGTGCCCTAGCCACCTACTCTCACACAATATTGCCATTATGGACCTTACGTCTGAATCGGCAGAAAATCCCCTGTTGCGTTGGCATTGTCTTCTTGCCAACGAATGAACCCTATCTTTCAACGCAAGACTTCGGGCCCTAGCCAACAAACACATATTATCCACTCGTCAAAAAAAAAGAAAAAAAAAAGAGAAAGGGGCTTAAAATAGAGGTGCCCCGCCAGACTTATCCCTACACGGGGGCGAGGGCAAAAATGGCAACAACCCAGCTGCGGTGAAAACCCGCAAAGGGCGCTGCAGGTAAAATCGGGTACCCCGCCACGTGAAAACCCGAGAGGGAGCGTGGGAAAAAGCAAGAGGGAGCTGGTGCTGGCGAAAACCCGAAAGGGCGCCTGTGCCGGTAATGTGGTTTAAAGAGAAAAAAAAAGAGAGAAAAGATAAAAAGAAAGAGACAAACATATTGCTTCAGTTCCCGGCACCCCGTCGGCACTGATGAAGAGACAAAGAGACCAACATACTTCTTCAGTTCCTGGCACCCCATCGGCACTGAGGAAGAGACAAAGAGACCAACATACTGCTTCAGTTCCCAGCACCCCGTCGGCACTGATGAAGAGACAAAAAGACCAACATACTGCTTCAGTTCCCGGCACCCCGTTGGCACTGATGAAGAGACAAAGAGACCAACATACTGCTTCAGTTCCCGGCACCACGTCGGCACTAATGAAGAGACAAAGAGACCAACATACTGCTTCTGTTCCCAGCACCCCTTCGGCACTGATGATAAGACAAAGAGACCAACATACTGCCTCAGTTCTCGGCACCCCATCAGCACTGATAAAGAGACAAAGAGACCAACATACTGCTTCAGTTCCCGGCACCCCGTCGGCACTGATGAAGAGACAAAGAGACCAACATACTACCTCAGTTCCGGCACCCCGTCGGCACTGATGAAGAGACAAAGAGACCAACATATTACCTCAGTTCCCGGCACCCCGTCGGCACTGATAAAGAGACAAAGAGACCAACATACTGCTTCAGTTCCCGGCACCCCGTTGGCACTGATAAATAGACAAAGAGACCAACATACTGCTTCAGTTCTCGGCACCCCGTCGGCACTGATGAAGAGACGAAGAGACCAACATACTGCTTCAGTTCCCGGCACCCCGTCAGCACTGATGAAGAGACGAAGAGACAAACATATTGCTTCAGTTCTCGACACCCTGTCGGCACTAATGAAGAGACGAAGACACCAACATACTACTTCAGTTCCCGACACCCCGTCGGCACAGATGAAGAGACAAAGAGACCAACATACTGCTTCAGTTCCCAGCACCCCATCGGCACGGATGAAGAGAAGAAGAGACCAGCATACCACGGCGGCGTCCGACACCCTGTCGGCACTGATAAAGAGAAGAAGAGACCAACAGACTACGTCAGTTCCCGACACCCCGTCGGCACCGATGAAGAGAAGAGGAGACCAGCACACCCACGGGCATCGCCCAGCTCATCCTTCACCTGCGCTACCCATGGGTGGGGGGCATTTGTGGACATGCAAAATTGCACGCACGTATGTCCCGACTAGTCCAACATTAACGACAGCTTCAACTGAAGAAACTACATGGAAGAGGGCCATCCGGACTCCCCGAACACATATACACTACCGTGAAGCTATCTTTGGAGTCACGACAGTGAAGAGGAATCAACCCCCAGGAGCCCGACAATCCGTGGGCCTCGAAGAAAATCAAACGGGCCACAACTCAGCGCTCACAACAGGCTCAGAACTGCCCATTAAGCCCTTCAGCGGCACGCCCTTGAGCTCTTTAGCGGCACACCTCGCTGGCCTTCAGCGGCACACCCTCTGCGCTGTTCAGCGGCACGCCCTTGAGCTCTTCAACGGCATGCCCTTCGGCGGCACAGCCCTTCAGCGATGCAGCCCTCTTGGTCTTCAGTGGCACGCCCTGGCAGCGGTTCAGCGGCACGCCCTCCTGGCCGTTCAGCGGCACGCCCCCTGCATCCTTTCAGTCGCACGCCCTCCTGGCCGTTCAGCGGCACGCCCCCTGCAGCCTTCAAAGGCACGCCCCTGGTGGCCCTTCAGCGGCACACCCTCAGTGGCCTTCAGCGGCACACCCAGGGCAGCCCTTCAGCGGCACGCACTCTGTGCCCCTTCAGCGGCATGCCCTTTGGGCTCTTCAGCAGCACGCTTGCCGTGCCTTCCAGTGGCACGCCCTTTTGGCCCTCCCACGGCACGCTTGTTGAACCCGCCAGTGGCATAGCGTTCAGGCATTTCGACGGCACGCCCGGCAGACGAGATCTTACGCCCATGCCCTACAGATCTTCAGCGCGCAGTAGGCTATCCGAGGTGTCGGCCAGAGGTTGGGCCATGCAGGCTACTCCCCTGACATCAAGGACGAGGGGAAGTCAAACCCCATCACGACCCATCACTTCCCACCTCCGACTACCAGGCTCGAACACTTCCGCCGTTGGGTATAAGAAGCCTTCCATTCCCGACGACGCAAAAGAGAAGAAGAGGAGGAGGGGAGAAGATAGACAAAAAAAAGCGGACAGACAGCCAGATAGAGAGGAAAGAACCCGCTGCTGGAGAGAGCCACAGCCTCCGGAAGAAGAGGAAGAAGAGAAGAAGAAGAAGGGAGCTCCACCGTAGGGTCCCCCCTCCGGCGATCAGCCAGAAGAGAGAGTAAGGGAGGGAGGGAGAGAGGGAAAGTGAGCTGTGATGTAGAGGAGGGAGTGGGGGAAGGGCAGGGAGTAGTCACCCCTGTTCGGCCCCAACACTCCTCCCGTTTCCTTCTTCTTCTTTCATTCGCACGATCTTTTTCCCTTCCCTACCGCAGTTTCAGCATGTATGTGCTTCGCAATGTATGTGGCCCGTTGTGGTCATTCCTCTTCGTGAATAAAAATCACCCTTCCTGGATTTCTTGTTGCTTCCATTGGTTTATGCCGATGTGCATGGTGTATTGTTCATTTTCTCCCCTCCTCCGGTGCTTTGGAGTCTCCATGCCGATGTTGTTCCCCCCGTGCGATCCCTGGCCTCACGAGCTCAACGCCCTCCTCTCCGATCCCCAACTTCACCCGTTTGCTTGAAGGGAGAGGCCCTCCTTCGTCTCTTGGACACTCAGCTACCAATATCCCTCTTGGCCTTCCTCCCTGCCTCAACTCCAGCCCACCTAGCTAACCCTCAGCCTTCACCCTTTGCTCAGCCCTCCACTGGTGCACTCATACCTCAATGCAGCCCCCAGCTCCCAGCGGCACCCCCATTGAACCCTTCACCGGCACGCCTAATCTCCCTGTCGGCGGTACACCCCCCCCGTTAGCCCTTCGCCGGCACGGCCTTGACTGCCCTCCCCAGCACGCCTTAGACAGCCTTCGTCGGCACGCTCCAAGGCGGCCTTCTCCGGCACGGCCCTAGCGGCCTTCATCGGCACATCCTTGATCTCCCTAGCTCGACACACCCCCGACCAGTCCCAGGGAGGTTTCCTATCCCTAGTTGCTTTCAATTTTTTTTTGAGGTTTTATCAAAGGTGTTGCCGCCTTCAGGTGCCCACCTCCAATTTTTGGGTTCCGCCAGTCCATGTGGGCACGTTCCCTTTATCTCCCTTACGCTCGGGTCAAGGGGAGATGCCGTAGAATTTTTTGTTAGAGAATAATAACACATTAAAGAGGCAAAAGGATGCAACAAACAAATGGGACAACGACATATTAAAGGGCAAAGGAAAATAACGAACGAATGGAACGATCGGTGATAGAATACTCCAACCGGATTAAGGCACTACGGACAACATAAGAAGAATTGGATCTAATTGACTGCTTGGTAGATTAAACGCCCAATCTATAAAGAACAGGTTGAGAGGAGATGGAGGAAAGACTTGTGTAAAACTGCATAAAAACCAAAGAGAAGAAGTAAAGAAAAGCCTTAAAGGAAGTGGAGGAGGAGTGGGCCCTTCAACGGTACGCCCCTGGCCAGGCCTTTGCCGACACACTTTCCCTACTGCCTTCCCCGGCACACTCTCTTCCTGCCTTCAACGGTACGCCCCTAGCCAGCCCTTCGCTGACACATTTTCCTTGTTGCCTTCCCCGGCACGCTCTCTTCCTCCCTTCAACGGTACGCCCCCGGCCAGCCCTTCGCCAGTACACCCTTCCTGGCTGCCTTCTCTGACACGCTCCACGCCGCCTTCGCCGGCACGCTACCGGCTGCCCTCGCCGGCACACTCCTAGCCCCCTTTCACACCTCCCAGCCTGTGTCGGTGCATATTGCACCGACCTTGGGTCTGCCTCGGTGCACATTGCATCGACCCTACCCCTTTATTGCCCAAGCATTGCACTTACCTTGGCCTCCGTACAGACTTTGCCCCTTCACGGTCTAGCCCTTGCACCGATGCAACCCAACATTGCACCGATGCAATCTAGAATTGCATCGGCCCTCCCCTTGCATAAACACACCTTGCACCGACCTGACCTGCATGTGCATCGACCCGTCCGCATAGTTGCACCGACCCCAGATTAAACCTGCACTGACCCCTTTCCCTTGCATGAGCATGCATTGCACCGACCTCTCCTCAACCCCGTGCAGAAGCTACACCGACGTCGGCCCGCTAGCTGCGCCGACCCTCATCCGGCTTGGTGCATACGTGCACCGACCTTGCCCAGAACGCGCATTGGCCCTTCTCAAACGTTGCACTGACCCCCATCACCCCTTTTAGCCCTTGCCCGGCACACTCGACCGCTCTTCGTCGGCACGCCCGTATGCACCTTGCTCGGCACGCTCGGCCAGATCCTTCGCCGGCACGCCCGTTTGCGCTCCTCGCCGGCACGCCCAGCTTGGCCGCCCTTCGCCGGCACGCCCGCTCGCGCCCTTCGCCGGCACTCCTCTTCAGCCCCCTTTTGGCCTCCAGCAGCCCACCCTCTCCCAAAAAAAAAAATATATAACGATAATAATGATAATAATAATAACAATAATAATAAATTAATATAAAAATTATGATAAAAAATAATATAAATCTGAATATATATATGTATATAAAATAAAAAAATGTGAAATAATAGTAATAATGATAAAAAATTATAATAATAACAATAAACAACACGGATAAATCATTCATAATAAATACACAAAAGGAAATGAAAACATATATATATATATATATATATATATATATATATATATATATATATATGTAATTTGAAACCCTGACAATAAAATGGTAAAATCTATATCGCACTCCCGTCTCTCCTATGGCCCAGTGTTGAAGGAACAATAATGCCGCCTTCGCAGGCCGGGCCTGAGCCCTGGGAACTACCCCGAAGTGGCCATGACCTGACCTCGCTTTGGGCCGACATTCCGATTGAGCCGGACTCGTTTCTCAGGCCGGATCCCTTCCGAGCCGCCACTAAAATTGCCGCGCGTCCGGCAAACATTTGAACGGATTCATCCCGGTTTCCACCGCGTCTCTACTACGGACCTTCGTCTGAATATTGAAAAGGTCCATGAGTGACCAACATGTCCCATGGCCCTTACCCCGATGTGGATATTAATGTGATTTGTTCCTGCTCCTCTCTCTCGCGCAGTTAGTATCAGTCCTTTCAGCCGTAGGGCCCCTAATTTCGGTAATTAATCAAGGGTGTTCCCTCGTATGGGGGATGTAAATGACATCGTGACCTTTAGGGCACGGCGGGATTCGGTCCCGACACGAACCACACAATCGTCTGACGAAGTCAGATCGAGCGCACCATGGGCTCTTCGGAGCCCGAATGAATCGTCACTTTGTGACTGGCACGCCCACACACTTAATAGACGAATAAGCAAAGCCAAATAAACGAATGACGCAATGAGCGAATTTTAGTGCGTCCACACCGTTTGACCAAATCAGCACACTTCTTGCCAATTAAGAGTCCATGGTCAGTCGATGTTCTTACCGTTGTATACATTGAAGAGATAGTCAGACTTTATGGAGTTCCAGTTTCAATCGTGTCTGACCGAGACCCGTGCTTTACTTCTCACTTTTGGAAGGATCTACAATGTTCGTTGGGAACAAGACTCAACTTTAGTACAACCTTTCATCCTCAGACGGATGGTCAGACTGAGAGAACAAATCAGGTGGTAGAAGACATGCTTAGAGATTGCATCATTGATTTTTGTGGAAACTGGCATGATCATTTGCCTTTGGTCGAGTTTTCATACAACAATAGTTACCAGGCAAGCATATAGATGGCACCTTTCGAAGCTTTGTACGGAAGGAGTTGTCGATCACCCTTGTGCTGAGATGAAGTTGGCGAGAAACAACTCTTAGGCCCAGATATGGTAAGGGATACCACCAAAAAGATTCTGTTGATTAGGGAGGGACTTCAAGTGGCTCAGTCTAGATGGAAGGCTTATGCTGACACAAGGAGAAGAGATCTCGAATTCCAAGTCAGAGATCACGTATTTCTCAAGATATCACCTGGACGAGGAATTAGGAGATTTGGTGTTAAGGGTAAGCTTACACCAAGGTTTATCAGACCTTTTGAGGTACTAGAAAGAGTTGGCGAGGTTGCATACCGCGTCGCTTTGCCTCCGCAATTGTCCAAAGTTAATAACATGTTCCACATATCCATGTTGAAGAAGTATGTGCACGATCCGTCACATATCATTGATCATGGAGACCTGGTGATTCAAACAGATCTCACATTTGAGCAAAAGCCCATGAAGATCCTCGATCGCGAGGTTCGTACACTAAGGAACAAAACAATTCCCATCGTAAAGGTGTAATGGAGTAATTGCTCGGAACGAGAAGCTACATGGGAGACTGAGGAGTCCATAAAGAAGCGATTCCCGGACTTATTCTAAAATGGTATGTGTCCTGCACCCTCCACGTCTATATACGAGTGAATTTGGGGACCAAATTCTTTTAAGTGGGGGAGGATGTAGCAACCCTGGTAAATTAGAGGAAATAAAAATATTAAATAGATTAAAAACTAAACTAATGTACAAGGCCCAACCCCTGTATATATATATATATATATATATATATATATATATATATGTCTAAAACCAATTATATACACCAAATGGGTCTTATACTTAAAACATAAACAAATGGGCCAAAATTGAATAATGCCTCCTCTTAAGGCGCTAATTACATAAATGACGCCCCTTTGAATGGGTGCCATTTTCATACGTGGATGGGGTAAGAGAGAGAATAATGGTAAATAACGCCCCCATGAGTGGGTGCTATTCAATGAAATAGCGACATAGGCTCGGGCGCTATTTCAGGCAGATTAGGAAATAGTAATTTCGACTGTAGTGTTTTGTTCGAACGGGGAAGTAGGATGTGGTTCGGGTAGGTATTGATCTGGAGGGATTAATACGTAGAAAGTTTGAATGCTAATAGGATTTCTACATGGGAAACTTTAATCCCAATCAAACTCTGACCTGCAATCAAACCTCTTCCCTATAAATATCAGACAACCTCAATCGAAACCTCTGTTGATTCTATACTACAAAGACATCCTGCTGCTCCTTTCTCTTTGGTTGTATGTGGGAGAGAGATCCTATTCTCTTTGGAGGAGGAGGCTCGTGCTGCTATTCTTCTTTTATGGTGGTTGCCGTAGAGGAAGTCTGCTACTTCTTTTGACCAAGTAGCTGCTGCTCTCATTATCACGTGAAGAAGAAGGCTTCTTTCCGTGCTTCAACCTCTGCTGCTTCACCGTCAGTTGCATAATTGCAGCTGCTAGTTGCTTTTGGCTGTTGAACCTAGAAGAACAAGCTACTATCATCTTCTTCCTTCTATCCGGTTGCTCTGCTGTAAATAGAGTATCGTATACTCTTCACCTTTCCATCATCCAAATCACCACAAGGTAGGTTTTCTCATGTACCAGCCCAATCTAGTAAATTAGTAAATCATAATCATGCATGTAGGTCTGTTAGAAGGTTTTCAATAGGATTAAATGAATTTCTGGAAGTTTTAGTAAAATCACGCCTCCCTCTAGGGCGCTATTTGATATAGCGACCGTGCAAACAATCGTCAGATTAGTTGATTAACTAATAAATACACAAGTTCAAAATTTAATAACTGTGAACCATGACATCTAATTTCATGCATGAGTATACTGTTAGATTCCTGCTATTTTTCTCTGGCTGTACATGTCTCTAGTTTCTTGATTGGACACACTCCAAAAATCATGTGTTTATGATTGTACCTGCCCGGTGCATATCATATGACAAATAAATAACGACTGCCTTCAGGTCGTCAATTGAATGAACGCCCCCACACTCAGGCGCTAATTAGTGATTAACGTGAGAACTTTGAACTATTTATGACCAAATTACATAAATATGGAAATAACGACATGCACCCTATCGTCAGATTGAAATATGACGCCCCTGACTAGGGCGCTAATTATTGAATTAAAGACTTAAGCCAAGTCGTCATTTACATAATATCTAGAATTGTGAATTTTAATGGAACCTGGATATAACGACTGAGTGAACAGTCGTTATATATTAAACTAGCGACCCTGCCTAGGGCGCTAATTCATAAAATGAAGACTTGATCTCAGTCGCCAATTTTTGATTTCTGATTTTTGAGCTTTTCTGTAACCCTTGACAGTGGGTTATTTATATAGGCATTATATTCCATTCGGTGAGTATAGTCCCACATTTCATGATGTTTTATCAATTACCCTTTAATTCTTGGTGACATACGAGCCCTCTGTTGGACATTACGTTCCTTCGGATTGGTAAGTTAGTCATTGGGACCTCCGTAAGACTCCTCGTAGCCTTGGATTCCCTCAAGGCCGATTGAGCTGGTTGTACCTTTAAAACCCATGACACTACTTAATTGCCATGTCACTCTAAAGAAACATGGTATACCGGCCCTCATGACATGCTATTTGGATGCCATGAGAATATCATTGAATTAATGGAATGGGAAACCATGCCATTAATATTCCTTAAAGAATTATGTACCATACTTGTGGACACTAATTCTATCTACCTTATCATGTACAAGAACGAGCGACCGTATCTATATGAGCGCTTATTCTTAATGTTATGGCACCCGAATAGGGAGCCAAATCATCCTAGTTTTCAACGCAAATCGTGATTATACCGTTATTATCATGGTACGTCCTTACATATCATCTTCAATCCTTGTGATTCTATTCCACAAGATCTACCTTATATTCCTACAAAGGTTCATTCCGTTGAAATTCTATATTGGCTATAACTATAGTGGATGTCAAAATACATGATTCAATGCTAGCGCATATAAGGACCCAATCTGGTCCTGGGAGGAGCACCCGAAAATACTTGTGTCCATGGGAGCTATTATTAATCACGGTGTGGCATTGCACCGAAGTGCATGACTTGCTTGACTAGACATTTCCAAAAACTCTTGTACTTGTACTTGACTTGACGTGACTTCACATGTGTGGCCCGGAAGGGTATTTACTTGCTTGCTTACATGATAGCCAATTCTTGACATGACTTGCTAAACGTACATACTTGCCCATCTGGGTATAATTTCATGATATCCTGAAATAATCTTGCTAGTTCACTCAAATTGTCTCTTGCTATACACTCTCTCTATTGTCGTTTCATGCGAACATGCATAGCTATACTTGCATTCATGCAACATGTAATTTACTTAAAGCAAGCTGGCACTTGAGATATAAATCCTACTGTGCGTTCCCTCACCTAGTGTTTTTCCCTATTTTTAAGATAATTCCGATGATAAGACTCATTCGGATGGGGATGGACAAGAGTGAAGAGCTTAGAGTCATTCCAACCATCAAGCATTATCTAGTCCTGTCTTTTCTATTTTTCTTGAGTCGTCCAATGTACTTTTATTTTATTGAGTCTTAGTATTTTCGTTAAGAGTTGTAATAGAAATAGTTGAATATTTATGATTAATAAAGGACTTGGTTATCATTACTTGTGCGCGCTCTGTCTATGTATGTCAAATACACTTATGCTCAGATTGACATGATTGATATAAACTCGTCACGCATCTCTGGGTTCCTTCCGCGGTCGGGGCGTGACAAGCTATGATTTTCAGAATATTCAGCATGATCATTATGAAAATGAGGTTTCGTCTTTTGATTTGCAGACCAGCATTTTGCTACCATGTGGCCTTTCTTACCACAGTTGAAACAATAGGAAGAATTTCTTCTTTCAACAACCGACCAGCAGTGACTGGCCCTATGGCTTAGCTTTCCACAATTGAAACACACAACGTGCTGGTTCATTGATACATAATTATTCCTACCAGAGACATGTTGATTCTCAGGAGGATTTGTATGATGAGAATACAATTTTCCCTTGCTCTTAGCAGCATTCACATTTTTTAAAGTATTCATATCATTAATTTTCATAACATGGCAGTCATGCATCATATGCCCTGCCCAACCACAATAATGACATGAATTAACTTTTGAGTTTGCATGTGAATAAGTTTGAAAATTTTTAACAGCATGCACTAATGAGCTACCAGGATTCTCAGAAATAGCAGAATGAATAGAGTTCACAGCACTAGCAGAAGCAACTTTCAATTTATCCAGATTGGCATTCTTTTTCTGCTTTACAGTCCTTTTCAAGTTCTTATTTTGGTTTCCAGTTCTTTGAGCAGTAAATTGGAAAATAGGTGTAGTAGAACTAGAAGCATAAGAAGTATGAGTTTTATTTCCAAAATTCTTTTTATTAACAGGGTTATAATACAACCCTTCCTTCTAAAATTTATTTTAACTCCAAGGATCTTATCAAGATTGTCCTTCCCTTTAAAAAATTTGGACTGTGAATTTATTAAATCCTAGATTTCAGATTTCAAGGATGAAACATTAAGTTCTAGGCCAACAATTTCAGTTTCACAAGAAATGACCTGATTATGCAGTGCATCATTCAGATTTTTCAATGTTTCAATTTCCTGTTTGAGTTTGAGCTCATTTTCAAATTGATTTCCATCAACAACACATTTTCCTTTTTCTAGAGCAAGCAGTCTCTCTGACATAGCAGTGTTCAACTGCTTCAACTCTTCATTCCCTTTTTGTATCTATTTCAGTCTTTCATTTTTAGATTTCAAATTTTTGATTTGTTCAGCAGAATTTTCGTCATTAGTCATGGAGCTTAGTTGTTTTATTAGTACTTCTTCTCTCTGTTCAGTTTCCAAACGTTTGTTGAGCAATTCATTATTTTCATCTCTTAATGAGGCAACTAGATCCTTATACCATTCAAGATCAATATGAAGACTCTCATTAACTTCTTTCAGACATGAGCAATCCTTGCAAGCAGATTCAACAAAACATGTTTGATGGGGACATCGCTTACCACTTCTCACTTCTCCACGGGACCGGATGATTGCCATTATGTTTAGCTTGATTTCCGAAGTCTAGCTATGTATTTTTTATCTTTCCTTGAGTCATTTTGATGTACTTATCTTTATTTTGAGTCATGGTCCTAAGTCGTCACATTATCTATCTAAGTATGTTAGGCTAGGGAGTCATTTGGGCCCAATTAGATGGGCCTGGCCCATGGGCAACCTCTTCTTTCCTCAACCCCCTTGCTTATTTGCTTTTTGTAGTTTATCCAAGGACTTTTTGTAAATGTTGGGATTCCTATAAATAGGACCCCAACTCCACTTGAGTTCAGTAATGAAGATTTGAAGAATTGAGCATAATTGCAATCCCCCTCTCTCTCTCTAGTTCTCTCTCCCTCTCTCTCTCCTTGGGGCGGATCCCCCTCTCTCTCCTCCCCCTTCTCTCTCTCTCCCAAGGGCGAACCTGCCCCTTCACCTCCTCTCTCTCTCCTCCACCTCAGCTGCCACCTCCCCCTCCAACCTTTCACCTCCCCTAGGCCACTTAACCCCCATCAATTCCCTTCCCTTCCCAAGTGACTCTTCCTATTCCCCATACACCTTCCCCACCTCCAATACACCCCTCCCTCTTCCCCAAGCAACCTTCCCACTCCCCCACACCTTCATTCACACCCCAAGACCATTCAAACTCCCGCCCCCCTCCACCTATTGCGCAAACAGCCACCCCCCCCCTTACATCCTTGCCATGGCCGAACCCCACCTCCACTAGCTTCGGCCCCACTTCCTCTCCACCCTCCTACCCCTTCCTCCACTCCCACACAACCCCCCTGCCACCTACGAACACCCCCACCCTCTCCACCTCCACCAAACACTAGCCTCCCTTGCCTCCATCCCACCCCCTCTCCTACATCCTGCCCCACTACAGGTAGCAGAAGAAGACACGTCTTGCAGAGGCTCCCCCGAACTCATACAGTGGCTTCTGAAGGCAAGGCGTACCATTCTGGAAAGGCCTCCCAGTCCTCTTCCCAGGCGAAGTGGAAGCACTCCGTTCCAAGTTCGTGGCCACCCGTAAGAGCCGATCTCCTCCGACAGCGTCTGGAACTAGCTGCAGAGCACCAGAGTCCGATTAGAAGCTCAACCACGGTCGACAGCGACAGATCCAGACTGAAGTTTCTTCTCCAAAGATCTTCCTCTCCCTATCCCCGATCAGGAGCAAGAAACGGAACCCCGTTCGGCCTCCGGGAGCTAGAGTTCCAAATTTTATCCCACCGTCGTTCGGGTCTGCCTCCTGCTGTCTGCCGTGACCAGATCCCACTCAACGGATCCCTCCTGTCCACCCCGAACTCAGAAGGAGTCTCCGTCAGATTTGATGTGCAGAGGACTTGTCCACGGATCCAACAACTCTGACGGATCGAGATTCTGAGTCCGGAAGCCCCAGGTACAATTTCTGCATCCGGCTGCATCCATTCTGAAGCTGCCAACCCCAGATTCCGAGGTCCTGTTCGAGTCTCCACCACGACCACCAGCGACAGCAGAAGAATTTGACATAAATCTGAGGCATCCCTGTACCTGTTACGAAGCCATCCTCACTGATCTCGTCATCGGCAAAATTCCTGAGAGCAATCTACGACTGCAACAGCGACCTCCTGTCCCCTCCAACAACAAGTGGGCAGAACCACGTCGGCACCCGTTCCGTCATCCTCGGCGGAATTCTCTCTCTCGCCTGGCCGGCTTAGCGCCCCTCCCTGCGTGGAGGTAGTGTTTGATGTAATTGTGATTACCCCACCCCTAGTTCAACCCTCTTGCGTGGGGGTGTAGTTCATGTAACTAGCAGCCCAAGCTTCATCGGCGCAGTGTGCGGGGATCACACTTCCCCGCTCGCCCACGTCTCCAAACGGGGTTGGTTTCTTCAAACCAACCAGGTGAGCTCTAAAACTTTGCTCCATTTATATTAGTGTCTGTTTGTTTAATATCCGTAGACATAGCTCCGTTGCGCAAGAAAGTGAGTGCCCGTTCCCGGAGCCATCATCATTGAGTGGTCACCGTGGTCATCGTGAGAGAGTGGGACCTTGTGCCCCAAGTGGCACCGGCCAGCCCCAAAGTGTGGGCCACGTACCCTCGGGAGGATAACCCTAGCCCTGCTGGCACTCTACCAGTTAGGGTCTTGATCCATCACCTCCTTCTAGCATCATATAGTTACCCAGGGCTTGCGAGTGTGCGACGGCGTTTTGGTCTCAATTTATCATTTTACTTGCTATGTGATTGTGAATGCGGATTAGGTCCGAGGTTTGCGTTTGCTTGCTGCATACCCTATACTTGTGTCACATCAAATTGGTATCAGAGCAAGTTCTAGACTTGTCTCTACTAAGTCTTGTCCTAGGGCGCATAAGCTTTTAGAGTCTTCATTGGGCCACCCCGTGCATCATCATGTATACTCCCCATTGGTCAAGTCCCCCCAACATGGCCTTCCACAAGGATCCGATTGACCCTCTCCTCATGGACATCATCCTAGAAGGGGACCTTAGTTTTGATGGATCTAATCCCAATGCCTACCTAAAATGGGAGACTACCATGGATAAACACTTTGATAGGACTTGGATCTATGGACATGCTAGAGTCCGCAGGGCCACAGGGTGTCTTCGGGGACAAGCCAAGAAGATGTGGGAACACAAAGAGAGGTTCAGAAGAGTTTGGGGGCAAGAGCCCATTCACTCATGGGATGACATGAAAAAGGAACTTAGGAAGACCTACGCTCCCCGACCCGACCACTCCTACCATGAGGACTACAACCCGAAGAACACTCCCACTACCCCGTTTCCGCCCAGTCTATCTAGAACCTCCACTAGGACCAACACTCCACCACCCAAAAGACCCCAAGATTCGCTAGAAGAACTAAGGATTGAGTTTAAGGAGATCTTCACCTCCCTCAGGGATCAAACTCCACCACCCCAAATAAGTCCAACTTACACCACCCCATCGCCAAAAGGCCTTCCCATTTCCTTAGAGAGCAAGACCCCTACACCACAAAGGGATGAGATTGAGGTTGAGGAATATGAGGCCTCCCCCGAATGGGAAGAAGAATATGAATCCCAAAACCATGGGTTAGGCCAAGAAGTTCCCATCCCAAGAGGAGAAAGCATCATGGCTCACTCCACTCACACCATTCCAACCCATGTGGACCCCATGTCCACTTCCCCTAGGCCCATGATGGCCACCACCCTCCCTCCCAAAACTGATCAACCCAGTCCGTCTCAACCCATCCATCTTCCACTACCAACCCCTATCCAACCCCGACCTAGGCCTCCACTTCTCCCCTTACCGACCCCAAACCAAGTTCCCCTTTACCTCCCACCCCGGGGGTACCACACACCTACCCTCATCACTCCACCTTCAAAGGACCATCCCACCTCCTTGGGAGAGGAACCCATGACTCCCACACCCGACATCATAGTGGTGGACACCCTAGAACCGCTCCACACCTTGGAGGAAACCCTTGCCCAAACCAAGGGAAGAACTTCACCTTTTACACCACCCTCTCTAAATAGGAGTGAACTCGTCATAAGTGAGCCCCTGGCTAAATGGCTAGAGGAAAGTCCGGTTCACCCTATCCTGCCCCATGTCAACCCTCCCATGGAACAACACCTCCCCATACTACCCTTCTCCACCTATCACACTACCATCCAATCCTCTTACCAAGTGGAAACTCTAGGAGACCTCCTAAAAGGCCTCGCATGGCAAGTAGAGTTGACGGCTATGTTGAACCCTATGGTCGACCAACCCATGAGCCTTGGTCTTCTACACCCACGTGTTGGGTCTTTCACTTCGGTATGCACGGTTGGTTGCTACACCAGCGACCTCCTTCTCTTTCTTCCCACACCCGATGAGCCCGAGGCCATCCTTAAATTGGAGCTCCTCATTTCAGGGAGAAAACCCAATCATCCTTTCAAGGCTGACCCACCCACCAACAACTTTTGCCCAAAAATCTCAATAGAGGTGAATGACCCCCACCCACATGTGGACCTTGAGTTTCTAAGTGACCCATACCATGACACATTCGATCCCTTCCTATACCCACCCACCATACCCAACACCATCATTTTCCTACCACAACCTACCATTTTAAGCCAAGACTACCTCTCCCAAGACCATGAGGACCAAGAGTTCTCTCCCCTAGATGACCCATTCCATCCCTCCCAATGGAAGCCAAAGAACCCATGGGACCTAGTCTCATTACCCACCCCCACCCACCTTTTCCTACCCTCACACACCATGACAAACCTAACCCACCCATTCCAAAACTTAGCCCACACCATAGGAGCCATGACCAAGGGTGACATCCACCTAGGAAGTGAGGAATCTACCCATCCCAAGATGTCCACTTTCTGGGACCCCTTTGATCCCCATGAGTGGAAACCCCCAACTCTCACAGATAGGACCATCTTGATAGGAATCCATGTGTCACAATCTTTTACCTCATGTGGTCAGGCTAGTCACCTCATTTGTGTCACTCACGCACTAGGACTGATGCATGATAGGTTCACATCTGGGTGTCTAGGCCCCCCCTTTGCAGTCAACCATGTTAGAGATCACTCACAAGTCAGAACCCCATTTGAATATCCAGGACCCCCGGCATCGAACACTCCTTTACATGATAGTCTCATCTATGGATGTCCCGGTCCCCCTTGGTCCATCAGAGTCTACATAACACCATTACATGATATGTCCCTATTTGGTTGTCCAGGACCCCCTTTATCCACTAGTGAACCAACATCCACAAGATTGCATGAGGAAATCCGCAAACGCATTAACAAAAGCAATGAGGTTTATAAAAAGACGGCCGATTCCCACCGCCGCCGCCAGAAGTTTCACGTAGGTGATTATGTGATGGTAAGAACTGTGAGGCTTTCCCCTGGGAATGTCTCCAAGCTGAGGTCGCGTGGATCAGGCCCCTTCCAGGTCCTAAAGAGGATTGGCACGAACGCTTACGTGTTGGACCTCCCCGAGGAGTACGGAGTAAGTCTCACATTCAATGTGGCTGACTTGGTGCCATATAGGGGTCCCACGGTGACACCTAGTGAGAATGTTGAGCCTGTTCTACTTCTTGAGAGAGTCACTACCCATAAGAGAGTTCCACCCACCCAGAGGGGCCAACGTGAGCAATTGGAGCGGATACTGAATGAACAGGTTACTGCCGTCTGGAGCAAAGGGATGGGCACTACCTTGCTTGGTGGAAAGGACCAGCTACCTTTGGTGGACTTGAGAGCAACCTCGCTATGGCTTCCTCCGCATACGATAGATTTTTACTCGACAGAGTCGAGTTCTCTGCAGCCCGGGAGTATGATGGGGACATCGCTTACCACTTCTCACTTCTCCACGGGACCGGATGATTGCCATTATGTTTAGCTTGATTTCCGAAGTCTAGCTATGTATTTTTTATCTTTCCTTGAGTCATTTTGATGTACTTATCTTTATTTTGAGTCATGGTCCTAAGTCGTCACATTATCTATCTAAGTATGTTAGGCTAGGGAGTCATTTGGGCCCAATTAGATGGGCCTGGCCCATGGGCAACCTCTTCTTTCCTCAACCCCCTTGCTTATTTGCTTTTAGTAGTTTATCCAAGGACTTTTTGTAAATGTTGGGATTCCTATAAATAGGACCCCAACTCCACTTGAGTTCAGTAATGAAGATTTGAAGAATTGAGCATAATTGTAATCCCCCTCTCTCTCTCTAGTTCTCTCTCCCTCTCTCTCTCCTTGGGGCGGATCCCCCTCTCTCTCCTCCCCCTTCTCTCTCTCTCCCAAGGGCGAACCTGCCCCTTCACCTCCTCTCTCTCTCCTCCACCTCAGCTGCCACCTCCCCCTCCAACCTTTCACCTCCCCTAGGCCACTTAACCCCCATCAATTCCCTCCCCTTCCCAAGTGACTCTTCCTATTCCGCATACACCTTCCCCACCTCCAATACACCCCTCCCTCTTCCCCAAGCAACCTTCCCACTCCCCCACACCTTCATTCACACCCCAAGACCATTCAAACTCCCGCCCCCCTCCACCTATTGCGCAAACAGCCACCCCCCCCCCTTACATCCTTGCCATGGCCGAACCCCACCTCCACCTCCACTAGCTTCGGCCCCACTTCCTCTCCACCCTCCTACCCCTTCCTCCACTCCCACACAACCCCCCTGCCACCTACGAACACCCCCACCCTCTCCACCTCCACCAAACACTAGCCTCCCTTGCCTCCATCCCACCCCCTCTCCTACATCCTGCCCCACTACAGGTAGCAGAAGAAGACACGTCTTGCAGAGGCTCCCCCGAACTCATACAGTGGCTTCTGAAGGCAAGGCGTACCATTCTGGAAAGGGCTCCCAGTCCTCTTCCCAGGGGAAGTGGAAGCACTCCGTTCCAAGTTCGTGGCCACCCGTAAGAACCGATCTCCTCCGACAGCATCTGGAACTAGCTGCAGAGCACCAGAGTCCGATTAGAAGCTCAACCACGGTCGACAGCGACAGATCCAGACTGAAGTTTCTTCTCCAAAGATCTTCCTCTCCCTATCCCCGATCAGGAGTAAGAAATGGAACCCCATTCGGCCTCCGGGAGCTAGAGTTCCAAATTTTCTCCCACCGTCGTTCGGGTCTGCCTCCTGCTGTCTGCCGTGACGAGATCCCACTCAACGGATCCCTCCTGTCCACCCCGAACTCAGAAGGAGTCTCCGTCAGCTTTGCTGTGCAGAGGACTTGTCCACGGATCCAACAACTCTGACGGATCAAGATTCTGAGTCCGGAAGCCCCAGGTACAATTTCTGCATCCGGCTGCATCCATTCTGAAGCTGCCAACCCCAGATTCCGAGGTCCTGTTCGAGTCTCCACCACGACCACCAGCGACGGTAGAAGAATTTGACATAAATCTGAGGCATCCCTGTACCTGTTACGAAGCCATCCTCACTGATCTCGTCATCGGAAAAATTCCTGAGAGCAAGCTACGACTGCAACAGCGACCTCCTGTCCCCTCCAACAACAAGTGGGCAGAACCACGTCGGCACCCGTTCCGTCATCCTCGGCGGAATTCTCTCTCTCGCCTGGCCGGCTTAGCGCCCCTCCCTGCGTAGAGGTAGTGTTTGATGTAATTGTGATTACCCCACCCCTAGTTCAACCCTCCTGCGTGGGGGTGTAGTTCATGTAACTAGCAGCCCAAGCTTCATCGGCGCAGTGTGCGGGGATCACACTTCCCCGCTCGCCCACGTCTCCAAACGGGGTTGGTTTCTTCAAACCAACCAGGTGAGCTCTAAAACTTTGCTCCATTTATATTAGTGTCTGTTTGTTTAATATCCGTAGACATAGCTCCGTTGCACAAGAAAGTGAGTGCCCGTTCCCGGAGCCATCATCATTGAGTGGTCACCGTGGTCATCGTGAGAGAGTGGGACCTTGTGCCCCAAGTGGCACCGGCCAGCCCCAAAGTGTGGGCCACGTACCCTCGGGAGGATAACCCTAGCCCTGCTGGCACTCTACCAGTTAGGGTCTTGATCCATCACCTCCTTCTAGCATCATATAGTTACCCGGGGCTTGCGAGTGTGCGACGGCGTTTCGGTCTCAATTTATCATTTTACTTGCTATGTGATTGTGAATGCGGATTAGGTCCGAGGTTTGCGTTTGCTTGCTGCATACCCTATACTTGTGTCACATCAATGTTGTTTCAGCATTGGCTTTTAGGCACCGTTTCCTAAGACATTCATTCTCAGATTTTAAGACATTTAATTCAGGGCTAACACACTCTAAATCTTTTACCAGTTTTTCATTCTGAACTATATTATTGTTATGAGCCTGGTCATCATCAATCAAGCTAAGTCTTTCCTTTAGTTTAGAAATTTCACCTGCAAGCTCTTGATTTTCCTTTTTGTGTAAACCAATTTGTTTCATAAGCATTTCTTTTTCAGATTTCAAATGATCTAGATATGAAGTAACAGAATCAAAATCTTTTAGTTGTCTTCTAAATATGTCATTTTCTGTTTTTAGGAGTTCCATGTCCTCACCTCTAGAATTAGCATTCACATGATTATTTAACTTCTTTTTCAGAGATTTATTTTATTTTCTCAATTGTTCAAAATAACCAAGCAAATCATTGTATGCTCCAATCCAATCATCCACAGTATAATTATCAAATTCAGAAGGTACCCCATCTTCGTCTTCTTCTTCACTTTCTTCTTACTGTCCATCATTATCAACTATCAGACATGTATTGCTGTTCCTTGTAATCTTCAATTTGTCCAGGATTTCTTTAGCAGACCTGCAAAATGAAACACACAAAATTAGAGTTTTGTCAATTGATGTTTTCATCAGATCTAATGCTCTAGAGTTGACAGAGTCTTTCAATCTATCCTTATTGGTCCATTTAGATTTATCTTTCGATAGTTTATGTGGACCGTGAACAATTACCTTCCATAGATCAGGATCAGTGGCTCTTACATATCGATGCAAGTTTTTCAGCCATAGATCGAAATCATTACTACTAAGAATCGACGGATGAGCCATTGAAAAATGACTGACCAAATATAGATCTAAGGATAAAGTGAGAAATGCACCGAGATCAGACTTTTACAAAGCAAGGCACCAAAACCAAGTGAAGCACCGAACACTAAACGACAAGACCTTCTGCAGATCGTTGGATCTGGAACGGTCAGAGACCCACTCTGAAAAGCACCAAGGAAGCTGTAAGATCTACTGCGGATCGTTGGATCCGATAACACAGCAACCCGCTCTGATACCAATTGTTAGTATGTAACGACTAGGTGCGAAGGTGCAAACCTGATTCAGAGGGGGGGTGAATGAATCTCTCTTCAAAACTTTGCCCAATTAAAACAATACTGGACAATGATGTGGAATTAAACTCATACAGATACCTTGAACGACTCACATGCTCTTCTTCGAATAACGACTGAAGATCAGATAAACTGAACTTCTGATCTGCTCTGTATAAGCTAAGGAGATGACTCAGTTCAACTAATCAACTAGACTCTCTCAAGACCGAAATCAAATGCATGGTGTGCAAACCAATCTCTCACTAGATATAAGATCAGACTATCATGAACGAGCCTAAGCATACATCTAGCAGAATAGAATAGACAATCAAACCACAATGGACAAGGGATTTTTAGATGGTTCAGTCCACTGCCCGCAGACCTACGTCCATCCCCCACTCAAACCAGAGTGAGGCTTCCCGTTGATACACAGCTTAAATCGGTGGGCATTACAGCTTGCCTACAACCGCTGAGCATCACAGCTTGCTTCCACTGGGCAATACAGCTTAGCCATCCGCTGCCTAACAGCTTGACCCGCTGGGCAATACAGCTTTGCCGACCAGAGGAATCCTCCTCTGCAACGCTGAGCAACACAGCTTGCTCCGCTGACTCACAGCTTGAAACAAAGGTTTAAAAGAAAAACAAAAGATAGAAAATCACAGCCCCGGAAAGTTGGAAACGATCATAAAATAGATTTGGCTCTCGCAGGAGCTGACTGGCTTGGATATGATCTAAGGTCCAGTTGAACAGGTCTTCAATCAGCTTCACCTTCCTTTCCACGAGCTCTCTCTTACTCTTTCTTTCTTTTCTTCTTTCTCACGAACTCTCAATCTCTTCCACTTTCTCTCTTCTTCTCTCTGCTTCTTTTTCTCTCATGCTTTGCAATTCTTCTGTCTCTCCTCAGATCTCTATTTTCTTCTCTATTATCTTCTGTTGGCTCTCTTGCTATCTCTGGCTACTGCTCGCCTCTCTTCTTCCTTTTCTCTTGGTTTCCTGTTCTCTGGTTCTCTCTCTCTCATCGCAGAGGCAACCTTCTTATAGAGCTTTAGGCCTGGGACCCACGAGCTCACCGATTGGGCGTGTGGAGGGAATACTCCTGCCAAATGCTTCCAGAAGACTCTCAGTCAAGTGTCCAAATCTGGGCACTGTAGCTTTCCATGTGGCAGTCCTTTGTCAGGGACGGTCCACCTTGGATCACGTGCCCTTCTTAGTAATCACGAGTAGTTGTCCTATTAGTCTGTCAAGACATACGACAGTCAGATATTTATGAAGAATGCATGGATTTGATGAGGCATTAAAGCAAACGTCTGACTGTCCATAACACATACATGGTCAGACTCAGCAAAGCGTGATATGCATAGAATGCACTGACTATGCATGAAGTAAACCAAGTAAGGCACAAGCCATCAGTGTGTAGAAAGAAGCATGCACAGACTTGCAATGGCTGTGGGGCGAATAGATGCACAGACTACGTGTGCGCATTTGCAGGCAATGCACTGATCATATATGCCAAACCTCAAGATGCACTGACTTTGCGTAGCGCAAAGGATAGAGTTGCACCGACTTAGTTACACCAAATGCACAAGTGCACTGACTACTTTAGCCACACAACACAAGGAACACTGGCTTAGTGAGAGAGTAGACATGAACTACACCGAGGAGATCATGCATGAAAAAGCATTGCACGGACTTCATGTGCAACGAACAGTAGATAGCACTGACTAAGTGCGGAACCTTCACCAAGAAGTCATGTATGCACAGACTCACTTTCGTGCAACGTCAATGGTTGCACCGACTTGATTGAAGTGCAACACTATGTTGCACCGACTTAATGTGTCTAGAGCATAGTATGCACCGACATACTTCTGTGCATCACAAAGGGTTGCACATACCTAATAAAACCAACGATAGAAAAAGCAAGGACACTGAGACCCTTGGACTCAAGTGTGCATCAACTTCGTATGTGCATGATCTAGAAGATGCACCGACTGTATGCAAGTAACATGCGGACTTGCACTGAGGCAAAAGGTACACCGAGGCAAAACAAGTTTGTGCCTTAGACAAGAGATGCTCAGACCTTTATATGCATAAGAACAATAGTATGCACCGAGGCAAAACTTGCACTGAGGCAAAAGATGCACTGACTCTAAGTCACATGAGACGCAGGACATACCCTGAGATACAAATGTGAGCATTAACACAATATGCACAGACCTTAGTTAGCCTAAGGTGAAACAGTGATGTGCACTGAATTCAATTTGCCGACCAGATATGCACGGACTTAAGTGTGCACTGAGATGAGTATGCAATCTACTAGAACTACATCGACCTCAACAGAAGTGCACAGATCTTAATGCCAAGCCTAAGACAGAACATGCAAGGACTTGAACAAAGAACTGCACAGACTTCATGCAGCACACACCAACAGACATCCTTGAGATGCACCGACCGTGTGTCTGCTTTAGACACAACCTGCACCGACCTAAAATGACCAATCCAAGAGCAAGTGTGCACGGTCCCTCAATGCATGAATGAAAATGCAACCTGTATGATGAAATGCAAAGGTTCATCTATGCAACATAACCTGCAAAGACCAGATGCATAAACAAATGCATGTTTTGTCATACATTCAATCTTTCATGCAAACACAGTGTGACTTATAGTGTTTGCTATCATCAAAACCACAAGGGCACAACATGACTTGCTTGTTACATGCTTAATTGGCCAATTCTTGATATGCTATATTCTTGTTCGTTTATTTCATTGCAGCTCATTGACATTATTCTTTTCTTTTATCGCGTAACCTTAATGTAACTGGTTAATTACTTAAATTTGCCTGCTATTACCTACTGAGCGTTCGCTCACCCAGTTGTTCCCCCCCTTTCAGGTAGCTCAGGTGAGGACTCTCAAACTGATGGGGATGGGCAGGAGTGAAGCCTCTGGAGCGAACCAGCTAGAAGGCATCGTGGAGTCATTTGTAGATAGTTTTAGTCTGAAAGATTTAGTTATGTTAAAGAGTTGTAATATTGTTAAGTCAGTGGTTGTGTAACTATGTTAAAGTTGGTGGATTTTGAGATCTTTTTGGCACGTTAATTGAGGATGATCGTAAAACTCTTTATATTTAATTAGTTGGAATTGAATTGGTTATTATGGAATGTATTTCTTCTCTGGTATGGTGTATGTTGGAAGTATCTAATCGCTAGCGCCAGACACATCATGTCTGGAAATCATCATATTTTATCTATTTCTGCTGCCGCGTTCCGATATTCCGCGTCGGGGCATGACAGTTTGGTGGTATCAGAGCATTTGGTTTTCTAAAGTTCCTAGGTTCCCTAGTGGTGTCTTAGAACCATGACTAGTTAAAAGTTAAAGATTTCTGCCCAGTGAGATTTGGGTAGAGACTCAGGTTAAGTTAATAAATTTACTCTAGAAGATTTCCGCTAAGTTATTCTCATTTAATTATTCCACGTGTAGGGTTCGTACAATGGCGGCAGAACATGCGCAATGGAGAGACATGCAGCGTACGGTGCAAGGCTTGACTCAAGCCCTTCAGCAAGTGGCCCAGGGAGGAGCAGCGCACCATGAAGCTGGTGATCTTCACCGAAATTTCAGAGGCTTGAATCCCCCGCGTTTCGGTGGATCGACAGATCTCGATGAAGCCGAGAACTGGTTGAAGGAAATAGAGCGGGTCTTTCGAGTGATGCAGTGCAATGACCAAGATCGAGTTCTTTTGGCGACATTTCAATTAGAAAGGATGCACGCGCTTGGTTGGAAGTAGTTGAAGCTACACTTGGAAATCGACGTGCAACATGGGATGAGTTCAAGGAACACTTTAATAGAAAATACTTTTCAGACCGGGTGCAAGAAAAAAAGGTGGCGAGTTCGCTACTTTAAAACAAAGAAATTTATCGGTTGCCGAATATGAAGCTCAGTTCTCCAGGCTATCTCGCTATGCGACTCATTTAGTATCTACTGAGAAGATGAAGGCCAAACGATTTTTGAATGGGTTGAAGCTACACTACATCAACCAATTGGCACCTTTGGAGATTCAAACTTATGCAGAGATGGTGAGAAAAGCTCAGGTTCTTGAGGATACCTTGGAGATGACAGAGAGGTGTTGTAAATCTTGTTTTGATGATTGGCAACTTGTCAGATGTTCATCTAAATGTTGCATGCTCAGTTACACCCAGTCCGTGCATTGGATTGACTCGGTGCAACATCTGTCTAGTCTGCATTGAGTCTGTGCATCTTTAGCTACAGCACGCAACTAAGTCCCAGCAGAGTCTGTGCATATGGATGAAGTTGTATGCTTGCAAGTTAGTGCATCTTTGCATTAAGCAGACACAAGTCGGTGCACATTCTATGTCCGTCTTATACTGCATCTCATAAGGCCTAGGTCTGTGTATGTGTCTATTTTATCCTGCGTCGTTTGCCTCATGCTCAGCTTCTAAGTCGGTGCATTCGTTGCTTACAGTGAGTAAGTGCAATATCTGTGCCATGCATATAGAGTCTGTGCATTCCTTCTGAGTTAAGTTAGTGCAACGCCTCTAGTGGCATGTCATCGAGTCGGTGCAATACTTGCACCGTGCACATTAAGTCTGTGCATCTCTTATACTCGCACACACAGAGTCCATGCAAGGCTGCTCACAACCTGAGCAGGTCTGTGCAATGCTTGCACACTGCATACTCATAGCTAGTGCATCCGTTAGTCCTATGCTGCAATCAAGTCTGTGCATCTGCTAGTGCATGAATGTTAAGACTGTGCAAGTGCGTGTGATCACCACATTGAGTGGGTGCAGTTTAGCTTCTGTCAGAATACCTACTCCGTTCAATCTCTTCTAATCTCGTATAACTATCTGAAGATGACTTTTTATCTGATGTCTTGACAGATGCCTTTTTGTAAAGATTAAGAATAGCATGTGATCCAAGATTGGAGAAGGTGCCAGGACCATGACACATGCATAGTAGTAAGCTGGGATGCTGCCACGTGGGCCAAGGCGTTTGGGCGCGAATCGTGGAGAGCACACACCCTACTTCTCTGCTGCTCTATAAATAAGAAGCTTCTCCCTCAAGAGAAGACTGATCGTGCCAGAAGAGCTGAAGCAGAGAGAGCAAGCGCCTGAACGATCCAGAGAGAAAAAGGAAGATAGAGAGAGAGCAGAAAAGAAAGAGAGTCCTGAGAGAAATCCCTTGAGAGAATTGAGAGAGAAAGATTGTTCTTCAATCTCCAGGTTCAGAACCAGAGCTGAATTCGCTCAGTGTTAAGCTATATTCCCTTTGTGGGTTTTTGGTTTTTCGCTATGTTTTTTTTTCATTTTAGATACTCATTTTCAAGCCGTTTTTTAGTGGAGCAAGCTGTGACGCTCAGCGGGCAGAGGTGTAGTATCCTATGGACGGGTTAAGCTGTAAGCCCTAGCGGTTGTACAGGAGGAATCCTCTGGTCGGCATAAGTTGTAAGGCCCAACGGTCTGTAGGGTTTGTACCCCGAAGCTGTGAATCAGCGGAAGTTATGCATCAGTAGTGAAACCACACTCTAGTTTGAGTGTGGGGTGGACGTAGATCTCAGGCTTGAGATTGAACCACCTTAAAAATCATCTGTCCACTGTGCGATTGTTTGTGGTTTGGTTTTGTTCTCTATCATTATTCATCGCCCGGTAGATGATTGCTTAGGATCGCGTAAGAGCTAATACGTTTGATCTGGTCCATTCCTGTTGTGACTGAGTACCTTTCGATCGTCCTACAGCAGTTTGTTTATTTTCTGCAACTATTTTGCTATAGTAAGTTTTAAGTGAGTGATCGATCTATTCACCCCCCTCTAGATCGTCTATAGATATTCTATCTATAGGCATTAGAGTATCCATCTGTCTCTATCAATTGGTATCAGAGCATACCATCTTTTCTATCAATTGGTATCAGAGCCTAACTCTTCTACAGGGATCAACGTCCTGAAGAGTCAACGGCCATGGACGGTAATAGAATGACAGTTGAGTGACACTACTGCCAAACCGCCATACTTCGATGGATCAAACTATGCATACAGGAAGAATCGTATGCAAGTATTTCTGAGGGCGAAAGACTATGAGATATGTAAGGTAGTTAGGAAGGGTCCATTCGAACTTCATGAGAATGAGGAAGTCTGGACAAGAGAGGAGATCAGGAGATCTACCCTCAATTGGAGCGCAATCAATGCTATTCATTGCGCACTTCATCCCACCGAGTTCTCCCAAGTTTCATCATGCACCACTGCAAAGGAGATGTGGGATATGTTGGAGGTCATCTATGAGGGAACCTCTCAAGTAAGGGAGACCCAAGCGAACCTGCTGATCTCAGAATATGAAGCTTTTCGAATGAAGTCCAATGAGACCATCACAGAAATGTATGCGCGCCTCATGATCATCACCAATGGTCTCAGGAGTCTGGGAAAGAATGACTCGGACTATGAAATTGTGAGGAAGATCCTTCGGTCCCTGACTCCAGTATGGCATACAAAAGCCACAGTTGTTAAGGAGTCAAGGGATCTGTAGAATATGAAAGTTGACGAGCTCATCGGTTCACTAATGACATACGAGATGAATCTTCCCAAGACCGAGGAGCTGGAGAAGAAGAAGAAGCCTACTATGCTGAAGGCCAGCTTCAGCAGATCGAACAGATCCAGCCACAGTGGATCATCAAGCGAGGAAAGCCCCTCTGGGTCAGAAATTGATGGAGACCAACTGGCCATGCTGACCAGAGAATTTAGGCGATTTCTGAGAAAGGAAGTAGGAAACTTCGACCGAAGGCAGTTTGATGGCGGCAGGAGGCAAACAAGGTATAGATCTAACCCTGCCAAGAAAGTTGACACTAATGTTTGCTACCACTGCAGGAAGGCCGGCCATATGAAGGCAGATTGTCCCGAGCTCCAGACGCTGAAAGAGAAGTCAAAGAAGAAATCTCCCAAAGGAAAGGCGATGGTGAGCACATGAAGCGACGAGGATGAGGGCACATTTAGCTGCACATCGGAGAGCGTGGATGAAGAAAAGCCCATCTGCCTGATTGCAAAAGATGATGAAGAAAAAGAAGAAGACCCCGATGAGGTATCATCTCCTTTTGAGCATTATACCATCTCTGACTGGCAAGATGCCTACGGAGATTTGTTGGACAAAGTAGATGATATTAAGAGAGATAACATGCATTTGAAGAAGAAGGTTAATTCTGTTTTGAATGATAAAACAATGTCTGATAAACTTGCCTATCTACAATCTCAAAATGATAGGTTAAAAAATTCTTGTTCTGAATTTGATGAACTGAAACATGCTTTGATTGAATATGGAAAATAAAATGAAATGCTGAACAATGTTATTGATGATTTGAAACTGACATTGCAAAAAAATGAAAATGAAATGAAGATTGTTGATGAAAAGTATAAAGCTGTTCTTGGTGTCAACATTGAATTAAAAAATTCAATCGAACAGCTAGAAAAAGGAAATGCTGACAAAGTGAAAATAATTGAGAATATGACCCAAGGATCTGATAATCTGAATGCTTTGTTAGGGTCAAATGTCAATTTCAGGAAGGAGGGTTTCGGGTATAATCCTACTGCTAAGAAAAGCTTTAATGTCAAGATAATTTCATTTGTAGCAGAAAAGGAGAAGAGACCTCTTATCAAAATGAATAATGAAAATTCTGTCGCTAATGCTGTTAATCTCAAAATGTCCAGTACTAAGGACAAAGGTAAGCAGAATGTTGGTAAGCCTAGCACACCCTTCTCTACACCTAAGGGTAAGTCTAAGGTCAGGGGTCAGTCTACTTGCACACCCAAACCCTAGAGCAAGGCCACCAAGTCTCCACCACCACCAACAACCAAGGAGAAGACTCAATATACACATATGCACAAGCCAGGTGGGTCAAAGGTGCAACGGAGACAGAATTTTGTCAGAGGTCAACAGAGCCAGTTCTACCAACCCAATGTCCAGACCTACCATTACAGACAGCCACAGCAACCCTATAGGTCTGGATGGAATAAAGGTCGAGGAAGGTCTATGTATAAGTCCTTTCCTACTCAATCTTATATACCTTAGGTTAGAAATTGGGTCGGTCAGTCTAGGACGTGGGCTCCTAGTAGACAGCCTTCCTTTGGTCAGCCTAGGACCAATTATGGCTACCATTTTCTGAATACTTATTGGCCTAGGCACTGGCACAAAAATGGCAAAGTTGGTAACAACAATAGGGCTAGGACGCAGCACCAAAAAAAGAAGGTTAATTCTGTTGGTGCTGAGAAGAAAAGAAACAATGAAAAGAATGTTGGGAAATCCACCAAGTCAACCATGCTTAACAAATGTGGATTCCCAAGAGTTTACTGTCTTGTTTAAATTGCTCTTCATATGTTTCGGAGCCCAAACACTTTTGGGTTTCAAAAACTTTCCCATGATTTGTGTTTGCAAGTATGCCTGGCAGCCAAGAACAACATGTGGTACCTGGATAGTGGCTGCTCCAGGCATATAACAAGAGATAAGGCCAAGTTTTGCTTGCTGATAGAGAAGATTGGAGGCCTTGTCACCTTCGGCGGCAACACAAATGGTAAAATCATCGGATCAGGTAAAGTAGGTAAGTGCACTACCTACTGCATTGAAGAGGTTATGCTGGTTGAGGGTCTTGCTTATAACTTGCTCAACATTAGCCAGCTATGTGACAAAGGTCATAGAGTAGTTTTTGTTTCTCAATGCTATAGTATTTATGAACCTGATTCCGATATAATAAAATTTTCTGGTAAGAGAGTAAATAACATCTACATGGTAGATTTAGATGATCTCTCTCACTCTAACCTATGCCTCACTGTTAATAAAGATGATCATGCATTTTTGTGGCATCGTAGGTTAGGCCATGCTTGGTACACTATTTTGCACAAATTAAATAAACATAGCATGGTTAGAGGACTCCCTAAAATATCATTTAAGAAGGAAAACAAAGTATGTGATGCATGTACACAGTCCAAGCAAACCAGAAAGTCATTCAAATCTAGAACTGAAGACTTGTCCTCGAAACGTTATGACCTAGTACATATGGACCTATTTGGACCCACAAGATCTGTCAGCTTATCAGGTAGGAGGTATGGGTATGTTTTAGTGGATGACTTCTCCTGGTTTACTTGGGTGTTTTTCTTGACTCACAAAAATGATGCATTCACAGAGTTTCAGGAGTTCTATTTGAAAATAAAATAGAAAAATGAAAATTTAATGGAGAATATTCTGTCTGATCATGGAGGTGAGTTTGAAAACTCACAATTTGCTAATTTTTGCAGGGATAATGGGAGTACTCATCGGTTCTCCTCCCCTAGAACACTTGAGCTGAAATGGAGTAGTGGAGAGGAGGAACCGGACACTTGTGGAGATGGCTCGTACACTCCTAGTCGAAGGTGGCTTACCAAGAAAATTCTGGGCAGAGGTAGTTAACACTGCATGCCATGTAATCAAAAGAGATGTGGTAAGACCTTTAACTCAAAAAACACCATATTAGCTTCTAAAAGGTAAGAAGCCTTCAATTGCTTATTTCAAGGTCTTTGGCTGTAAGTGTTTCATTCATGTTAATGATAAAAGAGACCTTGATAAATTTGAACCTAAAAGCGATCCAGGAATCTTCCTTGGATATTCTGAAAATACTAGAGCATATAGAGTGTACAATCTTAATTCTAAAACTGTTGAGGAATCTCCACACATTGTCTTTGATGAGTCCCTAAACAAGTCTGATGTTGGTCAATACAGGAAAGAAGATGATGGAGAAATTCTGAAGGAAGGAAAGTCTGCAGACCAATCAGACATTGAAGACGAAGCTGAAGAGAACAATGCAGAAGAGCCTGCTGTTCTGGGGGAGGTAAATGAAGATCCAGGTAACCAAATCATCAATGTCAGACTTCTTAGAGATCATCCTGTAGATAATGTCATTGGTGATTTGCATGAACCCCCTAGGACTAGAGGCTACTTTAGAGCTCAGCATGTATTAAATGCATATGCATTAGTTTCTCATATAGAGCCCAAGACCATTGATAGCGCTCTCAAAGATGTGCATTGGATCAATGCCATGCACGAGGAGCTTAATCAGTTTGACAGGAACAAGGTGTGGCACATGGTCCCACCTCTTGATCATGGGACTGTCATTGGAACTAAATGGGTTTTTAGAAATAAAACTAATGAGCTAGGTAATATAGTGAAGAATAAGGCCAGACTTGTTGCTTAGGGGTACAACCAGGAATTCGGAATTGACTTTGAAGAGTCATTTGCCCCTGTAGCCAGGTTCGAGGCAATTAGAATTCTTCTAGCTTATGCATATTCTCTTGGAATAACTCTCCAGCAGATGGATGTAAAATCTGCTTTCCTCAATGGGGAAATAAAAGAGGATGTCTATGTCCGACAACCTCCTGATTTTGAATGCTTAGATTTTCCTTCTCATGTTTATAAATTGAATAAAGCTCTTTATGGATTGTAGCAAGATCCTAGAGCTTGGTATGACAGGCTCAACAGATTCCTTACCGAGAAGAAATTCACAGGAGGTGACGTTGACCAAACTTTGTTCACCAAGGTAAGTCATCTTGACATTCTCATTGTTCAGATTTATGTGGATGTCATAGTCTTTGGTTCAACCAATCCTAAACTGTGTAAGGAATTTTTTGAACTTATGACAAAAGAATTTGAGATGAGCTCAATGGGTGAGCTAAAACTATTTCTTGGACTGCAGGTGACACAAACCAAAGATGGAACCTTCATCACTCAGTCCAAATACATAAGGGACCTCCTGAAGAAGTTCAAATTCGACAACCTCAAGGACATTGCAGCTCCAATGGGGACTTCAACAAGTCTTGATGAAGATACCAAAGGTAACCCTATGGATCAAAAGTTGTATAGAGGTATGATCGGATTCCTTTTGTATCTCACTACATCTAGGCCTGATGTTCAATTTGTAGTGTGTTTATGTGCTAGATTTCAGGCTAGTCCTAAAGAATCACACTTTAGTACAGTGAAAAGGATCTTTAGGTATTTATCAAGCACCTAAGAACTAGGCCTATGGTATCTTGCTAAGTGTGAGCTAGAGCTACTAGCCTACACTGATGCAGACTATTCTAGGTGTTGGGTAGATAGGAAGAGCACTAGTGGCTATTGCCAATTCCTAGGTGGTTGCCTAGTATCTTGGGCTTCTAAAAAGCAACACACAGTGGCACTCTCCACTGTAGAGGCTGAGTATGTTGCTGCAGGGAACTGTGCTGCCCAGGTACTCTGGATTAAACACCAGCTCTCAGATTATCAGATAAATCTGGGATGCATTCCACTTCTTTGTGATAACACTAGTGCTATCTAGCTAACTAAGAATCATGTTCACCACTCTAGGACTAAGCACATCGAAATTAAACACCACTTTCTTAGAGATGTAGTGAGCAAAAATGAAATTGAATTAGTGTTCGTTTAAACTGAAAAATAGATTGCTGATATTTTTACCAGACCCCTTGGAAATGAAAGATTTAAATATTTAAGAAGAGAATTGGGGCTCTATAAATTTCAGCAGGAAAATAATGAATGATTTCATTCTTGAACTGTTTGTTGAAGTGCTTTCAGATGTTTGTGTCAGTCTGTTCTTTAAAATTTTGAATAAAGAATGTTTGATGCTTGAATAATTGTGTTGCACTGAGTTCATTAGTTGCTTAATGTCTTGCACAGACTATTTCCGATATAGATGCATGAGCAGCACAGAGTCCTTTGTTATTGCACGTACTGCACCAAGTCAATGCATTGCATACTCGCACCTAGCATAAGTCTTTGTAAGACTTGCATTAAGTCCATGCCTTGCATAAGTATTCTAGCGAATAGGTCAGTGCATCCTGCATTTATGTCACAAGCAGATCGGTGCACTTGCATATCACACATATACATAGGTCGGTGCATTGTCTACATTCTGCACGTTAAGGTGAATGCACTGCATTTCTCATGCATAATACAGTCGATGCATCATGTTGTAAGGGGGAGTTGAGTGATGTCTGATCTGAGTTCTAGTCTTCTCACTCTCTCTCCTCAATCTCATAAGTTCCTATCTCATGACATCTTTTTCATTCGATTGAGAATCCTTTGAGCTGCTCCCATGCTTTCATGCTTAACTCTCTCATTCTGATTGAATACCAGTCTTGCTTTTGGTTCATTCAGTTAGCTGCAGTTATTGCAACTCTTCATCTATAAGAATCACTCTTGCCTCTTGATTGAATAGAAGGTTTAACCTTAATAGATTGAAGTGTTCAGTGACTGTTCATCATAAAATAAGGTGGTAGGAACTACTTATAGCTCTTAACCTCTAATTTTCCCATAGCTAGAATAGAAAAGGTCTCCACTGTACCTAAACATAACAGACTTAGTGAAGTCTAGATGGAGAAAACTAGAGTCTGTATTGTCTTTAAACAGTCACTCTAAAAAGTCATAAGGGCAGCAAAAATAAGATCATGAAAAGAAAAGAATTGAACAGAGTGGCAGAGTAATGACTGAATTACACTGAGAAACTGAGGTCTCCATCAAAGAAATAGAGAATACCTTAAGTCATGAAGTGCTTCAGGATAACTCTGTTCATTTGATCAGATCTATAGGGGTGGTTTCACTGATTAACTAGGGGTACTGACCTCTGATCAAGGTGTATCTTAACGTCAAAAGGTGCAAACTCTCTTTGTAGCTTTAGATCAGAAACAGATATAGGAGTTTATGCTTAGTAACTGGGGGTACTGGCCTCTGATCAAGGTGTACACCTAATGTCAACAACATAAATGAAACTTGTCTGTTCACTAAGTTCAGTTTCTAAAATCAAAAATGAAAAAGAACTGATGTAACCCTTGGAAAACAAAAGTCATTGAGTGTCATCTGTTTAACCTCAATACAAATTCAAGTGACTTTTCTTGATATTAACTATTTCTAAAATCAGTAAGGTACTGTCCTGACTTAGTTTATAATGGCTATGTGTTTTAGGTTCATTGCTATAAATAGAGCCTATAGCCTTATTTCAGGAAGTCAGTTGCTCTACTCTACCTTCTATAACTGTTTAACCTGAACTTACTCAAGAATGCACATTGTTGACTCTTATATCATAATGGTTGTTTTATAATTTGCTCATTTCTTGAACCATTGCATAGAATGTTATTTAGCCTCCTTCACCATCCCTGATTCTCAATGCATCTCTTCTCTCGTCTTCCTCCTTTTTGTTGAAGTCAAAGGGGGAGAATTGTTTACATAAATAATTCAAAGGGGAGAGTCATATTTTCAGGGGAGAGTCATATTTTTCACAGGGGGAGTATTTTTATAGATGCATTAGTCTGCATATGCATTGTCCATTGGTGTTGCCATCATCAAAAAGGGGGAGAATGTTGTAAATCTTATTTTGATGATTGGCAACTTCTCAAATGTTCATCTAAATGTTGCATGCTCAGTTACACCTAGTCCGTGCATTAGATTGACTCGGTGCAACATCTGTCTAGTCTGCATTGAGTCTGTGCATATGGGTGAAGTTCTATGCTTGCAAGTCAGTGCATCTTTGCATTAAGCAGACACAAGTCGGTGCACATTCTGTGTCCGTCTTATACTGCGTCTCATAAGGCCTAGGTCTATGCATGTGTCTGTTTTATCCTACGTCGTTTGCCTTATGCTCAGCTTCTAAGTCGGTGCATTCGTTGCTTATAGTGAGTATGTGCAATATCTGCGCCATGCATATAGATTCTGTACATTCCTTCCGAGTTAAGTTAGTGCAACGCCTCTGGTGGCATGTCATCGATGTTGACACCCGTTTTATACCCAATAAGTCGGGTCATCTCCTTATTTTATTCTATATGATGCTCCGAGTTGTTCACTCTTCATTGAGTCTCTTGATCAGTTGAAGCCTGTTTTTTGGGTCTTAATTCCTGGATTAAGATGTGGCTCCCGGTGGCATTTCGTTGGATGAAGCTTAGCAAAACCCTTCACTCTATTTTTGGAACTTCAATGTTAATAACGGTCCCAGTCAGGCGCGTTGCTTCCTTCTGATGGATAGATCCTGGGCCGTTACTCTTTGAAGAGTCCTAAGGCTTGAGGCCTCGTTTTCAATGCTTATCCATTAATTTCCACGTTGATAATAACGGTCTGTCGTGCAGCCGTCATTTCATTCTGACGCCCTATGCCTTGGCCGTCGCTTCCTTGAAGAGTCCTATTGTTTGGGTCTTCTTCCCGTTGATCTTATCTCTTTGGGATAGGGTTGAAAATGGCGGTCGTTCTTGATGCGTTACTTCCAAGTGGCGGTCTGTCGTGCAGCCGTTACTTCCTTCCGAGAGTCCTGGCAGTTCAGGCCTTTTTTCTGCTACTCCGTGGTCGAGATAAGGATTTGGATTGACATTATCTCTTTCAAATCTGATGCTCAGGACCTCCCGTTCGATTCTATGGACTCTTGGTGATATTATCTTCAAGGATTTGCTAAGAGTTATCTCCTTTCACGTTTGAATTATCCTCTGCTCGACCTAAGAGTTTGAGGGTCTATAAATAGAACCCTTGACTTCATGGCAAAAAGGGGGAGATTTTGAATTCACGACGAAGTGCTATCAAACTCAGGAGCCATCTTCATCCAAGAGGAACTGCTTCCCACGTCCATCCATCTCATAATCAAGGGAGTACTTTGGTTTTAGTCTTTCAAGTTCATCATGCATGCTTGAGTTCTTCCCTGGTTTTTTCCTCAATCAAGGCATTGTCCCTCTTCCTTCTCCACGTTTTTCACTGTCCTCTAAGCCCATAAACATCTTCCCAAACTTTTAAAACACCCAGAGGGGTTAAAAAACCAAAACTCCCCAGTAATCCCCTCTCCTTTTGATGATGTTAAGTCCTTTAAGAATTGATGCTATGCTTGTGAAAAGGACTAATTGAGGTTATTGTGTTTGGTCTTTCTACATCTTTGGCAGGTTTACAGGTTCATTGACACGAGGCCCAGGTCTTCTAGCCGGCTGGAAGAGTTGGAGTTAAAAGAATTCAAGCTTTGTTACTACAGGTTATCTGACGGTCTTGGGCAGGCGTGTCATTCTCCTCCGGCGGTCTATCGTGTGGCCGTCACTTCAAAGCGACGCACGGGGTTCTGGCCGTTACTTCCAAGTTGATCTGCAGGCTTTCTCTGGTTTTCTCTCCCGTGGGCGGGTGTTTCATCCACCTATTTCCAAGGTATATTCAGGTTCTTTTGACTTGTTTTACTTTGGTGGCGATCACATCTTTCCTTGGTATTGGGCATTAGCTGTCTTCTTCATCATATCTTCCTATTTTCCTTGCTTATTCCACCTTCACAGTGTGTTTTTATTTATTCCTTGCTCGACGCCCCGGCGTGTGTTTTTTAATTTCCTTAGCGTAGTTGGATTGAGATAGCATGCCCATGCTAGAGCTAGCTATGATTGCCTAGGTTCATGATCACATGTTCATAGGTTTGAGTAGATCTTTGATTGCTTGTTTGTCATCTTACCATATCACTCTCCAAACCTCAAAAGAAAAGATAGAAGATAGACAAATAAATATCAACAGATAATTTTTTGGCGATCACGGTGGGACAACTTGTGCAAATCGTGCTTTTGATTCTTGTTTAAACCTACCATCATCTGCTTGTGGAGTTGCCTTTTGTTTCCCCTTTGATTATTGCTCATTCTGGTTTTCTGAGTTCTCTGACGGCCAGGTGTCCCCGCGTCACAGTTCTCTGACGCAGGGGCATTAGACCGCCACTTTGGTTCTGCTGTGTGAGCTTCCACGGGCTTTCTGGTTACTTCTGTCTGGTTTTGGTTCCCTGGCTCATCTGATGGTCTCATCCCCCTGCGTTATATATTATCTGGCGGTCTGGCCTTAGACCGTTATTATTCTCTGACGCAGGGTCCTTCGACCGTTATTCTCCTGGCTGGTACACATCCGAGGTGCATTTATTTCCGCAGTTTTTGCTGTGATTTATTGCTTGGGTGATACTTGACCTCCTCCTTGCTTTGCTCATATCTCCATATCATTGTGTGCATCATTGATTGCTAGATTTTAGTTTAGACTTTGCATGCACTCCGGTGCACATAGGGTCATTCATCTTGTCATATCTTAGATTGCATTTTCCTACCTTGTTGTGAGGACCTCTCATCTCCATATTCCTTGGAGCCGACCAGGAAATCATAACAGGGACCTCCGTAAGTCCCCGCGAGCCGTGGATTCCCACACGGACGTCGGGCTGGTTGTACCTTTCCCACCCCGTGTCTAGGGTTGCATAGGTGAAGGAGTGGTTACACTTAGAGTCAAACCAAGTCCCATATTCATCTCCTACTAGGAACCCATTGTTGAGAGCACATATCAATCAATCCACTAAAGTTCCAAAGGAGAAATCATAAGAACCTTGTTGCATCATCTTAAAACAATTTGGTTGATATTTGAGTGTCTTCATCTTTTATCACTTACATCTTGTTAGAATCACCTAAGTTTGGTTGCTTATTGAGTGTCTTTTGTTGGTTGTTTTCGCATTTCCAAGGTTGCCCGTTGCATGTGGGGTTATTTTCGTCCGTCTGAATCATCTTCTCGAGTCAGTTCCGTCTTCACGTTCTATTCTAATCCCCTCTTCGAGTCCACCATGGCATCCTTCAATGCTCCTCGCTCCCAAGAGGACTCTCTTCCTCAAGGACTCCTTGAAAACCCCCCTAGGGTTATTACATTTTCCTCTGGAGAGGGAACTGCCCCCCTCCTATCCTCCACCTCTATGGAAGGAAGTCAAGTTACCCCTTCTCTCTCTACTCCTTCCGCGGGCTCCGTCCTTCATATGATGGCCCAATTGGATCCGACCCAACTCCAAGTTCTATATCAAGCTATGCAAGGGTCCAATACTTCTCCCTCTGCCACTATCCAAGGTCAATCTAATCCTTCCAATATTGGGCCGCCCGTTCAGCCCACTCCGATTGATCTCACTCCAGTCCAACCCCGGACCATCACTTTCACTGGCATGGAGATGGGCCAGTCTTCTAATCCAGCCCATCAATCTTTTGATAAAGGGAAGTCACCCATCTCTTCCTTTGTCCAGTTGGATCATCACAACTCTGGTTCGGTAGTTCCGTAGCTCCTTATGAACCCTTCCGATTTCTTACGCTCTCAGCAAGGAGTGGCCGAAAATAATTCCAATCCGGGTCTATCTCAGGCCCAATATCCTTCTTACGGGCCGCCTATTCCCACTGTCTATCCTTCCACTCCTTCTTACGGGCTCCCGCCTGTGGCTACAGCCATTCCATCTGCCCCTCAAATACAAACAGCATCCTTCACTGCCCCTGCTTCTTCCCGAGAGCAGGACTTGTTTGACAAGTGGGCCACCATGCAGCAACAAATCGACTTTCTTCAGAAAAGGGTTGGCCCACAATCCTTGGCCGATATTCCTATTTCGAGGTTCCAGAACATCCGGTTCCCTCCGCAGTCAGAGCTCCCCAACTATCGCAAGTACGATGGGAACAGTAATCCCTTCATCCATGTGAGGGATTTTCTCTATGAATCGGTGCAGTTCCAATATGATGATCGCCTCATGGCGTACTTATTCCGCCGATCTTTGGATAGTGTTGCTCTAGAATGGTTCTATTCTCTACCACTGGAAGAGGCCGAGAGTTTCAAGGTAGTAAAAGACAAATTCATCTAGCGGTTTCAAGACAGGGTCGGCCCTGAATATTCATTTACAGATCTAGTGGCCGAGAAGATGAAGTCGGATGAGGAGTTCACCACCTATGCAGACAGGTGGAGACAAATGGCCGCTAGGGTACCGGGCCACATTCCGGAGGAAGAGAAGGTCAAACTGCTGATTTCCAATGCCACCCCGACCTTCCGCAACATCCTGGCAATGAATGACATAGCCAACATGCATCAACTCTATAGCCGGGCGCGCTTCATCCAGACTCAATTCAAGGACTCCCCTATCCATTCCCTCTTCGAAAACCAAAAGCCCAAGTACCACAAGAAACCCCAAGGGCCAGTTACTGAGGGAGTCCAAACAAATGAGCAAGTACAAGCCGTTGCTTTTCCATATCAGGCCGCACCTTTCCGCTATAACCAAAACCCCCACAATTCACAAAACGCCGCTCCGCAAAACTTCCAAGCCACTCCACAAAACCCTCCCCTCGCCTTCACCATTCCACAAAACACCTTCGCCGCACCACAACAACCATCGCCGCCACCACAATACCATAACGTCCCTCCGCCCAGCGGCTACAACAACAACAATCCAAATAGCAAGCGCCCGACTCCCAGGAGAGCCCAGTATCCTCCATTGCCCGAGACGCTTATAGATATCTTCTCGGCACTCATGTTAGTGAATGCAATCCAACTTCCTCCGGAACGGCCTGTTCGGAACCTGGCAGTCGATCAGACTAAGTATTGTATGTTCCACCGGCAGCCTGGCCATACCATAGAAGGATGTTTTCAGTTCCGAGATCTTGTGTATGACCTACATTAGGGGCAGAGGATCGACTGGGCCGAAATGCATAGGGCCATTGTTGAGATTAAAGAAAAAAGAAGGCAGCCGCAGGGGCAGCAAGTGCAGCAGCATCAAGCACCACCGCCGCAGCAGCCACCACAACAGCAGCGACTACAGCAAGTACAAGACCTGGGCATCCATCAGAACCCGATGCCGAATCATCCGCCCGCTCCACAGCAGCAGCCGCCAGCACCAGCGCAAGTAAACATGATCCAGCCACCGGCCTCCAACGCCGGATGGTCTTTCGACGATGATGGCACCACACCGCAGGTCATGGCCCTCCACCATAACCACCGTAATCCTCCCTTAATCATCCCTGCACAGCCAACGTCCTCTCAACTCATCCTCCCACTCGCACCCGCTCCAGCAAATCCTCTACCACTCTCCATTCCATCATACTCTCCCTCATTTACTCCCATCACCACCATCACACCGCCGCCCAATCCTTCACCCATTCTTTCCCAACCGCTAGCCTTCCCTCCACCCGCATCTACATCCATCACCACCCAGCCTTCCACCAATCCTTCATCCATCATCCGCGCACCGCCCATTAAACTCACCAACCCTACGCTCCACCAAACCGCCTCCCCCGCACCACCAGTTCCATTCACCCATCCCGTAGGGCCCATCATACTATCTTCAGATGCCGCAGCAAGCTGTGCTTTGAGGAGCGGGAAGATGTTCCATCGGAATTACGTTACTACTTCTAATCCCCAGTCCTCTCAGCCGGTGGCCGAGCAAGAAGAAACTGGACCTTTGCTGGGTACTCAATATGACTTGCTGCATCATCTGGATCGAGTGCCCGCCAAAATATCTATGCTGGAGCTAATCAAAAGGTCTACCCTTCATCAAGATGCACTGAGGGATTTTCTACAGAAGGTAATGGTTAGCGAAGACATGGCAGTTGATAGCCTACCGACGGCACTGGCAACCATCTCCAAAGGGCCGGCAATCACGTTCTCTGAAACCGAGCTTGCACCTCCGGGGGCTCAGCAAATGCCGCTCGGCATAACAATTACCCTGAACAAAGTCGACATTGAGGCAGCGCTGGTTGACACAGGGGCCTCAATTAATGTTTGCCCACTCAGCACCCTCCGAGCATGCAACATATCTGAAGAGTTACTACGGCCTACCCCCACCACTATAGCGGCATATGACAACTCAAGGCGAGCATGCCACGGGGTAGTCACCATTCAGGCAGAGCTCGGGCCCCTTACTATGGCCGTGGAATTCTATGTTCTTGATATCGACCCTATGTTCAAGGCTATCTTGGGTCATCCCTGGATTAACACACTCGGCACCGTGCCCTCCACCGCACATCAGTGCATTAAGTTCCCCTTTCAAGGGAAGGTCGTCAAAGTTAAGAGCTTATCCACAGTACAGTCAGTAAAGGCTATTTCAGAGCAAGTTCTTCCCACACTTTGGCCAAGCAGCCGGCCCGTTCTGTCAGTGCTGGATTTGAACTTTCCTTGGGCTTACACATCCCCTAAGCCCGTCGCTACTCCAGTTAATGTCAAAGTGAAGCCACAGATCCGAGATTCAAAGGGGTGGAACATTATATTGAAACTGGGCTATCAACCGGGGAGAGGCCTCGGTGCGCAACTGCAAGGGATGACTAAGCCTATACCTAAGGGAAGGAAAATGGGTAGGAGAGGTCTCGGCTACAAAGAAACATCATTATCTATGATGGGTGATTCTGGGCCGCTCACCTGGGATTATCGTCAGCATTTTGTCAAAGGGCCTCTCCAACCTGGCACATTAGCTCCAAAGCCGGTTCAGCAAGAAAGGAATACAGTTTGTCCAATCGCCAGTCTACCTCCCTCGCTAGGAGGGTCAGATGATGACGTGATCAACTACAGTCAGGCCTTGCAGGGGCTCTTTCATGAGAAGGAATGTCAGAAGAAGCAACAAGAAGTTCAGCTTATGAAGTGGAGGCCGAAGAAGCAGCCTATTGTTGATCTACAGGAAAGGGGGGGCTCTCCCATTACCTTTTCTTGGCCTCCCTCATGCCTCTAATCTATCTTTCAACAAAGGGACTTCATACCCCGCCTTCCTCCGATCATAATAAATCCGTCTTTCATTGATCCGCCCGAGATTCTATTGGTTCCTTATGCTTGCTGGAAGTGCCCACCCCTCGATCTATCCACTCTCTTCACTCCTCCTCCTCCCAACGCCCAACGCCACGAGATTTGGTTCTCTTCTTCCGATCCTTTCTTCGACTACATTTTCCCCGAGCTGTTCCCTATGCAGCTCCCACCTCCTCCATCTTGCTGTATAGTCTCCGCTGACCTCCAAAAAAAAAATGTCAAATTTAAAACGGAGATTTCAGTGGAAGATTACGCTATCTTGCCGCCATTTTCCTCCCAGGGGCACGAGTCCCCTGTGCCTTCCCTTCCACTAGGTCTTCTATCCCCTAGGTTAGGATTAGGGTCCGTCGAGTTTAGAGAAGTAGAGTCCGTTAGGTCTAGAGAAGTAGGGTCTTGTTCTGGGTCGTCCAACCCTTCCAATTCTGAACCGCGCTCGCTTGCGCATCCTTCCCGATCTGTTCCTGATAGGTTCTTGCAGGATATAGCTCAGCGGTGTCATGCTCTTTTGAAATGTCCGGAATTCGTCGCTACAGCAATCGTGATTGAGGATGAGGAGGAAATAGAAGGGGAATGGAGCGACGACGAATTAGGCGTTTATGAGGTTTTGGATGAGAAGGATCCAATAGATGAAGGCAGCAATGTAGATGACACTGCCGACTTATATACACAAGGACTAAAATTGTTTTTCTCAATACATATTCAAGTTGCCTTTCTTGAATTTCCTTGTTTAATCACAAAAGGGTATTATTTCAGTCTTATCTAATAATACCATGTGCCCTAGATTCATTGCTATAAATGGAATCTATAAACTCTTTTTCAGAGGTAAGATCTTTTACTCTAGGTTTATCACTGTTAAATCTGAATTTTTGAAAATTGTATGTTGATGATTCTTATACTTTAACAGTTGTTTATAATCATGCTTCCTTTCTGAACCTATGATTCAGCTGTTATCAAGTGATCCTCCTACCTTCTCTACCTTGTTTATCTGTTCATATCCCTTCTCAAAGGGGGGGCATTCATTTAGGGGGAGAAATAATTCGGGAGAGTCTTACACTCAGGGGGAGAATGTTCTAGAGTAATTTGCATGCATATTGCACTTTGCACTCATATTTTTTTCTATTTTTCCCTTTTCGATTATGTCAAAGGGGGAGAAAATTTCATGTGTGACTCACTATCACTGTTTATTGCCATCATCAAAAAGGGGGAGAATGTTGTGCCCCTTAGGCACAAGCATGTGCTATGTTGCAATGATGATAGCAATGCTATTTGGTGTTGATGATAGCAAGATAGTGAGTGCATTTGATGCATTTGATATTGTATTTTGATTTCTATGCATTCTGCATATTGATAGCAACATGAATGATGATGTTTAGCATTGATGGCATCTGCTCTTTATATATGTGCATTGCATCTGTCAGATATCATGTCTCTACATATATCATGTCTGGGTAGCAAAGTCTATACACTGGACTGTGTAATTGTGCATCATGCAAGTCTATACATTGGACTCTCGTTCAAGTTCATGCATTGTCTTAGGCAAAGTCTGTACAGCGTCAACGCACTTCATTGGAAGTGTGTACAGCGTCAACGCGTGAAGTCTGTACATTGCTTCAGGAGCTTCAAGTCTACACATCGCTTCGCTTCATGAAGTCTGTACATCCACAGTTAAACTTGAAGTCTGCACACTAGTATTCACTGTCAAGTCTGCACATTGGTCTTCGATTTCAAAGTCCATACATTGGACTGTTCATCAAAGTCTGTACATCGCCTTCAATCTTCAAGTCTATACACTGGCTTATTCTTCAAGTCTGTACAGCCGTTAGCATTGGACTTCATGTCTAGACATTGCACTGTAGCATCCATCGTCTTCGTGTTATTTTAGTGTCTATGTCTTCGTGTTGTGTTTACGTCTTCGTGTTGATCTGACTTCGTGCCGTTTTCCCTCTTGTGTCTCGTTTCCCAGTGAACCCCGTGTCGTTTCACCTCGTGCTGTTCTCACTTAACTTCGTGTCGTGTTTCTGAAGCAGCTCGAATAGTTCTGATGAACTTCGAGTCGTTTCCCTGTAGACCTCGTGTCGTTCCTGTTTAGTAACCACACTTCGTGTCGGTTACTGTTGTTTCTGTGTCTTCGTGTCATTTTTGTTCCACTGCGTGCAGAACATTGCAGCACCTCGTGTTGCTTTCTGTGTCACCTCGTGTCATTTCTGTGTGAACCTCGTGCCACTTCTCTCTGTCCTCTAGTTGCATCTCGTGTCATCTTTTATGTCTTGCTTGTTGTTGCAACCACTTCGTGTCGTTCTTCTTTTTACCTTGTGTTGTTTTCATCTTCTTCGTGTCGTTCTCTTTGTAGTGTTATCTCTGTTACAGTGCGTATCTCGTGTCGTTCTCTCCTTACTTCGTGCTGCAGTCACCTTCTGTATCTCGTGTCGTTCTCAATGCATCTAGAACTGCTACCATATACCTCGTGCAGCTTTAGTTATTATGGCCCTCAGTTTTAATGGTTTTCATCTCCTTGCAGGTCCGAGGAAGAAATATTCCCCAGTGACTGGCAGCACATGATCCGAGGCTAGAATGAAGTCTGCTAAGAGACTGCCACGTGGTCCGAATTCTTAGGGCGGGAGCTGTGGAAGCCACACGCGCCCTAGCTGCTGCTGCTGCTATGTATATGAGCTTTCTTCCACAAAAGAAGGCAGATCGAGTTGGCAAGAAGAAAAGTCCATACAGAGAGCCACGATCCAGATAGAAAGAGAAAAGAGAAAGAAGAAGAGCAGAAGGAGAAGAAGAGAGGCAGAGAGCTCGAGAAGAGTGTGAAGAGAAGAAGAAGAAGAAGAGAGAGAGAGAAGGAGTTCGTTCCTCAGATCTTTGGTTCAAAACCAGATCTGAAGTTGCTCATTGTTGAGCTATATTTTGTGCTTTATTGCTTCAGCTTTCCGTTGCTGTCTTGTTCTATTTTCATTTTCCTTATATATTTCTTCAAGCTGTTTGTCAGCGGTTTGCAGAGGTGCTGCCTCTGGACAGCAAGCTGTGTAGCTCAGCGGGCAGTGGAGGTTTCAAATGGACGGGTAAAGCTGTAATCCTCAGCTGACGAGACTTGGTCTCGGACGGGTTAAGCTGTATTCCCCAGCGGGTTCAAGCTGTGAGTTAGCGATGGCTAAGCTGTATTGCCCAGCGGAAGCAAGCTGTGATGCTCAGCGGTTGGCAAGCTGTGAGGCCCAGCTGATTGTTGGCAAGCTGTGTTGCCCAGCGGTTAGTGAAGCCACACTCGGGTTGAGTGTGGGGTGGATGTAGGTCTGGAGGACCGAACCACCTAAAAACCCTTGTGCATTGTGGTTTGGTTTATCTGCTTTTGCTTCCGCTAGATGATTGCATAGGGACGCTCTAAGCGTTTGACTTCTGGTTGAGCAGAAGAGTGGATTAGTTTTCTTAGAATAGTTTAATCTGTCAAGAGAGCGAAATTCTAGTTGAGCGACTCCTTGTCTAATTCAGCCTAGTTAGCATCCTAGTGATCTCACTGTATGCTTGTTTTTGTTCTGCAACTGATTATTAGCTTTTAAGCTTGTGTAGTTTGCGAACTAGTAATTCTAGTGAGCATCATATTTTAACTGGGCGAAAGGTTTTTTAAACGGGTTATATTTATTCACCCCCCCTCTGAATACTGCACCGAACCCAACAATTGGTATCAGAGCGGGTCTCTGATCTAACAGATCTAACAATCTACAGAGGATCCTGCTAACTGTTTAGTGCGTTTTCAGAGTGGATGCATTGTGCTCGTTGTCTTGTTTCACCGGTTTAGTGCTTTACCTTGCCCATTTGGTTTTGCTGCATTTCCTGTCGGTTGTTTTAGTAAGTTGATTCTGTTTGCCATCTGTCCAAATGGATCGTCCTCCAATTTATGATGGTTCTAACTTTGAAAATTGGCTAGGAGGCCTAGTTGTGTATGTAGATTCCATTGATCCCAAACTATGGAGTTTACTATCTAAAGGCCCACATCGACTACCCAAAGACCAGACTAAGTGGTCTAGTGAGGACACGTTTAAGAACCGTGATAATGTCATAATTCTTAATATCTTGAGAGCTGCTGTTAATACTGATGTATATTCTTTTGCTCTCAGGTGCACATCTGGAAAGGAGATATATGACAGAGTCGTCTCTGCGCATAATCAGCAAGGTGATAGCTGCTTGATGGCCAACCGGGATGATGAAGATGAGATCTCATCTCAGGTAAGTTCTGAATCAGAAGGATACTCTTTCGATGAATTAATAGAGATGTATGAAAATTTGTTAAAAGTATCCAAGAAATTGAAATCTGAGAACAAAAAGTTGAAAAAGAAATGTGATAGAATAAATCTGAAAGATTCCTGTGAAAACTATCCAAATATGAAAAAGTCTTATGATGCATGCATGCATGCTAGATGTTCAGAATCTTAAGAAACAAAATGATTCTCTAAAAATTGAAAAACAAACATGCTTAGATAAAATGTCTGAACTTGAGAATCAACTGAATGATAAGAAAAATGAGCATCTAAAAGGCATGCAAGAACTAACTGAAGTTAATTCTGAATTGGACAAAATGAAATTGGAGAATGAGGATCTTCAAAAGAAGAATAAAACTCTTATTATCAGAATGAATGAAATCAATGAGGTTTCACAGTCCTCTTCTGCTAAATCAGATTGTAAAATATGTTCTGCTTTAAGAGAACGAAATGAAGATCTCTTTAGTGAGAATGAACGGCTAAATAAACAAATTGCCTCACTTAAAGATGATCACAAAAATCTACTCGCTGAGAAAATTAAAGCAGAAGAAAGAGAAGATGAACTGATTAAAAAATTGAAGCACATGTCTGGAAGAGAGAGATGTGCTAACAATGAAATTCAGGATAAAAATCTTGAGGAAGAAAACACTGAATTAAAAGCTGAAGTTGAAAAACTGAAGTTGTTGAATACTGGCTTGTCTGAAAGACTTCTCACTACAGAAAAAGGAAAGGCTGTCTATGATGAAAATTCAAAAATTTTGAACAGCCTAAAACAAGAAATTGAGAAGTATAAAACTGCAAACCAAGTTCTAAGCGAATGTGTTAATTGCAGTGAACAGAAAATAGCCAGTTATGAACTTCACATTGCTAGCTTGGAAGATAAAATTCATAATCTGGAAACTTTAGCAATTGAGTCTGCTAAGAGTGAAGGAAAAATGAAAGATGTTATGAAAAGTGAGAATAAGAACTCTAAAAGGAGGATAAGCTATAATTCTGATGTCAAGAACATCACTAAAAGCCAGCTATACAACACCTTTGTGCAAGGTTCAGATGTAGCTAGTACTTCAAGGCAATCCCCAAAACAAAATGAAAATCAGAAATCACCTTCAAAACCCGTTTTCCAGTTCAGAGCCCAGAAAATAGAAAAACATACAGAAGCTGTTAAGGATAATCAGAAATTGAAAAGAAAGCGTCAAATAAAGAAGGTAAAGACTATTCCTGCTCATGAACAGAAAGCTGCTAGCTCGGTTGAGCCTGATGGTGTACACACTGTTCATGCTTCCTATACTCATTCACATACATCTAGGAACTCATATGACAGAAACCATGTTCCTAGGAAATCTGATGCCTCTTGTTACTACTGTGGTAGGCATGGTAATTATATGGATGACTGCAGAGTGATGATAAGTGATGATATGATGCATGATAAAACATTTCCAAATAATCATCACCACCCCAAAAGAAACATGTCTTCCTCAAACCAACATATCATTTGTTACAATTGTAACAGACGTGGTCATAAAGCTGTTGAGTGTTGGTTTAGGCCTTCATGGGGATTTACTGGCTCAAGAGGTAAGCACCCTAGGTGCATTGAATGTGGCAAGTATGGGCATGCAGTCAAGGACTGCTGGTTTGTTCAGGGAAATTATTTTAATTCCAAATTTGTAAGATTCCCTCCAAACAAAAATTTCTTGGGCAGAAATAAAGCTGGTCTTAAAGAAAAGACTCTTGTTTGTTATGAATGTGGAAAACCTGGCCACCGAGCTTCTGAATGCTGGTGGGCAGGTAATGGTAAATCAAAAATTCATGCTTACAACAGAACAATTCATGGTCATTATCATAGGTCTCATGCTGCTGTTGATATGCATCATAGGACCAGAAAATCTGCTGTTTCATGTAGATATTGTGGTAAACTTGGTCACTCTATGGACAATTATTTTGTGATGAAATTTGATGACCATGTTGCTAAGAAACTGTTTAGAACACCTGATAGGGGTAGTGCAGGACCCAAGACTGCTTGGGTCTCTACAGGATCAACTTGATTGACTTGCTGCAGGTGTGCCTTGGAAGGAGAAATAAAAGGGGTCAACCAAGGCACTCAAAAAGAAAACCCCATGATTCAATTCAGGTCAGTTCTGAAATCTGTTTTAAATTCCATTATCTGAAATTGTGAGCATGAAAATTGTGAGTTTCATGTTGATTTGCTTGGTTGATTTTTTTAATGAACTCTTCATGTCTAGCTGATCAGTCTGCATTCCAGACTCAGCTATTGAATTCAATTCTGCATATCTGATGCTCTTCTCTTGCTATATGTTGAACTGAATTTGAATACTTCTTTAGTGTATACAGTTGATGCACTATATAGACTCTGTGTCCATGCATGTGTTTTGTGTTAATGCTTTGCATGCTTGTTATTGAATGCATACTTGGACTGATTGTGTATAGACTGATTGTCATTGCATGTGTCAATGATGCTGTTCAATGCATGAAGGACTGCTTTATGTTGCATTGTCCTTGTTAACCCTGGTATATCAAATGGTATGTTACTAAAAGGCAGGGAAATCTGCCCGGAGGTTCCTACCATGTGTGAGATGGTCTTTGAGACCAGGTCCTCCGCCTAGTACCATGGGTCTAGTTTTCATGTAGAACAGTGTACTGCATCATATGTTGAAAAAATCTGAAAATTTAAAATGAAGATGATGCATTTGATAAATTCTCTCTGATTGAACAAAGCATGAATTCTTCTTGAGCATATTCTAAAATTATGAGCAGTTCATTAATTCTATTTCATGCACTTTGTCAGGGGGAGTTTGACTAATGTTGCATAGTCTACATGTAGAACAGTCTAATGCATAGCATATTTTTGCATCATGGTGTCAGGGGGAGCTGAGAGTTCTATTCAATTCATTGAATCCTTGGTACTTCTCATTGTCCCCTTTCAACTCATTCATATTCACTGTCATCAGATGCTATGGATCATAATGCTTATTGCTATCCTTTCCCCATTTTTTTACTAAACAATAGCTTTGCATATGGTTTAGTACATTGAATGGTGATTATTGCAACTGTTCACTTATAAGAATCACATTTACAAATTGAAAGGAACTAAAGGTTTAACCTTTATAAACTGGAGAGCTAAGTGTCTGCACTTTAGAATCTGAGATAAAAGGAAAACTTTTATAGCTCTTAATCTTTGTCTCATAGCTAAAATAGAAAAAGTTTTTTGTAATGCCTAAATGTGTTGAACTGGATATGTCTAGAAAAGGTGAATAAGAGTGTGTACTATTTTTCAAACAATCACTCTAAAAGAATTAAGGGCAGCAGTAAATAAGTTCATTAATGTTAAGAACTGAACATAGTGACAGAGCAATGGCTGATTGCACTGAGAAACTGTGAACTCCTCCAAAGAAGTAAGAAAATTCACATGTCATGAAGTGCTTTAGACTATCTCTGTTCATAGGGTCAAATCTATAGGGGGAGTCCTCACCAAGTAACTGAGAGTACTGGCCTCTAATCAAGGTGTACCCTTAATGTCAAAAGTGAAGACTATTCCTTGTAGGTCTTGATCTGAAATAGATCTAGTAGTTTATGCCTAGTAACTGGGGGTACCTACCTCTGATCAAGGTGTACACCTAATGTCAACAGCATAAATGCCACTGATCTATTTACTTAGTTCAGGCTCTGGAATTTGAAAAATGAAAATCAAACTGCTGTAACCCCTTGAAATCAAAAGTCATTGAGTGAAAATTGTTTTTCTCAATACATATTCAAGTTGTCTTTCTTGAATTTCCTTGTTTAATCACAAAAGGGTATTATTTCAGACTTATCTATTAATACCATGTGCCCTAGATTCATTGCTATAAATGGAATCTATAAACTCTTTTTCAGAGGTAAGATCTTTTACTCTAGGTTTATCACTGTTAAATCTAAATTTTTGAAAATTGTATGTTGATGATTCTTATACTTTAACAGTTGTTTATAATAATGCTTCCTTTCTGAACCTATGATTCAGCTGTTATCAAGTGATCCTCCTACCTTCTCTACCTTGTTTATCTGTTCATATCCCTTCTCAAAGGGGGAGCATTCATTTAGGGGGAGAAATAATTCAGGAGAGTCTTACACTCAGGGGGAGAATGTTCTAGAGTAATTTGCATGCATATTGCACTTTGCACTCATATTTTTTTCTATTTTTCCCTTTTCGATTATGTCAAAGGGGGAGAAAATTTCATGTGTGACTCACTATCACTGTTTATTGCCATCATCAAAAAGGGGGAGAATGTTGTGCCCCTTAGGCACAAGCATGTGCTATGTTGCAATGATGATAGCAATGCTATTTGGTTTTGATGATAGCAAGACAGTGAGTGCATTTGATGCATTTGATATTGTATTTTGATTTCTATGCATTCTGCATATTGATAGCAACATGAATGATGATGTTTAGCATTGATGGCATCTGCTCTTTATATATGTGCATTGCATCTGTCAGATATCATGTCTCTGCATATATCATGTCTGGGTAGCAAAGTCTATACACTGGACTGTGTAATTGTGCATCATGCAAGTCTATACATTGGACTCTCGTTCAAGTTCATGCATTGTCTTAGGCAAAGTCTGTACAGCGTCAACGCACTTCATTGGAAGTGTGTACAGCGTCAACGCGTGAAGTCTGTACATTGCTTCAGGAGCTTCAAGTCTACACATCGCTTCACTTCATGAAGTCTGTACATCCACAGTTAAACTTGAAGTCTGCACACTAGTCTTCACTGTCAAGTCTGCACATTGGTCTTCGATTTCAAAGTCCATACATTGGACTGTTCATCAAAGTCTGTACATCGCCTTCAATCTTCAAGTCTATACACTGGCTTATTCTTCAAGTCTGTACAGCCGTTAGCATTGGACTTCATGTCTAGACATTGCACTGTAGCATCCATCGTCTTCGTGTTATTTTAGTGTCTATGTCTTCGTGTTGTGTTTACGTCTTCGTGTTGATCTGACTTCGTGTCATTTTCCCTCTTGTGTCTCGTTTCCCAGTGAACCCCGTGTCGTTTCACCTCGTGCTGTTCTCACTTAACTTCATGTCGTGTTTCTGAAGTAGCTCGAATAGTTCTGATGAACTTCGAGTCGTTTCCCTGTAGACCTCGTGTCGTTCCTGTTTAGTAACCACACTTCGTGTTGGTTACTGTTGTTTCTGTGTCTTCGTGTCATTTTTGTTCCACTACGTGCAGAACATTGCAGCACCTCGTGTTGCTTTCTGCGCCACCTCGTGTCGTTTCTGTGTGAACATCGTGTCGCTTCTCTCTGTCCTCTAGTTGCATCTCGTGTCATCTTTTATGTCTTGCTTGTTGTTGCAACCACTTCGTGTCGTTCTTCTTTTTACCTCGTGTTGTTTTCATCTTCTTCGTGTCGTTCTCTTTGTAGTGTTATCTCTGTTACAGTGTGTATCTCGTGTCGTTATCTCCTTACTTCGTGATGTAGTCACCTTGTGTATCTCGTGTCGTTCTCAGTGCATCTAGAACTGCTACCATATATCTCGTGCAGCTTTAGTTATTGTGGCCCTCAGTTTTAATGGTTTTCATCTCCTTACAGGTTCGAGGAAGAAATATTCCCCAGTGACTGGCAGCACGTGATTCGAGGCTGGAATGAAGTCTGCTGAGAGACTGCCACGTGGTCCGAATTCTTAGGGCGGGAGCTGTGGAAGCCACACGCGCCCTAGCTGCTGCTGCTGCTATATATATGAGCTTTCTTCCACATAAGAAGGCAGATCGAGTTGGCAAGAAGAAAAGTCCATACAGAGAGCCACGATCCAGATAGAAAGAGAAAAGAGAAAGAAGAAGAGCAGAAGGAGAAGAAGAGAGGCAGAGAGATCGAGAAGAGTGTGAAGAGAAGAAGAAGAAGAGAGAGAGAGAGAAGGAGTTCGTTCCTCAGATCTTTGGTTCAAAACCAGATCTGAAGTTGCTCATTGTTGAGCTATATTTTGTGCTTTATTGCTTCAGCTTTCCGTTGCTGTCTTGTTCTATTTTCATTTTCCTTTATACATTTCTTCAAGCTGTTTGTCAGCGGTTTGCAGAGGTGCTGCCTCTGGACAGCAAGCTATGTAGCTCAGCGTGCAGTGGAGGTTTCCACTGGACAGGTAAAGCTGTAATCCTCAGCTGGCGAGACTTGGTCTCGGACGGGTTAAGCTGTCTTCCCCAGCGGGTTCAAGCTGTGAGTCAGCGATGGCTAAGCTGTATTGCCCAGCGGAAGCAAGCTGTGATGCTCAGCGGTTGGCAAGCTGTGAGGCCCAGCTGATTGTTGGCAAGCTGTGTTGCCCAGCGGTTAGTGAAGCCACACTCGGGTTGAGTGTGGGGTGGATGTAGGTCTGGAGGACCGAACCACCTAAAAACCCTTGTGCATTGTGGTTTCTGCTTTTGCTTCCGCTAGATGATTGCATAGGGGCGCTCTAAGCGTTTGACTTCTGGTTGAGCAGAAGAGTGGATTAGTTTTCTTAGAATAGTTTAATCTGTCAAGAGAGCGAAATTCTAGTTGAGCGACTCCTTGTCTAATTCAGCCTAGTTAGCATCCTAGTGATCTCACTGTATGCTTAATTTTGTTCTGCAACTGATTATTAGCTTTTAAGCTTGTCTAGTTTGCGAACTAGTAATTCTAGTGAGCATCATATTTTAACTGGGCGAAAGGTTTTTTAAACGGGTTATATTCATTCACCCCCCCTCTGAATACTGTACCGAACCCAACACCTAATTCTCAGATCAAGCAAAAATCCTTCATCCTCACCGCTACTGAGTACTTCACCAAATGGGCCGAAGCCGAGGCGTACGCAGAAATCAAAGCTACAACGGTGTGCCGCTTTATCATGAGGAATATCATCTCGTGGTTTGGAGTGCCAAGCAGCATCATCACCGACAACGGACCCCAGTTCGTCTCCCAAGAGCTTAAGGACCTATGTAAGAAGTTCAATATTGCACTGCATCATTCATCTCCATATTACCCTAAAGGCAACGGTCAAGCCGAGGCCACTAATAAAACCCTTCTTAAAATCATCAAGAAAACATGTGAAGCACATAAATTTTCTGATTGGCCTGAAAGATTGGTGGAAGCTCTGTGGGTTTACCGCACCTCCGTCCGTACCCCTACGGGGCAAACTCCCTATTCCCTAACCTATGGGATGGAGGCGGTGCTCCCATATGAGATCTTAATCCCTTCCCTTAGAGTGCAGCTCGATAAGGAACTTAATCTCGATGAGCGTCGGGAGGCGTTGCTGGTCCAGTTGGAACTCTTGGATGAGAAGAGGATGAATGCGGCTGATCATGTTTCTGTTTATCAAAAGAGGGTTTCGCGTTATTTTCAAAAGAAGGTAATTGGACGTAAATTCATGACGGGTGATATTGTTTTTAAACGCAAATTCATTCGGTCTGCAGGTCCTAGGTCCAAGTTGCAACCTAACTGGGAAGGGCCGTTTGTTGTAAAGGAGGATTATCCAGGAAATGCTTATCGTTTAGTAAACGCGGAAGGTGAGGAGCTCTCTCACCCGTGGAATGGGTTGTATCTTAAGCGTTTCTTTCCTTAAAATCTAAACCATGTGCTTCTCCGGTAATAAGAACTTCCTCCCTATCTTCGAAAAGAGGGTCCCGAGTAAGGCAATCACACACTACACGGCATCCCTGGTCGGGTTCCTTGCTTATAAGACACCGTTTTCCTCGGCCATGCTTTAGGGGAAAGTCGAAGTCCCTGTCCGCTTCATTCTTCGGCTGAATCCAGGGGCAAGGAGTAAATAAGGAGGAGACAACCAATCCAAACTCCCTAACGAGAAGAGGTCTCAAATAGGGGCAAGTCCGTTATGACCTGACGCCACAAGAAAGAAAGGAAAAGAAAAGAAAAGGAGTGCTCTTTACAACAAAATCAAAAGCATCATCTCAAAGTCTGTGAAAGAATTTTCAAAAGCTCCAAAGGAAAAAGAAAGCTAGGCATGACAAGAGTGGCAGTACAGTTCCCCGCGGGACGTTATGAGCCCGGTCGCATGCATGCCTAAGTGGACAAAGGTTCGATGACGGACATAAAAAAGCCCCGGCGCAACAGACCCAATCTCTAATAGGGTTGTGCGGTGAGAAAATCAAGTCCTAAAAACTCCCATATCTGGCCTAAGCTTTCCCCCATGATCTTTTTTTCCTTTTAGGACTGAGATGAGTACCCTAGGTATGGCATTGGTAAAAACACCGTCACAATGATTAGGTCTTGGCCAGGGGTTGTCACACTATTGCACGCCAATCTCGAGACTCAACATAAAACAAGGAAGGTCTCGTGTTGCTAGAGAGGCACTGGTTTTTTTCAAAATCTAAAAACATCAAATATTTTCAAAATCCAAAAAACATCAAATATTCTTTCAAAATCCAAAAAAAAATCAATCAAATATCGTTCAAAATCTAAAAACAACAAATGTTTTCAAAATCAAAAAAAAAATATAACAAATGCCTTCAAAATCCAAAACAAAACAAATATTTCCAAAATCCAAAAACATTGAATATTTTCCAAAACTCCCATAAATACCATCATATGTATAGCATGCATCGCATTTTCATTATGTTTTCGCCTATTTAATAAGGCTCCACCCCTTGACCAAATATCAAGAAACGGTCATTATCTAACTTGCTTCAAGGTAAGGGGTTGAGTCTAAGAACAGATCTAACTTGTTTCATGTTTGAGTATGTGCAGAATACAGGGACAAGTCCAAAAGCAAAAGCTCACAACTATGCAGGTTCAAAGTGTGTAACGCGCCAGCATCAGACCGTTACAGTCATATAACGGGCCCATCTTTGACCGTTATTTCCCTTCAGGCATGGGCCTTCTTCCTTTTCGTTGAACCATCACTATAACGGTCCCTGATCTACCGTTACTTGCGTATAACGGCTCAAGACTCATCCGTCATATCCTTCAGAGACAGGGCTCTTGTTATTCTCATTATGACGGCATGTCGTAGGACCGTTATTTCCTTATGGCGGCCTAGTGCATATCCGTCTCTTACTCCAGAAGCCCTGTCTGCTCACATCATTCTAGCCTTTCAAACTATGGAACTCAATATCATTCAAATATGGCAATCTCATCTCATTCAAGCAAAGATTAATGAAATATAATTCTTGATAAATTCAACTTCGATTGTCAATTACGTGATATCTCTTATGAACAAAAAGAAAAATCAAGATACATTCAATTTCTTATCCGCAAGAGGGTGGATTCTTCTCAACTCTCTCATGTAATCTCGGCGTGTTTCGTCGTTCTCTTCAACTTCTGCTTGCCACGGACGCACCTTGCTGATCTCCCACATGGTCAGCGTGTTCTGGACTGCTCGTTCATCTTCCTCGGTCCCCATCTTCCTAGGTAGAAGGGGAGGGTAGTGTGATAGTGCAGAAACGCTGATTCGAGGTAATCCGATCTGAAGATGGCATCGGTGCGGGTTGTAGATCGCCATGGTAGTGTTCCCTACTAGCTGGAGGTCCAGGCCTTGACGCCGCGGTATTTTGAGAAGAATGCTTCGGAGGACTCTTGGTCGCATGATGAACTTGTCCATGGGAAGAATATTAAGGAAGAGGCGCCATTCATCCCGAGTTTTCCTATCCGCCGTCTTGCATTCAACCTGAGGAGAATATCCAAATGCCCCTCCGATGAAGAAGAGATGGTGGCTCCCGAAGATCCGGCTTGCTGAAATTATGTCTTCCTTAGGATGGAATTTGATTCTTATTCCCATCCAGCACTCAAGGAGTATCATGGAACCAAACAAGGGGCCTCCTATGCAAGCCGAGCTTAGTCCTTCATAAAGGTATGAGAGGACCGCTTGAGAGATAGACATTCCCCGCCACAGCCCGCTAATAATGCCAAAATTTTGGATGTCTAAGAGGTGGTCGGTAGTGGTAAAAAGAAAGACTCCACACAAGCAAACCGCCACCGCCTTGGCTATTGCTTCATGTCTCTCCCACTTATTTTTACAATGAGACACTATCCATTGCGCCAAGGGTATCAAGTGAATGTGGTGTGGGCTGATCATGGTCCTCACGTCCTTTGGATTGTGAATGAAATCACTCAAGATCAAGGACGGGTCAATAGGCTCTATTGTGTAGCAAACCCGGTCTTCATCCCCCACCTTAGTCTTAGGAAGGGCTAGGTAGGTCTCTACCTCTTCTAAAAAGACGGTTGCTTCAAAGGAAGGGAAGATGAAAGTATGAGTTTACGGATGCCATAGTTCCACAAGTGCTAAAAGGCTTGGCCAATCGAAGGATAATTTCTGGAAATTCTTGCCTAAAACCAAGAGGGGTTGAAGATGCCATGCTTTAAGGATTGAGGTGATCTCTATGGGAAGTGCCTTTACCATGGGAGCCACCCACTTCAGATTGGAATAGCACCTTGGACTAGGAAGGGGCTTGAGAAAAGAAAGAAAGAAGTCATGAAAAGAATAAGTGCAGCAAAATTCTGAACTTTGGGTGAGTTGTAAGAACTTACCACTCTTTGGGCATTGGAGCTTAAGTGCTTGGGAATTGATGTCAGCCGCTGGAGCTCTCCATGCTCTTTTCTTGCAGCTTTGGGGCCGGTGTAAGCTTTCTCCTCCATAGCCATCACCTCGAAGCTCCTCTTCATCATGCTTTCTGCTCTTTGGAAGAGCTCTTCAAACCCTAGAACAGAGGTTTCAGCAAAGCTGCGATTTTGATTAAGGTTCCAAGTTGCTAAGGCTTATATTTAACTTTGGAAGGATAAGACTTAGACTAGAAGGCTTTATCTTCAATCAGGATAAGTTCTAATGATGGACTAAGTGGCTAAACCTCAGGTTTTAGTTATCTCGGCTCAATCCATTTCGGATTACAACCCAGATTCTAACGGTCCATCGTGCGGCCGTTACTTCATTCCGACGCGCCAGCCCTTGGCCGTCGCATTTTCTGTGGGTTTCAATTCCCCGAATCATGTTCTGTGGAGAATGACGGTCTACGGGTCTACCGTCGCTTTCTGTAATGCGCAAACCCTGAGCCGTCGTATTCCCAGCACTCAGTTCCTTCTCTTCTGGGCTAAACGCTTCCTGACGGTCTTGCTTATGACCGTCTCTTAAGTCTGACGCGTCTCCTTCAGACCGTCGCATTTCCTGCTGGTTGCCCTGACCAACTATCGTTCTGCCATGATCAACGGTCTGACCCTTGGCCGTTACTTGTCTTTGACGCACCCTCGGTTGGCCGTCGTTTATCCTGATGCCCCACTGCCAGAGTGGGCCTCTGATGATTAACGGTCTCTCACCAGAGCGTTGTTTGATTATGACGGTCAGATCTTAGACCGTCACTTTCTCTGCTGCTGAGTTCAGGCTATTCCTTCTGCCCTTGCCTAGACCTGGCGATCTTTCACGTTGTACACCTCGTTCTCTTCCAATTTTCATACATTCCTGCATACATCTCATTCATTTATTCACATTTCATCCATCCTACATTTTTCACATTCATTCATTCACGCTTGCATAAAATTAAAACAAAACAGAAAACTAAAAAGAAGGGATCTCATTCCATTTTGCCAAAAGTTCTATACAAAAGATAAGAAAAAACATAAAAATACATCATTCGGTCGGCTTATCCGCCGGACCGCCCTCATCCTCTCTATCCTCGGGTCTCCTCACAGGTGGCGGTGCTATGGAAGCACTCTCTTCCCGCTGTCCTCTCTCTGCCCTCTCATTCCTCCGCTGGGCGGAGGAGCTGACAAGGAAATTTCCTACTGAGCCGCTCGGGGCGGCACTCCTATGTACCCCACTCTGGGAGGCACTCCGCTCCGGTCCCCGGCCCATCATCCGGACCGTCCGCTCCAGTGTCCGCAGCTCGATCTTCAGTGTAAAGATCTGACGCCGCGTCTCCCGTGCCTCGGTCTGGTAGCGATCCAAGTCGGCCGTCCCGATCCGAAGCTCCTCCACCTCAGCTCGTGCCCGCGCTAACTCCTTCCGGAGTTGTTCCATCTCTGTATCATCTGGGCGTCGCAGGGTCTCCGCTCTCAGCCGGGCCATCTCTGCCCGTACCAACTCCGTCTCTGCTCGGGCTCGATCGGTCTCGGCCCGGCTTCTCTCATCTCTGCTCTCGCCTGGCTGGCCTCGGCCACTGCTGTTGCTAGATCCCTCGCCTGTAGATTGCATTTTATATCATTAGTCATGAAGCATTTAATTAGGCATAATCATAAGCATTTTTAGTCTCTTACCCGCTCCGCGAGGGTGGCCTCCGCCTCCTCGGCCCGGGCAACCGCCCGAGCAAAGTTGGCCTCCTGCTCAGCCCTGCCTCCCGCAGGCTGCGAGGAAGACGATGGGGCATCCGGTCCAGCGCGTTGGGCTCCCTCGGCCCGCTGCATTTAGAAGTCATTGTTAGTTGACATTGGCATTTGTATCATGAACATCATTGCATAAATCATGAGCATTTAAGTTTTTAGTCTCACCAGGAGCTCTAGGGCAGACCGGTACCCGTCCCGCTGCTGGATGGTGGAGTGGAGTAGCCCTTCCAGCTCGGCTATCCGTCCCTCAGGGTCTAGCTGCATTTTAGAAAGCATGAGTCAGCATATATCATATTGCACATTGCATAATAAAAGTTTAGAGTTTTAGAATTGCATACCGGTCGTCGGGTACCTCGGCACACCCGGTCGCCGTAGAGTCGAGCGAAGACCTTCAGATATGCCTCGTCGCTCTCGTCTCGCTCCTTCACCGCTCGACCCCGCCTATTCCAATCGTGGACGTACTTCACCTTCCGGGTGCACCAATCCACATTGCCGCTGATGCCCCTTGCTGATTTGCCGGGGTCATCATCGCTGTGGCGTGGAAAGGTCACCTCGGGCTGGTGTAGTCCCCGGGTCCGCAGGATCAGCCTGTAGTGCAGAGGCTCGATGATATGGATGCAATGCAACCATATGTCTCACCCCCGGTACGATAAGGCCGCCTCCACCCATGGCTGTCCCGTATAACCCTCATCGCGGTATGGTGTCCATCTCACCTGAGAGCATTTAGTTCATTCATTAGCATATAAAAGCATTAAAGATATTAGAGATATGTAGAAAGCATTTAGAAAGCATTTAGAAGCATATAGAAAACATTTTTGAGTTCTGGACTTACCGATGTATGCGGGAAGGAGTCCAGGTCATCCTGGATCATCCGGGTCAGTCTAATGATCGACCTTGTGTCCCTCGCCACCGACCAACGCCTCGCGATCGGTATGCGGCCGGGATAGAGTAATGTGCCTCTCCCGATGCCCGGGAGGTACATATAGCTCCAGATCTGCATTTAGAAATCGAGTCAGTCGCATCATTGCATAAATCATTGCATAAATCATTGCATGAATCATTGCATAAATCATTTGCATAAATCATAGCATCGATATTCAAGGCATAATAGGAAACATATGAAGTGCATTTACCTGTAGGAAAGGCGAGAAGCCGCCCAGCATCGTCTGCCGGTCTGTAGTGCTGAGGGACTCGAACAGGAATGCGAGCACTGCTGCTCCCCAGGCGTATCTCCTGACTCTGCCCAAATCCTCTATCATCGGCAACAGTCTGCAGCTGATGACATTCGCCCGGGTCGCGAAGAGGAGCTTCCCGAATAGCAGCATCAGGAAGCGTCTGAGCACCCTGTCTCCCTCTGGTCCAGCCTCCGCCGCTACGCGAGGGCGCACCTGGTCTATCACTCTGCCCAGATGCTCCTCGGGTAGCTCTCCCACGGTGATCGCCGCTCCTCTCAAGCCTAAGCTCTCCTACAGCACTGACCTCGAAAGCTGAGAGGAGGACTGTCCCGGCCTGATCAAATCCAGCCCGAGCAGCTGCTGCGCCATCTCTCGGTAGTCGCCGTATGTCCACCCTGTCACCGCGGCTCCGTGGACTCTCAATCCGGTAATCCTCGCTACGTCTTCTAGCGTGGGGATCATGTGGCACCACGGGAAGATGAACGCCCTGCTGATCGGGTCCCATCTCTCGTGCAAGGCGTACAGCAGCGGCGTGTCCATCCAGATCACCTCGATGCTGAGCACCTCGGCGAATCCCATGCCTGCTAATCTCTCTCTCTGGTAGTCGGGCAATGCCTGGTACACTGCCCGGATCTGTAGCCAGGAGATCCGCGACCGTCTCTTCCCCTGCATTACATATTAGATCATTCATTAGTCCAATTGCATCATATAATCATTGCATAACCATTCATAATTGAAAACAAAACAAAAATTTGAAAATTTAAAACCCTAAAAAATAGTTTAATTCCCTGGCTAGAGTGACGGCCCTGGGGTAGGGCGTCGTTTGACTCTGACGGACGCAGCCTGATGCGTCGGGTGTGTGACGGTCGCTGGCAGGACCGTCACATTATCTGCATTTGGGAATTTTTTCCCTTGCATCCCCGTGGTCTCCCACTATGGCCAAATGGCCTACAATTGCTCCTAGTGGGTTCGTAGACCCATTTCTACCCCTTTCCCTCACATGCATCCATAAAAAAACACGAAAAAATCAAAAATTGGAAAGTTAGGGCGGGGGCCTACCTCGTGGTCCATGGCTCTCTTCCTCTTCTTCTTTGGTTCCTTGGGCTCCTCTGCACCCAAGGGAGCTTCCCCTTCGTCCTCCGTGGCTGTGGGAGCTTCTTTTTCATCCCTTGGATTTCTCCTCGCCGGTTGTTCTTCTTCCACCGGCGGGATCGCCTCCCGTTCAAGACAGCGGTGGAACCGCCGTATTGTCATCCTCTTCACTCTCTCTCTCTTCTTTGGTGACGGCTGGGGAGCCTCATCGCCGGCCATGGTAGTATTGGGGACGGTGGTCGCCGGTGGTTTCCCTCGGTTGGTTTTTTGGGTGATGGGTGTTGAATGAAGGCCGTAACCGTTCGATTTTATTTTTTTGAACGCTCAGGAGATGTGACGGTCTATCGACCGACCGTCACATCATTCTGATGCGTCTGGATCTGACCGTTACATGTGTTGGCCATGTTTTATTGAAGAATGTGAACCGCCTGGTTTATGACGGACTAGGGGTGGTCCGTTACTTGATGTAACGCACGTACATGAGACCGTTACAAACTTGCAGGTTTCTTGATGAATTAAATGGTCTAATTAATGTCAAAATGGTTCCATTTTCTTCCATGTTGTTCCTTATTGATGCCTCTCGCATGTACAAATGGTTACGACTTGATACATGATCATATTTATTATTGGCTAACCTATCTTTCATGAAGGAATTATGAGTGAAGTCATGCTTTATCGTCCGTCAGGCAGGTAAGTCAGGTATTGTATCTTGTTCCCTCACTCCCTTAATGCATTACTATATGTTGCCTATGATATATTATCTCGAGAACCGGCTGGTCATTCATGTGTCCTGGGATCTGATGTTCCCCTTAAACAAAAATGATGATGATCTAAGTTCACATGATTAATCGTTGAATAGGCCGTTAGATTCGAAAATTTGAGGACGATGGTTCTATCTTGCACGCCATGGTTGCAGATAGTGTCCTGACTCCGATTTCTCCAAACTAGCAATATTATTCTCGAGTATTTGATATTTTATCTTTCTTTGCATCTGTTTTGAAGATTTCTTTTCCTTTAACCCAGCATGCATCATACGCATTCTTTGAGCATTCATGAAGCTTCATTTGTTCAAAGTGTCTCGTTGATGGTGAACGGCTGTGTTGATTATCCCAAATAAGGAGAATTATTCCACTCTGAATTAGAAGGTTTCCTTCGATCTGCTCGCTTGATCTGGTTTGCTGAAGATTCCTGTCTGGAGTTTAGTCTCTTTCCTTTCCGTTGCCTCCGGCGGCTAGCCGTGTTTCCTTTCCTTAGTTAATTAGTTCCTCCAGACTCGCGTCCTTTGGCTGGCTATGTCCTTGTGATTAGTTTGAAGTTTGTTGGAGTTGGATGGACGTAGTCTATCTCCAAGAAGTATGGATCTAGAGGGGGGTGAATAGATCTACAGCCTAATTTAAAACCAGTTGTAGGTTCAAATGCGGAATAAAGGCAGATCTACTAAAACACTAAGTCGAGTGTCTAAACTTAGCAACAACACACGTGATCTGTGAAGATAATCAAGAGATTCAGTAAGAACAAACTCACAAACACAATGCACACAAGATTTTAGGTGGTTCGGTCAATGACCTACATCCACCCCACACTCAACCGAGTATGGCTTACTGCTGCGCAACACAGCTTGCGTCCGCTGGGCAATACAGCTTGGCCTACAAACCGCTGAGCAACACAGCTTGCTGTCCAGTGGAATCCTCCACTGCCCACTGAGCAACACAGCTTGCTGTCCAGAGGATACACCTCTGCAAACCGCTGGGGAAGTACAGCTTAACCCGTCCGAGGCCAAATCTCGCCAGCTGAGGATTACAGCTTTACCTGTCCAGTGGAAACCTCCACTGCATCCGCTGAGCTACACAGCTTGCTGTCCAGAGGCAGCACCTCTGCAAACCGCTGACAAACAGCTTGAAGAAATGTATAAAGGAAAATGAAAATAGAATGAAACAGCAATCGGAAAGCTGTAAATGAAGAACACAATATAGCTCTGAACAGAGCAGACTGGCCTAGATTTGATCCACGGTCCAGTGAACAAATCTTCAGACTTCACTCTTCTTCTCTCAATCTCACTGTCTCTCTTTCTTTCTCTCTTTCTTTCTCTCTGTATCTTCTTCTCTCCTTTTCTTCTTCTCTGCTTTTCTTCTTCTTTGCTTTTCTTCTCTCACAGTGGATCTCGGTGGCTACTGTTTCAGACTGGACGTACATGCTTCGCCAACTACGATCAACTTCTTCAGAAGATGAAGACTGATATTTATAACAGCAGCAGCTGGATAAGGGCGCGTGGCTTCCACGTTTTCCCGCCCAAGGAATTCTCCAGATTTGAGATGCTTCCATCCACGTGGCAGCATCTGGTCACCTTGTCCTCCTGGGATCACGAGCCATGTCAGCAATCTCAGTAGAGAGTCCCTGTCAAAACAGAGTATCGGATGATCAGGTTGAAGAACAACTCTGTATAGACTTATCAAAAGAACTTCGTTGTATAGACTTGACCAAAAACCTGAGACACTAACGAAGACACTGGACTGACACTAACTCGAAGACGAAAGACAAAACTGACACGAAGTGTGGTCACAAGGTGGGACAGACACGGGGTCTAGGAAAGACAACACGAGGACACAATACGGAAACGACACGAAGACAACTCGATGATACAAACACAGAAACAACAGAAACCGACACGAAGTGTGGTTTCAACATACGAGAGACACGAAGTCTAGGAAACACGACACGAAGACATGAGAGGGAAAACGACACGAAGTCATGAGAGGAAAAAATGACACGAAGTCATGAGAGAAAAACGACACGAAGTCATGAGAACAGCACGAGGTGAAAACGACACGGGCTGACCATGACACGAAGACAGAAACAGAAATTGACACGGGTTGAAAACAACACGAAGATGAAAATCGAAATTGACACGGGTTGAAAACAACACGAAGATGAAAACTGAAATCGACACGGAGTGTGGTCAAAGCGAGAAAGACACGAAGTCTAAAGCGAAAAACCAACACGAAGACAGAATACAAAGAAACGACTCGAAGTTAGGACAACACTAGGAGAAGACTGCACGAAGTGAAAACAACACGAAGACAGAAGATGACACGGATAGAACAACACGAAGTATACCTCATACAAGTTTTCCTGTCAAGCATGGAAATCAACACAAAGTGTTGTGAACATGAACAGCACGAAGATGAAAGGAACAGTGCAATGTATAGACTTTAAGTCCAATGCAAAAGGCTGTACAGACTTCATGAACAGTGCATGATTATACTGGACGATGTATACACTTAGCCTATGCAGACCAATGTACAGACTTTGGCGAAGCAAAAGGCTGTATAGACTTGGAGACCCAAAGCCATTGTATAGACTTTGCCTAAGACAATGCATGAACTGACGTTGTATATACTTAGCCAATGCAGACCAGTCCGATGTATAGACTTTAAAGAAATGCATGCTACAGTGCAATGTCTAGACTTGCTATATGCACGAGACGATGTCCACTGTCTAGACTTGCGATGCCTTCGCCAAATGCATACTACAGTCTAATGTATGGACTTATACGAATGATGCATGAGATGCTCAATGTATCGACTTTGAGCTTGCTATGCAGTGTATAGACTTAGAGCATAAACCCCACGATGCAATGTATAGACTATGCACATACGAGAAGTCTAACACAAATAATATATGAGTCATACACGTGCATTCTCCAGATGATATACAAATCACAGTCATGTTGCTATCATCGAAACACAATGTCATCAAAACACTCATGTGTTGCTATCATCAAAACACAACAGCATTGCTATCTTCAAAACACAATGTCATCAAAACACTCATGTGTTGCTATCATCAAAACACAACAGCATTGCTATCATCAACTCATCAAATCATCATAGCACATGTCATCAAATCATCATAGCACATGCTTGTGCCTAGGGGGCACAACATTCTCCCCCTTTTTTATGATGGCAACACACTGTGACAGTGAGTCACACACAAATTTTCTCCCCCTTTGACATGATCAAAAAGAGAAAGACAGTAAGAACACGAGTGCAACATGGCAATATGAATGCAAACACCCTTAGAACAAGAAACTCTCCCTTAAGATAGGACTCCCCTTGAATGAATTCTCCCCCTTTTAAGTGGGATATTGTGTTCAAGAAATCAGATATACAAAGGGAAAGATCAAGAACTCATCTGACTGGCATTCTGAACAAGTAGTTCAGGAATAAGCATTCTAAAGCACAGAGTATTCATTCATATGAATTTAGAAACTACTTTCAGATAGAAGTCTGGTTTAAAGGTTATAAATTTTGAGTTCATGCACTACAATCAATGGATAAGTTGGCTGAGCATGATAAAACAATAAACCAGAATCATATTTACATGAAAGATTCAGTTTCAAAATATCCTACTTTCGTATACTCATTTAAAAGTTGTTAAGAAATTCTTGGTCATGTATTGAAAATAAACAAATTGACATCCATGAATTTTCTTTTGAAGGAACAGCATTTTTCAGTAAGGTTTCATTTAGGGCATTCAGGTACCAACAGTCTTTTTGCATAAGGGTATACGTTTATCAGACGCCAATACCCCTAGATACTCAACATGATGGACCATCTGGCCTATGATCAACCTCAATAGAATTGATTGACACCTTTTTGTGTGAGGGAACACGTTTATTGGACGCCAGTTACCCCCAGGTACTTAGTGACAACAACATACTATTTTGATCATTTTATACAGAGATAGCTGATACATTTCATGACATGAGTGTTGTCCACTTCTTTGATGGATCACTCAGTTTCTCAGTGATTTACCAGTCATTGCTCTGCCAATGTTAATTTTCAATGATTTTCAATATTTTTTCAATATCTTTCTTAGCTGTCCTTTATATGTTTCAGAATGACTTGTTTAAGGACAATACACATATTTAGCTTCTCTAATCATGATTTCAGATGAGTTTTCAGATTTCAGATATGATTAGCTTTCTCTGACATGAAATAAGAAAGGGGTTGAGAGTTTTATCAATTTTCAGCTTTCTTATTTACTGATTGCAATCTTTAAACTTCAATGATTATAAAGTTTAAACCATTAAGTCAGTCTTTAAGCAATTTAAAATTCTTATAAGAGAAGAAGTCTGTTTTCTATTGCTTAGAAATCAGAACTTACTAACAGATTGCCATAAGTCAGACTCAATCATTTAGAGTCAAGGATGAAATGATTCAATAGAATTGATGACCACTCTGAATTTGTAACAGTACTCCCCCTGTCTATATGCGTGTAATTTTGCTAATGAATGATAAGAATTAAAAGAGAGAGAGCTTATGCATAGATCATGAATGAATGATATGCAAAGGCATGCAAAGACTCAACAAGCTCCCCCTGAATATATGCAATGTCTTCTCTGAAAATTGAACAAGGGATTTTGAAATTCATGCTCATTCATACTGCCCTATCAATCAATATAACCCATGGTACTAGGCGGAGAACATGATCTCAATGACCATCTCACACATAGCAAGAGCCTCCAGACAAATTTCCCTGCCCTTTAGTAGCTTACCATTAATATACCACGGTTATGCAGAGAAAAGCAGTTCAAAGCAGTTTTAATATGCATATGATTTTAGACACATTTTTGACTAAATGATATGTAATGATGATCATGAAAAGTATGAGTGTCATGCATGATCATGAGTCTGTTGCAACATCGAGCATTCACAAAACCAGCAGAGAGTTTATTCATTAGAGAGCATCATTCGGGAGCAATCAACTTTTCAAGATAATTCAGTTTCTAGCATTTAGTGTACACAGTGCAATAACATGCAAAGAGAAAAGAATCATCAACTTTTGTGCAGGATTTAAATTCAGTAGCTGAGTCTGGAATGCAGACTGATCAGCTAGACAAGAAGAGAAAGTCAGGAGTTAACTAATCAGATTGACATTACTTTCTCAATTCAATTCTGAAGAAAAGTCACTTACCTGCTTTACCTGACTGATTTATTTTTACCCTTAGTGTTCCATCAGATTGTTGACAAGGCCTCCAATCTCTTTTAGCTTTTGAATTTATGGCCTTATCTCCTGTCATATGCCTGAAGCAGCCACTATCCAAGTACCACAGATTTGTCCTTGGCTGCTAGACATACTTGCACACACAATCAAGTAGATGAGTTTGGAACCCAAGTCTGATTGGGCTCCAGAGAATATGGAATAGAAGTAAAGCAAGACATCAGACTTTTTGATATCCACATTTGTTTGAAAGGATTCTGTTCAGTGGATCCTACATATTTCTTTCTATTGTTGTTCCTTTTCTTTTTGTTATTTTTCTTCTTATTTACACCAGCATGATTATTGACAGTGTTGTTTCTTTGCCAGTGCTTTGGCCAGGGTGTGTTCACGAAGTTTTTGCCATAATAGTTCCTGGGCTGACTGAAATAATGCATATTTCTAGGTGACCAGTTTCCATAACCACTAACCCAATTTCTAGTGTAAGGTCTATGATATTATGTAGCCTGATATGCAAGACCTGCAAACCTTCCCAGAGTTCTAGTCCAACCTGACCTATTGAAATAGGTTGGCTGTGCATTGTAGTGAGTCTGAGCTCTGGGTTGATAGAAATAATTGGGTTGACTCCTGGCAGCATTCTGTCTCCCCTATACTTTGGACCCTGCTGACCTATTCATGGGTGTGTATTGGGTCTTCTTCAGATGTGATGGTGATGGTGGAGACTTTGTGGCCTTGACATGGGGTTTATATGACTGTTTAGGTTGACCCCTAACCTGTGATTGAGCATTGGGATTTTGCTTAGATGTGCTGGCTCTACTTGGCTCATTAACCTTTTGTTTGCCCTTTTCCTCAGCACTGGGCCTTTTCAGATTAGCAGTTTTGTTCATTAAAATGGTTGGGTTCATGCTAATTAGAGGTCCCTTTTCTTTTTGAGCAACAAATGAAATCGTTTTCATCCCAAATGTTTTTGTTGCACTAGAATTAAATCCTAGGCCCTCTTTTCTAAAATTAGCCTTTGACCCTAACAAAGCATTTAAATTCTCTGTACCTTGGGTCATTTTCTCAATGGTCTTAAGCTTGTCCTCATTGTCCTTTTGAATATCTTCAACAGATTTCTTAAGTTCAGTATTTACAATTTGGACAGCTTCATATTTCTCATTCACCAGCTTCATCTCACTCTCATATTTTTGAATTTTCATTTTCCATTCATCAATTTCCTTTTCTAACCTCACATTCTCTTCCCTAGAAGTTTTTAACTCATTCTTGATTTCTTCTGATTCAGAACATGTGAGTTTGAGTTTATTATTTTCAGCTTCAATACATGCAATTTTATAAGACAATGAGGTATCATTTTGCATGGAATTGATTTTTCTTTTTAAATACCTATTTTCCCTTCTAATATCATCTGCTTGATCAGCTAGTTTATGATAGGCATCTATCCATTCAACGATAGTAAGATTATTAAATGGAGAAGTTACCTCATCTAAATCTTCCTCTCTGTCTTCAGAGCTAGTTGCCATGAGACAGATGGGTTTTTCAGCTTCAACTTCACTGTCCGAAGTATTGCTGAGACAACCTTCATCCTCATCGCTCCATGTGCTGATCATGGCTCTTCCTTTCATGTTCTTTCTGTTTGATTTGTCCTTGTGCTTCTGGTTCTCCGGACAGTCAGCTTTCAGATTGCCAGAATTCCTGCATTGGTAACACAAGTAAGTTCCATATTGATTTGCAGGTTTAGATTTATACCGTGTGTCCTGCCGGTCACCACTATGGTTCCTTCGGTTGAATTGTCCTCCTTCTCTCCTGAGGAACCGCCTGAACTCTTTAGTCATCATAGCCATCTCAGTATGAGTTATGTCTTGTTCATTCAAGCTCTCCTCGGATGATGATCTGCTAGAGTTGGATCGGTTTGATTTGTTGGATTTGCTAGCACCAGCCTTCAGTGCGATCGGTTTTCTCTTCTCTTCAGCTTCATCTACCTTCGGCAGATTCATCTCATATGCCATTAGAGATCCAATTAGCTCATCTGCCCTTGTATTGTGCAGATCTCTTGACTCTTCCATGACGGTGGCCTTGGTGTGCCAAATTGAAGTCAAGGATCGCAAGATCTTCCTGACTATATCATACTCAGAATACTTCTTCCCGAATCCTCTGAGGCCATTAGTAATAATTGTCAATCTAGCATACATCTCCTTGATGGTCTCGTTGGGTTTCATCTTGAAGGCTTCATATTCAGACACAAGTAAATTGGCCTTCGTCTCTCTAACCTGAGAAGTCCCTTCATGAATTGCTTCCAGTGCATCCCACATCTCCTTAGCTAAATTATAGGCTGATACTCGAGAAAATTCAGTGGGATGCAGAGAACATTGGACTGCGTTGATTGCACTCCAGTTGAGCGTGGACCTTCTGATTTCCTCCTTGGTCCAGACTTCCTCATTCGGGGACAGCTCATAAGGTCCCTTGCTAACTACCTTCCAAAGCTCGTAATCCTTAGCCCTCAAAAAGACCTGCATACGGTTCTTCCAGTATGCGTAGTTGGATCCATCGAAGTACGGGGGCTTTGTAGTTGAGTGACCTTCAGCAATCATCCCTCGAACATCCATCTTGCCTTTCCTCTTCGGGCGATGAGTCCCTGTAGAAGAGTTAGGCTCTGATACCAAGTGTTGGAGTTGGATGGACGCAGTCTATCTCCAAGAAGTATGGATCTAGAGGGGAGTGAATAGATCTACAGCCTAATTTAAAACCAGTTGTAGGTTCAAATGCGGAATAAAGGCAGATCTACTAAAACACTAAGTCGAGTGTCTAAACTTAGTAACAACACACGTGATCTGTGAAGATAATCAAGAGATTCAGTAAGAACAAGCTCACAAACACAATGCACACAAGATTTTAGGTGGTTCGGTCAATGACCTACATCCACCCCACACTCAACCGAGTATGGCTTACTGCTGCGCAACACAGCTTGCGTCCGCTGGGCAATATAGCTTGGCCTACAAACCGCTGAGCAACACAGCTTGCTGTCCAGTGGAATCCTCCACTGCCCACTGAGCAACACAGCTTGCTGTCCAGTGGAATCCTCCACTACCCGCTGAGCAACACAGCTTGCTGTCCAGAGGATACACCTCTGCAAACCGCTGGGGAAGTACAGCTTAACCCGTCCGAGACCAAGTCTCGCCAGCTGAGGATTACAGCTTTACCTGTCCAGTGGAAACCTCCACTGCATCCGCTGAGCTACACAGCTTGCTGTCCAGAGGCAGCACCTCTGCAAACCGCTGACAAACAGCTTGAAGAAATGTATAAAGGAAAATGAAAATAGAATGAAACAGCAATCAGAAAGCTGTAAATGAAGAACACAATATAGCTCTGAACAGAGCAGACTGGCCTGGATTTGATCCACGGTCCAGTGAACAAATCTTCAGACTTCACTCTTCTTCTCTCAATCTCACTGTCTCTCTTTCTTTCTCTCTGTATCTTCTTCTCTCCTTTTCTTCTTCTCTGCTTTTCTTCTTCTCTGCTTTTCTTCTCTCACAGTGGATCTCGGTGGCTACTGTTTCAGACTGGACGTATATGCTTCACGAACTACGATCAACTTCTTCAGAAGATGAAGACTGATATTTATAACAGCAGCAGCTGGATAAGGGCGTGTGGCTTCCACGTTTTCCCGCCCAAGGAATTCTCCAGATTCGAGATGCTTCCATCCATGTGGCAGCATCTGGTCACCTTGTCCTCCTGGGATCACGAGCCATGTCAGCAATCTCAGAAGGGAGTCCCTGTCAAAACAGAGTATCGGATGATCAGGTTGAAGAACAACTCTGTATAGACTTATCAAAAGAACTTCGTTGTATAGACTTGACCAAAAACCTGAGACACTAACGAAGACACTGGACTGACACTAACTCGAAGACGAAAGACAAAACTGACACGAAGTGTGGTCACAAGGTGAGACAGACACGGGGTCTAGGAAAGACAACACGAGGACACAATACGGAAACGACACGAAGACAACTCGATGATACAAACACAGAAACAACAGAAACCGACACAAAGTGTGGTTTCAACATACGAGAGACACGAAGTCTAGGAAACACGACACGAAGACATGAGAGGGAAAACGACACGAAGTCATGAGAGGAAAAAATGAAATGAAGTCATGAGAACAGCACGAGGTGAAAACGACACGGGCTGACCACGACACGAAGACAGAAATAGAAATTGACACGGGTTGAAAACAACACGAAGACGAAAATCGAAATTGACACGGGTTGAAAACAACACGAAGATGAAAACTGAAATCGACACGGAGTGTGGTCAAAGCGAGAAAGACACGAAGTCTAAAGCGAAGAACCAACACGAAGATAGAATACAAAGAAACGACTCGAAGTTAGGACAACACTAGGAGAAGACTGCATGAAGTGAAAACAACACGAAGACAGAAGATGACACGGATAGAACAACACGAAGTATACCTCATACAAGTTTTCTTGTCAAGCATGGAAATCAACACAAAGTGTTGTGAACATGAACAGCACGAAGATGAAAGGAACAGTGTAATGTATAGACTTTAAGTCCAATGCAAAAGGCTGTACAGACTTCATGAACAGTGCATGATTGTACTGGACGATGTATACACTTAGCCTATGCAGACCAATGTACAGACTTTGGCGAAGCAAAAGGCTGTATAGACTTGGAGACCCAAAGCCATTGCATAGACTTTGCCTAAGACAATGCATGAACTGACGTTGTATATACTTAGCCAATGCAGACCAGTCCGATGTATAGACTTTAAAGAAATGCATGCTACAGTGCAATGTGTAGACTTGCTATATGCACGAGACGCTGTCCACTGTCTAGACTTGCGATGCCTTCGCCAAATGCATACTACAATCCAATGTATGGACTTAGACGAATGATGCATGAGACGCTCAATGTATCGACTTTGAGCTTGCTATGCAGTGTATAGACTTAGAGCATAAACCCTACGATGCAATGTATAGATTATGCACATACCAGAAGTCTAACACAAACAATATATCAGTCATACATGTGCATTCTCTAGATGATATACAAATCATAGTCATGTTGCTATCATCAAAACACAATGTCATCAAAACACTCATGTGTTGCTATCATCAAAACACAACATCATTGCTATCATCAACTCATCAAATCATCATAGCACATGTCATCAAATCATCATAGCACATGCTTGTGCCTAGGCGGCACAACAAAGTTTTCCAGAAAAATTCCTATCACTTGTTGGTAAAAAAAAACGGGTGTCATTTACCTTAACGCCCTCTTTTTGATACACTCCGCTTCATTTCCGCTTCATCTTCATGTTCCATTTCACTTCAGCCTCACCTCCACTCGCTCCCCTGCAAAGAGGACGTTAAGGAGGGGCATCTGTTGACACCCATTTTATACCCAATAAGTCGGGTCATCTCCTTATTTTATTCTATATGATGCTCAGAGTTGTTCACTCTTCATTGAGTCTCTTGATCAGTTGAAGCCTATTTTTTGGGTCTTAATTCCTGGATTAAGATGTGGCTCCCGGTGGGATTTCGTTGGATGAAGCTTAGCAAAACCCTTCACTCTATTTTTGGAACTTCAATATTAATAACGGTCCCAGTCAGGCGCGTTGCTTCCTTCTAACGGATAGATCCTGGGCCGTTACTCTTTGAAGAGTCCTAAGGCTTGAGGCCTCGTTTTCAGTGCTTATCCCTTAATTTCCACGTTGATAATAACGGTCTGTCGTGCAGCCGTCGTTTCATTCTGATGCCCTATGCCTTGGCCGTCGCTTCCTTGAAGAGTCCTATTGTTTGGGTCTTCTTCCCGTTGATCTTATCTCTTTGGGATAGGGTTGAAAATGGCGGTCGTTCCATGATGCGTTACTTCCAAGTGGCGGTCTGTCGTGCAGCCGTTACTTCCTTCCGAGAGTCCTGGCAGTTCAAGCCTTTTTTCTACTACTCCGTGGTCGAGATAAGGATTTGGATTGACATTATCTCTTTTAAATCTGATCCTCAGGACCTCCCGTTCGATTCTATGGACTCTTTGTGATATTATCTTCGAGGATTTGCTAAGAGTTATCTCCTTTCACGTTTGAATTATCCTCTGCTCGACCTAAGAGTTTGAGGGTCTATAAATAGAACCCTTGACTTCATGGCAAAAAGGGGGAGATTTTGAATTCACGACGAAGTGCTGCCAAACTCAGGAGCCATCTTCATCCAAGAGGAACTGCTTCCCACGTCCATCCATCTCATAATCAAGGGAGTACTTTGGTTTTAGTCTTTCAAGTTCATCATTGCATGCTTGAGTTCTTCCCTGGTTTTTTCCTCAATCAAGGCATTGTCCCTCTTCCTTCTCCACGTTTTTCACTGTCCTCTAAGCACATAAACATCTTCCCAAACTTTTAAAACACCCAGAGGGGTTAAAAAACCAAAACTCCCCGGTAATCCCCTCTCCTTTTGATGATGTTAAGTCCTTTGAGAATTGATGCTATGCTTGTGAAAAGGACTAATTGAGGTTATTGTGTTTGGTCTTTCTACATCTTTGGCAGGTTTACAGGTTCATTGACACGAGGCCCAGGTCTTCTAGCTGGCTGGAAGAGTTGGAGTTAAAAGAATTCAAGCTTTGTTACTGCAGGTTATCTGACGGTCTTGGGCAGGCGCGTCATTCTCCTCCGGCGGTCTATCGTGTGGCCGTCACTTCAAAGCGACGCACGGGGTTCTGGCCGTTACTTCCAAGTTGATATGCAGGCTTTCTCTGGTTTTCTCTCCCGTGGGCAGGTGTTTCATCCACCTATTTCCAAGGTATATTCAGGTTCTTTTGACTTGTTTTACTTTGGTGGTGATCACATCTTTCCTTGATATTGGGCATTAGCTGTCTTCTTCATCATATCTTCCTATTTTCCTTGCTTATTCCACCTTCACGGTGTGTTTTTATTTATTCCTTGCTCCACACCCCGGCGTGTGTTTTTCCTTTTCCTTAGCGTAGTTGGATTGAGATAGCATGCCCATGCTAGAGCTAGCTATGATTGCCTAGGTTCATGATCACATGTTCATAGGTTTGAGTAGATCTTTGATTGCTTGTTTGTCATCTTACCATATCACTCTCCAAACCTCAAAAGAAAAGATAGAAGATAGACAAATAAATATCAACAATCGAGTCGATGCAATACTTGCACCATGCACATTAAGTCTGTGCATGTCTTATACTCGCACACACGGAGTCCATGCAAGGCTGCTCACGACCCGAGCAGGTCTGTGCAATGCTTCCACACTGTATACTCATAGCTAGTGCATCTGTTAGTCCTATGCTGCAATCAAGTCTGTGCATCTGCTAGTGCATGAATGTTAAGATTGTGCAAGTGCATGTGATCACCACATTGAGTCGGTGCAGTTTAGCTTCTGTCAGAATACCTACTCCGTGCAATCTCTTCTCATCTCGTATAACTGTCTGAAGATGACTGATGTCTTGACAGATGCCTTTTCGTAAAGATTAAGAATGGCACGTGATCCAAGATTAGAGAAGGTGCCAGGATCGTGACACGTGCAAAGTAGTAAGCTGGGATGCTTCCACGTGGGCCAAGGCATTTGGGTGCGAATTTTGGAGAGCACACACCCTACTTCTCTGCTGCTCTATAAATAAGAAGCTTCTCACTCAAGAGAAGACTGATCGTGCCAGAAGAGCTGAAGCAGAGAGAGGAAGCGCCTGAATGATCCAGAGAGAAAAAGGAAGATAGAGAGAGAGCAGAAAAGAAAGAGAGTTTTGAGAGAAATCCCTTGAGAGAATTGAGAGAGAAAGATTGTTCTTCAGTCTCCAGGTTCAGAACCGGAGCAGAATTCACTCAGTGTTGAGATATATTCCCTTTGTGGGTTTCTGGTTTTTCGCTATGTTTTTTTTTCATTTTAGATACTCGTTTTCAAGCCGTTTGTCAGCGAAGCAAGCTGTGACGCTCAGCGGGCAGAGGTGTAGTATCCTCTAGACGGGTTAAGCTGTAAGCCCCAGCGGTTGTAGAAGAGGAATCCTTTGGTCGGCATAAGCTGTAAGGCCCAGCGGTCTATAGGGTTTGTACCCCGAAGCTGTGGATCAACGGAAGCTGTGCATCAGCGGTGAAACCACACTCTAGTTTGATTGTGGGGTGGACGTAGATCTAGGGCTTGAGATTGAACCACCTTAAAAATCATATGTCCACTGTGCGATTGTTTGTGGTTTTGTTTTGTTCTTTATCATTATTCATCGTCCGGTAGATGATTGCTTAGGATCGCGTAAGAGCTAATCCATTTGATCTGGTCCATTCCTGTTGTGACTAAGTGCCTTTCGATCGTCCTACATCAGTTTATTTATTTTCTGCAACTATTTTGCTGTAGTTAGTTTTAAGTGGGTGACTGATCTATTCACCCCCCTCTAGATCATCTATAGATATTCTATCTATAGGCATTCGAGTATCCATCTGTCTCTATCAATTGGTATCAGAGCATACCATCTTTTATTTCAAGAGGATCCGAGGGAAAAACCCCAAGAAGGAACAGACCACTAGTTTCGGAAACTTTAAACCCGACAATGGCAAGAAGAGACCCAAAGGTGGGTCTTGCTCATTGAAAGGCAAGGTGCCAAAGAATGACGAGAAGAAGCCTGGCCTGATTGTACCATCCAAGGCCCATTGCAAGTACTATGACCATCCCAGTCACAAGATAGAGGAATGTTGGCACAAGTTTGGCGCTTGTCTTCGCTGCGGAAGTCGGGACCATCGTATTCCCGAATGTCCCCTCCTAACGGACGACGCTACACCAACTAAACCTCAAGGAGGTCAGAAGTGCCAGGGCAAGCTTCAAGCCCTACAGGAAGATGAGACGGGAACCACCGAGGAGGGTGGAGTTGTGGAAGGTACACTTATTGTTTGTGATAAGCCAGCATTTGTTCTTTTTGACACTAGAGCAACACACTCTTTTATTTCTCGGAGTTGTGCTAAGCCTTTAGCTGTGAAACCTATGTTAATGAATTCTCCGCTAGAAATTTCAACCCCCATTGGTTCAGGTTCAGCGATTAAATATTACTACCCTTCTAGTAAGGTTATGGTTAGTGGGCAGAATATGCCGGCTGATTTGGTTTGTATGAAATGAGGGATTATCATGTAATCCTAGGAGCAGATTGGTTGGCTAAATATAAGGCCAATGTCCATTGTAGCACTAGCTCTGTGTCATTTTCAGGACACCCTGAGCTTTCTTTTATTGGAGCTAGGCACTCTAAATCAGTGTCGCTTATTTCGGCTCTTCGAGCTGAGAAGTTATTGAAGAAAGGATGTCAAGCTTTCCTAGCCTTGGTTTCTTTAACCCCTGAGAAGGAGATGAAGATTGAAGACATTCCTGTTGTTCAAGATTTTCCAGATGTCTTTCCTAAGGATTTGCCAGGACTTCCACCTGAGAGAGTGGTAGTCTTTTCCATTGATCTAATTCCTGGCGCATCTCCTGTTTCAATGGCCCCGTATCGTATGTCTCCTACGGAGTTGAGGGAGTTAAAGCGACAATTAGTGGAGTTGCTCGAGAAGGGGTTTATTCGTCCAAGTACATCCCCATGGGGAGCCCCAGTATTGTTCGTTCGGAAGAAGGATGCCTCGACGAGGCTATGCATCGACTACCGGTAATTGAACCAACTTACTATCAAGAACAAGTACCCATTACCGAGGATTGATGAACTGTTTGACCTCTGCCCCTGTGTTAGCTTTGCCTTCTGGAGAAGGAGGTTTTGTAATTTACACTGATTCTTCGGGTATCGGTCTAGGCTGTGTGCTCATGCAGCATGGGTAGGTAATAGCTTATTCCTCTAGGCAGCTAAGGAAGCATGAAGAGAATTATCCTATCCATTATCTGGAACTAGTGGAAGTAGTTTTTGCCTTGAAGATTTGGAGGCACTACTTGTACGGAGAAGCATTCACCGTGTTTTCTGATCATAAGAGCCTTAAATACTCTTTTTCTCAGGAGCTTAATATGAGGCAATGGAGATGGCTTGAGTATTTAAAGGACTTTGATTTTTCTATAGAGTACCACCCTGGAAAAGGTAATGTGGTGGTAGATGCCTTGAGCCGCAAGTCAATAGCAAAATTATCAAGTCTCATGTTACAGGAATGGAGATTGCTGGAGCAGTTGGCTAGTTTAAACCTCAGTGTTGGCGAGAATCGGGTTTGGTTGCACAGATTCAGTTTCATCCAGTGTTATTGATGGAAATCATGTCCCTGTAAGAAAATCATCCGATGTTAGTGGAGGTCAAGGAAAGTCTAAGCAATAGACCTAATTTTATTTTAGCCGATGATGGTAGATTGTTATTTCGAGGAAGGACCTGTGTGCCTGATGTAGCGAAAATCAAAACAAGATCCTTGAAGAGACCATATGTCCAAGTATACTATTCATCCTAGAGGTACTAAGATGTACCGGGATCTGAAAAGATCTTTTCGGTGGCCCAACATGAAAAAGGAAGTCGCAGAATTTGTAAGTAGATGCTGAGTGTGTTAGCAAGTAAAGGCTGAGCATTTCAGACTTGCTGGGAAATTGAAGCCACTTGATATACCACAATGAAAATGGGAAAATATTGGCATGGATTTTATCATGGGTCTACCTAAGACTCGCAGTGGATTTGATGCGATGGGTCATTGTGGATAAACTAATTAAGTCTGCTCATTTCTTGTCCATTAAGTACAAATGGACCGTTGACGTTTTGGCTGCTTTGTATATGAAAGAAATTGTGAGACTTCATGGAATACCAGTAAGTATTGTGTCAGATAGAGACCCAAGATTCACTTCACACTTTTGGAGAGGATTACAATAATCCTTGGGAACCTGTCTGAATTTCAGCACTGCCTTTCATCCTCAGACAGACGAACAGAAAGAAAGAACAAATCAAATTGTGGAAGAGATGTTAAGAGCTTGTATGATTGATTTTGGAGGAAGTTGGCATGAGCATTTAGCTTTGATTGAGTTCACCTACAATAATAGTCACCAGTCTAGCATCCAGATGGCTCCGTTTGAAGCTCTTTATGGCAGAAGCTGTAGATCACCTCTGTGTTGGGATGAGGTAGGCGAGAAGCAATGGTTGGGACTAGATCTCGTTTCAGAATCAACCAAGAATATCCGTATCATCTGGGACCGTCTACAAGTGGTTCAATCAAGATAGAAAAGTTATGCCGATTATAGAAGGAGAGCCTTAGAGTTTCAAGTCGGCGAGCATGTGTTCCTGAAGGTTTCACCGATGAGAGGAATTTGAAGGTTTGGCATTCGTGGCAAGTTGAGTCTGAGATATGTTGGCCCTTTCGAAATCCTGGAAAGAGTGGGAGAAGTTGCTTACAGATTAGCTTTGCCACCTCAGTTATCTGGAGTACACAATATTTTCCATGTATCTATGTTACGAGAATATGTATATGATTCCACTCACATCATTCAGCATATGGATCTGGAGTTAAAAGAAGATATGACTTATGAAGAAAGACTCATCAAGATCTTAGACCGCAAGCAGCAGCAACTCAGGAATCGTTCCATACCTATGGTCAAGGTTCAGTGGAGCCGACGTGGAACTGAAGAAGCTACTTGGGAATCTGAAGATGCTATTCGGAAGCAATACCCCGATTTATTCTAAAGTTAGTTGTCTTACTCCCCATTCTCGATAAGTGCAGGGAATTTGGAGGATCAAATTCCTTATAGAGGGGGAGGGTGTAGCACCCCGGTGTATTATTAAATAAAATATAGGGAATTTATAAAGAAAATTATGGAAATTACGATAGGTTAAGTCACAACCAATTTATAAAAATCTAGAAAAATTATAATCACGTAGAGGGTGAATAGTTTAGACTTTTGTTCTTCTAGGTTTGACCCTAATTAAAATTTTAAATCAGCCGAATTAAGGGAATTAGGGCGGAATCCACGTTTTAACATATCGAACCTTGGATCGTCGAATTCGGACCCAATACCTGACCATTTGAGCCCAGATCAGACCCAAACGGACGGCCTTGATGAGTAGCCCGTTTCCCCTCTCCTTGCTCATCAAAACCCTAACCCTAGGCATAGAATTTCAAAGTTTTAGGTGACGGTGAACTTGGTTAAGCGTGAAATCCACGCGCGTTGGGTGGTGGACTCTAGCTAGCCCCCACGTTCGCTACCAGCTCGAATTACTTCTTTAAAACCAACCCTTGGCCAACTTAGAAATGCTTGGATGTTGTGGTGACCGACGAGGAGCTCGATCGAGGGAGGATTCCGGCGAGATCTTGGAGGATTTTCTTCGTGCGTTCACCTAGGGTCGTCTATCTTCTTCCTTCTCTTAAGGTAGGTTCTAGTGGACCAAACCCTAAGAACCTTATACTGCTAGATTCGTCATGAAGTCCTCTTTCCTATGATATGAAAAGCCCTAAAAGTTATTTAGAATCCTGAGAGTATTGTTCTTTTTAGTCAAAGTGTGTAAATTAGGGTACCGTTCTCATTATCTCCCTTTTATATCGATTGAATGCTAGGATTAGCAGGCTTAACTGTTAAATTGATCATACTATAATGTGTAATTTTTTGTCTTCTTTCTATCAGTATTGTTTTGCCCAATTTTTATATGCTATACCGCTCGAATTTCTCATCGAATCCATCATCTATCGATGTTCACCGGAGATCGGAGGAGACGATTGGTATACATCCTAACAGGAACCGTTTTACACTAAACGGCCCCACGATAGACCGCTAGGTCCATATCGGCGGTCGTATGCTTGACCATTCCATGGCTTTGTGTCCAGGACCCCACGATCTATGGCGGCCATGGACGGACCGCTCTAAGACTCCAGCGGCTGCCCGATAGACCGTTTAGGGCTTGTAGGGTTTTCGAGCCCTTTGACCTGAGCGGCCCGTCGACAGACCGTTGAGGCCAGTTAGGCGGTTCTAGACTGACCGTTTACTTCACGCAGTGTCTCTGAGATAATGTTTTGATGCATGATTAGTTCTTATTAATCTAGGCCGGTGAGTAAGATAGTAACCCACAATTAATTAGTGAGTATGAAGACTGATTAATGTTAACTCTTACATGTACAAATTTTGTTCTTCCACTGTCAATCCTATTTCCTTGCTTTTTTTAAACAATGAATGCGTAAACTCTAATTGTGTTATATATTGAATAAATTCTTATTAGGATTGTTTTACAGTCACTTCATCCCGGTGATGTTGACTGACCGTCATATATTCATTTTCCGTTGATGTATTAGCCCTCAATTTCTTATAATGGTTGGGACTCTCCGCCGGATACTCCTTTCGTCGGATTAGGACCTCCATTATGAGACCTCCGTAAGCCCCCGCGAGCCTGGGATTCCCGCTAGGACTCCGAGCGGGTTGTACCCCAAGACCTGAACCCTTGGACTCGATCGAATCATGTGATTTTACCCAAGCCCGGAATTGGGGCTGCCCTGTTACTAGCGGCCCTTCTGGGACCGTTCTGTCATTAAGCGGTTCACGCTTGACCGCTGGTGACTATGAACGACCCTTGAGTGACCGTGCCGACCTTCCTTCTGTGTTCGTCGACCTCAGTTTGTACACGGCCCTTAGTGGACCGTTCTAATTCTTGAGCGGCCCATTTTCGGACCGTGTATGTTTGTTTATGGCCTAGGGACCTTCTCGTACTGAACGGCTTTTCTGGAGTCCATTTGCTTGTTGAACGGCCCATTTAGGACCGTTCATCTTTCCTAACTCTGGGCCCTGTTCTTTCAAACCCAGAGGCTTTCAGCGGTCCATGTTAGACCATTCAATCGTTGCACGGACCATTATAGGACCATTTATCCTTTGGCCGAACCAGGTTTTCCTTTGACCCCATTCCATTCCACGGTCCAGTGTAAGATCATTTTGTTAGAAACTGCCCAAATTTGACCATGTACTCTCCAGCCTTTGATTCTCGTGGTTTCTTGTGTGCCTCGGTAGTCGGGCCAAGAATGGCTTGAACTATTTATAACCCTTGATTATTCTTATTTAGATATTGAAATTTCCATTTCTGATGGCCAAATCTTGTAAACGTCTAGACATAACTTGGGATCTTAGATCCACCTAAATCAATGCCAACGCATCATAAGGGCCCGGTCTGGTCCTGGGAAGAGCGCCCGAAAAGTACTAGTGCCCCGGAGAGTTGTAATGACATGGTGAGGTATTACACCGAGTGCATGACTAGCGTGATGTCTACGACAATTTCATTTACTTAATTCCTTTTTCCTTGAATTCAAGTTATTATTTTCCTCCATAGAAATATTGGCATGACTTGCTTGTTACATGCTTAATTGGCCAGTTCCTGATATGCTATATTCTTGTTCGTTTATTTCATTGCAGCTCATTGGCATTATTCTTTTCTTTTATCGCGTAACCTTAATGTAACTGGTTAATTATTTAAATTTGCCTGCTATTACGTACTGAGCGTTCGCTCACCCAGTTGTTTCCCCCCTTTCAGGTAGCTTAGGTGAGGACTCTCAAACTGATGGGGATGGGCAGGAGTGAAGACCCTGGAGTGAACCAGCTAGAAGGCCTCATGGAGTCGTTTCTAGATAGTTTTAGTCTAGAATATTTAGTTATGTTCAAGAGTTGTAATATTGTTAGGTCAGTGGTTGTGTAACTATGTTAAAGTTGGTGGATTTTGAGATCTTTTTGGCACATTAATTGAGGATGATCGTAAAACTCTTTATATTTAATTAGTTGGAATTGAATTGGTTATTATGGAATGTATTTCTTCTCTGGTATGGCGTATGTTAGAAGTATCTAATCCCCAGTGCCAGACACAACATGTCTGGAAATCAGCATATTTTATCTATTTCTACTGCCGCGTTCCGATATTCCGCGTCGAGGCGTGACAACTGGGGCTTTAAGCCGTTTAAGAATCTCCTCACCTTCATCTTTTCGGTACCCACAAGGTGTGGCACGTACCCAGATAATCTTGTAAATTGTGCTTCGTACTCCACCACCGTCAAACTCCTTTGTTTTAAGGAAGCAAATTCGGTAGCTTTCCTCTCTTGAACTCGATCAGAGTAGTACTTGTTGTTGAAGTGTTCCACAAACTCTTCCCACAACACATGGTCATGTGGTAGAGTTGCTTTCACCGACTCCCACCAAGTACGGGCATCCCTTTCTAGCTGAAAGGTAGCGAGTAGGATCTTCTCCTCATCTGCATATTGCATGACTCAGAAAATCATCTCAATTTTCTTTACCCAGTGTTCGGACTCATCTGGGTCTGTGGACCCAGCGAACTTAGGAGGGTTCATACTTTTTAAATTCCGATGTAAGTCTCCCGCTTCTCGGTTGGCTCCTCCTTGAGCCACCTGTTGCAATGCTTAGGTCAGTCCTTAGACCGTCCTTTGCATCTCGCGCCATTGAGCTCTCTCGGGAGCCATTGAGAAAATGAAGTCTGCAATCACAGGTACAAAACTTAAGTATTTGTTCTATTTTCTTGATTTATCCTACTTTAAAGCTTAGCCCTTGGCTTTACCCAATCTCACTGGGAAGGTTTAAGACTCTACCTAAAATTCTAGATCATCATCTAGAACCCATATCAAGGAAAACCTAGGGTATATAAAACCTAAGCTCTGATACCACAAAGACTGTCACGTCCTGACGTAGAATATCGAGGCGCGATGAGTCGTAAATATTCGTGTCGATCAAGAGCATGTATAATAGGGTCTAACCATAATGGGACACAAGAAGAAAAGGATACTTTTATGTCATCAAAATAAAGTTTTACAATATTCTTAAGCCTTAAGAGGCATAATACAACATCCAAGTACATAATTCTAGCAAGAGTACTACTCATAAACCTAGGTAACAAAGATAAACTTGATCCCTTGTTTCACTCTTGCCTATCTTCATGTGTTTAGGGTTCATCATCGGAACTACCTGCAATGTTAACCGAAAATGTAGGGTGAGTAAAATGCTCAATAAGACTTATATCTCTATACCAGGCAACTTAAAGTAATTAACATTTTTGGATAAAGTTATTGTGCTATGCCGAGAAACGTAAATAAAACATGGAGCATGAATATGAGAGAAAATAAAGAATGGAATCGCAAGTACATAAGATATCAAGAGTAAAGTTCATGTAGAGGACGATCATGTAGAAAGTATTACTATGGAATTTGCCATTTCATGCAAGTATGTACAAGTCAAGTATTTCACGAACTGTGGAATGTCATAAATCAATCTAGCAAGTCAAACACTTCGGTGCAATGCCACACCATGTCATTCAACTCCCATGGGTACAAGTACTTTCGGGTGCTCCCCCCTAGACCAGACTGGGCCCCATTAATGCCAGACATTGGGGTTATGGATCATAGATCCTAAGTATATTTTGACATCCACATAATATGTATGGCCAAATAATTTCAAGGTAAAGGTTACTAAATAAAGTACAGATCTAGCAAAATTTATCATTCGAGATATGAATAGTACAAGAATTACAAGTAGTTCAAAGAGAAGTTCGAAAAGGATTTAAGGCATCATGTTTAATGACATTAAGTCGATAAAATATTGGATTGTCGGACAAGGCACAATCAGCCCTTGCGAAAAATCTCGTAAAACAGGTTTAGATCAAGTTTTCACAGTCGGGTGTTTAGCTAGAAGATCGAAGAATTACAGCCAGGTAAGAGATGGGACAGTGGGAGGCTCCCCTCGCATTCACGAGGTCCTAATTAAGAAACCACTTATCCACTTAAAGCGTTTGCCCGTGGACCTCTTTCCTTAGACACCATTTTCCTTGGGAATCTTACTAATTACATGACTTGTTGAAAATGAGGAACAATTCTAGCAGAAATTCTATCCCATTTTTCACAGTCGGAGCTTAACTAGAAAATCAAAGAATCATGGCCAGATAAGAGGGGGGACAGTGGGAAGCTCCCCTCGTATTCATGAGGACCTAATTAAGTAACCACTTATCCACTTAAAGCGTTTGCCTGTGGACCTCTTTCCTTAGACACCATTCTTTTTTGGAAATCTAGCGAATTACGAGACTTGTCAAAAACACGGTAACATGATAACATGGAAATCGTTAAACTCGTATTGATCACGATCATGCAAATAAGCCCATGTAATTTTAATAGCTAATATCTATTCCATTTAAAATGCCAGTAAGATAATATAGTCATGGAGATCAAAGATATCATGAAGGTAACAAGAACTAGGATAAAAATATAAGCTCATGGAATATAATTATTACCTTCCATATCCTTAACTTAATCATGTGTGAATTTGAATGATATGCAACTTAACATGACATATTTAACATGCTAAATGATATATTGGTTCAATTAGAACCTGAAGACATCACGATTGGGTCGGAGATCGCGCATCCAGAACACGATCTTAGAAAGACACCATGATCCGAGATGGATTTTTCGACGGTTAAAAATCTCGTTTATAATCTTATGTCCAGTTGTATGGACAACATTCTTAATACTCAATAAAAATTGAGGAAAATGGTATATAATCAAAGTAGACATGCATCTATATCTAATTCATTCATCAATTTGAGTTTAGCCAGAGAGAATATCTACCTAGTGGAAGATCGAAGAGGAAGAACAAGAATGAAGAATACTTCGAACACTCCTCCAAAATTCAAGATTTCCTCCTCTCTACAACCAACACTTCCCCAATCGATTTATACTTTGAGTAGGGAAGATCACAGCCCCTTTTATAGGCCAAGTCTCATAATTATTTTATTGCTAATTTAATTCTATCTTCCACCTAATTTCCTATGTCACCCACCCATGTTACTATTACACTGACTTATGTTGGCAATAATTTCTAACATGTGTATGTTGAAATAAATCTCCCTTCATGACATAATCAATTATATCATTTATTCAATGATGTTTTATTACTAATTTAATTCTAAGTCAAATTTTCACCCAATTTTTCTATTTCACTAACTCATGTTACTATTACACCAACATATGTTGACATTAATTTCCAACATGTAAATATTGAAATAAATCTCCCTTTATTACATAATCCATGACCTCATTTATTCAATTAGGTAAGAAATTGCATCACCCACTAATTAGGATTTAATTAGAGCTAATAATTCTCTGTTAAATAGGATGCTACAGTACTGCTACAGTACCGATGTCTTCACCTTCTCAGAATCATGCCGCGAATCTTGCCGTTCGTGTTAACACGTGGGATAGGATTCGCGTTTATATATTCTACACTTTAAAGATATAAAAAAAATATTTATCATTTATTTTATTTTCATCTTTCATTTTTTTGTATATAAATGCATATATAAAATTTCAAGTTGATACATCTGGTTCTCCTTCTGTTTTCGTTTTGTGTTTCTGAAAGCATTTCAGTGTGTGTGTCGAGTGCTCTGGTTGAGAGACTGGAGTGGGCTTTGGCTGTGTGACAACTGTGTATGCCTTGGGGCTAGACCCCGTGTTTTTGCTGCATTTGCAACTTGTTTTCTTTGTTTTTGTGTGTGTGTGTGGGGGGGGGGGGGGGGTTCGTCCCCGTGTGTGGTGAGAACTTCATTCTCACGAGGAGCTTCCTCGTCGTGTGTGTGTGTGGGGGGGGGGGGGGGGGTTCGTCCTCGTGTGTGTGTGGGGGGGGCGTCGTCCCCATGTAGTGCTGCTTTTATAGCGTGTGGTAAAGCTTCACCGGGTTTGGTGAGGGGTGGATGTAGGTCTGCGGGTTTGCAGACTGAACCACCTTAAAAATGCCTTGTGTAATGTGTTTTATCTTGTGTGATTGATCCCTATCCTCTATCCCCATTCATAGGTTCTTATGTCAACTACAACACATGCTATCTTAATTATTTTCTAACGCACACACTAGCATCTCTCTCACACACCTCACTAGAGTCATGTTGAACAGCTTGTCTAGTCTAACTATTGATCTATGTATGTGGGTACATCGACCCCACTAGTCTGCTGCGTTGATGTAGCTTCTTACTGAACCGCCTGCGCTTAAGGGTGTGTCAACCTCACCACTTGGCACTGTATTTCTGCCATCCTCATCTGAGCTGCTCCTACTAAATCCGCTGTGCATTGTGTCTAAGTGTCTCATGTGCATTATAGCTGTTGTTTGTGCCTTAATGAGGTTAGATTGAAATTGGGCATAGTTTGTGTAACGACCCGGAGATCCAGATATTGGTAAACCAGTAAAAAGAACTCGGAGGTGCCACCCAAGAGGCTGATGAGGCCCCGTAAGGGTTGGGATGATTGGTTGAGGAGGTGCATAATGAACTGAAATTACACGCGTAATTATAAAATGACAATTTTAAGCAGAAGCAATTTAAAATAACAGACTGATATATTTATATATACTAGTCCAGATCCAACTTTACAAGTCCAACACTGTGCAAAAGTCAAACTAAACAACTACACGGGGCATACCCCAGTCAAAAGAGAAAGAAAGATATACATATAGACAAACAGACCACTACTGGCTCTATGACTTCCCATCAAAAGCATGAGGAAAACCCGTAGACTGTTGCTCCGCCTCACCTAAAAAGGAAGGGTGAGTCTCACAACATAGACTCAGTAGGGTTCATGTGGATCCCCACCTCGTAACGAAACATATAAAAGCAAGTAATCATGCAATGGCATAAAGAAATGATACGAAATAAAGCTATATATGCACGTGAACAAATTAAAAATAGCTAACTGAAATGCCATTTAATATTCACATGAATAATTAAACTCGAGAATCGTAATATACCAATAGAATAATAATTCAACAATTCCAAGTGACATGAGAAGGAAAGGACCACCAGAAAGAAGACCAGACTCGTCCACTGACGACTTATATTGCGTCTCAAGCATCTACACGAGCCTGGAATGTGGCAAGTGAGACACATAACAGTAACCAAGGTCAAGAACTAGTCAGGGTCACACTCGTCAGTGTCAGTCCAAGCCCCTGACCATGTGTGCACACGTAGGCTCAATGCCTTGAGCCAGGCCTCTAGCTAGTTTTGCCGCCCCCCCAGTAGGACGCTATTGCCAAGCAAGGGGGCCCATGGAAACTAGCTTACAAACCGTACATCGGGACTACCCCGCCACCTCTCCCAGGTGGGCCGACACTAATGGTCGTCAGGATACGACTAGTGGTTCCATCACAAGGAAAGAGAAAATAATTCTATTGGGATCTAAAAACATGCCACAGTTTGTAAAAATATTTAAACATGGCGAACGTGTAGTATTAAATGCATAATTAAATGAACAGGATAAAATTCACACACTGCAGGTCCAAATGGCCTACTATAGGCCCGCAAGGACACGGTAAATGGTCAAGCGTTTGACCGCTAGACCGACCCAAACGGTCCTCTCCATGACCGCTTGGCCACGAATATTTCACATAATTAAACGGGATGAAACCTGATCGTAAACGGTCGCACGATGGACTGCTTAGGGATGTTAAACGGTTTGGTCAAAGACCGCTAGACTCACACCGCCTTACTCGGTCAAAGGGAGTAAACGGTCACCTACTAGCCCGCTAGGGTCTACAAACGGTCGGTCGAATGACCGCCTAAGATACCAAATGGCCAAGCGTAAGACCGCTTAGGTCCACCGCCTTACCCCTGTTTGCAAGCGATCACTAGGACGACCGTAAGCCGCCCAAAGCACCGAAAACGTGGGAATCCCAATTGGAACCCCTCCCAATCGATTCAAATCGATGGGAAAACACGGTTTAACCTATTCCCTGCCTTTCCACATCCATTCCACAGCAATCACATGCCCCAAAACATAAAACAATGGCCATGGATGGATTGAAAACACAAATTACAATGTTCATGCTATCAAGACATAAATGACGATGTTCATGCTTATAGGCCGGCTATTAACATGCCAAGGGATGGGGAATCAATCCTAACGAGATAAGGAAGCCATCCCCCTACTTGGTTCAAGCCGAAAACACCGTTCCACGTCCGTTCCACGATATGGACGCTGCGCTCCACGTGTGGGTTCCCGCCACCACACTCCACGGCTCGCCTCCATGATGACACCACCGCACCTCTCACGCCCCAAGCTCACCGAAATCACCACCTGCAAATCCTACAGCGCCCCGGGCTGAGCACACCACTGAGGGAGCAAGGAGAGAGGGGGGACGTGCGAGAGAGAAAGAGAGGGTGAGGGGAGAGAGAGAGAACCCTCGTGGGTTCTCAAAAAATATTTAATATATATATATATTGTTAAAAAACTCAAATTACAATAAGGCCTTAAAAGAAGCAAAATTGCATAAGTGCCTTATTTTATTTCTAAATACTTATACAAATTGGTTAAGCCCACTTAACTAGGCCCATTAAGCCCCATAAATAGCCTAAATTCGTGAATCTTCCCACACTTCAATACCGATAAGGATCCACTAAGAATCCATTAATTATCGGATCTTATAGTCCCTCCCTCCTAATAGAAATTTCATCCTCGAAATTTAAAAAGAAGCACAAGGAGAGAACTGAAAAAAAAAATATACCTTACTCGAATAAAAATGAAAACTGCTGACGCATGTCGTCCTCACGTTCCCAAGTAGCTTCATTACCCGAGTGACGCTGCCATACGACCTTTACCAGAGGGATTACCTTATTTCTCAGTCGTTATTCACGACGATCATCAATTTGTATTGAAAACTCTGGCGTGGATAGATCCGTTGTCACTTCAGGCCACATTCAATTATCTAACACGTGAGATGCATCAGGAATATACTTTCTTAACTGAGAAACAGGAAACACATCGTGAATTGCTTGCATCGCCGATGGCAACTGAAGTCGATAAGCCACTTGGCCCACACGTTCCAGAATAGGAAACCGATTAATATATCAGGGACTAAGCTTTCCACGCTTCCCAAATCTCATCACACCTTTGATCGGAGATATTTTCACACAAATAGAATCTCTAAGCTCAAATTGCAATGGTCTTCTACGCCGATCTACATAGCTTTTTTGTCGACTTTGAGCTGTCACATCAACACACTACTGAATCATATCTGGTCCTGTCAACAGTCGGTCACCAGTCTCAAACTAGTCCAACGGTGTACGACAAGGATGCCCATACAAAGCTTCATACGGAGCCATATCAATACTGGAATGATAACTATTATTATATGAGAATTCCACCAGTGGCAAGTGTTGACTCCACGAACCCTGCCAATCCAAACAACACGATCGCAGCATATCTTCTAATGTCTGAATAGTCTTCTCGGACTGACCATCAGATTGAGGATGATACGCTGAACTAAATGCCAGTTCCGTACCTAACGCCTTTTGAAAGCTATGCCAAAAGCCAGAAGTAAAACGCGAATCACGGTCTGACACAATGGATATTGGAATTCCATGCAACGGCACAATATTTTCGACATACAGCTCCGCCAATCTCTGAACATTCCACGTCACCTTGATCAGCAACATTCTTGCTTTCTTAGTTAGATGATCAACTAACAGCCAAATACCATGATACCCTTGAGAAGTGCGAGGCAAACCCATAATAAAATTAGTAGTGATGTGATCCCATTTCCACATCGGAATCTCCAAGGGTTGAAGCATTCCTCAAGGCTTTTGATGCTCAGTTTTGACCTGTTGACATGTCAAACATTTAGACACAAAATCAGCTACATCTTTCTTTATACCTGGCCACCAGAATTGCCGTTTCACATTATGATACATTTTCGTGATGCCAGGATGAATAACATAGCGAGATCCATGCGCTTCACGCAAAATGACATTCCTCAAAGGTTCATCAACTGGAACATAAAGTCTACCTCTGAATCTAACCACAAAATCATCACCGAACTCCACATCTGGCATTAACATAATGCGAGACAACTCAGAATCTACCTGCTGTGCCTCCCTGATCTGCTGGTAAATAGCTGGAGTCATCACTAGACTATCAAACACGGCTACCATCATATCACGAGGAATTTTCAATCTGAATGTCTCGCAAGGAAACTGTTCCCACTACTTTCATTCTCGAATCAATAAATGATTGATCTGCACCTTCCTACTCAATGCATCAGCCACCACATTCATCTTGCCAGGTTGATAAGAAAGAGTAAAATCATAGTCTTTTATATACTCCATCCACCAGCACTGACGAAGATTCAAATCCTTCTGAGAAAACACATACTTCAAGCTTTTATGATCAGTGAAGATCTCAAACTTCTCACCATACAAGTAGTGTCGCCAGATTTTCAATGCAAAAATCACCACTGCCAACTCTAGATCATGAGTGGGATAATTTTCTTCCTGTTGCTTTAATTGCCGGGACGCATATGCCACAACCTTGCCATGTTGAATAAGCACTGCACCCAACCCTACTCGAGAAGCATCTATACACACAACGAAGCCACCCAAACCAGAAGGCAAAACAAGCATCGAAGAAGTGGTGAGCAGCCTTCTCAATTCATTGAAGCTCTGTTCACACTTATCCGACCACACAAATGGCACATCTTCGGGAGTCAACTTAGTCATTAGCGCAGTAATTCGTGTAAAATCTTGAAGGAATCTTCTATAATAACCTGCAAGACCCAGAAAGCTCTTGATCTCTGTCACAGTCTTAGGGCTCTGCCATTGTATAACAGCTTCAATCTTAACCGGATCAACTGCAACTCCATCACCAGAAATCATGTGGCCTAGAAAATGAACTTCCCGAAGCCAAAACTCACATTTGCTAAATTTTGCATAGAGCTCGTGATCTCACAGAGTCTTCAATACTACCCAAAGATGCTGAACATGTTCTTCCTCAGAGGCAGAATATACCAAAATATCGTCCACAAAGATCACCACAAACTGGTCCAAATATGGATGAAACACACGATGCATGAGGTCCATAAACGCTACTGGAGCATTGGTTAGCCCAAATGGCATAACCAAAAATTCATAATGACCATACCTCGTACTAAAGGCAGTCTTCTCTACATCAGATTCCCGAATCCTCAATTGGAAATAACCAGATCAAAGATCAATCCGTGAAAAGACGCTTGCCGACTGAAGTTGGTCAAACAAATCATCAATCCTGGGCAAAGGATATTTATTCTTGACAGTCACCTGATTTAATTACCTGTAATCAATACATAGCCTCAGGCTTCCATCTTTCCTCTTCACAAATAATACAGGAGCACCCCATGGAGAAAAGCTAGGATGGATATAGCCCTTTTCCAGCAATTCTAACAACTGCGCTCTTAACTCTTTCAATTCTGCAGGAGCCATATGGTAAAGAGCCTTTGCTAAAGGTGCCGTACCTGGAATTAATTCAATTACCATCTCAATCTATCGCTGTGGGGGTAAGCATGGCAATTCATCAGGAAACACATTAGGAAATTCACAAATCACAGGAATATCATTTATTTCCTGCTGTGGTGCCTCGACAGCAACCATAGAAGTAAAGAATCCCTGACAACTTGCATTAAGTAATCTATAGGCTCGAATAACAGAAATAAGCAAGCGAGAAGAACGAGATCGACTACCTTAAAAATAGAATGCTGCTTTCCAAGATGGCTGAAAATAAACTTTCTTCGATTTACAATCAACCACGGCTCCATAATTTTCTAACCAATCCATGCCCAGAATAACGTCATAGTCTACCAGCGTTAACACATACAGCCTAGCTGGCAACTGCTGATTCCCAATCACTATAGGAGTCTCATCAAGATAGAAAGGTGTAAACATGAACTCCCCAGAAGGCAATTCAACAAGTAACTCACAAGGCATTTCTGATGTCGGCTCCTCAATACAGGCAACAAAATCTTCAGAAATAAATGAATGAGAAGCACCTGAGTCAAATAAAACATGAGATGCATGACCATAAATCATAACGGTACCTTCCACAAGATGATACGCCACTGCTTCAGAACGAGTCATATGTGTGACTCTCCCTTTTTGCTTCTTTCCGCCTGCCATTGACTACTGTGACGACGATACTGACGTCGGTGAATACTGTTGTGATTGTGATGGTGGTGGAGGTCAAAACTGCTATGGCTGTGAAAATTGAACAGGCTACTTCGACCTTAGTGGACAATCACGTACCACGTGACCCACCTGATCACATCTGAAACACACCACGGGCATCGAACATGGTCGCCCCAAATGATTACCGCCGCACCTTGGACATGGTCACGACTGACTGGCCACCGATCCCTATCGCTGAAAAGAAGTGGGTGCTGCTTGTTGCACATTACCAGAGGAAGCTTGCTGGCCATACTGCTTCTTGGATTTCTTGAACATCCGCTTGAATTTGGATTTCATGAAGGAAGTACCACTGGCAGAAGGAACAGAAGATGGTACCCCCGTTACACTTGGTAGACTATTGGCCTATTGCTGCTGCACACCATGCTGCGCTGGCTCAACTTGGGTTCACCCTCTAGATCTTGCCCTATCAAGTTCTAATGCTACTGCTGCCTGATATGATACATCTAATTCTGCCACTATGGTTGCAATCAGAGGTTACCTCAACTCCGGCTTCAAACCACGTAGAAATTGCTTAGTCTTCAGCCCTTCATTAGCAAGAATATGAGGAGCATACCGACCCAATTCCATAAATTTGTTCCGATACTGCAAGACTGTCATCTCGCCTTAAGCCAACTCCATAAACTAGTGCATTTTGTCCATTCTGAGATAAGCTGGACTGTATGTATGCTCGAATGAAGTCACGAACTCCTTCCATATAATCAGTCGAAGGGGACGGGACTTAAAAGTCACCTCCCACTCCGTGGTCCACCACGCGAGTGCTGCCCCCTGCAATTGGAAAGTAGCTAGCATCACCCTCTCATCTTTAGTGCACTCCATAGAATGGAATACACGCTCTGTCGAATCCAGCCAAACCTTAGCCGCATCTGAATCAGCTTATCCTTCAAATGTCGGTGGGTGGAAAAGAAGAAACTCCTTTAGAACTCGCCCACGGCCACCTTGAGGCAATAAGTCTTCACCAGCAGTAGGGTCAACACGGCCTTGCCCTTGAACATTCTCTAGAGGAGGCAAAGTACCACTCTCTTCCCTTGGAACATCTCGGGGCACATCCTCTTGGACTCGACCTCGACCTCTCCGTCTAGGCGGCATTGCAATCTAAACTTACAAGAAAACACACAACAAAAGAACCATAAGTAATCACAAAAAAACAACCTAAGCCCGCAATTGTGGTACATAAGGACTTGTTCTGTACTATTGCAATTTCAATTCCTTATACATCACCCCAAAACTGCTCTGATACCAACTGTAACGACCCGGAGATCTAGATACCGGTAAACTGATACCAAGAACTCGGAGGCGCCACCCAAGAGGCTGATGAGGTCCCGTAAGGGTTGGGAGGATTGGTTGAGGAGGTGCATAATGAACTGGAATTCCACGCATAATTATAAAATGGCAATTTTAAGCGAAAGCAATTTAAAATAACAGAGTGATATATTTGTATATACTACTCCAGATCCAACTTTACAAGTCCAACACTGTACAAAAGTCAAAATAAATAACTAAATGGGACATACCTCGGTCAAAAGAGAAAGAAAGATAGACAGACAAACAAACAGACCACTGCTGGCTCTATGACTTCCCGCCAAAAGTGCGAGGAAAACCCGTAGACTGTTGCTCCGCCTCACCTGAAAAGGAAGGGTGAGTCTCATAACATAGACTCAGTAGGGTTCACGTGGATCCCCAACTCGTAACGAACATATAAAAGCAAGTAATCATGCAATGGCATAAAGAAATGACAGGAAATAAAGTTGTATATGCACGTGAACAAATTAAAAATAGCTAACTGAAATGCCATTTAATATTCACATGAATAATTAAACTCGACAATCGTAATCTACCAATAAGAAAATAATTCAACAATTCCAAGTGACAGGACAAAGAAAGGACCACAAGAAAGAAGACCAGACGCGTCCACTGATGACTTATACTCATCTCAAGCATCTACACGAGCCTGGAATGTGGCAAGTGAGACACGTAACAGTAACCAAGGTCAAGAACTTCTTAGGGTCACACTCGTCAGTCCCAGTCCAAGCCCCTGACCACGTGTGCACACACAGGCTCAATGCCTTGAGCCAGGCCTCTAGCTAGTTCCCCCCCCAGTAGGACGCTACTGCCAAGCAAGGGGGCCCATGGAAACTAACTTACAAACCGTACATCGGGACTACCCTACCACCTCTCCTAGGTGGACCGACACTAAAGGTCGTCGGGCTACGACTAGTGGTTCCATCACAAAGAAAGAGAAAATAATTATATTGGGATATAAAAAGATGTCACAGTTTGTAAAAATATTTAAACATGGCGAACATGTAGTATTAAATGCATAATTAAATGAACATGATAAAATTCACACACTGCAGGTCCAAACTGTCTACTACAGGCCCGCACGGACACGGTAAACGGTCAAGCGCTTAACCGCTAGACCGACCCAAACGGTCCTCTCCATGACCGCTTGGCCACAGAATATTTCACATAATTAAACGGGATGAAACTTGATCGCAAACGGTCGCACGATGGACCGCTTAAGGACGTTAAATGGTCTGGTCAAAGATCGCTAGACTCACACTGCCTTACTTGGTCAAAGGGACTAAACGGTCACCTACTAGCCCCCTAGGGTCTGCAAACGGTCGGTTGAATGACCACCTAAGATACCAAACTATCAAGCGTAAGACCGCTTAGGTCCACTGCCTTACCCCTGTTTGCAAGCGGTCACTGGGACGACCGTAAGCCGCCCAAAGCACCAAAAATGCGGGAATCCCAATTGGAACCCCTCCCAATCGATTCAAATCGATTGGGAAAATAGGGTTTAACCTGTTCCCTGCCTTTCCACATCCATTCCATAGCAATTACATGCCCAAAAACATAAAACAATGGCCATGGATGGATTGAAAACATAAATTATAATGTTCATGCTATCAAGACATAAATGACGATGTTCATGCTTATAGGCCGGCTATTAACATGCCAAGGGATGGGGAATCAATCCTACCGAGGTAAGGAAGCCATCCTCCTACTTGGTTCAAGCCGAAAACACCGTTCCACGTCCGTTCCACGCGAAGGACGCCGCGCTCCACACATGGGTTTTCACCTCCACACTCCACGGTTCGCCTCCATGACGACACCGCCGCACCTCTCACGCCCCAAGCTCGCCGAAATCAGCACCTGCAAATCCTGCAGTGCCTCGGGGTGAGCACACCGCCGAGGGAGCAAGGAGAGAGGGGGGACGTGCGAGAGAGAAAGAGAGGGGGAGGGGAGAGAGAGAGAACCCTCGTGGGTTCTCAAGAAATATTTGATATATATATATATATATATATATATATATATTGTTAAACAAACTCAAATTACAATAAGGCCTTAAAAGAAGCAAAATTGCATAAATGCCTTATTTTATTTCTAAATACTTATACAAATTGGTTAAGCCCACTTAACTAGGCCCATTAAGCCCCATAAAATAGCCTAAATTCGTGAATCTTCCCACACTTCAATACCGATAAGGATCCACTAAGAATGTTGTGCCCATGTGGTTTTGATGATGGTTTTAATGGTGATTTTGATGATTGGTCTTTGATGTGAGTTATTCAATGTGAGTCATCTTGCTGTGTGAGTCTTCATGCTAGTATTCACTTTCTGATCATAATGCAGTTCTTCATAAGTTCTGATATGGCATTGCATATTTGATTATGTTCAGTCATGTTACTGTTGCTCTTTAGACTGCAGTTTGATACTGCAGCGTCGACCCATCGAACTGCAGCGTCGACGCTGCCAAGGCACTTCAGAGGTAGCAGTAAGAAATATTTGATATGCTGCGTCCACGCTGCTTGGGCAATGCGTTGACGCTTGGTGCCTCTTTAACTTTGCTGCATTTATTCATTGGTCTGGTCAGTGGTGTGTCGACCCCTTGTGCTGATGGGTCGACCCCTCAGTTCATTCATTGGAAGTCTATACACTGCTGGAGCATCGAGTCTGTAATGCCACTGGTCTAGAATCTGAGTCTGTACATCGTCCTGTGCCTTTAGTCTTCAACGTCAAGTCTATACAGCGTGAACATTGCATCACTTCTCGAAGTATATACATCGGCCTCATTGCCTAAAGTCTATACATTGGATTGTTTCGTCAAGTGTATACAGTCTTCCGTTGAATCTCCAAGTCCATTCATCGGACTGTGTTATGCAAACTCTATACATCCGATTGATGTTGCAGTGTTCACCAAGTCTATACATCGCCTTCAGAGCTTCAAGTCTATACACTGCTACAGGAACCAAGTCTGTACATCGGCTTCGCACCTGCAAGTCTGTACATTGGCGTCATTTCACCAAGTCTATACACTGGACTAAGTTTCACCAAGTCTGTACACTCCACATCTTTTCCTATGCTTGGCCAAGTCTATACACTCATACCTTTTCCTACGTTTTACTGGCCAAATCTATACATCGCTAAGTCTGTACATTGTCTTCAGCTCGAGCGTTCAAAGCCTAAAGTCTGTACAGCGCAAAGTCTACACATTGGCTCAGGGTCGTCAAGTCTATACATCCACATTGGACGTTCAAGTCTATACATTGGCCCTAATCATCAGTCTGAATCGTCTGCAAACAGAGATAAAAGGAATGTATATACTTAGTTAGTTCAGGCTCTTATAACAGCAAGTGTATATACATATGAACAATTAGCACATGGACAGTGTATACACTTTACCGTAAAGGACAATGCATGAGTGCAGTGTATAGACTTGGTGTTTAACATGCATGAGAACCAGTGTACAGACATGCTGTCCTCACAGCTGACGACTCCAGTGTATAAACTTGCTGAGGGAGTGACTGTACAGAGTTTGGAATGTTAGAGCCAATGTATAGACTTCAGCAGGATTGCCAGTGTATAGACTCGTACAGTGCAGCGAGTGTACAGACTTTGAGTATTAGGGCCAATGTATAGACTTGAACGTCCAATGTGGATGTATAGACTTGACGACCCTGAGCCAATGTGTAGACTTTGCGCTGTACAGACTTTAGGCTTTGAATGCTCGAGCTGAAGACAATGTACAGACTTAGCGATGTATATATTTGGCCAGTAAAACGTAGGAAAAGGTATGAGTGTATAGACTTGGCCCAGCGTAGGAAAAGATGTGGAGTGTACAAACTTGGTGAAACAAAGTCCAGTGTATAGACTTGGTGAAATGACGCCAATGTACAGACTTGCAGGTGCGAAGCCGATGTACAGACTTGTTTCCTATAGCAGTGTATAGACTTGAAGGTCTGAAGGCGATGTATAGACTTGGTGAACACTGCAACATCAATCGGATGTATAGAGTTTGCATAACACAGTCCGATGAATGGACTTGGAGATTCAACGGAAGACTGTATACACTTGACGAAACAATACAATGTATAGACTTTAGGCAAGGAGGCCGATGTATATACTTCGAGAAGTGATGCATTGTTCACGCTGTACAGACTTGACGTTGAAGGATAAAGGCACAGGACGATGTACAGACTCAGATTCTAGACCAGTGGCTGTACAGACTCGATGCTCCGGCAGTGTATAGACTTCCAATGAATGAACTGAGGGGTCGACCCATCAGCACAAGGGGTCGACACACCACTGACCAGACCAATGAATAACCGCAGCAAAGTTAAAGAGGCACCAAGCGTCAACGCATTGCCCAAGCAGCGTGGACGCAGCAGATCAAATATTTCTTACTGCTACCTCTGAAGTGCCTTGGCAGCGTCGACGCTGCAGTTCCATGGGTCGACGCTGCAGTATCAAACTACAGTCTAAAGAGCAACAGTAACATGACTGAACATAATCAAATGTGCAATGCCATATCAGAACTTATGAAGAACTGCATTATGATCAGAAAGTGAATACTAGCATGAAGACTCACACAGCAAGATGACTCACATTGAATAACTCACATCAAATACCAATCATCAAAACCATCATCAAAACCACATGGGCACAACAATCTCCCCCTTTTTGATGATGGCAACACTACACAGTGAGTCAATCTGATGACTCAAACTATTCTCCCCCTTTGACGTCATCAAAAAGAAAATAGTTTGAGAAATTAAAGCAACCAGTATGCTATAATTGAAAAATAATCTCCCCCTTTGACAAAAATCTCCCCCTTTGATATAGTCAAGATGAATCATGGGAAGGTAAGAATGCATATGCAGATGGAGATTTCAAAATGCAAGATCACAATTCTCCCCCTTTAAGAGTATCTATGCAGCATGATGCATATGACATGGAAACTCCCCCTGAATAGATGCCAATTGATATGCATGTTGCATGACTTCCAATTGATATAGTTGAGAAGAAGACCACCGAGGCTTTCAATGATAAGGTCAGTTCAATGAATCAAGGACAGATTTTTCAAAGAGGCTTCAACTACAAGAATTTCAGTTAGATTTTCAAGGGAATGTCATTCTCATAAATCCAAATCAGAATATTTTAAAGTCTTCCATTATAAGGGCTTATGAATGATTTTTATTGATCAACATGGTTTAAACATGATGTATGCAGAGTTTATCAATAAAATTCTGTATTGATATCTAAAACCATGGTTTAATAAAAATGAACCAAACCCTCATATTTATCTTGATTAATCTCCCTTTCTCTTACACAATCAAATTTATTGACTTCTTTCGGAATTACATGCATTAGTATTGAGATCAAGCAATTATGAAGTCATATGATTTTGTCTAGGGTTGTAGCAATTTGATTTTAGCATCAATATTTAGAAATTTCAATTCATTCAACAATTTTTCATGCTACAAAATTTTACGAGCACTCTAGTTCAGTGCACACCTTGTAACTAGAGGATATACCTTGATGAGAGGCCAATATCCCTAAGCACTTAGTGTGACTAACCGTCATGCTTTATATGAACAGAGATAGCATTTACACATCATGACACACTGCAAATCATTTCTTGATGAGTGAGTTATATTTCTCAGTGTGCATGCCATTGCTCTGCCTGAATTTCAATTAATCTTAATCAGAGTTAACTATGGTACCTCATGACACAGTCCTTTGGACATGTGTTTCTCAGTGACCAAAGTCATTGCTCTGGCAGAAAATACCCTTTAGATATTTCAGAAAAAATTCATTTGCTTCAAATCAATAATAATTTCATGTACTTAACCAAATAAAGTCATGTATTCAATAATGCAGATTTTAGAAGATTTTACAAGACACAGCATGAAACAGATGGTTAAGGTTTATTAAACATGCTTCAGATATTTTTTAAGAGATTTTAAAGTCAAACTCATTGAATACATTAAACTTAAACCACATGAGTTATTTCAGTCATTCATAAAAAATGTATAATAGAAGATTTCTAGTTCAAGAATTTTCAGATTTATGATTGAGATAGTCCCATTGAAATCTTCATGACAGACTGATAGAATTCTGAAGCCAAATGATACCAATTGATAGGAGAGATTTTGAAGCTCAGTGTTTTCCGAATATGATCAAGATTTGTCACTTAAAAATAATGAGGAAAGGGTTATGCACAACAAGCAAGATATCAGGATGTCTGGCAAGTTTCAGGATTTCCAAAGATAACATGCAGTGAATTCTGACAGAGATGTATGCACTTGACCACCTGCATGCAATGCATTGACTCCCCCTGACACTATGCATTCAGACAATCTTTTTGGCATTTTTCATGAAATGCAATGCAATTAACAACATGCATGCAAAGACTCAACACTGAATGCTATGCAAAGATATGCAAGTAACTCCCCCTTAAAACATGCAATGTTTGCCATGAGAAACTGAACATATGATTTTGATTCATGCACATTCAGGCTGTCCTAACCAGCAAAGTGACCCATGGTACTAGGCGGAGCACTTGGTCTAAAAGACCACCTCACACATAGTAAGAACCTCCAGACAGACTTCCCTGCCTTTTGGTACCTTACCATTTATATACCATTGAGGTCATGCATGATAATTCAACAAGCAGTCCTATATGAAATTCAGAATGTTCAGTGAGCTACTGCAACACACAATTTTCAAACAAAATTCACATTCAGTTCAGATTTTCAGAGATTTCAGAGTGCATGATCAGAAAATAATGCAACTGGCAGATGGTGAATGAATATGCAAGAACAGATTTAATATGCATGCACTAGATGAAACTAAGAACAAGATATGCAAGAATACATCAAACCAGATATGCAATGAGTTTCAAACTGGGAAATGCAGAGAGATTACCTGAAAAGTGTGAGAATGGGGTTTTTCATTCTTGAGTGCCTTGGATCATTACCCCTTTTATTCCAGTCCCAAGGCACACCTGCATAGCAATGTTATTTTGCACGAATAGGCACCCAAGAAGTCTTGGGTCCTGAATTAACAGTGACACTCCTAGCAGGTTTTCTCAATAGATTTTTCGCATGTTTATTATCACAACACATGATATGACAATTATACATGGAATGCCCTACCTGCCCACAATGATAACAAGAAATAACAGATTTCATGTTCTCCTTGTATACATCAGCATTGGCGTGAACATGGTGTGAGTGAACATGATTAATTCTGTTATTGACATGAAAAATTTTCTTTTCATAACCAGCCAGCCAACAGTTAACAGCTCTGTGGCCTGGCTTTCCACATTCAAAACATACAGTGTGTTTGCTTCTAGAACCAAACTTCTTTCTATCAACAATATTTTTATTAATAGGGAAATTAACAAATCCAGAGATAGTTTTCTTTCCCTGAGCATGCCAGCAGAGGGCAGCAATGTGACCAAACTTCCCACAGTAATAGCATTGAATTTTCTTTTCCTGATCAGTAGAATGTTTCCTAAGATGATTTCTAGGATACTTTCTAACAACATTTCTTTCATCATTTATCAATGCTACACAGTTATACATAATATGGCCAACTTTCCCACAATAGTGACATGTTATAGCCTTTTTATTCACATTCACTTGTTTGACAAAATTGATATTCTCATGAGAGTGTGAATGTGTGTGTGAGTAGTGAGCAGCATGCACATGTAAATCAGGGACATATTTGGACTTATTCAAATCAGCATTTTTCTTTTGTTTCTGAATCTTTTTCTGTTTCTTATCTGAATTTTCAACCTTCTTAGCAGTGTATTGAAAAATAGAAGAACTAGATTGATTAGCTTGTTCAGAGCTTTTCACGAATATAGTTGACTCTTCTTTTCATTCACTTTAGAACCAAGCAGCTTATTCAAATTATCTTTTCCTTTAACGAGTTTTGACAAGGAATTTTTCAGATCTTCAATCTTAGAATTCAATGAAGCAATACTCACTTCATACTTGGATAGCTCAGATTCACAACCAATCAGCTGTTGTTGCAAAGCATCATTCAGGTTCTTCAGAGTTTCATTTTCTTGTTGAACCATTATTTCAATGTTGTTCTCATTTTCCTTCACAACAGATTTTCAATGAATCTCTATTTATAGACGATTCAGACTGATGATTGGGCCAACGCAGCGTCCAAATGCGTCAACGCAGCATGCTGAGAGCGTCGACGTAGCACGCCCATCTGCTGAAGACTTGATCACTGGATCACCGATGCGTCAACGCAGCAGGCTGATGGAGTCAACATAGCAGACTTGAGTTTTGCTGGTCGAATGTCTTTGAAGGCTGCGTCAACCCTTTGGAGCAAGTGTGTTGACACCACCTCAACTCCAGTTGCTGAGCGTACTGATGAATGGGCACGTGACCCGAAGCTGGCACCTGACACGTGATCCGAGGTGGGTGCTGAGCATGTGATCCGAGGAGGAATCTTCTGAACGGAAGGCGTGGGAAGCACACACCTATCACCCTAGCTGCTGCTGCTGCTTATAAAAGGAAGCCTTCATCCAACAGATGAAGACTGATCGAAGCTGAGAGAAAAAGGGAAAAAATCTATACAGTGAGAAACAAGCAGCAGAGAGTCTTCCATCCACAGAAAGAGGAAGAAAAAGAGAAGAAGAAGAAAAGGAGAAGAAGAAGAAATAGAATAAGAGTGAGCCGGCAAAAGAAAAAGGGTTGCAGAGAAGAAGGAGAGAATAGCATGAGAGAAAAGGAGAGCAGAGGAGAAAGAAAGAGAGATAGAGAGAGAGAGAGTTCATGGAGAAGAAGGAAGAAGCTATTAAAGATCTGTCCTCTGGCGTCTGGATTAAATCCAAGCCAGATCTGCTCCTTTGAGAGCTACATTCTTGTTCTTCATTTACAGCCTTCCGATTGCTGTGTATTTTCCATTTCTTATTTTTTCCTTTTCACCTGGTTATCTTTGTTCTTCCGATCCTCTGGTCTGAGGTCGGGTTCCTCCTGGTGGGTCAGGAGAAGGGAGATCTGATATCCGGTTGCAAGTAGCTGGGAGCTACTTGTGGGTTCCCTCCGGTTTGGAGGAAGGGAGACTTGTCTCCGGTTCTGGGCTTGCGAGTAGCAAGTCCAGGGGTCCCTCCGGTCTGGAGGAAGAGAGACTTCGGTCTCTGGTTTCCAAGTGGCTGGTAGTCACTTGGGGTGTCCCTCCGGTTGGGAGGAAGAGGGGAGGTTGTTCCCCTGGTCAAGCTGTGTGGCAGCAACTGTTTGCAGACTGAGTTTGCTTGGTTCTAGCGTTGGCTAGTGAAGCCTCACTCCGGTTGGGAGTGAGGGGTGGATGTAGGTCTAGAGGACCAAACCACCTAAAAAATCGATTGAGCAGTGGTTTGATTGCTTGATTTGCTTCCGCTAGATGCTTGAATAGACACGCTCCATCTGCTTGTTATTTTGTTTAATCGAATTAGCTTAATTCCAGAACTTGCCTAGCATCTGAGTTTTCAATTTGGGCATTATTCGTAGCAGGATACATTCACCCCCCCTCTGTATCCGGGCCTAGCACCCTAACAAAGAATCCATTAATTATCGGATCTTACAATTCCTTGAAAGGATCTATTCAACCCCCCTTCTAGATCTGATTGCACCCAAGGGACCCAACAATTGGTATCAGAGCAAGCTCTGTTATACTCAGATCCAACGATCTGCAGAGAAAGATCCCGGTGCATTTGATTTAATGGCTTTCCCCATTGAACAAGTTTCAATGAATTCCCCACCCTTATTTGATGGTTTTGATTTTATCATGTGGCTAGGGAAGATGTGTGCCTTTGTCAACTCCATTGATACAAGGCTATGGAATCTCATATACCATGGTCCGCACAAGTTGCCATCAGATACATCTGAATGGTCTGCTGAACAAAGGACCAAAAATGTTGACAACCTTGTCTCTTTCAAACTGATAAAAGTTGCAGTTTATGTTTCATAGTTCCCTTTTGTTTCAAGCTGCAGCATTGCCAAGGAGGTCTTAATCGGACTGGTCAGGATTCATGAAGAGGTAAAAAGGCATGATTGCCTTATGGCCGACAGCCCAGATCACCCGAGTGATCCATCATCATCTTAGGTAAGCTCTGACTCCGAAGATTTTACATTTGAAGAGCTTATGGATGCATATGATGAGCTAGCTAAGCAATACAAGAAGTTAAAATCAAAAAATTAAAAATTAAAAAAAAGGTTGAAAATAGCTCATGTGATAGCTCACCTTGTAAAAGATGTTCTACCCTTGAAGAGGTAAATGAAACTCTCATGATTGACATAGATTTGCATAAGGAACACATTGCTTATTTAAGAGAGGAAAATGGTATCTTGCAAGCTGAGACAACTAAGTTGGAAGAAATTGTAAGACAGCTTCAAGAAAAAGATAAGTCTATGTCAAATGATCAACACCCTCTTAATGAGCTGACTGAAAACCAGAATCTTATGAGTGAAAATGAAGGATTGAAAAAACATAACAATGAGTTTCTTGCTAAGCTACGTGCATGTGAAAAAGGCAAGGATGTGAGTTTTGATGAATCAGAAAAACTGAGTGCTCTCCAAACCGAGTTTGATCACTGTAAAATCGTGAATGAGATGTTGAATGAACAATTGGCCGATTGTGAGGTTTATTTGGTCAATGTAGAACACCATATTTCCTCACTTGAAAATGCAGTCCAAGACCTGAATAATTCTCTCTCAAAATTGTGCAGGGCTAAGATAATCTAGATTGAATTTTGGGAACTAGAGTGAACCTTCAAAGAGAGTGTTTGGGGTATAAATTATACCCCTCCTTTGTGACTAAAAAGTCCTTTGGGAACAAATTATACCCCTCCTTTGTCTCTGGCTCACATGAAGCCAGTCCCTCTAGTGGCCTCCCACAATCCCATGAAGCTCAGAAAATTCAGAACCAAAACAAAAATAAGGAAAAGAAAACTTAAAGACAAAAACAAAAAAATGATTTTGCTTGTATGCATGCTAGGAAAGGCAATGCTAAACACCTTGCTTCCCATAAATTGAATGTTTAGTGTTTCTATTGTAGACAACTTGGTCATATTATGCATGACTGTTTTATTTTGAAGAATGATGAACTAAGAGCAGGTAAGAACAGAAGAAACAATGCAAAAAGCAATGCCAAGGGACGGGCCGTCTCTGGAAGGAAGTATGCTCAACATACTCATGTTCAAAGGCCCAGGGACGATCCAGTGCGTCGACGCACCCCTCAGAATAGGTCGACGCACCCTAAGGCTGCCAGAAGAAATCTTCCTTTTTGCTGTCTCCATTGTGAAAAAATTGGCCACATAGTACGGGACTGTTGGCATCTAAGAAGTAGGACTCATTCTCATGCTCAACATGTTGGCATCCATGCTCCCTCACGAAGGTTTAATGCACATGTACATGATAAAAGTGCCAAATCCCTTGTGCGTTGTTTCTACTGCGGTGAGTATGGTCATATGTTTGATAACTATCATTGGGTGAGAAGTGATGAACTGATTGCAGCAAAGAAAATGAACTTACATGTCAAAAGTGCTGCTAACCATCAAGGACCCAAGAAAACTTGGGTACCTAAAAATTCCAAATGAGAATTTTAGGTGAAGGGTGCCTTGGAGCTGAATAAAGGATCAACATGTGATAAAACCTCAAGGCACAAGTTTGTAAATAAAACCTTCAATCTTTGTTAATGTTGCATATTATGTTTTGTTGTTAGCTGTCCCAGTTAAGCCATTTTGTTGTTTTCAATAAATCCTGCAAGCATGAAACCTCCCCTCTGATTTGATGAAATTCCCCATTGTGAAATTTGAACATCTGAACTGAATAATATGATTAACATTTAATTTGAGTTTCTGGTATATTAAATGGTGATGGACAGAAAGACAGATTAAGTCTATCTGGAACCCTCACTATGCGTGAGTCAGGTCTTCGGGTCAATATCTCCGCCTTGTATCAGAAATCAGAAGTTTCAGATGCTTAATTCATGAGAAATCTATCATACTGATGGAATTGATATGATGATGAGTTGCTATTTGCTTATCGCTACCTTCAATTTGGCAGCCATATGAATTTCCTATTTATCATTGGTAACCATTGGTTTTGATGATGTCTGTCATGGCTGCATACAATCCAACTCATGATTCATATGGACATTTAACCTTCTACTTAATTGTCCTAACTTCCCTAAGCTTTGAACAAAGGGGGAGTCTGAGAGTCTGCACTTCAGTTTAGCTTGCATGTGATGTGAATGTTGAGCATCATCTTGTGGTCTCATGCACTCCAATGCATATCATGCTAAGGGACCCAACATTTGCTCCTTGGTCTGCATGCTAGAATGTACTCCATCATGCAATGACCCGTTGGTATATAGAATGGTGACTTGTTGAAAGTTGGATTAAGTCTGATGGGAAACTATCACTATGCGAGAGATGATCTTAAGATCCAGTTCTCTACCCAGTACTATGGGTCAAATATTCATGCAAGTCATATGTTGCATACTCCATTGTCAGGTCTCACAATTTTTTTTGGAAATCCATGCACTAGTTCAGGGGGAGTCATCATAAAAGCCCTGTCTGCATGCTTGCATTCTGCTCCATCTGAGGTCTTAGGATTTTCATCTTGCTGACATATGAATTGATTGCATATTCATAAGGGGGGGGGGGGCGCTTGCCATGCTTTGATCAACTGCTCTCATTTGCATTTGTACATTTCCTTTGTGTGCTTCATGAACAATGAGTCCATTGAGGAGTAGTTTGAATCTCAAGCAAAATGGAAAAGCATGTCTAACTGTTCGTTGTACTTGACTTGCTTGCTATAAAGAATCTGTCATGATTCATGTTTGTGTAATATTAAACGTGTATGTTTGCTACAATTCTACTGATGTTCCATGGTTGCATGATCAGGTCGACCCAAGAAATACTCAGGTCGACCCAACCTTGTGAGAATCTGTCAACTTTGAAAATTCTGTGTGCTGTCTGCCAGACTACGTCGACGCATAGAGCTTGTAGCGTCGACCCTGCCGTTGATTCTTCAAGAAACAAGCCTTCTGTCTGAGCTTTCTGCGTCGACCCCCAGATGAACCTGTGTCGACGCATCAATTCACTTGATGATCTTGTTCACCGCCTTCAATTCCCATCTTCAGATTGAACAATGATCACTCTTGTCTGATGAGCATCACTACCCCTACTCCACTTGACTACCTTCCTGCAAGTCACTCATTAAGGGTGAGCCTTTTTTCTGAATTCTTATGATTTATCCTTTTGTCATATGTCCTCATCTGCTTGTAACATTATCTGTCTGCTCAGATGTCTGGATGTCTACTCCAAATTGCTTGAACCTCTGATTTTCTTGGGAGAATTTCTATCTATTGCTAAAGTCATTTATCAGAGTAAACTCTTAAAGAGGAATCCTTCTTTATGTAATTCTATGATAGCCCTAGTCATGAAAAGTGCTGGTTTAAATTTAATGATTTTTTAAGTTTCAATGTTAAATGGTCTTGAAAGTGGTTGTATTCAGACTTAATGGACTTAAACCATTATTTCATCTTTTGACATGTTATGCCTTCTTAAATATGAAAGTTTATTTTAAGTACAAAGGCATCTTTGATTAAGGAACTTCATTATAGTATTATTTTTAAACATCAATCAAATCTGAAAACTCCAAAAAGGGCTACACTTAATGAAAGCAATGAAGTTCTGTCATACTGAGTAATTGGGGATATTGACGTCTGATAAACATATATCCCTATGTAAAAAGGTGTGTACTGAGTTCAGTGCTCTAAGGCAGAGCAATGGCAATTATTTCACTGAGAAACCGAGTCCCTTCACCAATAAAGTGGAGTGGACAAGGTCATGAAGTGCCTTGCTATCTTTGTTCTAATTGAAGCAGAATGGTGAGCTACACTGAGTAACTGGGGATGCCGACGTCTGATCAACGTGCATCCTCACGTCAAAAGGTGCATGCCACACCTGAATGCTCTTAATAAAACACAGTAACATTGGGTTTCAAAAGAAAAATCGGAGAATGCAGTGCCCCATGGATAAAATCAGGAACTTCAAGTGTTTAACCTTAATACTTATTGTTGTTTCTTTCAAAGGGGCTAATGGAATTGAATGAGTAGGATGAAAGGAGGTTAACCTGGTCTCTTTATGTAGTATTGGTTCATTTCTATTAATTTTTAATGTAGAAATTTTCAATTGCTTTTTTTGAGAAACTCAGAATTCATCAGATTTAAACCAATCTGAATATAAGGGCTTTATCATTATTGTACTATAACTGAAGATTCTGAAAAATCTATAACTCTGTATTTATGAACTTGACTTCAGGATTGAAGTACTCCCATCCTAAGATTTCTTGAATATGGTTCTTCTATAACTCCAAGTGTCAACTCCAAGGGTCGACCCCTTGTGTCCAGACTTCTCCTTGGTTGCCCTGGCATTTGTCCTTAAGACAAATTGGCTTATTGTTGATATTTACATATTGCTTGATCTCCAACAGACTCTCCAGGCTGCTATGAAAGCATCATCTCTCTAAGCAATTGGTAATCCACTCTCATCATGTAATTGGTTTGTTTGCATTTCCTTCCTCCATGCATTCCATAGAAAATATTTAAAAACCTGAAAAATAGAAAACCAAAAATTTGAAAACCCAAAAAACCAACAATTGGTATCAAACTGCTCTCATGACTATCAAATTGCTCTCTGATTGCATCTTCTTCCTCTGTTCAGATATCTTGCATATATCTGCCACTCTTGCCTTGCCGTGACTTCATGGCATTCGATGCTAATTTATGTGCCTTGTTTATGCCAAGCCAAGGGACCCTACAATCCCAAGGGACCCAACAACAATGTGCTCAACTTACGTTTGCATCTGTCTTGATACTTGACATACTGCTTCTCACGATTATTTATCTTTATTGCTTGCTGAGTGAAACTCATTTTTTTCTTTGATCTCATGCTACTCCATGTGCTCATATGCTGACTTTCAAATTGGCCTTAATTTAAGCCCTCTTTGCTGATGACAAAGGGGGAGAGATGTTTTGTTGAGCCATCGTCCATTTCATGATTCCATTGTTTAGGTGACTCATAATGAATCATAGTTGGGAGAGATGCTTTGATGAGTCATCGTCCATTTCATGATTCCATTGTTTAGGTGACTCATAATGACGCATAGTTGCCATCATCAAAAAGGGGGAGAATGTTGGATAAATGATGTTTTGATGATGTCTGAGTATGATTCATTATAATACTATTGAATTATTTTAACTATGCTTTAATATACATGATAATGTTTTTGTTGCCTCCCTGTTATGCTTATCAACTCTTGTGTAAACATCTTAAGATTAAAGGGAGATTAAAGAAGGATATTGAAAGATCATGGCACTCGGTCAAGTTGGCTCGAGAAGCAACAGTAAGCCAACAACAAGATTAACAGCAGCATTAGCCACGGTAGCATGCCTTAGCATCAACAACAGAAATGGGAGTTAGGAGCCTTGTATGTGATCAATCAAAGAGCTCTCTCCATATTGATAGGAAGTTGAAAATGATTGGGAAAAACTTCAAGGACAAGGAGCTATGCATCTGATGGAATTTAGCTGCAATGGTTGAGTATAATTTCAAGAGAACAAGGTTGCGTCGACCCCTTGGTGTCGCTGCATAAACCCCATTGCGCACAGAAGGAAGAAAAGCCCAAATGGGCTTCAGATGCGTCGACCCTATCAGTAACGACCCAAGATCCGGATATCGGGAAAAACCCGATACCGTTTGAATCATGGTCCGCTGCCCACGAGCCAGAGGGCTCGGAAGCGCTGAAAGGTGTGTGTGAGTGGCAGTATACACAAAATTAAGAAACAAAGTAGGAAAAATAATAATAAACTTACTACAGAGTCTAGTCCAAAAGTACAGTCTACAGATAAAACATACCCAATGTCGAGTGAACACTCAGCCCAGCGAGCTAGCACCTAGAAACCTCCGTGTAGCACACTCGAACCTCGAGGAAGAAATGCCACACCTGAAAAGTAGGGGTGAGCCTTGTCTCACTGGCTCAGTCGGGGTCATGGGGAACCCCAACCGTAAATAACGGCTGTAGCGAAAAGTAGCAATAAAAAGCAGGAGCGGCAATCGCGATGGCTGGTAAAACCTCAACTCTACAGCTACTCCTACTGTACCAGAAAATACACCCTGATCTCACAGTCGAGGGACCACCGGACTTCCCAACACAATAGCTACCGAGGGGAAAACACACGGCAACTCTACCGTGGAGGCCTGCCACCAAGATTGGGCCTAACCTAGACCACATGATCCAAGGGTACTGTCATGACCTCACTGTCATGAACCTGACATAGCCAAGGGATGAAGCCCTGGTAATCCTACCGAGCGTCCCTGGCCTCAACCTCAGAAAACTCATAGAAATGGTCCGGGAGACCACGTCCCGTGGTCAAAAAATGGACTCTCGGGTCACGAAAACTCACATCCCGTGACGGGGGCACCTGCCCACTAAAAGCACAACTGGAAGCATCCACCGATGACTTATTCCACGCCTCAGGTGTCTCTCTCGCCCCAGGCGGAATCCGAGACACCACACAAACCACCATAGAAAATAAGGGTCTAGTCGGGGTCGTGCTCGTCAGCACCCGTCCGAAGCCCCCGACCATGTGTGCACACACTGACAGACTGTATAACGCCAGGCCCTCTAGCTAGTTTTCCTCCCGGCTCGGACTCGAGTCACTACAGGGGAGGCCCTACGGTAAACCAGCCTAAAAATCATCTCTAACGGGTGTAGCTCTCCACCTACCCCCTAGGTGGGTTAGCACATGCGTGCCCAGGCAAGCTACTGTAGCTCTCCACCTACTCCCAAGTGGGTTGGCACAAGCATGCCCATGAAGCTACTACCAGTGGGGGTCACCACACAAAAGACTCACGGCGTAAACCACTAGAACGCGGATAGGCTACGCACAGGCCCTGTCACGTCCAGCTAAGGAAAGAGGTGGCATGATGCCACCGGACTCTAGGCAGTCCACTACACCTATTAAGCCAACGGTCCTTGAGTCACAAGACTCAGGGTCAAGACCATCGTACATGGACAACCCTAGGCCGTCAATTTGGCCTATCCCTAGGTCAGAACCTCAGTCTGATGTAATTTTGAAGGCGGGGCATAGCCGCCAACTCAATCCCTTCCAAAGGGAAGCTAAGAAACTCTCCAGCACTAGGCTGGGTAATTGGACTCACAGTCCACAGGGCATACGCACGACGCACACGGAAATCATGTTCCAAAGAAGCTAACGACGTGCGGGAACAACCCATCTCACTCATGCCAACCCGTGGCGAATCGATCTAGCGAAAATACATGAGCTCGGAACACAAGAGGGTAACCTAGACACTTAAATTCATGGGCACACTAATCAAGATAAAATGGTAAATCTGGACACCCAAAAACATGGTCACAGTACCCACAGGGTGTCCGGGACACTCACAGGGCCAAAGGTCAGTCATTCGGTCTCAACGACCCATGACCCTCCGTTGCGAAACGCATTGTGAAACCCACGCCGGTGCCCCGAGCTTGCGAATGATGATAACTGCACCTCCACCTTGATCCTCGCTCCATCCTCACCGCTCCACGCCCCACGATCCTCGCCGCCTCACCCCCGTCCACCTCTGTCGACCGTCGGAGAAGAGAGGGAGAGAAGAGAGAGTGTGAGAAGAGAGAGGGAGATAGTAAGGGTTGTGAGGAGAGAGAGAGGGGTGGGTGGTTTAAATAGAAAACCCACGCTGGTTTTTCAAAATCTGGAAAACACAAAAATGGGGGAAATACTCCACACGATCCTCGGAAGACGCACAACATGCCTGCTACGTCCCGGAGCCCGACAATAGATCGATTCAGCCTACACAGGGTTCCAAAGGTCCGACAGGCAAAAACATGCGTAAGCCACAAAACACTCTCCGGGACTCGCAAAAACGCTCCAAACTAACGGATCCTGATCCAAAAAAATTGAAAAAAAATCCGGGGTGTTACACTATCCTTTTAGGACGTCGACGTAATGGCCCTCCCAGAGAGTGTTATAAACGCATCTCCAAGCAGATGTGTCGACGCACCCTTCTCAGGGCAACAACGCAGTGGGCTTCTAGAAGCCGTTATAAATGGGCCTCTCAAAGGATGCGTCGACACCATGACCACGATGCATCGACGCACTAGAAGACCATTAAAGCTTATTCTTGTTCGAACCTACACAACTTCCGAAGGTTATGCAGAGAACATAAAATGTAGACGCAATCCTTTAAAAACACATCTTTTGTGGTCTGGAAGAGGATCCCAAGTCAGAGCTTCTGCCATTCCATAATAAGGGGTCAGAACATCCTTCTAGACAAGATCCTGTCAGCCACCTAATATGAAAACGTCTTCTCTATCAGAAGACTCTCTTAGAAGGAACTATTCAGGTGGTCTGTCCTCAAGTGCTCACTGGACAAAACCATTACCTCTGCCACAAGCTCTCAAATATAGTCAACTTTTTGCCTGCCGCCGTCCTATCCTAGGACTAGGTTGAAAAGCCATGCAAGCTCAAGTCAACATCCTGCAGAAATATCTTCTTCAAAGCCAAGAAAAGATTTAGGAGGGAAAATTGTCTTCCCATCTGCTTCTTTATTCTTGGTGGATCGAGTCAAGCACTGTTGGAAGAAGGTCAGTGGTCAAAGAAAATACTTGAATTTTGAATCGATCATATTGCAGATTTCTTGGAGGAAAAATTTTCCATTGGTTCTTTTATATATACTTGAAGCTTCTGTTGAAGAAGCTGATGCTGCCCCTTTAAGATAGCTCCGTCCCTTGAGTATCAAGAAGAAACTTGTGAGGAAAAGAAAAAGGGAGTGTTTGTGCAGCCCAGTTCTGGTTCGACCTAGACCAGTGCTGTAAAGGAAAGGAAGAAAAAGAGAGAAGAGAAGAAGTGTGAGCAGCCCAGCCCTGGTTCATCCAAACCAGTGCTAAAAGATAAGAGGGAGAAAGAAAAGATAGCAGCCCTCCTTCCAGCCAGCCTAAGCATGAAGAGAAAATCAGATCTGTCCTCAGATATGAAGTTACAGCTTCCTGATTTATATCTGAAGCTACATTTGGTTCTTCTTCTATTTTCATTTTGTGTTTCTAAAAGCATTTCAATGTGTGTGTCCAGTGCTTTAGTTGAGAGACGAGAGTGGGCTTTGGCTGTGTGACAGCCGTGTGTGCCTTGGGGCTAGACCCTGTGTTTTTGCTGCATTTGCAACTTGTTTTCTTTGTTTGTGTGTGTGTGGGGGGGGGGGTGTTAGGTCCCTTGGGTGTAACCGGATCTAGAAGGGGGGTTGAATAGATCTGACACAATCTTTTCCCATTTAAAAACTTAACTGATAAGAACACAAATTATGCTGAATTGCAAGTGGAACACTTAAACATAATGCCCAGCGGATCTAATAACAACACTTCAAAACATTGACACAAGACACCCTACATGGACTGTTGGATCAGAACAGCTTGCAAGGTGAAGTTGATGCAGTGGCATCAATAGCTCAGCAGTTAGACAGAACTGCTGCGCATAAGGCTCCTGGTGAATGGGTGAGCAGACTATAAGTGTATGTATGGCCCCACCAAGCTAGCTAGAGTGTGTGTCTAGTGTCCACAAACAAAGTGCAACCTATGAAGATCTAAAACATAAAAACACCTGCGAATGGGGATTGAGGATAAGGAGTAGTCACACACAAAACACAACCCATTCCATAGGGATTTTTAAGGTGGTTCAGTTTGCAAACCCGCAGACCTACATCCCCCCCTCACCAAACTGGTGAGGCTTTACCACACGAGGACAAAGTCCTCAACACACACGAGGTCGATGCCCCCCCCCCACACACACACGGGAACGAACCCCCCGCCCCCCACACACACACGGGGATGAACCCCCCACACACACACACGAACAAAAATAAAACACACTCTGCAAATGCAGCAAACCAAGGGTGCAACTCCCCACTAACACACACACGGCTGCACTGCAGCCACAGAACACTTCCGGTCTCTACAACTGAGCACCGGACATAGCACACTGAAGGACAGATTGCGAGATGTAAATGGAAACATGAAGCAATGCAAGATGAAAACAACTATGGCTTCAGATCATGATCTGGAAGCTCTATCAGTAGATCTGAACACTGATTCGATATGTATTCTTCCTTCTTAGACGCTGGCTGACTGCAACAAGGACTGCTCTCCTTTCTCTTCTTCTCTTTACATCACTGGTATGGGTCACACCAGAATAGGGCCGCTCACCTTCCCTTCTATTCTTTCTCACAGATTAGCTTGAATGCACAAGTGACGTGGCTCTCTTCAAGGGGCAGCAGCAACATGTGAAGGAGGGGCACCCAATTTATAAGCTTCAAGAGGCAGAAACTTTCCCTCCATTGCTTTCCAATTTGAATGACTAGAATAAACAAAATAGGTTTGACCAAGGGAGCCTACAACATCTTAATTTCCATGGGCTGGCTTGCAGAGACGGTGGTCCTTTTATCCAAGGAAATTTTCTTTTCAGACACTCTCTTTGTTGGCTGACTCCAGGGGACAGAATTGTAGAGAGGGAAGCATTTCCTAGAAGCTGTACTAATAGATATTTGGAGTAAAATGTTAGTCTGGAAACTTATGATGATAGGGACACTTTGTGTGTCCTAGTAATCTTCTCCACTCCTCAAAATCAATGCTAATGAAGGTTTTTTGTTCATAAAATAATCCTCGGGATGTCCTCAGAACCGTTGAAGGAAAAAACAAATTTCTGCTTGAAAATCTTCTGGTGCGTCAACGCAACTGTTAAACGTGGCCTTTAGGATGGCTTCTGAAAGACCCCCTGCGTCGACACCCGAAGAGAGCAGGGTCGACACAGTTGGCTGAGCTACTCCCAACCAGAACGTGGAAAAAGGAAAGTCGACTCCTGGGGTCGACACTTCAGTGAAGAGCTTTGACGAAGGGCGTCTTGTGCGACGACGCAACAGACGAAGGGTGTTGACACAGCTTTCCTGTGTCTTCAGATTCTGGCATGCTGGCCTTTGATGGCGTCGACGTAATGAGGGCATTGCGTTGATGCAGCCTTCACTCACGGGCCACTTGACATGGCTACGAGCTATTTATCACCATTAGTTGCCTATTTGTTACCCCTAGGAGACATTTGTCTCCCTTAGGAGTCATTTATCACTCTTATGATCAGAAGCTATCACCTTTAACTTATGGTCAGCCTTGATGTCCAGGCTTGGCTGCGTTGACGCACGAAGAGTGTTACGTTGACGCAACTCTGTTGGCTTTGCTAACTTTAGCCTTATTTATCATTTGACAACAAGGTGAGCTACTTGTCAGCTTTGTGCATATATTCCTGTGAACCCCATTGCATTGACGCACTAACGCCATGGAGTTGACACAGTCACCTTATCCTTTGAGCTTTTTGACGCCCGAAGCCCCTTGCACTTGGATTTCTTCCAGCCTTGATTGGCTCCTGGTCCTTTGCATATATGTGTCTTGAGATCAACATAGCCCTGCTTCTTTTGTTGGCTACTGGCATGCTTTTTAAGGTGGCTTTTGCCAAGTGCGTCGACGTCATATGCTTGTTGCGTCGACGCAGTCCATGAAGAATCGCATTGCTTCTTGCTATTTGCTGCTGTACGGCTTTGGTGCGTCAATGCCACATGTTCACTGCGTCGACGCAGTCCTTGAAGGACTATTCTGCTGCTGTTCTTTTTCTATGAGCTTTCAATAGAGTTCATTTATTCTTATGTAAGGGGAATAAAATATATCATCATATCAAGATTTCATTCATGATTCAAGAGATTAAACATGAGACTCTATGAAATAAAGTCTTTACACTTATAAGGGTCTCACTTGTACCATGATACTACAGAAATAATGAATCATGAAAATTAACATGTTGAATAATAGTTGGATCAAAATCAATATTACACAAATGACTCATAATTAGACATCATCAAAACAAACAAGATAAAGCATGAACCACACATGCACAACATTCTCCCCCTTTTTGATGATGGCAACTATGAGTGATTATGCCGGTCATTATGCCATGTAAATTCAACTATGATTCTTTCCTTTGCACAAAACATTTTCCCCCTTTGACTCAAATGATCTCTCGCCTAAACACTCTCTCTCCCCCTTAATCCTTAATGACTCAACAAACTCTCTCCCCCTTTGACATCAGCAAAAAAGATGGAGTTTGGTGCTTGGCTGATAAAGTGGAGATGAGCAATTACAGATAAGTGATGAGATTTTCAATAATGGCAATACCAATATCAGCAGGCAAGGAATCAAGCAAGGAATTCCAGTAGTGACAGACCATTCAAGCATTTCAGAATTTTGATAATAGCATCAGAATTGTGTGATGACAAAATTATTTCATGGAGTTCAAGAAGACATTGCATCAGTAAGAATCACAGTCTGAAGCATTATTCATTAGTCAAGCTGTCAATTTTTAGATTCTTCTGTTATATGATCTCTTATGATGTAGCCCTTATTTTCTGCTGGATTTAAGTGTAATAAATTTAGAGTTTATCAATGAAATTCTTTGAAACATTTTGCACTCAGACATAATAGAAATAAACCAAGGCTACATGATTAAATCTTGTTTAACCTAAAGTTCTACGATCAATGACAACCAAGAGGGGGGGTGAATTGGGTGATAATAAATTTTAAGAAAACTTTAACTGATTTGAAGTTTGTATGATGAAATAGCACTTATCAAATTAGATCTGATGCAGAGCAAAATAGATCTTATCAAAATCACCAATACAATAGCTCTTCTGTACTAGGCGGAGTTTACGAATCTGAAGATTCTCTCACGCAAGGTGTTATCTTCCAGACAAGACTAAGCTTGTCAGTCCGAACCCAACTTTTGATATACCAGAGATCTATTAGAGAATGATCAATTAATCTAGATCTAAATGAAGAAATCAGCAGATGCAATATGCTAACATGCTAGAGTAGAATTGGAGGTAGAAGATAAGGAACAAGCCACACAAGAGACAACGATTTTTAAGTGGTTCGGATGCAACAACGGCAACCTACGTCCACCCCTCACATACTGTGAAGATTCACACACTATCTTGTAAAGGATTACAAGATCTGAACACACACACACACATAGAAAGATGGAAACTCCCACGAAGGTGTAAATATACCTGAACACACACGATTCTGACAGAAATCAACCACACACACACAGATCTAGGAAGATCCACACACACTAGAGTATTTAAAGATTACAAGAGACAACACTTGAAGCTCAAGAGATTGGAGAAAAGAAACACGAAAGAAAAATCATGATTTATGCTCCCCCTTAGTAGATGAAGAGGATTTTTGATGAAGCTTGCTTCTCAGCTTGATCTTCACTTGAATGGCTTGCAGATGAACTTGAGAACCTTGCTCTTGAATGAAGAACTCTTGGACACAGCACTGTTCATGGAGCTACAGTGTAGCAACTCAAAAATTTTTATATGCATTTATACGTAAAAAGAAATAATGAAAGATGAAAATAAAAAAATTTATGAATATTTTTCTATTATGTCTTTAGAAATATAGAATACATAAACATGAACCCTATTCCACTTGTTAACACGAGCGACGAGATTCACGGCACGATTCTGAGAAGGCGAAGACGTCGGTACTATAGTAGTACTATAGCATCCGATTTAAGAGAGAATTATTAGCTTTAATCTAATCCTAATTAATGGATGAGGTCATTCTTACATCATTGAATAAATGAGGTCATTGATTATGTCATTCACATAGTGGAACAAGGTTGGTGTAATAGTGGAACAAAGTTGGTGGAATAGGGAAAGTAGGTGAGAGATTTTGGCCTATAAATAGGGCTGGGCTCTTCCTACTCAAAGCATAAATCTATTGGGAGGAATTACTAGTTAGAGAGAGGGAGAAAGCTCGAAGTTAGAGGAGTGTTCAAAAGCGTTCTTCGTTCTTAAATTTCTTCTTCTTTGATCTTCAACGAGGTAGGTTTTCTCTCAGGGAAAAACTTAATTAGGTCTCCATATATGTTTCTTTGCATGAGTATTTTGATTCTATGTAAATTTTTCATGATCATGTATTTATAGTTTATTTTAAGATTTAAAGTTCAAATATGGAGTTTTCATTATCATAATCTGTTTCAATAACGTGGATCACATATAGATCATGATTTGAATATGGTAACCATGCCCAATTTACATCGTTTATGTGTGTTATTTCAAACTTAAATCTTGAATTTTAAAATCATGTTCTTGTCTTAAGAATATTATTAATAAAGGAATGACTAGGTGAATGAACTCGTAAAGCTATTGTTAATTGATCAAACAATTATGCTCTAATTTTCGTAGAATTTCTATACATGATTGACTCTATCAATTTGATTTAAGCTCTATCTAAAAGCTCGACATCTTCTTTCAAACTTCTCTTCATACATGAACATATCATGCAATTGGAAGCTTGACATCTTTTTTCAATGTCTTTTCCTTCATTGAAATTCTTTCACAAATGAAAATGTTAGAAAATACAAGAATGATTTCCGTACGATTTACGTGTTTTCATGTCTCCAAAAAATCGTGTAGTTAGCAAGTTCACCAAGAAGAACCGGTGTCTAAGGCTAGAGTTCCACGAGCAAACGCTTTAAGTGGATAAGTGGTTACTTAATTAGGACCTCGTAAGTATGAGGGGAGCCTCCCACTGTCCCACCTCCTAACTGGCCGGATTTTCTTTGATTTTCTGCTAATTACCCGACTAAGAGAAACCTGATCTAAACTTATTTTACAATATTTTTCACGAGAGTTGATCGCGCCTTGACCGAAAATTCATTCTCTTTATTGTCTTATTATCGTTAAACATGATGCCTTAAATCATCTTTGAACTTCTCTTATAAACTTCATTCATTCTTCATACTACATGCCTTTTCTTCATACTACATGTCCTTGGAAATGGAAATTTTACTAGATCTATACTTTAGCCATAATCTATCATTTAGGAGTGTAAGAGCTAAGTGCCATGCAGGGCAAAGTGCTACGTTACGGGAGCCACCTCTTGAGACCGGAATGGCGTAAAGTGCTACATGACGGGAGCCACCTCTTGAGCCTATAGGGGCCACCTCTAGAGTCCTCCATAACTAAATGACTAGCTATGCGCTATACTACGCTTCTTAAGCTTTTCTTGAAACTCAAATTGGCCATAATTGTAAATGAATTGTTTTGGAAATTACATGGGACTTTGGTCCACCTGATACTCAATGGCTGGCAAACATGGGGGCCCTGATCTAGTCCTAGGCGAGTAAAGCCTGAAAGTACTTGTGCCCGAGGGAGTTGAATGATCAGGTGTGACATTGCACCAACTGACATGCAAGATTGAGCTAGGCAATTCACTTATTACATGCTTGACTCGTTACATGCTTAACTTCCTATACATGACATGTTTGGCCGGAGTGATTAATATCCTTGTTACATGGCCATATTTACAATTCTATACTTGTTATTGATCTTCATGCTTACACTTGAGTTCTACAATATATATTCTTGAAATTCTTAACTTCCTGATCTTATTCTCTAATTGTCATTTGTTTTATTACTTTTTTTATTCGAGGGCATATAGATGATCCAAAATGCTAATTACTTAAAATGACATGGTAAGGAGATATAAGTCCTATTGAGCTTTCTAGCTCACCCTATGTATTGTTGTTAATTTTCAGGAAATCCTGAAGATGACGGGAATGGGCTGGAGTGATGAGAGTGATGATAGTTTTTAATGAATTACTTTTCCCAGTCTATCTACTTATAAATGAATGTATCGAGTTTGAACAATATTGTAAGCCTTTGAAGGACATTTGTTGGAAATGTCAGATTAGGAAATAAAGATGTGATTTTGTCCATTTGTGTTCATACTCATCCTCTGAGTCTCTTGATCGACTTGCCCGTATAACTGTTCATGCCTTGATAATTCCGCTTTGTTCAGGGCATGACAGTTTAGTTGGTATCAGAGCCTATGGTTAAAATGAGTCTAGGGCATCAAGACTTAGTTATTGAAAACCCTAGGTTCTTCACACTATAGGATACTGGATAGCTATACTTGACCCATGAGATTGGGTAGAGACTTGGGCTAGATATTAAGATATGTAGAGATAGACATTTAATCCCCATAGCTTGTTTTGCAGAAATTCTTAGCTGTTGAAAATGGCCGCTGAGCGTGCTCAATGGAGAGAAATGCAAAGGACTGTCTAAGGGCTAACTCAAGCCCTACAACAAGTGGTTCAAGGAGGAGTTAATGTCCATGGTGCGGGAGTCCTGCACCACAACTTTAGGAACATGAATCCCCCGAGGTTCAACGGTTCCACTGGCCCGGATGAAGCCGAACATTGGGTCAAGGAGATAGAAAGAATATTCCGAGTCATGCAATGCTCGGATCAAGATAGAGTTTTACTTGTAACTTTCCAACTGGAAAGGGATGCAAGAGCTTGGTGGGAATCCGTGGAGGCGTCCTTACCCGATCCCCATATCACTTGGGAGGAATTTCTAGAATATTTCAACGGCAAGTATTTCTCGGAGAGAGTCCAAGAAAAGAAGGCAGTAGAATTTGCCACCCTTAAACAAAGAAGTCTATCTGTAGCTGAATACGAGGCCCAGTTTTCTCGACTGGCCCGTTATGTTTCACACCTCATTAATACAGAGAGAATGAAGGCCAAGCGATTCCTGAATGGGCTAAGGCCCCAATACATTCCCCAACTGGCACCTATGGACATCCAAACATATGCCGAGATGGTCCGGAATGCCCAACTGCTAGAAGATACCATGGAGATGGCGTATAAAATCAAGGGAAGAGTCGTGAAAGAACAAGTCGTTGGTGCCAGAAACTTTAAAAAAACATTTGTAAAGAAGAGACCAAATGAAGGAAGAACCCCTCAACAAGACAAAAGGCCACGAGATGGAATTAGGCAAGCCATCCCCGCTACATCTTCAAAAGACATCTGCAAGTATTGTGACAAGGCTGGTCACAAGATTGAAGAGTGCTGGAGAAAGAAGGGAGCATGTTTGCGTCGTGGAAGTGGGGATCATCGCATTTCCGATTGTCCCCTTATGAAGGAATCTCCATCGGAGAAGAAAACTCAAGAAGGACCAAGGCGTCAAGGAAGACTCCAAGCTCTGATAGAACCTACACCTACTGAAGAAGGAGGAGTGGTGAAAGGTTCTCTCACCATCAATTCTAGAACTGCTTTTGCTCTATTTGATACTGGAGCTACCCATTCATTCATATCCTAGAATTTTGCTACCACCTTACATGAAAAACCTATTCCTTTGAAAACTGAACTTATTATTTTCACACCTTTCGGAGCAAGCACTGAGCTTAAACATTATTTTCCCTCTAGTGAAGTGTTAATTAGTGGTCATAACTTAGCCACTGATTTGATATGCATGAACATGGAGGGTTATAATGTAATCTTAGATGCTGACTGGTTGGCCAAGTATAATGTTAAGGTGGATTACAGGCAAGGAAGTGTAACCTTTGGTGAACCACGATACCATGAACTATCTTTCTCTAGAAATAGCCATCATAGACACCCTCTTCTCATCTCTGCCCTTCAAGCTCAAAAAATGATGAAGAAAGGATGTGTTGCATTTTTGTCTTCTGTCCTTATAACCAAACACAAGAAACCCATTCTGGAATAAATATCTGTTGTTAAGGAATATCCGGATGTATTTCCTGAGGAATTACCTGGCATACCACCCGAGAGAGAATTTTCATTCTCAATCGATTTGATACCAGGAGCAGCCCTTGTATCCAAAACTCCTTATAGAATGTCACCTGCTGAGCTGAAGGAACTAAAAGAGCAATTGATGGAATTATTAGCGAATGGACTCATCAGACCTAGTACATCACCTTGGGGAGCACATGTTCTTTTTGTGAAGAAGAAAGATGGATCTATGAGGTTATGCATTGATTATAGGCAATTAAACTAATTGACTATCAAGAATAAGTACTCTCTACCAAAAATTGATGAACTATTTGATCAAATCTCTGGAGCTCATTATTTCTCTAAGATTGACCTCAGGTCGGGTTATCACCAAGTGAGAATCAAGGAAGAAGATATTTATAAGACAGCATTAAGGAGTAGATATATACACTATGAATTTGTTGTCATGCCTTTTGGGCTGACTATTGCAGCTGCAGCTTTTATGCAACTCATGAATAGTGTGTTTCGACCCTATTTAGATCAATTTGTGGTGATATTTATTGATGATATATTGATCTACTCCAAAACCAAGGAAGAACATGAAGCACATTTGAGGATTGCCTTGCAGATATTAAAGGAGAATCAATTATATGCTAAATTGAGCAAATTTGAGTTTTGGTTAGAAGAAGTTTTATTTCTTGGCCATGTGATCTCTAAGGAAGGTATTTATGTTGACCCTTCAAAGGTAGAAGCTGTCAATAACTGGGAAAGGTCTACAAATGTGACCGAAATCTGAAGTTTTCTAGGATTGGCCAGTTACTATAGGAGATTCATCAAAGACTTCTCTAAAATTGCCGTGCCATTGACTAGACTAACAAGGAAGAAAAATTCTTATGTATGGGCTGAGGAATGTGAGAAGAGTTTTCAAACTCTAAAGGAGCGCTTGACAACTGCACCTGTTCTTACTCTGCCTATTGCGGGAGGAGGATTTGATTTATATGCTGATGCTTCGGGAATTGGCCTAGGTTGTGTATTAATGCAACAAGGTAAGGTGATAGCCTATGCATCTAGGCAACTAAAGATCCACGAAGTTAATTACCCTGTGCATGATCTAGAATTAGCCGCAGTAGTCTTTGCTCTAAAGATATGGAGGCATTATTTATATGGTGAGCAGTTCATTATCAATTCTGACCATAAGAGTTTAAAATATCTATTTTCTCAGAAGGAGCTCAACATAATAGAAAGAAGATGGTTAGAATATTTGAAAGATTTTGACTTTTCTATTCAATACCATCTTGGAAAAGGTAATGTTGTGGCTGATGCTCTTAGTAGAAAGCCGAGGGCTCTATTATGAAGTTTAATGATTAATGAATGGCGCTACCTGGAGCAATTTACAAGATTAAAGTTAAATGTGGAATCAAAGGAGGAACGAGTCTTGATTGCCAGTATAAGGGTATAGCTTGAAGTGTTCTCTGAGATAAAAGAGCAATAAGGTAACGATCCTTTATTAGTTGAAATTTTTGAAAATTTGAGCCAAAGGCCTGATTTTCAACTGGCGAATGACGGGAGATTACTATTTCAAGGAAGAATTTGTGTGCCTGATAGTAACAAAATCAAGAAGAAGATAATGGAAGAAGCGCACCAATCCAGGTATACTATTCATCCAGGAGCCACTAAAATGCACCAAGATTTGAAAAGAACCTTTTGGTGGCCTAACATGAAAAGAGAGGTAGCCGAGTTCGTGAGCCGATGTTTAGTCTTCCAACAAGTTAAAGCTGAACATCTCAAACCAGCTCGTAAGCTAAAACCTCTAGAGATACCGGAATGAAAATGGGATAGTATTGGCATGGATTTTATAGTTGGATTGCCAAAGACCCGAAGTGGATTTGATGCTATATGGGTGATTGTGGACCGACTAACTAAGTCCGCTCACTTCTTGCCCATCAAAACCAAATGGACCGTGGATGTTCTAGCTGCCCTATATATCAAGGAGGTTGTAAGGCTGCACGGTATTCCAACTTCTATTATTTCGGATAGAGATCCGAGATTCACCTCCCACTTTTGGAAAGGTCTGCAATCATCTTTGGGTACTAGGCTAAATTTTAGTACGGCTTTCCACCCTCAGACAGATGGACAAACCGAGAAGACGAATCAGATTTTTGAAGATATGTTAAGAGCTTGTATGATAGATTTTGGGGGAAGTTGGCATGAACACTTGCCATTGATTGAATTTGCATATAATAACAGTTATCAGTCTAGCATTCAGATGGCACCTTTCAAAGCACTGTATGGTAGGAGTTGTAGATCACCTCTATGCTAGAGTGAGGTTGGAGAGAAGGGATTGATGGGTCCCGATATTATTCAAGATACAACTCACAATATTCAGTTGATCCGTGAAAGGCTGAAAATTACTCAATCACGACAAAAGAGTTATGCCGATAATCAAAGAGGAGACCTTGAATTTCAAGTGGGGGAGCATGTATTCTTGAAAATTTCACCCACGCGAGGAATTAAAAGGTTTGGTATTAAAGGAAAACTGTGTCCAAGATATATTGGCCCTTTTAAGATTCTAGAACGAATCGGCGAAGTGGCATACAAGCTGGCTTTGCCTCCATAATTAGCTGGTGTCCATGATGTATTTCATGTATCCATGCTAAGGAAATATGTGTATGATCCTTCGCATGTGATTCAATTCGATGACTTGAAGCTACAGAATGATTTGTCTTATGAAGAAAGACTGATCAAGATCTTAGATCGAAAATTTCACCAGCTAAGGAACATGGTTATACCGATGGTAAAAGTCCAATGGAGTAAGCGTGGATTCGAGGAGGTTACTTGGGAATTTGAAGAGTCAATCAAGAAGAAGTATCCAGATTTGATCTCATGTTAGAATTTTGAACCCTCCTTTTGAATTTTTAAATTACTATTACGAAATGTGAATTTGGAGGACCGAATTCTTTTAAGTGGGGGAGGATGTAGCAACTCGAAGATTTTTATATGCATTTATACGCAAAAAGAAATAATGAAAGATGAAAATAAAATAAATTATGAATATTTTTCTGTTATGTCTTTAAAAGTATAGAATACATAAACATGAACTCTATTCCACTTGTTAACATGAACGACGAGATTCACGGCACGATTCTGAGAAGGTGAAGACGTCGGTACTATAGCAGTACTATAGCATCCGATTTAAGAGAGAATTATTAGCTTTAATCTAATCCTAATTAATGGATGAGGTCATTCTTACATCATTGAATAAATGAGGTCATTGATTATGTCATTCACATAGTGGAACAAAGTTGGTGTAATAGTGGAACAAGGTTGGTGTAATAGTGGAACAAAGTTGGTGGAATAGAGAAAGTAGGTGGGAGATTTTGGCCTATAAATAGGGCTGGGCTCTTCCTACTCAAAGCATAAATCTATTGGGAGGAATTACTGGTTGGAGAGTGGGAGAAAGCTCGAAGTTGGAGGAGTGTTCGAAAGCATTCTTCGTTCTTAAATTTCTTCTTCTTTGATCTTCAACGACGTAAGTTTTCTCTAAGGCAAAAACTTAATTAGGTCTCCATATATGTTTCTTTGCATGAGTATTTTGATTCTATGTAATTTTTTCATGATCATGTATTTATAGTTTATTTTAAGATTTAAAGTTCAAATATGGAGTTTTCATTATCATAACGTGTTTCAATAATGTGGATCACATATAGACCATAATATGAATACGGTAACCATGCCCAATGGACATCGTTTATGTGTGTTATTTCAAACTTAAATCTTAAATTTTAAAATCATGTTCTTGCCTTAAGAATACTATTAACAAAGGAATGACTAGATGAATGAACTCGTAGAGCTATTGTTAATTGATCAAACAATTATGCTCTAATTTTCGTAGAATTTCTATACATGATTGACCCTATCTATTTGATTTAAGCTCTATCTAAAAGCTCGACATCTTTTTTCAAACTTCTCTTCATACATGAACATATTATGCAATTGGAAGCTGACATCTTTTTTCAATGTCTTTTCCTTCATTGAAATTCCTTCACAAATGAAAATGTTAGAATATACAAGAATGATTTCCGATCGATTTACGTGTTTTCATGTCTCCGAAAAATCGTGTAGCTAGCAAGTTCACTAAGAAGAACCGGTGTCTAAGGCTAGAGGTCCACGGGCAATCGCTTTAAGTGGATAAGTGGTTACTTAATTAGGACCTCGTAAATACGAGGGGAGCCTCCCACTGTCCCACCTCTTACCTGGCCGGATTTTCTTTAGTTTTCTGCTAATTACCCGACTAAGAGAAACATGATCTAAACTTATTTTACAAGATTTTCCACGAGAGTTGATCGCGCTTTGACCGGAAATCATTCTCTTTATTATCTTATTGTCGTTAAACATGATGCCTTAAATCATCCTTGAACTTCTCTTATAAACTTCATTCATTCTTCATACTACATGCCTTTTCTTCATACTACATATCGTTGGAAATGGAAATTTTACTAGATCTATACTTAAGCCATAAACTATCATTTAGGAGTGTAGGAGCTAAGTGCCATGCAGGGCAAAGTGCTACGTTATGGGAGCCACCTCTTGAGGACAGAATGGCATAAAGTGCTACATGACGGGAGCCACCTCTTGAGCCTGTAGGGGCCACCTCTAGAGTCATCCATAACTAAATGACTAGTTATACGCTATACTACGCTTCTTAAGCTTTTCTTGAAACTCAAATTGGTCATAATTGTAAATGAATTGTTCTGAAAATTACATGAGACTTTGGTCAACCTGATACTCAATGCTTGGCAAACATGGGGTCCCTAATCTGGTCCTAGGCGAGTAAAGCCTGAAAGTACTTGTGCCCGAGTGAGTTGAATGATCAGGTGTGGCATTGCACAAACTGACATGCAAGATTATACTAGGCAATTCACTTATTACATGCTTGACTTGTTACATGCTTAACTTCCTATACATGACATGTTTGACCGGAGTGATTAATATCCTTGTTACATGGCCATATTTACAATTCTATACTTGTTATTGATCTTCATGCTTACACTTAAGTTCTACAATATCTATTCTTGAAATTCTTGACTTCCTGATCTTGTTCTCTAATTGTCATTTATTTTATTACTTATTTTATTCGAGAGCATATAGATGATCCAAAATGCTAATTACTTAAAGTGACATGGTAAGGAGATATAAGTCCTACTGAGCTTTCTAGCTCACCCTATGTATTGTTGTTAATTTTCAGAAAACCCTGAAGATGACGGGAATGGGCTGTAGTGATGAGAGTGATGACTGTTTTTAATAAATTACTTTTCCCAGTCTGTCTACTTATCAATGAATGTATCGAGTCTGAACAATATTGTAAGTCCTTGAAGGACATTTGTTGGAAATGTCAGATTATGAAATAATGGTGTGATTTTGTCCATTTGTGTTCATACTCATCATCTGAGTCTCTTGATCGACTTGCCCGTATAACTGTTCACGCCTTGATAATTCCGCCTTGTTCGGGGCGTGACATACAGTAGCAGCACTCTTTCTCCCTTAGCAGCTCCCTTTGATCTCTCTTGAGTAATTAGTGTTTCTTTCCTCCAAGAGATGTTTTTATATAACTTGGATGGTCAAGGACAAGCCAAGACACAGATCTAGAATTCCAGAGATGTCTGGAGACTTTTGGGATTAAAAAACCATTGATAGATGCTTCAGCCTCGTGGAGAAAAATAAGTCAACCATGGAGGCTTCGAAGCTAGCGGTCGACCGGTCATAGGGGGGCGATGGACCGAATTTTTACAGAGATTGAGCCTTTCAACGCTGGGAAAACCCGTCGACCGACACCTAACCGGTAGTCGACCACATGCTGGAAAACCTGCATTTTTAATAGAGTTAGCCAATAAATCATAATATGTGAACAAATTATCTTAAGACCACATCATGTTCCAATCACAATGAGTTGGTTGAACGTATCCTGGGCATTTTTTGAAACATGGTAGATTTAGACATTTGCTTGATTAATGATGGCTTTGAGAGTGGTTTAAGCAAGTTATTACTTAGGTTGTAATATCGGGGTTTTGTTATCATCAAAATCATCTAGAGAGACTCAACAATCTCCCCCTTTTTGATGACGATAAAACTCTAGATTACAAGTGCATTGGCATGCCTTTAAGCACACTTGGAGCTAAGCAAAGTCGATAATCCACAAGGCGAATAAAACAACAATTCTTTTCTTTAGGTGAAACACCACAAACCCTTCAACACCTTATTTTCCAAATAGATAGGAAATGAGAAACAAGAGCCAACCATTTGAGATCAAATACCAAGTGCATTCATTCCATCATTTCATTACAAAGTACATTGATGCTTAAGAGAATGTAAGACTTCTAGATAGCATGACAAAAGCAAATGCAAGACAGACTCACAAGATGCAATGACTCAAGAAGAAAACCTCACAAATGATCATCCATGCAAAACACATGGATTGGGTTTCGATGGTTTTCGGATCCACGTTTTTGGGTTTCACCGGTACCGGTCGACCTACACGGGGTGGGCGGTCGACCTAAAATTTACAGACTGAAAATAGCCCTTTCTTGGGATTTCGGTCAACTGAAACCCTAGGGGCGGTCGACCAAAATCTAGGAAATTCCATATTTGCAACCGTTCAGACCCTTAACCCCATTAGCAGCGCATTCAAGTTTGTGGCATCAAACTCCTTTCAAATTAGAGGGTTTATACTGAGTATTTTGACCTGCAAAATAATAGAGAAATGATTAGAACTTTAGCTTAGTAATCCATATGATAAATGCATGAGCTTCATACAAAACATTGTTAGTCCCTGGGTAGGCAAGCGGACAAGAAGGGGGGGGGGGGTTGAATTGTCCCCCACGCGATATGGCAAATTAAAACTTATGCAGCAGAATTAACAAGTTTAACGAGATTGATAGAAATAAACTAAGCAAGGATAAACAAGTTCTCTCAATTTCGCCGTTCACACACGATCAAGATAAATTACGTTAACATTACAATCCCACAAACATACATACCACAAAGTAAACCACTGGACACGGGATTTTTAAAGGTGGTTCGGGACCACGACGGGCTCCCTACGACCATCCCTTATCAAACCGGTAAGGATTCACTCGCTAGATAAACCAGCACAGGGAAGACTCCCCAAACACGGAGCAAGGCTCCAACACACACGGGGATAAATCCCCAATACGGAGCAACGCTCCAACACACACACACACACACACACACACACACACGGAGACGGAGTCTCCAACACGATCTGACATCGGATCACAACACACACAAACTCGCTGCAACAAACGCAGCACAATGACACACACAGACGCATTGGATCGTGAATCCAGAAACACATGCACACGCAAGCTGCAACAACCGCAGCACAGAAAGCATACGACCCTACGCAGACGGTCACACACACACGAATATCTCTATGAGTTGAGGAAAGAAACACAAATACTCAGATATGCTCAGATCTAAATAAAACCCATGAGAAACATCACAAATAGATAGGAATAAGATGTAGAAGTTGTTCCCTCTTCGATTTCCCAAGCCTATGGATGTTGATACTTGATTCTTGAATTCAGATGATGATGATTCTTGTGTTCTCTTGTTCCTCTCGTCGATCCGCTCCTTTTCTTCTTCTTCTACGAACCCCGGAGATGGCTGGATGTAGATGAAAACCTTACAAAACCTTCTCCCACGTTCTTCTCTTCTACTCCTTGGCCTTCTTTATTGTGTCTCCTCTGGATTGCTGCTATCCTTGTCATGTTTTAATGATTGGCAACAATGGTTTGCTCATTGGCAACATCAACTTTTTATAGGTCAGAATCTCTCCCAATTTCATTTTTGGGTCATTACATTTTCAGATTGAGTAGTCATGTGCACTCATTCTAAAGTCAGTGCGTGCAGTCCTTCACACACAAGGTCGATGCTAGACTAGTCCGTGCATATATATGTCTAAGGCATTCGCAAGGTCGGTGCAATATAGGGCGGTGAAGTCTCTGCATATCCTGCATCTTATCTTGCGTCTCACATAGCCTAGCATGTCTACGTCTAAGGTCTGTGAAGTCTGTGCATTTTGTCATATGCATACACTGCTCAACTCCGTGCACATCACTGTTCATGGAGATCAGCTCAATGCATTCATATAGTTGATGCATGTTTTCACACGATCAAAGCTGCATGGAAGGTCTGTGTAACTCTTACTACGAGCAAGTCTGTGCAGGGTCTAGCTGCATGCACGTTCTTTTAGTTAAACGCATATAAGGTCGGTGCAAGTCTTTGCATCGCACATCTAGAGCCGGTGCATGTCACTATTCATTTAGTAGAAGGTCTGTGCATTTAGGCCACTCTGCATATCAAACATCGGTGGACCTTTCAGCTCTAAACTATCCAAGTCTGTGCATATATCTGTAGCTACGCTATTGAAGTCAGTGCAAGCTCATGTAGCTTGCTTATCCTTAGTCAGTGCATAATTGTTCACACCGCATATATATAAGTCAGTGCATATGTCCACTTTTGCATACTCATGGTCTGTGCAAGTCCCACATATGCATAACAAAGACGGGTTCGTGCATGTTTGCCTTGTGCCATACAAGGTCCGTGCAACATTCAAGTCCATGCATCATTTATGTTCGTGCACATCTACCTTTTCGCACATAAGTCTGTGCACGTGGTAGCCACAAGACTTCATAGTCTGTGCAACTTTAAAGTCAGTGCGTCTGCGTCTCATGCTACGTCTGACGTAGACATAGGTCGGTGCTATTTTTTGTCTTGCGTCTCTGTTAGCGTCTCATGCACAGCTGCGACCCCGTCTGCGTCTCAATCTGCATCTCAATGCATGCCTACGCCTCAATGTTTTTCTAAAGCATATAAGAGGTCAGTGCATTCTCTAACTCGATGCATGTTTTACATGCACGCATATAGAGCACGATGCATTGTTTACCCCGGTGCATGTCTTCGGGTGTTCATACGAAAGTCAGTGCATATCAACGTATGTGCTTGATTTAGTCTAGGCAAGACTTGGTCGGTGCAAGTTTTTGCCTTGTGCGTTTATACTTAAAGTCTGTGTAGTGTCTTATATTGTGCATGATTTCGCTCTGACACTTATGTCTTGCAGACTGGCACATGATCGAGCATCTGTAATGCACGTGGTCTTCCTCACATCACGCCTGAAGTATGAGCACGTGGGGATAACAGATTTAATCATTGGCACGTGATCCAAGAATAAAGTTTATAAGAACATTCTATTCCCTGCCATGTGGACCAATAGGGCTTCACTAGGGCATCTCTGGTTCATCCAAACGAAGCTTCTGTTCCTATATAAAGTTGCATTACCCTTCGAAGAAAGCTACTGGTGGCTGGTGCTGAACAGAACTGAGAGAAAAGCAAAAGGAGTGCCGCCAGAGCAGAAGAAGAGGAGAGCCCAGAAGGAGAAGAGAAGAGAGAGCAAGAAAGAGAGTGAGAAGGAGAAAAAGTGTGAGCTGCAGTCTCTTTCTGACCTCTGGTACAAATCCGGGGTCAACTTGCTCTATATTAAGAGCTACATTATTTTCTTTCATCGGTGTGTTTTTACGTTTCTTCAATTTTTCTTTTTGAAACCTTTAGAAGCTGTGAATAAGCAGAGCTAAGCTGTATTGCTCATCGGGCGAGGGTGTTCCTCGGACAGTAAGCTGTGAGGCTCAGCGGTTGTAGAGATTTTCATCCCCAAAGCTGTGGATCAGCGGTATTCAAGCTATGTGGCAGCAGGAAGCCTTACCCAGTTGAGTAAGGGGTGGACGTAGATCTCTGGATAGAGATCGAACCGCCTTAAAAATGTTTGTCTCCTATGTGATTGCTTGTGCGTTTTCTCCTCGGTAGATGAATGCTTAGGCTCGCCTAAATGGTTTAGCATGGTTTGATTAGTTAATCGTTCATCTGCTGTTATCTTCTGATTGGTTTCATCTTGCGTTCTTAATCGAGTTTCTACTACTGGTTGATCTCACTAGCTCTTGGATCATCCTTCTTCTGAATCTGTGGGTGAGTCCATAGCAGTTCAGTCTATTTCCGCACTAGTTATTTTTAACAGTCGTTGTTGCCTTTTATTTGGGGTTGGGTCTATTCACCCCCCCTCTAGATCCGTTCATCACACCCTTCACTTGGTATCAGAGACAACCTCTCCCTTAGGGCCTTACATCCCGGAGAGTTTAGAATGGATGTTAGAGGGTTAACTGCTGAGGGTCAGTCCACTAGTAAGCCCCCTTTCTTCGATGGGTCTAATTACTCTTACTAGAAGAATCCCATGGAGGTATTCCTTCGGGCTAAGGACTATGAGATTTGGAAGGTAGTCAGTATTGGTCCTTTCGATTTACCCCCAGATGAAACATTCTGGACCAAGGAGCACATCCGTAGGTCCACCTTGAATTAGGTGGCCATTAATGCCATACAATGTGCACTTCATCCCACCGAGTTTTCCCGTATTTCCTCCTGTAGCACAGCCAAGGAGATGTGGGATAAGCTGAAAGTTATCTATGAAGGGACTACACAGGTTAGCGAAACCAGGGCCAACATGTTGGTCTCCTGGTATGAAGCATTCAGAATGAAGCCTGATGAGTCAGTGTCTGAAATGTATGCCCATCTGCTGGTGCTCACAAATGGCTTGAGAAACTTGGGTAAAGTATATAGTGAGTACGACCAGGTTAGGAAAATCCTGAGGTCTCTGACACCTATTTGGCATACCAAAGACACCATTGTAGAGGAGTCAAGGAACCTTGCTACCACGACCGTTGATGAGCTCATTGGCTCTCTTATGACTTACGAGCTAAACCTTAAGAGGGTAGATGAGTCTGAGAGAAGAAAGAAACCCCTGGAGCTTAAAGTCTCAGCTTGTAACAAAGGGTCTGATAGTGAACACAGCTCGTCCAGTTCAGGTGAAGGCAGTGATGATTTTGCTATGTTTACTAGGAATTTTAAGAGGTTTCTCAGAAAAGAAGGAAAGAGCTTTAAGAAAAAACATTTCTCTGGAAAAAGGCAGTCAAAGCATAAATTTGATACTGCCAAGAAAAATGATAGCAATATCTGTTATCATTGCATGAAGGCAGGACATCTGAAGGCAGATTGTCTGAAGTTGAAAAACGTTGAGAAAGCTAAACCCAGGCAAAAGAACAGGAAAGGAAAGGCTATGGTTAGCACCTGGAGCGATGAGGATGAAGGAAGTCAGAGTAGCTCCTCTAACAGTGAGAAGGAAGACAAGCTATGCTTGATGGCCAAAAGTGGTGAAGATAAAGAAGATAGTGATGAGGTAACTTCAATTTTTGAAAATTTCACTCATGATGATTGGCAAGAAGCATATGTTGAGTTACTCGATAAATATGATGATATGAAAAAAGAATACAAACGTTTGAAAAGGAAAACTAATTTTGTGATTCATGATACATCTTTGAATGATAAAATTGCATGTCTGGAAATTGAAAATATCAATTTAAAAAAATCTCTTGATGAAGCTGAGTGTGATAAAGTCATCTTGATTGACTTAAGATCTGAAAACGAAAATCTGATGAACACCATTGATGAACTCAAACTTAGAATACACAAATTTCAGGAAGAAACTAGGATAGCCATTGAAAAATATGAAGTTATCAATGGTGTGAATGTTGAATTGAAAAAGACAATAGATAAATTAGAAAAAAAAATACAGACAAACAACACTCCCTTGAAGGCATGACACAAGGTACATAAAATCTGAATGCCATCTTGGGAACAAAAAGTACTTTCAGAAAGGGTGGTTTGGATTTCAACCCAACTAATAAAGAAAGGTTTGACGTGAGAACCATCTCCTTTGTGGCAGAAAAGGGGACATTTCAACCCCTGATAAACATGACTTCTGGAGAAGGTCAAAATAAGAGCACAATGAAAAACATTGAGAAAACTAAGCCCAGTGCCATGGACAAGGGCAAAGGGAAGATAGAGGTGTCTAGGAAATCATGCTCACATACTCCCACACCTAAATTCAAGGGACAGGCTAGGGGTCAGTTTTCTAATGTTAGAACTCAAGAAAACCCCAAGGCCAAAACTACCCAGTCTCCACAAAAAGGTCTAGGCAACCATTCAGGTGCTTCGACTTCTACTACTTCTGGGTACAAGTCCCCTAGGAACTCTGGGCCGAGCAGAAGTACCTCAGGACGAGGCTACTTCAACAATGCTCCAACCTACTCTTCATGTCATAAACTTTTCTCACTATAATTCCCATGAGAGAGGTCAAGGTAGCTTCTATATGAGGCCAATGCAGTATCATTTTCTGAACCCTTACACTACTCAGATGCATCAACCTCAACCTTGGAACTCCTATGTGCAACCTATGCACAACGAAATCATAAGTCAGAACCCCTATGGCCTTTACCATTCGATGTTCAGTCAACCTTGGGTCTTCGGTGCACCCGCTACTCCCAAAGCCTATCGGACTAAGCACTGGGAAAGAAAGTTTCAAAATAATTTTAAAAGGAAGAACCTAGCCACAGTTCAGAAACAACTTCCAAAAACTAAAAGTGGCAAGAAAAGGCAGACTGAACCGAATGACAAAAAATCCACCATGAAGAAACCAAATCAGATGTGGATACCAAAACATTTAGTTTCTAGTCTGCATGAAATAAATGCTTTTATGGGGCCCAAACAGTTTTGGGTTCCAAACATTTCTGCTTGATTCTCCTTACAGGTATGCCTGGCAGCCAACCAGAACAGATGGTACCTTGATAGTGGCTGCTCCAGGCACATGACCGGGGATAAAGACAAATTTTGCATGCTGGTAAAGAAGGATGCATGTCATGTTACCTTCGGAGGTAATACCAAAGGGAAAATAGTTGGATCAGGTAAAGTAGGTAAGTGTTCTTCATGCTGCATTGATGAAGTGTTATTAGTAGAAGGACTTGCCTACAATCTGCTTAGCATCAGCCAGCTGTGTGATAAAGGTCATAAGGTAGTTTTTGATTCTCTTGCATGCACCATATTTGAACCAAATTCTGAATGTGTCACATTTTCTGGTAAGAGAGTCAATAATATCTACATGGTAGATTTAGATGATGCAGTACATACAGATTTATGCTTAACTATTAATAAGGATGACTTAGCCTGTCTGTGGCACCGTAGGTTAGGTCATGCTAGCTATCATGTGTTACACAAACTGACAAAACACAGCATGGTAAAAGGTCTCCCTGAAATTTCATTCAAAACAAATTATAAAATTTGTGAGGCCTGTACTCAATGCATGCAAACTAGAAAGTCATTTAAGTCTATAACTGAAAGCTTATCTTCTAAACCATTTGAGCTGATTCATATGGATTTGTTTGGACCATCTAGATCAGCCAGCTTAGCTGGTAGGAGAGATGGTTATGTTTTAGTAGATGACTTCTCTAGATTTACCTGGGTATATTTCCTAACACATAAAAATGATGCTTTTAAGGAATTTTAGGAATTCTACCATAAAATAACTCAGACCAATGAGCACTCAATTTTAAACATTTTGTCTGATCATGGAGGTGAGTTTGAAAACTCACAATTTGATGATTTCTACAGGGATAATGGAATCAACCACAGGTTCTCACCTCCAAGAACTCCAGAGCAGAATGGAGTAGTTGAAAGGAGAAATAGAACCTTGGTGGAAATGACTAGGACATTGCTGGTTTAAGGGAATCTGCCAAGGAAGTTCTGGGCCGAGGCTGTGAACACATCCTGTTATATAATTAATAGAGTTATGGTAAGACTTTCCACACAAAAGACTCCTTATGAGATACTTAAAGGTAAGAATCCCTCACTAGCACATTTCAAGGTCTTTGGATGTAAGTGTTTCATTCATATAAATTCTAAAAGAGACCTTGATAAGTTTGAACCTAAAAGTGAACCTGGAATTTTTCTAGGATATTCCGAAATATAGGATTTATAACCTAAACTCAAAAACTGTTGAGGAATCACCTCATGTTCTCTTTGATGAACATTCTAATAAATTTGAAATTGGCTTTCGCATAGACGAGGCTGATGGTGATATCCTTGAGAGTAAAGAAGAACCAAATCTTGAACCTGCAGAAGATGGTGAGACTAGTGTGCCTAGAACTCAGGGGGAGGAAAATGTAGAACTAGGTAATCAGCCTAGCAATGTTAGAGGTATTAAAGATCATCCTTTAGAGAATATAATTGGTAATCTGAATGACCCCCTTACGACTAGATCATACTTTAGGATTGAAAATGAGTTGAATTCTTATGCACTAGTCTCTCAAATAGAACCAAAAAACATAGATAGTGCCTTAGAAGATGTGCTTTGGATAAATGCCATACATGATGAGCTGAACCAATTTGAAAGGAACAAGGTATGGCACCTAGTTCCTATCCCCTCACATGGCTCGGTTATAGGCACTAAATGGGTTTTCAGGAATAAGATAGATAAGCAAGGTAAGGTAATTAGAAATAAAGCTAGGCTAGTGGCACAGGGTTACAACCAGGAATATGGGGTAGATTTTGAAGAATCTTTTGCACCTGTTGCCAGGTTAGAGGCTATCAGAATACTTTTAGCTTTTGCATGCAGCCTAGGAATAAAATTGCTGCAGATGGATGTAAAATCTACTTTTTTAATGGGTTGATAAAGGAGGATGTGTATGTTAAACAACCTCCAGGTTTTGAATGCCTTGATTTTCCTGATTATGTTTATAAATTAGATAAGGCATTATATGGACTAAAGCAAGCTCCCATGGCCTGGTACGACAGGCTGAGCTCCTTCCTCATAGGTAAGGGTTTTTGAAGAGGAGGAGTGCAACACCCTCAAATATAGCTAAGTTGTACTCTATATCACTGAGGCACCTTTTGAAGTATTGGCTAAGTTCTTGGAAAGAACTCCGAAGTTAAGCGTGCTTAATGGGGAGTAGTACTGGGATGGGTGACCTGTTCGGTAAGTCCCCCATTCTAGAGTCGATCATTGATAGAAAGGGACAAAACCGTGAGGCCGGTAGGCTAAAGCAGACAATACCTTGACGGTATAGAGTACGGGGCGCGATAGAATGGTATCAGAGATATACCACAGTCGGAAGTGTGGGAACTAAGTGCCATGCAAGACAAAGTGCTACGCTATGGGAGTCACCTCTTGAACCCGCAATGGGACAAAGTGCTACATAGTGGGAGCCACCTCTTGAGCCTGTAGGGGCCACCTCTAGAGTCCTACCTGCCTGGGGGTTTGATTACGTGCTATATGTGCCCAGCGACGAGGATGTCACCTATATAAGAGGGGTAGATTGTATGATGTGAAACGAATTAACGTCGGGCATAAAACTGACTCTTCTTTCATATTTCTCCAAATTCTTTATCAGCCCGGTTCTGGAATCTGTGACCAGCAGCTGTTGAAGTGGCTGTAGATCGCACTCTGGAATTTTGCCGGAGGCGCGGTTGGTGCCGTTGGCTTCGTAACAGGGTAGGGATGCAGCACAATTTTTCTGAATTTTGGTTCCGCCCGAACCTGGTCGCCACGGACGACTGAGCGGGGACCCCGTTCTGGTTCTGTGCAGGGGCAGCTTCTGAACAGCGGCTTGACATGGACACCACGAGCAATCCCGAACTCCGTTTGGTGCGCAGCAGGTGGCGTTGGAATCGTGGGGACGACTACTTTCCAGCGGCACTGGTCTCGCCTCAGTCGGATGTCGGTGTGGACGTGCAGGTCCCGTTGAGTGGGGACGGGTCGGAGGAGGGGATCGGTGGACAGAATGACCCAACAGTGGTAGGAAATTGATAACTTCACACCTTGAGCTCCGATCGACGAACCGCCTTCTGTTCCTGAGAGCTGACAGAGAGGGGAGGAACTTTGCTGAACAGCTCGGAGTCGGATTCCGTCAGGGTTGGGCGTGGTGGTGGTCTTCCTCAGCTTCTGGTCGGGTTCAGGAGCCTCCTGCGCAGTCGTGGGAGATTGGCTACTGCCGATGCTCACGAACTCGGAAGAGGACGATTCCACCTCGCCTGGTCAGAAGACTCGCCAACGTACGTTTTTGATGAAGAACCCGGAAGCCGATTCTGCCTGGAACTGCTCCCAATATCGACTGCAACTCGGGCTTGATTTCTGCCTGCGAATGGAGCTGATTGAGGAGGGGGGATTAAGGGGGATGGAAGGGATTTGTGGGTTTGGGTTAAGGGAGGGGGGGGGGATGGACGTGGCTGGGGTTGCAGGGGGGTGCTTTTGGGAGGTGGGGAGGTAATGGGGTGGTGAGAGAGAGAGGAGGGAACACCCAAATTCGAAATTGGGCCTTGGGGAGATGAAAGGGTGCCTGGGAAGACGAAAGGTTGTGTGGGGAAGGGGAGAGAATGCCTAGGGAGTGGGAGTTCTACCTAGGGGAGGGGAGGGGACTTAAATGAGGGGTATAGGGAAGGGGGAGGGGTCTTAATTAGAGGTGAAAGAGAGGAGAGAGAGTGGATTCCGAATTTGGGGTGGGGATGAGAGAGAATTGGAGAGAGATAGAGAGAGAGAGAGAGAGAGAGAGAATTAGACGAAGGGCATCACTCACCCGTGGTTGAGGAAGGGAAGAAGTGGGCATCGCACCCGTGGAGAGGGAAGGAAGAAAAGGCACTAGCGGCCATGGGAATTGCAGGGGGGTGAAGGGAAGAAGATAAGGGAGGGGGAAAGGTCCCCCTACGTGGGACTCACATGGGTTCCAAAAATAGATCTTCATTCACTGTTTTTCCACCGTGGGATACAAGACTCTTATATAGGCATACAAGGAAGATTAAGAGACACTTACCACTTAGTATCATGACTTCCTAGGAATACTAAAAGACACCCTATCGGAAACATCAAAATACATAATAAGACTCCTTAACACTTAATACCTTCTTATCATGATTCCCTAGGAATACTTAAAGACACCGAAAGACTAAAATACATAATAAGACTCTTTTATTGTGAATAAAATTTCATAGAGATGACCCATTAGGCCCATGTATACGGCCCAATAAAATGAGACGATTAGCATGGAATGGCCCATTTGATTGCATTTGTTGATGAAGCTGCTTGCCGATCACTCGGAGATGCTTGTTCCGTCAAACTTCCTGACTCGGAGAAGGTTCAGCTCAGATTTTGTGTAAACTGTCGATCTCATCAAACCCACAAAGCTCGTGAATTTTGAATCTTGAACTGAGATTTCCATCATACTCCTCCGCTTGGAGGAGGTTCGACCTCGAACCTCAAAGCTCAGGATCTCGGTCCGATGGGACGGCCCGATTCCCTAAGCTCTGATACCACTTGATGTGAAACAAATGCCGAAGTCGATTCTGTCCGGAACTGCTCCCAATATCGACTGCAACTCGGGCTTGATTTCTGCCTGCGAATGGAGCTGATTGAGGAGGGGGGATTAAGGGGGATGGAAGGGATTTGTGGGTTTGGGTTAAGGGAGGGGGGGGGGATGGACGTGGCTGGGGTTGCAGGGGGGTGCTTTTGGGAGGTGGGGAGGTAATGGGGTGGTGAGAGAGAGAGGAGGGAACACCCAAATTCGAAATTGGGCCTTGGGGAGATGAAAGGGTGCCTGGGAAGACGAAAGGTTGTGTGGGGAAGGGGAGAGAATGCCTAGGGAGTGGGAGTTCTACCTAGGGGAGGGGAGGGGACTTAAATGAGGGGTATAGGGAAGGGGGAGGGGTCTTAATTAGAGGTGAAAGAGAGGAGAGAGAGTGGATTCCGAATTTGGGGTGGGGATGAGAGAGAATTGGAGAGAGATAGAGAGAGAGAGAGAGAGAGAGAGAATTAGACGAAGGGCATCACTCACCCGTGGTTGAGGAAGGGAAGAAGTGGGCATCGCACCCGTGGAGAGGGAAGGAAGAAAAGGCACTAGCGGCCATGGGAATTGCAGGGGGGTGAAGGGAAGAAGATAAGGGAGGGGGAAAGGTCCCCCTACGTGGGACTCACATGGGTTCCAAAAATAGATCTTCATTCACTGTTTTTCCACCGTGGGATACAAGACTCTTATATAGGCATACAAGGAAGATTAAGAGACACTTACCACTTAGTATCATGACTTCCTAGGAATACTAAAAGACACCCTATCGGAAACATCAAAATACATAATAAGACTCCTTAACACTTAATACCTTCTTATCATGATTCCCTAGGAATACTTAAAGACACCGAAAGACTAAAATACATAATAAGACTCTTTTATTGTGAATAAAATTTCATAGAGATGACCCATTAGGCCCATGTATACGGCCCAATAAAATGAGACGATTAGCATGGAATGGCCCATTTGATTGCATTTGTTGATGAAGCTGCTTGCCGATCACTCGGAGATGCTTGTTCCGTCAAACTTCCTGACTCGGAGAAGGTTCAGCTCAGATTTTGTGTAAACTGTCGATCTCATCAAACCCACAAAGCTCGTGAATTTTGAATCTTGAACTGAGATTTCCATCATTGTAACACCCTTAAATATAGCTAAGTTGTACTCTATATCATCGAGGCGCCTTTTGAAGTATCGGCTCAGTTCTTGTAAAGAACTCCGAAGTTAAGCGTGCTTAATGGGGAGTAGTATTGGGATGGGTGACCTGCCCGGGAAGTCCCCCATTCTGGAGCCGATCATTGATAGAAAGGGATAAAATCGTGAGGCCGGTAGGCCAAAGTGGACAATACCTTGACGGTATAGAGTACAGGGCGTGATAAGAAGTTGACCAGACCCTATTCACTAAGGTCAGTAACAATGACATTTTTATTGTTCAGATTTGCGTAGATGATATAGTGTTTGGGTCAACTAAATTTGAAATATGTGAGGAATTTTCTAAATTAATGACAGATGAATTTGAAATGAGTTCTATGGGAGAATTGAAGTTTTTCCTTGGTCTGCAGGTCAATCAAACATTGGAGGGAAGCTTCATCACACTGTCCAAGTACCTAAGGGACTTGCTGAAGAAATATGAAATGGAAAACCTCAAAGCAATAACAGCACCTATGGGCACCTCAACCAGTCTTGATGGGGACCCAAAAGGTAAATTGGTTGACACCAAGCTTTATAGAGGTATGTTTGGATCCCTTTTGTACCTTACTGCATCTCGACCTGATATTTAATTCTCAGTATGTTTATGTGCTAGATTTCAGGCTAGTCCTAGAGAATCTCACATGAGTGCAGTGAAGAGGATTTTTAGGTATCTCTCAGGCACCCCTGACTTATGTCTATGGTTTCCTGCTAAGTGTGAGCTCGACCTTGTAGCTTACAATGATGCAGATTATGTTGGGTGCAGAATAGATAGATAGAGCACTAGTGGGTATTGTCAATACCTAGGCGGTTGTCTTGTCTCTTGGGCATCTAAGAAGCAACACATTGTTGCTCTTTCCACTGCTGAAGCGGAATATGTTGCAACCGAGAATTGTGCAGCCCAAGTCTTATGGATAAAGCACCAACTTACTGATTATCACATCAATCTAGGATGCACACCTATTTTGTGTGATAACACTAGTGCTATTTTATTAACCAAAAATCATGTTCATCACTCTAGGACAAAGCACATAGAAATTAAACATCACTTCTTGAGAGATGAAGTAAGTAAGAATGAAATTGAATTTCACTTTGTTGAATCTGAAAAACAAATTGCTGATATATTTACTAAGCCCCTTGGAAATGATAGATTTAAATTTTTAAGAAGGGAACTAGGCTTATGTAAATTTCAGCATGATGATTAATGTTTTATTCCTATCTATTGTGAATAAATGCTCTTCATAAATGTTTCAACTGCACATGTCACAGACCATCATTTAAGTAACTCTGTCAGTAGTTTAACTGCATGTATTGCACTCTGTCTGTTAATACAGTCATAGTTGTGTCGTGCATTTGTGTCAAGCATTTTCATTATGCATTCACATGTTACCTTGTTTCGACCAATCATGATACACATAGACAGGGGGAGCATCTGTTCTCCATTCTTTTGATTGTCTACCTTGACATGCATGTGTTAGAGGAAGTTCAGAAATTTATCTGTCTGTTCTAATACATTCTCATGGTAATACACTTGGCATCTGACCTACCTTTACTTCAGAAAATTCATTCACTCTCATCCTTGAAAATCTTGCTATCTCTGAGATTATTTCACTATACTAAGCTTCTAAAATCATATATCTACTCCTATAAGAATCTGAATGCACCTTGTCTGAACTGATGATTTAGGTTGAATGAACTTTACAGTCTAAAGGCTTAACTCAATGAAAAAGAGTTGTTTAGTTAATAGCTCTCAACCATTCTTTACATGTTATGTCTGAATCTGTCATTCTGAAACTGAAAGTCTATAAACTCAAGAAATCATTGTTGAGAAACTTAGATATAAGTATTGTCTTTAAGCAAAACAAAAAGGGCAGCTATATAAATTATTTGGGTCAAAAACAATTTTGCAGAGCAATGACTGAAGTCACTGAGAAACTAGGTCCTCCATCAAAGAAAGAGGATGTACCCATGTCATGAGGTGCTTTAGTAACCTCTGTTTAAAAAGGATAAATTTTTGATTCAAAAACTAATTGGCAGAGCAATGGCTGACTACACAGAGAAACTGGGCTCTCTATCTTTGAAATAGAGTGCACCTATGTCATGAAGTGCTTCAGTTACCTCTGTTCAAAAAATTAAAATAGAATGGTAAATCCTATTGAGTAAACTGGGGGTGCTGGCGTCTGATCAACGTGTACCTCCATGTACAAAGGTCTGGATCATACCTACCTATTCATACATTTATTGTTAACAAGTTAAATCCAGCTGTAACCCTGAAGAAATATATCAATTTTTGCTTAACCTCAATACCTACTCTAGTTGCTTCTATGAACTTCTCTGATTTTATACTCAAGTAAGTTGAAGCTTGATTGTTCTGACCTGATTTTGTATGCCTGGTTTATTGCTATTAACATCTCATGCAACCCTCTACAACGAGTCAAGTTAGTTAAACTCTAACTTTCATTACACTTAAATCAGATTTTTACCAAGGTTGCCTTCCGTGAACTCTTATTCTAATAGATTCTGATCTAAGTATGCTTCTTTAATGAAAATTTCCTTCAGTTTGTCATCAGATCTCATGGATTCCATACTCTGAAACCCTTCTCATCTGTGTGTCTCCTCACTACCTCAATTCCCTTGTCTCTCTCATGTTCCTTGTTTGCTGATGGCAAAGGGGGAGAGAATTTAATGAGTTTTAACTCGATGAGCAGTTTGAGCCTTATCAATTCTTTAGTAAAAAGGGGAGAGAAAGGGAGAGTGTCTAAAGGGGGAGAGATTTTAAGCTTCCTTTGTAGTTTCTGACTCTTATTGCATTTGTGTTGCCATCAAAGTATAAATTGTTGCCATCATCAAGAAGGGGGAGAATGTTGTGTCTCCTCTGGATTGGTGCTATCCTTGTCATGTTTTAATGATTGGCAACAATGGTTTGCTCATTGGCAACATCAACTTTTTATAGGTCAGAATCTCTCCCAATTTCATTTTTTGGGTCATTGCATTTTCAGATTGATTAGTCATGTGCACTCAATCTAAAGTCAGTGCGTGCAGTCCTTCACACACAAGGTCGATGCTAGACTAGTCCGTGCATATATATGTCTAAGGCATTCGCAAGGTCGGTGTAATATAGGGCGGTGAAGTCTATGCATATCCTGCATCTTATCTTGTGTCTCACATAGCCTAGCATGTCTACGTCTAAGGTCTGTTAAGTCTGTGCATTTCATCATATGCATACACTGCTCAACTCCGTGCACATCACTATTCATGGGGATCAGCTCAATGCATTCATATAGTCGATGCATGTTTTTACACGATCAAAGTTGCATGGAAGGTCTGTGCAACTCTTACTGCGAGCAAGTCTGTGCGGGGTCTAGCTGCATGCACATTCTTTTAGTTAAACGCACATAAGGTCGGTGCAAGTCTTTGCATCGCACATCTAGAGCTGGTGCATTTCACTATTCATCTAGTAGAAGGTCTGTGCATTTAGGCCACTCGGTATATCTAACATCGGTGCACCTTTCAGCTCTAAACTATCCAAGTCTGTGCATATCCCTATAGCTACGCTATTGAAGTCGGTGCAAGCTCCTGTAGCTTGCTTATCCTTGGTCAGTTCATAATTGTTCACACCGCATATATATAAGTCAGTGCATATGTCCACTTCTGCATACTCATGGTCTGTGCAAGTCCCGCATATGCATAACCAAGACGGGTCCGTGCATGTTTGCCTTGTGCCATACAAGGTCCGTGCAACATTCAGGTCCATGGATCATTTATGTCTGTGCACATCTGCCTTTTCGTACATGAGTCTATGCACGTGGTAGCCACAAGACTTCATAGTCCGTGCAACTTTAAAGTCAGTGCGTTTGCATCTCATGCTACATCTGATGCACACATAGGTCGGTGCTATTTTCGATCTTGCGTCTCTGTCAGTGTCTTATGCACAGCTGCGACCCCATCTGCGTCTCAATCTGCGTCTCAATGCATGCCTACGCCTAAATGTTTTTCTAAAGCATATAGGAGGTCAGTGCATTCTCTAACTCGGTGCATGTTTTACATGCACGCATATAGAGCACGGTGCATTGTTTACCTCAATGCATGTCTTCGGGTGTTTATACGAAAGTCAGGTCATATCAACATATGTGCTTGATTTAGTCTAGCCAAGACTTGGTCGGTGCAAGTTTTTGCCTTGTGCATTTATACTTAAAGTCTGTGCAGTGTCTTATATGTATGTGCATGATTTCACTCTGACACTTATGTCTTGCAGACTGGCACATGATCGAGCATTTGCAATGCACGTGGTCTTCCTCACATCACGTTTGAAGTATGAGCGCGTGGGGATAACGGATTTAATCATTGGCACGTGATCCAAGGATAAGGTTTAGAAGAACATTTTATTCCCTGCCATGTGGACCAATGGGACTTCACTAGGGCATCTCTGGTTCATCCAAATGAAGCTTCTGTTCCTATATAAAGCTGCATTACCCTTCAAAGAAAGCTGCTGGTGGCTGGTGCTGAACAGAACTGAGAGAAAAGAAAAAGGAGTGCCACCAGAGCAGAAGAAGAGGAGAGCCCAGAAGGAGAAGAGAAGAGAGAGCAAGAAAGAGAGTGAGAAGGAGAAAAAGTGTGAGCTGTAGTCTCTTTCTGACCTCTGGATCAAATCCAGGGTCAGCTTGCTCTATCTTAAGAGCTACATTATTTCTTTCATCGGTGTGTTTTTACGTTTCTTCAGTTTTTCTTTTAAAAACCTTTAGAAGCTGTGAATCAGCAGAGCTAATCTGTATTGCTCAGTGGGCGAGGGTGTTCCTAGGATAGCAGGCTGTGAGGCTCAAGGGTTGTAGAGATTTCCATCCCCAAAGCTGTGGATCAGGGGTATTCAAGCTATGTGGCAGCAGGAAGCCTTACTCAGTTGAGTAAGGGGTGGACGTAGATCTCTGAACAGAGATCGAACCACCTTAAAAATGTTTGTCTCCTGTGTGATTGCTTGTGCATCTTCTCCTCGGTAGATGAATGCTTAGGCTCACCTAAATGGTTTAGCATGGTTTTATTAGTTAATCATTCATCTGTTGTTATCTTCTGATTGGTTTCATCTTACGTTCTTAATCAAGTTTCTATTGCTGGTTGATTTCACTTGCTCTTGGATCATCCTTCTTCTAAATCTATGGGTGAGACCATAGCAGTTCAGTTGGGGTTGGATCTATTAACCTTCCCCCCTCTAGATCCATTCATCACACCCTTCACTCTTCTCCTGCAAGATAGAAAGATTAGCTTCTTAGGGTTAGTTCTCCCCAAATTCATAGCTCATATAAAAACCCACAGAAAATGTACGAAAAGACCATTTAAGCCTTTCCAAAACTATGTGAAACATGCCTAATCATGTATATCATAACCCTAGGGGCAAGTGGATAAAAGTAGAGCACAAATGGATTGGGTTTAGATGATTTTCGGATCCACGTTTTTGGGTTTCGCCGGTACCGGTCGACCTATACGGGGTGGGCGGTCGACCTAAAATTTACAGACTGAAAATAGCCCTTTCTGGGGATTTCGGTCGACCGAAACCCCAGGGGCGGTCGACCAAAATCTGCGAAATTCCAGATTTGCAACTGTTCAGACCCTTAATCCCATTAGCAGCCCATTCAAGTTTGTGGCATCAAACTCCTTTGTACTTGGAGGGTTTATATTGAGTGTTTTGACCTGCAAAACCATAGAGAAATGATTAGAACTTTAGCTCAGTAATCCATATGATAATTGCATGAGCTTCATACAAAACATTAAGAGCGAGTAAGAGATAAGTATGAAAACCCTTTTAGCATCCTTCAATCCATTGACCAAAGATGAATCCATTTCACACATTAGATGGGCATCAAGAAACCAATTTCACCAAGATTAATGTGAATGTTTTAAGCACATCATGACCATTGCCAAAACATCAAATGAAGTTATGTTCATAATGGGATGAACTCAAAAAAAACTTTCATTTGTGAAAACCTAGCATCCATCAAATCTTCCACTCACAGCAAACCATGAGACTCAAGCATCACACGCACATGCCACCGAGATTAATATGAATGATATGCATTGTACCCCTCGAAAACACAAGTCTAACACCCAAACAACTAGAGCTAATGACTATGAGGTTGTACACAATGAATGATCTCTGCCAAACTTTATGTGAAATTCTTAATGACATTGTGAGCCTCAAAAGCCATGAATGAACTGTATTAAGGAAGGCTACCTGAAGTGCACTTGGTGAGATCGATGTTATGACAAGGCAAAAATCTTACCAATGGTTCTTGACAGATTAGACATGACATATACCACCTATTTAAGATTGTAGAAAGTAAGGTGCTTGTCCACACGTTTGTTTTACCTTCCAAGTGACCGCCCTAAGATTTGATCCTACAATTCAAAATAGTCAGGTCAATATATCATGAGTTGCACAAAGACTTGTTCAATCATAAAAGGCTTTGAAGCCTCTTGACAACCCAAGTTATCTTCAACCAAAAACTAACTCCAAATAGTCATGTTCAAACAACATGTCTCAAAATGCATGACGGAGTTGCATGTAAATCACATTAACAATTTGATCATTCTTCTCAAGGTTCAATCAGGACATGAGCTAGGTTGCAAACACTTTACAATCTATCCATGCAACATGTATATGCGACATTTAAACCATTTACAGTCTCGACCATATTTGAACATTAATAGCACAGTTGTCCATATGAAACACATGCAGGCATAACAAATATCATGAGTGCTATCATGAGGGCATACAATCATCAAAAGTATATGCAAGCATACACAAAGTGTAGTTATCATAAAAAATATAAACATATGCAAGACACGCATCAATCTCCCCCTTTTTGATGATGACAAACTTTGTGACTGACTTAGATAGGTCATAGGCTGTCACATTCTTTCTCCCCCTTTGATATCATCAAAAAAATGGGAGGAAGGCAATGGAGTCCAAAAATCAGCAAAGTAGAGCACTTCAAAGGTTCAAATGAGGCAATATCAAAGCAAAAATAAGATGATCAAAGCGTGTTGATTCTTGTGATTCCAATTGTTGGTGATGGAGATGATAGGTGTGTAGACTTAAGACTTGCAGACTAAGTAGACACATCAAGATAATATCACTGAAAGCCAAAGCCTATTTCAGATGTTCACAATATGCAATGGCAAGGCAAAGATAAGATTATTCTTTGATTTCCAAGCATACAAACTCATAAATGCATGCAAGCGATAACACACCAAGTGAATTATTTTTTATTTTTAAATTTTTAAATTTTTAGTTTTCTATTAAAATGCATAAAGCTAGATGCTAACAAAAGAGGACACATAAATGCATGCAATGCAACCAAACAGATACGTATATATACATACAACATAGCTCCCCCTCTTTATTTAAAGAGATGGAATAGGTGTACGAAAAGTGCAGGTGAGTCAGTACGTCCAGAATGTTCAAGTATAACACCTAGGAGATTGTGCAATCACACAGAAGAGTTATGCAATAGTTAAGGTAGTAAATCAATTTTTTGAATACATATTAAATCAAATTTCCATGTGTGTAAGTGAATAACATGAAAATAAACTGTTGCAATATGGATATTCAGATTTTCTGATCAACACAAAGAGAGATTTTACAGACTGCACTTCAATTTATGATAACAGCGTATTGGAGGCTACGCTCTGCCACAAATAATTTTTCAGTTTAAAAATCTTCACAATGTCAATCAGAATTTTACAAGAGTGATCAAGTTCAAATATTCCTTTTTTACGCGAATAGACACATGGAGCTCATGCCAGACTCCCCGGTTACTCAGAATATTGACCATTTCACTTCATTTTGAGCAGAGATACTATTGTAGAACACTTTTCTGAAATGAACCACATCACGTCTCAGGTGACATGTGCCCAATTTACTCAGTGAGACTAAACATTGTTCTGCCTTCATTTTAATTTTTTTTTGAAGAAATAGACAGACAACTTTTTCCTCAACTGCCTCTTTCATATTCATGCAGCAAGTAAATATGTCTAGAGTGTTGAAAAGAAATTCATATATCCTTATCTTTAACACTCATTTTCACATCTTATGCTTGAAGTGTGTAAATTTGATTCATCATGTATACCAAAAATTTTATGAACACACAACAGTGTAGCTCCCCCGAAATAGATTCACTTATCAAATCTTTACTCCCCCTGAGTGTATTGACAAGAAACACTCCAGTGATAACTCAAAAGCAACATTATTTAGCAAGAATTATGAGGTCTTAGAAATTTCAAGGATGGGGTGAATAACATATATAACATGCAAGCACACAATTTGGAAGATATGCAATGTGCAATGTAAAATGCAGAATGTATTATGAATGTAAAATTTTAGATTTTTATTTGAATGACCTAAATACAATTCAAAGTGCAAGACATAGCATGGATGCAAATTGTAAGTTTTCAATTTTTCATTTGGATGATCTAAATGTACCTAATGCATTGAATTCTAATGCATGCAACTTATAACTATATGAAAATGGAATGCAAGATGCAAAAGCAAAATGGGAAGGCTTGATTTTCAGAACATTTGTCAGATTCCACAAGAGGGAATTCAGTTTTGAAAGATGAATAACAAGCATTTTCCATCACACGGCCTTTATGATCAAGGGTGCAGAAAAGATCAGAAATGAGTAATGCAACCCATTTTATTTTCAAAAACTTTTCAAAAACAGATTTTCAATAGCATTTCAGAAGTTCAGAAAATCATCCACATCCCAAACAGATTTTTCAATGACTCTTCAGAAGAAAATCAATCCAATCACAAGTTAGCCATTTGATTTCTCCAAGTTCTGGTACAAGGCGGAGTTTGAGGTCTGAAGACCCGACTCACACATGGTGAAAGCTTCCAAGTGGACGTGATCCACTAACACAGTTTGATATACCAGAAATGCAGTTAAACTCGAATGTGACATCACAAATGCAGTTTCACTCAAGAATTATTCAAATAACCATTTGGACATTTTTGGCACATCAGAGTAGAGGAACAAGAGGTCAAGTTTTTCAGAAGCAATACCTGTCATGAAATAATACCACCCAGTGCCATAAGCTAATGCATGAAATTTCATTTCCATAGCGAAATGTTGAGTTACCTTAGTTCAGCAGGCAGTAGTACCATATGCCTTCAAGCACCAAAATCACTAACCTCATGAAGGTCATTATTTCAGATTTTTATTTTCTTACCTTTGCCTTGAGAATCTCTTATTTTTCTCAATTTCTTCATTGCCCTCAAGTCACTCCTGTAATCAAGGTTCTCATTTTATAGATTTTGGTACCCAAACTTTCTTGGATCCCTGGGGTTCAGCAACACCTTTTGAGAGGTGCATTCCATAGTATGTGCCTTGAGCATACATCATTTTCCAAGCCTTCCACTTGACCTCAAGGTAACCCTGCAACAAAGTTCTCAGTCAACAAGCTCCCCTTCAACAAGATGCTATATGAAAAGTGATATACTCAAAGATATGCAAATAACTATGAATGGAATGCATATACAACATATGCATTATCACGTAAGATTCAGCACAAAGTAAATCAAGACATCGCACCTTTTCTCGAGAAGTGAGAGGGATATCACCTGAGTGTTCAGATTTTATTTTTGATTTTTCTTTTAACCTGACTTAAGCCACTTGGCCCGTGTGTCTTACCTTCTTGACTGAAAACATGTTTCACGCTTCATATTTGCAAGGTACACCTGCAAAATAGATTTCTCATTTGGCATTCTTAGGTACCCAAATCCTTTTCGATCCTTGTGGGTTAGTAGCAACATTGGCACGTGATTTCCAATTTTTGACAACATTCAAATCATCATTTTTCATCAAAAAATAATCATGCATCATATGTCCAGATTTACCACAATAATTACTGCATGACTTTGAATACTTAAAAGCGTGAGGATTTTTTGAAGCATGTGACTTTTTGTTCCAATATTATTTCCAATTGGCAAGAGGTGTGTTAAACACATTAGAGATCCTAGGTCGACCTTCCCTTGGTTTTGGCTGAGGATAATGGGTCAAGAACACAGGATGTGTTGACACCATAGGTTGGTAGTGTTGTTTAGCCTTGGAATGCGTTGACCTATCCTTGCATTTTCCATTGTTCATTCTTTTCCTGCATGCTTCTAAATCATCATTCTTCATTCTAAAACAATCATGCATGGCATGTCCATATCTTCCACAATAAAAACATGAGATTTTCTTTCTAGGATGTGTATGTGAGACTGAAGTATGTTTAACATGCATACTGGTGCTAGCAGCATTTTTGAATTTTTGATGCAAATTAATTTTTTGATTTTTATTTTCTTTTTGAATCACTTGGACAGAAGACTGCTTTGGGGGTGAAGTAGAGGTACTGGCAATATTTGAACTAGGAACAAAAGAAGTAGTTCACTTATTTGCAAAAGACTTCTTCTTTACAGGATTATAGACATGCCCTTCCCTTTGAGAATTGACTTTCATGCCCAAAAGTTTATCCAGATTATTTTGACCATCCACGAATCTAGACAATGAATTATGCAAGTCCTAGATTTCACATTCTAAAGATGTGATATGCAATTCAGTATTGGAAAGTTCTTCTTCACAAGTAGAAAGGCTGACATTCAACACTGCATTGGTAGTCTAAAGACATTTACTTCTTTCTTCAATTCATCCATATTTTCACATTTACTTACAACCACGGATTTGCATTTTTCTAGAACCAATAGTCTTTCAGAAATGGCCATGTTCAATTCCTTCAGTTTCTCATTTTCTTTTGTAAGCTTTTCATCATGAATCAATTCATTTATCAAGATTTGATCATTGGCCATTGAATTTACTTTTGCTTTCATCTCATTGTTTTTATTTCTTAAGGAGCAAATTTGATCTTTATGAAATCTAATATCAAACACATGAGCCTCAATCAATTCCTCTAAATGTGAGCATTTTTTACAGGAGGAATCACAGTTGTTTTGTTCAACCTTCTTTTTTAATTTTTTATTCTCAGATTTTAGCCTCTTATATTTACTTGCATGTTCACTGTATGCATCCACTAGCTCATCAAGATTCCATGCTTGATTTAAGTATAATAAATTTAGAGTTTATCAATAAAATTCTTTGAAACATTTTGCACTCAGACATAATAGAAATAAATCAAGGCTACATGATTAAATCTTGTTTAACCTCTCTTAGCCCTACTCATTCAAAATCAATGACTCCCTTGGGAGTAACTAAAGACAAGTATTGAGATTAAACACATCTGACATTTCTGATTTAGTCCTTCGGGTTACAACACTTTTTTTGACCCTTTTTGCTCATAGTTTTAGATTTTTCTTTTGGCTCATAATTTTTTACGAACATTCAAGTATAGTTCACACCTTTTGACTTAAGGGTACATGTTGATTGGACACCAGCACCCCTAGTTACTCAGTGAGACTAACTATCTTGTTTCACTTGAGCAGAGATAGCAAGGGCACCTCATGACATAGTTCACTTCATTTCTTTGATGAAGGATCTAGTTTCTCAGTGAACCTTTAGCCATTGCTCTACCTTGAGCATTGATTCACAATTTCTATCAAGTGCTGCCCTTTGGAATTTTTCAGATCATTCTATGTTTAAGAACAATACTTAATCCAAATTTCTCAACCAAGGTTGCCATAATCATTAAACTTTCAGATTCTAGGAGATAGCACAGGACACAACATGTGGGAATTGGTTGAGACCTATTAAGATCTAAATACAACATTTTTCAGGAAATTCAATTTATAAACTCTTGAATTCATTAAGCTCAAACCAATAGTTTCATTCATGGGTCATCATATGGTCTTATAAAAGAAGATTTCTCAATAGGTTTGCTCAGATTAATGAATTGGTGAACAGATTGGAATAATTCTAAGCACCTTGTGCTTCAATGTATTTTCAGCAAGATTCAACAAGAAAGATAGTTTTTCAAGAGTGCTCAAGTAGAGTAGTTTCAAGCTTTAGCAGGAGTGACATGGATGAAAGTTTTTAAGAGTGTTTGATACCAATAGGAAGAGACTCCTCTTGAGAAAATCGAAGCTAAAGACCTTAGAGAGACTCCCCCTCAGAGGATGTTGGATTTTGAAAGCAAATATTCAGGGTTAAGCCCCCCCCCCCCCAAAAAAAAAGATCAAGGGTTTTTCAAGGAGCATCACTTTTCAACAAATGCAGAGTGTTGAAATCAGAAGTGACTGGAGCAAGTCATTCAATCTCAGATCTATGGAGTGAGAAGAGATGAGAATAGATCAGATAGGCATGATGTTCAGGTAAATCAGATGAAGTCGACTTGAAAAGTCTTTTGGTCGACTTGAATTCAAAACAGAAGGTGTTGTTTTCAGAAAGCAGCTGGGAAGTCGACTTGAACAATTTTTAAGTCGACTTGAATGATTCAACCAGAAGAGAGCATCTACAATGTACGACAGAGAAGTTAAAGTTTTTCTAGAACTATATATATATATATATATATATATATATTTATATATAAACAAATTGACCCTAAATGTATGCATGGACTTTTTGAGTTTTCCATCATAAATGGCATGCAATCAAATAATGGCAGGTTGGTACTGGCTCCCCCTGACCAAATGCAAATTATGCATGAGAGAAATGCTAATCGGGGCATTGAGTCACTTGCTCTCCCTAACTAAATGCTATGAAATACCGATTTTGACATGAAGATCATGTAGGGAGTAAGATAGCATGACTCAAAAGAATTTCTAGGCCTTTAAATGCAGGATTGACACAATAGACTCTCAGCTCCCCCTCACACTAATAGTCCTTGGACTTATGCCAACACATGATGCAATTTCATGTTAAAGTAGATTCATACAATAAATTCAGCTAATTTTAACATGTGATTCAAAGAATGATGTGCATGTGCACACATAAGCATGTGTTGAAAAGATTCAAGTAGCAGATTAGAGATAGATGCAATTGTTCAATATGAGAGATTGATTTCTAATTTATTCATATCACAATGCATGACAAAGTAGGTGAATACATGCAGATATTCAAGTTATGATTCAAAGTTAGCTTCACAAATAGCCCTCAGTACCTGGTTGAGCACTTAGGTCTGAAGACCACCTCAAGCATAGTGTGGGTTTCCAGACAGATAGAATATGCCCTTCCCCCAACACCATTTGATATACCATTAGGGTTTTCATGCAACCAACTTCAAGATCCCACAGCAAAAGCAATCAAACAGAATAAGCATAAATTCTCATTGACTAAAAAATAGGATATGTAGATTTGACAATAAAAGTAATTAAAACAAACCTACAAGCAAAAAAATAGTGTGGTGAATGGAGTTTTACCAAACCAGGGTGCCTTGCTTATTTGTTGAACCCCCTTTATTTCCTTGTTTCAAAGCACTCATGCAAGAAGAAATTCTCATTTCCTATTCAAAGGTACCCAAATTCTCTTGGGTCCTGAAAAGTCAGCTGCACCTCTCACTGGTGCTGTCCATGATTTCAAAGCATTCGCATCATCAAGCCTTATAACATAACAATCATTCATTGTGTGTCCTGATTTCCCACAGTAATGACACTGAATGAAAGCATTCAAGTTCTTCTTCAATGGATGTGCATGAAGTTTATGTGGGAAGACTGGAGTTCTGCCAGTTCTGTTATGAAAATTGTGGTTCCTTTTAAGATGCCAATAGTCCATGACTGTATGGCCGGCTCTCCTATAGTTATAACAGTAAGGCCTCTTGTTTGAAAATAATTTTGGCCTTCTTTGGACAATGGGTTTTCTACAAGCTCTTAATTCATCATTTTTAAAAACTAAGCAATCATGCATGACATGGTCGGATCTACCACAGTAGAAACACTGAATTGTTCCTTTCTTCACAACATGATTTTCAACATGGGCTTTTCTAGCATGCATATGAAAGTTTTGAGATGAACCCTTTTTGTCTGAATTCATTTTGGAATCTTTGAAACCATTCAATTTCTTGCATGCATTCTTCTCATCAAATTTCATGACATTACAATCATGCATCATGTGATCTACTCTACCACAATGATAACATGGCATTTTCTTTTTGTGTGCATGTGTGTGTGTGTGGCAGACTCATGTACTACATGCACTGTGGTAGCAAGATTCTTTTTGAACATTTTCTGCATATCATACCTTTTTCTCTTTTTCACTTTGTTTCAAATTTTTCTGATTTTCAGCTTTTTTTGGGTCCTTTTGGGCAGTGCACTGAAAGATGGGTGAGTTTGAGATTTTGGATGGCCCAAAGCTGCCCACAAATGAAGTTTAAAGTTTGTTTTCAAAACTTTTCTTATTTATTGGGTTGTAACCCAGTCCCTCTTTCTGAAAATTTACTTTAGTTTCAAAGAGTTTATCCAAGTTATTCTTTCCCTCAACAAATTTAGACAAGGAGTCATTTAGATCATCAATCTCTTGTTGGACGGATGAGATACTAAGCTCGTAGCTGGCCATCTCTTCTTCGCACTCAGCAACTCTAATTTTCAAAGCTTCATTAACAGATTTTAAATCATCATTTTCCTTTAGCAAATGATTCAATTTTTCAGACTCATCTAAGCAAACGGATTTGCCTTTTTCTAGAACAAGGAGTCTTTCAGACATAGCAGAATTCAATTTTTCAATTGGTTCTTCCTCTATTTGTTCCAACTCTAGTTTCTTTTCTAGCAAATTTTTATTTTCTTCTCTCAGGGAGGCAATTAAGTCTGTCTGTCATTCAATGTCCGAGAGAAGATCTTCATTCAATTCTTTCATAAAAGAATAATCACTACATGCAGACTTGATAGAGCATGTATTTTCAGCTTCAAGTTTTTCCAATTATTTTCTAAGACTGTTATTCTTGGTTTTCAGAGTTTCTACATCTTTATTCTCAGAACCAGAATTAACAACATCATGCAATCTCTTTTTCAATGTTTTATTCAATTTTCTTGATTTTTCATACTTCTCAAGCAATTCACCATAAGCTTCTTCCCAATCCTCAATAGAAAATTTTTTTCGAAGGGATTGCTCACCTCTTTACCATCACTTTCTTCGTGGCCATGAATGCTGTCAACCATGAGACACTTATATTGCTCTTCCTTCGTGTAGATAGCAACTAGTTTGTCCCAGATTTCCTTGGCAGACTTGGAGGAAGAAACAATTGGAAAGATGTTATAATCAATATCATTTTTCAAAATATTTAAGGCTATGAGATTTTCATTGTTCTTCATCCTATGACTGTCTGTCCATTTAGACATATCTTTGGGTAGTTTGTGTAGACCTTTGGAAATGATGTTCCATAGGTCTGGATTAACTGCATTTATAGATGTGCACATACTACCTAACCACGTAGAGAAATCATCACCATCAAATAGCGGTGGATGAGCCATTGAAAAACTCTGACAATTAAAACAATGATAGCGCATAAAGAACAGCAGGACCTTCTCTGCAAATTATTGAATCTGTTCTATCAGAGACCCGCCCTGATACCAATTGTTAGGTCCCTTGGGTGCAACCGGATCTAGAAGGGGGGGGTTGAATAGATCCGACATAGTCTTTTGCCCATTTAAAAACTTAACTGATAAGAACACAAATTACGCTGAACTGCAAGTGGAACACTTAAACATAATGCACAACTGATCTAATAACAATAGTTCAAATAATGACACAAGACACCTTACGTGGACTGTTGGATCAAAACAACATGCAAGGTGAAGTTGACGCAGTGGTATCGATAGCTCAGTAGTTAGGGAAAACTACTTCGCATAAGGCTCCTGGTGAATGGGTGAGCAGACTATAAGTGTGTGTATGGCCACCAAGCTAGCTAGAGTGTGTGTCTAGTGTCCACAAACAAAGCACATCCTATGAAGATCTAAAACATATAAACACCTACGAATGGAGATTTAGGATAAGGAGCAATCGCACACAAAACACAACCCACTGCACAGGGATTTTAAGGTGGTTCAGTCTGTAAACCCACAGACCTACATCCACTCCTCACCAAACTGGTGAGGCTTTACCAAACGAGGATGAAGTCCTCAACACACATGGGGACGACGCCCCCCCCCCACACACGGGGATGAACCCCCCCGACACACGAACAAAAACAAAACACACTCTGCAAATGCAGTAAACCAAGGGTGCAGCTCCCCACTACCACACACACGGCTGCACTGTAGCCACAGAACAATTTCGGTCTCTACAACTGAGCACTAGACACAGCACACCGAAGGACAGATTGTGAGATGTAAATAGAAACACGAAGCAAGGCAAGATGAAAACAACTGTGGCTTCATATCAAGATCTTGAAGCTCTATTAGTAGATCTAAACACTGGTTCGATATGTATTCTTCCTTCTTAGACGCTGGCTGGTTGCAACAAGGATTGCTCTCGTTTCTCTTCCTTTTCTTCTTCTCTTTACAACATTGGTATGGGTCAAACCAGAACTGGGCTGCTCACCTTCCCTTCTATTCTTTCTCACAGATTAGCTTGAATGCACAAAGGACGTGGCTCTCTTTAAGGGGCAACAACAACTTGTGAAGGAGGGGCGTCCAATTTATAGGCTTCAAGAGGCAGAAACTTTCCCTCCATTGCTTTCCAATTTGAATGACAAGAATAAACAAAAGAGATTTGACCAAGGGAGCCTACAACATCTTAATTTCCATGGGCTGGCTTGTAGAGACGGTGGTCCTTTTATCTAGGGAAAATTTCTTTTCAGACACTCTCTTTGTTAGCTGACTCCAAGGGACAAAACTGCAGAGAGGGAGACATTTCCTAGAAGCTGTACTGATAGATATTTGGAGTAAAATGTTGCTCTGGAAACTTATGATGAAAGGGACACTTTGTGTGTTGTAGGAATCTTCTCCGCTCCTCAAAATCTATGCTCATGAAGGTTTTTGGTTCATAAAATAATCCTCTGGATGTCCTCAGAACTGTTGAAGGAAAAAACAAATTTCTGCTTGAAAATCTACCGGTGCGTCGACGTAGCATTGTCCATGCGTCGACACAATTGTTGAAGGTATCATTTAGGATGGCTTTTGAAGACCCCTTGCGTCGACGCCCTGAGAGAGCAGGGTCGACACAGCTGGCTGAGCTACTCCCAACCAAACGTGGAAAAAGGAGAGTCGACTCCTGGGGTCGACACTTCAGTGAAGTGCTTTGACGAAGGGTGTGTTGTGCGTCGATGCAGCAGACGAAGGGTGTTGACGCAACTTTCATGTGTCTTCATATTCTGGCGTGCTGGCCTTTGATGGCGTCGACGTAATGAGGGCATTGCGTTGATGCAGCCTTCACTCATGGGCACTTGACATGGCTACGAGCTATTTATCACCATTAGTTGCCTATTTGTTACCCCTAGGAGACATTTGTCTCCCTTAGGAGCCATTTGTCACCCTTATGATCAGAAGCTGTCACCTTTAACTTATGTTCAAGCTTGATGTCCAGGCTTGGCTGCGTTGACGCAGAAAGAGTGTTGCGTTGACGCAACTCTGTTGGCTTTGTTAACTTTAGCCTTATTTATCATTTGACACCTGGCTGAGCTACTTGTCAGCTTTGTGCATACGTTCTTGTGAACCCCATTGCGTTGATGCACTGACGCCATGGAGTTGACGCAATCACCTTATCCTTTGAGCTTGTTGACTCCCAAAGCCCCTTGCACTTGGATTTATTCCATCCTTGATTGGCTCCTGGTCCTTTGCATATATGTGTCTTGAGATCAACATAGTCCTGCTTCTTTTGTTGGCTGTTGGCATGCTTTTTAAGATAGCTTGTGCCAAGTGTGTCGACGTCATATGCTTGTTGCGTCGACATAGTCCATGAAGAACCGTGTTTCTTCTTACTGTTTGCTGCTGCATGGCTTTGGTGCGTCGACGCCACCTGTTCACTGCGTCGACGCAGTCCTTGAAGGAATGTTCTGCTGCTGTTCTTTTCCTGTGAGCTTTCAATAGAGTTCATTTATTCTTATGTAAGGGGAATAAAATATATCATCATATTAAGATTTCATTCATGATTCAAGAGATTAAACATGAGACTCTATGAAATAAAGTCTTTACACTTATGAAGGTCTCATGTGCACCATGATAGTACATAAATAGTGAATCATGACAATTAACATGTTGAATAATAGTTGGATCAAAATCAATATTACACAAATGACTCATAATTAGACATCATCAATACAAACAAGATAAAGCATGAACCACACATGCACAACATGGGTTTCATCCCCATGTGTGGTGAGGACTTCATCCTTGTGAGGAGCTTCCTCCTCGTGTGTGTGTGTGGGGGGGGGGGGGCGTCATCCCCGTGTGGTGCTACTTTTGCAGGTGTGGTAAAGCCTCATCGGGTTTGATGAGGGGTGGATGTAGGTCTGCGGGTTTACAGACCGAACCACCTTAAAAAATGTCTTGTGCAATGGGTTTTATCTTGTGTGATTGATCCCTATCCTATATCCCCATTCACAAGTTCTTATGTCAGCTATAACGCATGCTATCTTAAGTATTTTATAACGCACACACTAGCATCTCTCTCACACACCTCACTAGAGTCTTGTTGAACAGCTTGTCTAGTCTAACAGTTGATCTGTGTATGTGGGTGCGTCGACCCCACTAGTCTGCTGCGTTGACGCAGCTTCTTACTAAACTGCATGTGCTTAAGGGTGTGTCAACCTCACCACTTGGCACTATATTTCTACCATCCTCATCAGAGCTGTTCCTACTAAATCCGTTGTGCATTGTGTCTAAGTGTCCCATGTGCATTATAGCTGTTGTTTGTGCCTTAATGAGCTTAGATTGAAATTGGGCATAGTTTGTTGAAGGATCTATTCAACCCCCCTTCTAGATCCGATTACACCCAAGGGTAACACACTCTCTCTTGATCGGGCACTCCAACTACTACATCGTAGGTTTCTATCCAAAACACACCGAGGCCTACAACACCAGCCCTATAAGAAACACATATATCTTGGCTGATAATTCAATCCTCTCTTAATCGACACCAACACCCTAACCACAATGAGGGAAAGGGGGAATAACTCTTAGAGGTAGCTCCTCTGCCATCTCACATAGCACTCTCACGAGTTCTCAACATGCTCAAGAAGATTAGCAAAGATAAAAAAATGAGAAATAGTGGATTTTTAATCAAACATAATGCACATAACTAAATAAAACACAAGTATACCTTCCACGAGGGGGAAATGTCTCTACAACTGCCCGATCACATACCTTACGCACTTCGGGATCCCTGCCTCATTAAACCAGAAGACTGCTGCTGCAATTGTTGATACTGGGGAGGCTAAAAAGGTCACTCACGTGCAATATGTCTGATTTGATTGCACTTGAAACATTCCAACTCTGCTACATCAGCTGTACATGGCCTGCCCACATGAAAACCACCAGACCTCAGACACTGCCCTGGCTGCTCGGCCATACCATGTCGCGGTGGTTGAGTCACCGGCTACTGATCACTCATTCCCAATGCCGGGTCCTGCTGCTCCTGATGTGTCCTACTAGACATGCTCCTTCTGAACAACCTATCGATATGCCTAAACCTCGATCCCGATGAAGGAGAACCCGTTCCAGAGGATGAGAAAGATGATGGGTCTAGCCGACTCAGAGAATCCTACTAATGAAAAACCCTCTGCTGAACATGATCTTACCGACATTGCCCTCCCATAAGATCATGGGTCCTCAAAATATCCACCTCCAGAGCCGCCACTATCTGATATGTCGCATCCAAATACACGACACGAGCTATAATCAACGCCTATCGAAGCTTTAACCTCAAGCCTCTAATAAACTACTGAGTCCTCAATATCTCATCTACAATCACATGCGGGGCATAGTGGCCCAACTCCACAAATTGGGCCTAATACTGAACCACCGTCATATCACCCTGAATCAAATTCATGAATTAAAACATCCTTTCTATCCTTAGGTATGCAGGGCTGAACACTCGATCAAACACCTCTATGAAGACTCGCCATGAACTCTACCAAAGTGGTCGAGACTGGAAAGTCATCTCCCACTCTGCAAACCACCAGGAGAGAGCCAAACCCTATAACTGGTAACTCGCCAGAAGGACCCTATCATCCTCAACACACTCCATTGATAGGTTGATACCTTTATAAATTATGTTATCCTTTTAAATCTAATTGGTTTTGGTGATAACAAAACTGATTAGCACTATATACAAAAGAGAACTCAATAATAGATAAACTTGAAACAAAGTAAAACTTAGTCATTGTTTAGACTAAGACAATATAGCATAGGCACACTGGTGTCACTTAATTTTACTTTTATATCATAATCGATGCCTGGAAAACTCAGTTATAAATTGTCTACAACGTTATTTGAGTTAGTCGTTTAAGTTATGCAACTATCTCTAGACATAGTTGATATCAAGCTAAAAGTAACTTAGTCGATCATTTAAACGGACAAATGAGGTAGTTCACATAGTCGATACTGTCATTCGACTATTAGGTAACATTAGTCGATCAGTTAACCGACTATTAAGCAAGTTCACATAGTCGATACTATCATTCGACTATCTTAAATTCATGGTCGATCAGGTATTCGACTATCTCAAATCTATCTACGACTATCAGTTAACTTAGTTGATCATTTATTCGACTATCTCAAAGCTCTATATAAGAAACTAGTTTCATAGTCGAATTAGCTATTTAGCTAAGTGAACACATAGTCGCTTGCACTTCAACAATCTTAAAATCTATTATCGACAATCTCAATAAAAGTTGAAATTCGAATGCATTTCATATCCACATACAGACATTTATTGCAGGTCATACAAATTTCCCTTCTCATATCATGTCCATTTGATGATCTGGAAAGGTCAAGTTTTTCTTTACACTATTTTTGATAAAAGCAAATTGAAAGGAAGGCTACAACACAGAGATCGTATAGACACGTATCAAAGCCTGATTGGAGGAAGAAATATATTTTACCCACATATTTCTTTTACTTTATCTGTATTCAGCATAATAAATTTATTTTCTGCAGAGGTGACAGTCAGATAAACAGACATACCTCGAAGTGGTACTCTGACTTCAGGATATCACTGTCACGCCCTGACGCGGAATATCGAGACTGACAGTAGAATCAATTAATGAAAATATGTTGATTTACAGACATGTTATGCTAAAGCTAAAGATCAACACAACACCATGAACAGAAATAACTCCATAACTAAATAACATTTAAAAGATCCATGTTCCAATCACATTGTCACGCCCTGAACCGATAACAGCGGAACGTGTAGTTCGGAACGTGGTAGTGATACAGTCGTGAATAATCAGAGCGAACATAAGACACGAAATTACAACCTGGATAATGTGGGCCAGTTTAACCTTTATTGATATTCAAATATTCGAATTACATACCTTGACTCAACTTACATAAGTGAAGAAAGGACTCACTGTTACACTCTAATAAAGAGAAAGGACTCAAATAATAGGACGAGACTCAAAGAAAGACACCGACACGATTCTCCATTTCGCTCATCACTCTTGCCCTTCCCCATCTGTTGGACTATCTTCAATGTCATTACCTGAAAAATGTAAAAAATAGGCTGGTGAGCAAAAAGCTCAGTAGGAATTATATCTCTCATCAAGCAGCATATAAGTATTTAACCAATTACTCATGTTCATGACAAATGCAATGCAAGAAATGGTTTAACTTGAAAATCATGACAATTAATCTAACAGTAAGGATAAATATCAAGGCTAAAGGCAGTTACGAGCTCAAGAGAAATAGGGATGAATTCCCATGCAGAGTCAAGGACAAGCTATCAGAATATAACAAGGACAGTTACTCGGATGAACATAACTTCAGAATTGGCCAGAATATAACAGAGTTTCAATAAATATAAGCAGAATTAAACAATCTAGCAGAATATCTAAATTATCAGAATAACCGAACAACAAAATATCAGAATAACAGAACTTCTAGAATTAACAGAATTTGTAGAATGACAGATATAACAGAATAACAGAATATAACAGATGTACAGACTTTGGTGCAATGTCACACCCAGAATTCCCATGGTTTATAGAATTGGACTTCCGTCCTACCTGGCACTGAAAAGTCGCGGACCCACAACCCTTAATGTTTCAGAATCAGATTTGGCCAAATATAGAGTCAAAGGGTAATGTTCTCGAATTGATGACAAGAAGATTCCAAAAGGAGTAGAGTGTCAAGACTAACGGAAAACCAAAGTGACACGGATCGGATCCTGAGGTTTTTTTTTTGGGTACAACTAGCTCGGCTGCCTTGAGGGAATCCAAGGCTAGCGGAGACTTACGGAGGTCCCAATGACTAACTTGCAAGTCTGAAGGAACGGAATGTCCAATGGAGGACTCATATGTCACCGAGGGTTAAGGTGTATAACATGAACCAATAAATAAACAAGGACTCCATCTACGGACGTGAGATGAGAGTGCCAAAAGACCCGAGGTATGGGTCAAAACCGGAAGAAAACAGTGAGAACATGAATGCGTTAATTATAGAATTTACGTCAATCTAATTCTATAATTAACTATAATAAAATAAACTTATTTGAATTGACGTCCATGAGTAGTGACATTTATTAATTAGTGTCCACTTGGAGGGACGTTAATTCTATGATTTTTAACTTAATTTATTTAACAAGAATTCACCTTAATATCTATTTAATTGAATAATTTTAAAAATATATATTCAAAGACACATTTATTTATTTAAAATAATTTAGAGAAATAAAATATATGATAATTATAAGAAAAATATGAGAATTCCAGATATATAATTTTTATAATTTTCTGGTACATATTTTAATAGATATGAATTTTTTAAAGATATAATTACAAGATATATATATATATATATATAATTTGACGACTTTACATTATGTCGTCAAAAGGATTTGACGCCATTGAGATGGTCGTCATTTCAACAAAAGTGTCAAATTTCAAGCCTCCTGTTCTCGACGTACACACGTCAGAATCACGCGTTCTATATATCAAAATGACGGGCTCGAAAAACTCTACCTAACCAGACATTCAAAATAATTTTTCGTTGAGACATGGGGGATCTTGAGATAGGAGGCACGAAAACTGGTGCAACCACTCTCACTATCTCGGTCTCCACCCCAATAACACGCCCATAAAATTTCATGACCAAAGGTCACTCCGACGTGCACGAACAAGTCGACAAAGGTAAAAATACATAACTATCACACTATAGTAAATACCGTGATTTCGTCAAGTATCTTGATAAAACATATTAAATTGTTTAACTAGTTAATGATACTAGTTCTTACACCACATAAAGGCATGAAAACGTTACACAATTCATACATGAAAATTATTCTTACATAGAAACCATGTTAACTGCATGCAATATTAACAGGTTTAGGCTTGAGAGAGATCACCTACGGAAACTAGAGACTATGAACTCGAACACGAGATATAAGCATGCTATTTATGATCATAAGAGCATGTATTATCCTTGTTAATTGAGTTTAGCCGTCAGAGAGAACACCTACATGAACGAACGAAGAGGGACGCAGGATGAAGAAGCAACACTTCACGGGTTCTGCAAATTCACAGCAGCAGCTCCCTCGCACAAACACGGTAGGAAGAAGAGAAGACCGGTGCACGTTCAAGAAGAAGAGGAAGACGCAGCAACAACACAACAGTAGTGCAACAGCCGCAGCAATTAGCATCAAGATGCCGCACAGGAAGAAGGTGGAAGAATACTCCCACGGCAGCACCTTCGAATGCAGCAACAACTAGGGCTTGCACTTTTGAAGATGGTTTATTTATAGGGAGAGAGTCCTACGGCTGCCAAGAATCCAAGTGAGAATTAAGTTTCCCACCTAAGAAATCCTAACGTGTTGACCTTCCTAAGATCCTCCTCATCCTTTCTAAAGCCACCACCGCTAATCTCTATTATCCAGGGAAATCCTAACTCTCGTATAGGGTCGAACGTGACATGTATTGGGTACTTTAAAAAGCCCATGCATATGTTCGTATCTCACCCAATGCCCATTGATTGTTATCTAAATTGTTGAGAAAATGGGGATCCTTTGTATCATAAACCCATAAGGCCCATTAACCTTGACCTCTTTTCCGCCACAGGAAAGTCTTTTTCCTATTAGGCCTTAAGGCTTTTCAAAGTTCTGATATATATATTTTATGTGAGCTTTTAACTATGTATTTGGTCTTATTATTTTGAGTTGGGGCTCCCATTTTAATTTATTTAAAGACATATTTTACTTTAAACTTTATATATATGAATTTTATTTCATATAATTTATCGGGGTGCTACATCCTCCCTCACTTAAAAGAATTTGGTCCCCAAATTCACATAAAATTTGTTTTCATATAATAATGGGGTATCTAATTCTATTCTTTAATCATCGACGAGGTCACATAAGCATGCTTGCAAAGCAATCTACATCTTAACGAAAGAAAGCTATGCTATCATCATAAACTAATCTTATTAGTATTTTAATTTCCTTTTTTGCTCTTAACCCAAGGTTCTACCCAATCTCACTGAGTAATAATGGGATTGAACCTAGAACTTCTGGCAACCTATGTTCAAGACCTAGGATTTAATATACCTAGGCTCTGATACCACAAACTGTCACGTCCCGAACCGATAACAGCGGAACGTGTAGTTCGGAACGTGGCAGTGATACAGTCGTGAATAATCAGAGCGAACATAAGACACGAAATTACAACCTGGACAATGTGGGCCAGTTTAACCTTTATTGATATTCAAATATTCGAATTACATACCTTGACTCAACTTACATAAGTGAAGAAAGGACTCACTATTACACTCTAATAAAGAGAAAGGACTCAAATAATAGGACGAGACTCAAAGAAAGACACCGACACGATTCTCCATTTCACTCATCACTCTTGCCCTTCCCCATCTGTTGGACTATCTTCAATGTCATTACCTGAAAAATGTTGAAAATAGGCTGGTGAGCAAAAAGCTCAGTAGGAATTATATCTCTCATCAAGCAGAATATAAGTGATTAACCAATTACTCATGTTCATGACAAACGCAATGCAGGAAATGGTATAAGTTGAAAATCATGACAATTGATCTAACAGTAAGGATAAATATCAAGGCCAAAGACAGTTACGAGCTCAAGAGAAATAGGGATGAATTCCCATGCAGAGTCAAGGACAAGCTATCAGAATATAACAAGGACAGTTACTCAGATGAACATAACTTCAGAATTGGACAGAATATAACAGAGTTTCAATAAATATAAGCAGAATTAAACAATCTAGCAGAATATCTAAATTATTTGAATAACCGAACAACAAAATATCAGAATATCAGAATAATAGAACTTCTAGAATTAACAGAATTTATAGAATGACAGATATAACAGAATAACAGAATATAACAGATGTACAGACTTTGGTGCAATGCCACACCCAGAATTCCCATGGTTTACAGAATTGGACTTCCGTCCTACCTGGCACTGAAAAGTCGCGGACCCACAGCCCTTAATGTTTCATAATCAGATTTGGCCAAATACAGAGTCAAAGGGTTATGTTCTCGAATTGATGACAAGAAGATTCCAAAAGGAGTATAGTGTCAAGACTACCAGAAAACTAAAGTGACACGGATCGGATCCCGAGGTTTTTTTTTTGGGTATAACCAGCTCGGCTGCCTTGAGGGAATCCAAGACTAGCGGAGACTTATGGAGGTCCTAATGACTAACTTGCCAGTCCGAAGGAACGGAATGTCCAACGGAGGACTCGTATGTCACCGAGAGTTGAGGTGTATAACGTGAAGCAATAAAGAAACAAGGACTCCATCTATGGACGTGAGATGAGAGTGCCAAAAGACCAGAGGTATGGATCAAAACCGGAAGAAAAAATTGAGAACATGAATGTGTTAATTATAAAATTCACGTCCATCTAATTCTATAATTAACTATAATTAAATAAACTTATTTGAATTGACGTCCGTGAGTAGTGTCATTTATTAATTAGCGTCCACTTGGAGGGACGTTAATTCTATGATTTTTAACTTAATTTATTTAACAAGAATTCACCTCAATATCTATTTAATTGAATAATTTCAAAAATATACATTCAAAGATATATTTATTTATTTAAAATAATTTAGGGAATTAAAATATATGATAATTAAGAGAAAAATATGAGAATTCTAGATATATAATTTTTATAATTTTCTGGTACATATTTTAATAGATATGAATTTTTTAAAGATATAATTACAAGATATATATATATATATATATATATATATATATATATATATATATAATTTGACGACTTTACATTATGTCGTCAAAAGGATTTGACTCCATTGAGATGGTCGTCATTTCAATAAAAGTGTCAAATTTGAAGCCTCATGTTCTCGACGTACACACGTCGGAATCACGCGTTCTATATATCAAAATGACGGGCTCGATAAACTCTACCTAACCGGACATTCAAAATAATTTTTCGTTGAGAGATGGGGGATCTTGAGATAGGAGGCACGAAAAATGGTGCAACCACTCTCACTATCTCGGTCTCCACCCCAATAACACGCCTATAAAATTTCATGACCAAAGGTCACTCCGACGTGCACGAACAACTCGACAAAGGTAAAAATCCATAACTATCACACTATAGTAAATACCGTGATTTCGTCAAGTATCTTGATAAAACATATTAAATTGTTTAACTAGTTAATGGTACTGGTTATTACACCACATAAAGGCATGAAAACGTTATAAAATTCATACATGAAAATTATTCTTACATAGAAACCATGTTAACTGCATGCAATATTAACAGGTTTAGAATTGAGAGAGATCACCTACGAGAAACTAGAGACTATGAACTCGAACACGAGATATAAGCATGCTATTTATGATCATAAGAGCATGTATTATCCTTGTTAATTGAGTTTAGCCGTCAAAGAGAACACCTACATGAACGAACGAAGAGGGACACAGGATGAAGAAGCAACACTTCATGGGTTCTATAAATTCACAGCAGCAGCTCCCTCGCACAAACACGGCAGGAAGAAGAGAAGACCGATGCACATTCAAGAAGAAGAGGAAGATGCAGCAACAACACAACAGTAGTGCAACAGCCGCATCAATTAGCATCAAGATGCCGCACAGGAAGAAGATGGAAGAAGACTCCCACTGCAGCACCTTCGAATGCAGCAACAACTAGGGCTTGCACTTTTGAAGATGGTTTATTTATAGGGAGAGAGTCCTACGGCTGCCAAGAATCCAAGTGAGAATTAACTTTCCCACCTAAGAAATCCTAACGTGTTGACCTTCCTAAGATCCTCCTCATCCTTTCTAAAGCCACCGCCGCTAATCTCTATTATCCAGGGAAATCCTAACTCTCGTATAGGGTAGAACGTGACATGTATTGGGTACTTTAAAAAGCCTATGCATATGTTCGTATCTCACCCAATGCCCATTGATTGTTATCTAAATTGTTGAGAAAATGGGGATCCTTTGTATCGTAACCCATAAGGCCCATTAACCTTGACCTTTTTTCAGCCACGGGAAAGTCTTTTTCCTATTAGGCCTTAAGGCTTTTCAAAGTTCTTATATATATATTTTATGTTAGCTTTTAACTATGTATTTGGTCTTATTATTTTGAGTTGGGGCTCCCATTTTACTTTATTTGAAGACATATTTTACCTTAAACTTTATATATATGAATTTTATTTCATATAATTTATCGGGGTGCTACACACATAAACTCTCTTAAACAACTTCTGACATAACATCATTACATTTGCTGACTTTGTAATTACAACTCTATCAAAACACACACTATAAAACATAGCTAGACACAAACGACCATGACTGGCTCCACACAGCTTCTAATTGGTTCGCTCCATGGCCATCACTCTTGCCCATCCCCATTAATTTGCGAATCCTCACCTGAGCTACCTGAAAAAGGGGGGAACAACTGGGTGAGTGAACGCTTAATAGGTAATAACAGGCAAGTTTAAACAATTAACCAATTAATTGTATTTTTAAGCGTGAAAATAAAAAATGAAATGAAATGATGATATGGCAAAGTAATATAATAAAAAGAAGGCGACACTATGAAGTAACTGGAAATTGGTCAACAAGCAAGAACTAACCAAGTAAAGAAGATTCAAGTAAGAGATTATGTCATAGACATCACGCTAGTCATGCACTCGGTGCAATGCCTCACCATGTCATTCAAACTCCCCATGGCACAAGTACTTTTCGAGTGCTCCTCCCAGGACCAGACCGGGCCCTTATGATGCGTTGGCATTGATTTAATGGATCCAAGATCCCAAGTTATGTCTAGACATTAATCAAGTTAAATGGCCAATAATGTCAAGGTATAACTTACCTCGGAAAACCCAAGGATAAGTCGAAGAGGTACTTTGACCTGAAAGTTCAAATTATCAAGAACCGACAGGTCCTTGTATTCAAACATGAATAACCATGAAAATCATTTTTTGGAAGATACACGGTCCAAACTGGGCCGCTCAAGATATACACGGTCTCATATGGGCCGTACTAGAAAGAACTGGGCTGAGGATCAGCCTCAACGAAGTCAAGGATAAACGGACCATTCTAGGCCGCTCTGATAAGAACGGTCAGAAATCGGCCTCTCAACTAGTATGGACGGTCAAAATGGGCCGCACATTGCCAGAAGAACTTGAGCCCAATAACAAGACAAACGGGCCTGATAGGGCCGCTCGGAGGATGAATGGTCCAATAGGAGCCGCTCGTCATCATGGACGGCGTAATCAGTCCGCTCCAACTGGGCATAACTAGAAGACTAGAACTCCACCGAAAAAAAAAATGGGGTCCGGGCTGCCATAAGTGGGGCAGAACTGAACCAGGGTCCAGCCCACTATCCACTGGTCAACCTAGGGCTTATTGGGTCGATCAAATCATGATTTGGTCGAAGATGAAACAAGGTTAATCGACCAATAAGAAATGGCATGTAGCCAGAGATGCACGGTCTATCATTGGCCGCCCACTGAGACGAATGGTCCGATTCCGGCCGTTCAAGTCTCGGTTGGTCAAAATTGAGCCGAGACTCACAACACTGCAATCCAAGCGGTTCGATCACGTGAACAGGTTCAGGTCTTGGTGGTACAACCTGCCCGGAGTCCTAGTGGGAATCCCAGGCTCGCAGGGGCTTACGGAGGTCCCGTAATGAAGGTCCTAGTCCGACGGAAGGAGTATCCGGTGGAGAGTCCCAACCATTACAAGGAAATGAGGCTATCAAATCATCAAAAACCAGTATAACGGTCAGTCAATCTTACCGGAGTAGAACGACTGTCAAACAATCCTAGTAACAATTTCAATTATTAATGAATCACAATGAATATTAACCTCATTGGAAGATGAATCAAGATCAAAAATGAGAATAATCTATTAGGAATTTTAAATGTTTACTTCTATAGTCTCCAGTTTATTATGTATGTCGCTAATTTGCCATTAACCATTAATCTACTAAAACAATTCATGCTAACATGACAATGAGCACTTCTGTAAAGATGGACGGTCCCAACATAACCTTTCATCTGCCTTGGCGGTCGCACGACAGGCTGCTCATGCCCCCTCAAGTCTGCAGGCCTGCTAGGGATGAGCGGTCTGTAGATTGCCGCTGGGGAAGATGAGCGGTCTGGGACTGGCCGCCTGAAGGAAGGGCAGTTAGGGGTCAACCGCTCATCCCACCAAACATATGAGAGATAGGAACACACGAACGGTCAAAAAAAAGGCCGCATATCCTTGATGGGCGGTCTATTGTAAGGCAGAGCATGCCAAAATAATTCTCTGCTAACATCGCCATGCCCGCCTTCGGCGAGTTGGCTAGGGTTAGCTTAATCGGTTAAATATGAAAAACATAGAACATGAAATTTAGGACTTTTACTATCAATAGAACGAGCATGAAAAGTTATACAAGATAGCATGATCAATTGAACATTTAGTGCCTGAAATCCCTACTTAAATCGAGGTGGAACATAGCTAACCCTAGATATGACATGCTTCCACTAGAACTTAAAATTATTGCAGGATGCTACAAAAAAATTAAGGCTTTTTATACCAAAAGAAAGAGGACACAGTTATGCTTCCATTTATATATTACACTTAGGGTTTGGCTGGTTATCACCTACCTTAATCGAAGGATGAAGGAAGAAGAGGGAAGCCGATCGCGCTAGGTACACACCCCCGGTAATCACCGCGATTCCCCCTCGATCGAGCTCCTCTCCAGCCTCCATAGCTTCCAAATGATTCTAGGGTGGCTTAGGCTCATTTTTATAGGTTCTATAAAGTCTGGGGAGTTCTAATCGCGGAGATAGAGTCCACGCACTGCGGATGAGCGCGAATCGCATCAGGATATGGTTAATCCGCCACTCCGCCGCCAAATACTCCTCCTAAGGTTAGGGTTTCGAAGATTAACCAGAGGGGAAACGATGAGTTGATCCTAGCCATTCATTTGAATCTGGTTTCATCTTAAATGATTGGGTATTGGGCTCTAATTTCGCATTTTAAGGTCCGATTAGGTTAATTATGGATTTGGGCCTTAATCAACTAATTCGGCTTGGTTAAGAATTTTATTTGGGTTGGACGTAGAAGATAATTTTACCAAACGTTTTATCCTCTACAAGATTCTAATTTTTCCATATTTTTATAAAATGGTCGACTTTTTACTTATCCTATTTCCTAAGGAATTTCTTATTAATTTTCTCGAAATTTTTATTCTTTAATAAATCAGGGTGCTACACCCTCCCCCACTTAAGGAATTTGGTCCTCCAAATTCACTGTACTTACGGAAATGGGGAGCGAGATAACTCACCTAGAATAAGTCGGGATACTACTTTCGCATGGTATCTTCTGATTCCCAAGTAGCCTCTTCAGTTCCACGCCGACTCCACTACACTTTAACCATAGGTATGGAATGATTCCTGAGTTGCTGCTGCTTACGATCCAGACTCTTGATTGGTCTTTCTTCATAAGTCAAATCTTCCTTCAGCTTCAAATCCGCAAGCTGAATGACATGAGTGGGGTCATACACATATTTCCGCAGCATAGACACATGGAAGACGTTGTGTACTCCCGATAACTGAGGCGATAGTGCTAAACAGTAGACAACCTCTCGTACTCTGTCTAGAATTTTGAATGGACCAACATATCTTGGACTCAGCTTGCCTTGAATGCCAAACCTTCGATTCTCTCTCGTGGGAGAAACTTTCAGAAACACATGCTCACCGACCTGAAATTCCAAGGCTCTTCTTCTGTTGTCAGCATAGCTCTTCTATCTTGATTGTGCTACTTGCAATCGATCTCTGATAATACGGATATTCTTGGACGATTCAGAAATGAGATCTGGTCCCAACCATTGCTTCTCTCCTACATCATCCCAACATAATGGGGATCGGCAGCTTCTTCCATACAAGGCTTCAAACGGAGCCATCTGAATGTTGGAAAGATAACTGTTACTGTAGGTGAATTCAATCAAAGCCAAGTGATCACTCCAACCACCTCCAAAATCAATCATGCAGGCTCTAAGCATATCTTCCATTATCTGGTTGTTTCTTTTAGTCAGTCAGTCTGTCTGTGGATGAAAAGTAGCACTGAAATTCAGACGGGTTCCCAACGATTCTTGCAATCCTTTCCAAAAATGTGAAGTGAATATAGGGTCGCTATACCGTGGAGTCTTACAACTTCTTTCACATACAGAGCCACCAAGACGTCCATTGTCCATTTAGACTTAATGGACAAGAAATGAGCAGACTTTTTCAATCTGTCAACAATAACCCATATTGCATTAAATCCACTACGAGTCCTAGGTAGACCCATAATAAAATCCATACCAATACTCTCCCACTTCCATTGAGGTATATCAAGTGGTTTTAATTTCCCTGCAGGTCTGAAAGGCTTAGCCTTGAGTTGCTGGCATACTCATCATCTACTCACAAATTTTGCAATCTCCTTTTTCATCTTCGGCCACCAAAAGGATCTTTTCAAGACCTTATACATCTTATTACCTCCCGGATGAATAGTGTATCTGGATCTATGAGCTTCTTCGGGAATCTTATTCTTTAACTCAGCTACATCAGGCACATAGGTCCTTCCCTGAAACAACAATCTGCCATCGTCAGCTACCATGAAATCAGGTCTGTTACTCAAACTCTCATTGATATCTACCAACTATGGGTCATTGTCTTGCAAAGACTTGATTTCTATCAAGAATTCTGGTTTAAGTTGAATCTGAGCAATTGTAACCCGGTCCTTGTCAACATTGAGATCCAAACTAGCTAACTGCTCCAACAGTCTCCATTCTTGCAACATGAGATGCGACAACTTAGCTATTGGCTTGCGGCTCAAAGCATCCGCCACTACATTCCCTTTTCCAGGATGATACTCAATGGAGAAGTCAAAGTCTTTCAAATACTCAAGCCATATTCTCTGCCTCATATTGAGTTCCTTCTAAGAAAATAAATACTTCAGACTCTTATGATCTGAGAACACTGTAAATGTCTCTACATACAAGTAGTACCTCCATATATTCAAGGCGAACACTACAGTTGCTAGTTCCAAATCATGAACGGGATATTTCTCTTCATGCTTCCTCAACTGCCTAGAAGAATAGGCTATCAATTTCCCGTGCTGCATGAGCACACAACCTAGACCAATGCCTGAAGCATCAGTATATACCACAAAACCTCCTTCTCCAGATGGCAAAGCCAAAACAGGGGCAGTAGTTAAACACTCCTTCAAGGTCTGAGAGCTTCTTTCGCAATCCTCTGACTAATCAAATTTATTCTCCTTGCGCGTTAATCTAGTTAAAGGCACTGCAATCTTTGAGAAATCCTTAATAAACCTTCGGTAATAACCAGCTAGGCCTAGGAAACTTCTAGCTTCAGTTACATTAGTAGGCCTATCCCAATTCTTCACTGTCTCTACCCTCGAGGGGTCAACAGAAATACCTTCCCTTGTGATAATATGCCCTAGAAAGGACACATCTTGCAGCCAGAATTCACACTTACTAAACTTGGCATATAGCTGATGGTCTCTCAATATTTGTAACACCATCCTCAAATGTTCAGCATACTCCTCCTTACTCTTAGAATAAATCAAGATGTCATCAATAAACACAACGACCCACTGGTCAAGATAGGGTCGGAACACATTGTGCATCAACTGCATGAAAGCTGCAGGTGCATTCGTTAGTCCAAAAGGCATTACTACAAATTCAAAATACCCATACCTGTTGCGGAATGTGATGGGGACATCGAAGCAAGACCGCTCATATTTTGTTTATATTTATGTCCTTTTATATTTGTATGTATACCCTTGTGTTATATGGGTACACAATTGAAAGTCTTAGTGGGTTTTTGTGCAAAATGTCTGTAGGACCAGCAAGGGGGCCCTCACTCCTTCCTCATTGGTCCAAGTGACACCATTTGGGTCCATGTGGGGTTGGTCAAAGTCCTAGGTGGCATCTAGAAGGTCAATTGGACACATGGGAGACAAGTGATAAAAAAAATTCAAAGATGCCACCTACCTTACCTACCTAGTCAAGGGGGCGCCCCCCATTTTGGTCCAATTTTAATTTTTGAAAAAAAAAGTCTATTAGAACTTATTAGTTCTATACCTTGTATACCCCTCCCAACCCTAGATCTGAGGGTATTAAGAGTCTTTTTTCATTTCATATAAATAGCATGTAATTTTCATTTTATGTGAATTAATGAGAAGAAAAGATTGTGTAAGCTTGGAGCTTGGTGCGCCCCTCCCCTCTCTCCCTCTGGTTCCTCCCTCCTCCTTCAGCATTTCAGGGTATAGACCCCTTATATCTTAGCCCCTCTATCTCTGCCACCACCGCCGCCGTTCGTGCCGCCATCGATCCACCGCGAAGCAAGATCCGAAGTGCTGTCCAAGGTTCTATTTTGCTGGACAGAGGTTCACTACGGAAATTTTAGCTCCCAACTCTGACATCTTCTGGAGCTGAGATTTTCAGGTTTTCGTCAGGATGCGTAGGTCTGAAACAGAATTCAGATCTGTGGGTAGCATCTCCAACCCGCATCGATCGAAGCCTCCTCACCTTCCGTGAGGTGAACTAGTGTGCCGCCTTCCCAGGGAACGCCTTTCCTGACGTCCCCATCACAGCGGTGCCGCTCCGGGCCCACACAGCCCCACTGACCAGCACGTGGGTCCCATGTTCGTGAGTATGCGTGCCGCCGAAGCTACACAAGAAGCTGCCCTCACGCCCCGAGCCTTTATTTCAGCGGAAGACTAACTCGGCGAGCGCGAACAGCCGGCATAGTAAGCCTCTTGCAAGCAAGAATGATCAGAGCGCAAAACAATCACACAAAATGAATGCAATTACACAATATTTACTAAAAATCCAACTTCATTCAGTTATCAATCAAATATTCAAAATACAATAACTTTTTCCACCATCTTTCACTCTACTAGACTCAAGAAATAGGAAAATTACATTGACTCTATCTAAACAATATAGACTTCCTAAGTCTTCGCTCATCTTTATTCACTCTCGGATCCGCTACTTGAACATTCTGAACCTGAATCAGACTCACTTTCATTTCCTGAAAAAGATTGGAAATAGGTAATGAGCACACTTGCCCAGTATGTATCTTCGCATCAACATGAAGGCACTATTAAAGTAATTAACAATTTAGCTCTAAAGAAGTAAGGCAAAATCATGCGAATGCGAATATCATGCGATTAAACCAAAGTAACACGATAATCATGTAAAATAGAGTGAACAAGAATGGACAAGGAGGAATGTAACAAGAACATGATATTTGGCCTTTCATAAACAAGAATGTATCGAGAATGCACTTTCACTTTCATAACCATAAAGGTTACGCACGGGAATGTCAATCAGGTAGCAATTCACTAGATTTTCACGAGTGCTCATGGATTTCACTTATTTATAAAGAAAGTACTCCCAGCGCAATGCGACGCCAGTAGCATCATACCCCATGGTTTATAAAATAGTATGTTTCCGACAATCAGCCGTGGGGACTAGCATAGAGCCCTTGGACACAATCAGCGCCCGAACTACATCTTCACGTATAAATCAAGCTACTTCCATGAGTGTAACAATAAAGTATGGTCAAGAATGTAATAAGGTCAATAACTCATGATAACAACAATCAACGAATGAATGCTTCAATTTAGAGTATGAGAGATCAAGAAAAAGATTTAAACAATGTCATGCTCACGGAAATAAATCGACAGCATAACGGTACATTCTTTTCTCTTTCCAATCATTACATTAAGTTTCTTGATCAATATTATAAGTTCTAGACTATCATTAGTTCATCTAGAACCTTTGGAATATCAACCCTTGTGTCAAACCTTGGGTTAAGTACTTAAGCAATGTGACGGTCGTTTACTGGGCCGTTACATCATGTAACGCTCCAGTAGTGGGCCATTACAATGATCCGAGTCCAGAACAATAAAAATGGACTCAGAGAAAGGTGACGGCCATGCATTGGGCCGTTACATTATGTGACGGTCCAGGATTAGGCCGTTACATTAGTCTGAACCCCGAATCAAGAATTCAAACTCAGATGAATGTGACGGTTTTATATTGGGCCGTTACATGTGCCTGACGGTCCAGGACAGAGCCGTTACATTATTGATAATCAGAAAACATCGATAGTGTAGTCTAATCAATGGACTTTAATGGTACAACCAACTCGGCGTCCTAGTGGGAATCTCAGGCTCGCGGAGAATTACGGAGGCCTTGAAACAAGATTTCCCAGTCCATTGGAAGGAATATCCAATAGAGAGGTCCTCAAGTCCAAGAATAATATTCCTATAGTGTAAAGTGAACTAATGGACAACATACCGGAATATGTGCCATGTACTTATAGAAACGACTCCATTGATAAAGAGTGAAGGTGTAATGATGTGAAACCATGATAAAACTCCATTAATACAATTTTGGAAAATCATGATTTAAATACAAACTATAGAATTTTTGGTACATGAAACTAGCATAACTTAAAATAACATGCAATACCTATCATGAACAATTAGATAACTGAAGAGTCACATAACAGGTTAAAACTTAGCTATCTAGGGTTAATTATAAGTAAACTTAATTGGTAACTATTCTGTCATGAGCTGACAGAACACAGAGTCTAACGGTCTAACAGGGGTGCGTCACAGTGTCTGTGACGGACTATCGAGGGGCCGTTACAGTAATGTAATGCTCCGGTCCTGGTGCGTTAGAGACAATAGTGAAACGAAAACATAACAGAGTGTGTGACGATCTGTCGTAAGGCCGTTACATGTATGTGACGGTCCTACCATCATGCGTCAGAGCGTCTGCTGACAGAAACTGATATGAAACCTAAGAGATCAACACACATCATGTTTGTAAATCAAATACCATGTCTATCCTAGGCATGATAACAAAGTATAGGCTATCTATATGCATGGGTTTCAGTGAATAGACAAGATAACATCTTTTAATTTTCTACTTAGGGCTAAGAGATGTATGAATGCATAGAACTATTAAAACATGAAATTCATGATCTATCATGCATGGAATTCAATCAAACCAGAGGGCTTTTAGTCCTATCAAGAGGTTTTTGTCGTTCATGAGATAACCTACCTCTTAACTTGGCTTTAAACTTCCAATTTAGGGTTTGAAAAATGTGCCCTAGCTCTCCTCTTCCTGTGACTTTTCAGCAACTTCCTTGGGCTCTAACTCCACAGCCTCTTGACCTAAAGACGTGAAATTTGGAGCGGAGTTAGCATAAAGTATTGTAAACAAATTCCTCTAAAGAACTTACCTGATATTATGACTCCTTACCTTGATTCCACGCGAGTAAAAGTAAGGGTCGCGCAGTTCAGAACTAGGTCCTATTTATAGAGTTCAAGTTAGGGTTTGAGGATTAGATCGATTCTAGAGTCCTTAATCTGCCAGAATCTAATCCCTAAGGGCCACTTTGATAAAGGGGTGGGTTAGGGGCGGGTAAGCCACCCCGGGTGGCCCACCCCTAACCCACCCCGGGTGGCTTATTCCACCCTTTTGGTTGGAGTGAAAAAACCCAAGCTTATCCCTAACCGACCCCGGTTAAGACAAAAAGAGCCAAACCAAGATTAAGTCATCCTACCCCGGGTAACCCACCCTAATCCGGTTTAACCTTTTATCAAAGTGGCCCTAAGAGTCCTTAGTAGTGTTATGAACTCTCCCAAGTCGATCCCTAGTGGATAAGATCTCAAGGTTCTGATATTTCTACTCGTTCTTTCCTTCACGGAACTAACATGGTGTAACGGTTGTAGACCCCTGCGTTACAAGCATGTGACGGTCTCACGATAGATCGTTACATTCAATGTTCTTAGAGTTTAACATTAATCAAACTATTTTGCTAATTATCCTATAAAATTATTTATATAATTTGTATCTATCCTTATTCTGCTAAAACTTGATTTCTAAGAGTGCCTAGTGATTTTACATGTCATTCTAATTAGGTCTCTTATGGATAGGATCATCAAGTTCTAATCTTTTTATACATTCTCTTACTTACGGAACTTGCATGCTGTGATGGTCTAGGGTATACGCGTCACATGGCTACGGCGGTCGCCTGATGGACCGTTACATTCGACGGATTCAGAATTTTAATTTTAATAAAACTCTTTTATTTATTTTTCATCTAGTTATCCTATTAAGTGGTGTTTATCCTTTAAAATCCGTGAATAGGCTTAATAACCTTCTAGAATATGGGCCAAATTAAATGGGCCTGGTCTTTAAACCTTTTTGATTTGTTTAGTAGATTAGGTTAATTGATTAACACAATTGGGCATTATAATGGCAAATAAACTCAATAATCCTTTTATAAAGTTATTTAGCCCTTATAAATTACAAATAAATTATAAAATAATCTAGAAAGAACTTATATAAATTCTGGGGCACTACATGCCCGTCAACCCGAACCCACTACTCCCGGGTCCCATTGTGTCGCCCATTTCCTCCCAGCGTGGAGTGGGCAGTAAAGTCATTGCTGTAATTTGTGTAATTTATTGTTTCGGGAGTACGAGATCGGCCGGGATCGTCTTCCCCACGCCAGGCGCATGGAGGTATCGTATTCACTCCTTTACCCGGCATTTTCTTTATTCATATATACTTGTTTATGCCGCTGCTAGAGAGCATGTATTAGGGCCGTTAGCTCGATATATTTATTTCGCCGTTGCTGCGAGAAAGAGGGAAACCGTCCCGTGACCCGATCCGGGCATGAAGTTGAGAGTTGACCACAATAGCTCACTGCCAGTTTCTCAACCGTGCACGTCCGTATGCTTCCCTAGTTAGGGGCGATCGTGAGCTTGCTTAGAGTCGAAGGATTGCATATCCATTTGGCATCGAGTCCCGTGTCTGTCCCGCATCAGTTTGGTATCAGAGACAGGTTGAGTCTAGGGTGTCTAAAATCAACAAAAAATGTGTGTCATTTACGTCTAGTCATTTAAGTCGAGTCTAAGCTTGAGTCGGTCCAAGGTTGCATCGCATACCTTTATTCGGTATATTGAAAGGTGTTGTCCGAACGTTAGGCTATGCCTATCGGGAAGGCCGCACACTTGCGCGAGTGATCTCCGGATCGATTAACTCCGCCACGTACCGAGTCTTGGTTTAAGTCTAGGGTCCTTAGTGTGCATTAGTTAGTGCATTCCAACCTTGCATAGTCGATCTAGTGTCTTGTCACCAACTGTTGGCATGTCCATTCACTAGCGTCCCCATGTCCCATGGATGACCAAGGGGCCGCATCTTCTGCATGGTGGCGATACTATCTAAGATGGGAGAACCACTCGGACCACCCCCGTAGGCCCGTAGCCCAGGATTTCAATGGATCTGAAAACCCAAGTGACTACCTAGAGTGGGAAGCCGTTATGGAAAACTACATTGAGTGTTACCTTATGCCCAGTCCCGCGCAAGTCGACTTTGCCAAAAGCTGACTTTTTTATGAAGCCGCCGAAACATGGAGGGACATCAAATATTTTCGGGAGGATAGGAGACTAAGGCCCATCGAGTCATGGTGGGATATGAAGAGAGCACTTAGAAGGGTCTACCTTCCCCATCCACCTACCACCAACCACGGGGGTCATACCACTAGCCAACCTCACCAACTCACCCCCAATCAAGTGGGCCACACTTCCAACCAACCCCGCCCCTTCACCTCCATCCAAGTCCACCAAAGCAACCCCAATCAAGTGACCCTCCCTGTCACCTCGAACCAACCACCCCTTGTCACCTCCGTCCAATCCCACCCAATCGCCTCCAACCAAGTGGAAGCCCCACTTATAGTCGAGTCTAGGTCCGCATCCGGGCCAAGAGATGAGGAGTGAGTCCTCCCCGAGGCCCCTACTCCAACCCGCACCTTAGATGAAATCAAGAAAATGCTTTTGGATTGGTTGGAAAGGATAGAAAAGACACATGCTCCTTCACTACCCGTGAGTGCTCCATTGCCACTTTCTACTTCCGAACTTTATTCGGAACCATCTTATTTGGAGCCACCCAAGCCCGAGCCACCCGTGTTTCTAACGGGTACGCTTTTTATCGCCGAGCCGCTTCTTAGTTGGCTCAAGGATGGCTTGGTCCCACCTCCTTACCCACCCATGGACCCTACCTTACCTCTGGTGCCCGTCAACTCCTTCCACACTACATTCCGATCTAGTCACCATGTTGATACCTTGGATGACCTTGTTATGGGATTAGACTCACAATGGCAGTTGACGCACTCCTTGGCCCGGATCGTCTTCCCCATGCCAGGTGCGTGGAGGTATCGTATTCGCTCCTTTACCCGATATTTTCTTTATTCGTATATACTTGTTTATGCCGCTGCTAGAGAGCATGTGTTAGGGCCGTTAGCTCGATATATTTATTTCACCGCTGCTACGAGAGAGAGCGAGACTGTCCCGTGACCCGATCGGGGCACGAAGTTGAGAGTTGACCACCCTAGCTCACTGCCGGTTTCTCAACCGTGCATGTCCATATGCTTCCCTCGTTAGGGGCGATCGCGAGCTTGCTTAGAGTCCAAGGATCGCATATCCATTTGGCGTCGAGTCCCGTGTCTGTCCCGCATCAGTTTGGTATCAGAGACATGTTGAGTCTAGGGTGTCTAAAATCAACAAAAAAAGTGTGTCATTTACGTCTAGTCATTTAAGTCGAGTCTAAGCTTGAGTCGGTCCAAGGTTGCATCGCATACCTTTATTCGGTATATTGAAAGGTGTTGTCCGAACGTTAGGCTATGCCAATCGGGAAGGTCGCACACTTGCGCGAGTGATCTCCGGATCGATTAACTCCACCACGTACCGAGTCTTGGTTTAAGTCTAGGGTCCTTAGTGTGCATTAGTTAGTGCATTCCAACCTTGCATAGTCGGTCTAGTGTCTTGTCACCAACTGTTGGCATGTCCATTCACTAGCGTCCCCGTGTCCCATGGATGACCAAGGGGCCGCATCTTCTGCATGGTGGCGATACTATCTAAGATGGGAGAACCACCCGGACCACCCCCGTAGGCCCGTAGCCCGGGATTTCAATGGATCCAAAAACCCAGGTGACTACCTAGAGTGGGAAGCCGTTATGGACGACTACTTTGAGTGTTACCTTATGTCCGGTCCTGCGCAAGTCGACTTTGCCAAAAGGTGACTTTTTTATGAAGCCGCCGAAACATGGAGGGACATCAAATATTTTTGGGAGGATAGGAGACTAGGGCCCATCGAGTCATGGTGGGATATGAAGAGAGTGCTTAGGAGGGTCTACCTTCCCCGTCCACCTACCACCAACCATGGGGGTCATACCACTAGCCAACCTCACCAACTCACTCCCAATCAAGTGGGCCACACTTTCAACCAACCCAGCCCCTTCACCTCCATCCAAGTCCACCAAAGCAACCCCAATCAAGTGACCCTCCCTGTCACCTCCAACCAACCACCCCTTGTCACCTCCGTCCGATCCCACCCAATCGCCTCCAACCAAGTGGAAGCCCCACTTATAGTCGAGTCTAGGTCCACATCCAGGCTGAGAGATGAGGAGCGAGTCCACTCCGAGGCCCCTACTCCAACCCGCACCTTAGATGAAATCAAGAAAATACTTTTGGATTGGTTGGAAAGGATAGAAAGGACACATGCTCCTTCACCACCCGTGAGTGCTCCATTGCCACTTTCTACTTCCGAACTTTATTCGGAACCATCTTATTTGGAGCCACCCATGCCCGAGCCACCCGTGTTTCTAACGGGTACGCTTTTTATCGCTGAGCCACTTCTTAGTTGGCTCAAGGATGGCTTGGTCCCACCTCCTTACCAACCCATGGACCCCACCTTACCTCTGGTGCCCGTCAACTCCTTCAACACTACATTCCGGTCTAGTCACCATGTTGATACCTTAGATGACCTTGTTATGGGATTAGACTCACAATGGCAGTTGACGCACTCCTTGGCCCGAAGCTTCGACCAACCCACTAGTCTTAGCTTCACCCATCCGGCCTTAGGGTCCATTACCTCCGTATGCACCGTGGGTTGTGTCACTACGGAGATCCTCCTATTCCTCCCCATGTCGACTGAGCCTGACTTCATATCCTTTTGTCCAAGGGAGGAATCATACTTCATACCTATGATCACCGTCCCACCCGCCACAATGCATGAAGGTGGCCATCCACACCTTCAAGACTTCTACATATGGGGCCGTGACTTGTGGGAACCCACCACAGGGGGTCATACCTTCTTTGATCTTTTTGACCCATTCCCTAGTGGGCCCCTTGACCTACCATGCATACTTCACTTCCTCGAGGGAGTCCACTACCACACCCCTTCCCCACAGACCGGAGCATCTACACCCACCAAGCCCGTCCATGATACACCAACATCCGGCTCTTCTAGCCCTCTCAAGTTCCCAAAATCCAAAGGGCCGTCTATGCATGATTGGGTCATACTTGGACGTTTAGGTGTTCCCCATGCTACCCATCTCCGGTTGCATAACATGCATGCATGGCACACGTTCAGGTGTCCTGGTCCACCGTCACCTATGCGTAGGTCGGACTAACATTAGGTGTGTCTAGGGTCTTGTGTGTCTGTGCATACTTCGAGTCGAGTCAGTCTTTTGCACGCTTGCGATGTTAGTCCCTTTCGAGTTCGAGACTTGTCGGACTTTGGGATCGGTTCTACTTCATATCGGATCTAGTCACATAAGGGACAAGCGGTGATTCCTAGTGAGCCTTCGAGCCGCCTTCCTCCCCTTAAGAATGACCCCACCCCGGAGTGTTCCAACTCTAGCCTCTTCCCATAGCAGCATGCGAATATCTAGTATATATGGAATGAGCAGGTGACAATCACTTGGATTGGAGCGTACCCGCGCTACTTGGTACGGTGACCGATCCGCCGGAGCTACTCGAGCAGTCACCCCCTTTACTCGACGGGGTCGAGTTCTTCCCACCCGGGAAGAATTGATGGGGACATCGAAGCAAGACCGCTCATATTTTGTTTGCATTTATGTCCTTTTATATTTCTATGTATACCCTTGTGTTATATGGGTACACAATTGTAAGTCTTAGTGCGTTTTTGTGCAAAATGTCAGTAGGACCAGCAAGGGGCCCCTCTCTCCTTCCTCATTGGTCCAAGTGACACCATTTGGGTCCACGTGGAGTTGGTCAAAGTCCTAGGTGACATCTAGAAGGTCAATTGGACACATGGGAGACAAGTGGTAAAAAAATTGAAAGATGCCACCTACCTTACCTACCTAGTCAAGGGGGCGCCTCCCATTTTGGTCCAATTTTAATTTTTGAAAAAAAAAGTCTATTAGAACTAATTAGTTCTATACCTTGTATACCCCTCCCAACCCTAGATCTGAGGGTATTAAGAGTCTTTTTCATTTCATATAAATAGCATGTAATTTCCATTTTATGTTAATTAATGAGAAGAAAAGATTGTGTAAGCTTGGAGCTTGGTGCGCACCTCCCCTCTCTCCCTCTGGTTCCTCCCTCCTCCTTCAGCATTTCAGGGTACAGACCCCTTCTATCTTAGCCCCTCTATCTCTATGTTCTATCTTTGCCGCCGCCGCCGCCGTTCGTGCTGCCAACGAGCCACCGCGAAGCAAGATCCAAAGTGCTGTCCAAGGTTCTGTTTTGCTGGACAGAGGTTCACTCTGGGAATTTTTGCTCCCAACTCCGACATCTTCTGGAGCTGAGATTTTCAAGTTTTCGTCGGGACGCGCAAGTCAGAAATGAAATTCAGATCCGTGCGCAGCAACTGCAACCCACACCGATCGGAGCCTCCTCACCTTCCGCGAGGTGAACCAGTGCGCCGCCTTCACAAGGAACGCCCCTCCTGACGTCCCCATCACAGCGGTGCCGCTCCGGGCCCACACGGCCTCACTGACCAGCACGTGGGTCCCACGTTCGTGAGTACGCGTGCCGCCGAAGCTACACAAGAAGCTGCCCGTCAACCCGAACCTGCTACTCTCGGGTCCCATTGTGTCGCCCATTACTTCCCTGCGTGGAGTGGGCAGTAAAGTCATTACTATAATTTGTGTAATTTATTGTTTCGGGAGTACGAGATCGGCCGGATCATCTTCCCTGCGCCAGGCGCGTGGAGGTATCGTATTCGCTCCTTTACCCGACATTTTCTTTATTCGTATATACTTGTTTATGCCGCTGCTAGAGAGCATGTGTTCGGGCCGTTAGCTCGATATATTTATTTCGCCGCTGCTGCGAGAGAGAGCGAGACCGTCCCGTGACTCGATCCGGGCACGAAGTTGAGAGTTGACCACCCTAGCTCACTATCGATTTCTCAATCGTGCACGCCCGTACGCTTCCCTCTTTAGGGGCGATCGCGAGCTTGCTTAGAGTCCAAGGATCACATATCCATTTGGCGTCGAGTCGCGTGTCCGTCCCGCATCAGAATGCTGTTTTATAGATATCATCTTCGTTAATCCGGAAATGATGGTATCCTGAACGAAGATCAATCTTAGAAAAATACTGAGCTTCTGCTATCTGGTCAAATAATTCGTCAATCCTCGACAATGGGTATTTGTTCTTGATAGTCAGCTGGTTCAATTGCCGATAATCTATGCACAACCTCATCGAACCATCCTTCTTCCGGACGAACAATATTGGGGCTCCCCACGGGGATATACTTGGACGAATGAACCCCTTCTCACGTAATTCCATTAACTGTTACTTCAATTCCCTCAGCTCTGCAGGGGACATACGATAAGAAACTTTAGAAACAGGGGTCGCGCCAGGAACTAAATCAATAGAAAAGATAACCTCTCTCTCTAGCAGAAGTCCTGGCAATTCCTCAGGAAAGACATCTGAAAAGTCTTGGATGACAGGAATGTCCTTAACCTTGATCTTCTACTCAAGGGTCACATAAGCAAAGGCTAGAAAAGCCTGACATCCTTTCCTCATCAACTTATTAGCTCGAAGGGCCGAAATAAGTGGCACAGACTTACGGTGCCTAACCCCTATAAAAGAAAGCCCAGGGTTTCTAGAAAAAGACAGAGAACTAGAACTGCAATGAACATTGGCCTCGTACTTAGCCAACCAATCTGCTCCTAGAATTACATCATAATCTTTCATATCCATACAAACTAAATCAGCTGGCAAGTTCTGTTCATTAATCATAACCTTACTAGAAGGATAGAAATACTTAATTGTTGAACTGGAACCAATAGGAGTTGAAATCTCTAACGGAGAATTCATCAAGATCGGCTTCACAGATAAGGACTTAGCAAATTTTTGAGAAACAAAAGAATGAGTGGCACCGATATCAAAGAGAACGAATGCTGGCTTATCATGTATAATAAGAGTACCTTCGACAAGTCCACCCTCCTCGGTGGTTCCGGCATCATCTTCTTGTAGGTCTTGGAGCTTGCCCTGCTGCTTCCTGTTTCCTTGAGACTTGGTTGGAGTAGCTTGATGTGACAAAAGGGGACACTCAGGAATGCGATGGTCTCTGCTTCCACAGCGTAGACATGCGCCCTGCTTGCACCAACACTCTTTCATATTGTGACCTGGACAGTCACAATACTTGCACACGCCTTTAAATGACACAATCGGGCCAGGCTTCTTGTCATCATTCTTCGGTACCTTGCCCTTCCATGAACCAGACCCGCCATTGGGCCTCTTCTTGCCATTGCCAGGTTTGATACTCCCGGAACCAGTAGGTTGTTCCATCTTAACATTCTTCCCACGGATTCTCTCCGTCATTTCTAAGGTGTCTTCCAAGACTTGAGCCTTTCTAACCATCTCCGCATAAGTCTGAATTTCCAATGGCGCTAACTAGTTGATATACTACAACTTCAGCCCGTTGAGAAAATGCTTAGCCTTCATCTTCTTTGTAGATATCAAGTGAGTGGCATAACGAGATAATCGAGCTTCATACTCAGCTACAGAAAGATTCCGCTGCATCAAAGCAGCAAACTCAGCCGCTTTCTTTTCTTGCACTCTATCAGAAAAGTATTTGCTGTTAAAGAGTTCCTCGAACTCCTTCCAGGAAACTAGTCTATCTCCAAGGGTAGCCTTCACTGCATCCCACCATGTTCGTGCATCACGTTCTAGCTGGAAGGTCGTTAAAAGGACACACTCCTGGTCACTACACTGCATTTCTTCAAAGATCCTCTCCATCTCTTTTAGCCAGTGCTCAGCTTCATCGGGATCGATCGAGCCTCCAAAACGCAGGGGATTCATCCCACGGAAGATTCGATGAAGATCGCCAGCTCCGTGGTTCGCTCCTCCTCCTTGGGCCACTTGCTGCAAGGCCCGAGTAAGTCCTTGAACCGTTCATTGCATGTCTCGCCATTGTGCATGCTCTGCCGCCATTAGAACGTCCTACACATAGAATAAATTATTTTAGGATCTTTTAGAACGAATAGTTTTAGAATTAGACTATTAACTCAACCCAAGTCTCTACCCAAATCTCACTAGGTTGGGTTCTTAGACTTATAACAAGGTTATAGGTTCTATGACATCACTTATGATCCTAGAACTTAGAAAACCTAGGAATATTAGAAACCTGGCTCTGATACCACCTAACTGTCACGCCCCGACGCGGAATATCGGGACTGGCAGTAGAAATAATTAATGAAAATATGTTGATTTACAGACATGCTATGCTAAAGCTAAAGATCAACAAAACACCATGAACAGAAATAACTCCATAACTAAATAACATTTAAAATATCCATGTTCCAATCACATAAACTCTCTTAAACAACTTCCGACATAACATCATTACATTTGCTGACTTCGTAATTACAACTCTATCAAAACACACACTATAAAACATAGCTAGACACAAACGACCATGACTGGCTCCACATGGCCTCTAACTGGTTCGCTCCATGGCGATCACTCTTGCCCATCCCCATCAGTTTGCGAATCCTCACCTAAGCTACCTGAAAAAGGGGGGAACAACTGGGTGAGCGAACGCTCAGTAGGTAATAACAGGTAATTTTAAATAATTAACCAATTAATTGTATTTTTAAGTGTAAAAATAAAGAACGAAATGAAATGACGATATGACACAGTAATATAATAAAAAGAAGGTGATACTATGAAGTAACTGGAAATTGGCCAACAAGCAAGAACTAACCAAGTCAAGAAGATTCAAGTAAGAGATTATGTCGTAGACATCACGCTAGTCATGCACTCGGTGCAATGCCTCATCATGTCATTCAAACTCCCCGGGGCACAAGTACTTTTCGGGCGCTCCTCCCAAGACCAGACCGGGCCCTTATGATGCGTTGGCATTGATTTAATGGATCCAAGATCCCAAGTTATGTCTAGACATTAATCAAGATAAATGGCCAATAATGTCAAGGTATAACTTACCTCAGAAAACCCAAGGATAAGTCAAAGAGGTACTTTGACTAGAAAGTTCAAATTATCAAGAACTGACAGGTCATTGTATTCAAACACGAATAACCACAGAAATCATTTTCTGGAAGATACACGGTCCAAACTGGGCCGCTCAAGATATGCACGGTCTCATATGGGCCGTACTAGAAAGAATTGGGCTGAGGATCAGCCTCAATGAAGTCAAGGGTAAACAGACCATTCTAGGCCGCTCTTATAAGAACTGTCAGAAATAGGCCTCTCAACTAGTATGTACGGTCAAAAATGGGTCGCACATTGCCAGAAGAACTTGAGCCCAAGAACAAGACAAACGGGCTTGATATGGCCGCTCGGAGGATGAACGGTCCAATAGGAGCCGCTCGTCATCATGGACGGCCTAATCAGTCTGCTCCAACTGGGCCTAACTAGAAGACTAGAACTCCGCCGAAAAAAAAATGGGGTCCGGGCTGCCATAAGTGGGGCAGAACTGAACCAGGGCCCAGCCCACTATCCACTGGTCAACATAGGGCTTATTGGGTCGATCAAATCATGATTTGGTCGAAGATGAAACATGGTTAATCGACCAACAAGAAATGGCATGTAGCCAGAGATGCACAGTCTATCATTGGCCGCCCACTGAGACGAACGGTCCGATTCTGGCCGTTCAAGTCTCGGTCGGTCAAAATTGAGCCGAGACTCACAACACTGCAATCCAAGCGGTTCGATCACGTGAACAGGTTCAGGTCTTGGTGGTATAACCTGCCCGGCATCCTAGTGGGAATCCCAGGCTCGCGAGGGCTTACGGAGGTCCCGTAATGAAGGTCCTAGTCCGACGGAAGGAGTATCCGGTGGAGAGTCCCAACCATTACAAGGAAATGAGGCTATCAAATCATCAAAAACCAGTATAACGGTCAGTCAATCTTACCGGAGTAGAACGACTGTCAAACAATCCTAGTAACAATTTCAATTATTAATGAATCATAATGAATATTAACTTCATTGGAAGATGAATCAAGATCAAAAATGAGAATAATCTATTAGGAATTTTAAATGTTTACTTCTATAGTCTCCAGTCGATTATGTGTGTCGCTAGTTTGCCATTAACCATTAAGCTACTAAAATAATTCTTGCTAACATGACAATGAGCACTTCTATAAAGATGGACGGTCCCAACAGAACCTGTCATCTGCCTCGACGGTCGCACGACAGGCCGTTCATGCCCCCTCAGGTCCACAGGCCTGCTAGGGATGAGCGGTCTGTAGAGTGCCGTTGGGGAAGATGAGCGGTCTGGGACTGGCCGCCAGAAGGAAGGGCGGTTAGGGGTCAGCCGCTCGTCCCACCGAACATATGAGAGAGAGGAACACACGAACGGTAAAAAGAAGGCCGCATATCCTTTATGGGCGATCTATCGTAAGGTAGCGCATGCCAAAATAATTCTCTGCTAACATCACCATGCCCGCCTTCGGCGAGTTGGCTAGGGTTAGCTTAATCGGTTAAATACGGAAAACATAGAACATGAAATTTAGGAATTTTATTATCAATAGAATGAGCATGAAAAGTTATACAAGATAGCAGGATCAATTGAACGTTTAGTGCCTGAAATCCCTACTTAAATCGAGGTGGAACATAGCTAACCCTAGATATGACATGCTTCCACTAGAACTTGAAATTATCGCAGGATGCTAAAGAAAATTAAGTCTTTTTATACCAAAAGAAAGTGGACACGATTATGCTTCCATCCATATATTACACTTAGGGTTTGGCTGGTTATCACCTACCTTAATCGAAGGATGAAGGAAGAAGAGGGAAGCCGATCGCGCTAGGTACACACCGCCGGTAATCACCGCGATTCCCCCTCGATCGAGCTCCTCTCCGGCCGCCACAGCTTCCAAACGATTCTAGGGTGGCTTAGGCTCGTTTTTATAGGTTTTATAGAGTCTGGGGAGTTCTAATCGCGGAGATAGACTCCACGCACCGCGAACGAGTGTGAATCACGCAGGATAGGGTTAATCCACCACTCCGTCGCCAAATACTCCTCTTAGGGTTAGGGTTTCGAAGATTAACCAGAGGGGAAACGATGAGTTGATCCTATCCATTCATTTGAATCTAGTTTCAGCTTAAATGATTGGGTATTGGGCTCTAATTTCGCGTTTTAAGGTCCGATTAGGTTTAGTGTGGATTTGGGCCTTAATCGGATAATTCGGCTTGTTTAAGAATTTTATTTGGGTTGGACGTAGATGACAATTTTACTAAACGTTGTGTCCTCTACAAGATTATAATTTTTCCATATTTTTATAAAATGGTCGACTTTTTACTTATCCTATTTCTTAAGGAATTTCTTATTAATTTTCTTAAAATTTTTATTCCTTAATAAATCGGGGTGCTACAGTCACGCTGGAAAAGCATCTCTCAGCAATATGACTGACCTCTAAAGAAAAAGAAAGATCTGTTGAAGAAAAGAAAGCTTCGAGATGCATGTTTCTGGCTTATGTGTAACGAATATATTATAGAGCCTAATGTTCACTATTTTTGTGTCTAATGGCATAAAGAATGTGTCTAAGAGAAGTATCTTTGAGAAGGCTATAAATACGTAGATCATAAGAAGATTTTAAGAACTTTCTGATTGATCTCTATCTAGAAAATACATGCTACAAGAGTTGTGAAAAGAAAGCCAATCATGCCTGCAACTCTTCATTCTACTCAAGTCTTTGCAAGAAGAAAATAGCTATTGCAATCTTTTTACCTTTCATTTTATTCTGCTGATTTCTTCAAGCCTTCTACATTACTTTGCTTTATTTCTTTAGAAGGCATCTCAAAGTTCAAGATTGTAATATTTATGTTCTGACTCTTCATCTTGAACTAATTAGATCAAATTGTATACCATAAGCCTATTTAGAGGCATCACTCGTGTATTCTCTTGATTACAACTTCCTTCTTCTTGTGAAGGAGTAGTATTTGCTTGCGGGCAAGGTTGTCTAGCAGAAGGACAATATTCTGTTAAGGTTTGGCTGATATTAGAAAATTTCAGCTATGACTCTAAGTGTAAGAGTGCCTGAGGTGTGGCTGAACACCTGAGAAAAATAGTTTATTGTAATTTGTGTCTTGGAAAGACTAGTAGAGTTTCAGGTGTTATTCTGAGGAACTAGAGTGAACCAATATAAATTGTGCTGTGCCTTCTTGTGTGTCTATCTTCTGCTTCATCTTCTGTCATATTATTGCTAAATAATTCTACTGTATTTCATAGTTCTCTATTTAAGTTGAATAAATTTCACCCCCTTCTAGGTCATAGCCATAAACTAGGCAACACGTGATATCAGAGCCCAAACTCTATTAAAAGGATCTAACGATCTAAGAGCAAAAGACCTATATGGCTAAGATGGTAGAAGGGCAACCCGTCAACCGTCCTCCACTGTTCGATGGTTCAGACTATGCTTATTGGAAAACTCAAATGAAGTTTTTCTTAAAGAGTCAGAACTACGATCTATGGATGATAGTTGAAGAGTGATTGTATTATTACTAGTTCAAAAGAAGAATAGACTACTACTGATAAAAACAATACTTCTTTGAATGCCATGGCAAAATACCATCTTTGTTGCGGACAATCAAGAGCTGAATTTGATAGAGTTTTTGCCTACAAGACAACACAACAAATATGAGAAAAGTGCATGATTACATATGAAGGAAAAGACAAAGTGAAGGAAATAAGAATAGATATTATTGTATCTTAGTATGAACAATTCAAGATGATGCCCAATGAGACTATCTGTTAGATGTATTGCAGAATCACTGATATCACCAATGGACTGGTTGCACTAGGCAAGGAATACAGCTCTGGTGATATGGTAAGAAAGATACTTATGTCGATGCCAAGCAGTTGGACACCTAAAGTCACAGCCATTGAGGAGACAAACGATCTCAGCACAATGTCTCTAGAAAAATTGATAGGGTCCCTCATGGCTCATGAAATAAACATGCAAAGATTGAGAGAAACCTTCATAAGCAGAAAGACAAATGCTCTAAAAGTGGAAGAGTCCCAACCACAATCAGAAGATGACGAAGAAACTCTAGCAAATTTTGATGAAGAAGTTACAATGCTATCCAGGAGGCTGTAAAGAATGAAGAGAAAGAAGAAAATGTAGAAGCAAGGACAACTCTCCAAAAATCAGAAGAAGAAGAAATATTTCAAGAATGAATCATATAAGGAGGATGTTGTCTATTACAAATGCAACAAACTGGGACATATGAAGGCAGACTATCCTAAATACAAAAGATAAACAGAAAAGAATAAAGATTGGAAGAAGCTGGAAAATTTTAAAAAGTTCAAAAGACATTTCAAGAAAAAGGCTATGGTGGTAGCATTGGATGATGAAGACTCCACATCATGTTCGCCAGCTTTAGAGTCTGAGGAAGAAGCCAACTTGTCCTCAATGGCAACCAACAATTAAGATCAAGTATATGATTCAAACCTTAGCTCAGAATCTGATTTAGATTACTTGTTAGTTTTGTGTTCTGTGTTTTGATGATGTCTAACTATGACTTATGAAATGTTAGTCTGATCTTGTGCATGCAACTTAAATAAATATGTCAAGGTTACAATGTATGAAGTGTTCTGAAAAATATACTAACATTCTTATTCTCAGGAAAATTCAGTCGACCATTTGCAGTGGCAAGTCGACAGAAGGCAAAATCAATCGACTGAGTTCAAATTCAGTTGACAGACTTAGTCTTAAGTCGACAGATATATCAATAGGTGTGGCTGGTAGGTCGACCGACAGAAAGGGTCTGATCGATCGAATTTCCCAGAACTGAAAGAATGAGAATGTTATAGGTTTCGGTCGACTGATGCTTGAGTTCGGTCAACCGACCGGGCCAAGCAATCCCAACAGAAGATCAAGCTAGAAAGCCGACAGACATCAGAAGAAAGGAATGCTGAATAAATTCAGTATGGCAAGTCACAATGGAGTTAGATCAAGAAGCTCAAGCTGCAACCATGTGTGACAACAAAAACTCAATGAAGACAGACAAGGGTCTTTCAACTTGCTGAAATGAAGATGCAAGGGTTGGCCAGTTAGTCGACAGACAAAGGCCAAATTCAGTCGACTGAGTTCCAACTTAGTCAACAGATATGCAAATCAGTCGATAGATATGCCAAGGAGTCAACAGACATTGTCAAAGAGAGGCAGAGTGTGACTTGACAGAAGAAAGTCAGTCGACCCAGTTGACCGAGGTTGCTCAGTCTGACTGAATTGATGCTCGTGCGCTAATTCTCGTGTGCTAAAGCTCGGGTGAGGACACTCTGAGTCGACCTACCAAGCCAACTTGGTCGACCCATATCATCTAAAGCTCATACCACTAAGTCGATAGACCATGCAAGCATCAAGTCGACAGACATGGAAGTTCAGTCGACTGATTTGCAACTCAGTTGACGGATATTGCCTGAAAGCCGCAACACATGCAAACTTCGAGCTGGTCACCTGCTCACGTGACTACTTACTCCAAGCCAATGGCACACGCCTCAAGGACACGTGCCTCCAGGTTTGAAAAGGTCTGAGGACAAAGCACCTTCTTTTTATCATAGACCAATCAGAAAATAGATATGAAAAATGCTAGTGAAGGGGCGTGATCTCGCGCTGGTCCTGAGCTGGGAGGATGATCACCGGATAGTGAACTGCAGAGAAAGGGAAACGAATCAGGAGGCTCCGGGATGGTTCCCTGGGGAAAACCCTCCGATGCCTAAGTCAGTAGAGCGTTGGTGGAAGGTATTGAGGGAGGTAGAAAGAAATACGCGAGATCCCCTAACACCAAGATGGTGAAGTGGTTCCTGCTTAGGGAGTGTTAGGCCTGTATCTGCCTTACCTGCCGCCGGAGGGAGTCCCTGGTTTACATAGCGAGCTCCCCGGATGAGTCCCATAAGCTGAGGAGTTTCAGGCGGGAGTTACGTCCTCATCATGGGATCATTACGTCCTCATCATGGGATCGTTACGTCCTCGTCGTGGGCTCTTCATGACCTTGGGGGATCATGGCTCTCTTATCCCCCTGAACTCTTGCTCATAAAGGACTTTCAACGACTGCATGGATAAACACTTGTTAGTCGATCCGAGCATGAGAAGTGCCAGCCCTGTCCGGGCGATAGGCATAGCTCGGATGTAGTCAGATCAGAGTGGGCGTGGAGCGCTCGCCCTTATCCCACTAGAGGGATGGCTCGGCCATGGGTCTTCCTCCGTCCCAACGTTCGGGCCTTCCGAGCCTAAGGGCCGCCGAGGAAGGATGGGATCCCGAGTGATCTTTATTAGGCTTTTTGGCCGAAGTGGGCCTAGAGGGCTATCACTTGGATGAGCTGAGCCTCGTTCGGTCCTGATGGGCCTAGTTTGGCTGCTCTTAATTGGGCTACAGATATCCCCGTCTCCACCTGTCGCCCTCCTACTCCCGAGCTTTAGTAAGCTCGGACGAGTAGCTGTTTGGGGTTTCAGACCGGCGGGACTCAGGTGGGTGGAGATCTGGCAGTGTTAGGAAGCTACGTGTCGTGGTCACCTGTGCCCGTGTTAATGATGATCCTGACGGATTTGAACTGAAGGGGCCCCCTTTCCTCGGAGGTCGGAATGACGCGCCGCCTTCCGAGTAGGTTTATAGGCGTTGGGCGCTTGTTGTCATTCTAGACTCCCTCCATTTTTTAGGGTTTCAGCTCTCCTTCGTTCTTATCTTTGGGGCTCTTTGATGCGCCGTGAGGACACGGCGGAGGAGCAGAGGCTTGCGACGGCATTTGAGGAGTTGGCGGCGATAACCACGGAGGCTGTCCGACAGTTTCCTCCTCCCCCGGAATCTTCATGGTCTCGGGGCCGCCTTCCCTCAGAGTCTTCTTCTGACTCCATGGGGGGCCAGCGCCTAGGGTCTCAGGGCTGGCACTTCCCACAGACGGCGCCAGATGAAGGGGCGTGATCTCGCGCTGGTCCTGAGCTGGGAGGATGATCACCGGATAGTGAACTATAGAGAATGGGAAATGAATCAGGAGGCCCAGGGATGGTTCCCTGGGGGAAACCCTCCGATGCCAAAGTCAGTAGAGCGTTGGTGGAAGGTATTGTGGGAGGTAGAAAGAAATACGCGAGATCCCCCAACACCAAGATGGCGAAGTGGTTCCTGCTCAGGGAGTGTTAGGACTGTATCTGCCTTACCTGCCACCGGAGGGAGTCCCTGGTTTATATAGCGAGCTCTCATGATGAGTCCCATAAGCTGATGATTTTCAGGCGGGAGTTACATCCTCATCATGGGATCGTTACGTCCTCATCATGGGATCGTTATGTCCTAGTCGTGGGCTCTTCATGACCTTGGGAGATCGTGGCTCCCTTATCCCCCTGAACTCCTGCTCATAAAGGACTTTCAACGGCTGCATGGATAAACACTTGTCAGTCGATTTGAGCAAGAGAAGCGCCAGCCCTGTCCGGGCGATAGGCATAGCTCGGATGCAGTCAGATCGGAGTGGGCACGGAGCGCTCACCCTTATCCTGCTGGAGGGATGGCCCGGGCGTGGGTCTTCCTCCGTCCCGACCTTCGGGCCTTCCGAGCCTAAGGGCCACCGAGGAAGGATGGGATCCCGAGTGATCTTTATTGGGCTTTTTGGCCGAAGTGGGCCCTAGGGGGCTGTCACTTGGATGAGCTGAGCCTCGTTCGGTCATGATGGGCCTAGTTTGGCTACTCTTAATTGAGCTATAGAAATCCCCATCTCCACTTGTCCCCCTCCTACTCCCGAGCTTTAGTAAGCTCGGATGAGTAGCTGTTTGGGGTTTCGGACCGGCGTGGCTCAGGTGGGTGGAGATCTAGCGGTGTTAGGAAGCCACGTGTCGTGGTCACCTGTGCTCGTGTTAATGATGATCCTGACGGATTTGAACTGAAGGGGCCCCCTTTCCTCGGAGGTCGGAACGACGCACTGCCTTCCGCGTAGGTTTATAGGCGTTGGGCGCTTGTTGTCATTCCAGACTCCCTCCATTTTTTAGGGTTTCGGCTCTCCTTCGTTCTTGTTTTTAGGGCTCTTCGATGCACCGTGAGGACACGACAAAGGATTAGAGACTTCCGGCGGCATTTGAGGAGTTGGCGGCGATAACCGCGGAGGCCGTCCGGCAGCTTCCTCCTCCCCCACAATCTTCAGGGTCTCGGGGCCGCCTTCCCTCAGAGTCTTCTTCTGACTCCATGGCGGGCCAGGGACCAGAGGTCGAGGAGTGGGTGGACTAGCCGGTGGCGAGGGCGCCGATCCCCAACTGCAGCAAACTGGGGGAGGCGGATGTGAGGAGGCTGGAGCACCAGTATTGCCTGCCCCACAAGTACAGTTTTGCCGCTGCTACTCCATATGAGATGAGCCTAGACTATCGTACATGCCACATCTGTATGTTTCTTCTATCGTGTAAGGGTGCATTCCGCCTTCCTTTCGAACCTTTCATCCTTCAGCTTCTTAATTTTTTTCGGTTGGCGCCCATTCAGTTGGTAGCCAACTCTTATCTCCTCCTTTCCGCCTTCCGTATTCTCTGCCATCAGTGCAGAGTTCCTCCTTCCATGGACCTCTTCCACTATTTCTTTGAGTTGAAAGCACATCCTTCGGCTGGGAAGGGCCTCTATTTCATCCAGGCGAGGCGGAATAGGAGTTGTATCTCTTTGGCGGCGAAGGATTCTTCGCATAAGGGGTGGAAGACCCAATTCTTCTAGGTGAAGATTTATTCAGTGGAGGAAACCTGGAGGTTCCTGGTAATCCCCAATTTCCACCCTAACATCCCTCCCAGGTGGGATGAGTTCCCCCCTCACATGGAGAAGAACGTAGACATCCTGCTAAAGCACCGCCTGTCCACCGAGGAACTGGTGACACCGGAGAATATCGAGCGGTGTCTTCTCACGCGGCTGCACCCATCAGGCTTAGGTGTCGCAGCTTAGACTTTCCTTCGGATGTGGAGCGCAAGGACCTTGTGGAGGGTATGGTTCAGGCCGCTGCGAGGGCCAGAAAGCGGGCCTGGAAGGCCGGGGCCGTACTCGCAGTCGAAGGTGACCCTACCGCGGCTCACCCCTCCGCCGGGCACAGTGGGGCCGACCCTACCGGGCGGGCTCTCCCACCAGCCGAGCTAGAGGGGGCCGAGGAGGTCGGGGCTGCCCCTGCGGGCGGCGATGATGCGGGCTCGGTTCCTCCCTTGGCCGGGACCGAGGGGGCCGAGGATGCTCCTGCAACCGGTAGTTGGGCCGACCCGGCTCTCCCCTCGGTCGAAGCCGAGGGGGCAGTGGCCGAAGTTGGGGATGCTGTGATCGCGGCCGAGGCTAGCGCTCCAAGTGGCGATGCTAGTGCCGAGCCGATCCATTTTGAGAGGCCGCAGGAAAATCCGGCCGGGGCGCGAGGGGCGACCGAGGCCTGGGGCTCGATCCGGGCCATACGGTAGGGCGCCGGGCGATGGTGGGTTCTCCGTTCCGGCGGCCTTGGAGAGGCTGGGTATCTCGGGCCCCCTGCACCAGGTGTGTCATGGTATATCCGCGAAGGTGAGGGGGGGAGGTAGGCAGCACTCCCCGTCCACGGCTCTCACCGGGGTTATGGAGGGTGGCTTGGCCCTGGCCCAAATGGGGGCGGTTCTACCAAAAGCGTACGCTCGATCGGAGTGGGAGCTAGCGAACTTGGCCTGGACCCTTGGTGGGTCGGACAGGAGGTTGACTTGGCTCGTCGAGGAGCACGAAGGGCTTCGGTGGGAGCTTTCCTCAATCAGGGAGCTGGTATGATCGAGCCAAGTGGAGACCCGGGTGCTAGCCGAGCTGCTAGCCAAGGCCCGTGAATCGCTCGAGAGGAAGAACCGGCTTCTCGAAGAGGAGCGCTTAGCACACGTTGAGCTGGACGGCCGGTGGGAGACCGAGCGTGCCGAGCTAGTAGACCGCGCGGAGGAAGCCGAGCATCTTCGGCGGGAGGCAAGGCTGATCGAGTTGAGGCGGAGAAGTAGGTGGCGGCGGCCGAAGGGCGGACTGCTGAGGCCGAGCGGAAGGCAGTCGAGGCGGAGCAGAGGGAGGCCGAGCTCGCCGGTAGGGTGGGATCGGCCGGGGCAGAGGCTCTCGAGCAATATAAGAGCTCAGAGGCTTACCGGTTCGACCTTAAGGAGGCTGCCCTCCCCTACTACGAGCTAGGACTCCGCCGGGGCATCCGCAAGGGGTTCCAACAAGGCTACAAACCGGGCCATTTCTTACACCGAGGATCAGGCATCCGGAGTGATTGACTTCCCGTCCGGTCAATGTTATGACTTGGACTCGTCATCCTCTAGTTCCTCTGTTTCGGCGCAAGATGAAGAGGATCTCGAGGGCTCATCACCCGAGGGGTCGCCAACTCTGGATGCCTCGGGAGGGCACGCAACCGAGGCAGTTCCCACGTCGGTGGGGTCGGTGCCAGGGTCGGCCGTCACCGAGGCTGCCGGGGGCAGACTGCTCGAGCCCTCTACTTCTGGTCTTCAAGGTGGGCCAGAGGCCTGATGTATCTGTTTCGCTTCTTCTTTTTGCATACCTTTTCCATTTTTGAAGAAAAAGACTCCCTTTTTTGTGTAGAGATAAATAAGGCAGCATTGTGATGAAGACTTATCTGTTCCATATCGCCATTGCCGTGTTCTGTTCAGCGTATCTGCAATGGTTGGAAAGATCCGATATTTTTTGCGTGAATCTCGCATAATGGTTGGGTGAGCGTCTGACAGGTTGTCTTTCCGTTTTCTCACTCTTTAAATGCCTGGCCGCTTCGTGTGTCCCGCTGGGGCGGAAGACGAGAAGTTTGAGGTGACCGTTCGTAGGGAGAAATCCTTCTGGCGTGTTTTCGAGAGGAGGGAAATAATTTAAGGCAAGTAGCCTCCCTTCGCCTATAAAAAGGACTGAAGGGCGTCCCTTCCTCTCCACCGCTTTGGGTTTTCCCTAATAGTCTTTCCTCGTTCCTTCTTCACGTAGCGTTGTGCCGTTATATTCAGAGCATGGAGGAAGCTCCGGAAGAGGAGGCTACCGATGACGGGGGGCAGAGAGTTTCTGCTGCTCCGGACTTGAAGAGGATTCGACAGCCGGCGGGCGGACCTGAAAAGGTTTCGACGTGCGGAGGCACGCCGTTTTCCCTTTATCAGTTCCGGCGGTGCTTGCAGGGGGGTGAGATGGAGGACGGATGGGGGCATCAGACATCCCTGCTGCCCGTTCCTTCCTGCTCGCTTCACAGATGGGAGGAGGAAGCCAACTAAGCTCCATCCCTTCAGGGCCTTCCCCTACCTCCTCATCCAGCTCTGCTGGTTTCTTTTTCTTTCTGGCAGCCTCTTTTTCCCTCTTCTGCTCTGGTCCTCCTTTCTTTCACTCTTCGGAGGGTGCCTACACTCTCTTTCTTCCAAGGAGTTGGCAGTTTGGCGGGGAAGATGCTTTCATATGCATTCCCTCTCCTCCTTCTCTTCCAACTTCAACTTGGAAGGTAGCCTTCTCTTTCTTAATCCCTCTGTTACCTTTGTCTCGAGCTGCCCAAGCCAACGGGGTCAACTATCCTTTATCCGAGCCAGTTTCTACAATAGGCAGAGTCAGTGGCTGGACGCAGGAAGGTCATCCGAGTCAGCCGAGCGATGGGATCATACGACGGCGCTAGATGGATCTTTTGCTTTTTTGACATGTATTCTATTGGCTTCGGCCTTCCTGATGTACAAATGGGTTGTTTGAATAAAGAGAAAGGAGCCATTTGTTTTATCTCATGTCGTTTGCACAATACTCAGTACTCAGAAGTAGAACTTGCGTAATGTAGTTGCGTTCCAGGTCCGAGGGATGGGCTCTCCTTCCATCGTGGATAGGCGGTATGCTCCTTTTCCGAGTGTCTCGACCACTCGGTAGGGGCCTTCCTAGTTAGGGGATAACTTGCCTACCGCCTCAAGTGGTCGAGAGGCTTCAGCTTTCTTGAGGATGAAGTCTCCCGGCTGGAAGTGTCTATCTCAGACTTTGGCATTGTAGTATCGAGTGAGGCGACGTTGGTACTTTGTTGCTCTGATGCTGGCAATCTCCCGGATTTCATCTGCTAAGTCAAGATTTTCGAGCAGTTTCTAGTCGTTTGTCTCGGACGAGAAGTAGATGACTCAGAGAGAGGGGTTGCTAATCTCCAACGGGATCACGGCCTCGGTATCGTATACCAGCTGAAAAGGGCTTTCACCGGTTGCCATTCTAGGAGTCGTTCTGTGTGACTAGAGTACATTCGGAAATTCCTCGAGCCAGCTGCCTTTGGCTTTGCCGAGCGTAGTCTTGATGCCTTTTAAGATAGTCTTGTTGGCATTTTCGACCAGCCCGTTAGCCTGAGGGTGGGCGATCGAAGTGAAGTTATTACAAATATTGAGGTCAGCGCATCTATCTCGAAAATACCGAGAATCAAATTGCCGACCATTATCGCTCACTATCACCCGAGGGATGCCGTAGCGACAGATGATCGACTTCCAGACAAAATTGCTGATGACTGTCTCGGTTATCCTTGCAGTGGCTTCGGCCTCGATCCACTTAGTGAAGTAGTCAGTGGCTACGATAATGAACTTCTTCGGGGCCTAGGCCGTGGGGAATGGTCCGAGGATGTCGATTTCCCAGCGAGTGAAAGGATAAGGCTCGGCTAGGGTGATAAGCTCCGTTGCTGGCTGATGGACCAAGTGGTCGAATCGTTGGCAACGGTCACAACGTTGTGTGTAGGCTGAGCAGTCACGCTGTAGGGTGGGCCACCAATAACCTTGCCATAGCAAGATCCTAGCGAGCGACCTTCCCCCCAAATGCGCTCCGCACAGACCTTCATGAACTTCTTCGATCGCTCGGTTGGCTATGTTGGCACCGAGGCACTTCAAAAGAGGGCCAGAGAAGGATCTCCGGTAAAGTGCGGCATCCAGAGTGACGAATCGCCGAGCTTGGTATTTCAAGAAAGAGATAATATTAATATGCTAAACTAAACAATCGTACAGGTGCTATGGAAAGAAGTACTTCTATTGATCAAGAAAGACTCCAAGTTTTATTACAATAACCATCAATGCTTAAACACGATCAACCATAACTTCCAAACTGATTCTAATACAATAACAGACTCCCAAAAGGTAATTAAAGTGCTAACACAACACTAAGGAGTAACTAATGTAAACAACTATGCCAACTCGGCATTGTAAGCGACGTCACGCGGTTCGGGGAAGAGCGGAGAAGACGCAGAGCGCGCGGGCTCCTCTTTTTTTGGTGTTTGTTTGCTGCAACACAGAAATAAGAGAAGAGAGAGAAGGGGCCACCATGGGAGATTGCTCCGGCGGGGCGAGCGGGACAAGTGTGATATAGCAAGATATGGGGGTTAAACGGCCATAGAGGGAAGTGACTCGCCGCGGCCTCAGGGGGACGGGACTGGTGCAGAAATTAAATAACAAGAATTGAAACGGCCATTGGGGAAGTGACTCGCCGCGGCCTCGAGAATATGAGCAGATAATAAGATGACAGAATATAAAGAGAATACAAAGAGCGGGAATTTAAACGGCCATTGGGGAAGTGACTCGCCGCGGCCTCGAGAACATAAATAGATAAGAATATAACGTATAAGAACGTGAATTTAAACGGCCATTGGGGAAGTGACTCGCCGCGGCCTCGAGAATATGAGCAGAATATAACAGAATATAAAGAGAATATAAGAACGGAAATTTAAACGGCCATTGGGGAAGTGACTCGCCGCGGCCTCGAAAATAAGATATGATCGCCAGGGGCCGAAAGACCCCAAAATAAGAAAGTGATCGCGCCTACCTCAAGAGCGGGAGATGGCGGGTTGCTTCTTCCTCTCCCTCCGGCCGGCCGACGGAGAGGGCTTTCCTCGGCTATCCTTGCAGAACAACGACAAACAAATGACAAGTGGATTAGAAAGATGGAGGTGTAGTATTCAAATCCTTGCGATAAAAATAACGAAATGATGGCAAGACACACACCTGGTTGGTGTTATCTTTTAAACCCCTCTCGGACTCGAGTAGGAGGAAAATGAGATGATGGATGTGAGAAGTGTATAAGAAAAGGCACCCTTATGAAGGGGGATAGGGGATGCAAGATGATGAATGCAAAAGAACTACGAAGAAAAGAAAAGAATTGGCTTATTGGATGTGCCGATGGTGAAATCCGACGGAGCTCCGGCAGCGTGGGGATGACGTGGAAGCGTGGTGGATGAAGACAACCTTCCTCTCGCGAGCGTGAGCACCCGAGAAGCCGGCAGAACCTCCACCTACAAAAGAACCCACGGGTTAGAAAATGACTCCGTAGCCTCTGGGCTCCGGCAGCCTATCGGATCACTTCGAAGCTGCCCCAGAACTGAGGGGGTGGGCCTCTATTTATAGGCCTCCGGAGGGTGGAGGCGTCCAGGACCCTGGACACGTCCATCAGGGCCGAACTAATATTTTATTCTATTTATATATATATTTTTGAATACTTTTGTGGAGGAGTCTAGGGCCCCGAACGCCTCAAACAGGTCCACCGAAAACCGACGACGGTCGCACGCGGTTTAGCACAACGCGTGGTTTTGTGAGCGGCGTCTCGTGATTCAGAAATGGGCGCGTCCAGGTGGCTAGACGTCTCAATAATTTAGATTTTTTCACACACGACAAACCGTCGTTCGGTGGCCGGCGCCCGTGAGAGAGTTGATGGAGGCGTCTAGGGGCCTGGACGCCTCCAAAATATATTATTTTTATTTTTGTTTTGTCTTTTTATGCTAGGGCTGGCATTTTGATTTTTTTTATATTTGTTTTTATGGAGGCGTCCAGGGTCCTGGACGCCTCCATTAATATATATATATTTTTATTTATTTGTTTGTTTTTTTATGCCAACTGGCATTTTACACACATTTTTTATTTTTGTTTTTATGGAGGCGTCCAGGGCCCTGGACGCCTCCATTAATATATATTTTTTTTATTTGGTTTTGGGCCCTGATAAAATAAAATAAATTAAAAACATGGGGGCGTCCAGGGGCCTGGACGCCCCCATTAAGACCCACCCGGGTCCTCAGATCAGGCGTCGGCGGCCGCTCGGCAGACACCCTTCTTGATTCCGGAACCTCTTGGTGCGTTTGACTGGTGTTGATGCCATCCGAATGCCGTGACGAGACGATTACGGATGCCGAAAAAGGCAGAAGAAGACCCAAGAAAAGGAAGTACTCAAGTGATTCGAAATGCGTAAGCCGTCGCGGGGCGTCGTATAGTAATATGAGACTTTCTCAGGAGACGTCAAGAATGGCGTGTCTACAGCTGTCCCGCCTTGGCGTCTGCTTTGCAAGGGAGTCAAATGAAGTGGGAGCGGACTGATAAGTTGATGCCAAGGTGTGATGAGACACGCTTTTGACGTTACTGTTTGGAATCTTTCCTGAAGTTTCAATGAGGCGACCTTGAAGAAGGTCTTTCAAATATTGACGATTGCTTGGACGGAGATCAAATAAGGGAGGGTGAGATGTGCGCTCAGGCACGAAAAGGAGACCAACTTCTCGGTGTGGAAGTACCTGGTGTTGACACCCGTTTTATACCCAATAAGTCGGGACATCTCCTTATTCATTCAATATGATGCTCCGAGTTGTTCACTCTTCATTGAATTCCTTTTAATCAGTTGAAGCCTGTTTTCTGGGTCTCAATTCCTGGATTAGACCTGGTTTCTGGTGGCACTTCGTTCAAAAGCTTGGCAATCCCTCCATTCTATTTTCTTGAGAATCAATGATAATAACGGTATGGACTAGGCGCGTCATTTCATAATAACGCATGAAGCCTAGGCCGTTACTCTTTGAAGAGTCCCAAGACTTAGGGCCTCGTTGTCCTTTGATAATAACGGTCTACTCCCTAGCCGTTGTTTCTTTATGACGCCCTATGCCCTGGCCGTTACTTACTTGCAGAGTCCTATTGTTTAGATCTTCTTCCCATCGATCTTATCCTTTGGATAGGGTTGAAAATGACGGTAATTCCTTGGAGCGTTATTTCCAAGTGGCGGTCTATCGTGCAACCGTTACTTCCTTCAGAGAGTCCTGACAGTTCAGGCCTTTTCTCTGCTACTCCGTGGACGAGATAGGGTTTTGGATTGGCATTATCTCCTTCAATTTTAATCCTCAGGACCTCTCGTTTGTTTCTTTGGACTCTTGTTGATATTATCCTCAAGGATTTGCTAAGGATTATCCTCCTTTCTTAGCTGATTTATCTTCAACTCGACCTGAGAGTTTGAGGGAGTCTATAAATAGAACCCTTGATTTCATGACCCAAGAGGGAGGAAGATTTGATTCACGACGAAGTGCTGCCAAATTCAGGAGCCATCTACATCCAGGAGGAGCTGCTTCCCACGTCCATCTTCCAAGTCAAGGGAGTAATTTTGGTTTTAGCTTGTCAAGATCATCATCATTGCATGCTCAAGTTTCCCTTGGTTTTATCAATCCAAAGCATTGTCCCTCCTCTTCCTCCACATTTTTCACTGTTGCTAAGCATACACATATCCTCCTAAACTTAAAAAATGCCCAGAGGGGTTAAAAAACCAACAACTCCCCGGTAATCCCCTCTCCTTTTGATGTTCTTAAGCTTTTTAAGGATTGATGCTATACTTATGTTGAGGGCTAATTGAGGTTGTGTTGTTTTGCTTTCTACATCCTTGGCAGGTTTTACAGGATCACTAGCACGAGGCCCAAGCCTTCTAGCCGGCTGGAAGGGTTGGAGTTCAAAGAGTTCACATCTTTTCACTGCAGGTTATCTGACGGTCAGGTGCAGGAGCGTTATTTCCTTCTGGCGGTCTATCGCACGACCGTTACTTCCAAGCGACGCACAGGGTTTGGACCGTTATTTGCAAGTTGATCTGTAGGCTTTCCTTGGTTTTCTCTCCCGTGGGCGGGTGTTTCATCCACCTACTTCCAAGGTATATTCGAGTCTTTGACTCGTGTTTACTTTGGTGGCGATCACGACTTTCCTTAGTGTTGGGCACTAGCTGTCTTTTTCATCAAATCTCTTTATTCCCCTTGATTGTTCCACCCCTAGCGGTGTGTCTTTATTTATCTTTGCCCCACGCCCCGGCGTGTGTTTTTGTTTTTCCCTTAGCGTAATTTGATTGAGATAGCATGCCCATGCTAGAGTTAGATTTGATTGCCTAGGTTCATGTTCACATGTGCATAGGTTGAGCTGATCTTTGGTAGTTTATTTATCATCTCGCCATATCATTTTTCAAAACCCTCACAATCAACAAAAAAAGAAAGAAGATAAGAAGAGATAGGTAAACAAACAATCAACAGATAATTTTTTGGCGATCACGGTGGGACAGCTAGTGCCAATCGTGCTTCTGATTCCTGTTTAAACCTGCCATCATCTGTTTGTTCAGTTGTCTTTTGATCCCTTTGTTTTCACCCCTCTTTCTGGTTTTCTGAATCATATGATGGCCCTGTCTCGGCGCGTTACAGTGTTCTGATGTGGGGACATCAGGCCGTCGCTTGTCTCTGTGGTGTGAGCCTTCACGGGTTTTCCTGTTACTTCAGTTTGTTTTTTGGTTCCCTGGCTCATACGACGATCTGGAACCCCTGCGTTACATTATTTATGGCGGTCTGGTCTCTGACCGTTATTTGGCTCTGACGCAGGGGCCTTCGTCCGTCACTCTCTTGGCAGGTACGCATCCGAGGTGCAGTTATTTCCGCAGTTTTTGGCTGTGATTTATTGCTTGGGTGCTGCTTGATTTCTGCCGTAATTCCATTCATATCTTCATATCATTATGTGCACCGTTGTTTGCTTGATTCTAGGCTAGACTTTGCATGCACTCCGGTGCACATAGGGTCATCCATCTTTTCATATATTAGACTGCATTTTCCTACCTTGTTGTGAGGACCTCTCGTCTCCATATTCCTTGGGGACGACTAGGAAATCACAGCATGGACCTCCATAAGTCCCCGCGAGCCGTGGATTCCCACACGGACGCCGGGCCGGTTGTACCTTCCCCCCTTGCATCTAGGGTTGCATAAGTGGTGAGGACACCTGAGCTAGAGATCGACGCGATGCAGCAGAACGACATTTCAGATTGTGTGGCATTGTTCGGGACGCGCAGACTTCACTTTGGCTTGAAGAAGACATGGAGAGCTAGCCAGGATCTCAGACTTCTTTGTTTACTTTCACTCTGGACTTGTGTAGGCCAGTTTTGGGCCAGTTGGATTGCATTTGGGTCACATTTGTGCTAATTAGGCTAATAGGAGGTTAGTGGGCCACCTAGGGGTACACTCACCAGGCCCAAATTGGGCTGGCCGCCCCTCCCTCCTTGTGGGCCCACCTTGGGAGGTGCGCCCTCACCCCTCCTAGGGTTTGGTGCGCAACCATCCCCTCCCTCCTCTTGGAGAAGGTGGCAGCCGCCCCCCTTCTCTCCTATCTTTTAGGAGAATCATGCGCCCCTCCCCTATTTTGTAGGATTTGAATTATTTCCCCCTTTTTTGTGTATTTCTTTTAGGCAAGTAATTAGGGTTTCTTTTCCATGTACTTAAGGGGTCTTGTAATTCATTTTGGAAAAAGAAAATTGAAGAATTTTGAGAAAATCTTGTGTTGGCCGCGGCCTCCCTCTCTCCTTGTGGGTGCGACTCCCACTTCTCTCCCTCCCCCTTTTCCTCTTCCTAGGGTGCGACGCCCTAGACCTTTACCCCTGGAGCTGCTGCTGCTGGTTAGGGTGGAGGCGACCTCCCTTCTACATCCAGCAAGACTCGGCTTCCGTTCGTGGTGGTGTGGTGTCGACGGGGTGGACCTTCACCTCTTGCTGTCTTGGGCGTTGGATGAGCATCTGCTAGCAGGATTTGTGCTTGAAAGACAAGGTTGGAACTATTGCGTCCCGACCCCATCTCCCTTCCATCCCTTCTAGACTTTTCTTCATCTTCCAGTCCCCAGAACGCCAGAGAAAACCTCATGTCAAAATTCGTCCGGAAGCGAAAGTTGCCTTTGTAGGCCTTTTCGCTGCTCTGAACGCTCCTGGAATAGACCTGCATGAACCAGAGCCGCAAAGATCCACCCATAACGCCACCTTCCCCGCATCAAACCGTGCGAATCTCTTCATAACATATCTTCTCCTCCCTGTCCCCGAACTAGCTGCGCAGGTCTCATCCCAAAACTCGCCCATAGTAAAAAGTTCCCTTTGGAACCACTTTCATCGCGCGATCTGCGTCTACAGTGTCACCGCAGGACAGAAACACAAACCCTCCAAAGGGGCACCCTTCAAACCTCCAAGAACTGGTCTGGGGTTTTGGAAACCCTTCCTCCATATATTAAACCTTCTCCAGAAATTTTCCTACGCCCAAAAGATCAGTTTCCCCTTGGTGACCATCTCCCCTAACTTGGGTTCCAGCTCTGACTGCACTGAAGTGCAGAGCTGAACCCCCACTTCCACTGCTGCCCACGCCCAAAGTTCCCTCTGCACGCTGCCCCGCCACTGTCATCCCTTCACCCCACGCCCTTCAGCTAAACACCAGAGAAAACCCAGCCACAAAAGACCCTCGGACGTCTTAGTTCCACCCCCACCTTTCCGCCCTTGTCCTGCTGCCAGCGCACAAACCAGACAGCACAGGTCCTGCCAATTAATTCACCTCGGCTCCGACGATGCACATCTGCTGACGCCATTTCAGAGGGGTCCTTGGGACATCCCAGTCGACATCCCCGCCAAGTTTTGTGACCAGAGGACACGCTGAAGGTGGTGCTCTAGGCTCGCCTCCCAGCTGCTTCCCTACGTGCGTGCAGACCGAGCAACAATCTGTCCACCGGGTTGGATTACTTTGGAGTTCCACACCGGTGCCGACGACGTCCCTCTTCCTCCAGGAGGTCCGGAATCCACTACATCATCCCATCAGGACGTCAGTACCTTTCACGCCACTCGTGGTTTGCCGTCCTTGCAGCAGCTCGCAGCAGTACCCGGGGGCAGCAAGCGTCACCAGACCCGTGTCCGTCACCCCTCGTCGCACGACCCCGGATGTTGGTGTAGCCTTTTACCTCCCTGCGAGGAGTGGGCATGGTTATTGTTTGTACTTGTTAGCTTTGTACTGGGGTTGTGTGACCAGGCCGGACTTCTTCCCCACGCCCCGAGCGTGGAGGTACGTTTCCGCTCCCTCCTAGGTCACTTGCTTGTTTAGTATTTTCTCTACACGCCGCTGCTTGAGTGTACGGTAGGGTCCTAGCTCGATATCACTTTATATTCACTGCTGCGGTGAGGATGAGAGAGACCGTCCCACGACTCTCCGAGTTGTGAGTGTAGAGTGACCACCCTAGTCCACGCTGGTCGCCTCAGCCGTGCGGACCGTCGAGCTTCCCACTCAAAGGGAGCATCAATGAGCGTAGTTCCTGTTACTTGGCATATTTTATCTCGTTGGGAATTCTTAGGTGTGAGTTTACGCCATTCTCCCATTGCAACTCGCTAGTCTCAAGTTTGTCCATTTAGCCTAATTCGCATCTAGAGCCCCAGCCCGCATAGCGTCCCGCATCAAATTTGGTATCAGAGCTTAGGGAACCAGTTTGTTCTAACAAATTGGGGTCTTAGGTCATTCGAGTCTTTAGGTTGTCTAGGGTGCAATTGAGGCCTTAGAGTTATCTAGGTTGCATTGAGTCTCTTAGTTCATCTAGGTAACCCACCATTGCATTGTAATGTTAGGTTTGTGTCTAGTTAGAGTTTTGTCCTTGTCTCGTTGAGTCTTGCATGTCCAGCTCCGCGCCAACCCCATGGTGGTTCCTCGAGCCCACATGTTAGGTGAGTCATCCCTATTGGTCCGATTCGATGCTCTTATGGTACGACCTCTAAGTGTCGCCCCTACCACTCAGTCGTCGGGAGACCCGATCCCTATACCGATGACCGAGTCATTCCAGCGCCCTGTCATGTCCACTGCCATCCTACCTAATGGGATGCATACGGAGATCGATTTCATCAGTAGGGTGTCATCTAACTGTGTCTCACAAGACATTGTTGAGTCACTCTCTAAGACTGGGGAGATTGTTCTCCGTGATGGTTTAGCTTTTATCGAGTTTCAACGGTGGTTTGGCCCCGTTAAATATTTTGATGGCGCTTGGTGCAAGATCAGCACCCTTGCTGGTCCATGCATCATTTTAGGGCGAACTTGGTTGGAGGAAAGAAGTGTGACCATCGACCTGGATAGGAGGACCTGCACCCTACACCCATCTCACCTTCCCGGTGAGTTTGTCTTCCATGACGGCGTTACGCCGACCACCTCCATGTCATCACCTGGGTTTGTTCCAGTGAGTTATGAGGCTGAACAGGAGTTGATGGAGGAGTACCTAACTGAGGTTGAGGAGTTAGGGAGTGACCCCCCCCACATCATAGAGGACTCAGTTTCCACTCCCGAGAGAGTGGCTTCACCCTTAGACCCTCATATAGAGACATTCTTACCTTCCGAGGGTGAACTGGTCATTGGAGAGTCGTTAGCTAGCTGGCTAAGGGAGGGTCCACTTCTAGATGTCTCCATTCCTTGCTATACACCCATGGGACCAGCCCTCCCAATAATACCCCTTAACTCCTTTCACACCACTTTTCGGTCCTTCTGCTTTCTTGAAAATGTGAAGGACTTCCTTAGGAGTTTAGATTATCAATGGGAGTTGACTTATATGTTGACCTTAGGGTCTGACCAACCCTATAGTCATAGCTTTACACTCCCTGCTTTGGGGTCTATTACCTCGGTCTACACCATAGGACATATCACATCCGAGGTCCTTTTATTATTTCCCATACCCGTGGAGGTTGATTTTGTCCCCGCTTATGGTTTCACGGTCCCGAGGGAGGAACCTAGCCTTCCTTGCCTTCCTCATGAGCCTCTTGCCCCATACATGAGAGTGCCTGAAGGTGATTATCTGCACCTGGGCGAATGTCGCACATGGGCAAGTATAGTGAAGGGACCTGTCGGGAGGGGTCATCATTTCTTTGACCCTTTCGATCCCCTCCCTAGTGAGGCTCTCGACCCATATTCTTTTCCCCACCTTGTCGAGGAGGTCCACTATCATACACCACCTAGGCCTTCTAGTCAACACCTCACCTTACCGGCATCCAGATGCCCGAGCTTAGGAGGCCAGGGACACATGTCTCTTCCCCATGTTTCTTCATGTCCACCATCATATAGGGGTTTGTCTCATATAGGGAATGTCATGAGTGAGTTTGGGCAATTTAGTCCCCATGAGTCTACCACATTCCGTAGGACACCCATGCATGATAGATACAACTTTGGTTGTCCTGGTCCTCCCCGTGTTGTCCAATCATGTAGGAGTCATAGGCATGCTAGGTCTGTGTTTGGATGTCCAGGACCACCACTGCATTCACATAGGTATGAGTCAACACAGCTAGTTCGGAGTCTGCATCATCTTCACCATATTGAGACTAGCAACACGCGATCTAGAGAATGGGCTGATGCTCATAAACACCCCTGTGAGTTCCAGGAGGGAGATTACGTCATGATCCGGGTTAAACCGGAACGGTTTCCTTCTGGAGCCGTGAAGAAGCAACATGCTCGTGGTGCTGGCCCTTTTAGAGTCGTGAGGCGAGTCGGATCCAATGCATACGTTGTAGACTTGCTAGAGGACTATGGTATTAGCTCCACATTCAACATCTCGGACCTAGTCGCATATAGGGACCCAGCAGTGATCCCCCGTGAGTTATTTGGGCCTTCTCCACCTCTTGTGAGCGAGCCACCCCCTGAGAGTCCACTTCCAGCCTTGTCACCTCTGCAGCGTGAGCGGATAGAGTCTATACTCGATGAGCATGTGACGACCACCAGGAGTGACGCGTACCATCGCTACTTGGTTCGTTGGAGAGGATGGCCCGCGTCTGAGGACACCTGGATCACCGGGACAGAGCTTGAGAGGATAGATCAAGACTTGCTCGAGTGGTACCTTAGTGACACCGACCCTTACTCGACGGGGTCGAGTTTCTCCCGCCCGGGGAGAATTGGTGAGGACACCTGAGCTAGAGATCGACGCGATGCAGCAGAGCGACATTTCAGATCGTGTGGCATTGTTCGGGACGCGCAGACTTCACTTTGGCTTGAAGAAGACATGGAGAGCTAGCCAGGATCTCAGACTTCTTTGTTTACTTTCACTCTGGACTTGTGTAGGCCAGTTTTGGGCCAGTTGGATTGCATTTGGGTCACATTTGTGCTAATTAGGCTAATAGGAGGTTAGTGGGCCACCTAGGGGTACACTCACCAGGCCCAAATTGGGCTGGCCGCCCCTCCCTCCTTGTGGGCCCACCTTGGGAGGTGCGCCCTCACCCCTCCTAGGGTTTGGTACGCAACCATCCCCTCCCTCCTCTTGGAGAAGGTGGCAGCCGCCCCCCTTCTCTCCTATCTTTTAGGAGAATCATGCGCCCCTCCCCTATTTTGTAGGATTTGAATTATTTCCCCCTTTTTTGTGTATTTCTTTTAGGCAAGTAATTAGGGTTTCTTTTCCATGTACTTAAGGGGTCTTGTAATTCATTTTGGAAAAAGAAAATTGAAGAATTTTGAGAAAATCTTGTGTTGGCCGCGGCCTCCCTCTCTCCTTGTGGGTGCGACTCCCACTTCTCTCCCTCCCCCTTTTCCTCTTCCTAGGGTGCGACGCCCTAGACCTTTACCCCTGGAGCTGCTGCTGCTGGTTAGGGTGGAGGCGACCTCCCTTCTACATCCAGCAAGACTCGGCTTCCGTTCGTGGTGGTGTGGTGTCGACGGGGTGGACCTTCACCTCTTGCTGTCTTGGGCGTTGGATGAGCATCTGCTAGCAGGATTTGTGCTTGAAAGACAAGGTTGGAACTATTGCGTCCCGACCCCATCTCCCTTCCATCCCTTCTAGACTTTTCTTCATCTTCCAGTCCCCAGAACGCCAGAGAAAACCTCATGTCAAAATTCGTCCGGAAGCGAAAGTTGCCTTTGTAGGCCTTTTCGCTGCTCTGAACGCTCCTGGAATAGACCTGCATGAACCAGAGCCGCAAAGATCCACCCATAACGCCACCTTCCCCGCATCAAACCGTGCGAATCTCTTCATAACATATCTTCTCCTCCCTGTCCCCGAACTAGCTGCGCAGGTCTCATCCCAAAACTCGCCCATAGTAAAAAGTTCCCTTTGGAACCACTTTCATCGCGCGATCTGCGTCTACAGTGTCACCGCAGGACAGAAACACAAACCCTCCAAAGGGGCACCCTTCAAACCTCCAAGAACTGGTCTGGGGTTTTGGAAACCCTTCCTCCATATATTAAACCTTCTCCAGAAATTTTCCTACGCCCAAAAGATCAGTTTCCCCTTGGTGACCATCTCCCCTAACTTGGGTTCCAGCTCTGACTGCACTGAAGTGCAGAGCTGAACCCCCACTTCCACTGCTGCCCACGCCCAAAGTTCCCTCTGCACGCTGCCCCGCCACTGTCATCCCTTCACCCCACGCCCTTCAGCTAAACACCAGAGAAAACCCAGCCACAAAAGACCCTCGGACGTCTTAGTTCCACCCCCACCTTTCCGCCCTTGTCCTGCTGCCAGCGCACAAACCAGACAGCACAGGTCCTGCCAATTAATTCACCTCGGCTCCGACGATGCACATCTGCTGACGCCATTTCAGAGGGGTCCTTGGGACATCCCAGTCGACATCCCCGCCAAGTTTTGTGACCAGAGGACACGCTGAAGGTGGTGCTCTAGGCTCGCCTCCCAGCTGCTTCCCTACGTGCGTGCAGACCGAGCAACAATCTGTCCACCGGGTTGGATTACTTTGGAGTTCCACACCGGTGCCGACGACGTCCCTCTTCCTCCAGGAGGTCCGGAATCCACTACATCATCCCATCAGGACGTCAGTACCTTTCACGCCACTCGTGGTTTGCCGTCCTTGCAGCAGCTCGCAGCAGTACCCGGGGGCAGCAAGCGTCACCAGACCCGTGTCCGTCACCCCTCGTCGCACGACCCCGGATGTTGGTGTAGCCTTTTACCTCCCTGCGAGGAGTGGGCATGGTTATTGTTTGTACTTGTTAGCTTTGTACTGGGGTTGTGTGACCAGGCCGGACTTCTTCCCCACGCCCCGAGCGTGGAGGTACGTTTCCGCTCCCTCCTAGGTCACTTGCTTGTTTAGTATTTTCTCTACACGCCGCTGCTTGAGTGTACGGTAGGGTCCTAGCTCGATATCACTTTATATTCACTGCTGCGGTGAGGATGAGAGAGACCGTCCCACGACTCTCCGAGTTGTGAGTGTAGAGTGACCACCCTAGTCCACGCTGGTCGCCTCAGCCGTGCGGACCGTCGAGCTTCCCACTCAAAGGGAGCATCAATGAGCGTAGTTCCTGTTACTTGGCATATTTTATCTCGTTGGGAATTCTTAGGTGTGAGTTTACGCCATTCTCCCATTGCAACTCGCTAGTCTCAAGTTTGTCCATTTAGCCTAATTCGCATCTAGAGCCCCAGCCCGCATAGCGTCCCGCATCAATAAGTGAAGGAGTGGTCACACTTAAAGTCAAGCCAAGTCCATATCCACCTCCTATCAGGAACCCATTTGGAGAGAGCACATATCAATCAATTCACTAAAGTTCCAAAGGAGAAACCATAAAGAAATTTTGTTTGCATCATCTTAAGCAACTTGGTTGGCTTTTGAGTGTCTTCATTCCCTATCACTTATATCTTGTTTGAATCACCTAGGTGCGGTTGCTCATTGTGTGTTTGTTGTGTTTGTTGTTTTGCATTTATCAAGGTTGTCCGTTGCATGTGGAGTTGTTTTCGTTCGTCCGAATCATCTCCTCGAGTCGCTTCCTCCTTCACATTCTATTCCAATCCCCTCTTCGAATCTACCATGGCATCCTGCAATCCTCCTCGCTCCCAAGAGGATTCCCTTCCTCAAGGGCTCCTTGAGAACCCCCCGAGGGTTATTTCTTTCTCCGCTGGAGAGGGGACCGCCCCTCTCTCATCCTCCACTCCCATAGAAGGTGGTCAGGTCATCCCTTCTTTATCTGCTCCTTCCGCGGGCTCTGTCCTCCATATGATGGCCCAGTTGGATCCGACCCAACTCCAGGTCCTCTATCAGGCCATGCAAGGGTCCAATCCTCCTCCCTCCGCTACCGTCCAGGGGCACTCTAATTCTTCCATTATTGGGCCGTCTATTCAGCCCACCCCGATTGAGCTCACCCCGGTCCAGCCCCGGACCATCACCTTTGCTGGCATGGAGATGGGTCAATCCTCCAATCCGACCCATCAATCTTTTGATAAGGGGAAATCGCCTATCCCCTCTCTTCCGATAGATTATCACCCCTCTGCTCTGGCGGCTCCACAGGTCCTCGTGGGCCCATCCGATTTTTTGCCCCAACAGCACGGGGTGGCCCAATTTCACTCCAATCCGGGTCTATCTCGGGCCCAGTATCCTTCTTACGGCCCCCCTAATTCCACTAGTTATCCTTCTGCTCCTTCCTATGGGCTCCCGCCCTCGGCAACCGCCATTCCTCCTGCTCACCAGATACAATCAACTCCCTTCACTACCCCTGCTCCCTCTCGAGAGCAAGATTTGCTTAATAAGTGGGCCACCATGCAGCAATAACTTGATTTTCTTCAGAAGAAGGTGGGCCCACAATCCTTGGCTGATATTCCCGTCCCAAGCTTCCAGAACATCCGTTTCCCTCCGCAGTCTGAGCTCCCCAACTACCGTAAATATGATGGGAACAGCAATCCCTTCATCCATGTGAGGGATTTTCTGTATGAATCGGCACAGTTCCAATATGATGATCGCCTTATGGCGTACCTATTCCGCCGATCATTGGATGGCGTTGCTCTGGAATGGTTTTATTCTCTGCCCCTAGAAGAGGCCGAGAGCTTCAAAGTGGTCAAGGACAAGTTTATTCAGCGGTTTCAAGATCGGGTCGGCCCGGAATATTTATTCACAGATCTGGCGGCCGAGAAAATGAAGCCGGATGAGGAATTCGTAACTTATGCAGATAGATGGAGGCAGATGGCCGCCAGGGTGCCCGGCCATATTCCAGAGGAGGAAAAAGTTAAGCTGCTAATTTCAAATGCTTCGCCCACCTTCAAGAACATCCTGGCAATGAATGATATAGCCAATATGCATCAACTGTATAGCCGGGCGCGGTTTATACAAACTCAGTTTAAGGACTCCCCTATCCATTCTCTTTTCGAAAACCAAAAGCCCAAGTACCATAAGAAACCATAGGGGCCGGTTACCGAAGGAGTCCAGACAAATGAGCAAGTACAAGCTGTTGCTTTTCCCTACCAAGCCGCATCATTCCGCTACAACCAAAGCCCCCGCAATCCGCAAAACTCCGCTCCGCAACACTTTTCAAACACTCCATAAAACCCTCCGCCTACCTTCACCATACCGCAAAACACCTTCACCGCACCACAATAACCACCACCATCACCGCAATACCATAACGTCCCTCCACCCGGCGGCTACAACAATAATAATCCCAACAGCAAGCGCCCGGCTCCCAGAAGAGCCCAGTATCCTCCATTGCCAGAGACACTTACAGACATATTCTCAGCGCTCATGGCAGTAAATGCAATTCAACTTCCTCTAGAAAGGACTATTTGGAACCCAGCTATTGATCAAACTAAGTATTGCATGTTCCACCGGCAGCCGGGTCACACTATAGAAGGATGCTTTCACTTCCGAGATCTCGTGTACGACTTACACGAAGGACAAAGAATAGACTGGGCCGAGATGCATAGGGCCATTATGGAAATCAAAGAGAAGAGAAGGCAGCCGCAGGGGCAGCAAGTGCAGCAGCATCCAGCACTGCAGCCGCAGTAGCCGCCACAACAGCAGCCACCGCAGCAAGCACAAGATCTGGGCATCCATCAGAATCCGATGCCAAACCATCAACCCGCTCCTCCGCAACAGCCGCCAGCACCGGCACAAGTTAATGTAGTCCAACCACCGGCCTCCAACGCTGGGTGGTCATTTGATGATGATGGTGCCGCACCACAGGTCATGGCCTTCCACCACAAACCTTCCTTCATCCTCCCTACACAACCAACACCCTCTCCGCTCATCCCACCATTCACACCCGCTCCACCAAATCCGCTCACCATCCCGTCATATCCTTCGCCAACCCCCATCACCGTCTTCACACCACCATCCAATCCCGCACCTATCCTTACCCATCCATTCACCCTGCCTTCACCAGCATCCACGTCCATCACCACCCTACCACCCACCAATCCTTCACCTATCATCCGCGCATCCCCCATTAACTTCACCAACCCTCCGTTTTACCAAACTGCCTCCCCCACGCCACCTATTCCACTCATTCGCCCCGCAGGGCCCATCATACTATCCCCCGATGCCGTGGCAAATTGTGCTCTAAGGAGCGGGAAGATGTTCCATCGGAACTACGCCACTACTAGCAATCCCCAGTCTTCCCAACCGGTGGCCGAGCAAGAGGAAGCTGAACCGTTACCGGGGACTCAATATGATTTACTGCATCATCTAGATCGGGTACCCGCCAAGATATCTGTGCTGGAGTTAATCAAGAGGTCCACTCTCCATCAAGATGCACTGAGGGATTTTTTGCAGAAGGTCATGGTTAGTGAAGACATGGCAGTCGACAGTCTACCAACGGCACTAGCAACTATCTCTAAAGGGCCGGCAATCACATTCTCTGAGACCGAGCTTGCACCTCCGGGGGCTCGACAAATGCCGCTCTGCATAACAATTACTTTGAACAAAGTCGATGTTGAAGCAGCACTGGTCGACACTGGGGCCTCAATTAATGTCTGCCCCCTCAGCACTCTCCGAGCCTGCAATATATCTGAGGAGTTACTACGGCCTACCCCCACCACTATAGCAGCATACGACAACTCAAGGCGGGCATGTCACGGGGTAGTCACTATTCAGGCTGAGCTCGGGCCTCTTTCCATGGCTGTAGAATTCTATGTACTTGATATCGACCCTATGTTCAAGGCTATCTTGGGTCGTCCCTGGATCGACACACTTGGCGTCGTGCCCTCTACTGCGCACCAATGCATTAAATTCCCTTTTCAAGGGAGGGTCGTCAAAGTTAAAAGTTTATCCACGGTACAGTCAGTGAAGGCCATCTCTGAACAGATTCTTCCTACTCTCTGGCCAAGCAGCCGGCCCGTGCTATCAGTGCTAGACCTAAATTTTCCTTGGGCGTACACCACTCCTAAGCCCGTCACTACCCCGATCAATATCAAGGCAAAGCCGCAGATTCGAGATTCAAAGGGGTGGAACATTATATTGAAACTGGGCTATCAACCGGGGAGAGGCCTCGGCGCACAGCTGCAAGGGATGACCAAACCCATACCAAAAGGAAGAAAAATGGGCAGACGAGGTCTCGGTTACAAGGAGACAGCATTATCAATGATGGGTGACTCTGGGCCGCTTACCTGGGATTACCGTCAGCATTTTGTCAGAGGGCCCCCACAGCCGGGCTCATTAGCTGCGAAGCCAGTCCAGTCAGAAACCGACACGGTTTGTCCAGTCACCAGTCCACCCCCATTGCCAAGGGGGCTAAATGACGATGTGATCGACTACAGCTGGGCCCTCTAGGGGCTGTTTTGTGAAAGAGGCAGCCAGAAGCCACAGAAGGTTCAGCTTATGCAGTGGAGGCCGAAGAAGCGGCCTGGTGATGATTCAAAGAAAGAAGGGAGCTCGCTGATTGCTCTTTCTCTATCTCCCTCTCATTTTCAGTGCATGATCCAGCTGAAGGGGTTTGTACCCCGTCCTCCTCCGATTATGATTAATCCATCTTTCAGTGATCCATTCCAGATTCCAATCAATCCTCCTGCTTATGGGCCTCGCTGCCCCATTAATCTGCCTGCTTTCCCCATCCCTCCATTTTTTAACTCTCAAATCCACGAGATGTGGGGTTCCTCCTCTTGTGATCTTTTCTTCGATTGCATCTTTCCCGAGCTGTTCCCTATGCAGCTCCTGCCTCCTCCGTCGTGCTGCGTGGTCTCCACTGATCTCCAAAAAAAAAACGTCAAATTTGAAACGGAGATTTCAGTGGAAGATTATGCTATCCTGTCTCCATCCTCCTCGTCCCAGGGGCACGAGTCCCCTACTCCTTCCCTTCCCTTAAGCTTCATCTCTCCTAGGTCAGAGTTAGGGTCTAGCGAGTCTAGAGAAGTAGAGTCAGTTAGGTCTAAAGAAGTAGGGTCTTGTTCTAGGTCGTTCAACCCTTCCCCTCCTGAGCCGCGTTCGCTTGCGCATCCTTCCCGATCTATTCCTGGTAGGTTCTTGCAAGATCTAGCTCAGCGGTGTCATGCTCTTTTGAAGTGCCCAGAATTCGTCGCCACGGCGATTGCGATTGAAGATGAAGAGGAAGTAGAAGGGGTGTGGAGCGATGACGGATTAGGCGTCTATGAAGTGCTGGATGAGAAAGATCCAATTGATGAAGACAGCGATGTAGAGGACACTGCCGACTTATATGCAAAGGGACTGAAGAGATTCGACCAGCCGTCGACGGCAGTGGATGAACCTACGAAGGAAATCAACTTGGGAACGGAAGAAGATCCAAGGCCCATCAATATTTCAGCTAATCTCCCTCCACAGGTAGAAGAGGATCTAATTAAGGTACTGAGGAAGTATAGCGATTCTTTCGCCTGGTCTTATGAGGACATGCCAGGTCTTGACCCCTCCTTAGTGGAACACCGACTCGTGCTTGAACCAGGGGCAACACCTGTTAAACAAAAGTCGAGAAGATTTCACCCCCACATGGCCTTGCGGATTAAGGAAGAGGTCGACAAACTTTATAAGGCCAAGTTCGTCAGAGTAGTTTTATATCCTCAGTGGGTGGCAAACATAGTCCCTGTTCTCAAGAAGGATGGGAAAGTGCGCATATGCATTGATTTCAGGGACCTTAACAAAGCATGTCCTAAAGACGATTTCCCGCTGCCTCATATAGACGTCCTTGTTGATAACACTGCCGGGTACGAAGCTCTATCGTTCATGGATGGGTACTCGGGCTATAATCAGATCCGTCTCGCTCCGGAAGATCAAGAGAAAACTTCCTTCACCACGCCCTGGGGCACATACTGCTATGTAGTTATGCCTTTTGGATTAAAGAACGCAGGCGCCACCTATCAAAGGGTGATGATGGCTATCTTCCACGACATGATGCACATCTATATGGAAGCTTACGTGGATGACATTCTGTTGAAGTCAAGATCAAAAGAAGAACACCCCTCTATTTTGGCTAAAGTGCTGCAGAGAGCCAGGGAGTACAAGCTAAAGATGAATCCGAAGAAGTGCGTATTCGGAGTCTCCTCGGGGAAGCTGCTAGGTTTCATAGTGAGCAAACGGGGGATCCAGATTGATCCTAACAAAGCACAGGCCGTCATGGATATGCCTCCGCCAAAGAACATTACGGAACTTTAAGGACTGATTGGTAGATTGCAATTCATTAGAAGATTCATATCCCAGCATTCTCAAAGGTGCCGTCCGTTTTATGAATTGCTCAAGGCGGGGGTCAAGTTCGAATGGAATCAAGATTGTCAAAAGGCCTATGAGGACCTCAAGGAATATCTATCCAATCCCCCGATTTTACAACCTCCTGTCCCTGGGAAACCCCTGATCCTATACATCTCGGTCATTGAGGACTCTCTAGGGGCGGTTTTAGCACAAGTGGATGACGAAGGAAAAGAGCGGGCTGCGTACTATCTTTCTCGGTTGTTTAATCCAGCTGAATCCAGGTACACCGCTATGGAGAAGACTTGCGCCGCCTTAGTGTGGGTAGTTCAGAAGCTTAAACATTACTTTCTCGCCCACCCAGTTAGGCTGATCTCTAGAATGGACCCGATCCGTTATCTCTTAGAAAAGCCCATTCTTTCTAGTAGGCTAGCTCGCTGGCAGAGCTTCCTCTCTCAATTCGATATCACCTTTGTCGTTCAGAAGGCAGTCAAAGGATATGCCATCGCTGAGCATCTTGCACATCTCCCTATTCCTCACACCGACTCTATTCAGGACGATTTCCCTGATGAGCATCTCTCTGTCCTTTCTCAACATCCCTTCTGGTCTCTACACTTTGATGGTGCGCTTAACTCACAGGGCCAAGGGATCGGTGCTGTCTTGCTTACTCCAGAGGGAGTAACCATCCCCTTCGCTTATCAACTTCGATTTCCTGCTACCAACAACATCGCTGAGTATGAGGCTCTCCTGGCCGGCTTGGAGCACGCCTATCTCTTAGGCGCGCGTTATTTAAACATCATAGGAGACTCTCAGCTCGTCTTACAGCAAGTTCTGTCCACTTACCGTACCCGTGACCCCAAGCTCAAGCCCTATGAAGATTTGGTCACGCTCATCGCTAAGCGATTCCGCAAGCTAATCTATATCCATACTCCCCGTTCTCTGAACATTCTGGCGGATGCATTGGCATCTCTAGCCTCCTCCTTATCCTTCCCTCTCAGTCGTAGTACTGAGACTGTCGTCGTCCAGAGGATGGACGCACCCTCTCTCCAGGATCCTTGGTTCACCAACCTTAGGAAGTCTGCAGAAGTGAGAGCTGAAAAGGAAGATCTCGAGGAGGTATCATTGGCAGAACTAGAGGAGATTTTGGATGAAGAAGAATTGCCTTGGTACCATGAAATCGAGTTATTTTGCAAAGAAGGGGCATTCCCAGAAGGGGCAAGAGCTGAGCAGCGCAAAGCAATAAGAAGAGCCGCCGCAAGGTACACTATCATTGCAGGAGAACTGTACAGGCGCGCTACTAATGGAATGCTCATGAGATGCCTAGATGATGTGGAAGCTTGGAAAGTAGTAGAAGCAGCACATTCCAGCGAGTGTGGAGGTCATGTCAATGGCCAGGCTCTAGCGAAGAGGATTCTTAAGCAGGGCTACTATTGGCCCACTCTGGAGGAGGATTGCTCCCTCTATGTCCGGAGGTGCCTTAAATGCCAACTCCACGCTGATAAAATCCACGCTCCAGCTTCATCTCTTCATCCTATGACCGCTCCTTGGCCATTCTCTATGTGGGCTTTCGACGTCGTCGGTCCACTCGGTGATCCTAATTCTCAGACCAAGCAGAAATCCTTCATTCTCACAGCAACTGAGTACTTCACCAAATGGGCCGAAGCCGAGGCGTACGTAGAGATCAAAGCTACAACGGTGTGCCGCTTTATCATGAAGAATATCATCTCGCGGTTCGGAGTGCCAAGCAGCATCATCACCGACAACGGACCCCAGTTCGTCTCCTAGGAGCTTAAAGACCTCTGTAAGAAGTTCAAAATTACATTACATCATTCATCACCATAATACCCTCGAGGCAACGGTCAAGCCGAAGCCACTAATAAAACTCTTCTTAAAATCATTAAGAAAACATGCGAAGCGCATAAATTTTCTGATTGGCCTGAAAGATTGGTGGAAGCTCTGTGGGCTTACCGCACCTCCGTCCGTACTCCTACGGGACAAACTCCCTATTCTCTAACCTACGGGATGAAGGCGGTGCTCCCATATGAGATCTTAATCCCTTCACTCAGAGTACAGCTCGATAAGGAACTTAATCTCGATGAACATCGAGAGGCGTTGCTGGTCCAACTGGAACTCCTAGATGAGAAGAGGATGAATGCGGCCGATCACGTATCTGTTTATCAAAAGAGAGTTTCGCGTTATTTTCAAAAGAAGGTAATTGAACGAAAATTTTGCAAGGGTGAAATGGTTTTGAAACGCAAATTCATTCGGTCTGCAGGTCCTAGGTCTAAATTGCAACCTAACTGGGAAGGGCCGTTTGTAATAAAAGAAGCTTATCCAGGGAATGCTTATCGTTTAGTAAACGCGGAAGGTGAGGAGCTCTCTCACCCGTGGAATGGGTTGTATCTTAAGCGTTTCTTTCCTTAAAAATCTAAACCATGTGCTTTTTCGGCAATAAGAAATGCCTCCCTATCTTCAAAAGAGAGTCTTGAGTAAGGCAAACACACACTACACGACGTCCCTGGTCGAGTTCCTTGATTAAAAAGATACCATTTTTTTCTTGGCCATGCTTTGGGAGAAAGTCAAAGTCCCTGTCCGTTTCATTCTTCGGCTAAATCCAGGGGCAAGGAGTGAATAAGAAGGCGACAACCAATCCAAACTCCTTAACGAGAAGAGGTCTCAAATAGGGGCAAGTCCGTTATGACCTGACTCCACAAGAAAGAAAAGAAAAGAAAAGCAAAGGAGTGCTCTTTACCATGAAATCAAAAGCATCATCTCAAGGTCTGTGAATGAATTCTCAAAAGCTCCAAAGAAAAAGAAGATTAGGCATGACAAGAGTGGCAGTACAGTTCCCCGCGGGACGTTATGAGCCCGGTCGCATTGCATGCCTAAGTGGACAAAGGTTCGATGACGGACATAAAAAGCCCCGGCACAACAGACCAAATCTCTAATAAGGTTGCACGGTGAGGGAATCATGTTCTAAAAACTTCTATATCTGGCCTAAGCTTACCCCCATGTTCTTTTTTTTCTTTTAGGACTAAGACGAGTACCCTAGGTATGGTGTTGGTAAAAACACCGTCACGATGATCAGGTCTCGGCCAGGGGTTGCCACGCTATTTGCACGCCGATCTCGAGACTCAAGCTAAAAACAAGGGAGGTCTCGTGTTGCTAGAGAGGCACTGGTGTTTCAAAACCCAAAAACATCAAATATGTTTCAAAATCCAAAAACAATCAAATATTTTCAAAATCCAAAAACAACAAATATTTTTAAAAATCCAAAACATTAAAGATTTTCCAAAACCCCCAAAATACCATCATATGCATAACATGCATCGCATTTTCATTATGTTTTTCGCCTATTTAATAAGGCTCCACCCCTTGACCAAATATCAAGAAACGGTCATTATCTAACTTGCTTCAAGGCAAGGGGTTGAGTCTAAGAACAGAGCTAACTTGTTTAATGTCTAAGTATGTGCAGAATATAGGGGCAAGCCCAAAGGTAAAAGCTCACAACTATGCAGGTTCAGGTGTGTAACGCGCCAGCATCAGACCGTTAAAGTCATGTAACGGGCCCATCTTCGACCGTCACTTCCCTTGGCATGGGCCCCTTTTCTTTTCGTTAAACCATCACTATGACGGTCTGAGACTCACCGTTACTTGAAGTAACGCCTCAAGACCCATCCGTCATATCCTTCAGAGACTGGGCTCTACCCACTCTCATTATGACGGCCTGTAGAAGGACCGTTATTTCTATGTAACGGTCCAGTGTACATCCGTTACATCCTCCAGAAGCCCTGTCTGCTCACATCAGTCTAGCCTTTTAAACTATGGAACTCAAGATCCTTCAATTGTGGCAATCTCATCTCATTCAAGCAAAGATTAATGAAATATGAATTCAACTTTGATTGTCCATTACATGATATCTCTAATGAACAAAAGGAAAATCAAGATACATTCAACTTCTTATCCGCAAGAGGGCGGATTCTTCTCAACTCTTTCAAGTAATCTCGGCGTGCTTCGTCATCTTCTTCAACTTCTGCGTGCCACGGGCGCACCTTGTTGATCTCCCACATGGTCAGCGCGTTCCGGATCGCTCTTTCATCTTCCTCGGTCCCCATCTTCCTAGGTAGAAGGGGAGGGTAGTGTGATAGTGCAGAAACGCTGATTCGAGGTAATCCGATCTGAAGATGGCATCGGTGCGGGTTGTAGATCGCCATGGTAGTGTTTCCAACCAGCTGGAGGTCCAGGCCTTGACGCCGCGGTATTTTAAGAAGAATGCTTCGAAGAACGCTTGGTCGCATGATGAACTTTTCAAGAGGCAAAGCATTGAAGAAGAGGCGCCATTCATCCCGCGTTTTCTTATCTGCCGTCCTGCATTCAACATGAGAAGAATATCCAAAAGCCCCTCCAATGAAGAAGAGGGGGTGGCTCCCGAAGATCCGGCTCGCCGAAGTTATATCTTCCTTGGGAAGGAATTTGTTTCTCACTCCTATCCAACACTCAAGGAGTATCATGGAACCGAACAAAGGCCCTCCAAGGCAAGCCGAGCTTAGTCCTTCATAGAGGTATGAGAGGACCGCTTGAGAAATAGACATACCCCGCCACAGTCCACTAATAATGCTAAGATTTTGGATATCTAAGAGGTGGTCGGTTGTGGAGAAAAGGAAGACCCCGCACGAGCAAACCGCCACCGCCTTGGCTATTGCTTCGTGTCTCTCCCACTTGTTTTTACAGTGAGACACTATCCATTGTGCCATAGGGATCAAGTGAATGTGGCGCGGGCTGATCATGGTCCGCACGTCCTTTGGGTTATGAATGAAGTCGCTTAAGATCAAGGACGGGTCAATAGGTTCTATTGTATAGCAAACCCGATCCTCATCCCCCACCTTAGTCTTAGGAAGGGCTAGGTAGGTCTCTACCTCCTCCAATAGGACGGTTGCTTCAAAGGAGGGGAAGATGAAGGTATGAGTTTGTGGATGCCATGGTTCCACAAGGGCTGAAAGGCATGGCCAATCCAAAGACAATTTCTGGAAGTTTTTGCCTAGAACCAAGAGAGGTCGGAGGTGCCATGCTTTGTGGATTGATACCACCTCTAAAGGGAGTGCCTTTACCATGGGAGCCACCCACTTCAGGTTGGAGTAACACCTTGGGCCAGGAAGAGGCTTGAAGAAGAAAAGAAGAAGGAAAGTTATGAAGAAAATTAAAGTGCAGCAAAAAAATTCTGAACTTTGGATGAAGTCATGCAAGCTTACCACCCTTTGGACATTAGAGCTTAGATGCTTGGGGATCGAGGATAGCCGTTGAAGCTCCCCATGTTCCCTCCTTGCAGCCTTAGGGCTGGTGTAGATCTTCTCTTCCATAGCCGCCATCTCAAAGCACCTCTTCATCTTGATTTCTGCTTGTTAGGGAGAATTCTTCAACCCTAGAACAGAGGTTTTTGCAAGCTGCGATTTTGGATAAGTTTCCCAAGTTGCTGGGGCTTTTTATTAACTTTGGAAGGATAAGATTGGAGTTGGGAGGCTTTATCTGAAATTTGGATAAGTTCTAGCAAGAGATTAAGTGGCTGAACCTCGGACTCTAAGCTCTCACGGCCGAATCCGTTTTGGAAACGACCCAGACTCTGACGGTCTGTCGTAGGGCCGTTACTTCACTCTGGCGCGCCTACCCTGGGCCGTCACTTTTTCTGTGGGTTGGGTTTTCCTTAAAACATGTTCTGTGGCTGTTTACGGTCTGGTCTCAGACCATCGCCATTCAACGGATGAACCTTAATCCGTTATATCCTTGAAATCGCTCAAGTCTCTCTCTTATGGGCTGAACGCCATGTAACGGTCAGGTTAGGACCGTCGTTTCGTTATGACGCGTCTCCTTCAGGCCGTCGCATTTTCTGCGAGTAATTCTAAAAACCATGTTCTGCCATGAACAACGGTCTGGTCTAGGACCGTTGTTTGCTTTTAACGCTCCTACCATGGGCCGCTATTTCCTCTGCAGCCCGACTATCAGAATAAGATATTTCATGAATGACGGCCTAAGGTAGGTGCGTCGTTTGATTATGACGGTCCAAGACCAGACCGTCATTTCCTCTGCTACTAAATTCAGGCAGTTAGTCTATCCTTTGCCTAGACCTGGCGGTCTTTCACATCTGTACACCACACCTTCTCCACACAAGCATTCATTCACACATACACATCCATCATGCGTACTTTCAATCACTCATTCGTGCATATCCATTCATACATCCGCATAAAAAAGTCAACAAAAATTTCATTTTCATAAAAAGGCATGTACAAGTGGTAAGAAAAGCATAAAAATACATCATTCGGTCGGCTTATCCGTCGGGCCGCCCTCATCCTCTCCACCCTCGGGTTTCCTGGGTGGCGGTGCTATGGAAGCACTCTCCTCCTGCTGTCCTCTCTCTGCCCTCTCATTTCTCCGTTGGCCGACGGAACTAACTAGGAAATCCCCAACCGAGCCACTAGGGGCAGCACTTCTATGAGCCCCGCTCCGGGAAGAACTCTGCTCTGGTGCCCGGCCTAGCATCCGGACCGTCTGCTCCATTGTCTGCAGCCTGATCTTCAGTGAGAAGATCTGGCGTCGCGTCTCCCGTGCCTCGGTCCGGTAGCGATCAAGATCCGTGGTCCCAAGGCGAAGGTCCTTCACCTCGGCCCGCGCCCGTGCTAAATCTACTCGAAGTCGCTCCATCTCCACATCGTCCACATGTCGAGGGGTCTCCGCTCTCAGTCGGGCTATCTCTGCCCGCACGAGCTCCGTCTCTGCTCGAGCTCGATCAGTCTCGGCCCGGCTCCTCTCCACCTCTGCCCTCGCCTGGGTGGCCTCCGCCACTGCCGCTGCCAGCTCTATCGCCTGTAGATTGCATTGCATTGCATATAGGTTAGTCATATAAATTTAATTAGCATAAGCATAATCATAAAGCATGTAAGTATCTTACCCGCTCCGCGAGGGTGGCCTCCGCCTCCTCGGCCCGGGCAACCGCCCAAGTAAAATCAGCATCTCGCCCAGCCCTGTCTCCCGCAGGCTGCGAGGACGACGATGGGGCATCCGGTCCTGCTCGTTGAGCTCCCTCTGCCCGCTGCATTGTCATAGCCAAAGCATTAGCATCATGCATAATCATAGTCATATCATAAGCATTCAGAATCTCACTAGGAGCTCCAAAGCAGTCCGGTACTCATCCCGCTGCTGGATGGTAGAGTGGAGTAGTCCCTCTAGCTCAGCTATCCGCCCCTCAGGATCGAGCTGCATGTAGAAAGCATGAGCCAGCATGTCACATCCGCATTTCATCATATAGAAAGAGTTTCTTAGTTTAGAATTGCATACCGGTCGTCGGGTACCTCGGTATACCCGGTCGCCGTAGTGTCGAGCAAAGGCCTTCAGGTAGGCCTCGTCGCTCTCTGCCCGCTCTTTCACAGCCCTGCCTCGCTGCCTCCAGTCGAGGACGTACTTCGCCTTCCGGGCACGCCAATCCACATTCCCACTAATACCTCTTGCCGACTTGCCTGGATGGTCGTCGGGGCAGCGTGGAAAGGTCACCTCGGGCTGGTGTAGTCCTCGGGTCCGCAAGATCGGCCTGTAGTGCAGAGGCTCGATGATGTGGAGGCAGTGCAGCCAGACGTCTCGTCCCCAATACGATAGAGACGCCTCCACCCATGGCTGTCCTGTGTAACCCTCACCGCGGTAAGGGGTCCACCTCACCTGCAGGCATTTAGATCCATTAGCATTCGCATAACATGAGCACATATAGGCATATAAAGCATTTAAAGCATTTAAGTTCTGGGCTCACCGATGTGTGTGGGTGGGAGTCCAGGTCCTCCTGGATCATCCGGGTCTGTCTCAAGACCGACCCGTATCCCTCGCCACCGACCATCGCCTCGCGATCGGTATCAGGCCAGGATGGAGTAATGCGCCTCTCCCAATGCCCGGAGGTACAAATAGCTCCAGATCTGCATTTAGGAATCAAGTCAGTGACATAAATCATCAATCATAGCATACATCATGGCATAATAGAAAGCACTTAAGCGCATTTTTACCTGTAGGAAGGGCGAGAAGCCTCCCAGCATCGTCAGTCGGTCCGTGGTGCTCAACGAGTTGATCAGGAAGGCCAAGACCGCTGCTCCCCAGGCGTATTTCCTCACTCTGCTTAAATCCTCTATCAGCGGCAGTAGTCTGCAGCTGATGACATCCGCTCTGGTCGCGAATAGGAGCTTCCCGAACAACAGTATCAAGAAGCGCCTCATCACTCGATCCCCCTCCTCTCCTGCCTCTGCCGCCACACGAGGGCGCACCCGGTCTATCACTCTGCTTAGATGCTCCTCGGGCAGTTCTCCCACGGCAATCGCTGCCCCTCTCAGCCCCAAACTCTCCTGCAGCACCGATCTCGAGAGCTGGGATGAAGACTGGCCCGGCCTGATCAGGTCCAACCCCAGTAGCTGCTGCGCTATCTCCCGATAGTCGCCGTACGTCCATCCTGTCACTGCAGCGCCGTGGACTCTCAAGCCTGTAATTCTCGCCATGTCTTCTAGCATGGGGATCATGTGGCCCCACGGGAAGATGAATGCCCTGCTAACCGGATCCCACCTCTCGTGCAATGCGTAAAGCAATGGCGTATCCATCCGGATCACCTCGATGCTGAGCATCTCGGTGAAACCCATCTCTGCAAGTCTGTCTCTCTGGTAGTCGGGCAGTGCCTGGTACATCGCCCGAATCTGCAGCCATGAGATCCTCGATCTCCTCTTTCCCTGCATTGCATATTAGAGCACTAATTAGTCCATTCGCATCATATAGACATTGCATAAACATTAAATATCGAAAAGAAAAACAAAAATTTGAAAATTGAAAACCCTAAAAAGAGTTTGGAACCCTAGCAGAAGTAACGGCCCTGGGATGGGGCGTTACTTGTCTCTGACGGCCTTAGCTTGGAGCGTCAGAGCAGTGACGGTCGCTGGCGGGACCGTCACTTAGTCTGCCAGTAGGGAATTTCTCCCCTGCATCCCCATGACTTCCCACTTTGGCCAAATGGCCTACAAGTGTTCCTAGTGGGTTCATAGACCCATTTCTACCCTTATCCCCCACATGCATTCATAAATAAAAACATAAAAATCAAAAATTTAAAAATTAGGGCGGAGGGCCTACCTCATGGTTGAGGACCTTCCTCTTCTTCTTCTCTGGTTCCTTGGGCTCCTCTGCACCCAAGGAGGCTACGGTTGGTTCTTCCACGACCGTGGGGACCTCCTCCTCTTCCCTTGGCTCCCTTCCCCTCGGTTCTTCCTCCACGGGCGGCGGGGTGGTCTCTCGTTCGAGCCGGCGGTGGAACCGCCTTATAGCCATCTTCTTTCCTCTCCCTCTCTTCTGAGGTGGTGGCTGCGGTGCCTCGTCGCCGGCCATTGGAGTGTGGAGATGGAGGTCGCCGGTGGGTTTTTCTGGTTTGGTGTTTTGGTTGTTTGAGCATGAAATGAGACCGAACGGCCGTTCGATTTGTTTTTTTGAAAACTCAGGAGAAGAGACGGTCTATCGTTAGACCGTCATATCATCCTGACGCCCCCCTCTAAGGCCGTCGCTTGTGACGGACTGTTTTATTGAAGAATATGAACCGACCCGGTGTTGACGGACTAGGCTTAATCCGTTATTTTCATGTGACGCTCCTGAGTCAAGCCGTTATATGCTTGCAAGTTTCTTGATGAATGAATGGTCAAAATTAATATTTAAACTTATCTCCATCATAAAAACATTTGATGAGTTTATCACACAGACAATGGTTATGCCTTAGCTATTATCATAACTATCTTGTTGGCTAACCTATCTTTCATGAAAGGAACTATGAACAGAAGGCACGCTTCGCCGTCCGTCAAGCAGGTAAGTCAGGTACTGTATCTCGTTCCCTTTATCCCTTAATGCATTACTATATGTTATCTATGATATATTATCTCGAGAACCGGCTGGTCATTCAGGTGGCCTGGGATCTGATGTTCCCCTTAAATAAAAATGATGATGATCTAAGTTCACATGAATAATTGTTGGATAGGCCGTTAGGTTGGAAAATTTAGGGATGATGGTTCTATCTTGCACGCCGTGGTTGCAGATAGTGTCTTGACTCTGGTTTCCCCAATCTAGCAATATTATTCTCGAGTATCTTGTTATTTTATCTTTCTTTGCATTTGCTTTGAAGATTTGTTTTTCTTTAGCCCAGCATGCATCATACGCATTCTTTGAGCATTCATGAGCTTCATTTGTTCAAGAGGTCTCATTGACGGTGAACAGCTGTGTTCTTGATCCTGGATAAGGAGAATTATTCCACTCTGAATTTGAAGGTTTCCTTCGATTTGCTCGCTTGATCTGGTTGACTGAAGATTCCTGTCTGGAGTTTAGTCTCTTTCCTTTCCGTTGCCTCCGGCGGCCAGCCGTGTTTCCTTTCCTTAGTTAATTAAATCCTCCAGACTTGCATCCTTTGGTTAGCTATTTCCTTGTGATCAGTTTTGAAGTTTTTCCAGAAAATTCTTATCGCTTGTTGGTGAAGAACGGGTGTCGTTTACCTTAACGCCCTCTTTTTGATCCACTCCGCTTCATTTCCGCTTCATCTCCATGTTCCATTTCACTTTCGCTTCACTTCCGATCGTTCCCCTGCAAAGAGGACGTTAAGGAGGGGCATCTGTTGACACCCGTTTTATACCCAATAAGTCAGAACATCTCCTTATTCATTCAATATGATGCTCCGAGTTGTTCACTCTTCATTGAATTCCTTTTAATCAGTTGAAGCCTGTTTTCTGGGTCTCAATTCCTGGATTAGACCTGGTTTCTGGTGGCACTTCGTTCAAAAGCTTGGCAATCCCTCCATTCTATTTTCTTGAGAATCAATGATAATAACGGTCTGGACTAGGCGCGTCATTTCATAATAACGCATGAAGCCTAGGCCGTTACTCTTTGAAGAGTCCCAAGACTTAGGGCCTCGTTGTCCTTTGATAATAACGGTCTACTCCCTAGCCGTTGTTTCTTTATGACGCCCTATGCCCTGGTTGTTACTTACTTGCAGAGTCCTATTGTTTAGATCTTCTTCCCGTCGATCATATCCTTTGGATAGGGTTGAAAATGACGGTAATTCCTTGGAGCGTTATTTCCAAGTGGCGGTCTATCGTGCAACCGTTACTTCCTTCAGAGAGTCCTGACAGTTCAGGCCTTTTCTCTGCTACTCCGTGGACGAGATAGGGTTTTGGATTGGCATTATCTCCTTCAATTCTAATCCTCAGGACCTCTCGTTTGTTTCTTTGGACTCTTGTTGATATTATCCTCAAGGATTTGCTAAGGATTATCCTCCTTTCTTGGCTGATTTATCTTCAACTCGACCTGAGAGTTTGAGGGAGTCTATAAATAGAACCCTTGATTTCATGACCCAAGAGGGAGGAAGATTTGATTCACGACGAAGTGCTGCCAAATTCAGGAGCCATCTACATCCAGGAGGAGCTGCTTCCCACGTCCATCTTCCAAGTCAAGGGAGTAATTTTGGGTTTTAGCTTGTCAAGATCATCATCATTGCATGCTCAAGTTTCCCTTGGTTTTATCAATCCAAAGCATTGTCCCTCCTCTTCCTCCACGTTTTTCACTGTTGCTAAGCATACACATATCCTCCTAAACCTAAAAAACGCCCAGAGGGGTTAAAAAACCAACAACTCCCCGGTAATCCCCTCTCCTTTTGATGTTCTTAAGCTTTTTAAGGATTGATGATATACTTATGTTGAGGGCTAATTGAGGTTGTATTGTTTTGCTTTCTACATCCTTGGCAGGTTTTACAGGATCACTAGCACGAGGCCCAAGCCTTCTAGCCGGCTGGAAGGGTTGGAGTTCAAAGAGTTCACATCTTTTCACTGCAGGTTATCTGACGGTCAGGTGCAGGAGCGTTATTTCCTTCTGGCAGTCTATCGCACGACCGTTACTTCCAAGCGACGCACAGGGTTTGGACCGTTATTTGCAAGTTGATCTGCAGGCTTTCCTTGGTTTTCTCTCCCGTGGGCGGGTGTTTCATCCACCTACTTCCAAGGTATATTCGAGTCTTTGACTCGTGTTTACTTTGGTGGCGATCACGACTTTCCTTAGTGTTGGGCACTAGCTGTCTTTTTCATCAAATCTCTTTATTCCCCTTGATTGTTCCACCCCTAGCGGTGTGTCTTTATTTATCTTTGCCCCACGCCCCGGCGTGTGTTTTTGTTTTTCCCTTAGCGTAATTTGATTGAGATAGCATGCCCATGCTAGAGTTAGATTTGATTGCCTAGGTTCATGTTCACATGTGCATAGGTTGAGCTGATCTTTGGTAGTTTATTTATCATCTCGCCATATCATTTTTCAAAACCCTCACAATCAACAAAAAAAAGAAAGAAGATAAGAAGAGATAGGTAAACAAACAATCAACACATAGGTGCCTCCCGAGCCTCGTACTCGCCACTGACCTGGCTTGCAACTAGCTGGGAGTCGGTGTGGATCCTGACTCGCTCGGCCCCCAACCGTCGGGCCATGCGGGCTCCCGAGATAAGGGCCTCGTACTCGGAAGCATTGTTGGACGCCAGAAAGTTGAACTTTAGGGCGTATTGCAACTGTATTCCTTCGGGGGACATTAGGAGGATCCCTGCGCCGCTACCGACCGAGTTGGATGATCCATCGACGAACAGCTCCCAGGTTGGCCCGGTTGCTGTCGGAGGCCTGTCCTCGACCGGAACGGTGCTCTCGGCGATGAAGTCGGCGAGCGCTTGTCCTTTGATAGCTGATCGCGGCCGATACGAGATGTCGTAGGCCCCGAGCATGATGGCCCATTTGACGAGTCGCCCCGAGGCTTCGGGATGGGCCAGAATCTTCTTCAGTGGCTCGCCGGTTAGCACGGTGATGGGATGCCCCTGGAAGTAGGGTCGGAGGTGCTTTGCGGAGGTAACCAACGCTAGCATGAGTTTCTCGGTTGCGGGGTACCTCCGCTCGGCCTCGTTGAGCACCTTGCTGGTGTAGTAGACCGGCCTCTCGATTCCCGAGTCATTTCTGACTAGGACCGAGCTGACCATTGATGGCGTCGCCGAGAGATAGAGCAACAAGACCTCGCCCGGGACGGGCTTGGAAAGCACCGGGGATGAAGCCAGTAACTCTTTGAGCTCGGCGAACGCTGTCTGGCATTCCTCATCCCATGCGAACGTAGCAGATGCTACCTTGGGCCCCCTCATCAGCTTGAAGAAGGGCAGGCATCGTTCGGCCGCACGGGACAGGAAATGACTGAGAGCAGCGACACGCCCCGTCAGACGCTGGACGTCTTTAATGCACGTGGGCGGGCGCATGTCCAGGATGGCCTGGACCTTGTCGGGGTTGGCTTCGATCCCTCGCTGAGTGACCAGGAAACCCAGGAACTTCTCGGATCTTACTCCAAAGGCGCACTTGGCGGGGTTGAGCTTCATGCAGTACTTCAAGAGGGTGCCGAAAGTCTCGGCGAGGTCGGTGAAGTGGTCTTGGGCCCTCGGGGTCTTGACGAGCATGTCGTCGATGTAGGCCTCGACGTTCCGACCTAACTGTCCCTCGAACATATGGTTGACCAGTCCCTGGTATGTGGCTCCAGCATTCTTCAATCCGAAGGGCATCCGGGTGTAGCAGTACACGCCGTAGTCGGTGATGAAGGCGGTCCTCTCGACATCTTCAGGGCTCATTCGGATCTGATGATAACCTGAATAGGCATCCAGGAAACTGAGTATCTCGTTGCCCGAGGTTGAGTCAACCAGTTGGTCGATGCTCGGTAGAGGATAGCAGTCCTTGGGGGTGGCCTTGTTCAGATCGGTGAAGTCTACGCACATTCGCCACTTGCCTGTAGTCTTCGGCACCAGGACGACGTTGGCTAGCCACGTTGGGTACAGGACCGGTCTGAAAAGACCAATTTCTTGTCCCTTGGTGACCTGCGCCTTGATGATCGCCTGTTTCTCGGGCGCATGCTTCCTTCTCCGCTGCTGTACGGGTCTCACGGTGGTATCGAGGTTGAGCTTGTGCGTCACAGTCTCCTATGGTATACCAGGGAGTTGATCATCGGACCAAGCAAAGACCCGAACGTACTCAGAAAGAAACTCCTTGTATTGCTGCTATTCCTTTGGTGGTAGGTCGGCGCCGATCCTTACTCCTAGGGCCCGGTCGTCGTTCAGGAATACTGTTAATAACTCGCCACCGGGCTCGGTGGTCACGGCTCTTCCTTCGACTCCCCTGGGGCCCTTATACTTCCCGTCCGGCCTTGAGGCTTCCACCGAGATGTTGTAGCACCTTCTAGCCGTGGCCTGGTTACCTCGGACTTCCCCCAACCCGTTTTTGGTGGGAAACTTCATTTTTTGGTGATAGGTAGATGGTACGGCCTTTATTCGGCTGAGAATTTTTTGGTCGAAAATGACGTTGTACGCTATCATACCTTTAATCACTATGAACTCCACTATGACCGTAACGGTTTTAGGTGGGGTGCCGATAGTGACCGGCAGGCTTAGGGCTCCCTCGGGGTAGGTGGCCAGGCCATTAAACCCGCAATGGGGCGTTCGGATCGGGCGGTGCTTGGACGGGTCTTCCCCCATCTTGAGAAAATAGTCATAAGATAATACATCGGGGGCGCTCCCATTATCAACCAAAATCCTGTCTACATTACAGTGATTTATCGTGGCCGAGATAACGAGGGCATCATCATGCGGGGTGCTCAGCCCTTCCAGGTCTTGGTCGGAGAAGACTATGACCTGGGGCTCCATCGGCGGGCCTCTGGGGGGCTCTAAGGCTCGGCTGGCTCGCTCAGCATGACGTTTCCTCCCTCGGCTGGTGTCGCCGCCCGATGCCGCTCCTCCGGAGATGACGTTGATGTAAACCCCTCGGGGGGCGTTGTCGATCTCCTCTGCGGCGTCTCGGTCTTCTTTGTGCCCGATCGTGAACCGGGCTAGGTGCCCCAGACAGATGAGGCGCTCGATCTCGTCTTGGAGCTGATGGCAATCTCTGGTGTGGTGCCCGTGGTCGCCGTGGAACAGGCAATGCTTGTCCCGCTTGCGGTTCTTCGACCTCATTGGCTCGGGCTGGCGGAGAAGTCCCGAGTCTTTGATGTCTTCATAGATCTCGTAGACTGGCGCGGTCAAGGGGGTGTACCGCTCGTACTTTCTTTTGTGCTCTCCTTCTCGATCGCGCTTCTTACCCGAGCCAGGGTTTGGCTCGGAGGTCCGCTTCTTGTCCCCCTCCCGACCCGAGCCGGTTGCGTCTCGACAGGGGCTGAGTACTTCTTCGCACTCGGCGTGGCGCAGTGCCAGAGTCACTAGCTCGGCAAGGGTCGAGGGAGGGTGGAGGACAATCTCGCGGCGGAGATTCTCATCCCGGGTGCCCCCGGTCAGTGCGGTTGTGGCTGAGGTCACATCCAGGCGGGGGATCCTGAGGGCTTCTGATTTAAATCGGTGGACGTAAGTCCGGAGCCTCTCCCCTTGCGCCTGTTTGAGAGCCAGGAGCCCCGCTACTGACCTTGGGGGGGCGCTACCGTCGAAACTCTCCTTGAAAATTCGACCAAATTGCCTGAAGTCTCGGATGGACCCAGGGGCAAGGGCCCGGAACCATGCCTGAGCACCTTGGACCAGGGTGGCCGTGAAGGCTCGGCATTTGATGGGATCAGGCGTTCCATGAAGGGTCACCAGGGCGTCGAAGCTATCGTAGTGGTCGGCTGGGTCGCCCTGGCCGTCGTAGAGCTTGAAGGTTGGAATGGAGGCTCTGGGAGAGACCTCTGCCTTCAAAATGTACTCGGAGAAAGGGGATTTCTCCTCGTCCTCCAGGAGAGAGGTCTTCTGCAGGGCGCGGAGGGCGCGCTCTTGCTCTGCGAACCGTCTCTCGAAATCTCGCAGCCGGAGGGACAGCTCTGGCTGCAGTCACACCGTGGGGCTGGGGGGGGCGTCTTGGCGATCTCCCGGGGCACTAGTGCCCGGGCGCGGAGGCCTCGCCCCCTGCTTCCCTTTCCTCGGCGTGGAGGAAGCCTCTTGATCCGCAGGCGGAGCATGCGAGGGTCCTCGACGTCGTTGCGGAGGAGCTATCGGCCGCGGAGGGTGAAGCGGCCTCCGGCGGTGTGTTGCGTCGCACTCCTTCGAGGGGGACTTCCTGACGGGGCGCGGGACCTTGCGTCCCTAGCCGCCTGGGCCCTCATGAGCTCCACGAGGACGTCCATCTTTTCATTGAGGGCCTGGAAGGCGTTGGCGCCACCGTCGAGGGGTGCCCCTGTCTCCGCCGGGGGGGTGGTGGCCTGTTGGTGGGGATGCTGGCGTTGGAGGGGGGGCTCTGTGAGACCCTAGAGGGGGCGCCTCCCGCCGCCGCCGCAGCCTTACCTGCCCCACCAGCGCATCTCCTCCCTGAGCTTCTTCTCACCATCTCGACTTTTCGTGCGTTTCCCACAGACGGCGCCAGATGAAGAGGCGAGATCTCGCGCTGGATCCTGAGCGGGCTGTGGATCACTAGAAGATGAATCTGCAAGAGAGGGAAACGTATCAGGGGGCCCAGGGGATCTCCCTGGGGGAAAACCCTCCGATGGCTAAGTCAGTAGAGCTATGGTGGAAGAAATAATGGGGGGAGGAGAGAGCTGATGCGCGAGAATCCTCTCCACCAGAGGGTGAAGCGAATCGTGCTCAGGAGCTTAGGGTGTGTGAATGCCTTGTTCATCTTACCTTCTTCCGGAGGGTATCCCTTGCTTAAATAGTGCGCCGCCTTCAGGAGTTCTGTAAGCTGAGGGGTTTCCGGCGGGAGTTACGTCTTTAATGGGGGTTTTCATGGCCTGATCATGGGAACGTTACCCCCTTGGAGTCCGGCGGCTCCCCTGACTCTCCCGCTGGCGGAGGACTCTGAACGGCTGCACCTGCGGATTAATCAACCGGCCTTACCGAGCTTCGGGGATGCTAGCTCTTGCCCGAGCGATAGGCATGGCCCGACGAAGGTGGGGTCGGATAGGTCGGCTGGAGCCTATCTCTCTCGGACGGGGAGAGGGCTTTAGGCCGGACCTTCCTTGGGACCTGACCGTTGTCTCGGGCCCTCCGAGCCTAGAAGGCCGCCGGGGAGAGTTAGTTCCTCGAGTCTTATTTATTGGGCTTTTCTTCCCTAAGTGGGCCCGATGGGCTATCACTCGGGTGGGCTCACCTGGTTGGACCTTGTGGGTCTTGTTGGGCTGCCTTTATGGTGGGCTGCGGAAATCCCCCTCTCCACAGCCCATTATGGATTATCCAATGGGCCAATTCTAATCCTAATCCATCATATGGACTTTTATTTGGCCTGCAATGATTTATCTAAGGGTTAAAGCATTTATTTTTCAATTTACCTTAAGTAAATTCAAGTAAATTCACTATTCTAGTTTAGAGAAATGTAATTTAATTATTTCATGAAAAATGTAATTGTATAATTTATTTGAAAAAAATTATTTCTCCTTTTAAATTATCGGATTTCTACAGCCTCCCCCACTTAAAAGAATTTGGTCCCCAAATTCACATGATTTTCTTTTCGTAATAGTAGGGTAAAATCACCATATCTAAACTATGCATTATAACTATATCATTTTTATAACATGCTGAGTGCTAAGATCACCATATCAAATTTATGGATGAGATAGGTTTATAAAGTTACCTTCTAATGCTTACGGCGCTTCTTTCTTTAAGAGTGGACAACGAGCAATTTTATGATCCAAGCTTCCGCAGCGGATGCACTTCCCAAGTTTATACCAACACTCATCTCGGTTGTGCCTTCCTTTCTTACAATGCTCACATTTTTCCTTGACTGGAACAATTTGTTGATCATTATTCTGGAGCTTCATGTCCTTACGAAAATCGTTACCTCCGTTGAACCTCTTCTTGTCATTCACAGGTTCCTCGCTCTTGGACCCATAGACTAACTCCTCCTTGGCGACCTTCCCTTTAATTCATTCCACCATATCCATAACATCTTCTAGAATTTGTGCTTTCCTAACCATTTCCGTATAAGTTTGAATCTCCAATGGAGACAATCGAGGAATGAGTTCTACCTTTAATCCGTTCATAAATCTTCTTGCTCTCATTTTCTCCGTACAAACTAGGTGTGGGGCATACCGAGCTAATCGAGAAAATGTCGCTTCATAATATGCTACGGATAAGCTATGTTATTTTAATGCCGCGAACTCCATGGCCTTCTTCTCACGGATTCTTTCCGAGAAATACTTCTCATTAAAATGTTCTAAGAACTCGTCCCATGTAACTTGTTCATTGGGCAAGATCGCTTCGACGGATACCCACAATACTTGGGCATCCTTTTCTAGTTGATAGGTCCCTAGTAGTACCTTCTCTTCATCGGTGCACTGCATTACTTTAAAGGTTCTCTCTATTTCTTGCACCCAATTCTCCACTTCATCCGGGTCAGTAGATCCAATAAACTTCGGGGGATTCATATTTTAGAATTTTTGATGCAAATCCCCGGCTTCATGCCGTGCTCCACCTTGCGCAACTTGTTGCAAGGCTTGTGTTAATCCATGGACAGTGCGTTACATCTCGCGCCATTGAGCTCTCTCGGCGGCCATTTGTGAGATTTAACCTGAAACCATTGTTATAGGATTTAATTATTTTTCCATGGTATTTATTTCTTGATAATTCATTCTTTTTAAAACTTAACCCGTGTTTCTACCCAATCTTATCGGGAAAGTTTAAATTTCTAACGAGTTTCTATCAAGGGAAACCTAAGTTTTAAGAATCCTAGGTTTTATGTAACTTAGGCTCCGATACCACTAAAACTGTCATGCCCCAACGCGAAAAATCGAGGGCGCGAGCAGTTACGAGGCACTCTTATCGATCAGAGCATGTACAAATTTAATTCTAAGACAAGAGTTAAGAAGAAATTGATAATTTTATTTCATCAAAATAGAGGTTTACATCACTAATTTATAAGCCATAAAGGCATGATACAATCTTCTAAATTTCATAATTCTAGTAAGAGTAACTATTGATCTACATAAACCTATGTAAATCACTCTTTCACTCTTGTCCATTCCCTTATTCATTTTCCTTTCCTGTAATAAATAACCAAAACGTAGGGTGAGTAAAAAGCTCAGTAGGATTTTATATCTCTAAAGCCAAGCAATATTTAAGTATTTAACAATTTAAACAATTTGTGTCAGGAAGTAGTTGATCATGAATTTCCAGTAGGAAATTTTGTATAATGAAATTCCAAGTAATTTCAAGATAACAAAATAATTTCAAGATCATGATAGTAGACAAGACGATGGTCATTTCCAGAAATATATCAAGAACTTTCATGATGAGATGATGGGTACTATCATTAAGACAATTCAAGAACATTCATGATGAACTTTAAGCAATATCGAAGTAGAGCAATCACTTGAATTTAAACAATATAGAAGTATAACAATCGCTTCTACTAACACTCAGTAGGATTGGCCAATGCACTAAGGGGAGATCACGACGATATGACAGCCCCTCATGGAACATCACTATTTGGCTACACACTTAGGGGTTCTCACGACGATATGATTTCCCCTAATTGTAATAGACCATGTATTGGTGAATGCTAGCACCTGATCATTATAATATCCATTTATATTTGGACTTGCCTCGCCCGTGGGATCAGATCAGAACCCCTCATTTATACAATAGCATTTAAATGTCACTTAATTGGGACCCATAGCCCCTGACATTTATCTATATCAATTCCACACATATGGCCAATGAATTTCAAGAAAATAAGCCTTTTGTAAATAAGTACATATCTGGCAAAAAGTGATGATAATTATAAAAAAAGTTTGAAAATATATTTTATACATCATGTTTAACGACATTAAGTCATGGAATTCAAGAACGAACGGTAACTAGGAAGAAAATTCAAGTAAGTAGAGTTTAATAGAATTAATTTAATTCCATAGTTTAATCTTGCGTGCATTTGATTTATAAGTGTTTAGACATATTTACAGGAAGTTTTTATACATTAAAGATGCATTAGTTTAGTCAAAACGATGATTTATTATAAAAATCAGAATTTTGTTATGCAAATAGATTTTTATGTCGAAAATAATTCTAACTTACTGAAAATAAATTTAACATGCTGAAAATTATTTGCATATGTTACTTTACTGATAAGATGATAAAAATAAATTTTTCATGCTGGATTTAATTTTTAACATGCTGGAAATTAATATTTAACATGCTAAAATTAATACTTAACATGCTAAAATAATTCTCATCCATAAATTACTGATAAGATGATAAAGATATGTTTATCATGCTGATTACAGAAATTATCTGATAACAACATAAATTTTATCATGCTGAAAATAATTTTTATTTATTTATTTACTTATTATTTGATAGGAAAATAGAATTATCATGGTGAAAAATAGCTTTAATATGCTGAAAATAGTTCTAACATGTTAAAATATATTCTAACATGCTGGCAATATCATGCTGTAAGTAATTTTAACACGCTGTTAGTAATTTTCATGCATCAACTTACTAATTATTTAATATGAAATTAGGTTTAGCATGCAAAAAAATAGTTTTCGATGGATTTAACATACTAAAATATAGTTTTCATATCTCAGTATGAATAAAATAATTTAATCTTGCTGGAAGTAATTTTTAATATGCTGAAAATATTTTTCATGTATTAGTTTACTAATAATATGGTAAAAATAAATTTTTCATGGTAAAAATAATTTTTAATCTACAAAAATAATTTTTAACATGCTGTAAAGATTCAAACATGCTAATATTGCTTTTCCTTATTTTTGGTGACTGAATGCTTTACAAATGATGTGGTTTTCAAATGCTATAATTTCCTATTGTATAGTGACTAAAGTTTAATCCCACATTGGAAGTTAGAAAAACTTCATTGGCTTTATATGTTGGAGAGCTCACCCTTGGGTCAGGATCCAAGAGGCATAGGATGGGGCTCGAGTTCTGTGTGGATACAAAACTATTAATATATATTTTTGTTTGTTTGTTTGTTCCGAGCCGAGCCGAGCCGAGTCGAGTCGAGTCGAGTCAAGTCGAGGTTGGAATAGTTTTACTATAATTAAATAACAATATTAATTCACCTTCATTTTCTTTGAAAGAACAGATGTTTAGATCGCACTGGTCAGTGCTAGTGCGATCTGGAAATATATATTATATTACTTTTTTGGAAAACTGGGTTTCTGAGAACGCGCTGGCTATGGATAGCGCGATCTGAAGAACGCGCTGTCCAAGGCTAGCGCGATATGGAACATATATATATTGAAAGCTGGATGAGGGAAATATGGTATAGGAACACGCCATGTCGGGGCAGCGCGTTTCTGAACGCGCCCCTAATGGGCAGGGCATTCTAGTTCTGAAGAAAAACAGGAATACCCCTCCAGTAAAATGATCATAACTTGCTTATTTCTTAACGAAATTTAAGGAAACATGTATCAATGGAAAGAGCACTGAAAAATGAATAAGATGACATACTTTAATTGAGATTTAGCCTGAGAGACACCTACCTTTGAGCATATCTAAGGAAGAGGTAGAAAAATACCCAAAATAATATGAAAACCCTTGATTCTCCAAATTCTTCCTTCAAATCTCCTCCAATCTCTGCAGCAGCATAGTTTAGGCCTCTAAGGATGATTTGAGGGTCGAATGGGGTTCTATTTATAGCCAAAACTTGGCCAAATTTGTCAAGATTCCTTGCCTAACAATGCCAAACTTTCCACCCATGAATTAGAAGAAAATTCTAACTTCTCCTCTTAATCTAGCCTAAATTTGGTGTGAAACTAATGTAAAAACGGCTGGTCTAAGGTGGCTGGTAGGTAAGGGTTAATTTTTGAGTCAATCTTCTAGAAATGGGGTTATTTTAATCCCTTAAATGGCATATTAAACATGTGTTACGAATTTTGGTCTAATTATCATTTAATAAATCCTTTAATCTATTAATCTAGCCCATTATGAATTATCCAATGGGCCAATTGTAATCTTAATCCATCATATGGACTTTTATTGGGCTTGCAATGATTTATCTAAGGGTTAAAGCATTTATTTTTCAATTTACCTTAAGTAAATTCAAGTAAATACACTATTCTAGTTTAGAAAAATGTAATTTAATTATTTCATGAAAAATTTAATTATATAATTAATTTGAAAAAAATTATTTCTCCTTTTAAATTATCGGGTTTCTACATACTCACTCAACGTGCAATGACCCCCTTAGGAGTTATAAGAAGTAGTAATGAGGTTAAACAAACAAGAAACCATTTAATTTTGCTCAGAGTTACAACAATTTATCTTTTGCAACATTTTTCAGATATTTCATTTGTTCAACAATATTTTTTATGCAAAAATTTTAAGAGCAATCTAGTTTAGTACACACCTTGTAACTAAAGGATATACGTTGTTTAGACGCCAATATCCCTAAGCACTTAGTGTGACTAACAGTCATGCCTCATATTAAATAGAGATAACTAGGGCATTTCATGGCATAGGTTAACTCCATTTCTCAGATGAAGTACCCAGTTTCTCGGTACAATCTAGTCATTGCTCTGCCATGAACTTTCAATGATTTTTCAGCAGAGTTAACTATGGCACTTCATGACACAGTCCTTTGGACATGGTTTCTCAGTAACCAAAGTCATTGCTCTGACTAAATTTACCCTTAGACATTTCAGAGAATTTAGATGTTTAAAGATAATACTTACTACATGTATCTCAACCAAAGAAAGTCATGATTTCAAGGTTTTCAGATTTCAGAAGGTTTTGCTTGAAATAATATGAAGCAGTCGGTTAAGATTTATTAAAAGAATGACTCATATATTTTCAAGTTTTTCACAATCAAACTTAATGAATACATTAAACTTAAACCACTTTGATCCTTTTAGACATTCATAATCCAATATAATTGAAGATTCCTTTATGAATTAGTTTTTAGATTTATGATCAAGGTATACAAATTGAAATCTTCTCAATTCTCTGGTCAAAGAAGTTTAAGAACAACGAATTTTTCAATAGAAGCATCAACAAGAACATGCATTATATGTGAGAAACACTTGAAGTTCATGCATGTAGCCAAGGTGGATTGACAAATATGGACATTTCAAGTTTATTTCTCAAGGTGGATTTAAGACAACAGACTCCCCTCACAACAGTAGGAGTATCAGACAACAGATTTGAAGGCCATAAGAGTGATGAACTCACAAGATTTCATAATAGATGAGATTGAAAATCAGATGAAGCTTGCGTAGAGATGACCCCTCAAAGTTCAATAAAGGTGACTGAACTATAGCTGGAATCAGATGAAAAATAATAATGAGGCTGACTAGTTGCAGCATAGAACATCAGTCAGAAAGTATCATAGCCAAGAAATCAGCACAGACTGACTTAAGGATCATCGGTTGACCGAAGTAGACAATAATAAAATTATGAGGCATAGAGCAGATGTCAGTCATGCAAATTCAAAGACATGATTTATGCTCCCCCTAAATGCATGCATGAAATCGATCAATCTTTTTGGTATTTTCAATATGAATGATATGCAATCAATTCTGAAATCAGTATATGCATGATAACAAATGCACATGAGTAAACTATGAAATGCAGGAACTCCCCCTATGTATGTGCATTTATATCAATCAATCCTGTTGACACATAAATGATATGCAATTAACCAAATGTATGCATATGCATTGAACCATCATATACGACATGAAGACCATGTAGAGGGTTGATTGATCTAATCAAATATGTATACGCATGAACCATAAATTGCCTTGACTGACTCCCCTGTCTATATGCAATGTATAGCCAGAATTGGAAAACAATGCAAGGAGTTTTAATGAATTATGCTCATAAGAGTCTAGACTGCTCTATGTGCAATGTTGACCTATAGTACCAGGCAGATGACTTGGTCTAAAGACCACCTCACACATAGTAAGAACTTCAAGACAAATTGCATTTACCCTTTAGTAACTCACCATTTATATACCATAGAGGTCCTGCAAGACAATGTATTACAAATGCAGTTCTATATGCATCTCAATTTTTGATGACAGTTTATCAAGCACATGTGAATGCAGATAAAGAATGTATGCAATAGATGTGCATTAAGACATTTACAAACATTTAAACAAATGAAATTGACTATGCAATCATTAGACACATGCAATTCAAATTTTCAGACTATGATATGAAATTCATTCTTCAATATCATATATGCACAGATGACTCAGTGTATGCATTAGGAGACTTATGAAAAATAATGCAAATATCAGATGCAAATATAAACATGTATGCATGAGATTCCTACTAGCAAATCAAGTATGATATGCAGCTAACTAAAGGAGATTATATAAAACTCAAATAACCAAACCTGTAAACGTGCAAAAATGGGGTTTCACCATACACAGGTGTCTTGGTTTATTGAACCCCTTTTATTCCTCAGCCCCAAGGCACTCCTGTAAAACAGGTTCTTATTTTGCAGATTTAGGTACCCACGAGTTATTGAGTCCTATAGGGTTAGTGGTACCTTTGGTTAGTGCTTTCCACAACCTTTGGACTTTTATATCATCAAATGTCATTAAAGAACAATCATTCATAGCATGCCCAACTTTTCCACAGTAGTGACATGAAACATGTGGCTTTATATTTTTCTTTTTCATGCAAACATAAGCATAAGATTTCTATTTGTTACCAAACCGGTTGTCCTACCTTTCATGAGAGACTCTCTTCCTTTTTAGATGCCAACAGTCCTGGACTGTATGGCCATTCTTACCACACTGAAAGCATACAATGTGCTTATGTCTTGGACTAAACACATTTCTGTCAAGAGGATTTTTCTTAACATGGAATTTTATAGAATTAGGATGAGATCCCTTTCTAAACTAGCAGTTAGAGGCTCGGTGGCATGGCTTTCCACATTCAAAACATGCAGGTGATTTTCTTTTAAAAATAGATTTATTTCTGTCGAAAACATTTTTTTAAGAAATTTATCAGGTTTATAAGTGAATTTTCCTCCCTGGGCATGCCAACATTAAGCGGCAACATGGCGTAACTTCGCACAGCAATAGCAATGAATTTTCTTGTTCTGAACAGTAGGAGGTTTCCTAGCATGGAAATTTCTAGCATACATCCTACCAACATTTTGTTCATCATTTTTCATTAAGGAGCAGTCATGCATGAAGTGTCCATACTTACCACAGTAGAAACATGAAACATTAGATTTCTTTGAAGCATGGTACTTTTTCACATGAGTGTTCTTAGAATGCATGTTATTGAATTTCCTTATTTGTGATTGCTATAGATTGTTCTTGGTTTTCCGGTTTTTAGTTTTTTTTTAAATTTTCTGAGGTGCAAATTATTTTGGAGAAACATTAGAAGTGCTAGCACCTTCTGAACTTCGCACAAAAGTGGAATATAGTTGATTCCTCATTGCCATCTTAATTTGAGAGCTACAGCCTATCCCTTCACTTAATTTAGTGACTTCATCATTCAAGGGAGCTTTTAATTTCTCTTTACCTTTGACATAATTTAGCTCTTGGATCTTATTTCTCAATAAGATAATAACAGTTTCTAAATTTGATTTCTCATTTTCACAATTTTCCAGTCTTTCCTTTAATGTTTTAATTTCATCTTTATATTTCTCAGTTTCTTTTTCAAGAATAGGCAGATTATAAGTATTGGCCGAAAACACACATCTTTCTTTTTCAAGAGATTAGTTTTTCAGACATGACAGTATTCGGAACCATCAGCCATTTATTTTGTTCCTTCAAAGTTTCATTTTCTTTCATCAATTCTCCATTCATAACAAGATCATTTATTAAGATTTGATCATCACCCAATGACTTCGGTTTATCTTCCAGTTCAGAAATTTTATTTGCAAATTTTTGATTTTTATTTTTCAATAAGCAAATTTGTTTCGTATGCATATGCACATCAGATAAGCAGATATCATGAGATTGCTTCAGTTTCAAACAATTTTCATAAGAGGAGTTTGAGTTATTCTATTCAATTCTCTTCTTCAATTTTTTATTTTCAGATTTCATTTTCTTATATCAATCAGATAGTTCTTCATACATACTCGACAATTCATCAAATGAAATCTCTTCAGATCCGGAGCTTACCTGAGATGTTGTCTCATTCATTTAATCACTGCTGTGATCACTTCGATTGGCCATCAGGCATTGTTCTTCCTACTTCCTATGAGTAGCAGTTACTCTGTCCAATATTTGCTTTCCAGAAGTGCATCTGAGTACAAAAGGAAACAAATCAATGTTAATTGCAGCTATTAGGATGTTAAGGACAGTAACATTATCGCGATCCTTCAATCTGTCCTCATTAGACCACTTGGTCTGATCATGAGACAATTTATGTGGGCCGTTAGAGACAAGACTCCATAGTTTAGGATCAGTGGAATTCATATAAACACATAGGCCGCCTAACCATTCTTCAAAGTTAAAACCATCGAATATAGGTGAATACGCCATTCAGACAATAGACTAAGCACAAACAAAAATGCACCTAAAACCAGCAGGATCCTCTGCAGATCGTTGGATCTGATGAATCAGAGACAACTCTGATACCAATTGTTAGAATATTTGGGTGCAATACAGAGATTCAGAGGGGCGGGTGAATGAATCCCTTTTAAAAATTCTTCGATTAAAACTTTCTCTAAACGATTCGAGTGGAAAAAAAAAGATGGTTCAATCTAAATAGATGTTCTATTGCAGCTCACCCTCGAACACTTGGCCAGGACCAAACACTTATGAGAAATCTAAGTGCAACAAGATGAAGACATATATTAAAGTCTACAGCTATGAAACCCACTAACTAAATCTTAAGTACTCAAAAATCAGAAACACCTTAGCAGTAAGAGTAGATTAAACACATATAATCAAGAGCACATCGTGCTTCACCACACAACCAATCTGCCCTGTGAAGGGGGTAGAAGATATGGAATTACACACACTCGCAAACCACGATGCACAGGGAATTTTAGATGGTTTGGTCTGCTACCACAGACCTACGTCCATCCCCCACTCAAACTCGAGTGAGGCTTTTGCTTACTTACAGCTTGAACCGTTGAGCAGCACAGCTTGCTTACACCGCTGAGCAACACAGCTTGCTTCCGCTGAGCATCATAGCTTGCTACAGCTGAGCGTCATAGCTTGCTATCCAGAGGAATTGATCCTCTGCAATGCTGACATACAGCGTGAAATATGAACGAGAAATAAGAAAAAATAAGCACAGGAAAATAAGAAATGAAAGCATGAAAGATATAGCTTTCGTAGGAGCAAATTGGCTTGAATCTGATCCAGAGGCCAACATTGATGCGGGACGACAATGAGATTCGATGTTGTTGGTGCGATCCTTGGACGTTTACTAAACGATGTGACTTATTGGATGATGCGACCAGCAACAACACTAACCACTCGGCACCTAACGTGGCTCCTGAAGAGGCGAACGTGCCCAAACAAGAAGCACTCACTCATGGTCGTTCCTGGTGAGAGAAATGAGTCGATCTGCACGGTTGAGAAATCGGCAATGAGTCTTAGGTGGTCGGCTCACTCTCGTGCTCGGATTGAGTCACGGGACGGGTCTCGCACTCACAACTCACAGCGGTGACTAGTTTGAATGATCTAGGGGCCTAACATGCTCATGAACAGCGGCATCAAGAGCCTATACTAGGAAAGCAAGCGACTAAATAGGGGCGACGAGTGTACCTCCACACTCGGGGCGTGGGGAAGACGTCCCGGCCGAGATCCGGAACTCCCGGTACAGCAATAATTATTAATTACAAAAGTGATTCTACAGCCCACTCCACGCAGGGAGGTAACATGCAACACAAGGGGTCTGGGAGCACCAATCTCAGGTTGGCGAGCAGCAGTCGGTGGCGCTCGGGTGGACGCGGTCAACCGGTTCAGCTTTGTTCACTCGGGCCCGCAGGATGGTACCTGGGAACCGCTACTGGTACGGCGGCGTCCGGGGTGGCTCCTGGTTGCAACGACTGATGGGGGAGCTCCTGGAGTGTCCCGGGTCGATCCCCGGGAGCGGCGGTCACCGGAGTGGAGGCGGGCAATTTCTTGGGATTTGTTTCCCAAGGCTGTCCCGCAGCTGTGTCTCTGGCTAGAACTGCGCGCTCCGACGAGATCGGTTGGTACGCTCAATCCCGACGTCAGATTGGGGAACAAAGGATACCGTTGGAAAGGGGACTAAAAATCCTACAAAATAATGGAACACCAAACTCATCCAATGGCTGTATTTGAAATTAAAATGACTGCAAACAGACTGAGCACACTGTCCCGAAATACATAACATGCTGGACAGGACCTAACCTCCGTGATCAAGGGCTTTGACCGAGGATCAAATGACTGAATTAGGACCAGAGAAATTTGTGGTGGGTAGAGGGGAGGGTGACGGAGACGTACATAGCTCTTTTGTGAGATTTGGACAACGTTTGTAGGGTGATAAAAATCTGGTGCCAAGATCTATCCCATGGACCTACACACAGGCAGATTTTGGGGAAGATGAACATGTGGCTAAGAAATGGAATAAACTAGCTCTGATTGACCTCCAATTTAAACTGGGAATGGCCTGAGATGGAGGAACCTACCCTCAAGGTTTCGCGACAATCCAACGGTCGGATCTCCCGTACCAGACCTTTCACCGAGCTGCTGTCCTGTAACTCCGAGTTTGGGGCAGCAGGATGAAGACCGGCTTGTGGCGGCTCACCGGCGGGATGAATGGCGGCGGCGGCGGCGGTGAACGTTCACAATAGATGGAGGAAGAAGGGAAGAGGAAGAGATTTGAGGGAGGTAGAAGATCTGGGATCAGATCTTGAAGAGATTGGAAGGGGAAGGAGGAAGAACACCAAGAACACTAGAAGAGAGAGGGGGGGTGCACAGCAAGCATAATTATCTTGAATTTTTCATTAGTTTCACCAAAATACACAAGAGAATATATATAATCAAACCCTAGACCTAGACCAAAAGATAACAATTAACCTTGTTCAAGGGTAGGTGGGAGGGTATAATAGGGAAAGGTGACTTATGGGGGACAAGCATGGGAGACAAGGTGGACAAGCATGGGGGACAAGGAGGGGAATCTTGAATTTCCTGTACCTCTGTCTCCTTGGTCCAATGGTCCAAGTCCAAGGTGGACTATGGGCCAACCCTCATGGTCCCTAGGAGCCACGTGGCCCAATGGGAGAGAGGGTGAGGTCCCTCCAGGCCCAAGTGGTTATTTTACAAACAAACCCACTAACTTAGCATAATTAAACACACCAAATGTAAAAGTACAAATACAAATACAATACTCTCAAAATAAATACAAAAAAATGTCAAGACTCCGATGGAAGCTCCATGCTATCACCCAACCACAAGGATGTCGGCGTGCTGCGCGTCTGGTACCGGCAGGTAGCTCTGGTGTCCCCACCAATTCTCCCCGGGTGGGAGAAACTCGACCCTATCGAGTAGGGGTCAAGGTCACTCTGACATCGCTCTAGCAGATCAGGGTCTATCCTCTCTAGCTCTACCCGAGTGATCCACGTGTCCTCAGACGCGGGCCGCCTCCTCCATCACACCAAATAGCACTAGTACACTCCGCCTCGAGTTGTCGTTACCTGCTCATCCAGTATACACTCTATCTGCTCTCGTTGCTGAGGTAACAAGGCTGGAGGTGGACACTCTAGGGTGGTGTCACCCACAAGGGGTGGAGACGGCTCAAAGGGCTCACTGGGTATCACCGCTCGGTCCCTATAGGTGACCAGATCCGAAACATTGAAAGTGGAGCTGGTGCGGACACCTGAGCGATCGAGAAGCACGAACCGGCAAGCCACCGGTACCGTATGCGGAGCACCGCCCGAGCCACTTCGGCGTCCATCTGGCTCGGAGATAGTCTGGAGACTCCCCCTTGAGTCTTAGGATTTATGATATTTTTGAGGACTTTATTTGTGTGTAATGTGTTTTTATTCGGATTGTAATTTGAATTGTAAGGAGGGTTTTTGTGCAAAATGGGACCACTGGGTCCCACGGGCCCCCCATCCCTCCTCCCATTGATCCACCTCAACCCTAGGGCCCATGTGGGGCCAGTCAACCTTCCATTGTGGGCTTCTAGAAGGTGGGACCAAAGGAGGGGACAAAGGGGGGAGCATCTCCTAGATCTCTCCTTAATTCAAGGGGGTGTCCCCCCCTTTTGCATTAGTTTAATAAGTTTTGAATTTTATTTTATTTGATTCCAAATCACATGGGAGAAATAAATTGTGGACTCCCTATTGTACCCCTCCCCAACTCTAGATCTGGGGATAGTTAGTGTCGTTTATCATTTCATATAAATAGATTGTATTTTCATTTGATTAGAATGAATGAAGAAGAAAATTCCATTTTGTGCCAAGGAGCATTGTGCGCCCCCCTCTCTCTCTCCTCTCTCCCCCTTTAGCAGCTGGGAAGGCTGTGATTCTGAGGTGTGAAGCCTCCTCTATCAGTTCCGGAGATTGTCATCCCGCCACCGCCACCACCGTGCCGCCATCGCACCACCATCATGTTCGTCGGAGTTCTGTCCATCCAGGATAGATCCCCTTTCCACGAAGTTCTGCTCCCAGCCACGAACTCTTCTTGAGCTGAAACTTTTAGGGTGAGTTCCAGGGGTTCCCCCCACATCCCAAAAAAATTGGTTGGGCTTCCAATTTCCAATTTCTATTTTTCCATTTTCGTCCATCTTTTCCTTCAAGATCTTCCTGTTTTCAGTCTAGATCCACAGCCACCCTGAGTTTCCCATCTCTGGACCTCATTTTGATTTTTCCTGGAGCCCCCAATTTTACTGGTGGTTCTGCCAACACCTCGTCTATCCAAGAATTTTCTTAGAATTTCAAAAGACCTCCCCCTATTTTTTAAAATTCACTTTCGGATCCCTCTACAGTTCTGTCTACCTCTGTCCAGATCCGACCACTCACCAGTCTAAAATATCTTTCCCCATCCAAACCTTAACAAAACCCTTCACAAAAAATATTGCTATTTTCCTCTCTCTCCCCTCTACAACGTTCATGAAGAGCTCGAAGTCTGAATCAGTGGTCTACCCCGCGGTAAACGGCAGTTCTCAGGAAACTCCACTACTGCCCTGAGATTTTGGGCCCTATCCAAAAGCAACTTCAAAAATTGACTAAGGCTAGATCCGTGAAGATCCAGCTTGTCTCTTTGGCCCTATATCGAAGTACTTCAAAATAGCTTTCCAACGATACCTCATGCGCATCGATCGGACGTCGGGAGTGATCGCAGCGGCCGATCTCGCCAGATCACACGCTGCAAAACAGAAGCACAGGTCCGTGGGCAGGAACTCCAAGACTTGGAGATCAGAGCCGATCGGCCTCCGACTGGCATTCCCACCCGACGGCCATCCAGGGAGGCACGCCACCGGGGGTCTCCATCACAGCGGGACCCACCCCATCAGACTCGGAGGACATAGCGGTCCGTGGGCCCCACGAACCCGTAGATCGCGCCGTCCGAATTGCACGAAAACGCGGGTTTCGGCACCGACGGACGACATCAAGATGCTGCCCATCAACCCAATTCGCGTGACTCCCGGGCCCCACATTTGACCTGTTACCTCCCTGCGTGGAGTGGGTCAAATCATTTGTACCACTGTAATATTTGTTAACCGGGAGTCCGGATTTGGCTGGGGTTGTCTTCCCTACGCCGGGAGCGTGGAGGTAACGATCGTAACTTATTGGCATTCATTTACTAGTTTAGTATATGATCTTAAGCCACTACCGAGTGTGATAGGAACTAACCCGTGAGTCCATGTCACCGCTGTGAGTGTGAGAGTGACCCATCCCATGGCTCGATCCGAGCACGGAAGTGAGTCGGACTACCCTTAACTCTGCCGGTTCCTCAACCGTGCACGATCCGCGTTTCCCTCGCTTGGGACGACGAGTGAGCTTGCATTTTTATTAGCGACGTATAGCCCATAGGAACTCCTAGTGTCGGGACGAAGTGTCTCTCATATTCGTATGTTGATGTTCGCATCTCCATCTAGAGTATGAGGTCCGCATCACAAAGAGTCCATCCCTCTGTTCGTCCCGCATCAGTTTGGTATCAGAGCGAGTTGAGTCTAGGGTATTCATGGCATAAGTCTTGCACGGTCTAAGGTTGCACCACATACCTTACTTGGTATATCAAAAGGTGTTGTCCGAATGTTAGGCTACGCCTATAGGGAAGGCCGCACACTTGCGCGAGTGATCTTCGAATCGATTATCTCTGTCACGTACCGAGTCTTGGTTGTGTCTAGGTTGTAATCGAGTCTCATTTCAACTTTGCATTTGCATCTCATTCTAAGTCGTGTCTAGGTGCTTACATTAGTTGGCATAACATTTTGCTTATAAAACAAAAATCAAAAAATGTCCTTGCATGTCCATTCATAGGGATCCGTTCCCATCCTTTGGCAACTATGGTAAACCCATTTCGACCCGTCCAAGGCGACAAGTCCGTGTTCGAGTACATTAGGGACTTCGAAGTGTACCGGTTTGGAAACGAGAGCACCACGACTGTTTCTCAGTTCCGGAGAGGTTTGCGGCTTCATTTCTAATATGAATGTCTTATCCGCGACACGTTCTCTCTAGCACAGTGTTATCAGGTCACTCTCGAGGTTGAGCCTTTCGAGGCCCGGTTTGATGCCGTCATTCGGCGAGTAGATGCCGCCCTTTAGCAAGCATCTACCTCTCAGTCGATTCCTGAGCCGGTCGGACAGCCTACCCCACGGCCTTCCCCACCCATGAGAGCTCCATTACCATCACACTCAACTTCCGATCTTATTTTGGAGCCCTCTCATTTGGAGCCACCAAAGCCCGAGCCACCCGTGTTTCTAACGGGTACGCTTTTCATATCCGAGCTGCTTCTTAGTTGGCTCAAGGATAGCTTGGTCCCACCTCCTTACCCATCCATGGACCTCACCCTACCATTAGTGCCGGTCAACTCATTCCATACCACATTCCGGTCTAGTCACCATATTGACACATTGGATGACCTTGTTATGGGATTAGATTCACAATGGAAGTTGACGCACTCCTTGGCCTGCAGCTTCGACCAACCCAATAGTCTTAGCTTCACCCATCCGGCCTTAGGGTCCATTACCTCCGTGTGCACCATGGGTTGTGTCACCACGGAGATCCTCTTATTCCTCCCCATGCCGGCCGATCCCGAATTCATACCCTTTTGTCTGAGGGAGGAATCATACTTCTTACCTACGATCACCATCCCACCCGCCACAATGCATGAAGGTGACCATCCACACCTTCAAGACTTCTACACATGGGACTGTGACTTGTGGGAACCCACCAAAAAGGGTCATACCTTCTTTGATCCCTTTGACCCATTCCCTAGTGGACCCCTAGACCCACCATATATACTTCACTTCTTCGAGGGAGTCCACTACCACATCCCTCCCACTCGGGCCTGGCAACCTTCACATGGCAATAGGTCCGAACCGTCATTTGGGGGTAATGAAGACTTTGGTTCCCTCGGCCCACCTAAACCACCCAAACCTCCCGGACTTCCCACATCCAAGCCCAATGTCCATGATTGGTGCATCGTAGGATGTCTAGGAGTCCACCATGATGTCAACCTCCAGTTACGTCCGATGCATGCATGGCACACATTCGGGTGTCCTGGTCCACCATCGCCTATGCGTAGGTCGGACTAACATTAGGTTTGTTTAGGGTCGTGTATGCATGCGTGTGTTTTTCTTTTTGCTAAGCATGTTAGGAGTCTGCATGACGACGTCCGTCGTCACATTGAGGCCAGTAATGCACGGTATAAGGAGCTAGCCGATGCCCATAGACACCACCGTGAGTTCCAAGAGGGTAAATATGTCATGATCAGGTTAAGACCTGAACGGTTTCCCTCTGAAACCGTTAAGAAATTGCAAGCTCACGGAGCCGATCCATTTAGAGTGTTAAAACGCATTGGATCCAATGCGTATGTTGTGGACTTGCCCGAGGAATATGGTATAAGCTCAACTTTCAATGTGTCTAATCTAGTTGCATATAGGGACCCAGCGATGATCCTTAGTGAGCCTTTCGAGCCATACCCTCCCATTGAGAGTGATCCCACACCTGAGTGTCCACCTTCCGCCCCTTTTCCACGGCAGTGAGAGCATATAGATTATATACTGGATGAGTAGGTGACAGTTACCAGGAGTGGATCCTACCCGTGCTACCTAGTGCGATGGAGAGGATGACCCGCCACCGAGGATACTTGGATCACCCATGGAGAGTTGCAGTGGATCGATCCGGACCTTCTGGAGCGGTATCAGAGTGATGCAGACCCTTACTCGACAGGGTCGAGTTTCTCCCACCCGGGGAGAATTGGTGCGGACACCCAAGCGTTCGAGAAGCACGAACCGGCGAGCCACCAGTACCGTACGCGGAGCACCACCCGAGCAACTTCGGCGTCCATCTGGCTCAGAGACAGTCTGCAGACTCCCCCTTGAGTCTTAGTATTTATGATATTTATGAGGACTTTATTTGTGTGTAATGTGTTTTTATTCAGATTGTAATTTGAATTGTAAAGAGGGTTTTTGTGCAAAATGGGACCCCTGGGTCCCACGGGCCCCCCATCCCTCCTCCCATTGATCCACCTCAACCCTAGGGCCCATGTGGGGTCAGTCAACCTTCCATTGTGGGCTTCTAGAAGGTGGGACCAAAGGACCGGGGACAAAGGGGGGAGCATCTCCTAGATCTCTCCTTAATTCAAGGGGGTGTCCCCCCCCCTTTTGCATTAGTTTAATATGTTTTGAATTTTATTTTATTTGATTCCAAACCACATGGGAGAAATAAATTGTGGACTCCCTATTGTACCCCTCCCCAACTCTAGATATGGGGATAGTTAGTGTCTTTTATCATTTCATATAAATAGATTGTATTTTCATTTGATTAGAATGAATGAAGAAGAAAATTCCATTTTGTGCCAAGGAGCATTGTGCGCCCCCCTCTCTCTCTCTCCTCTCTCCCCCTTCAGTAGCTGGGAAGGCTGTGATTCTGAGGTGTGAAGCCTCCTCTATCAGTTCCGGAGATCGTTGTCGCCGCCGCCGCCGCCACCGTGCCGCCATCGCACCACCGTCATGTTCACCGGAGTTCTGTCCATCCAGGATAGATCCCCGTTCCACGAATTTCTGCTCCCAGCCACAAATTCTTTTTGAGCTGAAACTTTCAAGGTGAGTTTCAGGGTTTCCCCCCACATCCCAAAAAACTTGGTTGGGATTCCAACTTCCAATTTCTATTTTTCCATTTTCGTCCATCTTTTCCTTCCAGATCTGCCTGTTTTCAGTCCAGATCCACAGCCACCCTGAGTTTCCCATCTCCAGACCTCCTTTTGATTTTTCATGGAGCCCCCAATTTTACTGGGGGTTCTGTCCAACACCCCCTCTATCCAAGAAGTTTCTTGGAATTTCAAAAGACCTCCACCTATTTTTTAAAATTCACTTTCAGATCCCTCTACAGTTTTGTCTACCTCTATCCAGATCCGACCACCCACCAGTCTAAAATATCTTTCCCCATCCAAACCTCAACAAACCCCTTCACAAAAAATATTTCCGTTTTCCTCTCTCTCCCCTCTACAACTTTCATGAAGAGCGCTAAGTCTGAATCAGTGGTTTACCCCGCGGTCAATGGCACTTCTCAGGAAACTCCACTACTGCCCTGAGATTTCGGGCCCTATCCAACAACAACTTCAAAAATCGACTAAGGCAAGATCCGTGATAATCCAGCTTGTCTCTCTGGCCCTAGATAGAAGTACTTTGAAAGAGTTTTCTAACGATACCTCCTGCGCATCGATCCGACGTCGGGAGTAATCGTAGCGGCCGATCTTGCCAGATCGCGCACTGTAAAACAGAAGCACAGGTCGGTGGGCAGCAACTCCAAGACTTGGAGATCGGAGCCGATCGGCCTCCGATCGGCGTTCCCGCTCGACCGCCATCCAGGGAGGCACTCCACCAGGGGTCTCCATCACAGTGGGACCCATCCCATCAGACTCGGAGGATAGAGCGGTCCGTGGGCCCCACAAACCCGTAGATCACGCCGTCCGAATTGCACGAAAATGCGGGTTTCGGCACCGACGGACGACATCAAGATACTGCCCGTCAACCCAATTCGCGTGACTCCCGGGCCCCACATGTGACCTGTTACCTCCCTGCGTGGAGTGGGTCAAATCATTTGTACCACTGTAATATTTGTTAACCGGGAGTCCGGATTTGACCGGGGTTATCTTCCCCATGCCGGGAGCGTGGAGGTAACGATCGTAACTTGATGGCATTCATTTTCTAGTTTAGTATATGATCTTAGGCTGCTGCCGAGTGCGATAGGAACTAGCCCGTGAGTCCATGTCACCGTTGTGAGTATGAGAGTGACCCGTCCCGTGGCTCGATCCGAGCACGGAAGTGAGTCGGACTACCCTTAACTCGGTCGGTTCCTCAACCGTGCACGATCCGCGTTTCCCTCCCTTGGGACGATGAGTGAGCTTGCGTTTTTGTTAGCGACGTATAGCCCATAGGAACTCCTAGTGTCGGGCCGAAGTGTCTCTCATATTCGTATGTTGCTGGTCGCACCTCCATCTAGAGTCTGAGGTCCGCATCACGAAGAGTCCATCCCTCTGTCCGTCCCGCATCAGGAGCTAATCCCATAATCCTCTGGCAAGTCCACAACATATGCACTTGATCCGAGTCGCCTCACTACTCGAAAGGGACCGGCACCGCGAGCATGCTACTTTTTCACGGCTCCCGGGGGAAACCATTCTGGTCTGACCCTGATCATGACATAATCATCCTCTCGGAACTCACGGTGGTGCCTTGATGTAGCAACCCTGATAAATGAATATTTGAAATAAATTAAACATATATATATTACAGTAGTAATACAGATAATAAGAATAGGGTTAATTAGATGAAGTAAAACAAAATTAAAATAACGCCTCTTATTAGGGCGTTAATTCAAAAAGAAACGCCTCTATCAAAAGCGTGACTAAAGAAAGGACGCCCACACGTGCGGTCGTCAACTCTCACGACCAAATAGGCAAGTAAGAGAAACGCCCATATATGGGGCGTGTTTCAAAAACAAGGAACGCCCTTATCCAAGACGTTTCTTAAGAAACGACCTGAACTAGGTCGTTAATTAAAGAATCGACGCCCTTACCTAAGGCGTTAATTCAGTTCGTGAACCGTTCGAACCCAGAACTTATCCAGGGTAAGTGATAAGCATTAGAAAGAGTTCAAACGTGGTAATGACTCTATCATAGAAGTATTGCTTCCACACAATCACTAACCCTAATAGGACACCCAAAATCCTATAAAAACTCTCGTTCGGCCAACCCTAAAACTATTTGGACGAACTACTGCTGCAGGTACGTGAAGAACATATGTTCTTCTATTTTTTTCTTCTTCTGTTTACAGTCGCATGAAGAATATTGATTATTCTTCTTCTCTTATTAACAGGTTAAGAGGCTCGGGCGTTTGAGGAACAAGAGTTCTTCATCCGTGTGTAAGTACCCCTTCCTCTACCTACAGTCCATGGATTTCAAGGAAACTAATATCTTCAATCTATCCTCTGTAGGATTCATCCAACGTCTGCAGCATCATTGATTCTTACAAATCCCTCACGGTCATCTCCAAATCAACTCTTAAGGTAGGATTTTCTCAAGTTACTGTAGCCCAAATAAATTAAGACAAGACTTATATACGTATTGACATGACATGCATATGGTTTAATATGGTTTTATTATGTTTCTGCAATATTTTGAAAGAGACGCCCCTTACTAGGGCGCTAATTTACAAGACACGACCCTGCCCAGGTCGTCAATTTCATATTTGACGCCCTGTACACAGGCGTTAATTTCATGTAAATCTTAAGAACTGATTATCCATGCAATTACATGAAATCAAATCAATAATTGTTAACGGTTAAAAGTCAATAAACATGAAACATCAAATCTAATATATTGCATCTGAATTCCTGCCAATTTTTCCTGTCATGACTATATGATTGTTATCCTTGATTATCATGCAAATCTTGCTGATCACGTAAATTCCTGATATTTCTTGAATTCACGACCTAGACTAGGTCGTTTTTCCATGTGGTAACGCCCCATCACAGGGCGTGAATTAAAAATAAACGCCCCTTACTAAGGCGCGTATCTGTTAAAATCCTGGAATATATATTCTGTGAAAATAAGAATTAAATGATTAACGCCCCTGCCAAGGGCGCGTTTTTGATAATTTCTGAAAATGAACATGTTCTGAAAAATATTGTAAATAAAAAGACGCCTGCTACAGTAGTCGTCAACTTCTGAAGAAACGCCCCTTCCGAAGGCGCGTCTTAGATAAATTATTGAATTATTGAAAATTCTGCAAAACGGACCATATGTAAACGCCCTTCTGTTAGGCGTTAATTACTTGAGAAACGACTTGACCTAAGTCGTTATTTTACTATAAACTGATTTGCTAACCGATGGTTTTATATATCATAATATATATATATCGGCACTATTCTCCACTCCGTGAGTATAGTCCCACGTTTCATGTTGATTTATCGATCACACACAACTCTCATTGACATACAAGCTCTCCATTGGACATTCCGTTCCTTTGGACTAGCGAGTTAGTCATAGAGACCTCCGTAAGACTCCTCGTAGCCTTGGATTCCCTCAAGGCCGACTGAGCTGGTTGTACCCTAAAAACCCATTACACCATTGATGCCATGTCACTCTAAAGAAACATGGTATACCGGCCCTTATGATTATACAAAGAGTATATCATAAGAAATTCTTGATGGGATGATGATATCATGCCATATCGTGTCATTCTTGTAAACCCCAATTCTATGATAAGAATGAGGGTATCTTGATTGATCTAATGTTCATGTTGACCTCAATTCTATATAAAGAATGTCCATATTGATTTGTCATGGTACCTAAGTTAAGGGAACCATATTCTACCTAGTTTTATCGATATCGTGATTATACCGTTATTATCGCCAATTTATGTCCTTTGTCATATTTTTGGACTCTATTCTGTCAAAGTTGTCATACATGTCTACAAGCTTGAATATTGAAATTCTATATTGGCTATATAAACAAGAGTGGATGTCAAAAATACATGATAAATGCCTGCGCATATAGGGCCCGATCTGGTCCTGGGAGGAGCACCCGAAAGTACTTGTGCCCATGGGAGTTAAAATGATAAGGTATCTGGCATTATACCGAGTACTTGACTTGCTTGATTGGACATTCCACACACATCTTGTACTTGAATCGTACTTGACTTTACATGAAATGCGTGGCCCGAAAGAGGGTAATTTACTTGCTTGATACATGATAGCCAAAGTTCTTGACATGACTCGATAATTGTACTTGCTTGAATATCTTGAATAAACTTGTTATCTTGTTGAAAGTTCATGATTAAGTTCATCTTATTTCTTGATATTACATTCTCTCTATCTTGTCGTTTTATGCGAGCATGCATAGCTTTATTGCATTCATGAAAATGTAATTACTTAAACCCCTTGCTAGTACTTGAGATATAATTTCCTACTGAGCGTTCGCTCATTCCGTTTGTCCCTTTGTACTTTTCAGGTAAGTCCGACGACGATGGAAGTCAATCGGATGGGAATTGTCAAGAGTGAAGAGATAGAGATTCTCCAAGTGTCATCTAGTCTTTTCTATAGTTTCTTGAGTCAAATATGTATTCTTTTCCTTTTTATTAAACAGATTATTGGATTTGTAATAGTCTATCCATTATGAAATAAAGGATTGGGTTATCTTGCTATTTTGCGCATCTCTGTCTTTGTGTCGAATACACGACCACTCTGATTGACATGATTGATATAGACACGTCGCGCATCTCCGGGTATCTTCCGCGCTCGGGGCGTGACAGTCTTTGTGGTATCAGAGCCTAAGGTATTCAATTCCTAGGAAACCCAAGTCCAAGGATAGGTTTCAAAACCTTTAACCAAGTGAGAGTGGGTAGAACCAAGGGTTAAATGATCAATGAGTCCTTTATAAGATCATAGTGATATAATACTAACATAGCTATTGTAATTGTAGGATAATGGCTGCCGAACGTGCTCAATGGCGCAACATGCAGCGTACCCTTCAAGGGATGACCCAAGTGCTACAACAGGTAGCACAAGGTGGTGCTCCACGAGCTGGAAGCTTACACCAAGCATTCAAGAATATGAATCCCCCGAAGTTCATGGGATCGACCGATCCAGACGATGCCGAGCATTGGGTTCGGGAGATTGAACGTATATTCCGTGTTATGCAATGCACGGATCAGGACAAAGTCTTATTAGCTACTTTCCAGTTAGAAAAGGATGCTAGATGCTGGTGGGAGTCGATTGAAGCTACTATTGACCCAACTCAAGTTACATGGGGTGAATTCGTTGAATATTTCAACGCCAAATATTTCTCTGATAGGGTCCAGGAAAAGAAGGCCGCCGAATTTGCCGCATTAAAGCAAAGATCTTTATCGGTGGCTGATTATGAAGCACAGTTCTCTAGACTGTCTAGATATGCTAAACATTTAATTAGCACGGAAAAGATGAAAGTCCGTAGATTTCTTAATGGGCTTAGGCCCCACTACATTACTCAACTGGCGCCTATGGATATTCAAATTTATTCTGAAATAGTGCGCCGAGCTCAATTACTTGAAGATGCCACTGAACTATCTGATAGGATCCGTGGAAAAGACAAGAAGGAACAAGTCACGGGTTCGGGTTCTTTCAAACCCAACTTTAAGAAGAGGCCCAATAATGGGGGTTCTTCATCTCAAGATCAGAAATTCAAGAAGACCAAGCCTTTCTCTATCACCACTACCCCTTCGAATACAGTTTGCAAGCATTGTGACAAGGCTGGTCACAAGACAGAAGAATGCTGGAGGAAATTAGGAGCATGTCTCCGTTGTGGGAGTCGTGAACATCGGATTCCCGATTGTCCATTAATGAATGACCAAGACGGTGAGGGTAAACGCCCAGTGACAAGGAACGCGCGTCTTCATGCAATCCAAGAGACCGAACCAGAAGAAGAAGGCGGATTGGTGGAAGGTACATTAAAAATTTGTTCCAAATATGCACATGTCTTATTTGATACGGGTGCATCGCATTCCATTATTTCCAAGAAGTTTGCTGACCCATTACCTCTAGAACCAGAATGGATGAAGTTAATATTGTCTACTCCTCTCGGAAACGAGACGGATATCACACATCATTACCAAAACTGTGAGGTATTGGTTCGAGGAAAGAATTTTCCTATTGATCTTATCTGCTTAGATCTACAAGAGTATGATGTTATACTAGGAGCAGATTGGTTATCCAAATACCAGGCAACGGTTGATTGCCGTGATAGCAAGATTGTTTTCAAGGAATTTCCGGAACTGACTTATACTAGTCCTAAGAGTCGAAGCAAATCCCCTCTTATCTCGGCTCTTCGAGCAAGCAAGCTCGTCAAGAAAGGATGTGTATCCTTCCTTGCTTTTGTCACTATTAAAGAAGCTAAGGAAACCAAGATAGAAGACGTTCAAGTAGTACGAGAATTCCCAGACGTATTTCCGGAAGAATTGCCGGGATTACCCCCGCAAAGAGATGTGGCCTTTACCATCGACTTAGTCCCTGGTGCTGGTCCCGTTTCAAAGGCACCATATAGAATGTCCCCTGCTGAACTCAAGGAGTTGAAGGAGCAGTTGATGGAACTAATCCGAAAAGGGTTTATTAGACCAAGTACTTCCCCGTGGGGAGCACCAGTCTTATTTGTAAAGAAGAAGGATGGATCCATGAGATTGTGTATCGACTATCGACAATTGAATCATCTTACTATCAAGAACAAGTATCCACTGCCGAGAATCGATGAATTATTTGATCAGATTTCAGGATCCAAATATTTTTCCAAGATTGATCTCAGGTCGGGATACCATCAATTAAGAATCAAGGACGATGACATTCACAAGACTGCATTCAGAAGCAGGTATGGCCATTACGAATTTGTTGTTATGCCTTTTGGACTAACAAATGCCCCTGCTGCCTTTATGCAGTTAATGAATAGCATATTCAGGCCTTACTTGGATCAATTCGTAGTAGTCTTCATTGATGATATATTGATATATTCCAAGACTAAGGAAGAACATGAAGAACATTTGAGGATTGCATTGCAAGTCTTGAGGACAAATCAATTATATGCTAAACTCAGCAAATGCGAGTTCTGGCTTGAAGAAGTGGCTTTTCTCGGGCATGTCATATCAAAGGACGGATTATCTGTAGATCCGTCAAAAGTTGAAGCTGCGAGAAACTGGGAAAGACCCACTAATGCAAGCGAGATCAGAAGTTTCTTAGGTCTTGCAGGCTATTATCGGCGATTCATCAAAGATTTCTCTAAGATCGCCGTGCCCCTTACAAGGTTAACTCGCAAGGAGATCCGATACGAATGGAGTGAGGAATGTGAAAGAAGTTTTCAAACTCTCAAGGATCATCTCACCACAGCTCCGGTCTTAGCTCTACCGATAGAAGGAGAGAAATTCGAGGTCTACACTGATGCTTCTGGCATTGGCCTCGGATGTGTTCTAATGCAACAAGGGAAGGTCATAGCATACTCTTCTCGTCAACTGAAGAAGCATGAGGAGAATTACCCCGTCCATGACTTAGAACTGGCCGCGGTAGTATTTGCCCTAAAGATATGGAGACACTACTTATATGGAGCACAGTTTACTGTATACTCCGATCACAAAAGTCTCAAATATCTATTTTCACAAAAGGAGCTAAACATGAGACAAAGACGCTGGCTAGAATATCTCAAGGACTTCGACTTCAATATACAATACCATCCCGGAAAGGGTAATTATGTTGCTGACGCCCTTAGTCGAAAGCCGAGAGCAATGATAGCAAATTGTATGATGCAAGAATGGAGGTTACTTGAAAAATTCTCCGAGCTCAATATAAGCTTGGACATGGAATCCAAATTTGTCACACTATCTCATGTAAGCATACAGTCAGATTTGTTATCTGAGATACAAACACTTCAGGATGATGATCCTATGTTAGTAGAAATCAAGGGCAGATTAGAAGGACAATCTGATTTTCAACTAACTTCGGATGGAAGATTATCGTTCAAAGATAGAACTTGTATACCTGATTGTCCGGAATTAAAGAAGAAGATCTTAGATGAAGCTCACCGATCAAGGTACACTATTCATCCAGGATCAACCAAAATGTACCAAGATGTAAAGAGGAACTTTTGGTGGCCTAATATGAAAAGAGAAATAGCGGACTATGTATCACGCTGTCTCACATGCCAACAGGTCAAGGCGGAACACCAAAAGCCTGCGGGAAAACTACATCCTCTAGATATTCCTAAGTGGAAATGGGAGGATATTGGTATGGACTTCATCATGGGTTTGTCTAAATCTAAAGGAGGACATGATGGAATCTGGGTTATCATTGACCGATTGACTAAATCGGCACATTTCTTGCCAATCAAAAGCCGATGGTCAATTGATGTGCTAGCTGCACTATACATCAAAGAAATAGTCAGGATACATGGAATTCCTGTCTCAATCGTGTCTGATAGAGATCCCCGTTTTACTTCTCATTTTTGGAAGGGATTACAACATTCGTTGGGGACAAGGCTCAACTTTAGTACTACTTTTCACCCACAAACGGATGGTCAGACCGAGAGAACTAACCAGGTTGTTGAGGATATGCTTAGAGCATGCATCATTGACTTTGGAGGATGCTGGCACGATCATTTACCACTAGTGGAATTTGCATATAATAATAGCTACCAAGCTAGTATCCAAATGGCACCTTTCGAAGCCTTATACGGAAGGAGTTGCAGATCACCCATATGCTGGAACGAAGTTGGAGAAAAACAACTGCTAGGTCCAGACATGGTAAGGGATACAACTGAAAAGATACAAGTAATCAGGGAAAGATTACAAGTTGCTCAGACCAGACAAAAGACTTATGCAGATACAAGAAGAAGAGATCTTGAATTCCAAATCGGAGATCATGTATTTCTCAAGATATCGCCTGGACGTGGCATACGAAGATTTGGTGTTAAGGGCAAGCTTACGCCAAGATTCATCGGACCATTTGAGATACTCGAAAGAGTTGGCGAGGTTGCTTATCGCATCGCATTACCTCCTCAATTGTCCGAGGTACATAATGTATTTCACATATCCATGTTGAAGAAGTACGTGCACGATCCATCTCATATTATTGAACATGGAGATCTGGTGATCCAGAAAGATCTCACATATGAACAGAGGCCTTTGAAGATATTAGATCGAGAAATACGAGCTCTAAGGAATAAGGTTATTCCCATGCTCAAGGTGCAATGGAATAAGAATCCCGAACGAGAAGCGACATGGGAGACCGAAGAATCTATGAAGAAACGATTTCCCGAGTTATTCTAAGAGGTATATGTTCTACGCTCTCCACATGTATAATTATATATATATTGAATTTGGGGACCAAATTCTTTTTAAGTGGGGGAGGGTGTAGCAACCCTGATAAATGAATATTTGAAATAAATTAAACATATATATATTACAGTAGTAATACAGATAATAAGAATAGGGTTAATTAGATGAAGTAAAACAAAATTAAAATAACGCCTCTTATTAGGGCGTTAATTCAAAAAGAAACGCCTCTATCAAAGGCGTGACTAAAGAAAGGACGCCCACACGTGCGGTCGTCAACTCTCACGACCAAATAGGCAAGTAAGAGAAACGCCCATATATGGGGCGTGTTTCAAAAACAAGGAACGCCCTTATCCAAGACGTTTCTTAAGAAACGACCTGAACTAGGTCGTTAATTAAAGAATCGACGCCCTTACCTAAGGCGTTAATTCAGTTCGTGAACCGTTCGAACCCAGAACTTATCCAGGGTAAGTGATAAGCATTAGAAAGAGTTCAAACGTGGTAATGACTCTATCATAGAAGTATTGCTTCCACAGAATCACTAACCCTAATAGGACACCCAAAATCCTATAAAAACTCTCGTTCGGCCAACCCTAAAACTATTTGGACGAACTACTGCTGCAGGTACGTGAAGAACATATGTTCTTCTATTTTTTTCTTCTTCTGTTTACAGTCGCATGAAGAATATTGATTATTCTTCTTCTCTTATTAACAGGTTAAGAGGCTCGGGCGTTTGAGGAACAAGAGTTCTTCATCCGTGTGTAAGTACCCCTTCCTCTACCTACAGTCCATGGATTTCAAGGAAACTAATATCTTCAATCTATCCTCTGTAGGATTCATCCAACGTCTGCAGCATCATTGATTCTTACAAATCCCTCACGGTCATCTCCAAATCAACTCTTAAGGTAGGATTTTCTCAAGTTACTGTAGCCCAAATAAATTAAGACAAGACTTATATACGTATTGACATGACATGCATACGGTTTAATATGGTTTTATTATGTTTCTGCAATATTTTGAAAGAGACGCCCCTTACTAGGGCGCTAATTTACAAGACACGACCCTGCCCAGGTCGTCAATTTCATATTTGACGCCCTGTACACAGGCGTTAATTTCATGTAAATCTTAAGAACTGATTATCCATGCAATTACATGAAATCAAATCAATAATTGTTAACGGTTAAAAGTCAATAAACATGAAACATCAAATCTAATATATTGCATCTGAATTCCTACCAATTTTTCCTGTCATGACTATATGATTGTTATCCTTGATTATCGTGCAAATCTTGCTGATCACGTAAATTCCTGATATTTCTTGAATTCACGACCTAGACTAGGTCGTTTTTCCATGTGGTAACGCCCCATCACAGGGCGTGAATTAAAAATAAACGCCCCTTACTAAGGCGCGTATCTGTTAAAATCCTGGAATATATATTCTGTGAAAATAAGAATTAAATGATTAACGCCCCTGCCAAGGGCGCGTTTTTGATAATTTCTGAAAATGAACATGTTCTGAAAAATATTGTAAATAAAAAGACGCCTGCTACAGTAGTCGTCAACTTCTGAAGAAACGCCCCTTCCGAAGGCGCGTCTTAGATAAATTATTGAATTATTGAAAATTCTGCAAAACGGACCATATGTAAACGCCCTTCTGTTAGGCGTTAATTACTTGAGAAACGACTTGACCTAAGTCGTTATTTTACTATAAACTGATTTGCTAACCGATGGTTTTATATATCATAATATATATATATCGGCACTATTCTCCACTCCGTGAGTATAGTCCCACGTTTCATGTTGATTTATCGATCACACACAACTCTCATTGACATACAAGCTCTCCATTGGACATTCCGTTCCTTTGGACTAGCGAGTTAGTCATAGAGACCTCCGTAAGACTCCTCGTAGCCTTGGATTCCCTCAAGGCCGACTGAGCTGGTTGTACCCTAAAAACCCATTACACCATTGATGCCATGTCACTCTAAAGAAACATGGTATACCAGCCCTTATGATTATACAAAGAGTATATCATAAGAAATTCTTGATGGGATGATGATATCATGCCATATCGTGTCATTCTTGTAAACCCCAATTCTATGATAAGAATGAAGGTATCTTGATTGATCTAATGTTCATGTTGACCTCAATTCTATATAAAGAATGTCCATATTGATTTGTCATGGTACCTAAGTTAAGGGAACCATATTCTACCTAGTTTTATCGATATCGTGATTATACCGTTATTATCGCCAATTTATGTCCTTTGTCATATTTTTGGACTCTATTCTGTCAAAGTTGTCATACATGTCTACAAGCTTGAATATTGAAATTCTATATTGGCTATATAAACAAGAGTGGATGTCAAAAATACATGATAAATGCCTGCGCATATAGGGCCCGATCTGGTCCTGGGAGGAGCACCCGAAAGTACTTGTGCCCATGGGAGTTAAAATGATAAGGTATCTGGCATTATACCGAGTACTTGACTTGCTTGATTGGACATTCCACACACATCTTGTACTTGAATCGTACTTGACTTTACATGAAATGCGTGGCCCGAAAGAGGGTAATTTACTTGCTTGATACATGATAGCCAAAGTTCTTGACATGACTCGATAATTGTACTTGCTTGAATATCTTGAATAAACTTGTTATCTTGTTGAAAGTTCATGATTAAGTTCATCTTATTTCTTGATATTACATTCTCTCTATCTTGTCGTTTTATGCGAGCATGCATAGCTTTATTGCATTCATGAAAATGTAATTACTTAAACCCCTTGCTAGTACTTGAGATATAATTTCCTACTGAGTGTTCGCTCATTCCGTTTGTCCCTTTGTACTTTTCAGGTAAGTCCGACGACGATGGAAGTCAATCGGATGGGAATTGTCAAGAGTGAAGAGATAGAGATTCTCCAAGTGTCATCTAGTCTTTTCTATAGTTTCTTGAGTCAAATATGTATTCTTTTCCTTTTTATTAAACAGATTATTGGATTTGTAATAGTCTATCCATTATGAAATAAAGGATTGGGTTATCTTGCTATTTTGCGCATCTCTGTCTTTGTGTCGAATACACGACCACTCTGATTGACATGATTGATATAGACACGTCGCGCATCTCCGGGTATCTTCCGCGCTCGGGGCGTGACACTTGAGAACAAAGCAACTCATTGCATCGTGTATTGCTGGCATTTTACGATGACTATGCAACTCTTATATGCTCGACAAACAAACTATATAAAGGAAGCAAAACAGACTCATAGACTATGGAATAAGGACAGAGGAAGAGAGACACAACTAATACTTCCTAAGACTGATGACAAAACACGCGGGACACACTGAGGAAGACTAGGTAAGAATGATGGACACCGTCTGCATATACCAAGTGTAAAGATAAGCTGACCCACAACTTGAGGCCGTGAGTCTCCACCCTCGTCAACTGTCTCCGGTTCGAGAAGACTCATCCTCGGGTACAGAAATGTGTGAGGACAAGAAGGTGGGTCATGGAAAAGTCATCCGGATGCCTGACATGGATCAAGAGAATGATGGGGTCTGGATGCTTTCTCCCATATGCGCGGTAGAAATCAGACCATACTGCATCAACGTACGGCGTCGACATCGGTAGGATAGTAATACGCGACTGTGCTAACAATGGGACGGCTGATTGCATGGGGTCAGTGGATGGCACATCCACCGACGACAAGGTGGGTGGGACAGATAGCTCCGGGACGATCGGTGGGGTTGAGGTGACTACCAAGATGGAGTCGTTGGGTGGTGCCTCACCCTGGCCCACTAGGCACTCTATGGGATCGCTCTCTAACCCCACAACCTCAGCAAGGTATTCCTCGGCCAACTCTTGGTCAGCCTCATAACTCACTAGAATAAGCCCGGGTGGGGCTTCCTCCGAATGTGTGTCCTCTAAGATAGGTGAACGTGAAGGACACTAGTCGGGGAAGCGGTTACTCTCACTATGGGTGGCCAGAGGGGCGGGCTAGGCAGCCGGCGCCTGAGGGGCCGGAACAGCTCCGGGGAGCTCCGGGCGGGGGATTCTTTCCACACTCTCTAACTTTCCAACCAGACCTTGGACAGATCGATCGAAAGCCTCGGTACGGTCCTCCATGGCCTTGAAACGACCAACCAAGCGATCGGTAAGCTCCCTACGAGTTTGGTCGGACCTGTCCATGCGCTCCATGAGTAGAGCGAACAAGTCATCCAAGGATCGGCCTCCCTGGGTGGCACCTCGGGGTTCACCCATAGTGTAAGAGTGATGGTATTGGGTACCCATGGGGAATTAGGGAACTTATGGGTGGGTTGGACATGCAGACACTCGGGACAAGACAATTGACTCCCTAATGGACTAAACATGACCCTAAAACAAAAATACAAAGTTGGAATGTAGACTCGACTACAAACTTAGACTCAACCAGTATCCGGTATGGGGTGGAGGTTTGATCCGAAGATCGCACTCACGCAAGTGTGTCACCTTCCCAATAGGCATAACCTATCGTTCCGGAGGCACCTTTTAATATACTGGGTATAGGATGAAATGCATCCTAAGACTTAAACCGTTCTATGATGGACTACCCTAGACTCAAACCGGCTCTGATACCAATTTGATGCGGGAAGAAAATGAGACTCGATGTTGTTGGTGTGATCCTTGGACGTTTACTAGACGACGTGACCTGTTGGACGACGCGACCAGCAACAACACGAACCACGCGGCACCTAACATGGCTCCTGAAGAGGCGAACGTGCCCAAACAAGAAGCACTCACTCATGGTCATCCCTGGCGAGGGAAACGAGTATGAGTCTCAGGTGGTCGGCTCACTCTCATGCTCAGATCGAGTCACGGGATGGGTCTCGCACTCACAACTCACAGCGGTGACTAGTTTGAAGGATCTAGGGGCCTAACATGCTCACGAGCAGCGGCATCAAGAGCCTATACTAGGAAAGCAAGCGACTAAAGAGGGGCGACGAGTGTACCTCCATGCTCGGGGCGTGGAGAAGACGTCCCGGCCGAGATCCGGAACTCCCAGTACAGTAATAATTATTAATTAAAAAAGTGATTATACAGCCCACTCCACGCAGGGAGGTAACAGACAACACAAGGGGTCCGGGAGCACCAATCTCGGGTTGGCGGGCAGCAGTCGGTGGCGCTCGGGTGGACGCGGTCGGCCGGTTCAGCTCCGTTCACTCGGGCCCACAGGATGGTACGTGGGACCCGCTACTGGTATGGCGGCGTCCGGGGCAGCTCCTGGTTGCAGCGATTGACGGGGGCGCTCTTGGAGTGTCCCGGGTCGATCCCCGGGAGCAGCGGTCACCGGAGTGGAGGCGGGCAATTTCTTGGGATTTGTTTCCCAAGGCTGTCCCGCAGCTGTGTCTCTGGCCATAACTGCGCGCTCCGATGAGATCGGCTGCTGCGCTCAATCCCGACGTCGGTTCGGGGCACAAAGGATACCGATGGAAAGGGGACTGAAAATCCTACGAGATACTAGAAGTCCAAACTCATCCAATGGCTGGATGTGAAATTAAAATGACTGCAAGTAGACTGAGCACACTGTCCCGAAATACAGAACAGGCTAGACAGGACGTAACCTCCCTGATCAAGGGCTTTGACCGAGGATCAAATGACCGAATTAAGACTGGAGATTTTTATGGTGGGTAGAGGGGAGGGTGAAGGAGACGTACATAGCTCTTTTGTGAGATTTGGACAACGTTTGAGGGGGGTGAAAAATCGGGTGCCAAGATCTATCCCACAGACCTATACACTAGCAGATTTTGGGGAAGATGAATAAGTGGGTAAGAAATAATCTAAACGAGCTCTGATCGACCTCTAATTTAAACTGTGAATGGCCTAAGATAGGGGAAACCTACCCTCAACGTTTCGTGACGATCCAATGGTCGGATCTCCCGTACTAGACCTTTCACCGAGTTGATGTCCTGTAACTCTGAGTTTGGGACAACAGGATGAAGACCGGCTTGTGGCGGCTCACCGGCGGCACGAACGGCGGCGGCGGCGGCGGCGGCGGCGGTGAACGTTCACAATAGATAGAGGAAGAAGGGAAGAGGAAGAGATTTGAGGGAGTTAGAAGATCTTGGATCAGATCTGGAAGAGATTGGAAGGGAAGGAGGAAGAACACTAGAAGAGAGAGGGGGGTGCACACCAAGCATAATTCTCTTGAATTTTTCATTAGTTTCACCAAAATACACAAGAGAATATATATAATCAAACCCTAGACCTAGACCAAAAGACAACAACTAACCTTGTTCAAGGGTAGGTGGGAGGGTATAATAGGGAAAGGTGACTTATGGGGGACAAGCATGGGAGACAAGGGGGATAAGCATGGGGGACGAGGAGGGGAATCTTGAATTTTCTCTACCTTTGTCTCCTTGGTCCAATGGTCCAAGTCCAAGGTGGACTATGGGCCAGCCCTCATGGTCTCTAGCAGCCACGTGGCCCAATGGGAGAGAGGGTGGGGTCCCTCCACACCCAAGTGGTTATTTTACAAACAAACCCACTAACTTAGCATAATTAAACACACCAAATGTAAAAGTACAAATACAAATACAATACTCTCAAAATAAATACAAAAAAATGTCAAGACTCTGATGGAAGCTCAATGCTGTCACCTAACCACAAGGATGTCGGCGTGCTGCACTTCTGGTACCGGCAGGTAGCTCTGGTGTCTCCACCAGTTGCGGGTCTGCAACTGAACCACCTTAAAAATCCCTTGTCCAGTGGTGTGTTCTTGTGTGATTATTTCTATTTCCTCTACCTACTTTTCACAGGAATTTATAGCTTTGATTCTGCATTTCTGTTATGGCCGAACACTGCACATCTTGTGAAGCCTTCACAGTTTACCTGCATTCTTACTGTTTGAACATAGGATCACATTCTCTTTCATGAAGTGATGTGACACAACCTAGGACTCAACAAGCAAGTACAATTAAGCATTCAAAAATGGACCGATAATAGCAACCGCTCACCCGATGCTCACTAAGACCCGGGGTAACTTGGCAATGCCAAGGGGAGGTTGTGTGGGCTAGGCCCTTGCTGGTAAAGGGCCAGCAAGGTCAAGGTTTGATTCCCCAAGGGTACGGCTACCCAAATCAAGGGTCCGACGAAGTGCCAAAGGGCACGGGTTCCACTCTCTTCCCACGATGATCACTTATAGCAAATGAGCTTAAGGATCGGGCTCTCGTCACGGCCAGCGGAGTTTATGAACTAATATTGAAAGAACAAGCATGAATTAGAGCAAAGTTTTGGAGCACTCACTCGACCGATTTGAAGAAACCGGTCCCGCTCGGAGACGAGGGCGAGCGGGGAAGCGTGGGTTCCCCACACGCCGCGCCGGGGTAGCTTGACCTGTTTAAGCTATTACAACACTACACCCCATGGAAGGGGGGGATCGTGGGGAAGGGAAGATGATAGTTACATCCAAACACTACCTCCACACAGGGAGGGGCCTTCAGCCGACCAAGTGGGGAGGGAAAACTAGTGCTAAGAGTGATGACACCGAATCAGCCTTCTCTCTGTAATAGCTGACAGATAGAGGGTGTGGAGGCCGCAGAACTTTCTCTAGAATTTCGCTGAGGGTGAGACCAGTGGGGATCTCTTCGTATCTGGAACAAGAGTGCCTCTGAATTTTGCCAATTTCTTCAGGGGTCGCTGGGGGCCTGGGCGGGAGTACGAACAGGGTTGCTGAATCTTGGACTGTGTGCAACAGACTATCAACAGCAGGAAGACGCGGCTGCCCCGACCGTTCCCGAACTCTGAATCAGTCGCCGTTGGAACCGTTGGAACCGTGGGTGAGTCCTCTTTACAGAAGAATAAACAGGGATGCCAAAAGATGCTGGTGAAGATCATAGGACTCAGAAAAGTGAGGAGTGGTCGATGTAGACAGTGGGAAGCAGAGTCGAACGCCTGAGGAATAAAATTGGTAACTTCTGATGCAAGATGCCGAACGGAGTTCCGCTTCTTGGTTCTGAAATTAGATAGGGAGAGGAAGAACTTTGCAGAAGCGCTCGTGGCCTGATTCCTTCGGGGTTTGTCGTGGTGAAGCTTTCTCTCTGGATCAGGATCTCTACAGAGCTAGCTCCTGGTTTCCAACATCAGGTTGCAGAGGATGCCCCGACAGCTCCCGAACTCGGAATCGAGCACCGTCAGAGTCGTTGGAACCATGGAAGAGTCCTCTTCGCAGAAAAACTGACGGGGAGGTCAAATGATGTCAGAGAAGACCAAAGAACTCTGAACACTGTTGATAGGTCGGTGCAGATTGTGGGTAACTGGACTGCAAAGCTGAGGGAGAAAATTGATAACGCCTGCTACACAATGCCGAATGGAGTTCCGCTTCTTGATTCTGAAAGTAGACAGGAAGGGGAAGAACTTTGTAGAATATCTCGTGGCCTGATTCCTCTTGGGTTCATCGTGGTGAAGCTCTTTCTCCGGCTCAGAACCTTTGCAAGGGCAGATCTGCGTAGTCGTGGAAGAATGGGCTTCCTGGGCAGCATCGAGCTCCGATGGGGACAAGACCACTGCCGTTGCGAAGAAGACAGGCAGACGCTTCCAACGATGGCCCTTGGGCTTCTAGGAACGTCCGGAGGAGGTCGGGGTCGCTGCTGCAAGCTTTAGGTCTTCTGCAGGTCCTCTTACTCTAGATGGTAGAAGGTGGGGGTGATAGAGGGGAACAAGGGAAGATGGAGAGGATGAGAGGGGGCCGCCCCTAACCAAAGGGGAGGGGTCTTGGGCGCCCTAGGGCTGTGGAGGGAAGGGGATTTTTGAATTCAAATGGGCTAAGGAAGTGGAGGGTTGCATGGGGGAGAGGGAAGGGTGCTTGGGAAAGGGATGAGGTGGTTGGAGGGTGGCTTAGTGATTGGGGATGCTCCCTTGGGACTAGGGGGTGGAGTAATGGGATGTGTGGGGAAGGGGAGTGGCCTTTAATGGGAGTAGGTGGGAGAGTGGTGGTTGGGAAGAGAGGAGAGAGAAAATTTTCGAAATTAGGTGTGGAGGAGAGAGAAAGTGGAGTGAAAAAGAGAGATTAAGAGAGCGAAGGGTGGGGAATCTCTCCCCTAGGGTCTCTCACCCAAAAAATAGAATCTCTCCACTAGATAAGAAGTGTAAACTCTCAAAATGGCAAGTTTTTCATTCATTAATTCATTAAGTTGAAATGGGGGGAATGGGGTCCTATATATAGGCAACCCACATTTTACAATAAGTCCCTGACAAAAGACTCAATGACAAATAACCGAGGGGGTAGGGGGTGCACTTGGGCCAAACCCAATGAATTGGGCCCAATAACTAACTAAACAACATAATGACTCTCAAACTTATGGAAATAAGCACAAGACCTAGGGACATGACTCAAATAAAATAAAAATTACATCAAATGACTCAAATAAAAATTACGTAGGACTCAAAATTAGATAACTAGACCATGCCGGATGCAACCGGGGCGAGGAGACGAGCTGTGAACGTGGGCATGGGAGGTGATGTCCCCATCATACTCCCGGGGTGCGGAGAACTCGACTCCGTCGAGTAAGTGTCCTTCACTCCTCGGAGGGTGTAGAAGTGGTACAGCCCTTAGGTCTTCCGAATGAGACCGATCCATCCACCTGCCGAGATAGCGCTCGTATACCTTGCTCCGGGTGGTAGTGACTTGTTCATCCAATATTCGTTCAATGCGCTCACGCTGGGCTCTCTTGGCTGGTGGTCTCTCCTCGCGGGTGGGTGCTCTCTCAACGGAGGGAATAGGCTCAATATCCTCACTAGGTACCACCGTGGGTCCCTTATAAGGCACTAGGTCGGCTACATTGAATGTGGGACTCACTCCATACTCCTCAGGGAGATCTAACTCATAGGCATTAGCGCCAATGCACCTCAGGACCTGGAAGGGACCACCCCCACGTAGCCTTAATTTGGAGATGACTCCCGGGGAGAGCCTCTCCTTCCTCACCATCACAAAGTCACCCACGTAGAATTCTTGGTGACGCCGAAGGGAGTCAGCCTGCCTCTTATAGATCTCATTTTCCTTGCTTATGTGCTTGCAAAGGCTTTCATGCAATTTTGTGAATGTTGACATTCTAGGGGTGATGGGTGGACCTGGGCAACCAAAAGTAGACCAATCATGCTTTGACGCCAGGAAGACTTTGATGGAATGGGGAGGATCGGGGCATCCATAGGTGATCTGTTCATGCATGGGGGTGACAAATGCTGGGGGACCCAGACATCCATGAATACTCCTATCATGCCTACGACTCATGATGAGTGAAGGTGGACCACTACATCCAAATTTGGACCACTCATACTTTCTACTTGATATGTGGGTGATATGAATGAATGGACCCAACATAGTGTTCATGCCAAGGGGTGTGGAGAGCCTAGACATATGCATACTTTTCCCAAAAGTGACTTCCATGTGTATAGGTGTGGGATAACCCTTGAACTCCCATTGAAAAGGATCGAATGGATCTAAGAAGGTGGTCATCATGGGGTGGGGCACAACCTTATTACCTAGGGATATGTGGTCCAAGGTCATGGCTCCCAAGGTGTAACTCGAGTCTAGGATGGGGTGGATTGGGTCAAACATGGTGGGTTGGGATGGGGAAAGGTGGGTGGTGGATAAGGTGGTTGGGTCCCATGGTTTCTTTGACCCCCATTGGAAGGGATCAAAGGGATCATAAAAAGGGTTATCGAGGGGGAGGGGCCCTATGTCCTCAAGATCCTCAAGTGGTGGTGGGTCATCCTCCTCTAATGAGATAATTGGGCCGAAGTTCTTTGTGAGTGGGTCGGCCATGAGGGGAGGGCTTGACTTTCCACCCGATATAAGAAGCTCCAAATTGAGGAGAAGGTCGGGCTCATCGGGTGTGGGGAGGAATAGAAGGAGGTCGCTAGCAACCAATGGAGCAAACCGAGGTGATAGACCTGACACAAAGGTGTAGGAGGTCAAGGCTCCTAGATTGGTGAGCCATGGGGGTCAACAAGCTGGTCAACTCATATTGCCAAGCTAAGACCTTGAGAAGGTCCTCTAAGGTTTCCACTTGGTAGGATGTTTGGATTATGGTGTGATAGGAGGAGATGTGCACTATGGGAATGTTTTCCTTTATGGGAAGGCAATCGTGGGCCGTGATCTCTCTTATTGGGCTCTTCTTTAGCCAACTAATAAGGGACTCTTCCAAGATGAATTCGACCTTATCTAGAGGGGGTGGTGTAGGGTGAAGATCCTCGTGCGAGGCTTCCTCTTCAATTGGGACATGGGTGCTCTCCATGGAGGGGATAGGTTCCCGAGAGGTATTTGTCTTCATGTGGCAAAGCGGGTGGACTACTTCTTCCAAACCTAATGGAGTGGGAAGGTTCTTTGATGGTGGGGTGATGATGGCCGGAGTATGGTGCACCCGGGGTGGTGAACAAGGGAGGGATTCCCGCGGGTGGGAGAATATAAGGTTGTTGAATTTAAAGGTTCCCGAAAGGTAGGGCGGATGCACTAGGCAAGTCCGACGTGTTGGGTCGATGTCGGTATTCCTTTCATCTAACCATTTCTTACCTAGGATTATACATGGGCCCGCCAATGTTCCCTTTTGACACCAAGCCCCATCCAAATACTTAGTCTTCCCGAACCATTTATGGAATTCAATAAAGACTTGGTCTCCATTGTGCACAATTTGTCCGGTCCTACAAAGAGAGGTAATGATATCGGGGGACACCCAATTTCAGATTCTAGGTCAATGAAATCAATTTCTACGGGCTCTCCATTAGGTAAGCATGCATGGGATATGATTGGGAGAGGAGCCATGTGACCCAAGACTCAACGTTAACAATGATGGGTTTGACAATGCACGGTTCGGACAAGAATGCAAGCATGCCCTAGGACTTGACTTGATAGAGACAAGTCAAAAACTTGCTCTGATACCAATTGATGTGACACAACCTAGGACTCAACAAGCAAGCATAATTAAGCATTCAAAAACGGACCGATAATAGCAACCGCTCACCCGATGCTCACTAAGACCCAGGGTAACTTGGCAATGCCAAGGGGAGGTTGTGTGGGCTAGGCCCTTGCTGGTAGAGGGCCAGCAAGGCCAAGGTTTGATTCCCCAAGGGTACGGCTGCCCAAATCAAGGGTCCGACGAAGTGCCAAAGGGCACGGGTTCCACTCTCTTCCCACGATGATCACTTATAGCAAATGAGCCTAAGGATCAGGCTCTCGTCACGGCCAGCGGAGTTTATGAACTAATATTGAAAGAACAAGCATGAATTAGAGTAAATTTTTGGAGCACTCACTTGACCGGTTTGAAGAAATCGGTCACGCTCGGAGATGAGGGCGAGCGGGGAAGCGTGGGTTCCCCACACGCCGCGTCGGGGTAGCTTGACCTGTTTAAGCTATTACAACACTACACCCCATGCAAGGGGGGGATCGTGGGGAAGGGAAGATGATAGTTACATCCAAACACTACCTCCACACAGGGAGGGGCCTTCAGCCGGCCAAGCGGGGAGGGGAAACTAGTGCTAAGAGTGATGAAGAAGTGATGACACCGAATCAGCCTTCTCTCTGTAATAGCTGATAGACAGAGGGTATGGAGGCCGCAGAACTCTCTCTGGAATTTCGCTGAGGGTGAGAGCAGTGGGGATCTCTTCGTCTCTGGAACAGGAGTGCCTCTGAATTTTGCCAATTTCTTCAGGGGTCACTGGCGGCCTGGGCGGGAGTACGAACAGGGTTGCTGAATCTCGGACTGTCTGCAACAGACTATCAACAACAGGAAGACGCGGCTGCCCTGACCGTGCCCAAACTTCGAATCAGTCTCCGTTGGAACCGTTGGAACCGTGGGTGAGTCCTCTTTACAGCAGAAGAAACGGGGATGCCAAAAGATGCAGGTGAAGATCAGAGGACTCAGAAAAGTGAGGAGTGGTCGATGTAGACAGTGGGAAGCAGAGTCAAACGCCTGAGGAAGAAAATTGGTAACATCTGATGCAAGATTCCGAACAGAGTTTCGCTTCTTGGTTCTGAAATTAGATAGGGAGAGGAAGAACTTTACAGAAGAGCTCGTGGCCTGATTCCTCCAGGGTTTGTCGTGGTGAAGCTTTCTCTCCGGATTAGGATCTCTATAGAGCTAGCTCCTGGTTTCCAACAGCAGGTTGCAGAGGATGCCCCGACAGCTCCCGAACTCAGAATCGAGCACCGTCAGAGTCGTTGGAACCGTGGAAGAGTCCTCTTCTCAGAAAAGCTGACAGGGAAGCCAAATGATGTCGGAGAGGACTAGGGAACTCTGAACACTGTTGATAGGTCGGTGCAGACTGTGGGTAACAGGACTGCGAAGCTGAGGGAGAAAATTGATAACGCCTGCTACACAATGCCGAATGGAGTTTCGCTTCTTGATTCTGAAAGTAGACAGGAAGGGGAAGAACTTTGTAGAAGAGCTCGTGGCCTGATTCCTCCTGGGTTCATCGTGGTGATGCTCTTTCTCTGGCTCAGAACCTCTGCAGGGGCAAATCTGCGTAGTAGTGGAAGAATGGGCTTCCTGGGCAGCATCGAGCTCCGATGGGGACGAGACCACTGCCGTTGCAAAGAAGACAGGCAAACGCTTCCATCAATGGCTCTTGGGCTTCTAGGAACGTCCAGAGGAGGTCAGGGTCGCTGCTGCAAGCTTTAGGTCTTCTGCAGGTCCTCCTACTCTAGATGGTAGAAGGTGGGGGTGATGGAGGGGAACAAGGGAAGATGGAGAGGATGAGAGGGGGCCGCCCCTAACCAAAGGGGAGGGGTCTTGGGCGCCCTAGGGCTGTGGAGGGAAGGGGATTTTTGAATTCAAATGGGCTAGGGAAGTGGAGGGTTGCATGGGGGAGAGGGAAGGGTGCTTGGGAAAGGGATGAGGTGGTTGGAGGGTGGCTTAGTGATTTGGGATGCTCCCTTGGGACTAGGGGGTGGAGTAATGGGATGTGTGGGGAAGGGGAGTGGCCTTGAATGGGGGTAGGTGGGAGAGTGGTGGTTGGGAAGGGAGGAGAGAGAAAATTTTCGAAATTGGGTGTGGAGGAGAGAGAAAGTGGAGTGAAAAAGAGAGATTAAGAGAGGGAAGGGTGGGGAATCTCTCCCCTAGGGTCTCTCACCCAAAAAATGGAATCTCTCCACTAGATAAGAAGTGTAAACTCTCAAAATGGCAAGTTTTTCATTCATTGATTCATTAAGTTGAAATGGGGGGAATGGGGTCCTATATATAGGCAACCCACATTTTACAATAAGTCCCTGACAAAAGACTCAATGACAAATAACCGAGGGGGTAGGGGGGTGCACTTGGGCCAAACCCAATGAATTGGGCCCAATAACTAACTAAACAACATAATGACTCTCAAACTTAGGGAAATAAGCACAAGACCTAGGGACATGACTCAAGTAAAATGAAAATTACATCAAATGACTCAAATAAAAATTACGTAGGACTCAAAATTAGATAACTAGACCATGCCGGATGCAACCGGGGCGAGGAGACGAGCTGTGAACGTGGGCATGGGAGGTGATGTCCCCATCACGAAGGCTCACCTCATACATGAGAAGGATCTAACAAGTATTGTTATTTCACTGTGTAGTTCTTATGGAACCTTGTTATCTCAAGTGTTATTGTTTAATGGATCTTTACTTGATGGTTGTCTCAGGGATAGTCTGTGAGCTCTAGTGTGCCCATAACTGCGAGCACTCGTTGTTGCATTCTACGTGTTTTGATGATGTCAAAGCTATATGGTTCATTAGCTATTACAATAAGTCTTAATTGCAGGTGTTCTATTGGCTGAAGCTGTGTCAAAGAGGGAAAGGAAGTTCTGAGAAATGACAGATCAAATTCACCCTGAAACAAGGTGGAATTTCCAGAAGCAAAGTCAAGACAATGGGTATTCTGATTGCCACAAGAGTGTCGAAGCAGAATCAACACTGCCTTGATGCACTCATGCCCACAGAAGCGATTTCCACAATTCTGCATCGATGCAACAGAGAACTGCACCGACACATCAAGCCCAAAATCAGCTCTTGAATCACACCACGTTGAAGCATCAAGAAACTGCCTTGACGCACCAAGTAAAAGGCCAGCATTCAAAGTCTTCTATTCAAAAAGCTTTATTTTCACACTGCACCGACGCAACAGAGGAGTGCATCGATGCACACTACTCGAAACTAGAAAGTGGAACGTAACAACATCGAAGCATCAAAGAGCTGCATCGACGTACCAAAGGTCATGCACTCGAAGCCAATTGTCTAAACGCTCCTAAGCTACACTACATCGACGCAGCAAAAGGGCACGTCGAGGCATCCCTTTCCAACCTTCAAATATAGAAGTTCTGGGATGGACTTAAGAGGCTAAAGGTAAATAATGGATGATTAGGAAAGAAAATTAGACTACCTTGCCTGACAAATGGATCCGAAAGCCTGATGTGTGTCTGAGCTCGTGAGACCTTAAGCGGATCACATGTCAGCGATCTCAAGCCTTGGCACGAATATTTTAACCCACATGGCTGAGTTCTAGATCATTCAGACTGACAGAATATTCCTCTTGCCACCTGGACCAATGATTTATTTCGGCTAAGGATCAGTTTTTTTTTAGTGGAAGATGATCTATCTGCTATTTATATATATATATCAGCCATTCGAAACTAGAAGAGGTTGCTAAAATTGTGAATTCAAGAGAGAAAGCTCCTCCAAAAGAATAAGAGAGAGAACTACCTCTGGAAAAGGAGAGCGTCCCTGAGAGTAGCCCATTTTATCTCCGATGAAGATTGCTTCAATTTGAAGCTACATCTCGAATAGTTTTCTCGAGTCTCTTTTGTAGTCATTTGTATTCTCATTTTTCATCTTTCTCGTTTCAATTCGAAGTCACTCGTGTTTGGTCCTTCTAAGAATTCAGAGGAAGGGAGATTTAGTCTCTGGGTATTTTCCCTCTGTGTAGTCAGAGAAAGGGAAAAATTGTCCCTTGGGTTCCTTCTGAGAAGTCAGAAGAAGGGAGGATTGCCCCTCCGGGTACTGCATTGTGCAGGGGGGTCGATTTCTGCCGGGAGTAGGATCGTAGTTCTAGGGATCTTTTTTCCTTGGGTGTTAAGTGTAGACACGCCATTCCTGACATCTCCTAAGAAAGTCTCATATTACTATACAACGCCCCGCAACGGCTTACGCATTTTGAATCACTCGAGTGCTTCCTTTTCTCGGGTCTTCTTCTGCCTTTTTCGGCATCCGGAATCGTCTCGTCACGGCATTCGGACGGCATCAACACCAGTCAGACGTATCAAGAGGTTCCGGAACCAAGATGTTGACTGCCGGGCGGCCGCCGATTGAGGACCCGGGTGGGTCTTAATGGGGGCGTCCAGGCCTCTAGACGCCCCCATATTTCTAATTTATTTTATTTCTTTTCTCAGGGCCCAAAACTAATTAAATATATATATATATATATATATATATATATATTAATGGAGGCGTCCAGGCCCCTGGACGCCTCCATAAAAATAATAATAAAAAAAATGTTTGTAAAATGCCAGTTGGCATAAAAAAATAAATAAATAAATAATATATATATATTAATGGAGGCGTCCAGACCCCTGGACGCCTCCATAAAAACAAATAAAAAATTAAAATGCCAGCCTTGGCATAAAAGACAAAAGAAAAATAAAAAATAATATATTTTTGGAGGCGTCTAGGTCCCTGGACGCCTCCATCAAATCTCTCACGGGCGCCGCTCACCGAACGACGGTTTATCGTGTGTGAAAAAAATCAAAATTTTAGAGACGTCCAGACCCCTGGACGCGCCCATTTCTGAATCACGAGGCACTGCTCACAAAACCACACGTTGTGCCAAACCGCGTGCGGCCGTCGTCGGTTTCGGTGGACCTGTTAGAGGCGTCCGGGACTCTGGACGCCCCCACTAAAGTATTCCAAAAAAAATTAATAAAAATAGAATAAAATATTAGTTCGGCCCTGATGGAGGTGTCCAGGGTCCTGGACGCCTCCACCCTCCGGAACCCTATAAATAGAGGCCCACCCCCTCAGTTCTGGGGGAGCTGGGAAGTGGCCCGATAGGCTGCCGGAGCCCAGAGGGTACGAAGTCATTTTCTAACCCGTGGGTTCTTTTGTAGGTGAAGGTTCTGCCGGCTTCTCGGGTGCTCACGCTCGCGAGAGGAAGGTCGTCTTCATCCACCGCACTTCCACGTCGTCCCCACGCTGTCGGAGCTCCGCCGGATTTCACCCTCGGCTCATCCAATAAGCCTTTTCTTCCCCTTTTTTCTTCGTAGTTCTTTTACATTCATCATCTCGCATCCTCTATCCCCCTTCATAAGGGCGCCTCTTCTTTTATACTTCTTGCATCCATCATCTCATTTTCCTCCTACTCGAGTCCGAGAGGGGTTTAAAAGATAACACCAACCAGGTGTATGTCTTGCCATCATTTCGTTATTTTTATCGCAAGGATTTGAATACTACACCTCCATCTTTCTAATCCACTTGTCATTTGTTTGTCGTTGTTTTACAAGGGTAGCCGAGGAAAGCCCTCTCCGTCGGCCGGCCGGAGGGAGAGGAAGAAGCAACCCGCCATCTCCCGCTCTTGAGGTAGGCGCGATCACTTTCTTATTTTGGGGTCTTTCGGCCCCTGGCGATCACATCTTATTTTCGAGGCCGAGGCAAGTCACTTCCCCAATGGCCGTTTAAATTTCGTTCTTATATTCTCTTTATACTCTGTTATATTCTGCTCATATTCTCGAGGCCGCGGCGAGTCACTTCCCCAATGGCCGTTTAAATTCCCATTTTTATATGTTATATTCTTATCTATTCGTGTTCTCGAGGCCGCGGCGAGTCACTTCCCCAATGGCCGTTTAAATTCACGTTCTTATACGTTATATTCTTATCTGTTTGTGTTCTCGAGGCCGCGGCGAGTCACTTCCCCAATGGCCGTTTAAATTCCCGCTCTTTGTATTCTCTCTATATTCTGTCATCTTATTATCTGCTCATATTCTCGAGGCCGCGGCGAGTCACTTCCCCAATGGCCGTTTCAATTCTTGTTATTTAATTTTTGCACCATTCCCGTCCCCCCGAGGCCGCGGCGAGTCACTTCCCGCTATGGCCGTTTAAACCCCATATTTTGCTATATCACACTTGTCCCGCTCGCCCCGCCGGAGCAATCTCCCGTGGTGGCCCCTTCTCTCTCTTCTCTTATTTCTGTGTTGCAGCAAACAAACACCAAGAGAAAGAAAAGTGGAGCCCGCGCGCGCTCCGCGTCTTCTCCGCTCTTCCCCGAACCGCGTGACGTCACTCACAGATTGGCGATCACGGTGGGACCTCTACTGCTTCCTTTCAGATACCCTTGCAAGTTCGGCACCATCCGTGCCTCTCCACCTTCGCGCCCGCGCGCGCCCCCGTTGTGCTTACGGCAGCACCGTCAGTTTTGATTGGTTCTTTGTTTATTATATGTCTATTATTTCTGTTGTTTTCCCACTCCATATATCTGTCAACATTCCATTTCATACATCCATTCCTCTTTTCTATCCTTTTTTTCATTTTTTGAGGATCACCCTTTCCCGGTGAAGGAAGGACTCTCCGTTTGGGAATTCCTCTCAACGGACTAGAATCTCCTACACTGGGACCTCCGTAAGTCCCCGACATCGAAGAATCTCCTCTTCGTTCACTGGGCTGGTTGTACCATTGAAGTTCCCCGGAGTTAGTCATTTCATTCGTGGTGAGACGAGAGACCCTAGCTGACACGGTGGTGAAACAAAAACAAACTAGGGTCCCCATTTTGTGTGAACTTCGGATCTCGCTAAAAATACAAAAAAAAAAATCATCAAAATCAAAACACAAAAAAGGGCATAAAGGCATCCACTTGTTTGATAATCTCTGCTACCTACTTGTTAGTGTATGTTTTTGCGTTCTGGGAAAACTGTGAGCATGTCTCACGAGTCTTTTGAGGAGAACCACCCTAGCCGTGGTTTGTCAGCCGACCCGCGAGTCTATGCTATGGACTCGGGTCCTTCTCATGACCCCTCACATGAGGTGCAGGTTATTGCCCGGGACACGTCCCCGCCACAAGATATCACTTCCTTACTGGGCGTCCTCGCCAACACGGAGCTTACCTCTGAACAGCTCCGGGCCTTCCAGGCCATTCTAAAAGGGAAATCTGTTTCCCCCACGCCCCAGGAGTCAACTCCGGCCATCACACCTCTCCAAGAGTCCGTGCAGGCCATTCCATCTCCCTCATTGGCGCAAGCCATCCAGTCTCCCTCGCTTCAAGGACAAGCGAGCCAACAACCACCCTCATTCCAGTTCCCATCACAATCTCAAACTCCCGTTGTTCCCCAGACACTGCTTCCGCCGGGGCCAACTGTCGGCGGTCCGACAGCTCCCTCTCATTCTGGGTTCCCCCCTCAAGTCTCCGGGAGACAGTTTCTCCCCCAGTGGCAAGTGCCACCTTCACCCCCAGAGGAGCTCGCCCAATCGCTCCTCAATAGGTTCAACCGCATGGACGAGCAGTTTCAAAATCTCAGAAGGATGGTGGACGTGAAAGCCACCCCGGAGGTTGCTTTGCCAATCCTTCCCGTCATTCATCTTCCTCCCTCCGAAATGCCCACGTACCGCAGATACAATGGTACCGGCAACCCCTTCATTCATCTCAAGGATTTCATGTATGAGTCCTCTTACTGGCAAAACGATCAGAGGTCCCTGGCATACCTCTTTCGGAGATCATTGGATGGTCCCGCGCTTGAGTGGTTCTATTCTCTGGAGCCCCGCGAGGCCGAGAATTTTGAAATAGTCCAGAGAAGGTTCTTGCAGAAATATAGGGATAGGGTCGGTCCCTCACTCTCCATTACCGACCTAGTGACCGAAAAGATGAAACCCGACGAGGATTTTGTCCGATATGCTGATAGATGGAGGTCTCTGGCGGAAAGAATGAGGGATACCCTCTCCGAGCCCGAACAAGTGAAGATGATTGTGTCTAATGCAACCCCACAGTTCAGACACGTCCTGGCCATGAATAAACTTACTACAATGGAGGAACTCTATGAAAGGGCCCGGTACATCCAAACCCAGTTAAAAGACTCCCCCATTATGAACATGTTTGAGTCACCGAAGCCCAAAGTGGTTAGAAAGACAGGCGCTGGTGTCCCGGGCGGAGCCACAGAAGGGGTCGTGATAAATGAGCAAGTGGGTGCGGTCAACAATGCCAACTATGCAGTCAATCCAAGGCCTCCACAAATGCCCCGACTTCCCCTTCAATCGGGTCCTTTCCCTCTTCGTCCTCCACCCCAAAATAATCCACCCCAGGATAATATGCCTCCATTACGCCAACCCCAGCAACAACAGAAACAACCTCAGCAACAACAACCACCGCTTCAGTACAACCAAGTTCCACCCCCGGGGAACTATGGTCCCCAACAGCAACAAAGGAGGCCGCTCGGTCCCAAGAGAGCCTACTATCCACCATTGCCGGAAACCTTAGCAGACATTTTTAATGCCATCATGGCATCAAACCAACTCGCCCTACCAAGAGAAAGGCCCGCGTGGCCCCCCAATGTTGATACCTCCAAATACTGCATCTACCACAGGCAGCCAGGACACACAGTAGATTACTGCTTCCATTTCAAAGATTACATCCATGATATGAATGATGAACATCAAATAGATTGGGATGAAATGAGACGGTACGTCGCGGCTCTCAAGGCTAGGAGACCTCCTCAGAGGCCACAACAGCAGTTACAACAGCAGCAGCAGCAGCAACCACAACAACAACAACAACAGGCTCAGCAGGCCCCACAGCAACAGCCCGGCATGGGCATAATCCAAAATCCATTACCAGAGCACCAATAGCCCAATCATCAGGTTAACCCCATCTCCTCCTTCCCGGAAGTCGGGAGAGAGCAGGTGTGGCACCAGGAAAGTACCTCCATTCTTTCTACCACCAATCCTATCATCACGCAACACCCTTGCCTTGCCCGGGTAGCACCTCTCTCTCATCAACCCGCGTCAGTATCACTATCACCATTTCCACTACCATTACGCCCTCTCATCCGCACCCCGACCTCCTATCAACCGACACTCTCCACTACGCCTTCACACCCTCTCACCTTCTCTCACTCCCCCACTTTACCATCCACCTCTACCACATTTACCCCTACGCCTTCTAAACCCCTTATCATCCGTCAACCATACATAACCCCATCTTTCTCCACCACATCATCACTAATGCCTTCAAAACCACTCATCACCCACCATCCACCTCAAAACCATTACCCGTTTCAAACCTTACCCACTTCCACTTTGCCTCTGCCTCCACCTTCCAGACCCCTTATCCTTCATAATCCGCGCGATATCCCCTCTACCTCCACCATGCCTCCACCTAACAAACCTCTCATCAGAATCCCTACTCCCGTCATCACCCCTGCTTCATCAACCATTCCTCCACTACTACCCCTCAAACCCCTGTTAAAACCCACTGCTACCCCCACAGAGGTACAAAAGCCGCAGGCAATGGTGCTCCAGAGTGGAAGGATTTTCCACAGGGTTTTCCCCCACAACAGTCAGAATCCTGAGCTATCTCAGCCAGAGAAGGATGATGGAGAACAACCAGAAAGAGCTATCCCTGGAACACAGTATGATCTATTGAAACACCTGGATAAGACACCTGCTCGGATCTCCATCCTGGAGCTACTTCAAAGATCCGCATCCCACCAGGCAGCCTTAATGGAGTACCTTCAAAGGGTCATGGTGAACTAGGACCTCCCTGTAGAAAAGATTTCGACCGTCCTGACCCCAACAGACACACAACCGGCCATCATGTTCCACAACTACGAGCTCGCTCCCAAGGAAGCTCGGAAATATGCATTGTGCATTTCAATAAAAATTAATGGGGTATCCATAAACCCGTGTCTTGTGGACACGGGTGCATCCATAAATGTGATCTCCATGAGCACTCTTCAGTTGTGTGGGGTCAACGAGGAACAAATAAGACCTTCCTCGATCACGGTCACGGCTTATGACAATAGCAAAAGGCCACCGCAGGGGATGATTATTCTGAAGGCAGAACTAGGCCCCATGTCAATTCCCATGGAATTCCATGTCCTCGATATGGACCCTACATTCAAGGCTATACTGGGTCGCCCTTACATCGAAGCCATGGACGCTGTGCCTTCCACCAACCATCAGTGCCTGAAGTTTCCTTACAATGGGAGAATTATTAAAGTGGTCAGTACACCTGTCCTTCACACAGTGGATGCTATCAACACCTCTCTGCCTTCTGTTTGGCTGTCTCATCGGCCCATATTGTCACTGCTGGACGTACGTGATACATCTCATGTTCCACTAGCACCAAAGGAGCCGATCAGGGCAACCACAACATCATGTCTCCCTTTTCACTCCAAAGGTTGAGAGATTATGAGGAACATCGGCTATCAACAAGGAAAAGGTCTGGGTGCACAGTCACAGGGTATGCTCAAACGCCAAAGGAAATTAGGCCGAACCGCAGGTTTGGCTTAGGCTTCAAAGGACCGTTCAAGGCAGATTGGAAGCCCCTCACGTGGACTCTATCAAACCACTTCAACAGAGGGCCCGTTGTTCAAATGGGAGATCACCCACGAGAAGCATATGGGGGATCACATGCTATATATTTGGCTGAAAAATATCCGAGGATCACCAAAAGAGGCAAGATCAAGGATCCGGAATGCGAGTGGGACAAATGGTTCGACATACGGGACATTTCCGTTGCACTGGAAAGGATGTTCTCGTCTCCGCAGCTTGAAGGACCACCATTGATCTCCGAAATACCAGAGAATATTACCACTCTTGCCAAGGTTCCAAACTATCCTCGTCCTCGCCAGAAGGACTCTGTCATCGACGGATCTTCATCCATCCTCAACATTGCCGTCGACGGCTCATTAGCCGCCATCCTCTCCATCCACTCGTCTCAGCCTTTGCTGATATCTTCTTCCTGGGCTAGACAATTATCTGATGATCTTCCCAGGTCCCCTTCTCTGCTTACATACCTGCGCGGGCTTTTCAACCCGCGCCAGGTCTTCAACCATGATCTGCTCTATGAGCCTCACAATCCTCTAGCCATAACCCCTTTTCTCCCCCCTCCAATCTCTTTTCACTGCTTTGTCATTAAAAATGAAAACGAAAAAAAAATGTCAATTTTTAAACTCCCCAACAACACATCTTCGTTGAGGAAACCTCCTACATCTCCCACGGGTGCGTACCGCCTTGCGGACCACCCGTCCAAGGTCTGATGAGCGACCTTTTCTACCCCTCCTCTGAGGGGTCTTCTCCTGTACATTCTACACCATCCTCTTCGTCTTCCTCTTCTTCTATAAATATTGTCAGTCAATCTAGGAATGATAGGCCAAGGGTAGTACCTAAGAAGAAATCCAAGGGTAGGCAGATCCCTCGTCGATTCCTTCTGGATTTGGCCGCCAGGTGTCAGGCCCTTCTTGTCATCCCCCAATTGTTAGAAAATCCCATCCAGCTACCCGAAATAGAATGCGAGGGTGACTGTGCATCTGATGAAGGGTATGGAGTCTACGAGATCACGGATGAAGAATGCCCCACTGAAGATGAGGGTGAAGAATATGAGGATGCGGCGGGCGCATACGCTAGTGGAATGAGGAGATTCGACGAGCCGTCAACCGCCGTAGAAGAATCCACCAAAGAAGTCAACTTGGGAACTTAGGAAGACCCTAGGATCATCCTCATAAGTGACAACCTACCACCCTCTGAAGAAGAGGCATTAATTGAGGTCCTCAAGGAATATAAGGACATGTTTGCATGGAGTTACGAGGATATGCTGGGTCTAGATTCAACCTTGGTCGAACACCGTTTAACCCTAAAACCAGGGTCCGTCTCGGTAAAACAAAGGTTAAGGCGTTTCCACCCTCAGATGGCTTTGAAAATGAAAGAAGAGGTCGATAAGCTCCACAAAGCCAGGTTCATTAGAGTCGTCCTTTATCCTCAATGGGTGGCGAACATTGTCCCGGTCATGAAGAAAGATGGGAAAGTCAGGATTTGCATCGACTTCCGGGACCTTAACCGCGCGTGTCCAAAGGATGATTTTCCCTTGCCTCACATTGATGTGTTGATTGATAACACGGCAGGCTATGAAACCCTCTCATTCATGGATGGATTTTCGGGATACAATCAAATTCGTTTGGCAGAAGAGGATCAGGAGAAGACGTCATTCACTACCCCTTGGGGAACATATTGTTACGTGGTCATGCCGTTTGGGTTAAAGAATGCTGGAGCTACTTACCAAAGAGCTATGATGACCATATTTCACGACATGATGCACATATATCTGGAAGTCTATGTGGATGACTTGTTGGTAAAATCAAGGACCAGGATGGAACATCCAGAAGTTTTGGCTAAGGTTTTGCAGAGGTCAAGGGAGTTCCAACTGAAAATGAACCCGAAGAAGTGTGTGTTTGGAGTGTCGTCAGGTAAGTTGCTGGGGTTCATTGTGAGCAAAAGAGGGATCGAGATTGATCCCGACAAAGCCAAGGCTATCAGGGATATGTCACCTCCCAAGAATTTTAGGGAAGTCCGAGGTTTAATCGGGAGGTTGCAGTTTATTCATCGATTTGTGTCTCAACATTCACAAAGGTGTAGACCTCTCTACGAGTTGACCAAGCCAGGAGTAGAATTCCACTGGAATTCTAAATGTCAGAAAGCTTTTGAAGGGTTGAAGGAATATCTGGCTAGTCCACCCGTTCTCATTCCACCCAAACCAGAAAAACCTCTGATCCTTTACGTCTCAGTCTTGGATGACTCCGTGGGAGCCGTCCTCGCACAAGCTGATGAAGAAGGCAAGGAACGGGCAACCTATTACTTGTCCAAACTTCTCAATCCCTGTGAGCAGAAGTACACCGTCATAGAGAAAACCTGTGCTGCCCTCGTTTGGGTAGTGCAAAAATTGAAACACTACTTCTTGGCTCATGAGGTCCACTTGATTGCTCGGATGAATCCTATCAAATTCCTTCTGGAGAAAGCCGTCCTTACGGATAGGCTAGCACGCAGGTAAAGTTTTCTTTCTCAGTTCGACATCACCTACATCCAGCAAAAGGCGATTAAAGGCTATGCCATAGCCGAGCATCTCGCTCACCATCCTCTTCCCAAGTTTGATCCCGTCCAATCAGAGTTTCCAGATGAGGAACTAATGTCCGTCAACCAATCAGATGAGCCAATGTGGACACTATATTTTGATGGAGCTCTGAATTCTCAAGGGAGAGGAATCGGCATCGCCCTCCTGTCACCTGAAGGCCTCACATTCCCATTAGCATACCAGCTCAAATTTCCAGTTACCAACAATATAGCCGAATATGAAGCTCTTCTAGCTGGCCTAGAACTCGCTCATTCTTTTCGTATCACTGAGTTGCGAGTCGTAGGTGATAGTCAACTCATCCTTCGCCAGGTGCTCACTAAGTATCGCACTCGCGATCCCAAACTCAAGCCATACCAAGAATTCACTGCTGCCTTTGCCAAACTATTCGCCAAACTGATCTTTGTTCATATCCCTCGTCATCAGAATATTCTCGCCGATGCCCTCGCCTCATTGGCATCATCCATAAGGTTCCCTCTAGGAAGATGGTTTAAGTCCATTTTCATCTATAAACTTCACGCCCCTGCAATCGATGATGCTTCCTACGTAAATATCAAAGACGGGATAGCAAGGAAGATCATGCAGGAAGATATCCTTGAAAAGAGGGAAATCATGTTGGCAGAGGCCGAAGAGGAACTGGCTGATGAAGAGAAACCATGGTTCTATGAAATTGTCAAATACTGCCAAGATCAGTCTTATCCTGAAGGAGCCACCGCAGAGGACAAGAAAGCCATAAGAAGGGTGGCTCAGAAATACACATTGGTTGAAGGTCTACTCTATAGGAGAAGCCTTACTGGTATTTTGTTAAGATGTCTTGGTGACGATGAGGTTTGGAAATGTGTAGAAGAGACGCACTCGGGTGTGTGCGGTGGCCACGTGAATAGTCAGATGCTCGCCAAGAAGATCATTCGTCAAGGCTTTTATTGGCCCACTATGGAAGAGGATTGTGTTGTCTATGTCCGTAGGTGTGTCAAGTGTCAACTTCACGCCGATAAAATCCATTCACCATCTTCCTCACTTCACCCAATATCCTCCCCGTGGCCTTTCTCCATGTGGGCATTCGACATCATTGGTCCCCTAGGTGATCCCAATTCCCTCACCAAGCAGAAATCTTTCATCCTTACTGCGACGGAATACTTCACCAAATGGGCCGAAGCCGAAGCTTACGCAGAAATCAAGGCGTCAACAGTCTGCAAGTTCATCATGAAGAACATTCTCGCCAGATTCGGCATCCCAAGCACGATCGTCACCGACAATGTGCCACAATTCATTTCTCAGGACCTACAGGACCTCTGCAAAAGGTACGCAATTGCATTGCATCATTCATCGCCATATTACCCACAAGGTAACGGCCAAGCGGAGGCCACCAATAAAACATTGCTCAAAATCATCAAAAAAACCTGCGAGTCTAGTAAGTTTTCTGACTGGCCAGAAAAGCTTATCGAAGCTCTATGGGCCTATCGCACTTCAATCCGTACCCCCACCGGGCAGACTCCATTTGTCCTTATGGTATGGAAGTGGTAGTCCCGTACGAGACTCTGATCCCTTCTCTCAGGGTACAATTGGACGAGGAATTTCCCCTCGACGATTGTCGTAATTCACTCCTCGCCCAGTTGGAACTCTTGGATGAGAAGCGGCTGGCCGCCGCCGAACACGCGCGTGTGTATCAAAATAGACTCGCTCGCTTTTACCAAAAGAAAGTCGTTGAGAGAAAATTCAAAGTCGGTGAGATGGTCGTAAAAAGAATTTTTGTCAAACCTGGAGGGCCGCGTTCTAAGCTCCAACCCAATTGGGAAGGACCATTTGTAATTCAAGCCGTGTACCCTGGCAACGCCTACAAGCTAGCCAACGCCGAAGGGACCGAGTTATCCCACCCTTGGAATGGGCTCTATCTTAAGAAATACTACCCTTAGCACAACAAAAAAAAAATGAAAAGATAAAAACATCAAAAAATAAAGGAATATTGAAAACCACTAAAAATATGGAAAATTCAAGATGTCGATGCCCGGCAGTCACCATATAGTTAAGTCTCTACATCTAACCTTCATGTTAGGATAGGGCCCATTAAGGCTTGGTAGGCACCGGGTCTTGGTTTGCCAGAACCGTGGAGATCCCTATCCGGCCACGTCGGCCTATGCTCGCTCGAAGGAAGCTAACATGTGTTCACTTATGTATTTTATTCAAAAAAAGTTTGTAGCATCACCTACGGTAGGGCCACACCCAGAAGATCTCCGGAAGCTGTAATCTTTATTCTTTTCTCTTCGACCCAATGAGACAGTCGGCGCCCTTAAAACGCTGAGCATGAGAAACCAAAACTCAAACCCCAAAGGTAAGAGTAGGATCCATTTCTCGAGCATCGATCAGAGCACGAGAAGAGGGCAGTGTCCCCGCAGGCATACGAAAATGGAGCCCACAAACGTCAAACGACTATATCTCCCTCACAAAAAGAAATATGAAATCAAAATCAAGAGAAAAGCCTGGTCGTGACCGTGCCTGTTACGATAAACGGAATCCCGCAAAGCAAAAGTCTGAATCCACAAAAGAGGCCGTGGAATGTAAATGCTCGAGATTTGGTCCGAAGTTGTCCGAAGGGAAAGAGTTAATGGGCCCTTATTCGCTCGCCGGGTTAACGGCTTTGCCGGTCCTCTCAGGAGGTTTATCCCCTACACTCTTCCTTCTCCCTCTAAAGATGAAGGTTCGATGGAATTTCTGAAAGGTGAAAACTGCCCAGGGTCTGCGACCTTATTTTAATATACACATTTGGTTGCCCACTTTGAAAAGCAAAAGCTATCGCTGTGAAGGAGTCTCCGTGTTTCTGGCTGGTCAAGACCCCTGTTTACCACCTTGATGTCTTCTTGTTTAACCTCGGGCTTAGGCCAATGCAAGCGCGTCACCTATGGGTGCGACAGCGTCTGATTCCGGGTCAGCATCGCGCGGTTGGTCGTTAGGGTTCCAGGGTGTTCCATCTTATACCATCTAGAGTTGTGAGGAAACAGACCCGGGTCGGGCAAATCTTTTACCTCAAACATCTTTTGGGAGAATCCCTGTGGTCGGAAGCAACTGGGAGCCTAAGCATGGCATGACGGTATTGTCATCAGGGTAAGTCTTAGCCGATGGGATCATCATTCGAGGGGTCTAGAGGCCCAAATCAACCTAGATGTGCACTTAGGATACCTGGGAGGTTAGTAAGAAACCCCTGTCTCACGTAGGTTAGGTGCCATTTGGGTACTTGCCGGGGGTTAGCAGCAAAAAAATTGAAATGATAAGCAACAAAAAAAATGGAAAAGAGAAAATGTACATATTTACAAACAAAAAATCTTTTTTATGATAAAACAAAAAAAATGCCAAATATAAAAAAAAAATTTTTAATTTTGCATGATTGCATTTGCGTGCAGCATCTCACTTTTAATACCGCTTGCATTCGTGTGCTTGCCTATCGCATTTATCATCACCACATCTTTCCCTTGCCTTCGTTAAATAAAGGCTTGGCCCCTTGACCAGTTATCAAGGATAGTCACAGTGACCATTTGCTTATTGAGCAAGGGGCCAAGTCAGAACAGAAATTCTGATTTGTTTGTTTCAGTGATGTGTGCAGGGATTCAGGCAACAGAAGTAAAGGTGAAAACAAAACAAACCGAACCTTGTATTTTATTCCAAAAAAAAAAAAAAATTACATCAAGTTCGCCCTCTCTCTCTGCATTACTCGTCCCACTACTCTCCGGACAAAACACTCTCAAAGGTGCTACCCAACTACGAAAAGCGGTACTCCTACCGCTCTGTACTCCTCTTCCTATTCCCGCATCCCGGCGTTGATCTACGGAAGCAGTAGAGAAGCTACCAACACGAAAGCCACGCTCTCGTGCTCTTCGGTAGCGCTCCTCACCATCTCTCAGCCACTGTTCAGCAAGGCCAAGGCTGATTCAGAGTTCGAATAGTTGGGCCCCCATGGCCCTTCGTTCCTCCCTTTCAGTCAATCTGTTGGCTCTTTCTCTCTCCGCGTCTCTTTCTCTCTCTGCACGTTCTCTCTCACGGTCTTCCCTCTCCAACTGGAGAGTGATCCTCAGTTCCACGGCATCCCTAGAGGAGTCGTCATCAGGATGGCGCCGCAGTTCCCTCTCCAGTTCTGCTATCCTAGCCTCCTTCTACGCAGCTTGGGCAAGCGCTCCTTCCGTCTCCTTTTCCTGCCAAATGTACCATCTCAGATAGGCGATAAGGCGTAAACCAAGAGAACCCAACACTGAAACTTTTACCTGTATACAGAGCATCTCTTCTGCCTCTGCGGCATGCTGCGTGGCATGAGCAAGTTGCTCATGAAGCGAGTCAAGTTCTGAGGAGGGAATCCACAAGCTGGAAGAGGCACCACCCACTCCCATCGCTGGGGAAGCCGTGCCAATCTGGGCATGCTACGACCGCGTGAATTAGTAGCCAACATCTGGAATCTGGGGTTTTAATTAGGAACGTACTGTACACCTACCAAGGCGCTCGTAGCTCCGCGGGCATCGCCCAACTGTTGTTCCATCTCTGCCAAGCGAGTTCGTAAATTCGCTATCATGGCATCTCGGACATCCTGCAGCCTTACAAGTCAGCATTTTCACTAGAAAACCAAAAAAGGAGAAAGAAGAAAAGAGAAAAAGGGGAAACCTACCTCCACAAGTCCCCGGGGTTGGAGCCGCTCTGCATACTTTATCCTATATAGACGCAAGTAGTCTTCGCTATCCCGCGCCTGCGATTCTACAATCATGCCACCCCGTTACCAATCTTCGTACTGTTCGGGGAATCGCACGCGCCAGTCAATGCAAGTCGCCGGTCCTCGCGTCTTTCTCCCGACACGAGGTGGCGCAGCTGAATCCACCCATTCTTGAGCCAGTCCTAAAGTCCTCATAACTAATCGTAGCCGAAGCGGCTCGATTTCATTCAGGCAGTGCATCCATAGTTCCCGTCCGAACCGGGCACGACTTGCTAGAACCCACGGCTGGTCGGCATCGACCATGTCTGAGTAGGGTCTCCAGTTTACCATCACTGTAGGGAACTCCTGTAGCTCTCGCCTTAGCACCATCAGTTGGTAGGTTAGGGGTGCCGCACTCATGATGGGTTCCCACCGCCTGGCTAGCGGCACCATCACGGGTCGCCAATGTCGAGCTCTCCCCATAGGGAGGTAATAATAGCTCCACAGCTGCTCGGCGCAGCCCATCAGAACTTTGCAAAAACACAAAAAAAATACAAAACAAGCAAAACCAAAAATACCTGGATGAATGGTGTAAAACCACTCACAGTCATCTCACGATCCGTTTCTTGGAATAGGCCTGCAAACAAGTGTGCCTGCATGGCGGCTCCCCAGGTATAATACCCTACTCTTTCAAGGTCTGACAGCAGCTCCAGGAAGCAACATTGGATACCATCCCCTTTCGAGCTTAGTACCAATCTCCCAAAAGGAAGAGGAGAAATCTCCTCAAATCTATGTTACATCTTTCCCAGTTGCCGAAATCTGTGCAGTACACGGCACGGCATCCTATTTCCATCCTTTCCATGAACTCTTCTGAGGATTCGTCGTCCCGCCGACGAGTGTCGGTGAGCCCTAATGCATCCATGAGGGACGCCCTAGCTACCGACCTATTTTTTCGACCATCTAGGTCCAAACCTAGTACCTTCTGGGCACCTTCTCGGTAGTCCGCGTAAGTGACTCCGGTCATTGTCTCGCCATCTGCCTTGATACTCGTAATTCAGACCACATCTTCCAGGCTGGGCACCATGTGCCCCCAGGGCATCAGGAATGCCCGACTCACTGGGTCCCATCTCTCACACAAGGCTTGGATCAGGACCAGGTCGAGCTGGATCGGCTTGATCCGAAGGAAGGTGCCAAAACCCATCACGTCTAGCCTGGCCTTCTGAAAATCTGGGAGACCTCGGTATGCTGCCACTACCAACTCCCATGAGATCTGTGATTTCATCACACTCTATGCATGCAGGGAATGGAGAGGAGGTTTGGTCAGAAAGAAAGGAAGGAAAAAGAATGGAAAAAGGGCAGGAAAACTTGGCTTACGAGTTGTGATTGGGCCCTTTCGCTGAAGTGCCCTTCGAGGTCTGAAAGCCTCCGAGAACTACTGCCACTGGACCTGCTTCTCTTCGATGAGTGGGAAGATTCGCCCTCCATCCAACTCTCGGAAGTTTGAACTCCTCCTCTCCCGTAAGAACTTGTGCTCCTCGAGTTAGCTCTCGATATACCTGGGAAGATAAAAGGGACAAGAATTTATCGAAATAGAAGGAGTGCAGACCAAGATTGCCTCCATCACCTGTCAATGATAGCCCTCGCAATGAGGCACCTGCCAAGCGGTCCCATGTGTCGTTTCACCACTCGCACAGGGTGATTGACTGGACGAAGAATATGACGACTAGCCCCCTATGTTGTCTAGGGATACCCTATCATGATTTGGATGACGTCCGCAAAATTTGACACAGCATTCGAGAAAAGAAACTAGGGCCCTCAGTATTGACTTCGATGGCAGATTCCCGTGGAAAATGGTCACAACAAGACGCGATTCTCCGCTTGGAGCGGAGTCTCGGCAGACCCATCACATGGGAACAGTGCAAAGGAGGAGAAGCGTAGGGAAGAAGGAACGCACAAGAGACCAAACAAGCAGCAGAAAATCAAATCACTCCATTCATAATTCTACACAAGCTGTCATAAACACTACAATCATAGAAAGGTGGCGGGTCCACTAGCTCGCCAACTCTTGACATTATTTTCATGCTCGTCCCTCTAGGCGTCCCTCTCCTCTCCCCTGAGGTGCGGGTCCCTCAGAAGCCTCTGGGATCCTCGTGCAGCAGCACCTGCCTCGCCTCTTGGCGCCTGCTCCGCAGCAGTGACTCGCTGCTCCTCCCCTGGCGTGGCGAAGAAGCCACTAGCGGCAAAGCGACCAGACTGCCGGAGTCGCTCCCCGAACTCTCGCGCTCTCTCGTAGCGCGTCTCCATCCCTCCTAGCCTCTGCACGACGGCCTGAAAGCCCAGCTGGAGCTCCCTCACTTGGGCCTCCAAGGCCCTCCTCTCGGTCTGATCCCGCTGTCGCTCGGACCTTCTCTCGGCTTTCTCTCTCTCTCTGCCTCTCTCCTCATCATCTGCAGAAGAACCCTTAGCTCCAGGATGTCTGGAGAAGGCCTCTCCTCACCGCGATGTCGCAGCTCCGTTACAGTCGCCACCCAGGCATCACGCTCCTCTTCCGCCCGGGTCGCGCGGGCCACCGCACCGGCAAGTTGCTCCCGGAGGGAGGCAATCTCGAGAAAAGGGGCTGAGGAGCTGGAAGATCCGCCAGCCACTCCCACCGTCGTTGTCTGCTGGGCACGTTGGAACAAAATAAACAACGGCCGTCAGTGAAACTCCAAAATCTGAAGTTAAAAGTGCGGCACGTAACTTACCAAGAGCGACAACTCATGTTGAGCGACGGCCAGCTGCCGCCTAGTCTCTGACAGTTGGGCGCGCGAGCCGCCGATGCCACGCGTGTCCCCTGCTTGGGGAAGCCCCGCGTAACTCTCTCTCTGCCGCCGGAGGAAGTCGGCACTGTCCTGCACCAGTACACCCCCTTGCTGTCCAGGGAGACGTACGGGCCAGTCCTCGAGCCTCGTCTTGCCGCGACTCTCCCTCCTGACGCGGCTCGGCTCGTCCGCACTCGCCCACTCATCGGCCAGGCCCAGGGTCCTTGCCATGTCCTGCACCAAGAAAGGGGTCCCACATCAGTCAAAAATAACGCGTCCCCTATCTAGGACGCGTCCATCATTTAAGTGCGACACTAGCCGAACCCTTTTCCCCTTCGCACGGCTCGCTTCAAAACCCAAAATGAATTAAAAGAGGAAGAGATCGAAGCACCTACCGGATCGTGTTCACCTCCTCCCACGCCATCGGGCCCCTCAGGTCCCTCGGGGGCCCGGAGCGGCCCTTCCTCCTCCATGGACGCCGTTCCGTGCTCGGGCGCGTCCCTCCTTGGGCGAGGGGTCCCGCTTCCCTCTCCACCTTCGCCGTGGTCGGGCCCACCGAACTCCATCGATCAAAAGAGGAGGAAGACGAGAAAGGGGGCAAGCGAGTTTCGGCAGAAGGCGGGCTCGTTTGCGGGTAAGGCACGGGAGAAGAAAGGCCACCCGACGCTTTAAATTTGAATTCAAGGATTAAGACGCGTCCTCGCGCCTGGACGCGCCCAAAAGGGGGGAGAAAGGAAATAGAATCCCCCCGTGCAAAGCGTAGTTCCCCGCTGTTCAGGGCAAGGTCTCGTGGAGCGTGTCTCGAAGGACAACTCAGTGCAAAGAAGAAAGTGTGGGAGAGAGAAAAGTACACACAACACAATAAAGCCATTTCCATTTCATATAATAGCCGAAAGTATATCATACAGTAAGAAGGGTGAAGTGTACAAGCAACTCTCTAACTCTCACCACCACCCTCCTGGTCATCTTCTTCCTCCCTCCTCTGACGGGGATCCCTAGGGGGCCTCTGCGACCTCTGTGAACCCTGAGAAGCCATGCTCGCCTCTCTAGGTGGCACCATGCCAGCCTCCAAGGTACGACGACGCTGCTCGGCCGAGGAAACTAGAAAACTTCCCACAGAAAAGGAACCGGACTGACGAAGTCACGCACCGCGCTCCTTCGCCCTCTGATACCGCTCCTCACTCTCCCGAAGTCTCCCCTCCGCCGTGCCAAGACTCAGCCGGAGCTCCGACACCTGGGCCACCAGAGCTCTCCTCTCGTCCCAATCTCGATATCGCTCTGCCATCCTGTACTCCCTTTCTTTCTCCATGGTCTCCCTATCCCTCTCCCTCTCTCTCTCTAGGGTCTCCCTATCCCACTCCCTATCTCTCTCCATGGTCTCCCTATCCCTCTCCCTCTCCTCTCTCTCTCTCACCGCCTCCCTCCTCGACAGCTCGAGGGCGATCCGCAGATCCAGCACGTCACGAGGGAGCTCCTCAGCCTCCCGTCGACGCTCCTCCTCCAGCTCCGCAATCCGGGCGTCACGCTCTGCCACCCAGGCATCGCGCTCTGCCACCCAGGCATCGCGCTCCTGCTCAGCACGAACAGCACGGGCCAGGGCCTCCCGAATCTCGGTCACCTATCAAAGCACGCATGCACCGTAAGAGAACAGTGATAGAAGGAAAGCATCTAGAAAAGGGTCGGGGACAAGCAAACACTCACTTGAGCCTCGCGGTCACGCTCGGCCTCCACAGCCCGAGCCACCGCGTGCGCCAGCTGCTCCTGGAGGGCAGAAACCTCCGGAGGAGGGCCCCGCGAACTGGAACCCGCTCCACCAGCCATCCCGGCTGCCGCTGTTTGCTGGGCCCGCTGAAACACGGGGCAAACGTCAGTCAAAGGCTAAGCATCAAAAATCCAGGTCATAAAAAAATGCATTGCATAGACTCACCAGGATCTCCAACTCCTATCGGATGGCCACCAACTGCCGCCTGGCGTCCGCCAGCTGGGCCCGCAGGTCGGCGATCATGTTATCACGAGCATCCTGCATTGCACATAAGTCAGTACCACATGCATATACATATAGAAGGGTGAAGCATTTTCATTTCACACTTACCCCTGCCATACCACCGAGGGAGAGGCGGTCCCCGTACGTAGCTCGATATCGTCTCATGTAATCTGTGCTGTCCTGTACATGGGACACCACTGGGACCCCGCCCTGCTGCCAGTCCTGGTACTGTGCTGGGAAGCGCGTACGCCAGTCCACAATCTTCGCCTTCCCCTTGGTCTTCCGCCCAATGCGGGCCGGCGCATCTACATCAACCCACTCTTGGGCTAGCCCCAACGTCCTCATGACAAGTCTAAGCCGCAGCGGCTCGATCTCGTTCAGACAATGGACCCACACGTCCCGCCTGAAATGAGGAAGACCCGCCACAACCCAAGGCTAGCCAGCGTCGTCCATGCCCAGGTAGGGCCTCCACACCACCTGCATCACCATACATACATCATATTAGTTACCATTCAGTCACACGCATAAACACAAAAAAAAAATCATACGCATCATACCATGGCCTCGGGATACTCGCTCAGCTCCCGACGAAGTGACGCCAGCTGGTAGCCGTGGGGTGTTGCAACCACGACCGGCCTCCACTGCCGCGCCAGAGGCACGACCCTCCTGTTCCCATGCCTAGCCCTCCCCATCGGGAAATAGTAATAGCTCCACACCTGCATCCATCATACATCATTAGTACAATAATTGCATATTTAACTGTAGGAATGCATAAATAAAATGTTTACCTGGAGAAAAGGTGCGAAGCCGCTGACTGTCGTCTCCTTCTCCGAAGTCTGGGAGAGATCAACAATCAAATGGGCAAGCAGAGCCGCTCCCCACGCGTAGTGTCCCACTCTGTCCAGATCCGCCAAGATCCCGAGGAAACGGCAGTGGATGCCATCCCCCTTCGTCCCCAGCAGAAGGCGGCCCAGGAAGAAGAAAAGAAACCTCCGAAGATCTAGGTCCACCAGCTCCCTCTCGCTCGGATCCTGGGTGAAAGCTGCACGAGCATCCCCCTCAAGTCGAGCCAAGAACTCCGCTCCAGTCTCGCTAACCCGCTGGCGCGGGTCGACGAATCCGAGCGCCTCCATGATCTCCACTCGGCCGACTACCCTGCTGTCTCTATCAGTCACACTCGTCTCTAACCACAGCAGGTCCAGGGCACTCTCTCGGTAGTCGGGGTAGGTGACCCCGCTGACTGCCTCTCCGTCAACCCGTAGCCCGGTAATCCGAGCCACGTCCTCTAGTGTCGGCACCATGTGCCCCCAGGGCATCAAAACGCCCGGCTCGGTGCGTGCCACCGCTCCCTCAATGCCTGGATAAGAGAAGGTCGAGCCGGAAGGGCTCGATCCTAAGGAAAGCTCCAAAGCCCATGGCATCCACACGCGCCCTCTGGAAATCTGGCAGCCCACGGTATGCTGCCACCACCAGGGACCAGCTAATCCGGCCCTTCATCACGCCCCGCAAACCACAAAACCAACAAAGAACACATCAGCATCATGAACAGTAATAAACAATAACACTGTATATATACTACTTATTCTTTTTATTTTGTTTTTACTTTTTTAAATAATTTATATTTTCTTGTGGAGGCGTCCAACTCCCTGGACGCCTCCTTCCAATTTACATTTTTTCTAAAAAAACCCAAAACAAAATTTATTAATAATATGTATATTTTTATGGAGGCGTCCAGGGCTTAGGACGCCTCCTTATTTTTTAATTTTATTTTATTATTTACGTAAATAAATAAATAAAAAAAAAGAAAAAGAAAAAGTGGAGGCATCCAGGCCCCTGGACGCCTCCTTCTCTCACTACCCGACCTTCTCTCACAGCCTCTCGCACGCCCGTTTTAGCCTATTGAACCACAGAGTGAGAATTCCGAAGTACTTACCGGGTCGTGATCGTCCTCTCCCGCGTCACCAGCATCCGCAGCGACCTCCGCGGCCAGAAGCGGCACCTCCATCTCCTCCTCCGCAGCAATCTCCTCTGCTACGGCCTCCTCGGCATCATCCCTCAACCTCCTCGCACGACGAGCCAGTCGTTTCTGCTTCTCTGGACCCTGGCTCGATCCTCCTCGCTCCATTGGGACTAAGAATGGGTCGTTTGGAGTGACTGGACGGTCAGAATGAACAGTATAAGTGAGTAGGGGGGAGCCCTCCCCCCTATATATATATTGACCTTTTATTGGGGCGTCCAGGCGCCTGGACGCCCCCACACTCTTTTATTTTTTTCAAAATTCAAAAAAATAGGGGCGTCCAGGCGCCTGGACGCTCCCATAAATAAAACAAATAAAAAAATAAAAAAATCAAAATAGGGGCATCCAGGACCATGGACGCCCCCAAAAATAAATTGTCAAAAAAAATAAAATAATAAAAATAAAACTTAGGGGCGTCCAGGCCCCTGGACGCCCCCATAATAAATATATATATATATATATATAATAAAAGGAAAAAAGATAAGAATATAATCCAAACAAAATAAAAAACACAAAGAAAAAGAAAAACCACAAAAAAAGATAATAATTAACGGAGGTCCAAAACATCCATGCCAGATTTTATTCCATCAGAAAAGCAGAGTGAACTACATCAGGGGTTTAGGCACCTTAGGCCTTAACTTCCCCAGTTCGGTTACATAAGCCCTCCACGGCTCGCATTCTTCCACCACGTGCGCTAAGGCCTTTTCCGCAACACTTGTCTTTCAGGGAGCTTTAATGGCCTTCGCTTCCTTCGCGTCCGCTTCAGTGCCCAACTCCCTTTTCTTCAAAGGAACAATGCCATTCGGTGGCGGGAACGAATGGCGTGGGATGCCAATCTGGAGGCAGCACCGATGCGCATTATAAAGGACGAACTCGGTCACGCCGATCAGTTGAAGATCAACTTCGGGAGAAGACCTCATGAGGAGATCTAGCGAAAGCAAACATGCCGGTGCGCAAGTAAAGAAGCCTTGTGTCACGGTGCGAAAGTGAGACCGCCAGTCTTCACGTTTCTTCAGTGATGCGGGACGGAACTGACAAATGGACTAAACCTATGATGAAGACCAAGTGCGGCCAGCACTCACACGTGACAAGGCAAGCCGAGAGATCGACCTCCGTACTATTCCTCCGAAGAGAGGCGTCTCTCAACAAGAAACCCAAGTCCACGGTCGTCCCTATGAGGGAAGCGAGTGGATCAAAGCGGCAAAGGAGCCGACGCGCAACTATAGGAGTCTAGTCCGAGCTCGGTGCTCGACTAGGACCACGGAATGGGATACTCTCACTCACGATCTCGCGTTGTTGAATGCTAGCTAGGATCCCTACACTCTCACGCGGCATACAAGATCACATACTAGTAAAGCAAAATGCCAAGGGGGGGAAGCGTCGCACGTACCTCCACGCCTAGGCGTGGGGAAGGAACCCCGGCCAAGACCGACAACCCCGATACACACAATGAAAGAATAGGTACAAGCCAGCAAAGGTGCCCACTCCTCGCAGGGAGATAACAGGCTACAACAATTCTATTCGGGGCGGCCGATACATGGGCTGACGGGCGGCACTCGGTGAAGGGTTGGCCACGATCGGCAGAATCGCAGCAACGCGCGACTCGGTGGTAAACGTTCCCACGAATGGATCCGGAGTCCGATTGGGGCGCCGTCAGCGAGGGCGCGTAGTTAGGTCGCAGGAGGAAGCCTCGGCCAAAAGGCGTGCTCAGATTCCGTCCGTGGAAGCCGTGGCCGCACCTGCAAGTGGGGACAAGGAATCTGCTCCCAGAACTGCGCTGTCGAGCGGGGAAAATGGTAACTCGCTGCTCCGGTAGGCGATCGAGGCCCCGCTTGTGGGAGGACGTCGGGGACGCAGAGCAGCAGGTCCGGACAAAAGAGCTCAGTCAGATCTGGTCGTGGTTGGACGCTGTGAACTTTGGAAGTCGCCGGTTGTCCTGGCACCGGGTGGACTGAGCAGGCCCGCACGACCTCACGGGAACGGGCGCCACGAACAGCTCGGACGTCGGAACGAGACGAGGTTGGCGGCGTTGGAAAGAGGACGACGAGAGGTACAAACCCTGAAGAAATCAGCTCCAAACTCGGACTTTTCCGTCCTGTGGGATTTTCGCAAGAAGGAGGGTGGATCTGGGCGCGCAGAGAGGGAGGCTCCTGCGCTAGCTCACGAGAAAACTCGCCACGGGTGGTGCCGACCTCGGATCGAGGCGAAACCAAAGCCCACGCGCTGCCGACTCGTAGAAGTATCCACCAAAAAAAGGAGGGGCTCGGATTCGATGCGCACCGGATGGGGACGCCGCTGCAACTCGGGACCAAATCTAGAACACGCGAACTCGAACCGGAGACGAAGTAGAAGGGAGGAAGAACCTCGGCATCGCACCGAGGGGATGGGGAGTCGCACCCCGGGGTTGCTCCCGTCGCAGGAGCAGAGGAGGAAGAGAGGGTCGCCCTCTCCAAGGGGTGGCTGCGCAAGTGGCTGCTCAATCAAATATTTCCTTCATTCATTAATTATCTAAAGAAAATACAAGAGATCTTTTATATGGGGAGGGGAAATGCTAGGTTTGAAACCCTAGCCACAAGGGAAAGGTGGGGGTGCGCAATGTGGCATGGGGGAAAGGGGGGGGGGACGCACCACTCCTAGATTCTAGGAGGGAATTGGGGAAGGGGGGGCGGCCAAAGGAGGGATGGGGTGGCCGGATGGGGAAGGGAAAGGGGGGTGCGCATCCCTCTTCCTAAAATCTAGGAGAGGGCCGCACACTCCACTCCTAGAAAGTAGGAGTGGGGCGGCTGCCACCTCCTCCTCTTGGAGGAGATGAGAGGGGCGCCCAAAACCCTAATGGGCCAAAAGGTTGGACCAAGAAGTGGCCCACTAGTCCTATTGCCCAACCAATGAGCCTAGCACACCCAATAAAGGTCTAATTGGCCCCAATTGGCCTACAAAGGTCCACAATAAAGAATAAACATGTCCATGCAGGGACTAAACCAAGGCCTGGTATGGCCATCATGTAAAAGAAGGTCCTCTAAACCATGCCGTAGTCGCCGAGCCAAAGAGATGCCGGCGTGCTCCGTGTGCTCTGTCGAGTGATGCGGCGCGTGTCCTCACCAATTCTCCCCGGGTGGGAAGAACTCGACCCCGTCGAGTAAGGGTCACGGTCGCTCAAGTAGCGCTCCAGCAGGTCCGGGTCGATCCTCTCCAGCTCTCCACGTGTGATCCAGGTGTCGTCTGTCGCAGGGCACCCTCTCCAGCGCACTAGGAAGCGCTGGTAGGCTCCGCTCCTGGTCATGGTCACCTGCTCATCCAGTATGCAATCTATATGCTCGCGTGTCTGTAATGGGGCTGGAGGAGGTGGACGCTCAGAAGGTGTAATGCTCTCAACAGGAGGGGTAGGCCCAAAAAGCTCACTGGGAATCACCGCGGGATCCCGATATGCCACCAGATCTGAAACATTGAACGTCGAACAGATCCCATAGTCGTCTGGCAGCTCAATCTCATATGCATTCGACCCAATTCGCTTCAAGACTCGAAAGGGTCCGGCACCGCGGTCCTGGAGTTTCTTCACGGCCCCCGAAGGGAACCGTTCATGTCTAACCCTGATCATGACGTACTCTCCCACTTGGAACTCACGGGTGCGTCGATGCGTATCAGCTAAATCCTCATAATGTGCGTTGCTGGCCTCAAGATGGTGATGATGATGTAGACTCCGAACTAGCTGTGTGGACTCATACCTATATGAATGCAGGGGTGGTCCTGGACATCCAAACACAGACCTAGCATGCCTATGACTCCTACATGATTGGACAACACGGGGAGGACCAGGACAACCAAAGTTGTATCTATCATGCATGGGTGTCCTACGGAATGTGGTAGACTCATGGGGACTAAATTGCCCAAACTCACTCATGACATTCCCTATATGAGACAAACCCCTATATGATGGTGGACATGAAAAAACATGGGGAAGAGACATGTGTCCCTGGCCTCCTAAGCTCGGGCATCTGGATGCCGGTAAGGTGAGGTGTTGACTAGAAGGCCTAGGTGGTGTATGATAGTGGACCTCCTCGACAAGGTGGGGAAAAGAATATGGGTCGAGAGGCTCACTAGGGAGGGGATCGAAAGGGTCAAAGAATTGATGACCCCTCCCGACAGGTCCCTCCACTATACTTGCCCATGTGCGACATTCGCCCAGGTGCAGATAATCACCTTCAGGCACTCTCATGTATGGGGCAAGAGGCTCATGAGGAAGGCAAGGAAGGCAAGGTTCCTCCCTCGGGACCGTGAAACAATAAGCGGGGACAAAATCAACCTCCACGGGTATGGGAAATAATAAAAGGATCTCAGATGTGATATGTCCTATGGTGTAGACTGAGGTAATAGACCCCAAAGCAGGGAGTGTAAAGCTATGACTATAGGGTTGGTCAGACCCTAAGGTCAACATATAAGTCAACTCCCATTGATAATCTAAACTCCTAAGGAAGTCCTTCACATTTTCAAGAAAGCAGAAGGACCGAAAACTGGTGTGAAAGGAGTTAAGGGGTATTATTGGGAGGGCTGGTCCCATGGGTGTATAGCAAGGAATGGAGACATCTAGAAGTGGACCCTCCCTTAGCCAGCTAGCTAAAGACTCTCCAATGACCAGTTCACCCTCGGAAGGTAAGAATGTCTCTATATGAGGGTCTAAGGGTGAAGCCTCTCTCTCGGGAGGGGAAACGGAGTCCTCTATGATGTGGAGGGGATCACTCCCTAACTCCTCAACCTCAGTTAGGTACTCCTCAATCAACTCCTGTTCAGCCTCGTAACTCACTGGAACAAACCCAGGTGATGACATGGAGGCGGTCGGCGTAACGCCGTCATGGAAGACAAACTCACCGGGAAGGTGAGATGGGTGTAAGGTGCATGTCCTCCTTTCCAGGTCGATGGTCGCACTTCTTTCCTCCAACCAAGTTCGCCCTAAAATGATGCATGGACCAGCAAGTGTGCTGATCTTGCACCAAGCGCCATCGAAATATTTAACGGGGCCAAACCACCGTTGAAACTCGATAAAAGCTAAACCATCACGGAGAACAATCTCCCCAGTCTTAGAGAGTGACTCAATAATGTCTTGTGAGACACAGTTAGACGACACCCTACTGATGAAGTCGATCTCCGTATGCATCCCATTAGGTAGGATGGCAGTGGACATGACAGGGCGCTGGAATGACTCGGTCATCGGTATAGGGATCGGGTCTCCCGACGACTGAGTGGTAGGGGCGACACTTAGGGGTCGTACCATAAGAGCATCGAATCGGGCCAACAGGGATGACGATGCATGGGCTCGAGGAATCGCCATGGGGCTGGCGGGAAGCTGGACATGCAAGACTCAACGAGATAAGGGTAAAACTCTAACTAGACACAAACCTAAAATGACAATGCAATGGTACGTTACCTAGATGAACTAAGAGACTCAATGCACCCTAGACAACCTAAAGACTCAAATGACCTAAGACCCCAATTTGTTAGAACAAACTGGTTCCCTAACCTGGCTCTGATACCAAATTTGATGCGGGACGGAACTGACAAATGGACTAAACCTATGATGAAGACCAAGTGCGGCCAGCACTCACACGTGACAAGGCAAGCCGAGTGATCGACCTCCGTACTATTCCTCCAAAGAGAGGTGTCTCTCAACAAGAAACCCAAGTCCACGGTCGTCCCTATGAGGGAAGCGAGTGGATCAAAGCGGCAAAGGAGCCGACGCGCAACTATAGGAGTCTAGTCCGAGCTCGGTGCTCGACTAGGGCCACGGAATGGGATACTCTCACTCACGATCTCGCGGTGTTGAATGCTAGCTAGGATCCCTACGCTCTCACGCGGCATATAAGATCACATACTAGTAAAGCAAAATGCCAAGGGGGGAGCGTCGCACGTACCTCCACGCCTAGGCGTGGGGAAGGAACCCCGGCCGAGACCGACAAACCCGATGCACACAATGAAAGAATAGGTACAAGCCAGCAATGGTGCCCACTCCTCGCAGGGAGATAACAGGATACAACAATTCCATTCGGGGCGGCCGATACACGGGCTGACGGGCTGCACTCGGTGAAGGGTTGGCCACGAGGAGGGTCCGGATGACGATCGGCAGAATCGCAGCAACGCGCGACTCGGTGGTAAACGTTCCCACGAATGGATCCGGAGTCCGATTGGGGCGCCGTCAGTGAGGGCGCGTAGTTAGGTCGCAGGAGGAAGCCTCGGCCAAAAGGCGTGCTCAGATTCTGTCCGTGGAAGCCGTGGCCGCACCTGCAAGTGGGGACAAGGAATCTGCACCCAGAACTGCGCTGTCGAGCGGGGAAAATGGTAACTCGCTGCTCCGGTAGGCGAACGAGGCCCCGCTTGTGGGAGGACGTCGGGGACGCAGAGCAGCAGGTCCCGCCCAAAGGGCTCGATCAGATCTGATCGTGGCTGAGAGCAGCAGGCTCTGAAATCCGCTGGTGGTTCTGGCGCCGGTTGGGCAGGGCAGACCTGCGTGACTTCACGGGAACGGATGCCACGAGCAGCTCGAACGTCGGAACGACGCGAGGTCGGCGGCGTTGGACAGAGGACGGGGAGAGGTACGATCGGTGAAGATCCCGCGCCCAAACTCGCAGACGTCCGTCCTGTGGGATTTTTTTAATGGGGCGAACAGAACCAGGCCCGCAGGGAGAGGGGGTCCTGCGCGCGCTCACGAGAAAAATTGCCACGGGCGGTGCCGATCTCTGAATGAGGCGAGACCACCTCGCACGCGTCGACGACTCGTAGCAGAACCACACAAAATGGGCTGGTCTCCCAAGATCCTCACGAACAGGGGGTGGTCGTTGCTGCTCTTGGAGGAGAAATCTGGGCGCACCGAACTAGAACTTGAGAAGGGATAGGGGAGAAAGGGGCCCTCGGCGTCGCACCGAGGGTTGGGGAGTCACACCCCGAGCTTGCTCCCGTCGCAGGAGCAAGAAGGAACAAAGGATGGGGCGCAGCCACCTTCAGCAAAAGCTTCTCAATTCTATTCAATAATTCCCTAAAGAAAATACAAGAGATCTTTTATATGGGGAGGGGAAATGCTAGGTTTGAAACCCTAGCCACAAGGGAAAGGGGGAATGCGCAATGGGCTAGGGGGGGAAAGGGATGCGCACCACTCCTAGAATCTAGGAGTGGATTGGGGGATGGGGGGCGGCCAAAGGAGGGAGGGAGGTGACCGAATGGGGAAGGAAAGGGGGGGGCCGCACCCCTCTTCCTAAAATCTAGGAGAGGGGCGGCTGCCACCTTCCAAGAGGAGGGAAAGCGGGGAGGGGGCGCCCAAACCCTAACCCTAAGGATGGGGGCGCACATCTCCAGGTGGGCCAAGCCCAGGTTGGGCAGCCATGCCCAATGGGCCAAGGCTTGAACCAAGGAAGTGGCCCAATAACCCCAACTACTACCTAATAAGCATAAAAGACTCAAGTAAAGCCTAATTGGCCCCAATTGGCCTACAAAGGTCCACACAACTAATAAAAGTGTCCACGCAGGGACTAAACCAAGGCCCAACATGGCCTTAAATGAGAAAAAGATCCTCTAGTCGATGCCGTAGTCGCCTAGCCAAAGAGATGCTGACGTGCTCCGTGTGCTCTGTCGAGTGATGCGGCGCGTGTGCCTGGACGCGGCCAAAAGGGGGGAGAAAGGAAATAGAATCCCCCCGTGCAAAGCGTAGTTCTCCGCTGTTCAGGGTAAGATCTCGTGGAGCGTGTCTCGAAGGACAACTCAGTGCAAAGAAGAAAGTGTGGGAGAGAGAAAAGTACACACAACACAATAAAGCCATTTCCATTTCATATAATAGCCGAAAGTATATCATACAGTAAGAAGGGTGAAGTGTACAAGCAACTCTCTAACTCTCACCACCACCCTCCTGGTCATCTTCTTCCTCCGTCCTCTGACGGGGATCCCTAGGGGGCCTCTGCGACCTCTGTGAACCCTGAGAAGCCATGCTCGCCTCTCTAGGTGGCACCATGCCAGCCTCCAAGGTACGACGACGCTGCTCGGCCGAGGAAACTAGAAAACTTCCCACAGAAAAGGAACCGGACTGACGAAGTCACGCACCGCGCTCCTTCGCCCTCTGATACCGCTCCTCACTCTCCCGAAGTCTCCCCTCCGCCGTGCCAAGACTCAGCCGGAGCTCCGACACCTGGGCCACCAGAGCTCTCCTCTCGTCCCAATCTCGATATCGCTCTGCCATCCTGTACTCCCTTTCTTTCTCCATGGTCTCCCTATCCCTCTCCCTCTCTCTCTCTAGGGTCTCCCTATCCCACTCCCTATCTCTCTCCATGGTCTCCCTATCCCTCTCCCTCTCCTCTCTCTCTCTCACCGCCTCCCTCCTCGACAGCTCGAGGGCGATCCGCAGATCCAGCACGTCACGAGGGAGCTCCTCAGCCTCCCGTCGACGCTCCTCCTCCAGCTCCGCAATCCGGGCGTCACGCTCTGCCACCCAGGCATCGCGCTCTGCCACCCAGGCATCGCGCTCCTGCTCAGCACGAACAGCACGGGCCAGGGCCTCCCGAATCTCGGTCACCTATCAAAGCACGCATGCACCGTAAGAGAACAGTGATAGAAGGAAAGCATCTAGAAAAGGGTCGGGGACAAGCAAACACTCACTTGAGCCTCGCGGTCACGCTCGGCCTCCACAGCCCGAGCCACCGCGTGCGCCAGCTGCTCCTGGAGGGCAGAAACCTCCGGAGGAGGGCCCCGCGAACTGGAACCCGCTCCACCAGCCATCCCGGCTGCCGCTGTTTGCTGGGCCCGCTGAAACACGGGGCAAACGTCAGTCAAAGGCGAAGCATCAAAAATCCAGGTCATAAAAAAATGCATTGCATAGACTCACCAGGATCTCCAACTCCTATCGGATGGCCACCAACTGCCGCCTGGCGTCCGCCAGCTGGGCCCGCAGGTCGGCGATCATGTTATCACGAGCATCCTGCATTGCACATAAGTCAGTACCACATGCATATACATATAGAAGGGTGAAGCATTTTCATTTCACACTTACCCCTGCCATACCACCGAGGGAGAGGCGGTCCCCGTACGTAGCTCGATATCGTCTCATGTAATCTGTGCTGTCCTGTACATGGGACACCACTGGGACCCCGCCCTGCTGCCAGTCCTGGTACTATGCTGGGAAGCGCGTACGCCAGTCCACAATCTTCGCCTTCCCCTTGGTCTTCCGCCCAATGCGGGCCGGCGCATCTACATCAACCCACTCTTGGGCTAGCCCCAACGTCCTCATGACCAGTCTAAGCCGTAGCGGCTCGATCTCGTTCAGACAATGGACCCACACGTCCCGCCTGAAATGAGGAAGACCTGCCACAACCCAAGGCTAGCCAGCGTCGCCCATGCCCAGGTAGGGCCTCCACACCACCTGCATCACCATACATACATCATATTAGTTACCATTCAGTCACACGCATAAACACAAAAAAAAAATCATACGCATCATACCATGGCCTCGGGATACTCGCTCAGCTCCCGACGAAGTGACGCCAGCTGGTAGCCGTGGGGTGTTGCAACCACGACCGGCCTCCACTGCCGCGCCAGAGGCACGACCCTCCTGTTCCCATGCCTAGCCCTCCCCATCGAGAAATAGTAATAGCTCCACACCTGCATCCATCATACATCATTAGTACAATAATTGCATATTTAACTGTAGGAATGCATAAATAAAATGTTTACCTGGAGAAAAGGTGCGAAGCCGCTGACTGTCGTCTCCTTCTCCGAAGTCTGGGAGAGATCAGCAATCAAATGGGCAAGCAGAGCCGCTCCCCACGCGTAGTGTCCCACTCTGTCCAGATCCGCCAAGATCCCGAGGAAACGGCAGTGGATGCCATCCCCCTTCGTCCCCAGCAGAAGGCGGCCCAGGAAGAAGAAAAGAAACCTCCGAAGATCTAGGTCCACCAGCTCCCTCTCGCTCGGATCCTGGGTGAAAGCTGCACGAGCATCCCCCTCAAGTCGAGCCAAGAACTCCGCTCCAGTCTCGCTAACCCGCTGGCGCGGGTCGACGAATCCGAGCGCCTCCATGATCTCCACTCGGCCGACTACCCTGTTGTCTCTATCAGTCACACTCGTCTCTAACCACAGCAGGTCCAGGGCACTCTCTCGGTAGTCGGGGTAGGTGACCCCGCTGACTGCCTCTCCGTCAACCCGTAGCCCGGTAATCCGAGCCACGTCCTCTAGTGTCGGCACCATGTGCCCCCAGGGCATCAAAACGCCCGGCTCGGTGCGTGCCACCGCTCCCTCAATGCCTGGATAAGAGGAAGGTCGAGCCGGAAGGGCTCGATCCTAAGGAAAGCTCCAAAGCCCATGGCATCCACACGCGCCCTCTGGAAATCTGGCAGCCCACGGTATGCTGCCACCACCAGGGACCAGCTAATCCGGCCCTTCATCACGCCCCGCAAACCACAAAACCAACAAAGAACACATCAGCATCATGAACAGTAATAAACAATAACACTGTATATATACTACTTATTCTTTTTATTTTGTTTTTACTTTTTTAAATTATTTATATTTTCTTGTGGAGGCGTCCAACTCCCTGGACGCCTCCTTCCAATTTACATTTTTTCTAAAAAAACCCAAAACAAAATTTATTAATAATATGTATATTTTTATGGAGGCGTCCAGGGCTTAGGACGCCTCCTTATTTTTTAATTTTATTTTATTATTTACGTAAATAAATAAATAAACAAAAAGAAAAAGAAAAAGTGGAGGCATCCAGGCCCCTGGACGCCTCCTTCTCTCACTACCCGGCCTTCTCTCACAGCCTCTCGCACGCCCGTTTTAGCCTATTGAACCACAGAGTGAGAATTCCGAAGTACTTACCGGGTCGTGATCGTCCTCTCCCGCGTCACCAGCATCCGCAGCGACCTCCGCGGCCAGAAGCGGCACCTCCATCTCCTCCTCCGCAGCAATCTCCTCTGCTACGGCCTCCTCGGCATCATACCTCAACCTCCTCGCACGACGAGCCAGTCGTTTCTGCTTCTCTGGACCCTGGCTCGATCCTCCTCGCTCCATTGGGACTAAGAATGGGTCGTTTGGAGTGACTGGACGGTCAGAATGAACAGTATAAGTGAGTAGGGGGGAGCCCTCCCCCCTATATATAGATTGACCTTTTATTGGGGCGTCCAGGCGCCTGGACGCCCCCACACTCTTTTATTTTTTTCAAAATTCAAAAAAATAGGGGCGTCCAGGCGCCTGGACGCTCCCATAAATAAAACAAATAAAAAAATAAAAAAATCAAAATAGGGGCATCCAGGACCATGGACGCCCCCAAAAATAAATTGTCAAAAAAAATAAAATAATAAAAATAAAACTTAGGGCGTCCAGGCCCCTGGACGCCCCCATAATAAATATATATATATATATATATAATAAAAGGAAAAAAGATAAGAATATAATCCAAACAAAATAAAAAACACAAAGAAAAAGAAAAACCACAAAAAAAGATAATAATTAACGGAGGTCCAAAACATCCATGCCAGATTTTATTCCATCAGAAAAGCAGAGTGAACTACATCAGGGGTTTAGGCACCTTAGGCCTTAACTTCCCCAGTTCGGTTACATAAGCCCTCCACGGCTCGCATTCTTCCACCACGTGCGCTAAGGCCTTTTCCGCAACACTTGTCTTTCAGGGAGCTTTAATGGCCTTCGCTTCCTTCGCGTCCGCTTCAGTGCCCAACTCCCTTTTCTTCAAAGGAACAATGCCATTCGGTGGCGGGAACGAATGGCGTGGGATGCCAATCTGGAGGCAGCACCGATGCGCATTATAAAGGACGAACTCGGTCACGCCGATCAGTTGAAGATCAACTTCGGGAGAAGACCTCATGAGGAGATCTAGCGAAAGCAAACATGCCGGTGCGCAAGTAAAGAAGCCTTGTGTCACGGTGCGAAAGTGAGACCGCCAGTCTTCACGTTTCTTCAGCCACGGAACGCGGTTCACTACGGTACCACCGAAGCCTAACACGTCGGCTATGTGATGAAGAGGGCTTTGTTGGAAGAGCTTCGAAGCGGTTGGCATTCCCTCGCGGAGGTCGAATTTGAAATGCAAATCCAGCCAGCAATTCAAGACAAGTGCACAACCAAATGGAGGCTTACCCATGCTCGAGGCAGTAAGACCACTGTAAAGATAGGCAAGGACGGAGGGTCCCACCCTCTTTCCACGCCAGATCCCGCAGATAGCACCCAGTTGGTCTTCCTCCACCATGTTGTCGGTATAAGGGAACAAGAGAGCACCCGCCAGACAAATGGTGAACCCCTTCATGATTCCCTCCAAATAGTCATCGTCTGGTGACCCTCTCAGGGCGTCCATGACCCACTCCGCAAGTTTTTGGAGATCGATCCCCTTTTGAGTACGGACCTTTCTGGCTGCGTCGGGCGGCATGAAGCTTCCAAGGACGCTTTCAGAAGTCCCCCGTGTCAGCATCCGCATAGCCTTCACCTTCCCGTCACTCTTGAATTTCTTCAATCCGAGTAGAAGTTCCACCTCCTCGAGGAGGATGGTCACCTCGAAGGTCGGGAAGATAAAAGTGTGGGTCTGGGGATGCCAGATCTCCACTAGTGCGCCCATAGCCGCCCAGTCCATACGAATCTTCTCGTAATGCTTGGCGTGAATAAGGATCCCCTGTAGATGCCACTTCTAGAGTATGGCCCTCATGCCAATGGAGATATTGGAAGTCAGCTTTGAAAGCCATGGCAGCTTGGGAAACTTCCTCGGGCCTGGGAAGAGTGGATATGGCTGGAAGAGGAAAGAAGAAGAAATGAAGGAAGTAAGAAGAAGGTTCACGTGGAGAAATTTGAAAAGAGTCAGCTTACCATATGCGACATGATCGTCCCACTCAGATGACCCTCGAGGTCGGAAAGTCACCTAATCTCGCTGTTAGGCTTGCTCCTCTTCATAACGCGGGAAGACTCTCCTTCCATCCTGAAATCTCTAGATTCTCCTCTCCTTCCTCTCCTGAGCTTCCAAAACCCACCTTGGTGCATTTGAATGAACTAGCCTAAGGGGAGTTCTTATAGGAAGGGAAGATCGCTACAGGACAGAACATGTCACATCAGCGGTCGCTATCAGGATTTTGTCTCGATCTCCTTTGAACTGTGGTGCGATTCTGCTATGATTCTGCTACTTTATGATGTTGCTAACATTTGCTGGCCTGTGCAGGTTTTACTAACAGACGTCTTTGTCCTATCTCCTGTCCCACCTTTCATTGGTTGGTCCCACCATGTCATGCATCGTAGTATATGATACGTACGCTACTAGAACATGCCGAGGACCGTGCGGCCCGAACGAATCTGGGATCTGAGTTCCCCTTCAACAAAAACGGTGATGATCCCGGAAGAATTTGGGTTGTACGGATAGGCCGTCAATTTGTGATAGAATGGGGACGACGGTTCCATTCAGTGAGTTGATGCGCGGATAAACGGGCCCCAGCCCAGTATCAGCTCACTGGGTCGGTATCCTGACCCGTTCTTCACAAGTTGACAATATTATCCTTGGCTATTTTCTATTTTAGTTTGTTTTAAATTTTTCTTTGAACCCAGCATGCATTTATATAAGACTTTGATTTATTGCGGAAGATCATTCAAGTGATTCGATTGTGAAAGCCGTTGTGCTCCAATTCCCACAAATATGAGATATTCCACTCCGAATGAAATACTGAGTTTCCTTGAGACAGCCCTACGCTGCTCTTCCAAAGGAGACCCTCGTTTGGACAGACCCTCAGATATTCCTTTACCTTTTTTGACCCACCTTGGCCGCAGCACTTCCACATTGGCTGGTAACCGCTCCCCAAAGGTGAAACCTCCGGTTTATGACCCAGGTACTTCCACACCGAGAAGTTGGTCTCCTTTTGTTTCGTGCCTGAGCGCACATCTCACCCTCCCTTATTTGATCTCCGTCCAAGCAATCGTCAATATTTGAAAGACCTTCTTCAAGGTCGCCTCACTGAAACTCCAGGAGAGATTCCAAACAGTAACGTCAAAAGTGTGTCTCATCACACCTTGGCATCAACTTATCAGTCCGCTCCCACTTCACTCCACTCCACTTCGATACCATTCCACTACGTGTCGCTCCCTTGCAAAGCAGACGCCAAGGCGGGGCAGCTGTAGACACGCCATTCCTGACGTCTCCTGAGAAAGTCTCATATTACTATACAACGCCCCGCAACGGCTTACGCATTTTGAATCACTCGAGTGCTTCCTTTTCTCGGGTCTTCTTCTGCCTTTTTCGGCATCCGGAATCGTCTTGTCACGGCATTCGGACGGCATCAACACCAGTCAGACGTATCAAGAGGTTCCGGAACCAAGATGTTGACTGCCGGGCGGCCGCCGATTGAGGACCCGGGTGGGTCTTAATGGGGGCGTCCAGGCCTCTGGACGCCCCCATATTTCTAATTTATTTTATTTCTTTTCTCAGGGCCCAAAACTAATTAATATATATATATATATATATATATATAAAATGTTTGTAAAATGCCAGTTGGCATAAAAAAATAAATAAATAAAAAATATATATATATTAATGGAGGCGTCCAGACCCCTGGACGCCTCCATAAAAACAAATAAAAAATTTAAAATGCCAGCCTTGGCATAAAAGATAAAAGAAATATAAAAAATAATATATTTTTGGAGGCGTCCAGGTCCCTGGACGCCTCCATCAAATCTCTCACGGGCGCCGCTCACCGAACGACGGTTTGTCGTGTGTGAAAAAAATATAAATTTTAGAGACGTCCAGACCCCTGGACGCGCCCATTTCTGAATCACGAGGCGCCGCTCACAAAACCACGCGTTGTGCCAAACCGCGTGCGGCCGTCGTCGATTTTCGGTGGACCTGTTAGAGGCGTCCGGGACTCTGGACGCCCCCACTAAAGTATTCCAAAAAAATTAATAAAAATAGAATAAAATATTAGTTCGGCCCTGATGGAGGTGTCCAGGGTCCTGGACGCCTCCACCCTCCGGAACCCTATAAATAGAGGCCCACCCCCTCAGTTCTGGGGGAGCTGGGAAGTGATCCGATAGGCTGCCGGAGCCCAGAGGCTACGGAGTCATTTTCTAACCCGTGGGTTCTTTTGTAGGTGGAGGTTCTGCCGGCTTCTCGGGTGCTCACGCTCGCGAGAGGAAGGTCGTCTTCATCCACCGCGCTTCCACGTCGTCCCCACGCTGCCGGAGCTCCGCCGGATTTCACCCTCGGCTCATCCAATAAGCCTTTTCTTCCCCTTTTTTCTTCGTAGTTCTTTTGCATTCATCATCTCGCATCCTCTATCCCCCTTCATAAGGGCGCCTCTTCTTTTATACTTCTTGCATCCATCATCTCATTTTCCTCCTACTCGAGTCCGAGAGGGGTTTAAAAGATAACACCAACCAGGTGTGTGTCTTGCCATCATTTCGTTATTTTTATCGCAAGGATTTGAATACTACACCTCCATCTTTCTAATCCACTTGTCATTTGTTTGTCGTTGTTTTGCAAGGGTAGCCGAGGAAAGCCCTCTCCGTCGGCCGGCCGGAGGGAGAGGAAGAAGCAACCCGCCATCTCCCGCTCTTGAGGTAGGCACGATCACTTTCTTATTTTGGGGTCATTCGGCCCCTGGCGATCACATCTTATTTTCGAGGCCGCGGCGAGTCACTTCCCCAATGGCCGTTTAAATTTCCGTTCTTATATTCTCTTTATACTCTGTTATATTCTGCTCATATTCTCGAGGCCGCGGTGAGTCACTTCCCCAATGGCCGTTTAAATTCCCATTTTTATATGTTATATTCTTATCTATTCGTGTTCTCGAGGCCGCGGCGAGTCACTTCCCCAATGGCCATTTAAATTCACGTTCTTATACGTTATATTCTTATCTGTTTGTGTTCTCGAGGCCGCGGCGAGTCACTTCCCCAATGGCCGTTTAAATTCCCGCTCTTTGTATTCTCTCTATATTCTGTCATCTTATTATCTGCTCATATTCTCGAGGCCGCGGCGAGTCACTTCCCCAATGGCCGTTTCAATTCTTGTTATTTAATTTTTGCACCATTCCCGTCCCCCCGAGGCCGCGGAGAGTCACTTCCCGCTATGGCCGTTTAAACCCCATATTTTGCTATATCACACTTGTCCCGCTCGCCCCGCCGGAGTAATCTCCCGTGGTGGCCCCTTCTCTTTCTTCTCTTATTTCTGTGTTGCAGCAAACAAACACCAAGAGAAAGAAAAGTGGAGCCCGCGCGCGCTCCACGTCTTCTCTGCTCTTCCCCGAACCACGTGACGTCACTCACATTAAGCTGTGAGTTCAGCAGTTGTTTACAGACTGAGTCTGCACGTGGTGGAACGTTTTATTTCGTTTGTTTTATTTATTTGTTTATCGGTTGATTTGCGTAGGCGTGCCAGTCGCTGAGTGACAAGTTTATTATGCGCTCGATCTGACTTGGTCAGTCGATTGTGAGGTTCGAGTCGAGACCTAGAGTCCGTCATACCATAAAGGCAATGACGTTAATTACGTCCTCTAAGAAAGAAGACAACTCTTGATTAATTGCCAAGAGGGGACGCCATCCGAGGGAGAACTAAGATGAACATGAACACATATGGCAAAACCACCTGAGGGGTTTATTAACTAGCTTATTCATGCAGAACGAGCAGTGCAACCAAAATATGTACAATTATGCATAAATGCAAGTAAAGAGAGGAGGTATGGCAGAAAACAAGTAGGCCGGGAGGCAAAGATAGATGTGTTCAAACACGAATGCATATAAAAATAAGAGGGCAAGCTCAGCCGATAAAATTTATTGATTCTGAAGATGACTGTTGATTGATTTTTTTTATCATAATGATGCGTCAAATTTTTTATGATGATTTATTATCCCTTTATTTATTATTATTACTGTCATTCCATTCAATGGCTCACAAATATTAAACTCATTAAGCATTTATTGGAATATTTTATTAGGCTTTGACAGGGGGCCAAAAATGAGGTCGATGCATGTTTGAGGGTCGGTGCATGAATGGGGTGAGGTTGATGCATGAATGAGGTCGAGGCACAAATGGAGGTCGGTGCACGTATGAGGATGAGGTCGGTGCACATTTTTGGAGATCAGTGCAAAGATAAGGTCGATGCACAAATGGAGGTCGATGCATGTGAGCTGGATGCATATATGGGGTCGATGCATGCATGAGGTCGGTGCAAGCGGAGAGGAGGTGGGTGTAGGCGTAGATGAGGTTGGTGCAAGCGGAGAGGAGGTCGGTGCATAAATAGAGGTCGATGCATGTTGGAGGGTCGATGCATGTGTGAGGTGGCCTAAAACGGAGCGGGGCATTGTTGGGGCTAAAACGGCACGCCCAGGGCGCGCCGGATGGAGGCCAAGGGAGTTGAATTGGTTTATGAGTGTGGGGCTAAATCGGCGCGGGGGGATACCGTGCCAGAAAATGGTGCGCCGGATTAGGGGCGCGCCGGATTAGGGCAGGTTTGGTTTATTTTGGGTTAAAATGAAAGGCCAAGTGATTTTCTTGGAACCTTGATGTTAATTAAGATGATTAAAGAGTTTATTCAGGTCCCAATTTTCCTACAAACATGGCCAATCTGGACTTATGCGAGGTTCCTGCTTGAGCATAGTCCAACATAGACTTATGGCCTAAAGTTCATCATAATTTAGACTAATTGCTCAATCAAAAATTGGGCAGCACCTCCCCATGCCCAGAGGGTTGCGGTGGCGAAGTGGAGACAGTCCCACATCATCTGGGGTATGCTCCTTAAAGTCGGGAGTGCCAAACAGTGACCGACAGACTTCGATGGAGGGAAAACCCCGAGGGCTAGCCTACGAGGGGCACCAACACTCCATGAGTCAAAAATATCGATCAGAGGGACGACCGAGATGGGAAGATACCTCAGGGCTAGCCTACGAGAGATACCTTACGCACAACCACCACCATTCCTGAGGGAATGTGGATTTAATGTCGGGTCGAGGACCCATTTCTATGCACCTTCGGGGGCTCGTAGTGCTCCACACCGTAGAGGGTAGGGATCCTACGGCCGTATGGTGATTAAGGGAGAAACATCGGAGCGTTTGATGGGGAATGTCCCCCTCCCTGGTAGGTGGATCACTACTACTGAAGCAAATACGGTGTTCACGCTAAAATTCCGATGTCACCCACACGATAGGGGTGGGAAGTAGGTCACATTGAACAGACCTTCTCCCCACCTATCTGTGGGTAGAGTGATCGCAATAATCCATTGTTGGTTTGTTAAGCCATTGGCAGTAGATTAGACATGGATAGGGGTTAGCGGATTAGCATTTACAGGCCGGCCGTGAACATACGACCTGTGGAGATTGAAAGGGGCAATTACTCGAACAACCGGCGGGTAGCATAAAAGTAGATGATCACGCAAGAAAACCTTGCACCCAGGCTATAGGGGCGACCCTATTCTCCCCGGTTCATGATTGTGAACGGGGAGATGGTGAGGGGCCCATCCCGATAGATAAAGGGAGGTGCATACACACGTAAGCCTCCAGCAGGGGAAAACGCGATAAACACACGGTATATTCGAGACATTCGACCCACTGAGGGAAGAAAGTCCCGGGGAGGGGGATAATATTAATGTAGCCCATGGCTTAGCCAGGGCATGGGATCAAGTGACAGAGACGGGCAACACGGAGGCGGACGCAACACAGAGGACATGAGAACTCAAGCATCCACCCATATTCTCATTCATACCCAAATGGCATCACACAGATAACGAAGGGAAGAAGAGTAATAAAATCAGACTCAAACGCATGAGCGAATGATATTGGCATTATATCACGGGCGTGGCCCTATTACATCTCCTCTCTAGGAAGGAAGAGCGGCTACAGATAGTGCTACAAGGAGCTATAATGCCCAAGGGAAAAGCAAATGGGAAAGGGATTGCGGGCTCATTTCATTGCCCGTTCCATTATGAGACTCAGGATATTGACAGTGGGGAAGGAGATAGGAGAAGAAGATCCAGACGACTTTCGCAAACCCACCTCGAATATCTATAGCCGGAGAACAGGGTATCGAAAACGGGCTCTTCGCTTCCCTTTCTTTCTCGCCAAGTCTCTCTTCTCTCTATTATCGTCTTCTATCTTCTCTTCTTCTATGCTGACTCTCTCTTCGTTCTCCCCCCATCTTCTTCGGCAGAGGGTTCATTTATATAGCAAAACCATTGACCATGGCTTCACCCGGTGTGAGAATAGTGCGCTGGATAAGGGGTCACCCTGTTGCACGCCGGTAATGGGGGCGCCGAAAATGGGTAGCACGCCGGATTAGGGGGGCGTGTCGTATTAACCCCTCCTTCGTGTTCATTTACACGGGCCAGATGATGGGCTCTGGAGTGGCTCTGGGAGTCACTGTGATCTTTCATCTCACCACGGCCTTGCCAAACCACGGTGGGAGGCATCGATAAAGCTTTCAGGTTGCTGAATGGCCACCTATGAAATCTCGAGCATCTTCAGCTTAGACACGTAGGTTTTCCGCTAATACGGGCCTCGGCATTGTGGCTTGTACTGCCGGCTCAGCTTAACTTGCCTTCGTAGCTTTCTCGGGGAGTGAAATACCACCTGGGGTACTTTCTCCTTGATTGGGCGATCATTTGATCACTAACGGATCCGATTTACTAAGAAGATGTACCCATACCGGGTTATCTGGGTCCTCTGCCGACGGAGCCTTCGGTCCCTTGCTCTGAAAGGGCCGAGGATGTTTCATCACCTTGGGAGGATTTTTCTTTCAGGTGGCGAGGCACCAGGTATACCCTTGTCCTTGGTCGGACAACTGATGTTGTTCGTGCGACATGACCGAGTCGATGCTAGTTCGTTGGGTAGGCTTGTTGACACTGCCGATTTGTTGTGGATTCTTCTCGATCCTCATGAGATAAAGTCCCTGGTGTTCGTGACGGGTGACCTGAGGCTCTGGCTACTTGAGAAGGCTTCGGTGCATTGGTTTCTTTCAGCTTCTTCGCTTCAGCAGGCCGCATCATTTCTGTCATTTAGGCTTGGTCGCCATCGAGCATATTTTGAGTGCCAACAAATGCCCCCCAGTCGCGGGTGTTGCGAGCAAGGCATGAGTGATGTAGGACCGGCGGATGAACTCCGACTGAGTAGATTATTCATCTGGCTGGTAGAGACCCAGAATGGCCCTTAAATCGGCACGCGGTTAATCCGGCGTGGCCAGGGGTCTTGTTAATACGGCGCGCTATTTAGCGGCGCGCCCTTTGAAGTGGGGGGGTTAATACGGTGCGCTATTTAACGCGCCAGATTAACCCAAGAGGGCACCTTGGGTTTGAATTCGGGTGGGAGAGGCAAAAACGGTGTGCTATTTAGCACGTCGGATTGAGGATATCGAAGGCCCCTATAACTTCCCTTCTTTCTTCTCTTTCTTTCCCACTTCAGCTCATTTGCAACTCAATTTTCTCTCTCTTCCTCCCCCTCTTGAGTGCGGCGGTGACAATGGAGAGTGGTGAGTGGGGATTCGGATGTTAACCCCTTATTTTCCAGGCCCCGGGAGACTCCTTGTAGGCTTGTCCTTGGACCTGCACACCTGGGTGTCCTATTCGGCCCCAGCATGACGCTCACGGCCTTTTTCAAGGATCGTCACTTAGTGGACGAGTTCCCGCTTCCTTCTGGAAAACTCCCGGACTGGGGAGACTCTGCCGGATTTTTGTCAGAAAGACTTTATCTTCAACAACTGCTTTCTGACTTTGTTTACTTTCTTTCGTATTTGTTTTTGATGTAGATACCATGGCATCTGACTCTTATTCCTCCTCCCGTGCTGTGGTGACGTGGAGGGATGTTCATTCTCTAGACAGAGGCCATGGCAAGCTGGCCATAGTGGCAGAGTCCTCTGATTCGGAGACCGAGACGGTGGACACTGATCACCTGCTGGTCATCGGGAGTGACTCTTTCAAGTATGAATGCCCTGACGGCTGCAGTGTAGATCATCCCAAGGACAAGCACTTGATATCTTTTATGAAGTAGTTCAATCTCCAGGGAAAGTGGGATATGTTCCTTGTTCGGAAGGCTGAGCAAGCGCTGCATGTAGGGCGGGATAGCCTTACTGATTTTGTTGTGAGGGGAAGACCCATATATCTGCCCGTGAACCCAGGAAGTGAGGAGCTGTGCTAGGACTCCAAGAGCTGTCCCCACAGGACGGGCTGTTGACCAGGGCCCCTGAGTTTGTTCCTGCCAAGTGGAACGAGACTGCGGGTCGCGTAAATCGGGAGAAGCCATCTTTTGGTCTATTCTTGGCCCCGCTAAAGTGGGGCAACCGAGATGAGCCATTCTTGTTAGACTGTTTAGCAGTTCGGTTCAAGCACCATATTCATGCTTTTAGGCCAGGAGTAGTAGAATTTACAGATTTTGTCTTGCAACACTATGCACCTATCTTAATCAAAGCAGGTGTGTATCACAGCGTATATGCATCGAGATACCACTATCCCATCTCAAGGGGTCTTTGCTACGGTATGATTAAGGTGTTCTGTCCGGAGTACAACACCTTTTACACTTCAGAAGGAGAGACGTCACTAGACCTTTGGAGTCTCTCATAGTTAAGCGGCCTCCCGATTGACGGCGAGCCGTATGAGGAAGTCTGCTGGCCGGATTGACTGAAAGATCAGACGGATGGTGAAGGGTGATATTTGACTGGTTTCGCTTATTGCTATCTGATGAAGGCATATCGTAGCCTTTGTCGTTCCTCGTATGATGCCAAGGGGGTGCGGAAGCGGGGAGAGAAGAGGTGTGTGCGGATGGGCACATGGCTTCAACATTTCTTTAGAGGGGAGCAAAAATACACAGATTTCCCTTCGGTAGTGACGGCTCCTGTTCAATGGAAGAAAAGGGTTCGGCGACAGGCTGCTTTCCCCTTGACTTCGAAGGGAGGACAACCAGGAGAGCCCAACCCTAGGGGCGTTGATGCAGTTACTCATTGTGCTGCATTTTTGACTTATTGGATTTGCTCCTTCGCTCTCTCGCAAGGTGACGAGAGCCTGATCACGGCAGAGGCTATCTATCCTGCCTGCTTGATGGCCTGGGGCATGAAGCTCTCGCTTTGCCCGGTCATGCTGTGTTTGATATATAAACTGCTAGGAGACTTGCATCGCTCGTGCCTTCCCAGGAATCTTCGGGGGGTTGGCCCGCTGCATTTCTTTAATGCCTGGGTCTGCACTCTTTTCCCGGAGGCTGCTCCTCGGCCGCTTCAGTCGGCGCAGCTGGTTCCCAGGATGATAGAATTCGCTAGTGTTGAGCCGACCTGAGTGGCAGACCAGCTCTTTGCTATTCGTGGCAAACTGACAAAAGTTCCATTGGATTCCCCAGGGGTTCTGCACTTTTGGAGTCTGGCTGCTCACTCTAGTCCATTGATGAACAGGATGAGAGAGTGTCGTCTTGGCGAGGTGGAGGAATATGTTCACCCCATTTCTGATGCCAAGTGTACAAAGCCAATTTTGGAGTCAGAGTTGATTGATTGGGCACTGTCCATAAGGCCGAGCGTCCTGGTTTTCTGCAAGAGCTACATTTTATGGCTGGAGCCTTACTACCCATTCCGATTCAGTCAGAATTTTGGTTATGACCAGTATATTACTGCCACCTCCACTCAGTTTGCGCTTCCGAACAGGGCCCGGGTTGGCCAAGTGTCAAATAATGAAGCTCGCATATGGTGGGACTATTTTCATCGCCGAGAGGCGATTTCATTCAGAGTTCCAGCCCCTGCACGCTTTCCCCGTGTAACTCCAGAATACATCAAATGGTGGAATGCACGCGCGGGCTTCTATAGGAACTCGAGGAAAGAATGCTGGGCCGTTGCAGAGTGCAAATTCCTAGATTCCCAGTTAGTGCCTGCTCTAGATATCGACCCGGCTTACTTGAAGAGGTTGAAATCTCTGACGAACACTGTAGTGGCGAGCTATTTGGTGGCACGCAAAGCTTCCAAGCAATGTTCATCCAAGATCGAACCGAAACTGTCGGAGATCAGCAAGGATGGTTTCTTGAAGACACTTCAAGGCCTATGCTGTGTGAGCGGCGAGCGGCTGATCCTCCAACATATTCCTTTGCCAATGCAGGAGTCGATGCCTTCTACAGCTTCTTGGCATCCCGAGAATGATCGGCTTTATCCCTACAAGACTTTTATCAGGAGAGAAGACCGACGGCCGACGCTTTGCGAAGGCACTCCCTAGTTGTTCTCATTGCTGCGCTCTCATGGACTTTCAATGGGTGGCCCTAGTGAAAGCATATTGGGCCAACCCATTCTCCTTTCTTTCAAGTATGCTGACGGATGGGGGCTAGACCACCTCAGCCTGTATTATCATCTGTCCTCTCGTGGCCATGCGGACCTTGCGCTGCTGGCCGAACGGTGCGAGGTAATAGGGGACATATGCTGGTTGATTCGTGAAGCTGCCTCCAGGGACAAGGAGCCTTCACTATTCTAATGGCCACTTTCTCCCTTTTATATAGGACCAGCATGTAACTTTCTTTATATTGTCTTTAGCTTTGGGTTTCCCTGTTCGCTGTTGTGTATGTCACCTTTTCTCTTTCACCTTCGCATATGCGCAGTTCGGCTCTCTTCTGAGGAGAGCAGACATTTTAGGGAGCTGATTATAAAAGCTCAGAAGCCGATGTATTTTGAAGTTCCAGAAACTACCCCGACCATGACACCACTTCCTCCGGGTGATTCACAAAAGCGAACGAGGTCCCAAGTCCGAGAAGTAATCACTCGAGCAAAGCGGGCCCGTCGGAAGAAGATTGTAGACCCAGCACCAGCGGTTGTCCTTCCGAGTGTGGTCTCATTTGAAGAATTCGAGGTCTCCCGTCCCTCAGCCCGTGTAACACGAGGAATACCTCTCATCCTGTGCCCCACCATCACCTTGGCAACATAGGTCAATTCTTATTCTTGCAAACGCAGCTGCTTCGTCTGCAATGGCCGCGCAAGCGGATGCCATATCTGCGGGAGCTGAAGAGAGAGAGAGAATATGGTGCAGGTAGATCTACCCTCCCCCATGCCCAGCCATGAGATAGAAGGTAATTGATGGTCTATCAAGTTGCGGATTTCTATAGTTTATTATCCCTCAGGCTCACATGGGTGCTCTCCTTTTCTCCGCTTCAGTCGAGATTTGATCACCTTCTCCCCCTGTCGTGGAATCAACTGAGGGAGCTTCTGCGGAGCAAGTGGTAATTTCAGGGAGTCAATTTACTCCTAAAGCTCGTTCTCCTATCATCCTTGTCACAGAGTTGGCTGAGCAGGCTCTCATTGAGCAAGAGGCTCCGGCGAGAGGCTTCTCAAGTGACGGACCATCTGCTTCGAGAGATAAAGAACCGATGTTGGTTCAAAGCTCGTCCTCATCGGAGCAAGTAGACTATGGCAACGGCTCGAGTGACGAGGATTTCCCCTTGACGGGAACAGAGGCCGAGGACGCCGGGGTGTCTTCTGCCTACGAGAGCGACTTCATGACTTTTAGTCCTCCATGGCTAATGGGGAGTAGCTTCGGGCCACCGGATCCTTCGGTGGGAGAAGGGTCAGAGACGAAAGAGATGGTAGCTCCTGTTGCCGCAGACTTGAGCTTAATGTCGGCTGAGGTAAAAGTTACATTTTTAATCTCGTGCTTATTCTCATCTGGCCATCATGCTGGCCTTCTGAGATCCTTATGTTCTCTTTCTCTTGTAGGCTTCTGCTAGTAAGGCCGAGGTAACCTTGCCGGTGATGACCGTGATGATACCTCTACGGCCTCTCTATGCAGATCCTCCATTGTTCCCGCCGGTTTTGAGGCCCATAGCCCTGCGGTATCTATAGGATTATATCATGGTAGTGGGCTCAGAAGTGTCGGGGATGGTTTCCAAGTCCGAGCCGTCAACTGTGACTTTGGAGCAGCAGCAACTTGTCATCGCTGATAAGCCGCTTCAGGGTGGAGAAGGCCTCCCTGGGGCAGAGGAGGGTGAGATTATGGAAGAAGTGACCGGGGACTCTACGACCCCAGCCCTTGCCATCGAATCATCATTGGTGGTAGCTAGAGAGGCCAGAAATAGTGACCAATCGCTTCCTGCTATTGAGGGTCGAGACGCGGCGCTCTCGCCAGAGGTTGGGAGAGAGGTTGTTATCATTGACAATCCCCCTGTTGCATTGTCTGCTGGGGTCAATCTTGACATGGGCGCCTTGCAAGACATACCATCCTCGTCTTCTGCGTCGAGCGATGATATTTGGGCTGCGGTTGACAGCCGTGTAGAGTTTCATCTCCCGGACACGCCATCACTTGGTTTGCAATCATTGAGTGACCTAGTGTGGCAATATCTGGAGACATTGCGGGAGACTGTGACAGTTCACCCAGAGCTGACATATGTGCAGTTGAGGGGCCTTGCGGAACACCTCTCCCGCTCCTTGCTGGCTTTTGGCTGTCCCATGGAAGATTGGGTGCAGCGAGTAGTTCTGCTCCAGAAGCACGTGAGCAGGAGGGAATTCATCAGCCACAACTTGATAGATCAGATGGTGGCTACAAAACTTGAAAGGGCAGAGTGTCAGACTGCTCTCCAGTCATCGAGGGGAACTGCCCGACAAATACGATATGCTGCGGATGACTCTAGTCAATGCCGGGCTTCTTTGAAGGCTCGGATAATTGAGCTTCGTGCCGAACTTGACCGGGCCGAAGCAGAACTGGAGTTGTCAGAATGGCTGTGGGCTCAACATATAGAGGCGGCTGAGTTGGCAGAAGGACAGGCCACATCGCTTGAGGAGAAATTGGCGCGACTACAGGCCGAGGAAACCCGCTTACAGGACCTGGCCTGTCACCCGTCTTTAGGGCTGTTGGAGTTCGAGGACATCTTCCATCGCTCCCTACAATAGCTTTATTATTTTCTCTCCTTTTTATGAAGCTTCACGTATTCCGGGGGGTGCCCCGGTTGACATGTACCTTTCCTTTTATGTTTGAATGGAAAACTTTTGTTGTCTTATTTTGCATATCTGCTTGCCGAACCAATTTATTTAGTCTGGGGTATATCAGTTGCTTGGGCAGGAGAGCGCTCACACCTTCAGGGAAGGGGCGAGGGGTTCGCTCCACTACGGCGCAACTTCTCTTTGGGGCCACTGATCAGCCTAGGCCGAGCGCCAGGGGATAAGAAGAGAGGTTTACGGGCCATCAAGGGCCGGAGGGTAGAGCGAGAGGTTTATTTGTAGACCTTGTCGTAGGTGACGAAGGTTGACGGCAGGTTTGTTCGTCGACACGGGTTTAATGCCGAGGCAAAGGGAGGTTTGCTCATTAACACGGACGTAAGGCCCGACTTAAGGGGATATTGATCGATCTTTCCGATGGTGACAAGGGTCAATGGCATCTTATTCATCGGCATTGGATAAATGCCGAAGCAAAGATAGGTTATTCATTAACGCGGACGTAAGGTCTGGGTTAAGGGGATGTTGACCGGTCTTGTTGATGATGACAAGGGTCAATGGCAGCTTGTTCATCGGCATTGGATAAATGCTGAAGCAAAGATAGGTTTATTCATTAACACAGACGGAAGGTCCGGGTTAAGAGGACATTGACCGGTCTTGCCAATGATGACAAGGGTCAATAGTAACTTGTTCATCAGCATTGGATAAATGCCGAAGCAAAGATAGGTTATTCATTAATGCGGACGAAAGGTCCAGGTTAAGGGAATATTGACCGATCTTGCCAATGATGACAAGGGTCAATGGGAGCTTGTTCATCGGGATTGGATAAATGCCGAAAGCAAAGATAGGTTCATAGGCACAAGGCTCGCATGGGAACCTTAGTAGGAATTAAGTGACAAATGAGAATATGACCTCATTATTTCATCATCACCATTTGCCCTTTTTTTATTCATCATCATTTTTTTGCGTCAAATTACTGACTTAAGCGCCCTTGTGGGTTTTCAACGAAGTTAGCCCCCTCTTACTTTTGCCCACGCGCCCTTGCGGGTTTTCACGTGGTGGGGTACCCAATTTTGCCTGCGACGCCCTTTCGGGTTTTCACCATAGCTGGGTTAGAGCCATTTTTGCCCTTACTCGGAATATCTGAGTAAGTCCGGCGAGGCACCTCTATTTTAAGCCTTATTTTTCTTTCTTTGTACTTAATTCATGGGACGAATCTGGAATGGATGTGGGCTTCTCTACTAGCAATGGATGGGAAGCCCGAGCTAGTGGGATGTTGACTAGCCTTGCTGATGATGATAGGGGTCAAACGTAGGTTTGTTCATCGACACTGGCTAAATGTCAAAGCAAAGGTATATTCATCAACAAGGACGGAAGGTCCAAGTTAAGGGGAACGTCGATCGATCTTGCTGATGATGACAAGGGTCGAACACTGGTTTCGTCATCGACATTGGTTGAATGCCGAAGCAAAGGAGGTTTATTCATTAACGAAGGCAAAGGGTCCAAGTTAAGAGAAACGTCGATCGATCTTACCGATGATGACAAGGGTCGAATACTGGTTTGTTCATCGACACTGGTTAAATGTCGAAGCAAAGGAGGTTTATTCATTAACGTGACGAGGGGTCCAAGTTAAGGGAAACGTCGATCGATCTTGTCGATGATGACAAGGGTCGAATACTGGTTTGTTCATCGACATTGGTTAAATGTCGAAGCAAAGGAGGTTTATTCATTAACGAGGATGAAGAGTCCAAGTTAAGGGAAACATCGATCGATCATGCCAATGATGACAAGGGTTGAATACTGGTTTGTTCATCTACATTGGTTAGATGCCGAAGCAAAAATATATATACATTCGTTAACAAGGACGGAAGGTCCAAGTTAAGGGGAACATCGACCGATCTTGCCAATGATGATAAGGGTCGAATACTTGCTTGTTCATCGACATTGGTTAAATATCGAAGCAAAGGAGGTTTAATCATTAACGAGGATGAAGGTTCCAAGTTAAGGGAAACGTTGACCGATCTTGCCGATGATGACAAGGGTCGAATACTGGTTTATAGAGAGAAAAGATCTCCAACGAGACTTGTAGTGATCATTCTTTTTAGAGTTTCATTAGGATGAGGGTGAAGAGGAACTTTAAATTACTACATTACTGGCTTAAGTGCCCTTTCAGGTTTTTGCCGAAGCTAACCCCCTCTTGCTTTTGCCCACGCGCCCTTTCGAGTTTTCACGTGGCAGGATACCTAATTTTGCCTGCAGTGTCCTTTCGAGTTTTCACCGCAGCCAGGTTATAGCCATTTTTATCCTTGCCATGGTGTAGGAACAAGGCTGGCGGGGCACCTCTATTTTAAGCCCCATTTTTCTTTCTTATATAATTTTTATCATTTCATTCATCACTTTTTTGAACATAGAGTGAGAAAACGAGGATGGGTCAATCATGTGATGTTTGACCCTACGCAGTAGCATATGGCAGTTGGTTAGGGCACGTAGCCTTGCGCCGAGAAATGGGTTTATTCGTTGGTCAGGATAAATACCAACGCAAGGGATGAGTTTCTGCGCCGATTCGGACGTAAGGTCCGTAATGGCGATAACATGCAGAAGTCGGCTAGGGCACGCAATCTTGTGCCGAAAAGGGGGGTTTATTAGTCGGTAAGGATAAATACCAATGCAAAGGAAGAGCATTCTCCGATTCAGACGTAAGGTCCGTAATGGCAGCATTGTAGGAAAGCTGGCTAGGACACAAAGTCTTTTGAAGGAAATGGGTTTATTCGTTAGCAAGAAGGTAATGCTAACGCAAGTGAAGGATTTTTGCCTATTCGGACGTAAGGCCCGTAATGGTGGTATTGTAAGCAGGTCGGCTGGGACACGAAGTCTTGCGCCGAAAGGGGGGTTTATTCGTTAGCAAGGGATAATGCTAACGCAAAGGAAGAGCATTCACCGATTCAGACGTGAGGTCCATAATGGCAGTATTGTAGGAAAGCTGGCTAGGACACGAAGTCTTTTGCCGGAAATGGGTTTATTCGTTAGCAAGAAGGTAATGCTAACACAAGTGAAAGAGTTTTATGCCGACTTGGGCGTGAGTCCCGGAGTCACAATATTGTAAGCAGGTCGGTCGAGATACACGGTCTTACGCCGAAAGAGGGTTTATTCGTTAGCAGGGGGACAATGCTAACGCAAAGGAAGAGTTTTCGCCGATTCAGACGTAAGGTCCGTAATGGCAGTATTGTATGTAGGTGGTGTCCCTGATGGATGTATGCAGGTCTCTAAAGGATCCTATGTTTAGTGCTTGTCGGGGATGTTCCCGGGATTGCAGACCAATGGTCTGGTAATCAGTCGGAGCTGGCTGGACATTTGAAAGAGCTCGACCAAGGCGGAATGCCACTAGGCCAACGTAGGTTTTGGTCATTCCGGGAATGCCTGTGGGACTGCGTGGTATAACTTCATATGTTTCCCATTAAAAGGGGAGAACTTAACTATTCCTTTGTGATCTACCAGAACATAGGCACCCCCTTCATACACCCGGTGGACAATATATGGTTCGACCTAATTTTCAACCAACTTCCCCTTGGGGTTAGAGGCCATCACTTCTCCTCTTTTGACCATTACCAGGTGACCTTTCTTGAATTCTCATCCTTTGACCAGCTTATCGAAAGCACGGGTCATGCGAGCCTGGTATAGTTGGATATTTTGTTGCGCGCGGAGACGCTTTTCTTTGAGCTCGATGAGCTCTTCCAGTCTTCTTTCCATGTTAGTCTGCTCGCTGCTAACCAACCCATGCTGGATGGCGACTCGCAACGAGGGAACTTCCAATTAATTTGGCACCATAGCCTCCGACCCGCACACGAGGGAACTGTACGATAAGCCCAGAGTGCTTCGTACATCCTTTCTTCCCAATCTCTTTTATTAGCCTTAACAGTCTTCGCTAGCAGGGTGCATAGCATTTTATTGAAGGTTTTTGCAAGTTCGTTGGCTTCAGGGTAGTAGGGAGATGACGTTCTCCAATCAATCTTGTATTTTTCGGCCAGTCGGTACACCTTCTTGTTCCTGAAATGACTGCCATTGTCAGAGATAATTTCGCTGGGGACTCCAAATCGGAATATTATATTCTACCGGAAGAATCTGGCGACCAATTCTCTTGTCACTTCTCTTAGCGCTATTGCTTCTGCCTATCTGGAGAAGTAATCTGTGGTGGCTAAGATGTATCTGCACGCTGATGATGATGCTGGCAAAGGTCCTACCACATCCGTGCCCCATTGAGCAAACAGCCAACTTGGTACAGTAGGATACAGCGGCGTCGGTGATCTTCTAGACATAGTGGCATGTTCTTGACACTTCTAGCAGGCTTTAGCGAACTTGCAGCAGTCGTCAAACATAGAGGGCCAGTAGTAGCCCAATTTCTTTATTTTAATTTTCATTTTTGGATCGGCCTGGTGTGCCCCGGCAGACCCAACGTGGACTTCCTGCATTACTTGCCTAACCTCTGCTGAAGACAAGCACCGGAGTAAGACTCTCTTTTGGGCATCTGTCATTATTTGAAACATGGTTCCGTTCCTCATCTCATAGGAGTCCTTGACCCGTAGGAGCTTCATTCTTTGTTCTTTTTCTTTCAGGAGCTGCTGGTGTTGAAACCAACGTAGGAGATGCTCCCGCCAGTCAGGCTGTTGGATTTCTTCTACAACTGCCGCTTCATTTTCTTGTTCGTCGATCAGGACCCTGTCACACTAGGGACCTGCCGCCGATTTATTACTGTTATATTCAGGCTTGTGTCTGGCGGGATTGCCAAAGAACTGGCCAGCTTTGCGAGGGCTTCCGCCTGAGCATTCTATCCTCGGTTGATGTGCTTAATACTGATGAAATAGAATCTTGTCATCAGGCAGAGTGCCAGTTGGTAATAAGGAAGGAGTTCTTGCTTCCACACAATGAAATAGCTCCTTCCAACTATTTTATAACTAGCATGGAATCTCCGAATACTTCCAGCATCTGAATTCCCATGGACAGAGCAATCTGCAGCCCGATTATTAAGGCTTCATATTCTGCTTCATTATTTGTGCAGGGTTTGTTTATTGAACAAGATGTATATATGACTTCTCTTTCTAGAGATTTCAAGACTATGTTGTTGCATCCCTACGGTTTTGATGATGTCATACACTATAAGTCAAACATGATTAGTCTACAATCATACACTCTTCATATATTGATTTCTCTGGTTTTACTCTGAAGAATGTCGACTTCTAAAGTCGACTCTGGGTAGTTTGGAAAATGCCCTCATGCAATAAAGATCGGTGCACATTTTAATTAATATGCATTTCAAGGTCAGTACATTCAATGTTTAACTTGGTGCATGTCGATACTAAGGTCTGTGCATATTCATACAAGTCATGTATAGAGGTTTGTGAATATCACTGTAGCGCACATGTTCAAGTCAATGCACTTCACTGATAAGGTCGGTGCACTTCATGTTTTAAGTTTTTGCATAGCCTGGGTCGATGCATGTTCCCACTAAGCCGTGTCGATGTACATCACTGTAGCGTGCACATCTGAAGTCGGTGCATACCTTACTCATTCATGCTAAGGTCAATGTTAACAGCACACATGGTCGGTGTAGGTTATGTCTCGCACGCACCAAGTCTGTGCATACTTTGTCTTCGCACACATAAGGTCGACGTTAGCTCGATGAGGTCGATGCTAGTTTGCATTAGCTACACCAAGGTCGATGCTAGTTTGTACCTAGCCAGTAGAGGTCGATGCAATGCCTGTATTCTTCATATTAGAGTATGTTGAACTTCCGTAGAACTGCATGCATAGTCGGTGCATGTCTTTGTTGATGGAGATTGTTGAGGAGAGGTTTGTGGGAAGAATGCATGTCTTTTCTGATAAATGACTCTCCGTATTCTATGTGTTTTGATGCTGGCAATAGTTCACATTGTGCTAAATTTTGATTATATTTTGTTACTGGTAATAGTCCATTCAGTGCTTAATTTTGATATTCATAACCTTGCATTGCATTGCATTCATAGTCGGTGCATGTTTTCCTTTTTCATGCTAAGTCTGTGCACATGAGTCTCCAGGTCGGTGCATTTCACGTTCATATTCAGGTCGGTGCACTTTTTAGTCTTAAGGCATGAAACGTAGGTAAAACAGTCGGTGCATACCTAGATAAACTGCATATGACATTGGTGCATATTCTTTGTGTTATTAAGGTCTGTGCACGTCTTGGCTAGTGGTAGTTCATGCATAGCTATGGTCAGTGAAGATTCTGTTTGTGCATCATATAGCTTGGTGCATGTTTGTGCTACTATGCATAGTCAGGTCCGTGCTACATTCAACGTTCGTGCACTTCACTGTAGCAAAGTCAGTGCACACTCTGTTCAGGTCTATGCATGTTCATATTAAGTCAGTGCATATCAGTTATGGATTGCATCAACTAAGGTCGATGCTAGCTCTGAGTCGGTGCAACTCACCGTTCATCTCGGTGCACATTTATGTTCTTTCATAGAAAGTCGGTGCACATTTGGTTTGTGCGAGAGCGAGGTCAGTGCAAGTAGCATCTCATGCATTCACATGGTCGGTGCAAGTCTTGCCTTGTGCTAACCAAGTCGGTGCACATCCTATGTCACCACATATAACGTCAATGCTCATTTTGCTGATCAGCGTCTAAGGTCTGTGCAATTCACTGTTCAAAGTCGGTGCAAGTCCCTGTTGTGATAAGGTCAGTGCAAGGTTTGTTGTCAAAGGTTTTTAGGTCTGTGCATATAGGATCATGCAGCATATAAGATGGTGCAAGTTTTGCCTCGGTGCACATTTCCCAGTCCGTGCACATCACTCTAGAGGTTGGTGAAGGTGATTGAGTCGGTGCTAGTTTTCATCTGAAGCATATAAGGTCTGTGCATCTTTATCTCACGCACATAAAGTCTGTGCACATCTTGCATGACTGCACTCTAGGTCGGTGCATGTTATGCATCACGCACGTTTAACGTCGGTGCATCTTTTGTTTCATATCATATATAGTCGGTGCACATTTTGCCTTACACGCATATAAGGTCCGTGCAGTTCACTATTCATACCTTCACATAGCTCGGTGCATATCTTGCTAGCACAGAGCCTAGGTCCGTGCACGACAAGTTAAGGCATATTAGGTCGGTGCATTCTTTGCATCATGCACACACGAAGTCTGTGCAATATTCATACCTGTCTAACTGTTATATGTCATGACATATAAACAGGACAACTGCTCGTAATCTTTAAGGAGAGCACGTGATCCAAGACTGAAAGTTGAGCTTTGCTCGTGACACGTGGAAAGCTGTCAAGCTCAGATGCTGTCATGTGGTCTTGGAATTCCAGATCTGGATGAAAAGCTTGGGCGGGAAATGTGGCTTCCACATGCCCATCTTTCTGCTGTCTATAAATAAGAGGTTGTTTTACTCAAGAAAGGTTTGGATCACGCAATTGAAATAAGAAGAGAGGAGCAGAGAGAGCAAGAGCAAGCTCGATCCAACAAAGCTAGAGCTTGCAAGATCAGAGAGATCTGAGAAAGAGATTTGAGAGAATAAGCGCCTGTGATTGTTGTCTCGGTCTCTTGGTTCAAAATGAAAGCCGATCTGCTCACTGTTAAGAGCAACATTCTCGCTGTGTTTTGGTTTTTCCGTTTTACTTCACTTTTCTTTTGAAATCCTATTCTTCAAGCTATGTGTCAACGGCAGAGGAGGATTCCTTTGGAGCATAAGCTGTACGGCTCAGTGGTCTGGGATTGTATTCCCCAAAGCTGTGGATCAGCGGTTGAGGGGAAGGTTTTTCCCGAAGCTGTGGATAAGCGGAGTTGAAGCTGTGTATCAGCAGTGAATCCACACTTGGTTAAGTGTGGGGTGGACGTAGATCTATGGATAGAGATCGAACCACCTAAAAACAATTGTCTCGTGGTTGTTTGTGTTGTGTCTTGAGTTCATCTCCTGGTTCTATTCATCACTCGTTAGATGGATGCTTAGGGTAGAGTGTGAACTGATCTACTTCAGTGATTCTATTCTGGTTGTGTTAAGTGTTTCCTGGTGCCCTACAGTAGTTTGATTTAATTCCGCTAAAGTTTAGCTGCAGAAGAAATCTTAATAGGTGATTGATCTATTCACCCACCCTCTAGATCCACAACACGTGGTATCAGAGCCTAACTCTTCTACAGGGATCAACATCCTAAAGAGGCAGCAATCATGGATGCTAGAGGGATGGCAACAGAGGGACACTCCACTACCAAGCCTTCGTACTTCGATGGATCTAACTGTGCATACTGGAAGAATCGTATGCAAGTGTTTTTGAGGGCAAAGGATCACGAGATCTGGAAGGTTGTTAGCAAGGGACCGTTCGAGTTGCATCCTAATGAGGACGTATGGACGAAAGAAGAGATCCGCAAGTCAACACTGAACTGGAGTGCGATCAATGCTATTCAGTGTGCCCTTCACCCCACAGAATTCTCCAAGGTATCATCATGCTCTACAACTAAGGAGATGTAGGATAAGTTAGAAGTGATATATGAAGGGACATCTCAAGTCAGAGAGACCAAGGCTAACTTGTTTGTATCTGAGTATGAGGCATTCAGGATGAAGCAGAATGAGACAATTACTTAGATGTATGCTGGCCTCACAATCATCACCAATTGTCTTAGAAGTCTCGGGAAGACTTATTCTGATTATGAGATAGTAAGGAAGATTCTGTGCTCTCTGACTCTGATTTGGCACACCAAGGCAACTGTTATTGAGGAGTCCAGGGATTTACAGAACACCAAGGGCGATGAGCTGATTGGTTCACTCATGACGTATGAGATGAACCTGCCAAAGATAGAGGAGTTGGAGAAAAGAAAGAGACAGATAGCATTAAAGGCCAGCTCCAGTCGATCTAGTCATAGTGGATCATCAAGTGATCAGAGTCTTTCAGGATCTGAAATAGAAGGAGATCAACTTGCTATGCTGACTAGAGAGTTTAGAAGATTTCTGAGAAAAGAGGGTCGAAATTTTGGAAGAGGACAGTAAAGAGGTAGAAGACAAACCAGGTATATATCTAATCCTGGTAAAAAGATTGATACTAATGTTTGTTATCACTGTAGGAAAGTTTGCCACATGAAGGCAGACTGCCCGGAGCTCCAGAAACTTAAAGAAAAATCAAAGAGGAAGAATACAAGAGGGAAAGCTATGGTGAGTACCTGGAGCGACGAGGACGAGGGCTACTTAAGTTGTACCTCAGAAAGTGAAAAAGAAGGAAGACAAATCTGTCTGATGGCCAAAGATTGTGATAATGAAGAAGAAGCTGATGAGATATCCTCTCTTTTGAACATTATACTATTGTTGATTGGGAGGATGCATATGGTGATTTGTTAGATAAAGTTGATGACATCAGAAATGAAAATAGGCATTTAAAGAAGAAAGTTAATTCTCTCATGAATGATACTACATTGTCTGATAGAATTGCTTATCTTCAAACTGAAAATAATGTTTTATAGAAATCTCGTGCTGAAGTTGATGAAATAAAATCTGCTTTGACTGATGCTGAAGAAGAAAATGAAACACTGGAAAATACTATTGATGAACTGAAGCTTAAATTGTAGAATTATGAAAATGAAATGAACATTGTGAATGAGAAGTATGAAGCTGTCATAAGTGTAAACATTGAATTAAAGAAATCAATTGAAAACATTGAGAGAGAAAATGAGGATAAAAAAAGATCGTCGAGATCATGACTCAAGGGACAGAAAATCTAAATGCTCTTTTAGGAATAAAAGTGAATTTTAGAAAAGAGGGTCTCGGGTTTAATCCTACTATCAAAAAGAGTTTTGAACTTAAGACTATTTCATTTGTAGCAGAAAAAGAAAAAGGACCTCTCATCAAAATACACAGTGGAAATAATTCAGAAAAGCCTGTTAAGTCCAAAATGCCCAGTGCCAAGGACAAGGGCAAATAGAAAATTGGTGAGTCTAGCCATGTGAGCACACACTGCCCCACACCTCAGGGCAGGTTTCAGGTTAGGGGTCAACATTCACTCACACCTAAAACCCAGGCTAGGTTCACAAAGTCTCCACAAAAAGCTTAGAAAAAGACCCAATCTACACCTATGCACACTTCAGGTTGGTCTAGGGTGTTCGGGAGACACAATTCAAATAGGGGTCAAACGAGTCAATCTTACCAACCCAGAGTCCAGACCTATCATACCTACTATCAGGCTCAGCCATATCAATTTAATAGGTTAGGATGGGATAGAATTCAAGGGAGGTCTGGATATCATTCATATTCTACTGAGACTTATGGACCTCAGGCCAAAAATTAGTTCAGGCAATCCAGGACATGGATTCCCAGGAAACCCACTCCTAATAGTCAGTCTAGGACCACCACTGGCTACACTCCATTGAAAGTTCATTGGCCTAGGCACTGGCACAAGCAAGTTCAAACTACTAATAATAATGGGGCCATGACACAAAATAAGAAAGGAAAGACTCAGCCTGGTAATGCTGAAAAGAAGAACAACAATAAAAGAATGTGAACAAATCCACCAACAAACAACTTTCAAACAAATGTGGATCCCCAAGAATTTGTTATCATGCTTGAGTAATGTTACTTCTGTTCTAGAGCCCAAAAGTTCTTGGGTTCCAAACTCTTTAGCTTGATTGTTACTGTAGGTATGCTTGGCAGCCAAGCACAACATGTGGTACTTGGACAGTGGCTGCTCGAGGCACATGACAGGGGATAAAGCTAAATTTTGTTTGTTGATTGAGAAGAGTGGAGGATAGGTCACCTTTGGAGGTAATACCAGAGGAAAAATTATTGGGTCAGGTAAGGTAGGTAAGTGTATTACCTGTTGCATTGATGAAGTATTGCTAGTTGAAGGACTTACATATAATCTGCTTTTCTTAATGGTGAAATAAAAGAGGATGTGTTTGTTAGGCAGCCTCCAGGTTTTGAATGCATTGATTATACAAACCATGTTTATAAATTGAATAAAGCTCCCTATGGATTGAAACAAGCTCCCAGAGCTTGGTATGACAGACTTAGCAAGTTTCTCATCGGAAATGAGTTCACAAGAGGTGAGGTTGACCAAACATTGTTCACTAAGGTATGCAAATCTGACATCATCATTGTGCAAATCTATGTTGATGATATTGTTTTTGGCTCAACTAACCAAACGTTGTGTAAGGAATTTGCTGATTTAATGACATAAGAATTTGAGATGAGTTCAATGGGTGAACTAAAATTATTTTTTGGACTGCAGGTAAATCAGACTAAAGAAGGCACATTCATAACCTAGTCCAAGTATGTCAAGAACCTATTGAAGAAATTCAAGTTGGAGAATTTGAAGGAAATTTCAGCACCAATGGGTGCATCAACTAATCTTGATGATGACTCGAAAGTTAAAAGTGTATATCCCAAACTATACAGATGTATGATTGGATCTCTCCTTTATCTTACAGCTTCTAGGCCCGATATTCAATTCTCTATGTGTTTGTGTGCTAGGTTTCAAGCTAGTCCTAAAGAGTCACACTTGAGTGCTGTTAAGAGGATTTTTAGGTATATATCAGGCACCCTAGAACTAGGCCTTTGGTATCCTACTAAGTGTGAGCTAGATCTCATAGCCTACACTGATGCAGATTATGCAGGGTGCAGGGTAGATAGGAAAAGCACTAGTGGGTATTGTCATTTCGTAGGTGGTTGTCTGGTGTCATGGGCTTCTAAAGAGCAACACACTGTTTCTTTATCTACAGCTGAAGTAGAATATGTTGCAGCTGGGAACTGTGCAGCCCAGGTACTCTAGATCAAGTACCAACTGATTGATTATCAGTTAAAATTCGGATGCATTCTAATTTTATGTGATAATACTAGTGCTATATCACTTACTAAAAATCATGTTCATCACTCTAGGACTAAGCATATAGAAATCAAACACCATTTCCTTAGAGATGAAGTGAATAAAAATGAAATTGAATTACATTTCATTGAATCTGAAAAATAGTTAGCTAATATATTTACTAAACCTCTGGGCAATGACAGATTCAAATTCTTATGAAGAGAATTAGGTTTATGTAAATTTCAGCATAATGACTAATTTCGATTTCATTCATGATTATGGCTTGTGATGTGGATTGTGTGGTGGTATATTTTTGAATAAATCATGTTCTGAGAATGATGTTTTGCTTGTCAGAAAATCCCTTTTTTGAATAAATCTTCTGAATAGATTAGCATCAATTCATTGAATTGAATAACTGATCTGCTCTGTTTAAAAAAGATTTGATGATTGGGTGTTAGTTAATCCTGAATAAAGGCTCAGACCTTGTCTTGAGAATTTTTCATACATAATTGAATGATTGAAATGCATATAGACAGGGGGAGTTGCTGCATTATTTTATCAGGGGGAGTCCAGTCAAGTCATATCTAGATAAGATCATATGGTTATTTTGTCATCTTCTTCACAAAAACTTCAATCATATGGTGTCAGTCCCACTTCTTGACATTCCTTAATCCTGTGCTTCAATGATCATTCCCTACTCTGAATGGATGACAGTCTTGCAATCGTTCATTGTATTAAGCAACAATTATTACATGTCTTCTACTATAAGAATCAGATTTGCTTCATGCATGAACTGATGGTTAAATTCAAATAAACTGTAGAGTTTAAAGACTATTTTCAGAAAATAAGTTGGTGGAAAATAGATAATAGTTCTCAACCTCCTTCACATTTTGTGATAGATAAGGTCTTTAATGTATCTAAAAATGATGGACTTGGTGATTTCTAGGTTGAGAAACTTAGATAGTGTATTGTCCTTAAACAAGTCACTTTGAAAAAGTAAAAAGGGTAGCAAAATTAAATGAATTGAGAAAAGAATGTCTAATTAACCTGGCAGAGCGATGACTATAATGCACTGATAAACTAAATACTCCATCAATGAAATAGAGAAAAATTCATGTCATGAAGTGCTTCATGTCAACTCTATTCTAATGATTAAATATGTGGAATTGGTTTCACTTATTAGTTGGGGGTACTGGCGTCTGATAAACATGTACCCTTATGCAAAAAGGTGTAATTATGACTGCGGTTTTTAATCAGAGACAGATATGGTAATCTGTGCTTAGTAATTAGGGGTACTGGCGTCTAACCAACATGTACTCTTAATGTCAAAGGCATAGATGATCCCTGACTGTTTAGCAGGTTATATTGTAAAAACAAGAGTGAAAAAGGTTTGCTGTAACCCTGGCAACTCGAGCTTCAATGAGTGTCAATTTGTTTAATCTCAATACATTTCCTAGTCACTCCCATAGATATTCATCAAATCTGACATCAAAAGGATATTTTTGTAATCAAGTCTATTATGGATATGTGGCCTAGGTTCATTGCTATAAACGATCACTGCAACTTTATATCTGATATTCAGTGCATATACTCTAACTTTTATAACCTTTAAACCAGACATTTATCAAGAATGCGTAATTTTGACTCTTATGGCTGAAGACACTTCCTATAATTTGCTTATTTTCTGAACCTTTGGCATTGAATGTCACTCCATTCCCTTCTTCCTTTCTACTATATTCCCCATTCCTTGATTGCTGATGGTAAAGGGGGAGAGAAAAAGAGGTATTAAGGGGGAGTCATATAAAGGGGGAGACTATCTTCAGGGGGTACAGAAGTTCATTTGGTATCTTTTGGCTCATATCTGCATCTGTGCATTCATTCCATGCATCATGAATTTAACATTGCCATCAAAATTTAGAATTGTTATTTTTGGGGGTTGCCATCATCAAAAAGGGGGAGAATGTTGAGGAGAGGTTTGTGGGAAGAATGCATGTCTTTTCTGATAAATGACTCTCCATATTCTATGTGTTTTGATGCTGGCAATAGTTCACATTGTGCTAAATTTTGATTATATTTTGTTACTGGCAATAGTCCATTCAGTGCTTAATTTTGATATTCATAACCTTGCATTGCATTACATTCATAGTCAGTGCATGTTTTCCTTTTTCATGCTAAGTATGTGCACGAGTCTCCAGGTCGGTGCATTTCACGTTCATATTCAGGTCGGTGCACTTTTTAGTCTTAAGGCATGAAACATAGGTAAAACAGTCGGTGCATACCTGGATAAACTGCATATGACATTGGTGCATATCCTTAGTGTTATTAAGGTCTGTGCACGTCTTCGCTAGTGGTAGTTCATGCATAGCTATGGTAAGTGCAGATTCTGTTTGTGCATCATATAGCTCGATGCATGTTTGTGTTACTATGCATAGTCAGGTCCGTGCTACATTCAACGTCCATGCACTTCACTGTAGCAAAGTCAGTGCACACTCTATTCAGGTCTATGCATGTTCATATTAAGTCAGTGCATATCAGTTATGGATTACATCAACTAAGGTCGATGCTAGCTCTGAGTCGGTGCAACTCACCGTTCATCTCGGTGCACATTTATGTTCTTTCATAGAAAGTCGGTGCACATTTGGTTTGTGCGAGAGCGAGGTCAGTGCAAGTAGCATCTCCTGCATTCACATGGTCGGTGCAAGTCTTGCCTTGTGCTAACCAAGTCGGTGCACATCCTGTGTCACCACATATAACGTCAATGCATATTTTGCTGATCAGCATCTAAGGTCTATGCAATTCACTGTTCAAAGTCGGTGCAAGTCCCTGTTGTGATAAGGTCGGTGCAAGGTTTGTTGTCAAAGGTTTTTAGGTCTGTGCATATAGGATCGTGCAGCATATAAGTCGGTCCAAGTTTTACCTCGGTGCACTATTCCCAGTCCGTGCACATCACTATAGAGGTTGGTGCAGATGATTGAGTCGGTGCTAGTTTTCATCTGAAGCATATAAGGTCTGTGCATCTTTATCTCACGCACATTAAGTCTGTGCACATCTTGCATGACTGCACACTAGGTCGGTGCATGTTATGCATCACACACGTTTGACTTCGGTGCATATTTTGTTTCATACCATATATAGTCGGTGCACATTTTACCTTACACGCATATAAGGTCCGTGTAGTTCACTGTTCATACCTTCACATAGCTCAGTGCATATCTTGCTAGCATAGAGCCTAGGTCCGTGCACGATAGGTTAAGGCATATTAGGTTGATGAATTCTTTGCATCATGCACGCACGAAGTCTGTGCAATATTCATACCTTTCTAACTGTTATATGTCTTGACATATAAACAGAACATCCGCTCGTAATCTTTAAGGAGAGCACGTGATCCAAGACTGAAAGCTGAGCTATGCTCGTGACACGTGGAAAGCTGTCAAGCTCAGATGCTGTCACGTGGTCTTGGAATTCCAGATCTGGATGAAAAGCTTAGGCGGGAAATGTGGCTTCCACACGCCCATCTTTCTGCTGTCTATAAATAAGAAGTTGTTTTGCTCAAGAAAGGTTTGGATCGCGTAATTGAAAGAAGAAGAGAGGAGCAGAGAGAGCAAGAGCAAGCTCGATCCAACAGAGCTAGAGCTAGCAAGATCAGAGAGATCTGAGAGAGAGATTTGAAAGAAGAAGTGCCTGTGATTGTTGTCTCGGTCTCTTGGTTCAAAACCAAAGCCGATCTGCTCACTGTTAAGAGCTACATTCTCACTGTGTTTTGGTTTTTCCGTTTTACTTCATTTTTCTTTTGAAATCCTATTCTTCAAGCTGTGTGTCAGCGGCAGAGGAGGATTCCTCTGGAGCATAAGCTGTAAGGCTCAGCGGTCTGGGATTGTATTCCCCAAAGCTGTGGATCAGTGGTTGTAGGGAAGGTTTTCCTGAAGCTGTGGATCAGCAGAGTTGAAGCTGTGTATCAGCAGTGAATCCACACTTGGTTAAGTGTGGGGTGGACGTAGATCTCTGGATAGAGATTGAACCACCTAAAAACAATTGTCTCGTGGTTGTTTGTGTTGTGTCTTGAGTTCATCTCCTGGTTTTATTCATCACTCGTTAGATGGATGCTTAGGGTAGAGTGTGAACTGATCTACTTCAGTGATTCTATTCTGGTTGTGTTAAGTGTTTCCTGGTGGCCTACAGTAGTTTGATTTAATTCCGCTAAAGTTTAGCTATTGTAGAAATCTTAATAGGCGATTGATCTATTCACCCCCCCTCTAGATCCACAACAGAGATAAGGTCAGGGCATAACACTGTAGCAAGTTCGTACAAACTTGCTCTGTGGTAACTAAAGTCTGTGCACATCTCTAATCATGGTCGGTGCAATCTTTGCATCGGGCTTGGATAAGGTCGGTGCAACTTTTGTTGCTGAACGAAGGAAAGGTCTGTGCATTGTTATAAGTTCTGTGCATGACATTTAGAGCCAGTGCATGTCTCTTCATTTGCTATCAAGGTCCGTGCATATATTTCTTGTGTGAGTGCACATAGCTACTTCTGGTTTCACATGGTCTGTACATATCTTGCTATACGGTCTGTGCATGTTTGCACCTCGCTCTATGAAGTCTGTGCTAACACTCCTATTTGCTTACCAAGTCAGTCACCTGTTCGAGCATATGGTCGGCGAATCTACAACTTGTGAGCATATTCCACGTGAAAGTCAAAGTACCATGTTTAAGGGCTCATGATCCAAGGCAAGGAACGAAATGGATGATTCTGACACATGGATGCAAATTGAGCGCATCTTTTCAGTCCGTTGGGCCGGAAATGTGGTTTCCACATGCCCATCTCTCTGGAGCATATATATATATATAAATAGATAAGAGGTTGATTCGATAAGAAGATAAGTGAAAAAATACCGAGAGACTGCAAGAAAGAAAACAAAGTGAGAGAGAGTAGAGCTGAATGGAAGAAAAGAGAAATAGTTAGAGAATTGCAGCAGCCTGAAAGAAGAGTGGGATCTAGAGTGTTCTTGTGCTCCTCAGAGCTACATTTGTTTTCCCTTTACGTTTTTCTTTGGTTTGATCGCTCTATTCATTTGTTAAGTGTGTTTTCCGATCCTCTGGTTTGAGGTTGGGGTTCCTCCTGAAAATAGGAGAAGGGAGACTGTGTCTCTAGTTACGAGTAAAGAGAACTTGCTCATGGTTTCCCTCCGGTTTGGAGGAAGGGAGGACTAGTCCTCTGGTTCTGATCTTGCTGGGGCAAGGTCAGGGTTCAGATCATGTGGGTTACAGGATTGGTGTTGAGGGATTTGTTTCCCTTGTGGCAAGCTGTAAGGCAGCAGTTGTTAGCAGACTGAGTCTGTGATTCTTGAATTGCTTAGTGCAAGGAAACCTTACTCCAGTGGAGTAAGCGGTGGACGTAGATTACAGATCGCAATCGAACCACTTTAAAAACTCTCTATCTCATCTGTGTGGTTTGCTTGGCTGATCCTTTTTGTGTGGTGTGTCTTGCTGATCTTTCGTTGTGATACAAGCATGTCGGCTGCTCGATTACAGTTTTATATCAACTCCTTCACGTTAAGCTTCTGCTCATTGGTTTTCTTCGTGGCCTGATTAGGAAGATTCTCTTACAGTGACTGGGATTTCATCCCTTATTATTTGAATTGATTTAATTTAGACGTGATCTATTAACCCCCCCTTCTAGCTCATGTTCTACGTTCTATCAATTGGTATCAGAGCAGGTTACCCACCATGTGCTCCAACGGCCAGGGTAAACCAGGATCTAGCACCCCTCGCAGTTTCATGGCTGAGGGACAGTCTATTAGCCACCCTCCTTTCTTTGATGGTAATAACTATTATTACTGGAAAAATAGGATGGAGGTGTTTATGAGAGCACAGAGCCACAAACTCTGGAGAGTGATCACCACAGGGCCATATGAGCTCCCACCAAATGAAGAGGCGTGGACAGAGGATCACATCAGACTTTCAACCATTAACTGGTCGGCCCTGAACATAATTCAATGCGCGGTTCATCCTTATGAGTACGCTCGGATCTCAGCCTGCAAGACAGCCAAGAAGATGTGGGATGAACTAGAGCTAATCTATGAAGGTACATCCCAAGTGAAGGCCACCAAGGTAAATATGCTCACCTCTGAATATGAATTGTTCAAAATGAAATCAGAGGAGACTATCACAGATATGTATGCCAGGCTGTCGTTGATCACTAACAATCTTAATGGGCTTTGGAAACAAGTTTCAGAAGGGGATATTGTCAGGAAAATTCTTAGGTCATTAACCCCCGCATGGCACACTAAGGCCATTGTGATAGAGGAGTCTAGGGATGTGTCGAAAATGACAGTCACTAAATTGATAGGATCCCTAATGACATATGAAATGAATTTCAAAAGAAATGGTGAAGGAAGTGACAAGAAGGGCAAGAACATTGCTTTCAAAGTGTCTCGCAGTAGCAGTAGCAGCAGTGGGAGTAGCAGCAGCAGTAGTAATGGAGAGTCTGACGGGTATTCAGACCTTGATAAAGAGGAGCAAGCTGTGCTGACTCGACAGTTTATGAAGTTTTTGAGAACTAATGGAAAGACATTTAGAAGAAAAATATCGAACACTTCTAGTAAGACTTTTGATTTTAACAATGATAGGAATAAGAATGCTAAGAAGATCACGTGCTATCATTGCAGGAAGACTGGACATATGAAAGGGGATTACCTTGATCTCCAGAAGAAAGGCTCCAAGGTGCAGAAAAAGAAACCTAAAGCTATGGTCTGCACGTGGAGCGATGAGGAGGAAGACCTTGAGGCCAACTCTTCAGACGAAGATGACCAAGGAATATGCCTCATGGCCAACAGTGACGAAAGGGTAACCAATATTTTTGAGAATTTCACAATTGAGTAAAGAGTATAGGATGATAAAGAGAAAATTGAATACTATCACTGAAGAACAAATTCAATCTAACGAAGAGAGTCAGAAAGTCAAGGAAGAGTTAGAAGAATTGAATTCCCTAAGAAAAGAAAATGATGACCTTAATTCTAAAAACCAGGAAGTACAAAAACAACTTGATGAAGTCAAGTCAAAACTTCAAGAAAGCCAAAGTGAAAACATCTTAATCACTAAAAGGATTGAAGCTATTAAAAAGGTGAACTCTAAACTTTAGAAAAACTGTGAAACATTGAAAAAAGAACTAGAAGATAAACAAAGAACCCTGGAAAAATTTGTTCAAGGAAAGATGAACTTAGACACCTTGTTAGGAACAAGGGTCAATTTTAACAATGAAGGTTTGGGCTTCAACCCAACACACAAAAGACCCTTCGAGTTCAAGACTATAACTTTCTGTCCAGAAAAAAGAAAAGAAAAAATGGACACACCATCCAGCTCCAGTTATGTTCAGAATGACCAGCAAACTAGGAGCAACTCAACAAACCATGTCAAACAACACTCTACTACTGGAAAGAACTTAGCCAGACAAGTTTCCATGCCCACCAACCAGAACAAGAGTGTTAACAGTACGAGGCAAGTGACCCACAATAGAAATCCTGCTCAACCATAGAGATTCTTTAATGAACATGTTTTCCCTAGACAGGATGGGTACAGAAGATACCCGGGGAATAACAGGTCTAACAATAGGAACAGGTTCCACTCCATTAGACCAGGTGGACACAATTCTAGTTACAATTTCAACAAAACTGTCAACAAGGCGCAAAAGAAGAATAATTTGAAATAGTTTTGGATTCCCAAATGTCTACTTAGAGAGTTGAATAATGTCTTTGGACCCAATCTATCTTGGGTTCCAAACCACTTTGCTTAATTTGTTCTATGCAGGTTAGCCTAGCAACCAAGAACAACAAGTGGTATCTAGATAGTGGCTGGTCCAGGCACATGACAGGCGACCAATCCAAATTCAGTAAATTAGAAATGAAGGTAGGGGGTCTAGTCAAATTTGGAAGAAAGAACAAAGGTAAGATTAATGTTATTGGAATAGTTGGCAAGTCTTCCACAAACTCTATTGAGAAACTTCTTCTTGTGGAGGGTCTTCAACACAACATGATCAGTATTAGTCAGTTATGTGACATGGGTCAGAGAGTTGTCTTTGATAACAATGCATGCAAAATTTTTGAAATAAATTCAGATAAGGTCGTGTTTGAAGCTCATTGAGTCAATAATGTGTACATTGTAGATATAAATAAAAACTCCGAGTCAAATCTTTGCTTATCTGTTGATCTTGAGAATAATGCTTTTACTTGGCATAGACGTTTAGGTCATGCTAGCTTCTCTTCTTTGAATAAATTGGTCAAATATTATTTAGTTAGAGGCATGCCTAAGATTAAATTCAGATCCATTTCAAAAACATGCGATGTCTGTGCTCTAGGCAAACAAACCCGAAAATCTTTCAAACTCAGATCTGAGTCTCTGTCATCCAGGCCAATGGAACTTTTCTATATGGATCTCTTTGGTCCAAACAGGACTCAAAGTCTAAATGGAAAGAGATTTGAGTTTATGATTGTAGATGATTTTACCAGATTTTCATGATGTTTCTTTCTAGAAAATAAAAGCAATGTTTTTTAAAAATTTGAATATTTCTCTAATAAGGTCAAACAAGAAGGAATTCATAGAATTTCCATGATTCAATCTGACCATGGAGGAGAGTTCGAGAATGCTATATTTTTTGAATTCTACAATAAAGAAGGACTAACTCACAGATTTTCTACTCCGAGGACCCCAGAGCAGAACGTCATAGTGGAGAGAAGAAACCGTACAATCATTGAGATGGCTAGAACTATGCTGATGCAGAGTCAGCTTCCCAGAAGATTTTGGGCAGAGACAGCTAACACCGCTTGCTATACCATCAACAGAGCCTTGGTAAGACCCGTCCATAAGAAAACTCCCTATGAACTCCTGAAAGGTAAGAAGCCAGATGTCTCATACTTCAAGATTTTTGGTTCAAAATGTTTCATTCACAACAATAATAAAAAGGACTTGGATAAATTTGATGCAAGGAGTACCCCAGGAATTTTTCTAAGATACTCCGAAACAACAAGGGCATATAGGGTTTTCAATAGTACAGATCAAACTGTAGAAGAATCACCTCATGTCATATTTGATGAAATGAAGAATGTCACTAACTTGGATGATGATGACAGGTGCTCAGCAGATGATGGAGAATTCATAGAGGACAAAATGAATGAAGAAGTTGAACCACCTGAAGCATCAAGTGCTCCCAATCAAGTAAGATCAGCTGAGGCAGTTGAGTCTTCAATCAATGTGAGATATTTGAAAGATCATCATGTAGACAACATCATAGGCAACTTATGAGATCCCTCTAGGACAAGATCTTATCTTAGAAATGTTCATAATCAAGACCTAGTTGCTTTAGTTTATCAGATTAAGCCCAAATCAGTTGACGAGGCTTTAAACGATGAATCATGGGTTAACGCTATGTGTGAGGAGCTAGGACAATTTGAAAGAAATAATGTCTAGAAACTTGTTCTAAGACCTGAAAACACAAATGTCATAGGAACCAAATGGGTTTCCAAGAATAAAATGAATGAGGATGGAATAATATCAAGAAATAAAACCAGACTAGTAGCCAAAGTCTACTGTCAGGAACTTGGTGTTGACTTTGATGAATCCTATGCACTTGTTGATAGGATGGAAGAAATAAGGATTTTATTGGCGTTTGTATATTCTAAGAATAAAAACTTCATCAAATGGATGGTAAAAGTGCATTTTTAAATGGTGTTATCAAGGAAGAAGTTTTTGTAGAACAACCCCCCGGATTTCAATTATCTTCACAACCCAACCAAGTTTTCAGGTTGAATAAAGCTCTATACGGTCTAAAGCAGGCTCCTCGAGCCTGGTATGAGAGGCTGACTGAATTTCTGATCAGCAAGGGCTACAACAGAGGTAAGGTGGATCAAACCTTGTTCACCAAAAGTTTGAATAAAGATCTCATCATAGTTCAGGTATATGTAGATGACATAGTCTTTGGTTCAACAAGTACTAAACTATGCAATGAATTTGCTCAATTGATGACTGCTGAATTTGAGATGAGTTTGGTAGGTGAATTGAAGTACTTTCTTGGCTCGCAGGTACAACAACTGGAGGACGGATGCTTCATTAATCGGATCAAATACACATTAGACATCCTTAAGAAGTTTGGCATGAATAATATGAAGGACATCACAACACCAATGGGTACCAATACTTCATTAGATGCAGACGAATCAGGTAAAGAAGTTGATGCAAAGTAATATCGAGGTATGATTGGATCCCTGCTCTATCTTATTGCCTCGAGACCTGATATACAATTCAGTGTAGGGATGTGTGATAGGTACCAATCTAGGCCCACTGAATTGCACTTGGCAGCTGTGAAAAGGATCTTCAGATACTTGTCTGCTACACACACCCTAGGATTATGGTTTCATGCATCACACACCTTAGATCTAATTGCATATACGGATGCGGATTATGCCGGGTGTAAGCTAGATAGGAAGAGCACCAGTGGATATTATGAATTTCTAGGTGGGTGTTTAGTTTCTTGGGATTCCAAGAAAAAACACTCTGTGGCCCTCTCCACTGCAGAGGCTGAGTATGTAGCTACAGGGAGTTGTGGTACACAAGTTATCTGGATTAAACACCAGCTTCAGGACTATCAAGTAGACCTGAGGTGCACACCCATATATTGTGATAATACTAGTGCTATCAATCTGGCCAAGAATCTTATCTTGCATTCATGAACCAAACACATAGAAATCAGACATCATTTTATCAGAGATGAAGTTTCCAATGGCACTTTTGAATTGATCCATGTAGGCACTGCAAACCAAATAGCTGACATTTTCACTAAGCCACTGGATAATGACAAATTCACATCATTGAGAAGAGAGTTAAGTATTTTTAAATCCTCTTGAACTCTTAGTTCCATGAATAAAATGCTTCCACATTTTTGCTTTCAGCATTTACACTAGGAAGTTTTCAGTCATGAAAAAAATGTTTTGCTTCCATGAATAAAATGTTTTGCTTCCATGAATAAAATGTTTTCTTTTGATAACTCAGCATGAGTATGTCTACATATTGTGAGGGGGAGATCTATCTTTGTGCAAGCTATTAAGTTGAGGGGTCTGAGTAGTTGCATAAACTGTGCTTGTCATGATTGAATAACAGTTCATTGAGTAAGGGGGAGTTGTCCTTGTGAAAGTGATTCTGCAAAAGAAATTGTTGCATTTAGTGAGGGGGAGCTGGTCAGTATGTGAAGGTTGACTGATTCAAAAGAACTTGAAAGATTTTTTTTGTAGTTGCAGCTTCTCATGAAAGAGTTAATACAGTCCATTCACAGACAGTAGAACCTCATGTTGTGTCCCTGTGGTTTTGATGATAGCAAACACTCTAAGTCATCATCTGTTTGTCTGCATACTGTTTGAGTCTGCATATATACCTGAACTTTGTTGAATGAATGTTTCATCGAACATCTTATCTGACATAACCAACGAACAGGCTGAGGCCGTGTGTTGTGTGCATTGGTGCATTTCATAATTGTTGATGCATTTCATAATGGCATTTTATCTAGAGTGTGTGATGTTAGTATGTACAATGGGTGATGCTACCATACCCCTTCAGATTCGCATGTCTGTACATTGCATCTGTCTGTGCTGCACTCATAAGTCCATACATTGTTTGTGCAACGTTTGTTCTGATAAGTTCATATAGTGTCTTGTCTGCACGTTACATAGTATACACATTGATTAGTTGCATGCCTTCTGAAGTCTACACATTGTATATGAGCATCTTTGTAGTGTCTGGCTAGCAAGACTATACATCGTCAGTGCATGAGCGTCTTACAAGTATATACACTGTCTAAGTACAGCCATCGTCTCATCATGCATATGCTTTGTTCATGCAAGTATGTACAAGTCTATACAGTCAGCGTCTCATATGCATATTTGAGTCAAAGTCTGTACATGCCTCATTTCATTAAGTCTGCACATTCATAGAAAAGCCTTGCTGCTGGGAAGTCTATACATCGTCCATAGTCTTGTTGCATTGTGTGCCAAAGTCTATACACTGCCAGCATACAAGTTCAAAGTCTCTGCATTGAAGTCTGAACATTGTCCATCTTATTTAGTGTCTCATGCAGCATCAGGTCTATACATTGCATTGGCTAAAGTCTGCACAACGTCCATCTCATTTAGAGTCTAAGGCAATGTCTATACACTGGACTTGAAGTGTGTACATTGAGCGTCTCATTGAGCGTCTCATGAAAGTCTATTCAACACATCAGACTAAGTCTGTACATTGTGCACTTTACATTGGCTAAGTCTGTACACTGAACCGTCTCAATCAGCGTCTTATGTAAAGTCTATACAGTGCAGCTCATATAACTAGCAAGTCTATACATTGTCTCAGTCTCATGCATCAGTCTTCAAAGTCCATACAATGCACTGTAGCATGCACGAAGCTAAGTCCATATATTAGTGAAGTCTGTACAGCGTCATGCATCAGTCTTCAAAGTCCATACACTGCACTGTAGATTGCTCGAGGTGAAGTCTGTACATCCATTAGTGAACTTCCAAGTATGTACATCCATCAGTGATCTTAGAAGTCTATACATCGGTAGCTTTACCGACGTTGCACTCGAAGTCTATACATTGATAGCTTTACCGTCGTTTCCCTTGGCAAGTCTATACATCCTAGATCTGTGCAAGTCTGTACAGCCATTCCCTTGCCTAAGTCTATACATTGTGAACCTTGAAGTCTGTACAGACTTTGCCTTGCTCAAGTCTGTACATCGCCCAGTTGGCAAGTCCATACATTGGAAGTCTATACATTCGTTTGCCTTGCATCGTTCATCAAGTCTGTACAGCCCTTTCGCTTGGCAAGTCTATACATTGTGAATGTCTATACACTCGATTGCTTTGCCTTGGTCGAGTCTGTACAGCCATTTCCTTTGGCAAGGTCTATACATCGTCTGTCTTCTTAGAGACTCATGCATACATGAAGTCTGTACAGCCTGTGTTCGTAACACAGAGTCTGCACATCGTTCAAGTTTATACAATGTCTACACACTTCATCATGGTTGATTTTGCTTGAAATTTGACGCCCATCAGTAGGAGCGTCCATTCTGAATCTGACGCCTAGGAAAGAGTCATCTTTTAGTTGTGCTTCAATTTATCAAAGTCTAGACATTGTCTCGCTTGCTTGAATGAAGTTTGTACATCCATTTGCCAGCATGTATGCATAATGTTCTTCATGCATTTGCTAGTCTATACAGCCACATCAAGTCTATACATCCCCCACAGCAAGCATAGCATGTCTGCACATCGCTTGCACAGCACGCTTAAGTCTATACATTGTGTTGCATCGTTGCACGCCATGTCTGCACATTGGTTGCACAGCACAACTAAGTCTATACATCCAGTTGCATCGCATGTCTGCAGAGTCTAGACATTCGTCCCACAGCCTGCAGCTAAGTCTACACAGCCTCCACAGCAAGTCTATACAACGTCCCACAGCTGCGCTGCAAAGTCTATACATCGTGGCAGCCTGCATGCAGCAAGTCTATACATCGCTGCTAGCCTGCAATGCAGAAGTCTGTACACTACATTCACACTGCATCCTTAAGTCCAAACTCTACTGCTTTTATATGAAGTCTATACAGCCTGTGGCTTATACATTGACTGAACTCTTCATTAAACCTGCAGGTGTTTGGGCACGTGATCCGAGGTAGGCACCTGGCACGTGATCCAAGATGCTGAGAAGTCACCACGTGGACAGAAGCTTGGGCGAGAATCGAAGAGAGCACACGCCCTAGCTGCTTGCGGCTGCTATAAAAGAAAGCCTTCTTCCACTGAAGAAGACTGACGAAGTGGATAAAAGAGAGCAAGAGAGTGATCGAGATAAAAGGAAAGAGCTGCAGAGAGGCAGTGAGCAGAAGAAGAAAAAGAAGAAGAGAAAGAGATAGAGAGTTAGAGGAGAAGAAGCAAAGCTACTTGAAGATTTGTTCCTGCTGGACTGTGGATCATATCCAGGCCAGTCAGCTCTATTTGAGAGCCACAGTTGTGCTACCATCTTTACAGTTTTCTGATTACTATATTTTCCCTTTCTTGGTTTTGTTTATATTTCTTTGTGTTTCTCCCGATTGCCCTGTTGGGGATCGGGTTCCTCCTGTGGTTTCAGAAGAAGGGAGATTTGTTTCTCCAGGTTGCTAGTGACTTAGTGTCATCAGTGGTTCCCTCCCTTGCGGAGGAAGAGAGGTCCGACACCTCTAGTTTACAGGTGACTTGGTGTCACCTGTGCTTCCCTCTGGATTTCAGAGGAAGAGAGACATGAGTCTCTAGGTTCCCCTCCGGTTTGGAGGAAGGGAGGATTGGTCCTCCGATTCTGGTCTTGTGGATTGCAAGTCCAGGTGAGCCCTCCTGGTCTGGAGGAAGAGAGACTTCGATCTCTGGTTTGCTAGTGACTGGGTGTCACTAGTGGTTCCCTCCGGTTGGGAGGAAGAGGGGAGGATGTTCCCCTGGTCAAGCTGTGTGGCAGCATTTATTGTAGACTGAGTCTACTATTCTAGCGTTGCTAGTGGAAGCCTCACTCCGGTTTGGAGTGAGGGGTGGACGTAGGTCTGTGGACCGAACCACCTAAAAATCAAGGTGTCCCTTGTGGTTTGATTTTCTTATGTGTTCATCTTATTGCTTCGCACATTAGATGTTTGCTTAGGATCGAGTGAGAGCTTATTCTTTGTGTTGCTTTGCGAGATCCTTCTAAGTATCTTCAGAATATATCTACAACTATTCTTTAAGTCCGCATATCTGAGCATTAGTTTTTTATTAAGCTATATTTTTAAGGGGAGATTCATTCACCCTCCCTCTGAATCTATCGCACCTGTCTCAATAATTGGTATCAGAGCGGTTCTCTGTCTGATCAGATCCAACGATCTGCAGAGGATCCTGTTGTCTTTGGTGCATTTCTGAATTTACTCTCTGCTGCATTAATCTGCTTGCCGATTTAATCAATGGGTTCTCCACCGGTTTTCAATGGGTCTAATTTTAACTCATGGGTTAGCAGTCTAAATAACTATGTGAATTTGATGGATCCGGATCTGTGGAAGTTAATCTCACATGGTCCTCACCGACTGCCAAAGAAAGTGTCCAAATGGACTAACAGTCACAGATCAAGAAATGGAGAGAATCAGAAAGTTTTAAAATTAATGAAAGAAGCTACTGACAAGGCTCTACATTCTTACTTTTATGACTGCAGGTCCGCTAAGGACATTCTAGACAAGCTGAAGCTAGCTCAGAGGAGAAATGAGGACAGCTGCCTGATGGCTGACAAGAGCAACCATGGCAGTGATCAAGATGAATCCGAAGATGTTGAAGAGGCAACCAATCCTTTCTCTAGTTACACTTTAGACGACTGGGAAGATGCCTATGCCAATCTGTTAGAATCCTATGAAAGACTAAAGAAGAAGAATAAAAAATTGATAAAGAAGCTAAAGAAACATGAGGATGCTAAATCTCGAGGTGAAAGCCCTGAAATTCTGAAAATTGAAAATGATATATTTAGAAGACAGCTAACAGATTTTGATTCTATTAGTTCAGATTTAGATCACTTGAAATCTGAAAAATAAACTATTATGAACCAAATTGATTTACATAAAAAGGAGAATCAAGAGCTTGTTTGCGATATTGCTGAACTAAAGGAGAGGCATAGTTTAATTGATGAAGATCAGGTTCATCACAATAATGCTGTTCAGAATGAAAAATTAGTGAGAGATTTAGAGTGTGTCAACTCTGAATTGGAAAACATGAAATATGAAAATAAAATACTCAAAAACCAGCTCAAGGAATTTGAACACAAATCAATAAATCTTGAAAAAGAAAATAGATTGATTTCTGAAAAATTAGAGGCTGATAGAGTACCAAATTCAGAGATTCAGAAAAATCTTGACAAACTTCAATCTAAAAAACAACAAGAAAAGTTTTATGAATGTCAGTTTTCTTCAGATGAATGGGTGCTTGATGATGAACTCCTAGAGCAGAACAGTAAAGTGAAAGAGGAAATTAATAAGCTGAATCACCAAAACTCAGCAATGTCTGAGAGGCTAATCACTTTAGAAAAAGGAAAGAGTGTAAGCCTGGTGAGCTCTAGTGAGTTGCTGAATGCTGAACATGAAATTACAAATCTGAAAAACATCAACCTAATATTGAGTGGGAATGTCACTTGCTGTGAACAAAAGATAGCTAAATATGAGTTAACAATCACATCCCTTCAACAAGAAGTTGATGATCTTTATAAGTCCCTATCTGAAGCTGACAATGAAATAAAATTAAAACAGGAAGTTGAAAAACTCAAAAGTCTGAATGATGCCTTGCATCAACAAGTCATTTCCTGTGAAACAGATCTGTCCAAATATGAAGCTAATATTTGTGGCTTAAATTCTGAAATTCAAGATTTGAAAAACTCCTTGTCAAAATTTGTCAAAGGAAAGGATAATCTGAATAAGCTTCTTGGAAATAATGTTAGCTTTCAGAGAGAGGGACTAGGTTACAGTCTGACAAACAAAAGGAGTAATGGGAATAAAACGTCTACTGTCTTTGTCAAAGCTTCTAATCAGAACACAACCTCTGCTCCTGTTTTTCAATTCACTGCACAAAAGTCCACTATCAATTCCAAATCTGCAGAACAAATTCAAAAACTGAAAAAGAATGAAAATTCACAGAAAAAGGACAAAGACACTCCTGTTGCTATAAAGAATGTTGAACACAACTCACATGATCTTTCACACACTCATATTAAAAAGGGGTCATGTTATTATTGTGGGAAAGGAGGTCACATAATGGAAGATTACAGATTAATGTTAAAGGATGAGCATGCTAGTGGAACATTACATTCTCGAAAATTTTCTGATAGAAACCATGCTACTAGGAAGCCTAATGCTTCATGTTACTATTGTGGTAAGTATGGGCATCTCATGAATGCATGCTTTATCATGAAAGAAGACAATAAACTGCATGCCAGGTCTTCCATGAATATTCATGGTCCTTATGGAACTAAACACAAGTCTAGTCAGCACATTGTGTGCTCTAACTGCAATAAGCCTGGGCACAAGGTTGCTGAGTGCTGGTTTGGATCCACTTGGGGTAAAAATGGCTTTCATAGAAGAAATTCTTCTGCTTGCTCTCACTGTGGGAAGACTGGCCATACAGTCAAGAACTGTTGGCATGTTCAGAAGAACTCGGTTAACCCATATGTTGTCAAATTCCCTGCAAAACCATTTGCAAGATTCTCATGCTATAACTGTGGGAAGCCAGGCCATAGATCTACTGAATGTTGGCTGGTTAGGAATAAGAAATAAACTGTTCATGCATACAACAGAAAATCTTATGATCATGTTTATAAATATCATCTTGCTATTAATATGCATCATAAGAACAAGAAACCAGTCACATCATGTAGATACTGTGGAAAGTATGGTCACTCTATGAACAATTGCTACCTGATAGATCATGATGACAATGTTGCTATGAATTTACTTAGAACACCTATCAGGGCTAACGCAGGACCCAAAGCTACTTGGGTCCCTGCAGGATCAAAATGATCAAAAACTTTGCAGGTGTGACTTGGACTGAGGAATAAAGAGGGGTAAATTAAACCAAGGCACCCAAGTTGATAAAGCCCTTTTCAGGTAAATTCTCTACACTTCTTGTTCTTAGAATAACTGAATAGCATGTTAAATCCGTCTTTACATATTCATTCATCATCTGCATTGTCAGATTCAAATTTTCTGAACTCTCCTCATACATGATTTGCTTTTTAATAGTAGACTGAATTTGCATATGCACCCATTGAAAAATATTGAAAAAATATTGCATTAGGACTGCTGGTATTGCATTATCATGCACACTGTAAGGGGGAGTTTGACTGATGCTTGCATAATCATGATAATCTCATTTGCTGAATGCATACATGTAGTTAGTTGCATTGCATTTCCTTACATTGAAAAATCTAAAAAGAAATGACTCATTGTATCTAGACAGGGGGAGCTTTCCTGTTCCATCTCTTCATCTCTTGAACTCTCACTGTCTAGCAATCTGATCCATTCTTGGCAAATGTGTGGTTCACTTGAATTCCCTGCTGTCTACACTTATATAGCTGATCGGTCTGTATTCCAGACTTAGCTATTGATTCTGCCTCCTATGAAATCAACTGCTAGCTTGTTCCTATCATTCACATTTCTTCATATCTTGTCAAGACTGGTCCAAGCTAATCTGACTGAATCTTAGTCTTTAATGATGGCTTCTGATTGCTCTCTGCTATTATCTCAATAAAAATACTTTGATGACTCCACTGATTTCCTGACAATGTCATTGATTCATCTGAATGAGGAAATATTTTAGTCAGTGCACCCTAGACATAAATAAGACATATTCTGAAAAGAAGAAACTTCTATTATACTGGCTTAAGAATGTTTTGATAAATCAATTTGATTTAAGTCTAATGTATTTCCTAAGTTTTGATGTAAAGGACTTGAAAATATCTGAATCATCATGCTTAATAGATCTTAACAAATTGTCTCATGAACTTCATGCAAAACCTTCTGAAATCTGAAATTCTAAAATACATGGCTTTCTTTGGTTAAGATACATGTAGAAGGTATTGTTCTTAAACATTTCAGTGTACTGAGCTTTGTTTAAAAAATATGAAAATATTTAAAAAATGCAAGAGCAATGACTTTGGTCACAGAGAAACTGGGTTCTCTATCAAAGAAATAGAGTAAGCCCATGTCATGAAGTGCCATAGTTACCTCTCTTATAAAAATGATTAAAAATCTGGCAGAGCAATGGCTTGGTTGTGTTGAGTAACTGGGGATTCTGACCTCTTATCAAGGTGTCTCCTCATGTAAAAAGACATTCCAAATTGCTAACTCTGTTCTCTTTGAGAGGCAATATGGTTGTCACACTGAGTAACTGGGTCACTTCACCTGAGAAGTGTTGTGCCTCACATAAAAAGGTGTTGACTGAACCAAACTTGCTCAGGAAAAATGAGTTCTGATCAATAGAAAATTCTGAAAAACTAAAGACTTGTTCAAACACAATTATTTCTGTTTAATCTCAATATTATCTTGTGTAACTTCCATAGGAGTCATTGAATTTAAATGAGTAAGATGGAAGGAGGTTAAACATGAATATCAGATGAATTGTTGGTTCATTTCTATTAAAAGGTGTTTCAGATATGAGTATTGAATTTTCTTGATAAACTTTGAATACATCTCTCTTAAATCATGATGATAAGTTTAAACTCATTCATAATCTATTATAATTGAAGAATCAGAAATTCGTTTACAAAGATTTATGAATTTGGTGTGCTAATGAAAATTTATCTTCTTCATTCATTCATTGTGCTTACAGACTGTGGTAATCCTTGAGTACCCATGTGCTCTGCTGATAGATGCTCATCACCTCTTTCACTCCATCTAATCAGGGGGAGTTTTCTTTTCATGCTGAGTGTCTTTCATAAAGGGGGAGATCTAGTCAGCATCCTTGAGTGTCCTTGTGCTTTTGTTGATATTCTCCCTTCATCTCAATTGGTTTCAACCTTCAAAACATTTCTGATCATTATTCTATTCAGGGGGAGCCTTTCATTCATTCATCTTATAATTTATTTTTACTGAAGTCAAAGGGGGAGAAATAGCTGATCAAGTCAGTATGACTCATAGTGTTGCCATCATCAAAAAGGGGGAGATTGTTGTGTCCCTGTGGTTTTGATGATAGCAAACACTCTAAGTCATCATCTATTTGTCTGCATACTGTTTGAGTCTGCATATATACCTGAACTTTGTTGAATGAATGTTTCATCGAACATCTTATCTGACATAACCAACGAACATGCTGAGGCTATGTGTTGTGTGCATTGGTGCATTTCATAATGGCATTTTATCTGGAGTGTGTGATGTTAGTATGTACAATGGGTGATGCTGCCATACCCCTTCAGATTCGCATGTCTGTACATTGCATCTGTCTGTGCTGCACTCATAAGTCCATACATTGTTTGTGCAACGTTTGTTCTGATAAGTTCATACAGTGTCTTGTCTGCACGTTACATAGTCTACACATTGATTAGTTACACGCCTTCTGAAGTCTACACATTGCATATGAGCATCTTTGTAGTGTCTGGCTAGCAAGTCTATACATCGTCAGTGCATGAGCGTCTTACAAGTCTATACACTGTCTAAGTACAACCATCGTCTCATCATGCATATGCTTTGTTCATGCAAGTATGTACATGTCTATACAGTCAACGTCTCATATGCATATTTGAGTCAAAGTCTGTACATGCCTCATTTCATTAAGTCTGCACATTCATAGAAAAGCCCTGCTGCTGGGAAGTCTATACATCGTCCAGAGTCTTGTTGCATTGTGTGCCAAAGTCTATACACTGCCAGCATACAAGTTCAAAGTCTCTGCATTGAAGTCTGAACATTGTCCGTCTTATTTAGTGTCTCATGCAGCATCAGGTCTATACATTGCATTGGCTAAAATCTGCACAACGTCCGTCTCATTTAGAGTCTAAGGCAATGTCTATACACTGGACTTGAAGTGTGTACATTGAGCATCTCATTGAGCGTCTCATGAAAGTCTATTCAACGCATCAGACTAAGTTTGTACATTGTGCACTTTACATTGGCTAAGTCTGTACACTAGAGCGTCTCAATCAGCATCTTATGTAAAGTCTATACAGTGCAGCTCATATAACTAGCAAGTCTATACATTGTCTTAGTCTCATGCATCAGTCTTCAAAGTCTATACAATGCACCGTAGCATGCACGAACCTAAGTCCATACATTAGTGAAGTCTGTACAGCGTCTTGCATCAGTCTTCAAAGTCCATACACTGCACTGTAGATTGCTCGAGGTGAAGTCTGTACATCCATCAGTGAATTTCCAAGTATGTACATCCATCCGTGATCTTGAAAGTCTATACATCGGTAGCTTTACCGACGTTGCACTCGAAGTCTATACACTGATAGCTTTACCGTCGTTTCCCTTGGCAAGTCTATACATCCTAGATCTGTGCAAGTCTGTACATCCATTCCCTTGCCAAAGTCTATACATTGTGAACCTTAAAGTCTGTACAGACTTTGCCTTGCTCAAGTCTGTACATCGCCCAGCTGGCAAGTCCATACATTGGAAGTCTATACATTCGTTTCCCTTGCATCGTTCATCAAGTCTGTACAGCACTTTCGCTTGGCAAGTCTATGCATTGTGAATGTCTATACACTCGATTGCTTTGCCTTGGTAAAGTCTGTACAGCCATTTCCTTTGGCAAGGTCTATACATCGTCTGTCTTCTTAGAGACTCATGCATACATGAAGTCTGTACAGCCTGTGTTCATAATATAGAGTCTGCACATCATTCAAGTTTACACAATGTCTACACACTTCATCATGGTTGATTTTGCTTGAAATTTGACGCCCATCAGTAGGAGCGTCCATTCTGAATCTGACGCCTAGGAAAGAGTCGTCTTTTAGTTGTGCTTCAATTTATCAAAGTCTAGACATTGTCTCGCTTGCTTGAATGAAGTCTGTACATCCATTTGCCAGCATGTATGCACAATGTTCTTCATGCATTTGCTATTCTATACAGCCGCATCAAGTCTATACATCCCCCACAACAAGCATAGCATGTCTGCACATCGCTTGCACAACACGCTTAAGTCTATACATTGTGTTGCATTGTTGCACGCCATGTCTGCACATTGGTTGCACAGCATAACTAAGTATATACATCCAGTTGCATCGCATGTCTGCAGAGTCTAGACATTCATCCCACAGCCTGCAGCTAAGTCTACACAGCCTCCACAGCAAGTCTATACAACGTCCCACAGCTGCGCTGCAAAGTCTATACATCGTGGAAGCCTACACGCGGCAAGTCTTTACATCGCTGCTAGCCTGCAATGCAGAAGTCTGTACACTGCATTCACACTGCATCCTTAAGTCCAAACTCTGCTGCTTTTATATGAAGTCTATACAGGCTGTGGCTTATACATCGACTAAACTCTTCATTAAACCTGCAGGTGTCTGGGCACGTGATCCGAGATAGGCACCTGGCACGTGATCCAAGATGCTGAGAAGCCGCCACGTGGACTGAAGCTTGGGTGGGAATCAAAGAGAGCACACGCCCTAGCTGCTTGCGGCTGCTATAAAAGGAAGCCTTCTTCCACTGAAGAAGATTGACGAAGTGGATTAAAGAGAGCAAGAGAGTGATCGAGATAAAAGGAAAGAGCTGTAGAGAGGCAGTGAGCAGAAGAAGAAAAAGAAGAAGAGAAAGAGATAGAGAGTTAGAGGAGAAGAAGCAAAGCTACTTGAAGATTTGTTCCTACTGGACAGTGGATCATATCCAGGCCAGTCAGCTCTATTTGAGCGCCATAGTTGTGCTACCATCTTTACAGTTTTCTGATTACTGTATTGTCCCTTTCTTGGTTTCGTTTATATTTCTTTGTGTTTCTCCCGATTGCCCTGTTGGGGATCGGGTTCCTCCTGTGGTTTCAGGAGAAGGGAGATTTGTTTCTCCAGGTTGCTGGTGACTTAGTGTCATCAGTGGTTCCCTCCCTTACGGAGGAAGAGAGGTCCGACACCTCTAGTTTGCAGGTGACTTGGTGTCACCTGTGCTTCCCTCTGGATTTCAAAGGAAGAGAGACTTGGGTCTCTAGGTTCCCCTCCGATTTGGAGGAGGGGAGGATTGGTCCTCCAGTTCTGGTCTTGTGGATTGCAAGTCCAGGTGAGCCCTCCTGGTCTGGAGGAAGAGAGACTTCGGTCTCTGGTTTGCTAGTGACTGGGTGTCACTAGTGGTTCCCTCCAGTTGGGAGGAAGAGGGGAGGTTGTTCCCCTGGTCAAGCTGTGTGACAACATTTGTTGCAGACTGAGTCTGCTGTTCTAGCGTTGCTAGTGGAAGCCTCACTCCGGTTTTGAGTGAGCGATGGACGTAGGTCTGTGGACCGAACCACCTAAAAATCATGGTGTCCCTTGTGGTTTGATTTTCTTATGTGTTCATCTTATTGCTTCGCACATTAGATGTTTGCTTAGGATCGAGTGAGAGCTTATTCTTTGTGTTGCTTTGCGAGATCCTTCTAAGTATCTTCAGAATATATCTACAACTGTTCTTTAAGTCCGCATATCTGAGCATTAGTTTTTTATTATGCTATATTTTTAAGGGGAGATTCATTCACCCCCCCTCTGAATCTATCGCACCTGTCTCAACACCTCATACATCTCTTAAACCTTTAAGTCTGGGCCACTAATGCTTTGCTAGAATCTTTGGTCTAATAAAGTAACAGAGACTTGGATAAAGTGTTAGAAGTATATCTCCCTACAGATCTCATGATCATAGATCAAGCTAAACTCGTATGTCATGAAAACTGTTAAAAAACTTGAATCCTAGACTTCAGGGAACAAATTCCTTTAGAATCAGTACTTCAAGTATTGTCTTCAAACACTTCATATCAAAATTTTAAGGGATACAAATATTCAAAGCAATGGTCTGATTACTGAGAAACTGGGTGTTTCATTAAAGAAATGAAAAATCCTCCTAAGTCATGAGGTGTCAGACTATTTAAAAAAAAGGAAGGTGCAAAATTCTGATCATATCAGAGCAATGGTGATAAGGTGGTAAGTAATTGGGGATTCTGGCATCTGATCAAGGTGTCTCCTCACGTAAAAAGCCACAGTTACTAACTCTGTTCTCTAAAAGAGAAGTAATGCGATCCTCACATTGAGTAACTGGGGATTCTGGCCTCTGATTAAGGTGTCTCCTCAATGTCAAAGATGTGATCTACCAAATTACTTACTGATCCTTATGCTACTCTTTAAAGAAAAGTATATATTTTCATCAAATCCCTTGTCTTTGCACAAGTATGTGGACTGTTTGTCTTCCATACCTCGAGAACCATTTTTGAGGATCAATTTCTTGCAGTCTATTCAGTACAGTTTTGAACAGCTCTCTCTTGACATATATGTTCACCCTTGTTTCTTCATCATATCTTCTGTACGTAGATAAACTTCACTCTCACTCTAGGTCTCTCTTGATTACTAAACTTGAAGAATCTACGCTTGTTTTAGTGACCCTACTTAATCTTTTAAGATATGATCATGGGTCAATCTACACTGTGGACATACTGCATAATTCTCTCACCTATCCAGTAGCTGCATAGTTCTTTCATCTCCTTTTGATGATGTCAAAGGGGGAGAGTTTCTGGCAGAGTGCATGAGTGCTCAAAGGGGGAGAGTTTCTGGCAGGAGTCAGTGTGTGATGTTGAGTGCTCAAAGGGGGAGAGTTTTTGGCAGGGGGGAGAGTTTTTGGTAGGAGTCAGTGTGTGATGTTGCATGCATTATTGCATTGACATTAATATTAACTAATAGTGTTTGTATTGTCATCATCAAAAAGGGGAGACTGTTACATCCCTACGGTTTTGATGATGTCATACACTATTAGTCAAACATGAATAGTCTATCATCATACACTCTTCATATATTAATTTCTCTGGTTTTACTCTGAAGAATGTCAACTTCTAAAGTTGACTCTTGGTAGTTTGGAAAATTCCCTCATGCAATAAAGATCGGTGCACATTTTAATTAATATGAATTATAAGGTTAGTACATTCAGTGTTTAACTCAGTGCATGTCGATACTAAGGTCTGTGCATATTCATACAAGTCACGTATAGAGGTTTGTGCATATCACTATAGCACACATGTTCAAGTCAGTGCACTTCACTAATAATGTCAGTGCACTTCATGTTTTAAGTTTTTGCATAGCCTGGGTCGATGCATGTTCCCGCTAAGCCATGTCGATGTACATCACTGTAGCGTGCACATCTGAAGTCGGTGTGATGGAGGCATCACCCACGACTCCCTCTGGCTTGGGACATCTTCACACTCCAGAGTTGTTTGAGCTCGGGCATCATTCCATGTGGGCCCTAATATCAATTTTGAGCTTTCTATTTGAGTCATTTTGATATATTTTCCCTTTTATTTGAGTCATGTCCCTAGGTCTTTTGTTTATTTCCTTAAGTTTGAGTGTCATTAGGTTTGATTAGATTGTTATTGGGCCCAATTCATTGGGCTAGGCCCAAGGGCGCCCCCTACCCCTTGGTTATTTGTCATTGTTGCATGAGTCAAGGATTTTTTGTAAAATGTGGGTTGCCTATATATAGGACCCCATTTCCCCCATTTCAAGTTAATGAAAATTGCCATTTTAAGATTCCAAATTTCAAATCTTAGTGGAGAGATTCCATGTGAGAAGGTGTAAAACCTAGGGTGAGAAACCCACTTCAATTCCCCCCCCTCTCTCTCTCTCTCTCTATGGGGTTCGCCCCCTTCTCTCTCTCCTCACCCTCCCACCTAATTTCTCTCCTCTCCACCTTCCATTAAGGCTACTCCAACTCCCCACACCCCCCTCTTTACTCAACCCCATCCCCAAGAGATCTCCACCAATCCTCATCCCACCTCCCAACACCCCAACTACCCATTTCCCTTCCCAAAGCATCTCCCCACCTTCCCAAGGCGGAAGCAGCCCCTCCCAAGGCCAAAATTCGAAATTTCCCTCCCCTCTCTCAACCCCCACCCCCTAGGTCGACCCAAGGAGAGCCCCCACTTGATTTGGTCACCCCCACTCTCCCCCTCCATCAACCTAGATCATCCCCCACCTCCCCTCCTTCTCCACCTTGAGTAGAAGCCAGAAACCACTCTTATGCATCCCCCCCTCTTCCTACCCCTCCATCACTGCCCTAGCAACCTTCCACACCTCCCCCACATCCCCCTCCTACCACTCATCCATTCCCCATCACCATTCAACAACCCCTCTTCCACATTTCATTAACACTTGGAGCTACACCGAAGGTTCTGTTCGCAGCTGAGGACTTGCAGAGAACCAGCATCTTGAAGCTCCGGACACGAATTCATCCCGGCATCCCTAGAAGCACAAGTAACCGTTGGAAGCATCGCCCAGTCCTCTTCGCATCGGAGATGGTATCGTCCCGTTCTGAGTTTGTGACTGCCCGGGGGAGGCGATCTTCCACGACTGCGCATCTACTTCCTGACAGTCAACCTGAAGCCAGTTGCCGAGGCTCCCACGGCCAACTTCTTAAAGCTCTGAAGGCGGGCCTTGGCTGGGAGTTTCTACACTGAGTCTACTTCCAGTATCAAGAAGCGAAACTCCGTTCGACATCCGGAGCTGTGTTTTCTCGTTTTCCTCCCTCAAGTGCGCAGTTCTGTCCCCTCTGGGACTGAACCGACCCCTATCCACTGTTTGGGTTCTCCCAAGCTGCTCCGACATCATCTGGCATTCCCGTGGGTAACGTTTCGAAGAAGACTTGACAACAGTTCCAACGACTCCGGCCACACTCGATTCAGAGTTCAGGAGCATTCGTGGAGACCTCTTCTTTTTGCTACTGAGGTGCTTCTGCCGCCATAGTCAGAACTTAGGGGTCATGTTTGCAGTCTGACCCCGACCGGTATCGGCGACCAGAGAAATCAAAAAAATTCTGGCGTCATCCTGATCCAGCTACGATGATTTTCCAACTTGTCTCATCATCGGAAAAATTCAGGAGTGGCCGCACCAGCGTCATCTTCAACCGTCTGTTCCCTGTTCCAAAGAGCAGGCAGAACTGGCGTTGTCCACCCGTTCGGCTTCCAATTCAATTTTTCCCCTCCCCGCCTAGCCGGCTTAAAGCCCCTCCCTGTGGGAGGTAGTGTTTGAGTGTATGAATGACTCCCCCTCCCCTTGTTCCACCCCCTTGCATGGGGAGTAGTGTTATAAATTTTTAAAATAGGGTCAAGCTACTCCGGTGCAGCGTGTGGGGAACCACGCTTCTCCACTCGCCCACGTCTCCGAGCGGGACCGGTTTCTTCAAACTGGTCGAGTAAGTGTTCTAACCTTGCTTCCCTTAGTGCTTGTCCTTTCAATATTAGCTTATAAACTCCGCTGGTCCATGAGAGTGAGTGGCCGATCCTCAAGCCCCATTGCTTCGAGTGACCATCGTGGGAGAGAGTGTGCAACGCGTCCCCTCGGCATGATGTCGGCTCCATTGAATTGGGCTGCCTTACCCTTGCGGAATAACCTTGGCCTTGCTGGCCCTCTACCAGCAAGGGCCCAGCCCCCGCATCCTCCACTTGGCATAGCCAAGTTACCCCGGGACTTGGGTGAGCGTCGGGTGAGTGGTCGATAATATCGGTCCATTTTGATTATGAATTGTGCTTGCTTGCTTAAGTCCAAGGTTGTGTCACATCACGGTGCATACCTTGCTCATTCATGCTAAGGTCAGTGTTAACAGCACACATGGTTGGTGCAGGTTATGTCTCGCACGCACCAAGTCTTTGCATACTTTGTCTTCGCACACATAAGGTCAATGCTAGTTTGCATTAGCTACACCGAGGTCGATGCTAGTTTGTACCTAGCAAGTAGAGGTCGATGCAATGCCTGTATTCTTCATATTAGAGTCTGTGGAACTTCCGTAGAACATCATGCATAGTCAGTGCATGTCTTTGTTAATGGAGATAAGGTCAGGGCATAACACTGTAGCAAGTCCGTGCAAACTTGCTCTGTGGTAACTAAAGTCTGTGCACATATCTATTCAAGGTCGGTGTAATCTTTGCATCGGGCTGGGATAAGGTCGGTGCAACATTTGTTGCTGAATGAAGGAAAGGTTTGTGCATTGTTATAAGGTCTGTGCATGACATTTAGAGCCAGTGCATGTCTCTTCATTTGCTATCAACGTCCGTGCATATTCTTTTTGTGTGAGTGCACATAGCTACTTTTGGTTTCACATGGTCTGTACATATCTTGATGTACGGTCTGTGCATGTTTGCACCTCGCTCTATGAAGTCTGTGTTAACACTCCTATTTGCTTACCAGGTCAGTCACCTGTTCGAGCATATGGTTGGCGAATCTACAACTTGTGAGCATATTCCACGTGAAAGTCAAAGTACCAGGTTTAAGGGCTCGTGATCCGAGGCAAGGAACGAAATGGATGATTCTGACACGTGGACGTAAATTGAGCGCATCTTTTCAATCCGTTGGGCGGGAAATGTGGTTTCCACACGCCCATCTCTCTGGAGCATATATATATAAATAGATAAGAGGCTGATTCGATAAGAAGATAAGTGAAAAATATAGAGAGACTGCAAGAAAGAAAATGAAGTGAGAGAGAGTAGAGCTGAATGGAAGAAAAGAGAAATAGTTAGAGAATTGCAGCAGCCTGAAAGAAGAGTGGGATCTAGAGTGTTCTTGTGCTCCTTGGAGCTACATTTGTTTTCCCTTTGTGTTTTTCTTTTGTTTGATCGCTCTATTCATTTGTTAAGTGTGTTTTCCGATCCTCTGGTTTGAGGTTGGGGTTCCTCCTAAAAATAGGAGAAGGGAGACTGTGTCTCCAGTTGCGAGTAAAGGGAACTTGCTCGTGGTTTCCCTCCAGTTTGGAGGAAGGGAGGACTAGTCCTCAGGTTCTGATATTGCTAGGGCAAGGTCAGGGTTCAGATCATGTGGGTTACAGGATTGGTGTTGAGGGATTTATTTCCCTTGTGGCAAGCTGTAAGGTAGCGGTTGTTAGCAGACTGCGTCTACGGTTCTTTAATTGCTTAGTGCAAGGAAACCTTACTCTAGTGGAGTAAGGGGTGTATGTAGATTGTAGATCGCAATCGAACCACCCTAAAAACTCTTTGTCTGATCTGTGTGGTTTGCTTGGCTGATCCTTTTTGTGTGGTGTGTCTAGCTGATCTTTCGTTGTGATACAAGCACGTCAGTTGCTCGATTACAGTTTTATATCAACTTGATGGGGACATATCCGACCACTCCACATTTTTTTCGCAGGTCCCATTGCTCGCTAGCTGTGCTTCATCTTGTTCGCCACATTTTTCTTAGTCAAGGCATGTAGTTTTTATATTTTCTTTGAGTCATAATTATGTAATTTTCCTTTTATTTGAGTCCAGTACCTAGTTATAAGGGTCATTTACCTAAGTCTTGAGTCATAGGGTTAATTAAGTAGGCTAATGGGCCCAATTGAATGGGCTAGTCCCATGGGCGCCCCCCTTCCCTTTGGTCTCTTGTTATTAGTCCAAAAGTCAGGGACTTATGTTAAATTGTGGGATTCCTATAAATAGGACCCCATTCCCTCATTTGAGAACTAATGAATGAATGAAGAATTTGAATTTGAATTTCCAGAAATTGAGTGTTTCTTTGGAGTGAGAAGCTCCCCTCTCCCTTTCTCTCTCTCTTCACCCCCTTTCTCTCTCTAGGGCGCAAGTCCTTCTCTCTCCTCCCCCCAATTTCAAAATTCTCTCTCTCTCTACCCCATTCCATCCTCATTAAAGCTCCTCTCCCCTCCCCATACTCCTTTCAATTGTCCCATTACTTCCCCATCTACCAAAGCAACCTTTGATATTCCTAGGCACCCCTTCACTCTCTCCAAGCCATCTTTCCTCTTCCCAAGCCACCCTTTCACCTCCCCAAGGCCCCAATTGAGTTCTCCACCCCTTGAGGGCTGTTCCCCAGCCTCTCCCTCTCCCCCAACCTCCACTGGTTGCACACCCCATCCTCCCCTTTGGTTTGGTCGACCAAGCAAGCCTTCCACCTCCCACCTTGGCCAGCTGCACACCCTGCCAACCCTGCTCAACCTCCACCAGCTCCAGCCTTCTAGCTCCGCCCTCCTCACCTCCCAACCTCCTCCATCAACCCCCTAGCATCCCCCTCCACCTTCCACAACCCTTAGACCCTTTCCCCTTGTTGCAACTTCGCCCTATCCCACCCCTTATATCGCTGTCACCAGAGACAACAGCAGCAACAGAGTTGCACCAGGGTATAGAGGCTGCCACAGTGTTCCTCCAAGGTTTCAGGCGACCTAGCATATACCGGTGGATTCTTCGTCCAGATAGATTCGCAGCCGAGGTGGTCTCGCATCCGTCCGAGCTCCGATCTGCCCTGGAGAGCCATTCTCCTACGACTGCGCAAAACTGCTCCGCAAGGGAACCAAAAGCCAAGGAAAGAAGCGACCACGGCTGCTCCGGGATGAATTTGGAGGTGATTTCTTGGCTGAAGTCTTCTCCTCCAAGTCCCCTGCCATCTCCAAGAAGTAGGGCTCCGTTTGGACTCCGGAGCACAAAGTTCTGAAGTTTTCTCTCGGAGTGAGTAGGGCAGTCCAATTGGAGATAGATTCGGCCTCCTCTGACCTTTTTGGCCCTCGCAGTCTGCTCTGACCTCCACCAGCATCCCCGTAGATCACTTTTCGAAGAGGGTTCGACCACGAATGCAACAAATCCAGCGTCGCCTGATTCAGAGCTTGGGAGCCTCCGTGGTGGCCTCGCCTTCCAGCTGCAGCGACTCAGAAGCTACCAGATCTCAAGTCAAACAGCCATGTTCACAACTCTGCCCCGACCGTCGCCACCAACGAGAAAATCCCCAAAAATTCTGATGACCTCCTGGGACTACCCTGGAGGATTTGGCACTAGTTTTGTCCACAACGGAGTTCGGGAGAGCCCGTGGAAGCACCGTCACCGACTGTCTATCGTGCTAGTCCAGAAGCCGGCAGATTCAGTATTGTTCGCCATTTCGGCTTTTGCCTAGTTCTCCCCACCCCCGACTGGCTGGCTAAGTGCCCCTCCCTGTGTGGCGGTAGTGTTTGTATGTAAGTTTCAAAACCCCACCCCTAGTCCAACCCTCCTGCGTGAGGTGTAGTGCATGTACTAGAAGATATTCGGCCGAAGCGTCATCGGCGCGGTGTGCAGGTAGCCCACGCTTCCTCACTCGCTCTCGTCTCCGACCGGGATCGGCGTCCTCACGCCGATCAAGTGAGGTGAGATTCTGGCCCCCGTCTCCTTGCTGGTTTAACTCTACTTAGCTTAGTATTGTTTCTAAGTTACTCGTTGGCGGTGAGGCAAGTGCCCGGTCCCGAATCCTCATCAAATTGAGTGCCACTGCGATTGAGTTGTGAGAGAGACATTACATCCCACGCTCTCGGCCTGCTGACCGCCCCCGAGAGTGGGCATCCTAGGACCCTTAGGGTTCAATCTTAGGCTAGCCAATCCCCGGAGCCGCGAGGTCCCACCTCGGACCCTCATCCTGATGCTGGACGGACACGCGACCTGGGACTCTAGCTCACGACTCGTCCCTAAGCGAGGGAAATGTGGGACCATGTACGGTTGTGGAACTGGCAGTGAGTCTCGGGTAGTCAGCTCTTCCGCGTGTACTTAGATTGAGTCACGGGACGGGTCACTCACTCACTCTCGTAGCGGTGATAAAAGTATATATATCGAGCTACATACCTATCACTCGCAGCGACATATACAAATAAATACGAAATAAGCAAATGCCTATGAGGAGGGTGGCGAGTGTACCTCCACGCTCCGGGCGTGGGGAAGACGACCCCGGCCAAGTACGGTAACTCCTGGTAAAAATATTACAATAATTACATAAATGAATTTACTGCCCACTCCACGCAGGGAGGTAAAGGGCTACACAAGGGGCCCGGGAGGACTGATCTTGGGTTGACGGGAAGTAATCTGGACAGCTCCGGTGATAGCGCACGACGGTAACTGTGGGGCCCACGTTTTGGTCGGTGGGGTCGAGTGGGCCCGGAGTGGCACTACTATGACGGGGACGCCTGGAGGGATGATCCCTGGGAAGGGGTCGTACTGGTTCGCCTTGTGGAAGGTGAGTCGGTCGGCCGGGCGGTCGATGCGACTTGCTATCCACGGGCTGGTTCTTCTGTTCTGTAGTGCGTGACCCGGCGAGAACGGCTGCTACGATCATCCCCCACCTCTGATTGCTGTGAGACTGGCCCCGTTGGAAAGCTCTTTTAGGGAGATACGACCCTCAGCCAAAGGAAGAGTTTTTTCTGTCTCTGTAAAGGCCTTGGTCGAATTTACAACCTGCTGGTTCACAGAGCCAGATCGGGCAGGACAGATTTGGATATGCCTGAGAATGGGCATTGAACACAACTAAAACTTCGGATATGGGAGTTGGGCTATTTATGAAAGTTAGAGAGGGGGAAGTAAGGAAGACGGCAATATTTTTTTTGGATTTTGTAAAGGTGGTTTGTTAGGGGAAATAGATTTTTGACTGGACAGGGGTCGGATCTGGACTGTACAGGACAAAATAGATTTTGGCCTGAGTTTTAATTTTTCGGAGGGGAAAATGAAGTTCTAAATTCGTAAAAAAATTTGTAGATGTGGGTTTTGGTGGGAAGAAAAACTAGCCAAAATTTGGACTCAATCAAAAATGGGGAAGGGGGTCGAACAATGGAAGAACATGGTTGTTGTAACAAGATCGGCATAGGGGCAGATCTGGGTGGGTATAGAAGCTTAAAGAGAAATGAAAATGAAATGAAAGTTTAAAATCGAAGAATTTTTCTGGAGATGGGGATTTATGTGGGGAACCTACCCTCAAAATCTCAACTCATCAGATCTGGGGTTTGGGAGCTAAAATTCAGACACTGGACCTCTATCCTGATTTAGACAGATCTCTGACAGGTTGGCGGTGGTTGTGCGATGGCGGCTCGGTGGCGGCGGCGGCGGCGGAGATGAACTTCACACTTAGAGACGTGGTGGAGGATATGCTTCACACATCTGAAATCAGAGCTATCACAGCTCTAGGGGGGAAAGAGGGGCGCCCTTGGGCCTTGTGAGCACAAATGAGAATTTTCCTTTCATTAATGCTTCATTTTTTTTTACAAATAACATTGTACACTCCCTTAAATAGAGAATGGCAAGGGGAGGGGATGGGAATCTCGTGGGAGAGAGGGGAGGGGTGAGGGGGACCAAGGGGGGGGGGGGCAAGGAAGCATCCTTCCTTTGAATTTTCAAAGGAAGGAAGTCCAAATTGGTAGGTGGCCTACTGTAGTGCCCCAGAATTTAATTGATAATTTTCTGGCATTATTAGAAATTAATGGACTAATTTGGAGTTCTTAATCAATATAAGGCCAAATGGTGTTAATCAATTAACCCAACTCACTTAATTAAAGTCTAAAGGGTTTTAAGATTAGGCCCATTTAGTTTGGCCCATATTCTAGAAGGTTATTAAGCTTATCCTCGGAATTATAAGGATAAATACCACTTAATACAGATAATTAGGTGGATAATAAATAGAAGAGTTTGATCAAATTAGAACTCTATCCACGTTGACTGTAACGGTCCATCGGACGACTGTCACAGCCATGTAACGCATATGTTGGCGACCATCACACTCTATGAACCCCAAAACACTGAAGAGTTTGATTTCCTTTGAACTCTGGGAACGAGTAATGTAACGGTATATCGCGAGACCGCCACATGCCTCTAACGCACTTGCCGTAGACCGTTACATCCTGTTAGTTCCGTAAAAGAAAGAACAAGTACAAAGATTAAAACTTTGGACTCTTATCCACTAAGGATCGACTTGGGAAGAGTTATAATAATACTGAGGACTCTTAGAGATTAGATTATGGCCAAACAAGGACTCTAGAATCGATCTAATCCTCAAACCCTAGCCCAAACTCTATAAAAAGGGCATAGTTCTGAACTGTGCGACCCTTACTTTTTGGACGTGAAGAATCAAGGTAAGGAGTCATTATCTCAGGTAAGCTCTTTAGAAGTATTTGTTTACAATACTTTAGACTAACTCCCCGCCAAATTTAACATCTTTAGGTCAAGAGGTCGTGGAGTTAGAGCCCAATGAAGTTGCTGAAAAAGTCACAGAAGAAGGAAATCTAGGGCAGGATTCTCAATCCAAATCAGAAGCAACAGCCTAAGTTAAGAGGTAGGTTATCTCATGAACGGCAAAAATAACCTGATATGGCTAAAAGCCCTCTGGTTCAAGTGATTTCCATGCATTATAGATCGTTGATTTCATGATTTTAATACTTCTATGCATTACATGCATCCCTTAGCCTTAATTGGACATGCCAAAGATGTATCTTGCCTAAGCATGTAGTTGGCCTACACTACGTTATCATGTCTAGAGATTCATGGTATTTTTAATTATGGACATGATATGAATCGATCTCTTTATGTTTTATCTAGTTTTCTGTCAGCAGACACTGTAACGCATCAGCGTAGGACCGTCACACTCATATAACGGCCCTACGACAGACCGTCACACACCCTGCTGTTTTGGATTTTCACGGTTGTCTCTAACGCACTGGGACAGATGCGTTACGTTCATGTAACGGCTGGATTCATGACCGTCACGTTCACTGTGACACCCCACCTCCAGACAGTCAGAGTCTGTGTTCTGCCAACCATAAGACAGAATATAACTTGCCAATGTTATTTACTGTTAAGCCTAGTTACTTAAGTTTTAACCTGATCATGTGATTCTAAGGTTATTTAATTATTCATATTAGTTATTGCATGTTTTGGTATCTCACTTTTACTTAAGTTATGTTAATTTCATGAAGCCAAATTATATAGTTTTGTATTATAAAGCATGACTTTTTAACGTTGTATTGAGAGAGTTTTTCATCATGATTTCACACTGATTATACATATCTCTCTCTATCAATAGAGTCATTTCTATAAGTACATGGCACATATTCCGGTATGTTGCCATTAGTTCACACTTTGCACTTTAGGAACACCATCTTGGACATGAGGACCTCTCTATTGGATATTCCTTCCAATGGACTAGGAAATCATTATTTCGAGGCCTCCGTAATTCTCCGCGAGCCTGGGATTCCCACTAGGACACCGAGTTGGTTGTACCATCAAAGCCCAATAACTAGAATACACTATCGTTGTTTTCTGGATCTTGTAATGTAACGGCCTTGCACTACTAAACTAGTATGCTGGACTCTAGTCACTATAATGGCCCATTATGGACGCGTTACAGAGTGTAACAGCCCAACAAACGACCGTTACATAGCTTGTATATGTTAACCCAAGGTTTGACCAAGGGTTGATATTTCAATGATTCTAGACAAACCATGATGATCTAGAACTTATCATATTGCTTAATAGACTTAATGTAATGGATGAAAGTTAAGAAAATATACAGTTATGCTACCGATTTATTCTATAAGCATAACATAGTTTAAATGTCATTCTTGATCTCATATATTCAAATTAAAGCATTCATTCATTGATTATTGTTATCATGGAATTATTGAACTTATTACATTCTTGGCCATACTTTACTGTTACATGTGTGTAAGTAGCTTAATTTATAACTGAAGATGCGATCGAGCACTGATTGTGTTCAAGGCCTCTATGCTAGTCCCCTCGGCTGATTGCCGGAAACATACTATTTTATAAACCCTGGGGTATGATGCTACTGGCGTCGCATTGCGCTGGGAGTACGATTTCTATAAATAAGTGAAGATCCACGGCACGACATGACTTTCTTGCTTGATATTCCACAGGAATTCATGAACTATGTACTCAAAAGAGACTAGTGTGATGAATATATGGCTTGCTAGTACAATCTCGTTACATTATTGTTCATGGAAGGTCAATATCATGTTCTTGTTATATTCTTGCTAGTCCATTCTTGATCATTCTATCTTACATGATTATCTTGTTACTTTGGTTTAAACGTGTGATCGATTCGCATTCGCATGATTTTACCTTATTCCTTAGAGCTAAATTGTTAATTACTTTAATAGTGCCTTCATGTTGATGCGAAGATACCTACTGGGAAAGTGTGCTCATTACCTATTTCCAATATTTTTCAGGAGATGGGAATAGTTCGAATTCGGATTCGGGTGATTCAAGTAGCGGGTGCGAGAGCGATTGAATGTTGTTAATTCAAGAGTGAAGACATAGGAAGTTTATGATGTCTAGATTGAGTCAATGTAATTTTCCTATTTCTTGAGTCTAGTGGAATGAAAATTAAATTAGTGATTGTATCTTTGAATATTAAGCATTATGATATGAAGTTGAAGTTGATTAAATCCTGTGCAATTGCATTTACTTGTGTGATTGTCTCATGCTCTGATTGATTCTTGCTTGCAAGAGGCTTACCATGCCGACTGTTCACGCTCCACGAGCGAGTCTTCCGCTGTAATAAAGGCTCGGGACGTGACAATTAAGTTGGTATCAGAGCCTAAGTCTTAGGACTTAAGGAAAAGAATCATGTCATAGGATAAGTCCAAGGTTTAAGGACCCATATCTATGAACTAAGGAAGAAATTTCACACCCATGTGAGGATTGGGTAGAACCCGAGATAAGATAACTAATTAGCTTTAAGAATTATTCTGTTCATTCCAATTTCATGAGAAATAACAAGTTGTTATTTTCTCTCAGGTACCCTATTTTCCGAATGGCTCATCGTGTAGATTGGGACGGTTTGCAACAAACTGTTGCCGGCCTCACCCAGGCATTGCAGACTATAGCACAAGGTGGTGTAGGGGCAAGGGCTGGTGACCTTCATCGCAATTTCCGGAGTCTAAATCCTCTGCGTTTCTATGGATCTTCCAATCCAGACGAAGCAGAAAATTGGATCAATAAGATGAATCATATATTTGATGTCATACAATGCACTGATCAGGAGAAAGTCCGTCTAGCAACGTTCCAATTGAATAAGGATGCCCGTACTTGGTGGAAGTCGGTTCCGGCACCTCCGGCCGATGCGCCACATACATGGAATGCTTTTCTCACTTTATTCCGTGCCAAGTATTTCTCCGAACATGTAAAGGAAAGGAATGCTATGGAGTTTGCCTCCCTTCGTAAAGGGATGATGTCAGTAGCAGAGTACGAGTTGCAGTTTTCAAGACTAGCACCATATGCACCACACCTTATTAGTACGGAATTATTAAAGGTGAACCGATTTATGGACGGGTTACGGCCCGGTTTCATTTAGCAACTGGGGACACAGAATATCCGCACTTATGCGGAGATGGTTCAAAGGGCATATTTATGCGAGAGGACCTTAGAGAAGGTCGAAAGGTTGAAAGGAAAGGGAGAAGAATCTAGCCGGCACTCAGATCGGCATTATAAGAAAGAGAAGTTTAGCATCACGGAACCATACAAAAGCCGTGATAACAAGAAAAGATCAAGGAACGGGAACGGTGGAAGTTCCCAAAAGAATAGTAAAAAGGTTAAAGAAGAGAAGGGGCAAGTCGCTTTGGCGTGCACCTTTTGCGAGAAATTCAGCCACTCGACTGAAGAATGCTGGAAGCGTCTAGGTGCTTGTTTGCGCTGTGGAAGTAGGGAGCATCGTGTGCCAGATTGCCCCCTTATGAAAGATCAATCAAATAACGGAGGACGTAGGAGGCAGACTTGCCTCAATGCAGTTATAGATGAAGAAGAAGCACCCAAGGATCAAAATGACGGGCTTATGGAAGGTACTCTTCAAATTTGTTCTCGTCCTGCATTCGTGCTATTCGATACTGGTGCTTCTCATTCATTTATCTCCACCACTTTTGCAAACACCTTACCAACTGCATCAGTTCCCCTACCTTCAGATCTTGCTATTACTACACCTTTAGGATCTGGAACTAAGCTTACCAAGTATTATCCCGATTGTGAGGTGGTAGTAGAAGGACACAATCTCCCCGCAAACTTCGTATGCCTCGATATGAAAGGTTATGATGCCATTTTAGGGGTAGATTGGCTTGTAGACCATGATGCTTACATCAACTGCCAAAATAGAATTATATCTTTCCGAAAGCCCGGTCTTCCAAGATTTTCCTTTCTTGGCATCAAATACAAGAAGCATCCTACCATTATATCTTTTCTTCACGCCTGCAAACTTATCTCGAAAGGATGTGAGATTTTTCGTGCTTCAGTCATTGTCACCGAATCTAAGGAAATTATCCTAGCAAAAATTCCTATTGCAAATAAATTTCCTGACGTGTTCCCATTCGAACTACCTAGTTTACCGCCCGAGAGGGAAGTAAACTTTACCATTGAACTCATTCCAGGTGCAGCACCTGTTTCTATAGCCCCTTATAGGATGTCCCCCACGGAACTTAAGGAACTAAAGAAGTAATTACAAGAACTTCTAGACAAGGGTTTCATTAGACCTAGCACATCCCCTTGGGGTGCGCATGTTCTATTTGTCAAGAAGAAGGATGGTTCTCTCAGATTATGCATCGATTACCGGCGACTGAATCAGCTTACAATCAAAAATAAATATCCATTACCGCGTATTGATGAGCTCTTCGATTAGCTTTCGGGAGCAGAATATTTTTCTAAGATTGACCTCAGATCTGGTTATCATCAACTTAGAATTAAAGAAGATGATATTTATAAATCGGCTTTTCGAAGTCGTTATGGCCACTATGAATTTGTGGTAATGCCGTTTAAGTTAACAAATGCCCCAGCAGCATTCATGCAACTTATGAATAGTGTCTTCCAGCCATATTTAGACCAATTCATCGTCGTCTTCATCGATGATATCCTGATATACTCCAAGAAAAAAGAAGAACATGAAGAACATCTAAGGATAGCTTCGCAAACACTTAGAGAACACAAGCTATATGCCAAACTCAATAAGTGTGAATTCTGGCTCAAGGAAGTCTCATTCCTAAGCCACATTATTTCAAAAGAAGGTATTACTGTGGATCCTTCTAAGGTAGAAGCTGTCAGAGATTGGAGTCGGCCAACGACTATATCTGAAGTAAGAAGCTTTTTGGGTCTAGCTGGTTATTATAGGAGATTCATAAAGGACTTCTCAAAGATCGCGGTTCCTTTAACTAGACTTACTAGAAAAGAAAATCCTTTTATCTGGTCGAAGGACTGTGAAAAGAGTTTCCAAAGTCTTAAGAATCATCTTACAACAGCCCCTATTTTATCACTACCAATGGAGGGTGGTGGATTTGAAGTATATACGGATGCATCGGGGATTGGCTTAGGATGCGTCCTTATGCAGAATGGAAAAGTGATTTGCTATTCTTCAAGACAATTGAAGCGTCACGAAGAAAATTATCTTGTACATAATTTAGAATTGGCAGCACTGATCTTCACCTTGAAAATTTGGCGTCATTATCTTTATGGAGAAAAGTTCACGATCTACTCAAACCACAAGAGCTTGAAATATCTATTTTCTCAAAAGGAGCTCAATATGAGGCAAAGGAGGTGGTTAGAACATCTCAAGGACTTTGACCTTGCTATTCAATATCATCCTGGCAAGGCTAATGCTTTAGCGGATGCACTCAGCAGAAAACCAATGGGTATGTTATCAAGTCTCATGATTAGTGTAACTAACCTTATTTCTCAGTTTGCTCAGTTGAATTTAGATGTTGACATTAAGGAAGAAGATTGCTTTATAGCTAATATCCGAGCTCAACCTACATTAATAGAGGATTTGGCTAAGTTACAAGAGGATGACCCAATGTTACTGGAAATTAAGGCCAATATTGAACAAAGATCAGATTTTACTATTTTCGAAGATGGAAGATTGCTATTCAAGGGACGAATGTGTATACCGGATCATGAAGATACAAAGAAATTGATCTTAGAAGAAGCACATAAATTAAAGTACACCATTCATCCAGGAGGTACGAAGATGTATCAGGATCTCAAAAGAAACTTTTGGGTGGCCCAATATGAAGAGGGAAGTAGCTGATTTTGTGTCCCGCTGTCTCACTTGCCAACAAGTTAAAGCGGAACATTTCAGACCTGCAGCAAAATTACAGCCCTTAAGTATTCCAGAATGGAAATGGGAGAGCATAGGAATGGATTTCATTATGGGATTATCTAAGACAAGAGGTGGACATGATGGAATATGGGTAATCATAGACCGATTGACTAAATCTGCACATTTCATACCAATAAAAAGTCGATGGTCTGTGGATATCTTGGCAGCATTATACATCAAAGAAATTGTTAGGCTACATGGTGTCCCTATCTCTATTGTATCAGATAGAGATCCTCGATTTACATCACAGTTCTGGAAGGGCCTACAACATTCACTGGGGACTAGATTAAATTTTAGCACAGCATTTCATCCACAAACGGATGGTCAGACGGAAAGAACGAATCAGGTAGTAGAAGACATGCTCAGGGCTTGTGTCATTGATTTTAGAGGAAGTTGGCATGATCACTTGCCTCTAGTAGAATTTGCATATAATAACAACTATCAAGCAACCATACAAATGGCACCTTTTGAAGCTCTATATGGGAAAAGTTGTCGATCACCAATATGTTGGAATGAAATAGGGGAAAGGTAATTTCTAGGCCCCGATCTTATCAGAGATTCTACAGAGAAAATAAAACTCATTCAAGAAAGGATGAAAATGGCACTAGATAGGCAAAAGTCTTATGCTGACAATCGAAGGCGTGACTTGGAATTTCAAGTAGGAGAACATGTATATCTGAAGGTTTCTCCAGGTCGTGGTATTCGAAGATTTGGCATTAAAGGAAAGCTAACTTCTAAATTTATTGGCCCATTTGAAATTCTTGAAAGGGTTGGTGAAGTGGCTTATAGATTGGCTTTACCTCCACAATTAGCAGGAGTACATGACGTATTTCACGTCTCCATGCTAAAGAAGTATGTATATGATCCTGACCATATTATCACTTATGACAACTTGGAGATTCAGAAGGACTTAACATATGAGCAAACGCCAATAAAGATTCTGGATCGAGAAGTGCGTCAATTAAGGAATAAAGTTATTCCTATGGTCAAGATCCAATGGAAGAAAACATGGCCATATGAAGTAACATGGGAAACCGAAGCAGCTATGCGAAAAAGATTCCAAGAATTATTCAACTATAAGTACCCTCTCCACAACCCATGTATTGAATTTGGGGACCAAATTCTTTTAAGTGGGGGAGGGTGTAGTGCCCCAGAATTTAATTGATAATTTTCTGGCATTATTAGCAATTAATGGACTAATTTGGAGTTATTAATCAATATAAGGCCAAATGGTGTTAATCAATTAACCCAACTCACTTAATTAAAGTCTAAAGGGTTTTAAAATCAGGCCCATTTAGTTTGGCCCATATTTTAGAAGGTTATTAAGCTTATCCTCGGAATTATAAAGATAAATACCACTTAATACAGATAATTAGGCGGATAATGAATAGAAGAGTTTGATCAAATTAGAACTCTATCCACGTTGATTGTAACGGTCCATCGGACGACCGTCACAGCCATGTAACGCATATGTCGGTGACCGTTACACTCTATGAACCCCAAAACACTGAAGAGTTTGATTTCCTTTGAACTCTGGGAACGAGTAATGTAACGGTCTATCGCGAGACCGCCACATGCCTCTAACGCACTGGCCGTAGACCGTTACATCCTGTTAGTTCCGTAAAAGAAAGAACAAGTACAAAGATTAAAACTTTGGACTCTTATCCACTAAGGATCGACTTGGGAAGAGTTATAATAATACTGAGGACTCTTAGAGATTAGATTATGGCCAAACAAGGACTCTAGAATCGATCTAATCCTCAAACCCTAGCCCAAACTCTATAAATAGGGCATAGTTCTGAACTGTGCGACCCTTACTTTTTGGACGCAAAGAATCAAGGTAAGGATTCATTATCTCAAGTAAGCTCTTTAGAAGTATTTGTTTACAATACTTTAGACTAACTCCCCTCCAAATTTAACATCTTTAGGTCAAGAGGTCGTGGAGTTAGAGCCCAAGGAAGTTGCTGAAAAGTGACAGAAGAAGGAAATCTAGGGCAGGATTCTCAATCCAAATCAGAAGCAACAGCCTAAGTTAAAAGGTAGGTTATCTCATGAACGGCAAAAATAACCTTATAGGGTAAAAGCCCTCTGGTTCAAGTGATTTCCATGCATTATAGATCGTTGATTTCATGATTTTACTACTTCTATGCATTACATGCATCCCTTAGCCTTAATTGGACATGCCAAAGATGTATCATGCCTAAGCATGTAGTTGGCCTACACTACGTTATCATGTCTAGAGATTCATGGTATTTTTAATTATGGACATGATATGAATCGATCTCTTTATGTTTTATCTAGTTTTCTGTCAGCAGACACTGTAACGCATCAGCATAGGACCGTCACACTCATATAACGGCCCTACGACAGACCGTCACACACCCTGCTGTTTTGGATTTTCACGGTTGTCTCTAACGCACTGGGACAGATGCGTTACCTTCATGTAACGGCTGGATTCCTGACCGTCACGTTCACTGTGACGCCCCACCTCCAGACCGTCAGAGTCTGTGTTCTGCCAACCCTAAGGCATAATATAACTTGCCGACGTTATTTATTGTTAAGTCTAGTTACTTAAGTTTTAACATCATCATGTGATTCTAAGGTTGTTTAATTATTCATATTAGTTATTACCTGTTTTGGTATCTCACTTTTACTTAAGTTATGTTAATTTCATGAAGCCAAATTATATAGTTTTGTATTATAAAGCATGACTTTTTAACGTTGTATTGACAGAGTTTTTCATCATGATTTCACACTGATTATACATATCTCTCTCTGTCAATAGAGTCATTTCTATAAGTACATGACACATATTCCGGTATGTTGCCATTAGTTCACACTTTGCACTTTAGGAACACCATCTTGGACATGAGGACCTCTCTATTGGATATTCCTTCCAATGGACTAGGAAATCATTGTTTCGAGGCCTCCGTAATTCTCCGTGAGCCTGGGATTCCCACTAGGACGCCGAGTTGGTTGTACCATCAAAGCCCAATAACTAGAATACACTATCATTGTTTTCTGGATCTTGTAATGTAACGGCCTTGCACTGGACCGTCAGGCTCACGTAATGGCCCAATGCCCGACCGTCACATTTCATTGAGTCTAAACTAGTATGCTGGACTCTGGTCACTGGAACGGCCCATTATGGACGCGTTACATAGTGTAACGGCCCAGCAAACGACCGTTACATAGCTTGTATATGTTAACCCAAGGTTTGACCAAGGGTTGATATTTCAATGATTCTAGATAAACCTTGATGATCTAGAACTTATCATATTGCTTAATAGACTTAATGTAATAGATGAAAGTTAAGGAAATATACCGTTATGCTGTCGATTTATTCTATAAGCATAACATAGTTTAAATGTTATTCTTGATCTCATATATTCAACTTAAAGCATTCATTCATTGATCATTGTTATCATGGAATTATTGAACTTATTACATTCTTGGCCATACTTTACTATTATATGCGTGTAAGTAGCTTAATTTATAACTGAAGATGCGATCGAGCACTGATTGTGTTCAAGGGCTCTATGCTAGTCCCCTCGGCTGATTGCCAGAAACATACTATTTTACTGGCGTCGCATTGCGCTGGGAGTACTATTTCTATAAATAAGTGAAGATCCACGGCACGACATGACTTTCTTGCTTGATATTCCACAGGAATTCATAAACTATGTACTCAAAAGAGACTAGTGTGATGAATATGTGGCTTGCTAGTATAATCTCGTTACATTCTTATTCATGGAAGGCCAATATCATGTTCTTGTTATATTCTTGCTAGTTCATTCTTGATCATTCTATCTTACATGATTATCTTGATACTTTGGTTTAAACGCGTGATCGATTCGCATTCGCATGATTTTACTTATTCCTTAGAGCTAAATTGTTAATTACTTTAATAGTGCCTTCATGTTGATGCGAAGATACCTACTGGGCAAGTGTGCTCATTACCTATTTCTAATGTTTTTCAGGAGATGGGAATAGTTCGAATTCGGATTCGGGTGATTCAAGTAGCGGGTGCGAGAGCGATTGAATGTTGTTAATTCAAGAGTAAAGACATAGGAAGTTTATGATGTCTAGATTGAGTCAATGTATTTTTCCTATTTCTTGAGTCTAGTGGAATGAAAATCAAATTAGTGATTGTATCTTTGAATATTAAGCATTATGATATGAAGTTGAAGTTGATTAAATCCCGTGCAATTGCATTTACTTGTGTGATTGTCTCGCACTCTGATTGATTCTTGCTTGCAAGAGGCTTACCATGCCGGCTGTTCGCGCTCCCCGAGTGAGTCTTCCGCTGTAATAAAGGCTCGGGGCGTGACACCTACCTTGGACCAAGAAAGGGGGCACCCCCTTCTAGAAGCCTACAACCCACGAAGCCCCTTTCACACTAGCCCATGGGCTTGGCCCATTTAAAAGCCCAATAACTCTAGACCACTATTCTAGCCCATTACAAGACCATAGGCCCATTAGCCTTATTACAATAGTACAACCCAATAATTGTCCATATGTTCTAAATAGGGCCCAACAAGACTTAAAGGCATAAAATGAAGATAAGTTGCTTGACTTGGCGTCCCTGTCCTCCGTGAGCTAAGGGGGCCCCGGTGTATCCTCGCCATCAATGCGTATTGCGGCGTGTGTTCGCACCACATCCCCATCGCCGGTCCACCTACGGACCCGGGTGCGCGCTACGCGGGTGAGTCCGCTTGAGTGAAATCACCGACCCGTTCTTTGATTGCGAATTTAGGTGCCGGGGGTCGTGTCACATCTATTGGTATCAGAGCAAGTTTTAGACTTGTCTCTACTAAGTGTAGTCCTAGGGCAATTGCATCAGTGTCATCCCCTTCCCCGGCCAAAACCATGTACCGTACCAATCAACCCGATGACTACCTCTTCATTGGGCCAGAGTTACCCCGTTTCGACAGGTCCCACAACCTTCACACATATAGGAAATGGGAGACCTCCATGGATAGATACTTCCACCACTACTACATTTCTGAGGAAAGGAAGGTGCGCGTCGCCAAGGAGACCCTCGGTCCCCTCGGCAAGACAGACTGGCGAAACCTTGAGGATCTAAGGAGAGTTAGGAGGCAATATCCCATTCACTCATAGGAAGAGATGAAGGTACAACTTAGGAAGATCTACATCCCCAAATGTTCCCCCTCCTCTTACTCTAAGACCCCTAGCCCGAGGAGCACTACCACTCCTCCATTCTCGCCCGACTACTTCAAGGCCGTCATAAAGTCCCTCTACACCTCCCAACCCCCACAACACCCACCACTCCCTACCCCAATCAACACCTCTACACTTTGCCACCCAACCTCCACCATTCAAACCAAATTGGCCTCCACCCTCACTCCTCCACAACCAGCCGATCCCAAGGGCAAGAGACCCTTAACCAACCCAGTTTCCCATGTAAAGACCACCACCAACCAACCCACACTCCCTTTTCCAACCCTCCCCCAATTGGCCTCCGCCTCTCCACCTTCCCCCATAAGCGACACCCCCCCCCCCCGAGATCAACCAACCCATCTCCCACTCCCAACTCCAATCCTACCCCAACCTAGGCCTCCACCACTTCCCCTACCAATCCCAAACCAAGTTTCCCTTTACCCTCCACCCCGGGTGCACCATACATCGATCATCATCACCCCGCCTACAAAGGACCTTCTCACCTCTTTGGTAGAGGAACCCATGATCCCCACACCTGACCCCATAGTGGTGAACACCCTAGAACCACTCCCCACCTTGGAGGAAACTCATGCCCAAACAGAGGAAGAAGCTTTGCCTTTTACGCCACCCCCTCCAATTGGGAGTGAACTCATCATAAGTGGGCCCTTGGTTAGATGGCTAGAGGAAAACCCGGCTCACCCTATCCTGCCCCATGCCTACCCTCCCGTGAAATGACACCTCCCCATAGTACCCTTCTCCACATATCACACCACTATCCAATCATCCTACCTAGTTGAAACTTTAGAGGACCTCTTTAAGGGCCTAGCTTGGAAAATGGAGTTGACTGGCATGATGACCACTGTGGCCGACCGACCTAGGAGCCTTGACCTCCTACACCTATGTGTCGGGTCTATCACCTCAATATGTACCATTGGTTGCTACATGAGCGACCTTCTTCTATTTATCCCCACACCCGATGAACCCGACCGTATCCTCGAATTGGAGTTCCTCATATCGGGTAAAAAGCAAAGCCATCCCCTCATGGCCAACCCACCCACCAAAAACTTTGGCCCAATCATTTCATTAGAGGAGGATGATCCACCACCATATTGTGAGGACCTTGAGGATGTTGAGATGAACTTAGAGCTCCTTTCCCCAGGGTACACTTATATTGATCCTTTTGACCCCTGCCAATGGGAACCCGAAAACCCATGTGGTCCACCCACATCACTTATCACCCACTCCTTCCTACCCTTACCCACCATGTTGGACCAAGCCCACCTCTTCCAAGTCCCGGGTGACACAAGGGTAGCTATGACCAAGGAAGATCTACACGTAAGGAACAAGGAGGTGCCTCTCCCCATGATGTCCACCTCCCTTGACCCCTTCGACCCATTTGAATGGAAACTCAAATACCAAACCATATCCCAACACATCAAAGTCATTTTCAGGTTAGGAAAACATATGTCTTGGCACCTCGAACCACTTGGTATGATTCATAAGTCAGATACATTCATTCATATCACCCACATGTCAAGTAGGAAATATGAGTGGTCCATATTCGGATGTAATGGTCCACCTTCATTCATCATGAGTCTTAAGCATGTTAGGAGCATTCGTGGATGTTCGGGTCCTCCGGCACTCATCACACCCACATATGAGAGGGACACCTATGGATGCCCCGGCCCTCCCACACCCTTCAAAGTCTCCATGGCATCTCTGCATGATTGGTCTAAATATGGTTGTCCTGGGCCCCCTTTGCATATCATGCATCTCCCACTCACACCGCATCATAGTACTTGGCATGAGCATTTAAGCAAGCAACAAATAACGAGCGGTGAGAATCACAAGAAGCGGGTAAAACCTCACGAACGCCACTTTGAATTCCAAGTTGGTAACTTGGCGATGGTGACTTTGGAGTGGCTCTACCCTAGGGTAACCTTCAACTTGAGGGCAAAGGACTTGGACCTTGCCAAGTTTCGAGTGACCTTGGCAACCGAGCTTACGGGTTGGATTTTCTAATGGGTTTTGGGATTCACCCCATTTCCCACGTGGCTGATCCGACACCCTATATGGGCACCGCGGTGGATCCTAGTGAGAGTTTCAGGCCTACCCCTACCATTGTGAAAGACATCCTCGGAGAGCCACCACATATCAGCCTGAGAGCCCGACGTGTGCACACGGAGGCAATACTATGCAAGCATGGTTCCATCGCAGGCAAGAGGGTGTGCCCAAGCCACTTTGAGAGGATGAAGGACCGTCCCCTGGTTGCAGACGCAGGGTTGAGTTTGGAGGTCGTGGCTCGCCCGGAGCTGCTTTGGCGGACCACTTCCCCGGTTGACCCATACTCGACGAAGTCGAGCTCACCGCACCCCGGGGGTATGATGTGGACATCTCCGACTACTCCACATTTTTTCCGAGGGTCCCGTTGCTTGCCAGCTATGCTTCATCTTGTTCGCCACATTTTTCTTAGTCATGGCATGTAATTTTTATATTTTCGTTGAGTCATAATTATGTAATTTTCCTTTTCTTTGAGTCCAGTACCTAGGTATAAGGGTCATTTACCTAAGTCTTGAGTCATATGGTTAATTAAGTAGGCTAATGGGTCCAATTCAATGGGCTAGGCCCATGGGCGCGCCCCTTCCCTTTGGTCTCTTGTTATTAGTGCAAAAGTCAGGGACTTATGTTAAATTGTGGGATTCCTATAAATAGGACCCCATTCCCTCATTTGAGAGCTAATGAATGAATGAATAATTAGAATTAGAATTTCTAGAAATTGAGTGTTTCTTTGGAGTGAGAAGCTCCCCTCTCCCTTTCTCTCTCTTCACCCCCCTCTCTCTCTAGGGCGCAAGTCCTTCTCTCTCCTCCCCCCAATTTTGAAATTATATCTCTCTCTACCCCATTCCATCCTCATTAAAGCTCCACTCCCCTCCCCATACTCCTTTCAATTGTCCCATTACTTCCCCATCTACCAAAGCAACCTTTGGTATTCCTACGCACCTCTTCACTCTCTCCAAGCCATCTTTCCCCTTCCCAAGCCACCCTTTCACCTCCCCAAGGCCCCAATTGAGTTCCCCACCCCTTGAGGGCTGTGCCCCAGCCTCTCCCTCTCCCCCAACCTCCCCTTGTTGCACACCCCATCTTCCCCTTTGGTTTGGTCGACCAAGCCAGCCTTCCACCTCCCACCTTGGCCAGCTGCACACCCTGCCAACCCTGCTCAACCTCCACCAGCTCCAGCCCTCTAGCTCCCCCCTCCTCACCTCCCAACCTCCTCCATCAACCCCCTAGCATCCCCCTCCACCTTCTACAGCCCTTAGACCTTTCCCCCTTGTTGCAACTTCGCCTTATCCCACCCCTTATCTCGCAGTCACCAGAGACAGCAGAAGCAGTAGAGTTGCATCAGGTTGCAGAGCAGCCACGGTGTTCCTCCAAGGCTTTAGGCGACCTAGAATATACCTGTGGATTCGTCATCTAGATAGATTTGTAGCCGAGGTGGTCTCGCATCCGTCTGAGCTCCGAGCTGCCCGGGAGAGCCATTCTCCTACGACTGCGTAAAATTACTACGCCAGGGAACCAGAAGCGAAGGAAAGAAGCGACCACAGTTACTCCAGGATGAATTTGGAGATGATTTCTTGGCTTAAGTCTTCTCCTCCAAGTCCCCTACCATCTCCAAGAAGTAGGGCTCCACTCTGGAGTAGAAAGTTCTGAATTTTTCCCTAGGAGTGCACAGGTCAGTCCAATTAGAGATAGATTCGGCCTCCTCTGACCTTTTTGGCCCTCGTGGTTTGCTCCAACCTCCACCGGTTTCCCCGTAGGTTTTTGTTCGAAGAGGGTTCGACTAAGAATCCAACGAATCCGGCCTCACTTGATTCAAAGCTCGGGAGCCTCCGTGGTGGCCTTGCCTTCCAGCTGCAGCGACTCAGAAGCTACCAGATCTCAAGTCAAACAGCCATGTTCACGACTCTGCCCCGACCATCGCCGCCAATGAGAAAATCCCCAAAAATTCTGATGACCTCCTGGGCCAACCCCGGAGGATTTGGTACTAGTTTCGTCCATAACGGAGTTCGAGAGAGCCCGTGGCAGCACCGTCACCGACTATCTATCGTGCTGTTCCAGAAGCTGACAAATTCAGCATTGTTCGCCATTTCGACTTTTGCCTAGTTCTCCCCACCCCTGCCTGGCCGGCTAAGTGCCCCTCCCTATGTGGAGGTAGTGTTTATATGAAAGTTTCAAACCCCCACCCCTAGTCCAACTCTTCTGGGTGAGGTGTAGTGCATGTACTAGCAGGTATTCGACCGAAGCGTCATCGACGCGGCGTGCGGGTAGCCCATGCTTCCCAGCTCGCCCTCGTCTCCGGCCAGGATCGGCATCCTCACGCCGATCAAGTGAACTTCTGGCCCCCCTCTCCTTGATGGTTTAACTTTGCTTAGCTTAATATTGTTTCTAAGTTGCTCGTCGGAGGTGAGGCGAGTGCCCGATCCCGAATCCTCATTAAACTGAGTGCCACCGCGGGTGAGTTGTGAAAGAGACATTACATCCCACGCCCTCGGCATGCTGGCCGCCCCCGAGAGTGGGCATCCTAGGACCCTTAGGTGTTTAGTCTTAGGCTAGCCAATCCACGGAGCCGTGAGGTCCCACCTCGGACCCTCATCCCCATCGCCGGTCCACCTACGGACCCGGGTGCGCGCTACGCGGGTGAGTCCGCTTGAGTGAAATCACCGACCCATTCTTTGCTTGCGAATTTAGGTCCAAGGGGTCGTGTCACACACAACTCCTTCACGTTAAGCTTCTGCTCATTGGTTTTCTCCATGGCCTAATTAGGAAGATTCTCTTACTGCGACTGGGATTTCATTACTTATTATTTGAATTGCTTTAATTTGGACGTGATCTATTCACCCCCCCTTCTAGCTCACCAGCTACGTTCTATCATATGCCTGCCCTTGCCCTGACTCTGGCTAACTCAGCTGCAAAGGTATCCATTCTAGATGCGCCGTCAAAGTATAACTGCCACAATGAGGGCTGCACTTTGCTGACTTCCAGGGTCTCATCTTCAGGAAGCTCTGGCTCCAGCGGGCAATCTTCTGGTACTGGGTGCTCAGCGAAGAAGTCTGCGATGGCTTGCCCTTTGACGGCCCTTTACGGCACGTAGGAGATATCAAACTCCATCAGAATCACCGCCCATTTGCCGAGGCGGCCTTTGAGTGCCAGTTGGGACATGATATATTTAAGCGGATCCGCCTTGGAAATCACCTTAATTTCATGCGACAACATATAGTGTCGAAGCTTCTTGACTGCGAAGACCAGTGCCAGGCAGATCTTCTCGATAAAGGTGTATTTATCCTCAGTTCTTTCTAATCTCTGACTGAGGTAGTAGAGGGCATGTTCCTTCCCTTCTTCATTGTTCTGGGCCAACATTGCCCCAGGGAGTTGTATGTGGCTGCTTGTAGAGGATTAGTGGCCTTCCTTTCCCCGGTGCACCCAGCACTGGAGGAGTCTTGAGATAATCCTTCTGCTTGTCAAAGGTTATCTGGCATTCTTCGTCCCAATAAAAAAGAATATCTTTCATCATTAGCTTGTGAGAGGGATGGCATTGCCCTGACAAGTTAGATATAGACCGCCGGATGTATGCCAGGCGATCTTGTAGAGATCTCAGCTCAGAGAAGTTCCTTGGCTGGGGTAACTCCTGGATTGCCTTCATCTTTGCGGGGTCTATCTCAATTTCCCGATATCTGACAATGAATCCCAAGCATTTTCCACTCGATACTCCAAACGCACACTTCATGGGGTTCATCTTTAATTCATACAGCATGAGCCTATGAAATACCACTCGAAGATCATGCAGATGGTCTTCTTTCTTTCTGGTCTTGACTACTAGGTCATCTATATAGCACTCGACCTTGTGGTAGAGCAGTTCAGCAAATATTCGGGTCATCGCCCGCTGGTAAGTTGCGCTGACGTTCTTCAGTCCGAATGGCATCCTCTTGTAGTGATAAATGCCCTTGGGAGTTCGGGAGGCGGTGTGGACCCGGTCATGTCCCCCGATCCATATCTGGTTGTAGCCGAATGACCTGTCCATAAATGACAGAGCTTCATGGCCAGTCGTGGCATCAATAATGACCTCCGTTATCGGTACTGGAAAGTCATCCTTGGGGCAGGCCTTGTTCAGATCTCAGAAATTGACGCATATCCAGATCTGCCCATTTTTCTTCTTCACGGGCACGATCCTAGCCATCCACGTGGTGTATTGATTTTCTTCGACGATACCCACATCAATGAGCTTGTCAACTTCTTTGCATATTTGAGTGATGAGCTCTGGCCTCATGCACCGCGGTGGCTGCTTCACCAGCTCAGCTTCGGGGCTTATGGCTAGCTCATGCTGTGAAACTGCTGGGCTCAACCCTGGCATTTCTTTGTAGGTCCAGGTGAAGCAATCCTGGTATTATTGTAGCAGCTGGATGTACAGCCTCTATTCTTCAGCAGATAACTGGGCACTGAGGAAGGTCGGCCTAGGGTCATCCTTGTCTCCCAAGTTGATTTCTATCCGTTTATCGACTATGGCTTGGCTTCCGTCTTCTATCTCCGGGGGCGCCGGTTGGAGGTCGACAAAGTCCGGTATATCATCTTCGAGGTCGAAGACCTCGATCCCTTCATTCTGCCTCATCTGGGGTTCATCAAGAATCTCCAATTCGGCCGTTAGTGGCTGTGTGAATTGCTCCGCCAGCAAATCCACCTTTGTTGCAATTCTGAGGGGTGAGTCGGCAGCCTGATCCTCTGCTGATGGGCTTGCAGTCGTTAAGGATTGGTGATCGTTCATTGCTGAGCTAGAGCAGCATTGCAACTTTATGGTACAAGGTCAGAAGGTCCTGCCCTCTTGGACCACCATATCCCCGGTGGAGGTAGCCTTTTCTTTTCTAGTAGTATTCATCTCTTGATCAGCCTTAGTGGAAGCTTCTCTGATCGGTACGAGAGGCGTTGACATCATCATCAGAGGAGGGTCACTGGAGGAAGGCAACCATGTTTCTTCAGTATCTCCAGCTTCGCTACTGCTAGCCGTGTCGAATTTGGCCTGAAGAGCCGCTTCCTTGGGATAGACCTGCTCCCAACACCGATAGGGGAATATGGTTTCTGATTCCAAGTCTCTTGCTCGAGCTAGTTCAGTATGCTCAACCTCTTCTAGGTGTTCATCGAAAGTTGCCCCCAGTGAGTTATCTTCAGTTGGGTAGAAAGCGGAGATGGTGTCCACATCATAGCGCCCGCTATAATAGTATTCATCGAGGGTGAAGCCCAACCCTAGGTGTTGAGAGACATGTCTTAGCTCTTTGTCCAGGCTTGCGGGATACCACAGCTTTTGGAATGCTTCTTTCTTCTTGCGAGGCTGGCCAGAGGGGATGTGCTATTTCTGGAACATCTTGGCCATCCGATTTGTTATAAATGCCAACCCCTGAATGGGAACTGATGGGTCTTCTATATCTTCAGGCAGATGATAATCATTATCTTCCCGTGAAGGGTGCTCCTCAACCGTGTAAAACAAGCTGCTGGGGCCATCTATCTGCGCCACCTTCCAAGCTTTGAAAGGTTCGACAGTGGTATTATCGAGGCCGAGAAATGGCTTGGTAAGGCCTTTCGGGATCCCGATGTGGTCGTGCAGCTGGTCGACCTTGGCTTCATTAGCTTCGAGGTAGATGGCGGGAGGTGCTACCCTGCCCACGTCCCCGGTGGCGGTGATGTGTGAGATCGTCTTGGGGTTAACATACCCACACGGCGGCGAAGGGAACCAGTCGGCGCCGGAGGTGCTTTTTGATGCGTCGGTAGAGGTCTTGGCTTCAGAGGTCTTCTGCGACCGTTCTGCATATAGAGGGGCGTCTGCCAGGTGACACTCGAACACTTCGAACGGGTGGAGATCAGCAAAGACTCTTTCCTCCTTCCCTTCTAGGTTGTATTTGATGCAATGGTGGAGCGTGGAGGGCACCACCATGTTCTCATGTAGCCAAGGGCGGCCAAGCAGCGCCTTGTACGAGGTGCAGGAATCGATAACAAGAAACTGCACCCTCATAGTAATGTTCGCCAGAATGAGTGCGAATTCTGCTACTCCTAGCGATACTTCACACTTCTGGTTGAAGCCGGCAATATGCATATCTCTGACTTTTTCGAGGCGCACATTAAAGTAGTGCCTCTGATATATCCGGTATGGCAGGATATTGATAGCTGCCCCGGGATCCACCATGATTCTGTTTAGCTCTCGACCATTCAGATGTCCTTTCATATACAGCGGCCTATTATGGCTGATAGTGGGGAGCAGCATGCCCTCCTGAGTGAAGGTCACGTTGGCCTCTGGCAGTGCTTCAGCCAAACATGCTTCATATTGGGCAGGCGTCTCCAAAGCCGTGATGATCGCCTGTCGGGTCTCTTCACTCAGGGAGAGGATTTCCCAAACAGTGAATCTCGCTGGGAGCTTCTTCAACAACTTGACTACCCGACTTCCTGCTCGGACATTGGATAGCTTCATTTCTTCTACCCACCTGGGTCTGGGAGAGTCTTGAGCTACGGCCCCTGATGGACATGCTTCATCGGGCTCTGAGGCCGCACCCTTTTGCTTGGTGTCGTCTTCCTGTTGTCCCTCATTGGCTGCTGTTTGGCGAGATTCATCTTCATCGGGAACTCTAGAAGATTGTTGGAGCTACGGGCGAGTATTCCCGACTACGGGGTCGACATCCTGACAAGGCTGCTTTCCCTTTGACAATCTCAGGAATTCCAAAAAGGAAGGGGCAGTAGTGCTACCCCCACTCTGACCGTATAAACCTGAGGGAGGAGGGATTTGGACTCCCCTGACCTCCGGAGGGGGTATCTTATAGGGTTGCTCTCCCCTGAAGATGATATTGTGGTTGGCGGTGTTGTGACCCCTCTATGTTGATGATGTTGACACTTGCTTTATTTCATTGGCAACACCATTGTTTTGATTGATTGGCAACTATTTTTGATTTGATGAAATTGCTCTATCAGATTGAGCTAATGGCTGTCTGCATTTCTTATTGTCATGAGTCTATACATCGTCCTTTTTGGATAAGGTACACACACTGCATTTCAATTGAGTTGGTTAAGTGTGTACAGCGTCAACGCACTTCATTGGATGTGTGTACAGCATCAACTCGTTAAGTCTGTACAGCGTTCTATGTCTAGAGCTTCATCAAGTCTGTACAGCCAGTCACTTGACAAAGTCTGTACAGTGTCTCATATTGGCAAAGTCTGTACATCGTCGGTTCTGTGGATGCTTTGTTCTTTGAAGTCTATACACTCGATTGTTAGGTCTTCAACTCTATACATTCGAGTGTTAACCTCTAAGTCCATACATTGTCGCATGAAGAGTCTATACAGTGTGCATGGTTCAACAAGTCTGTACAGCCATTGTCTTCATATAGGAAGTCTGTACATCAGACGCGCATGCTCGCCTGTCCCTCCTGATGCTCACCTGGGACCGAGTATGTTCTCCAGTGACTGTTAATGCTCCGATTGGCCAGCGTCTCTCTTGATCAAGTCTATACACTCATTCATTGCTCATGCATTCACAGCGAAGTCTGTACATCTGTTTGGCCATGCATCACTATCCACCAAGTCTATACATTGGTAGAGTCTGTACATCAGACGTGCATGCTCGCCTGTCCCCCCGGATGCTCTCCTGGGATCGAGTATGTCCTCCAGTGACTGCTAATGCTTCCCTAACTTTGAGGATGCTCCCCTGGAGCAGCGATTGCTCCCCAGAGACAACACGTGCTCCACATGCTCCCCTGACGCTGGAGATGCTGTCCAGAGGCCATAGATGATCCCCTGAGACTTCATATGCTCCCGTGCGAGAACGCACTAGTCTCTGGGTATTTAAAAGAATTGTATTATATGCATTCTCTTTCACTAAGTCTGTACAATGCATGCTGCTTATAAAGTCTATACAATGCATTTCATCTTCAAAGTGTGTACAGAGTTTACACTTGAACTGATACGCTTATTTCGACTGACTGACAGGGATTTGGTACTGGAATTGCTGACATGGCTCGTGATCCAAGGAAGGACGAGGCTCCCTGATCGTGACATGTGGAAGCACTGTGCTGAGATGCTGCCACGTGGTCCAAATTGCTGGGCGGGAAACGTGCAGAGCACACGCCTGCTGCTGTTGTTGCTATATAAACAAGCCTTCTTCCATAGAAGAAGACTAATCGAAAGAAAAGAAGAGAAAGTCTATACAGCAGTGAGCCTTCGATCCACAGAGAGAAAAGAGAGAAGAAGAAGATACAGAGAAGAAGAAGAAGAAGAAGAAGAGAAGAAGGAGAAAAAGAGAGAGGAAGAGATTGAGAGAGATTGAGTTGAGAGAGAGCTGATCGAGAGTGAGAGTGAGAGTGGTTGTATCTCAGTCTCGTGGTTCAAAACCAGAGCTGAGCTTTGCTCTTAGAGCTACATTGTTTATTTTTGAGCTTTTCTATTTTCGTTTTGATTCTATCTTTCATTTTCGAATGCTGTTTCTTCAAGCTGTGTGTCAGCGGTCTTGCAGTGGTGGTTTCCACTGGACGGGTTAAGCTGTATTTCCCCAGCAGTTGTAGAGGATTAGATCCTCTGGTCGGCAAGCTGTAGTGCCCAGCGAAGCTGTGTATCAGCGGGTTGTTTGGCCAAGCTGTAAAGCCCAGCGGACGCAAGCTGTGCTGCGCAGCAGGAAGCCATACTCGGTTGAGTGTGGGGTGGACGTAGGTCGTTGACCGAACCACCTAAAAATTATGTGTGCAGTGTGTTTATGTTTTTGTGTGATCTGTGTGCGATGGGAAATTCTTGCTTAGCTTATTTGATTGCATCGCTTATGCTCATGTCTAGCTTTCGACCTTTTGTTTAGCATCCTTTGTTTAGCTTAACTGATGTTCGCCAAAATTCCGCTTTAGAACTTACAATAGTTTTAAATTAGGCAAGTTGATCTATTCACCCCCCTCTAGATCCACAATCTGTGGAGATAGACTACGTCCATCTAACCCAACACTTGGTATCAGAGCCTAACTCTTCTGCAGGGACTCATCACCCGAAGACAATAGGCAGAGATGGATGTTCGAGGGATGACTGCCGAAGGTCACTCAACAACGAAGCCCCCATTCTTTGACGGATCAAACTACGCATACTGGAAGAACCGTATGCAAGTGTTCCTCAGGGCTAAGGATTATGAGATTTGGAAGATTGTAAGCAAGGGACCTTATGAGCTATCCCCGAATGAAGATGTATGGACCAAGGAGGAGATCAGAAGGTCCACGCTAAATTGGAGTGCTATTAATGCTATCCAGTGCGCTCTGCATCCTACAGAATTCTCCCGTGTATCTGCTTGCAAATCAGCTAAGGAGATGTGGGATGCACTGGAAGTAATTCATGAAGGCACATCTCAAGTAAGAGAGTAGAAGGCCAATCTTCTTGTATCTGAGTATGAAGCCTTCAAGATGAAGCAGAACGAGTCCATCAGTGAAATGTACGCTCGGCTAACTGTCATAACCAATGGCCTCAGAGGTTTTGGGAAACCTCAGGCAGAGTATGATGTAGTAAGGAAAATTCTACGCTCCCTGACTCCCAATTGGCACACCAAAGCAACTGTGATGGAGGAGTCAAGGGACCTGCGTAATACAAAATATGATGAGCTGATTGGCTCACTTATGGCATATGAGATAAACATGCCAAGGACAGATGAAGCCGAGAGGAAGAAGAAGCCGATAGCGCTGAAGGCTAGTTCCAGCAAAACAACAAAATCCAGCTCCAGCAGCTCTTCATCATCAGAGGAAAGCCTAAACGAAGAAGAAGATGTGACTCGATCTGAAATAGCCATGATGACTAGAGAGTTCAGGCGATTTCTCAGAAAGGGAGCAGGACGGTTCGGTCAGAAGAAATACAGTAATGGCCTAAAGGATAAAAGGTATAAATCTACACCTGTAAAGAAAAATGAAGCTAATGTCTGTTATCAATGCAGGAAACCAGGGCATCTGAAAATTGACTGTCCAGATAATCAGAAACATAAGGACAAGTCAAAGAAGAAAACCAAGAAGGGAAGAGCTATGATCACCACATGGAGTGATGAAGATGAAGGCTCTTTCAGCAGCAGCTCAGATAGTGAAGCCAAATTTGAACAGCCCATTTGTCTTGTGGCAACAAGCTCCGAAGATAGAGAGGAGGATACAGATGAGGTAATCACTAGATTTGAAAATTTCACAATTGCTGATTGGATAGATGCTTATCATGAAATAGCTGATAGAGCTGATGATATTAGAAAAGAGAACATGCATCTTAGAAGAAAAATCAATTCCATGCAAAATGATAAAACACTAACTGATAAAATTGCATGTTTGGAATCTGAGATTGATGAATTGAAACTCACATGTTCTGAAGAAGATAAAATCAAAAATGAGTTAAAAGCTTCTAAGGAAGAGAATCTAAGGCTTGAAGATGAAATTGATGAATGGAAGCTGAAGATTCAGAAATGTGAAAGTGAAGTCAAAATTATCTCTGAAAAATATGAAGCTGTCCTCAATGTCAACAACAAGCTGAAAAAGGCTATTGATGAACTTCAGAAAGATAATGAGGATAAAATGAAGACCATTGAGAAAATGACCCAAGGAACAGATAACTTAAATGCTTTGTTAGTGTCAAAGGTTAATTTCAGAAAAGAGGGCCTAGGTTTTAATTCTAGTGCAATAAAAACATTCGGAATGAAAACAATTTCATTTGTTGCTCAAAAGGAAAAGGGACCTCTAATTAGCATGAACTCAACAAATTTGATGAACAAAACTGCTAATCTGAAAAAGCCCAGTGCGGAGGAGAAGGGCAAACGAAAGGTTAATGAGCCTAGTAGAGCTAGCACATCTAAGCAGAATCCTAGGGCTCAGACTCAGGTTAGGGGTCAACCTACACAGTCTGGTAAACCCCAGGTCAAGGTAACCCAGTCTCCACCAACACCTCCACCTCTTAAGAAGACCCAATACAAACCTGTGTATAGGTCAGCAGGGTCCAAAGTACAGGGGAGACAAAGTGCTGCTAGGAGTCAACCCAATTATTTTTATCAATCCAGAGCTCGGACCCACTACAATGAACAGCCAACCTACTTCTATAGGTCAAATTGGTCTAGAACTCAGGGTAAGTTTACAGGTCTTGCACACCAGGGTGCTCAATATCAAAGACCTTACAGTAAAAATTGGGTAAATGGGTATGGTTACTGGACATCTAAAAATCAATATTTTGATAGCCAGCCCAGGAACAACTATGACCAAAACTTTGTGAACACACCCTGGCCAAGGCAATGGCACAGAAATAACAACACTGTCAATAATCATGCTGCTGCCAATAAGAAAAAGAACAATAAGAAGAAGAGGAACAACAACAGAAGAAAATATGTAGGATCCACTGAACAAAACACATTTAAACAAATGTGGATTCCGAAACACTTGCTTTCCTGTTTTGCTTCTAGTTCATTAACATTGGAGCCCAATCAGTCTTGGGTTCCAAACTTCTCTACCTAATTGTGTATGCAGGTATGCCTGGCAGCCAAGAACAACTTGTGGTACATGGATAGCGGCTGCTCCAGGCATATGACAGGAGATAAGGCCAAATTTTGCATACTGACTGAGAAAGTAGAAGGCCTTGTCACCTTTGGAAGCAACACAAAGGGTAGAATTATCGGATCAGGTAAGGTAGGTAAGTGTTCTACCTGCTGCATTGATGATGTTATGCTGGTTGAAGGGTTAGCCTATAATCTACTTAGCATCAGCCAGTTATGTGATAAAGGTTACAATGTTCTATTTAATTCTCAATGCTGCAAGGTTTTTGAACCTGATTCTGATATTGTCAAATTTACTGGAAAAAGAATAAATAATACTTACATGATAAATTTAGATGACATCCAACACACTAACCTTTGCCTTACTGTCAATAGAGAAGACATAGCATTTTTATGGCATCATAGGTTAGGTCATGCTAGCTACACTGTTTTGCACAAATTAAATAAGCATGACATGGTTAGAGGACTTCCTGAAGTCTCATTCAAGAAAGAAAACAAAATCTGTGATGCATGCACCCAATCAAAGATAACTAGAAAATCATTTAAGTCTAGAACTGAAAATCTGTCTTCCAAACCCTATGAGCTGATACATATGGACCTTTTTGGGCCAACTAGAGCTGTCAGCCTATCAGGGAGGAGGTATGGGTTTGTCATGGTAGATGACTTTTCTAGGTATACTTGGGTTTATTTCTTATCTAATAAGAGTGATGCTTTCTCAGAATTTCAGGAGTTCTATGTTAAAACAACTCAGAAAATTGAAAACATATTATCTGATCATGGAGGTGAGTTTGAAAACTCACAATTTGATGAATTCTGCAGGTCGAATGGAATCAACCACAGGTACTCCTCACCAAGGACACCTGAGCAGAATGGAGTTGTGGAAAGAAGGACCAGAACCCTAGTGGAAATGGGTCGTACACTTCTTGTTGAAAGTGGTCTACCAAGGAAATTTTGGGCTGAAGCAGTGAACACTGCATGTTATGTAATTAACAGAGCCATGGTAAGACCTTCTACCCAGCAAACACCATATGAGATATTAAAAGGTAAGAAACCTTCTATTGCTCACTTCAAGGTTTTTGGTTGTAAATGTTTCAATCACATAAATGATAAAAAGGACCTTGATAAATTTGAACCTAAAGGAGAACCAGGAATTTTTCTTGGCTATTCTGAAAACACCCGAGCATACAGAGTGTACAATCTGAACTCTAAAACTATTGAAGAATATCCACACATAGTTTTTGATGAATCCTTGGCAAATTCTAATGTTAGTCAATGCAGGAATGAAAATAATGGAGAAATTCTGAAGGAAGGAGATCCTGCAGACAAATCCGAGGATGAAGAAGAACATAAAGAGCTTAATGAAGAGGAACCTACAGTTCAGGGGGAGGTAAATCAAGTTCATGATAATCCAATTACAAATATTAGATATCTCAAGGATCATCCTGTAGATAATGTCATTGGAAATCTAAATGATCCCCCTAGGACTAGAGGCCGCTTAAGAATTCAACATGAACTGAATGCTTATGCTTTTGTTTCAAACATAGAACCCAAGTCCATTGACTGTGCTCTCCAAGATGTGCATTAGATTAATGCCATACATGAGGAGCTCAATCAGTTTGACAGGAATAAGGTGTGGCATTTGGTTCACCTCCTGATCATGAAACAGTCATAGGGACTAAATGGGTATTTAGAAACAAAACTGATGAAGCGGGGAATGTTATTAAAAATAAAGCCAGACTTGTAGCTCAGGGGTACAATCAGGAATTTGGAATAGACTTTGAAGAGTCTTTTGCCCCTGTAGCTAGGTTAGAAGCAATAAGAATTTTATTGGCTTATGCATGTTCCCTAGGAATAAATCTTCAGCAGATGGATGTGAAATCTGCTTTTCTAAATGGGAAAATTAATGAGGATGTCTATGTGAGATAGCCTCCTGGGTTTGAATGTTTAGATTTCCCTAATCATGTTTATAAGCTCAATAAAGCTCTCTATGGTTTAAAGCAAGCTCCTAGAGCTTGGTATGACAGGTTGAGCAAATTCCTCACTGACAAGAACTTCATAAGAGGTATAGTTGATCAAACATTGTTTACCAAGGTAAGCCATCCAGATATTCTTATCATTCAGATTTATGTGGATGACATTGTGTTTGGGTCAACTAACCCCAAATTGTGTGAGGAATTTTCTCAAATTATGACTGATGAATTCGAAATGAGCTCAATGGGTGAGCTCAAACTATTTCTTGGACTACAGGTTACACAAACAGAAGATGGCATCTTCATCTCTCAGTCCAAGTATGTAAAGAACTTATTGAAGAAGTACAAAATGGACAACATCAAGGAAATAGCCACTCCAATGGGTACATCAACCAGTTTGGATGAAGATTCTAAAGGTAAACCTGTGGACCAAAGGCTATACAGAGGTATGATCGGATCTCTTCTCTATCTTACAGCCTCTAGGCCTGATATACAATTTGCTGTGTGTTTATGCTCTAGATTTCAGGCCAGTCCTAAAGAAACTCACTTTAAAGCTGTGAAAAGGATTTTTAGGTATTTACTAGTCACCCAAGAACTAGGTCTCTGGTATACTGCTAAGTGTGAGTTAGAGCTTCTAGCCTACACTGATGCAGACTATGTTGGGCGTCGAGTAGATAGAAAAAGCACTAGTGGTTACTGTCAATTCCTTGGTGGCTGTCTAGTGTCTTGGGCATCTAAGAAGCAACACACTGTAGCATTATCCACAGCTGAAGCTGAGTATGTTGCAACATGTAATTGTGCAGCCCAAGTACTTTGGATTAAGCACCAACTGGCGGATTATCAGATAAATCTAAGATGCATTCCACTTTTATGTGATAATACTAGTGCTATATGCCTTGCTAAAAATCCTGTTCACCATTCTAGGACTAAGCATATAGAGATAAAACATCATTTTCTTAGAGATGCTGTAAACAAAAAGGAGATTGAAATGAACTTCATAGAAACTGAAAAACAAATTGTTGATATTTTTACTAAGCCTCTTGCGAATGAAAAATTTACGTTTCTTAGAAGAGAACTTGGCTTATGTAAATTTCAGCATGATGAATGACTGTTTAATTGCTGTGAATAAAATCTCTGATGTGGACTTATTTTTTGATTGCTTGGATAAATCATGTGAATATGAATGTAGAACTGTCCTGTATTGCATATATTCAGGGGGAGCTTGTCGAGTCTTTGCATGTCTTTGCAAAACATTCATTCATGACCTATGCATAAGCTGTCTCTAAATTAATTCTTGCCAAGTTGCATGCATACAGACAGGGGGAGTATTGCTAGAAATTCAGAGTGGTTTCAACCTTCTTGAAGTCATTCAACCTTTAATTCTGAATATTTGTCTCTGACATTATGGCAATCTGTTGGTCAGTTCTGATTTCTAAGCAGTAGAAAATGGACTTCTTCATTTATAAGAATTTGAAATGATCAAAGACTGATGTAATGGTTTAAATCTTATAATGGTTGGAGTTTAAAGATTGCAATCAGTATATAAGAAAGTTAAAAATTGATAAAACTCTCAACCTCTTTCTTATTTCATGTTAGACAAAGCTAATCATATCTGAAATCTGAAAACTCATCTGAAATCATGATAGAGAGATTAAGTATGTGTATTGTTCTTGAACAAGTCATTCTGAAACATAAAAAGGACAGCTAAGAAAGCTATTGAAAACATTGAAAAATCATTGAAAATTAATATTGGCAGAGCAATGACTGATAAATCACTGAGAAACTCAGTGATCCATCAAAGAAGTGGACAACACTCATGTCATGAAGTGTATCAGCTATCTCTGTTTAAAATGTTCAAAACAGCAGGCTGGTTTCACTGAGTACCTGGGGGTAACTGGCGTCTGATAAACGTGTACCCTCACACAAAAAGGTGTAACTCAGTTCTGTTAAATTTGATCATATGCAGAATGGTCCATCTTGTTGAGTATCTAGGGGTATTGGCGTCTTATAAATGTATACCCTTACGCATAAAGACTTGTGGTACCTGAATGCTCAATATATTTTAATATTGATATGCTGCTCCTTCAAAAGAAAAGTTCATGAGTGTCAATTTGTTTACCTTCAATACATGACTTGATTTCTCTCAATATTTTTATGAGATTATGAAAGTAAGATATTATGCAACTGAATCTTTCATGCAAATATGATTCTGGTTTATGTTTATGTTTTATCATGCAAAGTGACCTTATCTATTGCTTGTAGTGCATGAACTCCAAATTTTATCATCTTTACACCAGAACTCTTTCTGACAGCAGTCTCTAATTTCATATGACTGAAGACTCTATGCTTTAGAATGCTTATTCATGAACTACCTGTTCAGAATGCCAGTCAGCTCTTCTCTTGATTCCTCCATTGTATTTAACTTTTCCCTCCTCTTTGTTGATGGCAAAGGGGGAGAATATTGTCTAGGGGATGTCTAGGGGGAGAATACATATCTGTTTCAATTCTGAATTCATTCCAAGGGAGAGTTTGAGGCAGTTAGTTGCATGCCTTCATAGCATCTGCATGTCAATCTGCATAACACATCATGTCTTTCATCAAACATATATCTATATGACAGGATGTTGCTCTTCTACTTCATATGGGGTTGCCATCATCAAAAAGGAGGAGATTGTTGTGACCCCTCTATGTTGATGATGTTGACACTTGCTTTATTTCATTGGCAACACCATTGTTTTGATTGATTGGCAACTATTTTTCATTTGATGAAATTGCTCTATCAGATTGAGCCAATGGCTGTCTGCATTTCTTATTGTCATGAGTCTATACATCATCCTTTTTGGATAAGGTACACACACTGCATTTCAATTGAGTTGGTTAAGTGTGTACAGCGTCAACGCACTTCATTGGATGTGTGTATAGCATCAACTCGTTAAGTCTGTACAGCGTTCTATGTCTAGAGCTTCATCAAGTCTGTACAGCCAGTCACTTGACAAAGTCTGTACAGTGTCTCATATTGGCAAAGTCTGTACATCGTCGGTTCTGTGGATGCTTTGTTCTTTGAAGTCGATACACTCGATTGTTAGGTCTTCAACTCTATACATTCGAGTGTTAACCTCTAAGTCCATACATTGTCGCATGAAGAGTCTATACAGTGTGCATGGTTCAACAAGTCTGTACAGCCATTGTCTTCATATAGGAAGTCTGTACATCAGACGCGCATGCTCGCCTGTCCCTCCTGATGCTCACCTGGGACCGAGTATGTTCTCCAGTGACTGTTAATGCTCCGATTGGCCAGCGTCTCTCTTGATCAAGTCTATACACTCATTCATTGCTCATGCATTCACAGCGAAGTCTGTACATCTGTTTGGCCATGCATCACTATCCACCAAGTCTATACATTGGTAGAGTCTGTACATCAGACGTGCATGCTCGCCTGTCCCCCCGGATGCTCTCCTGGGATCGAGTATGTCCTCCAGTGACTGCTAATGCTTCCCTAACTTTGAGGATGCTCCCCTGGAGCAGCGATTGCTCCCCAGAGACAGCATGTGCTCCACATGCTCCCCTGACGCTGGAGATGCTGTCCAGAGGCCATAGATGATCCCCTGAGACTTCATATGCTCCCGTGCGAGAACGCACTAGTCTCTGGGTATTTAAAAGAATTGTATTATATGCATTCTCTTTCACTAAGTCTGTACAATGCATGCTGCTTATAAAGTCTATACAATGCATTTCATCTTCAAAGTGTGTACAGAGTTTACACTTGAACTGATACGCTTATTTCGACTGACTGACAGGGATTTGGTACTGGAATTGCTGACATGTCTCGTGATCCAAGGAAAGACGAGGCTCCCTGATCGTGACATGTGGAAGCACTGTGCTGAGATGCTGCCACGTGGTCCAAATTGCTGGGCGGGAAACGTGGAGAGCACACGCCTGCTGCTGTTGTTGCTATATAAACAAGCCTTCTTCCACAGAAGAAGACTGATCGAAAGAAAAGAAGCGAAAGTCTATACAGCAGTGAGCCTTCGATCCACATAGAGAAAAAAGAGAAGAAGAAGATACAGAGAAGAAGAAGAAGAAGAAGAGAAGAAGGAGAAAAAGAGAGAGGAAGAGATTGAGAGAGATTGAGTTGAGAGAGAGCTGATCGAGAGTGAGAGTGAGAGTGGTTGTATCTCAGTCTCGTGGTTCAAAACCAGAGCTGAGCTTTGCTCTTAGAGCTACATTGTTTGTTTTTGAGCTTTTCTATTTTCGTTTTGATTCTGTCTTTCATTTTCGAATGTTGTTTCTTCAAGCTGTGTGTCAGCGGTCTTGTAGTGGTGGTTTCCACTGGACGGGTTAAGCTGTATTTCCCCAGCGGTTGCAGAGGATTAGATCCTCTGGTCGGCAAGCTGTAGTGCCCAGCGAAGCTGTGTATCAGCGGGTTGTTTGGCCAAGCTGTAAAGCCCAGCGGACGCAAGCTGTGCTGCGCAGTAGGAAGCCATACTCGGTTGAGTGTGGGGTGGACGTAGGTCGTTGACCGAACCACCTAAATATTGTGTGTGCAGTGTGTTTGTGTTTTTATGTGATCTGTGTGCGATGGGAAATTCTTGCTTAGCTTATTTGATTGCATCGCTTATGCTCATGTCTAGCTTTCGACCTTTTGTTTAGCATCCTTTGTTTAGCTTAACTGACGTTCGTCTAAATTCCGCTTTAGAACTTACAATAGTTTTAAATTAGGCAAGTTGATCTATTCACCCCCCTCTAGATCCACAATCTGTGGAGATAGACTGCGTCCATCTAACCCAACAGGCGGGCGGCTGACGCCCCCATCTTCGGTCTGACTAGGTTGCATGTGCAGCGGTCATTGCTTCAGCCTAGCTTGCCCCGGCAATGGGTGTAAAGCATATTTCCTCCTTGTCTTCCTCACTGGGAAAATTGAAAAGGGCAGACAGGGTATTGCAAGAAAGGACTGTATCTTTTGTGGCCTTGCTGGCTTTTCTTTTCTTTCTTTGTCTCTTTTTCTTTCCTTCTGCCAGCGCTTGCCCCCAGAACAGGCTACCGTCCTTGTCTAGGGCTTTGTCGTCCTCCTGCTCCTGCTTTAATGAGAGCGGTTCTAATTCCTGCCACGAGACATAATCCCGTACCAGTAAAGGCTCCAGTTTGGGCTATACATATTCATCTAACCCGTTTATATAGTCTTGCAGCCCTGGGCTTCTGGACTAATTTCCTTGACCATTGGTAATGGAGTCTGCCTTCTCCAGTTGTGTGTAGGTATTCTGATGACTGTAGGTGGATTGGCCCACACAGGTGTTACCACTGGCAGAGTGGGTCATGGTGAGATGCCACGGATATGCACTCCCACTTTCGGGTGAGATGTGCCTTTCTTCTTGGGTTTTGCAGGGACTTGGTGCCATTCATGTTGTTCTTTTATTGGTATCAAGAAGCAGGCCTCATAAGCATGCTGAGTGCTGGCTTCTACGATCTCTTCAGGCAATGCCTGATACAGAGAGGCCATGTTGACCGTGACTCTTCTCAGAGGCGCTTCATGAGGTTGTGAAGGGTCAACCTTGTACTCCCCCAAGTCTATTTCTTCTTTCTTGACCATGCCTTCAATGATATCCTTGAAAACATAGCAGTCTTCAATCGGATACCCCAGCATCTAGTGGTAAGGGCAAAACCTTGGACTGTCTCTTCTTTTCAGGTCTTTTGGCCTCTTCGGCTCGGGCAGGGCGACCTTGTCATACTGGATTAGCCAGTAAAACAAAACTTTGGTCTTTTCCTTTGGGAAAGAGTAGGCCTTCTTCATCTTATCACTGAGTGAGGGACCCTCTTTGCCCTCTCCAATTTTAGCAGGCTCAGGGGCAGCTGCCCCCTTACCTTTGTCTTTTTGCTGTTCAAATGCCTTGATATCAAGGGCGTTTACTTCTTTAGGTGCTTGACATCGTTATGCTACCTTGCCTTTTTGTGTAGTGGCAGTAGTTGATTTCGGGGCAGGTCTTGCCAGGAAAGCTTCTACCTCGGACACGATATTGTTCAAGCGGTCAACTGACCGGACTTTCATGCCAATCATCTTTTCCAGCACCTCCCTCCTGAGGTTCTATTTGCAGATTTGTACAGCGTCCTCCTGGTGTGGAGGCCGCTTGCATCTCATTCCGAGGTTTCTCCACCTCTTAATATATTCGAGGGCTGTCTCATCTGCCCTCTGTCTTGTTGAATAGAGCTCGGCCACCGTGACCTCGCTCTCTATGACATGGAATCTTTCTCTAAACTTCTTTTGCATATCCGGCCAGTCACTGATCGACCCGGTCGGAAGGCTGGAGTACCATTCAAATGCGAGCCCCGTCAGCGAGGACCCGAAGAATTTTAGCAGGTATGACTCGTCGGCAGCTAGATCACCTATGACGGTCATATAGTAAGCGACGTGTTCTTTCGGAGATCCCGTGCTATTGAACTTGTCAAATTTTGGTGGCTTACTAATCCCAGGAGGGAGCCGCTTGGCAGCATGATGTGGCGAGTATGGCACCCTATAGGCATCGAACGTGATGTAGTCACCTTCACTTCGTTCAGCAAGCTTCAGCACGATCATCCTCTCTACCATCATCTTATTCATGACGGTTGGATCAACTGGTTCTGGAAAGAAATGTGCTGGCTGCAGATAGGGAGTGACCAAGGTGGTCGCCTGCGGAAGAGGACGCAGCAGCGGAGGTGTCTGGTGCACCTGTGGAAGCACTAGCGGCATCAGTGGCTGTGATGGGCATTGCTGAGTTGTCGCCAGGCTTGGTTCTGTCGACTGAGGCAGGGTATAAAGTGGTGGGAAGTCACTCTGGTTGACGGCTCCCCGTGATGATTCGGCCTGCATCTCAGGCTGCTTGGAAGCTGAGATTTGCTCCGTCTTTTCCACAAGCTACTTCTTCAGGGACTCTATCTCCTACCGGTATTTCTGGAGTAACATCCATACTGATGGATCCATAGTTGCAGTGCTGGGAATGGCTTCTGTGGTTTCCCCTAACGCACATTCATGGAGGATGTCGAGCAAGACATCTTCTTCTTCCGCCGTCACCACATTGGCAGTTAGAATAATAGCTTTGTCATATTGCAGGTGGTGGGCCAGGGTTTGCTTTCCCTTGGCCGTTGCCAGCATTTTTCTTGTGGCTTCCGCCCTCTGAGTATTCGGCCCCGGCCTTCCAGCCAACCGAGCCAGCTCCTGAGGCTCCTCAGGTAATCTTCCATAGTGGCCAGACACCCTAGTCATGCTGCAGGTGAAAATATATATCCTTCTTCTTGTTAGGATGGAAGGTACGGATTCAGAGGGGGGGTGAATGAATCCCCCTTTAAAAAAAAATATCGCGAAATTAAAAGTATGATTAAGCCAAAGACAACCAGCTAAGGATGAAGAAAGAATAGCTCTATTTTAGAAATAGTTCTGCTCAGATCAAAATCGAATGCTTAGCATCCACGCTGACTGATATAACATTGAACCCATTCAACACACTCAAGGAGGCAAATCTCACAGTACTTGAATCTAAACCAGAAAGAACATATTACTTAAGAATTGCATAAAGCAGTTGTGGTGATTTCTTCAACAAAAAGCCATAGATGAGAGCTTAGCATATAAAATCTAAGATGGCTGTGAATCAAAACCTGTGAAGGGGATAGATGAAATGGATTCACACTCACAAAGCAAACCACAACATAGGATATTTTTAGGTGGTTCGATCAGACACCAAGTCTGTCTACATCCACCCCTCACTGAACCCAGTGAGGATTTGCTGACTAACAGCTTGAACAGCTAAGTCTCACAGCTTGCTAACACCGCTGAGCCTCACAGCTTGCTAACAGAGGAACAAATCCTCAACGCTGAGCCTCACAGCTTGCTTACACAAGGAACAGATCCTCAACGCTGAGCCTGACAGCTTGCTGAATGAAACCAAGGGAAAAATGGAAAACAAAAGTAACTGGAACTATAGCAATAGTAGCTATGACAATGAAAACCACGATGGCTTTGATTTGATCCAGAGGCCCAGAAAGAACATACATATCTTCTAGGAAATCTGGGCTACACACTTTTCTTCCACGGGCTCTCTCTTTCTCTTCTTAGCTCTCACTCTCTTTTTCTACTACTCCACAGTTCCCCTTCTACGAATGGAACCTTCGCTCACAGGAGCCCCTTTTTCCTTTTGCTGCCTTTCACTTTTCTCCTCTTTCTTTCTTGATGGATAAGGTAGTTTATTTATAGGACAGAGCCCCCGTATGGATAAGACAGAGACGCCCTAGTAAAGCCCCATTGGTCCACGTGGCAGGAACGAAAGTTTTCCTCTATCATAGTCCTTGGATCACGTGCCCAATCAATGGTTCTGTGCTTTAATGAATTAAATAAATCCATGCAAATAATAAAGCACTTAGTCAATACTATATGGTCAAAGTCAAGTCAAAATGCTCAGACTATTGTATGCTTATGCAGACATGCACCGACCAATATTGCACTGACTGAGTCCTTGTGCTAGTAAAGATATTGCACCGACCTTAAACCATGTACAGACCCTATCACATGCTCAAACCCGAGGTAGCTCAGAGTTGGTATGAAGCGACCCGGATTTTGGATACTCGGTGTACCCGGTAGAACTACCGAATACACGTGGTGCCACATGGGACCCGCGAGGCCTCCCAAGCGCGGGAAAGCGCAGAAGGGAAAAAGAAGTGTGTGGAATACATTGAAGCCACAGATATAACAGTAAGCAATTAAATTTCATTAGATTGGATTGCTAAAGTAGCAGAAATAAAATTACATTTTTATTAAAATTTTCAATTAAATCAATTATACACCAGAGTCTAGTCCAAAAGGAAAGACAACAAGTATAGTCTGACAGAAAAGAAACGTACACTGAAGTCAGGGGAAGCCCGACGCAGGTACAGCTGGCAGCTACAGCAAACGCGCTCCTCCAGGAACAGCAGAGGAAGAAGGTGAAACCCACCTGAAAAGCAGAGGTGAGTCTCAAAACAGAAACTCAGTAGGGGTCACGCGGATCCCCACTGGAAAACGCACAGTGCAACGGAAGCAACAACAGAAACAGCAAGTGCAGCAAAGCAGGAAAGGCTACACTAAAAAGCTGTAAAACTACGCTACAGGTAGTAGTAAACAGACGGGAGGTAGGAGTAGGGAACAAGCAAGAAAGGGGAAGAACCCGTGCCAGACAAGTGGCGGCCGAACTAACCTCGGCAAGCCAAACTACTCCAAACAACAGCAGAAGGGCGACTCTGATCCCACAAAGTCAGAAGTTACCGATCTGCCAACCCGACACCAGGTCTAAGACGGAGACCTGCAAGGACGGCTAAAACAATCACGACGGCCTACACGATTGGAACATCGTGCACGCAACCTCGGGCTCATCTTGAACACAGCCAAGAATAGACCACCCAGCCAGGGTAGCAAATCTTGGACAATCCCAAGACTAGCCGACACGAAAAGGAGAACACCGGCTCCGAGAAACGCAAGAGTCGTTGGTCAAGTGATAGGAGTACCCTCACACTAGAAGAACAGCCAGATGCGTCCACTAACGTCTTACACTGTGCCACAAGTGTCATGTCTACCCGACCGTGTGCAGCACGGGGGAGACTAGACACACTAAGAACCAGGTCCAAGGAACAACGACGTTCCAAGGAAAAACGGCACCTCACGGACACAAGACCGCAGCACCACGACTGCAAGTAACTAGTCAGGGCTACGCCCGTCGACGCAAGTCCCCAGTCCCTTACCACGTGTGCACACACTGACCCGTACCTAGGCCAGGCCTCTAGCTAGTATTCCCCTCGGTAGGACGCTACCGCTGGTCGGGGCCCACGGAACTAGCTTAAAAACCGTGTAACGGGAACTGCCCGTCCACCACTCCCGGTGGGTGACGTACTAAGAAAAGCCTACGTCACAGGCTACGACTAGTGGAGGTTCACAAGGCACAGACTCCAAAACACAAGTGCTAGAGTACAGACAGTCTATGGAAAGCCCTGTCGCACGTACCACCAAGCACCACTGGAAGTACCACCACTGCCAACAGACTCAGGACCAGGCAACTAGACCTACCACGTAACGATCCCGAGTCGAACGACTCAAAGGCAAGATCGTCACAGACAGCAGAACAAGCTGCCAATCGGTCTAATCCTAAGGCAGAAAAACCACGCTCCATAGAAAACAACACACGGAGACCTGAGGGAACACCAAAAACCCTCAGACACAACTGAACACACAAACCGAGGTAAAGCGACACCTCGAGACATCCAGAACCAGTGTCTCGGACTGGACAGAACCGCCAAGACACCCACACACAAGGTCACCTGTCAACCATTGGGTCACCCCTGGTTGACCGGAACCAGACCAAAACGCAAGCAAAGGTGGGATAGAAAATCCTACCTCAAGTAAGAAGACTCCTGGCTACCTTACAACGTAGTCCTAGCCCTCATAGAACGTCGGGAGACATCCACGGGACAGCGGGCAGACCACAAGGCCAAGCCAAGACAAGCAGAAACCGAAGGAACAGAAATCAGAGCACAAGGCATGTAACGCGCCACCCCTAGACCGTTACAAGCATATGACGGTCTAGACCTAGGCCGTTACACTCCAAGCGACGGTCGGGGAAGAGCCGTCACTCACACCCCCTATCAACTCTAAAACATAGAAAACAACATGTAACGGCCAGCACTGGGTGCGTTACACACACCTGACGCACCCCACCTGGGCCGTCAGAGCCAACATACCACGAACGAACCAACAGGTTCAAAACAACGGCCAGGGGCATGTAACGGTCCACACCGGACGCGTTACATCGAAATGACACACGGGGGCATGGACGTTACATCATAGAACAGCACAACACCCAGCCCTCAGCCAAACAGCATGTAACGGCCTACACTAGGCACGTTACAATGCTGTGACGCATGGGAACATGACTGCCGCATCAACCGCCTTTCACGGTCAACGCCCAGTCAAAGCATGAACACAAGATATGTAACGGCCAACCATGGGCGCGTTACACACCTCTAACGCACCACCACAAGGCCGTCAGAGGAACCGCCATACTCGGCACACAAAATGACAAAAGGCATGTAACGCACAGGCTCAGGCGCGTTACATGGGTGTGATGCGCCACTCCAGGGTGGCGTCACATACCCAGAAGCCAAAAACTCTCAAGAACGCCAAACGAAGTGGCGGTCTATCGTAGGGCCGTCAAAGCCAAGTAACGACCTCTGAAACGACCGCTACATCGGTCACGGCGGGAAAACATAGGAATGGCCAAATCGGCCCGTTCCACGCCCCATACACGCCGAAATGCAGGGGAAACACTCCCAAACACTGGAAAACAACACTAGGGTGCTAAAAACCCCACATGCAAGCTCAAAAACACAAGATCCTGGCGATTTCATCAAAATCGACCCAAAATGGGTCACCGAGGTTCCCGGACTTCTACCGGCCTCGAATGAACACCAATCAACACGAAATTAACGTGGATGGGATCTTAACATCCCAGCGGTCAGTTTAAAACTAACTACACCGCAAACGGTCGCCGTTTTCCTGCAAACCCTACAAACCACAAAAATCAACGTTTAGGTAAAACAAGCCCAAACTCGACCGTTTCCTTGCCGAACGACGTGCAATGGCAGGAAAAACGGAGAGGAAGAAGTGAGGACCGTCACCCTACCTCCACCGAAGATATCATGTCCCGAAGGGACTAAACCACGCCGAAAGCCACTCTTGAACCGATTTCACCGGCTTTGAATCCACCATTCGGGATCACGCCAGAATCGATCCGATCCTCGCCCCATCGCGCACCTAGCCAGCTCCATCACGTCCCCAACACGCGCCTCTAGGCACCCCGTCTGCAGGCGGAGCCGAGGAGGCGAAACGAGAGAGAATGGAAGAGAGAGAGACGGCGGCGGCGAATGAGAAGGGAGGAGAGAGGAAAAGGAAATAAAAAGAAAAGAAATTAGGAAAATTTCCTAATTTTCAAAAATTCGAAAATGTGCCGAAAATGCACAAATTCAGAAAAATACGCAAAAATAGCCGAAACGAGCGGCTCGAAGAGTACATCATCGCTGTACATCCACGAATTCGAGAATTGACAAACAAACTCACCATAGGGTTCCGTAACTAGTACGTGAGAAAAACCCACACGACTCGTCAAACTCAACTCGAAAGCCACACAAGCGAACCGAAAACTCAATGAAACCAATCCAAAAGATCCAATGAAGATCCAGCAAGACCTACCAAGGATCCAGGGCATTACATCCTCCCCTCCTTTAAGAAATTTCACCCTCGAAATTAAGGACTAGCAAAGGAGAAGCAAGGGAAGAACAACCCCACAACACAACCACGAAAACAACGTAAATCTCGAAAAACACAGCTCAGAGGAACAATGTCAGACCACCATCACGAGTACATGCTCTGGATCGAGCACGACACCCAAGTGAACACAAGTCTGACACCTCCAAAACAAGGCAACGTTGTTCATGTCTCACAGGACAGGAGACACGACTGCCACAACAACAGGCAATCCAAATCGAGAAACACAAGAACAACACGGCAAGTGGCAGCATACACAAGGAGACCCAGTCCTCACAGCTGACAGCTCAACCACATCATTAGCTCCAGTGTCAAAGGTAACAGGGAACACCTGGCACACAGGACGCCAACAACAAAAACACCACTGGACCACAAGCACAAACAAGTCAGTCCTCACTCAGATATTACATCTGATCGAGTCGCAAGCTAACTCCAGGGAAGAAGAGTACAGCAAGCTAACCGACACGTCCAGGTCCAAATAGAGACACAAAATCATAAAGAAACATCACCAAAACAACAACAGCAGCACCTGTAGGATTCCAGTTCTGTTCTGAACATAGAACCAAGGAACACAACTGCAAGCAGGGCCACATCAAGGCACAAAAACAGCTGAGCACACGACCACACGGGAACGGGTCACGCATCAGACTGCTCACCAAGGAGAGACCCACAACCACGAGAAACGATAACAATCTTGGGGAACACATCTCAAGGACTACAAATACGCCTCAAGAACACAACACCCATGAAAAGACATGTAGAGTAGAGGGTACTCAATCAGCATGAATGCCGACAAATTCCCCAACACTCGCAAATGCCGATGCCAATAGTAAATGGGCAACCGACACAACACGGCACGGCAACAACAATGTCAAGGCACAGGAAGCCAAGACAAAGTCACCCCGAGAAAGAACAATTCTCTCGACCGGCCAGAAACTCAAAAACATGATTCTGAACCAATGGGTAGCCAGCCCACACACTTCCGCTGCATACTCTTACAACACACAATGCACACGGCAACAGAATAACCTCGGTAGTCGCACCTCAGCACATACCAGGCGCCATCGCAATCAACAAAGATCGTAATTAACACGCCACGAGTACCGATCCCGTGAACAACCGATCACAAGGAGCCTAAGTGCAACAAGAGAAGAGCACCAGCTTCAGCACAAAGCACAAGGAAAGCATCAATCTCAGCTTACCTTCACGTCCTGAAACAGTAAATGAGCCTTCACAATACATCGGCCATTAGACACAACATGACAACTACGGTACACAGCAGCTCTTAACACCATCATGGAGTCCAAAGCTAAGCAACCGTACAAAAAGTGATAGATCCGGCTCAAAATAAGACTGTCCACACTTAAGCAGACATAGGACAAAGGCATCACCAAGACAGCAATTCCAAGGCTCACCTCGAGAAAACTTCACCAAAGGAGGATGAGAAGCAACGAGCTCGACAACAGAAGCTTACCAGGAGAAGAGAATCCTAGGTTCGCTCGAGCAACTTCTCAATCGAGGCAACACGACGACCAAAACAATGGAAACAACGTCACTTCAGGAGCTGAACAGACTCAAGCTGGGACAACCAAAGCAACGTAAAAATGTGTATGGCCATCACACCAACACTAAAAGTCATAAGCCACCTGAGCAAAACACAGAAACAGCTCGAACAATGCACTGTAGGTTCATGCCAGCTGATAAACACTGCCAAGTGCAACACGATCGAGACCAACTTCAAAGTCGAACAAAGCACCTCGTCACACCCAGACGAGAGCAAAACCATCTCGTACAGTGCCAACCAAGCATGCACAAGACCACACATAGAAAACAACGCGATAAACCATCGCAACACCTAAGCCAGCAAGAGACTGTACTGGACCTTCATGACTCTGGAAACTGTATATCTGGATTTCCATGTATCTCACATGACTGAGCTCTGATAATTTAGACAAAGAAATTCTGAACATCTCAGAACACATCTCTGATACCACTCTGAAGCGACCCAGATTCCGGATACCCGGTGTACCCGGTAGAACTACCGAATACACGTGGTGCCGCATGGGACCCGCGAGGCCTCCCAAGCGCGGGAAAGCGCCGAAGGGAAAAAGGAGTGTGTGGAATACATTGAAGCCACAGATATAACAGTAAGCAATTAAATGTCATTAGATTGGATTGCTAAAGTAGCAGAAATAAAATTACATTTTCATTAAAAATTTCAATTAACACAATTATACACCAGAGTCTAGTCCAAAAGGAAAGACAACAAGTACAGTCTGACAGAAAAGAAACGTACATTGAAGTCGGGGGAAGCCCGACACAGGTACAGCTGGCAGTTACAGCAAACGCGCTCCTCCAGGAACAGCAGAGGAAGAAGGCGAAACCCACCTGAAAAGTAGGGGTGAGTCTCAAAACAGAAACTCAGTAAGGGTCACGCGGATCCCCACTGGAAAACGCACAGTGCAACGGAAGCAACAACAGAAATAGCAAGTGCAGCAAAGTAGGAAAGGCTACACTAAAAAGCTGTAAAACTACGCTACAGGCAGTAGTAAACAGACGGGAGGTAGGAGTAGGGAACAAGCAAGAATGGGGAAGAACCCGCGCCAGACAAGTGGCGGCCGAACTAACCTCGGTGCCCCAAACTACTCCAAACAACAGCAGAAGGGCGACTCTGATCCAACAAAGTCAGAAGTTACCGATCTGCCAACCCGACACCAGGTCTAAGACGGAGACCTGCAAGGACGGCTAAAACAATCACGACGGCCTACACGATTGGAACATCATGCATGCAACCCCGGGCTCATCTTGAACACAGCCAAGAACAGACCACCCAGCCAGGGTAGCAAATCTTGGACAAAGCCAAGACTAGCCGACACGAAAAGGAGAACACCGGCTCCGAGAAATGCAAGAGTCGCTGGTCAAGTGATAGGAGCACCCTCACACTAGAAGAACAGCCAGATGCGTCCACTGACGTCTTACACTATGCCACAAGTGTCATGTCTACCCGACCGTGTGCAGCACGGGGGAGACTAGACACACCAAGAACTAGGTCCAAGGAACAACGACGTTCCAAGGAAAAACGGCACCTCACGGACACAAGACCGCAGCACCACGACTGCAAGTAACTAGTCAGGGCTACGCCCGTCGACGCAAGTCCCCAGTCCCTGACCACGTGCGCACACACTGACCCGTACCTAGGCCAGGCCTCTAGCTAGTATTCCTCTCGGTAGGACGCTACCGCTGGCCGGGGCCCACGGAACTAGCTTAAAAATCGTGTAACGGGAACTGCCCGTCCACCACTCCTGGTGGGTGATGTACTAAGAAAAGCCTATGTCACAGGCTACGACTAGTGGAGGTTCACAAGGCACAGACTCCAAAACACAAGTGCTAGAGTACAGACAGTCTATGGAAAGCCCTGTCGCACGTACCACCAAGCACCACTGGCAGTACCACCACTGCCAACAGACTCAGGACCAGGCAACTAGACCTACCACGTAACGATCCCGAGTCGAACGACTCAAAGGCAAGATCGTCACAAACAGCGGAACAAGCTGCCAATCGGTCTAATCCTAAGCCAGAAAAACCACGCTCCGTAGAAAACAACACACGAAGACCTGAGGGAACACCAAAAACCCTCAGACACAACTGGACAAACAAACCGAGGTAAAGCGACACCTCGAGGCATCCAGAACCAGTGTCTCAGACTGGACAGAACGCCAAGACACCCACACACAACGTCACCTGTCAACCACTGGGTCACCCCGGGTTGACCAGAACCAGACCAAAACGCAAGCAAAGGTGGGATAGAAAATCCTACCTCAAGTAAGAAGACTCTGGCTACCTTACAACGTAGTCCTAGCCCTCATAGGACGTCGGGAGACATCCACGGGACAGCGGGCAGACCACAAGGCCAAGCCAAGACAAGCAGAAACTGAAGGAACGGAAATCGGAGCACAAGGCATGTAACGCGCCACCCCTAGACCGTTACATGCATATGACGGTCTAGACCTAGGCCGTTACACTCCAAGCGACGGTCGGGGAAGAGCCGTCACTCACACCGCCCTATCAATTCTAAAACACAGAAAACAACATGTAACGGCCAGCACCGGGCGTGTTACACACACCTGACGCACCCCACATGGGCCGTCAGAGCCAACATACCACGAACAAACCAACAGGTTCAAAACAACGGCCAGGGGCATGTAACGGTCCACACCGGACGCGTTACATCGAAATGACGCACGGGGGCACGGCCGTTACATCATAGACCAACACAACACCCAGCCCTCAGCCAAACATCATGTAACGGCCTACACTAGCCGTGTTACAGCGCTGTGACGCACGGGAACATGACCGCCGCATCAACCGCCTTACACGGTCAACGCCCAGTCAAAGCACGAACACAGGATATGTAACGGCCAACCATGGGCGCGTTACACACCTCTGACGCACCTCCACAAGGCCGTCAGAGGAACCGCCATACTCGACACACAAAATGACAAAAGGCATGTAACGCACAGGCTCAGGCGCGTTACATGGGTGTGACGCGCCACTCCAGGGCCGTCACATACCCAGAAGCCCAAAACTCTCAAGAACGCCAAACGAAGTGACGGTCTATCGTAGGGCCGTCAGAGCCAAGTAACGGCTTCTGAAATGACCACTACATCAGTCACGGTGGGAAAACATAGGAATGGCCAAATCGGCCCGTTCCACGCCCCATACACGCCGAAGCGCAGGTGAAACAAACCCAAACGCTGGAAAACAACACTAGGGTGCTAAAAACCCCACATGCAAACTCAAAAACACAAGATCGGGGTGATTTCATCAAATCGACCCAAAATGGGTCACCGAGGTTCCCGGACTTCTACCGGCCTCGAATGAACACCAATCAACACGAAATTAACGTGGATGGGATCTTAACATCCCAGCGGTTAGTTTAAAACTAACTACACCGCAAACGGTCGCCGTTTTCCGGCAAACCCTACAAACCACGAAAACCAACGTTTAGGCAAAACAAGCCCAAACTCGACCGTTTCCTTGCCAAACGACGTGCAATGGCAGGGAAAACGGAGAGGAAGAAGTGAGGAACCGTAACCCTACCTCCACCGAAGAAATCATGCCCCGAAGGGACAAAACCACGCCGAAAACCACTCGCAAACAGATTTCACCGGCTTTGAATCCACCATTCGGGATCGCGCCAGAATCGATCCGATCCTCGCCCCATCGCGCACCTAGCCAGCTCCATCACGTCCCCAACATGCGCCTCTAGGCACCCCGTCTGCAGGCGGAGCCGAGGAGGCGAAACAAGAGAGAACGGAAGAGAGAGAGACGGCGGCGGCGGATGAGAAGGGAGGAGAGAGGAAAAGGAAATAAAAAGAAAAGAAATTAGGAAATTTTCCTAATTTCTAAAAATTCTGAAAATGCGCCGAAAACGCACAAATTCAGAAAAATACACAAAAATATCTGAAACGACCGGCTCGAAGAGTCCATCGTCGTTGTAGCATCCACGAGTTCGAGAATTGACAAACAAACTCACCGTAGGGTTCCGTAACTAGTACGTGAGAAAAATCCACACGGCTCGTCAAACTCAACTCGGAAGTCACAAAAGTGAACCGAAAACTCAACGAAACCAATCCAAAAGATCCAATGAAGATCCATCAAGACCTACCAAGGATCCAGGGTATTACATGGTATGTGCTCGGACCATAGTATTTGGACAAAAACTAGCACCGACTCTAATATGTCCAAAAAAACCTGCACTGTCTGTGAATAGGCTTTAGCCATGCACCGAGGCAAAACTTGCACCGAGGCAGAAAATGCACTGACCTCCTATATGCTTTAGAAAAACATGCACCGAGGAAGAAGATGCACTGACCTCCTATATGCTTAAGAAAAACATGTACCGAGGCAGAAAATGCACTGACCTCCTATATGCTTTAGAAAAACATGCACCGAGGCAGAAGATGCACTGACCTCCTAAGCCACATGAGATGCACAGATAAGACGCATACATTGAGACACCAATGCACATGAGACGTAATGTAAGACGCACACATGTATTGACTCTAGGACACATGAGACGCAAGATAAGACGGACACATGCACTGATGGAGGCCACATGAGACGTAATATAAGACGGACACATGCACTGACCCTTAAATGCACATGGCAGATGTGCACCGACCTGGATGCGCTGAAGGCAAGAAATGCACTGACCCTGTACTCAACTAGCACGGACTTTAGTATGCACAAGGTGCAACTAGCACCGACCATAAGCGCTCACAGCAATGTATATGCACCGACCTTCATGCGTGCGCATGACAAAATGTGCACCGACTTGAGTTCGCTTAGAGCAGACCTGCACCGACCCTATATGTGTGCATGTAAAAACATTCACTGACTATATATGCACCGACCTACCTCGTGTATGCACGAATGTGCACTGACCTAGCTTGAGGCAAAAGATGCACCGACGTGTATATTCTCAAAGTGCAAAAGTGCACGGACCTATGTATGCAAAATACAAAGACTTGCACCGACCTACATAGTGAAGTGCATGGACTCTACTAAGTATAGGACAAAAACCTGTACCGACTCTAAACAGTGGATAGCACGGACCTTGTATGCACGATGCAAAAACTTGCACCGACCAAATGAATGCATGCAACCTAGCGAAGACCTAAAATGCATGCTAACACAGACTCTGTGCAAACTAACATAGACTCTATGCATGGGGGAAGCCTGCATAGACATATATGTGCTTGAGACAGAATCATGCACATACCAATGAAATCCACACCAAGTGTTCACTGAAATGCCATGCACATAAAAATGATATGCACACATGATGTTTGATGAAATCTGATATGAGATAATACACATATGATTCCCAGTGTTTGACATCATCAAAACACAGAATGCTAACAATCTCCCCTTTTTTGATGATGGCAATACTATGAGTCATATGAGTCAACATAAAAATAATATACACACATGCAGACATATGATTCCATGCAAACACTAAATATGCCACTACATATTCAGTAAGCAGAGCACTACTCAAAATGACCTGCACGAACATATGAGATCATACACATATGATTCCACATATTAACACAATATGACTCACCATATTCTCTCCCTTTGACAACATCAAAAAGAAGTTTTAGAGGAGACATGAGAGATGTAGGCTAACGATAGACTGGATTTTCAAATGACCGAATGTACCAGATAGGATTGAAGGGATTCTCAATCAGATTCTAATTTCATAAAGCATAATAAATTCAAGTTCAGACTCCTTCATTATAAAAGAGTTATGATCATTTCCTTATTGATATGCATGATTCAAATCATAATAAATTCATAGTTTATCAATGAACCTTCCTTTAAAAGAAAGACTGCATTCTTGTTTAATAGAAATGAACCAATTTTCCATAATAGAGCCTTGTCAACCTCCTATTATCTTACTCAAATGAACCAATAACACCTCTAGGAGTTACACAAAAAATAGTATTGAAGTTAAACACAAAAACCATTCTATTCAGGTTCTTAGGGTTTCAGCACAATAACTTAACCTTCGGTCACATTTTCAGATTTTTCTTTTTAGCTCAGAATATTTTTAAGAGCAATCAAGTATAGTCAACACCTTTTGACTTAAGGGTACACGTTTATCAGACGCCAGTACCCCTAGTCATTCAGTGAGACTAACTGTCTTGCTTCAATTTGAACAGAGATAACAAGGACACTTCATGACTAGGTCCACTCCATTTCTTTGATGGAGGGCTTAGTTTCTCAGTGTATCCTTTGTCATTGCTCTGTCATGAGCATTGAAATATACTTTTATCAGGCTGCCCTTCGAGTTTTCAGATAGTTGTATGTTTAAAAATAATACTCTAACCAAGAATCTCAACCAAAGGTAGTCATAGCTCTACATTTTCAGATTCAAGCAGATTTAACAAGACACAACAATGTGAAAACTGGTTAAGGACTATTAAACTTAAAAATAGTTTCTTTTCAAGACAATTTATCTCTTAACTCAAAGAAATCATTAAAATCAAACTAGCATGTTATTTAGGACCATCATAATTCTATATAATAGAAGATTCTGAAACAATGATGTTCAAATTTATGATCATAGTACACAGATTTGAATCCTTCTGAATTTTGGGTGTTTAGAGATGGGTGACAAATAAAGTATAGAAGATAGTCAATGTTAGTTCAAATAATAGTACACGACTCCCCCTCAATAGATGCAGACAATTTGACTGACTGAATGGAATGAGTCATGAGGTAAAGAGTGATAGACAATCAAGCAATTTCAGAGATATACCTTATGCTCCCCCTAAGTGTATGCACTCAAATAGCCTTTTTTGGTATTTTCAAGATGAATGGCATGCAATGAAATTTAAAATCAGTATATGCACTTAACAACATGTAGGCATGTGCATTGACTCCCCCTAACTAAATGCACTACATGTACTCAATATATGAAGAAGCTCAAATTGTGCAATTAAAATGACTATTCAGTTAAGAACATGTATGCATGAGATTTTGTTTGACATCTTAAGCATGAAATGCATCAAATGGGATTTCTAACGAATTCAGATAAACAAGCCTGAGTGAAGCCGGAATGTTACCTGAAGGGTGCAAAAATGGGGTTCTCACACCAGGGTGCCTTAGTTTATTTACCCCTTTTATTTCTCAGCTCCAAGGCACACCTGCAAGTTAGCTTCCTATTTTACATAAGCAGGTACCTAAGCAGTCTTGGGTCCTGAAGTGACATTGGCACCTTTGAAAGGTGCGCTCAACATTTTCTGAGCTAACATGTCATCAAATTTCATCAGATAACAGTTAGACATAGAATTTTCTAGCTGTCCACAATAACGGCATGATGCAGTATTTTTAAAATTCTCTCTATGCACATTACTGTAATCACGGAATCTACGTGCATTTTCATGAAAATTTCTGTTAACAGAATAAACATTATTATGTTTACAGAAACCATCCAGCCAACAATTAGCAGCTCTATGACCTGATTTTCCACAAATTGAAGCATGCAATGAATTTTCTGTTAAAAATAAATTTATTCCTATCAACAGCCTTTTGGCTTGCAGAGAATTTAGCATGATATGACTGTGAGTTTTTCTTACCATTTGCAAACCAGCATTGTGAACTAATATGTCCTTTTTTCCCACAATGAGAACAATAAAATTTTCTTTTCTGTTCAGCAGGGTGTTTTCTATCATGAAACATCCTAGCATGCATTCTATCATCTTGTTCCATCAATCTACACTCATGCATCAAATGACCAAATTTATGACAGGTAATGACATGACATTTTCTTTTTGTATGCATGAATGCGTGTGTTCGGGCTATGAACCTCATGCACAGCACCAGCATGAGTGTTTCTTTGCTTGTTCTGCACGTGAACATTCTTTTTCACTTTTTCAACTTATTTCTGATTTTTCTCAACAATGGACTGTTTGACTTGAGATGTAGTGGCTACATTTGAAGTTTTTACAAAAGATATCATTAGCTTGTTTTTGAAGGCTTTCTTGTTGACATTGTTGTAGCCCAGCCCTTGTTTCTGAACATTTACCTTAATTCCTAGTAGTTTGTCTAGGTTTTCTTGCCCACTCACAAACTTAGCCAATTCAAACTTGAAATTTCAGATTGCAGTTTGGAAACGTGAAGCTCATGGTTAGCAATTTTATCTTCATAGCACACAGGCTTTTCGTTTAACATCTGATTGATGGTCCTTAGGCTAGCAATTTCTTGTTCAGTATTCAGCAACTCATCAGAGCTATCCAGGCTTACACATTTCCCTTTTTCAAAAGTGATCAACATCTCAGACATAGCTGTGTTTAGCTGTTTCCGCTTGTTAATTTCCTCTTTCAGTTTACAGTTTTACTCCTGGAGTTCATCATTAAACACCCAATCATCTAAGGAAGACTGACATTCATCAAAGGTTTCTCGTTGATTTTCAGATTGAAGTTTGTCAAGATTTTTATGAAGTTCTAAATTTATTACTATATCAGCCTCCAGTTTTTCAGACATCAATTCCTTTTCCCTTTCAAGATTCCTTGATCTACATTCAGATTCCTTAGATTGTTTTTTGAGTTTTTCATTCCCAGACTTCAAATTTTCCAGTTCTGAAGTAATAACATTAATATCTACTAGCTGTCTTCTGAATGTCTCATTTTCTGTTTTCAGAATTTCACTGTCATTTCCTTTAGCTATTTTTCTGAGGGATTCGTTTTCAGATTTCAGCTTGTTTAGATCTTCCAACAATTTTTCATTCTGAACAGAATCACTAGTAAAGAATTGATCATCACTAGTTGAGTTAAGCTTTTCTTCTAGTTCATAAATCTCATTTCCAAGTTTTTGATTTTCACTTTTGAACACACCAATTTGTTTCTTAAGCATTTGAATATCAGACAAACAGACATCAAGAGATTGTTTCAACTCCAGACACTTATCACATGTGGAATCTGAAGTATTCTGACTAGTTTCCTTTTTCAATTTTTTCTATTATTTTCTTAACTTTTCATATGTTCCAATCAAATCAGCATATGCATCTTGCCAGTCTTCTAGAGAGAAATTTTTAATGGGATTTACATGATCATTGTCCTCTTGATCACTGTGGCGATCACTTTCACCTTCGATGACCATAAGACCGCAGACTTCAATTTCCCTTTCTTCACTCGTAACACTTTCTTCCTCATCACTCCAAGTTGACACCATGGCCTTGGATGACCTTTTCTTGCCCTTAGCATCCTTCTTTACCAGCTCCGGGCATTCATCTCTGAGATGCCCTGGTTTCCTGCAATTATAACATATGGTCTTGTCAAGTTTCTTGTTTTGATCAGATTTAGAATGATAGCCTCTATTTACCTGGTAGGGTTTCTTCTTCTTAGCATACTTCTCATTCTTAAAAAACTTTTGAAATTTCTGGTGAGGAAGGCATGTTCAGAGGCCGATAGCTCATTAAGGTTGTCACTGAAATCATCACTACTCTCACCACTACTGCCAGACCCCTTGAGAGCAAGTGTTTTGGGCTTCTTCTACTCATCTTCAGGTTTCCTGAAGTTTAACTCGTAAGTCATCAAAGACCCAATTAATTCATCAACCTTCAACGTGGTCAGGTCCTTAGATTCTTCTATCACAGTGGCCTTTGTGTGCCACGCGAGAGATAAAGACCTGAGGATTTTCTTAACAACCTCACTATCAGCATACTCCTTCCCTAGAGCTTTAAGATTGTTAGTAAGCTGAGAGAGCCTAGAGAATATTTCTATTATTGACTCATCAGGCTTCATTTTAAAAACTTCATACTCGGAGACTAGCATATTTACCTTTGTTGCTCTTACCTGGGACGTTCCTTCATATATTAGCTCTAGCTTGTCCCACATGTCTTTGGCTGATCTGCAAGCAGAGATCCTAGAATACTCTTCTGGATGAACTACGCACTGCATTATGTTCAGAGCCGTCCAGTTTACCGTTGAGAGCCTGATCTGTTCCCTTGACCATGTGCTTTCATCTGGTGGGAGCTCAAATGGTCCTATGGTGATTACTCTCTAGAGTTCGTGGCTCTGCGCTCTCAGGAACACCGCCATCCTGTTTTCCTAATAAATGTAATTAGCGCCATCAAAGAAAGGAGGGCGGTTAATAGAATGTCCCTCAGCTATGAAGCTGTGAACATTTCCATTCCCAGGTCTTCCGTGGTCGTTGGACCACATCATGGGAAACCGAGCTCTGATACCAATTGTTGGGATGGAAGGTACGGATTCAGAGATGGGGTGAATGAATCCCCCTTTTAAAAAAACTTATCGCATAATTAAAAGTATGATCAGGCCAGAGACAACCAGCCAAGGATGAAGAAAGAATAGCTCTGTTTTAGAAGTAGTTCTGCTCTGATCAAAACCGAACACTTAGCATCCACGCTGACTGATATAACATTAAACCCATTCAACACACTCAAGGTGGAAAATCTCATGGTACTTGAATCTAAACCAGAAAGAATAGATTATTGAAGAATCGCACAAAGCAGTTGTGGCGATTTCTTCAACAAAAAGCCATAGACGAGAGCTTAGCATATAGAATCTAAGATGGCTGCGAATCAAAACCGGTGAAGGGGATAGATGAAATGGATTCACACTCACAAAGCAGACCACAACACAGGATATTTTTAGGTTGTTCGATCAGACACCAAGTCTGCCTACATCCACCCCTCACTGAACCCAGTGAGGATTCGCTGACTAACAGCTTGAATAGCTGAGCCTCACAGCTTGTTAACACCATTGAGCCTCACATCTTGCTAACAGAGGAACAAATCCTCAATGCTGAGCCTCACAACTTGCTTACATTAGGAATAGATCCTCAACGCTGAGCCTCACAGCTTGCTGAATGAAACCATGGGAAAAATAGAAAACAAAAGTAACTGGAACTATAGCAACAGTAGCTATGACAATGAAAAGCACGATGGCTTGTGTAGCAACTCTGGTAAAATTAAAGGACTAGAAAGTCTAAATAAATTAAAAACAATAATTAAACAAGACCCAGACCTTGTACATGACCCTCTTTCGTCCTAAAAAGTCTGACAAAAGAACTCATGGACACTACTATTGTATTATAATAAATTTAAGAATGACATGTTCTTTTTAGGTAAGTATTTAATGCACAACGTAATTTTAATTGAATTAAGAATCATTAAATCTCGAAGAAAATGTCAATTTATATTTTATTACTAATTTGGAATTTTTAATATTCCACATTTATTACATTATAATCTTATTAGAAGGGAGAAGGATATATATATAAGATTTAATTACATTAAAGATATGTAAAAGATAAAAGAATAAGCATATATGCAATTTCGGTCCTTTCAAGAGCATTAATAAAAGACCAAAAACTCAATTGACGCCTCTTCGTACAGGCGTATCCAACGTGAAAGATGACTTAATGCAAGTCGTTATTTACAATTAGCAAAAGTTAAATAAAGTATATAGATAAGAGAGTGATAGAAATAATAGGGATATATATACAATATTAGTCCTTTGGAGGTTAAGGAGAAATGCCAAAATGCAATTGACGCGATTGATTTAGGCGTTGATTTCAAATGTGACGACTTAATAAAAGTCATTATTTTATTCTAAAATGAATAGTGCCCATTTTTGAATTAAAGAAATTTGGAAAACTAATTATATGAAAAAATAAAGAAAAATGGAAAACTTGTACCCCTAAAATTTTCCATCTAGATCACATCAAGAAAAAATAGATAAAAATCCAGAAAGATCGTTACACCTTAAATTAATAAATAGGGAAAGGTGAATGATGCCTCCGAGCAAGTCGTCATTTAATTTTGACGACTGTATATACAAGCGTCATTTATTGAAATAACGCCCCAACCTGAGACGTCATTTACAAACTAAACCTGTTAGTATTTGGTTCGAACAAGGATGTTAACCGGGTAAGTTTTGATTAGGAAAGTATCAACACGTGGATGTTTAAGTTTAATCAGGAGTCTACCTAGAAGTTTCAACTCCAATCAAACTCCTAGAATCCATTTGGATTCTTTTCCCTATAAATACCATCCCCTCCATCGAACCCATGTTGACCCTAAAGACGTCCTGCTTCTACTCCTCTGCCGTGGAAGTTCTTCTTCATCTTCCTCTTGCTGTCAATACTGTGAAGGGAGGACGCCGTCTTCTACTCCTTCGACAGTGCTTCACGTATTGTTGTAGGTTGCTTCTGCCGTGGGTGTACGTGAAGAACGTGAAGTTCTTCATCCTTTTTTCTTCTTCCTTGCTGCACGAAGGATTGAAGGCCATTGATTTCCTTACCATAACTGCTGCTGCTGATTGCCTTCGACCGTTGAAGCAAAAAGAACAAGCTGCTGTGTCTTCTTCCTTCTACGTGGTTACTCTGTTTCAAACAGGGTATCGTTTGTGATCAAATCTTCATATATATTCTTCACGTTCCATCAACCAGATCATCACCAAGGTAGGTTTTCTCAAGGCTTAGCAAAATCTTATAATTACTAAGTGAATACATGCATATAGGTCTAAAGGAGTTACATATTTCATTTTCCAGAATGAATTTTCTCGTTTACTGCATGAATGAAACTGACGACCCAAGATAGGGTGTCATTTAAAATCAACGACCGTGCAAATAGTCGTCTTTTCCTATATAGTTAATAATTGTACAATATGTTTACAATTTAATAACTATGAACTCTTACATGTACACTAATGCATGACTGTGTCCATAAATTCCTGTTATTTTTCCTATCTGTTCATGTCTTTAGAATCTTGATCAGACATACTCCAAAAATCATGTGTCAAAGAATTAGCGACCCAGATTAGGTCGTCAATTGAATGAATGCCCCTGTAAACGGGCACCAATTTAGTGATAAACTGTGAAATTATAGAATTGGTTATAATGCTCCTGGATATTGAAATGACGACATATACCATACCCTTTAATTTGTTATATGACGCCCCTGACTAGGGCACTGTTTATGAAATTGAAGCCTTAATGTAAGACGTCATTTATATAATATCTGAAATTTTAGAATATTTATAGATTTTAATATTAACAAGACCTGGATACAACGACTGCGTGAACAGTCGTCACTTATTGAACTGACGACCCTAACAAGGACGCCATTTCATGAAATGAAGACGTGACCTAAGGCGTCAATTCCTATTTTCCTGATTTTCATGGTTTTCTGTGACCCACTGTAAATGGGTTAGTTATTAGGCACTATATTTCATTCCGTGAATATAGTCTCATGTTTCACGTTGTTTTATCGATTACCCACTATTTCTCGGTGATAGACGAACTCTCCATAGGACATTCCGTTCCTTTGGACCAGTGACTTTATCATAGAGACCTCCGTAAGACTCCGCTAGCCTTGGATTCCCTCGAGACAGTCAAGCTGGTTGTACCCTTAAAACTTATGTCACTATTTGATTACCATGTCACTCTAAAGAAACATGGTATACCGGCCCTCGTGACTTGCTAAGAGGATGTCATGAGAATACTCTAAATTAATGGAATGGGAAACCATGCCATTAGTGTTCTTATGAATTAGGTGCCATACTTGTGGACCTCAATTCTATCTAGCTTATCATATCCAAGAACGAGCAACCATCGTTATACGAGCACTTATTCTTATTATCATGGCACCTAATTAGGGAGCCGATTCCACCTAGTTTTATCGTTAATCGTGATTGTACCGTTATTGTTGTCTTTATACATCATGTTCAATCCTTGAAATTCAATTCCACAAGATCTACCTTAAAGTCCCTACAAGCTTATTCCATTGAAACTGTATATTGGCTATAACCATAGTGGATGTCGAAAAATACACGATCAATGCCTGCGCATATAAGGGCCCGATCTGGTCCTTGGAGGAGCACCCGAAAGTACTAGTGCCCATGGGAGTTGTAATGATCACGGTGTGGCATTGCACCGAACTACATGACTAGCTTGATTAGACATTCCACCATCTCATACTCGACTTGACATGACATGACTTGCGTGACCCGGAAAGGGTATTTATATACTTGCTTGAAACGTGATAGCCAATTCCCGACATGACATGATGAATAAACTTGCTTGGATTTCTTGACATTTATTGATATAATTTCTTGAAAGACATGCTAGTTCACTCAATTATCTCTTGTTATACTCTCTCTCTTGTCATTTTACATAAACATGCATAGCTTTATTGCATTCATGTAACATGTAATTTACTTAAAGCAAGCTAGCTCTTGAGATATAATTCATATTGAGCGTTCGCCCATTCAGTGTTTTCCCCTATTTTTCAGGTAAGTCCGATGACGAGACTCAATCGGATGGGGAAGGTCAAGAGTGAAGAGATTAGAGCTACTCCGTCTATCCAAGCGTCTACTAGTCTTATCTTTCTATATTTTTGAGTCAATCATTGTACTTTTCCCTTTATTGAGTCTTAGCACTTTCATTAAGTGGATTGTAATAGAAGTACTTTTGAGGTTGTGATTGAATAAAGGATTGGGTTATCTTTACTTTTGCGCACTCTGTCTTTGTGTTGAATACACTAACGCTCTGATTGACATGATTGATATAAACTTGTCACGCACTCCGGGTTCCTTCCGCGCTCGGGACGTGACAACTTGGATTTGATCTAGAGGTCAAGAAAGAACAAACATATCTTCTAGGAAATCTGGGCTGAACACTTTTCTTCCACGGGCTCTGTCTTTCTCTTCTTAGCTCTCACTCTCCTTTTCTACTACTCCACAGTTCCCCTTCTACGAATGGAACCTTCGCTCACAGGAGCCTCCTTTTCCTTCTGCCGCCTTCTGCTGCCTTTCACTTTTCTCCTCTTTCTTTCTTGATGGAGAAGGTATTTTATTTATAGGATAGAGCCTCCGTATGGATGAGACAGAGACACCCTAGTAAAGCCCCATTGGTCCACGTGGCAGGAACGAAAATGTTCATCTGTCATAGTCCTTGGATCATGTGCCCACTTCCAGCCAATCTCAGGATCACATTGCCAATCAATGGTTCCGTGCTTTAATGAATTAATTAAATCCCTAAAAATAATAAAGTACTTAGTCAATACTATATGGTCAAAGTCAAGTCAAAATGCTCAGACTATTGTATGCTTTTGCAGACATGCATTGACCAATATTGCACCGACTGAGTCCTCGTGCTAGTGAAGATATTGCACCGACCTTAAAACATGCACAGACCTTATCACATGCTCAGACCCAAGGTAGCTCAGAGTTGGTATGTGCTTGGACCATAGTTTTTAGATAAAAACTAGCACCAACTCTAATATGTCCAAAAAAAACCTACACTATCTGTGAATAGGCTTTAGCCATGCACCGAGGCAAAACTTGCACCGAGGTAGAAAATGCACTGACCTCCAATATGCTTTAGAAAAACATGCACCGAGGCAGAAGATGCACTGGCCTCCTATATGCTTTAGAAAAATATGCACCGAGGCAAAAGATGCACTGACCTCCTAAGCCACATGAGACGCAAAGATAAGATGCATACACTGAGACACAAATGCACATGAGACGTAATGTAAGACGAACACATGTACTTGTTGACACCCATTTTATACCCATAAGTCGGGTCATCTCCTTATTTCATTCAATATGATGCTCCGAGTTGTTCGCTTTTCATCGAGTCTCCTGATCAGTTGAAGCCTGTTTCTTGGGTCTTTTCCTGGATGAAGAATTGGCTCCCAGTGGCATTTTCGTTGGATGAAGCTTAGCAAAGCCCTTCTCTTCTTCTTTGAAATCTCCAATGTTAATAACGGTCCCAGTCAGGTGCGTCGCTTCCCTTTGACGGATATGTCCTGGACCGTTACTCTTTGAAGAACCCTAAGGCTTAAGGCCACGTGTTCAGTGCTTATCCTGTTGATTTCACGTTGATAATAACGGTCTGTCGTACAGCCGTTATTTCCTTATGACGACCTAGGCCTTGGCTGTCACTTCCTTGAAGAGTCTAGCTTATTAGATCTTCCTTCCGTTGATCTTATCCTTTGGGATAAGGTTGAGAGTAACGGATGTTCCTTGATGCGTTACTTTCAAGTGGCGGTCTATCGTGCAGCCGTTACTTCTTTCCGGGAGTCCTGGCAGTTCAGGCCTTTTCTCTGCTACTCCGTGTTTGAGATAAGAACTTGGATTGACCTTATCTCTTTCTAATCCGATCCTCAGGACTTCCCATTTATTTCTTTGGACTCTTGGTGATATTATCCTCAAGGATTTGCTAAGAGTTATCTCTTTATCCTGCTGAATTATCCTCTACTCGACCTATGAGTTTTGAGGGTCTATAAATAGAACCCTTGAATTCATGACCAAGAGAGGAGGATTTTTAAATTCACGACGAAGTGCTGCCGAACTCGGGAGCCATCTTCATCCAGGAGGAGCTGTTTTCACGTCCATCTATCTCACAGTCAAGGGAGTACTTTTGTTTTGGTCTTTCAAGTTCATCTTTGCATGCTTGAGTTCTTCCTTGGTTTTTTCTCCAAACAAAGCATTGTCCCTCCTCCTCCTCCATGTTTTTCACTGTTCTCTAAGCATACAAACATCCCCCAACTTTTAAAAACGCCCAGAGGGGTTAAAAAAAACCAAAACTCCCCGGTAATTCCCTCTCCTTTTGATGTTCTTAAATTCTTTAAGAATTGATGCTATGCTTGCGAAGAGGGCTGATTGAGGTTGTCTTGTCTTGTCTTTTTACTTCTTTGGCAGGTTTACAGGTTCATTAGCACGAGGCCCAAGTCTTCTGGCCGGCTGGAAGAGTTGGAGTTAAAAGAATTCAAGCTTTACTACTGCAGATTATCTGACGGTCTGGTGCAGGCGCGTCACTCTCTTCTGGCGGTCTAGGGTGCGACCGTTACTTCAAAGCAACGCACAGGGTTCTGGCCGTTACTTCCAAGCTGATCTGCAGGCTTTCCTTGGTTTTCTCTCCCGTGGGCGGGTGTTTCATCCTCCTATTTCCAAGGTATATTCGAGTCTTTGACTTGGGTTTACTTTGGTGGCGATCACATCTTTCCTTAGTACTGGGCAATAGCTATTTTCTTCATCACATCTTTATTTCCTTGTTTGTTCCACCCCTAGTGGTGTGTTTTTATTTACTCCTTGCTCCACGCCCCGGCGTGTGTTTTTCCTTTTCCTTAGCGTAATTTGATTGAGATAGCTTGCCCATGCTAGAGCTAGCTATGATTGCCTAGGTTCATGTTCACATGTTCATAGGTTTGAGCAGATCTTTGATTGCTTGTTTGTCATCTTGCCATGTTACTTAGTAAGCCTCAAGAGTAAAGATGAAAAGATATGCAAATAAATATCAACAGATAATTTTTTGGCGATCACGGTGGGACAGCTTATGCCAATCGTGCTTTTGATTCTTGTTTAAACCTGCCATCATCTGCTTGTTCAGTCGTCTTTTGTTTCTTTCGTTTCATTGATCATCCTGGTTTTCTGAGTCCTCTGACGGTCCTGTGTCCACGCGTCATAGCCTTCTGACGCAGGGGCATTGGACCGCCGCTTTCATCCTGCTGTGTGAGCTTTACGGACTTTCCGGTTACTTCTGTTAGTTTTTTTGTTCTCTGGCACATCTGACGGTCTCGTCTCCCTGCGTTATATATTATCCGGCGGTCTGGCCTTCGACCGTTATTTCTCTCTGACGCAGGGGCCTTCGACCGTTACTCTCCTGGCAGGTACGCATCCGAGGTGCATTTATTTCTGCAGTTTGTGCTGTGATTTATTGCTTGGGGGACACTTGACCCTCCTCTTGCTCTGCTCATATCTGCCTATCATGGTGTGCACCATTGATTGCTAGATTGTTAGGCTAGACTTTGCATGCCCTCCGGTGCACATAGGGTCATTCATCTTTCATACATTAGATTGCATTTTCCTACCTTGTTGTGAGGACCTCTCGTCTCCATATTCCTTGGGGCCGACTAGGAAATCACAGCAGGGACCTCCATAAGTCCCCGCGAGCCGTGGATTCCCACACGGACGCCGGGCTGGTTGTACCTTTCCCACCCCGTGTCTAGGGTTGCATAAGTGATTGAGTGGCTACACTTAGAGTCAAACCAAGTCCTATATCCATCTCCTACTAGGAACCTATTGTTGAGAGCACATATCAATCAATTCACTAAGGTTCCAAAGGAGAAATCATAAGAATATTGTCGCATCATTCTAAACAACTTGCTTGATTCTTGAGTGTCTTCATCTTTTATCACTTACATCTTGTTAGAATCACCTAAGTTTGATTGCTCATTGTGTGTTTTGTGTTGTTTGTTTTTGCATTTTGTCAAGGTTGTCCGTTGCATGTGGAGTTGCTTTCGTCCGTTTGAATCATCTTCTCGAGTCACTCCCTCCTTCACGTGTTATTCCAATCCCCTCTTCGAATCCACCATGGCATCCTTCAATCCTCCGCGCTCCCAAGAGGACTCTCTTCCTCAAGGGCTCCTTGAAAACCCCCCTAGGGTTGCTACCTTTCCTTCCGGAGAAGGGATTGCCCCTCTCCCGTCCTCCACATCTGTGGGAGGTAGTCAAGGTACCCCCTCTCTTTCTACCCCTTCCGCGGACTCCGTCCTTCACATGATGGCCCAATTGGACCCGACCCAACTTCAAGTCCTATACCAAGCTATGCAAGGGTCCAATGCTTCTCCCTCCGCCGCTGTTCAAGGTCAATCTAATTCTTCCATTATTGGGCCGTCCGTTCAGCCCACTCCGATTGACCTCACTCCGGTCCAACCTCGGACCATCACTTTCGCTAGCATGGAGATGGGCCAATCTTCCAATTCAGCCCATCAGTCTTTTGATAAAGGGAAATCGCCTATCCCTTCTTTTGTCCAGGTGGATCATCATAATTCTGGTGCGGTGGCTTCACAGCTTCTCATGAACCCTTCTGATTTCTTACACCCTCAGCAAGGGGTGGCCCAAACTCACTCCCATCCGGGTATATCTCAGGCTCAATATCCTTCTTACGGGCCCTCTATTTCCATTGCCTATCCTTCTACTCATGCCTATGGGCCTCCCCCGTCTACCACCGTCATTCCATCCGCTCCTCAACAATCGGCGTCCTTCACTACCCCTGCTCCCTCCCAAGAGCAGGACTTGCTTAACAAGTGGGCCGCCATGCAGCAACAACTTGACTTCCTCCAGAAAAGGGTTGGCCCACAATCCTTGGCCGATATTCCTATTCCGAGCTTCCAAAACATTCGGTTCCCTCCGCAATCAGAGCTCCCTAACTATCGCAAGTACGATGGGAACAGCAATCCTTTTATCCATGTGAGGGATTTTATATATGAGTCGGCGCAGTTCCAGTATGACGATCGCCTCATGGCGTACTTGTTCCGCCGATCCTTAGATGGAGTTGCTCTGGAATGGTTTTATTCTCTGCCACTGGAAGAGGCCGAGAGTTTCAAGGTAGTTAAGGACAAATTCATTCAGCGATTTCAAGACCGGGTCGGACCAGAATATTCATTTACAGACCTAGTAGCAGAGAAAATGAAACCGGAAGAAGAGTTTGCCACCTATGCAGACAGGTGGAGGCAGATGGCCGCCAGAGTGCCTGGCCATATCCCAGAGGAAGAGAAGGTCAAGTTACTGATCTCCAATGCCACGCCGACTTTCCGCAACATCCTGGCAATGAATGACATAGCCAACATGCATCAACTCTACAGCCGGGCGCGCTTCATACAGACTCAATTCAAGGATTCCCCTATCCATTCTCTCTTCGAAAACCAAAAGCCCAAGTACCATAAGAAACCACAAGGGCCGGTTACTGAGGGGGTCCAAACAAATGAGCAAGTACAAGCCGTTGCTTTTCCATATCAGGCCGCACCTTTCCGCTACAATCAAAACCCCCGCAATCCACAAAACTCCACCCCGCACAACTTCCAGGCCACTCCACAAAACACTCCCCCCGCCTTCACCATTCCACAAAACGCCTTCACCACACCACAACAACCGCCACCACCATCACAATACCATAACGTCCCTCCACCCAGCGGCTACAGCAACAACAATCCAAACAGCAAGCGCCCGGCTCCCAGGAGAGCCCAGTATCCTCCGTTGCCCGAGACACTCACAGATATTTTCTCGGCACTTATGTCAGTAAACGCAATCCAACTTCCTCCGGAACGGCCTGTTTGGAACCCGGCGGTTGATCAAACCAAATATTGCATGTTCCATAGGCAGCCAGGCCATACCATAGAAGGATGTTATCAGTTCCGAGATCTGGTGTATGACCTTCATGAAGGGCAGAGAATCGACTGGGCCGAAATGCATAGGGCCATTGTGGAGATTAAAGAGAAGAGGAGGCAGCCGCAGGGGCAGCAAGTGCAGTAGCATCAAGCACCGCAGCCGCAGCAGCAGCAGCCGCCACAGCAACAGTAACCACAGCAAGTGCAAGACCTAGGCATCCATCAGAACCCGATGCCGAATCATCCACCCGCTCCTCAGCAGCAGCCGCCGGCACCAGCACAAGTTAACATGGTTCAACCACCGGCTCCCAATGCCGGGTGGTCTTTTGATGATGATGGCTCCGCACCGCAAGTAATGGCCTTCCACCACAACCTCCGCAAACCTTCCTTCATCCTCTCTATGCAACCAACACCTTCTCCGCTCATCCTACCATCCACACCCGCTCCAGCAAGCCCTCTACCGCTCTCCATCCCATCATACCCTCCAACACTTACTCCCCTCACCATCATCACACCGTCCCCTAATCCTTCGCCCGTTCTCAAACACCCACTAGCCTTCCCTCCACCTACATCGACATTCATCACCACCTTGCCCTCCACCAATCCCTCACCTATCATCCACTCACCCTCCATTAACCTCACCAACCCCACGCTCCACCAAATCACCTCCCCCACACAGCCTATCCCACTCGTCCACCCTGCGGCGCCCATCATACTATCTTCAGATGCTGCGGCAAACTGTGCCTTAAGAAGCGGGAAGATGTTCCATCGAAATTACGTTACTACTTCTAATCCCCAGTCATCTCAGCCGGTGGCCGAGCAAGAGGAAGCTGAACCACTACCGGTTACTCAATATGACTTGTTACATCATCTGGATCGAGTACTCGCCAAGATATCCGTGCTAGAGTTGATCAAAAGGTCTACCCTTCATCAGGATGCACTGAGGGACTTCTTGCAGAAGGTAATGGTTAGCGAAGACATGGCAGTCGACAGTTTACCAACGGCATTGGCAACTATTTCCAAAGGGCCGGCAATTACATTCTCAGAAACCGAGCGCGCACCTCCAGGAGCTCGGCAAAAGCCGCTCTGCATAACAATTACCCTGAACAAAGTCGACATTGAGGCAGCATTGGTTGACACCGGGGCCTCAATTAATGTTTGCCCACTTAGTACCCTCCGAGCATGCAACATATCCGAAGAGTTACTACAGCCTACCCCCACTACTATAGCAACATATGACAACTCAAGGCGAGCATGTCACGGGGTGATCACCATTCAGGCGGAGCTCGGTCCCCTCACTATGGCCGTGAAATTTTATGTTCTCGACATCGACCCTATGTTCAAGGCTATCTTGGGTCATCCCTGGATTGACACGCTCGACGCCGTACCCTCCACCGCACATCAGTGCGTCAAATTTCCCTTTCAAGGGAGGGTCGTCAAAGTTAAAAGCTTGGCCATGGTGCAGACAGTCAAGGCCCTCTCAGATCAAGTTCTTCCCACACTCTGGCCGAGCAGCCGACCCGTTCTGTCAGTGCTTGATTTGAACTTTCCTTGGGCTTACACATCTCCCAAGCCCATCACTACTCCAGTCAATGTCAAAGTGAAGCCGCAGATCCGAGATTCAAAGGGGTGGAATATCATATTGAAACTAGGCTATCAACCAGGGAGAGGCCTCGGGGCGCAACTGCAAGGAATGACTAAGCCCATACCTAAGGGAAAGAAAATGGGCAGAAGAGGCCTCGGTTATAAGGAAACAGCATTATCTATGATGGGTGATTCTGGGCCACTTACTTGGGATTATCGTCAGCACTTTGTCAGAGGGCCTCTCCAGCCCAGCACATTAGCTCCAAGGCCGGTTCAGCCAAGAAGGGATATAGTTTGTCCGATTGCCAGTCCACCTTCCCTGCCAGGAAGGTCAGATGATGACATGCTCGACTACAATCAGGCCTTGCAAAGGATCTTTCATGAAGAAGAACGCCAGAAGCAGCAAGAGGTTCGGCTCGTACAGTGGAGGCCGAAGAAGCAGCCCACGGTTAAATTACAGGAAGGAGGGAGCTCTCCGGTTGTTTTCTCTTGGTCTCCCTCACGCTTCCAATCCATCTTGCAACAAAGGGAGTCCATACCCCGCCTTCCTCCTGTCATGATAAATCCATCCATCATTGATCCACCGGAGATTCGATTCATCCCTTGTGCTCGCGGGAAATGCCCGCGTATTGACCTATCCACTCTACTCACTCCTCTCTCCCCCAATGCTCAGCTCCACGAGATGTGGTTGTCTTCTTCTGATCCTTTCTCCAATCGCATCTTTTCCGAGCTGTTCCCTACGCAGCTCCCACCTCCTCCAGCTTGCTTTGTAGTCTCTGCTGATCTCCAAAAAAAACGTCAAATTTAAAACGGAGATTTCAGTGGAAGATTACGCTGTCCTGTCTCCATCCTCCTCCCAGGGGCACGAGTCCCCTACTCCATCCCTTCCACTAAGCCTTCTCTCTCCTAGGTTAGGGTTAGGGTCTAGTAAGTCTAAGGAAGTAGAGTCAGTTAGGTCTAGAGAAGTAGGGTCTTGTTCTAGGTCATCCAACCCTTCCCATTCTGAGCCGCGCTCGCTTGCGCATCCTTCCCGATCTATTCCTGATAGGTTCTTGCAAGATTTAGCTCAGCGATGTCATGCTCTTTTAAAGTGTCCGGAATTCATTGCCACGGCAATTATGATTGAAGATGAAGAGGAAATAGAAGGGGAATGGAGCGACGACGGATTAGGCGTCTATGAGGTTCTGGATGAGAAGGATCCAATAGATGAAGACAGCAACGTAGATGACACTGCCGATTTATATGCACAAGGATTAAAGAGATTCGACCAGCCGTCGACGGCAGTGGATGAACCTACAAAGGAAATCAACTTGGGAACAGAAGAAGACCCAAGGCCTATCATTATTTCAGCTGATCTCCCTTCACAGGTAGAAGAGGATCTAATTAAGGTTCTAAGGGAGTATAGCGATTCTTTCGCCTGGTCTTATGAGGACATGCCAGGTCTTGACCCCTCCTTAGTGGAACATCGACTCGTGCTCAAACCAGGGGCAACACCTGTTAAACAAAGGTCAAGAAGATTTCACCCCCACATGGCCTTAAAAATCAAAGAAGAAGTCGATAAGCTATACAAGGCCAAGTTCGTCAGAGTAGTCTTATATCCCCAGTGGGTGGCGAACATAGTCCCTGTTCTCAAGAAGGATGGAAAAGTGCGCATATGCATTGATTTCAGGGACCTAAACAAGGCTTGTCCCAAAGATGATTTCCCGCTACCTCATATAGACGTCTTAGTAGATAACACTGCCGGGTACGAAGCTCTGTCATTTATGGATGGGTACTCGGGCTACAATCAAATCCGTCTCGCTCGGAAGATCAAGAGAAAACTTCCTTCACCACGCCCTGGGGCACATATTGTTATGTGGTTATGCCATTTGGGTTGAAGAACGCAGGTGCCACCTATCAAAGGGCGATGATGGCCATCTTCCACGATATGATGCACATATACATGGAGGCTTACGTGGATGACATCTTGGTGAAGTCAAGAACAAAAGAAGAACACCCCTCTATTCTGGCTAAGGTGCTGCAGAGAGCCAGGGAGTATAAGCTTAAGATGAATCCGAAGAAGTGCGTATTCGGAGTCTCTTCAGGGAAGTTGCTAGGGTTCATAGTAAGCAAACGGGGGATCCAGATTGATCCTAATAAAGCACAGGCCGTCATGGACATGCCTCCGCCGAAGAACATTACGGAACTTCGAGGACTGATTGGTCGGCTGCAATTCATTAGAAGATTCATATCTCAACATTCTCAAAGGTGCCGCCCGTTCTATGAATTGCTTAAGGCGGGGGTCAAGTTCGAATGGAATCAAGATTGTCAAAAGGCCTATGAGGACCTCAAAGAGTACCTGTCCAATCCCCCGGTTTTGCAACCTCCTGTCCCTGGGAAACCCCTAATCCTATATATCTCGGTTATTGAGGACTCCCTAGGGGCGGTCTTAGCACAAGTGGATGATGAAGGGAAAGAGCGGGCCGCGTACTACCTCTCTCGGTTGTTTAATCCAGCTGAATCCAAGTACACCGCTATGGAGAAGACTTGTGCCGCCTTAGTGTGGGTAGCTCAGAAGCTTAAACATTACTTTCTCGCCGACCCAGTTAGGTTGATCTCAAGAATGGACCCGATCCGTTATCTCCTAGAAAAGCCTGTCCTTTCTAGTATGTTAGCTCGCTGGCAGAGCTTCCTCTCTCAGTTTGACATCACCTTTGTCGTTCAGAAGGCAGTCAAGGGATATGCCATTGCTGAACATCTTGCACATCTTCCCATTCCTCATACCGATTCCATTCAGGACGATTTCCCTGATGAGCATCTCTCTGTCCTTTCTAATCATCCCTTCTGGTCTCTGCACTTCGACGGTGCACTCAACTCCCAAGGCCAAGGGATCGGGGCTGTCTTGCTTACTCCAGAGGGAGTAACCATCCCCTTTGCTTATCAACTTCGATTTCCTGCTACCAACAACATCGCTGAGTATGAGGCTCTCCTGGCCGGCTTGAAGCATGCCTATCTCCTAGGCGCGCGCTATTTAAACATTATAGGAGACTCTCAGCTCGTCCTACGGCAAGTTCTGTCAACTTACCGTACTCGTGACCCTAAGCTCAAACCTTATCAAGATTTGGTCACGCTCCTTGCTAAGCGATTCCGTAAGCTCATCTATATCCATACTCCCCGTTCTTTGAACATTCTAGCTGATGCTTTGGCATCCCTTGCTTCCTCCTTATCCTTCCCTCTCAGTCGTAGTACTGAGACCATCGTCGTCCAGAGATTGGACGCACCCTCCATTCAAGATCCTTGGTTCATCAACCTCAGGAAATCTGTAGAGGCGAGAGTTGAGAAGGAGGATCTCAAGGAAGTTTCATTAACAGAACTAGAGGAGATTCTGGACGAAGAAGAATTGCCTTGGTATCATGAAATCGAATTATTTTGCAAAGAAGGGTCGTTCCCAGAAGGGGCAAGGGCCGAGCAGCGTAAAGCAATAAGAAGAGCCGCCGCAAGGTACACTATCATTGCAGGAGAACTGTATAGGCGCGCTACTAATGGAATGCTCATGAGATGCTTGGATGATGTAGAAGCTTGGAAAGTGGCTGAGGCAGCCCATTCTAGTGAGTGTGGAGGTCATGTCAATGGCCAGGCTCTAGCAAAGAAGATCCTTAGGCAGGGCTACTATTGGCCCACTCTAGAGGAAGATTGCTCCCTCTATGTCCGGAGGTGCCTTAAATGCCAACTCCATGCTGATAAAATTCATTCTCCAGCTTCGTCCCTCCATCCTATGACTGCTCCTTGGCCATTCTCCATGTGGGCTTTCGACGTCGTCGGCCCGCTCGGTGATCCTAATTCTCAGATCAAGCAGAAATCTTTCATCCTCACCGCTACTGAGTACTTCACCAAATGGGCCGAAGCCGAGGCGTACGCAGAGATCAAAGCTACAACGGTGTGCCGCTTTATCATGAAGAATATCATCTCGCGGTTCGGAGTGCCAAGCAGCATCATCACCGACAACGGACCCCAGTTCATCTCCCAAGAGCTTAAGGACCTATGTAAGAAATTCAATATTGCACTGCATCATTCATCTCCATATTACCCTCAAGGCAACGGTCAAGCTGAGGCCACTAATAAAACCCTGCTTAAAATCATTAAGAAAACGTGTGAAGCACACAAATTTTCTGATTGGCCTGAAAGATTGGTGGAAGCTCTGTGGGCTTACCGCACCTCCGTCCGTACCCCTACGGGACAAACTCCCTACTCTTTAACTTATGGGATGGAGGCGGTGCTCCCATATGAGATCTTAATCCCTTCTCTTAGAGTGCAGCTCAATAAGGAACTTAATCTCGATGAACGTCGAGAGGCGTTGCTGGTCCAGCTAGAACTCTTAGATGAGGAGAGGATGAACGCGGCCGATCACGTTTCTGTTTATCAAAAGAGGGTTTCGCGCTATTTTCAAAAGAAGGTAATTGAACGAAAATTTTGTAAGGGTGAAATTGTTTTGAAACGCAAATTCATTCGGTCTGCAGGTCCTAGGTCCAAGTTGCAACCTAACTGGGAAGGGCCGTTCGTAATAAAAGAAGCTTATCCAGGGAATGCTTATCGTTTAGTAAACGCGGAAGGTGAGGAGCTCTCTCACCCATGGAATGGGTTGTATCTTAAGTGTTTCTTTCCTTAAAAATCTAAACCACGTGCTTTTCCGGCAAAAAGAACTGCCTCCCTATCTTCAAAAGAGAGTCTTGAGTAAGGCAAACACACACTACACGACATCCCTGGTCGGGTTCCTTATTTAAAAAGACACCATTTTTCCTTGGCCATGCTTTGGGGGAAAGTCAAAGTCCCTATCTGTTTCATTCTTCGGCTGCATCCAGGGGCAAGGAGTAAATAAGGAGGAGACAACCAATCCAAACTCCCTAACAAGAAGAGGTCTCAAATAGGGGCAAGTCCGTTATGACCTGACGCCACAAGAAAGGAAAGAAAAGAAAAGAAAAGGAGTGCTCTCTACAACATGAATCAAAAGCATCATCTCCAAGTCGGCACATGAAATCTCAAAAAAAAGCTCCAAAAGAAAAAGAAAATTAGGCATGACAAGAGTGGCAGTACAGTTCCCCGCGGGACGTTATGAGCCCGGTCGCATGCATGCCTAAGTGGACAAAGGTTCGATGACGGACATGAAAGCCCCGGCACAACAGACCAAATCTCTAATAGGGTGGTACGGTGAGGGAATCAAGTTCTAAAAACTCCCATATCTGGCCTAAGCTTACCTCCATGATCTTTTTCCTTTTAGGACTGAGATGAGTACCCTAGGTATGGCTTTGGTAAAAACACTGTCGCAATGATTAGGTCTCAGCCAGGGGTTGTCACACTATTGCACGCCGGTCTCGAGACTCAAGCTAAAACAAGGGAGGTCTCGTGTTGCTAGAGAGGCACTGATTTTTCAAAATCCAAAAACAACAAATATTTTTAAAATCCAAAAATAACAAATATTTTCAAAATCCAAAAACAACAAATATTTTCAAAATCCAAAAACAGTAAATATTTTCCAAAACTCCCAAAAAAAATACCATCATGTGCATAGCATGCATCGCATTTTCATTATGTTTTCACCTATTTAATAAGGCTCCACCCCTTGACCAAATATCAAGAATCGGTCATTATCTAACTTGCTTCAAGGCAAGGGGTTTAGTCTAAGAACAGATCTAACTTGTTTCATGATTGAGTGTGTACAGAACACAGGAACAAGCCCAAAAGCAAAAGCTAACAACTATGCAGGTTCAGAGTGTGTAACGCGCCAGCATCAGACCGTTACAGTAATGTAACGGGCCCAACCTTGACCGTTATTTTCCTTCAGGCGTGGAACCCTTTCCTTTTTGATTGAACCATCACTATAACGGTCTGAGACCCACCGTTACTTGAAAATAATGGCTCAAGACCCATCCGTCATATCCTTCAGAAACTGGGCTCTTGATTACTCCCATTCTGACGGCCTGTCGCAGGACCGTCATTTCCATGTAACGGCCCAGTGCACATCCGTCATATCCTCCAGAAGCCCTCTCTACTCACATCAGTCTAGCCTTTTAAACTACAGAACTCAAGATCTTTCAACTATGGCAATCTCATCTCATTCAAGCAAAGACTAATGAAATATAATTCTTGATAAATTCAACTTTGATTGTCAATTACATAATAGTCCTCATGAATACAACAAAAAGAGGAAAATCAAGATACATTCAACTTCTTATCCGCAAGAGGGCGGATTCTTCTCAACTCTTTCACATAATCTCGGCGTGTTTCGTCATTCTCTTCAACTTCTGCTTGCCACGGGTGCACCTTGCTGATCTCCCACATGGTCAGCGCGTTCCGGATCGCTCTTTCATCTTCCTCGGTCCCCATCTTCCTAGGTAGAAGGGGAGGGTAGTGTGATAGTGCAGAAGCGCCGATTCGAGGTAATCCGATCTGAAGATGGCATCGGTGCGGGTTGTAGATCGCCATGGTAGTGTTCCCTACTAGCTGGAGGTCGAGGCCTTGGCGCCGCGGTATTTTGAGAAGAGCACTTCGGAGGACTCTTGGTCGCATGATGAATTTGTCCATTGGAAGAGTGTTGAAGAAGAGGCGCCATTCATCCCGAGTTTTCTTATCCGCGGTCTTGCATTCAACCTGAGAAGAGTATCCAAATGCCCCTTCGATAAAGAAGAGAGGGTGGCTCCCGAAGATTCGGCTTGCAGAAGTTATGTCTTCCTTAGGAAGGAATTTGACTCTCATCCAGCACTCGAGGAGTATCATAGAGCCGAACAAAAGCCCTCCTAGGCAAGCCGAGCTTAGTCCTTCATAGAGGTATGAGAGGACCGCTTGAGAGATGGACATACCTCGCCACAGCCCGCTAATAACTCCAAGGTTTTGGATATCTAAGAGGTGGTCGGTAGTGGTAAAAAGAAAGACTCCACACAAGCAAACCGCTACCGCCTTGGCTATGGCTTCATGTCTCTCCCACTTATTTTTACAATGAGACACTATCCAGTGGGCCAAGGGTATCAAGTGAACGTGGTGTGGGCTGATCATGGTCCTCACGTCCTTCGGGTTATGAATGAAATCACTCAAGATCGAGGACGGGTCGATAGGCTCTATTGTATAGCAAACCCGGTCTTCATCCCCCACCTTAGTCTTAGGAAGGGCTAAGTAGGTTTCTACTTCCTCCAATAGGACGGTTGCTTCAAAGGAAGGGAAGATGAAGGTGTGAGTTTGTGGATGCCATAGTTCCACAAGAGCTGAAAGGCTTGGCCAATCTAAGGACAATTTCTGGAAATTCTTGCCTAAAACCAAGAGAGGTTGAAGGTGCCATGCTTTAAGGATGGAGGTGAGCTCTATAGGAAGTGCCTTTACCATGGGAGCCACCCACTTCAGATTGGAATAGCACCTTGGACCGGGAAGGGGCTTGAGAAAAGAAAGAAGGAAGTCATGAAAAGAATAAGTGCAGCAAAATTCTGAACTTTGGATGAAGTTATAAGTACTTACCACTCTTTGGACGTTAGAGCTTAAGTGCTTGGGAATTGAGGTTAGCCGTTGAAGCTCTCTATGTTCCCTCCTGGCAGCTTTAGGGCCGGTGTAAACTTTCTCCTCCATAGCCATCACCTCGAAGCTCCTCTTCATCATGTTTTCTGCTCTTTGGAGGAGCTCTTCAAACCCTAGAATAGAGGTTTTAGCAAAGCTACGATTTTGATTAAGGTTTTAAGTTGCTAAGACTTATATTTAACTTTGGAAGGATAAGACTCGGGCTAGAAGGCTTTATCTTCAATTAGGATAAGTTCTAGCGATGGTTTAAGTGGCTAAACATCAGGTTTTAGTTATCTCGGCTCAATCCGATTCGGATTGCGACCCAGATTCTAACGGTCCATCGTGCGACCGTCACTTCACTCCGACGCACCAGCACTCGACCGTCGCATTTTCTGGGGGTTTCAATTCCCCGAATCATGTTCTGTGGAGAGTAACGGTTTATGGTTCTACCGTCGCTTTCTGTAACGCTCTAGCCTGGAGCCGTCGCATTCCCAACCACTCAGTTCTTTCTCTTTTGGGCTAAAACACTTCCTGACGGTCTTGCTTATGACCGTCTCTTTCCTCTGACGCGCCTCCTTCAGGCCGTCGCATTTCCTGCTAGTTGCCCTGACCAACTATCGTTCTGCCATGATCAACGGTCTAAGCCCTGGCCGTTATTTGTCTTTGACGCACCCTCAGTTGGCCGTCGTTTATCCTGATGCCCCTCTGCCAGAATGGGCCTCTGATGATTAACGGTCTCTCACCTGTGTGTCGTTTGATTATGACGGTCAGATCTTAGACCGTCACTTTCTCTGCTGCTGAGTTCAGGTTATTCCTTCTGCCCTTGCTTAGACCTGGCGGTCTTTCACATTGTACACCTCGTTTCTTCCTGCATGCATCTCATTCATTCATTCACATTTCGTCCATTCATTCACGCTCGCATAAAACTAAAAACAAAACAGAAAACTAAAACAGGGATCTCATTCCATTTTTAACCAAAGGTTCTATACAAATAATAAAGAAAACATAAGAAAAGGCATCATTCGGCCGGTCTATCAGCCGGGCCACCATCATCCTCCGCCTCCTCAGGTCTCCTCGCGGGTGGCGGTGCTATGGAAGCACTCTCCTCCTGCTGTCCTCTCTCTGCCCTCTCATTCCTCCGCTGGGCGGAGGAGCTGACGAGGAAGTCCCCTACTGAGCCGCTAGGGGCAGCGCTCCTATGTATCCCACTCTGGGAGGTGCACCGCTCCGGTCCCCGGCCGATCATCCGCACCGTCCGCTCCAATGTCCGCAGCTCGATCTTCAGTGTGAAGATCTGACGCCGCGTCTCCCGTGCCTCGGTCCGGTAGCGATCCAAGTCGGCCGTCCTGATCCGAAGCTCCTCCACCTCAGCTCGCGCCTGCGCTAACTCCTTCCGGAGTTGTTCCATCTCTGGATCATCTGGGCGTCGCAGGGTCTCCGCTCTCTACCGGGCCATCTCTGCCCGTACCAGCTCCGTCTCCGCTCGGGCTCGATCAGTCTCGGCCCTGCTTCTCTCTACCTCGGCTACTGCTGCTGCTAGATCCCTCGCCTGTAGATTGCATTTCACGTCATTAGTCATAAAGCATTTAATTAGGCATAATCATAAGTTTTTTTTAGTCTCTTACCCACTCCGCGAGGGTGGCCTCCGCCTCCTCGGCCCGGGCGACCGCCCGAGCAAAGTCAGCCTCATGCTCAGCCCTGCCTCCCACAGGCTGCGAGGAAGATGATGGGACATCCGGTCCAGCGCGTTGGGCTCCCTCAGCCCGCTGCATTTAGAAGTCATAAGTTAGTTGACATTTACGTTTGCATCATTGAACATCATGTTTCATAAATCATAAGCATTTAAGTTTTTAGTCTCACCAAGAGCTCCAGGGCAGACCGATACCCATCCCGCTGTTGGATGGTGGAGTGGAGTAGCCCTTCTAGCTCAGCTATCCGTCCTTCAGGATCTAGCTGCATTTGGAAAGCATAAGTCAGCATCCATCATCTTGCAGGTTCATATAGAAAGGTTTTTTTTAGGTTTTGCATACCGGTCGTCGGGTACCTTGGTATACCCAGTCGCCGTAGTGTCGAGCAAAGGCCTTCAGGTAGGCCTCGTCGCTCTCATCCCGCTCCTTCACGGCCCTGCCTCGCTTCCTCCAGTCGAGGACGTACTTCGCCTTCCGGGCGCGCCAATCCACACTTCCACTGATGCCCCTCGCCGACTTGCCTGGGCGGTCATCGTTGCGATGCGGAAAGGTCACCTCGGGCTGGTGTAGTCCCCGAGTCCGCAGGATCAGCCTGTAGTGCAGAGGCTCGATGATATGGATGCAATGCAACCATATGTCTTACCCCCGGTACGATAAGGACGCCTCCACCCACGGCTGTCCTGTGTAGCCTTCGCTGCGGTACGGGGTCCATCTCACCTGAAAGCATTTTTCATTCATTCGTCAGCATTTGTCAACATTTGTCAGCATATAGAAGCACATAGAAGTCATCTTTGAGTCTCGGGCTTACCGATGTGTGTGGGTAGGAGTCCAGGTCGTCCTGGATCGTCCGGGTCAATCGGAGGATCGATCCCGTGTCCCTCGTTACCGACCATCGCCTCGCGATTGGTATGAGGGCGGGATGGAGTAGCGCGCCTCTCCCAATGCCTGGGAGGTACATATAGCTCCAGACCTGCATTTAGAAGTCAAGTCATTTGCATAAATCATTTAACCCGAATCATTAGCATTTGCATAAATCACAGCATAATCATAATCATGGCATAATAGAAAGCATTTAAAGTGCATTTACCTGTAGGAAAGGCGAGAAGCCGCCCAGCATAGTCTGGCGATCCGTGGTGCTCAGGGAGTCGAACAAGAATGCGAGTACTACTGCTCCCCATGCGTACTTCCTGACTCTGCTCAAATCCTCTATCAACGGCAGCAGTCTGCAGCTGATGACGTCTGCCCGAGTCGCCAATAGGAGCTTCCCGAGCAATAGCATCAGGAAGCGTCTGAGCACTCTATCTCCCTCTGGTCCCGCCTCTGCCGCCACGCGAGGGCGCACCTGGTCGACCACTCTGCCCAGATGCTCCTCAGGCAGCTCTCCCACAGTGATTGCCGCTCCTCTCAACCCCAAACTCTCCTGCAGTACCGATCTCGCGAGCTGGGAAGAGGACTGACCCGGCCTAATGAGATCTAGCCCGAGCAGCTGCTGTGCTATCTCCCGGTAGTCCCCGTACGTCCATCCAGTCACTGCGGAGCCGTGGACTCTCAGCCCAGTAATCCTCGCCATATCTTCCAGTGTGGGGATCATGTGGCCCCATGGGAAGATGAACACCCTGCTGATCGGGTCCCATCTCTCGTGCAGTGCGTATAGCAGCGGCGTATCCGTCCGGATCACCTCGATGCTGAGCACCTCGGCGAATCCCATCCCGGCGAGCCTCTCTCTCTGGTAGTCAGGCAGTGCCTGGTACACCGCCCGGATCTGAAGCCAGGAGATCCGTGATCTCCTCTTTCCCTGCATTGCATGTTAGATCATTAGTTAGTCCATTTGCATCATATAATCATGGCATAAACATTCATAATTGAAAACCCAAACAAAAATTTTAAAATTGAAAACCCTAAAAATAGTTCGAATCCCTGGCAGAAGTAACAGCCCTGTGTTAGGGCATTACTTGTCTCTGACGCACCCAGGCTGGAGCGTCAGGGGAGTGACGGTCGCTGGCAGGACCGTCACTTCGTCTGCTAGTTGGGGTTTTTTCCCCTACATTCCTGTGGTCTCCCACTCTAGCCATATGGCCTACAAAGTTCCCTAATGGGTTCATAGACCCATTTCTACCCTTATTCCCCACATGCATCCATAAATAAACACAAAAAAATCAAAAATGGAATCTAGGGCAAGGCGGCCTACCTCATGGTCCGTGCCTCTCTTCCTTTTCTTCTCTGGTTCTCTGGGTTCTTCCGCACCCAGTGAAGCTTCCTCGCCATCCGGCGCAACCGTGGGGACCTCTTCTTCCTCTCGTGGGGTTCTCCTTGTCGTTTCTTCCTCCACGATTGGCGGAATCGCCTCTCGTTCGAGCCGGCGGTGGAACCGCCGTATCGCCATTTTCTTCCCTCTCCCTCTCTTCTGTGGAGGCGGCTGGGGTGCCTCGTCGCCGGCCATAGTGGTCGTGGGGGGTGGAATCGCCGGAGCTCTCCTTGGTTTGGGGTTTTTGATTGTTTGAATGGAATGAACGGGCCGTGACTGTTCGGTTGTTTTTTTTTGAAATCTCAGGAAATGTGACGGTCTATCGACCGGCCGTCACATCATCCTAACGCTCCGATTTAGAGCCGTCACATGTGTTGAACTGCTTTATTGAAGAATGTGAACCGCCTTGATTATGACGGATCAATGGTGGTCCGTTGCTTTTCTGTGACGCCCCTACATCGGACCGTTATATGCTTGCAAGTTTCCTGATGAATTGAAAGGTCTAATTGATGCTTAAACAACTCTATTGTCTATCATGATGTTCCTTATCTATGCCTCTTGCACGTACAATGGTTATGCCTTAATTATTATCATGACATTATTGTTGGCTAACCTATCTTTTATGAAAGGGTTATGAGCAAAAATCACACTTGGCCTTACGTCCGGCAGGTAAGTCAGGTATTGTATATCATTCCCTCATTCCCTTAATGCATTACTATATGTTATTTATGATATATTACCTTGAGAACCGGCTGATCATTCATGTGTCCTAGGATCTGATGTTCCCCTTAAACAAAAATGATGATGATCTAAGTTCACATGTTTAATCATTGGATAGGCCGTTAGATTGGAAAATTTGGGGACGATGGTTCTGTCTTGCACTCTGTGGTTGCAGATAGTGTCCTGAATCTGATTTCTCCAATCTAGCAATATTATTCTCGAGTATTTGATATTTTATCTTTCTTTGCATTTGCTTTGAAGATTTCTTTTTTTTTTTTAGCCCAGCATGCATCATTCGCATTTTTGAGTATTCATGAAGCTTCATCTGTTCAAGATATCTCAGTGATGGTGAACAGCTGTGTTCTTAATCCCGAATAAGGAGAATCATTCCACTCTGAATTAGAAGGTTTTCTTTGATTTGCTCGCTTGATCTGGTTCGCTGAAGATTCCTGTCTGGAGTTTAGTCTCTTTCCTTTCCGTTGCCTCCGGCGGATAGCCGTGTTTCCTTTCCTTAGTTAATTAATTCCTCCAGACTTGCGTCCTTTGGTTGGTTATTTCCTTGTGATCAATTTGAAGTTTTCTAGAAAATTATTATCGCTTGTTGGTAAAGAACGGGTGTCGTTTACCTTAACGCCCTCTTTTTGGTACACTCCGCTTCATCTCCGTTGCACCTCCATGTTTCATTTTACTTCTGCTTCACCTCCGCTCGCTCCCCTGCAAAGAGGACGTTAAGGAGGGGCATCTGTTGACACCCGTTTTATACCCATAAGTCGGGTCATCTCCTTATTTCATTCAATATGATGCTCCGAGTTGTTCACTTTTCATCGAGTCTCCTGATCAGTTGAAGCCTGTTTCTTGGGTCTTTTCCTGGATGAAGAATTGGCTCCCGGTGGCATTTTCATTGGATGAAGCTTAGCAAAGCCCTTCTCTTCTTCTTTGAAATCTCCAATGTTAATAACGGTCCCAGTCAGGTGCGTCGCTTCCCTCTGACGGATATGTCCTGGACCGTTACTCTTTGAAGAACCCTAAGGCTTAAGGCCACGTGTTCAGTGCTTATCGTGTTGATTTCACGTTGATAATAACGGTCTGTCGTACAGCCGTTATTTCCTTATGATGACCTAGGCCTTGGCCGTCACTTCCTTGAAGAGTAAAGCTTATTAGATCTTCCTTCCGTTGATCTTATCCTTTGGGATAAGGTTGAGAGTAACGGATGTTCCTTGATGCGTTACTTTCAAGTGGCGGTCTATCGTGCAGCCGTTACTTCTTTCCAGGAGTCCTGGCAGTTCAGGCCTTTTCTCTGCTACTCCGTGTTTGAGATAAGAACTTGGATTGACCTTATCTCTTTCTAATCCGATCCTCAGGACTTCCCGTTTGTTTCTTTGGACTCTTGGTGATATTATCCTCAAGGATTTGCTAAGAGTTATCTCTTTATCCTGCTGAATTATCCTCTACTCGACCTACGAGTTTTGAGGGTCTATAAATAGAACCCTTGAATTCATGACCAAGAGAGGAGGATTTTTAAATTCACGACGAAGTGCTGCCGAACTCGGGAGCCATCTTCATCCAGGAGGAGCTGTTTTCATGTCCATCTATCTCACAGTCAAGGGAGTACTTTTGTTTTGGTCTTTCAAGTTCATCTTTGCATGCTTGAGTTATTCCTTGGTTTTTTCTCCAAACAAAGCATTGTCCCTCCTCCTCCTCCATGTTTTTCACTGTTCTCTAAGCATACAAACATCCCCCAACTTTTAAAAACGCCCAGAGGGGTTAAAAAAAAACCAAAACTCCCCGGTAATTCCCTCTCCTTTTGATGTTCTTAAATTCTTTAAGAATTGATGCTATGCTTGCGAAGAGGGCTGATTGAGGTTGTCTTGTCTTGTCTTTTTACTTCTTTGGCAGGTTTATAGGTTCATTAGCACGAGGCCCAAGTCTTCTGGCCGGCTGGAAGGGTTGGAGTTAAAAGAATTCAAGCTTTACTACTGCAGATTATCTGACGGTCTGGTGCAGGCGCGTCACTCTCTTCTGGCGGTCTAGGGTGCGACCGTTACTTCAAAGCAACGCACAGGGTTCTGGCCGTTACTTCCAAGCTGATCTGCAGGCTTTCCTTGGTTTTCTCTCCCGTGGGCGGGTGTTTCATCCTCCTATTTCCAAGGTATATTCGAGTCTTTGACTTGGGTTTACTTTGGTGGCGATCACATCTTTCCTTAGTACTGGGCAATAGCTATTTTCTTCATCACATCTTTATTTCCTTGCTTGTTCCACCCCTAGTGGTGTGTTTTTATTTACTCCTTGCTCCACGCCCCGGCGTGTGTTTTTCCTTTTCCCTAGCGTAATTTGATTGGGATAGCTTGCCCATGCTAGAGCTAGCTATGATTGCCTAGGTTCATGTTCACATGTTCATAGGTTTGAGCAGATCTTTGATTGCTTGTTTGTCATCTTGCCATGTTACTTAGTAAGCCTCAAGAGTAAAGATGAAAAGATAGGCAAATAAATATCAACAGTACTGACTCTAGGCCACATGAGATGCAAGATAAGACAGACACATGCACTGACCTAGGCCACATGAGATGCAATATAAGATAGACACATGCACTGACCCTTAAATGCACATGGCAGATGTGCACCGACCTGGATGTGCTGAAGGCAAGAAATGCACTGACCCTATACTCAACTAGCACGAACTTTAGTATGCACAAGGTGCAACTAGCACCGACTAGAAGCGCTCACAGCAAAGTATATGCACCAACCTTCATGCGTGCGCATGACAGAATGTGCACCGACTTGAGTTCACTTACAGCAGACCTGCACCGACCCTATATGTGTGCATGTAAAAACATGCTCCAACTATATATGCACCGACCTACCTCGTGTATGCACGAATGTGCACTGACCTAGCTTGAGGCAAAAGATGCATTGACGTGTATATTCTCAAAGTGCAAAAGTGCACGGACCTATGTATGCAAAATACAAAGACTTGCACCGACCTACACAGTGAAGTGCACGGACTCTGCTAAGTACAAGACAAAAACCTATACCGACTCTAAATAGTGGATAGCACGGACCTGGTATGCACGATGCAAAAACTTGCACCGACTGAATGAATGCATGCAACCTAGCACAGACCTGAAATGTATGCTAACACAGACTCTATGAAAACTAACATAGACTCTATACATGTGCGAAGCCTGCACAGACCTATATGTGCTTGAGACAGAATCATGCACAGACCTATGAAATGCACACCAAGTGTTCACTGAAATGCCACGCACATAAAAATGATATGCACACATGATGTTTGATGAAATCTGATATGAGATAATACACATATGATTCCTAGTGTTTGACATCATCAAAACACATAATGCTAACACTTATTTGTCTGCAAACCCTCCTCTTTGCATTATCATGGAAGGTGAGTCTTTCGAACATGGAGACTCTTCTTCTTTCCTCCAAGTGGGGAGTAACTCATCGGCTTGAATGTCCAAGCCGTCTTCATATCCATTGTCATTGACCGATGAGGTCATTATTCTTTCTTCTTCTTCTTCTTCCATTGCCATTGATAGGTAGTGATCTTCTTCAAGCACGACTGCTTGCAATAGCCGTTGTTGGCCCAATGAGGGGTTGCCTAGTCCCCTAAAATAACTTCTGACTATATTGGTCATCTCTTCTCGCCCTCGCCCCTGATGTAGGACCGGAGTTAGTTGTCAACCTCCCATCGGAGGGATGTAAGCAAGCCGGGCTCTTCCGACAGGTTGTTGAAATCTTCTTCCCACAGTGGGGATGTTGGCCTGTCGAGCGCAGGCCCTAAAACTTTCATGGCGTGGAGGATCCACGACCGTTTCTTCTTTCCTTGGGGTGAGGCCCCTTTTCTTATTCTTCTCTGCTCCAGTAAATCCGGAGCGGTAGCAGACTGGTGCATCCTGGTGGGTAGGCTGGACCTTCGTAGGGACCCAAACTTGCTTAGATATTCTTGGCTTGGGAGCCAACTTTCTTCGGCTATGATAGCCAGCTTCTTCTTTCTCGGCTCTCCTTCTAGAGAGGGCTTGGTAGGAGTTATAGATAGGTACTGCGGGGATCACACTATCCGGGCTCACTCGAGCATTGCGTCCGTCCAGGAAGACGTGAACTCCCCCGATCAGCATGGATTTGCCACACATGGAGAGACGTCCGGTAGCAGCAGCAGCAGCCTTCCTCCGGAAGCTCCTATGTTGGCCCCTCCCGGAGTTCTTGGCAGGGACAGGGCGGGCCCCATGAGTGATATGGTGCACCATGCAGTTGGTGACTTGAATTGGGCCCGTGAGTGGGCCAGCACAGCGTCGAGCCTTCAGGGCCTGGACCTCTTTCGCAGTCTTCTCCACGGCGGGCTCCGAGGACTCTACTTGCAACAGATCGACAAAGGCTAACCCTAAGAAGTTAGGGAAGTCTACAGCTAGTTGGAAAGACCCGAAGACAGTGGGCACCGCCAGGTACCCGTGTTCAGCATGGCCGGCGACGATCGCGGGGCCAAAGGCGAGAGCCGTGAGTCCTGATGATGTCATCATCCACCAAAGATAAACAAACAAACAGTCAGTATTCTTGGGCGGAGCCTCTGAAGGCATCCCCTCTTGGCAAAGAGATGAAGGGAGACTCGGGTCCCACCGGGCATGTCAATTTGGTGGAATGTTTTATTTCGTTTGTTTTATTTATTTGTTTATCAGTTTATTTGCGTAGGCGTACCAGTCACTGAGTGACAAGTTTATTATGCGCTCGATCTGACTTGGTTAGCCGATTGTGAGGTTCGAGTCGAGACCTAGAGTCCGTCATACCATAAAAGCTATGGCGTTAATTACGTCCTCTAAGAAAGAAAACAACCCTTGATTAATTATCAAGAGGGGATGCCATCTGAGGGCGAAATAAGATGAACATGAACACATATAGCAAAACCACCTGAGGGGTTTATTTACTAGCTTATTCATGCAGAACGAGTAGTGCAACCAAAATATGTACAATTATGGATAAATGCAAGTAAAGAGCGGAGGTATGGCAGAAAACAAGTAGGCCGGGAGGCAATGACAGATGTGTTCAAACACGAATGCATATAAAAATAAGAGGGCAAGCTCAACCGATAAAATTTATTGATTCTGAAGAAGACTGTTGATTGACTTTTTTTATCATAATGATGAGTCAAATTTTTTATGATGATTTATTATCCCTTTATTTTTTATTATTACTGTCATTCCATTTAATGGCTCACAAATATTAAACTCATTAAGCATTTATTGGAATATTTTATTGGGCTTTGACAGGGGGGCAAAAATAAGGTCGATACTTGTTTGAGGGTCGGTGCATGAATGGGGTGAGGTTGATGCATGCATGAGGTTGAGGCACAAATGGAGGTCGGTGCACGTATGAGGATGAGGTCCGTGCACATTTTTGAAGATTAGTGCAAAGATGAGGTCGATGCACAAATGGAGGTCGATGCATGTGAGTTGGATGCATATATGGGGTCGATGCATGCATGAGGTCGGTGCAAGCGGAGAGGAGGTCGGTGCAGGCGTAGATGAGGTCAATGCAAGCGGAGAGGAGGTCGGTGCATAAACAGAGGTCGATGCATGTTGGACGGTCGATGAATGTGTGAGGTGGCCTAAAACGGCGCGAGGCATTATTGGGGCTAAAATGGCGCATCCAGGGCGCGCCGGATGGAGGCCGAGGGAGTTGAATTGGTTTATGAGTGTGGGGCTAAAGTGGCGGGGGGGGTACTGCGCCGGAAAATGGCGCGCCGGATTAGGGCAGGTTTGGTTTATTTTGGGTTAAAATGAAAGGTCAAGTGATTTTCTTGGAACCTTGATGTTAATTAAGAAGATTAAAGAGTTTGTTCAGGTCCCAATTGTCCTACAGACATGGCCAGTCCAGACTTATGCGAGGTTGCTACTCGAGCATAGTCCAACATAGACTTATGGCCTAAAGTTCATCATAATTCAGACTAAGTGCTCAATCAAAAATTGGGCAGCACCTCCCCATGCCTAGAGGGTTGCGGGGGCGAAGTGGAGACATTCCCACATCATTTGGGGTACGCTCCTTAAAGTCGAGAGTGCCAAACAGTGACCGGCAGACTTCGATGGAGGGAAAACCCCGAGGGCTAGCCTACGAGGGGCACCTACACTCCATGAGTCAAAAATATCGATCATAGGGATGGCCGAGATGGGAAGATACCTCGAGGGCTAGCCTACGAGAGGTACCTTACCCACAGCCACCACCATTCTTGAGGAAATGTGGATTCAATGTAGGGTCAAGCACCCATTTCTATGCACCTTCGGGGGCTCGTAGTGCTCTACACCGCAGAGGGGTGGGATCCTACGGCCGTATGGTGATTAAGGGAGAAACAGTGAAGCGTTTGATGGGGAATGTCCCACTCCCCGGTAGGTGGATCTACTATTGATGCAAACACGGTGATCACGCTAAAATTCTGATGTCACCCACACGATAGGGGTGGGAAGCAGGTCACATTGAACAGACCTTCCCCCCACCTATCTCTGGGTAGAGAGATCGCAGTAATCCGTTGTTGGTTTGTTAAGCGATTGGCAGTAGATTAGACATGGAGAGGGGTTAGCTGATTAGCATTTAGAGGCCGGCCATGAACATACGACCTGTGGAGATTGAAAGGGGCAATCACTCGAACAACCGGCGGGTAGCATAAAAGTAGATGATCACGCCAGAAAACCTTGCACCAAGGCTATAGGGGCGACCCTATTCTCCCCAGTTCATGATTGTGAACGGGGTGATGGTGAGGGGCCCATCCCGGTAGATAAAGGGAGGTGCATACACATGTAAGCCTCCAGCAGGGGAAAATGCGATAAACACACGGTATATTCGAGACAGTCGACCCACTGAGGAAAGAAAGTCCCGGGGAGGGGGATAATATTAATGTAGCCCATGGCTTAGCCAGGGCATGGGATCAAGTGACAGAGACGGGTAACACGGAGGCGGACGTAATACAGAGGACATGCGAACTCAAGCATCCACCCATATTCTCATTCATACCCAAATGTCATCACACAGATAACGAAGGGAAGAAGAGTAATAAAATCAGACTCAAACGTATGAGCAAATGATATTTGCATTATATCACGGGCGTGGCCCGATTACATCTCCTCTCTAGGGAGGAAGAGCGGCTAAAGATAACGCTACAAGGAGCTAAAATGCTCAAGAGAAAAGCAAATGGGGAAGGGATTGCGGGCTCATTTCATCGCCCATTCCATTATGAGACTCAGGATATTGACAGAGGGGAAGGAGACAGGGGAAGAAGATCCAGATGACTTCCGCAAACCCACCTCGAATATCTATAGCCGGAGAACAGGGTATCAGAAATGGGCTCTTCGCTTCCCTTTCTTTCTCCCCATGCCTCTCTTCTCTCTATTCTCATCTTCTATCTTCTCTTCTTCTATACTGGCTCTCTCTTCATTCTCCCCCCTTCTTCTTCGGTAGAGGGTTCATTTATATAGCAAAACCATTGACCATGGCTTCACCCGACGTGGGAATAGCGCGCCGGATAAGGGGTCACCCTGTTGCACGCCGGGAATAGGGGAGCCGAAAATGGGTAGCGCGCCGTATTAACACCTCCTTTGTGTTCATTTAACACGGGCCAGCCGATGGGCTCTGGAGTGGCTCTGGGAGTCACTGTGATCTTTCATCTCCCCACGACCTTGCCAAACCACGGAGGGAGGCATCGATAAAGCTTTCAGGTCGTTGAATGGCCGCCTGCTGATTCTCGTGCATCTTCAGCTCAGACACGCGGGTTTTCCACTAATACGGGCCTCGACTGTGACGACCCAGACTTCGGATACCAGATATACCCGATAGGGCTACCGAGTAGACTCGATACCACTTGGAACCTGTGAAGCCTCCCAAGAGCTTTAAAGCTCCGAAGGGATAAAAGGATTGTTGTGTAGTACATTAAAGTCGCAAATGTAACAGTAAGTAATAATATTTCATTAATCAGGTTTGCTAAAGTAGTAGAAATAAAATTATTTTTTAATTAATAGCTTAAATTAATAATTTTACTAGAGTCCAGTCTAAAGGGAAGACAAGTACAGTCCAGTAGAAAGAAAAACGTACACAAAGGTAAGTGGAAGCCCGATGCAGGTACCGCTGGCAACTACGAACTTGGCACACCAGGAATAGCGAAGGAAGCAGAGATGACCACACCTACAAAGTAGGGGTTAGCCTCGTGTCACTGGCTCAGTAGGAGTCACACGGATCCCCACTGAAAAATAACACAGTAACATGGAACAACAGCTAAAACAGCAGTAGTAGTACAGCAAGAAAAAAAGCTAGACTACAACTAGAAAGCTGTAAAAGTAAATCGTAACAGTCAGAGTAGAACAACTTAAAGAAAAGGAAAGGAGAAGGGGAAGAGAAAGAGGCCGTACCTGATAAAACACGACTGTCGAAAAAAGCACGGCTCCCTAAACTACTCTAAAGAGCAATAGAAAGGTGAACCCTGATCTCACAAAGTCAGGAGTTACCGATCCATCGACACGACACCGGGCCTAAACTAACACTCACAAAAATAGGCAAAAAAGCCTAGAAGGGACTTAGATAGATACAAAACACTAAAGCATACACGATTGGATCGTTGTACATGTAACACAAAGCTATCCTCGGCCAAGGCCGAGAATAGATTAACTCGGAAGAGGAACACAGACTCCGAGAAACACGAGAGTCACGCGCCAAGTGACGGAAGCACCTCCTCACTAGAAGAACAGCCAGATGCGTCCACTGACGTCTTACACTGCGCCATAAGTATCTCGCTACAGATGCCAAGAACGACGAAGACTGAGATACTCACTGAACTAAACCAGGAACTACAACAACGAGTGACTAGTCAGGGTCACGCCCGTCGACGTTCGTCCAAAACGCCCCTGACCATATGTGCACACACAAGCTCAATGCCTTGAGCCAGGCCTCTAGCTAGTTTTCTCCCCCAGCAGGACGCTACTGCAAGGCAAGGGAGCCCATGAAAACTAGCCTACAAACCGTATCTCGGGAACTGCCCCACCACCTACTCCCAGGTGGGCCGACACTCGAGGTCGTCAGGCTACGACTAGTGGTGGCTCACTAGACACAGAGACTCTAAAACACGAGTGCTGGAGTACAGACAGGCTAAGCAAGCACTGCCACACATACTGCGAAGCACCAAGGCAGTACACCAAACTACCGACAGACTCAAGACAGGGCAGCTAGACTTACCAACGCAACGATCCTTGAGTCTCATGACTCGAAGTCAAGATCGTTGCACAACGGCGGTGATAAGCCGCCAATCAGCCTAATCCTAAGCCACAGGAAACGACAATGGATCATCGGATCTACAAACCTGTATAAAATAACTCACGGAGACCTGAGGGAGCATAAAGACCCTCAAAGCACCTGGACACATAAATCGAGATAGGACAGTACCTCAAGGCATCCAGAACCACTATCTCAAGCTGGACAGATGCCGAGACACACACAAGGTTACTTGTCAACCACTGGGTCTCACCAGGTTGACCAGAACCTAAATAATGACTCTAAAGCAGTACATGAACCTAACCAATAACAGGGTACGCCTGGCTATCTGATAACATGGTTATAACCCTCATATGACATGAAAAGATGTCCTCAGGACAATGCGCAAACCACGAGGTCAAGCCAAGACGATTGGAAGTTAAAACAACGAAAAGCACCACTCTGGGACATAGACGGTCTATACCTCGGTCGCTAGATGATGTAAGCGGTCAAGGAAAGGGCCGCTACACGACCCAGTGGTGAAGACTCTGGCGGTCATGGGATGGGCCGCGTGAACACTGGAGCGATCAAGGAAAGGGCCGCTAAAACCAGTCAACACTGAACCGACATGCCTAGTCAAACCACCGGAATGGTCTATAAAGGGACTGTTCACAAACGTACGCGATCTGCGAATGAGCCGCTAAAGGGTCTAGACGGTCTAAGAGAATGCCGCTAGATCAAACCGACTTAAAATAGTAACTCGGTCAAACGATCAATAGCGGTCTAGCAGGGGACCGCCCAAGATAATGAGCGGTCTAGTGAAGGACCACTTCACTAACCGCCATAAAACTATTGACTAGAGTCAACAACACTAAGCTGTCTAGCAAAGGACCGCTCAAGCAAGCTGAACGGTCTATCGTAAAATAGTTCAACCGACCCACGCGACTACACGGCCACCCAAGTGCCATCCGAAGGATTCACACAGCTACCAAAGCGACGTCCAAAGGATCTGCACGGTCCTATATGAACCGCGAAACACAGAAAATGGTCTATCGCGCGACCGTGAAGACTCAAACCGACATACATAAAATGGTCACACATTAGACCGCGTAATGACCTAAACGGTCACTGTAATGACCGTTAAGGCGTCACGGCGGGAGAAACTGTTTAAACAGGTGGTACGCAGAAATAGATTCAAAGGGGGGGTGAATGGAGCTTTTTGAAATATTGCCCAACAAAAACTATGAACGACCTTTTAAAAACTGATTGAAAGGATCACCACCTAAGACACCTAGAAATCAATTCTTCTATTAAACCAGTGAGCAAACACTTGACATGCTAGCACATGATGAAGGAACGACAACACGTATATAATCCAATGATTTCAAGGTCCACCGAAGCTGACATCGAATAGAGTAAATGGCCTTCAAGCCAACAGTGAACCAAACCTGTGAAGGAGAAGGGAGATAGGGATCAACCACACTAATGCAAACCACTGCACATAGAATTTTTAGGTGGTTCGGTTCTTCTGACCTGTCGAGTCTTTACATGTTTTGAGGATGACAACACTATGAGCCTTAGTGGAGAACAAAAAATATTTCTCTGTGAGAGTCACTTCAATTATTTTTAGGGGTTGTCTTCATGTCGTTATTTGTTCCATCGCGTGCTGAAACTGTAGCACCTCGTGCTGCTTTCTGTGCCACCTCGTGTCGCTCCATCTGTGTCACCCCTATGTCTTCGAGTCTTATTTTCGGCCGTTTTACTTCGAGTCTTCTGTATTTGTGTTGTTTTTTTTCCAAGACCCCGTGTCTTTCTTGCTTTGTGACCACACTTCGTGTCGATTTCTGTTTTCGTCTTCGAGTTGTTTTCAGCCCGTGTCGTCCTCGTTTTCGAGTCGTTTTCCTGTGTCTTCAAGTCATGTTAGTGTAAAGTGTCGTTTCACTTTGTGCCGTTCCCTTTGCTGTTTGATATTTCATGTTGATTCTCGTATTGATTCACCGATGACCTCGAGTCAACTTAGTCGTTTTGATTGGTCGTTCTTCGTGTTGTTTTCTGTATTTGTGTCTTCGTGTTGTTTTTATGTCTTTGTGTTATTTTTGTGTTTGAGTCTTCATGTTATTTATGTGTTTGTGTCTTAGTGTTGTTTTTATGTCTTCGTGTTGCTTCTGTCTATCTTCGTCCAGGTTTCCTCTGATCGCGTGTTTTACTACCGTTTCACTCCGTGTTATTTCCTTCTCACCTCGTACTGTTCTCATCTGACTTCGTGTCATTCTCTTTGTAGTGTTAGCCTTGTTACTGTGGTACCTCGTGTCGTTCTCTCTTTATCTCGTGCTGTAGTCATCTTATGTACCTCGTGTCGTTCTCAGTATAGTGCATCTCGTATTGCTATCACATACCTCATGCAGTTTTAGTTTTTGTGGCCCTGAGTTTTAATGGTTTTAATTTCTTTGCAGGAGAAGAAGAAAAACAAAAAGAAGATGGTGGTCCGAGGAAGAATATTCCCTAGTGTCTGGGCTGCACGTGATCCAATACTAAAGGAACCAATGCTATAAGGGCACGTGGAAAGAATGTTCTGGATCGAGTATGGGAGGCACACGCATTCTGTACCTTATCCACCTACTGCTGCTATATATTGAAGCCTTCGTCCACAGATGAAGGTTGATCGAAAGGGAAAAAGAAAAAAGCAGAAGTGCAGAGAGTTCGATCCAGCAAAAGAAGAGAAGAAAATAAAGGGCAGAAACTGAAGAAGAGGAAGAAGAGAGAATAGCAGAGAGAGTGAGAGAGAGAGAGAGCTCGAAGCTGAGAGTTCAGAAAGAAGAAGAAGAAGAAGGATTATGGTTTCAGGATCAAATCCGAACCAGTTTGCTCTATTGTGAGCTATATTCCGTGTTTCATCGTTCCAGCATTCAGTCTGTTGTATCTTTTTAGTTTCTTGTTTTTGATCTTTCTTTACTGTTCTAGTTTTGTCTCCGAGAATCAGGTTGAGATCAGTGGTCCTCCTGTTCTGTTGGTTCAGGAGAAGGGAGACGTTGTCTCCAGTTGCAAGTGGCCATGTGCTGCTTGTGGGTTCCCTCTGGGCTTCAGAGGAAGAGAGACCTTGGTCTCTGGTTCTAGTGACTGCAGATCACTAGTGTTCCCTCCGGTTGGAGGAAGAGGAACTTGTTTCCTAGTTTCTAGGGACTTGGCGTCCTTAGGGTTCCCTCCAGGTGTGGAGGAAGAGGGGAGGGTGTTCCCCTGGTGAAGCTGTGAATCAGCCGTTGTCGCAGACTGAGTCTGCTTGGCTAGCCGGTGCTAGTGGAAGCCTCACTTCGGTTTGAAGTGAGGGGTGGATGTAGGCAGACTGGAGGTCTGACCGAACCACCTTAAAAATCCCTGGCGCAGTGTGTTTGGTTTCTATTCTAGCTTTGGATCTATTCGGTAGATGCTTGTCTAGGCCGATCCATCTCTATCTTCCTAGCTGATCGTTTTGCGCGGTTAGTGTTTGACCGTTAAGATCTTTTTCGGAAACTCCTAATTGAGAACTTATTTTTTAATCCTCATTGTTTTTACTGGTAAAGGTCCATTCACCCCCCTCTGGACCTATCATGACCTACGTCCACCCCACACTCAATCGAGTGTGGTTTCACTGCTGACTAACAGCTTGCCGCTGATCCACAGCTTCGGGGAATTCCTTCCCTACAATCCGCTGAGCGTTACAGCTTCGCTATCCAGAGGAATCCACCTCTGCCCGCTGAGGATTACAGCTTAACATGTCTAGAGAAATCCTTCTCTGTAACCGCTGGGGAATTATAGCTTCACCCGTCCAGAGGATACCACACCTCTGCCCGCTGAGGAATTACAACTTCACCTCTGCTCGCAAACAGCTTGAGTAACCAGAGTTTTAAAACAAAACAAACAAAAATAGAAAATCAAAACAAGACTGAACTGTAGCTTAGGACAATGTGCAAATTGGCTCTAGTTCAGAACTACGAGACCAATGAATACAACTCTCAGTTCCTCCTTCTTTCGATCTCTCTCTTATCTCTCTCACAGATCTTCTCCTTCTGCTAGTATCTCTCCGCTGTTCATATTAATTCTTCTCTAACTCTTTCTGTTCTTCTCTTCAAAAATCTCATCATCCTCCTCATTGTCTCTCTTTTTCTGTTCGCAGAAGATGAGACTTATATATCTTCAGTCAGGGACCCACGAGCTCACCTACTCCGCGTGTGGAGGGAACATTCCCGTCAAATGGTTTCAGTAATCATTCGGCCACATGTCCAATTCTGAGCACTGTAGCTTCCCTCGTGGCAGTCCCTTGTCAGGAACGGTCCGCCTTGGATCACGTGCCCTCATTAAAGATCTTGAGCAGTTGACCTGTTAACATGTCAAAACATGCGATAGTCAAACATATATGAATATTGCACCGACTTTCCAAGAGAGTGTTCGACAGTTCATAAAGCTCACATGGGCAGACTTAGTATGCACAGACTTAATGCATACATTGCCAGGTTCTACATAAGCCATCAATGTGCATAAAGAAGTATGCACAGCCTTGTTAGATCATAGGAAGAATGTGTACAGGCTTTGGGGTGCTTATGGTGAGACATGCACAGACTCACCTTATGTATGAAAAAGATATGCACCGACTATGTGCTTGTAGCAACGAAAGTTGCACGGACTTGGTTTGCACAAGGTGGACTTGCGCCAACTGCGAGAGTACATGAAATGATACTTACACCGAGTTCGGTCTCGTACACGCCAAGTATGCACAGACTTTGCGTATGCTCGGAACAGAAAGATGCACTGACCTAAAGTGTGGAATGAACATGAACTTCACCGACTTAGCAATAGCATGAAGCGAGAGGAAAACATGCACCGACTATGAGTATAAACGACTAAGACATATACCGACGTTATCTGGCAGATAACGTGGTATCCACAGACTTAACAAAAAAAGGTGCACCGACTTTCTATACACTAGAGACAGAACACGCACCGACTTTCAATGCGCAAACAGAATATGTACGGACTTCTTATGCAACAGATGCTTGAGATAACGCTGCACTGACTTTATCAGCAAATGCATGGACTTCGTACGCAATAAATGCAAGATACACACAGAATTTATATGCTGAATGACACACATGTGCACAGACATACATCATATATGCAAAGGTCAAATGCAAACATATTTATATATTCCAGTCTCACATGACTCAGATTGTCATCATTAAAATCAGGGTTCCAACAGTCTCCCCCTTTTTGATGATGACAACTATAAGTCATGTATGATCGAAAGTAATAGAGAAATTGTTTGCTAACCTGCATAGCAAAGATAACATGCAACAAAACGATCATGCATTCAACACAAACAATATGCATTCTGCATTCAACAAAACAATCATGCATTCAACGTAAAAATGTACTATGTAGTGATTATTTTTCTGTGTATAGTAAGAAAATACATATTAGTGTTTGAGTGAAGAATCTCATTCAGCAATTTCGTTCAGCATTTTCTTTACATCAGAAAACTGTCCATCAAACAAAACCATCAGAAAACTGTCCATCAAACAAAACTTTTCTTTACATCAGAAAATTGAAAACTGTCTGTCCCTTTCTTTCACACATTCTACCACAATATTCTCACCCTTTGTCATTATCAAAAATGAGGAACTAGAAGAAATCAATGACCTCTGTAACTCCCCCTGTCTCTTGGATGATGTGCAGAGCTGGAACCAGGGGTGGAAAATCTGTTCAGCACAGAGGTGTGAAGATCTCTAACGGAGTCTGACAGCGCATCTAGCCTTTGATGCACTGTGCTCCCTAGTCTGTCCACTAGGGATGTGGTAGAATCTTATTTTGTGAGAATAAGTTTGATACTCTCTGTGACAATCTACAATTGGGACTAAATAGGTTTAAACTTATTGATTAGTTCAGGCTGACTAGCTGCAAGTTTGTTCAATGTACTCTTTATCATTTCAAACTCAATCTTAAGATCAAAAGTGTGGCTAAGAATTTGAGCAAGCTTGCTAAAAGTTGAGAGTTGTGTATCTTGTATTTTGCTCACCATGTCACCAATTCTATTGCTGACTCCCATAAGAGATTCCAAAATCTCTCGAACTGTTGCATCAGTTCTTTGTTTAGCAGTCATAAACTCAATCCATTGAGCTTTCACAATCCTTTCCAGATGTTGCATTCGGGCATCTACTCTGTCCAGTTGAAGGGTATTGAACAGAAACCGTTTATTCATCAATTCATTTTGATTCAACACTATCTCAGTCAAGTTAGACAGCATCTGTGCAATGTTAGGTTCAGCATTGGTTCCAGGTGAACTAAAAGTAGAGGCACTTGAGTCTGGAATTTCAGTATGGTACGCATGCTGCTGTTCAGGAGATGGAGGGGGTGGTATTCCAAGACTAATTACTCCCCCGAAATGTGGACCATATTCAGGAGCTTGAGCAAATGACATTCTTGGATACATTCTGTAGTGAGGGGCAGGACCCATAACATATTTTTGTAAGTCTTCCTCAGCTACCCCTGGTGCCTGAGCTATTGGTTGCTCCTGTGGAGCTTCTTCAGAAGATACTTGAGCTCCCTATGATTCATTCTCCTGTTCGTTGACCACTAACTCTGCAGTTTCTTCATATGCTTGTTCGGCAGCTTCTTTCATTATATGTGTGATCATTTCAGCCAGAGACTCTTCTTCCCTTTCCTCTTCTTGAGAAATTTCAATTCTTTCCTCTTCCACACTTGCCTCTTGTTCTTGCTGGTCTTTATACTATTCCTGTTCAGATTGTACTCCAAATTTATCAAACAACTGGCTGATGTTTTGATCCAATTGTTGTGTTATTTAAGCATCAGTTAGATTTAGCTCATGGACTTCTTGTTCTAATAGAAGGTCCTTGAGATTCTTCTCAGCAGGCTCAGCAGCAATCTCTTCTTGTTGTTCAACAGCTGATTGACCTCTTTCAGCTGACACAAGAGTGGTTTCTTCAAGATGAACTTGAAGATGTCTTGACACCTAAAATATACAAAAGAAGCCAAAGCAAGCTCAGGGCTCTGAAGACTAATCAAGGGTGCGGCTTCTGTGCCATCCCTGGAAGTTCTGAGAATCAGAATAGAAGAGATCCACTACCCCTGACACTTTGATCGGCTGAAGCCATCTATGGCTGATGGGACAGATGGTATGCTCTGATACCAATTGTTGAGTGCGAAAGTAGGAAGAAACGTAGATCTAGAGGGGGGTGAATGGATCTTCTTAAAACATTTCACCCAATATAAAAATGTAAGCTAATGATTGCTTGTTTTTTGGACAAATCTACAAACACTAGAGATGCACACCTATTAAACTATTTGAAAACATACCAACGGAAGCTATCTAGGCAATTATGAACAATCAATCTCACACGAGAAAACATTCAACCACATGGCACAAGATATTTTAGGTGGTTCGGTCAAGTGACCTACATCCACCCCATACTCCAACCAGAGTATGGCTCCCTGCTGACTCAGCTTGAAAGACCGCTGGGCATCACAGCTTACTTACAACCGCTGAGTAACACAGCGTGCTATCCAGAGGAACCAATCCTCTGCAACGCTGACAAACAGCTTGACCCGCTGGGCTTTACAGCTTAGCTGACCAGAGGAGACCTCCTCTGCAACCGCTGACGAACAGCTTGAACGAGTATCAAGGAAGAAGAAACGAAAAGAACAAAACACAGCAAACAGAGGACTGTCAATAAATCCAAAACGAAAAATGCTCGCGTAGGAGCCAAGTGTCTCGGATCTGATCTAGAGAACACTATGTAAAACCTGATCTTCAATGTGCTGCACTTTCTTCCCTTCAAAACTATCTCTCTCTTTCTATCCCCTTTCTGTCTCCTTTCTTTCCAGGTGCTCGAACACCCCCTTTTCTCTCTGATTCTTCTTCTGTATCATGTTCCCCTCTGTTACTTCTTCTCCACTCTTTCCCTTTTTATGGGCATCAGATGAAGGGCGTGTGCTTTCCACGACCTCCCCACGTAGCACCCCTGATAATTTAAGGAACAAAATTCCTAAATAAATTAAAATTGCCATAGAAATATTTAATTATACACTTAATGGGCCTTAATACTTATAGTATTTTAACAGCCCAAAAACAAATGCACCACAATAAAGATAGCCCATTTAGTTAAATATATAATTATGAAACCTTAATCAAAAGATTTCGACTCATATATGACAAATGGGTTGAAAGTCATGAATACAATTCTCAATGACAACCACCACCATCATCATCATCATCATCAGAGCCTTATCCCAATTAATTGGGGTCGGCTACATGAATCCTGTTCCGCCAATGACAACCACATATATAAATATATGTGGAAACAATTGACTAAAATCCAACACCAAGAACCCATTTACATGCTACCCAAATAAAACCCAAAGCCCACTTGTAGCCAACACTTCTAACCCATGTTCACATGAGAACCAACGTGAGCCTCCCACTAGGCCTGCCTAACAGCCAACCCCAAAACCCACAAATATGTATGCATGTTATAAAGCCCAACATGCAACCGATAACCAACACATGTTCTAGGCCCATATACGTAGTTAAAACCTTGAACCCTTGAGCCAGCCACTGTTACAAGCCCCTGCCACTCTCCTTTGGGCTTTTTCCATTCGATCAAACCCACAGCCCATGTGTAAAGCCAACCCCCCATGCATGCTTGACGTTGCCTCTATGGTTCAAAACCCAAAACAAGTCAGGCGGTGGTGGACATAGAAGGCAATTAATGTATTAGAGCAACGAACCCTCTCAAAACCTTTCCCTTGTATGGTCATTAAACCCTTCCGTTAGTGGCCTTCGAGCTAAAAGGAAACCACGTACTCATATATATATATATCTATAAGCATACCCCTCGAACGTGCCAACGCTGGTTGCTGTTCGAAGGGAGGGCTTCTTCCTCTGCTTGAAGAGAGTTGCTACTGCAGGAGCTTCCTTCTTCATCCTACTACGTCTTCTTCCCTGCTGCGTCCATCTTCCTCCTGTTGAGAAGAAGGCTTCTTCCACTTCTTCCTGTACCCTATTCAACAACGTCAAAAGGTAGGTGTTCTCTCTCACAGCTAAGCTCAATTAACAAAGATAATAAATATTTTTACGATCATAAACATCATGCTTATATCTTGTGTTTGAGTTCATAGTCTCTAATTTTCCGTAGGTGATCTCTCTCGAGCCTAAACCTGTTAATATTGCATGCCGTTAACATGGTCTCTATGTAAGAATAATTTTCATGTGTGGATTTTGCAACGTTTTCATGCCTTTATGTGGTGTAATAACTAGTATCATTAACTAGTTAAACAATTTAATATGTTTTATCAAGATACTCGGACGAAATCATGGTAGTTACTATAGTGTGATAGTTATGGATTTTTACATTGTCGATCTGTTCGTGCACATCGGAGTGACCTTTGGTCATGAAATTTTATGGGCGTGTTATTGGGGTGGAGACCGAGGTAGTGAGAGTGGTTGCATCATTTTCTGTGCCTCCTATCTCAAGATCCCCCATCTCTCGATGAAAAATTATTTTGAACGTCCGGTTAGGTAGAGTTTTTCGAGCCCGTCATTTCGGTATATCATAGGCTCGATTCCGACGTGGTTACATCGGGAAACGAGAGGACTGAAGAGTTGACACAATTTTTTAAGGAAATGACGACAAGTCTATTGTCGTCAAATCCTTTTGACGACATAATACAGAGTCGTCAAATTATCTATATATATTTATATATATATATATATCTTGTAAGTATATCCTTGAAAATTCATATCTATTAAAATATGCAACAAAAATTATAAAAATTATATATTTGGAATCCTTGCATTTTTCTCCTCATTATCATATATTTTATTTCTATAAATTATTTTAAATAAATAAATATGTCTTTGAATGTAAATTTTTAAAATTATTCAATTAAATAGATATTGAGGTGAATTCTTGTTAAATAAATTAAGTTAAAAATCATAGAATTAACGTCCCTCCAAGTGGATGCTAATTAATAAATGACACTACTCACGGACGTCAATTAAAATAAGTTTATTTAATTATAGTTAATTATAGAATTGGATTGACGTGAATTCTATCATTAACACATTCATGTTCTCACCGTTTTCTTCCGATTTTGACCCATACCTCGGGTCTTTTGACACTCTCGTCTCACGTCCGTAGATGGAGCTCTTTTTCATGATTGGTTCACGTTATGCACCTCAACTCTCGGTGACATACGAGTCCTCCGTTGGACATTCCGTTCCTTCGGACTGGCAAGTTATCATTGGGACCTCCATAAGTCTCCGCTAGCCTTGGATTCCCTCAAGGCAGCCGAGCTGGTTGTACCCTAAAAACCTCGGGATCCGATTCGTTTCACTTTGGTTTTCCGTTAGTCTTGACACTCTACTCCTTTTGGAATCTTCTTGTCATCAATTCGAGAACATAACCCTTTGACTCTATATTTGGCCAAATCTGATTCGGAAACATTAAGGGATGTGGGTCCGTGACTTTTCAGTGCCAGGTAGGACGGAAGTCTAATTCTATAAACCATGGGAATTCTAGGTGTGGCATTGCACCAAAGTCTGTACATCTGTTATATTCTGTTATATCTGTCATTCTGTAAATTCTGTTAATTCTAGAAGTTCTGTTATTCTGATATTTTGTTGTTCGGTTATTCTGATAATTTAGATATTCTGTTAGATTGTTTAATTCTGCTTATATTTATTAAAACTCTGTTATATTCTGGCCAATCCTGAAGTTATGTTCATCTAAGTATCTGTCCTTGTTATATTCTGATAGCTTGTCCTTGACTCTGCATGGGAAATTCATCCCTATTTCTCTTGAGCTCATAACTGCCTTTGGCCTTGATATTTATCCTTACTGTTAGATCAATTGTCATGATTTTCAAGTTATACCATTTCCTGCATTGCATTTGTCATGAACATGAGTAATTGGTTAATCACTTATATTCTGCTTGATGAGAGATGTAATTCCTACTGAGTATTTTGCTCACCAGCCTATTTTCAACATTTTTCAGGTAATGACATTGAAGATAGTCCATCAGATGGGGAAGGGCAAGAGTGTTGAGTGTTGTGGAAAGCAAGCCGGTGTCTTTTAGTTTTCTTGAGTCTTATCTTGTCCTTGAGTCTTTTCCCTTTATAAAGTATTTGAGTCTTTTTCTTTTTCCCATATAAGTGGAGTCCAGTTATGTAATTGACATTTCATTATCAATAAAGATTATATTTTGTCTATATTGTCTGGCCTTGTAAATTTAGTGTCTTATGTATGCTCTGATTATTCACGACTGTATCACTGCCGCGTTCCGAACTACACGTTCCGCTGCTATCGGTTCGGGGCGTGACAGTTTGTGGTATCAGAGCCTATGCTTATTAAACCCTAGGTCTTGACTATAGGTTGCCATAAGTTCTAGGTTCAACCCCATTATTTCCCAGTGAGATTGGGTAGAACCTTGGGTTACGAGCCAAAAAGGAATTATAATAGTAATAATATCAGCTTATGAAATTAGCTTAGTAAAATTGCACGAGAATTACTTGATAATCTTACATGAATTATTGGTGTCTTATAGAACTAGATACCCCACTAATATATTGGAAATATATGTCGTGTGAATTTGGAGACCAAATTCTTCTAAGTGGGGGAGGGTGTAGCACCCCTGATAATTTAAGGAACAAAATTCCTAAATAAATTAAAATTGGCATAGGAATATTTAGTTATACGCTTAATGGGCCCTAATACTTATAGTATTTTAACAGCCCAAAAACAAATGCACCACAATAAAGATAGCCCATTTAGTTAAATATATAATTATGAAACCTTAATCAAAAGATTTTGACTCATATATGACAAATGGGTTGAAAGTCATGAATACAATTCTCAATGACAACCACATATATAAATATATGTGGAAACAATTGACTAAAATCCAACACCAAGAACCCATTTACATGCTACCAAAATAAAACCCAAAGCCCACTTGTAGCCAACACTTCTAACCCATGTTCACATGAGAACCCACGTGAGCCTCCCACTAGGCCAGCCTAACAGCCAACCCCAAAACCCACAAATATGTATGCATGTTATAAAGACCAACATGCAACCGATAACCAACACATGTTCTAGGCCCATATACGTAGTTAAAACCTTGAACCCTTGATCCAGCCACTGTTACATGCCCCTGCCACTCTCCTTTGGGCTTTTTCCATTCGATCAAACCCAGAGCCCATGTGTAAAGCCAACCCCCCACGCATGCTCGACGTTGCCTCTATGGTTCAAAACCCAAAACAAGTCAGGCGGCGGTGGACATAGAAGGTAATTAATGTATTAGAGCAACGAACCCTCTCGAAACCTTTCCCTTGTATGGTCATTAAACCCTTCCGTTAGTTGTCTTCGAGCTAAAAGGAAACCACGTACTCATATATATATATATATCTATAAGCATACCCCTCGAACGTGCCAACGCTGGTTGCTGTTCGAAGGGTGGGCTTCTTCCTCTGCTTGAAGAGAGTTGCTGCCGCAGGAGCTTCCTTCTTCATCCTACTACGTCTTCTTCCCTGCTATGTCCATCTTCCTCCTGTTGAGAAGAAGGCTTCTTCCACTTCTTCCTGTACCCTGTTAAACAACGTCAAAAGGTAGGTGTTCTCTCTGACAGCTAAACTCAATTAACAAAGATAATAAATATTTTTACGATCATAAACAGCATGCTTATATCTTGTGTTTGAGTTCATAGTCTCTAATTTTCCGTAGGTGATCTCTCTCAAGCTTAAACCTGTTAATATTGCATGCCGTTAACATGGTCTCTATGTAAGAATAATTTTTATGTGTGGATTTTGCAACGTTTTCATGCCTTTATGTGGTGTAATAACTAGTAACATTAACTAGTTAAACAATTTAATATGTTTTATCAAGATACTCGGACGAAATCACGGTAGTTACTATAGTGTGATAGTTATGGATTTTTACTTTGCCGATCTGTTTGTGCACGTTGGAGTGACATTTGGTCATGAAATTTTATGGGCGTGTTATTGAGGTGGAGATCGAGGTAGTGAGAGTGGTTACACCATTTTCCGTGTCTCCTATCTCAAGATCCCCCATCTCTCGATGAAAAATAATTTTGAACGTCTGGTTAGGTAGAGTTTTTCGAGCCCGTCATTTCGGTATATCTTAAGCTCGATTCCGACGTGGTTACGTCGGGAAACGATAGGACTGAAGAGTTGACACAATTTGTTAAGGAAATGACGACAAGTCCATTGTCGTCAAATCCTTTTGACGACGTAATACAGAGTCGTCAAATTATCTATATATATATATATATATATATATATATATATATATATATCTTGTAAGTATATCCTTGAAAATTCATATCTATTAAAATATGCAACAGAAAATTATAAAAATTATATATTTGGAATCCTTGCATTTTTCTCCTCATTAGCATATTTTATTTCTATAAATTATTTTAAATAAATAAATATGTCTTTGAATGTATATTTTTGAAATTATTCAATTAAATAAATATTAAGGTGAATTCTTGTTAAATAAATTAAGTTAAAAATCATAGAATTAACGTCCCTCCAAGTGGACGCTAATTAATAAATGACACTACTCACGAACGTCAATTAAAAGAAGTTTATTTAATTATAGTTAATTATAGAATTGGATTGACGTGAATTCTATCATTAACGCATTCATGTTCTCACCATTTTCTTCCGATTTTGACCCATACCTCTCGGGTCTTTTGGCACTCTCGTCTCACATCCGTAGATGGAGCCCTTTTTCATGATTGGTTCACGTTATGCACCTCAACTCTCGGTGACATACGAGTCCTCCGTTGGACATTCCGTTCCTTCGGACTGGCAAGTTAGTCATTGGGACTTCCGTAAGTCTCCGTTAGCCTTGGATTCCCTCAAGGCAGCCAAGCTGGTTGTACCCTAAAAACCTCAGGATCCGATCCGTGTCACTTTGGTTTTCCGTTAGTCTTGACACTCTACTCCTTTTGGAATCTTCTTGTCATCAATTCGAGAACATAACCATTTGACTCTGTATTTGGCCAAATCTGATTCTGAAACATTAAGGGCCGTGGGTCCGCCACTTTTCAGTGCCAGGTAGGACGGAAGTCTAATTCTGTAAACCATGGGAATTCTGGGTGTGGCATTGCACCAAAGTCTATACATCTGTTATATTCTGTTATATCTGTTATATTATGTTATATCTGTCATTCTGCAAATTCTGTTAATTCTAGAAGTTCTGTTATTTTGATATTTTGTTGTTCGGTTATTCTGATAATTTAGATATTCTGTTAGATTGTTTAATTCTGCTTATATTTATTGAAACTCTGTTATATTCTGGTCAATTCTGAAGTTATGTTCATCTAAGTATCTGTCCTTGTTATATTCTGATAGCTTGTCCTTGACTCTACATGGGAAATTCATCCCTATTTTTCTTGAGACTGCCTTTGGCCTTGATATTTATCCTTATTGTTAGATCAATTGTCGTGATTTTCAAGTTATACCATTTCCTGCATTGCATTTGTCATGAACATGAGTAATTGGTTAATCACTTATATTCTACTTGATGAGAGATGTAATTCCTACTGAGCTTTTTGCTCACCAGCCTATTTTCAACATTTTTCAGGTAATGACATTGAAGATAGTCCATCAGATGGGGAAGGGCAAGAGTGTTGAGTGTTGTGGAAAGCAAGCTGGTGTCTTTTAGTATTCTTGAGTCTTATCTTGTCTTGAGTCTTTTCCCTTTATAAAGTATTTGAGTCTTTTTCTTTTTCCCACATAAGTGGAGTCCAGTTATGTAATTGACATTTGATTATCAATAAAGATTGTATTTTGTCTATATTATCTGGCCTTGGAAATTTTGTGTCTTATGTATGCTCTAATTATTCACGACTGTATCACTGCCGCGTTCCGAACTACACGTTCCGCTGCTATCGGATCGGGGCGTGACACCCCAACATGTCTTGGGCCATGTGGCAGCATCCTAGCTCAGTGGTTTCCACGTGTCTCGATCCTGGCACCTCCTCCAATCTTGGATCACGTGCCACTTTTAGAAGTTACGATCACTTGGCCTCAGTTCTCTGGAAGGAGAATCTCTATGAGGAGAACAGTAGTCATTAGGTCAAACATATTATAAGCAGAGTTATGCATGCACGGACTCGTATATGAATAAGACCATATGCACTGACTTGATATATATGCTGGGCAAGTCACTCACACATACCATCGGTGTACATAATGAGGTATGCACCGACTCACTATGGTTATAGTGCAAAGAAATGCACAGACTACGTGTGGGTGTACCCTGCAAGAGTGCACATGTGTGCCAAACCCCACGATGCATAGACCTTTCGATATGTACAAATGAGAACGCGCACTAACTTCAGTAATGAAATGCACCGATGTTGGAATGTATACCAAGCAAAGTCTTGCACCGATCTTCTATGTACACCGACTTAGAAATGCCTTAGGCCAAGGGTTGCACCGACTATTGAATGCACTGACTTATAAAATGTCAGGAATAGAGAATGCACCGAGATGGCGAAGAAGAATGCACAAACACTAAATAACGAAACTAAAAAGTGCGTGCTGGACAAGAATTGCACGGACTTAAAAATTGCACTAACCCCGAGAGGTGAGATGCAAAGGCAAGATATGCACTGACTTCTTCAACCTAGGCATGGACTATATGCCACAAATGCAAGCTACACAGACCTTGTATGCTGAATGACTCAACTGTGCACAGACATACATTTTATATGAAATGATCAAGTGCAGACAAATTTATGCAATCCAGTCTTCACATGACTCATAGATTGTCATCATTAAAATTAGGGTTCCAACACTAGCTAGGCCGCCACCCAGCATGGCTATCAATTAGATAGTCATGCTGATAAAAACTATGACAAACTTCGACCAATCATCTGCCCGCTGAAGAGGATCCTCAGATAATTCTGATGCTCATGAAATGGGATTCACATTGCCTCACATATGTTCGTGAATGCAAGGTGTCAAGCAAGCCTCAGGAAGAACAAATATCTATTCTGAAAAGTCCTTAAGACTAATGGAGAAAAGCCTATTAGATGAGCCCCTGTCCGGCGTCGAATGCTACTCAAATGGGCCAAGCCCAACACAAGAAGAAACTCGCCGAGATGCTGCATGCCAGGCGCACCGAGACGCTACGTGCTGGGCCCGCCGGGGAGCTCGTGCCGAGAGCATGAGGCCGCCCCTCTATAAAAAAGCTGCTGCCTTCGACAGAGAAAAGATATACAAGACAAAGAGAGGAGAGAAAAAAGAGAAGGAGAAGAAGAAAAAGAAGAGAAGGGCGATCAGAGCAGAGGAAGCCACTGAAAGAAAGAGAGCCCGAGAGCCTGCTAAAGGATCCGAAGAGAGAAAGAGTTGCAGAAGTTCGGAGAAGAAGATTCGAGGTGGGGTGGTCTATCAGATGCCCTCAAGGGCTATATTCTCCCCTTCCCCATTCCTTTTTGTTTCGATCTATCTTCAATAGTCTGCCCTATTTTCTGTAGTTTGTTTCTGAGGCTTGTTCCTCTGTCGATGTTGAGTGCCAGCGTAGTCTGGTATATCTTAAAGGGGCATTAGTTTGTATGCAGACCTTTGCAGTCTGATTCCCCCCTTTGTGCTAAATGTATGCGTCATTTCGAATGAAATGAGATATGAGATCTTGGAGTTTTATATCTCTCTGCCTCTCTGAAAGCTATTGTGTTTGATAGCCGTTGTGAATGGATATGACTCTGTTGTATGCACACCCTTTAGACCGCTCGATTGTGTTTCTACTGCATCGTAGTTGTTTTCCAAACCTCCCAATCATGGTGAGAGCCTGAGACAGTCCATCTCATGGCTCCTCATTCGTGAGACGGTGAGAGATACATCCAAATCAAAGTTCATGTCATTCAATCGATATCCTGGCTCCCAGTGGTGCTTCAGAGTGAAAGCCCACTCCTCCTCTGGGTGATGTGTTCCAAACCATTCTTCATCTTTGTCAAGACATCTCAAAATCCCTCGAATAAAACCTCTCAAAGCCTTAGGTAAAACACCTTGAAATCCCTGAATAGAACCCCTCAGAATCCCCCAAAGAAGTCCCTAAAATCCTCAGCTCATTACCCGTTTAAACCCCCTAAAACCTTGATCCTAAAAACCTCCCAGCGAGGCCTTCTCTCGGCATGAGTTCTGCGCCGAGCGTCACCCGCGCCGACTGAGCATTACCCAACGCACCGAGACCCATTCTCCCTACCGTGCCGATAGTCTCATGCCGATGCCCTCAAAAGCTCTGAGCCTTATGATCCATCAGTATAAAACCCTATCACCCCGAGGAGAAGCAATAACCTTCACTCAACCCTCATGGGAGTTAAATCAATGGGGTTAACCCCTCTACATTCTGCAGCCCCGTTGGCTTAAGGAGTACTGCCACTGCATGTTCTAATATGGCCTCTCCAAGGGGATATTAATAAATACCACGACGAGTGGACATTGTCCCATCAGATTGTGATCCTTTTGGGTCTCGGGCTACGCCCATTCCTCGTTTGGCTTCCATCCTGGCACTCCGTGGATGGATGACCTATAATTCCCTTTTGGCATCGTCCAGAACAAGGGGAGATGCTACCAAAATTCATTCACGGTCTTTACTTTGTCGTACCGTGTGAATTTTTCATTAAACTGAGGAATCTACCCCCATTGGGTGTGGCAAAGGCCCTGAGAAAGACTATCTTACGGGTCTTTGTTCACTGTGAGAAGGGGATATACTCATCAATATCACATGGTCTTGTTGTGACTCCTCTGTGTTGATGGTGTTGACATGTAACTTTACTTCATATGGCAACACATTGTTTTGATTGATTGGCAACACTGTTTATGTTTTGATAAAATTACTTTTATCAGATTGTCTGCGTTCTATGCATTTTATCTTGTTTTCACACTGAACACACACTCAAAGCCTCAAAGTCTATACATTGCTGTTGGGCATCAAAGTCTGCACATTAGCATCAGGCAGCAAGTGTGTACAACGCCCTGTGTAGGCACGACAAGTCCATACACTGGTTGCACATTGCACAGCTGCAGGCATTTCAAGCCTGCACATTGCACTGCATGTGAAACTTCAAGCCTGCACATTGCACAACATGCGAAGTCACTAAGTGTGTACATTGCATAGCATGCAGGCGTCAAAGTTCATACATTGTTATGGGTCGACCCCCTATTCTCATGAGTCGACTCATCTGTCTGTGCATAGTCTACACATTGCCCATCGTTGCAAAGTCCATACATCCACAGTGCATTGCATAGTCTATACACTGCACGTTCAAGATCAAAGTATATACATTGCTATATTACCTGCTAGAGTGAAGTCTGTACAGCCAAAGCACACATATCAAGTCTACACTTTGAAGCTACTGTGCAAGTCCACACATTGGCCTTCAAGCTTGAAAGTCTGTACATTGGACTGCGTCAACTCATTGCATTGACATACACTGAAGCGTCAACTCATTGCATTGGCTAAGTCTATACACTGTCCGTCTCATTTAGAGTCTAAGGCAAAGTCTATACATTGGACAGTGTCAGGCGAAGTCTGTACATTGAGCGTCTCAATGAGCGTCTCATGTAAGTCCATACATTGGACTGTAGCATGCATTTGTCAATGGCATCTAAGTCTGTACAGTGGACTGTCTTCCTTAGCGTCTTGATCTTCCAAGTCTATACAGGCTTCTATTTTACAAAGTATGTACATTGGTCTCAGACTCCAAAGTCTATACATCGCCTATTGACTGCAAAGTCTATGCAGAGCTCAAGAGTTCGAAGTCTATGCATTCATTCACTGTAGCTTGCACGAGGTAAAGTCTGTACATTGGCCTCCATGCCTCAAGTCTATACATTGGACTGTTTGGCCAAGTCTATACATCGCTGTTTGCCAAAGTCTGTACATTGGCATCTGTTCCGTCGTTGCGATTCAAAGTCTGTACATTGGGTTATTTACCTACGTTCAGCTTCGAAGTCTATACATCGTCTGTCTTCATCTGAGTCTCACTGAAGTCTACACATTGCATCTTCTCACTGAAGTCTACACATTGCATCTTCATTCATGAAGTCTACACATTGCATCTTCATTTGTGAAGTCTGTACATTGCATTGATCTTCACTTAGTCTATACATTGACAGTCTTCATATCACCTAAGTCTGTACGACGGTTGCTTCATACAGCAAGTCTGTACATCGCTTTCACTTATATGAAGTCTATACAACGCAGTTCTTCTGATAAGTCTATACAGAGTTGTTATTTAATCTGATCATCCGATACTCTGTCTGACAGGGATTCTCTACTGAGATTGCTGACAGGGCTCGTGATCCCAGGAGGACGAGGTGACCAGATGCTGCCACGTCGATGGAAGCACCTTGAATATGGAGAATTCCTTGGGCGGGAAAACGTGGAAGCCACGCGCCCTTATCCACCTGCTGCTATTATATATAGCAGTCTTCATCTTCTGTAAAAGGCTGATCGAAGTTGGCGAAGTCTATACATCTAGTCTGAAGCAGCAGCCACCGAGATCCACTGTGAGAGGAAGAAAAGCAGAGAAGAAGAAAAGGAGAGAAGAAGAAAAAGAGAGATGAGTTGAGAGAGTTATTGTGAGAGCTTGTGAATCAGTCTCTTGGTCCAGTTACCAGAGCTGATATTCTCAACTTTGAGCTACAGTCGTTTTGGTTTTCTTCCATTCGATTATGTGTTTTGTTTGTTTTCAGTCTTGCTATTTTCTCTTTGAAAACTCTTGTTCTATCAAGCTGTTAGTCAGCAGGTTCAAGCTGTGAGGCGGCGGGTTACAGAGGTGTTCCTCTGGTCAGCTAAGCTGTAGTGCCCAGCAGAGCAAGCTGTGAAGCTCAGCTGTTGTAGAGGGTGTTCCTATGGTCGGGATAAGCTGTAAGCCCCAGCCGTTGTTGGCAAGCTGTAGAGCCTAGCTGATTGAAGCTGTGTATCAGCAGTAATCCACATTCAAGTTGAATGTGGGGTGGACGTAGGTCGGACTGACTGAACCACCTAAAAGCCTTGTGCCTCTCGTGTGTTTGATCGCTTGTTTAGCAGATCTTGTGTGTTTCATTCGGTGCATTGGCTGTGTTCATTTAGTGTTCTTCTAATTCCGCATTTGATTCTAGGCCTAATTTTTAAAATAGCCAGTTGATCTATTCACCCCCCCTCTAGATCCACATCCTGTGGTGATAGAGCCTTCCATCTAACTTCAAAACTTGGTATCAGACCTAGACTCTTCTACAGGGACTTACCGCCCGAAGAGGATAAGCACAGATGGACGGAAGAGGGATGATAGCTGAAGAACACTCCACATCCAAGCCCCCGTACTTCGATGGAACCAACTACGCATACTGGAAGCACCGTATGCAGGTATTCTTGAGGGCTAAAGATTATGAAATTTGGAAGGTGGTTAGCAAGGGACCTTTCGAGCTGTCCCCAAATGAAGATGTATGGACCAAGGAGGTAATTAGAAGGTCCACGCTCAACTGGAGAGCAATCAATGCAATCTAGTGCTCTCTGCATCCCACCGAGTTCTCACGAATATCTGCCTGATCCTCAGCGAAGGAAATGTGGGATGCACTTGAAGTCATCTATGAGGGGACTTCACAAGTCAGATAGACTAAGACTAATCTACTGGTTTCAGAATACGAAGCTTTCAAGATGAAGCCTAATGAGACGATCAAATAAATGTATGCTCGGGTGACTATTATCACAAATGGTCTCAGAGGCTTCGGGAAAAAATATTCTGAGTATGATGTAGTCAGGAAGATCTTGCGATCCTTGACTCCAATTTGGCACACCAAGGCCACAGTTATGGAAGAGTCAAGAGATCTACACAATACTAAGGCAGATGAGCTGATCGGATCTCTAATGGCTTATGAGATGAATCTGCCGAAGATAGAGGAGGCTGACAGAAAGAGGAAGCCTATAGCTCTGAAGGCTGGTGCTAGCAGATCCAGTCGATCCAGCCCCAACGGATCATCAACTGAAGAGAGCTTGTCTGAAGAAGAAGTGGCAAATGCTGATATTGCCATGATTACTAGGGAATTCCGGAGATTTCTCAAGAAGGAAGGAAGAAGATTCAGCCGAAGAAATCCCAACAGTGGCCGCCGAGACACAAGGTATAAATCAAACCCTGTAAAGAAAGCTGAGACTAATGTTTGCTATCAATGCAGGAAGGCTAGTCACTTTAAAGTTGAATGTCCGACAAATCAGAACCTCAAGGACAAGTCCAAGAAAAAGAACACAAAAGGGAAAGCTATGGTGAGTACCTGGAGTGATGAGGACGAGGGATCTTTGAGCGTCACTTCGGACAGTGAAGTTGAAGCTGAGAAGCCAATCTGTCTCATGGCAACCAGCTCAGAAGATAGAGAGGAAGAATCTGATGAGGTATCCTCTCGCTATGAAAATTTTACTATTACTGATTGGATGGTTGCTTATGATGAACTTACTGATAGAGTAGATGAGGTCAGAAAAAAAAATAGGCATCTACGAAGAAAAATTAAAATCATGCAAAATGATACTTCATTGTCTGATAAAATTGCGTGCTTAGAAACTGAGAACAGTAAGCTGAAACTCACATGTTCTGAATTTGAAGAAATCAATAAAGAACTAAAAATTTCTAAGGAAGAAAATGTGAGATTAGACAATGAAATTGATGCATGGAAACTGAAAATTTAGAATTATGAAAATGAGATAAAAATTGTTTCTGAAAAATATGAAGCTGTCCTCAATGTGAATAATGAGTTGAAAAAATCTATTGATGAAGTTCATAAAGATAATGAGGATAAGCTAAAAACAATTGAGAAAATGACCCAAGGATCTGAAAATTTAGATGCATTATTGGGGTCAAAGGTAAATTTCAGAAGAGAGGGCCTAGGATTCAACTCTAGTGCAACTAAAAGCTTTGGAATGAAAACTATTTCCTTTGTTGCACAAAAGGAGAAAGGACCTCTGATCAACATGAATTCTAATAATGCTGTAAAGACAAATTTGAATCTGAAAAGGCTAAATGCAGAGGAGAAGGGCAAACAGAAAGTAGGTGAGCCTAGTAGAATTGGGACTTCCAAACCTAGCTCTAGTGCTCAACCCAAGGTTAGGGGTCAGCCTGCTCAGGTAAACAAACCCCATGTCAATGCCAAAAAGTCTTCACCACCATCATCACAGAAAAGGACCCAACCAAAACCTATGAATAGGTCAGCAGGGTCAAGGGTGCAGGGAAGACAAAATATTTTCAGAAGTCAGCCCAACAAATTCAATCCACCTAGAGTTCAGTCCTACTACCCCACACAGCCAATCTATCCTAATGGGTGTGGGTGGATTAGAACTCAAGGGATGCATATAGGGTATGTTCATCAACCTACACACTTTTACAGACCCTATGTCAGAAATTGGAAAAATGGGTATGGTAGTCGGATGCCTAGGAATTACCAACATTTCCACAGCCAGCCCAGGAACTACTATGGCCAAAACTTTATGAATGCAACCTGACCGAAGCATTGGCACAATAACATCAATTCTGTGAATAACTCTGTTGGTGCAAATAAGAAGAAAGTCAACAAGAAAAAGCAAAACAAAAAGAAATCAGAAAAATCCACTGAACAGAACTGCTTCAAACAAATGTGGATTCCTAAAACCATGCTCTCCTTCTTTACTTGCACTTCATCTGTATTGGAGCCCAATCAGACTTGGATTCCAAACTCTTTGCCCTAATTGTGTGTGCAGGTATGCCTGGCAGCCAAGAGCAACTTGTGGTACTTGGACAGTGGCTGCTCCAGGCATATGACAGGAGATAAGGTCAAGTTTTGCATGCTAACTGAAAAGCTAGGAGGCCTTGTCACCTTTGGAAGCAACAGAAAGGGTAGGATCATTGGAACAGGTAAGGTAGGTAAGTGTTCTACCTGCTGCATTGATGATGTTATGCTGGTTGAAGGGTTAGCTTATAATTTACTTAGTATTAGCCAGTTGTGTGATAAAAGACATAAAGTCTTATTTGATTCTCAATGCTGCAAGGTTTTTGAACCTGATTCTGAAATTGTCAAATTTTCTGGAAAAAGAATAAATAACACATACATGATAGATTTAGATGATATTCAGCATTCTAACCTATGTCTTACTGCCAGTAGAGAAGATTTAGCATTTTTATGGCATCGTAGGTTAGGCCATGCGAGTTATACTATTTTGCATAAACTAAACAAGCATTGCATGGTTAGAGGACTCCATGAAGTCTCTTTTGAAAAGGACAATAAATTTTGTAATGCATGCACTCAGTTCAAGTTGACTAGAAAATCATTCAAATCTAGGACAGAAAACCTATCCACTAAACCTTATGAACTGATACACATGGACCTATTTGGGCCAACCAGGTCTGTCAGTTTATCAGGGAAGAGGCATGTGTTTGTCTTAGTAGATGATTTTTCTAGGTATACTTGGGTATTTTTTCTGTCACATAAGAATGATGCATTCTCAGAATTTCAGGAGTTCTGAATAAGAATAAATCAGAAAATTGAAAATATTTTGACTGATCATGGAGGTGCGTTTGAAAACTCACACTTTGAAGAATTTTGCAGGTCAAGTGGGATTGATCATAAGTTCTCCTTACCCAGGACACCTGAGAAGAATGGTGTTGTCGAGAGGAGGAACAGAACTCTAGTGGAAATGGGACGAACTCTCTTAGTTGAAGGTCAACTGCCAAGAAAATTCTGGGCTGAAGCCCTTATGAGAAAACCCCTTATGAGAAAAGCCCTTATGATTCTCTTAGAGGAGGAACACAGCCTGTTATGTAATTAATAGGGCAATGGTAAGACCTTCCACCCAGAAAACCCCTTATGAGATTTTGAGAGGTAAGAAACCTTCAATCGCCCACTTCAAGGTCTTTGATTGTAAATATTTTATACATATAAATGACAAGAGGGACCTTGATAAATTTGAGCCAAAAGGTGAACCAGGAATCTTCCTTGGTTATTCTGAAAACACCCGGGCTTATAGAGTGTTCAATTTAAACTCAAAAATTATTGAAGAATCTCCACACATTATCTTTGATGAAACCTTGATGGAAACTAACCATGGTTATTGCAGGAACGAAGATGGGAACATTTTGAAAGATGAAAACTCTGCAGACCAGTCTGATGGTGAGGAAGATAAAGAAGAGCAAAATGAAGAAGAACCTGAAGTTCAGGGGGAGGTAAGTGAAATTCCTGAAACTCAGATTGTTAATATTAGGTATCTTAAAGATCACCCTGTGAATAATGTCATTGGCAATCTGAATGATCCCCCTAGAACTAGAGGTCACTTTAGAATTCAGGATGAATTAAATGCATATGCTCTTGTCTCTCAAATTGAACCCAAGTCCATTAACTGTGCCCTCAAGGATATGCATTGGATTAATGCCATGCATGAGGAGCTTAATCAGTTCGACAGGAACAAGGTGTGGCACTTGGTCCCACCTCCTGATCATGGATCAGTCATAGGGACTAGGTGGGTTATCAGGAATAAATCTGATGAATTAGGGAATATTGTTAAAAATAAAGCCAGACTTGTTGCTCATGGGTACAACCAGGAGTTTGGTATTGACTTTGAAGAGTCATTTGCCCCTGTAGCCAGATTAGAAGCTGTTAGAATTTTATTAGCTTATGCATGTTCCCTAGGTATAATCTTCCAGCAGATGGATGTAAAATCTGCATTCTTGAATGGGGAAATTAATGAGGATGTCTATGTTAGACTGCCCCCTAGGTTTGAATGTCTAGATTTCCCTAATCATGTTTACAAATTAAATAAAGCTCTCTATGGTCTTAAGCAAGCTCCCAGAGCTTGGTACGACAGGTTGAGCAAGTTCCTCACTGATCAAAATTTCACTAGAGGAGTTGTTGATCAGACCTTATTTACAAAGGTGAGTCATTCTGAAATTCTTATTGTACAGATTTATGTGGATGATATCATTTTTGGGTCAACTAACCCCAAATTGTGTGAGGAATTTTCTAAAACAATGACTAATGAGTTTGAAATGAGCTCAATGGGTGAGCTCAAATTGTTTCTTGGACTGCAGGTTACACAAACAAAGGATGTAATGTTTATCACTCAGTCCAAGTACACAAGGGATCTACTCAAGAAATACAAGATGGATAACCTTAAAGAGATAGCTTCTCCAATGGGTACCTCTACAAGCTTGGATGAAGACACTAAAGGTAACCCATTTGACCAGAAGTTATACAGAGGTATGATCGGATCCCTTCTCTACTTAACAGCATCTAGGCCTGATATTCAATTCACTGTAGGATTATGTGCTAGGTTTCAGGCCAGTCCTAAAGAAAATCATTTTAAAGCAGTGAAAAGGATTTTTAGATATCTGCTAGGCACCCAAGAGCTAGGATTATGGTATCCTGCTAGGTGTGAGTTAGAGCTTGTAGCTTACACTGATGCTGATTATGCTGGGTGTCGAATAGATAGAAAAAGCACTAGTGGCTATTGTCAATTCCTTGGTGGTTGTCTAGTATCTTGGGCATCTAAGAAGCAACACACTGTAGCATTGTGCACAGCTGAAGCTGAATATGTTGCAGCAGGTAATTGTGCTGCCCAAGTATTACGGATTAAGCACCAACTAGATGATTATCAGATAAAACTGTAATGTATTCCAATTCTATGTGATAATACTAGTGCCATATGCCTTGCTAAACTTACTATTCATCATTCTAGGACTAAGCACATAGAAATAAAACATCATTTTCTAAGAGATGCTGTGAACAAAAAGGAAATTGAACTGGACTTCATTGAAACAGACAAACAAGTTGCTGATATCTTTACTAAGTCACTTGGAAATGAAAATTTTAAATTTTTTAGAAGAGAACTTGGCTTGTGTAAATTTCAGCATAATGAATGAACTCTTTGTTGACTTGAATAAAACTTTTGAGCTTCTTTGAATAAACTTCTAATTTGGACTTGCTGTTGATAGATTGAATAAACATTGTGCAACAGACTTATGATAATGCATGACTCTCATATTTTTTATTGCACTCATGATCATCATTGCATATATATGTCTAGATGCATGATATGTCTATATTCCTGCATGATTGTATTGCACTGCATCTCCTTGCATTACCCTGGTATATCCAATGGTAAGCTACCAAAGGGCAGGGAAATATGTCTGGAGGTTCTCACTATGTGTGAGATGGTCCTTATGACCAGGTTCTCCGCCTAGTACCATAGACAGGGGGAGTATTGCATATGATTCAGAGTTGAGTCTGACAGTATGGCAATCTTTTAGTCAGCTCTAATATTAAGCAATAGAAAACAGATTTCTTCTTTCATAAGAACTTTAATTGCTTAAAGACTGACTAAATGGTTTAAAGTTTATAATCTTTAGAGTTGAAAGACTACAATCAGTAAATAAGGATGCTGAAAATTGATAAAGCTCTCAACCTTATCTTATTTCATGACAGACAAAGCTAATTATATCTGAAATCTGAAAAACTCATCTGAAATCGTGTTCGAGAAGCTAAGTATGTGTATTGTCCTTAAACAAGTCATTCTAAAACAAATAAAGGACAGCTAAGAAAGATATTGAAAAACATTGAAAATTATTTGAAAAATAGCATTGACAGAGCAATGACTGGTAAATCACTGAGAAACTGAGTGATCCATCAAAGAAGTGGACACCACTCATGTCATGAGGTGTATCAGCTATCTCTGTATAAAATGGTCAAAACAGTAGGTTATTTTCACTGAGTACCTGGGGGTAACTGGCATCTAATAAACGTGTACTCTCACACAAAAAGGTGTCAATCAATTCTATTGAGTTTGATCATAGGCAAGATGGTCCATCATGTTGAGTATCTAGGGGTATTGGTGTCTGATAAACGTATAACCTTACGCAAAAAGACTTTTGGTACCTGAATGCCCTAAATGAAATAATATTGAAAATGCTGTTCCTTCAAAGAAATTTCATGGATGTCAATTGTTTAATTTCAATACATGACCTGGTTTCTCTTAACACATTTTACTTAGTATATGAAAGTAAGATATTCTGAAACTGAATCTCTCATGTAAATATGACTCTGGTTTATTGTTTTATCATGCACATCTACCTTATCCAATGAATGTAGTGCATGAACTCTCATTTTTATAACCTTTAAACCAGAATTTCAATTTCTAAGCCGTTTCTCAGTTCATATGACTGAAGGTTCTGTGCTTTAGTTGCTTAATTTCTGAACTACTTGCTAAGAATGCCAGTCAACTGAACTTTCTTTTTCCTTCCCTTGCACTCACTTTCCCTCCTATTTGTTGATGGCAAAGGGGGAGAATATTCTCTGAATTCATTCCTTCAGTTCAGGGGGAGAATTCTGAATTGAGAATTCTGCATTCAGGGGGAGTGTATGCATCTGCATCATGGTATGGCAAAGGGGGGAAATTTTGTTAGCAGGGAGTTGCTTACATTTTGCAGCATGCAGTATGTCATTCATAGCATCTACATGCATGCAGCATGTCATTCATAGCATCTACATGCATCTGCATAACAATCTGAATAACAAATCATGTCTTTCATCAAAAAATGCATCTGTATGACAGGATGTTGCTACTCTATATGATAGGGGGTTGCCATCATCAAAAAGGGGGAGATTGTTGTGACTCCTCTGTGTTGATGGTGTTGACATGTAACTTTACTACATATGGCAATACATTGTTTTGATTGATTGGCAACACTGTTTATGTTTTGATGAAATTACTTTTATCAGATTGTCTGTGTGTTCTATGCATTTTATCTTGTTTTCACACTGAACACACACTCAAAGTCCCAAAGTATATACATCGCTGTTGGGCATCAAAGTCTGCACATTAGCATCAGGCAACAAGTGTGTACAACGCCCTGTGTAGGCACGACAAGTCCATACACTAGTTGCACATTGCACAGCTGCAGGCATTTCAAAGTCTACACACTACACTGCATGTGAAACTTCAAGCCTGCACATTGCACAACATGCGAAGTCACTAAGTGTGTACATTGCATATCATGCAGGCGTCAAAGTTCATACATTGTTATGGGTCGACCCCCTATTCTCATGAGTCGACTCATCTGTCTGTGCATAGTCTACACATTGCCCATCGTTGCAAAGTCCATACATCCACAGTGCATTTCATAGTCTATACACTGCACGTTCAAGATCAAACTATATACATTGCTATATTACCTGCTAGAGTGAAGTCTATACAGCCGAAGCACACATATCAAGTCTACACTTTAAAGCTACTGCGCAAGTCCACACATTGGCCTTCAGGCTTGAAAGTCTGTACATTGGACTGCGTCAACTCATTGCATTGACATACACTGAAGCGTTAACTCATTGCATTGGCTAAGTCTATACATTGTCCGTCTCATTTAGAGTCTAAGGTAAAGTCTGTACATTGGACAGTGTCAGGCGAAGTCTGTACATTGAGCGTCTCAATGAGCGTCTCATGTAAGTCCATACATTGGACTGTAGCATGCATTTGTCAATGGCATCTAAGTCTATATAGTGGACTGCCTTCCTTAGCGTCTTGATCTTCCAAGTCTATACAGGCTTCTGTTTTACAAAGTCTGTACATTGGTCTCAGACTCCAAAGTCTATACATCGCCTGTTGACTGCAATGTCTATTCAGAGCTCAAGAGTTCGAAGTCTATACATTCATTCACTGTAGCTTGCACGAGGTAAAGTCTGTACATTGGCCTCCATGCCTCAAGTCTATACATTGGACTGTTTGGCCAAGTCTGTACATCGTTGTTTGCCAAAGTCTGTACATTGGCATCTGTTCCGTCGTTGCGATTCAAAGTCTACACATTGGGTTATTTATCTACGTTCAGCTTCGAAGTCTATACATCGTTTGTCTTCATCTGAGTCTCACTGAAGTCTACACATTGCATCTTCTCATTGAAGTCTACACATTGCATCTTCTCACTTAAGTCTACACATTGCATCTTCTCACTGAAGTCTACACATTGCATCTTCATTCATGAAGTCTACACATTGCATCTTCATTTGCGAAGTCTGTACATTGCATTGATCTTCACTTAGTCTATACATTGACAGTCTTCATATCACCGAAGTCTGTACGGCAGTTGCTTCATACAGCAAGTCTGTACATCGCTTTCACTTATATGAAGTCTATACAACGCAGTTCTTCTGATAAGTCTATACAGAGTTGTTATTTAATCTGATCATCCGATACTCTGTCTGACAGGGATTCTCTACTGAGATTGCTGACATGGCTCATGATCCCAGGAGGACGAGGTGACCAGATGCTGCCACGTGGATGGAAGCACCTCGAATCTAGAGAATTCCTTGGGCGGGAGAACGTGGAAGCCACGCGCCCTTATCCACCTGTTGCTGTTATATATAGCAGTCTTCATCTTCTGTAAAAGGCTGATCGAAGTTGACGAAGTCTATACATCCAGTCTGAAGCAGCAGCCACCGAGATCCACTGTGAGAGGAAGAAAAGCAGAGAAGAAGAAAAAGAGAGATGAGTTGAGAGAGTTATTGTGAGAGCTTGTGAATCAGTCTCTTGGTCCAGTTACCAGAGCTGATATTGCTCAACTTTGAGCTATAGTCATTTTTGTTTTCTTCCATTCGATTGTGTGTTTTGTTTGTTTTCAGTCTTGCTATTTTCTCTTTGAAAACTCTTGTTCTGTCAAGCTGTTAGTCAGCGGGTTCAAGCTGTGAGGCAGCGGGTTGCAGAGGTGTTCCTCTGGTCGGCTAAGCTGTAGTGCCCAGCAGAGCAAGCTGTGAAGCTCAGCTGTTGTAGAGGGTGTTCCTCTGGTCGGGATAAGCTGTAAGCCCCAACCATTGTTGGCAAGCTGTAGAGCCCAGCTGATTGAAGCTGTGTATCAGTAGTAATCCACATTCGAGTTGAATGTGGGGTGGACGTAGGTCGGACTGACCGAACCACCTAAAAGCCTTGTGCCTCTCGTGTGTTTGATTGCTTGTTCAGCAGATCTTGTGTGTTTCATTCGTTGCATTGGCTGTGTTCGTTTAGTGTTCTTCTAATTCCGCATTTGATTCTAGGCCTAATTTTTAAAATAGCCAGTTGATCTATTCACCCCCCCTCTAGATCCACATCATGTGGTGATAGAGCCTTCCATCTAACTTCAACAGGTCTCCCTAGACCTTCTATGGATGAGTTCACCCTCACCTTCTACCCTACCTAAGTATCACCGTTGACAAGCCCATGAGATCCCATTGAACATGAGAAATCTCATCAATAGAACCCATCAGCCCCATAACCTCACAAAACTCTCAGAACACATAAAGAAGCTACTCTCATAGGCGCCATACAGCCTCCTGGCGCAGCCCCCACTCGACGCCAGTTCCACGTCGGGTGATTGGCGCGCCGACACACTAGTCGCGCCGACCACACCCTGTCGATGTCCATGCTCACTGTCGCGCCGAGACCATCACGCCGAGATCCCGTCGCGCCGATTTGCCTTCGCACAGGAACCCCACTCCGTCGATTCGCCTTCGCTTCGATCCCTATTCACGCTAGTTCATCTTAACACCAACTACCATTCAAACACCCAACTTCTTAGTAACCTTAACGAGCCTTAAGCTCAGTCTAAACCCAATGTCCTAACCTCATTAGCCTCGCTGCCAACCTTCATCATATCATGGGGGAATCATGTTTCTCTATCGAAGTCTAAGGGAGCTAAATCAACGGGGTTTTACCCCCCCTCACATTATGCCGTTTGACTGCAACATTTTCAGCTAACCCTGGTGACCTTTGGAGTCCTACCACTACATGTCCTTCAATGATTTCTTAAGGGGATATCAATAAACATCATGACAATGAACATTGTCCCGTCATACTCAGATCCCCTTGGATCTCGAGCTACGCCCATTTCTCCTTTGGCTTCCATCTCGGCACTCCATGGATGGATGACCTATATTCCCACTTGGCATAGACCAAGATAATGGGATATGCTTCCGGATTTATTCCGCACATTATTATCATATCTTGCATTGCATGATTATCCACACACATTTCACATCTGCGAATGAAGTCAGCATCGTAGTCTTATCTTGTCTTACCCCTGGGGCATCCTCTCTTGACAATTAATCAAGGGTTGTCCTCTTTCTTAGAGGACGTAATTTACATCATAACCTTTATGGTATGATAGACTCCGAGTCCCGACACGAACATCACAATCGACTGACCAAGTCAGATTGAGCGCATAATAAATTGTCACTCCGATGACTGGCACGCCTAATAAAAAAATAACTAATAAATAAATAAATTCATATAAATAAATAATCAATAAATATAAATAAAGAGTGGAAAAATCCATCCCCACAAGTCTCGCATGCCCAGTGGGACTTGAGTCGCCCTTCATCTCTTTGCCAAGAGAGGATGCCTTCGGGGGCTTCCCCCGAGAATACTGACTGTTTGGCTATTTATCTCAGGTCAATGATGATGTCATCGAGACTCACCGGTGTTGACTTAGGCCCTGCGATCATCGCCGGCCACGCTGAACACGGGTACCTGGCGGTACCCATGGCTTTCGGCTCTTTCCCACCAGCTGTAGGCTTTCCCAACTTCTTGGGGTTGGCCTTTGCTGACATGCTGCAGACGGAACCCTCAAAGCCTACAAAGGAGAAGATTACGAAGAAAGTCGATGTCACGCCCCGAGCGCGGAAGATACCCGGAGATGCGCGACGTGTCTATATCAATCATGTCAATCAGAGTGGTCGTGTATTCGACACAAAGACAGAGATGCGCAAAATAGCAAGATAACCCAATCCTTTATTTCATAACGGATAGACTATTACAAATCCAATACTCTGTTTAATAAAAAGGGAAAGAATACATAGTTGACTCAAGAAACTATAGAAAAGACTAGAGGACACTTGGAGAATCTCTATCTCTTTCACTCTTGATCATTCCCATCCGATTGACTTCCATCGTCGTCGGACTTACCTAAAAATTAAAAAGGGACAAACGGAATGAGCGAACGCTCAGTAGGAAATTATATCTCAAGTACTAGCAAGGGGTTTAAGTAATTACATTTTCATGAATGCAATAAAGCTATGCATGCTCGCATGAAACGACAAGATAGAGAGAATGTAATATCAAGGAAATAAGATGAACTTATCATGAACTTTCAACAAGATACAAGTTATTCAAGATATTCAAGCAAGTACCATTATCGAGTCATGTCAAGAACTTTGGCTATCATGTATCAAGCAAGTAAATTACCCTCTTTCGGGCCACGCATTTCATGTAAAGTCAAGTACGATTCAAGTACAAGATGTGTGTGGAATGTCCAATCAAGCAAGTCAAGTACTGGGTATAATGCCAGATACCTTATCATTTTAACTCCCATGGACACAAGTACTTTCGGGTGCTCCTCCCAGGACCAGATCGGGCCCTATATGCGCAGGCATTTATCATGTATTTTTGACATCCACTCTTGTTTATATAGCCAATATAGAATTTCAATATTCAAGCTTGTAGACATGTATGACAACTTTGACAGAATAGAGTCCAAAAATATGACAAAGGACATAAATTGGCGATAATAACGGTATAATCACGATATCGATAAAACTAGGTAGAATATGGTTCCCTTAACTTAGGTACCATGACAAATCAATATGGACATTCTTTATATAGAATTGAGGTCCACATGAACAGTATATCAAAGTAAGATACCCTCATTCTTATCATAGAATTGGGGTTTACAAGAATGACATGATATGGCATGATATCATCATCCCATTAAGAATTTTCTTATGATATACTCTTTGTATAATCATAAGGGCCGGTATACCATGTTTCTTTAGATTGACATGGCAAGGATCGTGTAATGGGTTTTTAGGGTACAACCAGCTCAGTCGGCCTTGAGGGAATCCAAGGCTACGAGGAGTCTTACGGAGGTCTCTATGACTAACTCGCTAGTCCAAAGGAACGGAATGTCCAAAGGAGAGCTTGTATGTCAATGAGAATTGAGTGTGATCGATAAAACACCGTAAAAAGTGGGACTATACTCACGGAGTGGAGAATAGTGCCGATATATATATATATATGTATAATATATAAACCATCGGTTAGCAAATCAGAGAAAAAATCAGTTTACAGTAAAATAACGACTTAGGTCAAGTCGTTTCTCAAGTAATTAACGCCTAACAGAAGGGCGTTTACACATGGTCTGTTTTGCAGAATTTTCAATAATTCAATAATTTATCTAAAACGCGCCTTCGGCAGGGGCATTTCTTCAAGAGTTGACGACTACAGTAGCAGGCGTCTTTTTATTTACAATATTTTTCAGAACATATTTATTTTCAGAAATTATCAAAAACGCGCCCTTGTCAGGGGCGTTAATCATTAAATTCTTATTTTCACAGAATATATATTCCAGGATTTTAACAGATACGCGCTCTAGTAAGGGGCGTTTATTTTTAATTCACGCCCTATGATGGGGCGTTTACATATGGAAAACGACCTAGTCTAGGTCGTGAATTCAAGAGATACCATGAATTTTCATGGGCAGAAATATTTTCAGGATAATAGAATTCATGGAGAACGAATGTATGGTCATGACAATAAAATTAGCAGGTTTGAAGTCATGTGATCATGCATTATTGTAGGATCATTATTTCATAGATACTCAATTCTTAACATGGGTGATTAATGATTAAATGAAATTAACGCCTGTGTGCAGGGCGTCAAATCTAAAACGGACGACCTTGGCAGGGTCGTGACTTGTAAAGTAGCGCCCTAGTCTGGGGCGTGTATTTCATAGTCACGCCCTTGCTAAGGACGTTTCTTTCAAGAAATTAACAGAAAGTCGTTCAGAAACTAAAGTAAACCAAACCATGTATATGCATGATAATTATTGTACTGTATCAATTTAGTTTGGGCTACAGTGACTTGAGAAAATCCTACCTTATGAGGATTATCTGATGGAGAAACGTGAAGATCTGGTTGAGAATACTAGACTCTGAAGCTTCTAACAGCAGCAAATAGCAGCAGGCAGGGCTTGACGGAGGATGGAGTTGTTTTGTCAAAGAACCTTTATTCTTCGGTAGATCACTAGAGCTTTCCTACAGGGGAATATGAAGAGATGTTAGAAATTTCTTTATAATGCTTGGCTGAAGATGGAAGATAGAAGAACTTACCCTTGTTCTCCACGAAGTCCAGGCTTCTTCAACCTGTAAGAAGAGAAGGAGATGAAGAACGTTAGTTCTTCATATACTCGAAACAGAAGAAAGGAAAGAAGAACAGTTCTGTTCTTCACTTACCGTCGCAGAGGCTTGGATCAAATAGGTTTAGGGTTTGTCAAACGAGAGATTTTATAGGATTTTAGGAATCCTAACAATAGTTAGTGTTTGATTGGAAGTAATATTTCCAAGATTGAGTTATTACGACATTCGAACTCTTTCTCATAGTTATCACTTACCCTGGATAAGTTCTGGGTTCGAACGGTTCCGAATGGAATTAACGACTTTGGTAAGGGCGTGTATTCTTTAATTGACGCCTTGCATAAGGGCGTTTCTTAAAAAGCGCCTTGACAAAGGGCGTTTCGTCTTTTAAAACACGCCCAAGATAGGGGCATTTATTTTACTTACCCATTTGGTCGCGTGAGAACTGACGACCGCAGGTGTGGGCGTCCTTTCTTTATTCACGCCATGGATAAAGGCGTTTCTTTATAAATTAACGCCTTAATAAGAGGCGTTATTTTTAATTTGTTTTATTTCTTCCAATTAACCCTATTCCTTTTATATATTACTTCTGTAATATATATGTTTTAATTCATTTCAATTATTCATTTATTAGGGTTGCTACACCCTCCCCCACTTAAAAGAATTTGGTCCCCAAATTCAATATATATATATAATTATACACGCGGAGAGTGTAGGACATATACCTCTTAGAATAATTCAGGAAATCGTTTCTTCATAGATTCCTCGGTCTCCCATGTCGCTTCGCGTTCAGGATTCTTATTCCATTGCACCTTGAGCATGGGAATAACCTTATTCCTTAGAGCTCGTATTTCTCGATCTAATATCTTCAAGGGCCTCTGTTCATATGTGAGATCTTTCTGGATCATCAGATCTCCATGCTCAATAATATGTGACGGATCGTGCACATACTTCTTCAACATAGATATGTGAAATACATTGTGTACCTCGGACAACTGAGGAGGCAACGCGATGCGATAAGCAACCTCGCCAACTCTTTCGAGTACCTCAAATGGTCCGATGAATCTTGGCGTAAGCTTACCCTTAACACCAAATCTTCGTATGCCACATTCAGGGGATATTTTAAGAAATACATGATCTCCAACCTGGAATTCAAGATCTCTTTTCCTGGTATCAGCATAAGCCTTTTGCCTTGTCTGAGCAACTTGTAATCTTTCTCTGATTACTTGTATCTTCTCGGTCGTATCCCTTACCATGTCTGGACCTAATAGTTGTTTCTCTCCAACTTCGTTCCAACATATGGGAGATCGGCAACTTCTTCCGTATAAGGCTTCGAAAGGTGCCATTTGGATACTAGCTTGGTAGCTATTATTATATGCAAATTCAACTAAAGGTAAGTGGTCATGCCAGCTTCCTCCAAAGTCAATAATGCATGCTCTCAGCATATCTTCAACAACTTGATTAGTTCGCTCGGTCTGACCATCCGTTTGTGGGTGAAAAGCAGTACTAAAGTTGAGCCTTGTTCCCAACGAATGTTGTAATCCCTTCCAAAAATGAGAAGTAAAACGGGGATCTCTGTCTGACACGATTGAGACAGGAATTCCATGTATCCTGACTATTTCCTTGATGTATAGTGCAGCTAGCACATCAATTGACCATCGGCTCTTTATTGGCAAGAAATGTGCTGATTTAGTTAATCGGTCAATGATAACCCAGATTCCATCATGTCCTCCTTTAGATTTAGACAAACCCATGATGAAGTCCATACCAATATCCTCCCATTTCCACTTAGGAATATCTAGAGGATGTAGTTTTCCCGCAGGCTTTTGGTGTTCCGCCTTGACCTGTTGGCATGTGAGACAGCGCGATACATAGTCCGCTATTTCTCTTTTCATATTAGGCCACCAAAAGTTCCTCTTTACATCTTGGTACATTTTGGTTGATCCTGGATGAATAGTGTACCTTGATCGGTGAGCTTCATCTAAGATCTTCTTCTTTAATTCCGGACAATCAGGTATACAAGTTCTATCTTTGAACGATAATCTTCCATCAGAAGTTAGTTGAAAATCAGATTGTCCTTCTAATCTGCCTTTGATTTCTACTAACATAGGATCATCATCCTGAAGTGTTTGTATCTCAGATAACAAATCTGACTGTATGCTTACATGAGATAGTGTGACAAATTTGGATTCCGTGTCCAAGCTTATATTGAGCTCGGAGAATTGTTCAAGTAACCTCCATTCTTGTATCATACAATTGGCTATCCTTGCTCTCGACTTTCGACTAAGGGCATCAGCCACATAATTACCCTTTCCGGGATGGTATTGTATACTGAAGTCGAAGTCCTTGAGATATTCTAGCCAGCGTCTTTGTCTCATGTTTAGTTCCTTTTGTGAGAATAGATATTTGAGACTTTTGTGATCGGAGTATACAGTAAATTGTACTCCATATAAGTAGTGTCTCCATATCTTTAGGGTAAATACTACCGCGGCCAGTTCTAAGTCATGGATGGGGTAATTCTCCTCGTGCTTCTTTAGTTGACGTGAAGAGTATGCTATGACCTTTCCTTGTTGCATTAGGACACATCCGAGGCCAATGCCAGAAGCATCAGTGTAGACCTCGAATTTCTCTCCTTCTGTTGGTAGAGCTAACACTGGAGCTGTAGTGAGATGATCTTTGAGAGTTTGGAAACTTCTTTCACATTCCTCACTCCATTCATATCGGATCTCCTTACGAGTTAACCTTGTAAGTGGCACGGCGATTTTTGAGAAGTCTTTGATGAATCGCCGATAATAGCCTGCAAGACCTAAGAAACTTCTGATCTCGCTTGCATTAGTGGGTCTTTCCCAGTTTCTCACAGCTTCAACTTTTGACGGATCTACAGATAAACCGTCCTTGGATATGACATGTCCGAGAAAAGCCACTTCTTCAAGCCAGAACTCGCATTTGCTGAGTTTAGCATATAATTGATTTGTCCTCAAGACTTGCAATGTAATCCTCAAATGCTCTTCATGTTCTTCCTTAGTCTTAGAATATATCAATATATCATCAATGAAGACTACTATGAATTGATCCAAGTAAGGCCTGAATATGCTATTCATTAACTGCATAAAGGCAGCAGGGGCATTTGTTAGTCCAAAAGGCATAACAACAAATTCGTAATGGCCATACCTGCTTCTGAATGCGGTCTTGTGAATGTCATCATCCTTGATTCTTAACTGATGATATCCCGACCTAAGATCAATCTTGGAAAAATATTTGGATCCTGAAATCTGATCAAATAATTCATCGATTCTCGGCAGTGGATACTTGTTCTTGATAGTAAGATGATTCAACTGTCGATAGTCGATACACAATCTCATGGATCCATCCTTCTTCTTTACAAATAAGACTGGTGCTCCCCACGGGGAAGTACTTGGTCTAATAAACCCGTTTTGGATTAGTTCCATCAACTGCTCCTTCAACTCCTTGAGTTCAGCAGAGGACATTCTATATGGTGCCTTTGAAACAGGACCAGCACCAGGGACTAAGTCAATGGTGAAGGCCACTTCTCTTTGAGGGGGTAATCCCGGCAAATCTTCTGGAAATACGTCTGGGAATTCTCGTACTACTTGAACGTCTCCTATCTTGGTTTCCTTAGCTTCTTTAATAGTGACAAAAGCAAGGAAGGATACACATCCTTTCTTGACGAGCTTGCTTGCTCGAAGAGCCGAGATAAGAGGGGATTTGCTTCGACTCTTAGGACTAGTATAAGTCAGTTCCGGAAATTCCTTGAAAACAATCTTGCTATCACGGCAATCAACCGTTGCCTGGTATTTGGATAACCAATCTGCTCCTAGTATAACATCATACTCTTTTAGATCTAAGCAGATAAGATCAATAGGAAAATTCTTTCCTCGAACCACTACCTCACAGTTTTGGTAATGATGTGTGATATCCGTCTCGTTTCCGAGAGGAGTAGACAATATTAACTTCATCCATTCTGGTTCTAGAGGTAATGGGTCAGCAAACTTCTTGGAAATAATGGAATGCGATGCACCCGTATCAAATAAGACATGTGCATATTTGGAACAAATTTTTAATGTACCTTCTACCAATCCGCCTTCTTCTTCTGGTTCGGTCTCTTGGATTGCATGAAGACGCGCGTTCCTTGTCACTGGGCGTTTACCCTCACCGTCTTGGTCATTCATTAATGGACAATCGGGAATCCGATGTTCACGACTCCCACAACGGAGACATGCTCCTAATTTCCTCCAGCATTCTTCTGTTTTGTGACCAGCCTTGTCACAATGCTTGCATACTGTATTCGAAGGGGGTGTGGTGATAGAGAAAGGCTTGGTCTTCTTGAATTTCTGATCTTGAGAGGAAGAACCTCCATTATTGGGCCTCTTCTTAAAGTTGGGTTTGAAAGAACCAGAACCCGTGACTTGTTCCTTTTTGTCTTTCCCACGGATCCTATCAGATAGTTCCGTGGCATCTTCAAGCAACTGAGCTCGGCGCACTATTTCAGTATAAACTTGAATATCCATAGGCGCCAGTTGAGTAATGTAGTGGGGCCTAAGCCCATTAAGAAATCTACGGGCTTTCATCTTTTCCGTGCTAATTAAATTCTTAGCATATCTAGACAGTCTAGAGAACTGTGCTTCATAATCAGCCACCGATAAAGATCTTTGCTTTAATGCGGCAAATTCGGCGGCCTTCTTTTCCTGGACCCTATCAGAGAAATATTTGGCGTTGAAATATTCAACGAATTCACCCTATGTAACTTGAGCTGGGTCAATAGTAGCTTCAATCGACTCCCACCAGCATCTAGCATCCTTTTCTAACTGGAAAGTAGCTAATAAGACTTTGTCCGGATCCGTGCATTGCATGACACGGAATATACGTTCAATCTCCCGAACCCAATGCTCGGCATCGTCTGGATCGGTCGATCCCATGAACTTCGGGGGATTCATATTCTTGAATGCTTGGTGTAAGCTTCCAGCTCGTGGAGCACCACCTTGTGCTACCTGTTGTAGCACTTGGGTCATCCCTTGAAGGGTACGCTGCATGTTGCGCCATTGAGCACGTTCGGCAGCCATTATCCTACAATTACGATAGCTATGTTAGTATTATATCACTATGATCTTATAAAGGACTCCTTGATCATTTAACCCTTGGTTCTACCCACTCTCACTTGGTTAAAGGTTTTGAAACCTATCCTTGGACTTGGGTTTCCTAGGAATTGAATACCTTAGGCTCTGATACCACAAAGACTGTCACGCCCCGAGCGCGGAAGATACCCGGAGATGCGCGACGTGTCTATATCAATCATGTCAATCAGAGTGGTCGTGTATTCGACACAAAGACAGAGATGCGCAAAATAGCAAGATAACCCAATCCTTTATTTCATAACGGATAGACTATTACAAATCCAATACTCTGTTTAATAAAAAGGGAAAGGATACATAGTTGACTCAAGAAACTATAGAAAAAACTAGATGACACTTGGAGAATCTATATCTCTTTCACTCTTGATCATTCCCATCCGATTGACTTCCATCATCGTCGGACTTACCTGAAAAGTAAAAAGGGACAAACGGAATGAGCGAACGCTCAGTAGGAAATTATATCTCAAGTACTAGCAAGGGGTTTAAGTAATTACATTTTCATGAATGCAATAAAGCTATGCATGCTCGCATGAAACGACAAGATAGAGAGAATGTAATATCAAGGAAATAAGATGAACTTATCATGAACTTTCAACAAGATACAAGTTATTCAAGATATTCAAGCAAGTACCATTATCGAGTCATGTCAAGAACTTTGGCTATCATGTATCAAGCAAGTAAATTACCCTCTTTCGGGCCACGCATTTCATGTAAAGTCAAGTACGATTCAAGTACAAGATGTGTGTGGAATGTCCAATCAAGCAAGTCAAGTACTCGGTATAATGCCAGATACCTTATCATTTTAACTCCCATGGGCACAAGTACTTTCGGGTGCTCCTCCCAGGACCAGATCGGGCCCTATATGCGCAGGCATTTATCATGTATTTTTGACATCCACTCTTGTTTATATAGCCAATATAGAATTTCAATATTCAAGCTTGTAGACATGTATGACAACTTTGACAGAATAGAGTCCAAAAATATGACAAAGGACATAAATTGGCGATAATAACGGTATAATCACGATATCGATAAAACTAGGTAGAATATGGTTCCCTTAACTTAGGTACCATGACAAATCAATATGGACATTCTTTATATAGAATTGAGGTCCACATGAACAGTATATCAAAGTAAGATACCCTCATTCTTATCATAGAATTGGGGTTTACAAGAATGACATGATATGGCATGATATCATCATCCCATTAAGAATTTTCTTATGATATACTCTTTGTATAATCATAAGGGACGGTATACCATGTTTCTTTAGATTGACATGGCAAGGATCGTGTAATGGGTTTTTAGGGTACAACCAGCTCAGTCGGCCTTGAGGGAATCCAAGGCTACGAGGAGTCTTACGGAGGTCTCTATGACTAACTCGCTAGTCCAAAGGAACGGAATGTCCAAAGAAGAGCTTGTATGTCAATGAGAATTGAGTGTGATCGATAAAACACCGTAAAAAGTGGGACTATACTCACGGAGTGGAGAATAGTGTCGATATATATATATATGTATAATATATAAACCATCGGTTAGCAAATCAGAGGAAAAATCAGTTTACAGTAAAATAACGACTTAGGTCAAGTCGTTTCTCAAGTAATTAACGCCTAACAGAAGGGCGTTTACACATGGTCTGTTTTGCAGAATTTTTAATAATTCAATAATTTATCTAAAACGCGCCTTCGGCAGGGGCGTTTCTTCAAGAGTTGACGACTACAGTAGCAGGCGTCTTTTTATTTACAATATTTTTTAGAACATATTTATTTTCAGAAATTATCAAAAACGCGCCCTTGTCAGGGGCGTTAATCATTAAATTCTTATTTTCACAGAATATATATTCCAGGATTTTAACAGATACGCGCTCTAGTAAGGGGCGTTTATTTTTAATTCACACCCTATGATGGGGCGTTTACATATGGAAAACGACCTAGTCTAGGTCGTGAATTCAAGAGATACCATGAATTTTCATGGGCAGAAATATTTTCAGGATAATAGAATTCATGGAGAACGAATGTATGGTCATGACAATAAAATTAGCAGGTTTGAAGACATGTGATCATGCATTATTGTAGGATCATTATTTCATAGATACTCAATTCTTAACATGGGTGATTAATGATTAAATGAAATTAACGCCTGTGTGCAGGGCGTCAAATCCAAAACGGACGACCTTGGCAGGGTCGTGACTTGTAAAGTAGCGCCCTAGTCTGGGGCGTGTATTTCATAGTCACGCCCTTGCTAAGGACGTTTCTTTCAAGAAATTAACAGAAAGTCGTTCAGAAACTATAGTAAACCAAACCATGTATATGCATGATAATTATTGTACTGTATCAATTTAGTTTGGGCTACAGTGACTTGAGAAAATCCTACCTTATGAGGATTATCTGATGGAGAAACGTGAAGATCTGGTTGAGAATACTAGACTCTGAAGCTTCTAATAGCAGCAAATAGCAGCAGGCAGGGCTTGACGGAGGATGGAGTTGTTTTGTCAAAGAACCTTTATTCTTCGGTAGATCACTAGAGCTTTCCTACAGGGGAATATGAAGAGATGTTAGAAATTTCTTTATAATGCTTGGCTGAAGATGGAAGATAGAAGAACTTACCCTTGTTCTCCACGAAGTCCAGGCTTCTTCAACCTGTAAGAAGAGAAGGAGATGAAGAACGTTAGTTCTTCATATACTCGAAACAGAAGAAAGGAAAGAAGAACAGTTCTGTTCTTCACTTACCGTCGCAGAGGCTTGGATCAAATAGGTTTAGGGTTTGTCAAACGAGAGATTTTATAGGATTTTGGGAATCCTAACAATAGTTAGTGTTTGATTGGAAGTAATATTTCCAAGATGGAGTTATTACCACATTCGAACTCTTTCTCATAGTTATCACTTACCCTGGATAAGTTCTGGGTTCGAACGGTTCCGAATGGAATTAACGACTTTGGTAAGGGCGTGTATTCTTTAATTGACGCCTTGCATAAGGGCGTTTCTTAAAAAGCGCCTTGACAAAGGGCGTTTCATCTTTTAAAACACGCCCAAGATAGGGGCGTTTATTTTACTTACCCATTTGGTCGCGTGAGAACTGACGACCGCAGGTGTGGTCGTCCTTTCTTTATTCACGCCATGGATAGAGGCGTTTTTTTATAAATTAACGCCTTAATAAGAGGCGTTATTTTTAATTTGTTTTATTTCTTCCAATTAACCCTATTCCTTTTATATATTACTTCTGTAATATATATGTTTTAATTCATTTCAATTATTCATTTATTAGGGTTGCTACAGTCGAGGCCCCGGAGGCTCGACGCTGTGCTGGCTCGCCCACGAGCCCAATTCAAGTCGCCAACTGCATGGTGCATCATATTGCTCATGGGGCCCGCCCCGTCCCCACCAAGAATTTCGGGAGGCGCCGACACCGGAACCCCCGAAGGAAGGTTGCTGCTACTGTGACCGGACGTCTCTCCATGTCCGGCAAGTCCATGCTGGTCGGGGGGGGTCCGCGTCTTTCTGGATGGACGCTCAGCTCGAGTGAGCCCGGATCGGGTGATCCCCACAGTACCAGTCTGCAACTCTTATCAGGCTCTTTCCGGAAGGAGAGCCGAGGAGAAAGAAGTTGGCCGCCATGGCCAGAGAAGGTTGGCTCTCGAGCCGAGAAGATTGAAGTAGGTTTGGGTCCCCAAGAAGGTCCAGCCTGCCTACCAAGATGCACCAGTCCAACACCGCTCCAGATTTACTGGAGAAGAGGAGAACAAGAAGAGGGGCCTTGCCCCGAGGAAGGAAGAGACGGTTGTGGACCCTCCACACCGTGGAAGCTTTAGGGCCTGCGCCCGACAGGCCAACATCCCCGCCGTGGGAGGAAGATTTCAGCAAATTGCCGAAAGAGCTCGGCTCGCTTACATCCCTCCGATGGGAGGTCGACAACTATCCCCGACCCTACATCCGGGCCGAGGGCAAGAAGAGATGACCAATATGGTCAGAAGCTATTTTAGGGGATTAGGCAACCCCTCCCTGGGCCAACAACGGCTGTTACAGGCAACCGTGGCTGAAGAAGATCACTGCTCATCAATGGCAGTGGAAGAAGAAGAAGACAGAACAATGACGTCATCAGTCGATGACAATGGGTATGAAGACGGCTTGGATATTCAAGCCGATGAAGCTACTCCCCCTCGGAGGAAAGAAGAAGGGTCTCTATATTTGAAAGGCTCACCTTCTCGGAAAATGTCAAAAGGAGGGTTTGCAGGCAGAGAAGAAGGATGCAGATTTTCACCTGCAACATGGCTGGGGTGTCTGGCCGATTTGGAAGATTACTTGAGGAGCTTCAGGAGCTGGCCCGGTTGGCCGGAAGGTCGAGGCCGAGTACTTGAAGGGCGGAAGCCACAAAAGAAAAGCTGGCGACAACCAAGGCAAAGCCAACCCTGGCCCACCTCCAACAACATGACAAGGCCGTTATTCTCTTCACAAATGTAGTCACGGCAGAAGAAGAAGAAGATGTCTTGCTCGACATCCTACCTGAGGGTGCACCTGGCGAGACGACAGAGACCATCCGCAGCACTGCAGAATTGGATCCGGCCGTACTAATGATACTCCAAAGGTACCGCCAAGAGATAGAGCATCTGAAGAAGCAATTGATGGAGAAGACAGAGCAGTCTTCGGCATCCAAGCAGCATGATATGCAGGCCGAGTCATCACGGGGAGCCGTCAACCAAAATGACTTCCCACCACTCTACACCCCGCCTCAGTCGGCAGAACCAAGCCTTGCGACAACTTAGCAATGCCCACCACAGCCGTTGATGCAACCAGTACTACCACAGGTGCACCTGACACCTCCACTGCTACGTCCTCCTCCTCAGGCGACCACCCTGGTCACCCCCTACTTGCAACCGACACATTTCTACCCAGAGCCGATTGATCCGACCGTCATGAGCAAGATGATGGTGGAAAGAATGATCGAGCTGAAGCTCACTGAAAAAAGTGAGGGCGACTACGTCGCATTCGATTCATACAGGGTTCCATACCCGCTGCATCATGCTACCAAGCAGCTCCCTCCTGGGATTAGCAAGCCACCAAAATTTGACAAGTTCAACAGGAAGCAATCCGTAAAAGAACATGTTGCCTACTACATGACCGTCATGGGTGACCTGGCCACCGACGAGTCATATTTGCTGAAATTTTTCGGGTCCTCACTCACGGGGCTCGCATTTGAATGGTACTCCAGCCTCCCAGCCGAGTCGATCAGCGACTGGTCGGACATGCAGAGGAAGTTCAGAGAAAGATTTCATGTCACAGAGAGGGAGGTCACAGTGGCCGAACTCTATTCTGTTGTGCCCCCTGTGCCTTGATGATGTCATATTATTTTGATGATAGCAACCACTAATGAATCATGTGAGAGAATTAATAAATGTTCTGCATGCTTCATACTTCAGCATATATAGTTCATACATTAAGAGTAAAAGGGGTGTGCGTTGACACAGTATGGGCATTGCATTGACGTAGCTATACAGTGCATTGTATGTTCTCTGCATCAGGTCTATTCTAGTTCGTGCATAGCTTGCATTGGTGCATTAATTATAGTTGCACGCCACATAGTCAGTGCATTGACCATCTCTTGCATATCACTGATCGATGCATGTTTGCATGTGTTAGCCATAGTCAGTGCACTCGTTTGTTTCATGCGTACACTAAGTCTGCACACGGTTGGTTTGATGACTGAGCAAGTCTATACATCCATTAGCTGATGACTGAGCAAGTCTATACATCCGTTAGCTCAGCTCATGGCTTAGTCAGTGCATCCGTGTTCATTGTGCATGTGTGCATCTTTCTCATCAAAGTCTGTACATTCTTTGGTGGCTAGTCTATACAGCCTCCGTTGTTTCACTCGACCAAGTCAATACAGCCAGTGCTCTTCATGCATATGCAAAGTCAGTGCATCACGTTGCCTTATGCATACACAAGTACACAAAGTCTGTACAACCTGTGATGATACTAGCAATTAAGTTCGTGCATTAATTCATAAGTTTGTACAACCATTGCTGGCACGAGCATTTAAGTTCATGAATCATCACACCAGCAAGTCTGTTCATCGTTGTCGCATGCACACTAAGTCCATACACTCGTTGATGGCATGTCTGAGCATTCATCTTCAATGTACATACTTTCCTATATGCATATCACATTACAAGCTAGCAAGTCTGTACATCATCTTGTACATTGCACACAAAGTCTATACATTCTCTAGTGGCATGTCCGTGCATTCACCTTCATTGTACATACTTTCTAATATGCATACTGCATTATGTGCATCAAGTATGTACAGGCTTAGATCAAATCTCGAACCAACTCTGTGCTCTAACCTTTGCAGGATATCTGCTCGAAGAAATTAAGAAGGGCACGTGATCCAAGAATGAAGGATGTGCCAGGATTGTGACATGTGTAACGTAGTGAGCTGAAATGCTGCCACGTGGTCAAGGCGCTCTGGGCGGGAATTGTGGAGGACACACGCCCACCTCTCTGATGCTATAAATAAAAGACTTCTCCATCTGGAGAAATCGATCGTGCAATAAGATCTATGTGTGCTATTGAGAACAGAAGAAAAGAAACGATCCAGAGAGAAGAGAAAAAGATAGTTGAGTGAGAGGAGTCTGAGAGACTTTCTCTGAATGATTGTTCATCAGTTTCTTGGTTCAGATACCAGAACTGAGATTGCTCATTGTGAGCTACATTCCATTTGAGATTTCTTATTTTTTGTTTGTTTCTATTTTGTTTTCTGAAACCTTGTTTTCAAGTTGTTAGTCAGCAGAGCTAAGCTGTATTGCTCAGCGGGCAGAGGAGGATTCCTCTGGACGGGTTAAGCTGTAGTCCCCAGCGGTTGGCAAAGCTGTAATGCCCAGCGGTCAAGCTATTAGTCAGCGGTTGTAGGGAAGCTGTGAGGCCCAGCAGTTGAAGCTGTGAATCAGCGGTTGAAGCCACATTCCAGGTTGGAGTGTGGGGTGGACGTAGATCTCGGGTTTGAGATCGAACCACCTTAAAAACTTCCTGTCTCCTGTGTGATTGCTGTGTGAATTGTTGTGCATCATGATCATTTCCATTATACGCTGTAGATGCATGCTTAGGTCCGTTTAAGTTCAGATCTGCTATAGTTGGATTTCTGTGACTGCTATCTCTTACATTTCTACCGTCCAGCAGCAGTTTGTTTTATTTCCGCACTAGAAACTACTGCAGTAGATTTTATTGGGTGACTGATCTATTCACCCCCCTCTAGATCATTAATAGACCCCCATGACTTGGTATTGGAGCCTAACTCTTTTTCAGGGACTAACATCCTAAAGTGGAACGATCATGAATGCTAAGGGAATGACAGCAGAAGGACATTCAACCTCTAAGCCTCCGTACTTCGACGGCTCTAACTACGCCAACTGGAAGAACAGAATGTAGGTCTTTCTGAGAGAGAAAGACTACGAGATCTGGCGAGTAGTGAGCAAGGGACCATTCGAATTGCACGAGAATGAAGAGGTTTGGACGAGAGAGGAAATCAGAAAATCTACTTTGAACTGGAGTGCCATCAATGCTATCCTGTGCGCACTTCATCCTACTAAATTCTCCAGAGTGTCATCGTGCAAAACTGCCAAGGAAATGGGGGATACACTGGAGGTTATCTACGAAGGGACATCACAGGTGAGAGAGACCAAGGCGAACATGTTGGTCTCTGAATATGAAGCATTTCGGATGAAACCTGGTGAGACTGTGACTGAGATGTATACTCGTTTGACTATCATAACTAATGGTCTGAGGAATTTGGGAAAGAACTATTCAGACTACGAGATTGTAAGGAAGATCTTGCAGTCTCTGACTCCTGTTTGGCACACAAAGGCAACAGTGATCGAGGAGTCAAGAGATCTTCAGACGATGAAAGTTGACGAGCTAATAGGTTCTCTAATGGCATATGAGATGACCCTTCCCAAAATTGATGAGCTCGAGAACAAGAAGAAACCAATTGCACTGAAGGCTAGTTCCAGCAAAACAAGTAGATCCAGCTACAGTGGATCATCAAGCGAGCAGAGCACCCTATCTGGGTCAGAAAACGTATGGAGATCAACTTGCTATGTTGACAAGAGAGTTCAGGCGATTCTTGAGAAAAGGCAGAAATTTCGGCCGAAGACAATTCAGCGGTTGGAGACACAACAGGTATAGGTCCAACCAAGCTAAGAAACCTGACACTAATGTTTGCTATCATTGCAGGAAGGCTGGGCATATGAAGGCAGATTGTCTAGAGCTCCAGAAGCTGAAAGAAAAGTCCAAGAAAAGAGCTCCCAAAGGAAAAGCAATGGTGAGCACATGGAGCGACGAGGACGAGGGCAATTTGAGCAGTACATCAAAAAGTGAAGACGAAGAAAAGCTCATCTGCCTGATGGCCAGGAATGATGAAAAGGAAGAAGAAGACTCCGATGAGGTATCCTCTCCCTTTGAGCACTATACAATGTCTGATTGGGATGATGCTTACGGAGACTTGCTAGATAAAGTAGATGATATTAGAAAGGAGAAAAGTCATTTGAAGAAGAAAGTAAACTCCATTTTGAATGATAAAACCATGTCTGATAAAATAGCCTGTCTGCAATCAGAAAATGACAATTTAAAAATTTCATGTGCTGAGTTTGATGATTTGAAGCTTGCTTTGACAGATACTAGAAAGGAAAATGAATTGCTAAATAATGTTATTGATGATTTGAAGCTGAGAGTTCAAATGTTTGAAAATGAATCAAAATTTTCAAATGAGAAATATGAAGCTGTTTCGTGTGTGAACTCTAAATTAATGAAAATAGTTGAAATTTTAGAGAAAGAAAATGTTGACAAAAGGAAAATAATAGAAAATATGACCCAAGGCACATATAATCTCAATGCTCTGTTAGGGTCAGAGGTAAATTTCAGAAAAGAAGGCCTTGGATTCAACTCAACTGCCACTAAAAGCCTTGCCATTAAAACCATATCATTTGTGACAGAGAAAAAGAAGGGACCTCTCATAAAAATGGTAAGTGAAAATTCTGTTTCAAAAATTGTTAATTCGAAAATGTCCAGTGCCAAGGACAAGGGTAAATAGAAGGTAGGTGAGCTTAGCAGATCTTGCCCTTCACCCAAATATAAGTCTCAGGTTCGGGGTCAGCCTCCAAGCAAGTCTAAACCCCAGGGCAAAGCCACCAAGTCTCCACCATCATCACCTGTCCAGAAGAAGACCCAACATAAACCTGTACAGAAGTCGAGTGGGTCAACAGTGCAAGGGAGACATAATGCTGCATGGGGCCAGAAAAGCCATACTTACCAGCCCAAGGTTCAGACCTATTACACCTATCCTCAGAAACAGGTCCAACCATTCTATAGGTCTGGATGGAATCAGGTCCAAGGGAGGTCTAGATATCAACCTTTTCTCACTCATTGGCATAGACCTCAATTTGCTAGATGGGTTGGTCAGTCTAGGACTATAGCTAGCCACAATTATCTGAGGACCTATTGGCCTGGGCACTGGCACAAAAACAATTTTACTGCTAATAAAGATGGAGCCAGAACTCAATATAAACCAAAGCATCAGAGGAAGAAGGTTCAATCAGTTGGTGCTGAGAGAAAGAAAGATGAAGAACAAAATGTCATGAATTCCACTATACCAACCATGTTTAGACATATGTGGATTCCTAGACAATTGATGTCTTTTTTCAATTGTTCTGTTTCTGCTTCAGAGCCCAAACAGTTTTGGGTTCCAAAATTCTCTACCTGATTGTGATTACAGGTATGCCTGGCAGCCAGAAGCAATATGTGGTATCTTGATAGTGGCTGCTCCAGGCATATGACAGGAGACAAGACCAAATTTTGCATGCTGACTGAGAAGAATGGAGGTCTTGTCACCTTTGGAGGAAATACAAAGGGTACAATCATCGGATCAGGTAAAGTAGGTAAGTGTACTACCTATTGCATTGAAGAGGTACTGCTGGTTGATGGTCTTGCATACAACTTACTTAGTATCAGCCAGCTATGTGACAAAGGACACAAGGTAGTATTTGACTCTCAATACTGCAAAATCTTTGAACCTGATTCTGATATAGTTAAATTTTCAGGAAAAAGGGTAAATAACATCTACTTGGTAGATTTAGATGATTTAGCTCATTCTAATCTTTGCCTAACTGCAAATAAAGTTGACTTAGCATTCTTGTGGCATCGTAGATTAGGCCATTCTAGCTATACGGTTTTGCATAAATTGAATAAACATAGCATGGTTAGATGGCTCCCTGAAGTTTCTTTCAAGAAGGAAATTAAGGTGTGTAGTGCGTGTACACAGTCCAAGCAAACTAGGAAGTCATTTAAATCAAGAACTAAAAACATGTCCTTTAAACCTTATGAGCTGATACATATGGATTTATTTGGACCCACACGTTCAGTCAGCTTGTCAGAGAAGAGATATGGATATGTCCTAGTCGATGACTTCTCTAGGTTTACTTGGGTCTTTTTCCTTGCACATAAAAATGATGCATTCATAGAATTTCAGGAGTTCTATTTGAAAATAAAACAGAAAAATGAAAATTTAATTGAAAATATCTTATCTGATCATGGAGGTGAGTTTGAGAATTCTCAATTTGATGAATTTTATAGGGTCAATGGGATTAATCATCGGTTCTCCTCACCTAGAACGCCTGAGCAGAATGGAATAGTAGAAAGGAGGAACCAGACAATTGTGGAGATGGCCTGTACACTGCTTGTTGAAGGTGGCTTACCAAGAAAATTTTGGGCAGAGGCAGTTAATACTGCATGCCACATAATCAACAGAGCCATGGTAAGGCCTTTCACTCAGAAAACTCCTTATGAGATTCTGAAAGGTAAGAAGCCTTCAATTGCTTATTTCAAGGTCTTTGGCTGTAAATGCTTCATTCATGTTAATGATAAAAGATATCTTGATAAATTTGAACCTAAAAGTGATCCAGGAATTTTTCTTGGGTATTCGGAATACACTAGAGCATATACAGTGTACAATCTTAATTCTAAAACTGTTGAGGAATCTCCACATATTGTCTTTGATGAATCCCTGACTAAATGTGAAAATGGTATGTACAGGAAAGAAGATGATGGAGAAATATTGAATGAAAGACAATCTGCAGACCAATCAGATCAAGAAGAAGAGCCAGAAGAAAACAATGCAGAAGAGCCTGCTATTCACGGGGAGGTAAATGAAGATCAAGGTAACCAAATTACCAATGTCAGATTCTTAAGAGACCATCCTATTGAGAACATCATTGGTGATTTGCATGAACCTCCTAGGACTAGAGATTTTCTTAATTAAATGCATATGCATTGGTTTCACATGTAGAACCCAAGTCCATTGACATTGCCCTAAAGGATGTGCATTGGATCAATGCCATGCACGAGGAGCTTAATCAGTTTGACAGGAACAAGGTGTGGCATCTAGTCCCACCTCCTGTTGATGGAAATGTCATTGGGACAAAGTGGGTCTTTAGAAATAAAATCGATGAGCTAGGTAATGTTGTCAAAAATAAGGCCAGACTTGTTGCTCAGGGGTATAACCAAGAATTCAGAATTGATTTTGAAGAGTCTTTTGCCCCTGTAGCCAGGTTAGAAGCCATTAGAATTCTGTTAGCTTATGCATGCTCCCTTGGAATAAATCTCCAGCAGATGGATGTAAAATCTACTTTTCTCAATGGGGAAATTAAGGAGGATGTCTTTGTTCATCAACCTCCTGGCTTTGAATGCTCAGACTTCCCTTCTTATGTATATAAGTTGAATAAAGCTCTCTATGGTTTGAAGCAAGCTCCTAGAGCTTGGTATGACAGGCTCAGCAAATTCCTTACAGACAAGAAGTTCTCAAGAGGTGAGATTGACCAAACGTTGTTTACAAAGGTAAGTCACCCTGACATACTTATTGTTCAGATTTATGTGAATGACATTGTTTTTGGTTCAACTAACCCAAAGATGTGTAAGGAATTTTCTGACTTAATGACACAAGAGTTTGAAATGAGCTCAATGGGTGAGCTGAAACTCTTCCTTGGATTGCAGGTGACTCAAACAAAAGATGGAACCTTTATCACCCAGTCCAAATACATTAGGGACCTCCTGAAGAAATACAAGCTCGAAGACCTCAAGGACATTGCAGCTCCAATGGGTACGTCCACAAGTCTTGATCAAGATACAAAAGGTAACCCAGTGGATCAAAAGCTGTATAGAGGTATGATCGGATCCCTTTTGTACCTCACTGCATCTTGGCCTGATATACAATTTGTAGTATGTTTATGTGCTAGATTTCAGGCTAGTCCTAAGGAGTCTCATTTTAGTGCAGTGAAAAGGATTTTTAGGTATCTGTCAGGCACCCAAGAACTTGATCTTTGGTACCCTGCTAGGTGTGAGTTCGAGCTTATATCTTACACTGATGCAGACTATGCTGGGTGTCGGATAGATAGGAAGAGCACTAGTGGATATTGTCAATTCCTAGGTGGTTGCCTAGTATCTTGGGCCTCTAAAAAGCAACACATTGTAGCACTCTCCACTGCAGAGGCAGAATATGTTGCTATAGGGAATTGTGCTGCCCAGGTACTATGGATTAAACATCAGCTTTCAGATTATCAGATAAGTCTGGGATGCATTCCTATTCTATGTGATAACACTAGTGCCATCTGCCTTACCAAGAATCCTGTTCACCACTCTAGGACTAAGCACATTGATATTAAACATCATTTTTTTAGAGATGCTGTGGGCAAGAGTGAAATTGAATTAGTCATTGTTGAAAAAGAAAAATAAGTTGCTGATATTTTTACAAAACCTCTTGGAAATGAAAGATTTAAATATCTAAGAAGAGAACTGGGGCTTTGTAAATTTCAGCAGGAAAATGACTAATCTTTTTTTCTTGAGATATCTTTTAGAATGCTTGCAATAATTGGGTGCATGTTCTTAAACTTGTAGATAAAGTTGTTTGATGATATAATAATCTCTTGTGGTCTGAGTACTTAAGTTGATGCACATCATCAGTTGGTATCATGAGTTGGAGTCAATGCATAGTTGGACATATAATCAACGGATGGTTACGCATGTAGTCAATCAATTGCATTGTATAAACCTCATGTCGAAACATGCTCTACTCATAGTCTATGCATTCGATGCCTTAACTACATGATAGGTCGAATCATTGCATATTTTTGTGAAATGCATACTGTTGTCAGGGGGAGGGTTGCATCATCTGAAATAAATTCAACTCCTTCACTGATTAGATAACTGTCTAGTGATTGGTTCATTATTGTGAGCTGAAATTATCACAACCCTTCTGTTATAAGAATCTAATGTGCTCATTGATTGAATCTAAGGTTTAACCTTAATAGACTGTAATGGTCAAAAGATTGTCTTCTGAAAATAAGATGATAGAAAGCATTTATAGCTCTTAACCTCTATCTCATGATTATGATAGAACAAGTCCTCACAGTACCTAAACATGACAGATTTAGTGTTGGTTAAGGTTTGAAAACCAACAATCATGTATTGTTCTTAAACAAGTCTCTCCAAAAATTACAAGGGAAGCTAAATTTAAGATCATCAAAGAAAAAGAAGTGAACAAAGTGGCAGAGCAATGATTAAGTTTCACTGAGAAACTGAGGTCTCCATCAAAGAAATGGAGAGTACCTTAAGTCATGAAGTGACTCAGGTTATCTCAGTTCATTTGGTCGAATCTACAAGAGAGATTTCACTAAGTAACTAGGGGTATTGGCCTATGATCAAGGTATACCCTTAACATCAAAGGTGAAAATTATTCATGTGGCTTTGATCAGAAATAGATATAGTAGTTTGTGCTTAGTAACTGGGGGTATCAGCCTCTGATCAAGTTATACAACTAATGTCAACGGCATACATGATACGTGTCTATTCAATAAGTTCATGTTTCAGAAGCATGTGAATGAAATTGCTGTAACCCTTAGAAAACAAATATCATTGAGTGTCAATTGTTTAATCTCAATACAAGGTCAGGTGACTTTCCTTGCCTTTCACTTTCTCTGAAGTAACTAGGGTATTGTATCGACCTAGACTATTGTGGTCATGTGACTTAAGTTCATTGCTATAACTAAAGCATATGATCCTATCTCAGAAAGCCAGTTCTTTCTCCTCACCTTCTATCACTGTTAAACCTAATTGACATCAAGAAAGCCATTGCTCGATTCATATACTTTAAGGATTGCGTCATACTGTGCTCACATTCTGAACTGCCACATAGAACGTTGCTCTTGTCTTTCCTCCTTATTTGTTGATGGCAAAGGGGGAGAATGTGTAGGGGGAGATGGGATAGGAGTATCATTTAGTGCATATGTCTATCAGTGCATAAGTCTGTACATCTATCAGTGCATAAGTATGTACATCTATTAGTGCATAAGTCTGTGCATGCATGAACCGATCTCATGGCATCTATTCATTGTATTGCCATCATCAAAAAAGGGGAGATTGTTGTGCCCCCTGTGCCTTGATGATGTCATATTGTTTTGATGATAGCAACCACTAATGAATCATGTGAGAGAATTAATAAATGTCATGCATGCTTCATACTTCTTCATACTTCAGCATATATAGTTCATACATTAAGAGTAAAAGGGGTGTGCGTTGACACAGTATGGGCATTGCATTGACGTAGCTATACAGTGCATTGTCTGTTCTCTGCATCAGGTCTATTCTAGTTCGTGCATAGCTTGCATTGGTGCATTAATTATAGTTGCACGCCACATAGTCAGTGCATTGACCATCTCTTGCATATCACTGATCGATGCATGTTTGCATGTGTTAGCCATAGTCAGTGCACTCGTTTGTTTCATGCGTACACTAAGTCTGCACACGGTTGGTTTGATGACTGAGCAAGTCTATACATCCATTAGCTGATGACTGAGCAAGTCTATACATCCGTTATCTCAGCTCATGGCTTAGTCAGTGCATCCGTGTTCATTGTGCATGTGTTCATCTTTCTCATCAAAGTCTGTACATTCTTTGGTGGCTAGTCTGTATAGCCTCCGTTGTTTCACTCGACCAAGTCAGTACATCCAGTATTCTTCATGCATATGCAAAGTCAGTGCATCACGTTGCCTTATGCATACACAAGTACACAAAGTCTGTACAACCTGTGATGATACTAGCAATTAAGTTCGTGCATTAATTCATAAGTTTGTACAACCGTTGCTGGCACAAGCATTTAAGTTCATGAATCATCACACCAGCAAGTCTGTACATCGTTGTCGCATGCACACTAAGTCCATACACTCGTTGATGGCATGTCCGAGCATTCATCTTCAATGTGCATACTTTCTTATATGCATATCGCATTACAAGCCAGCAAGTCTGTACATCATCTTGCACATTGCACACAAAGTCTATACATTCTCTAGTGGCATGTTCGTGCATTCACCTTCATTGTACATACTTTCTAATATGCATACTGCATTATGTGCATCAAGTATGTATAGGCTTAGATCAAATCTCAAACCAACTCTGTGCTCTAACCTTTGCAGGATATCTGCTCGAAGAAATTAAGAAGGGCACGTGTTCCAAGAATGAAGGATGTGCCAGGATCGTGACACGTGTAACGCAGTGAGGTGAAATGCTGCCACGTGGTCAAGGCGCTCTAGGCGGGAATTGTGGAGGACACACGCCCACCTCTCTGATGCTATAAATAGAAGACTTCTCCATCTGGAGAAATCGATCATGCAAGAAGATCTGTGTGTGCTATTGAGAACAGAAGAAAAAGAGAGAGTGCAGCAGATAAGAAAAGAAACAATCCAGAGAGAAGAGAAAAAGATAGTTGAGTGAGAGGAGTATGAGAGACTTTCTCTGAATGATTGTTCATCAGTTTCTTGGTTCAGATACCAGAACTGAGATTGCTCATTGTGAGCTACATTCCATTTGAGATTTCTTGTTTTTTGTTTGTTTCTATTTTATTTTCTGAAACCTTGTTTTCAAGCTGTTAGTCAGCAGAGCTAAGCTGTATTGCTCAGCGGGCAGAGGAGGATTCCTCTGGACGGGTTAAGCTATAGTCCCCAGCGGTTGGCAAAGCTGTAATGCCCAGAGGTCAAGCTGTTAGTCAGCGGTTGTAGGCAAGCTGTGAGGCCCAGCAATTGAAGCTGTGAATCAGCAGTTGAAGCCACATTCCAGGTTGGAGTGTGGGGTGGACGTAGATCTCGGGTTTGAGATCGAACCACCTTAAAAACTTCATGTCTCCTGTGTGATTGCCGTGTGAATTGTTGTGCATCATGATCATTTCCATTATACGCTGTAGATGCATGCTTAGGTCCGTTTAAGTTCAGATCTGCTATAGTTGGATTTCTGTGACTACTCTCTCTTACATTTCTGTCGTCCAGCAACAGTTTGTTTTATTTCCGCACTAGAAACTGTTGCAGTAGATTTTATTGGGTGACTGATCTATTCACCGCCCTCTAGATCGTTCATAGACACCCATCATATTCAACAAGACAGAGGGCGGATAAGATGGCCCTTGACTACATCAAGAGGTGGAGGAACATCGGAATGAGATGCAAGCGGCCCCCGCACCAGGAGGACGCCGTACAAATCTACAAGCAGAACCTCATGAGAGAGGTGCTAGAAAAGATGATTGGCATGGAAATTCGGTCGTTCGACTGCCTAAATAATGTTGTGGCTGAGGTAGAAGCCTTCCAGGCGAAACCTGCTGATGGCCCGGTTAGGAGGCAATTGAGAGGGGGGTGAATTGATTGCCCACCCTTTTTGACAAATTATAAAGCAACCCAAACAAACCGCAGATATGTATAATAAAAGTAAAGCAGAGACTTGATTAAGACGAATGAACTTAAATCAAGCAAGCTCTCACAACTTCCCAGCGCACATATATGCTCACTCGGACAACTATATTTGGACGGACGGCTGAGTACACTCGCGTCTCACCGTCTCACACTCGTATAGTGAACGAAAAATTAGATAATGACCAACACTAATGAAGCAAACCACAACACAGTATTTTTAGGTGGTTCGGACGCACCAAGTGCATCCTACGTCCACCCCTCTCACCTCGAGAGGATTTCACTATAAACACTGCTCGACGACAGCAACCACACACACACGGGCTCGACGGCCCACACACGTGGATTCTCGTACGATGGCGAGACAACCCACACGCACTCGGAGCAAGCTCCGAAAATATCCAGATAGAGAAATAGTATTAAACAAAATACAAGCGCAAATATGAGATGAACGTTCTAAGCACAAGATGTCTAAGAAGATTATGAAACAATATAAATCTTCCCCTATATTCTTTAACCAAAGTCGGAAATATATGAAGTGTGGCTTAGAATGATGAAACCAAGAGAAGGGGGAGACGATATTTGAAGCTTCAGGCGCCGGAAGCAAGGATGGAGAGGACGCAGCCGCTGCCTCTAGATCTCTCAGCTCGGGCTCGTGAGGGGACATCTCTGGCGTTCCTTCCCTTCTCCTCTAGTAGACCACACAACGTTCCTCTCCTTCTTCCTGCAAGATGAACACGTTAGTGCTTAAAAGGATTGGTTCGATCGGAAGAGTGGGGCGGCTATATAAACCAAGGGGATTGAAGCCCCAAAGGACATAAAAGCCCTTCCCAAACCCCTTTCATAACAAATACAAGATGCAAAGGTCACCCTAAGGCCATTAGGGTCAAAAGCCATGCCATTTGGATCCTCCTTTTTAGAATTCGAAACAGATCCGGAAAACTGTGTTCGAACATTCAGAAAAAGTGTCGACCCATGAGGTCGACCTTTTTCGTGATTGTTCTGCCAGAACATATATAAGAACAAAATCGCGACACGAGTGTCGACCCTTGGGGTCGACACTTCTTATGAAGTGTTCTGGCCGGTTAAAAGAACAAAACATTTGAGATGAAAAGTGTCGACACACGAGGTCGACACTTTTTCACGAACATTCTATTTTCATAGAATTGAACATACTTACCTGAAAGTGTCGACCTTCAGGGTCGACACTTTTTCACGAGAGTTCTGCCTTAGCAAAACAGCAGACACCTGGTGAAAGTGTCAACCCCTGGGGTCGACACAATCTGCCAGCGTCCAATATTTCAACGAAGGCAGAGACTCCACAAATAAGTGTCGACCCCTGAGGTCGACACTTTTACTAACAGCAGCAAAACTTCAGTAAATGAAATTGAAACCTTCATGAATCAAATACATATATCAATGTTGATCAAGGGAGTTCATACAACACAGATAAACATGATTAAGAATGAGTTTTTACCCGGATCATTCCATTCAAACTCAGATCCAATTTGTACAAACATTCGCACCATTGGCCTTTAAATTGTGAGTGTAGTCTCACAATAAACCGAATAAACCTGTATTCTCTAGATCTAACCATTGCTCTTTCATCTACCTTGTGACCAACCTTAAAAAATGTTCTTACCATTATTTGCAAAACGAATCCATATCAAACCTGCACAGCACATATTGCCATTAAACTCAATCTCAACCCAAGCAATGAAATTCTCATATCAATCCAGATGATATAGTTTAATCAAACCATCCATTCAATCTTTAACCAAAGCAACTCATTCAAATAAATTAGTCCTAGTCAGACTTTAGCGATATTGAGCATTTTGCTTGGTATAGCCAATTCAATCAAACACAGATAGAAATCCATCAACCTCACCTTTCATCAAGTATGTATATCAATGAAGATCAATCATGCAAGTTTTCATTCAAGGCAATCATTCATCAAACATGTATACATGCAAATTCATTGAACCCAAAATTATGACATTTCATTCAGAATCTTCGTCAAAACAGTCCGGGGCATAACAATCTCTCCCTTTTTGACGAAGATAAAACCATTTATAGATCTATGATATTTGCATGATGGAAGACAAAACAACCAGATCAACTCACCCTTTTTGTCAAAAGCATAATCAATACAAGACTAAGCAAGTCATGAATCTTCATTCAATCAATGCAAAGTTATTTCTCCCCCTTTTTGTCAGAGTCAAATAGGGGATTATTAAAACGGTAAAGGATGAAAGTTAAGCCTCAATATGCACAATTAACTCAATAAGATGCATATGAAACGCAAGTAATGACCAGTAAAGCACATATGCACTCATCATACCATAGAATAGCAAACATGTTCTTTATGAACGGGTTAGGAAATATGCTATAGACCAAGAACATGAATTTCATGTGCAATAGTAAAGGGTAGTGCTTACAAGAAGTGGTACTGCAAGACTCATGAAATATGGCTGATTCAAGGTGTACATCCATACAATCACTCCCTAGATGAATATGTGAAATATGAGCAATGAAATCTAGATAGCATGGATTTTTAGATTTTTTAAAGAACACAAATATGAACTTTTCTTCCCTACACTTTCATACAACGTGCTCGACTTTTGGTAGTTTCGCACAACCCCAAGATTATTTTGATTTTTCAAAGACAAGATAACTAACCTTTTGACATGAGTCATGCCCTTTGTTTCAGGCGCACTTCCCGGTTACTCGGCATCGTCACTTATGATTATGTGGATAGGACACTTTTCAATGCGAGTTTCCTCCTTTATCTTAGGGATGATTCCAAATTTACTTCATGTCAAATCACACTTATTGACCATTTTTGACGGGGCTGATGTAGCGACCCGGAGTTCAGGATACCGATATACCGATAACATCGATACACCGATACCAAGAACTGGGGAGGCCACCCAAGAGGCTGATGAGGCCCCTGAAGGGTTAGGAAGGCATGTGCAGAGTACATTGAAGCCACAGAGATATAACAGGAAGCAATTAAATTTCATTAGATTGGATTGCTAAAGTAGCAGAAATAAAATTACCTTTTCATTAATAATTTCAATAATTACAATTATACACAGAGTCCAGCCCAAAGGGAAGACAACAAGACTAGCACAGTACAGTCAGACAGAAAGAAACGTACACAGAAGTCGGGAGAAGCCCGACGCAGGTACGGCTGGCAGCTACAACAGCAAGAGAGCGCTCCACGAAGAACAGCAGAGGCAGACAGCAAAACCCACCTGAAAAGCAGTAGGGGTGAGTCTCAACAGAAACTCAGTAGGGGTCACGCGGATCCCCACTGGATAGCGCACAAAGCAAACGGAAGCAACAACAAAGCAGTAGGAACAGCGGGTGTAGCAAAGTAGGAAAAGCTACACTACAAAGCTGTAAAACTACCGCTAAAGAGCAATAAAGAAAGAGACGGGAAGTAGGAGTAGGGAACACGCAGGAGAGGGATGAGAACCCGCACCAAACAAGCGGCTACCGAACTAACCTCGGCATCCCAAACTACTCCAAACAAAAAGGCAACAGATGGTTGACCCTAAACTCACACAGAAGGGCACACCAGTCTGTCAACCAGACCCAAACAATCAAGGTCTAGACAAGACCTAGACAGACGCCAAACAAACACGTACACGACCGGGAACATCGTGTACACAGCCCCACGCACGATCGGAACACCGTGCGGACAACAAAACACTGACCCCGAGTGCAGCCACGAACGGGCAACTCGCAAAGGTCACAACGCGCAAGGAAACGCGAGAGCTACGCGTCACGTGACGGAAGCACCTCCTTACAAAGCCAGCCGCGTCCACTGACATCTCACGCCGCACCTCAAGTGTCTCGCCTACAGCACTGCTACAACAACAGCAGAGACATAGACACAAGCTGAACCAAACAGGAACAACAGAACAAGTAACTAGTCAGGGTCACGCCCGTCGACGTAAGTCCTCTGTCCCTGACCACGTGTGCACACACTGGATATAGCCCAAGCCAGGTCCTCTAGCTAGTATTCTCCCTCGGTAGGACGCTACCGTTGGCTAGGAGCCCGCAGAACTAACTACAAACCGCTCACCGAGAACACCCCTCCGCCATCCGCTAGCGGGTCGGCACTCAACAGACCTTAGGGCAACAACAAGTGGAGGCTTCACACGACACAGAAACTCAAACACAAGTGCCGAATTACAAACAGGCAACCACACCCATCAACACGTACTTCGAAGCACCAAATGGCAGCATCGCCACTGCCGACAACTCAGAACGAGCAACTAGACCTCCTATGTAACGATCCTGAGTCGAACGACTCAAAGGCAAGATCGTCACAACAGCGGAACAAGCCGCCAATCGGTCTAATCCTAAGCCAGAGAAACCACGCTCCGCAGAAAACAACACACGGAGACCTGAGGGAAACATCAAGAACCCTCAGCACAGCTAGACACGTAAACCGAGGTACAACAACACCTCGAAGCATCCAGAAGCAGTGTCTTGGATAGGACAGAACCGCCAAGACACGCACAGACAAGGTCACATGTCAACCACTGGGTCAACTGGGTTGACCTGAACCAAACAACAACAGCATACAAGAGTAGGATCAAGAGTCCTACCACAAGTAAGAAGACTCCTGGCTACCTTACAACGTAATCTTAGCCCTCATAGGACGTCGGGAGACATCCACGGGACAACGGGCAGACCACAAGGCCAGGCCAAGACACACAAAAATCAACGGGCAGAAAACCAAGGCACAAGGAAAGTAACACACGAGCCCTAGATCGTTACTAGCCAATGTCGGTCTAGCCAGGGCCGTTATTTCCCAAACGATGGACGGACACAGGCCGTCACTCACACCACCCTGATAACCTACAAACCACGCAAAAGCCAAGTAACGCACGGCACCGGTCGCGTTACAAGCAAACGACGCACGGAGGCTCCACCGTTACTTCCAACGGCATAGCCACCAAAACCAAAACAGAGTAACGCGCTACACCAGGTGCGTTACAAGCAAAACGACGCGGCAGGAGAGAGCCGTCAGAGACAAACGGCGCACAAGGGCCTATCCGTTACATCCAACGGCATAGCCACCCTCATCACAGCACAACAGCAATCGATGGTCAGAGGTGAGCACGTTGCATCACAACGACGCACGGGGGCACATCCGTTACTTCCAACAGGACAGCCACCCAACCTCGGCTAAAACAGAATGTAACGGCCAGGGGCAGGCGCGTTACACTCAAACAACGCACAGGGGCACGACCGCTGGAGGCACCGCCTCAACAGGTCAAACGTCGGTCAACAGCAAGTAACGGCCAGGACCAGGCGCGTCACTCTCATCTAACGCGCTGGGTCAAGCGCGTTAGACCAACCGACTCAACCCTGAAGCAAAACGACAAAACGAAAGTAACGGCCAAGCACTGGCGCGTTACACGGGAATGACGCACCACCCTTGGGCCGTCACTTGCCCAGAAGCTAAAGAGCTAAAACGACTCAGACCAAACGACGGTCAGTTGTAGGGCCGTCAAAGACAAGTAACGGTCGCTGGCTAGACCGCTACTTCGGTTACGGCGGGAAAACATAGGAATGGCCGGATCGGCCCGTTCCACGCCCCATTCACGCCGAAACGCAGGGGAGACAAACCACAACGACAAAAGACAACATCCAAGGGCCAAAACGCCCACATGCAAACTCAAAAACACTAAATCCGGGCGGTTTCATCAAATCCCCCCAACGTGGGTCACCGAGGTTCCCAGGCTTCTACCGGCCTCGAATGAACACCAAATCGCACGAAATCAACGTGGATGGGATTCTAACATCCCAGCGGTCAGTTAGAAACTAACTACGCCGCAAATGGTCACCGTTTACCGGCCGACCCTAAAAACCACGAAAATCACGGTTTAGGCAAAACAAGCCCAAACACGCTCGTTTCCTAGCCGAACGCCGTGCAATGGCAGGGAAAACGAAGATGGAGAAGCAAGGATCAGTCACCCTACCTCCACCGAAGAAACCGTACCCCGAAGGGACTAAACCATGTCGAAAACCACTCGCGAACCGATTTCACCGGCTTTGAATCCACCGTTCGGGATCGCGCCAGAACCGATCCGATCCTCGCCCCATCGCGCACCTCGACAGCTCCACGGCCTCGCCACCTCGCCCACGCACGCCTCCGTCTGCAGCCGGAGCCGAAAAGGGGAGAGAACGAGAGAGAACGGGAGAGAGACGGCGGCGGTGAGAAATGAGGAGAGAGAGAGGGAAAAGGAAAATAAAAAGAAAAGAGATTAGGAAATTTTCCTAATTTCTGAAAATTCCGAAAATGCGCCGAAAATGCAGAATTTCAGAAAAATACGCAAAAATAGTCGAAACGACCGGCTCGAAGAGTACGTCGTCGCTGTAGCATCCATGAGTTCGAGAATTGCCAAACAAACTCACCGTAGGGTTCCGTAACTAGTACGTGAGAAAAATCCACACGGCTCGTCAAACTCAACTTGGAAGCCACAAAAGCGAACCGAAACTCAACGAAACCAATCCGAAACAGATCCAAAAGATCCAGGGCGTTACATCCCCCCCTCCTTTAAGAAATTTCGCCCTCGAAATTAAGGACTAACAAAGGAGAAGCAGGGAAGAATAACCCAACATCACAAATCTCGGAAAACACAGCTCAGAGGAACACCGTCAGACCACAATTACAGGTACACACTCTAGCTTCCAAGACAGCAAGTCTACAGCACGAGTACGGCACCAAGTGAACACAACTGACACCTCCGAAGCAAGGGCAACGTCGTTTATGTCTTACCGAAAATAGAGACACGATAGCTGCAACAACAGACAATCGAGAAACACAATGACAACACGGCAAGCAGCAGCTTACACAAGGAGACGCAGTCCTCTCAGCTGACAGCTCGCAACATCATCGGCTCCAGTGCCAAAGGTAACAGGGAACACCTGGCACACAGGACACCAACGACAACAACAACGCTGCTGGACCAGAAACACAATCAAGTCAGCACTCACTCAGATATCACATCTGATCAAGTCGCAAGCTAACTCTACCCAAGAGAGGGAGTACAGCAAAGCCAACTGACAAGTCCATGGTCCAAGACAAGAATACAAAATCATAAAGAAACAGTGCCAAAACAACACAACGGCAACACCTGCAGGATTCCAGCTCCGCACAACACACAGAGCCAAGGAACACATCTGCAAGCAGGGTCACAACAAGGCACAAGAACAGCTAAACACACAACCACACAGGGACAGGTCACGCATCAGACTGCTCACCAAGAGAAGACACACAACAACGAAAAAAAAAACGACAACAATCTCAGGGAAAGCAACTCAAGGACTAGCAACACGCCTCGAGAGCACAACACCCCAGAAAAAAATGCAGAGCAAAGGGTACTTAATCAGCAAGGAATGCTGACAAATTCCCCAACACTCACACAATGCCCATGCCAACACAAGAAAATCACGAACAAAGGCACGGTAACGACCAAAGTCAAGGCACAGGAAGCCAAGACGAAGCCACATCGAGAAAGAACAAACCTCTCGACAAGCGGGTAGCCAACCCACACACTTCAGCTGTACTCTCAACAACATGCACAGGCAACATAACAACCTTGGCAATCGCATCTCAGCACACACCAGACGCTATCGCAATCAACAAGACCGCAATTAACACGCCACGAGCACCGATCTCGCGAACAATCTATCACAAGGAGCCTAAGTGCAACAAAGGAAGAGCACCAGCTTCAGCACAAAGCACAAGGAAAGCATCAGTCTCAGTTTACCATCACGTCCTGACACAATAAATGAGCCTTCACAACACGTCGGCTAACGAATACAGCACGACAACACGGTGCACAACAGCTCTTAACACCATCATGGAGTCGAAAGCCAAGCAACCGTACAGCAAGGGACAGATCAGGCTCAAAACAAAGCTGTCTACACTTAAGCAGACACAGGACAAAGGCAACACTAAGACAGCAATTCCAAGGCTAACAACGAAAAAAAAGCTGCACCAAGAAGAGCGAGAAGCAACAAGCTCAACCACAAAAGCTCACCAGGAAGGGAATATCCAAGGCTCGCTCGAGCAACTTCTCAATCGAAGCAACACGACAACGAAACAACCGAAACAACGTAGCATCAGGAGCTACACAAACTCAAGCTGGGACAACCAAAGCAACGTTAGAACGTGCATGGCCATCACACCAACGCTAGAAGTCATAAGCCACCTGAGCAAAATACATAAAACAGCTTGAACAATGCACTGCAGGTTCATGCCAACCGACAACCACTGCCAAGTGCAACACGATCGAGACAACATTAAAACGAAACGAAGCACATCGTCACATCCAGACGAGAGCAAAAACCATCTCGCACAGTGCCAACAAAGCACGTACAAGACCACACATAGAAAACACTACGATAAACCATCGCAACACCTACGCCAGCAAGAGACTGTACTGGGCCTTAAGGACTCTGGAAACTGTATATCTTGGATTCCCATGTACTTCACACAACAACGCTCTGATAGCTCAGAAAAGAACTCCGAACATCTCAGAACACTGCTCTGATACCAGTTGTAGCGACTCGAAGTTCAGGATACCGATATACCGATAACATCGATACACCGATACCAAGAACTGGGGAGGCCACCCAAGAGGCTGATGAGGCCTCTGAAGGGTTAGGAAGGCATGTGCAGAGTACATTGAAGCCACAGAGATATAAGAGGAAGCAATTAAATTTCATTAGATTGGATTGCTAAAGTAGCAGAAATAAAATTACCTTTTCATTAATAATTTCAACAATTACAATTATACATAGAGTCCAGCCCAAAGGGAAGACAACAAGACTAGCACAGTACAGTCAGACAGAAAGAAACGTACACAGAAGTCGGGAGAAGCCCGACGTAGGTACGGCTGGCAGCTACAACAGCAAGAGAGCGCTCCCCCAAGAATAGCAGAGGCAAACAGCGAAACCCACCTGAAAAGCAGCAGGGGTGAGTCTCAACAGAAACTCAGTAGGGGTCACGCAGATCCCCAATGGACAGCGCACAAAGCAAATGGAAGCAACAACAAAGCAGCAGGAACAGCGGGTGTAGCAAAGCAGGAAAAGCTACACTACAAAGCTGTAAAACTACCGCTAAAGAGCAATAAAGAAACAGACGGGAAGTAGGAGTAGGGAACACGCAGGAGAGGGATGAGAACCCGCACCAAACAAGCGGCTACCGAACTAACCTCGGCATCCCAAACTACGCCAAACAAAAAGGCAACAGATGGTTGACCCAAAACTCACACAGAAGGGCACACCAGTCTGTCAACCAGCCCCAAACAATCAAGGTCTAGACAAGACCTAGACAGACGCCAAACAAACACGTACACGACCGGGAACATCGTGTACACAGCCCCACGCACGATCGGAACACCGTGCGGACAACAAAACACTGACCCCGAGTGCAGCCACGAACGGGCAACTCGCAAAGGTCACAACGCGCAAGGAAATGCGAGAGCTACGCGTCACGTGACGGAAGCACCTCCTTACAAAGCCAGCCGCGTCCACTGACGTCTTACGCCGCACCTCAAGTGTCTCGCCTACAGCACTGCTACAACAACAGCAGAGACATAGACACAAGCTGAACCAAACAGGAACAACAGAACAAGTAACTAGTCAGGGTCACGCCCGTCGACGTAAGTCCTCTGTCCCTGACCACGTGTGCACACACTGGCTATAGCCCAAGCCAGGTCCTCTAGCTAGTATTCTCCCTCGGTAGGACGCTACCGTTGGCTAGGAGCCCGCGGAACTAACTACAAATCGCTCACCGGGAACACCCCTCCGCCATCCGCTAGCGGGTCGGCACTCAACAGACCTTAGGGCAACAACAAGTGGAGGCTTCACACGACACCAGAACTCAAACACAAGTGCCGAAGTACAAACAGGCAACCACGCCCATCAGCACGTACTTCGAAGCACCAAATGGCAGCATCGCCACTGCCGACAACTCAGGACGAGCAACTAGACCTCCTATGTAACGATCCTGAGTCGAACGACTCAAAGGCAAGATCGTCACAACAGCGGAACAAGCCGCCAATCGGTCTAATCCTAAGCCAGAGAAACCACGCTCCGCAGAAAACAACACACGGAGACCTGAGGGAAACATCAAGAACCCTCAGTATAGCTGGACACGCAAACCGAGATAGAACAACACCTCGAAGCATCCAGAAGCAGTGTCTTGGATAGGACAAAATCGCCAAGACACGCACAGACAAGGTCACATGTCAACCACTGGGTCAATCAGGTTGACCTGAACCAAACAACAACAACATACAAGAGTAGGATCAAGAGTCCTACCACAAGTAAGAAGACTCCTGGCTACCTTACAACGTAGTCTTAGCCCTCATAGGACGTCGGGAGACATCCACGGGACAACGGGCAGACCACAAGGCCAAGCCAAGACACACAAAAATCAACGGGCAGAAAACCAAGGCACAAGGAAAGTAACGCACGAGCCCTAGACCGTTACTAGCCAATGTCGGTCTAGCCAGGGCCGTTATTTCCCAAACGACGGACGGACACAGGCCGTCACTCACACCACCCTGATAACCTACAAACCACAGAAAAGCCAAGTAACGCACGGCACCGGGCGCGTTACAAGCAAACGACGCACGGAGGCTCCACCGTTACTTCCAACGGCATAGCCACCAAAACCAAAACGGAGTAACGCGCTACACCAGGCGCGTTACAAGCAAAACGACGCGGCAGGAGAGAGCCGTCAGAGACAAACGACGCACAAGGGCCTATCCGTTACATCCAACGGCATAGCTACCCTCATCACAGCACAACAGCAATCGACGGTCAGAGGTGAGCGCGTTGCATCACAACGACGCACGGGGGCACATCCGTTACTTCCAACAGGACAGCCACCCAACCTCGGCTAAAACAGAATGTAACGGCCAGGGGCAGGCGCGTTACACTCAAACAACGCACAGGGGCACGACCGCTGGAGGCACCGCCTCAATAGGTCAAACGTCGATCAACAGCAAGTAACGGCCAGGACCAGGCGCGTCACTCTCATCTAACGCGCTGGGTCAAGCGCGTTAGACCAACCGACTCAACCCCAAAGCAAAACGACAAAACGAAAGTAACGGCCAAGCACCGGCGCGTTACACGGGAATGACGCACCACCCTTGGGCCGTCACTTACCCAGAAGATAAAGAGCTAAAACGACTCAGACCAAACGACGGTCAGTCGTAGGGCCGCCTAAGACAAGTAACGGTCGCTGGCTAGACCGCTACTTCGGTTACAGCGGGAAAACATAGGAATGGCCAGATCGGCCCGTTCCACGCCCCATTCACGCCGAAACGTAGGGGAGACAAACCACAACGACAAAAGACAACATCCAAGGGCCAAAATGCCCACATGCAAACTCAAAAACACTAAATCCGGGCGGTTTCATCAAATCCACCCAACGTGGGTCACCGAGGTTCCCGGGCTTCTACTGGCCTCGAATGAACACCAAATCGCACGAAATCAACATGGATGGGATTCTAACATCCCAGTGGTCGGTTAGAAACTAACTACGCCGCAAATGGTCACCATTTACCGGCCGACCCTAAAAACCACGAAAATCACGGTTTAGGCAAAACAAGCCCAAACACGCTCGTTTCCTAGCCGAACGCCGTGCAATGGCAGGGAAAACGAAGATGGAGAAGCAAGGATCAGTCACCCTACCTCCACCGAAGAAACCGTACCCCGAAGGGACTAAACCATGCCAAAAACCACTCGCGAACCGATTTCACCGGCTTTGAATCCACCGTTCGGGATCGCGCCAGAACCGATCCGATCCTCGCCCCATCGCGCACCTCGACAGCTCCACGGCCTCGCCACCTCGCCCACGCACGCCTCCGTCTGCAGCCGGAGCCGAAAAGGGGAGAGAACGAGAGAGAACGGGAGAGAGATGGCGGCGGTGAGAAATGAGGAGAGAGAGAGGGAAAAGGAAAAGAAAAAGAAAAGAGATTAGGAATTTTTCCTAATTTCTGAAAATTCCGAAAATGCGCCGAAAATGCACAAATTCAGAAAAATACGCAAAAATAGTCGAAACGACCGGCTCGAAGAGTACATCGTCGTTGTAGCATCCATGAGTTCGAGAATTACCAAACAAACTCACCGTAGGGTTCCGTAACTAGTACGTGAGAAAAACCCACACGGCTCGTCAAACTCAACTCGGAAGCCACAAAAGCGAACCGAAACTCAACGAAACCAATCCGAAACAGAGCCAAAAGATCCAGGGCGTTACAGCTGACAGCTTTTTCCTCACAAGTCACGTGATTTCTATGTAGGGGTTCCAGAGTCCTAAAATGTGTTAAGTGGAATAATTGAAATCCTTATTAGTTAGATTCATTAACTCACATGTTCAACTTGTGTGAGAGATTGCGTAGAGTGTAAGAGATGAATTAGCCTATTCATGGTGATGTCTCCCCCTAAGTGTATGAACAGTAATAGCAAAAACCTCCCCCTTAATATGTGCCATGTTAAAACATGTCCTAGTCAAAGCATTTTATTTAGCAAGGGCGTAAGGTCTTAGAAGATTTCAACTGAACGGTGTGTAGTATATCTACACTCAAGCATTTCAAAATGATGTTTTCAAGCAGTTTGATTACCGGTACATGGCAGAGTACTTAGGTCCGAAGACCACACTCACACATGATGAAAGCTTCCAGGTGGACTTGATCCCCCTTTCCACTAACACTATTTGATATACCGGTAAATCATGGCATTCATGCACACATTGATGAAGTATATGAAGTTATGTACATGCGGATGCAAAAGTATGAAAGCATATATAATAACCAAAGTTGTTATTCACTATGATATGGACAAAAGACAAAGTTTGAAGAGTAAAGACAATGAAAACTTTTATGAGCAAATCAAAAGGCAATATGAACAGTTTCTTTATGAAAAAGATGAAAAGAGTGTTTGTACAATTCAGCTCAAAATATCTAAGTGTATAATCTGCACACTCCTAATTCTCTTCTTAGAAAGCGAAATTGTTCAGAATTCAAAGGTTTTGTAAATATATCAGCAAGTTGGTGTTTTGTATCAACAAAAACAAGCTCAAAATCACCTTTATTGATATGATCTCTTATAAAGTGGTGTCTAACTTCTATGTGCTTAGTGCGGGAATGTTGGACAGGATTTTTGGACAAGTTTATTGCAGAAGTGTTATCACACATTATGGGAGTTTTCTTTAAAGAAAAACCAAAATCCAGCAACTGATGTTGGATCCAAAGCACTTGAGCCGCACAACTACCGACAGCCACATACTCGGCTTCAGCAGTTGATAGAGCCACACAATGCTGTTTCCTTGAGGCCCATGAAACCATGCAGCTCCCAAGAAACTGACAGTGACCGCTTGTACTTTTTCGATCCATTTTGTAACCAGCATAATCACAATCAGTGAAAGCATGTAAATCAAATGAGTTATTCCTTGGATACCACAAACCAAGGTCAAGAGTTCCATTCAAATACCTGAAGATCCTTTTTACGGCCGCTAAATGAGAGTCCCTTGGACAAGATTGGTATCTTGCACAGAGACAAACACTGAAGTGTATATCAGGCCTACTAACAGTAAAATAAAGCAAGGATCCTATCATACCCCTAAAAAGTTTTTGATCAATTTTGTTACCTTTTTCTTCCTCATTTTCTGTGAGGTGGACATTGGTGTTGCAAAGGGCTTGGCAGTCTCAAGTTGAAATTTCTTCATTATTTCTTGTGTATACTTCTTCTGGTTGATGAATATGCCATCATCCATTTGCTTTATCTATAATCCCAAGAAGAAGTTGAGCTCTCCCATCAAGCTCATCTCGAACTCCCCCTGCATAAGTTGGGCAAATTCATCATTCATTTTTGAATTGGAGGCTCCAAAAATAATATCATCTACATAAACTTGAACAATTAATGAATGATAATCACAAGTTTTTGTAAACAAAGTTTGGTCTATGTTACCTCGTTTGAAGCTGTTTACAATAAGAAATGAACTTAATCTATCATACCATGCCCGGGAGCCTGTTTCAAACTGTATAGTGCCTTGTCCAATTTGAATACGTGGTCAAAAAATCTTTCATCTTCAAAGCCCGGTGGTTGCTCCACGTACACTTCTTCCTTGATTACTCCATTGAGGAAGGCACTCTTCACGTCCATTTGAAACAGTTTAATGTTCCTGTGACAAGCATAAGCAAGTAAAATTCTAACTGCTTCCAATCTAGCCACAGGTGCAAATGATTCATCAAAATCAATGCCAAATTCTTGAGAGTAGCCCTTGGCTACTAATCTTGCCTTATTCCTTACAATAACCACCCCATCTTCACTAAGTTTATTTTGGAAAACCCACTTAGTTCCAGTGATAGGATGGTCATCAGGCCAGGGCACGAGGAACCACACCCGATTCCTTTGGAATTGGTGTAGCTCTTCTTGCATGGCGAGAACCCAAGAATTGTCATTTAAAGCATCATCTAATGATTTAGGCTCAATGCTGGAAATTAAAGCTAGATTATCATGTATTTCTACTTCCCTCATTGAAGCCCGAGTTCGAATTCCTTCATCCACACCGTCGATCACCTTCTCCAATGGATGCTCCCTGTGCATGGTCCATTGGTGTGGAAGATTCGGATGTTGCTCTTGTTCCGCTTCTTCTTCTTGTTGTTCTTTTTCTTCTTCTTGATTTGCTGCCTCACCTTGTTTGCTTGACTCTCCCTTTTCAACTTCGCCCTCACCTATAATAAGAAAATGATCATCATTCGATTTCCTCATTGTGAATTCATCAACGACTACATGTGGACTTTCCTTGACAACAAGTGTTCTAGTGTTATACACACCGTAAGCTCTAGATGTTAGAGCATACCCGAGGAAGATCCCTTTATCACTTTTTCCTTCAAATTTCTCTAGATTGTCTTTTCCATTGTTCAAGATATAACAAATTGAACCAAATGGCTTGAAATGAGATATGTTGGGTTTCTTACCTTTGTAAAGCTCGTATGCAGTTTTCTTAAGGATTGGTCTTACCATTGCTCTATTTGTGATGTAGCAAGCGGTGTTCACCGCCTCTGCCTATAAGTACCGTGAAAGACCATTCTCGGCAAGCATGGTATGCGCCATCTTCACGAGCGTCCTATTTTTCCTTTCGACCACGCCATTTTGTTGAGGGGTTCTTGGTGAGGAGAACTGATGCTCGTACCCCTGCTTCCTGCAAAAAGCATCAAACTCATGATTCTCAAACTCCTTTCCGTGATCACTTTGAATTTTCTGAATTGAATAGCCCTTTTCGTTCTGGACTTCTGTGCAAAAATCAATAAACTCATTGCAAGCATCACTTTTATTAGCAAGATATAAAACCCATGCATATCGAGAGAAATCATCGACAATCACAAAGCCATAAAGCTTCCCGCCAAGACTGCGAGTCTTGGTGGGACCAAATAAGTCCAAATGTAACAATTGAAGGGGGTTTTCTGTAGACACAATGTTTTTGCATTTAAAGGATGCGGTGGTTTGTTTTCATTTATTACATGCTTCACAAATTTTTGAAGTTTCAAAATTCAGTTTAGGAAGACCTCTGACTAAATCATGACGATTCAACTTCCTAATCACATTAAAACTGGCATGCCCAAGACGGCGATGTCACAACCAAACATCTTCACTTTTGTTAGCAACTAAACACAGTTTCTTTGGTGTAAGTTCATCAAAGTCAACTTGGTAAGTGTTGTTACACCTCACACCTATGACTTAATTTTTTATGTGTTAGCATCAATGATCGTGCAGTGTGAAGATTCAAAAATCACCTTGTGACCCTTGTCACAAAGTTGACTAACACTAAGCAAATTATGATGAAGACCTCTAACTAATGAAACATCTTCGATGTAGTGGTTAGGGTCCTTACCAAATCTCCCAATTCCTATGATCTTACCCTTGTCCTGTCCTCCGAAGATTACCGTTTCACCATTCTTCTCAGCAAGGTCTGCAAAGAGGAGTTTGTTTCTAGTCATGTGCCTGGAGCATCCGCTATCCAGGTACCATTTATTATCTCCCGCCTTCATGCAGACCTGCACCAATTACCAACCATGCTCATTTTGATTTGGATACCTAAGCAAGCTTGGGTCCCTTCACGTTAGCGTTCCCAAGTGGCTCATAGTATCTACTGAAAAATAATTCATCATCATATTGCAAGACTTGGCATATGTACATGTCATGTCCTATTTTCCCACAATAAAAACACGTGGGTCTTCTCCTACCAAAATTTCTTCTTTTATTCACATTTTTAAATGTTGAGGGGAATTTAGAATTAATATTGTGTTTTCCAAAGTGTGTGTGTGAACATTCTCCTTGATAAAATGAATTCTTCACAGCATAATGAGCATGATTTTTGTTGCTATGCATTACACGTTGATTCTTTTCAATTTGTTTTCCTTTCTCTCTCACTTCCTTTCCATTCCCACTTTTCAATTTCTCAATTTCAATAACAAAATTCTCATTCTTCTCTTTCAAGTTTTCTTTCTCTTTTTCACATTCACTTAGTTGAACGTGCAATTTTTCAAACTCTTTGTTCAAGAGGTCATGCTTTTCTTGGATTTCATCTTTCAGCTTAAATGCATTTTTCTTCTCTATATCTAAGCATGATATCTCCTCTTCAAACAAAGACAACTTTGTTTTCAAAGCATCATTAACATTTTTCAGAATTTTAATTTGCATTTCAAGCAAATTGCACTTTCCACAAGAATTAGATGAGTGAACAATTTCATGGATCTTTTTTCTTTAAAGTCCTATTTTCATTTTTCATTCTTGTATATTTCTCATCTAACTCTTCATAAGCAAGTTCCCACTGTTCATTTGAAATGGCCTCAGTGTCAGAATTTACCTGTTCACTATCGCTATTGGCCACCAAACACATCGTCTTCACGAGTTCTTCAATGTCCTGCTCCTCATCATCGGTCGTGGGATCATCCTCGTCGCTCCATGTCACCTTCATGCCTTTCGGCTTCTTGCCCTTGCCGACCTTTCCTTTCTTCTTTTGGAGCTCGGGGCATTCTCCTCACATGTGCCCCACTTTCTTGCATTCATAACAAATGATTTCAACGGCCTTGGATGGTTCATTTCTTTGTCTTGGCTGCCTCTTCCATTTCCTGAACTTTCCGCCAAATATTCTTCTTTGGCCAAGAACTGTCTTACCTTTCTTGTTAGCATAGCAACCTTTTCATCGTCGGTGGTTCCCAACGATTCCTCTTAGCTCGAGACACTCTTTGGGAGTGCTTTCAAGGCGATTGGCCTTTTCTTCTTCGGATCCTCTTCCGTCCTTTTGATCACATTAATCTCATAGGTCATTAATGACCCTATGAGTGCATCCACGGTGAGTGTTGTCAAATCCTTGGAGTCTTCTATCACTGTCACCTTGGTGTCCCAACTCGGTGACAGTGACCTCAACACCTTCCACACCAACTCCTTGTCGGTGAACTCTCTTCCGAGTGACTTCAGTCAGTTGGTGATCTCCATAAGTCGTGCGAACATCTGGGAGATATCTTCTTCATCCTTCATTTTAAAGAGCTCGTAGTCACGGGTCAGCATATTCGCCTTTGTCTCCTTGACTTCTGTGGTGCCTTCGTAGATGAGCTTGAGATTATCCCACATTTCCTTGGTGCTACTGCACATAGAGACACGAGCATACTCGTTAGAGTGAATAGCACACTGAAGTATATTCAAAGCATTAAAATTCACAGTGGCTTTCTTTATAGCATCATCATCCCACATATCCTCATCAGGGTTTATAGCATACAGACCACTCCTAATAATAGTCCATATTTATTGACTTTGCGCTCTAAGAAATACTGTTATCCTATTGTTCCAGTATGGGTAATTACTCACATCGAAGAAGGGTGGCCGTTGAATAGAATGCCCTTCAGGCATCATCCCCTTGTTGAGGTTGTTGGCCATACCTAACAGATCACTCTAAAACCGCTAGGTTTTCTAAAAAGTAGAGCCGAGGCTCTGATACCAATTGATGGCCCGGTTAGGAGGCAATTGAGAGGGGGGTGAATTGATTGCCCACCCTTTTTGACAAATTATAAAGCAACCCAAACAAACCACAAATATGTAGAATAAAAGTAAAGGAGAGACTTGATTAAGACGAATGAACTTGAATCAAGCAAGCTCTCACAACTTCCCAGTGCACATATATGCTCACTCGGACAACTATATTTGGACAGACAGTTGAGTACACTCGCGTCTCACCGTCTTACACTCGTATAGTGAACGGAAAATTAGATAACGCACATATAAGCAAACCACAACATAGTATTTTTAGGTGGTTCGGACGCACCAAGTGCGTCCTACGTCCACCCCTATAACCTCGAGAGTATTTCACTATAAACGCTGCTCGACGGCAGCAACCACACACACACGGGCTCGACGGCCCACACACGTGGGTTCTCGTACAACGACGAGACAACCCACACACACTCGGAGCAAGCTCCGAAAATATCCAGATAGAGAAATAGTATTAAACGAAATACAAGCCTAAATATGGGATGAACGTTCTAAGCACAAGATGTCTAAGAAGATTATGAAACAATATAAATTTTCCCCTATATCCTTTAACCAAAGTCAAAAATATATGAAGTGTGGCTTAGAATAATGAAACCGAGAGATGAGGGAGCAGATATTTAGAGCTTCAGGCGCCCGAAGCAAGGATGGAGAGGACGCAGCTGCTACCTCTAGATCTCTCAGCTTGGGCTCGTGAGGGGACGTCTCTGATGTTCCTTCCCTTCTCCTCCAGCAGATCACACAACGCTCCTCTCCTTCCTCCTGCAAGATGAACACGTTAGAGCTCAAAAGGATTGGTTCAATCGGAAGAGAGGGGCGGCTATATAAACCAAGGGGATTGATACCCCAAGGGACATAAAAGCCCTTCCCAAACCCCTTTCATAACAAATACAAGATGCAAAGGTCGCCCTAAGGCCATTAGGGTCAAAAGCCATGCCATTTGGATCCTCCTTATTAGTGTTCAAAACAGATCCGGAAAACCGTGTTCGAACGTTCAGAAAAAGTGTCGACCCATGAGGTCGACCCTTTTTCGTGAATGTTCTGCCAGAACATAAATAAGAACAAAATCGCGACACGAGTGTCGACCCATGGGGTCGACGCTTCTTACAAAGTGTTCTGGCCGGTTAAATGAACAAAACATTCGTGATGAAAAGTGTCAACACACGAGGTCGACACTTTTTCACGAACATTCTATTTTCACAGAATTGAACATACTTACCTGAAGGTGTCGACCTTCAGGGTCGACACTTTTTCACGAGAGTTCTGCCTTAGCAAAACAGCAGACACCTGGTGAAAGTGTCGACCCCTGGGGTCGACACAATCTGCCAGCGTCCAATATTTCAATGAAGGCAGAGACTACACAAATAAGTGTCGACCCCTGAGGTCGACACTTTTACTGACAGCAGCAAAACTTCAGTAAATGAAATTGAAACCTTCATGAATCAAATACATATATCAATGTTGATCAAGGGAGTTCATACAACATAGATAAACATGATTAAGCATGAGTTTTTACCCGGATCATTCCATTCAAACTCAGATCAAATTTGTACAAACATTCTCACCATTGGCCTTCAAATTGTGAGTGTAGTCTCACAATAAACCAAATAAACATGTATTCTCCAGATCTAACCATTGCTCTTTCATCTACCTTGTCACCAACCTTCAAAAATGTTCTTACCATTATTTGCAAGACGAATCCATATCGAACATGCACAGCACAGATTGCCATTAAACTCAATCTCAACCCAAGCAATGAAATTCTCATATCAATCTAGATGATATAGTTTAATCAAACCATCCATTCAATCTTTAACCAAAGCAACTCATTCAAATAAATTAGTCCTAGTCAGACTTTAGCGATATTGAGTATTTTGCTTGGTATAGCCAATTCAATCAAACACAGATAGAAATCCATTCACCTCACCTTTCATCATGTATGTATGTCAATGAAGATCAATCATGCAAGTTTTCATTCAAGGCAATCATTCATCAAACCTATATACATGCAAATTCATTGAACCCGAAATCATGACATTTCATTAAGAATCTTCGTCAAAACAGTCCGGGGCACAACACCTGCCCCGACATGAACCATTTCCACTGCACAAAAGGGTAAGGCAACAGAGCGGTGCCAGACACCTAAAGAAGCGAACGCCCTTGATATGAAGGCGTTTGAACACCAGAAAGACAAAGGTAAGAAGACGGCTGCTCCTCAGCCTGCTAAGGCCGAAGATGGCAAAGAAGGCACATCACTCTGAGACAAGATGAAGAAGGCCTATTCTTTCCTGAAGGAGAAGACCATGATTTTGTTCGACTGGGTTACCCAATATGATAAGATCACCCTGCCTAAGCCAAAGAGGCCGGAGGACCTGAAGAGATAAGACAGCCCAAGATTTTGCCCTTACCACCAGATGCTGGGACATCCGATTGAAGACTGTTATGTTTTCAAGGATATTATTAAAGGCATGGTGAGGAAAGAAGAAATAGAGTTGGGGGAGTACATGATGTGGCATAGCCCAAAGACCACTAAATATGATAAGGTGACCCTAGGACTTAGACCTGCAAGCATACAAGCGCTCAATGATTCTCACAACGACGATTTTTGCTCACTCGGTTCACACGTTCACCCGATGGGTCCGGGAGATGATGGTGAGGGTCCGAGGCGGGACCCAATTGTCCTAATGGACTTACAATGCTAAGGCTGACCTCCAATGGGCCTGGGAGTCCCAACTTTGTGGGTGGCTGGCCCGCAAGGCGGGGTGTGGGGTGGCACTCACTCACGGGCCGCGGTGGGCACGATATTGCTTAAAATGAATTCCGAGCACTCTCTTACCGTCCGACGGGCATTCAAGGCAATACTACATTTGCATAAATGAAGCTACAAGGGTGTGATCAGAAGCTCACCTGATCGGTGTGAAGACACCGATCCCGTTCGGAGACGAGGGCGCGCCGGGAGGCGAGGGTATACACCCGATCGCCGCGGCGATGGAGCTTGACCTGAAAATGTGAAGAGGTACAGCACTACGCCCCTTGCAAGGGGGGGATCTTGGGGTGGGAGTTAATGTATTACAACCAAAAATTACCTCCACGCAGGGAGGGGCCTTCAGCCGGCCAAGCGGGGAGGGGAACGAGCGAGATAGAGTCGACTTTCCGAGCTTTGCCGATTCTGCCTAGCTTCTGTAATTCTGGACAGAGGGCCGATGTTGATGCTACCAATAATTCCACCGAGCTTAGAATCCGATGAAACTTGCGCCAAAAGCTTGCTAACTGGAGAGGGGTGCGGCTTGAATTTTTGGACGACGTTCTGATCTGGGGGCTGACTGCTCCAGCGACTGGAAGATGGATGCAGCTCTGGTCTCTGGCCGAGCTCAGTCTGAAACAGCAGGTTGCAGAAGCTGCCACGATCGCTCCTGAGCTCCAAATTTGGCACTGCAAGACTCGTTGGAATCGTGGACGAGTCTACTTTGCATCAAAACAAACGGGGAAGTCTTATGATGTTGGAGATGAGCTGGGTGTCCAGAGAAGTGGACGGTGGTCGGTGCAGACTGTGAGGAGGCAGACCGGCGTGGGTGTGGTAGAAAATTGGTATCTCTGGTTGTCGGATGCCGAACGGGGTTCCGCCTTCTGTTCCTGGACGCTGACAGGGGGAGGAAGAACTTTGTAGAAGACCTCGAAGACTGGTGCCTTCAAGGTTTGTCGTGGGAGAGTCTTCTCTGCCGCTCTGGCTCCTGGTCTGAGAGGTTCTGCGCAGTCGGGGAAGAACAGCCTTCACGGACGGCCACGAACTCGGAATGGAGTGATTCCACCTCGCCTGCGAAGAGCACAGAGAGGCCTTTCCAGAAAGTTAGGCCACGCCACCAGCAGAACCAGGATGCAGTCGTGGACGTCGCTGCAACAGAGTGCTAATCTGCAGGTCGGCCTGCACACAAAGCTGGAGTGGAGAAGAGAGGAGGGGGCGAACTTGGCTTGAGGGGAGAGGAGGGCTGCGACCTAGGGAGCAAGGAGGGAAGGGGAGATTCGAATTTGGGCTTTGGAATGAGTTAATTCAGCCTTGGGAAGGTGGAGATATGCTTAGGGAAGTGAAAGGGGTAGGTGGTGGTTGGAGGGTGGGGTTTTGAGTGGTGGAACTTCCTTGGGACTAGGTGAGGATTAAAGAGGGGTTGTGGGAAGTTGTGGGGAGTTAATGGAGGTAGGTGGGGGTTGGAAGTGATTGAGAGGGGGAGGAGAGAGAGTGAATTTCGAAATTTAGAGAGAGGAGGAGAGAGAATGGAGAGATAATGAGAGAGAGAGAGATATTGAGAGAGTTTGAAAGGGTTTTCTTCAATATTCATCAAAAGTTGAATACAAGAGGAGAGATGGGGCCTATATATAGGCAACCATTCTTTACATGACCAAGATACCCTTGACAATAAGATAAAAGACCGAGCATATGCTAGACTCAATCCTATGGGCCCATAACTAAAGTAATAAGGCCCAATTAAACATAACAAGGGAAATAGACTAAAACCATATGACTCAATAAAGGAAAATACATAAGATAGGACTCAATAAAAAGAAAATACATAAAATGAAACTTTGGAAATGAAGATAACAAGTGTAGACCATGATCAATCCATATCAAGAGTGTGCAGGCGATCAAAGCTAGAGGGGTGTCGGGAGATGCCCTCATCAAATCCCCCGGGGTGGGGAGAGCTCGACCCTGTCGAGTATGGGTCTGCCTAGCTGTCGTACTGCTCCATCATGTCGGGATCCAAGCATATCAAATCCTCCAGACTCACCCATGTATCCTCGATCGGGGGACGGCTCTTCCACCTAACCAGATAGCGCTGATACACCCTGTGCCTCGTAATGATACTCTGCTCATCCAGTATTGCCTCTACCAGCTCTCGTCGGTCTCTCAAGCTAGAAAGTGGAGTCCCTCCGGGAGTGTCTCTCATAAGGGGGGGTAAAGGCTCAAGCTCCTCACTGGGTTCCACCGCGGGGCCTTTGTGGGGTACCAGGTCCGCCACACTGAAGGTAGGGTGCACCCCATAGCTTTCTGGTAGGTCAAGCTCATAAGCATTGCTGCCAAGTCGTCGTAGAACTCGAAAGGGTCCCGAACCCCGTGCCCTCAACTTGGAGGTAGGTCTCGGAAGGAGCTGCTCCGTCCTCACCATCACCGAGTCTCCCACTTGGAACTCGTAGTGGCGCCGATGAGCGTCTGCCCGCCTTTTGTAAGTCTCATTGATCCTTCCTATATGCTTGCGAGAATGCGTATGCCATGCATGATGATGCGATGTTAGTGCGAAACGAATGGCATGCCAAGGTGGACCTGGGCAGCCAAATGTAGACCGATCACACTTTGATGCTATGAAGACTGTGGTAGTCTTAGGAGGGCCGGGACATCCATAGATGAACCTTTTATGCATGGGTGTGATAAATGTCGGGGGACCCGGACATCCATGTATGCTCCTATCATGCTTAAGACTCATGATGAATGAAGGTGGGCCAATACATCCGAATATGGTCCACTTATGCTGCCTACTTGACATGTGGGTGATGTGGATGAATGTACCCGACTTATGAATCATGTCAAATGGTGTGGTAGGCCTGGACACATGCATGTTTATCCCAAAGGTGACTTCCATGTGCATAGATGTGGGATGACTTTTGAACGTCCACGTGAATGGGTCGAAGGGATCTACGAACGTGGTTATGGGGTGGGGCACTTCATCAATCCCAAGGTGTTTGTTGCCTAAGGTCAAGGCTCTCATGTTGTAACCCGATTCTAGGAAGGGAGGAGTTTGGGTCGACATAGGCGATGTGGGTAAGGTGAGGTGGGTGGTGAATAGGGAAAGTGGGTCACATGGAGATTTAGGCTCCCATAGAAAAGGGTCAAAGGGATTATGGTAAGGGTCACCTAGGTAGGGGTACTCCATGTTCTCAAGGTCCTCAAATGGGGAATCATCTCTCTCTAAGATAATTGGGCCAAGGTTGCTAATGGGTTGGCCAATCAAAGTACTTGGGATCTCAATGGTTGGGGAGTAGACTAGGATGGGTTCCTCCTCCATGGGAAGAAGGAGTATGATCTCACTTGTAAATTGGCTATTGGTGTAGATGGAAGTGATGGAGCCAATGGTGGGGTAAGCTAGGCTAATGGTGCTAGACTCTGATGGCCTCATGGCTAGCATATCGGTCAAGTGGACTTGCCAATGTAGGTAGGCCACTAAGTCTCCCAAATCTTCTACACAATAGGAGGTTTGATAAGTGACATGAGGCTGAGTGGGAATGAGTTGGAATTGATGTCCCATGAGTAGGTGGCTTGGTTGTAAACTAGGAATGGTGAGGCCTCGCTTGAGCCATAGGAATATGGACTTATCTATGGTGATGGTGTCATGGGGAAGGCTGTATAGCTCTTGAGAAACTAGGTTAGGAGGGTTGGGTGAGTTGTATGGCCCTTGGATTTCCTTGATTTTGGGAGGTGGATCCGAATTGGTATCCCTCTCCACTTGGGTAGGTGTGTGGGTTGCAACTCCTAAGGACAATGGGGTAGGAAGGTCTATGGTGGGTGAGTTGGTGTTAGTCGAGGCATGGCGCACTCGAGGAGGTGAGCAAGGTCGGACATGGGTTGGACTTGGGAGTGGAAGTAGTGGAGGCCTAATTTGGGGTAAGATTGGTGTAGGAAGCGGGAGGTGGGTTGGGTGAGGGGTTTTGGGTTTTGGGGTGGTGGCCATTATGGGCCTTGGTGGAGGGGTGGACATGGTGTCCACATGATTTTTAATGGTGAGGGTTGGATGAGTGGTGGTCACCATGGAGGGAATTGGGTTGGTTAGGGGTCTCTTGCCCTTGGGTTCACTTGGGGTGGAAGTGGGGGCTAAAGGGGCTTGACTAGTGTAGGTTAGGGAAGGGGGTTTTGGTTGGGATGTGGGGGACCTCATGGGGTTAGGTGGGGAGGTGGAGGTCTTAGGTACTTGGGTTTTAGTGATAAGGGTTTGGACGGGTGGGGTGGGAGGAGTGGGAGTGCTCCTTGGGTTTTGGTGATCCGAGTGGGAAGGGGACACATACCTAGCCCTTAGTTGATCCTTCATGTCCTCCCATGTGGTGAGGGGAGCTTCCCGTCTAATTATCCTTAAGCCCTCAATTTTACACCAATGAGTTTGAGCCCTTTTGGTTAGTTGTATTTTGGCAACCCATGCCTTTTCATCCTCGGAAATATGATACCAATTGAAGTATTGGTCCATTGTAGCTTCCCAATCTAAATATTTGCTAGGAGAGGTCCCATCAAAGGTGGGAAGTGGGAAAGGGGCCATCCTATCGTCCGTCCTTAGGGCGGGCCTATTTTTTCCAAGTTGGTTGAGTCGGCCCGATATGTTATCAAGCCGCTCATTGGCATAGGTCAAGGCTTTCATGAAGTAGTTGAAGTCATGAGTGTTAGTGGTAGGCATCCCTTGGGGTTTTGGATTCATTGTGGGATTGGAAGATGTAGTATTGGGTTGAAAGCGAGTACCACTACGAGTGGTCATGCAAGGTTGGGTGGGCTATGCAAGGGTGTGCGGATGCACCTATGAAAGACTTAGTGTGACCCAAGACTAGACTTGTAAGGACAAGCCTATGACCGCTCTGATACCACTTGATGTGGCATAGCCCAAAGACCACTAAATATGATAAGGTGACCCTAGGACTTAGACCTGCAAGCATACAAGCGCTCAATGATTCTCACAACGACGATTTTTGCTCACTCGGTTCACACGTTCACCCGATGGGTCCGGGAGATGATGGTGAGGGTCCGAGGCGGGACCCAATTGTCCTAATGGACTTACAATGCTAAGGCTGACCTCCAATGGGCCTGGGAGTCCCAACTTTGTGGGTGGCTGGCCCGCAAGGCGGGGTGTGGGGTGGCACTCACTCACGGGCCGCGGTGGGCACGATATTGCTTAAAATGAATTCCGAGCACTCTCTTACCGTCCGACGGGCATTCAAGGCAATACCACATTTGCAGAAATGAAGCTACAAGGGTGTGATCAGAAGCTCACCTGATCGGTGTGAAGACACCGATCCCGTTCGGAGACGAGGGCGCGCCGGGAGGCGAGGCTATACACCCGATCGCCGCGGCGATGGAGCTTGACCTGAAAATGTGAAGAGGTACAGCACTACGCCCCTTGCAAGGGGGGGATCTTGGGGTGGGAGTTAATGTATTACAACCAAAAATTACCTCCACGCAGGGAGGGGCCTTCAGCCGGCCAAGCGGGGAGGGGAACGAGCGAGATAGAGTCGACTTTCCGAGCTTTACCGATTCTGCCTAGCTTCTGTAATTCGGGACAGAGGGCCGATGTTGATGCTACCAATAATTCCACCGAGCTTAGAATCCGATGAAACTTGCGCCAAAAGCTTGCTAACCGGAGAGGGGTGCGGCTTGAATTTTTGGACGACGTTCTGATCTGGGGGCTGACTGCTCCAGCGACTGGAAGATGGATGCAGCTCTGGTCTCTGACCGAGCTCAGTCTGAAACAGCAGGTTGCAGAAGCTGCCACGATGGCTCCTGAGCTCCAAATTTGGCACTGCTAGACTCGTTGGAATCGCGGACGAGTCTACTTTGCATCAAAACAAACGGGGAAGTCTTCTGATGTTGGAGATGAGCTGGGTGTCCAGAGAAGTGGACGGTGGTCGGTGCAGACTGTGAGGAGGCAGACCGGCGTGGGTGTGGTAGAAAATTGGTATCTCTGGTTTTCGGATGCCGAACGGGGTTCCGCCTTCTGTTCCTGGACGCTGACAGGGGGAGGAAGAACTTTGTAGAAGACCTCGAAGACTGGTGCCTTCAAGGTTCGTCGTGGGAGAGTCTTCTCTGCCGCTCTGGCTCCTGGTCTGAGAGGTTCTGTGCAGTCGGGGAAGAACAGCCTTCACGGACGGCCACGAACTCGGAATGGAGTGATTCCACCTCGCCTGCGAAGAGCACAGAGAGGCCTTTCCAGAAAGTTAGGCCACGCCACCAGCAGAACCAGGATGCAGTCGTGGACGTCGCTGCAACAGAGTGCTAATCTGCAGGTCGGCCTGCACACAAAGCTGGAGTGGAGAAGAGAGGAGGGGGCGAACTTGGCTTGAGGGGAGAGGAGGGGTGCGACCTAGGGAGCAAGGAGAGAAGGGGAGATTCGAATTTGGGCTTTGGAATGAGTTAATTCAGCCTTGGGAAGGTGGAGATATGCTTAGGGAAGTGAAAGGGGTAGGTGGTGGTTGGAGGGTGGGGTTTTGAGTGGTGGAACTTCCTTGGGACTAGGTGAGGATTAAAGAGGGGTTGTGGGAAGTTGTGGGGAGTTAATGGAGGTAGGTGGGGGTTGGAAGTGGTTGAGAGGGGGAGGAGAGAGAGTGAATTTCGAAATTTAGAGAGAGGAGGAGAGAGAATGGAGAGATAATGAGAGAGAGAGATATTGAGAGAGTTTGAAAGGGTTTTCTTCAATATTCATCAAAAGTTGAATACAAGAGGAGAGATGGGGCCTATATATAGGCAACCATTCTTTACATGACCCAAAATACCCTTGACAATAAGATAAAAGACCGAGCATATCCTAGACTCAATCCTATGGGCCCATAACTAAAGTAATAAGGCCCAATTAAACATAACAAGGGAAATGGACTAAAACCATATGACTCAATAAAGGAAAATACATAAGATAGGACTCAATAAAAAGAAAATACATAAAATGAAACTTTGGAAATGAAGATAACAAGTGTAGACCATGATCAATCCATATCAAGAGTGTGCAGGCGATCAAAGCTAGAGGGGTGTCGGGAGATGCCCTCATCAGTACAAGGTTGACCCTCCACAACCACATGAGGCGCCTCTAAGAAGAGCCGCCGTCAACATGGTCTCTGTATATCAAGCACTGCCTGAGGAGACTGTAGAAGCCAATACTCAGCACACCTATGAAGCCTACTTTCTGGCCCCAATGAAAGAACAAGAGGGATGACAGCAAGTCGCTGCAAGAACCAATAAGAAGGGCACGTCTCGCCCAACAGTGGGGGCACATATTCGTGACATCACACCACGACCCCCTTTGCCAGTGGCAACATCTGTGTGGATCAACCCACCTACAGTCATCAGAATACCTACCCACAATCGGAGGAGGCAGGCTCTGTTGCCGACAGTCAAAGAGATTAGTCCAGAAGCCCGGTGGCTACAAGACTACATAAATGGGCTAGATGAATATGTATAGCCTGAGCTAGAGCCTCTACTAGTACGGGATCATGTCCCGTTGCAGGAGGTAGAACAGCTTTCACTGAAGCAGGAAGAGGAAGTTGACAAAGCATCAGACAAGGATGGCAGCCTATTCTGGGGGCAAGCGCTAGTCGAAGAAAAGAAAAGAAGATGATGAAACAAAAGAAGGGCCAGCAAGGCCACAAAGGGTATAATCCTTTCTTGCAGCACCCTCTCTGCTCTGTTCAATTTACCTGGTGAGGAGGTGTGGACGCACTTTTTGACACGCTCATTTGTTTGTTTCTTTAAGTCGGTTTATTCGGTGGGTTTATTCGTTTATTAAGTGCGTGGGCGTGCCAGTCACATAGTGACGATTTATTCGGGCTTCACGGAAGCCCATGGTGCGCTCGATCTGATTAATCAGACGATTGTGTGGTTCGTGTCGGGACCAAAACCCGCCGTGCCATAAAGGTCACAGCGTCATTTACATCCCCTCGGAGAGGGGAACACCCTTGATTAATCGTCGGGAATCAGGGACTCATGGCCAAGAAATTATATCGAGAGAAACTAGCCAATAGCGGTCTCGAATCAATCAAAAAGTCCGATGTCTAGGGAAGCAAGCATTCGAAATATGTCAGTCACTCAAGGGAATATTTTGATATTCGGACGAGCGTCTGGCTTAAGAAAATCGTGATCGTCACGGGGAAAACCGGAGCATATGTATGCCGAGGTACGATAGATTTATTATTCAAAGGGACGGGAAACGTTCAGTTAAATCCCGGTTAGAGCAGTCGGAAACTGATAAGTTTGTCGGCCCGGTGCAAGATCAAGCTACGACCATACGGCAGTGGGCCCCCCGCGGTCGAAGTCGGGCTCGCGTGGGCGTCGTCAATATTTTCGGTGCCAAGGGCAGTGGGAAAGTGTCCGGGGACTAGATTCCAAAAGAAAGATGTGTATAGAGATAGCTGGCTATAGGGCTAGGATGTGGGTCAGGCGATGACCATGGTTGGGGTGAACCCGAGGTCCAAACGTGACTCACGAAGGTCTTATTGATATTCACACCCATAGGGTTCGAGGAAGACGAGAGCCGTCTCGTCCCATTCAGCTTTTGTTGGTCATTCATGGACCACTTTATGTTCGGACAAAGATCCGTATTGAAGGCGCGACGTAAACGGAAATAAACCTGTACAAATGTCTGTCGTGAGTACGTCAAGTTTAATGCAAGTGCGGGATTAGATCCCGATATATATGTCGGTCACTAACGGACAATTCGTCGTTCGGATGAGAGTCTGCATTTGAAGCGTCGAAGACAACAACAAAACCACACGGATGTCTGCCGTAGGTACGGCAAGTTTAATGTGGGTGCGGGATTAGATCCCGGCATATATGTCGGTCACTAACGGACCATTCATTGTTCGGACGAGAGCCTGCATTTGAAGCATCGAAGATGACGATAAAGCCATACGAATATCTGCCGTAGGTACGGCAAGTTTCATGTGGGTGAGGGATTGGATCCCGGCAGATATGTCGGTCACTAATGGACCATTCATTATTTGGACGGATGTCCGTATTAGTAGCGTCGAGGACGATGATAAAATGACACGGATGTCTGCCGTAGGTGCGGCAACTTTAACGTGGGTGCGGGATCGGATCCGGATGAAGACGGGTCGAGCTAACGAACTATCGGCCCGGGATAAGTTCAGATCATGGTCACGTACGGGCGAGGGCTCCCGAGATCCAAGTCTGATCTAGTGGGGCGTCATTACTTTTCTCTTCATACGCAGTCCGAGGGAAGCGGATTATTAAGTGTGAAGCCCGAACTCGCCAACGTGTGGCCTCGCACGTGGATCGACCTGCGCGGTCAGGTCACGGGGTTCGACCTGCCCGGTCAGGTCGCAGGGGTCAAGGGGGTAGCGCCCCTTGCGGGGGTTTCTAGGGGCAGCGCCCCCGGAACAAAAATTTTATTATAGAAAGGTTATGGTGTTTGTTCTCATGAGAGTGGTTCATAGTCTTTTATTTCATTCATTTGTTTGAGTCCTTTTTTTAAATTTATTTATGAGTTTTAAGCTTTTCTTCCATTTAGTTAATTGTGTTTTTTTTACAGGAGGCACGCCGGATTAGGATGGCAAGGGAGCGTGCCGGGTATGGAACCTCAAGGAGGGCGCCATATTAAGAATGGGCAAGGGGCGCGCCGTGTTAAGAAGACTATAGGGGCCACGCCGTTTTAATGCAACAAGATGGAGATGGGCGCGTCGGAATAGGCTCAAGAAGAGGAGGCGCGCCGATTATGGGTTGCAAAAGAGGGGCGCGCCGGTTTAATGGTGTTCAGGGGGGGTGCGCCGATTTAAGAAGAATACCATGGGGGCGAGATGGGCGCGCCGGTTAAGGGTGCAAAGAGGGGGGGGGCGGTTATGTGCCAAGGAAATTAGGAAGGTTTTTAGTGTGAAGCTAAACCGGCGCGGGGGGGTACCGCGCCGGATTAGCCCACGCCGGATTAAGAGCACGCCGGGCTAGGTTCTGTGGTGTTTATTTCATTCTTCTGGATTCTCTTATTCTTTCTTTCCACTGCAAGTTAATTTTTGATTGGTTTGTTTATCCAATTGGTGGATTAAGTTTGTGGAGGGGGAGCTTAAGCATTTAATCATTTGTTAAGGCAAATTATTGTGAAGGTTCAAGTGTTTTGTTCAGAGGGGTTTGTGCAGGAGTTTAGAAGTTCGATTTGTTTAAGTGGCTTCAAACACGTGCTATTTTTATCCTCAGAGAATGGTTTGTTTGTTCGTTCGTTCTTGTTGCTTGTGTTCTTGGCAAAAATTGGGCAGCGTCTCCCCCGGACTGAGGCTTGCCAGAGAAGAAAAGAGGAACACCAAACGGATTGCTCCGGGGTGAGCCTCAAAATGCAGACCTCATGGCGGTCTGATAACCCAAATGTGAGTGTGGAAAAGCTCGAGGACTAGCCTTCAAGAACTCTCACGACTCACGGGTGATGATTCCTCAAAGCGGGATGAATGTTTGCCACGAGGGCCACGAATGTTCATCCGATGACGAACTCCTTCAAAGGCCGTGCTATGGAGAAGCAAGCTTCGAAGGGTCTTGGATGAGTAGGAGGAGGAGAGAAGAAGAAGGAATCGGGGATTAAAGCAGAGGATACAAAGATCGCAAAAGGCCCTTTTCTTTTTATTCATCCACATAACCGGGGAAGATTTTAAAACAGAAGGGATTCATCTCTTGATAAAGAAGAAATACATCGCGAGGGGGGAAAGAATACATTGACGAGGGAGGAGGAGAGAGCACAGGCTCTTCCCCCTCCGACTCACCTCTCCTCTCTCACACTCACTCTCTTCTTCTTCTTCACCTTACCGACGCGAGCAGGTGGAACCACTCCTTCTCTCTTTTTCTTCTTCTCTTCACTGCACACAGCCGAGAGCCCTTTCTTCTCCTTGATGGCTAGCCGGGGGAGTCCCAGCTTTTCTCTTCTCCTTTCAATAGCCCATCCTCTTCTCTCTGTCGAACATGCAGAGTATATATAGCCGGCTACCCTTTCTTCACTCGGACGGAAGGAACTCCCGCCATCTTCCTCCTCATTCGTTGAGGCATCCGGAGTTGACATGCCATGGTGTTGTCCGTTGATTTGCGCAGTATGTTGGCATTTATCCGAGGAAGGGATGTTTACAGGTTTGCCGGGAGATCTACTGCTGCTACTCCCCCCATCGATGCTTACCTTCGCCATTGATGCTGCTGTGTTATCGAACGGAGGTAAAGACATGGCTTCAGAGCATTGAATGCCCGTGGAGACGGGGCTTCAGAGCATTGAATGCCCTCTAGGCACCAGGCTGATGCGAAAACAGGGTATTGGCCGTCGGATGGGATGGGTTTTGAGTTAAACCGGCGCGGTGTTGAGCGCGCCGGATTATCCACATACAATGTGGCGCGCCGGTTTACAGCCAAGAAGGGGGGCGCGCCTGATTAAGGCCCCTTGGGTGGGGCGTGCCGGTTTAAGGCCCTTTGGAGGGGCACGCCGGTTTAAGGCTATGTCGTGTCAGTTTAAGCGTCAAAGGGCTTCCTCGCAGCTTAGTGGCAATTCGGACGGATGCTTGCCCTCCTGTGGTGCTTCAGTTGTAATGAACCGCCTCCGAGGCGTTTGATTTGATGCCTCCAAACCCCGATTCAGGACTTTGAGTAATTTCCGGCGTATGCCAAGCATGCGTTCGAATTCCTGAGTTTCTTTTGATTCGGCCTTCGGCACTGCCGACTTGGGAGCCGGGGCTGTCTCTTCTACCCGAAGGGCTTCTCGTTGGTTGGCGGAGCACCGAGCATATATATATTCATCCTGCTTGGAGGAGGTATGGGGTTTGTTCGGCCTTTCCATCTTCGACTTCCTATTGAGATGTCGAGACGTCCAGGCCGCAAGAACATTCTTTCTCTTCTCTCTTTTTTGACGTCCACAAATGCCCCCCACTCGTGGGCGGCGCAAGCGAGGGACGGGTGCGCGGGGCCCGCGAGTGTAGAGTTCTTCGATAGGATATATGTTCTTCCGGGCTAGTGGCATACTGGTCCGGTGCTAATTCGCGGGAGGGCGCTCACTCATTCAACGAAGGGATGAGGGAATCGCTCCACCGCGTGCCCACGTAGGCCAAGAGTCCTTTTTGTTCATCGACTTGGACGGGGGGTCCGAGTCGGAGCCAATGTGGTTCCTTTTGTTCATCAACTTGGACTGAATGTCCGAGCCGAAGTAATGGAGTTCTTTTAGTTCATCGACTTGGACGGAAGGTCCAAGCCGAAGCAAAGGAGTTTTTTTTTTATCGACTTGGACGGAAGGTCCGAGCCAAAGCAAAGGCGTTTTGTTCATTGACTTGAACGGAAGGTCCGAGCCGATGGTTAATTCACCGGTGGGACTGGAGATTGCAATATTGGGGTGGTTTGTTCATTGACACGGGGTTAGTGTCAAAGCAACAGTCTTTTTGTTAATGGCTTCAGACGAAAGGTCCGGGTCACAGGTTTGTGCGTCGATGCCGACAGGGAGTCGGAGACCGACGTGGTTTATTCGTTGACACAGGGTGAGTGCCAAAGCAAGGGTATTTTGTTCATGGAACCAGACGGAAGGTCCGGGCCATAGATTTGTTCGTCGATGCCGATAGGGAATCAGAGATCGACGTGGTTTATTCATTGACATGGGGTTAGTGCCAAAGCAAGGGTCTCTTTGTTCATGGAACCATACGAAAGGTCTGGGCCACTGATCTTATGCGTCGGTGGGACTGAAAATATTTTGATCTCCGGCGGGACTTGACGAGTAGACATCCCTCAGAGGCTTTGATGATGATTTTTTCTCTCTTCTTTTTTTTATTTTCTTCTCCTTTTCTTCTCTTCTTTTCCCTTCTTCTCTTCTTCTTCTCTCTTTTTCTTCTTCTTCTTTTCTTTCCCTTCTTTTTTCTTCTTCCCTTCTTTTTTTTTCTTCTTTTTTTTCTTCTTCTTTTTTTCTTCTCTTCTTTTTTTCTTATTTTTTTTGAACAACTTTGGATAGCTGTCGGCACGGACGTCGATAATGAGATAGCTGTCGACCCGAAGGTCGATAATGGAGTAGCTGTCGACTAAACGTCGATGATTGGATAGCTGTCGGCTCAGGATGCCGATAGTGAGAGAGCTGTCGGCTAAACGCCGATAATGACATAGCTGTCGGCTAAATGCCGATAATTAGATAACTGTCGGCTAAGGGCCGATAATTGGAAGCTGTCGGCTCAAGGGCCGATAATTGAAAGCTGTCGGCTTTGGGGCCGATAATTGAAAGCTGTCGGCTCAGGGGCCGATAATTGAAAGCTGTCGGCTCAGGGGCCGATAATTGAAAGCTGTCGGCTCAGGGTCGATAATTGAAAGATGTCGGCTCTGGGGTCGATAATTGAAAGCTGTCGGCTCTGGGGGCCGATAATTGAAAGCTGTCGGCTCAGGGGACGATAATTGAAAGTTGTCGGCTCTGGGGCCGATAATTGAAAGCTTTCGGCTCAGGGGCCGATAATTGAAAGCTGTCGGCTCTGGGGCCGATAATTGAAAGCTATCGGCTCTAGGGCCGATAATTAAAAGCTGTCGGCTTAGGGCCGATAATTGAAAGCTATCGGCTCAGGGGCCGATAATTGAAAGCTGTCGGCTCAGGGGCCGATAATCGGGAAGTGAGCCGCGAGGGCAGAGAGGAGGGTTTATTCCTTTAACGGTCTGGACAGTGGGCCCAAATTGAAAGGGATTCGTCGCCCAAAGGGACGGGGAGGAGAGTTTATTGATTCGACAAGGATGTCCGTCACCCGGAGGGATGGGGAGAAGAACTTGTTGATTCAATGGCCTGGATGGGACGCCCAAATCAAAAGGGGTATTCGTCACCCGAAGGGACAGAGAGAAGAGTTGGTTCATGTAACGACCTGGACGGAAGGTCCAAATCAAAAGGATTGTTTTTATTCTCCGGCTGGACTGTAGGTCCGAGCCAAAGTGAAAGGATCTTTTTGTTCTGTAGCTGGACGGAAGGTCCGATCTAGAGTGGAGAGAATTCTTTTTATTCTCCGGCTGGACGGTAGGTCCGAGCCAAAGTGAAAGGATCTTTTTGTTCTCTAAATGGACGGAAGGTCCGATCTAGAGTGGAGAGAATCTTTTGTTCTCTAGCCGGGCAGAAGGTCCGATCTAGAGTGGAGAGAATCTTTTTGTTCTGCTGCTGGACGGCAGGTCCGAGCCAAAGTGAAAGGATGTTTTTGTTCTCTAGTTGGAGGGAAGGTCTGATCTAGAGTGGGGAGAATCTTTTTGTTCTCTGGCTGGGCGATAGGCCCGAACAAAAGTGAAAGGAATCTTTCTATTCTCTAGTCGGACGGAAGGTCCGATCTAGAGTGAAAGGATCTATTTGTTCTATAGTCGGACAGAAGGTCCGATCTAGAGTGGAGAGAATCTTTTTGTTCTCTGGCTGGATGGCAGGTCCGAGCCAAAGTGAAAGGATCTTTTTATTCTCTAGCCAGACGGAAGGTCCGATCTAGAGTGGAGAGAATCTTTGGTTCTCTAGCCAAGCAGAAGGTCCGATCTAGAGTGGAGAGAATCTTTTTATTCTGCGGATGGACGGCAGGTCCAAGCCAAAGTGAAAGGATGTTTTTGTTCTCTAACCGGACGGAAGGTCTGATCTAGAGTGAAAGGATCTTTTTGTTCTCTAGCCGGACGGAAGGTCCGATCTAGAGTGGAGAGAATCTTTTTAGTTCTCCAGTCGGATGGAAGGTCCGATCTAGAGTGGAGAGAATCTTTTTGTTCTCCGACTAGACGGCAGGTCCAAGCCAAAGTTAAAGGATCTTTTTGTTCTCTAGCCGGACGGAAGGTCTGATCTAGAGTGAAGAGAATCTTTCTGTTCTTTGGCTGGGCGATAGGCCCGAACCAAAGTGAAAGGAATCTTTTTATTCTCTAGCCGGACGGAAGGTCCGATCTAGAGTGAAAGGATCTTTTTGTTCTATAGTCGGACAGAAGGTCCGATCTAGAGTGGAGAGAATCTTTTTGTTCTTTGGCTGGACGGCAGGTCCGAGCCAAAGTGAAAGGATCTTTTGGTTCTCTAATCGGACAGAAGGTCTGATCTAGAGTGAAAGGATATTTTTGTTCTCTAGTCGGACGGAAAGTCCGATCCAGAGTGAAAGGGGTCTGTTTATTCTCTGGCTGGGCGATAGGCCTAAACCAAAGTGAAAGGATTTGATGTTCTTCAATGCGTCGGGAGTGCTGGCTATGGAATCCGAACCCAGGAAAGTGGACCGCAAGGGCCAGAATCAGTGTTGCGGAAGTAGGCCGTGAAGGCTGAAATCGGGGAAGCGGACTACAAGAGCCGCAATCGGGAAGCTGGCTACACAAGCCAAAATTGGGGAGCAAGCTACAAGAGCCCAGATCGGGGAAGCATGCTGTGGAAGCCGAAGCTGGGAGATTAGCAAGCCGCAGGGGCAGGAAGTAGGCTGTGAGGGCCAAGATTGGGCTGTACGAGCCAGAACTGGGAAAGCAGGCCGCAATAGCCGAAATTAAGTTTTTTTTTCTTTATTCAAGCATGCAGGCATTCGACAGCGGGCATAACATAAGTATAAATAAGACAGCTCCCTCTACAGGGGATGGGATAGAGACATCGCCCGTAATTCGCAAATGTGGTGCAGGCCACGAGGCACGACAAAGGGGTGGTGCGCCCGTCAAGAGGATATCGCATGTCTTGCATGCACAGCTTAAATTCATGTATTTCACCTGAGGCAACTCTCTGTGGAGTGGAGGAACAAACGTTTGAGTAAAAAGCCCTAAACATAGGAATATGCAGGTTTTCTAAGCAACACTCGAGGGTTAGTCTAGCGCCTACACATGGGTTTCAGGCTCTCGATTTTGGTAGCTTCGCACAGCCCCCATCTGTTTATTTTGGTAGCGGATTACACCATTCGGCGCGAGTCTCCTCATTTGTTTCAGTGGGGATTCCCAGCTACAAGGATTCGTCCTTATTATAATTCTATTGCGGATTCTACCGTTTGACGTGAGTTTCCTCATGTGTCTCAATGGGGATTCCCGGCTATTAGGCTTCATCCTTATTGAAATTCATTTCACCTTTTCGCGTGAGTCTCCTCATGTGTCTCAATGGGGATTCCCGGCTACTCAGATTCACGTTTCTCTTTTTTTTTTCTTTGCATCATTTTTTAAGTGGGGGTAGGCAGCTCTTTCCTCACGATTACCTTTCATGTGAGTGCAGAAATTCAAGCATCCGTGGAGTTCTAAGAAGAAAGTCGGGCAATCCCTATGGTTGAAGACCATTGAACGCATTAAATGTGAAGTGTGGGAGTGTTGCCTCAGGTTTATTTTGTGGGTTGGGCTTAGCAGTTTAGCCATAACTCTTCCCCTTGACGTGTTCACCCGCCATAATTGGGTTCCCTTCGAGCGTATGCCGTGACGCACGTGTATCCAGAATCAGGGCAGCATTATTATTTAGCAAGGAAACAAGGTCCTAGAAAATTTCAAAGAGGTGTGTTATTCTATATTATAAGCAAGCATGCAAGCAGGGTAGCCAAGCATTTTTTTTTGTCTTTTTTTAATAATTTTTTTTTTGTAAGAACATATTGTTGTTACGTATAAGCATAGTGGTAGTAAAGGTATTAGGGCAGCGGGCTGCAAGAGCCGAAATTGGGGAAGCGGGCTGCGAGAGCCAGAATTGGGAAGCGGGCCGTAAGAGCCGAAATTAGGAAGCGGGCTATGAGAGCCAAAGGTTGGGAAGCAGGCTACAAGAGCCAAAATTGGGAAGCGGGCTGCAAAGAGCCAAAGTCAAGAAGCGGGCTACAAAGAGCTGAGAGAGGGGAAGCATGCTACAAGAGCCAAAATTGGGAAGCGGGCTGCAAAGAGCCAAAGTCGGGAAGCAGGCTATAAGAGCCAAAATTGGGAAGCATGCCACGAAGGCCAAAGGGAAGCAGGCAACAAGAGCCAAAGTCAGGAAGCGGGCTACAAAGAGTCGAGAGAGGGAAAGCAGGCTACGAGAGCCAGAACTGGGAAAGCGGGCCGCAAGAGCCGAAGGATGTTTGGAGAAGCGGCTACTAGAGCCGAGGAGAAGGGTCTTCATTTTATTCTTTGGACGGGGAAAGATCCGAACCAAAGTGAAGGGTTGATTCTCTAATTCTCTGGCCGGGAAGGATCGGAACCAAAGTGGTAGGTTGATTCTTTAATTCTCTGGCCGGGAAAGGACCCGAACCAAAGTGGGAGGTTGATTCTTGATTCTCTGGCCGGGGAAGGACCCGAACCAAAGTAGAAGGTTGATTCTTTGATTCTCTGGCAGGGGAAGGATCCAGACCAAAGTGGAAGGTTTATTCTTTGATTCTCTAGCCGGGGAAGGACCCGAACCAAAGTGAAAGGTTGATTCTTTGATTCTCTGGCCGGGGAAGGACCCGAACCAAAGTGAAAAGGTTGATTCTTTAATTCACTGGCCGGGGAAGGATCCGAACCAAAGTGAAAAGGTTGATTCTTTAATTCTCTGGTCGAGAAGGACCCGAACCAAAGTGAAAATGTTATTTTTCGATTGGGAAGCTATCGGCTGGGAGCCGATGATTAGGGTAGCTGTCGGCTTGGAGGCCGATGATTAGAAAGCTGTCGACCCAGAAGTCGATAATTGGATAGTTGTCGGCTCGGAGGCCGATGATGGGGAAGCTGCCGGCTAGAGGCCGATAATTGAATAGCTGTCGGCTCAGAGGTCGATGGTGGGATACATGTCGGCTTGATGCCCCGATGGCTGAGTATCTATCGGATTGAAGCCCCGATGGCTGAGTATCTGGTCGGTTTAGCGCCCCGTTGGTGGAAGGTTTAGTTGGTTTAACACCCCGTCGGTGAAAGGTTTAGTCGGTTTAACGCCCCGTCGGCGAAAGGTTTTATCGGTTTAACACCCCGTCGGCGAAAAGGTTTAGTCGGTTTAACGCCCCGTCGGCAGAAGTTTAGTCGGTTTAATGCCCCGTAGGTGGAAGGTTTTGTCGGTTTAACGCCCTATCGGCGGAAGGTTTTGTCGGTTTAACGCCCCGTCAGTGAAAGGTTTTGTCAGTTTAACGCCCCGTCAGCGAAGGGTTTAGTCGGTTTAACGCCCCGTCGGCGGAAGGTTTTGTCGGTTTAACGCCCCGTAGGTGAAAGGTTTTGCCGGTTTAACGCCCCGTCGGTGGAAGGTTTTATCAGTTTAACGCCCTGTCGATGAAAGGTTTTGTCGGTTTAATGCCCCATCGGTGAAAGGTTTAGTCAGTTTAATGCCCCGTAGGCAAAGGGTTTTGTCGGTTTAACGCCCCGTCGGTGGAAGGTTTTGTTGGCTTAGACGAAAAGTCGTGACACCAACCCCATGAGAAGTCTATTTGTTGGATGGCCAGAGGTAGAAGGTGAAAGATCATGTCTGCCTCATGGCTTACTTTCTTTTCTTCTCTTCTTCTTCTATGCGGGGAGGCGAGTGGAGAGACCACGTATGCCTGATGACTATTCTTTTCTTTTCTGCTCTTCTTTTTATGGTGAAGAGGCGGGTTCAAAGACCACGTCCACTTCATGACTGTTCTTTTTGTTCTGCTCTTCCTTTCTCATTGATGCCCCTGGACTGGGGTGTGTTCTTTTAACGTGCCCCCTGGTTGGAGTGTAGCTTTTCTTCATCTGCCCCCTAGGTCGGGAGGTAGGCCTCTTTGCTTTTGTGCCCCTAGGCAGGAGTGTATTCTTTTGGCTTCTATGCCCCCGTGGCGGGGTATATTTCTCTTCACGTGCCCCTAGGCCGGGGTGTATTCTTTTATGGCTTCTATGCCCCCAGGCGGGGTGTATGTTTCTTCTTCAAACGTCCCTAGAGATCTTCGTTTCTTGTGCACCCAAGGTAGGATGAGTTTCTTCTTTACATACCCCCGAGTCGGGGTGTAACTTCATGCTTCTTATGCCCCCAGGTCGGGGTATATTCTGCTTCTTTGCTTCTGTGTCCCCATATCGGGGTATATTTCTTCCTCGAATACCCCTGAGCTAGGGTGCAACTTTGTTTCTTATTATGCCCCTAGGTCGGGGTAGATTCTTTTCACGTGCCCCCCGAAGCTGGGGTGTAACTTTTGCCTTATGTGTCCCCGAGTCGGGGTGGATTCTCTTCATATGCCCCTGAGCGGGGTGTATCTTTTATGGCTTCTATGCCCCCAGACGGGGTGTAACTTATACATCTTATGCTCCCCGTGGCGGGGTACATTCCTTGCTTCACACGCCCCCAAGGCGGGGTCTAGTTCTTCTTCGAATGCCCCTGATGCGGGGTGGATTCTTCTGCTTCTTCTGCCCTAGGGTGGGGTATATTTCTCTTTGTATTCCCCTAAGCTGGGGTGTATTCTTGTTTCATATGCCCCCATATCGGGGTATATTTCTACCTCAAATACCCCTAAACCGGGGTGTATTCTTTGTCTCATATGTCCCCCGAGTCGGGGTGTGCTTTGCTTCTTCTGTACCCCGGGCGAAGTGTAACGTCCGATAATTTTGAAATAGGAATAAATATATTTACAGTTTGAAAAGAAAAATAACGTATACATGATGATATCTACATATCTCTATAAATAGTTAATAAGGTTCCTAAAATTTATAAAAGACTAGTTAATATTACCTTTTGGAATGGAAGTAAAACTTTATCTAGGATCGAACCTGCCTCTGATACCCAGGACAAGGACAAAAAAAAGTTAAAGAAATTATGAGGAATAAAATCTCTATATACATACAAATTATTAATAGATATACGAGGGTTAGTAAATAACAAATGAGTTTAGATATATGAAACCCACACACATTGTAAGGGCCTCTAGAATACGAATATGACAAATAACAAGTCTTGGGAAAAATGGATAACAACATATTGACACAAATAAGGGCCCTTAAGTCTCAACCCACTCATCCATATATCTGTGTATATATATATAATGCACTATAATACAACGTAAATAATCAAGGCCAAACTCTGTACACAACCCCTGACAGCCTAAGAAGTCTCACAAAAAAAGAACTCATGGACCCTACTATTGTATTATAATAAATTTAAGAACAACATGTTATTTTTATGTGAGCATTTAATGCACAACGTAATTTTATTTGAATTAAGAATCAATAAATCTTAGAGAAAATATCAATTTATATTTTATTAAAAATTTAAAAATTTTATATTTCTTATAGTTATAATATAATTTTATTTAAAGGAAGAAGGATATATATAAATAAGATTTAAATACATAAAAGATAATAGAATGGACATATATACGATTTCGGTCCTTCCAAGGGGGGTGGAGAAATGGCCAAAATGTAAATGACGCCATTGCTTTAGGCGTTGTTTACATAAGAAACGACTTAAACAAAGTCGTTATTTTATTATAAATGAATAGTGCCAATTTTTCAATTAAACAATTTTGGAAAACTAATTACATAGAACAATAGAGAAAAATGAAAAACTTATACCCCTAAAATTTCCCAACAAGATCACATCAAGAAAAAAAGATAAAAATCCAGGAAGATCGTGACACCTTAAATTAACAAATACTGAAAGATGAATGACGCCCCTGAGCAAGTCGTCAATTAAAGAATTGACGACTGTGTGTACGAGCGTCATTTATTGAAATAACGCCCCAATCCTAGATGTCATTTCCAACAGAACCCGTTGGTATTTGGATCGAACAGGGATGTTATCCGGGGTAAGTATTGATTAGGGAAGGAGATCAATACGTGGGTAATTAAGTTTAGTAAGGATTCTACCTAGAAAATGTTAGTCCTAATCAAACTCCTAGAACCCATTAGGATTCTTTCGCCTACAAATACCCCCCCTTCCATCGAGCCAAACCTGTTGGCTCTTTTCTTCAACAACCTGATGCTATTCAGTACGTGAAGAACATAATAAGTTCTTTGACTTCTTCCTCCTGCTGCATTAAAGACCCCAGCCTTCGTCACGTTGCTGTGAACGTGAGGAAGCGGCCGAGCCTCCATTCCTCCGGTTGCAGTGAAGCCACCAAGGGAGGAGAGTCTTCTTCCTTCCACTTCATCCTGCGACCGTGACTGCAACAAAGAGGGGCGGTTTCGCTTCCTTTTCTTCCTCCTATTGCAGTTAACAGCCCATCCTGCAAGCCTTGGCGCCATCCTCTTTCCCCCACCATACTCTGTACAAGACAGAGTATCGATTCTTGAAGTTCATTCAACCTGTTCATCTTCCGATCTTCAACAAAGGTAGGTTTTCTCAATAACTGAAGCCCAAAGATAATAGTAGTTAAATTGCATGTTTAAGACTCATGTTTTGTTACCATCGATTGCTTAAGTTTAGTTTACTGTTTAATTATCTTAAATAATCTTAGCACGTTAAGGATTTTTATAACCAAGTAATCACCCACCAAAAAAATTCTGGATAAATATACTTCTTAAATCCTCATGATTATTCCTAAATTGTCATGCCTTATATGCTATAAGCTTAAATAAATTAAACAATTTAATATATATATAATCATGTTACTCGGTTAATAGCATTATTACTGTAGCATACTAATTGTAGATTTTTCTTTTGACGACTCGTTTGTAATCACCGAAGCGTCCTTTGGCTATGAAATTTTATGGGTGTAGTGTTAGGGAGGTGACCGAGGTAGTGGAAGTGGTTGCATCATATTTTGTGCCCCCTATCTCAAGATCCCCCATCTCTCAATGAAAAATTATTTTGAATGTCCGGTTAGGTAGAGTTTTTCGAGCCTGTCATTTCGATATATAGAACGCGTGATTCCGACATGTGTACGTCGAGAACCGGAGGTTTAAAGATTGAGAATTTGTTGAAATGACGACAAGGTTGATGTCATTCAAAGTCTTTTTGACGCCATCGTAAATAGTCGTCAAATTATTTAAGTATATATATATATAAATATAAATATATATATATATACATATAACTTGTAATTATATCTTTTAAAATCCATATCTATTAAACTATGCAACAGAAAATTATAAAAATTATATTTTTGGAATCCTTGAATTTTTCTCCTAATTATCATATATTCTATTTTTCTAAATTATTTTATATAAATTAATGTCTCTTTGAATGTATATTTTTGAAATTATTCAATTAAATAGATATTGACGTGAATTCTTGTTAAATAAATTAAGATAAAAATCATAAAATTAATGTCTCTCTATGTAGACGATAATTAATAAATGACGTCACTCATGGACATTACTTAATATAAGTTTATTTAATTATAGTTAATTATAGAATTGGATGGACATGAATTCTATAATTAACGTATTCATGTTCTCACCGTTTTCTTCCGATTTTGACCCATACCACGGGTCTTCTGGCACTCTCATCTCACGTCTGTAGATGGAGTCTCTGTTTCATGATTGGTTCACGTTATACACTTCAACTCTCGGCGACATACGAGCTCTCCGTTGGACATTCCGTTCTTTCGGACAAGCAAGTTAGTCATCGGGACCTCCGTAAGTCTCCTCGTTGCCTTGGATTCTCTCAAGGCCGACTGAGCGGGTTGTACCTTAAACACCATGTACCCGTTTTAATGCCATGTCACTCTGGAGAAACGTGGTAACCCGGCACTTACATGGTGCTATTCTTGGCCCATGAGAGAATTCTCTTAGCCAGTGGAATGAGTGATCATTCTACTAAGCGATATATTGAATTGGGTATCCTATAGTTAGGTGCCAATTCTTCAGCTTGCTTCGTGTCCATTGAATTGGTGACTATCTTGTTAGTCATAAATTCAAGTTATTCACGGCAACCTATCTAGGTGCCAATTCCACCCAGATTTTTGACATGTCATGGTTTCTATGCTTTCACGTGGATTTTATTGCAAGTCTGTCCTTACTCAAGGGCCTTGTCCTTGAATTCCATAAAATCTTATCTTATCATCCTATTAAAGCTTGTTCTTGAAACTCTTTATTGGTTATGAACTATCGTGGATGTCAAGATCTATCTTTAATGCTATGCATATAGGGCTCGATCTGGTCCTGAGAGGAGCACCCGAAAGTACTTGTGCCCATGGGAGTTATATTGATCACGGTGTCTGGCATTACACCGAAGTGCATGACTAGTTTGATCTTTGGCATTCCACACACTCTCTCTTTCGTGATGTTCCTTGATATTACTTGCGTGCGTGACTCGACTAGCGTTGCCCGGAATGGGCAAGTACTTGCGTGAAATAGCCAATATTCTATAAATCTCTCTTGGATATCTCTTGCTTGAAAGTTTTTGCATGACGTTATTAAATTCTTGCTAGTTTTGTTTCACTTGCTCGGTTATTTCTACAAGCATAGCCTTACTTGCATTTGCATGCAAAAATGTAATTACTTAAACCAATCGCTTGTTCTTGAGATATAATTCCTACTGAGAGTTCGCTCACCGAGTTCTATTCCAACATTTTTCAGGTAATCAGGTGACTAGCGAGACCAATACTCACATGGGAGGGATAAGTGTGCAAGCGAGCTTCAAAATCTAGTGAACCTGAGTCTTTTATCTTTCTTGAGTCTAGCATGGTGTCTCTTATTTAGTTATATTGTCTAAGTCTATTAGTGCGTCATCTCCTTTTCTTTCATAGTGACATAGTTGAGTCTTCAAGTTCTTGTAAGAGACTTATATTTGAAATAAATTTTTTTTGTTGTTCCAAATTATTTGGTCTCATGCCATTGCTCTTGATTATTCACGACTGTTTAACTGCCACGTTCCGAGCAAATGACACGTTCCGCTGCTATCGGTTCGGGGCGTGACAGAGGTGGTATCAGAGCATCGGCTTTTATAACCTCTAGTTATTTGGTTCGAATGATAGGTCAAGTATCTTTCTCAGTCATATCTGAGCTCCGGCTTTCAAACCCTTAGGGTATCAAGTCCAAGAGATAGGTTGAGTATCCTTGTCGGTCATCCTATAGGAGTTTCGTGAGAGATGTGTAGAACTTGGGGTTAATGTTATAAAAGAACGATAAAATAATTGCATTAATTCTTGAGTCAATAAATTATCTCCCCACTCATCTTTGCAGGAACTTAGATAAAATGGAAGCATCTAAGCCAAGCTTTGTTCTTGAGATGGTACTAGTAGATGTCCAAGCTTATGCGAACCTTGTTAGGAGAGCCCATGAGCTAGAGAAGGCAGTGGAAGTAAAAGAAAGAGTTGAAGGGAAAGATCAAGCCCATGAGTTGGGAAAGTTCATCACTACCAAGAAAAGGATAAACGAGGGTGATATTTCACAAAGGTGTAAGAAATGCTAGAAATGTAAGAAGTGTAATAAGAAGGGAACTTCGACAGATCACTCGCAAGGTAAGTGTAAATCTTGTGGAAGATATGGTCACCAATCGGAAAAGTGTTGGTGGAGTTCGGGAGCGTGTCTGCGTTGCGGGAGCTTAGATCATAAGATAGCGGAATGCCCTATTCTAACCAAGAAGCCTCCAAGAGGAGTTCAAGATTTAACCAAACTTGCCAAAGGGAAAGTTACGGAAGGTACCCCTCACACTTAAGCCTAAATTAATTCTTCCTAAAATTAGTTCTGTTCCACTCAATATATCTAGACTTCTTCTACGCATTATACCTAGTTCTCCATCGTGAGTAAAGGATAATGTGAATTTGGGGACCAAATTCTTTTAAGTGGGGGAGGGTGTAACGTCCGGTAATTTTGAAATAGGAATAAATATATTTACGGTTTGAAAAGAAAACTAACCTATACATGATGATATCTACATATCTCTATAAATAGTTAATAAGGTTCCTAAAATGTATAAAAGATTAGTTAATATTACCTTTTGGAATGGAAGTAAAAACTTATCTAAGATCGAACTTGCCTCTGATACCCAGGACAATGATAAAAAAAAGTTAAAGAAATTATGAGGAATAAAATCTCTATATACATACAAATTATTAATAGATATACGAGGGTTAGTAAATAACAAATGAGTTTAGATATATGAAACCCACACACATTGTAAGGGCCTTTAGAATACGAATATGACAAATAACAAGTCTTGGGAAAAATGGATAACAACATATTGACACAAATAGGGGCCCTTAAGTCTCAACCCACTCATCCATATATCTGTGCTTATATATATAATGCAATATAATACAACGTAAATAATTAATGCCAAACTTTGTACACAACCCCTGACAGCCTAAGAAGTCTCACAAAAAAAGAACTCATGGACCCTACTATTGTATTATAATAAATTTAAGAACAACATGTTATTTTTATGTGAGCATTTAATGCACAACGCAATTTTATTTGAATTAAGAATCAATAAATCTTAAAGAAAATATCAATTTATATTTTATTAAAAATTTAAAAAATTTTATATTTCTTATAGTTATAATATAATTTTATTTAAAGGAAGAAGGATATATATAAATAAGATTTAAATACATAAAAGATAATAGAATGGACATATATACGATTTCTGTCCTTCCAAGGGGGGTGGAGAAATGGCCAAAATGTAAATGACGCCATTGCTTTAGGCGTTGTTTACGTAAGAAACGACTTAAACAAAGTCGTTATTTTATTATAAATTAATAGTGCAAATTTTTCAATTAAACAATTTTGGAAAACTAATTACATGGCAAAATAGAGAAACTGGAAAACTCATACCCCTAAAATTTCCCAACAAGATCACATCAAGAAAAAAAGATAAAAATCTAGGAAGATCGTGCACCTTAAATTAACAAATACTGAAAGATGAATGACGCCTCTGAGCAAGTCGTCAATTAAAGAATTGACGACCGTGTATACGAGCGTCATTTATTGAAATAACGCCCCAATCCTAGACGTCATTTCCAACAGAACCCGTTGGTATTTGGATCGAACAGGGATGTTATCCGGGGTAAGTATTGATTAGGGAAAGAGATCGATACGTGGGTAATTAAGTTTAGTAAGGATTCTACCTAGAAAATGTTAGTCCTAATCAAACTCCCAGAACCCATTAGGATTCTTTCTCCTATAAATACCCCCCTTCCATCGAGCCAAACCTGTTGGCTCTTTTCTTCAACAACCTGATGCTATTTAGTACGCGAAGAACATAATAAGTTCTTTGACTTCTTCCTCCTGCTGCATTAAAGACCCAAGCCTTCGTCACGTTGCTGTGAACGTGAGGAAGCGGCCGAGCCTCCATTCCTCCGGTTGCAGTGAAGCCACCAAGGGAGGAGAGTCTTCTTCCTTCCACTTCATCCTGCGACCGTGACTGCAACAAAGAGGGGCGGTTCCGCTTCCTTTTCTTCCTCCTGTTGCAGTTAAAAGCCCATCCTGCAAGCCTTGGCGCCACCCTCTTTCCCCCACCATACTCTGTACAAGACAGAGTATCGATTCTTGAAGTTCATTCAACCTGTTCATCTTCCGATCTTCAACAAAGGTAGGTTTTCTAAATAACTGAAGCCCAAAGATAATAGTAGTTAAATTGCATGTTTAAGACTCATGTGTTGTTACCATCGATTGCTTAAGTTTAGTTTGCTGCTTAATTATCTTAAATAATCTCAGCACGTTAAGGATTCTTATAACCAAGTAATCACCCACCAAAAAAATTCTGGATAAATATACTTCTTAAATCCTCAGGATTATTCCTAAATTGTCTTGCCTTATATGCTATAAGCTTAAATAAATTAAACAATTTAATATATATATAATCATGTTACTCGGTTAATAGCATTATTATTGTAGCATACTAATTATAGATTTTTCTTTTGATGACTCGTTTCTAATCACCGGAGCGTCCTTTAGCTATGAAATTTTATGGGTGTAGTGTTGGGGAGGTGACCGAGGTAGTGAGAGTGGTTGCACTGTTTTTTATGCCCCCTATCTCAAGATCCCCCATCTCTCAACGAAAAATTATTTTGAATGTCCGGTTAGGTAGAGTTTTTCGAGCCCGTCATTTCGATATATAGAACGCGTGATTCCGACATGTGTACGTCGAGAACCGGAGGTTTGAAGATTGAGAATTTGTTGAAATGACGACAAGGTTGATGTCGTTCAAAGTGTTTTTGATGCCATCGTAAACAGTCGTCAAATTATTTAAGTATATATATATAAAAATATATATATATATATACATATAACTTGTAATTATATCTTTTAAAATCCATATCTACTAAACTATGCAACAGAAAATTATAAAAATTATATTTTTGGAATCCTTGAATTTTTATCCTAATTATCATATATTCTATTTTTCTAAATTAATTTATATAAATTTATGTCTCTTTGAATGTATATTTTTGAAATTATTCAATTAAATAGATATTGACGTGAATTCTTGTTAAATAAATTAAGATAAAAATCATAAAATTAATGTCTCTCTATGTAGACGCTAATTAATAAATGACGTCACTCATAGACATTAATTAATATAAGTTTATTTAATTATAGTTAATTATAGAATTGGATGGACATGAATTCTATAATTAACGTATTCATGTTCTCACCGTTTTCTTCCGATTTTGACCCATACCGTGGGTCTTGTGGCACTCTCATCTCACGTCCGTAGATGGAGTCCCTGTTTCATGATTGGTTCACGTTATACACTTCAACTCTCGGTGACATACGAGCTCTCCGTTGGAGATTACGTTCCTTCGGACAACCAAGTTAGTCATCGGGACCTCCGTAAGTCTCCTCGTAGCCTTGGATTCCCTCAAGGCCGACTGAGCTGGTTGTACCTTAAACACCTTGTACCCGTTTTAATGCCATGTCACTCTGGAGAAACGTGGTAACCCGGCCCTTTCATGGTGCTATTCTTGGCCCATGAGAGAATTCTCTTAGCCAGTGGAATGAGTGATCATTCTACTAAGCGATATATTGAATTGGGTATCCTATAGTTAGGTGCCAATTCTTCAGCTTGCTAGTCATCTATTCAAGTTAGTGTCCATTGAATTGGTGACTATCTTGTTAGTCATCTATTCAAGTTATTCATGGTAACCTATCTAGATGCCAATTCCACCCAGATTTTTGACATGTCATGGTTTCTATGCTTTCACGTGGATTTTATTGCAAGTCTGTCCTTACTCAAGGGCCTTGTCCTTGAATTCCATAAAATCATATCTTATCATCCTATTAAAGCTTGTTCTTGAAACTCTTTATTGGCTATGAACTATCGTGGATGTCAAGATCTATCTTTAATGCTGTGCATATAGGGCCCGATCTAGTCCTAGGAGGAGCACCCGAAAGTACTTGTGCCCATGGGAGTTATATTGATCACGTTGTCTGGCATTGCACCAAGTACATGACTAGTTTGATCTTTGGCATTCCACACACTCTCACTTTCGTGATGTTACTTGATATTACTTGCGTGCGTGACTCGACTAGCGTGGCCCGGAATGGGCAAGTACTTGCGTGAAATTGCCAATATTCTATAAATCTCTCTTGGATATCTCTTGCTTGAAAGTTTTTGCACGACGTTGTTAAATTCTTGCTAGTTTTGTTTCACTTGCTCAGTTATTTCTACAAGCATAGCCTTACTTACATTTGCATGCAAAAATGTAATTACTTAAACCAATCGCTTGTTCTTGAGATATAATTCCTACTGAGCGTTCGCTCACCGAGTTCTATTCCAACATTTTTCAAGTAATCAGGTGGCTAGCGAGACCAAGACTCACATGGGAGGGACAAGTGTGCAAGCGAGCTTAAAAATCTAGTGAACCTGAGTCTTTTATCTTTCTTGAGTCTAGCATGGTGTCTCTTATTTAGTTATATTGTCTAAGTCTATTAGTGCGTCATCTCCTTTTCTTTCATAGTGACATAGTTGAGTCTTCAAGTTATTGTAAGAGACTTATATTTGAAATAAAAAAAAAATTATCGTTCCAAATTATTTGGTCTCATGCCATTGCTCTTGATTATTCACGACTATTTAACTACCACGTTCTGAGCAAACGACACATTATGCTGCTATCGGTTCGGGGCGTGACACGGAGTGTATTCTGCTTCTTCTACCCCTCAAGGCGGGGTGTGTCTTTTCATATATCCCCGGAGCGGGTGTAGTTTATTCTTCAAATGCCCCAAGGCCGTGGTGTAACTTTTGCTTTATGTGCCCCCGAGTCGGGGTGGATTTTTCTTCATGTGCCCCCGGGCCGGGGTGCAACTCTATTTCTTCTTATGCCCCCAAGTCGGGGTAGATTCTTCTTACATGTTCCCGAGTCGGGGTGTATTCTATTCATGTGCCCCCTAAGCGGGGTGTATCTTTTTCTTCTCATGCCCCAGAGCAGGGTGGATTCTTCTTTTTCTACCCCGACACACTGGGGGATGTTTGATTCTTGTGCAGCCAAGGTGGGTGTATTGCTGCTTTTGATGCCCCCAAGGTGGGGTGTATTGCTGTTTCTGATGCCCCCAAGGTGGAGTGTAATTCTTCTTCAGATCCCAGTAAGCTGGGGTACGTTCTTTAAGGCTTCTATGCCCCCGTGGCGGGGTATGTTGCTTCTTCAAATGCCCCTGAGTCGGGCTGTATTCTTTTGTGTCTTACACTCCTATGGCGGGGTGGATGAATGCTCTCTTCTAGATTCGTGGCCGTGCTCGGCCTCATTGCTATAAAGCATTCCCTACAGCGGGGAGGAGTTTGTGAAGCTAAAGTTGCGGCTTGTTGGATCTTCGAGCAGTCACTCGAGGGGCCGTCTTATGCTAGATAGGGGCAGCAGGAAGGTGGAACGGGCCAGGAAATTGCACCATGGACTTGGACCCTCCTAGAGTCGGGCGGGATGTCGGCCTTCTTCTTGTCCTTTTGGTCGGCGATGTTTGCCAATTTTTTCTTTTTGTCCTTTCTTTTCTTTTCTTCTTTTTTTTATGTAATAGACCAAAGGCGGGTGCACAGGAGAGCGATCACTCCCTCAGGGAAGGGATGAGTGGTTCGCTCCACCGCATCAATCCCACAGTGGTAATCTTTATTCAGCATGGGTCTCGACGGATATGGCCGTACAACCCTCTCTCGTCGATTCTTTCTCTTCCCTTTTTGTTTCTTTCTTCTTTCTTCTTTTCTTCTTTTCTTCTTGCGGGAAGGGGGTTTGGTTTCTCCTCCCTTCTTCACTCTTTCTCTTCTCTCCTTTTTTGGCGGCCTTCATGATTCATGGAAGCTGCATATGCCTAGGAGTAGCGTCCTCGAGGCCACAAAGACGACTGTGCCTGGTCCGGCTTTTCTCCGCATAGGGCTGGCGAAGATAACACCTGCAATTCATCAAAGCAGGCAAACATTGTTTATTAGGAGGCCATGAGGCCCCGAATCCCGGCGAAGAGATGAAGGGTGGTTTAAGTCCCACCGGGCGTGCCAGACTTGTGGACACACTTTTCGACACGCTCATTTGTTTGTTTCTTTAAGTCGGTTTATTCGGTGGGTTTATTCATTTATTAAGTGCGTGGGCGTGCCAGTCACAAAGTGACGATTTATTCGGGCTTCACGAAAGCCCATGGTGCGCTCGATCTGATTAATCAGACGATTGTGTGGTTTGTGTCGGGACCAAAACCTGCCGCGCCATAAAGGTCACAGCGTCATTTACATCCCCTCGGAGAGGGGAACACCCTTGATTAATCACCGGGAATCAGGGCCTCATGGCCAAGAAATTATATCGAGAGAAACTAGCTGATAGCGGTCTCGAATCAATCGAAAAGTCCGATGTCTAGGGAAGCAAGCATTCAAAATATGTCGGTCACTCAAGGGACCATTTTGATATTCGGACGAGCGTCCGGCTTCAGAAAATCGTGATCGTCACGGGGAAAACCAGAGCATATGTATGCCGGGGTACGACAAATTTATTGTTCAAAGGGATGGGAAACGTTCAGTTAAATCCTGATTAGAGCGGTCGGAAACCGATAAGTTTGTCAGCCTGGTGCAAGATCAAGCTACGACCATACTGCGGTGGGCCCCCCTCGGTCGAAGTCGGGCTCGCGTGGGCGTCGTCAATATTTTCGGTGCCAAGGGCAACGGGAAAGTGTCCCGGGACTAGATTCCAAAGCAAAGATGTGTATAGAGATAGCTGGCTATAGGCCTAGGATGTGGGTCAGGCGATGACCATGGTTGGGGTGAACCCGACGTACAAACGTGACTCACGAAGGTCTTATTGATATTCCCACCCATAGGGTTCGGGGAAGACGAGAGCTGTCTCGTCCCATTCAGCTTTTGTTGGTCATTCATGGACCACTTTATGTTCGGACAAAGATCCGTATTGAAGGTGCGACGCAAATGGAAATAAACCCATACAAATGTCTGCCGTGAGTACGGCAAGTTTAATGCAAGTGCGGGATTAGATCCCGGTATATATGTCGGTCACTAACGGACCATTCGTCGTTCGGATGAGAGTCCGCATTTGAAGCGTCGAAGACAACAACAAAACCACACGGATGTCTACCGTAGGTACGGCAAGTTTAATGTGGGTGCGGGATTAGATCCCGACATATATGTCGGTCACTAACGGACCATTCATTGTTCGGACGAGAGCCCGCATTTGAAGCATCGAAGATGACGATAAAGCCATATGAATATCTGCCGTAGGTACGGCAAGTTTCATGTGGGTGAGGGATTGGATCCTGGCATATATGTCGGTCACTAACGGACCATTCATTATTCGGACGGAAGTCCGTCTTAGTAGCATCGAGGACGATGATAAAACCGCACGGATGTCTGCCGTAGGTGCGGCAAGTTTAACGTGGGTGCGGGATCGGATCCCGATGAAGACAGGTCGAGCTAACAAACTATCGGCCCGGGATAAGTTTGAATTATGGTCACGTACGGGTGAGGGCTCCAGAGATCCAAGTCTGATCTAGTGGGGCGTCATTACTTTTCTCTTCATATGCAGTCCGAGGGAACCATATTGTTAAGTGTGAAGCCCGAACTCGCCAACGTGCACCCTCGCACGTGGATCGACCTGCGCGGTCAGGTCGCGGGGTTTGACCTGCCCGGTCAGGTCGCAGGGGTCAAGGGGGCATCGCCCCTTGACGGGGTTTCCAGGGGCAGCGCCCCCGGAACAAAAATTTAATTATATAAAGGTTATGGTGTTTGTTCTCATGATAGTGGTTCATAGTCTTTTATTTTCATTCATTTGTTTAGATCCTTTCTTTTAATTTATTTATGAGTTTTAATCTTTTCTTCCATTTAGTTAATTTTGTTTTTTTTTACAGGAGTCACGTCGGATTAGGATGGCAACGGAGCGCGACGGGTATGGAACCTCAAGGAGGGCGCCGTATTAAGAATGGGCAAGGGGCGCACCGTGTTAAGAATACTATAGGGGCCACGCCGTTTTAATTCAACAAGATGGAGATGGGCGCGCCGGAATAGGCTTAAGAAGAGGAGGCGGGCCGGTTATGGGTTGCAAAAGAGGGGCGCGCCGGTTTAATGGTGTTCAGGGGGGGCGCGCCAATTTAAGATGAATACCATGGGGACGAGATGGGCACGCTGGTTAAGGGTGCAAAGAGGGGGCGCGTGCCGATTATGTGCCAAGGAAATCAGGAAGGTTTTGAGTGTGAAGCTAAACCGGCGCGGGGGGGTACCGCGCCGGATTAGCCCACGCCGGATTAAGAGCACACCGAGCTAAGTTCTGTGGGGTTTATTTCATTCTTCTGGCTTCTCTTATTCTTTCTTTCAACTGCAAGTTAATTTTTGATTGGTTTGTTTATCCAATTGGTGGATTAAGTTTATGGAGGGGGAGCTTAAGCATTTAATCAATTGTTAAGGCAAATTATCGTGAAGGTTCGACTGTTTTGTTCAGAGGGGTTTGTGCAGGAGTTTAGAAGTTCGATTTGTTTCAGTGGCTTCAAACACGTGCTATTCTTATCCTCATAGAATGGTTTGTTTATTCGTCCTTGTTGCTTGTGTTCTTGGCAAAAATTGGGCAGCGTATCCTTCGGGCTGAGGCTTGCCAGAGAAAAAAAGAGGAACACCAAACGGATTGCTCCGAGGTGAGCCCCAAAATGCAGACCTCATGGCGGTCCGATAACCCAAATGTGAGTGTGGAAAAGCTCGAGGACTAGCCTTCAAGAACTCTCACAACTCACGGGTGATGATTCCTCAAAGCGGGATGAATGTTTGCCACGAGGGCCATGAATGTTCATCCGATGATGAACTCCTTCGAAGGCCGTGCTATGGAGAAGCAAGCTTCGAAGGGTCTTGGATAAGGAGGAGGAAGAGAGAAGAAGAAGGAACCAGGGATTAAAGCAGAGGATACTAAGATCGCAAAAGGCCCTTTTCTTTTTATTCATCCACATAACCGGGGAAGATTTTAAAACAGAAGGGATTCATCTCTTGATAAAGAAAAAATACATCGTGAGGGGGGAAAGAATACATTGACGAGGGAGGGGGAGAGAGCACAGGCTCTTCCCCCTCTGACTCATCTCTCCTCACTCACACTCACTCCATTCTTCATTTTCACCTTACCGGTGCGAGCAGGTGGAACCTCTCCTTCTCTTCACTGCACACAGCCGAGAGTCCTTTCTTCTCCTTGATGGCCAGCCGGGGGAGTCCCAGCTTTTCTCTTCTCTTTTCAATAGCCCATCCTCTTCTCTCTGTCGAACATGCAGAGTATATATAGCCGGCTGCCCTTTCTTCGCTCGGACGGAAGGAACTCCCGCCATCTTCCTCCTCGTTCGTTGAGGCATCCGGAGTTGACATGCCATGGTGTCATCCATTGATTTGCGCAGTACACTAGCATTTATCCGAGGAAGGGATGTTTGCGGGTTTGCCGGGAGATCTGCTGCTGCTACTCCCCCCCTCGATGCTTGCCTTCGCCATTGATGCTGTTGTGTTGTCGAACGGAGGTGGAGACAGGGCTTCAGAGCATTGAATGCCCGTGGAGACGGGGCTTCAGAGCATTGAATGCCCTCAAGGCACCAGGCTGATGCGAACAGAGGGTATCGGCTGGCGGATGGGATGGCTTTTGAGTTAAACCGGCGCGGTGTTGAGCGCGCTGGATTAACCACATACAAAGTGGCGCGCCGATTTGCAGCCAAGAAGGGGGGCGCGCCGGATTAAGGCCCCTTGTGTGCGGCGCGCCGGTTTAAGGCCCCTTGGAGGGGCGCGCCGGTTTAAGGCTATGCCACGCCAGTTTAAGCGTCAAAGGGATTCCTCGCAGCTTAGTGGCGATTCGGACGGATGGTTGCCCTCTTGTGGTGCTTCAGTTGTAATGAACCGCCTCTGAGGTGTTTGATTTGAGGCCTCCAAACCTCGATTCAGGACCTTGAGTAATTTCCGGCGTATGCCAAGCATGCGTTCGAATTCCTGAGTTTCTTTTGATTCGGCCTTCGGCACTGCCGACTTGGGAGCCGGGGTTGTCTCTTCTACCCGAAGGGCTTCTCGTTGGGTGGCGGAGTGCCGAGCATATATATATTCATCCTGCTTGGAGGAGGTATGGGGTTTGTCCTGCCTTTCCATCTTCGACTTGCTATTGAGATGTCGAGACGTCTAGGCCGCAAGAACATTCTTTCTCTTCTCTCTTTTTTGACGTCCACAGGAGGATGAAGAAGAGATATGCTTCACACCCACCGCTAAGGAAAGTCAGGCCAAAGCTGCAACTGCTGCACATGCAACTCGGTCAGGCAGATGATGGGGGCGTCAACCGCCCGCCAACCACAACATTATCTTCATGGGGGAACAACCCTATAAAATACCCCCTCTGGAGGTTAGGGGAGTCCAGATCCCTCCTCCGTCAGGCCTATACAACCAGAGTGGGGGAAGCACTCCCACTCCTTCCTTCTTAGAATTTGTAAAGATGTCAAAGGGGAAGCAACTATGCTAGGAGGTCGAACCAGCAACTGAGGGCATTCACCCGCGACTCCAACAATCTTCCGAATTGCCGGAGGAAGTAGAAGCTCGCCCGACAGCAGTCAGTGAAGGACAGCAAGGAGACGACCCCAAGCAGAAGGGTGCAGTTTCTGAGTCCGATGAGGCAGGCCCATCAGGGGCCACAGTCCAGGACTCTTCCCAACCCAGGTGGGCAGAAGAAATGAAGTTGTCCAATGTCCAAGCAGGAAGTCGGGTGGTCAAGCTATTAAAAAAGCTCCCGGCAAGATTTACTGTCTGGTAAATCCTCTCTCTGAGTGAAGAGACCCAACATGTGATTATTACTGCTTTGCAGACGCCTGCTCGATATGAAGCCTGCCTAGCTGAGGCACTACCGGAAGCCAGCATGACCTTCACTCAGGAGGACATGTTGCTCCCCACTACCAGCCACAACAGACCTCTATATATGAGGGGGCATCTAAATGGCCGGGAGTTGAACAGAATCCTGGTGGATCTCGGGGCGGCTGTTAACATCCTGCCCTATAGGATATATGAGAGGCACTACTTCAACGTGCGTCACCAAAAAGTCGGGGATATGCGTATTGCCGGCTTCAACCAAAACTGTGAGGTGTAGCTTGGAGTAGCGGAGTTCACACTCACTCTAGCAGACTTTGTCATGAAGGTGCAATTTTATGTCATCGATTCTCGCACCTCGTATAAGGCACTGCTTGGCCGCCCCTGGCTAAACGAGAACATGGTGGTACCTTCCACGCTCCACCAGTGCATCAAATATAGCTTGGAAGGGAAGGAAGAAATGGTATTTGCTAATCTCCACCCATTCGAAGTGTTCGAGTGCCACTTGACGGATGCCCCTCTATATGCAGAACGGTCGCAGAAGGCCCCAGAAGCCAAGACCTCTTCCAGCACAACAAAAAGCACCTCTAGAGCCGAATGGTTCCCTCCGCTGCCACGTGGATATGTAAATCCCAAGACAGTCTCACACATTACTATCACCGGGGATGTGGGCCGGGTAGCACCTCCCGCCATCTACCCCGAAGCTAATGAAGTCAGGGTCGACCAGCAGCACCACCACATCGGGATCCTGGAGGGCCTTACCAAGCCAATTCTCAGTCTCGAATATGTCACTATCGAGCCTTTCAAAGCTTGGGAAGTGGCACAGATAGATGGCCCCAGTAGGTTGTTCTACACCACTGAGGAGCACCCTACACAGAAGGATACTTATTGCAATCTGCCTGAAGATATAGAAGACCCGTCAGTACCCATACAGGGGTTGACATTTATAACGAGTCGAATGGCCAAGATGTTCCAGAAGCAGCACATCCCCTCTAGCCAGCCTCACAAGAAGAAAGAAGCATTCCAGAAGTTGTGGTATCCCCCTAGCCTGGATAAAGAAATGAGGCGTGTATCTCAAAACCCAAGGCTGGGCTTCACCCTCAAGGAATACTATTATAGCGGACGCTACGAAGTGGATACCATTTCCGCTTTATACCCAGCTAAGGATGACTCACTGTGGGCAACTTTTGATGAACACCCAGCAGAAGCTGAATACACTGAGCCAGCTCAACCAAGAAGTCTGGAATCAGAGGCCATATTCCCCTGCCGGTGCTGGGAACAGGTCTACCCTGAAGAAGCAGCTCTTCAAGCCAAATTCGACACAGCTAGTAGTAGTGAAGCTGAAGATGTTGAAGAAGCGGGGCTGCCTCCCTCCAGCAGCCCTCCTCTAATGGTGATGCCAGCACTTCTTGAACCGGTCAAGGAAGCTTCTCCCAAGGCTGCTCAAGAGATGGACACTGCTAGAAAAGAAAAGGCTACCTTCACCGAAGATATGGTGATCCAGGGGAGTGAGACCTTCTCACCCTGTACCATGGAGCTGCAGTGCTACTCTGACTCAATAACAAACAATCACCGGTCCCTAGCGACTGCAACCTCCTCAGCCAGGGACGAGGCAATCGACTCATCCCTTGGAACTACTAGTGATATAGATTTGCTAGCAGAGCAATTCATGCAGCCACTACCAGCCGAACTAGAGATTCCTGACGAACCTAAGACAAGGCAAAATGAAGAGATCAAGGTCCTCGACCTCAAAGATGATATACCAGACTTTGTCGACCTTCAGCCTGCCCCCCAGGAGATAGAAGACGGAGGCCAAGCAACCGTCGATGAACAGATAGAAGTCAACTTGGGAGACGAGGATGACCCCAGGCCGACCTTCCTCAATGCCCAGTTATCTATTGAAGAACAGGGACTGTATATCCAACTGCTATAGGAAAATCGGGATTGCTTTGCCTGGACCTACAAGGAAATGCCGGGACTGAGCCCCGCAGTCTCACAGCATGAGCTGACCATAAACCCTGAAGCCGAGCCGGTGAAGCAGCCACCGCGGCGCATAAGGCCAGAGCTCATCACTCAAATATGCAAGGAAGTCGACAAGCTCATTGATGTGGGTTTCGTCAAGGAAAATCAATATACCACGTGGCTAGCCAATATTGTTCCCGTGAAGAAGAAGAATGGATGGATTCAGATATGTGTTGACTTCCGAGATCTGAATAAAGCATGTCCCAAAGATGACTTCCTAGTGCCAATAACGGAGGTCATTATAGATGCAACAACTGGTAATGAGGCCCTATCATTCATGGATGGGTCGTCCGGCTACAACCAGATTTGGATCGCGGAACACGACCGGGTCCACACTGCCTTCTGAACTCCCCAAGGCATTTATCATTACAAGAGAATGCCGTTCGGATTAAAGAACGCCGACGCAACTTATCAACGGGTGATGACTAGAATATTCGATGAGCTACTCTACCATAAGGTCGAGTGTTACATAGATGACCTGGTAGTCAAGACTAGAAAGAATAAAGACCATATGCAAGACCTCCGAGTTATCTTCCAGAGGTTGAGGCAGTATGAATTGAAGATGAACCCTATGAAGTGTGCATTCGGAGTTTCAAGCGGAAAGTTCTTCGGTTTCATTGTCAGATATCGGGGAATTGAAATAGACCCCGTAAAGATCAAGGCAATTCAGGAGTTACCCTCTCCAAGGAACCTCTCCGAGCTGAGATCTCTTCAAGGCCGCCTGGCATACATCCGACGGTTTATATCCAACCTGTCAGGGCGATGCCACCCCTTCCATAAGCTAATGATGAAAGATGTTCCCTTCTACTGGGATGAAGAATGCCAGATAGCCTTTGACAAGTTGAAGGATTATTTGAAGACTCCTCTAGTGCTGGGTGCGCCGGTGAAAGGATGGCCGCTAATCCTCTACATAGCAGCCACATATAACTCCCTAGGGGCAATGCTAGCCCAGAATAATGAAGAAGGGAAAAAATAAGCCCTCTATTACCTCAGTCGAAGAATGGTCAGAACTGAGGAGATGTACACCTATATCGAGAAGATCTGCCTGGCACTAGTCTTCGCGGTCAGTCTGACACCATATGCTGTCGCATGAGGTGAAGTTGATTTCCAAGGAGGATCCACTTAAATATATCATGTCCCAACCAGCCCTCAAAGGTTGCCTAGGCAAATGGGTAGTGATTCTTATGGAGTATGATATCTCCTATGTACCGCAAAGGGCCATCAAGGGCCAGGCCATTACCGACTTCTTCGCTGAGCATCCAGTATCTGAAGATTGTCCACTGGAACCCGAGCTTCCCGAAGATGAAACCCTAGAGGTCGGCCAGGTGCAGCCCTCTCTATGGCAGCTGTATTTTGACGGTGCTTCTAGAATTGACACCTCAGCAACTAGATCAGCCAGAGTCCGGGCGAGGGCAGGCATAGTCCTGAAATCTCCAGAAGGAGAAGTCATACATACATCCTGTTCAATAAACAAGCCTTGCACAAACAATGAAGCAGAATATGAAGCCCTCATAATCGGGTTACATATTGCTCTGTCCATGGGGATTCAGATGCTAGAAGCATTCGGGGACTCCATGCTAGTTATAAAACAATTGGAAGGGGAGTTCGATGTGCGGAAGCAAGAACTCATTCCTTATTACCATCTGGCTCTCCGCCTAATGACAAGATTCTATTTCATTAGCATCAAGCACATCAACCGAGGACAGAATGCTCAAGCTGACGCCCTCGCAAAGCTGGCCAGTTCTTTGGCAGTCCCGCCTGATACAAGCATGAATATAATAGTAATCAACCGGCGGCAGGTCCCCAGTATGACAGAAGCTCTAGCCGATGAACAAATAAATGAAGTGGCGGCTACAAAAGGAATCCAGCAGTCTGATTAGCGGGAGCACCTCCTGCATTGGTTTCAACATCAGCAACTCCCGAAAGAAAAAGAACAGAGAATGAAGCTCCTTAGAGTCAAAGATTCTTATGAGATGAGGAATAGAACGTTGTTCCGGATAATGGCAGATGCCCAAAAGAAGATCTTACTTCACTGCTTATCCCCAGGGGAAGCCGGGTAGGTAATGCAAGAAGTCCATGCCGGGTCAGCCGAGGCACACCAGGCCGGTTCGAAAATGAAAATTGAAATAAAGAAACTAGGCTACTATTGGCCCTCTATGTTTGACGATTACTGCAAGTTTACCAATGCCTGTCAGAGGTGTCAAGAACATGCCACTGTGTCAAGAAGGCCACCTGTGCCACTGCATCCTACCATCCCAAGCTGGCCGTTTGCTCAATGGGGTACGGACGTGGCAGGGCCACTACCAGCATCTTCATCAGGATGCAAATATATCTTAGCAGCTACATACTACTTCTCTAGATGGGCAGAGGTAGTAGCATTGAGAGAAGTGATGGGAGAACTGGTCACCAGATTCTTTCGACAAAGTATAATATTCCGATTTGGAGTACCCAGCCGAATCATCTCTGACAATGGCAGTCACTTCAAGAATCAGAAGGTGTACTGACTAGCCGACAAATACAAGATTGATTGGAGGGCATCATCTCCCTACTACCCTCAAGCCAACGGACTTGCATAAGCCTTCAACAAGACACTATGCACTCTGCTAGCAAAGACTGTCAAGGCTAACAAAAGAGATTGGAAAGAAAGGATGTACGAAGCACTCTGGGCTTACCTGTCACGCCCCGAGCCTTTAATTACCACAGAAGACTCGCTCGGGGAGCGCGAACAGCCGGCATGGTAAGCCTCTCGCAAGCAAGAATCAATCAGAGCGCAAGACAATCACCCAAATAAATGCAATTGCATAATAATATTCAAACTCCAATTTTATTTCATAAATGATCAATATTCAAGATACAATCACTAATTTGATTTCCATTCTACTAGACTCAAGAAATAGGAAAATTACATTGACTCAATCTAGACACTTTAACTTCCTAAGTCTTCACTCTCATCTTTATAACACTTTCACTCGCTTCCGGACCCGCTACTAGTATAGCCCGAATTCGAATCCGAACTATTTCCATCTCTTGAAAAATATTGGAAAATAGGTCATGAGCACACTTGCCCAGTAGGTATCTTCGCATCAACATGAAGGCACTATTTAAGTAATTATCATTTTAGCTCTAAAGAAATAAGGTAAAATCATGCGAATGCGAATCAATCATGCGATCAAATCAATAGAAACAAGATAACCATGTAAGATAGAATGATCAAGAATGAACTAGCAAGAATATAACAAGAACATGATATTGGCCTTCCATGAACAAGAATGTAACGAGATTGTACTAGCAAGCCACATATTCCTCACTTTAGCATCTTATGCTTAAGAGCAAGTGCTTCGTGAATTTCTGTGGAATATCAAGCAAGAATGTCATGTTGTGCCGTGAATCTTCACTTATTTATAGAAATAGTACTCCCAGCGCAATGCGACGCCTGTAGCATCATACCCCATGGTTTATAAAATAGTATGTTTCTGACAATCAGCCGAGAGGATTAGCATAGAGCCCTTGAACACAATCAGTGCTCGATCGCATCTTCAGTTATAAATTAAGCTACTTCCACGTAGTATAACAGTAACGTATGGCCAAGAATATAGCACTTCCAATAATTTCATGATAACTAAGATCAATGAATGAGTGCTTCAACATAAGAATGTAGGAGTCAAGAAATAGACTTTAAACAATGCCATGCTCATAGAAATAAATCGACATCATAACATTATTTTCCTTAACTTCCATTTCTTTTAGATCAATTTAAGCAATATGACAAGTTCTAGATTATCAAAGTTTGTCTAGAATCATAGGAATATCAACCCTTGGTCAAACCTTGGGTTAACATAAACAAGCTATGTAACGGTCATTTGCTGGGTCGTTACATTATGTAACGCGCCAGTAATGGGCCGTTACAGTGATCCGAGTCCAGAAGGATAAAAATAGACTCAGAGAAGTGTGACGGTCTGGCACTGGGCCGTTACGTAAGCCTGACGGTCCAGTTCAAGGCCGTTACATTTCAAGAATCAAAACCACGATAGAGTGTTCTAATTAATGGGCTTTCATTGATACAACTAACTCGGCGTCCTAGTGGGAATCCCAGGCTCGCGGAGAATTACGGAGGCCTTGAAACAATGATTTCCTAGTCCATTGGAAGGAATATCCAATAGAGAGATCCTCATGTCCAAGATTGTGTTCCTATAGTGCAAAATGTGAACTAATGACAACATACCGGAATATGTGCCATGTACGTATAGAATTGACTCTATTGACAGAGAGAGATATGTATAATCAATGTGAACATCATGATAAAAACTCGTCAATACAATGTTAAAAAGTCATGCTTTATAGTACAAAACTATAGAATTTTGGCATGAGATTAACATATCCTTAAAATATCACTAAGATATCAAAACATGCAATACCTATCATGCACAATCAAATATCTTAAAAATCATGTAATCAGGTTAAAACTCAAGTAACTATGCTTAATCAATAAATAATATTGGCAAGTTATTTTCTGTCTTAGGGTTGACAGAACGAAGGATATAACGGTCTTAAGAGGGGGCATCATAGTGAAAGTGACGGTCATGATCAAGCCGTTACATGAATGTAACGCGTCTGTCCAAGTGCGTTAGAAACATCCGTGCAATTCAAATACTATAGAGTTTGTAACGCATGATCAAGCCGTTACTTGAAAGTGACGGTCCTATGCTTGTGCGTTACAATATCTGCTAATAGAAAACAATCATAGAAACTAAGAGATCAACTCACATCATGTCTTTTATCAAAACATGATGAGCTTCTAGTCATGTTAACAAAGTAAGGCCATCTACATGCATAGGTAATCATGAATAGATGAATAGTCATGTTTTAATTTCTTAATTTGGCTAAGAGGTGCATGATGTGCATAGAACAAATAAAACATGAAATCAATGCTCTATAATGTATGGAATTCAATCAAACTAGAGGGCTTTTAGTCCTATCATGCTATTTTTGCCGCTCATGAGATAACCTACCTCTTGCTTAGACTGTAGTTTCTGAATTTGGTTGAGAACCTTGCCTTAGATCCCTTCCTTCTCTTGTGACTTTTTCAGCAACTTCTTTAGGCTCTAACTCCACGCCCTCTTGACCTAAAGATGTGAAATTCGGAGGGGAGTTAGTCTAAAGTATTGTAAACAAATTATTCTAAAGAACTTACCTGCGATAATGACTCCTTACCTTGCTTCCTTACGCCCAAAAAGTAAGGGTCGCACAGTTCAGAACTATGCCCTATTTATAGAGTTTGGGCTAGGGTTTGAGGATTAGATCGAGTTTAGAGTCCTTATTTCATCAAATCCTAATCTCTAAGAGTCCTTAGAGTTTTTACAATTCTTCCCAAGTCGATCCATAGTGGATAGGAACATCAAGTTCCAATCTTTTCATGAGTCCCTTCACTTACGGAACTAACAGGATGTAGCAGTCGAGTGCCCATCCGTTACATGGATGTGGCGGTCTTACGATAGACCGTTACAGTCATCGTAGCTTAGAGTTTCAATTTATAAAAACTCTTTTGTTAATTATCTAAATCATTATCTTATATTATTAGTATTTATCCTTAATATCTGTGGATAGGCTTAAATACCTTCTAGAATATGGGCCAAACCTAATGGTCTAGGTCCTAAACCCTTTTGGACTTCAATTAAGTGGGTTGGGTTAATTGATTAACACAATTTTGGCCTTATATTGATTATTTAGCACAATTAATGCCAGAATATTATTTAAATATCTAGAAATTACTTTTATAAATTTTGGGGCTCTACATTACCGCACAATCTATAAAACCCCGACTGGCTGCTTACCTTACTCCCTCGTGTACGGGTCGGAGGCTGTGGTGTTAATCGAATTGGAGGTCCCCTCATTGCGAATCGCCATCCAGCATGTATTGGTAAGCAGTAAACAGACCAACATAGAAGGAAGACTGGAGGAGCTCGCCGAGCTCAAAGGAAAGCATCTTCATGCGTAACAAAATATCCAACTCTACCAAGCCCGCATGGCCCGTGCTTTCGATAAGCTGGTCAAAGGACAGGAATTCAAGAAAGGTGACCTGATAATGGTTAAAAGAAGATATGTGATGGCCTCCAACCCCAAAGGGAAGTTGGTTGAAAATTGGGTCGGACCATATGTCGTCCGCCGAGTATATGAAGTGGGTGCGTACGTCCTTGTAGATCACAAAGGAGTCATCCAGTTCTCTCCACTTAATGGAAAACATATGAAGCTGTATCACATAGTTCGACCAGCATTCTCAGAATGACCCGTACCCACCTTAGTCTAGTGGCACTCCGCCCTAGCTAAGTTGCACCTACCTTGGTCTAGTGGCATTCCGCCCTGACCAAGCTCTACCTACCTTGGTCTAGCGGCATTCCGCCCTGACCGAGCTCTACCTACCTTAGTCTAGTGGCGCTCCGCCCAAGCTATGTTCTACCTATCTTAGTCTAGTGGCACTCCACCCTAGCTAAGTTCTAGCCACCTTAGTCTAGTGGCACTCCGCCCTAACTAAGTTACACCTACCTTGGTCTAGTGGCATTCCGTCCTAGCCAAGCTCTACCTACCTTGGTCTAGTGGCATTCCGCCTTGACCAAGCTCTACCTACCTTGGTCTAGTGGCATTCCGCCCTGACCGAGCTATACCTACCTTAGTCTAGTGGTGCTCCGCCCTAGCTAAGTTCTACATATCTTAGTCTAGTGGCACTCCACCTTAGCTAAGTTCTACCCACCTTAGTCTAGTGGCGCTCCGCCCTAGCTAAGTTCTACCTATCTTAGTCTAGTGGCACTCCGCCCTAGCTAAGTTCTAACTACCTTAGTCTAGTGACACTTCACCCTAACTAAGTTCTACCTACCTTAGTCTAGTGGCACTCCGCCCTAACTAAGTTCTACCTACCTTAGTCTAGTGGCACTCCGCCCTGGCTGAGCTCTACCTACCTTGGTCTAGTGACATTCCGTCCTGGCCGAGCTCTCAAAAATTACATAAATAATGATACACAAAACAACATTGCCATTACGGGCCTTACGCCCGAATCGGCACAAATCTATCCCTTGCTTCAACATTACCTTCTTGCTGACGAATAAACCCTTCTTATCGGCGCAAGACTTCATGTCCTAGCCGACCCTTTTACCACATTGCCATTGCCGGCCTTACGCCCGAATCGGCATACAATCTATCCGTTGCGTTAAGCATTACCTTCTTCCTAACGAATAAGCCTTTTCATCGGTGCAAGGCCTCGTGCCCTAGTCGACTCTCTCAACATCCTTCCGTGACACGAGTTAAAAACATGAGAATAAAATGATGATAAAAATGGGGCTTAAAATAGAGGTGCCCCGTCAGACTTGTTCCTACATTAGGACAAGGGTAAAAATGGCCATAACCCGGCTGTGGCGAAAACCCAAAAGGGCGTCGCAGGCAAAATCGGGTACCCCGCCACGTGAAAAACCGAAAGGGCACGTGGGCAAAAGCAAGAGGGGGCTGACTGTGGTGAAAACTCGAAAGGGTGCTGAAGTCAGTAATGTGATAATTTAAGTTTCGCCTCACCCTCATTCTAGTGAAACTCCGAAAAGGGTGATCACCCCGATCCCCATCAGAGATCTTTCTCACCTACCTCTGACCCTTGTCACCATCGGCAAGATCGGTCAGCCTCCTTGCGACCCTTGTCATCATCGACAAGATCGGTCAACTTACTTCTGACCCTTCTCATCATCGACAAGATCGGTCAACTTACTTCTGACCCTTGTCATCATCGGTAAGATCGGTCAACCTACTTCTGACCCTTGTCACCATCGGCAAGATCGGTCAGCCTCCTTGCGACCCTTGTCATCATCGGCAAGATCGATCGACCTACTTCTTACCCTTGTCATCATCGGCAAGATCGGTCAGCCTCCTTTCGACCCTTGTCATCATCGGCAAGATCGGTCAACTTACTTCTGACCCCTGTCATCATCGGCAAGATCGATCAGCCTCCTTGTGACCCTTGTCATCATCGGCAAGATCGATCAACCTACTTCAGACCCTTGTCATCATCGGCAAGATCGGTCAACCTACTTCTGACCCTTATCACCATCGGCAGGATCGGTCATCCTATTTCTGACCCTTGTCACCATCGGCAAGATCGGTCAGCCTCCTTGCGACCCTTGTCATCATCGGCAAGATCGGTCAACTTCCTCATGGCCCTTGTCATCATCGGCAAGGTCGGCCAGCATCCCCTCAAGCCCAGCTTTACCCCGAGAATTGAGTTCAAAAATGAGAGTAAAAAAAATGATGATGCATAAAAAATGAGGCTTAAAATAGAGGTGCCTCGCCAGTCTTGATCCTATACTGGGACAAGGGCAAAAATGGCTCTAACCCAGCTGTGGTAAAAACCCGAAAGGACACCACAGACAAAATCGGGTACCCCGCCACGTGAAAACCCGAAAGGGTGTGTGGGCAAAAGCAAGAGGGGACTGGCTCCCGCAAAAACGTAAAAGGGCGCTTGGGTCAGTAATGTGGTTACTATAACATAAAAACATATGCTATACTTCTTGGTGACACTGCCATTAGTTGTCCCATCGGTAATAAAACCTTTCCAGAATAGACCTTCTGTCTGTTCTGATGAAACTTGTCAATTCCCTTGCATTGGCATAAACCCAACGTCAATGATGAAACCTGTTGTCGGTCTTGCGACATCATCGCCTAAGCCGATAATGAAACCCACCCAGAGTAGACCTTTCGTCTACCCTGAAGCACACCCATCTCCTTGCATTGGCATAAACCCAATGCCGATGATGAAGCTTTCTATGATCATAAGGCACTTCGCCTTGATCGATGTTAGAACCTGTCTAAGATGGACCTTCCGTCCATTTCAATGACATGTATGAATCCTTCATACGCATTCATCATCCAACAGTCATACTTTTGGCACTTCTGGCCAATGAGACTTACATTTGTGCCAATTTGGTGAACCTCTAGAACCCCGGCACGCGGTGGAGCGAGGCCCCCATCCTTTCCTTGAAAGGGTAGACGCTCTCCTGCGGTACAGATACGGGTATCCTTCCATGCAAATCGCCGAAATTGTCACAAGATATGATAGAATACAAGTGTGAAGGTGGACGCCTAAAGCATTAAAAGAAACTTGTATTTCATTGCAAAAAAGGGAGAGATGAAGACAATGGGAGCCCTTCGAGGGGGACAGATTACAAAAGGCAGATAAGCTAAGATCGCCGGAAGATATCTTCAATGTCGAGAAGCCCGACATGTGGAGCCACTCTCAGTTCACGAGTTGCATTTCCTCCTCCTGAATGCGAGTCATCTCAATCTGTAAGGATGAAACTCGACCCTCTAGCAAGGTGGTCTCCTCGATACCCTGGACTTCTGCCACTTCCAGCAATGGTATCTTGGCTTCGACAAGATCTAATTCAGCCTGGAGTTCTTCCCGTCGGCTACGCAGGAATTGTGCACGGGCAGCTGAAGATTCAGTCTGGGCCTTGTTCCTATGAAGATCAGAATTCAGAGACTCCAGCTCTGTCTGACAGTCGGCTTTCTGCAATTTGAGGGTCGTCAGCCGGTCATTCATTGTCTACCCGAGAAAGTCTCGACGATTCACAAATTTCAGCAAGAACAACACCCGTTGGGTCCAGATATCCAAGGGATAGCCTAGTGCCTGTAGCCCAACCGTCAGTCATTCAGCCACTCCCTTCAGTTGGAGGTAAGACAATGTCGACTGAGATTCTACGACTCGACGCAATATCTCTAAATGCTCCGAGACAAAGTCCTCTGACGAAGTGAAGCCGAGGGAAGCTACCGACGCCACATCAAAAGTAACCTCCTCGTCTATGGAAGCCCATAAACCAGTGTCTGGCTCAGAAGAAGAAGATGGGTGTAGCACCCCATATAAAAAAATGATAAAAAAATTATTAATAATATTTCCCAAATAAAAAATATATATATTAGATAAACTCTAGAGGAAGCTTAATTAAGAAGTTGGAACACAGAGTTATCATATGTAAAGATTATTCACTTAACAAGTGACTTCCTAGTGTAGTTGGTTAAGTGATGTGCCTTTCAACCTAGTGACCCGGGTTCCAATCCCAGCATCCATCATTTACCTTTTTTGCCAAATAATTATACGTTATAGGCTAGCAAAACTTGCACCGAGGCAGAAACCTATATGCAACACAATGTACAGACTTGGCAAATTGGTGCATGAACACAACAACAAGCAATGTATAGACTTTGCCTGAAGGATTGCACAAATGCAGATAGTAAGGTATGTACATTAGAAATGGATGCTCAGACATGCCATGAACGAATGTATGAACTTAATGTGCTTGTGACAACAATGTACAGACTTTGAGTAATGATGTACCGACTTATCAACGGATAATGTGCAGACTTTGTGTATGCATGCAACCAGCCAATGTACAGACTTTATGTTGTAGCAACCAGCCAATGTATAGACTTTGAGTTGCAGCAAATGGACAATGTACAGACTCTGCATGTGTGCTAGCAGACGGTGTATAGACTTTGAGTTGTAGCAAATGGACAATGTACAGACTCTACGTGTGTGCTAGCAGACGATGTACAGACTTTGAGTTTGTAGCAAATGAGGAATGCACGGGCTATGCATGGCAAGCTATGCAACCAATGTATAGACTTGTGTGTTTGCTAAACCAGTGAACGTAGGTAAAGATAGGAATGTATATACTTTGAATGCGTGCATGCTATAAGACGATGTACAGACTTGCGAGAAGAGTGTACAGACTTTGAATGCATGCAATGGCAAGGAGTGTATAGACTTTGAATGCGTGCATGCTACAAGGCGATGTACAGACTTTCTATAATGATGCACAAATGCATATATGAAAGTATGCACATTGAAGAGGGATGCTCAAGCATGCGATGTGCAGACTTTGAAGTGAAGGATGTATAGACTTAGTGTGTGTGTGCGATAAATCAATGCATTGATTATGTATATGCATAAAGAGCACTGGTTGTACTGGAAGTGTTGTTCAAGCTCTTGATCATGATCGTTTGCACTGGAAGTATATTGACCTAGACCTACGCTTGAACATGTTTTGCACCAACCTTAGGTACATGAATAGTGTCAGTTTTATTTACAGAAAATTTTGAGAAATAAATTTTATGAAAAATAAGAGAAAAGTATAAGGATCCTAGCCATGAAATTTCATAAACTGATTCCATCAATTTTTAAAGATAAAAATCTTTAAAGTTAGATACGGAGTTTCGGGTTGAATTTTATTCTGGCATATTTTAATAAAATAGAATTTTGATAAATATCAGAAAAATCTAAGGATCATAAAAATATGTAATTTACTATTTTTATTAACACGGTTCATTAGATATAAAATTTCTAAACGTTGTAATCATTATAGTGGTGTGCCCAGACAAACCATAGTTGGCACCCCATTATCATGTGTCCTTTCCGACACATACAACCACTTTTTGTTGGCATCGCACTATAGTTTGGCCATGGGACGCTATGATTTCGGATCTTGTTCCCCTCCTGTTTACCCAAAATACTATAATATTCCCTATATTGAGACTCCCTCCATTCTTCTGAAGGCTTGCTGCAGAGAAGGGGGTGCATTCTCTGAAGTTACAGAGGTTGCAGAGGAGGGAAGAAAGCTGCCCCTTTCTTTTGCCTGTACCTAGTGGTCATTTCAAAAAGGTAGGTGTTCTCATCTTTTAACTAAACCAGTAGCTAATTAACCAATCAATCTAGGTAATTAGGCTCATCTCCATGAGATATTATTGTCTATATAGCCCGTTTTATCCTGACTTGTAGAGATCTATCATGCTTTTGTAATCCATAATCAATCATCTTTGTAGCCAACCTGTGAGAACATGTTAGTTACCAAAGTTAATCGAAGTCAATCTTCATATTAAGTGTTTTAGGCAGACATGTTTGATCCATGGCATGTTTAGAAGTATATTTGAGTCACGTCTCTTATAAAATAAGAGCTCACATCTGTTATGCAAACAAGAGCTCACGTCTGTTATAACAGACGCTACCATAAACTTGTTTAACACAACAATACAATTGAATCAAATAATACGCTACGAAAGTTGACTTTGAGTCATTTCTATTGTTAAATCTTGAGATGTAATTCCTACTAAGCGATTCGCTCATCTAGTTATTTTCTAACCTTTTCAGGTAGTTTGGATATCGGCCAGAACACAGAAGGGGATGAGTCTGAGTGATGAGTGTATGAATGGAGTCATCAATTGTCATGTTGTGCTATTGTAATTCCACTATTTTGTGTTAAATTGTAATCCCTACGTATGTCAGTTGTTGTCCAGTTATGTCATTTGTATTTCCTTTGATCAAAACTAATAAAGGAGTGAGGACTAGTAGTTGATTCTATGAATTTGACATTTTGGTTAGTTGTAATAATCGATAGCTTGAACTATTTATGTTATTTTCAAATCTAGGCTTAGTAATTTGCTTAGTCATTTGCGCACTTTTTAAACTATCTAAGGAAGATCTCCACTAATTAGCTAGATCGCTTTGGTTCTATATAAAGGACTGTCGCGCCACGGGTAAGCTTCCGCGCTCGGGACGTGACAGCTTTCTTGGTATCAGAGCCTAGGATTTCAATTTCCTAGGTAAAAACCCGAGTCCAAAGATAGAAATGTCTAATAGAATTGTCTATGGATAGGTTTAGATCTTACCTGGTGAGATGGGTAAAGCCAAGGGTTAAGTTTAACAATGACAATTGACCCCATAATAACGAAACCCAATATTTATTACACCTTAATTCTTTTGTAGGATTATGGCCGCTGAAAGAGCACAATGGCGCGAGATGCAGCGCACTATGCAAGGACTTACGCAGGCGCTACAGCAAGTGGCGCAAGGCGGTGCTGGCGGTGCTCACCGTGGAGCTGGTGACCTTCACCGAGATTTTCGTAACATGAACCCACCAAGATTCACGGGTTCGGTGGACCCCGATCATGCCGAGAATTGGCTGAAGGAAATTGAGAGGATCTTCCGTGTAATGCAATGCACGGATACAGGGAAGGTTCTATTGGCTACGTTCCAACTGGAATGGGATGCTCGATGCTGGTGGGAATCCGTAGAAGCAACACTGCACAACAACCATGTCACCTTGGTGGAGTTTGTTGAACACTACAACAGCAAGTATTTTTCTGACCGTGTTCAAGAGAAGAAGGCCGCGGAATTTGCCGCGTTAAAGCAACGGAGCCTGAAGGTGGCCGAATATGAGGCCCAATTCTCAAGACTTTCATGTTATGCACCCCACTTGGTGTGTATGGAAAATATGAAAGCAAGGAGATTCCTCAACGGGCTACGGCCCCAATATATTACACAACTTGCACCAATGGAGATCCAAGTCTATTTGGAAATGGTTCGGCGTGCTCAATTGCTGGAAGATGCCATTGAATTCTCTGAAAGGATTCGAGGCAAGGACAAGAAGGAACCCGTCCCTAGTCCGGGAAACTTCAAACCACCATTTGGCAAGAAGCGATTCTTCAATGGAGGAGAATTTTCCAAAGAGAAGAGGTTCCAGAAAAGCAACAAGCCCTTCTCCACAATCGACAATAAGCCTTCCTCCGCCATCACACCTTCCAAGGAAATCTGCAAGTATTATGACAAGGCTGGTCATAAGATTGAGGAATGCTGGAGGAAACTGGGAGCGTGTCTCCGATGTGGGAGTCGAGAGCATCGAATCCCCGACTGCCCCTTGATGAAGGATCAAGCCAACAAAGATGAGAAGCGTCTGGTAAAGAAACAAGGTCGTCTACAAGCTCTTCAAGGGACGGAACCCATGGAAGGAGGAATCGTGGAAGGTACATTAACTGTTTGCTCTAAACCTGCTAAAGTTCTATTTGATACTGGGGCAACTCATTCATTTGTTTCCAAGAGATTTACTGCCTCGTTTTCTAAAGAACCTGAATGGTTAGATTTAGTAATATCTACACCTCTTGGAAATAAGTTTGATATCATGCATCCCTACCCAAGTTGCGAGGTTATGGTCCAAGGTAACAATCTGCCAGTCGACCTGATATTCCTTGATATGGAGCATTATGATGTCATATTAGGAGCTGACTGGTTATCCACCTACCAAGCAACGGTAGACTGCCGGCATGGCAAGATAACTTTTGCGGATTATTCCGAGTTAGTTTATGTTAGCCCTCGGAATAAATCCCCTCTCATCTCAGCTCTTCGAGCTAGCAAACTTGTGAATAAAGGATGTGTGGCTTTCATAGCTTTTGTGACTGCCATGGAAGTTGAGAAGACTGAAATTGAAGACATCCGTGTAATTCGGGACTTTTCAGATGTTTTTCCTGAAGAATTACCTGGTTTACCCCCAGAGAGGGAAGTGTCGTTCACTATCAACATTATTCCTGGTGCCGGTCCTGTGTCTAAGGTACCTTATAGAATGTCTCCCGCCGAGTTGAAGGAGCTAAAAGAGCAGCTAATGGATTTACTAAAAAAGGCATTCATTAGGCCGAGTACTTCCCCCTGGGGAGCACCCGTGCTCTTTGTTAAAAAGAAGGATGGAACATTAAGGCTATGCATTGATTATCGGTAGTTGAACCATCTTACAATCAAGAACAAGTACCCGCTGCCGAGAATTGACGAGTTGTTCGACCAATTGTCTGGAGCTAACTATTTCTCCAAGATTGATCTTCGGTCTGGTTACCACCAATTGAGGATCAAAGAAGAAGACATATACAAAATTGCATTTCGAAGCAGGTATGGGCATTACGAATTTACTGTTATGCCTTTTGGACAAACAAATGCCCCCGCAGCTTTTATGCAGTTAATGAACAACATCTACAGGCCTTATTTAGACCAATTTATTGTGGTCTTTATCGATGATATATTGATCTATTCAAAAACTGAAGAAGATCATGAAGTGCATCTCAAGAAGGCATTACAGATATTGCGAGACAACAAGCTATATGCCAAATTCAGCAAATGCCAGTTCTGGCTTGAAGAAGTGTCCTTCTTAGGCCATGTCATATCAAAGAATGAAATTTCTGTCGATCCTGCGAAGGTCGAAGCTGTACAAAATTGGGGACGACCAACGAATGCAACAGAGATTCGTAGCTTCTTGGGTCTAGCTGGCTACTACCGGTGTTTTATTAAGGACTTCTCCAAGATTGCTGTCCCTCTTACCAGATTGACTCGCAAGGAAGTGCCTTATGAATGGAGTGAAGACTGTGAGAAGAGTTTCCTAACTTTGAAGGATCTCTTGACTATTGCTCCGGTCTTATCTCTACCAATTGAAGGAGTGAAGTACGAGGTATATACCGATGCATCTGGTATCGACCTCGGATGTGTATTGATGCAGAATGGAAGAGTCATTGCATACTCTTCCCGGCAATTAAAGAAGCATGAAGAAAACTACCATGTGCATGATTTGGAACGAGCCGCAGTGATATTGGCTTTAAAGATCTGGAGGCACTATCTCTATGGAGAGCAATTCACCGTATACTCCGATCATAAAAGCCTTAAATATCTATTCTCTCAGAGGGAGCTGAACATGCGACAAAGGCGTTGGCTCGAGTATCTAAAGGATTTCGACTTCACTATACAATATCATCCTGGTAAGGGTAATTCTGTAGCAGATGCCCTTAGTCGGAAGCCGAGAGCCCTAGTAACCAACTGTATGGTTCAAGAATGGAAGCTGTTGGAAAAATTCTCTGAACTCAATATAAGCATGGATGAGAATGACGGGTGTATTACTCTATCTCTCATAAGTGTACATCCGGATTTGCTAGCTGAAATCAAGAGGTTGCAAGAAGAAAATCCTACCCTAGTGGAAATAAAAGAAAAGCTGGATGAGAAATCTGATTTCAAGTTGGCACTCGATGGCAGATTATTATACCATGAACGGACATGTGTACCAGACAGTCCTGAGCTGAAGAAGAGGATTCTTGAAGAAGCTCATCGATCGAGGTATACGATCCACCCTGGAGCCACTAAGATGTACCAAGACATAAAAAGAACCTTTTGGTGGCCCAACATGAAAAGGGAGATAGCAGACTTCGTGTCTAGATGCTTGACATGCCAACAGGTGAAGGCGGAACATCAAAAGCCCGCTGGAAGATTGCATCCACTAGATATCCCCAAGTGGAAATGAGAAGACATCGGTATGGACTTTATCATGGGTTTGCCCAAGTCTAGGGGCGGATATGATGGAATTTGGGTAATCATCGATAGCCTTACTAAATCGGCTCATTTCTTGCCTATCAAGAGTCGATGGTCGGTTGACGTTCTTGCTGCCCTATATATCAAGGAGGTTACTAGATTGCATGGAATTCTTGTGTCTATAGTATCTGATCGAGACCCGCTCTTTACTTCTTATTTTTGGAAGGGTCTACAACATTCTCTGGGGATGAAACTTAATTTCAGCACTGCTTTCCATCCCCAGACAGATGGTCATACTAAAAAGACAAATCAGGTTGTTGAAGATATGTTAAGAGCATGCATTATAGATTTCGGCGGAAGCTGGCATGACCACTTATCCCTAGTCGAATTTGCCTACAATAACAGTTATCAAGCCAGTATCCAGATGGCACCTTTCGAGGCACTTTATGGCAGGAGTTGTCGATCTCCAATATACTGGGATGAAGTCGGTGAAAGATAACTTCTAGGCCCAGATATGGTTAGAGATTCAACTGAAAAGATACACCTTATCAAAGAGAGACTCAAGGTAGCTCAGTGCAGGCAAAAATCTTATGCTGATAACAGAAGGAGAGATTTGGAATTTCAAGTGGGTGACCATGTATTTCTCAAGGTATCTCCCGGCCGAGGTATTAGAAGATTCGGTGTTAAGGGCAAGCTTACACCAAGGTTTATAGGTCCATTTGAAGTATTGGAAAGAGTGGGCGAGGTGACTTACCGCATTGTCTTACCTCCTCAACTCTCGGAAGTGCACAATGTATTCCATATTTCTATGCTGAAGAAGTATGTGCACGATCCTCTCCACATCATCGATCACACTGACATGGTGATACAAAAGGACCTTACCTATGAGCAAAGGCCAGTAAAGATCCTCGACCAAGAAATCCGAGTTCTAAGGAACAAGACGATCCCTATGGTTAAAATTCAATGGAATCGATGCTTAGAACAAGAAGCTACATGGGAAACCGAGGAGTCTATGAGAAGGAGATTTCCAGAATTATTCTAGTCCGTAAGTAATTCTCACCCTCCTTGTCTCCATATATGCAATTGAATTTGGGGGACCAAATTCTTTTAAGTGGGGGAGGGTGTAGCACCCCGTATAAAAAAATGATAAAAAAATTATTAATAATATTTCCCAAATAAAAAAATATATTAGATAAACTCTAGAGGAAGCTTAAGTAAGAAGTTGGAACACGGAGTTATCATATGTAAAGATTATTCACTTAACAAGTGACTTCCTAGTGTAGTTGGTTAAGTGATGTGCCTTTCAACCTAGTGACCTGGGTTCCAATCCCAGCATCCACCATTTACCTTTTGTGCCAAATAATTATACGTTATAGGCTAGCAAAACTTGCACTGAGGCAGAAACCTATATGCAACACAATGTACAGACTTGATAAATTGATGCACGAACACAACAACAAGCAATGTATAGACTTTGCCTGAAGGATTGCACAAATGCAGATAGTAAGGTATGTACATTGGAAATGGATGCTCAGACATGCCATGAACGAATGTATGAACTTAATGTGCTTGTGACAACAATGTACAGACTTTGAGTAATGATGTACCGACTTATCAACGGAGAATGTGTAGACTTTGTGTATGCAACAGACTTTGTGTTGCAGCAACCAGCCAATATATAGACTTTGAGTTGCAGCAAATGGACAATATACAGACTCTGCGTGTATGCTAGCAGACGATGTATAGACTTTGAATTGCAGCAAATGGACAATATACAGACTCTGCGTGTATGCTAGCAGACGATGTACAGACTTTGAGTTTGTAGCAAATGAGGAATGCACCGGCTATGCATGGCAAGCTATGCAACCAATGTATAGACTTGTGTGTTTGCTAAACCAGTGAACGTAGGTAAAGATAGGAATGCATAGACTTTGAATGCGTGCATGCTACAAGACGATGTACAGACTTGCGAGAAGAGTGTACAGACTTTGAATGCATGCAATGGCAAGGAGTATATAGACTTTGAATGCGTGCATGCTACAAGGCGATGTACAGACTTTCTATAATGATGCACAAATGCATATATGAAAGTATGCACATTGAAGAGGGATGCTCAGGCATGCGATGTATAGACTTTGAAGTGAAAGATGTATAGACTTAGTGTGTGTGTGCGACAAATCAATGCATTGACTATGTATATACATGAAGAGCACTGGCTGTACTGGAAGTGTTGTTCAAGCTCTTGATCGTGATCGTTTGCACTGGAAGTATATTGACCTGTACCTACGCTTGAACAGGTTTTGCACCAACCTTAGGTACATGAATAGTGTCAGTTTTATTTACAGAAAATTTTGAGAAATAAATTTTATGAAAAATAAGAGAAAAATATAAGAATCCTAGCCATGAAATTTCATAAACTTATTCCATCAATTTTTAAAGATAAAATTCTTTAAAGTTAGATATAGAGTTTCGGGTTTAATTTTATTCTGGCATATTTTAATAAAATAAAATTTTGATAAATATCAGAAAAATCTAAGGATCAAAAAAATATGTAATTTACTATTTTTATTAACATAGTTCATTAGATATAAAATTTCTAAACGTTGTAATCATTATAGTGGTATGCCCAGACAAACCATAGTTGGCACCCCATTATCATGTGTCCTTTTCGACACATACAACCCCTTTTTGTAGGCATCGCACTATAGTATGGCCATGGGACGCTATGATTTCGGATCTTGTTCCCCTCTTGTCTACCCAAAACACTATAATATTCCCTATATTGAGACTCCCTCCATTCTTCCGAAGACTTGCTGCAGAGAAGGGGGAGCATTCTCTGAAGTTGCAGAGGTTGCAGAGGAGGGAAGAAAGCTGCCCTTTTCTTTTGCCTGTACCTAGTGGTTATCTCAAAAAGGTAGGTGTTCTCATCTTTTAACTAAACCAGTAGCTAATTAACCAAGCAATCTAGGTAATTAGGCTCATCTCCATGAGATATTATTGTCTATATAGCACGTTTTATCCTGACTTGTAGAGATCTATCATGCTTTTGTAATCCATAATCAATCATCTCTGTAGCCAACCTGTGAGAACATGTTAGTTACCAAAGTTAATCGAAGTAAATCTTCATATTAAGTGTTTTAGGTAGACATGTTTGATCCAAGGCATGTTTAGAAGTATATTTGAGTCACGTCTCTTATAAAATAAGAGCTCACATCTGTTATGCAAACAAGAGCTCACGTCTGTTATAACATACGCTACCATAAACTTGTTTAACACAACATTACAATTGAATCAAATAATACGCTACGAAAGTTGACTTTGAGTCATTTCTATGGTGTAGACAAGTATTAAACTTGTTAATGTCGTATCTATCAACATTTGCATTCACTGTTTAAACATCTTAAACCTGTCAAAGACTATTCACTGTTTAGACAACAAATTAAATGTTTAGCCATCTTAATTAAACTTGTTTAGCCATGTTATGCGTATAGCATCATATTAAAATATTCTAAGTTAACCTAAAAGTATATTTCTATATTTCAGATATTATAATACTGAAAATTTATTTTTGTATGAAATAATTTTTATTTTTAGTAAATTAATTTCTGAAAGCATAAAAAAATTAATTTAACCCCAGGACAGACCTGCTACCTTGGTATATATTAGAATATATACCAATCAGAATATGCTAGAAAATGTTATTAATAGTTAGCCAACCTGTAACTCTTAATAATTAGAAAAGTGTTAGAATATATACCAACCTGTTAGACTAGTTACCAACCTGCAACATGTTAGAAAATGTTAGAATGTAACATGCACGGACCTGCTGCCTTGGTATATATTAGAATGTACCAACCTGAAATATGTTAGAATATGTTAGAATATATTACTAATTAGCCAACCTGTTAAACTGCTAGAATATGTTAGAACATATTAACCTGTAACCTTTTTGACCATGTTAGCGATCCGGCTAACAACCTGTTTAGTTAGCCAACCTATATGTTAGAAAATGTTAGAACATATTACTAGTTAGACCACTTGCAACCTGTTAGAATACATTAGAATATATTACTAGTTAGCCAACATGTTAGAAACATATATATGTTAGAACATATTACTATCCATTTTAAGTGTTCTAACGACCTATTAGAATGTGTCAGTTACCAAAGTTAAGAAAGTAGTAAATCTCCATATTAATTGTTTAACCCATTCAAAATCCATAACTATTGAACTAAATCATGAAAATCTTACAATTTTTATATTGAGAAATAGTAACCCCCATTGACGCCCTTGACCAGGGTGCCAATTTCAGAATTTAAGACGCCTGATGGCATCGTCAAAAAAAAATGAAATTTCAGAAAATTACACCAAATCACCCACTTGTAAACCTGCTTAACCCAAGGGCGCCAATTTGGTCTAATACAATTTCTAATTTTAACCTGTCTCATAATTTGCATTGATTTTACCCTTTAACCTGTCACATGATTTAAATTGATTTTCCTACATAATGTGAGTTCTTGACTTCCATTCCACAAAATCTACCTTATATCTCCTACTGGTCAAGCCTTGAAATTCTATGTTGGCTATAAATGAGAGTGGATGTCGACAAACATGACCAATACTGTTCATATAGGGCCCGGTCTGGTCCTGGGAGGAGCACCCGAAGGTACTTGTGCCCATGGGAGTTTATTGACCACGGTGTTTGGTATTGCACCGGAGTACTTACTTGCTAGACTTAAGGCATTCCACTCATTCTCGTGATATTACTTGATTGATTGACTTGAGACCCGCAGAAGGTAAATGTGTTTACTTGAATGAATTGATAAATAGCCAATTCCAGTTATACATGCTTGAAATTACTTTGCTTACTATTGCTTAATTGACATGTTGTTATTCCAGTTATTACTCCTCAGTTATCACTTGCTTGATATCATTTGCTATCACTTGCTACTGCTGCTTGAAAATGCGAAATCTATATGCTCTCACTTTCTACTCTTGTCGATCTTACGATTCCTTGATATCTATCTATCTGCATGCACAGATTACCCACATTAAATGAACTTGTAATTCACTTAAAACATGTTAAATCTTGAGATGTAATTCCTACTGAGCGATTCGCTCATCTAGTTATTTTTTAACCTTTTCAGGTAGTTTGGATATCGGCCAGAACACAGAAGGGGATGAGTCTGAGTGATGAGTGTATGAATGGAGTCATCAATTGTCATGTTGTGTTATTGTAATTATACTATTTTGTGTTAAATTGTAATCCCTACGTATGTCAGTTGTTGTCCAGTTATGTCATTTGTATTTCCTTTGATCAAAACTAATAAAGGAGTGAGGACTAGTAGTTGATTCTTTGAATTTGACATTTTGGTTAGTTGTAATAATCGATAGCTCGAACTATTTATGTTATTTTCAAATCTAGGCTTAGTAATTTGCTTAGCCATTTGCGCACTCTTTAAATTGTCTAAGGAAGATCTCCACTAATTAGCTAGATCGCTTTGGTTCTATATAAAGGACTGTCACGCCAAGGGTAAGCTTCCGCGCTCGGGACGTGACAATGGGATAGCCACCAAAGCTGAAGAAGCGAGCACCACAACAGCTTGCTCATGCTCCATTGGGCTCTTTGAATAGCTCTCTTCTACGAGTGCTAGAGGAGGCAAAAGCTCCGACCCTACTACTGGCACAGATGGAGTCACAGGGTCAGGCGCAATAGTCATTATGGCCGCCGGAACGAAGGCAAAACCTCTCGACAGATCAGCTTCAGCCCTCAGCTCTGTTGTGGGTACTAGAGTAGAACTTTCTCCTAGTGGGCCCAGCTCTATTGACGATACTTCGGCAACTGTGTGTATTCTTACTGGCATGGGATGAAGAATAGTAACCACCTCTGAAGAAGACATCATGACAATGTATTCTTACTGGCATGTGTGTATTCTTACTGGCTAAAATCTTTCTCCTAGTGTCCTCCAATGGTTTCTTAAGGGGATATCAATAAACATCATGACAATGAGCATTGTCCCATCATACTTAGATCCCCTTGGATCTCGGGCTACGCCCATTTCTCCTTTGGCTTCCATCTCGGCACTCCATGGATGGATGACGTATATTCCCACTTGGCATAGACCAAGATAAGGGGATATGCTGCCGGATTTATTCCGCACATTATTATCATATCTTGCATTGCATGATTATCCACATGCATTTCACATCCTGCGAATGAAGTCAGCATCGTAGTCTTATCTTGTCTTGCCCCTGGGGCATCCTCTCTTGACAATTAATCAAGGGTTGTCCTCTTTCTTAGAGGACGTAATTTATGTCATAACCTTTATGGTATGACAGACTCCGAGTCCCGACACGAACATCACAATCTACTGACCAAGTCAGATCAAGCGCATAATAAATTGTCACTCCGGTGACTGGCACGCCTAATAAAAAAATAACTAATAAATAAATCCATATAAATAAATAATCAATAAATATAAATAAAGAGTGGAAAAATCCATCCCCACAAGTCTGGCACACCCGGTGGGACTTGAGTCGCCCTTCATCTCTTTGCCAAGAGAGGATGCCTTCGGGGGCTTCCCCCAAGAATACTGACTGTTTGGCTATTTATCTGAGGTGAATGATGATGTCATCGAGACTCACCGGTGTTGACTTAGGCCCTACGATCGTCGCTAGCCACGCTGAACACGGGTACCTGGCGGTACCCATGGCTTTCGGCTACTGTGACCGGACATCTCTCCATGTCCGGCAAGTCCATGCTGGTCGGGGGGGGGGGTCCGCGTCTTTCTGGATGGACGCTCAGCTCGAGTGAGCCCGGATCGGGTGATCCCCACAGTACCAGTCTGCAACTCTTATCAGGCTCTTTCCGGAAGGAGAGCCGAGGAGAAAGAAGTTGGCCGCCATGGCCAGAGAAGGTTGGCTCCCGAGTCGAGAAGATTGAAGTAGTTTTGGGTCCCCAAGAAGGTCCAACCTGCCTACCAAGATGCACCAGTCCAACACCGCTCTAGATTTACTAGAGAAGAGGAGAACAAGAAGAGGGGCCTTGCCCCGAAGAAGGAAGAGACGGTTGTGGACCCTCCACACCATGGAAGCTTTAGGGCCTGCGCCCGACAGGCCAACATCCCCGCTGTGGGAGGAAGATTTCAGCAAACTACCGAAAGAGCTTGGCTTGCTTACATCCCTCCGATGGGAGGTCGACAACTATCCCCGACCCTACATCCGGGCCGAGGGCAAGAAGAGATGACCAATATGGTCAGAAGCTATTTTAGGGGATTAGGCAACCCCTCCCTGGGCCAACAACGGCTGTTACAGGCAACCGTGGCTGAAGAAGATCACTGCTCATCAATGGCAGTAGAAGAAGAAGAAGACAGAAGAATGACGTCATCGGTCGATGACAACGGGTATGAAGACGGCTTGGATATTCAAGCCGATGAAGCTACTCCCCCTCAGGAGGAAAGGAGAAGGGTCTCTATTTGAAAGGCTCACCTTCCCAGAAAATGTCAAAAGGAGGGTTTGCAGGCAGAGAAGAAGGATGCAGATTTTCACCTGCAACATGGCTGGGGTGTCTGGCCGATTTTGAAGATTGCTTGAGGAGCCTCAGGAGCTGGCCCGGTTGGCCGGAAGGTCGAGGCCGAGTACTCGAAGGGCAGAAGCCGCAAAAGAAAAGCTGGCGGCAACCAAGGCAAAGCAAACCCTGGCCCACCTCCAACAACATGACAACGCCGTTATTCTCACCACAAATGTGGTCACGGTAGAAGAAGAAGAAGATGTCTTGCTCGACATCCTACCTGAGGGTGCACCTGGCGAGACGACAGAGACCATCCCCAGCACTGCAGAATTGGATCCGGCCGTACTAATGATACTCCAAAGGTACCGCCAGGAGATAGAGCAGCTTAAGAAGCAATTGATGGAGAAGACGGAGCAGTCTTCGGCATCCAAGCAGCATGAAATGCAGGCCGAGTCATCAGGGGGAGCCGTCAACCAAAATGACTTCCCACAACTCTACACCCCTCCTCAGTCGGCAGAACCAAGCTTGGCGACAACTTAGCAATGCCCACCACAGCCGTTGATGCAACCAGTACTACCACAGGTGCACCAGACACCTCCAGTGCTAAGTCCTCCTCCGCAGGCGACCACCCTGGTCAACCCCTACTTGCAACCGGCACATTTCTACCCAGAGCCGATTGATCCGACCGTCATGAGCAAGATGATGGTGGAAAGAATGATCGAGCTGAAGCTCGCTGAAAAAAGTGAGGGCGACTACGTCGCATTCGATGCATACAGGGTTCCATACCCGCTGCATCATGCTACCAAGCGGCTCCCTCTTGGGATTAGCAAGCCACCAAAATTTGACAAGTTCAACGGGAAGCGATCCGTAAAAGAACATGTCACCTACTACATGATCGTCATGGGTGACCTGGCCACCAACGAGTCATATTTGCTGAAATTTTTCGGGTCCTCACTCACGGGGCTCGCATTTGAATGGTACTCCAGCCTCCCACCCGAGTCGATCAGCGACTGGTCAGACATGCAGAGGAAGTTCAGAGAAAGATTTCATGTCACAGAGAGGGAGGTCACAGTGGCCGAACTCTATTCTATTGTGCCCCCTGTGCCTTGATGATGTCATATTGTTTTGATGATAGCAACCACTAATGAATCATGTGAGAGAATTAATAAATGTTCTGCATGCTTCATACTTCAACATATATAGTTCATACATTAAGAGTAAAAGGGGTGTGCGTTGACACAGTATGGGCATTGCATTGACGCAGCTATACGGTGCATTGTCTGCTCTCTGCATCAGGTCTATTCTAGTTCATGCATAGCTTGCATTGGTGCATTAATTATAGTTGCACGCCACATAGTCAGTGCATTGACCATCTCTTGCATATCACTGATCGATGCGTGTTTGCATGTGTTAGCCATAGTCAGTGCACTCGTTTGTTTCATGCGTACACTAAGTCTGTACACGGTTGGTTTGATGACTGAGCAAGTCTATACATCCATTAGCTGATGACTGAACAAGTCTATACATCCATTAGCTAATGACTGAGCAAGTCTGTACATCCGTTAGCTCAGCTCATGGCTTAGTCAGTGCATCCGTGTTCATTGTGCATGTGTGCATCTTTCTCATCAAAGTCTGTACATTCTTTGGTGGCTAGTCTATACAGCCTCCATTGTTTCACTCGACCAAGTCAGTACAGCCAGTGTTCTTCATGCATATGCAAAGTCAGTGCATCACGTTGCCTTATGCATACACAAGTACACAAAGTCTGTACAACCTGTGATGATACTAGCAATTAAGTTCATGCATTAATTCATAAGTTTGTACAACCGTTGCTGGCACGAGCATTTAAGTTCATGAATCATCACACCAGCAAGTCTGTACATCGTTGTCGCATGCACACTAAGTCCATACACTCGTTGATGGCATGTCCGAGCATTCATCTTCAATGTGCATACTTTCCTATATGCATATCGTATTACAAGCCAACAAGTCTGTACATCGTCTTGTACATTGCACACAAAGTCTATACATTCTCTAGTGGCATGTCCGTGCATTCACCTTCATTGTACATACTTTCTAATATGCATACTGCATTATGTGCATCAAGTATGTACAGGCATAGATCAAATCTCGAACCAACTCTGTGCTCTAACCTTTGTAGGATATATGCTCGAAGAAATTAAGAAGGGCACGTGATCCAAGAATGAAGGATGTGCCAAGATTGTGACACGTGTAACGTAGTGAGCTGAAATGCTGCCACGTAGTTGACACCCGTTTTATGCCGATAAGTTGAGTCATTTCTCTTACTCACTTTTGTTGATGCCTCGAGTTGCCCATCACTCGTTGGGGCTGTTTCAGGCATGTTTTGGGCCAATTTATGGGTTACCTCCCTCCTTGGATAGGTCCAGATCGATTCAGGGCTTAATGGGCCGTGGTTTTGGGCTTTTTAGTGAGTTTCAACGTCCACATACATGTACAGTTCATCCTTGGCCGCTCAACCCATGTGCGTTTGACTGAGAGCCGTTCATATAGTTTGGAGTATTTTGGGTGATTTTCAGAATTTCCACCGACAAGCATTTATGCGGTCCTATTCTAGCCGTTCAACTCGATGGACGGAATAAGGGTGACCGCTCATCGCTCAGAGTCCTACGCCTGAAGGTTGGTTCAGATAATTATCTAATTATCCAATTATCACCGACATGGCTAGAACGGTTTGTCCTTGGCCGCTCTACTGTTGAACTGTCTCATCTGAACCGTTCATCTATGAGAGTCCAACGGCGAAGGTTTCGGTCAGATCAAAGGATAATTTGGATAATATTTGATGTTTATTTGAGTTTCCACCGACAGGGGTTGGACGGTCAGGACATGACCACCCATCCAGTTGAGCGGTCTATCGTAAGACCGTTCATCCTGTCGATTGGTGATTTTTAATAGATTTTATCTCTTTTATTTGTTGTTTTATCCCCAACTCCCTTCGTCGATTTCTTCGCGGATATTCATCGTTTTAGCTGCCGTTTCGCCTGGATAAATGATGATTCATTTATCTACGATTTTCCTTTGATTATCTCGATCTGGACATGCCTCTAAACCCTAATTTCGGGGCTGGCTTTCTAGGCTCTATAAATAGACCCTAAAGGCCGGACGTCAAAGCGGTGGAGAGTTTTCGGTCGACGGCGAAGCCCTGCCGCATTCTTGAGCGACCTAGCACCAAGGAGGGAGGCTTTCTACGTCCATACAAGCCTCCGGTTCAGGGAGTAGTTTGGTCTTGAATCTTTTCGTTTATAGTTTTCATTACTTTCCCCTCATTGCATGCATCGTTTTCTCCCTACGTCCTCATTCTTTCTCATTATCATGCACACATCCACCCACGCTTTTGTCACCCTAGGGGTTTAAAACCCCCAGGTATCCCCCTTGCCATTCGTTTATGTTCATTTCTTCTTATATTGACATTTACTACACCGTCCAGTTCTAATTTAGGTCTTTTCTGTGTGTTTCTTACGTTGTTTTGCAGGTCAGCAATCATCAGCACGAGGCCCATCCCCTCTGGCCGGCTGGAGAGGGTGGAGGTTGGACCCCTTGCAACTTACTGCGTGGTGGACTTGTGCGGTTTTCTGACAACCGTTCAACATCGTGTGCGGTGTAGAAAGCACCGTTCATCCTGTTGGTGCGGTCAACAGAGCACCGTCTGTCCTCCCGTGGTAGTTCCTCCCGCACCCTTTGCAGCGCACTTAGGCGGTCTATCGTAAGACCGTGCATCCAGTAGGCGGCCCTCCAGGAGCCGTTCATCTCTCCAGGGCTGCAGCTTAGGCGAGTACTCCCCCTCTTTCCAAGGTACGGCGTGTCCATCACGTCCGGCACCTTGGTGGCGATCACGGTCCTTTTGTTCTCTATTCTCCTCTTATCATTGTTATTTGCTCATCGCATATTGTTCCACTCATGATGCATATTGATCTTTAGTAGGAGGAGAAAAATAAATCTACATCCCCTTTTGTGGCAATCACGATGGGACCCCTAATGCCCATCGTGATTTTGAGTTGCTGACCCCCTTTCGTTGTGCAAGTTCTCTTCTTGGAGTGATTTGCAGGTTGGATGTGTTTTCTGCCTTTTGGGACGTGAGCGGTTCTCCCAGAGCCGTCCATTTTCAGGAGTGGCTGATACGCCACCGTCCATCCCCTGCGACTAGAACCAGTCCCACTCCGGTTCCTTGTTTCAGACGGTGCATGATATACCGTCCATCATTCTGAGCGGCTGCCATCTAGCCGTCCATCTCTTCGGCACAGGTACGCTTTACTGTGTTTTGATTGTAGGCACACGGCTTCAGGAGATTATGTGGTTTGGTACAGACCGTTCTTATGGTATTGTCCTGTCACTGCTGCCTCGTATTTTCAGCACTCTGTGGCTATTCTGCAGGCTTCTGTTGTTTGCTCCCTGGATTATACGGTCCCATACATACCGTTTTACTATTTGAGCGGTCGCAGAAGGACCGTTCATCCGGTGCCACAGTGCACTCACGGTCTTTTTTTGATTGTCATATTCCATGTGATTTGCTGCTCTTTGTGCTACTTGTTGATCTCCCCCCTGCTCTCTTACCATTGTTGTCTCATCATGTTTTTTATTGCTCATGTGTATGCTTGATTATTGATTGATAGTTGCTAGGCTAGATTGTGCATGCACTCCGGTGCGCATAGGAGCATCCATCTCTTCTCATAGTAGTTGCATTCCTACCGAGGTAGGGTTTCCTCTCGTCTCCATATTCCTTGGAGCCGACCAGGGACCTTGCCGAGGACCTCCGTAAGCCTCAGTGAGCCGTGGATTCCCACACGGACGCCGGGCAGGTTGTACCGTACCCACCCCCTAGTCTAGGGTCTACATTCATGCGAGAGAGAATCCTTTAGAGTTGCCAATTCTCCATTCTCAGCCTATTTAGGTATCTTGTGGCTGAGTGAACGCATATTTTTAATCAATCCACTAAGGTCCTAAAAGAGAACTTATAAGAAATCTTCGAGCGTCATTTGGAATTTGTTTGGGAATTGGCTTATTCTTTTCTCACCTCCCTTCTCCCTTGTATGTCGCATAGCGTCATCATTCGCATCTTTTGGTTAGATTAGGCTCATTAGGTCTAGTTCATCTTTTATGTCTCCATTTAGCTGCATTTGTCTTAGGTTCATTCCCTGTCATGTATTCATTTCAGATTCACTGTGTAAAGTCTCCATTTTCCCATGGGGCATTTCTCCCCCATGCCTTATTCCTACACCTCTCCATCTTCTTACCCACGTGTGGATTCTTCTTCTCATGCGGGCCCATCTCCTTATTCCTCCATCGGACCCTATTCTTTAAACGGGCCTTCTTATCCCGCCCGCACTACTGCTAGCCCAATCAGTCCTCACTCCCACTCACACAATCTGTCCAGGCCCATGCATTCCTCCATTCCTAGAATGGGCTTTCCTTCTTCTCAGGTTGGATCCCCTTATCCGGCCCATCATCATCCTCCTGGTCTCAATCCATCATCCCTTGCTCAAGCTGGCCCATATCCTTCTCGGACTCTTCCTACCGAGGAGATGATCGCTCAGGCCCAACGCCAGCTTGATGAATTGCAACGCCGAATCAATCCTCAGACTTCTTCGGATATCCCACTTGCCTTTCAATGTCTTCAACTCCCACCGCGTTCACAGATTCCCGCATATCATCGCTATGGTGGAATTGGTGACCCCTACGTCCATTTGAAGGAGTTCTTATGTGAGTCGGCCCAGTTTCAACATGATCAACACTTGATGGCCTATTTGTTTGGCCTATCTTTAGAGGGCTTGGCCAAGGATTTGTTCTTCACATTACCGCAAGAGCAGATGATGAATTTTGAAGCCATCCAAGCAATGTTTATTCAGCAGTACCGAGACCAGGTGGGGCCCAGATATTCTATGGTTGATCTGGCCCAAGAGAAGATGAAGCCCGGGGAAGAATTCTCTGTGTTTGCCGACCGCCGGCGTCGCCTAGCCGCGCAAGTCCCGAGGCATATTCCAGAGGGCGAGCAGATCAAGATGGTTATTTCTAATGCAATGCCCGAGCTCAGGTGCATTTTAGCCCTGAAAGATATTACATCCTGGCAACAACTTTACAATAGAGCCCGCTTTGTTAAACAACAACTTCTAGTTTCCTTTGACCATCAGCCTCCTCCTACATACACTTCCCCTCCGCCCTTCACCGCAAGTCAGCCCTCCACTACATATCCCTCCACGGGTCGGCCTTCCGCCCCCACACACCTTTATACCTCCATGTGTTACACCTTACATCCCTCCATGAGTCAGCCCTCTGCTATTTCATCTCACCACACCCCTCCACCTCCGGTCAAGGAAACACTACACCCAGAATGGGTAGATGCCGTTCATTACCTTCCCACTCCCTCCACGCCTCCACACCATTATAACCCTCCGCCTTTGCCTACGCAGTCCCCCTTACCTACGCAACCCCCGCTACCATCTCCATTACCTTTTCACACCCCTCTGCATCCACCTTGCCCTAAGCGGACTTCTCACTCCCCATTGCCGGAGTCTTTTATAGACATCTTCAGGGCTTTGATGGCCACCCATGCATTACAGCTCCCTCCGGTTATGCCTTACCGACCTGCGGTCGGGAATTTGCTCCATTTCTGTGAATTCCATCGTCAATAGGGGCATTTGATTGAGAATTGCCCCGAGTTTCGGGAAATTGTTTACAGTCTGGAAGATAAGAAGATGATTGATTGGGCTATCATGCGCCAAGTTATTTCATAACTCAGCAGCAAGCAGCAGCAGCAGCAAGCCGTGCCGCCTAGGCAACCGTCTCCACTTCAAGACCAGGGGCACCCTGGTGTTTCTCTAGTTGATAAGGTACCTGCTCTGTTACCCACTTCTTCCTCTATCCCATCTCCTCCACCACCTTCGCCTACTCTAGCCTCCACTCGGGCAACTTATCCTTCACCCTCCGGTTCCATCACCACTCTGTCCCCAACATCTCTCGACGTGTTGTAAAGATACGCCGAAGAGCGCCACTACCCGCCACTTCCTCCATTACGCCACTACCTCCTTCTTCCCCTTCACCATCTCCATCAACCATATCACCCCCGTTGCCACCACCTTCTCCACCTCCACCTTCGCCGCCTCCATTGGCCACACCTCCATCATCACCTTCTCCATTATCCCCATTACCGTCACCACTATCTTCATCACCTACCCTTGTAATAATCCCTATTCCGTCACCTTCACCGATGCCACTTCTTTCGCCATCATCCTCTGAGCCCGAGCAGGCCGACCCTCAACCCATACCTCCACTTTTTCCTTTACCTCCACCCATGCCCATCAGCATCATTATTCCCCCATCACTTGCACCATCACCACCAGCGCCCTTCAAACCTCCTCCTTCTAACCTTCCTCTACCACTTCCCACTTCGCGGAGCAGGTACACGCTACCTTTGGTGCCCCTCGGGTCTAGTCCCTAGGGAGATAAAGAGCTGAATCAGGTTTTGACTGTGCATTACAAGCTTCAAGATTTCATTTGCCACATGCCGGTCTGAGCCCTGGTCCCTGGCTATTCTTGGGACAATGAGCCCACATTTTCTATGAAGACGGTCACTAAGAAGAGTTCTCTAGCATTGGCGCCAGTTCCTTCTAAAGAGAGGCCAGTGGCAGTCTCTTTGCTCGCCGGAGAATTCACTGTTGATGTTGTTATCACCTCTCGCTTGATTGCTGTTCAGTTCACTGGCCGAGAGGGGTTCTCTACTCGGATTATGCTAACACATATGGCCGCCCGGAGCATGATGGATTCCCTATTCAAGGGGCAATTAGCTGCATCTTCTGCACTTTTCAAGGACATTCTGCACTTGTTGTGCAACCTCCCTCAATTTATTAGCATGCCGGCCACGTCAACGCCACGCATTGATCTCCCTCAGCTTTGTCCTACTCTTCTAGTACGGGAGTTATGCTTCAAGCCTGATTGCCGAGTGGAGTTGCTGAACCTCTATGTTCTAGTGCCAAGAGACAAAACTCTGTGGCTTCATGATATTCCTTCAGTTGAGAAGATGTTTGCCCAAGAATGTCTGCATCTTCATGACCGGGCCAGGCCATCTGCCAGGTGGACCCGCTATTTAAGAAGACATTACAGATTGAGGAGCCCGGGAAGCCGAGCCCGTGCTAGGCAGAGTTGTTTCAAGAAGATTTCGTCTAAGAAGAGGCGGCGACGTAAGTTCAAAGGCTGTCAGTTGTGCATTTGGGGGTCCCCTTCCTCCTTTCCTTCTTCTGTCCATTCATCTTTTCTGTTACTCAGTTCCTATCCTTGGGTGGTGTACCTTCCGCCACCGGACCTTATTTCTACCATCTTCTCCTATCCTCACCATTTTAGGCCTCGGCCTATGTCCTCCTCTTCCCCTGATCCAGGGGCATCTTATAGTGTTCCTCCGCGGATACATCGAGATTTCACCATTTTTCCTCCTTTTTCCCCGACCGTGTTGGGAATCCCTTACGCTCGTTCCCCGACCTTGTCGGGTGATTTTTCTGATCCTTCCCCGATTTTATCGGGTGGTTTCCATTTCTTTTCCCCGACCTTGTCGGGTGTTCATACATTCTCTTCCCCGCCTCTGTCGGGTGATCTCTATTCCTTTTCTCCAACCACGTCGGATGATCATTATCCTTCTTCCTTGTCTTCACAGTTATCTTTTCGTCATCTTTCTATTTTTTCCTGCTCACCCTTTCGGGGTCACCACCCTTTTTCTTGCTGTTTTCGAGGCTTTAGCCCGCCTTGATCTCAGTTAATCCCTGGTTATTCTGTACTTGGTTCCTTGTTATCAGGGCCTCAGTGCCTTAACGAGGGAGTTCTAGCCCTCGTCTCTCTTCCCTTTTTATCCCTTCTTCGTCCAGTATGAGGTCTGCCACTCCTCTATGTCGAGGAACCCAATCCCTCGCTCTCCTTTCATCCTTTATCCGGACAAGCAAGGAAAATAAAGTTCCCACTCCTCAAAGCTCGATGATCGAAATCGCTTTAGGGTGTCGATTTCCACGCCATGGATTTGTAAAGGTATCTTTTATTTTGTGCAAGAACATGTTATCATTACTATTACTCTGTTATTTCTGCACGCGCTTATGTTGGTTCTTTAAAACATGGTTGAGTGGCCTTAGGCTTTAGTTAGTTTGCTTAGTTAAATAAGTCACTTCTGCAGCATCTTTAGGCTAGTGATAGCTCCGCGCTGGGAGTCTAGTTTCCTTCCCTGATCGTTGAGGGTGACCTTTGAGCATGGGTTTTTCACACACAACACGGCGAGCCATAGCCGACCCCTCTAGTGCAACAACGTTGTTGCTTTGGCCATAATTTGGGTATGCACGAAGGCCTTTTCTCTTCTCTGCTCGGCCAAGTGCAGGGGCAAGAGATGGATGGATGAGATGACTAACCTAGGCGCTCCCTAATACGAGAGAGGTCTCAAATAGGGGCAGTCTTGACCCTCAAAAGTGAGCTTTCATGTAATATCTGGCTAATAGGAGCTACTAAAATGAGAAAATGAATCAATGCAAAATTATGAACCAAAGGCATGGCAAGAGTGGCAGTACAGTTCCCCACGGGACGTCATGAGCCCGGTCGCATGCGTGCCTGATAAATATGGGTCTAAAAATCAAAGACACAAAGCCCCGGCGCAACAGACCTACTCTTTGAGGGGTAGTGCCCTGAAAGGAATTCGAGCCTTGATATCTCCCATCCTACACGGAGCTTGTCTCTAATTTTTCTTCTCCTTCTCCCTCTTAGGCTGGGTTATATCCCAGGTATGGCCTTAGTAGGGGCACCGTTCTTTAGAGGCAGTTGGTTGTGGTAAGCCACCCTCATATGCACGCCCTGCTCAAGGGAAGTCTTTAATGAGAGGGGCGGGACGGCGATCCCTGGCCAGTAGTTTGAGCATGTCTTTGGGTGCTGTTGATTGCTATTTCAAAAATCTAAAAAAAGAGATATTGTCAAAATTCTAAAAAAATGAGAAATTATCAAAATCTAAAAAAATGAGATATTGTCAAAAATCCAAAAAAATGAAGATATTGTCAAAAATCAAAAAATGAATGATCAAATACTTTCAAAATCCAAAAAAATCAAGAAAATTGGAAAATCTAACAATATTTATCTTTTTGTTCCTATCTATATATTTCTTTTGAGAACGGATACGTAATCTGTTTGCTAAGTACGCAGGTTACAGGTGCTCAAGCTTTCCTTGCTCTATATTCTGCTCTATCTGTCTCCTGTCCACATCTTCTGATCCGTTCCCTTCTTCAATCTATATCTCTCTGAAGCTTATGTCCTTCTTAAACTCTCGCTTCCTCTGATCATATCTTTATGAGAGGGCTTTGCCTCACGATCATGAACCTGGCAGTTCTGCTTCATTCTGATTTTAGGTTTTGATTGAAGAACGGGTTTTGTTTATGTCTCTTTTGTCCCGCCATGTCCTTGTCTCATGTCCATGTCCCTCCGTGATTGTTCCACGCTCGTTGTTTTGTTCCTCACCACATGGTGTTAGTTGTCTTGCATTTGTTGGTAGTCATCCTTCCATGTTCCATGCGCTGTCCCGACCGTGGTCATCTGTCATGTCCTTATCCCAACCATGTGTTGTCCCGCCAATTGTTATCTTGTCACACCATGTTCATGCATACGGATTGTCTGTTTATGTTTTGCCTATGTGCTTGCTCATCTTGTTGTGTTGTTCCCACTCGTCATGACATGTCTGTAGACACGCCAAAATTGACGCTATGTTGATCAAATCTCATGTCACCATGTTAACGCCCCAAAGTGAACTTCAATATTTCTATAATATAAAGTTTTTCTATTTTTGGGTTTTTGGTGATTCACGACTTGGAGAGGGGCGTGTTTTAAATAGCGACCTAATCTGAGGCGTGTTCTTGAAAAGGACGACCACAGGTACGGGCGTCAATTCCTGGTGTTTTACGAGTCCCAACCTGATTGAAATCAATGATTAACGTCCTTCCCTAGGGCGTGTTTTTGTTTAATGCCTTTGCTTCAGGCGTCTCTTTGCAATTTTCAAATAAGGAAGGCTTTTATTACCAAAATTGAATCTAGGAAGTGACGCCTTAATCCTGGTCGTGTTTTGAATTAACGCCCTTGAGCAGGTCGTCAATTCTGAATTGACGCCCTTTGGTAGGTCGTGTCTCACCCTTTCGTGTCCTGCTTAAACTCGCCTTTCCTAAAGAGTTCCTTGCCTTTCTTGGTCACCTTGCTCGATCTGGGAACTAGAGTCCTTGCCGTTAACGACCACTGCCTATTCTTATCTTCCCAAATCTGTGTTTATCTCTGTTTTCTACCCTATAAAAGAGCCCCCTGGTTGATCTCACGCGAGGTTAATGTGTGCATAGAGATAGACAGAGTTAGACAGATGACATAGAGGCAGAGGTTAAAAGAGAAGCAGAGCTGTTGTTGTTACAGAGGTTCACGGGTGCTGGCGATTGAGATTGAGAGATTGATTTATCTTCTGCTTCCTCCTGCTGCCACATCCGAAGCAAAGCGTTTTTTTCCCTTTACTGTTTACAGGAACAGCAGGGATCTGTTTCTTCTCTTCGTTGTTGTTTGTCGTCTCGTCTCATCATCGTATAGCCTTTTCCTTGCATTAGTTTCATTGCATCTCTTCTCCCCTCCCTAATTCTCTAGGGGTTTTAAAAACAAACGAAAGGTGCACATTTTATGCTCTTCTTTCATCATCATCTTTCATCTTTGGATTGATACTACACTCACGTTTGGCTGATCTCCTTTTCTTTTATTTGTTTGTTCTTTATTCAAAGGTAATCAAAGAGGAAAACCCCCTTCGTCGGCCGGCCGATAGAAGGTGGAGGAAGGAACCACATCCATCCCGCATCCTATTATCACCAGGTATTCGCGATCATCTTTTCTTCTTATTGAGGTAACCCCTCTGGCGATCACTCTCCTTAGTAGCACCACGTGCTCTTTTACTCCCTTTTTCATTATTCTCCTTATGCTTATGCTTATTATTATTATTTTTGTCTTAAAAGTGGATTATTTTCCATGATTCACAAATTGGCGATCACGGTGGGACTTCCACTATTTTTCTTTTGATTACCATCTCCTTTTGGCACCCACGTGTGCCCTTTCCTATTGGCACCCACGTGTGCCCTTTCCACTTTGGCACCCACGCGTGCCCTTTCCCTTTGGTACCCACGGTACCCCTCCTTTGTGCCCCACGGGCACCCTCCACTGTGCACACTGCACACTCCCCGGGATCAGCCAGCTTGTGATTAATCTATTGCTATTTTTTAATTAACGCCTTTCACAAAGGCGCCTTTTTATTTAACGCCTTCATCCAGGGTGTCTATTTTCTGTTTAACGTCTTCCACGAAGGCGTCTTTCATCATATCCGCTACTTCTGTGAATTTACGCCCTCCCCTCGGGCGTCTTTTTATTTTACAGCGCCTCGCACCAAGGCGCATTTTTCTTCGATCGTGCGCACCACTTATATCTGACGCCCTCTGTCAGAGGCATCTTTATCACGATTAGCGCCCCACATCAAGGCGCATTTTTGCTTTGTCTGTGAGCTCTCCCAGTGATTCACGACAGCTACGCTGTCATCTCTTTTATTGGTAGCAACTGCCCCCAGGTCGCCTCTTACCTGTGTGTTTACAGAGCCTTACTGTTTCTATCTATTCACGCTTGATTCATACTTACATTGATTATTTGATTATATTGCTGTGATTGGCTTATCTTATACTGCATTTTCTGGCATTTGGTTGAGAGACCTCCTCTATCTACACTAGGATTCCACACACCTTTTTTGGAATCGCGACAACCCTCCATTGAGCATTCTGTCTCTTTGGACCGGAAATCCCTTTTCCAAGACCTCCGTAGGTCCCCGCACCTGTGGATTCCCTCAAGGACGCTGGGCCGGTTGTACCCTTGAAGTACCCGGAGTTTAGAGAACCTATCGTTGGTAAGAAGAGAGAGAACCTAGTTAACCCGAAGACTACACTTGGATCCAAACTAGGTTTCACTTTGCAAAGAGGAGTGAATTATTCTGTAATTTAACTCACTCTAATCCCAAACATAACACTAAAATCTTGCGTTCATCTCAACTTGATTGCATAAACTTGGTTGGTTGATTTGCTTAAGCTTGTTTCGATTGGGTGATTGATTGTGTGATAATTCCTTCATAAAGCTTTCTCTCTTTTTAAGCATGCAACTCCGTTCAGGTAAGATTATCAACATGGCAAGCTACGGGTATTCCTATGATGATGTGGAGGAGAACGTTTTTGGTCAATCATATGAGGTTCCCCAAGATTCTATCTATCATGAAGGGAATTACCCTCTTCCTCATTCTCATTATTGATGGGGACATCCCTTGCCCCTCCACATTTTCTGAAGCTCGGATTGATCATCGGTGTACGCCATTATGTTCCTCATGTGTTAGTGAGTCAAGTCATGTAATTTCCTTATTTTTATTTAAGTCTTAATCATGTAATTTTCCCTTTATTTGAGTCATGTACCTAGGTTAGAAAGTCATTTTCCTAAGTCGTGTGTCATTATGTTGGTTCATTAGGCTATTGGGCCCAAATATTGGGCTAGGCCCAAGGGCGCCCCTCCCTTGGAGTATTTGGTCATTATGTCAGTTGTCAGGGTCAGTATGGTCATGTGAAATGTCTTGTGCCTATAAATAGGCCACCCCACTCCTCATATGAAGAACTAATGCATGAATATTGAATTCCAGAAAAACTCCAAATCCCTCTAGCTTACTCTCTCAATATCTCTCTCTCTCTTTATCCCTCTCTCTCTCTAAGGGGTCCCCCCCTCTCTCTCTCTCTCCCTCCACCCCAATTTTCGGAATTTTCTCTCTCCTCCCCATTCACCCCTCATTAATACCTCTCCCCTTCCCCATACACTCATTTAACTCCCCCCCCAACCCAAGGTGGCATCCTCCAATCCACACCCCACCTCCCAACCCCCAACTACCTAACACCACTTCCTAAGCACTCCTTCCTCTCCCCAAAGTTGAAGGGGCTCTTCCCTAAGCCCAAATTCGAATTTCCCTCCCCTTGGGCTGTGCCCTTTCATCTCCCCCCACCCCCAAGCTCCCAAATTCTCCCCCCACCTCCCCCTTGGTCAAACCAAGTTCACCCCCCCTCCCCCTTGCTCTCCCCTTGCACATCTCCTCATTCTATCTCTGTTTCAGGCAGCAGAGTTGCAGCAACTTGTAGAGGCAGCCATGACCGTCCCTCACAGATTCAGGTGACAAGGCCTACATTTCTGGAATCATCTGCGAGTTAGCTTTCCAACAAAGGTGGTATCACCAGCTTCCGAGGTCGGAGCTGTCCGTAGGAGCCGATCTCCCTCGACTGCGCAGAAGACCTCAGGCAGAGAGCCAGAGCTAGAGTGGAAGCTCGGCCACGGTGAACCTTTTGGGATTCAGAACAAGTGTTCTTCAGAAAAATTCTTCCCTCTCAAGTCCTCTTTCATCCTCAAGAAGCAGAGCTGCATTTTGACATCGGCACCTCAAGTTACAAATTTTCTACTCCAAGTGTGTCAGGTCAGTTTACAGGAGCCAGAACCGACACCCCTCTACTCATCTGATCGTCCCGGTCTTCTCCGACATCTGCCGACCTCGCCGTCAGTGCCGACAGAAAGAAGACTCGACAACGGTTCCAACGGTTTAGGTTTCGTCTCAATCAGTGCTTGGTAGTGATCGTGGCACCCTCTGTAACCAGCCACATTGTTCTGCACCAGACAGAGGCAGAACCAATCAGTCCAGTTCCAGACTCTGCCCCGGCCAGCAACTACTATACCAGGCTTAGAAAAAATTCAGAGATCATCCTTGGTCCGTTAGCAAGCTTTTGATGTAAGTCTCATCAGGTTCTGAGCTTGGTGGAATTTTTGGCAGCGTCAACATCGACCCCCTGTCCAGAAATACAGAAGAAAGGCAGAACCAGCGAAGCTCGGAAAGTCGGTCCTCTTTGCATAATTCTCCACCCCGCTTGGCCGGCTGAAGGCCCCTCCCTGCGTGGAGGTAGTTTTGACTGTAATTCACTTAATCCCCACCCCGAGATCCCCCCCTTGCATGGGGTGTAGTTCATGTCATTATTAAGTCGCAGGTTTGAAGCTTCAATCGACGCGGCGTGCGGGTGCATACCCTCGCCTCCCCGCTCGCCCCCATCTCCGGCCGGAGTCGGTGTCTTCATGCCGGTTAGGTGAGCTCCTGAACATCCCTCATTGCTGTAATGGACTTGCTTAGCTTAGTATTGCTTTAGTTACTCCGTCGGCGGAATGAGAGTGTCTGATTTAAATTGCCACCAAATTGAGTGACCACCGCGGGCGAGTTGTGAGAGCATCCACTTAACCCACACCCTTGGTGTGTTGGCCGCCCATGATTTGGGCATCCTAGGCCTATTTGGGGTTCTTCCCAAGCTAGCCAACCACTGGAGCCTAAAGGTCCCGCCTCGGACCCACTCCAACATCGTCTAGTCGCCATCGGGTACTAGTGTGCGCCATACGGGTGAGCTCGCTAGTGTGAGTCCGCTGCTCAAACTTGAATGCTTGCAAATAGGTCTAAGGTTGGTTTTACATCAAGTGGTATCAGAGCAAGTTCACAACTTGTCTCTATCAAGTTGGTCCTAGGGCGTGTCTATGCATTTAGAGTCTTCGGTTGCATCTCTTTTGTCCACTAGCATGGCTGCTTCATGTAAGTCACATCTATCTCACTCGGCCCTCCGCAAAGGTCCGATTGACACCCCTTTGGGCATAGTCCTATTTGAGGACCTTATCTTTAATGGATACCACCCTAGTGCATATTTAGAGTGGGAGGAAAACATGGACAAATGCTTTAAGAGGAATCCAATGACTGAACCCATGAGAATCTACCTTGCCAAGAGTCGACTTGTGTACCATGCCGAGGATAGGTGGAAGTTCATTGAAAAATTTAGGAGGGTTATGAGGCTAGATCCTATTAACACATGGGAGAACATGAAAGCCGAACTTAGGAAAGTCTACACTCCCCTCCCTCCTCCCTCCTACCCGGGTTACCAAAACTCGAGGGGCACTCCCACTCCTCCAACCCCACCCGTCCAAACCCTTACCACTAGAACCCAAGTGTCCAAGGCCTCCACCTCTCCACCTAACCCCATGAGGGCCCCCACACCCGAACCAAAACCCCCTTCCCTAACCTACACTAGTCAAGCCCCTTTAGCCCCCACTTCCACCCCAAACGATCCCAAGGGCAAGAGACCCCTAACCGACCCAATTCCCTCCATGATGACCACCACTCATCCAACCCTCACCATTCAAAACCAAGTGGACACCGTGTCCACCCCTCCACCTCGGCCCATAATGGCCACCACCCCCAAACCCAAAACCCCTCACCAAACCCGTACCCCACAAGCCCCCTTGACCACCACCCTAAACCCACCATCGTCCCTAAAAAGGGACACATCTCCCAAAACAAATCAACCCAAAACCCCTCACCCAACCCACCTCCCACTTCCTACACCAATCTTTCCCCAACCTAGGCTTCCACTACTTCCCCTCCGTATCCAAAACCAAGTTTCCCATTACCCACCACCCCGGGTACACCATGCACCAACCATCATCACCCCACCCTCAATAGACCTTCACATTCCCTTGAGAAAGGAGACCACAACCATCCACATGGGAGTAGATACCATTTCGGAACCCATCCCCATCCTTGAGGAAACCCAAGTTCATACCTATGGTGAGGAAGAATCACAAATGTCCCCTCCACATAGCTTGGACCCCCAAGAGCCACAAGCCTTCACAAATAGCACCGTAATCATAGATGGGCCCCTAGCTAGATGGCTAAAGGAGAGACCAATTCACCCTATCATGTCCTATGTTTACCCACCCATGGAGCAAAACTTTCCCATTGTACCCTTCCACTCCTATCACACCATAATCCAATCCTACTATGAGGTAGAATGTTGGGATGATCTCCTCCAAGGTCTAGAGTGGCAATTAGACTTGACTTCTTTGTTGACCCTAGGGGCGGACCGACCCAAGAGCCTTGACCTCATCCATCCATGCATTGGGTCTATCACCTCGATTTGCACTATTGGTTGCTACACTAGTGACCTCCTTTTCATTCTCCCCATAGTGGAAGAGCCCATCCCGGTCCACTCCCCTACCATTGTGATTCCTAGAACCTTTACCAACCAACCCACCCCATACACCGGCCCAACCATTTCATTAGAGGAAGGTGACTCCCCACCATATGAGGACCTTGAGAACATGGAGTACCCCTATCTAGGTGACCTTTACCATGATCCCTTTAACCCTTTCCTATGGGAGCCTAGATCTCTATGTAACCCACTCACCTTATTCACCACCCACCTTACCCTATCCTTACCGCCCATATTAACCCAAACCCCTCCCTTCCTAGAATCGGGTTACACCAAAGGAGCATTGACCTTAGGCAACATAAACCTTGGGATTGAAGCATTGTCCCACCCCATGATGCCTCCCTTCTTAGATCCCTTTGATCCATACGAGTGGAAGCTCAAGGGCCACCCCACACCCATGCACATGGAAGTCATCTCTAGGATAGGAGTGCATGAGTCTTGGCACAACACACCACTTGGCATGATTAGAAAGTCGGGTACATTCATTTACATCACCCACATGTCAAGTAGGAAGCATAAGTGGACCGTATTCGGATGTATTGGCCCACCATCATTCGTCATAAATCTCAAGCATGTTAGGAGCATTCATGGATGTCCGGGTCCTCCAACATTCATCACACTCACTCACAAGAGGGACACCTATGGATGCCCCGGTCCTCCCAAATCCTTCAAAGTCTTCATAACATCAAAGCATGATCGAACTACATTTGGCTGCCCCAGACCACCTTTACATACCATACATTGTCCACTCCCACCGCATCATAAAGCATGGCATATGCATCCAAGCAAATATCAAGTAGCAAGCGGTGAGATTCACAATAAGCAAGCAAAAACTCGTGAGCGCCACTTGAAACTCCAAGTTGGTAACTTGACGATGATGATTTTGGAGTGGCTCTACCCTGGGGTCACCTCCAAATTGAGGGCACGAGGACTTGGACCTTGCCAAGTTCCGAGTGGCTTTGGCAACCCGGCTTATGGGTTGAACTTTCAAAAGGGTTTTTGGGATTCTCCCCATCTCTCATGTGGCGGATCCAGCACCCTCTAGGGGCACCGCGGTGGATCCTAGTGAGTGCCTTGAGCTTACACCTATCCTTGCGAGAGACACCTTCAGAGTGCCACCACAAATTAGCCCGAGAGCCCGACGTGAGCATACGGCAGCAATACTAGGCAAGCAAGACATCATAGCCAGCATGAGGGTATGACCGAGCCACTTTGTCGAGCTGAAGTGCCGTTCCCCGACTATGGTCACGGGTTGAGTATGGAGATCGTGGATCGCCCAGAGCCGCAGTTCGGTGTGCTACTTCCCCCGTGGACCCATACTCGACAGGGTCGAGTTTTCCCCACCCCGGGGGTATGATGGGGACATCCCTTGCCCCTCCACATTTTCTGAAGCTCGGATTGATCATCGGTGTACGCCATTATGTTCCTCATGTGTTAGTGAGTCAAGTCATGTAATTTTCTTATTTTTATTTGAGTCTTAATCATGTAATTTTCCCTTTATTTGAGTCATGTACCTAGGTTAGAAAGTCATTTTCCTAAGTCGTGTGTCATTATGTTGGTTCATTAGGCTATTGGGCCCAAATAGTGGGCTAGGCCCAAGGGCGCCCCTCCCTTGGAGTATTTGGTCATTATGTCAGTTGTCAGGGTCAGTATGGTCATGTGAAATGTCTTGTGCCTATAAATAGGCCACCCCACTCCTCATATGAAGAACTAATGCATGAATATTGAATTCCAGAAAAACTCCAAATCCCTCTAGCTTCCTCTCTCAATATCTCTCTCTCTCTCTAAGGGTCCCCCCTCTCTCTCTCTCTAAGGGGTCCCCCCCTCTCTCTCTCTCTCCCTCCACCCCAATTTTCGGAATTTTCTCTCTCCTCCCCATTCACCCCTCATTAAGACCTCTCCCCTTCCCCATACACTCATTTAACTCCCCCCCCCAACCCAAGGTGGCATCCTCCAATCCACACCCCACCTCCCAACCCCCAACTACCCAACACCACTTCCTAAGCACCCCTTCCTCTCCCTAAGGTTGAAGGGGCTCTTCCCTAAGCCCAAATTCAAATTTCCCTCCCCTTGGGCTGTGCCCTTTCATCTCCCCCCACCCCCAAGCTCCCAAATTCGCCCCCCACCTCCCCCTTGGTCAAACCAAGTTCACCCCCCCTCCCCCTTGCTCTCCCCTTGCACATCTCCTCATTCTATCTCTGTTTCAGGCAGTAGAGTTGCAGCGACTTGCAGAGGCAGCCACGACTGTCCCTCACAGATTCAGGTGACAAGGCCTACATTTCTGGAATCGTCTGCGAGTTAGCTTTCCAACAAAGGGGGTCTCGCCAGCTTCCGAGGTCGGAGCTGTCCGTAGGAGCCGATCTCCCTCGACTGCGCAGAAGACCTCAGGCAGAGAGCCAGAGCGAGAGTGGATGCTCGGCCACGGTAAACCTTTTGGGATTCAGAACAAGTGTTCTTCAGAAAACATCTTCCCTCTCAAGTCCTCTTTCATCCTCAAGAAGCAGAGCTGAATTTTGACATCGGCATCTCAAGTTACAAATTTTCTACTCCAAGTGTGTCAGGTCAGTTTACAGGATCCAGAACCGACACCCCTCTACTCATCTGATCGTCCCGGTCTTCTCCGACATCTGCCGACCTCGCCGTTGGTGCCGACAGAAAGAAGACTCGACCACGGTTCTAACGGTTCAGGTCTCGCCTCAATCAGAGCTTGGTGGTGATCGTGGCACCCTCTGCAATCAGAGGTTGGTTTTACATCAATTATCCTCAAGTTCATGTGGTTGATACCACTACTCAAGAGGTTGTGCCCTCTTCTCAGGCTTTACCCTCCAACACTTCGGGAATCCCTCCCCATCTTTCAATGTTACTGATTTGATTAATGTTCTATCTCAATTATATGACTCCCAACGGCAGGCAGTTCAGGCCGCTTTGAAAGGGAAGTTTGTTCCCTCTTCATCCTCCAATCCCCCTCAGACCGAGAGTGGCCATCACCTCACTAATGAACAGGCGGTCTTGCACAAACCCCCCTCTTGTCCACCAACGCCTGGTGCGGCCATGCCGGCCCAACAGGCAAGCTACTCAGCGGTTGGGCCTCAGTTTCTCCAACCTCCCCGAATTCTACGGATGCCTATACCGAATTCTTTCATTCAAAATCCGGCCCCGGTCGAGTCCGAAACCAAAGTTCTACTGCTCCAAAAGTTGGTCAGCATGGAAGAACAACTTAAGAAAGTTATTGCAGCCAAGAATGCCCCGGAGATCTCTCTCCCTACACTGCCAGTTTTCCATCTGCCGCCTTCTGAGATGCCGAATATTCGGTGATACAATGGAACTGGCAATCCTTTTATTCATTTGAAGGATTTCATGTACGAGACCTCCTTTTGGCAAGATAATAAGGCCTCTTTGGCTTATTTGTTTAGAAGATCTTTAGAGGGGCCAGCCCTTGAGTGGTTTTATTCCTTGGAACCCGCAAATGCCAGCAATTTTGATGTGGTTCAACGGAAATTCTTGCAGAAGTACAGGGACCGGGTTGGACCCTCCCTTTCAGTTACAGATTTGGTTGCAGAGAAAATGAAACCCGAGGAGGACTTCATAATATTTGCTGATAGGTGGTGATCAATGGCCGAAAAGTTGAAAGATACGTTGTCTGAACGGGAACAGGTTAAGATGATTATATCCAATGCAAACCCTCAGTTCCGGCACATATTAGCCATGAACAGATTGACAACCATGGAGGAGCTCTATGAAAGAGCTCGTTATATTCAATCCCAAATGAAGGATTCGCCCATCATGGGCATGTTTGAACCAAAGCCAAAGTTGTTCATAAAAATACAAATGTCAACAATAGCGGGCCCACGACTGAGGGCACCGTCATCAATGAGCAGGTTGGCGCGGTCGGCAACCCCACACCTTTTCACCAATCTAACCCACGACCCACGCCACCTCCACAGCAAAGCACTCTCTTCAACTCGCCACCACAACGCCAATTCGCACTTCAACCTTCCTTTGCTCCGCCACAAAATCAAGCGCCCCGCGCAGACCCTCCATCTCGGCCACAATACCACCAAGTACCGCCACCCACTAACTATGGACCGCAACAGCAACAGCAAAGGAGACCACTAGGCCCCAAAAGGGCCCACTATCCTCCACTGCCAGAAAGTCTCCCGGATATTTTCAATGCCTTAATGGCCGCCAACTTGCTCATGCTACCAAAGGAAAGGGCAGCGTGGCCCGCTAATGTTGACACGTCTCGCTACTGTGTCTTTCACCGCTCCCCTGGTCATAACATTGATCGCTGCTTCCACTTCAAGGATTACATTTATGATTTAAATGACCAGGGCGGCATTAATTGGGATGAGATGATACAGTTTATCACCGCTATGAAAGAAAGAAAGCCTCCTCGGCAACAGCAGGCTCAGCAGCCACAGCAACCAGCTCCATAGCCGCAATAGCAAGCTCCAGCACCTCAGCAGGACATGGGGAATGTCCACAATCCATTGCCAGAGCACCCGCCAAATCAGCACGTGAACCCTATCACGTCTCTCCATGAGGTGGAGAGAGGACAGGGATGGCATGAAGAAAACGCCTCTGTCGGGACATTTAATCATAATCCAAATCAACCTCCGCGCCTTTTGCGCACACTTCCTTCTTCTTCTACTCCCCAATTGAGCCGAGCTCTTCTACGCCCCGTTAATCCACCTGCTCCCACAAATTCTCCATCCTTGCCAACCCGATCTCTCCTTACCCGCTTACCGCCTCCGCAGCCTACCACGCAGCAAACTCCGCCATCCATCACCAACCCTTCACCTTCGCCGTCTTGACCACTCCTTATCCGCCCATTACCAACATCCACCACCACTACTCCTTCACCGGCAAGGATCCCCCCATCATCAGCTCCCCCATCTTTTATACCCAGATCTCTCCTCATTCCACTTATTAACCCTCCCCACAGTCGGGCACCCCTCCTTACTCCTACGCCTCCTACGGGCGCTTCCTCATTGAACTCCTTACCAACACCACCCATGGGAGCTCCTTCTTTAAACACCCCTCCACCACTTCTTAATGCCAATACACCCTCTTCTTCTTCCAACCCTCCTCCTTTACTTACCCCGACAGAGGCCCGGCAAAACGTGGCACCACTTCGCAGTGGACGGATGTTCCAGCACATCTTTTCCCAAAGAGATCAAGAGCCCGTGCAGGGGCCTAATGAACAAGAACAGGAGCAAGAGTCCGTGCCGGGCACTGAATATGATTTATTGAAACATTTAGACCGGACTCCAGCAAGGATTTCAATTTTAGAACTGATCGAAAGGTCAACCACTCATCAGATGGCCCTGAAAGATTATCTGCAAAAAGTTATGGTCAATGAGGACATTCCGATCGAGCAAATAACGACACTATTAACGCCCGCTAGCAGTCAGCCGGCGATTACTTTTCATGAGCATGAACTGGCACCACTCTCAGCAAGGAAATATGCTCTGTGCATCACGGTTGATATTAATAAGCTGGCGGTGAAACAATGTCTGGTGGACACTGGGGCATCTATCAATGTATTGCCGCCAAGCACTTTGAAGATGTGCGGCATTCCTGAAAATCTGATTCGGCCATCTACCATAACGGTCACAGCATATGACAATACCAAGAAACCTCCTCTAGGCATGATCACATTAAAAGTCAGTTTGGGTCCGGCCACAATCACGGTCGATTTTCATATTTTGGATATGGATCCAACATTTAATGGCATTCTGGGCCGCCCATATATTCAACAGCTCGATGCAGTGCCCTCTACAAATCATCAGTGCCTCAAGTATCCACACAAGGGCCGCATTATCAAAGTTACCAGTATGCCAATTCTGCCAGAGGAAGACATACACTTGGCTTCATCAGTTCCTTCTATTTGGCCTGCCAACAAGCCGTTGCTATCAATGCTAGACCTCCCCCACCCACGGCCAATGTCGCCCGAGACAGTCACGACAATTGCTATGACACCCTTGCCTTCCAAGGGGAAGAAGAAGAAAATCATGATAAACACCCCTGGCTGGAAAATCCTAATGAAAATGGGGTATGAAAACGGCAAAGGTCTGGGTGCCAGTTGTCAAGGCAGGACTAGGCTTATTAAGTCTCAGAAATTGATCACACGAGGCGGCCTGGGTTACAAAGGGCCGGGCAAAAATGAAGATGAACCATGGGCAGTTATGACATCCACCTTGAAGACAGATCGCCAGCCGCTTACTTGGACATTGAAGACACATTTTGTCACAGGTGGCGTTCAGAATCATGAGCAGACTACAATAATCACCTCCATTCTAGACTGTCAATATGTTCATGCGAGACAGTTTGCTCGTCATATTGCACCATTGGCCACTTATAAAGCCCTGGAGTCTCTAAGGCCTGATAAAAGAAGGAAGATGGACGATCCAGAGTTCGATTGGTACAGATGGTTCGATATGTATGATATTACTATTGCCTTGAGCCGTCTCTTTATGCCGACTGATCCGGAATGGCCGCCACTAATACATGAATTGATTGAAAAGTCGGCTGTGATTACAGATAAGAGGTAGTTGCTGAGTGACTACACTGACACTGGAGAGCCAGATGTTCCATATGAAGAACGTTTTACAATAGATAGGCTATGGGCCGGCCTCTTTTCCCTCACTTCCATGCATCCGTCTCTTCTAGCTTCTCTACATTCTCAATTGTTCTCTCGCGTGCCGAGACCGCCGCCAATTATGATCAGCTTTTCTCCAGATTCACTACAGATTTCTCTCCCGATTCCTCCCTTGCTCCTCGAGCAATTCTCCAAACTCTCCATCACACCCCCGCGCGGGTCATCTCTGATTCAATCTTTCTCCAAACTTTCAATCTCCACTCCTCCTACTATTCTCCCTTCACATTGCTTTCTTCTAGAAAAAGAAAATAAAACTGAAGATAAAGATAAAAATGAAAAAAAATGCCAAAAATTCAACTCTTCAGCCATCCATCTCCGTTGAGGAGACTTCTTATCTCTTTTCCGAGTGTGTCCCGACCCAGGGGCCACTCTTCCATGATTCATTGATAAATCTTTTCTCCCCCTCTGGTGAGAGGTCTCCTTCTGTATCACCTCCTGTATCCACTTTTTCACCTCCTTCCTTCAATCAAGCTAGTTGTTCCTCTTCCTCTAATAAAATTCATGGGGTAGATTTTCATAAGAAATCCAAGGGTAGGCAGATTCCGCATAGATTTGTGTTGGAGTTAGCCAGAAGATGCCAGGCTTGTTTAGCTTTTCCCGAATTTGTAGAAAATCTGATCATCCTACCAGAGTTGGAATATGAGGATACTAATGTTTCTTATGAGGGTTTTGGTGTCTATGAAATCATGAATGATGAAGATCCTATTGAAGAGGGGGATGAAAGTTATGAAGAATATGAGGACGAGGCTGATGCCTTTACCAGTGGTATGAGAAGATTTGATGAACCATCAGCCTCAGTAGAAGAGCCTACCAAAGAAATAAATTTGGGTACGGAAGAAGACCCTAGGATTGTCCTCATCAGCAAGAATTTGCCGCCCTCCGAAGAGGAGGCGCTTATTTTGGTACTTCAAGAATACAAGGACACGTTTGCGTGGAGTTATGAGGATATGCCTAGATTAGACCCTGCGCTCGTTGAACATCGACTTACACTTAGGCCAGGATCTGTCTCGATCAAACAACGGTTGAGACGTTTCCACCCTAACATGGCTTTAAAGATGAAAGAAGAGGTCGACAAGCTTCATAAGGCTAGATTTGTTAGAGTTGTCCTCTATCCAAATTGGGTGGCTAACATCGTCCCAGTCATGAAGAAAGATGGGAAGGTTCGGATTTGCATAGACTTTCGGGACTCCAACCGTGCGTGTCCTAAAGATGACTTCCCCCTCCCTCATATTGATGTTCTGATTGATAATACGGCAGGATTTGAGACTCTCTCTTTCATGGATGGTTTTTCAGGTTATAATCAGATTCGTCTGGCTGAAGAAGACCAAGAGAAAACATCATTCACTACACCATGGGGTACTGACTGCTATGTGGTCATGCCTTTTGGACTCAAGAATGCTGGAGCCACCTATCAGAGGGCTATGATGGTAATTTTTCATGATATGATCCATATTTATATTGAGGTGTATGTGGATGACCTGGTAGTGAAATCAAGGACAAGGATTGAGCATCCTGGGGTTCTAGCTAAAGTCTTGCAAAGATCACGAGAGTATCAATTGAAAATGAACCCCAGGAAGTGTGTATTTGGTGTTTCATCAGGGAAATTGCTTGGATTTATTGTTAGCAAAAGGGGAATTGAAGTTGATCCCAATAAGGCAAAGGCCATCAGAGACATGCCTCCTCCCAAGAATTTGAATGAAGTTCGAGGATTAATCGGGAGATTGCAATTTATTCGCCGCTTCGTCTCCCAGCACTCACAAAGATGCGGGCCGTTTTATGAGCTTACTAAGCCGGGGGTCAAGTTTAATTGGGATGACAAGTGTCAGGCAGCTTTTGACGGATTGAAGGATTATCTGGCCAATCCTCCTGTCCTGAGGCCGCCAATTCTGGGCAAACCACTTATTCTCTATGTTTCTGTCCTGGATGACTCTGTGGGTGCTGTCTTAGCTCAAGTGGATGAAGAAGGTAAAGAGAGGGCAGCATACTACTTGTCTAAACTTCTCAACCCTTGTGAGCAGAGGTACTCAGCCATGGAGAAGACTTGCGCTGCTTTGGTCTGGGTAGTTCAGAAGTTAAAACACTATTTCTTAGCTCACGAGGTTCACCTCATTGCTCGCATGAATCTGATTAAATTCCTTCTTGAAAAATCTGTTCTTACCGACCGATTGGTACGCTGGCAAAGCTTCCTTTATCAGTTCGACATCACTTACATTCAACAGAAAGCAATCAAAGGTTACGCCATTGCCGAACATCTTGCTCACCACCCTCTCCCTCGATTTGATCCTGTCAATTCAGAGTTTCCAGATGAAGAACTAATGTCCATTAATCAACCCCAGGATCCTATGTGGACATTACATTTTGATGGAGCTCTAAATTCTCAAGGAAGAGGGATCGGCATGGTTCTTTTAACACCAGAAGGGGTCACCATCCCATTTGCTGCTCAGCTCACTTTCCCTGTCACAAACAATATAGCTGAGTATGAGGCTCTTCTAGCCGGCCTTCAAACCGCTCATAGATATGGTGTTACCCAATTACGAATTGTTGGTGATAGTCAGCTCATTCTGCGCCAGGTGCTTGTCAAGTGCCGCACTATCAATCCTAAGCTCAAGCCCTACCAGGAGCTTGCTTCAGCTTATGCCAAACTCTTTACCAAGTTAATCTTCATTCACATCCCTCGAAGCCAGAACATCCTAGCCGACGCTCTTGCCTCTTTGGCCTCTGCTCTAGTCTTCCCTCCTGAGCGTGATTTTCATGTTCCTCTCATTCATCAGCGTGACACTCCAGCTATTAAGGATCGTGCATTCCTCGATATTAGGGATAAGGTGCTCGAGAAGGTCAGACGGAGTGAAGCTCTTAAAGGCAAAGAGGTCATGCTATTGGATTGGCAAGAAGAATTGGCTGATGAAGAGAAACCTTGGTATTATAAGATTGCCAGGTATTGCAATGATCAATCCTATCCCGAAGAAGCCACAGCAGAAGAGAAGAAAGCAATTAGAAGAGTGGCTCAACGTTATGTTTTGGTTGGAGGTGTGCTCTATAGAAGACGGCTCACAGGTGTGTTATTAAGATGCCTCGACGATGATGAATTTTGGAAGGTTGTGGAAGAGGCGCATTCAGGAGTGTGTGGTGGTCATGTGAATAGGCAGATGCTAGCTAAGAAGATCCTTAGGCTAGGTTTCTATTGGCCAACTCTAGAAGAGGATTGCTCCATTTATGTTCGAAGGTGTGTTAACTGCCAACTGCACGCTGACAAAATTCACTCTCCTGCTTCTTCACTCCATCCTGTGTCCTCCCCATGGCCTTTCTCCATGTGGGCTTTTGATATCATTGGACCTCTTGGTGACTCGAACCTCCTGACCAAGCAAAAGTCGTTCATCCTGACGGCAACAGAATACTTCACCAAGTGGGCCGAAGCGGAAGCGTTCGTGGAGATCAAAGCATCAACTGTCTGCAAGTTCATAATGAAGAACATCATCGCAAGGTTCGGCATCCCGAGTACCATCGTCACCGACAATGGACCTCAGTTCATCTCCCAAGAGCTCAAGGATCTCTGCAACAGGTATAACATTGCATTGCATCATTCTTCTCCCTATTATCCGCAAGGCAATGGCCAGGCAGAGGCCACTAATAAAACTTTGATCAAAATCATTAAAAAGACGTGTGAGGCTAATAAATTTTTAGATTGGCCAGACAAGCTGGTTGAAGCTCTCTAGGCCTATCGCACTTCCATTCGTACCCCTACTGGGCAAACCCCTTTCGCCCTTACTTATGGAATGGAGGCGGTGGTTCCCTATGAGATTCTCATTCCATCTCTGCGAGTACAATTGGACAAGGAATTCTCTATTGATGAGCGTCGTGATTCACTCCTTGCCCAGTTAGAACTCCTAGATGAGAAGCGTCTGGTCGCCACTGAGCATGCGCGCGTTTATCAAAACAGGCTGTCACGTTTTTATCAAAAGAAAGTAATTGAGAGAAAATTCAAAGTCGGTGAGATGGTAATCAAGAGAATCTTCGTAAAACCTGGTGGGCCCCGTTCAAAACTCCAACCAAACTGGGAAGGACCATTTGTTATAAAAGATGTTTATCCTGACAATGCTTATAAACTGATTAATGCTGAAGGGCAAGAGCTAACTCATCCTTGGAATGGTCTGTACCTCAAGGAATACTATCCCTAATTCAAAATCTAAATATATATATATATATATATAAATTTTCAAAATCCAACAAAACAAAATAAAAATTTTCAAAATCTCTCCAAAAATATATAGAAATTTTTCAAAATCCAAAAAAAAATATAGAAATTCTCCAAAAAGAATAAAAATTTTTCAAAATGGTTGCCATGATTGCGAGGAGGCAAGGTCCGAAAGGTTAAAATTCAGTATTCATTCATCAGTCTTGTTGAATTAAAATGGGGTTGACACCCACACACACTACACGCTTACCCTTGAACTCAAGCGGTGCAAAATCCGATGAAAAGTTAAAACCTGACTAAAGGTGAAGACAATACCCATTCTTTTTCTCTTCGGCCCATAAGGGAGGAAGGAAGGTCTCGGGGTAGACCCGCCAAGCCTATCCGCCGCCCTAGTAGGTGGAAGTCAGGGCCCAAAAGGGAACAAATGCCAAGTACAATTAGGTTTTTTTTTCATCAATGCAAATCAGTCTCGAAGTGAAAGTCAAATCATGAAAAGAAAAGCATGACAAGAGGGCAAAGTCCCCGCAAGGAAAACCTTGGGCGTATGCATGCAATACAAAAGAGGCAAAAGGCAATAAAATTTCCTATGCCAAAGACCGAACCCCAACAGGCATAGGGTAGGGGAGGTAGTTTTACCTTGAGCTTTTCAGAATCCCTTATGGACTTCCTTATATTTTCTTCCATCTCTTTCTTTGTGGTAAGTCATAAACCAGCGGAATGGTTGAGACCGACCTAGGAAATTGCACCGGGCGAGATCTTGCATATAAGTTTAACCACTGGCACGTCGACTCCCTTTTTGATTAATCAAGAAAGGTCAATGAATCCTCAATAATGACCATGTAGGACCCAGTGCCCTAGTAGCTTTGTCAACCTAATGCTGAAAGCAGGAAAATTAACGCCTTTGGATAAGGCACCTTTTCTGAAATTAACGCCTGAGAAGAAGGTCATCCTTTTTTAAATAACGCCCTTGTGTGGGCCGTCTTCTCAACAAAATTCAAAAACATTTTCAAATTCACGCCGTCACCTAGGGCATCTTTTGTTTGAATAACGGCCTAATCTAAGGCGCGTCTTTTGAAAAATAAAAGAAAAAATATATAAAAGGAAAAGAAAAGAAAAGAGGAAATGGGGTTTATTCTTCATGTGCGTGCTTGCGTTATTGCATAGGGCATCTTGATTGTTGTTTGCATACGTGTGCTTGCGTGTTGCATCTCCCTTTATTGGTTATTTCATTTGCCTTATTTTTAAAAAAAAGGGCTTGGCCCCTTGACCCGTTATCAAGGTCAAAAGTAAAACACCCCTTGCTTATTGAGCAAGGGGCCAAGTCAAACAAATGAATTAACCTGTTTATTCAAGTATGAACCACAGCTGCAGGTACAGAGCAAAGAACGTAGAAAAGAAACAAAATACACAACCACAAGTACACAACTACACAAGTGCTCAGGTAACAAAAATCTCAATCTCATATATATATACATCATGAATATCCGAGTACAGGTGTGAGGGTGGAGGAGTACAAGTAAGTCTCTCAGCTCTCGCTTCCACCCTCCTCTCTCCTACTCTCTACCTCGTCCTCGCCGTCCCGAGGAGGCGCTGGTGGAGGGGGCATGGGCCCCCGTGAAGAAGATGGAAGTCGAACCTGGGCCCCTGCCTCGCTCCTCTCTCGGAGGGATGAACCCGCCACAAAGGTGGAGCTGGTGAAGGAGTACCCCGCAGCATGCGCTCGCTCAAGCCCTCGCTGGAGACGCTCCTCAGACACTCGTAGCCGCTCCTGAGAAAGGGCCAGCTGCATCCTCAGGTCCGCCAGCTCACTCTCGCGCGCCGCCACCTGCTCCTAGTACCGGGCACGGTCCGTCTGCTACTGCTCGTGGTGCCGGTCACGGTCCGCCAGGTGCTCCTCTCGCTCTCGAGCGCGCTCTCGTCGCTCCAGCTCAAGAGCAACCCGCAACTCTGCCACGTCCTGAGACAGCTCCTCCCGTCGCCTCAGGGACCGCTCCAGCTCTGTAATCTGCTGCTCGCGGATCGCCAACTCTGTACCGGCCAGGCAGCCTGGGTACGTGCCACCTGTAACTGTCTGGTATGCAAACAGGTAAATAAATCATCAGTTCCATTATGCAATAATTCATGAAATAAGCAATGCATGACGGAAAGTAAATCGCTCACCTGGGTAGTCATCGCCTGCTGTCCCTCGCAGACGCAAGTGAGAGCGGCTTGAAGCTCCTCAGTCTGAAAAAATGAATTTCATCAATGCAATATATATGATCAATAGTTGAATGAGGTTTGAGTTTTGGAATTTACCCGTGAGGCGTGGTCGCGCTCTACAGCCTCGGCCTGTGTGACCGCTCCCGCTAGCTGCTCTGCTAGTGCGGTCACCTCTGCACTGGGTCCCCTCGAGCTAGAGGCCTCTCCCGTATCTCTCCCTGCTACTCCCTGCTGGGAACGCTGCATTTATTAAGATCGTCAGTGGCTAATCATCAATAATTCAACAAAAATTCATTTGCATATAGAAATAATTTAAACACTCACCAGGGTCTCGAGGTCGGCCCGTGTGGCAGCTAGCTGGTCCTCCAGGCTATGTAGGTGGGCCTGGGCATCCATCGCCGCTATGTCCCGTGCATCCTGCATTCATTACATATTAGTCACATGATAGATACATAAGCATTTGCATTTAATTTAGAAATAGTTGCATTCATACATACCCCCAAGACCCTCATCTGGGGTCGGCCGACGTAAACCTCCCAGTACCTCCGGAGGTACTCGGAGCTATCGGTCGCCTGGGAGGTGACTTGGGTCCCGCCTCGCCGCCAGTCGATCGCCTGGGACCGTTCATCCGGAGGCGTACTGGTCCTCGAACTGCACTCTCCAGTCGATCGCCTTCGTGCGACTGCGTGTCTTCTTCCCGATTCCTCGCGGCTCCCCGACCTCTATCCACTCCTAGTGTAGGCCCAGGGTCCTCATCACCAACCTAAGCCGTAACGGCTCGATCTCGCTCAAGCAGTGAACCCAAAGCTCATGCTCAAAGTGAGGTCGCCCTGCTACGACCCATGGCTGGCCCTCGTCGGTCATCCCCTCGTAAGGCCTCCATCGCACCTGCATCCATGAACATGCATGTCATCTCATCATAATCATAATAAATTCAAATAAACATCAAAAAAAATGCATCATTCATACCAGCGAGGGAGGGAAGTCTCGGAACTCTCTCCGTAGCACCCACAACTCGTAGCCGAGTGGGGCACCAAACACCACTGGTAGCCAGCGCCGTGCTAGAGGGAAAGCACCCTCACCTCCTGGCCGTGGGTCGGCGCGCCCCATGGGCATGTACAGATGGCTCCAAACCTGCATCCATGCATTGCATTAGTAAGGCATTCACATGCATAAAAAAAAGAAGAGAGAGAGAAAAATATATAAGTGCATACCTAAAGAAAAGGTGAGAAGCCACTGACGGTCGTCTCTCGCCTTATCCCTGTGGACAGGTCGACTAGTAGGTGCGCCAGCAGCGCCGCTCCCCAGGCGTATCTGCCGACTCCCTCTAAATCCTCGAGGATCCCTAGGAATCGGCAGTTGATGACGTCGCCCTTCGTGCCGAGCAATAGCCCCCCGAGCAGCAGCAGTAGGAACCTCCTCAAGTCTCGGTCTGCTCTCTCCCTGTCGACTGGGTCCTGGCAATAGACTGCCCTAGCCCCATCGATCAACCTCTGTGAGAACTGCTCTAAGGACTCCCCAGATCTGTGCCTAGCATCCCCTAAACCCATCATTGTAGTCAGGTCGGTGCGAAAGATAGTCCTACACTCGCTAGGTGTCTCGTAGACCATTTCTAGCCCTAACAGCCTCTGGGCAAGCTCGGTATAGTCTGGTAAGGTGATCCCGCTCACTGCCTCCCCGTCTACCCTAAGTCCCGTGATCCTAGCTACATCCTCCAGGGTAGGAACCATATGCCCCCAAGGCATCAGGAATGCCCGGCTAGTCCTATCCCATCTCTCCCTCAGAACCTGAATAAGTGGTAGGTCTGGTCTGACTGGCTCTATGCTAAGGAAGGCCCCGAACCCCATAGCATCTACCCTGGATCTCTGGAACTCGGGGAGGTCGTAATATGATGCCCGGACCATGACCCAGGAGATCCGTGTCTTCATCAACCCCTGCACGCATAAAGAAAGAAATTTTGTTTAATTGTTCAATTATTCTTATTGAAATTCACTTAATTGCCTTGGTTGAGTTGATGTTTGATTTAATTAACGACCATCCCCAGGTCGTGGTTTGTTTAATTAGCGCCCCTGAGGAGGGCGTGGTTTCTAAGTGAGCTTTGAATTAACGACCTACCCTAGGTCGTTGTTTATCTAAGAGACGCCCCGGTGGGAGGCGTGGTTTTGAGGTTAATTTCTAAATTCCTAAAAGGTTTTCCAATTGACGCCCGTCCCAGGGTCGTCATTGTTTAAGTAACGCCCCTGTGTAGGGCGTTTTCTGTTAAAATGGGTTTTGGGCTTTAATAATTATTTTTGGAATTAATGAATTGGCGACCGCTGGTTTGGTCGTCATCTGTTGAATGGACGCCCCGATGGGGGGCGTTGTTTTCCGGGGTTTTGAAAATAAAATAAAAATAGCATGCGATATAAATCATGAAAAAAATATATATATAATTGAAAAAATGCACGGAATTAATAGCATGATTGATATGAAAAAAATGATAATTTAAATGGACGACATGCTCTAGGGCGTGTTTTCATGATGTTAATTATTTTTCAGGAAATAAATTGAATTCACGACCCAAGGTCGGGTGTCTTCTTTTTAATCCACGACACCCTTGGGGGCGTCTTCTTTCTGAGTTGTAGGTTTTCTAGCCCGAGGGCTATGGAAATTTTGGTAAAAATAAAATAAATTTTAAAAAAAATAGAGATTTGGGTTGGGGGCCTACCTTGTGGCGTTTGGGTTCTTCCCGTGGAGGGCGTGGCTGACGAGGCCGCCGGAGTTGGCCGGGGTGAGGAGCGGCCGCCGCCGTGGCCGATGGTTCATCACCATCTTCGTGTTCACCGTCACCACCTTCCTCCTCACCGCCGTCTTCTCCTTCTCCGCTGCCCTCTTCGTCTTCGCCATAATCATCATCTTCTTCGCCTCATCCTCCGGCCTCGTCGCCGGCTGTCGCCGTCGGAGCCTCCTCGGCCGCCGGATCTTCCTCGGCCGCCGCGGGGAGCGCATCTTCGTGGGCATGTTCGCCCTCCAAGTCCACAACCTCCGGGGCCGAGACCCTCTGTCGTTTGAGTCCACCGGCCATGGCTAGGGCTAAGGTGTAGAGAGAGAGAATGAGAGAATGAGAGAGAATGAGAAGGATGGGGGGTTGGGTTCGGTTAGGGTTGTAGTGGGAGAGAAGAGAGAAAGAGGGAAAGAGAACGAAGGAAGAAGAAGAAAGGAGGGAAAGTTAAGTCGAACGGTCAAAAAGAATTCACAACCTGAGGAAGGCCGTGTCTTATGGAATTAACGACTGAAACCAGGGCGTTTCTTGATAATTGATGACATTTCTTAAGGCGTTATTTTTGTTTGCAGGGGGAATGATAACCGTCATCAGACGCGTTCAATAGGGATTGATTGATGTGATGGGAGGGATGATTACTGTTTCTGAGTAATGACTACGCTTGAGGCGTTATTTATATAAAACGTGGCTTGGCTGAAGGCGTTACTTTTGAAATTTCAACGAATACTTTTTGGAATATAAATCGAATTAACGCCTTGTCTTAAGACGTTATTCAGTTAACGCCCATGTGTGGAGGCGTCAATTATGAGAGATCAATCATGGAAGACGACGTATTCTGAGGCGTCATTTATGGAATTAACGACATTGACTGGGTCGTTATTTGCAACAGAATCGCAGGTTATTGGAAGATTTGATCAGAATCATTGTGTTATGGCTCAATCATAATATCATCATTGATTTATTAGGAGAAAATTTTACATTACTTCAATGATCCATTTTGGGCCTCAAGCTTCTTAAAGCAATTACATAAGACTTCCACTGTTCTCTGTCTTCTTCTAAGTTCTCCACGGGATGATGAGCCTTGTTGATTTTCCACAGAGCATGGATAGTTGTGCACTCTTCTCCATCTTCGTTGCTGCCAATATCCCGTGTCTTGATCGAAGGGAGATGAGATGGATCCTCGAAGATTTGTCGTGGAAGCCCAAGTTGAGGAAGGCACCGATGTGAGTTATACAGAACGAATTCTGAAGCGCCTATGAGTCGAAGGTCCGTGCCGGGGGAGAATCGTGCGCGGAGTGCTTGAGTCTTGAATATTCCCGGGGCGCAAGTAAAAAGGTTCTTTGGCATTACCTTGAGATGTCCTCTCCATTCCACTCTTTTTTTGATTTGAGGTATCCGGTTCATCACCCTATTGCTTATTCCTAATGAGCCGGTCATGTAAGAGAGTGGGCTTTTTGAGAGGATTCTAGAAGGTTGTTGGGTCTCCTCGCATGGATCGAATTTGAAGTGGAGATCTACCCAACTTGAGAGTGCTAGCATGCATCCATAGATGGGTCTTCCCATTGCCGCCGAGGTAAGCCCGCTATAGAGATAGGCTAGAATTGCCGCTCCCGCTCTCTCTCCTTCCCATAGGCTCGTTACGGCGCTTAATTGGGTTTCTTCCAAGAAGTCTTCCGTGGATGGAAATAGGATTGCTCCTGCCAAGCACACCACGAAAGCTTTTGCCACCCGCTCTATCTCTTCGTCTTCTTTAGCTTGATCAGATCTCTTGTACACCCAAGAAGCAAGTTTTAGGAGATTGATTCCCTTGGAAGCTTTGCTTTGGTTCACTAAGTTTGGGCTGGGAATTAAACTTGTTAGCAGCTCATGTGAAGAAATTCGTCTTGGCATGATGGCCATCTTTCCTCTTCTCCTTGCTTCATCTTCTTTAGGCCTAAGATCATTTCTAGTTCTTGTAACAGGATTGAGGCCTCAAAAGTTGAGAATATGAAGGTATGAGTGGAAGGGTGCCATATTTCAATTAGAGCTCCTATGGCAGCCCAATCAAGGTGAACTTGATCATAGTGCTTGGCATGGGTGATTAGGCCTAAGAGGTGCCATCTTGTTAAGTAGACCCTCATGTCTGAAGAGAACTTGGAGAGAAGAAGAGGTAGCCACTTAATCTTTGTGAATCTCCTGGCTCCTGGAACATTTGGATAGTCCTGTAGGTAAAGGAAAGGAACAGAGAGAAGGATGAGAATACAGAACAGAGGGACTATCGAGATATGAAAGAAAGAACAGAAAGAAAAAATTCCACTTTACCTGGTTCATGGCAATTTGACTGTTGATATGCCCATTGATTTCGGTTAGTCTGAGAGTGGAACTCTTGGATCTTTTAATAGCTCTCTCCATCTTCAGTCTGCAAGTAGAGCTTGAGCGGTCGCAGCACCTGTGAACAGACAGAGGAGGCAGAAGAAGCAGGAAGTCGACGAGCTGCTTGATTGATTATAAGGAAGTTTCTTTCTTTTTATAGAAGTTTGGGGAGTTCAATGCCCGTTCGGAGTTGCAGGTTGATTACCATTAGGATTGGGCTTAGCTTTCGAATCGGAGACGGAAGCGCGTTGTTAATTAATGTCCTCTCTTGGGGCGTCAATTGTTGAATTGACGACGTGACCGAGGTCGTGTGTTATTTCACGTCTCCAAGAGGGTCGTCTTTTTCTTGAACTCTCGGTGCATTTAACGCCTTGATGAAGGGCGTTTTTCATATTTTTGACGCCTTGATGTCAGTCGTCTCTTAGAAATTTGACGCCATGAAGTCCAGTCGTTATTTTGTTGACTTGCATATTTGATTCTCCATATGCTTTGATGAACTTAAGTGCTATCTTTTAATTGGAGTTATTTTTGGTTAAGCACTTAGGATCATATTTTGCTTTGCTTTGAGATAACTAATCTGTTTTCAAAGTGCAGAAGATTACAGGTTCGAGGAGCATGGGTCGCTCGTGGAAGTAACATCATTCTATTTCTTGTATTTCTTTCATGTAAGCATTGTTACTATACGGTATCTACGCTATTATAGCATATCAAGGACCTTGTGGTTCTGATGAACCAGGAATTTGAGTTCCCCTTCATCAAAAATGGTGATAATTCCAGGGGAGTCTTGATCACACGGATAGGCCGTTGAGTCATTAAAGGTGTGGGACGATGGTTCCACTTTCTGAGTTGATGTGCAGACAAATGAGCTTCGGCTGAGTGACAGCTCAGAGATCTGGATTCTTGACCATCTAGATGACTTAGCAATATTATCCTTGATTATTTTCTATTTTTAGTTTGTTTTATCTTTTCCTTTTAGCCCAGCATGCATCATGTAGGATTTTGAGCTTCGTGATGAAAATCTTCATATTATGGCAATAATGAAGGTCACTCGCTCTTGATTGAGTTGACAGGAGATATTCCATTCCAAATTGAGTACTTTATTCTCTCTGAAGCCGCTCAGGCTAGTTCCTTGAAACTGTTCCTTTGCTGGATCTTCATCTCAATTCTCTTTATTTTTCTACAAATCCACCTTGGTTGTAGCACGTCCACATTGGCTGGTAACCGCTCTCCAACGGTGTCTCCCTGTCGTGCCCATGTGCACATTTTATTTACTTAGTTTAGTCTCCTTTATCCAGCAAATTGATGCTTCCTTGGAATCACCTAGAGTTTGTTTCACTTTGAATCTTGGAAAGATTTCTAATGCTTAGTGTCTGAGACGTGTCACATCACACCTTGGCATCTACTTATCAGTTCGCTCCATTTCATTCCACTTCGTTTCACTCCGTCTCACTCCCTTGCAAAGCAGACGCCAAGGCGGGGCAGCTGTAGACACGCCAAAATTGACGCTATGTTGATCAAATCTCATGTCACCATGTTAACGCCCCAAAGTGAACTTCAATATTTCTATAATATAAAGTTTTTCTATTTTTGGGTTTTTGGTGATTCACGACTTGGAGAGGGGCGTGTTTTAAATAGCGACCTAATCTGAGGCGTGTTCTTGAAAAGGACGACCACAGGTACGGGCGTCAATTCCTGGTGTTTTACGAGTCCCAACCTGATTGAAATATATGATTAACGTCCTTCCCTAGGGCGTGTTTTTGTTTAACGCCTTTGCTTCAGGCGTCTCTTTGCAATTTTCAAATAAGGAAGGCTTTTATTACCAAAATTGAATCCAGGAAGTGACGCCTAAATCCTGGTCATGTTTTGAATTAACGCCCTTGAGCAAGTCGTCAATTCTGAATTGACGCCCTTTGGTAGGTCGTGTCTCACCCTTTCGTGTCCTGCTTAAACTCGCCTTTCCTAAAGAGTTCCATGCCTTTCTTGGTCACCTTGCTCGATCTGGGAACTAGAGTCCTTACCGTTAATGACCACTGCCTATTCTTATCTTCCCAAATCTGTGTTTATCTCTGTTTTCTACCCTATAAAAGAGTCCCCTGGTTGATCTCGCGCGAGGTTAACGTGTGCACAGAGATAGACAGAGTTAGACAGAGGACATAGAGGCTGAGGTTAAAAGAGAAGCAGAGCAATTGTTGTTACAGAGGTTCACGGGTGCAGGCGATTGAGATTGAGAGATTGATTTCTCTTCTGCTTCCTCCTGCTGCCACATCCGAAGCAAAGCATTTTTTCCCTTTACTGTTTACAGGAACAGCAAGGATATGTTTCTTCTCTTCGTTGTTGTTTGTCGTCTCGTCTTATCATCGTATAGCCTTTTCCTTGCATTAGTTTCATTGCATCTCTTCTCCCCTCCCTAATTCTCTAGGGGTTTTAAAAACAAACGAAAGGTGCATATTTTATGCTCTTCTTTCATTATCATCTTTCATCTTTGGATTGATACTACACTCACGTTTGGCTGATCTCCTTTTCTTTTATGTGTTTGTTCTTTGTTCAAAGGTAATCAAAGAGGAAAACCCCCTTCGTCGACCGGCCGATAGAAGGTGGAGGAAGGAACCACATTCATCCCGCATCCTATTATCACCAGGTATTCGCGATCATCTTTTCTTCTTATTGAGGTAACCCCTCTGGCGATCACTCTCCTTAGTAGCACCACGTGCTCTTTTACTCCCTTTTTCATTATTCTCCTTATGCTTATGCTTATTATTATTATTTTTTTTCTTGAAAGTGGATTATTTTCCATGATTCACAATGTCATGTTGTTTGTCATTTTGTAAATTGCTATACTTATCTTGTTCGTCTTATACATGAAAATTCATAAAAATCTGAAAAATAAAAATCCAAAAAACTTACCGTTTCGCCTGTACAGGTAAGTCAGGTATGGCTTTTTATCCCTACATCCCTTATTGTACTACTATATGGTATTATATTATATTATCTCGAGAACCAGTTGGTTATCTACGTGTTCCTAGATTTGATGTTCCCCTTCAACAAAAACGATGATGATCCAGATTCACGTGTTTAATCTTCGGATAGGCCGTTAGGTTGGGATGTCACGGGGAGGATGGTTCTGTCCTGCACGCTGTGGTTGCGGATAGTATTCTGACTCTGATTTTCCCAACTTAGCAATATTATTCTCGAGTATTTTATATTTTAATCTTTCTTTGCATTCGTTTTCATAATTTCTTTTATTTTAGCCCAGCATGCATCATACGCATCTTTTGAGCATCCATGACCCATTGAATTTGTCTGAATGGTATCCCCACCCATGATGGTTAACTATGCGTTCAGTTAATTCCCTTTTTCATTATTCTCCTTATGCTTATGCTTATTATTATTATTTTTTTCTTGAAAGTGGATTATTTTCCATGATTCACAATGTCATGTTGTTTGTCATTTTGTTAATTGCTAGACTTATCTTGTTCGTCTTATACATGAAAATTCATAAAAATCTGAAAAATGAAAATCCAAAAAACTTGCCGTTTCGCCTGTACAGGTAAGTCAGGTATGCCTTTTTATCCCTACATCCCTTATTGTATTACTATATGGTATTATATTATATTATCTCGAGAACCAGTTGGTTATCTACGTGTTCCTAGATTTGATGTTCCCCTTCAACAAAAACGATGATGATCAAGATTCACGTGCTTAATCTTTGGATAGGCCGTTAGGTTGGGATGTCACGGGGAGGATGGTTCTGTCCTGCACACTGTGGTTACGGATAGTATCCTGACTCTGATTTTCCCAACTTAGCAATATTATTCTCGAGTATTTTATATTTTAATCTTTCTTTGCATTCGTTTTCACAATTTCTTTTATTTTAGCCCAGCATGCATCATACACATCTTTTGAGCATCCATGACCCATTGAATTTGTCTGAATGGTATCCCCACCCATGATGGTTAACTATGCGTTTAGTGATTGAGTAAGAAAGTTAATTCCACTCCGAGTTGGAAGGTTCTCTCTGGCCGATTCGTCTGGTTTGGTTGATTGAGAGGTCCCCGTCTGGAGCTTTAGCCTGTTTTCTTTTGTGGCCCCCTCATTGGACCGCGGGATTGTGTCCCCCATGAGGTTGGTCTTGTCGATTTGTTTCATTTAGTTTAGTTCCTCCAGACTGGCGTCACTTTTGGTCTAATCGTTCCTTACGTTTGGTTCAGAGTTTTCCGGAAGATTCTCATCGCTTGTTGGTAGAAACGGGTGTCGTTTTACCTTAACGCCTGCTTTTCCAGTCCACTCCGCTGCATTTTCGCTTCACCTCCATGTTCCATGTCACTTCCGGGTCACCTCCGCTCGCTCCCCTTCAAAGAGGACGTTAAGGAGGGGCATCTGTTGACACCCGTTTTATGCCGATAAGTTGAGTCATTTCTCTTACTCACTTTTGTTGATGCCTCGAGTTGCCCATCACTCGTTGGGGCTGTTTCAGGCATGTTTTGGGCCAATTTATGGGTTACCTCCCTCCTTGGATAGGTCCAGATCGATTCAGGGCTTAATGGGCCGTGGTTTTGGGCTTTTTAGTGAGTTTCAACGTCCACGTACATGTACGGTTCATCCTTGGCCGCTCAACCCATGTGCGGTTGACTGAGAGCCGTTCATATAGTTTGGAGTATTTTGGGTGATTTTCTGAATTTCCACCGATAGGCATTTATGCGATCCTATTCTAGCCGTTCAACTCGATGGACGAAATAAGGGTGACCGCTCATCGCTCAGAGTCCTACGCCTGAAGGTTGGTTCAGATAATTATCTAATTAACCAATTATCACCGACAGGGCTAGAACGGTTTGTCCTTGGCCGCTCTACTGTTGAACGGTCTCATCAGAACCGTTCATCTATGAGAGTCCAACGGCGAAGGTTTCGGTTGGATCAAAGAATAATTTGGATAATATTTGATGTTTATTTGTGTTTCCACCGACAGGGGTTGGACGGTCATGACATGACCGCCCATCCAGTTGAGCGGTCTATCGTAAGACCATTCATCCTGTCGATTGGTGATTTTTAATAGATTTTATCTCTTTTATTTGTGGTTTTATCCCCAACTTCCTTCGTCGATTTCTTCACGGATAATTCATCATTTTAGCTGCCGTTTCACCTGGATAAATGATGATTCATTTATCTACGATTTTCCTTTGATTATCTCGACCTGGAAATGCCTCTAAACCCTAATTTCGGGGTTGGCTTTCTAGGCTCTATAAATAGACCCTAAAGGCCGGACGTCAAAGCGGGGGAGAATTTTCGGTCGACGGCGAAGCCCTGCCGCATTCTTGAGCGACCTAGCACCAAGGAGGGAGGCTTTCTACGTCCATACAAGCCTCCGGTTCAGGGAGTAGTTTGGTCTTGAATCTTTTCGTTTATAGTTTTCATCACTTTCCCTTCATTGCATGCATCGTTTTCTACCTACGTCCTCATTCTTTCTCATTATCATGCACACATCCACCCACGCTTTTGTCACCCTAGGGGTTTAAAACCCCCAGGTATCCCCCTTGCCATTCGTTTATGTTCATTTCTTCTTATATTGACATTTACTACACCGTCCAGTTCTAATTTAGGTCTTTTCTGTGTGTTTCTTATGTTGTTTTACAGGTCAGCAATCATCAGCACGATGTCCATCCCCTCTGGCCGGCCGGAGAGGGTGGAGGTTGGACCCCTTGCAACTTACTACGTGGTGGACTTGTGCAGTTTTATGACAACCGTTCAACATCGTATGCGGTGTAGAAAGCGCCGTTCATCCTGTTGGTGCGGTCAACAGAGCACCGTCCGTCCTCCCGTGGTAGTTCCTCCCGCACCCTATGCAGCGCACTTAGGCGGTCTATCGTAAGACCATGCATCCAGTAGGCGGCCCTCCAGGAGGCGTACATCTCTCCAGTGTTGCAGCTTAGGCGAGTACTCCCCCTCTTTCCAAGGTACGACGTGTCCATCACGTCCGGCACCTTGGTGGCGATCACGGTCCTTTTGTTCTCTATTCTCCTCTTATCCTTGTTATTTGCTCATCGCATATTATTCCACTCATGATGCATATTGATCTTTAGTAGGAGGAGAAAAATATATCTACACACGTGGTCAAGGTGCTCTGGGCGAGAATTGTGGAGGACACACGCCCACCTCTCTAATGCTATAAATAAAAGACTTCTCCATCTGGAGAAATCGATCGTGCAAGAAGATCTATGTGTGCTATTGAGAACAGAAGAAAAAGAGAGTGCAGCAGAGAAGAAAAGAAACGATCCAGAGAGAAGAGAAAAAGATAGTTGAGTGAGAGGAGTCTGAGAGACTTTCTCTGAATGATTGTTCATCAGTTTCTTGGTTCAGATACCACAACTGAGATTGCTCATTATGAGCTACATTCCATTTGAGATTTCTTATTTTTTGTTTGTTTCTATTTTGTTTTCTGACACCTTGTTTTCAAGCTGTTAGTCAGTAGAGCTAAGCTGTATTTCTCAGCGGGTAGAGGAGGATTCCTCTGGACGGGTTAAGCTGTAGTCCCCAGCGGTTGGCAAAGCTGTAATGCCCAGCGGTCAAGCTATTAGTCAGCGGTTGTAGGCAAGCTGTGAGGCCCAGCAGTTGAAGCTGTGAATCAGCGGTTGAAGCCACATTCCAGGTTGGAGTGTGGGGTGGACGTAGATCTCGGGTTTGAGATCGAACCACCTTAAAAACTTCCTGTCTCCTGTGTGATTGCCGTGTGAATTGTTGTGCATCATGATCATTTCCATTATATGCTGTAGATGCGTGCTTAGGTCCGTTTAAGTTCGGATCTTCTATAGTTGGATTTCTGTGACTACTCTCTCTTACATTTCTACCGTCCAGCAGCAGTTTGTTTTATTTCTGCACTAGAAACTGTTGCTGTAGATTTTATTGGGTGACTGATCTATTCACCCCCCTCTAGATCGTTCATAGACCCCCATCACTTGGTATCAGAGCCTAACTCTTTTTCAGGGACTAACATTCTAAAGAGGAACGATCATGAACGCTAAGGGAATGACAGCAGAAGGACATTCAACCTCCAAGCCTCCGTACTTCGACGGCTCTAACTACGCCTACTGGAAGAACAGAATGCAGGTCTTTCTGAGAGAGAAAGACTACGAGATCTGGCGAGTAGTGAGCAAGGGACCATTCGAATTACATGAGAATGAAGAGGTTTGGACGAAAGAGGAAATCAGAAAATCTACTTTGAACTGGAGTGCCATCAATGCTATCCTGTGCGCACTTCATCCTACTAAATTCTCCAGAGTGTCATCGTGCAAAACCGCCAAGGAAATGTAGGATACACTGGAGGTTATCTACGAAGGGACATCACAGGTGAGAGAGACCAAGGCGAACATGTTGGTCTCTGAATATGATGCATTTCGGATGAAACCTGGTGAGACTGTGACTGAGATGTATGCTCGTTTGACTATCATAACTAATGGTATGAGGAATTTGGGAAAGAACTATTCAGACTACGAGATTGTAAGGAAGATCTTGCGGTCTCTGACACTTGTTTGGCACACAAAGGCAACAGTGATCGAGGAGTCAAGAGATCTTCAGACGATGAAAGTTGACGAGCTAATAGGTTCTCTAATGGCATATGAGATGAACCTTCCCAAAATTGATGAGCTCGAGAACAAGAAGAAACCAATTGTGCTGAAGGCTAGTTCCAGCAAAATAAGCAGATCTAGCCACAGTGGATCATCAAGCGAGCAGAGCAGCCTATCTGGGTCAGAAATCGATGGAGATCAACTTGCTATGTTGATAAGAGAGTTCAGGCGATTCTTGAGAAAAGAAGGCAGAAATTTCGACTGAAGACAATTCAGCGGCCGGAGACACAACAGGTATAGGTCCAACCATGCTAAGAAACCTGACACTAATGTTTGCTATCATTGCAGGAAGGCTGGGCATATGAAGGCAGATTGTCCAGAGCTCCAGAAGCTGAAAGAAAAGTCCAAGAAAAGAGCTCCCAAAGGAAAAGCAATGATGAGCACATGGTGCGACGAGGACGAGGGCAATTTGAGCAGTACATCACAAAGTGAAGACGAAGAAAAGCTCATCTGCCTAATGGCCAGGAAAGATGAAAAGGAAGAAGAAGACTCAGATGAGGTATCCTCTCCCTTTTGTTGTGCCCCTTGTGCTTTGTTGATGATGTGGTGTTTTAATGATAGCAACATGAATGAGTCACCACATTGTTGAGTCACCACATTGTCTTGAATATGTCTGATGTGTATGCTTGAGTCATGCTGTGATAAATTGGTTTGTGCCTGCTTTCTGTTCTGTGCATTGCTTCTCTGCTGATATGTTCATGTTGTAGTTCATCAAGTCTATACATCTGTCTCACTGTTCACATGCATCAAGTATGTACAGCGTCCGTCTCAGCCAGCGTCTTATGCTGCATCCTAAGGCTTCAGGTCTATACATTGAATCGTGGTTCGTCAAGTCTATACATTGCTGAGCCATTCGACAAGTCTGTAAATTGGCTTCAATTCCTCAAGTCTATACATTGGGTTCGGCTCTGCAAGTCTGTACATTGGTCGAGCATTCAAGTCTGAACATTCACAAAGTCCATACATCGACATTGTAGCTTGCCTAGTTCAAGTCTACACATTGGTCTCCACTTGAAGTCTATACATTGGCTAAGGGTCTTCAAGTCCATACACAGTTGTCTGATGCATATTGATTGAAGTCTGTACAACATGCCGTGTTGTTCACAGCTTTCATGTTTGTGACTTCACTAGTGTTTTGATGATGAGCATCACTATGTTAAATATTGACATTTTAATCAGATATCTGGCGTAATGTTATGCATTTGAAATTTTCATGATTAACAGGAAAAACTGCTACGAGGTAGTACCTTGTATGTCCGTACTGTTCCTTTCATACTTCGTGTTGTTTGTGTTCACTACACTTCGTGTTGTCCTTTTGAACGTCGTGTTGTTCCAACTATGTTTGTTGATTGCCTTCGTGCTGTTTACTGAAGCAGCCCGATTTGTTCAGATGTACTTCGAGTCGTTTTCCTGTGTATCTCGTGTCGTTTCTTCAGTATTTAGTTGCTCATCTCGAGTCATCTTTTTATTTTTTTTGTTCTCGTGGTTTCGTGTCATTTACTGTCGTTACTCGAGTAGTTTTCCTGCTTTCACTGTTTTATTACGTGTCGTTGTAGCCGTTCCTGTCTCATGTCGTCGTGTTGTTTTTCCTAAACCCCGTGTCCTTTTTTGCTTTGTGACCACACTTTGTGTAGGGTTCTGTTTTCATCTTCGCGTTGGGCTCAGTCCGTGTCGTTCTCGTATTCGAGTCGTTCTTAATGTCTTCGTGTTGTTTCTGTATTTGTGTCTTCGTGTTGCTTTCCTTTATCTTTGTCCAAGTTTCTTCTGATCGCGTGTTTTACTATTGATTCACTCTGTGTTTGATGTGACACCACCTATGGACCGATTTTGCAAGCATTCAAGTTTGAGCGGCGGACTCACACTAGCGAGCTCACCCGTATGGCGCACACTAGTGCCCGATGGCGACTAGGCGATGTTGGAGAGGGTCCGAGCCGGGACCTTGAGGCTCTAAAGGTTGGATAGCTTGGGGAGAACCCCAAATGGGCCTAGGATGCCCAAATCATGGGCGGCCAACACACCAAGGGTGTGGGTTAAGTGGATTCACTCTCAACTTGCCCGCGGTGGTCACTCACGGTACTAGGAATTTGGGCCGAGCTCTCACTCTCCATCCGACGAAGCAATAGCAATAATACTAAGCTAAGCAAGTGATTAAACCAGTCAAGAGAGGGACCGAGGCTCACCTAGTCGGCGTGAAGATGCCGACTCTGGCCGGAGACGGGGGCGAGCGGGGAGGCGAGGGTATGCACCCCCACGCCGCGTCGAGGGAGCTTCAACCTGAAATTGAAAGATTACACCACTACTCCTCTCGCGGGAGGGGGGGATCTCGTGGTGGGGGTTAATGTATTACAACCAAACACTACCTCCTCGCAGGGAGGGGCTGTAAGCTGGCCAGGCGGGGTGGGGGAATTGGGCAAGAAATCCTAACTTCTGAGTTCCGCCGGTTCTGCCAGTCTGTAGATTCACTGGATAGCGGGTCGGTGTTGACGCCGCCATGGGCTCCAGGAGACTTTGATCCCGATGATACTGGTCCCAAAAGTTTCCTAGCTTCCGGAGGAAGACGCTTGAATTTTTGGAGGATCTCTGGAATTCTGTGCTGATCGTGGCAGAGCCTGGAACAGGACCCCTCTGTCTGCCTCGAATGGAAATAGAAAAGATGTAGTTGGTTGCAGAAGGTGTTGTGGGCTCTCCTAAACTCCGATTGAGGCGAGACTGGCGGTGACGCTTTTGTGGTCGGAGTAGCTTTGAGCATGAGCTGACGAAGTTGCAATCATAGGTTGGAGAAGAGAGTAGTCATCGGATGAGTGCGTACAGGTCGAACCTGGATCCGCAGGAGCAGTCTGCGCACTTGGATGAAGAAAATGGGAACTAGGGGTTCTGGAAGCCGATTGATGCCCTGCCTTTTGGAGATGAAAGAGGACTCAGAGGAGAAGATTTTTGATGAAGAACTCCTGCCCTGATTCCCAGGAGGTTGGCCGCTGTAGAGCTTCAACTCCGGCTCAGGTGCTCTACTCGGGAAGCTGCGCACAGTCGGGGGAGAAATGCTCTCACGGCCAGCTCGGAGCTTGGATCTAGACGAAACCACCACCGTTGTAAAGATGACTCGAAGATGCTTCTAACGGTACCTCTTGGGCCTTCAGATTCGTAGGGAGGAGGATGTGGTGGCCGCTTCAAGCTACGGCCAACCTGCTGCCTACAACCAGAGCTTGCCTGCAAAAGAAATGGGTATGAATGGAGGGGTGGTGGTGGGGGGGCGACCTTGGCTGGGTTTGGGGTTGGATTTGGGCGACCAAGGGAGCTATGGGGGTGGGAGATGGGAGGGAAATTCGAAATTGGGCTTTGGGAGAAGCTAATTTAGCATTGGGAAGGTGGTGGGATGCTTTGGGAAGGAGAGTGGGGTAGTTGGGGGTTGGGAGGTGGGGTGGGGATTGGAGGATGCCACCTTGGGGTTGGGGGGGGAGTTAAATGAGTGTATGGGGAAGGGGAGGGGTCTTAATGAGGGGTGAATGGGGAGGAGAGAGAAAATTCTAAAAATTGGAGTGGAGGGAGAGAGAGAGAGAGAGAGGGGGGGGACCCCTTAGAGAGAGAGAGTGAGAGAGAGGGAGATCTAGTGGGATTTGGAAGTGGATTTCAGTTTTCATTCAATTGTTCATTACTTCAAAATGAGGGGAATGGGGTCCTATATATAGGCAACCCACATTTTTACAAAAGTCCCTGACATTTGACTCAATGACAAATAACCGAAGGGATAGGGGTGCCCTTGGGCCAAGCCCAATGAATTGGGCCCACTAGCCTAACAAACCAACCTAATGACACAATACTTAGGAAAATGACTCACTAACCTTGGTACATGACTCAAATAAAGGGAAAATTGCATGATATTGACTCAAAGAAAATGTGAAGATTACATGACTAGACTCAAAAATACATGACTAACATAATGGCGCTTGCCGACGAACAATCCGAGTCCGGAGAAAATGTGGAGGGGCAAGGGATGCCCTCATCATACCCCCGGGGTGGGGAAAACTCGACCCCGTCGAGTATGGGTCCACTAGGAAAGTAGTACATCGAACTGCGGCTCTGGGCGATCCATGATCTCCATACTCAACCCGCGACCATAGTCGGGGAATGACGCTTCAGCTCGACAAAGTGGCTCGGTCATAGCCTCATGCTGGCGATGGGATCTTGCTTGCCTAGTATTGCCGCCGTGTGCTCACATCGAGCTCTCAGGCTATTTTATGGTGGCACTCCGAAGGTGTCTCTCGCAAGGGTAGGTGTAAGCTCAAGGGACTCACTAGGATCCACCGCGGTGCCCTTAGAGGGTGCTGGATCCGCCACATGAGAAATGGGGAGAATCCGAAAACCCTTTTGAAAGTTCAACCCATAAGCCGGGTTGCCAAAGCCACTCGAAACTTGACAAGGTCCAAGTTCTCGTGCCCTCAATTTGGAGGTGACCCCGGGGTAAAGCCACTCCAAAGTCATCATCGTCAAGTTACCAACTTGGAATTTCAAGTGGCGCTCACGAGTTTTTGCTCACTTATTATAAATCTCACCGCTTGTTGCTTGATATTTGCTTGGATGCATATGCCATGCTTTTTGATGCGGTGTGAGTGGACAATGTATGGTATGCAAAGGTGGTCCGGGGTAGCCACATGTAGATCGATCATGCTTTGATGCCATGAAGACTGTGACATACTCAGGGGGGCCGGGACATCCATAGATGAACCTTTTATGCATGGGTATGGCAAATGGCGGGGGACCCGGACATCGATGTATGCTCCTCTCATGCTTATGACTCATGATGAATGAAGGTGGGCCAATACATCCAAATACGGTCCAGTTATGCTTCCTACTTGACATGTGGGTGATGTAAATGAATGTACCCGACTTATGAATCATGCCAAGACTTATGCACTCTTATGACAAAGATATCTCCTAGGTGTGGGCTTTTTGACTTCCATTGGAATGGGTCAAAGGGGTCTAGGAAGGTGGATATCATGAAATGGGGCACTTCCTCGATCCCTGGGTGTATACCACCCAAAGTCATGGCTCCCATGGTATAACCCGGGTCTGGGATGGGGTGGATTGGATCAAACATGGTGGGTTGGGGTAGGGAAAGGTAGGTGGTGGTTAAGGTGATTGGGTCACACGGGTTCCTTGACTCCCATTGGAATGGATCATAGGGATCATAAAATGGGTTACCAAGGGAGAGGAGCTCCATGTCTTCAAGGTCCTCCAAAGGTGCTAAGTCATTCCTCTCCATGATAATTGGGCCAATGTTCTTGTGAGTGGGTCGGCCACAAAGGGAGGGTTTGGCTTTCTACACGCTGTAAGAAGCTCCAAATTGAGGAGAAGGTCGGGCTCATCGGGTGTGGGGAGGAATAGAAGGAGGTCGCTAGTGTAGCAACCAATGGTGCAAACCGAGGTGATAGACCCTATGCATAGGTGTAGGAGGTCAAGGCTCTTAGGTTGTTCGGCCATAGGGGTCAACATGCTAGTGAACTCAATTTGCCATGCTAAGCCCTTAAGAAGATCTTCTAAGGTTTCCACTTGATAGGATGTTTGGATTATGGTGTGATAGGAGGAGAAGGGTACAATGGGAAGGTTTTGCTCCATGGGAGGGTAAACATAGGACATGGTAGGGTGAATTGGTCTCTCCTTTAGCCATCTAGCTAGGGGCCCATCTATGATTATGGTGCTATTTGTGAAGGCTTGTGGCTCTTGGGGGTCCAAGCTATGTGGAGGGGACATTTATGATTCTTTCTCACCATAGGTATGAACTTGGGTTTCCTTAAGGATGGGGACGGGTTCCGGAATGGCATCTACTCTCATGTGGATGGTTGTGGTCTCCTTTCTCAAGGGAATGGGAAGGTCTATTGAGGGTGGGGTGATGATAATTGGTGCATGGTGTACCCGGGGTGGTGGGTAATGAGAAACTTGGTTTTGGATAGGGAGGGGAAGTAGTGGAAGCCTAGGACTTGGGACTTTTGGGGTAGGGAGTGGGAGATGGGTTGGTTGGGGTGGCTTGGGTTGATTTGTCTTGGGGGGAGTGTCCCTTTTAGGGGACAAGGGAGGGGTAGTGGTGGGGACCAAGGGGGCTTGTGGGGTATGGGTTTGGTGGGAGCTTTTAGATTGGAGGGTGGTGGCCGTCATGGGCCTAGGTGGAGGGGTGGACACGGTGTCCACTTGGTTTTTAATGGTAAGGGTTGGATGAGTGGTGCTCACCATGGAGGGAATTGGGTCGGTTAGGGGTCTCTTGCCCTTGGGATCGTTTGGGGTGGAAGTGGGGGCTAAAGGGGCTTGACTAGTGTAGGTTAGGGAAGGGGGTTTTGGTTGGGGTGTGGGGGCCCTCATGGGGTTAGGTGGGGAGGTGGAGGTCTTGGACACTTGGTTTCTAGTGGTAAGGGTTTGGACGGGTGGGGTTGGAGGAGTGGGAGTGCTCCTTGAGTTTTGGTAACCCGGGTATGAGGGAGGAGGTCGGGGAGTGTAGACTTTCCTAAGTTTGGCTCTCATGTTCTCCCATGTGTTAATAGGCTCTAGCCTCATAACCCTCCTAAATTTTTCAATGAACTTCCATCTATCCTCGGCAGGGTACACAAGTCGACTCTTGGCAAGGTAGATTTTCATGGGTTCAGTCATTGGATTCCTCTTAAAGTATTTGTTCATGTTTTCCTCCCACTCTAAATATGCACTAGGGTGGTATCCGTTAAAGATAAGGTCCTCAAATAGGACTTTATCCAAAGGGGTGTCAATCGGACCTTTGCGGAGGGCCGAGTGAGATAGATGTGACTTACATGAAGTAGCCATGCTAGTGGACAAAAGAGATGCAACCGAAGACTCTAAATGCATATGAGCGTCCTAGGACCAACTTGATAGAGACAAGTTGTGAACTTGCTCTGATACCACTTGATGTGACATCACCTATGGACCTATTTTGCAAGCATTCAAGTTTGAGCGGCGGACTCACACTAGCGAGCTCACCCGTATGGCGCACACTAGTGCTCGATGGCGACTAGGTGATGTTGGAGAGGGTCCGAGGCGGGACCTTGAGGCTCTAAAGGTTGGCTAGCTTGGGGAGAACCCCAAATGGGCCTAGGATGCCCAAATCATGGGCGGCCAACACACCAAGGGTGTGGGTTAAGTGGATTCACTCTCAACTTGCCCGCGGTGGTCCCTCACGGTACTAGCAATTTGGGCCGAGCTCTCACTCTCCATCCGACGAAGCAATAGCAATAATACTAAGCTAAGCAAGTGATTAAACCAGTCAAGAGTGGGACCGAGGCTCACCTAGCCGGCGTGAAGACGCCGACTCCGGCCGGAGACGGGGGCGAGCGGGGAGGCGAGGGTATGCACCCCCACGCCGCATCGAGGGAGCTTCAACCTGAAATTGAAAGATTACACCACTACTCCTCTCGCAGGAGGGGGGGGTCTCGGGGTGGGGGTTAATGTATTACAACCAAACACTACCTCCTCGCAGGGAGGGGCTGTAAGCCGGCCAGGCGGGGTGGGGGAATTGGGCAAGAAATCCCAACTTCTGAGTTCCGCCGGTTCTGCCAGTCTGCAGATTCACTGGATAGCATGTTGACGGCGCCACGGGCTCCAGGAGACTCCGATCCCGATGATACTGGTCCCAAAAGTTTCCTATCTTCCGGAGGAAGACGCCTGAATTTTTGGAGGATCTCTGGAATTTTGTGCTGATCGTGGCAGAGCCTGGAACAGGACCCCTCTGTCTACCGCGGATGGAAATAGAAAAGATGTAGTTTGTTGCAGAAGGTGTTGTGGGCTCTCCTGAACTCCGATTGAGGCGAGACTAGCGGTGACGCTTCCGTGGTCGGAGTAGCTTTGAGCAGGAGCTAATGGAGTTGCAATCGGAGGTCGGAGAAGAGAGCAGTCGTCGGATGAGTGGGTGCAGGTCGAACCTGGATCCGCAAGAGCAGTCTGCGCACTTGGACGAAGAAAATGGGAACTAAGGGTTCTGGAAGCCGATTGATGCCCTGCCTTTTGGAGATGAAAGAGGACTTAGAGGAGAAGATTTTTGATGAAGAACTCCTGCCCTGATTCCCAGGAGGTTGGCCGCTGTAGAGCTTCAACTCCGGCTCAGGTGCTCTGCTAGGGAAGCTGCGCACAGTCGGGGGAGAAATGCTCTCACGGCCAGCTCGAAGCTTGGATCCAGACGAAACCACTACCGTTGTGAAGATGACTCGAAGACGCTTCCAACGGTACCTCTTGGGCCTTCAGATTCGCAGGGAAGAGGATGTGGTGGCCGCTTCAAGCTACGGCCAACCTGCTGCCTGCAACCAGAGCTTGACCTGCAAAAGAAATGGGTATGAATGGAGGGGTGGTGGTGGGGGGGCGACCTTGGCTAGGTTTGGGGTTGGATTTGGGAGACCAAGGGAGCTAAGGGGGTGGGAGATGGGAGGGAAATTCAAAATTGGGCTTTGGGAGAAGCTAATTTAGCATTGGGAAGGTGGTGGGATGCCTTGGGAAGGAGAGTGGGGTAGTTGGGGGTTGGGAGGTGGGGTGTGGATTGGAGGATGCCACCTTGGGGTTGGGGGGGGAGTTAAATAAGTGTATGGGGAAGGGGAGGGGTCTTAATGAGGGGTGAATGGGGAGGAGAAAGAAAATTCTGAAAATTGGGGTGGAGGGAGAGAGAGAGAGGGGGGGGACCCCTTAGAGAGAGACAGTGAGAGAGAGGGAGATCTAGTGGGATTTGGAAGTGGATTTCAATTTTCATTCAATTGTTCATTACTTCAAAATGAGGGGAATGGGGTCCTATATATAGGCAACCCACATTTCTACAAAAGTCCCTGACATTTGACTCAATGACAAATAACCGAAGGGATAGGGGTGCCGTTGGGCCAAGCCCAATGAATTGGGCCCACTAGCCTAACAAACCAACCTAATGACACAATACTTAGGAAAATGACTCACTAACCTAGGTACATGACTCAAATAAAGGGAAAATTACATGATATTGACTCAAAGAAAATGTGAAGATTACATGACTAGACTCAAAAATACATGACTAACATAATGGCGCTTGCCGACGAACAATCCGAGTCTGGAGAAAATGTGGAGGGGCAAGGGATGCCCTCATCATACCCCCGGGGTGGGGAAAACTCGACCCCGTCGAGTATGGGTCCACCAGGGAAGTAGTACATCGAACTGCGGCTCTGGGCGATCCATGATCTCCATACTCAACCCGCGACCATAGTCGGGGAACGACGCTTCAGCTCGACAAAGTGGCTCGGTCATAGCCTCATGCTGGCGATGGGATCTTGCTTGCCTAGTATTGCCGCCGTGTGCTCACGTCGGGCTCTCAGGCTATTTTGTGGTGGCACTCTGAAGGTGTCTCTCGCAAGGATAGGTGTAAGCTCAAGGCACTCACTAGGATCCACCGCGGTGCCCTTAGAGGGTGCTGGATCCGCCACATGAGAAAAGGGGAGAATCCGAAAACCCTTTTGAAAGTTCAACCCATAAGCCGGGTTGCCAAAGCCACTCGAAACTTGACAAGGTCCAAGTCCTCGTGCCCTCAATTTGGAGGTGACCCCAGGGTAAAGCCACTCCCAAGTCATCATCGCCAAGTTACCAACTTGGAATTTCATGTGGCGCTCACGAGTTTTTGCTCACTTATTGTGAATCTCACCGCTTGTTGCTTGATATTTGCTTGGATGCATATGCCATGCTTTATGATGCGGTGTGAGTGGACAATGTATGGTATGCAAAGGTGGTCCGGGGTAGCCACATGTAGATCGATCATGCTTTGATGCCATGAAGACTGTGACAGACTCAGGGGGGGCGGGACATCCATAGATGAACCTTTTATGCATGGGTATGACAAATGGCGGGGTACCCGGACATCCATGCATGCTCCTCTCATGTTTAAGACTCATGATGAATGAAGGTGGGCCAATACATCCAAATACGGTCCACTTATGCTTCCTACTTGACATGTGGGTGATGTAAATGAATGTACCCGACTTATGAATCATGCCAAGTGGTATTGTATGCCAAGACTTATGCACTCTTGTGACAAAGATGTCTCCTAGGTGTGGGCTTTTTGACTTCCATTGGAATGGGTCAAAGGGGTCTAGGAAGGTGGATATCATGAAATGGGGCACTTCCTCGATCCCTGGGTGTATACCACCCAAAGTCATGGCTCCCATGGTATAACCCGGGTCTGGGATGGGGTGGATTGGATCAAACATGGTGGGTTGGGGTAGGGAAAGGTAGGTGGTGGTTAAGGTGATTGGGTCACACGGGTTCCTTGACTCCCATTGGAATGGATCATAGGGATCATAAAATGGGTTACCAAGGGAGAGGAGCTCCATGTCTTCAAGGTCCTTCAAAGGTGCTAAGTCATTCCTCTCCATGATAATTGGGCCAATGTTCTTGGTGAGTGGGTCGGCCACAAGGGGAGGGCTTGGCTTTCTACACGCTGTAAGAAGCTCCAACTTGAGGAGAAGGTCGGGCTCATCGGGTGTGGGGAGGAATAGAAGGAGGTCGCTAGTGTAGCAACCAATGGTGGAAACCGAGGTGATAGACCCTATGCATGGGTGTAGGAGGTCAAGGCTCTTAGGTTGTTCGGCCATAGGGGTCAACATGCTAGTGAACTCAATTTGCCATGCTAAGCCCTTAAGAAGATCTTCTAAGGTTTCCACTTGGTAGGATGTTTGGATTATGGTGTGATAGGAGGAGAAGGGTACAATGGGAAGGTTTTGCTCTATGGGAGGGTAAACATAGGACATGGTAGGGTGAATTGGTCTCTCCTTTAGCCATCTAGCTAGGGGCCCATATATGATTATGGTGCTATTTGTGAAGGCTTGTGGCTCTTGGGGGTCCAAGCTATGTGGAGGGGACATTTGTGATTCTTCCTCACCATAGGTATGAACTTGGGTTTCCTCAAGGATGGGGACGGGTTCCGGAATGGCATCTACTCCCATGTGGATGGTTGTGGTCTCCTTTCTCAAGGGAATGGGAAGGTCTATTGAGGGTGGGGTGATGATAATTGGTGCATAGTGTACCCGGGGTGGTGGGTAATGGGAAACTTGGTTTTAGATAGGGAGGGGAAGTAGTGGAAGCCTAGGACTTGGGACTTTTGGTGTAGGGAGTGGGAGATGGGTTGGTTGGGGTGGCTTGGGTTGGTTTGTCTTGGGGGGAGTGTCCCTTTTAGGGGACAAGGAGGGGTAGTGGTGGGGACCAAGGGGGCTTGTGGGGTATGGGTTTGGTGGGAGCTTTTAGATTGGAGGGTGGTGGCCGTCATGGGCCTAGGTGGAGGGGTGGACACGGTGTCCACTTGGTTTTTAATGGTGAGGGTTGGATGAGTGGTGGTCACCATGGAGGGAATTGGGTCGGTTAGGGGTCTCTTGCCCTTGGGATCGTTTGGGGTGGAAGTGGGGGCTAAAGAGGCTTGACTAGTGTAGGTTAGGGAAGGGGGTTTTGGTTGGGGTGTGGGGGCCCTCATGGGGTTAGGTGGGGAGGTGGAGGCCTTGGACACTTGGGTTCTAGTGGTAAGGGTTTGGACGGGTGGGGTTGGGTGGGAGTGCTCCTTGAGTTTTGGTAACCCGGGTAGGAGGGAGGAGGTCGGGGAGTGTAGACTTTCCTAAGTTCGGCTCTCATGTTCTCCCATGTGTTAATAGGCTCTAGCCTCATAACCCTCCTAAATTGTTCAATGAACTTCCACCTATCCTCGGCAGGGTACACAAGTCGACTCTTGGCAAGGTAGATTTTCATGGGTTCAGTCATTGGATTCCTCTTAAAGTATTTGTCCATGTTTTCCTCCCACTCTAAATATGCACTAGGGTGGTATCCGTTAAAGATAAGGTCCTCAAATAGGACTTTGTCCAAAGGGGTGTCAATCGGACCTTTGCGGAGGGCCGAGTGAGATAGATGTGACTTACATGAAGTAGCCATGCTAGTGGACAAAAGAGATGCAACCGAAGACTCTAAATGCATATGAGCGTCCTAGGACCAACTTGATAGAGACAAGTTGTGAACTTGCTCTGATATCACTTGATGTGACACCACCTATGGACCTATTTTGCAAGCATTCAAGTTTGAGCGGCGGACTCACACTAGCGAGCTCACCCGTATGGCGCACACTAGTGCCCGATGGCGACTAGGCGATGTTGGAGAGGGTCCGAGGCGGGACCTTGAGGCTCTAAAGGTTGGCAAGCTTGGGGAGAACCCCAAATAGGCCTAGGATGCCCAAATCATGGGCGGCCAACATACCAAGGGTGTGGGTTAAGTGGATTCACTTTCAACTTACCCGCGGTGGTCACTCACGGTACTAGCAATTTGGGCCGAGCTCTCACTCTCCATCCGACGAAGCAATAGCAATAATACTAAGCTAAGCAAGTGATTAAACCAGTCAAGAGAGGGACCGAGGCTCACCTAGCCGGCGTGAAGACGCCGACTCCGACCGGAGACGGGGGCGAGCGGGGAGGCGAGGGTGTGCACCCCCACGCCACGTCGAGGGAGCTTCAACCTGAAATTGAAAGATTACACCACTACTCCTCTCGCAGGAGGGGGGGATCTCGGGGTGGGGGTTAATCTATTACAACCAAACACTACCTCCTCGCAGGGAGGGGCTGTAAGCCGGCCAGGCGGGGTGGGGGAATTGGGCAAGAAATCCCAACTTCTGAGTTCCGCCGGTTCTGCCAGTCTGCAGATTCACTGGATAGCGGGTCGGTGTTGACGCCGCCACGGGTTCCAGGAGACTCCGATCCCGATGATACTGGTCCCAAAAGTTTCCTATCTTCCAGAGGAAGACGCCTGAATTTTTGGAGGATCTCTAGAATTCTGTGCTGATCGTGGCAGAGCCTGGAACAGGACCTCTCTGTCTGCCTCGAATGGAAACATAAAAGATGTAGTTGGTTGCGGAAGGTGTTGTAGGCTCTCCGGAACTCCGATTGAGGTGAGACTGGCGGTGACACTTCCGTGGTCGGAGTAGCTTTGAGCAGGAGCTGACAGAGTTGCAATCGGAGGTCAGAGAAGAGAGCAGTCATCGGATGAGTGGGTGCAGGTCGAACCTAGATCGGCAGGAGCAGTCTGCGCACTTGGACGAAGAAAATGGGAACTAGGGGTTCTGGAAGCCGATTGATGCCCTGCCTTTTGGAGATGAAAGAGGACTCAGAGGAGAATATTTTTGATGAAGAACTCCTGCCCTGATTCCCAGGAGGTTGGTCGCTGTAGAGCTTCAACTCCGGCTCAGGTGCTCTGCTAGGGAAGCTGCGCACAGTCGGGGGAGAAATGCTCTCACGGCCAGCTCGGAGCTTGGATCCAGACAAAACCACCACCGTTGTGAAGATGACTCGAAGACGCTTCCAACGGTACCTCTTGGGCCTTCAGATTCGCAGGGAGGAGGATGTGGTGGCCACTTCAAGCTACGGCCAACTTGCTGCCTGCAACCAGAGCTTGACCTGCAAAAGAAATGGGTATGAATGGAGGGGTGGTGGTGGGGGGGCGACCTTGGCTGGGTTTGGGGTTGGATTTGGGCGACCAAGGGAGCTAAGGGGGTGGGAGATGGGAGGGAAATTCGAAATTGGGCTTTGGGAGAAGCTAATTTAGCATTGGGAAGGTGGTGGGATGCCTTGGGAAGGAGAGTGGGGTAGTTGGGGGTTGGGAGGTGGGGTGTGGATTGGAGGATGCCACTTGGGGTTGGGGGGGGGGGGAGTTAAATGAGTGTATGGGGAAGGGGAGGGGTCTTAATGAGGGGTGAATGGGGAGGAGAGAGAAAATTCTGAAAATTGGGGTGGAGGGAGAGAGAGAGAGAGAGGGGGGACCCCTTAGAGAGAGAGAGTGAGAGAGAGGGAGATCTAGTGGGATTTGGAAGTGGATTTCAATTTTCATTCAATTGTTCATTACTTCAAAATGAGAGGAATGGGGTCCTATATGTAGGCAACCCACATTTCTACAAAAGTCCCTGACATTTGACTCAATGACAAATAACCGAAGGGATAGGGGTGCCCTTGGGCCAAGCCCAATGAATTGGGCCCACTAGCCTAACAAACCAACCTAATGACACAATACTTAGGAAAATGACTCACTAACCTAGGTACATGACTCAAATAAAGGGAAAATTACATGATATTGACTCAAAGAAAATGTGAAGATTACATGACTAGACTCAAAAATACATGACTAACATAATGGCGCTTGCCGACGAACAATCCGAGTCCGGAGAAAATGTGGAGGGGCAAGGGATGCCCTCATCAGTGTTACTTCCTTCTCACCTCGTGTTGTTCTCATCTGACCTCGTGTCATTCTCTCTTTATTTCGTGCTGTAGTCATCGTGTGTATCTCGTGTCATTCTCAGTATAGTGCACATTTTGTTGTTCCTACACACCTCGTGCAGCTTTAGCTTGTGTGTCAACCGACTTATTTCAGGTATATATATATATATATATATACATATAGAACCCTGAGTATTAATGGTTTTAATCTCTTTGCAGGGTGAAGAAGAAAAAAAGAAGAAGAAGAAGAATGATTCTGGTTTCAGGATCAAATCTGAACCAGTTTGCTCTATTGTAAGAGTGGGCACGTGATACGAGGCTGGCATCTGGCACGTGATCCGAGATGCAGAGGAGCCTCCACGTGGACTGAAGCATTTGGGCGGGAATCATGGAGAGCACACGCCGCCCTAATCTGCTGCTGCTATATATATGTGTCTTCTTCCTCTGAAGAAAAAGTGAGGGTAGAGAGTGACTGAAGTAGAATCGGGCAGAGCTAAGAGAAGAAAGGCAGAAGAGAAATAAGAGATAGAGAAAGCTGAGAGCCAGATCGAGAGAGTAGAAGAAGAAAAAGAAAGAGAGACAGTAAGATAGAGAGTGTGAGAAGAAGGAGAAGGCAGAAGCAGTGAGAAGAAGAAGCAGTGAGAAGAAGAAGAAGTAAGAAGAAGAAGAACAAAAGAGAGTTCGTGCTGGGAGAAAGTGAGAAGCAGTAGAAGAAGTTCCTGCTAGACCGTGGATCAAATCCAGGTCAGCCAGCTCCTGCGTGAGCCACATTCGATTTTCTCTTTTCAGCTTTCTGTTGCTGGTTTTGTTTTTCCTTTGAACTATTCACTTGGTGTTCTTCCGATCCTCTAGTGTGAGATCGGGTTCCCTCCGGTGTGGAGGAAGAGAGACTTGCGTCTCTGGTTGCCTTTGACTGGGTGTCATTGGTTGTTTCCCTCCGGTTGGGAGGAAGAGAGGTCCGAGACCTCTAGTTTGCAAGTGACTTGGTGTCACTTGTGTTTCCCTCTGGGGTTTAGAGGAAGAGAGACTTGGGTCTCTAGGTTCCCCTCCGGTTTGGAGGAAGGGAGGTTTGGTCCTCCGGTTCTGGGCTTGTGGGTAGCAAGTCCAGGGGTTCCCTCCGGGTCTGGAGGAAGAGAGACCGTGTGTCTCTGGTTTCCAAGTGACTAGGAGTCATTTGGGGTGTCCCTCCGACTAGGAGGAAGAGGGGAGGTTGTTCCCCTGGTCAAGCTATTTGGCAGCAGTTGTTGCAGACTGAGTCTACTGTGCTAGTGTTACTAGTGGAAGCCTCACTCCGGTTTGGAGTGAGGGGTGGACGTAGGTCTGTTGACCGAACCACCTAAAAATCCTGGTGTCCCTTGTGATTTGATCTTCTTATACGTTCACTCAATTGCTGCGCTTTAGATGCTTGCTTAGGATCTTTTGAGGGCCTCTTGAGTTGTTGTCTTGCTTTGATCCTCTAAGTTTCCTCAGTTTATTTCTGCATAAGTGAGCTTTAGAGGTTTTATTAGGCTATATTTGTAGAGGGATACATTCACCCCCCTCTGTATCCGGGCCTTACATTCTATCAATTGGTATTAGAGAGGTGTCTGCATACAAGGTCCAGCGACCTGCAGATTCGATCTTGCAGTCTTAGGTGCTAATTTGCTCTTAAGTGCATAAATATTCCTGTTGGCTTGAACTTACTCGCTATTTGTTTTTCAATGGCTCTTCCACCCGTCTTTAGTGGTTCTGATTTCAGTCAGTGGTACACTGCTTTACATGCTTATGTAAATTCTGCTAATCCTGATTTGTGGAAATTAATTTCACAAGGTCCTCACACCTTACCAACGAAAGTGTCCAAATGGACCGACAGACACAGATCAAAGGATGGAGAAAATCAGAAAGCCTTTAACCTGTTGAAAGCAGCTACTGACAGAGCCTTATGGTCTTGTCTTCATAATTGCAGCTCAGCAAAGGACATCCTGGATTGGCTGAAGCAATTTCACAGGGTAAACGAGGACAACTGCATGACGGCTAACAGAAGTAATCCAAGTGGCAGCAATCAAGGCAGCAGTCAGACTGAAGATGATGGTGATGAGGTAAATCTCTTCGAGAATTTTTCTCTAGAAGATTGGGAGAATGCATATGCTGAATTATTTGAATCTGATGAACTGTTAAGAAAACAGTAAAAAAATTAAAGAATGGTACTGGTTTAGATATTTCAAGTTCTCCTTGTAGAAATTGTGTTGCATTGAAAAATATTCATGATGCCTGTATGTCTGATTCTCTAATGTTGAAGAAATAAATTTCTTTATTGAAAACTGAGAATCAAGATCATGTGAAAGAAATCTCTGAACTTGAAAAGAAGCTTAGTCTAGCTAGTCATGTTTCTGTTCAGAGCAAGGATTTGCTGAAAGAAGTTGAATGTGTTAAGTTTGAATTAAACAAACTGAAATCTGAAAATAATTCTCTTAAAGAGTTCTCCAATAAAAATGATGAAAAATCAAAGAAACTTAGACATGAGAACAAATTGCTGATTGAAAAGCTTAATGCCATAAAATCTGTAAACATAGAATTACAGAAAGATTCTGAAAAACAACAGGAAATGTTTCATGAATGTCAGTCTCTCTCAGATGAATGGGTGCTTGATGCTGATCTCCTAGAGCAGAACAGTAAACTGGAAGAGGAAATCAATGAGTTGAAACATCTAAACACCCAGCTGACAGATAGGCTAATGACAATGGAAAAAGGTAAGTGTGTGAGTGTGGACAATTCTGATAGGTTGATGAATGCTGAACAAGAAATTGAGAGTCTGAAAACCATCAACTTAATGTTAAATGAAAATGTCAGTTGTAGTGAACGGAAAATAGCTGGATATGAGCTTACTATCACATCCCTTCAACAAGAAGTTGATGATCTTTACAAGTCCCTATCTGAAGCTGACAATGAAACAAAACTAAAACAGGAAGTTGAAAAACTCAAAAGTCTGAATGATGCCTTGCATCAACAAGTCATTTCCTGTGAAACAGATCTGTCCAAATATGAAGCTAAAATTGCTGATTTGAATTTTGAGATTAAAGATTTGAAAAATTATCTATCAAAATTTGTCAAAGGTAAGGACAATCTGAATAAGCTTATTGGAAAGAGTGATAACTTTGAGAGAAAGGGACTGGGCTATAGTCCGACAAATAAAAGGAGTAATGGGAATGAAACCTCTACTTTTTTTGTCAAAGCCACCAATCAGAACACAACCTCTGCTCCTTCTGTCTTCAAATTCACTGCACAAAAATCCACTGTGAAACCCAAAACTGTGGAACAAAATCAAAAACTGAAAAATGGTGAAACTTCACAAAAGAAGGATAAGGACACTCCTGTTACTATAAAGAAGGCTATACACAATTCACATGATCTCTCACACACTCACATTAAAACGGGTTCATGTTATTATTGTGGGAAAGGAGGTCACATAATGGAGGATTGTGGATTGATGCTAAAAGATGAGCATGCTAGTGGAACTTTACATTCTAGAAACTCTTTTGATAGAAACCATGTTGCTAGGAAGCCTGTTGCCTCATGTTATTATTGTGGGAAGCATGGTCATCTCATGAGTGAATGTTTTATCATGAAAGAAGACAATAAACAGCATGCCAAGTCTCCCATTCATGTTCATGGTCCATATGGATATAAACACAATTCTAGTCAGCACATTGTGTGCTTCAGCTGCAATAAGCCTGGGCACAAGGCTGCTGAGTGCTGGTTTAGATCCACTTGGGGTAAAAGTGGTTTTCATAAAAGAAATTCTTTTGCATGCTCCCACTGTGGGAAAAATGGGCATACAGTCAAGGACTGTTGGTATGTTCAAAAGAACTATGTTAAACCCCATTTTGTCAAATTCCCTGCAAAACCTTTTGTGAAAATTTCATGCTATAACTGTGGGAAGCCAGGCCATAAATCTGCTGAATGTTGGATGGTTAAGATCAAGCATCAAACTGCTCATGCATATAACAAAAAATCTTATGAGCATGTTTATAAACAGCACCCTGCTGTTAATATGCATCATAAGAATCAAACACCAGCCATTTAATGTAGATACTGTGGAAAATTTGGACATTCTATGGATGACTGTTCTCTGATGAAACTTGATGTTAATGTTGCCATGAAAATGTTTAGAAAACCTGTCAGAGCTAACGCAGGATCCAAAGCTGCTTGGGTCCTTGCAAGTTCAAAATGATCAATACTTTGCAGGTGTGCCTTGGAGGGAGAAATAAAAGGCGTTAACCAAGGCACTCAAAAAGAAAATCCCAGAATTCTACATTTCAGGTCAGTTCTGAACTCTATTTAAATCTCATAATCTGAAAATGCTGATTTGTCTGTTTTAATTTCATTATCTGAAATTGTTGTTTTGCTTGGTTGACTTTTGATGCTCTACTCATGCTGTTGTTTACACTAAATAAATGAGAGTGCTTTGCACTGCATATGTCATTTGCATGACCATCATGGTATATTAAATGGAACAGTGCTGAAGGGCATATGAAGTATGTATGGATGCTACTGCCATGTGTGAGGTGGTCCTTGGACCGAGTCCTCCGCCTAGTACCATGGGTCTAGTTTTCATATAGAGCAGTGTATTGCATATCATAAATTTAAAGAAAATTAAATTCGAAAAGAAATGATTCATTGCACATCATGCATTTTGTCAGGGGGAGCTTATTTGCTGTTGATTGATCATCATGCTCTCCTTGTTAGAATTGTTGCATACTGCATATGTAGGATAGTGCATATCATAAATTTTTAAAAAAAAAATCTAAAAAGAAATTCACTGCACTTAGACAGGGGGAGCATTTCTATTTCATATCCTCTTCACCTCATGAACTCCCTTTGTTTAAGTAACCTGATTCATTCTCTTGACTATGCGCTATTCAACTGTATTCTCTGCTAGTATCTCTAAAATAGCTGATCAGTATGTATTCCAGACTCAGCTACTGTCTGATGATAAAAATCTCTTCTAATGCTCTTCTCTATTGCTGATTTACTCTTGCACCAGCCTATACTCACCTTTCCCATTCTTCTCAGCTGGTGTGACTGCATTGGCTCTACCATTGATTTGTTGGTCAGCTAAACTTAATTTTCTGATCTAAGGAACTTAAGCTGCATGTCATGCAATTCAGTCTAAGATTTTGGTAGAAACTCCTATCATATAGGTTTAAGAATTATCACTTAATCAGACTGATATAAGATTAATGTATTCTCAGCCTTGTAATTAAATGAATTGAAAGTATCTGAATGATAAGGTTTAATAAACTTTAACCTCTTGTGTCATGTAATCCTTAAAGTCTCTCATCTGATATCTGAAAATTTGAAATATAGGCTAGTTTGGTAGAGATACATAGAGTGAGTGTTGTGGTTAATCATTAACTTGAAAAAGTTGACTAAATGAGAAAATTATGAATTCAGAGCAATGACTCGGTCACTGAGAAACTGAGCTCTTTATCAATGAAATAAAGTAACTCATGTCATGAGGTGCCACAGTTATCTCTAATAAAAACTTAGTGAAACAAAACCTGACAGAGCAATAGCTCATTTGTGTTGAGTAGCTGGGGAGTCTGGCCTCTGATAAAGGTGTCTTCTCATGTAAAAAGACACTCATATTGTTAACTCTGCTCTCAAAGTGAGAGGCAATGCTAGTTATCACACTGAGTAACTGGGTCACTTCAACTAAGACTTGTTGTGCCTCATGTAAAAAGGTGTTGATCAACTTAAATTGCTAAGGAAAAATATAATGTGCTTCAAATAAAATTATCTTGAAAAATTTGTCGACTCATGTTCTTGAAGAAGTGTTTAACATCAATACTAATCTGTGTAACTCTTGAAAGAGTCATTGAGATCTTCTGTGTAAGATAAAAGATGATTGTTTTTGAGTGTTTTTTGACTATTTGGTTCACTTTTTATTAAAACTTGGATTCATATATGAGTATTGAGTTTAATTTGGCAAAGTTGGTATACATCAAAATTCAATCAGATTGGTTAAGTTGCCAATTCATAACTCCTTATGATAGAAGAGTCTACATCTTTTAAGACTTATTGAAGTGATGTATGCATTCAAATCCCTCATGATCAGATTCATGCATGATCAACAAAAACTATATAGTCAACTCCTCTCTTATCAGTTGACTGATTCCATCCGCATTTTTCTGACCATACAAATGTGAGGTGCCACTCCTATTATCACCTTGTTCACTTGCAGCCTTCTGAACTTCAGAATCCTTATGGTGGTGGATTTCAGATTGAATCCTGAGATGTATTTCTCTCCACACTGTTGGAATCTTCCATCTTGTTCTGTAATAAGCTCTGATTCTGTGGTATTTTTACCAGAATTCAGATTCTTTGTAATGGCTGATTTCAGATTGATTGATTGGATAACCAGAGTCCTTTCCTATGCTTCAGGGGAGTTATGGTTTATTCACATCTAAAGGGAGAGTAGTCAATCATTCATGTTGATAGGGGGTGAGCTGTTTCATTGTCATAAGGGGGTTCTTCTTTTTAAAGAACCATGACTCATTCTCTACATTTATATGCTGTATTTGTGTGCTGCATTTGACTATCAAACCATTTCCCTTCTTTTTGATTATGTCAAAGGGGGAGAATAGTTTGATGAGTCAGTGTGACTCATTATGTTGCCATCATCAAAAAGGGGGAGATTGTTATGCCCCTTGTGCTTTGTTGATGATGTGGTGTTTTAATGATAGCAACATGAATGAGTCACCACATTGTTGAGTCACAACATTGTCTTGAATATGTCTGATGTGTATGCTTGAGTCATGCTGTGATAAATTGGTTTGTGCCTGCTTTCTGTTCTGTGCATTGCTTCTCTGCTGATATGTTCATGTTGTAGTTCATCAAGTCTATACATCCGTCTCACTGTTCACATGCATCAAGTATGTACAGCGTCCGTCTCAGCCAGCGTCTTATGCTGCATCCTAAGGCTTCAGGTCTATACATTGGACCGTGGTTCGTCAAGTCTATACATTGCTGAGCCATTCGACAAGTCTGTAAATTGGCTTCAATTCCTCAAGTCTATACATTGGGTTTGGCTCTGCAAGTCTGAACATTCACAAAGTCCATACATCGACATTGTAGCTTGCCTAGTTCAAGTCTACACATTGGTCTCCACTTGAAGTCTATACATTGGCTAAGGGTCTTCAAGTCCATACACAGTTGTCTGATGCATATTGATTGAAGTCTGTACAACATGCCCTGTTGTTCACAGCTTTCTTGTTTGTGACTTCACTAGTGTTTTGATGATGAGCATCACTATGTTAAATATTGTCATTTTAATCAGATATCTGGCGTAATGTTATGCATTTGAAATTTCCATGATTAAAAGGAAAAACTGCTATGAGGTAGTACCTTGTATGTCCGTACTGTTCCATTCATACTTCGTGTTGTTTGTGTTCACTACACTTCGTGTTGTCCTTTTGAACGTCGTGTTGTTCCAACTATGTTTGTTGATTGCCTTCGTGCTGTTTACTGAAGCAGCTCGATTTGTTCAGATGTACTTCGAGTCGTTTTCCTGTGTATCTCATGTCGTTTCTTCAGTATTTAGTTGCTCATCTCGAGTCATCTTTTTATTTTTTTTGTTCTCGTGGTTTTGTGTCATTTACTGTAGTTACTCGAGTCGTTTTCCTGCTTTCACTGTTTTATTATGTGTCGTTGTAGCCATTCCTATCTCATGTCTTCGTGTTGTTTTTCTAAACCCCGTGTCCTTTTTTGCTTTGTGACCACACTTCGTGTAGGGTTCTATTTTCGTCTTCGAGTTGGGCTCAGTCCGTGTCGTTCTCGTATTCGAGTCATTCTTAATGTCTTCGTGCTGTTTCTATATTTGTGTCTTCGTGTTGCTTTCCTATATCTTTGTCCAGGTTTCTTCTGATCGCGTGTTTTACTATCAATTCACTCCGTGTTACTTCCTTCTCACCTCGTGTTGTTCTCATCTGACCTCGTGTCATTCTCTCTTTATTTCGTGCTGTAGTCATCCTGTGTATCTCGTGTCATTCTCAGTATAGTGCACATTTTGTTGTTCCTACACACCTCGTGCAGCTTTAGCTTGTGTGTCAACCGACTTATTTTAGGTATATACATATATATATATATAGAACCCTGAGTATTAATGGTTTTAATCTCTTTGCAGGGCGAAGAAGAAAAAAAAAGAAGAAGAAGAAGGATTTTGGTTTCAGGATCAAATCCGAACCAGTTAGCTCTATTATAAGAGTGGGCACGTGATACGAGGCTGGCATCTGGCACGTGATCCGAGATGCAGAGGAGCCTCCACGTGGACTGAAGCATTTGGGCGGGAATCATGGAGAGCACACGCCGCCCTAATCTGCTGCTGCTATATATATGTGTCTTCTTCCTCTGAAGAAAAAGTGAGGGTAGAGAGTGACTGAAGTAGAATCAGGCAGAGCTAAGAGAAGAAAGGCAGAAGAGAAAGAAGAGATAGAGAAAGCTGAGAGCCAGATCGAGAGAGTAGAAGAAGAAAAAGAAAGAGAGACAGTAAGATAGAGAGTGTGAGAAGAAGGAGAAGGCAGAAGCAGTGAGAAGAAGAAGCAGTGAGAAGAAGAAGAAGTAAGAAGAAGAAGAAGAAGAAAAGAGAGTTCGTGCTGGGAGAAAGTGAGAAGCAGTAGAAGAAGTTCCTGCTGGACCGTGGATCAAATCCAGGTCAGCCAACTCCTGCGTGAGCCACATTCGATTTTATCTTTTCAGCTTTCTGTTGCTGGTTTTGTTTTTCCTTTGAACTATTCACTTGGTGTTCTTCCGATCCTCTAGTGTGAGATCGGGTTCCCTCCGGTGTGGAGGAAGAGAGACTTGCGTCTCTGGTTGCCTTTGACTGGGTGTCATTGGTTGTTTCCCTCCGGTTGGGAGGAAGAGAGGTCCGAGACCTCTAGTTTGCAAGTGACTTGGTGTCACTTGTGTTTTCCTCTGGGGTTCAGAGGAAGAGAGACTTGGGTCTCTAGGTTTCCCTCCGGTTTGGAGGAAGGGAGGTTTGGTCCTCCGGTTCTGGGCTTGTGGGTAGCAAGTCCAGGGGTTCCCTCCGGGTCTGGAGGAAGAGAGACCGTGTGTCTCTGGTTTCCAAGTGACTGGGAGTCATTTGGGGTGTCCCTCCGGCTGGGAGGAAGAGGCGAGGTTGTTCCCCTGGTCAAGTTGTTTGGCAGCAGTTGTTGCAGACTGAGTCTGCTGTGCTAGTGTTACTAGTGGAAGCCTCACTCCGGTTTGGAGTGAGGGGTGGACGTAGGTCTGTTGACCGAACCACCTAAAAATCCTGGTGTCCCTTGTGGTTTGATCTTCTTATACGTTCACTCAATTGCTACGTTTTAGATGCTTGCTTAGGATCTTTTGAGGGCCTCTTGAGTTGTTGTCTTGCTTTGATCCCTCTAAGTTTCCTCAATTTATTTCCGCAACAGTTTTTAATTCCGCATAAGTGAGCTTTAGAGGTTTTATTAGGCTATATTTGTAGAGGGATACATTCACCCCCCTCTGTATCCGGGCCTTACATTCTATCACCTTTGAGCACTATACAATTTCTGATTGGGAGGATGCTTACGGAGACTTGCTAGATAAAGTAGATGATATTAGAAAGGAGAACAGTCATTTGAAGAAGAAAGTAAACTCCATTTTGAATGATAAAACCATGTCTAATAAAATAGCCTGTTTGCAATCAGAAAATGACAATTTAAAATTTTCATGTGCTGAGTTTGATGATTTGAAGCTTGCTTTGACAGATACTAGAAAGGAAAATGAATTGTTAAAGAATGTTATTGAGGATTTGAAGCTGAGAGTTCAAATGTTTGAAAATGAATCAAAAATTTCAAATGAGAAATATGAAGCTGTTTCGTGTGTGAACTCTGAATTAAAGAAAACAGTTGAAAATTTAGAGAAAGAAAATGTTGACAAAAGGATAATAATAGAAAATATGACCCAAGGCACAGATAATCTCAATGCTCTATTAGGGTCAAAGGTAAATTTCAGAAACGAAGGTCTTGGATTCAACTCAACTGCCACTAAAAGCCTTGCCATGAAAACCATATCATTTGTGACAGAGAAAAAGAAGGGACCTCTCATAAAAATGGTAAGTGAAAATTCTGTTTCAAAAATTGTTAATTCGAAAATGTCCAGTGCCAAGGACAAGGGTAAATAGAAGTAGGTGAGCTTAGCAGATCTTGCCCTTCACCCAAATATAAGTCTCAGGTTCGGGGTCAGCCTCCAAGCAAGTCTAAACCCAAGGGCAAAGCCACCAAGTCTCCACCATCATCACCTGTCCAGAAGAAGACCCAACATAAACCTGTACAGAAGTCGAGTGGGTCAACAGTGCAAGGGAGACATAATGCTGCATGGGGCCATAAAAGCCATACTTACCAGCCCAAGGTTCAGACCTATTACACCTATCCTCAGAAATAGGTCCAACCATTCTATAGGTCTGGATGGAATCAGGTCCAAGGGAGGTCTAGATATCAACCTTTTCTCACTCATTGGCATAGACCTCAATTTCCTAGATGGGTTGGTCAGTCTAGGACTACAGCTGGCCACAATTATCTGAGGACCTATTGGCCTGGGCACTGGCACAAAAACAATTTTACTGCTAATAAAGATCGAGCCAGAACTCAATATAAACCAAAGCATCAGAGGAAGAAGGTTCAATTAGTTGGTGCTGAGAGAAAGAAAGATGATGAACAAAATGTCATGAATTCCACTAAACCAACCATGTTTAGATAAATGTGGATTCCTAGACAATTGATGTCTTGTTTCAATTGTTCTGTTTCTGCTTCGGAGTCCAAACAGTTTTGGGATCCAAAATTCTCTACCTGATTGTGATTGCAGGTATGCCTGGCAGCCAGAAGCAATATGTGGTATCTTGATAGTGACTGCTCCAGGCATATGACAGGAGACAAGACCAAATTTTGCATGCTGACTGAGAAGAATGGAGGTCTTGTCACCTTTGGAGGAAATATAAAGGGTAGAATCATCGGATCAGGTAAAGTAGGTAAGTGTACTACCTGTTGCATTGAAGAGGTACTGCTGGTTGATGGTCTTCCATACAACTTACTTAGTATCAGCCAGCTATGTGACAAAGGACACAAGGTAGTATTTGACTCTCAATACTGCAAAATCTTTGAACCTGATTCTGATATAGTTAAATTTTCAGGAAAAAGGGTAAATAACATCTACTTGGTAGATTTAGATGATTTAGCTCATTCTAATCTTTGCCTAACTGCAAATAAAGTTGACTTAGCATTCTTGTGGCATCGTAGATTAGGCCATTCTAGCTATACGGTTTTGCATAAATTGAATAAATATAGCATGGTTAGAGGGCTCCCTAAAGTTTCTTTCAAGAAGGAAATTAAGGTGTGTAGTGCGTGTACACAGTCCAAGCAAACTAGGATGTCATTTAAATCAAGAACTGAAAACATGTCCTTTAAACCTTATGAGCTGATACATATGGATTTATTTGGACCCACACGTTCAGTCAGCTTGTCAGAGAAGAGATATGGAAATGTCCTAGTCGATGATTTCTCTAGGTTTACTTGGGTCTTTTTCTTTGCACATAAAAATGATGCATTCATAGAATTTCAGGAGTTCTATTTGAAAATAAACCAGAAAAATAAAAATTTAATTGGAAATATCTTATCTGATCATGGAGGTGAGTTTGAGAATTCTCAATTTGATGAATTTTGCAGGGTCAATGGGATTAATCATCGGTTCTCCTCACCTAGAACGCCTGAGCAGAATGGAATAGTAGAAAGGAGGAACCGGACGATTGTGGAGATGGCCTGTACACTGCTTGTTGAAGGTGGCTTACCAAGAAAATTTTGGGCAGAGGCAGTTAATACTGCATGCCACATAATCAACAGAGCCATGGTAAGGCCTTTCACTCAGAAAACTCCTTATGAGATTCTGAAAGGTAAGAAGCCTTCAATTGCTTATTTCAAGGTCTTTGGCTGTAAATGCTTCATTCATGTTAATGATAAAAGAGATCTTGATAAATTTGAACCTAAAAGTGATCCAGAAATTTTTCTTCGGTATTCGGAATACACTAGAGCATATAGAGCGTACAATCTTAATTCTAAAACTGTTGAGGAATCTCCACATATTGTCTTTGATGAATCCCTGACTAAATGTGAAAATGGTATGTACAGGAAAGAAGATGATGGAGAAATATTGAATGAAAGACAATCTGCAGACCAATCAGATCAAGAAGAAGAGCCAGAAGAAAACAATGCAGAAGAGCCTGCTGTTCAGGGGGAGGTAAATGAAGATCAAGGTAACCAAATTACCAATGTCAGATTCTTAAGAGACCATCCTATTGAGAACATCATTGGTGATTTGCATGAACCTCCTAGGACTAGAGGTTTTCATAGAGCTCAAAAAGAATTAAATGCATATGCATTGGTTTCGCATGTAGAACCCAAGTCCATTGACATTGCCCTAAAGGATGTGCATTGTATCAATGCCATGCACGAGGAGCTTAATCAGTTTGACAGGAACAAGGTGTGGCATCTAGACCCACCTCCTGTTGATGGAAATGTCATTGGGACAAAGTGGGTATTTAGAAATAAAATCGATGAGCTAGGTAATGTGGTCAAAAATAAGGCCAGACTTGTTGCTCAGGGGTATAACCAAGAATTCGAAATTGATTTTGAAAAGTCTTTTGCCCCTGTAGCCAGGTTAGAAGCCATTAGAATTCTGTTAGCTTATGCATGCTCCCTTGGAATAAATATCCAGCAGATGGATGTAAAATCTACTTTTCTCAATGGGGAAATTAAGGAGGATGTCTTTGTTCATCAACCTCCTGGCTTTGAATGCTCAGACTTCCCTTCTTATGTATATAAGTTGAATAAATCTCTCTATGGTTTGAAGCAAGCTCCTAGAGCTTGGTATGATAGGCTCAGCAAATTCCTTACAGACAAGAAGTTCTCAAGAGGTGAGATTGACCAAACGTTATTTACAAAGGTAAGTCACCCTGACATACTTACTGTTCAGATTTATGTGGATGACATTATTTTTCGTTCAACTAACCCAAAGATGTGTAAGGAATTTTCTGACTTAATGACACAAGAGTTTGAAATGAGCTCAATGGGTGAGCTGAAACTCTTCCTTGGATTGCAGGTGACTCAAACAAAAGATGGAACCTTTATCACCCAGTCCAAATACATTAGGGACCTCCTGAAGAAATACAAGCTCGAAGACCTCAAGGACATTGCAGCTCCAATGGGTACCTCCACAAGTCTTGATCAAGATACAAAAGGTAACCCAGTGAATCAAAAGCTGTATAGAGGTATGATCGGATCCCTTTTGTACCTTACTGCATCTTGGCCTGATATACAATTTGCAGTATGTTTATGTGCTAGATTTCAGGCTAGTCCTAAGGAGTCTCATTTTAGTGCAGTGAAAAGGATTTTTAGGTATCTGTCAGGCACCCAAGAACTTGGTCTTTGGTACCCTGCTAGGTGTGAGTTCGAGCTTATATCTTACACTGATGCAGACTATGGTGGGTGTCGGATAGATAGGAAGAGCACTAGTTGATATTGTCAATTCCTAGGTGGTTGCCTAGTATCTTGGGTCTCTAAAAAGTAACACACTGTAGCACTCTCCACTGCAGAGGCAGACTATGTTGCTACATGGAATTGTGCTGCCCAGGTACTATGGATTAAACATCAGCTTTCAGATTATCAGATAAGTCTGGGATGTATTCCTATTCTATGTGATAACACTAGTGCCATCTGCCTTACCAAGAATCCTGTTCACCACTCTAGGACTAAGCACATTGATATTAAACATCATTTTTTTAAAGATGTTGTGGGCAAGAGTGAAATTGAATTAGTCATTGTTGAAACTGAAAAATAAGTTGCTGATATTTTTACAAAACCTCTTGGAAATGAAAGATTTAAATATCTAAGAAGAGAATTGGGGCTTTGTAAATTTCAGCAGGAAAATGACTAATCTTTTTTTCTTGAGATATCTTTTAGAATGCTTGCAATAATTGGGTGCATGTTCTTAAACTTGTGGATAAAGTTGTTTGATGATAGAATAATCTCTTGTGGACTGAGTACTTAAGTTGATGTACATCATCAGTTGGTATCATGAGTTGGAGTCAATGCATAGTTGGACATATAATCAATGGATGGTTACGCATGTAGTCAATCAATTGCATTGTATAAACCTCATGTCGAAACATGCTCTACTCATAGTCTATGCATTCAATGCCTTAACTACATGATAGGTCGAATCATTGCATATTTTTGTGAAATGCATACTGTTGTCAGGGGGAGGGTTGCATCATCTGAAATAAATTCAACTCCTTCACTGATTAGATAACTGTCTAGTGATTGGTTCATTATTGTGAGATGAAATTATCACAACCCTTATGTTATAAGAATCTAATGTGCTCATTGATTGAAACTAAGGTTTAACCTTAATAGACTGTAATGGTCAAAAGACTATCTTCTGAAAATAAGATGATAGAAAGCATTTATAGCTCTTAACCTCTATCTCATGATTATGATAGAACAAGTCCTCACAGTACCTGAACATGGCAGATTTAGTGTTGGTTAAGGTTTAAAAACCAAGAATCATGTATTGTTCTTAAACAAGTCTCTCCAAAAATCACAAGGGCAACTAAATTTAAGATCATCAAAGAAAAAGAAGTGAAAAAAGTGGCTGAGCAATGACTAAGTTTCACTAAGAAACTGAGGTCTCCATCAAAGAAATGGTGAGTACCTTAAGTCATGAAGTGACTCAGGTTATCTCTGTTCATTTGGTCGAATCTACAAGAGAGATTTCACTGAGTAACTAGGGGTATTGGCCTATGATCAAGGTATACCCTTAACGTCAAAGGTGCAAATTATTCATGTAGCTTTGATCAGAAATAGATATAGTAGTTTGTGCTTAGTAACTGGGGGTATCAGCCTCTGATCAAGGTATACACCTAATGTCAACGGCATACATGATACTTGTCTGTTCAATAAGTTCATGTTTCAGAAGCATGTGAATGAAATTGTTGTAACCCTTAGAAAACAAATATCATTGAGTGTCAATTGTTTAATCTCAATACAAGATCAGGTGACTTTCCTTGCGTTTCACTTTCTCTGAAGTAACTAGGGTATTGTATCGACCTAGACTATTGTGGTCATGTGACTTAAGTTCATTGCTATAACTGAAGCATATGATCCTATCTCAGAAAGCCAGTTCTTTCTCCTCACCTTCTATCACTGTTAAACCTAATTGACATCAAGAAAGCCATTGCTCGATTCATATACTTTAAGGATTACGTCATACTGTGCTCACATTCTGAACTGCCACATAGAACGTTGCTCCTGTCTTTCCTCCTTATTTGCTGATGGCAAAGGGGGAGAATGTGTAGGGGGAGATGGGAGATGGGATAGGAGTCTCATTTAGTGCATACCTCTATCAGTGCATAAGTCTGTACATCTATCAGTGCATAAGTCTGTACATCTATTAGTGCATAAGTCTGTGCATGCATGAACCGATCTCATGGCATCTATTCATTGTGTTGCCATCATCAAAAAGGGGGAGATTGTTGAGCCCCCTGTGCCTTGATGATGTCATATTGTTTTGATGATAGCAACCACTAATGAATCATGTGAGAGAATTAATAAATGTCATGCATGCTTCATACTTCAGCATATATAGTTCATACATTAAGAGTAAAAGGGGTGTGCGTTGACACAATATGGGCATTGCATTTGTTCTCTGCATCAGGTCTATTCTAGTTCGTGCATAGCTTGCATTGGTGCATTAATTATAGTTGCACGCCACATAGTCAGTGCATTGACCATCTCTTGCATATCACTGATCGATGCGTGTTTACATGTGTTAGCCATAGTCAGTGCACTCGTTTGTTTCATGCGTACACTAAGTCTGCACACGGTTGGTTTGATGACTGAGCAAGTCTATACATCCATTAGCTGATGACTGAGCAAGTCTATACATCCGTTAGCTTAGCTCATGGCTTAGTCAGTGCATCCGTGTTCATTGTGCATGTGTGCATCTTTCTCATCAAAGTCTGTACATTCTTTGGTGGCTAGTCTGTACAGCCTCCGTTGTTTCACTCAACCAAGTCAGTACAGCCAGTGTTCTTCATGCATATGCAAAGTCAGTGCATCACGTTGCCTTATGCATACACAAGTACACAAAGTCTGTACAACCTGTGATGATACTAGCAATTAAGTTCGTGCATTAATTCATAAGTTTGTACAACCGTTGCTGGCACAAGCATTTAAGTTCATGAATCATCACACCAGCAAGTCTGTACATCGTTGTCGCATGCACACTAAGTCCATACACTCGTTGATGGCATGTCCGAGCATTTATCTTCAATGTGCGTACTTTCCTATATGCATATCACATTACAAGCCAGCAAGTCTGTACATCATCTTGTATATTGCACACAAAGTCTATACATTCTCTGGTGGCATGTTCGTGCATTCACCTTCATTGTACATACTTTCTAATATGCATACTGCATTATGTGCATCAAGTATGTATAGGCTTAGATCAAATCTCGAACCAACTATGTGCTCTAACCTTTGCAGGATATCTGCTCGAAGAAATTAAGAAGGGCACGTGATCCAAGAATGAAGGATGTGCCAGGATTGTGACACGTGTAACGCAGTGAGCTGAAATGCTGTCACGTGGTCAAGGCGCTCTGGGCGGGAATTGTGGAGGACACACGCCCACCTCTCTGATGCTATAAATAGAAGACTTCTCCATCTGGAGAAATTAATCGTGCAAGAAGATCTGTGTGTGCTATTGAGAACATAAGAAAAAGAGAGAGTGCAGCAGATAAGAAAAGAAACGATCCAGAGAGAAGAGAAAAAGATAGTTGAGTGAGAGGAGTCTGAGAGACTTTCTCTGAATGATTGTTCATCAGTTTCTTGGTTCAGATACCAGAACTGAGATTGCTCATTGTGAGCTACATTCCATTTGAGATTTCTTGTTTTTCGTTTGTTTCTATTTTGTTTTCTGAAACCTTGTTTTCAAGCTGTTAGTCAGCAGAGCTAAGCTGTATTGCTCAGTGGGCAGAGGAGGATTCCTCTGGACGGGTTAAGCTGTAGTCCCCAACGGTTGGCAAAGCTGTAATGCCCAGTGGTCAAGCTGTTAGTCAGCGGTTGTAGGCAAGCTGTGAGGCCAAGCAGTTGAAGCTGTGAATCAGCGGTTGAAGCCACATTCCAGGTTGGAGTGTGGGGTGGACGTAGATCTCGGGTTTGAGATCGAACCACCTTAAAAACTTCCTGTCTCCTGTGTGATTGCCGTGTGAATTGTTGTGCATCATGATCATTTCCATTATACGTTGTAGATGCATGCTTAGGTCCGTTTAAGCTCAGATCTGCTATAGTTGGATTTCTGTGACTACTCTCTCTTACATTTCTGTCGTCCAGCAGCAGTTTGTTTTATTTCCGCACTAGAAACTATTGCAGTAGATTTTATTGGGTGACTGATCTATTCACCGCCCACTAGATCGTTCATAGACACCCATCATATTCAACAAGACAGAGGGCGGATGAGACGGCCCTTGACTACATCAAGAGGTGGAGGAACCTCGGAATGAGATGCAAGCAGCCCCCGCACCAGGAGGACGCCGTACAAATCTACAAGCAGAACCTCATGAGAGAGGTGCTGGAAAAGATGATTGGCATGGAAATTCGGTCGTTCGACTGCCTAAATAATGTTGTGGCTGAGGTAGAAGCCTTCCTGGCGAAACCTACTGATGGCCCGGTTAGGAGGCAATTGAGAGGGGGGTGAATTGATTGCCCACCCTTTTTGACAAATTATAAAGCAACCCAAACAAACCACAGATATGTAGAATAAAAGTAAAGCAGAGACTTGATTAAGACGAATGAACTTAAATCAAGCAAGCTCTCACAACTTCCCAGCGCACATATATGCTCACTCGGACAACTATATTTGGACGGACAGTTGAGTACACTCGCGTCTCACCGTCTCACACTCATATAGTGAACGGAAAATTAGATAACGACCAACACTAATGAAGCAAACCACAACACAGTATTTTTAGGTGGTTCGGACGCACCAAGTGCGTCCTACGTCCACCCCTCTCACCTCGAGAGGATTTCACTATAAACGCTGCTCGACAGCAGCAACCACACACACACGGGCTCGACGGCCCACACATGTGGATTCTTGTACGATGGCGAGACAACCCACACGCACTCGGAGCATGCTCCGAAAATATCCAGATAGAGAAGTAGTATTAAACGAAATACAAGCCCAAATATGAGATGAACGTTCTAAGCACAAGATGTCTAAGAAGATTATGAAACAATATAAATCTTCCCCTATATCCTTTAACCAAAGTCGGAAATATATGAAGTGTGGCTTAGAATGATGTAACCAAGAGAAGGGGGAGACGATATTTGAAGCTTCAGGCGCTCGAAGCAAGGATGGAGAGGACGCAGCCGCTGCCTCTAGATCTCTCAGCTCGGGCTCGTGAGGGGACATCTCTGGCGTTCCTTCCCTTCTCCTCCAGCAGACCACACAACGTTCCTCTCCTTCTTCCTGCAAGATGAACACGTTAGTGCTCAAAAGGATTGGTTCGATCGGAAGAGAGGGGCGGCTATATAAACCAAGGGGATTGAAGCCCCAAGGGACATAAAAGCCCTTCCCAAACCCCTTTCATAACAAATACAAGATGGAAAGGTCACCCTAAGGCCATTAGGGTCAAAAGCCTTGCCATTTGGATCCTCCTTTTCAGAATTCAAAACAGATCTGGAAAACTGTGTTCGAACATTCAGAAAAAGTGTCGACCCATGAGGTCGACCCTTTTTCGTGAATGTTCTGCTAGAACATATATAAGAACAAAATCGCGACACGAGTGTCGACCCATGGGGTCGACACTTCTTTCGAAGTGTTCTGGCCGGTTAAAAGAACAAAACATTTATGATGAAAAGTGTCGACACACGAGGTTGACACTTTTTCACGAACATTCTATTTTCACATAATTGAACATACTTACCTGAAAGTGTTGACCTTCAGGGTCGACACTTTTTCACGAGAGTTCTGCCTTAGCAAAACAACAGACACCTGGTTAAAGTGTCAACCCCTAGGGTCGACACAATCTACCAGCGTCCAATATTTCAACGAAGGTAGAGACTCCACAAATAAGTGTCGACCCCTGAGGTCGATACTTTTACTGACAACAGCAAAACTTCAGTAAATGAAATTGAAACCTTCATGAATCAAATACATATGCCAATGTTGATCAAGGGAGTTCATACAACACAGATAAACATGATTAAGAATGAGTTTTTACCCGGATCATTCCATTCAAACTCAGATCCAATTTGTACAAACATTCTCACCATTGGCCTTTAAATTGTGAGTGTTGTCTCACAATAAACCAAATAAACCTGTATTCTCCAGATCTAACCATTGCTCTTTCATCTACCTTGTGACCAACCTTAAAAAATGTTCTTGCCATTATTTGTAAAATGAATCCATATCAAACCTGCACAGCACAGATTGCCATTAAACTCAATCTCAACCCAAGCAATGAAATTCTCATATCAATCCAGATGATATAGTTTAATCAAACCATCCATTCAATCTTTAACCAAAGCAACTCATTCAAATAAATTAGTCCTAGTCAGACTTTAGCGATATTGAGCATTTTGCTTGGTATAGCCAATTCAATCAAACACAGATAGAAATCCATCAACCTCACCTTTCATCAAGTATGTATATTAATGAAGATCAATCATGCAAGTTTTCATTCAAGGAAATCATTCATCAAACATGTATACATGCAAATTCATTGAACCCGAAATCATGACATTTCATTCAGAATCTTCGTCAAAATAGTCCAGGGCATAACAATCTCCCCCCTTTTGATGAAGATAAAACCATTTATAGATCTATGATATTTGCATGATGGAAGACAAAACAACCAGATCAACTCACCCTTTTTGTCAAAAGCATAATCAATCAAAGACTAAGCAAGTCATGAATCTTCATTCAATCAATGCAAAGTTATTTCTTCCCCTTTTTGTCAGAGTCAAATAGGGGATTATTAAAACGGTAAAGGATGAAAGTTAAGCCTCAATATGCACAATTAACTCAATGAGATGCATATGAAACGCAGGTAATGACCAGTCAAGCACATATGCACTCATCATACCATAGAATAGCAAACATGTTCTTTATGAATAGGTTAGGAAATATGCTATAGACCAAGAACATGAATTTCATGTGCAATAGTAAAGGGTAGTGCTTACAAGAAGTGGTACTGCAAGACTCGTGAAATATGCCTGATTCAAGGTGTACATCCATACAATCACTCCCTAGATGAATATGTGAAATATGAGCAATGAAATCTAGATAGCATGGATTTTCAGATTTTCTAAAGAACACAAATATGAACTTTTCTTCCCTACACTTTCATACAACGTGCTCGACTTTTGGTAGCTTCGCACAACCCGAAGATTATTTTGATTTTTCAAAGACAAGATAACTAACATTTTGACACGAGTCATGCCCTTTATTTCAGGGGCACTTCCCGGTTACTCGACATCGTCACTTGTGATTATGTGGATAGGACACTTTTCAATTCGAGTTTCCTCCTTTATCTCAAGGGGGATTCCAGATTTACTTTATGTCAAATCACACTTATTGACCATTTTTGACGGGGCTGACAGCTCTTTCCTCACAAGTCACGTGATTTCTATGTAGGGGTTCCAGAGTCCTAAAATGTGTTAAGTGGAATAATTGAAATCCTTATTAGTTAGACTCATTAACTCACATGTGCAACTTGTGTGAGAGATTGCGTAGAATGTAAGAGATGAATTAGCCAATTCATGGTGATGTCTCCCCCTAAGTGTATGCACAGTTATAGCAAAAACCTCCCCCTTAATATGTGCCATGGTAAAACATGTCCTAGTCAAAGCATTTTATTTAGCAAGGGCGTAAGGTCTTATAAGATTTCAACTGAAAGGTGTGTAGTATATCTACACTCAAGCATTTCAAAATGATGTTTTCAAGAAGTTTGATTACCGGTACGTGGCAGAGTACTTAGGTCCGAAGACCACACTCACACATGATGAAAGCTTCCATGTGGACTTGATCCCCCTTTCCACTAACACTATTTGATATACCGATAAATCATGGCATTCATGCACACATTGATGAAGTATATGAAGTTATGTACATGCGGATGCAAAAGTATGAAAGCATGTATAATAACCAAAGTTGTTATTCACTGTGATATGGACAAAAGACAAAGTTTGAAGAGTAAAGACAATGAAAACTTTTATGAGCAAATCAAAAGGCAATATGAACAATTTCTTTATGAAAAAGATGAAAAGAGTGTTTGTACAATTCAGCTCAAAATATCTAAGTGTCTAATCTGCACACTCCTAATTCTCTTCTAAGAAAGCAAAATTGTTCAGAATTCAAAGGTTTTGTAAATATATCAGCAAGTTGGTGTTTTGTATCAATAAAAATAAGCTCAAAATCACCTTTATTGATATGATCTCTTATAAAGTGGTGTCTAACTTCTATGTGCTTAGTGCGGGAATGTTGAATAAGATTTTTGGACAAGTTTATTGCAGAAGTGTTATCACACATTATGGGAGTTTTCTTTAAAGAAAAACCAAAATCCAGCAACTGATGTTAGATCCAAAGCACTTGAGCCGCACAGCTGCCGGCAGCCACATACTCGGCTTCAACAGTTGATAGAGCCACACAATGTTGTTTCCTTGAGGCCCATGAAATCATGCAGCCCCCAAGAAACTGTCAGTGACCGCTTGTACTTTTTCGATCCATTTTGTAACCAGCATAATCAGAATCAGTGAAAGCATGTAAATCAAATGAGTTATTCCTTGGATACCACAAACCAAGGTCAAGAGTTCCATTCAAATACCTGAAGATCCTTTTTACGGCCGCTAAATGAGAGTCCCTTGGACAAGATTGGTATCTTACACAGAGACAAACACTGAAGTGTATATCAGGCCTACTAACAGTCAAATAAAGCAAGGATCCTATCATACCCCTAAAAAGTTTTTGATCAATTTTGTTACCTTTTTCTTCCTCCATTTTCTGTGAGGTGGACATTGGTGTTGCAAAGGACTTGGCAGTCTCAAGTTGAAATTTCTTCATGATTTCTTGTGTATACTTCTTCTGGTTGATGAATATGCCATCATCCATTTGCTTTATCTATAATCCTAAGAAGAAGTTGAGCTCTCCCATCAAGCTCATCTCAAACTCCCCCTGCATAAGTTGGGCAAATTCATCATTCATTTTTGAATTGGAGGCTCCAAAAATAATATCATCTACATAAACTTGAACAATTAATGAATGATCATCACAAGTTTTTATAAACAAAGTTTGGTCTATGTTACCTCGTTTGAAGCCGTTTACAATAAGAAATGAACTTAATCTATCATACCATGCCCGGGGAGCCTGTTTCAAACTGTATAGTGCCTTGTCCAATTTGAATACGTGGTCAAAAAATCTTTCATCTTCAAAGCCCGGTGGTTGCTCCACGTACACTTCTTCCTTGATTACTCCATTGAGGAAGGCACTCTTCACGTCCATTTGAAACAGTTTAATGTTCCTGTGACAAGCATAAGCAAGTAAAATTCTAACTGCTTCCAATGTAGCCACAGGTGCAAATGATTCATCAAAATCAATGCCAAATTCTTGAGAGTAGCCCTTGGCTACTAATCTTGCCTTATTCTTTACAATAACCACCCCATCTTCACTAAGTTTATTTTGGAAAACCCACTTAGTTCCAGTGATAGGATGGTCATCAGGCCAGGGCACGAGGAACCACACCCGATTCCTTTGGAATTGGTGTAGCTCTTCTTGCATGGCGAGAACCCAAGAATTTTCATTTAAAGCATCATCTAATGATTTAGGCTCAAGGCTGGAAAGTAAAGCTAGATTATCGTGTATTTCTACTTCCCTCATTGAAGCCCGAGTTCGAATTCCTTCATCCACACCGCCGATCACCTTCTCCAATAGATGGTCCCTGTGCATGGTCCATTGGTGTGGATGATTCGGATGTTGCTCTTGTTCCGCTTCTTCTTCTTCTTGTTCTTTTTCTTCTTCTTGATTTGCTGCCTCACCTTGTTTGCTTGACTCTCCCTCTTCAACTTCGCCCTCACCTGTAATAAGAAAATGATCATCATTCGATTTCCTCATTGTGAATTCATCAACGACTACATGTGGACTTTCCTCGACAACAAGTGTTATAGTGTTATACACACCGTAAGCTCTAGATGTTAGAGTATACCCGAGAAAATCCCTTTATCACTTTTTCCTTCAAATTTCTCTAGATTGTCTTTTCCATTGTTCAAGATATAACAAATTGAACCAAATGGCTTGAAATGAGATATGTTGGGTTTCTTACCTTTGTAAAGCTCGTATGTAGTTTTCTTAAGCATTGGTCTTACCATTGCTCTATTTGTGATGTAGCAAGCGGTGTTCACCGCCTCTACCCATAAGTACCGTGAAAGACCATTCTCGGCAAGTATGGTATGCGCCATCTTCACGAGCGTCCTATTTTTCCTTTCGACCATGCCATTTTGTTGAGGGGTTCATGGTCAGGAGAACTGATGCTCGTACCCCTGCTTCCTGCAAAAAGCATCAAACTCATGATTCTCAAACTCCTTTCCGTGGTCACTTTGAATTTTCTGAATTGAATAGCCCTTTTCGTTCTAGACTTTTGTCCAAAAATCAATAAACTCATTGCAAGCATCACTTTTATTAGCAAGATATAAAACCCATGCATATCGAGAGAAATCATCGACAATCACAAAGCCATAAAGCTTCCCGCCAAGACTGCGAGTCTTGGTGGGACCAAATAAGTCCAAATGCAACAATTGAAGGGGTTTTTCTGTAGACACAATGTTTTTGCATTTAAAGGATGCGGTGGTTTGTTTTCATTTATTACATGCTTCAGAAATTTTTGAAGTTTCAAATTTCAGTTTAGGAAGACCTCTGACTAAATCATGATGATTCAGCTTCCTAATCACATTAAAACTGGCATGCCCAAGATGGCAATGTCACAACCAAACATCTTCACTTTTGTTACCAACTAAACACAGTTTCTTTGGTGCAAGTTCATCAAAGTCAACTTGGTAAGTGTTGTTACACCTCACACCTATGAACTTAATTTTTTATGTGTTAGCATCAATGATCGTGCAGTGTGAAGATTCAAAAATCACCTTGTGACCCTTGTCACAAAGTTGACTAACACTAAGCAAATTATGATGAAGACCTCTAACTAATGAAACATCTTCGATGCAGTGGTTAGGGTCCTTACCAATTCTCCCAATTCCTATGATCTTACCCTTATCCTGTCCTCCGAAAATTACTGTTCCACCATTCTTCTCAGCAAGATCTGCAAAGAGGAGTTTGTTTCTAGTCATGTGCCTGGAGCATCCGCTATCCAGGTACCATTTATTATCTCCCGCCTTCATGCAGACCTGCACCAATTACCAACCATGCTCATTTTGATTTGGGTACCTAAGCAAGCTTGGGTCCCTTCACGTTAGCGTTCCCAAGTGGCTCATAGTATCTACTGAAAAATAATTCATCATCATATTACATGAGTTGGCATATGTACATGTCATGTCCTATTTTCCCACAATAAAAACACGTGGGTCTTCTCCTACCAAAATTTCTTCTTTTATTCACATTTTTAAAGGTTGAGGGGAATTTAGAATTAACAATGTGTTTTCCAAAGTGTGTGTGTGAACATTCTCCGTGATAAAATGAATTCTTCACAGCATAATGAGCATGATTTTTGTTGCTATGCATTACACTTTGATTCTTTTCAATTTGTTTTCCTTTCTCTCTCACTTCCTTTCCATTCCCACTTTTCAATTTCTCAATTTCAATAACAAAATTCTCATTCTTCTCTTTCAAGTTTTCTTTCTCTTTTTCACATTCACTTAGTTGAACATGCAATTTTTCAAACTCTTTGTTCAAGAGGTCATGCTTTTCTTGGATTTCATCTTTCAGCTTAAATGCATTTTTCTTCTCTATATCTAAGCATGCTATCTCCTCTTCAAACAAAGACAACTTGGTTTCCAAAGCATCATTAACATTTTTTAGATTTTTAATTTGCATTTCAAGCAAATTACACTTTCCACAAGAATTAGATGAGTGAACAATTTCATGGATCTTTTTTCTTTAAAGTCCTATTTTCATTTTTCATTCTTCTATATTTCTCATCTAACTCTTCATAAGCAAGTTCCCACTGTTCATTTGAAATGGCCTCAGTGTCAGAATTTACCTGTTCACTATCGCTACTGGCCACCAGACACATCGTCTTCACGAGTTCTTCAATGTCCTGCTCCTCATCATCGGTCGTGGGATCATCCTCCTCGCTCCATGTCACCTTCATGGCTTTCGGCTTCTTGCCCTTGCCGACCTTTCCTTTCTTCTTTTGGAGCTCGGGGCATTCTCCTCGCATGTGCCGCGCTTTCTTGCATTCATAACAAATGATTTCGGCGGCCTTGGATGGTTCATTTCTTTGTCTTGGCTGCCTCTTCCATTTCCTGAACTTTTCGCCAAATCTTCTTCTTTGGCGCAAGAACTGTCTTACCTTTCTTGTTAGCATAGCAACCTCTTCATCGTCGGTGGTTCCCAATGGTTCCTCTTGGCTCGAGACACTCTCTGGGAGTGCTTTCAAGGCGATTGGCCTTTTCTTCTTCGGATCCTCTTCCGTCCTTTTGATCACATTAATCTCATAGGTCATTAATGACCCTATGAGTGCATCCACGGTGAGTGTTGTCAAATCCTTGGAGTCTTCTATCACTGTCACCTTGGTGTCCCAACTCGGTGACAGTGACCTCAACACCTTCCGCACCAACTCCTTGTCGGTGAACTCTCTTCCGAGTGACTTCAGTCCGTTGGTGATCTCCATAAGTCGTGCGAACATCTGGAAGATATCTTCTTCATCCTTCATTTTAAAGAGCTCGTAGTCACGGGTCAGCATATTCACCTTTGTCTCCTTGACTTCTGTGGTGCCTTCGTAAATGAGCTTGAGCTTATCCCACATTTCCTTGGCGCTACTGCACATGGAGACACGAGCATACTCGTTAGAGTGAATAGCACATTGAAGTATATTCAAAGAATTAAAATTCACAGTGGCTTTCTTTATAGCATCATCATCCCACATATCCTCATCAGGGTTTATAGCATACGGACCACTCCTAATAACAGTCCATATTTCATGACTTTGCGCTCTAAGAAATACGGTCATCCTATTGTTCCAGTATGGGTAATTACTCCCATCAAAGAAGGGTGGCCGTTGAATAGAATGCCCTTCGGGCATCATCCCCTTGTTGAGGTTGTCGGCCATACCTAACAGATCACTCTAAAACCGCTAGGTTTTCTAAAAAGTAGAGCCGAGGCTCTGATATCAATTGATGGCCCGGTTAGGAGGCAATTGAGAGGGGGGTGAATTGATTGCCCACCCTTTTTGACAAATTATAAAGAAACCCAAACAAACCGCAGATATGTAGAATAAAAGTAAAGCAGAGACTTGATTAAGACGAATGAACTTAAATCAAGCAAGCTCTCACAACTTCCCAGCGCACATATATGCTCACTTGGACAACTATATTTGGATGGACAGTTGAGTACACTCGCGTCTCACCGTCTTACACTCGTATAGTGAACGGAAAATTAGATAACGACCAACACCGATCAAGCAAACCACAACACAGTATTTTTAGGTGGTTCGGACGCACCAAGTGCGTCCTACATCCACCCCTCTAACCTCGAGAGGATTTCACTATAAACGCTGCTCGACGGCAGCAACCACACACACACGGGCTCGACGGCCCACACACATGGGTTCTCGTACGACGACGAGACAACCCACACACACTCGGAGCAAGCTCCGAAAATATCCAGATAGAGAAATAGTATTAAACGAAATACAAGCCCAAATATGGGATGAACGTTCTAAGCACAAGATGTCTAAGAAGATTATGAAACAATATAAATCTTCCCCTATATCCTTTAACCAAAGTCAAAAATATATCAAGTGTGGCTTAGAATGATGAAACCGAGAGAAGAGGGAGCCGATACTTAGAGCTTCAGGCGCCCGAAGCAAGGATGGAGAAGACGCAGCCGCTGCCTCTAGATCTCTCAGCTTGGGCTCGTGAGGGGACGTCTCTGATGTTCCTTCCCTTCTCCTCCAGCAGATCACACAACGCTCCTCTCCTTCTTCCTGCAAGATGAACACATTAGAGCTCAAAAGGATTGGTTCGATCGGAAGAGAGGGGCGGCTATATAAACCAAGGGGATTGATACCCCAAGGGACATAAAAGCCCTTCCCAAACCCCTTTCATAACAAATACAAGATGCAAAGGTCGCCCTAAGGACATTAGGGTCAAAAGCCATGCCATTTGGATCCTCCTTATTAGGGTTCGAAACAGATCCGGAAAATCGTGTTCGAACGTTCAGAAAAAGTGTCAACCCATGAGGTCGACCCTTTTTCATGAATGTTCTGCCAGAACATATATAAGAACAAAATCGCGACACGAGTGTCGACCCATAGGGTCGACACTTCTTACGAAGTGTTCTGGCCGGTTAATAGAACAAAACATTCGTGATTAAAAGTGCCGACACACGAGGTCGACACTTTTTCACGAACATTCTATTTTCACAGAATTGAACATACTTACCTGAAAGTGTCGACCTTCAGGGTCGACACTTTTTCACGAGAGTTCTGCCTTAGCAAAACAGCAGACACCTGGTGAAAGTGTCGACCCCTGGGGTCGACACAATCTGCCAGCGTCCAATATTTCAACGAAGGCAGAGACTACACAAATAAGTGTCGACCCTTGAGGTCGACACTTTTACTGACAGCAGCAAAACTTCAGTAAATGAAATTGAAACCTTCATGAATCAAATACATATATCAATGTTGATCAAGGGAGTTCATACAACACAGATAAACATGATTAAGCGTGAGTTTTTACCCGAATCATTCCATTCAAACTCAAATCAAATTTGTACAAACATTCTCACCATTGGCCTTCAAATTGTGAGTGTAGTCTCACAATAAACCAAATAAACATGTATTCTCCAGATCTAACCATTGCTCTTTCATCTACCTTGTCACCAACCTTCAAAAATGTTCTTACCATTATTTGCAAGACGAATCCATATCGAACCTGCATAGCACAGATTGCCATTAAACTCAATCTCAACCCAAGCAATGAAATTCTCATATCAATCCAGATGATATAGTTTAATATCAAACCATCCATTCAATCTTTAACCAAAGCAACTCATTCAAATAAATTAGTCCTAGTCAAACTTTAGCGATATTGAGCATTTTGCTTGGTATAGCCAATTCAATCAAACACAGATAGAAATCCATCAACCTCACCTTTCATCATGTATGTATATCAATGAAGATCAATCATGCAAGTTTTCATTCAAGGCAATCATTCATCAAACCTGTATACATGCAAATTCATTGAACCCGAAATCATGACATTTCATTCAGAATCTTCGTCAAAACAGTCCGGGGCACAACACCTGCCCCGACATCAAATATTTCCGCTGCACAAAAGGGTAAGGCAACAGAGCGGCGCCGGACACCTAAAGAAGCGAACGCCCTTGATATGAAGGCGTTTGAACAACAAAAAGACAAAGGTAAGAAGACGGTTGCTCCTCAGCCTGCTAAGGCCGAAGATGGCAAAGAAGGCCCATCACTCCGAGGCAAGATGAAGAAGGCCTATTCTTTCCTGAAGGAGAAGACCATGATTTTGTTCGACTGGGTTACCCAATATGATAAGATCACCCTGCCTAAGCCAAAGAGGCCGGAGGACCTGAAGAGAAGAGACAGCCCAAGATTTTGCCCTTACCACCAGATGTTGGGACATCCGATTGAAGACTGTTATGTTTTCAAGGATATTATTAAAGACATGGTGAGGAAAGAAGAAATAGAGTTGGGGGAGTACAAGGTTGACCCTCCACAACCACATGAGGCGCCTCTAAGAAGAGCCGCCGTCAACATGGTCTCTGTATATCAAGCACTGCCTGAGGAGAATGTAGAAGCCAGTACTCAGCACACCTATAAAGCCTACTTTCTGGCCCCAATGAAAGAACAAGAGGGATGGCAGCAAGTCGCTGCAAGAACCAAGAAGAAGGGCACGTCTCGCCCAACAGTGGGGGCACATATTCGTGACATCACACCATGACCCCCTTTGCCAGTGGCAACATCTGTGTGGATCAACCCACCTGCAGTCATCAGAATACGTACCCACAACCGGAGGAGGCAGACTCTGTTGCCGACAGTCAAAGAGATTAATCCAGAAGCCTGGTGGCTACAGGACTACATAAATGGGCTAGATGAATATGTACAGCCTGAGCTAGAGCCTCTACTAGTACGGGATCATGTCCCGTTGCAGGAGCTAGAATAGCTTTCACTGAAGCAGGAAGAGGAAGCTGACAAAGCATCAGACAAGGATGGCAGCCTATTCTGGGGGCAAGCGCCAACCGAAGAAAAGAAAAGAAGATGAAGAAACAAAAGAAGGGCCAGCAAGGCCACAAAGGGTATAATCCTTTCTTGCAGCACCCTCTCTGCTCTGTTCAATTTGCTTGGTGAGGACGTGTGGACGCACTTTTCGACACGCTCATTTGTTTGTTTCTTTAAGTCGGTTTATTCGGTGGGTTTATTCGTTTATTAAGTGCGTGGGCGTGCCAGTCACATAGTGACGATTTATTCGGGCTTCACGGAAGCCCATGGTACGTTCGATCTGATTAATCAGACGATTGTGTGGTTCGTGTCGGGACCAAAACCCGCCGCGCCACAAAGGTCACAGCGTCATTTACATCCCCTCGGAGAGGGGAACACCCTTGATTAATCGCCGGGAATCAGGGCCTCATGGCCAAGAAATTATATCGAGAGAAACTAGCCGATAGCGGTCTCGAATCAATCAAAAAGTTCGATGTCTAGGGAAGCAAGCATTCGAAATATGTCGGTCACTCAAGGGACCATTTTGATATTCAGACGAGCGTCCGGCTTCAGAAAATCATGATCATCACGGGGAAAACCAGAGCATATGTATGCCGGGGTACGATAAATTTATTGTTCAAAGGGACGGGAAACGTTCAGTTAAATCCCGGTTAGAGCGGTCGGAAACTGATAAGTTTGTCGGCCCGGTGCAAGATCAAGCTACGACCATACGGCGGTGGGCCCCCCGCGGTCGAAGTCAGGCTCGCGTGGGCGTCGTCAATATTTCCGGTGCCAAGGGCAGCGGGAAAGTGTCCCGGGACTAGATTCCAAAAGAAAGATGTGTATAGAGATAGCTGGCTATAGGCCTAGGATGTGGGTCAGGCGATGACCATAGTTGGGGCGAACCCAAGGTCCAAACGTGACTCACGAAGGTCTTATTGATATTCCCACCCATAGGGTTCGGGGAAGACGAGAGCCGTCTCGTCCCATTCAGCTTTTGTTGGTCATTCATGGAACACTTTATGTTCGGACAAAGATCCATATTGAAGACGCGACGTAAACAGAAATAAACCCGTACAAATATCTGCCGTGAGTACGTCAAGTTTAATGCAAGTGCGGGATTAGATCCCGATATATATGTCGGTCACTAACGGACCATTCGTCGTTCGGATGAGAGTCTGCATTTGAAGCGTCGAAGATAACAACAAAACCACACGGATGTCTATCGTAGGTACGGCAAATTTAATGTGGGTGCGGGATTAGATCTCGGCATATATGTCGGTCACTAACGGACCATTCATTGTTCGGACGAGAGCCCGCATTTGAAGCATCGAAGATGACGATAAAGCCATACGAATATCTGCCGTAGGTACGGCAAGTTTCATGTGGGTGAGGGATTGGATCCCGGCATATATGTCGGTCACTAACGGACCATTCATTATTTGGACGGAAGTGCGTCTTAGTAGCGTCGAGGACGATGATAAAACGACACGGATGTCTGCCGTAGGTGCGGCAAGTTTAACGTGGGTGCGGGATCGGATCCTGATGAAGATGGGTCGAGCTAACGAACTATCAGCCCGGGATAAGTTCAGATCATGGTCATGTACGGGCGAGGGCTCCCGAGATCCAAGTCCGATCTAGTGGGGCGTCATTACTTTTCTCTTCATACGCAGTCCGAGGGAAGTGGATTGTTAAGTGGGAAGCCCAAACTCGCCAACGTGCGGCCTCGCACGTGGATCGACCTGCGCGGTCAGGTCACGGGGTTCGACATGCCCGGTCAGGTCGCAGGGGTCAAGGGGGCAGCGCCCCTTGCGGAGGTTTCTAGGGGCAGCGCCCCCGGAACAAAAAATTAATTATAGAAAGGTTATGGTGTTTCTTCTCATGAGAGTGGTTCATAGTCTTTTATTTCATTCATTTGTTTGGGTCCTTTCTTTTAATTTATTTATGAGTTTTAAGCTTTTCTTCCATTTAGTTAATTGTGTTTTTTTTTACAAGAGGCACGTCGGATTAGGATGGCAAGGGAGCGCGCCGGGTATGGAACCTTAAGGAGGGCGCCGTATTAAGAATGGGCAAGGGGCGCACCGTGTTAAGAAGACTATTGGGGCCACGCCGTTTTAATGCAATAAGATGGAGATGGGCGCGTCGGAATAGGCTCAAGAAGAGGAGGCGCGCCAGTTATGGGTTGCAAAAGAGGGGCGCGCCGGTTTAATGGTGTTCAGGGGGGGTGCGCCGATTTAAGAAGAATACCATGGGGGCGAGATGGGCGCGCCGGTTAAGGGTGCAAAGAGGGGGGGCGTGCCGGTTATGTGCCAAGGAAATCAGGAAGGTTTTTAGTGTGAAGCTAAATCGGCGCGGGGGGGGGGGGGGGGGTACCACGCCGGATTAAGAGCACGGCGGGCTAAGTTTTGTGGGGTTTATTTCATTCTTCTGGCTTCTCTTATTCTTTCTTTCAACTGCAAGTTAATTTTTGATTGGTTTGTTTATCCAATTGGTGGATTAAGTTTGTGGAGGGGGAGCTTAAGCATTTAATCATTTGTTAAGGCAAATTATCGTGAAGGTTCAAGTGTTTTGTTCAGAGGGGTTTGTGCAGGAGTTTAGAAGTTCGATTTGTTTTAGTGGCTTCAAACACGTGCTATTCTTATCCTCAGAGAATGGTTTGTTTGTTCGTTCTTGTTGCTTGTGTTCTTGGCAAAAATTGGGCAGCGTCTCCCCCGGACTGAGGCTTGCCAGAGAAGAAAAGAGGAACACCAAACGGATTGCTCCGGGGTGAGCCTCAAAATGTAGACCTCATGGCGGTCCGATAACCCAAATGTGAGTGTGGAAAAGCTCGAGGACTAGCCTTCAAGAACTCTCACGACTCACGGGTGATGATTCCTCAAAGCGGGATGAATGTTTGCCACGAGGGCCACGAATGTTCATCCGATGACGAACTCCTTCGAAGGCCGTGCTATGGAGAAGCAAGCTTCGAAGGGTCTTGGATGAGGAGGAGGAGGAGAGAAGAAGAAGGAACCGGGGATTAAAGCATAGGATACTAAGATCGCAAAAGGCCCTTTTCTTTTTATTCATCCACATAACCAGGGAAGATTTCAAAACAGAAGGGATTGATCTCTTGATAAAGAAGAAATACATCGCGAGGGGGGAAAGAATACATTGACGAGGGAGGGGGAGAGAGCACAGGCACTTCCCCCTCCGACTCACCTCTCCTCTCTCACACTCACTCTCTTCTTCTTCTTCACCTTACCGACGCGAGCAGGTGGAACCTGTCCTTCTCTCGTTTTCTTCTTCTCTTCACTGCACACAGCCGAGAGCCCTTTCTTCTCCTTGATGGCTAGCCGGGGGAGTCCCAGCTTTTCTCTTCTCTTTTCAATAGCCCATCCTCTTCTCTCTGTCGAACATGCAGAGTATATATAGCCGGCTACCCTTTCTTCACTCGGATGGAAGGAACTCCCGCCATCTTCCTCCTCGTTCGTTGAGGCATCCGGAGTTGACATGCAATGGTGTTGTCCATTGATTTGCGCAGTACGCTGGCATTTATCCGAGGAAGGGATGTTTACGGGTTTACCGGGAGATCTGCTGCTACTACTCCCCCCATCGATGCTTGCCTTCGCCATTGATGCTGCTGTGTTGTCGAACGGAGGTAAAGATAGGGCTTCAGAGCATTGAATGCCATGCCCGTGGAGACGGGGCTTCAGAGCATTGAATGCCCGTGGAGACGGGGCTTCAGAGCATTGAATGCCCTCTAGGCACCAGGCTGATGCGAAAACAGGGTATCGGCCGGCGGATGGGATGGCTTTTGAGTTAAACCGGCGCGGTGTTGAGCGCGTCGGATTAACCACATACAAAGTGGTGCGCCGGTTTGCAGCCAAGAAGGGGGGCGCGCCAGATTAAGGCCCCTTGGGTGGGGCTCGTCGGTTTAAGGCCCCTTGGAGGGGTGCGCCAGTTTAAGGCTATGTCATGCCAGTTTAAGCGTCAAAGGGCTTCCTCGCAGCTTAGTGGCGATTCGGACGGATGCTTGCCCTCCTGTGGTGCTTCAGTTGTAATGAACCGCCTCCGAGGTGTTTGATTTGAGGCCTCCAAACCCCGATTCAGGACCTTGAGTAATTTCTGGGGTATGCCAAGCATGCGTTCGAATTCCTGAGTTTCTTTTGATTCGGCCTTCGGCACTGCCGACTTGGGAGCCGGGGCTGTCTCTTCTACCCAAAGGGCTTCTCGTTGGGTGGCGGAGCACCGAGCATATATATAATCGTCCTGCTTGGAGGAGGTATGGGGTTTGTTCGGCCTTTCCGTCTTCGACTTGCTATTGAGATGTCGAGACGTCCAGGCCGCAAGAACATTCTTTCTCTTCTCTCTTTTTTGACGTCCACAAATGCCCCCCACTCGTGGGCGGCGCAAGCGAGGGACGGGTGCGCGGGGCCCGCGAGTGTAGAGTTCTTCGATAGGATATCTGTTCTTCCAGGCTAGTGGCATACTGGTCCGGTGCTAATTCACGGGAGGGCGCTCACTCCTTCAGCGCAGGGATGAGGGAACCGCTCCACCGCGTGTGCACGTAGGCCAAGAGTCCTTTTTGTTCATCGACTTGGACGGGGGGTCCAAGTCGGAGCCAATGTGGTTTCTTTTGTTCATCAACTTGGACTGAAGGTCCGAGCCGAAGTAATGGAGTTCTTTTAGTTCATCGACTTGGACGGAAGGTCCATGCCGAAGCAAAGGAGTTTTTTTTTTTATCGACTTGGACAGAAGGTCTGAGCCGAAGCAAAGGCGTTTTGTTCATTGACTTGATCGGAAGGTCCGAGCCGATGGTTAATTCACCGGTGGGACTGGAGATTGCAATATTAGGGTGGTTTGTTCATTGACACGAGGTTAGTGTCAAAGCAAGGGTCTTTTTGTTAATGGCTTCAGATGAAAGGTCTGGGCCACAGGTTTGTGCGTCGATGCCGACAGGGAGTCGGAGACCGACGTGGTTTATTCGTTGACACAGGGTGAGTGCCAAAGCAAGGGTATTTTGTTCATGGAACCAGACGGAAGGTCCGGGCCATAGGTTTGTTCGTCGATGCCGACAGGGAATCAGAGATCGACGTGGTTTATTCATTGACATGGGGTTAGTGTCAAAGCAAGGGTCTCTTTGTTCATGGAACCAGACGAAAGGTCTGGGCCACTGATCTTATGCGTCGGTGGGACTGAAAATATTTTGATCTCCGGCGGGACTTGACGAGTCAACATCCCTCGGAGGCTTTGATGATGATTTTTTCTCTCTTCTTTTTTTCTTTTCTTCTCCTTTTTTTCTATTCTTTTCCCTTCTTCTCTTCTTCTTCTCTCTTTTTCTTCTTCTTCTTTTCTTTCCCTTCTTTTTTCTTCTTCCCTTCTTTTTTCTTCTTCTTCTTTTTTTCTTCTCTTCTTTTTTTTCTTTTTTTTGAACAACTTTGGATAGCTGTCGGCACGGACGCCGATAATGAGATAGCTGTCGACCCGAAGGTCGATAATGGAGTAGCTGTCGACTAAACGTCGATGATTGGATAGCTGTCGGCTCAGGATGCCGATAGTGAGAGAGCTGTCGGCTAAACGCCGATAATGACATAGCTGTCAGCTAAACGTCGATAATTAGATAGCTGTCGGCTAAGGGCCGATAATTGAAAGCTGTCGGCTCTGGGGCCGATAATTGAAAGCTGTTGGCTCTGGGGCCGATAATTGAAAGCTGTCGGCTTAGGGGCCGATAATTGAAAGCTGTCGGCTCAGGGCCGATAATTGAAAGCTGTCGGCTCTGGGGCCGATAATTGAAAGCTGTCGGCTCTGGGGGCCGATAATTGAAAGCTGTCGGCTCAGGGGCTGATAATTGAAAGCTGTCGGCTCTGGGGCTGATAATTGAAAGCTGTTGGCTCAGGGGCAGATAATTGAAAGCTGTCGACTCTGTGGCCAATAATTAAAAGTTGTCGGCTTAGGGCCGATAATTGAAAGCTGTCGGCTCAGGGGCCGATAATTGAAAGCTGTCGGCTCAGGGCCAATAATTGAAAGTTGTCGGCTCTTGGGCCGATAATTGAAAGTTGTCGGCTCAGGGGCCGATAATTGAAAGCTGTCGGCTCAGGGGTCGATAATTGGGAAGTGAGCAGCGAGGGCAGAGAGGAGGGTTTATTCCTTTAACGGTCTGAAGTGGGCCCAAATTGAAAGAGATTCGTCACCCAAAGGGACGGGGAGGAGAGTTTGTTGATTCGACAAGGATGTCCGTCACCCGGAGGGACGGGCAGAAGAACTTGTTGATTCAATGGCCTGGATGGGAGGCCCAAATCAAAAGGGGTATTCGTCACCCGAAGGGACAGAGAGAAGAGTTGGTTCATGTAACGACCTGGACAGAAGGTCCAAATCAAAAGGGTTGTTTTTATTCTCCGGATGGACGATAGGTCCGAGCCAAAGTGAAAGGATCTTTTTGTTCTGTAGCTGGACGGAAGGTCCGATCTAGAGTGGAGAGAATTCTTTTTATTCTCCAGCTGGACGGTAGGTCTGAGCCAAAGTGAAAGGATCTTTTTGTTCTCTAGCTGGACGGAAGGTCCGATCGAGAGTGGAGAGAATCTTTGGTTCTCTAGCCGGGCAGAAGGTCCGATCTAGAGTGGAGAGAATCTTTTTGTTCTACGGCTAGACGGCAGGTCCGAGCCAAAGTGAAACGATGTTTTTGTTCTCTAACCGGACGGAAGGTCCGATCTAGAGTGAAAGGATCTTTTTATTCTCTAGCCGGACGGAAGGTCCGATCTAGAGTGGAGAGAATCTTTTTAGTTCTCCATCTTGATGGAAGGTCCGATCTAGAGTGGAGAGAATCTTTTTGTTCTCCGACTGGATGGCAGGTCCAAGCCAAAGTTAAAGGATCTTTTTGTTCTCTAGCCGGACGGAAGGTCTGATCTAGAGTGAAGAGAATCTTTCTGTTCTCTGGCTGGGGGATAGGCCCGAACCAAAGTGAAAGGAATCTTTTTATTCTCTAGCCGGACGGAAGGTCCGATCTAGAGTGAAAGGATCTTTTTGTTCTATAGTTGGACAGAAGGTTCGATCTAGAGTGGAGAGAATCTTTTTGTTATTTGGCTGGACGGCAGGTCCGAGCCAAAGTGAAAGGATTTTTTTATTCTCTAGCCGGACGGAAGGTATGATCTAGAGTGGAGAGAATCTTTTTTGTTCTCCAACTGGATGGCAGGTCCGAGCCAAAGTGAAAGGATCTTTTAGTTCTCTAATCAGACGGAAGGTCGATCTAGAGTGAAAGGATCTTTTTGTTCTCTAGTCGGACGGAAAGTCCGATCTAGAGTGAAAGGGGTCGGTTTATTCTCTGGCTGGGTGACAGGCCTGAACCAAAGTGAAAGGATTTGATGTTCTTCAATGCGCCGGGAGTGCCGGCTATGGAATCCGAACCCAGAAAAGTGGATCGGAAGGGCCAGAATCAGTGTTGCGGAAGTAGGCCGTGAAGGCTGAAATCGGGGAAGCGGACTACAAGAGCCGCAATCGGGAAGCTGGCTACACAAGCCAAAATTGGGGAGCAGGCTACAAGAGCCCAGATCGGGGAAGCAGGCTGTGGAAGCCGAAGCTGGGAGATTAGCAAGCCGCAGGGGCAGGAAGTAGGCCGTGAGGGCCAAGATTGGGCTGTACGAGCCACAACTGGGAAAGCAGGCCGCAATAGCCGAAATTGAGTTTTTTTTATTTATTTCTTTATTCAAGCATGCAGGCATTCGACAGCGGGCATAACATATGTATAAATAAGACAGCTCCCTCTACAGGGGATGGGATAGAGACATCTCCCGTAATTCGCAAATGTGGTGCAGGCCACGAGGCACGACAAAGGGGTGGTGCGCCCGTCAAGAGGATATCGCATGTCTTGCATGCATAGCTTAAATTCATGCATTTCACCTGAGGCAATTCTCTGTGGAGTGGAGGAACAAACGTTTGAGCAAAAGGCCCTAAACATAGGAATATGCAGGTTTTCTAAGCAACACTCGAGGGTTGCTCTAGCGCCTACACATGGGTTTCAGGCTCTCGATTTCGGTAGCTTCGCACAGCCCCCATCTGTTTATTTTGGTAGCGGATTTCACCGTTCGGCGCGAGTCTCCTCATTTGTTTGAATGGAGATTCCCGGCTACAAGGATTCGTCCTTATTATAATTCTATTGCGGATTCCACCGTTTGACGTGAGTTTCCTCATGTGTCTCAATGGGGATTCCCGGCTATTAGGCTTCATCCTTATTGAAATTCGCTTCACCTTTTCGCGCGAGTCTCCTCATGTGTCTCAATGGGGATTCCCGGCTACTCAGATTCATGTTTCTCTCTTTTTTTTTCTTTGCATCATTTTTTAAGTGGGGGTAGGCAGCTCTTTCCTCACGATTACCTTTCATGTGAGTGCAGAAATTCAAGCATCCGTGGAGTTCTAAGAAGAAAGTCGGGCAATCCCTATGGTTGAAGACCATTGAACGCATTAAATGTGAAGTGTGGGAGTGTTGCCTCAGGTTTATTTTGTGGGTTGGGCTTAGCAGTTTAGCCATGACTCTTCCCCTTTACGTGTGCACCCGCCATAATTGGGTTCCCTTCGAGCGTATGCCGTGACGCACGTGCATCCAGAATCAGGGCAGCATTATTATTTAGCAAGGAAACAAGGTCCTAGAAAATTTCAAAGAGGTGTGTTATTCTATAGTATAAGCAAGCATGCAAGCAGAGTAGCCAAGCATTTTTTTTGTCTCTTTTTTTAATAATTTTTTTTGTAAGAACATATTGTTGTTACGTACAAGCATAGTGGTAGTAAAGGTATTAGGGCATCGGGCTGCAAAAGCCGAAATTGGGGAAGCGGGCTACGAGAGCTGGAATTGGGAAGCGGGCCGCAAGAGCCGAAATTAGGAAGCGGGCTACGAGAGCCAAAGGTTGGGAAGCAGGCTGCAAGAGCCAAAATTGGGAAGCAGGCTGCAAAGAGCCAAAGTCAAGAAGCGGGCTACAAAGAGCTGAGAGAGGGGAAGCAGGCTACAAGAGCCAAAATTAGGAAGCGGGCTGCAAAGAGCCAAAGTCGGGAAGCAGGCTACAAGAGCCAAAATTGGGAAGCATGCCACGAAGGCCAAAGGGAAGCAGGCAACAAGAGCCAAAGTCAGGAAGCGGGCTACAAAGAGCCGAGAGAGGGGAAGCAGGCTACGAGAGCCAGAACTGGGAAAGCGGGCCGCAAGAGCCGAAGGATGTTTGGAGAAGCGGCTACTAGAGCCGAGGAGAAGGGTCTTCATTTTATTCTTTGGACGGGGAAAGATCCGAACCAAAGTGAAGGGTTGATTCTCTAATTCTATGGCCGGGAAGGATCGGAACCAAAGTGGTAGGCTCATTCTTTAATTCTCTGGCCGGGAAAGGACCCGACCCAAAGTGGGAGGTTGTTCTTGATTCTCTGGCCGGGGAAGGACCCGAACCAAAGTAGAAGGTTGATTCTTTGATTCTCTGGCCGGGAAAGGGGTCCGAACCAAAGTGAAATGTTTATTCTTTAATTCTCTGGTCGGGGAAGGATCCGAACCAAAGTGGAAGGGTTGATTCTTTAATTCTCTGGCCGGGAAAGGACCCGAACCAAAGTGGAAGGTTGATTATTTAATTCTCTGTCCGGGGAAGGATCCAGACCAAAGTGGAAGGTTTATTCTTTGATTCTTTGGCCGGGGAAGGACCCGAACCAAAGTGAAAGGTTGATTCTTTGATTCTCTGGCCGGGGAAGGACCCGAACCAAAGTGAAAAGGTTGATTCTTTAATTCACTGGCAGGGGAAGGATCCGAACCAAAGTGAAAAGGTTGATTCTTTAATTCTCTGGCCGGGAAGGACCCGAACCAAAGTAAAAATGTTATTTTTCGATTGGGAAGCTGTCGGCTAGGAGCCGATGATTAGGATAGCTGTCGGCTCGGAGGCCGATGATTAGAAAGCTGTCGACCCAGAAGTCGATAATTGGATAGCTGTCGGCTCGGAGGCCGATGATGGGGAAGCTGCCGGCTAGAGGCCGATAATTGAATAGCTATCGACCCGGAGGTCGATAATTGCATAGCTGTCGGCTCAGAGGCCGATGGTGGGATACATGTCGGCTTGAAGCCCCGATGGCTGAGTATCTGGTCGGTTTAGCGCCCCGTTGGTGGAAGGTTTAGCTGGTTTAACGCCCCGTCGGTGAAAGGTTTAGTCGGTTTAATGCCCGTCGGTGGAAGGTTTTGTCGGTTTAATGCCCCGTCGGTGAAATGGTTTAGTCGGTTTAACGCCCCATCGGTAGAAGGTTTAGTCGGTTTAACGCCCCGTAGGTGGAAGGTTTTGCCGGTTTAACGCCCTGTCGGCGGAAGGTTTTGTCGGTTTAACGCCCCGTCAGCGAAAGGTTTTGTCAGTTTAACGCCCCGTCGGCGAAGGGTTTAGTCGGTTTAATGCCCTGTTGGCGGAAGGTTTTGTCGGTTTAACGCCCCGTAGGTGAAAGGTTTTGCCAGTTTAACGCCCCATCGGCGGAAGGTTTTATCAGTTTAACGCCCCGTCGACGAAAGGTTTTGTCGGTTTAATGCCCCGTCGGTGAAAGGTTTGTCAGTTTAATGCCCCGTAGGCAAAGGGTTTTGTCGGTTTAACGCCCCGTCGGTGGAAGGTTTTGTTGGCTTAGACGAAAAGTCGTGACACCAACCCCATGAGAAGTCTATTTGTTGGATGGCCGGAGGTAGAAGGTGAAAGACCATGTCTGCCTCAAGGCTTACTTTCTTTTCTTCTCTTCTTCTTTTATGCGGGGAGGCGAGTGAAGAGACCACGTATGCCTGATGACTGTTCTTTTCTTTTCTGCTCTTCTTTTTATTGTGAAGAGACGGGTTCAAAGACCACGTCCACTTCATGACTGTTCTTTTTGTTCTGCTCTTCCTTTCTCATTGATGCCCCCGGACTGGGGTGTGTTCTTTTAACGTGCCCCCTGGTTGGAGTGTAGCTTTTCTTCATCTGCCCCCTAGGTCGGGAGGTAGGCCTCTTTGCTTTTGTGCCCCTAGGCAGGGTGTATTCTTTTGGCTTCTATGCCCCCGTGGCGGGGTATATTTCTCTTCACGTGCCCCCAGGCCGGGGTGTATGATTTTATGGCTTCTATGCCCCCAGGCGGGGTGTATGTTTCTTCTTCAAACGTCCCTAGAGCTCTTCGTTTCTTGTGCACCCAAGGCAGGATGAGTTTCTTCTTTACGTACCCCCGAGTCGGGGTGTAACTTCATGCTTCTTATGCCCCCAGGTCGGGGTATATTCTGCTTCTTTGCTTCTGTGCCCCCATATCAGGGTATATTTCTTCCTCGAATACCCCTGAGCTGGGGTGCAACTTTGTTTCTTATTATGCCCCTAGGTCGGGGTAGATTCTTTTCACGTGCCCCCCGAAGCCGTGGTGTAACTTTTGCCTTATGTGCCCCCGAGTCGGGGTGGATTCTCTTCATGTGCCCCTGAGCGGGGTGTATCTTTTATGGCTTCTATGCCCCCAGACGGGGTGTAACTTATACTTCTTATGCTCCCCTTGGCGGGGTACATTCCTTGCTTCTCACGCCCCCATGGCGGGGTGTAGTTCTTCTTCGAATGCCCCTAATGCGGGGTGGATTCTTCTGCTTCTTCTACCCTAGGGTGGAGTATATTTCTCTTTGTATTCCCCTAAGCTGGGGTGTATTTTTGTTTCATATGCCCCCATATCGGGGTATATTTCTCCCTCAAATACCCCTAAACTGGGGTGTATTCTTTGTCTCATATGTCCCCCGAGTCGGGGTGTGCTTTGCTTCTTCTGTACCCCGGGCGGAGTGTAACGTACGATAATTTTGAAATAGGAATAAATATATTTACGGTTTGAAAAGAAAAATAACCTATACATGATGATATCTACATATCTCTATAAATAGTTAATAAGGTTCCTAAAATTTATAAAAGACTAGTTAATATTACCTTTTGGAATGGAAGTAAAACTTTATCTAAGATCGAACCTGCCTCTGATACACAGGACAAGGACAAAAAAAAGTTAAAGAAATTATGAGGAATAAAATCTCTATATACATACAAATTATTAATAGATATACGAGGGTTAGTAAATAACAAATGAGTTTAGATATATGAAACCCACACACATTGTAAGGGCCTTTAGAATACGAATATGACAAATAACAAGTCTTCGAAAAAATAGATAACAACATATTGACACAAATAAGGGCCCTTAAGTCTCAACCCACTCATCCATATATCTGTGCATATATATATAATGCAATATAATACAACGTAAATAGATAAGGCCAAACTCTGTACACAACCCCTGACAGCCTAAGAAGTCTCACAAAAAAAGAACTCATGGACCGTACTATTGTATTATAATAAATTTAAGAACAACATGTTATTTTTATGTGAGCATTTAATGCACAACGCAATTTTATTTGAATTAAGAATCAATAAATCTTAGAGAAAATATCAATTTATATTTTATTAATAATTTAGAAAATTTTATATATCCTATAGTTATAATATAATTTTATTTAAAGGAAGAATGATAGATATAAATAAGATTTAAACACATAAAAGATAATAGAATGGACATATATACGATTTCGGTCTTTCCAAGGGGGGTGGAGAAATGGCCAAAATGTAAATGACGCCATTGCTTTAGGCGTTGTTTACGTAAGAAACGACTTAAACAAAGTCGTTATTTTATTATAAATGAATAGTGCCAATTTTTCAATTGAATAATTTTGGAAAACTAATTACGTGGAAAAATAGAGAAAAATGGAAAACTCATACCCCTAAAATTTCCCAACACGATCACATCAAGAAAAAAAGATAAAAATCCAGGAAGATCGTGACACCTTAAATTAACAAATACTGAAAGATGAATCGTCCTCTGAGCAAGTCATCAATTAAAGAATTGACGACTGTGTGTACGAGCGTCATTTATTGAAATAACGCACCAATCCTAGACGTCATTTCCAAGAGAACCCGTTGGTATTTGGATCGAACAGGGATGTTATCCGAGGTAAGTATTGATTAGGGAAAGAGATCGATACGTGGGTAATTAAGTTTAGTAAGGATTCTACCTAGAAAATGTTAGTCCTAATCAAACTCCTATAACCCATTAGGATTCTTTCTCCTATAAATACCCCCCTTCCATCGAGCCAAACATGTTGGCTCTTTTCTTCAACAACCTGATGCTATTCAGTACGTGAAGAACATAATAAGTTATTTGACTTCTTCCTCCTGCTGCATTAAAGACCCAAGCCTTCGTCACGTTGCTGTGAACGTGAGGAAGCGACCGAGCCTCCATTCCTCCGGTTGCAGTGAAGCCACCAAGGGAGGAGAGTCTTCTTCCTTCCACTTCATCCTGCGACCGTGACTGCAACAAAGAGGGGCGGTTCCGCATCCTTTTCTTCCTCCTGTTGCAGTTAAAAGCCCATCCCGCAAGCCTTGGCGCCATCCTCTTTCCCCCACCATACTCTGTACAAGACAGAGTATCGATTCTTGAAGTTAATTCAACCTGTTCATCTTCCGATCTTCAACAAAGGTAGGTTTTCTCAATAACTGAAGCCCAATTATAATAGTAGTTAAATTGCATGTTTAAGACTCATGTTTTGTTACCATCGATTGCTTAAGTTTAGTTTACTGGTTAATTATCTTAAATAATCTCAGCACGTTAAGGATTTTTATAACCAAGGAATAACCCACCAAAAAAATTCTGGATAAATATACTTCTTAAATCCTCATGATTATTCCTAAATTGTCATGCCTTATATGCTATAAGCTTAAATAAATTAAACAATTTAATATATATATAATCATGTTACTCGGTTAATAGCATTATTACTGTAGCATACTAATTGTAGATTTTTCTTTTGACGACTCGTTTCTAATCACCGTAGCATCCTTTGGCTATGAAATTTTATGGGTGTAGTGTTGGGGAGGTGACCGAGGTAGTGAGAGTGGTTGCATCATTTTTTGTGCCCCCTATCTCAAGATCCCCCATCTCTCAATGAAAAATTATTTTGAATGTCCGGTTAGGTAGAGTTTTTCGAGCCCGTCATTTCGATATATAGAACGCGTGATTCCGACATGTGTACGTCGAGAACCGGAGGTTTGAAGATTGAGAATTTGTTGAAATGACGACAAGGTTGATGTCGTTCAAAGTGTTTTTGACGCCATCGTATACAGTCCTCAAATTATTTAAGTATATATATATATAAATATATATATATATACATATAACTTGTAATTATATCTTTTAAAATCCATATCTACTAAACTATGCAACAGAAAATTATAAAAATTATATTTTTGGAATCCTTGAATTTTTCTCCTAATTATCATATATTCTATTTTTCTAAATTATTTTATATAAATTAATGTCTATTTGAATGTATATTTTTGAAATTATTCATTTAAATAGATATTGATGTGAATTCGTGTTAAATAAATTAAGATAAAAATCATAAAATTAATGTCTCTCTATGTAGATGCTAATTAATAAATTACGTCACTCATGGATATTAATTAATATAATTTTATTTAATTATAGTTAATTATAGAATTGGATGACATGAATTCTATAATTAACGTATTCATGTTCTCACCGTTTTCTTCCGATTTTGACCCATACCGCGGGTCTTCTGGCACTCTCATCTCAAGTCCGTAGATGGAGTCCATGTTTCATTATTGGTTCACGTTATACACTTCAACTCTCGGCGACATACGAGCTCTCCGTTGGACATTCCGTTCCTTCGGACTAGCAAGTTAGTCATCGGGACCTCCGTAAGTCTCCTCGTAGCCTTGGATTCTCTCAAGGCTGACTGAGCTGGTTGTACCTTAAACACCTTGTACCCGTTTTAATGCCATGTCACTCTGGAGAAACGTGGTAACCCGGCCCTTTCATGGTGCTATTCTTGGCCCATGAGAGAATTCTCTTAGCTAGTGGAATGAGTGATCATTCCACTAGGCGATATATTGAATTGGGTATCCTATAGTTAGGTGCCAATTCTTCAGCTTGCTTCGTGTCCATTGAATTGGTGACTATCTTGTTAGTCATATATTCAAGTTATTCATGGCAACCTATCTAGGTGCCAATTCCACCCAGATTTTCGACATGTCATGGTTTTTATGCTTTCACGTGGATTTTATTGCAAGTCTGTCCTTACTCAAGGGCCTTGTCCTTGAATTCCATAAAATCTTATCTTATCATCCTATTAAAGCTTGTTCTTGAAACTCTTTATTGGCTATGAACTATCGTGGATGTCAAGATCCATCTTTAATGCTGTGCATATAGGGCCCGATCTGGTCCTAGGAGAAGCACCCGAAAGTACTTGTGCCCATGTGAGTTATATTGATCACGGTGTCTGGCATTGCACCGAAGTGCATGACTAGTTTGATCTTTGGCATTCCACACACTCTCTCTTTCGTGATGTTACTTGATATTACTTGCGTGCGTGACTCGACTAGCGTGGCCTAGAATGGGCAAGTACTTGCGTGAAATAGCCAATATTCTATAAATCTCTCTTGGATATCTCTTGCTTGAAAGTTTTTGCACGACGTTGTTAAATTCTTGCTAGTTTTGTTTCACTTGCTCGGTTATTTCTACAAGCATAGCCTTACTTGCATTTGCATGCAAAAATGTAATTACTTAAACCAATCGCTTGTTCTTGAGATATAATTCCTACTGAGCGTTCGCTCACCCAGTTCTATTCCAACATTTTTTAGGTAATCAGGTGGGTTGCGAGACGAAGACTCACATGGGAGGGATAAGTGTGCAAGCGAGCTTCAAAATCTAGTGAACCCGAGTCTTTTATCTTTCTTGAGTCTAGCATGGTGTCTCTTATTTAGTTATATTGTCTAAGTCTATTAGTGCGTCATCTCCTTTTCTTTCATAGTGACATAGTTGAGTCTTCAAGTTCTTGTAAGAGACTTATATTTGAAATAAAAAAAATTTTGTTGTTCCAAATTATTTGGTCTCATGCCCTTGCTCTTGATTATTCACGACTGTTTAACTGCCACGTTCCGAGCAAACGACACGTTCCGCTGCTATCGGTTCGGGGCGTGACAGAGGTGGTATCAGAGCTTCGGCTTTCATATCCTCTAGTTATTTGGTTCGAATGATTGGTCAAGTATCATTCTCAGTCATATCAGAGCTTCGGCTTTCAAACCCTTAGGGTATCAAGTCCAAGAGATAGGTTGAGTATCCTTGTCGGTCATCCTATATGAGTTTCGTGAGAGATGGGTAGAACTTGGGGTTAAAGTTATAAAAGAAAGATAAAATATTTGCATTAATTCTTGAGTCAATAAATTATCTCCCCACTCATCTTTGCAAGAACTTAGATAAAATGGAAGCGTCTAAGCCAAGCTTTGTTCCTGAGATGGTACTAGTAGATGTCCAAGCTTATGCGGACCTTGTTAGGAGAGCCCATGAGCTAGAGAAGGCAGTGGAAGTAAAAGAAAGAGTTGAAGGGAAAGATCAAGCCCATGAGTCAGGAAAGTTCATCACTACCAAGAAAAGGATAAACGAGGGTGATATTTCACAAAGGTGTAAGAAATGCCAGAAATGTAAGAAGTGTAATAAGAAGGGAACTTCGACAGATCACTCGCAAGGTAAGTGTATATCTTATGGAAGATATGGTCACCAATCGGAAGAGTGTTGGTGGAGTTCGGGAGCGTGTCTGCGTTGCGGGAGCTTAGATCATAAGATAGGGGAATGCCCTATTCTAACCAAGAAGCCTCCAAGAGGAGTTCAAGATTTAACCAAACATACCGAAGGGAAAGTTACGGAAGGTACCCCTCACACTTAAGCCTAAATTAATTCTTCCTAAAATTAGTTCTGTTCCACTCAATATATCTAGACTTCTTCTACGCATTATAGCTAGTTCTCTATCGTGAGTAAAGGATAATGTGAATTTGGGGACCAAATTCTTTTAAGTGGGGGAGGGTGTAACGTCCGGTAATTTTGAAATAGGAATAAATATATTTACGGTTTGAAAAGAAAACTAACCTATACATGATGATATCTACATATCTCTATAAATAGTTAATAAGGTTCCTAAAATTTATAAAAGATTAGTTAATATTACCTTTTGGAATGGAAGTAAAAACTTATCTAGGATCGAACCTGCCTCTGATACCCAGGACAAGGACAAAAAAAGTTAAAGAAATTATGAGGAATAAAATCTCTATATACATACAAATTATTAATAGATATACGAGGGTTAGTAAATAACAAATGAGTTTAGATATATGAAACCCACACACATTGTAAGGGCCTTTAGAATACGAATATGACAAATAATAAGTCTCGGGAAAAATGGATAACAACATATTGACACAAATAAGGGCCCTTAAGTCTCAACCCACTCATCCATATATCTGTGCATATATATATAATGCAATATAATACAACGTAAATAGATAAGGCCAAACTCTGTACACAACCCCTGACAGCCTAAGAAGTCTCACAAAAAAAGAACTCATGGACCCTACTATTGTATTATAATAAATTTAAGAACAACATGTTATTTTTATGTGAGCATTTAATGCAGAACACAAATTTATTTGAATTAAGAATCAATAAATCTTAGAGAAAATATCAATTTATATTTTATTAATAATTTAAAAAATTTTATATTTCTTATAGTTATAATATAATTTTATTTAAAGGAAGAAGGATATATATAAATAAGATTTAAATACATAAAAGATAATAGAATGGACATATATACGATTTTGGTCCTTCCAAGGGGGGTGGAGAAATGGTCAAAATGTAAATGATGCCATTCCTTCAGGCGTTGTTTACGTAAGAAACGACTTAAACAAAGTCGTTATTTTATTATAAATGAATAGTGCCAATTTTTCAATTAAACAATTTTGGAAAACTAATTATATGGCAAAATAGAGAAACATGGAAAACTCATACCCCTAAAATTTCCCAACAAGATCACATCAAGAAAAAAAGATAAAAATCCAGGAATATCGTGACACCTTAAATTAACAAATACTGAAAGATGAATAACGCCTCTGAGCAAGTCGTCAATTAAAGAATTGACGACCGTGTATACGAGCGTCATTTATTGAAATAACGCCCCAATCCTATACGTCATTTCCAACAGAACCCGTTGGTATTTGGATCGAACAGGGATGTTATCCGGGGTAAGTATTGATTAGGGAAAGAGATCGATACGTGGGTAATTAAGTTTAGTAAGGATTCTACCTAGAAAATGTTAGTCCTAATCAAACTCCTAGAACCAATTAGGATTCTTTCTCCTATAAATACCCCCTTCCATCGAGCCAAACCTGTTGGCTCTTTTCTTCAACAACCTGATGCTATTCAGTACGTGAAGAACATAATAAGTTATTTGACTTCTTCCTCCTGCTGCATTAAAGACCCAAGCCTTCGTCACGTTGCTGTGAACGTGAGGAAGCGGCCGAGCCTCCATTCCTCCGGTTGCAGTGAAGCCACCAAGGGAGGAGAGTCTTCTTCCTTCCACTTCATCCTGCGACCGTGACTGCAACAAAGAGGGGCGGTTCCGCTTCCTTTTCTTCCTCCTGTTGCAGTTAAAAGCCCATCCCGTAAGCCTTGGCGCCATCCTCTTTCCCCCACCATACTCTGTACAAGACAGAGTATCGATTCTTGAAGTTCATTCAACCTGTTCATCTTCCGATCTTCAACAAAGGTAGGTTTTCTCAATAACTGAAGCCCAAAGATAATAGTAGTTAAATTGCATGTTTAAGACTCATGTTTTGTTACCATCGATTGCTTAAGTTTAGTTTACTGGTTAATTATCTTAAATAATCTCAGCACGTTAAGGATTTTTATAACCAAGTAATCACCCACCAAAAAAATTCTGGATAAATATACTTCTTAAATCCTCATGATTATTCCTAAATTGGCATGCCTTATATGCTATAAGCTTAAATAAATTAAACAATTTAATATATATATATAATCATGTTACTCGGTGAATAGCATTATTACTGTAGCATACTAATTGTAGATTTTTCTTTTGACGACTCGTTTCTAATCACCATAGCATCCTTTGGCTATGAAATTTTATGGGTGTAGTGTTGGGGAGGTGACCGAGGTAGTGAGAGTGGTTGCACCGTTTTGTATGCCCCCTATCTCAAGATCCCCCATCTCTCAACGAAAAATTATTTTGAATGTTCGGTTAGGTAGAGTTTTTCGAGCCCGTCATTTCGATATATAGAACGCGTGATTCCGACATGTGTACGTCGAGAACCAGAGGTTTGAAGATTGAGAATTTGTTAAAATGACGACAAGGTTGATGTCGTTCAAAGTGTTTTTGACGCCATCGTAAACAGTCATCAAATTATTTAAGTATATATATATAAATATATATATATATACATATAACTTGTAATTATATCTTTTAAAATCCATATCTAATAAACTATGCAACAAAAAATTATAAAAATTATATTTTTTGAATCCTTGAATTTTTCTCCTAATTATCATATATTCTATTTTTCTAAATTATTTTATATAAATTAATGTCTCTTTGAATGTATATTTTTGAAATTATTCATTTAAAGAGATATTGACGTGAATTCGTGTTAAATAAATTAAGATAAAAATCATAAAATTAATGTCTCTCTATGTAGACGCTAATTAATAAATGACGTCACTCATGGACATTAATTAATATAAGTTTATTTAATTGTAGTTAATTATAGAATTGGATGGACATGAATTCTATAATTAACGTATTCATGTTATCACCGTTTTCTTCCGATTTTGACCCATACCGCGGGTCTTCTGGCACTCTCATCTCACGTCCGTAGATGGAGTCCATGTTTCATGATTGGTTCACGTTATACACTTCAACTCTCGGCGACATACGAGCTCTCCGTTGGACATTCCGTTCCTTCGGACTAGCAAGTTAGTCATCGGGACCTCCGTAAGTCTCCTCGTAGCCTTGGATTCTCTCAAGGCCGACTGAGCTGGTTGTACCTTAAACACCTTGTACCCGTTTTAATGCCATGTCACTATGGAGAAACGTGGTAACCCGGCCCTTTCATGGTGCTATTCTTGGCCCATGAGAAAATTCTCTTAGCCAGTGGAATGAGTGATCATTGCACTAGGCGATATATTGAATTGGGTATCCTATAGTTAGGTGCCAATTCTTCAGCTTGCTTCGTGTCCATTCAATTGGTGACTATCTTGTTAGTCATATATTCAAGTTATTCATGGCAACCTATCTAGGTGCCAATTCCACCCAGATTTTCGACATGTCATGGTTTCTATGCTTTCACGTGGATTTTATTGCAAGTCTGTCCTTACTCAAGGGCCTTGTCCTTGAATTCCATAAAATCTTATCTTATCATCCTATTAAAGCTTGTTCTTGAAACTCTTTATTGGCTATGAACTATCGTGGATGTCAAGATCTATCTTTAATGCTGTGCATATAGGGCCCGATCTGGTCCTGGGAGGAGCACCCGAAAGTACTTGTGCCCATGGGAGTTATATTGATCACGGTGTCTGGCATTGCACCGAAGTGCATGACTAGTTTGATCTTTGGCATTCCACACACTCTCTCTTTCGTGATGTTCCTTGATATTACTTGCGTGTGTGACTCGACTAGCGTGGCCCAGAATGGGCAAGTACTTGCGTGAAATAGCCAATATTCTATAAATCTCTCTTGGATATCTCTTGCTTGAAAGTTTTTGCACGACGTTGTTAAATTCTTGCTAGTTTTGTTTCACTTTCTCGGTTATTTCTAAAAGCATAGCCTTACTTGCATTTGCATACAAAAATGTAATTACTTAAACCAATCGCTTGTTCTTGAGATATAATACTTACTGAGCGTTCGCTCAACCAGTTCTATTCCAACATTTTTCAGATGATCAAGTGGCTAGCGAGACCAAGACTCACTTGGGAGGGACAAGTGTGCAAGCGAGCTTCAAAATCTAGTGAACCCGAGTCTTTTATCTTTCTTGAGTCTAGCATGGTGTCTCTTATTTAGTTATATTGTCTAAGTCTATTAGTGCGTCATCTCCTTTTCTTTCATAGTGACATAGTTGAGTCTTCAAGTTCTTGTAAGAGACATATATTTGAAATAAAATTTTTTTTATTGTTCCAAATTATTTGGTCTCATGCCATTGCTCTTGATTATTCACGAGTGTTTAACTGCCACGTTCCGAGCAAACGACACGTTCCACTGCTATCGGTTCGGGGCGTGACACGGAGTGTATTCTGCTTCTTCTACCCCTCAAGGCGGGGTGTGTCTTTTCATATATCCCCGGAGCGGGTGTAGTTTATTCTTCAAATGCCCCAAAGCCGGGGTGTAACTTTTGCTTTATGTGCCCCCGAGTCGAAGTTGATTTTTCTTCATGTGCCCCCGGGCCGGGGTGCATCTCTATTTCTTCTTATTCCCCCAAGTCAGGGTAGATTCTTCTCACATGTCCCCGAGTCGGGGTGTATTCTATTCATGTGCCCCCTAAGCGGGGTGTATCTTTTTCTTCTCATGCCCCAGAGCATGGTGGATTCTTCTTTTTGTACCCCGACACACTGGGGGATGTTTGATTCTTGTGCACCCAAGGTAGGGTGTATTGCTGCTTTTGATGCCCCCAAGGTGGGGTGTATTGCTGTTTCTGATGCCCCCAAGGTGGAGTGTAATTCTTTTTCAGATCCCAGTAAGCTGGGGTGCGTTCTTTAAGGCTTCTATGCCCCCGTGGCGGGGTATGTTACTTCTTCAAATGCCCCTGAGTCGGGGTGTATTCTTTTGTGTCTTACACTCCTATGGCGGGGTGGATGAATGCTCTCTTCTAGATTCATGGCCGTGCTCGGCCTCATTTGCTATAAAGCATTCCCTACAGCGGGGTGGAGTTTGTCAAGCTAAAGTTGCGGCTTGTTGGATCTTCGAGCAGTCACTCGAGGGGCCGTCTTATGCCAGATAGGGGCAGCATGAAGGTGGAACGGGCCAGGGCATTGCACCATGGACTTGGACCCTCCTAGAGTCGGGCGGGATGTCGGCCTTCTTCTTGTCCTCTTGGTCGGCGATGTTTGCCAATTTTTTCTTTTTGTCCTTTCTTTTCTTCTCTTCTTTTTTTTATGTAATAGACCAAAGGCGGGTGCACAGGAGAGCGATCACTCCCTCAGGGAAGGGATGAGTGGTTCGCTCCACCGCATCAATCCCACAGTGGTAATCTTTATTCAGCATGGGTCTCGACGGATATGGCCGTACAACCCTCTCTCGTCGATTCTTTCTCTTCCCTTTTTGTTTCTTTCTTCTTTCTTATTTTCTTCTTTTCTTCTTTTCTCCTTTTCTTCTTTTCTTCTTGCGGGAAGGGGGTTTGGTTTCTCCTCCCTTCTTCTCTCTTTCTCTTCTCTCCTTTTTTGGCGGCCTTCATGATTCATGGAAGCTGCATATGCCTCGGAGTAGCATCCTCGAGGCCACAAAGACGAATATGCCTGGTCCGGCTTTTCTCCCCATAGGGCTGGCGAAGATAACACCTGCAATTCATCAAAGAAGGCAAACATTGTTTATTAGGAGGCCATGAGGCCCCGAATCCCGGCGAAGAGATGAAGGGTGGTTTAAGTCCCACCGGGCGTGCCAGACTTGTGGACGTACTTTTCGACACGCTCATTTGTTTGTTTCTTTAAGTCGGTTTATTCGGTGGGTTTATTCATTTATTAAGTGCGTGGGCGTGCCAGTCACATAGTGACGATTTATTCGGGCTTCACGGAAGCCCATGGTGCGCTCGATCTGATTAATCAGACGATTGTGTGGTTCGTGTCGGGACCAAAACCCGCCGCGCCATAAAGGTCACAGCATCATTTACATCCCCTCGGAGAGGGGAACACCCTTGATTAATCGCCGGGAATCAGGGCCTCATGGCCAAGAAATTATATCGAGAGAAACTAGCCGATAGCGGTCTCGAATCAATCGAAAAGTCCGATGTCTAGGGAAGCAAGCATTCAAAATATGTCGGTCACTCAAGGGACCATTTTTATATTCAGACGAGCGTCCGGCTTCAGAAAATCGTGATCGTCACGGGGAAAACCAGAGCATATGTATGCCGGGGTACGACAAATTTATTGTTCAAAGGGATGGGAAACGTTCAGTTAAATCCCGATTAGAGCGGTCGGAAACCGATAAGTTTGTCGGCCTGGTGCAAGATCAAGCTACGACCATACTATGGTGGGCCCCCCGCAGTCGAAGTCGGGCTCGCATGGGCGTCGTCAATATTTTCGGTGCTAAGGGCAGCGGGAAAGTGTCCCGGGACTAGATTCCAAAACAAAGATGTGTATAGAGATAGCTGGCTATAGGTCTAGGATGTGGGTTAGGCGATGACCATGGTTGGGGTGAACCCGACGTACAAACATGACTCACGAAGGTCTTATTGATATTCCCACCCATAGGGTTCGGGGAAGACGAGAGCTGTCTCGTCCCATTCAGCTTTTGTTGGTCATTCATGGACCACTTTATGTTCGGACAAAGATCCGTATTGAAGGTGCGACGCAAATGGAAATAAACCCATACAAATGTCTACCGTGAGTACGGCAAGTTTAATGCAAGTGCGGGATTAGATCCCGGTATATATGTCGGTCACTAACGGACCATTCGTCGTTCGGATGAGAGTCCGCATTTGAAGCATCGAAGACAACAACAAAACCACACGGATGTCTACCGTAGGTACGGAAAGTTTAATGTGGGTGCGGGATTAGATCCCGACATATATGTCGGTCACTAACGGACCATTCATTGTTCGGACGAGAGCCCGCATTTGAAGCATCGAAGATGACGATAAAGCCATATGAATATCTGCCGTAGGTACGGCAAGTTTCATGTGGGTGAGGGATTGGATCCCGGCATATATGTCGGTCACTAACGGACCATTCATTATTCGGACAGAAGTCCATCTTAGTAGCATCGAGGAAGATGATAAAATCGCACGGATGTCTGCCGTAGGTGCGGCAAGTTTAACGTGGGTGTGGGATCGGATCCCGATGAAGACAGGTCGAGCTAACGAACTATCGGCCCGGGATAAGTTTGAATTATGGTCACGTACGGGCGAGGGCTCCAGAGATCCAAGTCTGATCTAGTGGGGCGTCATTACTTTTCTCTTCATATGCAGTCCGAGGGAACCATATTGTTAAGTGTGAAGCCCGAACTCGCCAACGTGCACCCTCGCACGCGGATCGACCTGCGCGGTCAGGTCGCGGGGTTCGACCTGCCCGGTCAGGTCGCAGGGGTCAAGGGGGCAGCGCCCCTTGCGGGGGTTTCCAGGGGCAGCGCCCCCAGAACAAAAATTAATTATAGAAAGGTTATGGTGTTTGTTCTCATGAGAGTGGTTCATAGTCTTTTATTTCATTCATTTGTTTGGATCCTTTCTTTTAATTTATTTATGAGTTTTAAGCTTTTCTTCCATTTAGTTAATTGTGTTTTTTTTTACAGGAGTCACGCCGGATTAGGATGGCAAGGGAGCGCGCCGGGTATGGAACCTCAAGGAGGGCGCCGTATTAAGAATGGGCAAGGGGCGCGCCGTGCTAAGAAGATTATAGGGGCCACGCCGTTTTAATGCAACAAGATGGAGATGGGCGCGTCGGAATAGGCTCAAGAAGTGGAGGCGCGCCGGTTATAGGTTGCAAAAGAGGGGCGCGCCGGTTTAATGGTGTTCAGGGCGGGCGTGCCGATTTAAGAAGAATACCATGGGGGCGAGATGGGCGCGCCGGTTAAGGGTGCAAAGAGGGCGCGTGCCGGTTATGTGCCAAGGAAATCAGGAAGGTTTTGAGTGTGAAGCTAAACCGGCGCGGGGGGGTACCGCGCCGGATTAGCCCACGCCGGATTAAGAGCACGCCGGGCTAAGTTCTGTGGGGTTTATTTCATTCTTCTGGCTTCTCTTATTCATTCTTTCAACTGCAAGTTAATTTTTGATTGGTTTGTTTATCCAATTGGTGGATTAAGTTTGTGGAGGGGGAGCTTAAGCATTTAATCATTTGTTAAGGCAAATTATCGTGAAGGTTCAAGTGTTTTGTTCAGAGGGGTTTATGCAGGGGTTTAGAAGTTCGATTTGTTTCAGTGGCTTCAAACACGTGCTATTCTTATCCTCAGAGAATGGTTTGTTTGTTCATCCTTGTTGCTTGTGTTCTTGGAAAAAATTGGGAAGCGTCTCCTTCGGACTGAGGCTTGCCAGAGAAGAAAAGAGGAACACCAAACGGATTGCTCCGGGGTGAGCCCCAAAATGCAGACCTCATGGCGGTCCAATAACCCAAATGTGAGTGTGGAAAAGCTCGAGGACTAGCCTTCAAGAACTCTCACGACTCACAGGTGATGATTCCTCAAAGCGGGATGAATGTCTGCCACGAGGGCCATGAATGTTCATCCGATGACGAACTCCTTCGAAGGCCGTGCTATGGAGAAGCAAGCTTAAAGGGTCTTGGATGAGGAGGAGGAGGATAGAAGAAGAAGGAACCGGGGATTAAAGCAATGGATACTAAGATCGCAAAAGGCCCTTTTCTTTTTATTCATCCACATAACCGGGGAAGATTTTAAAGCAGAAGGGATTCATCTCTTGATAAAGAAGAAATACATCGTGAGGGGGGAAAGAATACATTGACGAGGGAGGGGGAGAGAGCACAGGCTCTTCCCCCTCTGACTCACCTCTCCTCTCTCACACTCACTCTCTTCTTCATTTTCACCTTACCGGTGTGAGCAGGTGGAACCTCTCCTTTTCTTCACTGCACACAGCCGAGAGCCCTTTCTTCTCCTTGATGGCCAGCCGGGGGAGTCCCAGCTTTTCTCTTCTCTTTTCAATAGCCCATCCTCTTCTCTCTGTCGAACATGCAGAGTATATATAGCCGACTGCCCTTTCTTCGCTCGGACGGACAGAACTCCCGCCATCTTCCTCCTCGTTCGTTGAGGCATCCGGAGTTGACATGCCATGGTGTCGTCCGTTGATTTGCGTAGTACGCTAGCATTTATCCGAGGAAGGGATGTTTGCGGGTTTACCGGGAGATCTGCTGCTGCTACTCCCCCCATCGATGCTTGCCTTCACCATTGATGCTGTTGTGTTGTCGAACGGAGGTGGAGACAGGGCTTCAGAGCATTGAATGCCCGTGGAGACGGGGCTTCAGAGCATTGAATGCCCTCTAGGCACCAGGCTGATGCAAAAATAGGGTATCGGCCGGCGGATGGGATGGCTTTTGAGTTAAACCGGCGTGGTGTTGAGCGCGCTGGATTAACCACATACAATGTGGCGCGCCGGTTTGCAGTCAAGAAGGGGGGCGCGCCGGATTAAGGCCCCTTGTGTGCGGCGCGTCGGTTTAAGGCCCCTTGGAGGGGCGCGCCCGTTTAAGGCTATGCCACGCCAGTTTAAGCGTCAAAGGGCTTCCTCGCAGCTTAGTGGCGATTCGGACGGATGCTTTCCCTCCTGTGGTGCTTCAGTTGTAATGAACCGCCTCCGAGGTGTTTGATTTGAGCCCTCCAAACCTCGATTCAGGACCTTGAGTAATTTCCGGCGTATGCCAAGCATGCGTTCGAATTCCTGAGTTTCTTTTGATTCGGCCTTCGGCACTGCCGACTTGGGAGCCGGGGCTGTCTCTTCTACCCGAAGGGCTTCTCGTTGGGTGGCGGAGTGCCGAGCATATATATATTCGTCCTGCTTGGAGGAGGTATGGGGTTTGTACGGCCTTTTCATCTTCGACTTGCTATTGAGATGTCGAGATGTCTAGGCCGCAAGAACATTCTTTCTCTTCTCTCATTTTTGAGGTCCACAGGAGGATGAAGAAGAGATATGCTTCACACCCACCGCTAAGGAAAGTCAGGCCAAAGCTGCAACTGCTGCACATGCAACTCGGTCAGGTAGATGATGGGGGCGTCAACCGCCCACCAACCACAACATTATCTTCAGGGGGGAACAACCCTATAAAATACCCCCTCTGGAGGTTAGGGGAGTCCAGATCCCTCCTTCGTCAGGCCTATACAACCAGAGTGGGGGCAGCACTCCCACTCCTTCCTTCTTAGAATTTGTAAAGATGTCAAAGGGGAAGCAACTATGCCAGGAGGTCAAACCCGCAACTGAGGGCATTCACCCGTGACTCCAGCAATCTTCCGAATTGGTGGAGGAAGTAGAAGCTCGCCCGACAGCAGTCAGTGAAGGACAGAAAGGAGATGACCCCAAGCAGAAGGGTGCAGTTTCTGAGTCCAATGAGGCGGGCCCATCAGGGCCCACAGTCCAGGACTCTTCCAAACCCAGGTGGGCAGAAGAAATGAAGCTGTCCAATGTCCAAGCAGGAAGTCGGGTGGTCAAGCTATTAAAAAAGCTCCCGGCAAGATTTACTGTATGGGAAATCCTCTCTCTGAGTGAAGAGACACGATAGGTGATTATTACTGCTTTGCAGATGCCTGCTCGATATGAAGCCTGCCTAGCTGAGGCACTACCGGAAGCCAGCATGACCTTCACTCAGGAGGACATGTTGCTCCCTACTACCAGCCACAACAGACCTCTGTATATGAGGGGGCCGGGAGTTGAACAGAATCCTGGTGGATCTCGGGGCGGCTGTTAACATCCTGCCCTATATGATATATGAGAGGCACTACTTCAACGTGCGTCTCCAAAAAGTCGGGGATATGCGTATTGCCGGCTTCAACCAAAAGTGTGAGGTGTAGCTTGGAGTAGCGGAGTTCACACTCACTCTAGCAAACTTTGTCATGAAGGTGCAGTTTTATGTCATCGATTCTCGCACCTCGTATAAGGCACTGCTTGGCCGCCCCTGGATAAACAATAACATGGTGGTACCTTCCACGCTCCACCAGTGCATCAAATATAGCCTGGAAGGGAAGGAGGAAAGGGTATTTGCTAATCTCCACCCATTCGAAGTGTTCGAGTGCCACTTGGCGGATGCCCCTCTGTATGAAGAACGGTCGCAGAAGGCCCCTGAAGCCAAGACCTCTTCCAGCACAACAAAAAGCACCTCCAGAGCTAAATGGTTCCCTCCGACGCCATGTGGATATGTTAATCCCAAGACAGTCTCACACATTACTATCACCGGGGATGTGGGTCGGGTAGCACCTCCCGCCATCTACCCCGAAGCTAATGAAGTCAGGGTCGACCAGCAGCACGACCACATCGGGATCCTGGAGGGACTTACCAAGCCAATTCTTGGTCTCGAAGATGTCACTGTCGAGCCTTTCAAAGCTTGGGAAGTGGCACAGATAGATGGCCTCAGCAGGTTGTTCTACATAGCTGAGGAGCACCCTACACAGAAGGATACTTATTGCAATCCGCCTGAAGATATAGAAGACCCGTCAGTACCCATACAGGGGTTGACATTTATAACGAGTTGAATGGCCAAGATGTTCCAGAAGCAGCACATCCCCTCTGGCCAGCCTCACAAGAAGAAAGAAGCATTCCAGAAGCTGTGGTATCCCCCTAGCCTGGATAAAGAAATGAGGCGTGTATCTCAACACCCAGGGCTGGGCTTCACCCTCGAGGAATACTATTATAGCAGACGCTACGAAGGGGATACCATTTCCGCTTTATACCCAACTAAGGATGACTCACTGCGGGCAACTTTTGATGAACACCCAGCAGAAGCTAAATACACTGTGCCAGCTCAACCAAGAAGCTTGGAATCAGAGGCCATATTGCCCTACCGGTGCTGGGAACAGGTCTACCCTGAAGAAGCAGCTCTTCAAGCCAAATTCGACACAGCTAGCAGTAGTGAAGCTGAAGATGTTGAAGAAGCGGGGCTGCCTCCCTCCAGCAGCCCTCCTCTAATGGTGATGCCAGCACTTCTTGAACCGATCAAGGAAGCTTCTCCCAAGGCTGATCAAGAGATGGACACTCCTAGAAAAGAAAAGGCTACCTCCACCGAAGATATGGTGATCCAGGGGAGTGAGACCTTCTCACCCTGTACCATGGAGCTGCAGTGCTACTCTGACTCAATAACAAACAATCACCGGTCCCTAGCGACTGCAACCTCCTCAGCCAGGGACGAGGCAATCGACTCATCCCTTGGAACTACTGGTGATATAGATTTGCTAGCAGAGCAATTCATGTAGCCACTACCAGCCGAACCAGAGATTCCTGACGAACCTAAGACAAGGCAAAATGAAGAGATCGAGGTCCTCGAACTCAAAGATGATATACCAGACTTTGTCGACCTTCAGCCTGCCCCCCAGGAGATAGTAGACGGAGGCCAAGCAACAGTCGATGAACAGATAGAAGTCAACTTGGGAGAGGAGGATGACCCCAGGCCGACCTTCCTCAATGCCCAGTTATCTACTGAAGAACAGGGACTATATATCCAGCTGCTACAGGAATATCGGGATTGCTTTGCCTGGACCTACAAGGAAATGCCGGGACTGAGCCCCGCAGTCTCACAGCATGAGCTGACCATAAACCCTGAAGCCGAGCCGGTGAAGCAGCCACCGCGGCGCATGAGGCCAGAGCTCATCACTCAAATATGCAAGGAAGTCGACAAGCTCATTGATGTGGGTTTCGTCAAGGAAAATCAATATACCACATGGCTAGCCAATATTGTGCCCGTGAAGAAGAAGAATGGACAGATTCAGATATGTGTTGACTTCCGAGATCTGAATAAAGCCTGTCCCAAAGATGACTTCCCAGTGCCAATAACGGAGGTCATTATAGATGCAACAACTGGTCATGAGGCCCTATCATTCATGGATAGGTCGTCCGGCTACAACCAGATTTGGATCGCGGAACACGACCGGGTCCACACTGCCTTCCGAACTCCCCAAGGCATTTATCATTACAAGAGAATGCCGTTCGGATTAAAGAACGCCGACGCAACTTATCAACGGGTGATGACTAGAATATTCGATGAGCTACTCTACCATAAGGTCGAGTGTTACATAGATGACCTGGTAGTCAAGACTAGAAAGAAAAAAGACCATATGCAAGACCTCCGAGTTATCTTCTAGAGGTTGAGGCAGTATGAATTGAAGATGAACCCTATGAAGTGTGCATTCAGAGTTTCAAGCGGAAAGTTCTTCGGTTTCATTGTCAGATATCAGGGAATTGAAATAGACCCCGTAAAGATCAAGGCAATTCAGGAGTTACCCTCTCCATGGAACCTCTCCGAGCTGAGATCTCTTCAAGGCCGCCTGGCATACATCCGGCGGTTTATATCCAACCTGTCAGGGTGATGCCACCCCTTCCGTAAGCTAATGATGAAAGATGTTCCCTTCTACTGGGACGAAGAATGCCAGACAGCCTTTGACAAGCTGAAGGATTATTTGAAGACTCCTCCAGTGCTGGGTGCGTCGGTGAAAGGATGGCTGCTAATCCTCTACATAGCAGCCACATATAACTCCCTGGGGGCAATGCTAGCCCAGAATAATGAAGAAGGGAAAAAACAAGCCCTCTATTACCTCAGTCGAAGAATGGTTAGAACTGAGGAGAGGTACACCTATATCGAGAAGATCTCCCTGGCACTAGTCTTCGCGGTCAAGAAAGTCTGACACCATATGCTGTCGCATGAGGTTAAGCTGATTTCCAAGGAGGATCCGCTTAAATATATCATGTCCCAACAGGCCCTCAAAGGCTGCCTAGGCAAATGGGCAGTGATTCTTATGGAGTATGATATCTCCTATGTACCGCAAAGGGCCGTAAAGGGCCAGGCCATTGCCAACTTCTTCGCTGAGCATCCAGTATCTGAAGATTGTCCACTGGAACCCTAGCTTCCCGAAGATGAAACCCTAGAGGTCGGCCAGGTGCAGCCCTCTCTATGGCAGCTATATTTTGACGGTGCTTCCAGAATTGACACCTCAGCAACTAGATCAGCTAGAGTCCGGGCGAGGGCATGCATAGTCCTGAAATCTCCAGAAGGAGAAGTCATACATACATCCTATTCAATAAACAAGCCTTGCACAAACAATGAAGCAGAATATGAAGCCCTCATAATCGGGTTACATATTGCTCTGTCCATGGGGATTCAGATGCTAGAAGCATTCGGGGACTCCATGCTAGTTATAAAACAATTGGAAGGGGAGTTCGATGTGCGGAAGCAAGAACTCATTTCTTATTACCATATGGCTCTCCGCCTAATGACAAGATTCTATTTCATTAGCATCAAGCACATCAACCAAGGACAGAATGCTCAAGTTGACGCCCTCGCAAAGCTGGCCAGTTCTTTGGCTGTCCCGCCTGATACAAGCCTGAATATAATAGTAATCAATAGGCGGCAGGTCCCCAGTATGATAGAAGCTCTAGCCGATGAACAAATAAATGAAGTGGCGGCTGCAGAAGGAATCTAGCAGTCCGATTGGCGGGAGCACCTCCAGCATTGGTTTCAACACCAGCAACTCCCGAAAGAAAAAGAACAGAGAATGAAGCTCCTTAGAGTCAAAGACTCTTATGAGATGAGGAATAGAACGTTGTTCCAGATAATGGCAGATGCCCAAAAGAAGATCTTACTTCACTGCTTATCCCCAGGGGAAGCGGGTAGGTAATGCAAGAAGTCCATGCCGGGTCAGCCGGGGCACACCAGGCCAGTTCGAAAATGAAAATTGAAATAAAGAAACTGGGCTACTATTGGCCCTCTATGTTTGACGATTACTGCAAGTTTCCCAAAGCCTGTCAGAGGTGTCAAGAACATGCCACTGTGTCAAGAAGGCCACCTGTGCCACTGCATGCTACCATCCCAAGCTGGCTGTTTGCTCAATGGGGTACGGACGTGGTAGGGCCACTACCAGCATCTTCATCAGGATGCAAATATATCTTAGCAGCTACATACTACTTCTCTAGATGGGCAGAGGCAGTAGCATTGAGAGAAGTGACGGGAGAACTGGTTGCCATATTCTTTCGACAAAGTATAATATTCCGGTTTGGAGTACCCAGCCGAATCATCTCTGACAACGGCAGTCACTTCAAGAATCAGAAGGTGTAACGACTAGCCGACAAATACAAGATTGATTGGAGGGCATCATCTCCCTACTACCCTCAAGCCAATGGACTTGCATAAGCCTTCAACAAGACGCTATGCACTCTGCTAGCAAAGACTGTCAAGGCTAACAAAAGAGATTGGAAAGAAAGGATGTACGAAGCACTCTGGGCTTACCTGTCATGCCCCGAGCCTTTAATTACAGAGGAAGACTCACTCGGGGAGCGCGAACAGCCGGCATGGTAAGCCTCTCGCAAGCAAGAATCAATCAGAGCGTAAGACAATCACCCAAATAAATGCAATTGCACAATAATATTCAAACTCCAATTTTATTTCATAAATGATCAATATTCAAGATACAATCACTAATTTGATTTTCATTCTACTAGACTCAAGAAATAGGAAAATTACATTGACTCAATCTAGACACTTTAACTTCCTAAGTCTTCACTCTCATCTTTATAACACTTTCACTCGCTTCCGGACCCGCTATTAGTATAGCCCGAATCCGAATCCGAACTATTTCCATCTCCTGAAAAATATTGGAAAATAGGTCATGAGCAGACTTGCCCAGTAGGTATCTTCGCATCAACATGAAGGCACTATTTAAGTAATTACCATTTTAGCTCTAAAGAAATAAGGTAAAATCAGGCGAATGCGAATCAATCATGCGATCAAATCAATAGAAACAAGATAACTATGTAAGATAGAATGATCAAGAATGAACTAGCAAGAATATAACAAGAACATGATATTGGCCTTCCATGAACAAAAATGTAACGAGATTGTACTAGCAAGCCACATATTCCTCACTTTAGCATCTTATGCTTAAGACCAAGTGCTTCGTGAATTTCTGTGGAATATCAAGCAAGAATGTCATGTTGTGCCGTGGATCTTCACTTATTTATAGAAATAGTACTCCCAGCGTAATGCGACGCCAGTAGCATCTGATGGGAATCAAGCCAGCCGTCAAGCCGAAGCAAATCGAGCAAGCTGCCAGGCCAAACATGAAGGCGCTATAGGTCCCAAGCGCAATCTTGAAGAAGGCGCTATAGGTCCCTAGCGCGACCTGAAGAAGGCGCTAGGTTCCCCTAGCGCGATCTCAGGCAGACACGTGGGTGCAGCCAGTCCAACTTCTCGGCGCCGAATTCCTCAAAGTCTTCGATGTTAGCTGTCTTCCATGGTTGTAAATCGACGTGTTAGCGTCATTTTGTCTTCCCTTTCCCTATATATGTACCCCGTTCGTTTGATTAAGCATAGAATGAATGAATGAAATCGAAGTATGAGTGTTCTTGAGTGTATCCCATGGCTATCCCTCCAAATCTTTGGAAACCCCCTTCCTCCGTCCCTCTCTGGGTGCGAGGCCCAATTTTGTCCCTCTGATCCTCTCATTTTTCCCTTCAACGGAGGATGATCGAAGCCCCGGGTGCATCGGCTTTGAGACGGGGTCGAGTGTGAGGCTCAATTCGGAGCTTTGATCTTCTTCCAACCACGATTCCACCTCCCCATCTCCGCCAAAGGTGTTGTTACGATCTGGATGAAGCTCGGCTGCACCGTACCTACGAAGGGTTCGTGTGTGAGGCCCCAGCCAAGCCTCTTCAAGGCCCTAACATCATCTACGTCCACCCTCCTTCCCTTGCCGTTCACCCCCACATCCACCTTCACAAAATTTATCCTAGATAGTATTTGCTTGGTTTGATTTCAATTTTTAGCATCCCCCGTGTGTTGTCTATCGTCCTGTGTGTTGTCCCCTTGTGCTTTGAACCACCAGAGTCGTCCACGGGAGCCACAACGTCGAGGTTCTTCGTTCTGCTGCTGTCTGTGAATGCGCGTAAACAATATAGCGCGTTCTTCAGAACGCGTGTAATGGGTATAGCGGGACTATGATAAGAAGGAAAAAGGAGACCCCCCACTTCTGTCCCGCATCAAATTGGTATCAGAGCTTAGGGAACCAGGCTGTTCTCACAGACTGGGATCTTGAGCTACGAGGTTCGAGGATGAACCTTTCCAAGTGGAGGGGTTTTGATGGGAATCAAGCCAGCCATCAAGCTGAAGCAAATCGAGCAAGCTGCCAAGCCAAACCTGAAGGCTCTATAGGTCCCAAGCGCAATCTTGAAGAAGGCGCTATAGGTCCTAGCGTGACCTGAAGAAGGCGCTAGGTTCCCCTAGCGCGATCTCAGGCAGACACGTGGGTGCAGCCAGTCCAACTTCCCGGCGTCGAATTCCTCAAAGTCTTTGATGTTAGCTGTCTTCCATGGTTGTAAATCGACGTGTTGGCGTCGTTTTGCCTTCCCTTTCCCTATATATGTACCCCGTTCGTTTGATTAAGCATAGAATGAATGAATGAAATCGAAGTATGAGTGTTCTTGAGTGTAGCCCATGGCTATCCCTCCAAATCTTTGGTGTTGAGTCCCGGAGGGTGGCAATCAAGAGGGAAGGGGTGAATTGATGGCCAATAAAAACTAAAAACAAGCTACACAGGAGCTAAGCAAGATAAACAACGAACTCAAATCTAGCACGAACAGAAACACACACGTGAATGCGTGATGATGGTGTGATTAATTAATAAGAAATTGAATTCTCTCCTCACCGTGAATCCCACACGAAATAAAGCGGAAAAACAAACCACAATGGACACACGGGATTTTTAGGTGGTTCGGGTACACACCGTGTCCCCTACGTCCACCCCTCACACGGAGGATTAACCTTCACTAGACAGTGAATCACACACACACATGCTGTATACAACAGCAAACACACACACACGCTGTGTAGAACAGCAAGCACACACAAACACACACGTTCGTGTTGCCGAACACGAACACACACACACAAATCTCAGATTTACGGACTACAAACAGATGATGAAGTCAAACTCAAAGTATTCAGAGTGAGAGGAATGAAAATAAGTTGGATTATCCTGGTTGGAGCTCCCCCTTTCACTTCCACGAATTTAATCGAACACTTTGTGCAGCACAATGATGATCTTGGCTTGAATGAAGCTTCAAGTTGATTTGGATCGCATCCAGCAGCTGTGGCTTGTATGGAAGCAATTCTCCTTCTCCTTCTCCTTCCCTTCACTTTCACGCAATCTTCAAGCTGGTACAAGGTCGGGAGGTGGCTGCTTCAACCTGCAAACACAAGGGTTTAGAAAGAAGGCTTACAGCTCAACATACGATTTTTTCCTTAGGGTTTTCATCAACCAAACGATATTATATAGGCCAAGAGAGTTATGGGGACGGTCAAGGGACCAGATCCACAAAACATGGAGCTAAACACGGGCTCCCAACCTAATACATTTGACCCATGAGGTCGAAATCCCAAGAGTCAACAATCACGGCTCGGCCCAGAACTGAAGGGGTCGACCCTTGGGGTCGACCCTCGTGCTGTGCTAGAAGTCCAGAAGTCATGGGTCGACCCAAGGGGTCGACCCTCTCAGAACCAGGTTCTGGCTCAACAAAAAATAGCAAGAGGTCCTGTAGGGGTCGACCCTTGGGGTCGACCCTCGGAGCATGGGTCGACCCTTGGGGTCGACCCTTTCAGTTGGGTTAAAAAGGGGCCAACGGGTTTTTTAATTGAATGCCAGGGGTCAACCCTTGGGGTCGACCCTTGAAGCTGGGGGGGTTAAGAACCCTTGCTAAGTTGCTCCGATTGACTTGGGGATCGCCCCGATGGATCGTCCCACGCTCTACAACAATCACAAACCATAATTCTAAGTCCAAGAACACATCTAGATGTTTTACAAACATGAGATGATCTTAAAGAACTTCAACCATAGAATTTAATATCAAAGTTGAAGTCGATCTCACCAAACGTCCCAGAGCATTGAAATTCTTGTCCTTGTAGATTGGCCTGTCAAAATAACTCACAATTAGTTCTTTCATCCAAAATGCCAAATTAACTCACTTACCCTTAAGAAGATTGCTTTGAGCCTTCATAACACGCCAAAACCTCGTATGATGAGTTGAAATCCAGGACGTTAGAAAGACTCATTTTCTGTTTACAAATAATTGGTCAACATCAAAACCATAAGGCATTTTACATGAGGAGGGGGTTCAACAATCTCCCCCTTTTTGATGATGACAAAATTTAATCAAAATTGCATTTTTGATCAATGTAATCCACCATTCAAAAATAAGTGAAACCACATAATCATGAAACATATCAACCACCAATATTGAACTGAAATCACCATAATGATCAATGTAATCCACCATTCAAGAATAAGTGAAACCACATAATCATGAAACATATCAATCACCAATATTGAACTGAAATCACCATACTGAACCGATATCAAGGGCAACTTGACAAAATTATGTGAGATTGAGTAGCATTACCATAAGGTGTGCCGACAACAAGGTGAAATAGGAAGGGTTCAAATGCAATAACAATGAGACATAATAGAACTTGAGACTCACACAATATGCCATGACTCTAAAATGCAAACTGAAAGGCAACTGAAAATGAGCAGACATGCATGCAAGCATTCATCACACATACATATAAATAGCCGAAATAGTCTTTTCTCCCCCTTTGGCAACATCAAAAAGGAGGGGGTGAAATAAGTAGGGGGTAAAGTCCAAGCTGCAAGAGCAATGTCATCTAATCTTCATCGGAAGGTGGTGAGGTGTGCGGACGCCTCATATAACCCAAGATTTCCTCAAGCAAGTTGGATTGATGATCAAATGAGTCTTGAACATACTGGGTGTGCACTTGATGACTAAGCTTCAGATCCACAAGTTGGTGTTGCATGTCCTCCAAAGTCTCCCCATAACTGTCTAATCGGTCATCTATCGAGTCCAACCGATCCATGAGTAGCTGAACCTCCTCGGAAGGCACATCTTCGGCAGGTGGGGTTTGTTCATATTCATCATCTTCATCCTCAGAACTGATCTCATGTTCAATACTTTTCAAAGTGCGAACTAAATTGCCATCAAGCAGCTCATATCCCATATTATGGCAAATGGAATGAATTGTGAAAATGTCAGCCTCTCGGATGGTTTGTGAGTTTTCTTTGGAGAGATCAATACCCAAGTATGTAAACACAGCAGTGAGTGCAGCAGCATATGGAATGGTGCGGTTCTTGTGCTTCATGCTATTGCTCATATGAAATAAAATCATGGCTAGGAAATTCACAGGAATGCCACTTAAAATGCAGTAGAAAAGAAACATGTGAATTTCAGTGACCTTGTCATGACCGCCGCCCCTTGGAAGTAAAATTGTGGTGATCATTCTGTGTAAAATGTGTTGCAAAGGCGGAAAATGATTGGCATTCAGCCCTGCTACAGAACGGTTACCCCTTTCTTCACCTTTCATCATTTGAAACACTACATCTTCAGGAATTTCAATATCTCCAAGCATAAAACCTTCAGTCGAGAGATTAAATGCTGCTGCCAAAAATTCTGTAGTGAGAATTAACCGGTGGCCATGAACCATTGTAGTTGGGTGCTCCCCAGACATGATAAAATTTCCATAAAACTGATGTACCAAGTTGGGATATATATGCCGATGTGCAGACATGAAATAATCTAGATTCGGCTGACTGCATAACACATCAACTAGTCCCAGAAGATGACGATTCAAGTTTACAAAAGATACCGACCGTGGCCGTAGGACTTTTCTATCCAATACTTTGGGTGGCGGCACCGGTCCTCTACCTCGGGCGCCTGCCTGACCACGTCGTGCTGGGGCTGCACTCGACTCTCCACGGCTACGTGAAGCTTGCCTCTTTGGGGCCATCTAACCACAAATCGATGGAACCGGAGATGAGGGAGTAGATCAAAATGGCTCAACTTGGAGAGAAATGCTTCCACGCGAGAAAATGGGGATCCTCCACACATCAAGAACTTACCTCAGTGCAAGGAAAAACAACGAGACGTGGTGCTAGCGTCGGAAGAACGATCCGCGCGGGTAGCCACCAAGAGGGCCGCGCTAGGGCACAATGGGGGATGCCAAAGAGGGTTTTAGGGCTTAGAGAAGGTGGTGGCTTAGGCTAGAAGGGGGCTGGAGGGGTTTTAATGGATGGGAGGGGGAAACTTAGGGTTTCCTCCCTTATTGGAGTCGGTTCGGACGCGGCGAAGCTACCCGACCGGAACGGGTCGACCCTATGGGTCGTCCCCTTTTAAACCCCGCCCCAGAACCTTACCGGATAGCGAGGGTCGACCCTTGGGGTCGCCCCCTTTGCGTGGGTCGACCCTTGGGGTCGACCCTTCCAGGGTTTGCTGCAAAAGCTGATGAAAACGGAATTTCAAGGAATCAAATGATATGGCTCGAGTCCCCAGTGATCATATTGTGTTGGAATCAAGAAATTTGAGTTGTTTAAATGGGTATACACACTGGGGAACTTGCTTCAAGAATGACTTAGACCATAGAAGGCGTTCATTGTTTACCGTCTCCTTAAATTCAGATTTTGATATCAATTGCTCTTTTGCTGGCCTTGAGAAAATTCAAGGAGCTATCGGCCATAGAAATTGCAAAACCAATGGTTGTATTCTATAATAAGAACATGCATACCAGGCAATCAAGGTTTTCATGCACAAATATTTTTGTTGTTTTTCAAGCACGACTATGCACATGCATGACAAATATATATGATACACTACATGCAATGCGATGACATTGATGCACATGATTAAGACTCAGATTGATCTATCCTACAAACCCCTAGTTCCCTTCTAAATGATGTGAACTTGTCTACACTAAGAGGTTTGGTGAAAATGTCGGCAATTTGACGATCTGTCTCAACAAAACTGATGTTAATATCACCCTTACTCACATGGTCTCTAATGAAATGATGTCTAATTTCAATATGCTTGGTGCGAGAGTGATGAACTGGATTTTTGGACAGATTTATGGTGGATGTGTTATCAGAAAGAATTGGGGTGTTTTTAAACGAAATGCCATAATCAATCATTTGCTGTTGGATCCATAGCACTTGGGCAACGCAACTACCGACAGCCACATACTCGGCTTCGGCTGTTGATAATGCCACTGAATTTTGTTTCTTGGAGGCCCATGAGACCACACAACCCCCACGAAAATGGCAATATCCACTTGTGCTTTTCCGATCCATCTTACAGCCCGCGTAATCGGCATCAGAATAAGCGACTAGTTCAAAGCATGAATTCCGTGGAAACCACAATCCTAAGTTAACTGTACCAGTAATATATCTAAAAATCCGTTTCACAGCCGACAAATGAGATTCTTTTGGATTTGACTGAAATCTTGCACATAGACAAATAGCAAATTGTATGTCGGGCCTGTTGGCAGTTAGATACAATAGTGAACCTATCAAACTTCTAAAGAGTTTTTGGTCCACTGATGTACCTTTCTCATCTTGATCAATTTTCATTGAAGTGGACATGGGTGTTGGTTGTGGCTTTGTTGATGCCAAATCGAATTTTTTCAGCAACTCCATTGCATATTTCTTTTGGTGTATGAACAACCCGTCCACCGTTTGATGTACCCATGCACGGGGTGCTTGTTTCAGACCGTAAAGAGCTTTGTTCAACTTGTATACATGGTCTGCATGCGTTGTGTCTTCAAACGCCGGTGGCTGCTCCACGTACACGTCCTCCTGGATATAGCCATTCAAAAACGCACTCTTAACATCCATTTGAAATAACTTGATATTATGACAGCATGCAAATGCTAAAAGAACCCTCACAGCCTCGAGTCTTGCTACTGGAGCAAAAGACTCATCAAAGTCTATACCCAACTCTTGGCTATAGCCTTTGGCAACAAGCCTGGCCTTGTTCCTAGTAACCACTCCTTGATCGTTTGTTTTGTTATAGTAAACCCATTTTGTTCCGATCACGGAGTGATTCTTAGGACATGGAACGAGGAACCACACTTTGTTCCTTTGGAACTGGTGTAATTCCTCTTGCATGGCCAAAATCCATGACTCATCACCTAAGGCTTCTTCTATGGATTTGGGTTCAAATTGAGAGAGCAGGGCAATATAGTCTTGATTTTCAACTTTCCTGAATGAGGCTCGTGTCCGTACTCCTTCTTCAACATCGCCCATTACATTGACCGACGGATGGTCCTTTGGAAAACTCCATTGAATTGGTGGCTGTCGTTCAGCTTGATTTTCCGGATTAGCCTCAACTTCTTGTGGTTCTTCTTCTTGTTTCTTTTCATCATTTTCATGTGGTTCTTCATCTTCTTCTTGTTTCTCCACTTTTCCTTCTTTCTTCTCGATATCTTCAATATCCAACTGATCATCCTGCAAGACAGGTTTGTCATTAGTTTTATTTGGAGATGATTCATCGATAATAACATGGGGGCTTTCCTCAACAACAAGAGTTCTCAAGTTATACACTCGATATGCTCTTGAGCTCAGTGAGTACCCAAGAAAAATACCTTTATCACTTTTGGGATCAAATTTCGCCAGGTCTAACTTACCATTGTTGTGAATGTAGCATGTTGAGCCAAACTGTCTAAGATGTGAAATGTTTGGCTTCTTACCTCTGTACAGCTCATAGGGGGTTTTCTTCAATAATGGTCTTACCATGGCACGATTGATTATGTAGCAGGCCGTGTTCACTGCTTCAGCCCAAAAGTACCTTGGCAGATTCTTCTCATTTAGCATCGTTCTTGCCATTTCAATCAGGGTTCTATTTTTCCTTTCAACAACGCCATTCTGCTCGGGGGTTCTTGGTGCGGAGAAATCATGAGAATAGCCTTGAGCCCTGCAAAAATCGCTGAACTCATGGTTATCAAATTCTCTGCCGTGATCACTCCGCACGGTTTTGATGCAAACCCCTTTATCATTTTGTACCACCCTGTAAAATGCTTCAAATTCCGTCAAGGCATCATTTTTATGTGAAAGGAAGTAAACCCAACAAAATCTAGAATAATCGTCCATAATTACAAAGCTGTATAGTTTACCACCTAAGCTATGTGTCCTGTTTGGTCCAAAGAGATCAATGTGGATGACTTCTAGAGGCCTCGATGTGGTAACATCATTCTTGCTTTTGAATGATGTCCTTGTCTGTTTTCCCATGCTGCACACCTCACACACTCCGTCTTCGACGACCTTCAACTTGGGCTGTCCAATCACCAAATCTTTCCTTGATAATTTCAGCAAGACATTGAAGCTGGCATGTCCAAGCCGGCGATGCCATAGCCACGCATCATCCTTGTTCCTTGCAATCAAACACAAACCCTCATGAGAAGCATTATTTAAGTCTATCATATAAACATTGTTATACCTGAATCCAATGAACTTAACCTCATGAGTGTGTCTGTTCAAAACAGTGCAGTGATTAGAATCAAAAACAACATTGCATCCCTTATCACAAAGTTGACTTATGCTTAAGAGGTTGTGATGCAAACCTTCCACAAGCAGCACATTTTCAATGGTGTGATTTTGATTCTTACCAATCTTACCTTCTCCGATGATTTTTCCTTTGTCCTTACCACCGAATGCCACCATTCCACCATCCTTTTTATGCAGGTCCACAAACCATTCCTTGTTTCCCGTCATATGCTGAGAGCACCCGCTATCCAAGTACCATTTGTTCTTCTGAGCTCTCGTGTGGACCTGCAATACAATTGAAGTGCTTATGGAGATTTTGGTACCCAAGCAAAGTTGGGTCCATGGTGGTTAGAAGCATGATGCACATATGATCTGTTTCTGACTTTAGCAAACTTTTCTTCATCATATTTCAGAATTCTACAGTCATACATGTCATGACCCATTCTTCCACAATAAAAGCAAATGATATTTTCATCTCTTTTCCACCTTATACCAACATTGGAATAAGAGTTATGCATGTGTTTCTTGGTTTTGGAGGACGCTGAATTTGTGGGAACCCAATGGGTCGTTTGAATTTTTGATTTTTCAAGAATGACAAGAGCATCCTCAAGTTCTTTTATTTGAGCCAATTGAGATTGGATCTCTTCTTCAGCCTTCACCTTGGCTTCTTTGCAAGCAATACTTGCAAGCTTTTCTTGTTCCAATTCATTTTTTAAGTGTTCATGCATTTTCTGAAATGTAGATTGTTCTTCTCTCTGCATGAAATCTCTTCCTCAAACAATTCAATTTTTGAAACGAGAATTTCATTTTGATGTTTCATGCTTTCACTTTCTGATTTCAAAGGATGACATTCTTCACATGATTTATTTGTATGAACAAGAAGATCAATTTTCTTTTTCAAATTTCTGTTTTCAGATTTGTATCTTCTACATTTTTCATACAAAGACTCATATGCGATTTGCCATTGCTCACAAGTGAGAGTTTCAGGTTCAGAATCTACCTTTTCATCATCATTGGCCATGAGGCATAGATTTTGGACTAGCTCATCAAGTCCATCCTCAATGCCGGAGTCATCCTCATCCTCGTCGCTCCATGTGGCCATCATGGCCTTGGGCTTCCTGAATTTACCTTTCTTCACTTTCTTGATGAGGCCGGGGCATTCACCTCGCATGTGGCCAGGTTTTCTTGCACTCGTAGCAAATTATTTCTTCCTTCTTGCTACTTTCTCCTTTGTTTGGTCCTTGCCTTCTTGGACCCTTCCTGAACTGACCACCGAACTTCCTTGTTCCTTTGACGAACCTTCTTGCTCATCGTGTAATCATGGAAACCAGTTCTTCATCTTCTGTGTTGCCAATAGAATCATTATCACTGCCTTCTGAATCCGGTGAATTCACCTTTAGGGCCAGTGGTATGACAACCTTCTTTTTCTTGTGATCTTCCTCGCTTCTTTTGATGTTTATTTCGTATGTCATCAGCGAGCCGATCAACTCATCGAGAGTTAGGGTGCTGAGGTCTTTGGAATCTTCAATTACAGTGGCTTTTGTATGCCACTTGGGAGAAAGGGATCTCAAAACTTTTCTTACGAGCTCCTTGTTTGAATATTCTTTGCCAAGCGCCTTTAGTCCATTTGTAATTTCTGTTAGCCTTGCAAACATATCAGAAATTGATTCTTCTGACTTCATTGTGAACAACTCATAGTCCCGAACTAAGAGATTGGCCTTTGTTTCCTTGACTTGCGATGTTCCTTCATATATAAGCCGCAGCTTGTCCCACATCTCCTGCGCAGAGGCACACATAGATATTCGTGAGTATTCGTTAGGGTGAACGGCACATTGAATTATATTCATAGCCTTAAAGTTCGTTGAACACTTCTCTATATCTTCTTCATCCCATTCATCTTCTTTTTCAGATAAAACATATGGACCCTCACTTATGACACGCCAAACATCATAGTCCTGGGCACGTAGGAAAACATACATTCTATTTTTCCAGTAAGGGTAGTTCGATCCATCAAAGAACGGAGGTCTTTGAATGGAATGCACTTCGGGCATCATCCCTCTGTTTGCCATTTAACGGGATCTGCTCTGACGACCGTGAGATCGTAAATCAACCAGAGACTAAAGCTCTGATACCAATTGTTGAGTCCCGGAGGGTGGCAATCAAGAGGGGAGGGGTGAATTGATGGCCAATAAAAACTAAAAACAAGCTACACAGGAGCTAAGCAAGATAAACAACGAACTCAAATCTAGCACGAACAGAAACACACACGTGAATGCATGATGATGGTGTGATTAATTAACAAGAAATTGAATTCTCTCCTCACCGTGAAGCCCACACGAAATAAAGAGGAAAAACAAACCACAATGGACACACGGGATTTTTAGGTGGTTCGGGTACACACCGTGTCCCCTACGTCCACCCCTCACACGGAGGATTAACCTTCACTAGATAGTGAATCACACACACACATGCTGTATACAACAGCAAACACACACACACGTTGTGTAGAACAGCAAGCACACACACACACACACATTCGTGTTGCCGAACACGAACACACACACACAAATCTCAGATTTATGGACTACAAACAAATGATGAAGTCAAACTCAAAGTATTCAGAGTGAGAGGAATGAAAAGAAGTTGGATTATCCTGGTTGGAGCTCCCCCTTTCACTTCCACGAATTTAATCGAACACTTTGTGCAGCACAGTGATGATCTTGGCTTGAATGAAGCTTCAAGTTGATTTGGATCGCATCCAGCAGCTGTGGCTTGTATGGAAGTAGTTCTCCTTCTCCTTCCCTTCACTTTCACGCAATCTTCAAGCTGCTACAAGGTCGGGAGGTGGCTGCATCAACCTGCAAACACAAGGGTTTAGAAAGAAGGCTTACAGCTCAACATACGATTTTTTCCTTAGGGTTTCATCAACCAAACGATATTATATAGGCCAAGAGAGTTATGGGGACGGTCAAGGGACCAGATCCACAAAACGTGGAGCTAAACACAGGCTCCCAACCTAATACATTTGACCTATGAGGTCGAAATCCCAAGAGTCAACAATCACGGCTCGGCCTAGAACTGAAGGGGTCGACCCTTGGGGTCGACCCTCGTGCTGTGCTAGAAGTCCAGAAGTCATGGGTCGACCCTCTCAGAACCAAGTTCTAGCTCAACAAAAAACAGCAAGAGGTCCTGTAGGGGTCGACCCTTGGGGTCGACCCTCGGAGCATGGGTCGACCCTTGGGGTCGACCCTCGGAGCATGGGTCGACCCTTGGGGTCGACTGTAGCAACCCTAATAAATGAATAATTGAAATGAATTAAAACATATATATTACAGAAGTAATATATATAAAAGGAATAGGGTTAATTGGACGAAATAAAACAAATTAAAAATAACGCCTCTTATTAAGGCGTTAATTTATAAAGAAACGCCTCTATCCATGGCGTGAATAAAGAAAGGACGCCCACACCTACGGTCGTCAGTTCTCACGCGACCAAATGGGTAAGTAAAAGAAACGCCCCTATCTTGGGCGTGTTTTAAAACACGAAACGCCCTTTTTCAAGGCGCTTTTTAAGAAACGCCCTTATGCAAGGCGTTAATTAAAGAATACACGCCCTGACCAAAGTCGTTAATTCCATTCGGAACCGTTCGAACCCAGAACTTATCCGGGGTAAGTGATAACTATGAGGAAGAGTTCGAATGTGGTAATAACTCAATCTTGGAAATATTACTTCCAATCAAACACTACTTTTGTTAGAACTCCAAAATCCTATAAATAGTCTTGATCGACCAAACCCTAAACCTATTTGATCGTTCTGCTGCTGCAAGGTAAGTGAAGAACGTATGTTCTTCTTATTTTCTTTTGCCCTCTGTTTCGACTGCATGAAGAACTGATAATTCTTCATTGTCTTTTCTTTATAGGAGGCTCCACAGCCACTGCCGAAGAACAAGGTATTGTTCTTCAAACCGATTTCCTAAACTTCGGTTATATCTTCATACTCCCTCCTTTCTTCCCCTACAGGTTGATTGAAGATCATCGTCGCCATCATCTTCATCAACTGAATTTTTCTTCTTCCTGTCCGATCTACATACGGCTGCTATTAGAAGCTTCAGTGTGTTCTTATCAAGTCATTCACGTGTTCCATCTCCAGATATCAATTAAGGTAGGATTTTCTCAAGTTATTGTAGCCCAAATAAGAATTAATGCAAGATATCTATACATAAGCATGGCATGCATACTGTTTATAAGGTTTTTATTACGTTCTCTGCAATATTTTGAAAGAAACGCCCTTGATCAGGACGCTAATTTAAAATACACGACCATGCAGTGGTCGTCAATTTAATATTTGACGCCATGTACGCAGGCGTTAATTTCATAAGACTCACCTGAAAATTGATAATTGATCCGGTTTAAAATTCAATAAATTATGAAATATAGATTCTAATATCTTGCATACCCCTACCTGTGAATTCCTGTTATACTGCAACGACATGTCTCATGTCCCTTGAAATTTTATTTCCTGTAATATTGTAAAATTCTTGAAATTCACGACTTGGACAAAGTCGTTTTCCATATTTTAACGCCCCAGAACAAGGCGTGAATCTGAAAAGTAACGCCCCTTCCTAGGGCGTGTATCTGTTAAAATCCTGAAATTTACATATTCTGTAAAATGGAATTAGAAAGTAACGCCCCTTCCAAGGGCGCGTTTTTGATCTCAACTTTGAATAAACGCCCCCAGGCAAGGCGTGTTTTTGATAAATTAATGAAATAATGAAAATTCTGCAAATTGGCAATATATGTAAACGCCCTCATGTTAGGCGTTAATTATTCAATACACGACTTTACTCAAGTCGTTATTTTACTGTAACCTGATTTCGTCTTGATTCTATTACCGATGGTTTCATATTATACATACATATATATATATATCGGCACTATTCTCCATTCCGTGAGTATAGTCCCACTTTTTACGTTGATTTATCGATCACACTCAACTCTCATTGACATACAAGCTCTCCATTGGACATTCCGTTCCTTTGGACTAGCGAGTTAGTCATAGAGACCTCCGTAAGACTCCTCGTAGCCTTGGATTCCCTCAAGGCCGACTGAGCTGGTTGTACCCTAAACACCCATTACACGATCCTTGCCATGTCAATCTAAAGAAACATGGTATACCGGCCCTTATGATTATACAAAGAGTATATCATAAGAAATTCTTAATGGGATGATGATATCATGCCATCGCATGTAGTTCTTGTAAACCCCAATTCTATGATAAGAATGAGGGTATCTTGCTTGATCTTATGTTCATGTGGACCTCAGTTCTATATAAAGAATGTCCATATCGATTTATCATGGTACCTAAGTTAAGGGAACCATATTCGACCTAGTTTTATCGAACTCGTGATTATACCGTTATTATCGCCATTCTACGGCCTTTGTCCTATTTTTGGACTCTATTCTATCAATGTTGTCATACGTATCTACAAGCTTGATTATTGAAATTCTATATTGGCTATATAAACAAGAGTGGATGTCAAAACACATGATAAATGCCTGCGCATATAGGGCCCGATCTGGTCCTGGGAGGAGCACCCGAAAGTACTTGTGCCCATGGGAGTTAAAATGATAAGGTATCTGGCATTATACCGAGTACTTGACTTGCTTGATTGGACATTCCACACACATCTTGTACTTGACTCGTACTTGTCATGAAATGAAATGCGTGGCCCGAAAAAGGGTAATTTACTTGCTTGCTTGATACATGATAGCCAAAGTTCTTGACATGATTTGTTAAATGTACTTGCTTGAATATCTCGAATAAACTTGTTATCTTGTTGAAAGTTCATGATAAGTTCATCTTATTTCCTTGATACTACATTCTATCTATCCTGTCGTGTTATGCGAGCATGCATAGCTTTATTGCATTCATAAAAATGTAATTACTTAAACCCCTAGCTAGTACTTGAGATATAATTTCCTACTGAGCGTTCGCTCATTCCGTTTGTCCCTTTGTACTTTTCAGGTAAGTCCGACGACGATGGAAGTCAATCGGATGGGAATGGTCAAGAGTGAAAGTGATAGAGCTTCTACAAGTGTCGTCTAGTTGGTTCTATAGTTTTCTCGAGTCAACTATGTACTTTTCTTTTTGTTAAACAGAGTATTGGATTTGTAATAGTCTATCCAGTATGAAATAAGGATTGGGTTATCTTGCTATTTTGCGCATCTCTGTCTTCGTGTCGAATACACGACAACTCTGATTGACATGATTGATATAGACACGTCACGCATCTCCGGGTATCTTCCGCGCTCGGGGCGTGACAGTCTTTGTGGTATCAGAGCCTAAGGTATTCAATTCCTAGGAAACCCAAGTCCAAGGATAGGTTTCAAAACCTTTAACCAAGTGAGAGTGGGTAGAACCAAGGGTTAAATGATCAATGAGTCCTTTATAAGATCATAGTGATATAATACTAACATAGCTATTGTAATTGTAGGATAATGGCTGCCGAACGTGCTCAATGGCGCAACATGCAGCGTACCCTTCAAGGGATGACCCAAGTGCTACAACAGGTAGCACAAGGTGGTGCTCCACGAGCTGGAAGCTTACACCAAGCATTCAAGAATATGAATCCCCCGAAGTTCATGGGATCGACCGATCCAGACGATGCCGAGCATTGGGTTCGGGAGATTGAACGTATATTCCGTGTTATGCAATGCACGGATCAGGACAAAGTCTTATTAGCTACTTTCCAGTTAGAAAAGGATGCTAGATGCCGGTGGGGGTCGATTGAAGCTACAATTGACCCAACTCAAGTTACATGGGGAGAATTCGTTGAATATTTCAACGACAAATATTTCTCTGATAGGGTCCAGGAAAAGAAGGCCGCCGAATTTGCCGCATTAAAGCAAAGATCTTTATCGGTGGCTGATTATGAAGCACAGTTCTCTAGACTGTCTAGATATGCTAAGCATTTAATTAGCACGGAAAAGATGAAAGCCCGTAGATTTCTTAATGGGCTTAGGCCCCACTACATTACTCAACTGGCGCCTATGGATATTCAAGTTTATACTGAAATAGTGCGCCGAGCTCAGTTGCTTGAAGATGCCACGGAACTATCTGATAAGATCCGTGGGAAAGACAAAAAGGAGCAAGTCACAAGTTCGGGTTCTTTTAAACCCAACTTTAAGAAGAGGCCCAATAATGGAGGTTCTTCCTCTCAAGATCAGAAGTTCAAGAAATCCAAGCCTTTCTCTATCACCACTACACCTTCAAACGTAGTATGCAAGCATTGTGACAAGGCTGGTCACAAAACAGAAGAATGCTGGAGGAAATTAGGAGCATGTCTCCGTTGTGGGAGTCGTGAACATCGGATTCCCGATTGTCCATTAATGAATGACCAAGACGGTGAGGGTAAACGCCCAGTGACAAGGAACGCGCGTCTTCATGCAATCCAAGAGACCGAACCAGAAGAAGAAGGCGGATTCGTGGAAGGTACATTAAAAATTTGTTCCAAATATGCACATGTTTTATTTGACACGGGTGCATCGCATTCCATTGTTTCCAAGAAGTTTGCTGACCCATTGCCTCTAGAACCGGAATGGATGAAATTAGTATTGTCTACTCCTCTCGGAAACGAGACGGATATCACACATCATTACCAAAACTGTGAGGTATTGGTTCGAGGAAAGAATTTTCTTATTGATCTTATCTGCTTAGATCTAAAAGAGTATGATGTTATACTAGGAGCAGATTGGTTATCCAAATACCAGGCAACGGTTGATTGCCGTGATAGCAAGATTGTTTTCAAGGAATTTCCGGAACTGACTTATACTAGTCCTAAGAGTCGAAGCAAATCCCCTCTTATTTCGGCTCTTCGAGCAAGCAAGCTCGTCAAGAAAGGATGTGTATCCTTCCTTGCTTTTGTCACTATTAAAGAAGCTAAAGAAACCAAGATAGAGGACATTCAGGTAGTGCGAGAATTTCCAGACGTATTTCCGGAAGAATTGTCGGGATTACCCCCGCAAAGAGATGTGGCCTTTACCATCGACTTAGCCCCTGGTGCTGGTCCTGTTTCAAAGGCACCCTATAGAATGTCCCCTGCAGAACTAAAAGAATTGAAGAAGCAATTGATGGAATTGATTCAAAAAGGGTTCATTAGACCAAGTACTTCCCCGTGGGGAGCCCCAGTCCTATTTGTAGGGAAGAAGGATGGATCCATGAGATTGTGTATCGACTATCGACAGTTGAATCATCTTACTATCAAGAACAAGTATCCACTGCCGAGAATCGATGAATTATTTGATCAGATTTCTGGATCCAAACATTTCTCCAAGATTGATCTCAGGTCTGGTTATCATCAATTGAGGATTAAAGACGAAGATATTCATAAAACTGCGTTCAGAAGCAGGTATGGCCACTATGAATTTGTTGTTATGCCTTTTGGACTAACAAATGCCCCTGCTGCCTTTATGCAGTTGATGAATAGCATATTCAAGCCTTATCTAGATCAATTTGTGGTGGTTTTCATTGATGATATATTGATATATTCCAAGACTAAGGAAGAACATGAAGAGCATTTGAGGATTTCATTACAAATCTTGAGGACAAATCAATTATATGCTAAGCTCAGCAAATGCGAATTCTGGCTTGAAGAAGTGGCTTTTCTCGGACATGTGATATCCAAGGATGGATTATCTGTAGATCCGTCAAAGGTTGAAGCAGTTAGGAAATGGGAAAGACCAACCAATGCTAGCGAGATCAGAAGTTTCTTAGGCCTTGCAGGCTATTACAGGCGATTCATCAAAGACTTCTCAACAATCGCCGTGCCACTTACAAGGTTAACTCGTAAGGAGATCCGATATGAATGGAGTGAGGAATGTGAAAGAAGTTTCCAAACTCTCAAAGATCATCTCACTACAGCTCCAGTGTTAGCTCTACCAACAGAAGGAGAGAAATTCGAGGTCTACACTGATGCTTCTGGCATTGGCCTTGGATGTGTCCTAATGCAACAAGGAAAGGTCATAGCATACTCTTCACGTCAACTGAAGAAGCATGAGGAGAATTACCCCGTCCATGACTTAGAACTGGCCGCGGTAGTATTTGCCCTAAAGATATGGAGACACTACTTATATGGAGTACAGTTTACTGTATACTCCGATCACAAAAGTCTCAAATATCTATTTTCACAAAAGGAGCTAAACATGAGACAAAGACGCTGGCTAGAATATCTCAAGGACTTCGACTTCAATATACAATACCATCCCGGAAAGGGTAATTATGTTGCTGACGCCCTTAGTCGAAAGCCGAGAGCAATGATAGCAAATTGTATGATGCAAGAATGGAGGTTACTTGAACAATTCTCCGAGCTCAATATAAGCTTGGACACGGAATCCAAAATTGTCACACTATCTCATGTAAGCATACAGTCAGATTTGTTATCTGAGATACAAACACTTCAGGATGATGATCCTATATTAGTAGAAATCAAAGGCAGATTAGAAGGACAATCTGATTTTCAACTAACTTCTGATGGAAGATTATCGTTCAAAGATAGAACTTGTATACCCGATTGTCCGGAATTAAAGAAGAAGATCTTAGATGAAGCTCACAGATCAAGATACACTATTCATCCTGGATCAACTAAAATGTACCAAGATGTAAAGAGGAACTTTTGGTGGCCCAATATGAAAAGAGAAATAGCGGACTATGTATCACGCTGTCTCACATGCCAACAGGTCAAGGCGGAACACCAAAAGCCTGCGGGAAAACTACATCCTCTAGATATTCCTAAGTGGAAATGGGAGGATATTGGTATGGACTTCATCATGGGTTTGTCTAAATCTAAAGGAGGACATGATGGAATCTGGGTTATCATTGACCGATTGACTAAATCGGCACATTTCTTGCCAATCAAAAGCCGATGGTCAATTGATGTGCTAGCTGCACTATACATCAAAGAAATAGTCAGGATACATGGAATTCCTGTCTCAATCGTGTCTGATAGAGATCCCCGTTTTACTTCTCATTTTTGGAAGGGATTACAACATTCGTTGGGAACAAGGCTCAACTTTAGTACTGCTTTTCACCCACAAACGGATGGTCAGACCGAGCGAACTAATCAAGTTGTTGAAGATATGCTGAGAGCATGCATTATTGACTTTGGAGGAAGCTGGCATGACCACTTACCTTTAGTTGAATTTGCATATAATAATAGCTACCAAGCTAGTATCCAAATGGCACCTTTCGAAGCCTTATACGGAAGGAGTTGCCGATCTCCCATATGTTGGAACGAAGTTGGAGAGAAACAACTATTAGGTCCAGACATGGTAAGGGATACAACTGAGAAGATACAGGTAATCAGAGAAAGATTACAAGTTGCTCAGACAAGGCAAAAGGCTTATGCTGATACCAGGAGAAGAGATCTTGAATTCTAGGTTGGAGATCATGTATTTCTTAAAATATCCCCTGGACGTGGCATACGAAGATTTGGTGTTAAGGGCAAGCTTACGCCAAGATTCATCGGACCATTTGAGGTACTCGAAAGAGTTGGCGAGGTTGCTTATCGCATCGCGTTGCCTCCTCAGTTGTCCGAGGTACACAATGTATTTCACATATCTATGTTGAAGAAGTATGTGCACGATCCGTCACATATTATTGAGCATGGAGATCTGGTGATCCAGAAAGATCTCACATATGAACAGAGGCCTTTAAAGATATTAGATCGAGAAATACGAGCTCTAAGGAATAAGGTTATTCCCATGCTTAAGGTGCAATGGAATAAGAATCCTGAACACGAAGCGACATGGGAGACCGAGGAATCTATGAAGAAACGATTTCCTGAGTTATTCTAAGAGGTATATGTCCTACACTCTCCACGTGTATAATGATATATATATTGAATTTGGGGACCAAATTCTTTTTAAGTGGGGGAGGGTGTAGCAACCCTAATAAATGAATAATTGAAATGAATTAAAACATATATATTACAGAAGTAATATATATAAAAGGAATAGGGTTAATTGGACGAAATAAAACAAATTAAAAATAACGCCTCTTATTAAGGCGTTAATTTATAAAGAAACGCCTCTATCCATGGCGTGAATAAAGAAAGGACGCCCACACCTACGGTCGTCAGTTCTCACGCGACCAAATGGGTAAGTAAAAGAAACGCCCCTATCTTGGGCGTGTTTTAAAACACGAAACGCCCTTTTTCAAGGCGCTTTTTAAGAAACGCCCTTATGCAAGGCGTTAATTAAAGAATACACGCCCTGACCAAAGTCGTTAATTCCATTCGGAACCGTTCGAACCCAGAACTTATCCGGGTAAGTGATAACTATGAGGAAGAGTTCGAATGTGGTAATAACTCAATCTTGGAAATATTACTTCCAATCAAACACTACTTTTGTTAGAACTCCAAAATCCTATAAATAGTCTTGATCGACCAAACCCTAAACCTATTTGATCGTTCTGCTGCTGCAAGGTAAGTGAAGAACGTATGTTCTTCTTATTTTCTTTTGCCCTCTGTTTCGACTGCATGAAGAACTGATAATTCTTCATTGTCTTTTCTTTATAGGAGGCTCCACAGCCACTGCCGAAGAACAAGGTATTGTTCTTCAAACCGATTTCCTAAACTTCGGTTATATCTTCATACTCCCTCCTTTCTTCCCCTACAGGTTGATTGAAGATCATCGTCGCCATCATCTTCATCAACTGAATTTTTCTTCTTCCTGTCCGATCTGCATACGGCTGCTATTAGAAGCTTCAGTGTGTTCTTATCAAGTCATTCACGTGTTCCATCTCCAGATATCAATTAAGGTAGGATTTTCTCAAGTTATTGTAGCCCAAATAAGAATTAATGCAAGATATCTATACATAAGCATGGCATGCATACTGTTTATAAGGTTTTTATTACGTTCTCTGCAATATTTTGAAAGAAACGCCCTTGATCAGGGCGCTAATTTAAAATACACGACCATGCAGTGGTCGTCAATTTAATATTTGACGCCATGTACGCAGGCGTTAATTTCATAAGACTCACCTGAAAATTGATAATTGATCCTGTTTAAAATTCAATAAATTATGAAATATAGATTCTAATATCTTGCATACCCCTACCTGTGAATTCCTGTTATACTGCAACGACATGTCTCATGTCCCTTGAAATTTTATTTCCTGTAATATTGTAAAATTCTTGAAATTCACGACTTGGACAAAGTCGTTTTCCATATTTTAACGCCCCAGAACAAGGCGTGAATCTGAAAAGTAACGCCCCTTCCTAGGGCGTGTATCTGTTAAAATCCTGAAATTTACATATTCTGTAAAATGGAATTAGAAAGTAACGCCCCTTCCAAGGGCGCGTTTTTGATCTCAACTTTGAATAAACGCCCCCAGGCAAGGCGTGTTTTTGATAAATTAATGAAATAATGATAATTCTGCAAATTGGCAATATATGTAAACGCCCTCATGTTAGGCGTTAATTATTCAATACACGACTTTACTCAAGTCGTTATTTTACTGTAACCTGATTTCGTCTTGATTCTATTACCGATGGTTTCATATTATACATATATATATATATATATCGGCACTATTCTCCATTCCGTGAGTATAGTCCCACTTTTTACGTTGATTTATCGATCACACTCAACTCTCATTGACATACAAGCTCTCCATTGGACATTCCGTTCCTTTGGACTAGCGAGTTAGTCATAGAGACCTCCGTAAGACTCCTCGTAGCCTTGGATTCCCTCAAGGCCGACTGAGCTGGTTGTACCCTAAAAACCCATTACACGATCCTTGCCATGTTAATCTAAAGAAACATGGTATACCGGCCCTTATGATTATACAAAGAGTATATCATAAGAAATTCTTAATGGGATGATGATATCATGCCATATCATGTAGTTCTTGTAAACCCCAATTCTATGATAAGAATGAGGGTATCTTGCTTGATCTTATGTTCATGTGGACCTCAGTTCTATATAAAGAATGTCCACATCGATTTAACATGGTACCTAAGTTAAGGGAACCATATTCTACCTAGTTTTATCGAACTCGTGATTATACCGTTATTATCGCCATTCTACGGCCTTTGTCATATTTTTGGACTCTATTCTATCAATGTTGTCATACGTATCTACAAGCTTGATTATTGAAATTCTATATTGGCTATATAAACAAAAGTGGATGTCAAAACACATGATAAATGCCTGCGCATATAGGGCCCGATCTGGTCCTGGGAGGAGCACCCGAAAGTACTTGTGCCCATGGGAGTTAAAATGATAAGGTATCTGGCATTATACCGAGTACTTGACTTGCTTGATTGGACATTCCACACACATCTTGTACTTGACTCGTACTTGACATGAAATGAAATGCGTGGCCCGAAAAAGGGTAATTTACTTGCTTGCTTGATACATGATAGCCAAAGTTCTTGACATGATTTGTTAAATATACTTGCTTGAATATCTCGAATAAACTTGTTATCTTGTTGAAAGTTCATGATAAGTTCATCTTATTTCCTTGATACTACATTCTATCTATCCTGTCGTGTTATGCGAGCATGCATAGCTTTATTGCATTCATAAAAATGTAATTACTTAAACCCCTCGCTAGTACTTGAGATATAATTTCCTACTGAGCGTTCGCTCATTCCGTTTGTCCCTTTGTACTTTTCAGGTAAGTCCGACGACGATGGAAGTCAATCGGATGGGAATGGTCAAGAGTGAAAGTGATAGAGCTTCTACAAGTGTCGTCTAGTTGGTTCTATAGTTTTCTCGAGTCAACTATGTACTTTTCTTTTTGTTAAACAGAGTATTGGATTTGTAATAGTCTATCCATTATGAAATAAGGATTGGGTTATCTTGCTATTTTGCGCATCTCTATCTTCATGTCGAATACACGACCACTCTGATTGACATGATTGATATAGACACGTCACGCATCTCCGGGTATCTTCCGCGCTCGGGGCGTGACACCGCGGGACCTGGGTGGTCCCAAATTACAAATAAACTATCATTACAATCTGAAGCTGGGGGTCGACCCTTGGGGTCGACCCTTTCAGCAGGGGTTAAGAACCCTTGCTAAGTTGCTCCGATTGACTTGGGGATCGCCTCGATGGATCGTCCCACGCTCCACAACAATCACAAACCATAATTCTAAGTCCAAGAACACATCTAGATGTTTTAAAAACATGAGACGATCTTAAAGAACTTCACTCATAGAATTGAATATCAAAGTTGAAGTCGATCTCACCAAACGTCCTAGAGCATTGAAATTCTTGTCCTTGTAGATTGGCCAGTCAAAATAACTCAATTAGTTCTTTCATCCAAAATGCCAAATTAACTCACTTACCCTTAAGAAGATTGCTTTGAGCCTTCATAACACGCCAAAACCTCGTATGATGAGTTGAAATCTAGGACGTTAGAAAGACTCATTTTCAGTTTACAAATAATTTGGTCAACATCAAAACCATAAGGCATTTTACATGAGGAGGGGGTTCAACATTTGGAAACCCCCTTCCTCCGTCCCTCTCTGGGTGCATTCCCCTTCAACGGAGGATGATCAAAGCCCCGGGTGCATCGGCTCTGAGACGGGGTGGAGTGTGAGGCTCCATTCGGAGCTTTGATCTTCTTCCAACCACGATTCCACCTCCCCATCTCCGCCAAAGGTGTTGTTACGATCTGGATGGAGCTCGGCTGCACCGTACCTACAAAGGGTTCGGGTGTGAGGCCCCAGCCAAGCCTCTTCAAGGCCCTAACATCATCTACGTCCACCCTCCTTCCCTTGCCGTTCACCCCCACATCCACCTTCACAAAATTTATCCTAGATAGTATTTGCTTGGTTTGATTTCAATTTTTAGCATCCCCCGTGTGTTGTCTATCGTCTTGTGTGTTGTCCCCTTGTGCTTTGAACCACCAGAGTCGTCCACGAGAGCCCCAACGTCGAGGTTCTTCATTCTGCTGCTGTATGTGAACGCGCGTAAATGATATTGCGCGTTCTTCAGAATGCGCGTAATGGGTATAGCGCGACTATGATCAGAAGGAAGAAGGAGACCCCCCACTTCTGTCCCACATCAAATTGGTATCAGAGCTTAGGGAACCAGGCTATTCTCACAGACTGGGATCTTGAGCTACGAGGTTCGAGGACGAACCTTTCCAAGTGGAGGGGTTTTGATGGGAATCAAGCCAGCCATCAAGCCGAAGCAAATCGAGCAAGCTGCCAGGCCAAACATGAAGGCGCTATAGGTCCCAAGCGCAATCTTGAAGAAGGCGCTATAGGTCCCTAGCGCGACCTGAAGAAGGTGCTAGGTTCCCCTAGCGCGATCTCAGGCAGACACGTGAGTGCAGCCAGTCCAACTTCCCGGTGCCGAATTCCTCAAAGTCTTCGATGTTCGCTGTCTTCCATGGTTGTAAATCAATGTGTTAGTGCCGTTTTGTCTTCCCTTTCCCTATATATGTACCCCATTCGTTTGATTAAGCATAGAATGAATGAATGAAATCGAAGTATGAGGGTTCTTGAGTGTAGCCCATGGCTATCCCTCCAAATCTGTGGAAACCCCCTTCCTCCGTCCCTCTCTGGGTGCGAGGCCCAATTCTGTCCCTCTGATCCTCTCCTTTTCCCCTTCAACGGAGGATGATCAAAGCCCCGGGTGCATCGGCTCTGAGACGGGGTCAAGTGTGAGGCTCCATTCGGAGCTTTGATCTTCTTCCAACCACGATTCCACCTCCCCATCTCCGCCAAAGGTGTTGTTACGATCTGGATGGAGCTCAGCTGCACCGTACCTACGAAGGGTTTGGGTGTGAGCCCCCAGCCAAGCCTTTTCAAGGCCCTAACATCATCTACGTCCACCCTCCTTCCCTTGCCGTTCACCCCCACATCCACCTTCACACAATTTATCCTAGATAGTATTTGCTTGGTTTGATTTCAATTTTTAGCATCCCCAGTGTGTTGTCTATCGTCCTGTGTGTTGTCCCCTTGTGCTTTGAACCACCAGAGTCGTCCACGGGAGCCCCAACGTCGAGGTTCTTCGTTCTGCTGCTGTCTGTGAACGCGCGTAAATGATATAGCGCGTTCTTCAGAACGCACGTAATGGGTATAGCGCGACTATGATCAGAAGGAAGAAGGAGACCCCCCACTTCTGTCCCGCATCAGCATCATACCCCATGGTTTATAAAATAGTATGTTTCCGGCAATCAGCCGAGAGGACTAACATAGAGCCCTTGAACACATTCAGTGCTCGATCGCATCATCAGTTATAAATTAAGCTACTTCCACGCAGTATAACAGTAACGTATGGCCAAGAATATAACACTTCCAATAATTTCATGATAACTAAGATCAATGAATGAATGCTTAAACATAAGAATGTAGGAGTCAAGAAAAAGACTTTAAACAATGTCATGCTCATAGAAATAAATCGACAGCAGAACGGTATTTTCCTTAACTTCCATTTCTTTTAGATCAATTTAAGCAATATGACAAGTTCTAGATTATCAAAGTTTGTCTAGAATCATAGGAATATCAACCATTGGTCAAACCTTGGGTTAACATAAACAAGCTATGTAACGGTCATTTGCTGGGTCGTTACATTATGTAACGCGCCAGTAATGGGCCGTTACAGTGATCCGAGTCCAGAAGGATAAAAATAGACTCAGAGGAATGTGACGGTCTGGCACTGGGCCGTTACGTAAGCCTGATGGTCCAGTTTAAGGCCGTTACATTTCAAGAATCAAAACCACGATAGAGTGTTCTAATTAATGGGCTTTCATTGATACAACTAACTCGGCATCTTAGTGGGAATCCCAGGCTCGCGAAGAATTACGGAGGCCTTGAAACAATGATTTTCTAGTCCATTGGAAGGAATATCCAATAGAGCGGCCCTCATGTCCAAGATTGTGTTCCTATAGTGCAAAGTGTGAACTAATGACAACATACCGGAATATGTGCCATGTACGTATAGAATTGACTCTATTGACAGAGAGAGATATGTATAATCAATGTGAACATCATGATAAAAACTCCGTCAATACAATGTTAAAAAGTCATGCTTTATAGTACAAAACTATAGAATTTTGGCATGAAATTAACATATCCTTAAAATATCACTAAGATATCAAAACATGCAATACCTATCATGCACAATCAGATATCCTAAAAATCATTGAATCAGGTTAAAACTCAAGTAACTATGCTTAGTCAATAAATAATATTGGCAAGTTATTTTCTGTCTTAGGGTTGACAAAACGTAGGATATAACGGTCTTAAGAGGGGGCGTCATAGTGAAAGTGACGGTCATGATCAAGCCGTTACATGAATGTAACGTGTCTGTCCAAGCGCGTTAGAAACATCCGTGCAATTCAAATACTACAGAGTTTGTAACGGTCTCTAGTAGGGCCGTTACTTGAAAGTGACGGTCCTATGCTAGTGCGTTACAGTATCTGCTAACAGAAAATAATCATAGAAACTAAGAGATCAACTCACATAATGTCTTTTATCAAAACATGATGAGCTTCTAGTCATGTTAATGAAGTAAGGCCATCTACATGCATAGGTAATCATGAATAGATGAATAGTCATGTTTTAATTTCTTAATTTGGCTAAGAGGCGCATGATGTGCATAGAACAAATAAAACATGAAATCAATGCTCTATAATGCATGGAATTCAATCAAACCAGAGGGCTTTTAGTCCTATCATGATGTTTTTGCCGTTCATGAGATAACCTACCTCTTGCTTAGACTGTAGTTTCTGAATTTAGTTGAGAACCTTGCCCTAGATCCCTTCCTTCTCTTGTGACTTTTTCAGCAACTTCTTTAGGCTCTAACTCCACGCCCTCTTGACCTAAAGATATGAAATTTGGAGGGGAGTTAGTCTAAAGTATTGTAAACAAATTATTCTAAAGAACTTACCTGCGATAATGACTCCTTACCTTACTTCCTTACGCCCAAAAAGTAAGGGTCGCACAATTTAGAACTATGCCCTATTTATACAGTTTAGGCTAGGGTTTGAGGATTAGATCGAGTTTGGAGTCCTTATTTCATCAAATCCTAATCTCTAAGAGTCCTTAGAGTTTTTACAATCCTTCCCAAGTCGATCCATAGTGGATAGGAACATCAAGTTCCAATCTTTTCATGAGTCCCTTCACTTACGGAACTAACAGGATGTAACGGTCGAGTGCCCATGCGTTACATGGATGTGGCGGTCTTACGATAGACCGTTACAGTCATCGTAGCTTAGAGTTTCAATTTATAAAAACTCTTTTGTTAATTATCTAAATCATTATCTTATATTATTAGTATTTATCCTTAATATCCGTGGATAGGCTTAAATACCTTCTAGAATATGGGCCAAACCTAATGGTCTAGGTCCTAAACCCATTTGGACTTCAATTAAGTGGGTTGGGTTAATTGATTAACACAATTTTGGCCTTATATTGATTATTTAGCCCAATTAATGCCAGAATATTATTTAAATATCTAGAAATTACTTTTATAAATTTTGGGGCTCTACACCCTCCCCCACTTAGAAGAATTTGGTCCCCAAATTTAATTTTTGGATTGAGGAGAGTGTACTTACAATTAAATAATTTCAAAAATCTTTTCTTCATAGCTGATTCGATTTCCCATGTTGCTTCATAAGGCAATGCTTTCTTCTATTGAATATTAACCATAGGAATGACCTTATTTCTGAGTTGACGTACTTCTCGTTCCAAAATCTTCATTGGCGTTTGTTCATATGTCAAGTCCTTCTGAATCTCCAGATTGTCATAAGTGATAATGTGATCTGGATCATACACATACTTCTTCAACATCGAGACGTGAAATACGTCATGAACTCCTGCTAACTGTGGTGGCAAAGCTAATTTATAAGCCACTTCACCGATCCTTTCAAGGATTTCAAATGGACCGATAAATCTTGGAGTTAGCTTTCCTTTAATGCCAAATCTTCGAATACCACGACCCGGAGAAACCTTTAAATATACATGTTCTCCTACTTGAAATTCCAAGTCGCGCCTTAGATTGTCAGCATAAGATTTCTGCCTATCTTGTGCCATTTTCATCCTTTCCTGAGTGAGCTTGATTTTCTCTGTAGAATCCCTGATTAAATCGGGGCCTAGAAATTGCCTTTCCCCTATTTCATTCCAACATATTGGTGATCGACAACGTTTCCCATATAGAGCTTCAAAAGGTGCCATTTGTATGCTTGCTTGATAGCTGTTGTTATATGCAAATTCTACCAAAGGCAAGTGATCATGCCAACTTCCTTCAAAATCAATGACACAAGCCCTGAGCATATCTTCTACCACTTGATTTTTCCTTTCTGTTTGACCATCAGTTTGTGGATGGAAAGCGGTGCTAAAATTCAATCTAGTCCCAAGTGAATGTTGTAGGCTCTTCCAGAATTGTGATGTGAATCGGGGATCTCTATCTAATACAATAGCGACAGGGACTCCATGTAACTTGACAATTTCTTTTATGTATAGTGCTGCTAGAATATCTACAGACCATCGACTTTTTATTGGAATGAAATGTGCAGATTTAGTCAATCGGTCTATAATTACCCATATTCCATCGTGTCCACCTCTTGTCTTAGGTAGTCCCATAATGAAATCCATTCCTATGCTTTCCCATTTCCATTCCGGGATACTTAAGGGATGTAATTTACCTGCGGGTCTGAAATGTTCCGCCTTCACTTGTTGACATGTGAGACACCGAGATACGAAGTCAGCTACTTCCTTCTTCATATTGGGCCACCAAAAGTTTCTTTTGAGATCCTGATACATTTTTGTACCTCCTGGATGAATGGTATACTTTGATTTATGTGCTTCTTCTAAGATCAATTTCTTTGTATCTTCATGATCCGGTATACACATTCGGCCCTTGAATAGTATTCTTCCATTTTTGGATATAGAACAATCCGGTCTTTGTTCAATATTGGCTTTAATTTCCAGTAAAATTGGGTCCTCCTCTTGTAACTTGGCCAAATCCTCAATCAATGTTGGTTGAGCTCGGATATTTGCCATGAAATAATTATCTTCCTTAATGTCAACATCTAGATTCAATTGAGCAAATTGAGGAACAAGGTTAGTCATACTAATCATGAGACTTGATAACATACCCATTGATTTTCTACTAAGTGCATCTGCTACAGCATTTACCTTGCCAGGGTGATATTGAATAGCGAAATCGAAGTCTTTAAGATATTCCAACCATCTCCTCTACCTCATGTTAAGCTCTTTTTGAAAAAATAAATATTTCAAACTCTTATGGTCCGAATAGACAGTGAACTTTTCTCCATAAAGATAATGACGCCAAATTTTCAAGGCGAAAATAACTGCTGCTAATTCCAAATCATGTACAGGATAATTTTCTTCATGACGTTTCAATTGTCTTGAAGAATAGCAAATCACCTTTCCATCTTGCATAAGGACACACCCTAAGCCAATTCCAGATGCATCCGTATATACTTCAAATCCAGCACCCTCTATTGGTAGTGACAAAACAGGGGCTGTAGTAAGATGATTCTTAAGATTTTGAAAACTCTTTTCACAGTCCTTCGACCAGATAAAAGGATTTTCTTTTCTGGTAAGTCTAGTTAAAGGAACCGTGATCTTTGAAAAGTCCTTTATGAATCTTCTATAATAACCTGCTAGACCCAAAAAGCTTCTAACTTCAGATATAGTCGTTGGTCGGCTCCAATCTCTGACAGCTTCTACCTTAGAAGGATCCACAGCAATATCTTCTTTTGAAATAATGTGGCCTAGGAATGAGACTTCCTTGAGCCAAAATTCACACTTATTGAGTTTGGCATAAAGTTTATGTTCTCTAAGTGTTTGCAAGGCTATCCTTCGATGTTCTTCATGTTCTTCTTTTATCTTGGAGTATATCAGGATATCATCGATGAAGACGACGATGAACTGATCTAAATATGGTTGGAAGACACTATTCATAAGTTGCATGAATGCTGCTGGGGCATTAGTTAACCCAAATAGCATTACCACGAATTCATAGTGGCCATAACGACTTCGAAAAGCCGATTTGTAAATGTCCTCTTCATTGATTCTAAGCTGATGATAACCTGATCTTAGGTTAATCTTAGAAAAATATTCTACTCTCGAAAGCTGATCGAAGAGCTCATCAATACGCGGCAATGGGTATTTGTTCTTGATTGTAAGTTGATTCAATCGCCGGTAGTCAATGCATAACCTGAGAGAACCATCCTTCTTCTTGACAAATAGAACCGGCGCACCCCAAGGGGATGTGCTAGGTCTGATAAAACCCTTGTCTAGAAGTTCCTGTAATTGCTTCTTTAATTCCTTGAGTTCTGTGGGGGACATCCTGTAAGGGGCTATAGAAACAGGTGTCGCACCTGGAATGAGTTCAATGGTAAAGTTTACTTCCCTCTCGGGTGGTAAACTAGGTAGTTCGGATGGGAACACGTCCGAGAATTCATTTGCAATAGGAATGATTGCTAGGATAATTTCCTTAGATTCGGTGACAATGACTGAAGCAAGAAAAACTTCACATCCTTTCGAGATAAGTTTGCAAGCGTGTAGAGAAGATATAATGGTAGGATGCTTCTTATATTGGATTCCAAGAAAGGAAAATCTTGGAAGACCGGGCTTTCGGAAAGATATAATCCTATTTCGGCAGTTGATGTAAGCATCATGGTCTAAAAGCGAATCTACCCCTAAAATGGCATCATATCCTTTCATGTCAAGGCATACTAAGTTTGCGGGGAGATTGTGTCCTTCTACCACTACCTCACAATCAGGATAATAGTTGGTAAGCTTAGTTCCAGATCCTAAAGGTGTAGTAATAGCGAGATCTGAAGGTAGGGGAACTGATGCAGTTGGTAAGGTTTTCGTAAAAGTGGTGGAGATAAAAGAATGAGAAGCACCAGTATCAAATAGCACGAATGCAGGACGAGAACAGATTTGAAGAGTACCATCCATGAGCCCATCATTTTGATCCTTGGGCACTTCTTCTTCATCTATAACTGCATTGAGGCGAGCCTGCCTCCTACGTCCTCCATTATTTGGTTGGTCTGTCATAAGGGGGCAATCTGGCACACGATGCTCCCAACTCCCACAATGCAAACAAGCACCTAGGCGCTTCCAGCATTCTTCAGCCGAGTGGCTGAATTTCTCACAAAAGGTGCACGTTGAGGCGACTTGCTCCTTTTCTTCCTTCACCTTTTTACTACTCTTTTGAGAACTTCCACCGTTCCCATTCCTTGATCTTTTTTTATTATCACGGCTTTTGTATGGTTCCGTGATGCTGAACTTCTCCTTTTTATAATGCCGATCAGAGCGCCGGCTAGATTCTTCTCCCTTTCCTTTCAACCTTTCGACCTTCTCTAAGGTCCTCTCACATAAATATGCCCTTTGAACCATCTCCGCATAAGTGCGGATATTCTGTGTCCCCAGTTGTTGGATGAAACCGGGTCGTAACCCGTCCATAAATCAGTTTACTTTTAATAAGTCTGTACTAATCAAATGTGGTGCATACGGTGCTAGCCTTGAAAACTGCAACTCATATTCTGCCACAGACATCATCCCTGTCACACCCCGTACTCTATACCGTCGAGGTATTGTCTGCTTTGGCCTACCGACCTCACGGTTTTATCCTTTTTTAACAGTGATCGGCTCCAGAATGGGGGACTTCCCGGGCAGGTCACCCATCCCAGTACTACTCCCCATTAAGCACGCTTAACTTCGGAGTTCTTTTGAAGCCGAGCGCGGAAGATACCCGGAGATGCGCGACGTGTCTATATCAATCATGTCAATCAGAGTGGTCATGTATTCGACACAAAGACAGAGATGCGCAAAATAGCAAGATAACCCAATCCTTTATTTCATAATGGATAGACTATTACAAATCCAATACTCTGTTAAATAAAAAGGAAAAGAATACATAGTTGACTCGAGAAAACTATAGAAAAGACTAGATGACACTTGGAGAATCTCTATCTCTTTCACTCTTGATTATTCCCATCCGATTGACTTCCATCATCGTCGGACTTACCTGAAAAGTAAAAAGGGACAAACGGAATGAGCGAACGCTCAGTAGGAAATTATATCTCAAGTACTAGCAAGTGGTTTAAGTAATTACATTTTCATGGATGCAATAAAGCTATGCATGCTCGCATGAAACGACAAGATAGAGAGAATGTAATATCAAAGAAATAAGATGAACTTTCATGAACAAGATACAAGTTATTCAAGATATTCAAGCAAGTACCATTATCGAGTCATGTCAAGAACTTTGGCTATCATGTATCAAGCAAGTAAATTACCCTCTTTCGGGCCACACATTTCATGTAAAGTCAAGTACGATTCAAGTACAAGATGTGTGTGGAATGTCCAATCAAGCAAGTCAAGTACTCGGTATAATGCCAGATACCTTATCATTTTAACTCCCATGGGCACAAGTACTTTCGGGTGCTCCTCCCAGGACCAGATCGGGCCCTATATGCGCAGGCATTTATCATGTGTTTTGACATCCACTCTTGTTTATATAGCCAATATAGAATTTCAATAATCAAGCTTGTAGACACGTATGACAACTTTGATAGAATAGAGTCCAAAATATGACAAAGGACATAGAATGGCGATAATAACGGTATAATCACGATGTCGATAAAACTAGGTAGATTATGGTTCCCTTAACTTAGGTACCATGACAAATCAATATGGACATTCTTTATATAGAATTGAGGTCCACATGAACAGTATATCAAAGGTAAGATACCCTCATTCTTATCATAGAATTGAGGTTTACAAGAACGACATGATATGGCATGATATCATCATCCCATTAAGAATTGCTTATGATATACTCTTTGTATAATCATAAGGGCCGGTATACCATGTTTTTTTAGATTGACATGGCAAGGATCGTGTAATGGGTTTTTAGGGTACAACCAGCTCAGTCGGCCTTGAGGGAATCCAAGGCTACGAGGAGTCTTACGGAGGTCTCTATGACTAACTTGCTAGTCCAAAGGAACGGAATGTCCAATGGAGAGCTTGTATGTCAATGAGAGTTGAGTGTGATCGATAAATCAACATGAAACGTGGGACTATACTCACGGAGTGGAGAATAGTGCCGATATATATATATATATGTATAATATGAAACCATCGGTAATAGAATCAGGATAAAAATCAGTTTACAGTAAAATAACGACTTAAGTAAAGTCGTGTATTGAATAATTAACGCCTAACAGAAGGGCGTTTACATATATTGCCAATTTGCAGAATTTCCATTATTTCATAAATTTATCAAAAACACGCCTTCCCTGGGGGCGTTTCTTCAAAGTTGACGACTGCAGAGGCAGGCGTCTCATCATTTACATATTCGACAGGATATAATTATTCTCAGAAATTTATCAAAAACGCGCCCTTGGAAGGGGCGTTACTTTCTAATTCCATTTTACAGAATATGTGAATTTCAGGATTTTAACAGATACACGCCCTAGGAAGGGGCGTTACTTTTCAGATTCACGCCTTGTACTGGGGCGTTAGAATATGGAAAACGACTTTGTCCAAGTCGTGAATTTCAAGGGATTTACGATATTTTAATAAATAATATTTCGAGAGACAGGAGACATGTCATGGCAGTAAAATTTAACAGGAATTTCACAGAGTCATGCAAGATATTAAAAATCAATATTTCATATGTATTGTAATTTTTAAACAGGATCAATTATTAATCACATGCGATTCTTATGAAATTAACGCCTGCATAGAGGGCGTCAAATATTAAATTGACGACCACTAGCATGGTCGTTTCTTTTAAATTAGCGCCCTAATCAAGGGCGTTTCTTTTAAAATTTTGCAGAAAACGTAATAAAACCTTATAAACAGTATGCATGCCATGCTCATATACGTATGTATAGATATCTTGCATTAATTCTTATTTGGGCTACAATAACTTGAGAAAATCCTACCTTTAAGAGTTGATTTGGAGATGACGATTTGCAGATTGATATGAAGAAGGGAGAAAACTCTGTTGCTTAAACAGCAACCAATAACTTCAGCCGTATCAGCAGGAAGAAGTCTTTATGTTCAACTGATGAACCCCTTTCGACTGAACTTCCTACAGAGAAATACGAAGAAACATTAATATTTTCTTCATAATACCTGACCGAAGGTAAAGAAAGATTATTACCTTTGTTCTTCACAACCCCAATGCTTTTTCAACCTGGAAGAAGGAAGAAGTCGAATTAATGATCGTCCACCAAATCAAAAGGGACAGAGAGAAGGAAGAGCTATTGCTCTGTAATTACCTTCAGAGAACTCGAACGCCAAATAGCGTTCACGGGTTCGAGCAGTAGATTATTTATAGGGTTATGGAAGTCCTATTAAAAGTAGTGTTTGATTGAGGGTAACATATCCCCAATAGAGTCCTTACTCTAATAGACACTTACTAGATTAGGTTAATCTTTCCCTGGATAAGCTCTGGGTTCGAACGAGTCACGAACTGAATTAACGCCTTTGGTCAGGGCGTGTATTCGTTAATTGACGCCTTACTTTAGGGCGTTTCTTAAAAAGCGCCTTGAAAAAGGGCGTTTCGTGTTTTAAAACACGCCCAAGATAGGGGCGTTTCTTTATAAATTAACGCCTTAATAAGAGGCGTTATTTTTAATTTTGTTTTATTTCATCCAATTAACCCTATTCCTTTTATATATTACTTCTGTAATATATATGTTTTAATTCATTTCAATTATTCATTTATTAGGGTTGCTACACCCTCCCCCACTTAAAAGAATTTGGTCCCCAAATTCAATATATATATAATTATACATGCGGAGAGTGTAGGACATATACCTCTTAGAATAACTCGGGAAATCGTTTCTTCATAGATTCCTCGGTCTCCCATGTCGCTTCGCGTTCAGGATTCTTATTCCATTGCACCTTGATCATGGGAATAACCTTATTCCTTAGAGCTCGTATTTCTCGATCTAATATCTTCAAGGGCCTCTGTTCATATGTGAGATCTTTCTGGATCACCAGATCTCCATGCTCAATAATATGTGACGGATCGTGCACATACTTCTTCAACATAGATATGTGAAATACATTGTGTACCTCGGACAACTGAGGAGGCAACGCGAGGCGATAAGCAACCTCGCCAACTCTTTCGAGTACCTCAAATGGTCCGATGAATCTTGGCGTAAGCTTGCCCTTAACACCAAATCTTCGTATGCCACGTCCAGGGGATATTTTAAGAAATACATGATCTCCCACCTGGAATTCAAGATCTCTTCTCCTGGTATCAGCATAAGCCTTTTGCCTTGTCTGAGCAACTTGTAATCTTTCTCTGATTACTTGTATCTTCTCGGTTGTATCCCTTACCATGTCTGGACCTAATAGTTGTTTTTCTCCAACTTCGTTCCAACATATGGGAGATCGGCAACTCCTTCCGTATAAGGCTTCGAAAGGTGCCATTTGGATACTAGCTTGGTAGCTATTATTATATGCAAATTCAACTAAAGGTAAGTGGTCATGCCAGCTTCCTCCAAAGTCAATAATGCATGCTCTCAGCATATCTTCAACAACTTGATTAGTTCGCTCGGTCTGACCATCCGTTTGTGGGTGAAAAGCAGTACTAAAGTTGAGCCTTGTCCCCAACGAATGTTGTAATCCCTTCCAAAAATGAGAAGTAAAACGGGGATCCCTATCAGACACGATTGAGACAGGAATTCCATGTATCCTGACTATTTCTTTAATGTATAGTGCAGCTAGCACATCAATTGACCATCGGCTTTTGATTGGCAAGAAATGTGCCGATTTAGTCAATCGGTCAATGATAACCCAGATTCCATCATGTCCTCCTTTAGATTTAGACAAACCCATGATGAAGTCCATACCAATATCCTCCCATTTCCACTTAGGAATATCTAGAGGATGTAGTTTTCCCGCAGGCTTTTGGTGTTCCGCCTTGACCTGTTGGCATGTGAGACAGCGTGATACATAGTCCGCTATTTCTCTTTTCATATTGGGCCACCAAAAGTTCCTCTTTACATCTTGGTACATTTTAGTTGATCCAGGATGAATAGTGTATCTTGATCTGTGAGCTTCATCTAAGATCTTCTTCTTTAATTCCGGACAATCGGGTATACAAGTTCTATCTTTGAATAATAATCTTCCCTCGGAAGTTAGTTGAAAGTCAGATTGTCCTTCTAATCTGCCTTTGATTTCCACTAATATAGGATCATCATCCTGAAGTGCTTGTATCTCAGATAATAAATCTGACTGTACGCTTACATGAGATAATGTGATAAATTTGGCTTCCGTGTCCAAGCTTATATTGAGCTCGGAGAATTGTTCAAGTAACCTCCATTCTTGTATCATACAATTTGCTATCCTTGCTCTCGGCTTTCGACTAAGGGCATCAGCCACATAATTACCCTTTCCGGGATGGTATTGTATACTGAAGTCGAAGTCCTTGAGATATTCTAGCCAACGTCTTTGTCTCATGTTCAGCTCCTTTTGTGAAAATAGATATTTGAGACTTTTGTGATCGGAGTATACAGTAAACTGTACCCCATAGAGATAGTGTCTCCATATCTTTAGGGCAAATACTACCGCGGCCAATTCCAAGTCATGGACGGGGTAATTCTCCTCATGCTTCTTCAGTTGACGAGAAGAGTATGCTATGACCTTCCCATGTTGCATTAGAACACATCCGAGGCCAATGCCAGAAGCATCAGTGTAGACCTCGAATTTCTCTCCTTCAATTGGTAGAGCTAAGACCGGAGCTGTGGTGAGATGATCCTTGAGAGTTTGAAAACTTCTTTCACATTCCTCACCCCATTCATATCGGATCTCCTTACGAGTTAATCTTGTAAGTGGTACGGCGATCTTAGAGAAATCTTTGATAAATCGCCGATAATAGCCTGCAAGACCTAAGAAACTTCTGATCTCGCTTGCATTAGTGGGTCTTTCCCAGTTTCTCACAGCTTCAACTTTTGACGGATCCACAGATAAACCGTCCTTGGATATGACATGTCCGAGAAAAGCCACTTCTTCAAGCCAGAACTCGCATTTGCTGAGTTTAGCATATAATTGATTTGTCCTCAAGACTTGCAATGCAATCCTCAAATGCTCTTCATGTTCTTCCTTAGTCTTAGAATATATCAATATATCATCAATGAAGACTACTATGAATTGATCCAAGTAAGGCCTGAATATGCTATTCATTAACTGCATAAAGGCAGCAGGGGCATTTGTTAGTCCAAAAGGCATAACAACAAATTCGTAATGGCCATACCTGCTTCTGAATGCGGTCTTGTGAATGTCATCATCCTTGATCCTTAATTGATGATATCCCGACCGGAGATCAATCTTGGAGAAATATTTGGATCCTGAAATCTGATCAAACAATTCATCGATTCTCGGCAGTGGATACTTGTTCTTGATAGTAAGATGATTCAACTGTCGATAGTCAATACACAATCTCATGGACCCATCCTTCTTCTTTACAAATAAGACTGGTGCTCCCCACGGGGAAGTACTTGGTCTAATAAACCCTTTTCGGATTAGTTCCATCAACTGCTCCTTCAACTCCTTGAGTTCAGCAGGGGACATTCTATATGGTGCCTTGGAAACAGGACCGGCACCAGGGACTAAGTCAATGGTGAAGGCCACTTCTCTTTGCGGGGGTAATCCCGGCAATTCTTCCGGAAATACGTCTGGAAATTCTCGCACTACCTGAATGCCTTCTATCTCGGTTTCCTTAGCTTCTTTAATAGTGACAAAAGCAAGGAAGGATACACATCCTTTCCTGACGAGCTTGCTTGCTCGAAGAGCCGAAATAAGAGGGGATTTGCTTCGACTCTTAGGACTAGTATAAGTCAGTTCCGGAAATTCCTTGAAAACAATCTTGCTATCACGGCAATCAACCGTTGCCTGGTATTTGGATAACCAATCTGCTCCTAGTATAACATCATATTCTTTTAGATCTAAGCAGATAAGATCAATAGGAAATTCTTTCCTCGAACCAATACCTCACAATTTTGGTAATGATGTGTGATATCCGTCTCGTTTCCGAGAGGAGTAGACAACACTATTTTCATCCATTCTGGTTCTAGAGGTAATGGGTCAGCAAACTTCTTGGAAATAATGGAATGCGATGCACCCGTATCAAATAAGACATGTGCATATTTGGAACAAATTTTTAATGTACCTTCCACCAATCCGCCTTCTTCTTCTGGTTCGGTCTCTTGGATTGCATGAAGACGCGCGTTCCTTGTCACTGGGCATTTACCCTCACCGTCTTGGTCATTCATTAATGGACAATCGGGAATCCGATGTTCACGACTCCCACAACGGAGACATGCTCCTAATTTCCTCCAGCATTCTTCTGTTTTGTGACCAGCCTTGTCACAATGCTTGCATACTACGTTTGAAGGGGTAGTGGTGATAGAGAAAGGCTTGGATTTCTTGTACTTCTGATCTTGAGAGGAAGAACCTCCATTATTGGGCCTCTTCTTAAAGTTGGGTTTAAAAGAACCCGAACTTGTGACTTGCTCCTTTTTGTCTTTCCCACGGATCCTATCAGATAGTTCCGTGGCATCTTCAAGCAACTGAGCTCGGCGCACTATTTCAGTATAAACTTGAATATCCATAGGCGCCAGTTGAGTAATGTAGTGGGGCCTAAGCCCATTAAGAAATCTACGGGCTTTCATCTTTTCCGTGCCAATTAAATGCTTAGCATATCTAGACAGTCTAGAGAACTGTGCTTCATAATCAGCCACCGATAAAGATCTTTGCTTTAATGCGGCAAATTCGGCGGCCTTCCTTTCCTGGACCCTATCAGAGAAATATTTGGCGTTGAAATATTCAACGAATTCACCCCATGTAACTTGAGTTGGGTCAATAGGAGCTTCAATCGACTCCCACCAGCATCTAGCATCCTTTTCTAACTGGAAAGTAGCTAATAAGACTTTGTCCTGATCCGTGCATTGCATAACACGGAATATACGTTCAATCTCCCGAACCCAATGCTCGGCATCGTCTGGATCGGTCGATCCCATGAACTTCGGGGGATTCATATTCTTGAATGCTTGGTGTAAGCTTCCAGCTCGTGGAGCACCACCTTGTGCTACCTGTTGTAGCACTTGGGTCATCCCTTGAAGGGTACGCTGCATGTTGCGCCATTGAGCACGTTCGGCAGCCATTATCCTACAATTACAATAGCTATGTTAGTATTATATCACTATGATCTTATAAAGGACTCATTGATCATTTAACCCTTGGTTCTACCCACTCTCACTTGGTTAAAGGTTTTGAAACCTATCCTTGGACTTGGGTTTCCTAGGAATTGAATACCTTAGGCTCTGATACCACAAAGACTGTCACGCCCCGAGCGCGGAAGATACCCGGAGATGCGCGACGTGTCTATATCAATCATGTCAATCAGAGTGGTCATGTATTCGACACAAAGACAGAGATGCGCAAAATAGCAAGATAACCCAATCCTTTATTTCATAATGGATAGACTATTACAAATCCAATACTCTGTTAAATAAAAAGGAAAAGAATACATAGTTGACTCGAGAAAACTATAGAAAAGACTAGATGACACTTGGAGAATCTCTATCTCTTTCACTCTTGATTATTCCCATCCGATTGACTTCCATCATCGTCGGACTTACCTGAAAAGTAAAAAGGGACAAACGGAATGAGCGAACGCTCAGTAGGAAATTATATCTCAAGTACTAGCAAGTGGTTTAAGTAATTACATTTTCATGGATGCAATAAAGCTATGCATGCTCGCATGAAACGACAAGATAGAGAGAATGTAATATCAAAGAAATAAGATGAACTTTCATGAACAAGATACAAGTTATTCAAGATATTCAAGCAAGTACCATTATCGAGTCATGTCAAGAACTTTGGCTATCATGTATCAAGCAAGTAAATTACCCTCTTTCGGGCCACACATTTCATGTAAAGTCAAGTACGATTCAAGTACAAGATGTGTGTGGAATGTCCAATCAAGCAAGTCAAGTACTCGGTATAATGCCAGATACCTTATCATTTTAACTCCCATGGGCACAAGTACTTTCGGGTGCTCCTCCCAGGACCAGATCGGGCCCTATATGCGCATGCATTTATCATGTGTTTTGACATCCACTCTTGTTTATATAGCCAATATAGAATTTCAATAATCAAGCTTGTAGACACGTATGACAACTTTGATAGAATAGAGTCCAAAATATGACAAAGGACATAGAATGGCGATAATAACGGTATAATCACGATGTCGATAAAACTAGGTAGATTATGGTTCCCTTAACTTAGGTACCATGACAAATCAATATGGACATTCTTTATATAGAATTGAGGTCCACATGAACAGTATATCAAAGGTAAGATACCCTCATTCTTATCATAGAATTGAGGTTTACAAGAACGACATGACATGGCATGATATCATCATCCCATTAAGAATTGCTTATGATATACTCTTTGTATAATCATAAGGGCCGGTATACCATGTTTCTTTAGATTGACATGGCAAGGATCGTGTAATGGGTTTTTAGGGTACAACCAGCTCAGTCGGCCTTGAGGGAATCCAAGGCTACGAGGAGTCTTACGGAGGTCTCTATGACTAACTTGCTAGTCCAAAGGAACGGAATGTCCAATGGAGAGCTTGTATGTCAATGAGAGTTGAGTGTGATCGATAAATCAACATGAAACGTGGGACTATACTCACGGAGTGGAGAATAGTGCCGATATATATATATATATGTATAATATGAAACCATCGGTAATAGAATCAGGATAAAAATCAGTTTACAGTAAAATAACGACTTAAGTAAAGTCGTGTATTGAATAATTAACGCCTAACAGAAGGGCGTTTACATATATTGCCAATTTGCAGAATTTCCATTATTTCATAAATTTATCAAAAACACGCCTTCCCTGGGGGCGTTTCTTCAAAGTTGACGACTGCAGAGGCAGGCGTCTCATCATTTACATATTCGACAGGATATAATTATTCTCAGAAATTTATCAAAAACGCGCCCTTGGAAGGAGCGTTACTTTCTAATTCCATTTTACAGAATATGTGAATTTCAGGATTTTAACAGATACACGCCCTAGGAAGGGGCGTTACTTTTCAGATTCACGCCTTGTACTGGGGCGTTAGAATATGGAAAACGACTTTGTCCAAGTCGTGAATTTCAAGGGATTTACGATATTTTAATAAATAATATTTCGAGAGACAGGAGACATGTCATGGCAGTAAAATTTAACAGGAATTTCACAGAGTCATGCAAGATATTAAAAATCAATATTTCATATGTATTGTAATTTTTAAACAGGATCAATTATTAATCACATGCGATTCTTATGAAATTAACGCCTGCGTAGAGGGCGTCAAATATTAAATTGACGACCACTAGCATGGTCGTTTCTTTTAAATTAGCGCCCTAATCAAGGGCGTTTCTTTTAAAATTTTGCAGAAAACGTAATAAAACCTTATAAACAGTATGCATGCCATGCTCATATACGTATGTATAGATATCTTGCATTAATTCTTATTTGGGCTACAATAACTTGAGAAAATCCTACCTTTAAGAGTTGATTTGGAGATGACGATTTGCAGATTGATATGAAGAAGGGAGAAAACTCTGTTGCTTAAACAGCAACCAATAACTTCAGCCGTATCAGCAGGAAGAAGTCTTTATGTTCAACTGATGAACCCCTTTCGACTGAACTTCCTACAGAGAAATACGAAGAAACATTAATATTTTCTTCATAATACCTGACCGAAGGTAAAGGAAAGATTATTACCTTTGTTCTTCACAACCCCAATGCTTTTTCAACCTGGAAGAAGGAAGAAGTCGAATTAATGATCGTCCACCAAATCAAAAGGGACAGAGAGAAGGAAGAGCTATTGCTCTGTAATTACCTTCAGAGAACTCGAACGCCAAATAGCGTTCACGGGTTCGAGCAGTAGATTATTTATAGGGTTATGGAAGTCCTATTAAAAGTAGTGTTTGATTGAGGGTAACATATCCCCAATAGAGTCCTTACTCTAATAGACACTTACTAGATTAGGTTAATCTTTCCCTGGATAAGCTCTGGGTTCGAACGAGTCACGAACTGAATTAACGCCTTTGGTCAGGGCGTGTATTCGTTAATTGACGCCTTACTTTAGGGCGTTTCTTAAAAAGCGCCTTGAGAAAGGGCGTTTCGTGTTTTAAAACACGCCCAAGATAGGGGCGTTTCTTTATAAATTAACGCCTTAATAAGAGGCGTTATTTTTAATTTTGTTTTATTTCATCCAATTAACCCTATTCCTTTTATATATTACTTTTGTAATATATATGTTTTAATTCATTTCAATTATTCATTTATTAGGGTTGCTACAATCCCTTGACGAAGGGAGGCAAACTCCATAGCCTTCCTTTCCTTTACATGCTCGGAGAAATATTTGGCATGGAATAAAGTAAGAAAAACATTCCATGTATGTGGCGCATCGGCTGGAGGTGCCGGAACCGATTTCCACCAAGTGCGAGCATCCTTGTTTAATTGGAACGTAGCTAGACGGACTTTCTCCTGATCAGTGCATTGAATAACATCGAATATCCTATTCATCTCATCGATCCAATTTTCTGCTTCGTCTGGATTGGAAGATCCATAGAAACGCGGAGGATTTAGACTCCGAAAATTGCGATGAAGGTCTCCTGCCCTTGCCCCCGCACCACCTTGTGCTATAGTTTGCAGTGCATGGGTGAGGTCGGCAACAGTTTGTTGCATACCGTCCCAATCTACACGATGAGCCATTTGGAAATTAGGGTACCTGAGAGAAAATAACAACTTGTTATTTCTCATGAAATTGGAATGAATCAAAATAATTCTTAAAGCTAATTAATTATCTTATCTCGGGTTCTACCCAATCCTCACATGCGTATGGAATTTTCTTCCTTAGTTCATAGGTATGGGTCCTTAACCTTGGACTTATCCTATGACATGACTCCTTTCCTTAAGTCCTGAGACTTAGGCTCTGATACCAACTTAACTGTCACGTCCCAAGCCTTTAATTACAGCGGAAGACTCGCTCGGGGAGCGCGAACAGCCGGCATGGTAAGCCTCACGCAAGTAAGAATCAATCAGAGCGCAAGACAATCACCCAAATAAATGCAATTGCATAATAATATTCAAACTCCAATTTTATTTCATAAATGATCAATATTCAAGATACAATCACTAATTTGATTTCCATTCTACTAGACTCAAGAAATAGGAAAATTACATTGACTCAATCTAGACACTTTAACTTCCTAAGTCTTCACTCTCATCTTTATAACACTTTCACTCGCTTCCGGACCCGCTACTAGTATTGCCCGAATCCGAATCCGAACTATTTCCATCTCCCGAAAAACATTGGAAAATAGGTCATGAGCACACTTGCCCAGTAGGTATCTTCGCATCAACATGAAGACACTATTTAAGTAATTATCATTTTAGCTCTAAAGAAATAAGGTAAAATCATGCGAATGCGAATCAATCATGCGATCAAATCAATAGAAACAAGATAACCATGTAAGATAGAATGATCATGAATGAACTAGCAAGAATATAACAAGAACATGATATTAGCCTTCCATGAACAAGAATGTAACGAGATTGTACTAGCAAGCCACATATTCCTCACTTTAGCATCTTATGCTTAAGAGCAAGTGCTTCGTGAATTTCTGTTGAATATCAAGCAAGAATGTCATGTTGTGCCGTGGATCTTCACTTATTTATAGAAATAGTACTCCCAGCGCAATGCGACGCCAGTAGCATCATACCCCATGGTTTATAAAATAGTATGTTTCCGGCAATCAGCCGAGAGGACTAGCATAGAGCCCTTGAACACAATCAGTGCTCGATCGCATCTTCAGTTATAAATTAAGCTACTTCCACGCAGTATAACAGTAACGTATGGCCAAGAATATAGCACTTCCAATAATTTCATGATAACTAAGATCAATGAATGAATGCTTCAACATAAGAATGTAGGAGTCAAGAAATAGACTTTAAACAATGTCATGCTCATAGAAATAAATCGACAGCATAATGGTATTTTTCTTAACTTCCATTTCTTTTAGATCAATTTAAGCAATATGACAAGTTCTAAATTATCAAAGTTTGTCTAGAATCATAGGAATATCAACCCTTGGTCAAACCTTGGGTTAACATAAACAAGCTACGTAACGGTCATTTGCTGGGCCGTTACATTATGTAACGCGCCAGTAATGGGCCATTACAGTGATCCGAGTCTAGAAGGATAAAAATAGACTCAGAGGAATGTGACGGTCTGGCACTGGGCGGTTACGTAAGCCTGACGGTCCAGTTCAAGGCCGTTACATTTCAAGAATCAAAACCACGATAGAGTGTTCTAATTAATGGGCTTTCATTGATACAACCAACTCAGCGTCCTAGTGAAAATCCTAGGCTCGCGGAGAATTACAGAGGCCTTGAAACAATGATTTCCTAGTCCATTGGAAGGAATATCCAATAGAGAGGTCCTCATGTCCAAGATTGTGTTCCTATAGTGCAAAGTGTGAACTAATGACAACATACCGGAATGTGTGCCATGTACGTATAGAATTGACTCTATTGACAGAGAGAGATATGTATAATCAATGTGAACATCATGATAAAAACTCCATCAATACAATGTTAAAAAGTCATGCTTTATAGTACTAAACTATAGAATTTTGGCATGAAATTAACATATCCTTATAATATCACTAAGATATCAAAACATGCAATACCTATCATGCACAATCAGATATCCTAAAAATCATGTAATTAGGTTACAACTCAAGTAACTATGCTTAATCAATAAATAATATTGGTAAGTTATTTTATGCCTTAGGGTTGACATAACGCAAGATATAACGGTCTTAAGAGGGGGCGTCACAGTGAAAGTGACGGTCATGATCAAGCCGTTACATGAATGTAACATGTCTCTCCAAGCGCGTTAGAAACATCCGTGCAATTCAAATACTACAGAGTTTGTAACGGTCTCTAGTAGGGCCGTTACTTGAAAGTGACGGTCCTATGCTAGTGCGTTACAGTATCTGCCAATAGAAAACAATCATAGAAACTAAGAGATCAACTCACATCATGTCTTTTATCAAAACATGATGAGCTTCTAGTCATGTTAACGAAGCAAGGCCATCTACATGCATAGGTAATCATGAATAGATGAATAGTCATGTTTTAATTTCTTAATTTGGCTAAGAGGTGCATGATGTGCATAGAACAAATAAAACATAAAATCAATGCTCTATAATGTATGGAATTCAATCAAACTAGAGGGCTTTTAGTCCTATCATGCCATTTTTTCCGTTCATGAGATAACCTACCTCTTGCTTAGACTGTAGTTTCTGAATTTGGTTGAGAACCTTGTCCTAGATCCCTTCCTTCTCTTATGACTTTTTCAGCAACTTCTTTAGGCTCTAACTCCACGCCCTCTTGACCTAAAGATGTGAAATTCGGAGGGGAGTTAGTCTAAAGTATTGTAAACAAATTATTCTAAGGAACTTACCTACGATAATGACTCCTTACCATGCTTCCTTACACCCAAAAAATAATGGTCGCACAGTTCAGAACTATGCCCTATTTATAGAGTTTGGGCTAGGGTTTGAGGATTAGATCGAGTTTAGAGTCCTTATTTCATCAAATCCTAATCTCTAAGAGTCCTTAGAGTTTTTACAATCATTCCCAAGTCGATCCATAGTGGATAGGAACATCAAGTTCCAATCTTTTCATGAGTCCCTTCACTTACGGAACTAACAGGATGTAGCGGTCGAGTGCCCATGCGTTACATGGATGTGGCGGTCTTACGATAGACCGTTACAGTCATCGTAGCTTAGAGTTTCAATTTATAAAAACTCTTTTGTTAATTATATAAATCATTATCTTATATTATTAGTATTTATCCTTAATATCTATGGATAGGCTTAAATACCTTCTAGAATATGGGCCAAACCTAATGGTCTAGGTCCTAAACCCTTTTGGACTTCAATTAAGTGGGTTGGGTTAATTGATTAACATAATTTTGGTCTTATATTGATTATTTAGCCCAATTAATGCCAGAATATTATTTAAATATATAGAAATTACTTTTATAAATTTTGGGGCTCTACATTATCGCACAGTCTATAAAACCCTGACTGGCTGCTTACATTACTCCCTCGTGTACGGGTCGGAGGCTGTGGTGTTAATCGAATTGGAGGTCCCCTCATTGCAAATCGCCATCCAGCATGGATTGGTAAGCAGTAAACAGACCAACATAGAAGGAAGATTGGAGGAGCTCGCCGAGCTCAAAGGAAAGCATCTCCATGCGTAACAAAATATCCAACTCTACCAAGCCCGCATGGCCCGTGCTTTCGATAAGCTGGTCAAAGGACTGGAATTCAAGAAAGGTGACCTGGTAATGGTTAAAAGAAGATAAGTGATGGCCTCCAACCCCAAAGGGATGTTGGTTGAAAATTGGGTCGGACCATATGTCATCTGCCGAGTATATGAAGGGGGTGTGTACGTCCTTGTAGATCACAAAGGAGTCATCTAGTTCTCTCCCCTTAATGGAAAACATATGAAGCTGTATCACATAGTTCGACCAGCATTCTCAGAATGACCCGTACCCACCTTAGTCTAGTGGCACTCCGCCCTAGCTAAGTTGCACCTATCTTGGTCTAGTGGCATTCCGCCCTGACCAAGCTCTACCTACCTTGGTCTAGCGGCATTCCGCCCTGACCGAGCTCTACCTACCTTAGTCTTGTGGCGCTCCGCCCAAGCTAAGTTCTACCTATCTTAGTCTAGTGGCACTCCACCCTGGCTAAGTTCTAGCCACCTTAGTCTAGTGGCACTCCGCCCTAGCTAACTTGCACCTACCTTGGTCTAGTGGCATTCCGTCCTAGCCAAGCCCTACCTACCTTGGTCTAGTGGCATTCCGCCCTGACCGAGCTATACCTACCTTAGTCTAGTGGCGCTCCGCCCTAGCTAAGTTCTACCTATCTTAGTCTAGTGGCACTCCACCCTAGCTAAGTTCTACCCACCTTAGTCTAGTGGCGCTCCGCGCTAGCTAAGTTCTACCTATCTTAGTCTAGTGGCACTCCGCCCTAGCTAAGTTCTACCTACCTTAGTCTAGTGACACTTCGCCCTAACTAAGTTCTACCTACCTTAGTCTAGTGGCACTCCGCCCTAACTATGTTCTACCTACCTTAGTCTAGTGGCACTCCGCCCTGGCTGAGCTCTACCTACCTTGGTCTAGTGACATTCCGTCCTGTCCGAGCTCTAAAAAATTACATAAATAATGATACACAAAACAACATTGCCATTACGGGCCTTACGCCCGAATCGGCACAAATCTATCCCTTGCTTCAACATTACCTTCTTGCTGACAAATAAACCCTTCTTATCGGCGCAAGACTTCATGTCCTAGACGACCCTTTTACCACATTGCCATTGTCGGCCTTACGCCCGAATTGGCATACAATCTATCCGTTGTGTTAAGCATTACATTCTTGCTAACGAATAAGCCTTTTCATCGGTGCAAGGCCTCGTGCCCTAGTCGACTCTCTCAACATCCTTCCGTGATACGAGTTAAAAAAAATGAGAATAAAATAATGATAAAAATGGGGCTTAAAATAGAGGTGCCCCGTCGGACTTGTTCCTACATTAGGACAAGGGTAAAAATGGCCATAACCCGGCTGTGGCGAAAACCCGAAAGGGAAATTGCAGGCAAAATCGGGTACCCCGCCACGTGAAAAACTGAAAGGGCGCGTGGGCAAAAGCAAGAGGGGGCTGACTGTGGCGAAAACTCGAAAGGGCACTTAAGTCAGTAATGTGATAATTTAAGTTCTGCCTCACCCTCATTCTAGTGAAACTCCGAAAAGGGCGATCACCCCGATCCCCATAAGAGATCTTTCTCACCTACCTCTGACCCTTGTCACCATCGGCAAGATCGGTCAGCCCCCTTGCGACCCTTGTCATCATCGACAAGATCGGTCAACTTACTTCTGACCCTTCTCAACATCGACAAGATCGATCAACTTACTTCTGACCCTTGTCATCATCGGTAAGATCGGTCAACCTACTTTTGACCCTTGTCACCATCGGCAAGATCGGTCAGCCTCCTCACGACCCTTGTCATCATCGGCAAGATCGATCGACCTACTTCTTACCCTTGTCATCATCGGCAAGATCGATCAGCCTCCTTTCGACCCTTGTCATCATCGACAAGATCGGTCAACTTACTTCTGACCCTTGTCATCATCGGCAAGATCGATCAGCCCCCTTGCGACCCTTGTCATCATCGGCAAGATCGGTCAACTTCCTTGCGACCCTTGTCATCATCGGTAAGATCGATCGACCTACTTCAGACCCTTGTCATCATCGGCAAGATCGGTCAACCTACTTCTGACCCTTATCACCATCGGCAAGATCGGTCATCCTATTTCTGACTCTTGTCACCATCGGCAAGATCGGTTAGCCTCCTTGCGACCCTTGTCACCATCGGCAAGATCGGTCAACTTCCTCATGGCCCTTGTCATCATCGGCAAGGTCGGCCAACATCTCCTCAAGCCCAGCTTTACCGCGAGAATTGAGTTCAAAAATGAGAGTAAAAAAATGATGATGAATAAAAAATGAGGCTTAAAATGGAGGTGTCTCGCCAGTCTTGATCCTATACTGGGACAAGGGAAAAAATGGCTCTAACCCAGCTGTGGTGAAAACCCGAAAGGGCACCACAAACAAAATCGGGTACCCCGCCACGTGAAAACCCGAAAGGGCGTGTGGGCAAAAGCGAGAGGGGACTGGCTCCCGCAAAAACCTGAAAGGGCGCTTGGGTCAGTAATGTGGTTACTATAACATAAAAATATATGCTATACTTCTTGGTGACACATCCATCAGTTGTCCCACCGGTAATAAAACCTTTCCAGAATAGACCTTCTATCCGTTCTGATGAAACTTGTCAATTCCCTTGCATTGGCATAAACCCAACGTCAATGATGAAACCTGCTGTCGGTCTTGCGGCATCATCGCCTAAGCCGATAATGAAACCCCCCCCAGAGTAGACCTTTCGTCTATCCTGAAGCACACCCATCTCCTTGCATCGGCATAAACCCAATGCCGATGATGAAGCTTTCTATGATCATAAGGCACTTCGCCTTGATCGATGTTAGAACCTGTCTAAGATGGACCTTCCGTCCATTTCAATGACACGTGTGAATCCCTCATACGCATACATCAGCCAACAGTCATACTTTCGGCACTTCTAGCCAATGAGACTTACATTTGTGCCAATTTGGCAAACCTCTAGAACCCCGGCACGCGGTGGAGCGAGGCCCCCATCCTTTCCTTGAAAGGGTAGACGCTCTCCTGCGGTACAGATACGGGTATCCTTCCATGCAAATCGCCGAAATTGTCACAAGATATGATAGAATACAAGTGTGAAGGTGGACGCCTAAAGCATTAAACGAAACTTGTATTTCATTGCAAAAAAGGGAGAGATGAAGACAATGGGAGCCCTTCAAGGGGGACAGATTACAAAAGGCAGATAAGCTAAGATCGCCGGAAGATATCTTCAAAGTCGAGAAGCCCGACATGTGGAGCCACTCTCAGTTCACGGAGTTACATTTCCTCCTCCTAAACGCGAGTCATCTCAATCTGTAAGGATGAAACTCGACCCTCTAGCAAGGTGGTCTCCTCGATACCCTGGACTTCTGCCACTTCCAGCAATGGTATCTCGGCTTTGACAGCATCTAATTCCGCCCGAAGTTCTTCCCGTCGGCTACGCAGGAATTGTGCACGGGCAGCTGAAGATTCAGTATGGGCCTTGTTCCTATGAAGATCAGAATTCAGAGACTCCAGCTCTGTCTGACAGTCGGCTTTCTGCAATTTTAGGGTCGTCAGCCAGTCATTCATTATCTGCCCGAGAAAGTCTCGACGATTCACAAATTTCAGCAAGAACAACACCCGCTGTGTCCAGATATCCAAGGGACAGCCTAGTGCCTGTAGCCCAACCTTCAGTCATTTAGCCACTCCCTTCAGTTGGAGGTAAGACAATGTCGACTGAGATTCTACGACTCGACGCAATATCTCTAAATGCTCCGAGACAAAGTCCTCTGACGAAGTGAAGTCGAGGGAAGCTACCGACGCCACGTCAAAAGTAACCTCCTCGTCTATGGAAGCCCATAAACCAGTGTCTGGCTCAGAAGAAGAAGATGGGTGTAGCACCCCGTATAAAAAAAATATTAATAATAGTTCCCAAAAAAAAATTTATTAGATAAACTCTAGAGGAAGCTTAAGTAAGAAGTTGGAACGCGGAGTTATCATATGTAAAGATTATTCACTTAACAAGTGACTTCCTAGTGTAGTTGGTTAAGTGATATGCCTTTCAACCTAGTGACCAGGGTTCCAATCCCAGCATCTGTACAGACTTGGTAAATTGATGCACGAACACAACAACAAGCAATGTATAGACTTTGCCTGAAGGATTGCACAAATGCAGATAGTAAGGTATGTACATTAGAAATTGATGCTCAGACATGCCATGAACGAATGTATGGACTTAATGTGCTTATGACAACAATGTACAGACTATGAGTAATGATGTACCGACTTATCAATGGATAATGTACAGACTTTGTGTATGCATGCAACCAGCCAATGTACAGACTTTGTGTTGCAGCAACCAGCCAATGTATAGACTTTGAGTTGCAGCAAATGGACAATGTACAGACTCTGCGTGTGTGCTAGCAGACGATGTATAGACTTTGAGTTGTAGCACCTGGACAATGTACAGACTCTGCGTGTATGCTAGCAGATGATGTACAGACTTTGAGTTTGTAGCAAATGAGGAATGCACCGGCTATGCATGGCAAGCTATGCAACCAATGTATGGACTTGTGTGTTTGCTAAACCAGTGAACGTAGGTAAAGATATGAATGCATAGACTTTGAATGCGTGCATGCTACAAGATGATGTACAGACTTGCGAGAAGAGTGTACAGACTTTGAATCCATGCAATGGCAAGGAGTGTATAGACTTTGAATGCGTGCATGCTACAAGACGATGTACAGACTTTCTATAATGATGCACAAATGCTTATATGAAAGTATGCACATTGAAGAGGGATGCTCAGGCATGCGATGTACAGACTTTGAAGTGAAAGATGTATAGACTTAGTGTGTGTGCGCGACAAATCAAGGCATTGACTATGTATATGCATGGAGAGCACTGGCTGTACTGGAAGTGTTGTTCAAGCTCCTGATCGTGATCGTTTGCACTGGAAGTATATTGACCTATACCTACGCTTGAACAGGCTTTGCACCAACCTTAGGTACATGAATAGTGTCAGTTTTATTTACAGAAAATTTTGAGAAATAAATTTTATGAAAAATAAGAGAAAAATATAAGAATCCTAGCCATGAAATTTCATAAACTGATTCCATCAATTTTTAAAGATAAAAATCTTTAAAGTTAGATACAGAGTTTCGGGTTGATATTTATTCTGACATATTTTAATAAAATAAAATTTTGATAAATATCAGAAAAATCTAAGGATCATAAAAATATGTAATTTACTATTTTTATTAACACGGTTCATTAGATATAAAATTTCTAAACGTTGTAATCATTATAGTGGTGTGCCCAGACAAACCATAGTTGGCACCCCATTATCATGTGTCGTTTCCGACACATACAACCCCTTTTTGTAGGCATCGCACTATAGTATGGCCATGGGACGCTATGATTTCGGATCTTGTTCCCCTCTTGTCTACCCAAAACACTATAATATTCCCTATATTGAGACAACCTCCATTCTTCCGAAGGCTTGCTGCAGAGAAGTGGGAGCATTCTCTGAAGTTGCAGAGGTTGCAGAGGAGAGAAGAAAGCTGCCCTTTTCTTTTGCCTGTACCTAGTGGTCATCTCAGAAAGGTAGGTATTCTCATCTTTTAACTAAACCAGTAGCTAATTAACCAAGCAATCTAGGTAATTAGGCTCATCTCCATGAGATATTATTGTCTATATAGCACGTTTTATCCTGACTTGTAAAGATATATGATGCTTTTGTAATCCATAATCAATCATCTCTGTAGCCAACCTGTGAGAACATGTTAGTTACCAAAGTTAATCGAAGTAAATCTTCATATTAAGTGTTTTAGGCAGACATGTTTGATCCAAGGCATGTTTAGAAGTATATTTGAGTCACGTCTCTTATAAAATAAGAGCTCACATCTGTTATGCAAACAAGAGCTCACGTCTGTTATAACAGACGCTACCATAAACTTGTTTAACACAACATTACAATTGAATCAAATAATACGCTACGAAAGTTGACTTTGAGTCATTTCTATTGTGTAGACAAGTATTAAACTTGTTAATGTCATATCTATCAACATTTGCATTCACTGTTTAAACATCTTAAACCTGTCAAAGACTATTCATTGTTTAGACAACAAATTAAATGTTTAGCCATCTTAATTAAACTTGTTTAGCCATGTTATGTGTATAGCATCATATTAAAATATTCTAAGTTATCCTAAAAGTATATTTCTATATTTCGGATATTATAATATTGAAAAATTATTTTTGTATGAAATAATTTTTATTTTTAGTAAATTAATTTCTGAAAGCAAAAAAAAATTAATTTAACCCCAGGGCAGACCTGCTACCTTGGTATATATTAGAATATATACCAATCAGAATATGCTAGAAAATGTTATTAATAGTTAGCCAACTTGTAACTCTTAATAATTAGAAAAGTGTTAGAATATATACCAACCTCTTAGACTAGTTACCAACCTGCAACCTGTTAGAAAATGTTAGAATGTAACATGCACGGACCTGCTGCCTTGGTATATATTAGAATATACCAACCTGAAATATGTTAGAATATGTTAGAATATATTACTAATTAGCCAACCTGTTAAACTGTTAGAATATGTTAGAACATATTAACTTGTAACCTGTTTGACCATGTTAGTGATCCGGCTAACAACCTGTTTAGTTAGCCAACCTATATGTTAGAAAATGTTAGAACATATTACTAGTTAGACCACCTGCAACCTGTTAGAATACATTAGAAAATATTACTAGTTAGCCAACATGTTAGAAACATATATATGTTAGAACATATTACTATCCATTTTAAGTGTTCTAACGACCTATTAGAATGTGTCAGTTACCAAAGTTAAGCAAGTAGTAAGTCTCCATATTAATTGTTTAACCCATTCAAAATCCATAACTATTGAACTAAATCATGAAAATCTTACAATTTTTATACTGAGAAATGGTAACCCCCATTGACGCCCCTGACCAGGGTGCCAATTTCAGAATTTAAGACGCCTGATGGCATCGTCAAAAAAATGAAATTTCAGAAAATTACACCAAATCACCCACTTGTAAACCTGCTTAACCCAAGGGCGCCAATTTGGTCTAATACAATTTCTAATTTTAACTTGTCTCATAATTTGCATTGATTTTACCCTTTAACAAGTCGCATGATTTAAATTGATTTTCCTACATAATGTGAGTTCTTGACTTCCATTCCACAAAATCTATCTTATATCTCCTACTGGTCAAGCCTTGAAATTCTATGTTGGCTATAAATGACAGTGGATGTCGACAAACACGACCAATACTGTTCATATAGGGCCCGGTCTGGTCTTGGGAGGAGCACCCGAAGGTACTTGTGCCCATGAGAATTTATTGACCACGGTGTTTGGTATTGCACCGGAGTACTTGCTTGCTAGACTTAAGACATTCCACTCATTCTCATGATATTACTTGATTGATTGACTTGAGACCCGCAGAAGAGTAAAAGTGTTTACTTGAATGAATTGATAAATAGCCAATTCCAGTTAAACATGCTTGAAATTACTTTGCTTACTATTACTTGATTGACATGTTGTTATTCCAGTTATTACTCCTCAGTTATCACTTGCTTGATATCATTTGCTATCACTTGCTACTGCTGCTTGAAAATGTGAAATCTATATGCTCTCACTTTCTACTCTTGTCGATCTTACGATTCCTTGATATCTATCTATCTGCATGCACAGATTACCCACATTAAATGAACTTGTAATTCACTTAAAGCATGTTAAATCTTGAGATGTAATTCCTACTGAGCGATTCGCTCATCTAGTTATTTTTTAACCTTTTCAGGTAGTTTGGATATCGGCCAGAACACAGAAGGGGATGAGTCTGAGTGATGAGTGTATGAATGGAGTCATCAATTGTCATGTTGTGTTATTGTAATTCCACTATTTTGTGTTAAATTGTAATCCCTACGTATGTCAGTTGTTGTCCAGTTATGTCATTTGTATTTCCTTTGATCAAAACTAATAAAGGAGTGAGGACTAGTAGTTGATTCTATGAATTTGACATTTTGGTTAGTTGTAATAATCGATAGCTCGAACTATTTATGTTATTTTCAAATCTAGGCTTAGTCATTTGCGCACTCTTTAAATTGTATAAGGAAGATCTCCACTAATTAGCTAGATCGCTTTGGTTCTATATAAAGGACTGTCGTGCCACGGGTAAGGTTCTGCGCTCGGGACGTGACAATGGGACAGCCACCAAAGCTGAAGAAGCGGGCACCACAACAGCTTGCTCATGCTCCATTGGGCTCTTTGAATAGCTCTCTTCTACGAGTGCTAGAGGAGGCAAAAGCTCCGACCCTACTACTGGCACAGATGGAGTTGCAGGGTCAGGCGCAATAGTCATTATGGCCGCCGGAACGAAGGCAAAACCTCTCGACGGATCGGCTTCAGCCCTCAGCTCTGTTGTGGGTACTAGAGCAGAACTTTCTCCTAGTGAGCCCAGCTCTATTGACGATACTTCGGTAACTGTGTGTATTCTTACTGGCATGGGACGAAGAATAGTAACCACCTCTGAAGAAGACACGGTGACAGGCGGCATCATGTCTAAAGCCTTCGGTGAAATGATGACGTCGGAAGACGATACCAAAAGGTGAACGGTTGTGACAAACTCTAGAGGTCCAATGAAGTTTCACCCTCTACTGTGTGGAAAGGATTAAACTGTGGGCAGAACACTTCAAACATGCCGCAGCACAATCCTTTGGAAATAGGGTACCTGAAACAGGACGCATATACACTATGATACACCTCGACCCTGACTAGTAAAGGAGCATATTCCTTCAGAACATACTCTGTAAACTCTACCGCTCCCACGCTGAAAAGATGGGCATCGGTCACTTTGGTGTCTGCAAACCATCCAGATGCCAGCTGAAATTTCAATTGAATAGCCATGCAGTTCAGAACAAATGGCTCATCTCTGTAGCCCCACTTGATGGGCGCCAAGAACAAACCATAGCCGGGCTTTTCTTTGTTGACCCGACCTGCAGTAGTGTCCCACCTGGCCGGTGTGAATTCAGGGGCCCGCGTCAGCATCTTCTGCTCCGCCTCCAGCTCGGTTACTCCCAAGACGGTGTTCCACATACGCCGCTCCCCCGGGAGATAGATGGTGTATTCACGATATACAGAGCCTTTCAAGCTGTCCCTATCCACCAACATGGCCCGTTCCACCATCCGAGCCAGCATAACATCTATCGTTCCCGCTACATTGAAGGTGCAGATGAATGGTGCGAGATGACGATCCTTCGGAAAGTCCGGATGATAGCCGCCATCACGATTGAAGTTCAACCCCTCCTCAGTGGTCAGAACGCGAGACATGGACACTATGTCCTTTTCTGAGTCAGAAGATTCGTCAACTATGGCGATCCTCCCAAGACCTCGGTCCAGCTGTCCGATGTTCCTCCAAGTCACAATAGGGCCAAATACCCTACCCTAAGAAGAGGCACCAACATCAGCAGTTCTGGAAGCAGCACGGCTAGAAATGGTGGCCATTTCAACAACTGTAGATAAAAATCAAAGAAAATAAGACAATATGAAGACAGAAGTAGAGGGGGGAATCCTAAGAAAATTTTGACATCACCTCCCCATGTCCGGGGTATGCCCAGAAGTCAAATAGGATGAACATCCACCAAGAGGGGATGACTCCTTAGAAAAGAGGGACGTAGTCCCGTATGAGAAGCAAAGGAGGAACCATACGATGAAGAGAAGATGAGGAAGAGGGAGAAAACTCTCTCGGAAAGCTCACGCCGATCCCCGCCGCCGGGGAAGATGAAGAGAGAGAGAGAGAGCTCAGATGAAAATGAGCTTCCCTCCTCCCTCTCGACGCTAAATAGGGTAAAACCCTAAGGCGTGCCGAGATGAGCCCCGCGCCGAGAGCGCAACGTGACAAATGGCACGCCGAGGCCGCTCGCGCCGAGGGCACCAAATGAAAAGGCGTGCCGTGACCAGTGCTGCGCCGACATAAGCTCCGTGCCGATTGTATGCCGTGCCGAGATGGACGTGCCGAGACTGTCAACTACGCCGGCTTGTTCACCCTGGGATGCTGCAACCAGGGAATTAAACCTAAAAGGATGGTGTCTGTCCATATATGCTTGCAAAGTACTGGGACTATACAACCAGAGCGAAGATTCCAAGCCATGGAAATGGACTATAAACAGGAGCAGGCCTAAAGAGAAGTACAGAGTATGATGCAATGTACACCCACAGGTCTCGTGTCACTCATCCTTCGCTCACGCCACCTGCGGGTGGGGGGCATTTGTTGACACCTAAAATATACAAAAGAAGCCAAAGCAAGCTCAGGGCTCTGAAGACTAATCAAGAGTGCGGCTTCTGTGCCATCCTTAGAAGTTCTGAGAATCAGAATAGAAGAGATCCACTACCCCTGACACTTTGATCGGCTGAAGCCATCTCTGGCTAGGCCGCTGCCCGGCACGGCTATCATTCAGATAGTCAGGCTGATAAAAAACTATGACAAACTCTTGGCAATCATCTGCTCGCTGAAGAGGATCCTCAGATAATTCTGATGCTCATGAAATGGGATTCACATTGCCTCACATATGTTCGTTAATGCAAGGTGTCAAGCAAGCCTCAGGAAGAACAAATATCTATTATGAAAAGTCCTTAAGACTAATGGAGAAAAGCCCATTAGATGAGCCCCTATCTAGCGTCGAATGCTAATCAAATGGGCCAAGCCCAACACAAGAAGAAACACGCCGAGATGCTGCATGCCAGGCATGCCGAGACGCTGCGTGCTGTGTGCGCTGGGGAGCTCATGCCGAGAGCATGAGGCCGCCCCTCTATAAAAAAGCTGTTGCCTTCGATAGAGAAAAGATATACAAGAAAAAGAGAAAGAGAACAAGAAAAAGAAGAGAAGGGCGATCAGAGCAGAGGAAGCCACTGAAAGAAAGAGAGCCCGAGAGCCTGCTAAAGGATCCGAAGAGAGAAAGAGTTGCAGAAGTTTGGAGAAGAAGATTCGAGGTGGGGTGGTCTATCAGATGCCCTCAGGGGCTATATTCTCCCCTTCCCCATTCCTTTTTGTTTCGATCTGTCGTCTATAGTCTGCCCCTATTTTCTATAGTTTGTTTCTGAGGCTTGTTCCTCCGTCGATGTTGAGTGCCAGCGTAGTCTGGTATATCTTAAAGGGGCATCAGTTTGTATGCAGACCTTTGCAGTCCGATTCCCCCCTTTGTGCTAAATGTATGCGTCGTTTCCAATGAAATGAGATATGAGATCCTGGAGTTTTATATCTCTCTGCCTCTCTGAAAGCTATTGTGTTTGATATCCATTGTGAATGGATTTGACTCTGTTGTATGCACACCTTTTAGACCGCTCGATTGTGTTTCTACTGCATCGTAGCTGTTTTCCCAACCTCCCAATCACGGTGAGAGCCTGAGACAGTCCATCTCATGGCTCCTCATTCGTGAGACGGTGAGAGATACATCCAAATCACAGTTCATGTGATTCAATCGATATCCTGGCTCCCAGTGGTGCTCCAGACTGAAAGCCCTCTCCTCCTCGGGGTGATGTGTTCCAAAACCATTCTTCTTCTTTAACAAGCCATCTCAAAATCCCTTGAATAAAATCTCTCAAAGCTTTAGGTAAAACACCTTGAAATCCCTGAATAGAACCCCTCAGAATCCCCCAAAGAAGTCCCTAAAATCCTCAGCTCATTACCCATTTAAACCCCCTAAAACCCTGATCCTAAAAACCTCCCGGCGGGTGCTTCTCTCGGCGCGAGTTCGGCGCCGAGCGTCGCCCGTGCCGACTGAGCATTACCCAGCGCACCGAGGCCCATCCTCCCTACCGTGTCGATAGTCTCGTGCCGATGCCCTCAAAAGATCTGAGCCTTATAATCCATCAATATAAAACCCTATCACCCCGAGGAGAAGCAATAACATTCACTCAACCCTCATGGGAGTTAAATCAATGGGGTTAACCCCTCTACATTCTGCAGCCCCGTTGGCTTAAGGAGTTCTGCCACTGCATGCTCTCCTATGGCCTCTCCAAGGGGATATTAATAAATACCATGATGAGTGGACATTGTCTCATTGGATTGTGATCCTTTTGGATCTCGGGCTACGCCCATTCCTCGTTTGGCTTCCATCCCGGCACTCCGTGGATGGATGACCTATAATCCCCTTTTGGCATCGTCCAGAACAAGGGGAGATGCTGCCAAAATTCATTCACGGTCTTTACTTTGTCGTACCGTGAGAAGTTTTCATTAAACCAAGGAATCTACCCCCATTGGGTGTGGCAAAGGCCCGGAGAAAGACTATCTTACGGCTCTTTGTTCACTGTGAGAAGGGGATATACTCATCAAGATCACATGGTCTCCCTAGACCTTCTGTGGATGAGTTCACCCTCACCTTCTACCCTACCTACGTATCGCCGTTGACAAGCCCATGAGATCCCATTGAACATGAGAAATCTCCTCAATAGAACCCATCAGCCCCATACCCTCACAAAACTTTCAGACCACCTAAAGAAGCTACTCTTGTCAGCGCCATACAGCCTCCCGGCGCAGCCCCCCTCTCGGCGCTAGTTCTGCGCCTGGTGATTGGCGCGCCAACACACTAGTCGCGCCGACCACACCCTGCCAACGTCCATGCTCACTATCACGCCGAGACCATCGCGCCGAGATCCCGTTGCGCCGGTTTGCCTTCGTGCCGGAACCCCACTGCGCCGATTCACCTTCGCGCCGATCCCTATTCGCGCCGGTTCATCTTAACACCAACTACCATTCAAACACCCAACTTCCTAGTAACCTTAACGAGCCTTAAGCTCAGTCTAAACCCAATGTCCTAACCTCATCAGCCTCCCTGCCAACCTTCATCATATCATGGGGGAATCATGTTTCTCTATCCAAGTCTAAGGGAGCTAAATCAACGGGGTTTTACCCCCCTCACATTATGTCGTTTGACTGCAACATTTTCTGCTAACCCTGCTGACCTTTGGAGTCCTGCCACTGCATGTCCTCCAATGATTTCTTAAGGAGATATCAATAAATATCATGACAATGGACATTGTCCCGTCATACTTAGATCCCCTTGGATCTCGGGCTACGCCCATATCTCCTTTGACTTCCATCTCGGCACTCCATGGATGGATGACCTATATTCCCACTTGGCATAGACCAAGATAAGGGGATATGCTGCCGGATTTATTCCGCACATTATTATCATATCTTACATTGCATGATTATCCACACGCATTTCACATCCTGCGAATGAAGTCAGCATCGTAGTCTTATCTTGTCTTGCCCCTGGGGCATCCTCTCTTGGCAATTAATCAAGGGTTGTCCTCTTTCTTAGAGGACGTAATTAACGTCATAACCTTTATGGTATGACGGACTCCGAGTCCCGACACGAACATCACAATCGACTGACCAAGTCAGATCGAGCGCATAATAAATTGTCACTCCGGTGACTGGCACGCCTAATAAAAAAATAACTAATAAATAAATAAATCTATATAAGTAAATATAAATAAAGAGTGGAAAAATCCATCCCCACAGGATGCTGTTCTGATGATGTGTCAACTTGAATTTCCTTTTTCTTCTTTAAAGGAGCTGGGTCCTGTTCTTTTGACTCTTCTTGATATTTTCTTAGACTGGCCTGAGGCTGTTCACTATGTTCTTTGGCATCTTTCACTTTACTGCCTTTGGATGATTTCAACCTCACGTACTTGTTAATGAAATCCAAGTTGTAAATATTTACCTTGGGAATATCTTTTGAGAATTCCATTTCTAGTGGAATTTTCCTTTTTCTGAAGATGGCTGTCAACTGAGCTGCATAAGGTAAATTTCTTTTTGACTCCTTGAATGTGCTCATTATCTGGATCATAATTGCTGGTAGATAAATCTTGATACCCTTGAGCAGGCAAAAGAGAATAAATCTTTGAGAATCAATCACTCTCCCTCTACCTCCAACTTGTGGAGTTATCATAGTTGTAATGATATGATGTAGAAATCTTCTTAGAGGGGAAAATTTACAAGCATTGAACTGAGTGAGATAAGTCTGTGTCTTAGGATCTCTGGGGTCTCTAGACAGTTCTGAAATGAGGGTGTAGGCCTCATGCAAGTTTATATCAAATTCACCTTCTACTTCCCCTCCTTCTGGAATTTGAAGGACCTTATGTAGAAAATGCCTAGACAAATCAATCTTTACCCCTTTAACTACAGACTGAACCTTTGACTTTTCAGAGTCACAACTCAGATTGTAATAAAATTCCGCGACCAGTCTAGGATAATATGTATTATGCTTACTCAAGTATTTCTTCCATTTTTGGAACTCAAAAATTTCCAATAATTCAGGGAATTCAGAAATCATAGGTTGATCATCAAAATCTATGTACCGTGGAACCATGATCTTTCCTACTTCCAATATCACCTCAACCTTTGTAGAAAACTTAGTAGGGACCGCTTCTTCTTCAGATTCATCCTTAGCGGCTTCTGAAGCAACAGTCTTGCGCCACTTAGAGGAGGTTTCTTCTACCTTTCCTTTCCCTTTTTCTTTCTTTTGTTGAGATACCTCTTTGTGTATATCTGCTTGCAACTGCTCCCTCGAGGTATCCTCAGGCTGACCTTCCATTTCCTTGCTCTTTCCTTTTGTTGACTTCTCCTGAAGCGGTTCTGAAGATGCTCTCCTCGCGTGTGACTCCTTTGATTTGTGCTCATAGCATTTGGCCACATCGGTCTTCATTGGTTGAGGAGGCGGTGACTGTTGCTCTTCTGTGCCAATCTTCTTCCCTTCACTCGTGGCGGAAAGAGAAGACATGGTGGAAGGAATGAGTAGAGAAGGAAGAAACGTGGAGAAGGAATGAACGAGATGAGAAGAGGGAAGACTGGAGAAGCAGGCTTGCTGGCTGAACTTGAGAGAGGAGGACACGAGAGAGTGGGAGGTCGCTTCGGCTTCAAAGGAAAGGGTATGATTGTAAAGCAAGTAGGGTTACGTATATAAGAGACTGTTGGCACCGGCTTATTTTCTCGAATTAATCGAGGATTAAGCATAGGGAAATACTCCTTATATAGAGCAAAATGGCATATCACCAAAGTTACTCAACCAGTCAAGTTGAGCTCAGAAATTGAGACACTTCATCGGGTCAAGCGGCGTAGCATAACAACCGGGCATTGGCCCCGAGCAAATGGCACTATGCCGGCCAGTTTCTCGACAATCGGGTCAGTTTCGGGATTCGGGACAACCTGCCATACCTTATGGCACTCTGTGAAGATTCGGGGTTTACCCCCGGACACCCTGCATACGGTGTCACACCACCGGCGCCTCAACAACTGGGTTAACCTGGGACTCAGAACAGCCTGCCGCATCATACGATTCTTCACCAAGGAGCGAGGGTCAGCCCGACCACCGGACAAACGTCATCGTCATGTCGATGCCCCAGTCACCGAGCCCAACCAAGGGTCCTAACCAGCTAGTCGCGACCAGTGGCAACATCAGCAATCGATCATGCCCACCCCCGATTACTCAGTTTACGGGTTTACCCACGTTCAACATAGCTACCCGAACCGACCTGGGGGCGCCCCGACTACAAGCCACGCCATGTGGCACCCAGCAACGAGGCCGTGGTCTACCCCCGAGTCGCCTACCTCTAGCCCTCTGAAGTCAAAGGAAGACCCAACTGGGACCAACCGCAAGCTTCAGGAGCTCACAACACCCTTACACGGCCCGCACACGCGTGTCGGGAACTTCCCCAAGCACCTGGTGGGCGCGTATGATCTAGCCACTCTACAGCAAGTCGGAGCTCAACTCGGGACTCCCACCAACCCATCGCATCATGCACCACCATCGTGCGCCCTCGCAGGCGGATCGACCTGCGCGGTCAGGTCGCGGGGGTCAACTCGGAGCCCCCGTAAGAAAAATTCATGTTTATAACCCCAGTCTAACCCTCAGTCAAACCCCAGTCTAACCCTCAGTCAAACCCCAATCAATCCTAGTCAAACCTGCGGTAAACCCTCGGTCAAACCCGCGTAAACCCCTCCGGGGAGGGCTTTAGGCGGACCAGCCTTACCCCCAAGGCTGGTCTGCCTAAACCCCCATTACAATAAAAAATGTATTTTTTAATTAAAAAACACCCAACCCAGTCCGCCTAAACCCCCCTTGGGGAATGGTTTAGGTGGACCAGCCTGGACCCCTAGGCTGGTCCGCCTAAACCCCCTGGGGGAGGGGGTTTAGGCGGACCAGCCTACCCCCTCAGGCTGGTCCACCTAAACCCCCATAAAAGGCAGGCTGGTCCGCCTAAACCCCCATAAAATAAAAAAAAACATTTTTTAATAAAAAAAGCCCCAGTCTACCCAAACCCAAGGGTTTAGGCAGACCAAGCCAACCCCTTGGGCTGGTCTGCCTAAACCCTCATCCCCACTCCGGAAACAAAAAAAATGTTTTTGAAGGGTTTAGGCGGACCAGCTTTCACCCTCAACCTGGTCCGCCTAAACCCCCCACGACCCTTCACCTTCCACTATAAAATCCCCCCCTTTGGGAGCCCAATGGGCATGGATGAAGCACCAAATGCATCAAGCATCAACGCAAGGAGCTCAACCCCGGACTACAAAGGCGTGCTAAGGAGAATTGTGTGTGTTTGCTAGGCTCACGCCGACAGCAGGCCGCATATGCATCGATCATACGGCGTCTAGCCCAAACACCCATCTCCGGGAGATTTGTGTGTGTTTGCTAGGCTCACGCCGAGGGCATGCCGCATGAGCATCCGTTATACGGCGTCTAGCCCAAACACGCACCTCCGGCCCCCTATTGTGATATGTCGTCTTGATAATCATGCATGACCCCAGCTTTTACTTGATGAAAGCACTCTGCCCGGGTCCTATCACGATACTCGTGCATGACCCTGATGTCGCTTCGTAAGAGCACCATGCACAGTCCCTGCCTCAATGATCATGCATCATCAAACATCACTCGATCGAGGCACCCTACTCAATCTCTGGCTCGACATTCGCACACGAGGCAGACGTGGCTTGATGAAAGCATCCTGCCTAGTCTCTATCCCAATGGTCACACACCATCAGACATGGCTCGACCGAGGCACCCCGCCGGGTCCTATACTTCGATAAGTGTGCCCTCAGCACTGTCACTTGGACAATGGGCATACTTCACAAGTCACGATGCAAGAAGAAGTGTCAGGCCCCTGCCTCCGCAAATGGGCCCCAAGCACGACCATCGAGGTCTCCCGACGCCCGCCTCCTTCAGTCACAATAGTGCCTCCGGCACCCGACTACCAGCTACCCGAGCCACAATGGTGCCCCCGGCGCTCGACAGCTCAACAACTCAGTCACAACGGTGCCCCCGACACCCGAACACTCAACAACTCCAGTCACAACGGTGCTGCCAGCACCCTATTACCCAACTACTCCAGTCACAACGGTGCCCCCGGCACCCGACTGCCAGCTACCTCAGTTGTCACGCCCCGAGCGCGGAAGATACCCGGAGATGCGCGACGTGTCTATATCAATCATGTCAATCAGAGTGGTCGTGTATTCGACACAAAGACAGAGATGCGCAAAATAGCAAGATAACCCAATCCTTTATTTCATAATGGATAGACTATTACAAATCCAATACTCTGTTTAACAAAAAGGAAAAGAATACATATTTGACTCAAAAAAACTATAGAAAAGACTAGATGACACTTGGAGAATCTCTATCTCTTTCACTCTTGATCATTCCCATCCGATTGACTTCCATCGTCGTCGGACTTACCTGAAAAGTAAAAAGGGACAAACGGAATGAGCGAACGCTCAGTAGGAAATTATATCTCAAGTACTAGCAAGGGGTTTAAGTAATTACATTTTTATGAATGCAATAAAGCTATGCATGCTCGCATAAAACGACAAGATAGAGAGAATGTAATATCAAGAAAAATAAGATGAACTTAGTCATGAACTTCCAACAGAATGACAAGTATATTCAAGGTATTCAAGCAAATACAATTATCGAGTCATGTCAAGAACTTTGGCTATCATGTATCAAGCAAGTAAATTACCCTTTTTCGGGCCACGCATTTCATGTAAAGTCAAGTACGATTCAAGTACAAGATGTGTGTGGAATGTCCAATCAAGCAAGTCAAGTACTCGGTATAATGCCAGATACCTTATCATTTTAACTCCCATGGGCACAAGTACTTTCGGGTGCTCCTCCCAGGACCAGATCGGGCCCTATATGCGCAGGCATTTATCATGTGTTTTGACATCCACTCTTGTTTATAGCCAACATAGAATTTCAATAATCAAGCTTGTAGACACGTATGACAACTTTGATAGAATAGAGTCCAAAATATGACAAAGGACATAGAATGGCGATAACAACGGTATAATCACGATATCGATAAAACTAGGTAGAATATGGTTCCCTTACTTAGGTACCATGACAAATCAATATGGACATTCTTTATATAGAATTGAGGTCCACATGAACAGTATATCAAAAGTAAGATACCCTCATTCTTATCATAGAATTGAGGTTTACTAGAACGACATGATATGGCATGATATCATCATCCCATTAAGAATTTCTTATGATATACTCTTTGTATAATCATAAGGGCCGGTATACCATGTTTCTTTAGAGTGACATGGCATCAATGGTGTAATGGGTTTTTAGGGTACAACCAGCTCAGTCGGCCTTGAGGGAATCCAAGGCTACGAGGAGTCTTACGGAGGTCTCTATGACTAACTCGCCAGTCCAAAGGAACGGAATGTCTAATGGAGAGCTTGTATGTCAATGAGAGTTGAGTGTGATCGATAAATCAACATGAAACGTGGGACTATACTCACGGAGTGGAGAATAGTGCCGATATATATATATTATGATATATAAAACCATCGGTTAGCAAATCAGAGGAAAAATCAGTTTACAGTAAAATAACGACTTAGGTCAAGTCGTTTCTTAAGTAATTAACGCCTAACAGAAGGGCGTTTACATATGGTCCGTTTTGCAGAATTTTCAATAATTCAATAATTTATCTAAAACGCGCCTTTGGCAGGGGCGTTTCTTCAAGAGTTGACGACTACAGTATCAGGCGTCTTTTTATTTACAACAATTTCAGAACATATTTATTTTTCAGAAATTATCAAAAACGTGCCCTTGGCAGGGGCGTTAATCATTAGATTCTTATTTTCACAGAATATATATTTTCCAGGATTTTAACAGATACGCGCCCTAGTAAGGGGCGTTTATTTTTAATTCACGCCCTGTGATGGGGCGTTAGCAGATGGAAAACGACCTAGTCTAGGTCGTGAATTCAAGAAATATCAGGAATTTGATAACAATCAGATAGTCATGACAGGAAAATTGGCAGGAAATTCAGATGCAGTATATTAGATTTGATGTTTCATGTTTATTGACTTTTAACCGTTAACAATTATTGATTTGATTTCATGTAATTACATGGATAATCAGTTCTTAAGATTTACAAGAAATTAACGCCTGTGTACAGGGCGTCAAATGTGAAATTGACGACCGGGGCAGGGTCGTGTCTTGTAAATTAGCGCCCTAGTTTGGGGCGTGTATTTCATAGTCACGCCCTTGCTAAGGACGTTTCTTTCAAGAAATTAACAGAAAGTCGTTCAGAAACTATAATAAACCAAACCATGTATATGCATGATAATTATTGTACTGTATCAATTTAGTTTGGGCTACAGTGACTTGAGAAAATCCTACCTTTAATGGTTGATTTGGTTTAATCGAAGGGACGAAGAATCCCGCTGGTAGCAGTAAGAAGAGAAGGTGATTGTGTTTGATGAGGATGATGAAGATATTGATCTTCTGTCTTCAGGAACTTCACCCAACAATCGATCTGTAAGAAAAAGAAAAGAAGATGAGGAAGATGGGGACATAACCGTAGTTTAGGAAAAGTTTTAGAAGAACCTTACCTATGTTCTTCACAGCGTGTGCTCTCTCTTCAACCTGTAAGAAGAGAAGGAGATGAAGAACGTTAGTTCTTCATACACTCGAAACAGAAAGAAAGGAATAGGAAGAACAGTTCTGTTCTTCACTTACTGTCGCAGAGGCTTGAATCAAATAGGTTTAGGGTTTATTCGATCAAGACTATTTATAGGATTTTGGACGTCCTGTTAGGGTTAGTGTTCTAGTGGAAGTAATACTTCTATGATAGAGTCATTACCACGTTTGAACTCTTTCTAATGCTTATCACTTACCCTGGATAAGTTCTGGGTTCGAACGGTTTACGAACTGAATTAACGCCTTTGGTCAGGGCGTCGATTCTTGAATTGACGACCTAGTTCAGGTCGTTTCTTAAGAAACGTCTTGGATAAGGGCGTTCCTTGTTTTTGAAACACGCCCCATATATGGGCGTTTCTTTTACTTGCCTATTTGGTCGTGAGAGTTGACGACCGCACGTGTGGGCGTCCTTTCTTTAGTCACGCCTTTGATAGAGGCGTTTCTTTTTGAATTAACGCCCTAATAAGAGGCGTTATTTTAAATTTTGTTTTACTTCATCTAATTAATCCTATTCTCATTATCTGTATTACTACTGTAATATATATATGTTTTAATTTATTTCAAATATTCATTTATCAGGGTTGCTACACCCTCCCCCACTTAAAAAGAATTTGGTCCCCAAATTCAATATATATATAATTATACATGTGGAGAGCGTAGAACATATACCTCTTAGAATAACTCGGGAAATCGTTTCTTCATAGATTCTTCGGTCTCCCATGTCGCTTCGCGTTCAGGATTCTTATTCCATTGCACCTTGAGCATGGGAATAACCTTATTCCTTAGAGCTCGTATTTCTCGATCTAATATCTTCATAGGCTTCTGTTCATATGTGAGATCTTTCTGGATCACCAGATCTCCATGTTCTATAATATGGGATGGATCGTGCACCTACTTCTTCAACATAGATATGTGAAATACATTGTGTACCTCGGACAACTGAGGAGGCAACGCGATGCGATAAGCAACCTCGCCAACTCTTTCGAGTACCTCAAATGGTCCGATGAATCTTGGCGTAAGCTTGCCCTTAACACCAAATCTTCGTATGCCACGTCCAGGCGATATCTTGAGAAATACATGATCTCCGATTTAGAATTCAAGATCTCTTCTTCTTGTATCTGCATAAGTCTTTTGTCTGGTCTGAGCCACTTGTAATCTTTCCCTGATTACTTGTATCTTCTCGGTTGTATCCCTTACCATGTCTGGACCTAATAGTTGTTTTTCTCCAACTTCGTTCCAACATATGGGAGATTGGCAACTCCTTCCGTATAAGGCTTCGAAAGGTGCCATTTGGATACTAGCTTGGTAGCTATTATTATATGCAAATTCAACTAAAGGTAAGTGGTCATGCCAGCTTCCTCCAAAGTCAATAATGCATGCTCTCAGCATATCTTCAACAACTTGATTAGTTCGCTCGGTCTGACCATCCGTTTGTGGGTGAAAAGCAGTACTAAAGTTGAGCCTTGTTCCCAACGAATGTTGTAATCCCTTCCAAAAATGAGAAGTAAAACGAGGATCTCTATCAGACACGATTGAGACAGGAATTCCATGTATCCTGACTATTTCTTTGATGTATAGTGCAGCTAGCACATCAATTGACCATCGGCTTTTGATTGGCAAGAAATGTGCCGATTTAGTCAATCGGTCAATGATAACCCAGATTCCATCATGTCCTCCTTTAGATTTAGACAAACCCATGATGAAATCCATACCAATATCCTCCCATTTCCACTTAGGAATATCTAGAGGATGTAGTTTTCCCGCAGGCTTTTGGTGTTCTGCCTTGACCTGTTGGCATGTGAGACAGCGAGATACATAGTCCGCTATTTCTCTTTTCATATTAGGCCACCAAAAGTTCCTCTTTACATCTTGATACATTTTGGTTGATCCTGGATGAATAGTGTACCTTGATCTGTGAGCTTCATCTAAGATCTTTTTCTTTAATTCCGGACAGTCGGGTATACAAGTTCTATCTTTGAACGATAATCTTCCATCAGAAGTTAGTTGAAAATCAGATTGTCCTTCTAATCTGCCTTTGATTTCTACTAATATAGGATCATCATCCTGAAGTGTTTGTATCTCAGATAACAAATCTGACTGTATGCTTACATGAGATAGTGTGACAAATTTGGATTCCGTGTCCAAGCTTATATTGAGCTCGGAGAATTGTTCAAGTAACCTCCATTCTTGCATCATACAATTTGCTATCATTGCTCTCGGCTTTCGACTAAGGGCGTCAGCAACATAATTACCCTTTCCGGGATGGTATTGTATATTGAAGTCGAAGTCTTTGAGATATTCTAGCCAGCGTCTTTGTCTCATGTTCAGCTCCTTTTGTGAAAATAGATATTTGAGACTTTTGTGATCGGAGTATACAGTAAACTGTGCTCCATATAAGTAGTGTCTCCATATCTTTAGGGCAAATACTACCGCGGCCAGTTCTAAGTCATGGACGGGGTAATTCTCCTCATGCTTCTTCAGCTGACGTGAAGAGTATGCTATGACCTTTCCTTGTTGCATTAGGACACATCCGAGGCCAATGCCAGAAGCATCAGTGTAGACCTCGAATTTCTCTCCTTCTATCGGTAGAGCTAAGACCGGAGCTGTGGTGAGATGATCCTTGAGAGTTTGAAAACTTCTTTCACATTCCTCACTCCATTCGTATCGGATCTCCTTGCGAGTTAACCTTGTAAGGGGCACGGCGATCTTAGAGAAATCTTTGATGAATCGCCGATAATAGCCTGCAAGACCTAAGAAACTTCTGATCTCGCTTGCATTAGTGGGTCTTTCCCAGTTTCTTACAGCTTCAACCTTTGACGGATCTACAGATAAACCGTCCTTGGATATGACATGTCTGAGAAAAGCCACTTCTTCAAGCCAGAACTCGCATTTGCTGAGTTTAGCATATAATTGATTTGTCCTCAAGACTTGCAATGCAATCCTCAAATGCTCTTCATGTTCTTCCTTAGTCTTAGAATATATCAATATATCATCAATGAAGACTACTATGAATTGATCCAAGTAAGGCCTGAATATGCTATTCATTAACTGCATAAAGGCAGCAGGGGCATTTGTTAGTCCAAAAGGCATAACAACAAATTCGTAATGGCCATACCTGCTTCTGAATGCGGTCTTGTTAATGTCATCATCCTTGATTCTTAATTGATGATATCCCGACCTGAGATCAATCTTGGAGAAATATTTGGATCCTGAAATCTGATCAAATAACTCATCGATTCTCGGCAGTGGATACTTGTTCTTGATAGTAAGATGATTCAACTGTCGATAGTCGATACACAATCTCATGGATCCATCCTTCTTCTTTACAAATAAGACTGGTGCTCCCCACGGGGAAGTACTTGGTCTAATAAACCCTTTTCGGATTAGTTCCATCAACTGCTCCTTCAACTCCTTGAGTTCAGCAGAGAACATTCTATATGGTGCCTTTGAAACAGGACCAGCACCAGGGACTAAGTCAATGGTGAAGGCCACTTCTCTTTGAGGGGGTAATCCCGGCAAATCTTCTGGAAATACGTCTGGGAATTCTCGTACTACTTGAACGTCTTCTATCTTGGTTTCCTTAGCTTCTTTAATAGTGACAAAAGCAAGGAAGGATACACATCCTTTCTTGACGAGCTTGCTTGCTCGAAGAGCCGAAATAAGAGGGGATTTGCTTCGACTCTTAGGACTAGTATAAGTCAGTTCCGGAAATTCCTTGAAAACAATCTTGCTATCACGGCAATCAACCGTTGCCTGGTATTTGGATAACCAATCTGCTCCTAGTATAACATCATACTCTTTTAGATCTAAGCAGATAAGATCAATAGGAAAATTCTTTCCTCGAACCAATACCTCACAGTTTTGGTAATGATGTGTGATATCCGTCTCGTTTCCGAGAGGAGTAGACAATATTAACTTCATCCATTCTGGTTCTAGAGGTAATGGGTCAGCAAACTTCTTGGAAATAATGGAATGCGATGCACCCGTATCAAATAAGACATGTGCATATTTGGAACAAATTTTTAATGTACCTTCCACCAATCCGCCTTCTTCTTCTGGTTCGGTCTCTTGGATCGCATGAAGACGCGCGTTCCTTGTCACTGGGCGTTTACCCTCACCGTCTTGGTCATTCATTAATGGACAATCGGGAATCCGATGTTCACGACTCCCACAACGGAGACATGCTCCTAATTTCCTCCAGCATTCTTCTGTTTTGTGACCAGCCTTGTCACAATGCTTGCATACTACGTTTGAAGGTGTAGTGGTGATAGAGAAAGGCTTGGATTTCTTGAACTTCTGATCTTGAGAGGAAGAACCTCCATTATTGGGCCTCTTCTTAAAGTTGGGTTTAAAAGAACCCGAACTTGTGACTTGCTCCTTTTTGTCTTTCCCACGGATCCTATCAGATAGTTCCGTGGCATCTTCAAGCAACTGAGCTCGGCGCACTATTTCAGTATAAACTTGAATATCCATAGGCGCCAGTTGAGTAATGTAGTGGGGCCTAAGCCCATTAAGAAATCTACGGGCTTTCATCTTTTCCGTGCTAATTAAATGCTTAGCATATCTAGACATTCTAGAGAACTGTGCTTCATAATCAGCCACCGATAAAGATCTTTGCTTTAATGCGGCAAATTCGGCGGCCTTCTTTTCCTGGACCCTATCAGAGAAATATTTGGCGTTGAAATATTCAACGAATTCTCCCCATGTAACTTGAGTTGGGTCAATTGTAGCTTCAATCGACTCCCACCAACATCGAGCATCCTTTTCTAACTGGAAAGTAGCTAATAAGACTTTGTCCTGATCCGTGCATTGCATAACACGGAATATACGTTCAATCTCCCGAACCCAATGTTCGGCATCGTCTGGATCGGTCGATCCCATAAACTTCGGGGGATTCATATTCTTGAATGCTTGGTGTAAGCTTCCAGCTCGTGGAGCACCACCTTGTGCTACCTGTTGTAGCACTTGGGTCATCCCTTGAAGGGTACGCTGCATGTTGCGCCATTGAGCACGTTCGGCAGCCATTATCCTACAATTACAATGGCTATGTTAGTATTATATCACTATGATCTTATAAAGGACTCCTTGATCATTTAACCCTTGGTTCTACCCACTCTCACTTGGTTAAAGGTTTTGAAACCTATCCTTGGACTTGGGTTTCCTAGGAATTGAATACCTTAGGCTCTGATACCACAAAGACTGTCACGCCCCGAGCGCGGAAGATACCCGGAGATGCGCGACGTGTCTATATCAATCATGTCAATCAGAGTGGTCGTGTATTCGACACAAAGACAGAGATGCGCAAAATAGCAAGATAACCCAATCCTTTATTTCATAATAGATAGACTATTACAAATCCAATACTCTGTTTAACAAAAAGGAAAAGAATACATATTTGACTCAAAAAAACTATAGAAAAGACTAGATGACACTTGGAGAATCTCTATCTCTTTCACTCTTGATCATTCCCATCCGATTGACTTCCATCGTCGTCGGACTTACCTGAAAAGTAAAAAGGGACAAACGGAATGAGCGAACGCTCAGTAGGAAATTATATCTCAAGTACTAGCAAGGGGTTTAAGTAATTACATTTTTATGAATGCAATAAAGCTATGCATGCTCGCATAAAACGACAAGATAGAGAGAATGTAATATCAAGAAAAATAAGATGAACTTAGTCATGAACTTCCAACAGAATGACAAGTATATTCAAGGTATTCAAGCAAATACAATTATCGAGTCATGTCAAGAACTTTGGCTATCATGTATCAAGCAAGTAAATTACCCTTTTTTGGGCCACGCATTTCATGTAAAGTCAAGTACGATTCAAGTACAAGATGTGTGTGGAATGTCCAATCAAGCAAGTCAAGTACTCGGTATAATGCCAGATACCTTATCATTTTAACTCCCATGGGCACAAGTACTTTCGGGTGCTCCTCCCAGGACCAGATCGGGCCCTATATGCGCAGGCATTTATCATGTGTTTTGACATCCACTCTTGTTTATAGCCAACATAGAATTTCAATAATCAAGCTTGTTGACACGTATGACAACTTTGATAGAATAGAGTCCAAAATATGACAAAGGACATAGAATGGCGATAACAACGGTATAATCACGATATCGATAAAACTAGGTAGAATATGGTTCCCTTACTTAGGTACCATGACAAATCAATATAGACATTCTTTATATAGAATTGAGGTCCACATGAACAGTATATCAAAAGTAAGATACCCTCATTCTTATCATAGAATTGAGGTTTACTAGAACGACATGATATGGCATGATATCATCATCCCATTAAGAATTTCTTATGATATACTCTTTGTATAATCATAAGGGCCGGTATACCATGTTTCTTTAGAGTGACATGGCATCAATGGTGTAATGGGTTTTTAGGGTACAACCAGCTCAGTCGGCCTTGAGGGAATCCAAGGCTACGAGGAGTCTTACGGAGGTCTCTATGACTAACTCGCCAGTCCAAAGGAACGGAATGTCTAATGGAGAGCTTGTATGTCAATGAGAGTTGAGTGTGATCGATAAATCAACATGAAACGTGGGACTATACTCACGGAGTGGAGAATAGTGCCGATATATATATATTATGATATATAAAACCATCGGTTAGCAAATCAGAGGAAAAATCAGTTTACAGTAAAATAACGACTTAGGTCAAGTCGTTTCTTAAGTAATTAACGCCTAACAGAAGGGCGTTTACATATGGTCCGTTTTGCAGAATTTTCAATAATTCAATAATTTATCTAAAACGCGCCTTTGGCAGGGGCGTTTCTTCAAGAGTTGACGACTACAGTATCAGGCGTCTTTTTATTTACAATAATTTCAGAACATATTTATTTTTCAGAAATTATCAAAAACGCGCCCTTGGCAGGGGCGTTAATCATTAGATTCTTATTTTCACAGAATATATATTTTCCAGGATTTTAACAGATACGCGCCCTAGTAAGGGGCGTTTATTTTTAATTCACGCCCTGTGATGGGGCGTTAGCAGATGGAAAACGACCTAGTCTAGGTCGTGAATTCAAGAAATATCAGGAATTTGATAACAATCAGATAGTCATGACAGGAAAATTGGCAGGAAATTCAGATGCAGTATATTAGATTTGATGTTTCATGTTTATTGACTTTTAACCGTTAACAATTATTGATTTGATTTCATGTAATTACATGGATAATCAGTTCTTAAGATTTACAAGAAATTAACGCCTGTGTACAGGGCGTCAAATGTGAAATTGACGACCGGGGCAGGGTCGTGTCTTGTAAATTAGCGCCCTAGTTTGGGGCGTGTATTTCATAGTCACGCCCTTGCTAAGGACGTTTCTTTCAAGAAATTAACAGAAAGTCGTTCAGAAACTATAATAAACCAAACCATGTATATGCATGATAATTATTGTACTGTATCAATTTAGTTTGGGCTACAGTGACTTGAGAAAATCCTACCTTTAATGGTTGATTTGGTTTAATCGAAGGGACGAAGAATCCCGCTGGTAGCAGTAAGAAGAGAAGGTGATTGTGTTTGATGAGGATGATGAAGATATTGATCTTCTGTCTTCAGGAACTTCACCCAACAATCGATCTGTAAGAAAAAGAAAAGAAGATGAGGAAGATGGGGACATAACCGTAGTTTAGGAAAAGTTTTAGAAGAACCTTACCTATGTTCTTCACAGCGTGTGCTCTCTCTTCAACCTGTAAGAAGAGAAGGAGATGAAGAACGTTAGTTCTTCATACACTCGAAACAGAAAGAAAGGAATAGGAAGAACAGTTCTGTTCTTCACTTACTGTCGCAGAGGCTTGAATCAAATAGGTTTAGGGTTTGTTCGATCAAGACTATTTATAGGATTTTGGACGTCCTGTTAGGGTTAGTGTTCTAGTGGAAGTAATACTTCTATGATAGAGTCATTACCACGTTTGAACTCTTTCTAATGCTTATCACTTACCCTGGATAAGTTCTGGGTTCGAACGGTTTACGAACTGAATTAACGCCTTTGGTCAGGGCGTCGATTCTTGAATTGACGACCTAGTTCAGGTCGTTTCTTAAGAAACGTCTTGGATAAGGGCGTTCCTTGTTTTTGAAACACGCCCCATATATGGGCGTTTCTTTTACTTGCCTATTTGGTCGTGAGAGTTGACGACCGCACGTGTGGGCGTCCTTTCTTTAGTCACGCCTTTGATAGAGGCGTTTCTTTTTGAATTAACGCCCTAATAAGAGGCGTTATTTTAAATTTTGTTTTACTTCATCTAATTAATCCTATTCTCATTATCTGTATTACTACTGTAATATATATATGTTTTAATTTATTTCAAATATTCATTTATCAGGGTTGCTACATCAGTCACAACGGTGCCCCCGACACCCGACTGCCAGTCACTCCAGTCACAACGGTGGCCCCGACACCCGAACAATCAACAACTCCAGTCACAACGGTGCCGCCGGCACCTGACTACCCAGCTACTCCAGTCACAACGGTGCCGTCGGCACCCGATTACCCAACTACTCCAGTCACAACGGTACCCCTGGCACCCGACTGCCAGCTACCTCAGTCACAACGGTGCCCCTGGCACCCGACTACCAGCTACCTCAATAACAACGGTGCCGCCGGCACCCGACTACCCAACTACTTCAGTCACAACGGTGCCCCCAGCACCCGACTGCCAGCTACTCCCGTTACAGCGGGCCCCGCGGCACCCGACCACTCAACAACTCCAGTCACAACAGTGCCCCCGGCACGCGACTGCCAGCTACTCCAATCACATCGGGGCCCGTGGCACCCAACCACTCAACTTCCCCAGCATAATGGTGCCTATGGCACCCCTACTATCCTGACCTCGACACTGTTTCATGTCGGGAATACATTGTGACGCCCCTCCGGTGCCATCCTACTAAGTCATAGGTCCCTTGGCGGACACTACGTACAGATACGGAACTACCCACATAATAATGCAATGACCCGGGGACCGTCATGAATGACAGAATTGTCCCATGGCTTGCAAGCAATTGTAATCGGGCTCTCATGGCCCCATATAAATGCCTTCTATGGCATATAAGTCATGTAATCCAGTCAAGGAGCAGATTCCCCTCCTCGCTGGAACTAGTCTCTCTGTCCCCAGTTATCCCTATTGTGTTGCTGTTGCCCTGTCGATGTTGCACGGACTAAGCCCTCCCAACGTCGCGGCTACCAAGTCCCTGACTCAAGTCCCTGACTCTCTATTTGGTAGAAGAAACAAAGGTATTAGGATTCAATCGATGTAAAATAAACATCAGTTGCTTGTGGCCGGTGGGAAAAGACGTCCAGTACACGAATCCCCATAATCGCCTATGCACTCGCACCCGTAGAACCCCTTTTATCCACATGTCACCCGATCCCTCGAGCCATGTGCCGCATCATGACGACGCTTCCCTGGTCAATCCTCGGTTCCATAGGTGATTGTCGAGAAATTGACCGACACGCCCGCATTCCACCCAGTCATCCCTGTCCCAGTCTCCCAGAATGATGAACCATAAGCCGTCCCTGCCAGTGCATTCCTATCGTTCTCTCTGCCTTCTTATCAATACCCCCGGAATCCCCGCGTGCCCAGTCAACCTATCTCGACCTTCTGTAAAAGGCGAGTGTACACCCCCGCCGCGAGGACAAAGCGCGAAGTGACTCCCCGCGATCGCAAACAATGATGGCACGCCCGGTGGGACGTCTCCTACCTTTCTTCTTTCTGCCGAAGAAGTGTCACACCTGTCAAGTGTATGCCGCAATGCCCTCTCCTTTTCTTATCGGAGAGGAAGAGGAGGGCCGCTTGTCCAAGATGCAACATTCAACATGTCGTCATCGTGCGACCAACCTGCACCAACAACAACAACAACAACCCGGTGGTGATAGCGACCTACGGTCCAATCATCATCACCATCCACATCGGGCACCTACGGTTGGCAATGCCAATCGTGTTCAGCAACGCTGCCTCGACTTTCAGCCCGCCCTGATCTTCGGGCGCCATTGCCGTGGCCGAAAAGCAGCCCAGTTCGGCGCCTGCCCATACAGGCAGCTGGCCCCTCTACTCCTCCAACAATAGAGACCCATGCGGTCATTGACCCCTGGGTCCCCAACTCCTCCAGCACCCGACACGGGCTTTCTACCCCGGGTCCTCGCCTCCTCAGCACCTCACTCGGGCTCTCAGCTCCGAGTCCCAGCCAAGCCTACCCCAGCACGGGTTTCCCACCCTGGGGTCAAGGCCTCTCACTATTCTATTTGGGCCTTCCGACCTAAGTCTCAGACGAGCCGACACTCAATATGGGCTTTCAACCCCGAGTTCGAGGCTCCCCAACATCTGGCTCAGGTAGATGACCCCGGGTCTCAACAAGGTCGGTCCCCGAGGCGGACTCTCCGCACTGGGCCCCTGGCCTCGCAGCTCTATGATGGGGTCTTTACCCCTACGATTCAGTAATGCCAACTCCCAACAAAGGGTTTCCTCCTTGGGACAAGGCCACCTCAACACCCAAGATGGGCGTCTAGCCCTGGGTCTCAGTTCCAGCAACACCCAAGACGGGCATCTAGCCCTGGGTCTCAGCTCCAGCAACACCCAAGACGGGCGTCTAGCCCTGGGTCCCAGTCCTAGCAACACCCAAGATGGGCGTCTAGCCCTGGGTCTTAGCTCCAGCAACACCAAAGACGGGCGACTAGCCCTGGGTCCCAGTCCCAGCAACACCCAAGATGGGAGTCTAGCCCTGGGTCTCAGCTCCAGCAACACCCAAGACCGGCGTCTAGCCCTGGGTCCCAGTCCCAGCAACACCCAAGACGGGCGCCTAGCCCTGGGTCTCAGTTCTAGCAACACTCAAGACGGGCGTCTAGCCCTGGCTCTCAGTTCCAGCAACACCCAAGACAGGCGTCTAGCCCCGGGGTCCAGCTCTAGTAACACCCGAGATGGGCCTCCAGCCCCGGGGTCCAGCTCCAGTAACATCCGAGATGGGCCTCCAGCCCCGGATCTCAGATACATCAATACCCGAGACGGGCTTTCAGCCCCGGGTCCCAGATACATCAATACCCGAGACGGGCATCCAGCCCCGGGTCCTAACTACATCAACACCCAAGATGGGATTGCCGCCCTGGGTCCCAGCTACATCAATACCCAAGATGGGCGCTCCGCTCTGGGTCCCACTATTCTTGCATCACCAGTACCCAAGATGGGCATTCAGCCCTGGGTTCCAGCTCCAGCGACACCAAAAAAAAAAAAGGAAGGGGCCATCCAGCTCTAGGATCTGGCTCCAACAGCACCCAAGGCGAGCGTTCAGCCACAGGTTCCAGCTCCATCAACACCCAAGACGGGTCGCCTGCCCTGGGATCCAGTTCCATCAATACCCAAGACAGGTGTTCTGCCCTGGGATCCAGTTCCACCAACACCTAAGACTGGGCGTTCAGCCCCGGGTTCCAGTTTCAGCCACACCCAAGATGGGCGTTCAGCCCGGGGTCCTAGCTTTATCGACACCCGAGATAGGCATTTGGCCTCAGGTCCTAGCTTCATCAGCACTCGAGACGGGCCTCCAGCCCCGGGTTCTAGTTTCGATAACGCCCAAGATCGGCATCCAGTCTTGGGTCCTAGCATCATCGGCACTGGGGGCGGGCTTCTAGTTCTGGAACCCAGCGTCGTCAAGCACTCAGTTCGGGTTTCCAGTCCCGGATCCCAGATTCATCAACTCCCAACACAGGCTTTCAGCCTCGGGCACTAGCTTCACCAACACACAGTACGGGCATCAAGCTCTAGGTCTCCACCCCTCTAACATCCTCAGTTCACAAGATGGGTCACAAACCCAGAGTTCTGGTGACAACTCTGACGGCCCAACTGAACACCATGTTCCGGGTCGCCATTCTGTCGGCCCCAGCTCGGGCACTGCACTCCCGAGTTCCAACTACACCGACACTCACCAGAAATGCCATGCTCCAGATAACCCAAGACCGGGTTCATTCGGTCCACCACATTGGTGCTGAGTCAACATCGGCCCTGCAAAAAAAAGGGGGTGCCATAGCGGCTGCAAAAATGGGTGACCCACTGCCGCCACCCCTACCTCCAGAAGACTAGGTGAGGCTCAGAGAAGCCGATGCACCAGTATCACACTGGGGGCAATCACCCCGGTCCAGTATCTAGCCTTCCAAGCCCAAACAATGGGGGAAACTCCAAGGAGGAGCATCCGTCCTCCCTTGGATGAATATGGGTCATTAGAAAAGTGGCCCAACCCATTCGGAGGTCCCGAGTCAAGAGGTCCCTCCACTCACCAGAATGGTACCAAGCTCAAGAGCCAGCAGAGTGAAAGAGGGTGAATCCCGCCGACACCCGCCCGATAGCTCCAAAGAAACTCCACATGTGTTAGCTAACGACTTGGTGGAATCCCTACCAACGCCAACTGGTGATGCCGGCGAAGCTCCGTCGGTCCTCCACCGGTGGCTACCAGTAAACCCTAGCGGGAAGTCTATCCCTTTGGTATTTACCATGTCCCAAGGGGTAGCAACACCCATGTGGACGCTCAGACCGAGCTCAACTTTGGCCATCATGTTCATTAAAGCCGAGCCTCCCAGATCCCAGTCAAAGTCTCAGCCATCTATAGCAAAGACCAGCCATTCTCTGAATCTACCATAAAGTCCCGAGCTACTCGGTTGAGGGTCAATCCACGGTCGCTTCTACAACAGCAACAAGTCGCCAATGGCGCAACTCCCGGGCAACGTCCCCCGACAGCAACAAGCTAAGTACGACAGCCACAAGGCTCGCAGGTACCAAAAAAAAAAACAAAAAAAGGGGGGGCTAAAAATTGAGATGCCCCGGCGGACTCAGCCACTCTCTCCGTAAGGTGGCTGGGGGCAAAAAGGCGACAAACCCAGCTGAGGTGAAAACCCGCGAGGGCACCTCAGGCAAAATCTTGTTACCTCTCGGTGTGAAAATCCGTAAGGGCGCACCGGAAAAATTAAAAGCGGGCCAGCTCTAGCGAAAACCCGAAAGGGCGATAGAGTTGGTAAAGAGAAAAAGAAAAAGCTCTCTTCCTCTCTAGGAACAGCCAACCACCTCACTCTAAATCCCTGGCCGGTCCGCCGCAATAGTGGGTCAGCATACCTTCTTTTGACCATAACACCATGACGGTCGGCCTACACCCAGTCTTTGACCAATACACCATCATGGTCGGTCATCTCCCAGCTTCCAGGTCAATACACCATCACGGTCGACCTACCTATTCCCTCCTGTCTCACACTATCCCCGTTTGCTGCTACCCCCTTGACCCATATGCCGTCATAGCTGGTCAAGCCTCCACTTTGGTCATCCTCCTTCACAGTCGACCTACGCATACCCTTGACTAAACACCTCCACAGTCAATCCAACACCTGATCTCTGGCCAATACACCATAATGCTTGGCCTACACATCACCCAGTCCCTAACCAGTACACCTTCCTGGCCAGTTAAATCCATAATCTTTGGCCAATACACCTCTTTGGTAGGCCTACGTCAATTCTTAGCCTATACGCCACCACAACCCAGAAACTCAGCCTTTGCATCACCAAAGTCGATCCGCTCAAGTTTCAGTTTGAGCTCCAGCTGCAAGCTACACGGATCAGCCAGCCTAAAGGTCTACATGAAGCTCCAGATTGCTTGGCAACCAGCCAAGCCCCAGCGAGCAACTCCAGTATCAACAACATAGGATCAACAACAATGATCCCACCGACATCGTCCTTCGACAGCAACAAGCTAAGGACACCCAGCGCCAGTCACCGAAAAGCCAAAAGGCTCTCAGGTGAACAAAAAAATAAAAATAAATGGGGTTAAAAATAGAGATACCCCGGCGGACTCAATCATCCTCTTTCTCAAGGAGGCAGTTGGGGGCAAAAAGGGCAGTAACCCGGTTGAGGTGAAAACTCGGAAGAGCACCTCAGGCAAAATTGGGTGACCCCTCGATGTGAAAACCAGCAATGGCGCATCGGAAAAAGTAAAAGGGGGCCAGCTCTGGCGAAAACCCGAAAGGGAGGCAGAGCTGGTAAAGAGAACAAAAGTAAATTTTCTCTTCTCCCTCAGCTAGGGGCAACCAGCTACCCACCTTCCTGCAACCATATCCCCGGCCAGTTGGCCTGTACCAGTCCCTGACCAATCCCCTGCTCCAGGTTATAAATCCTGCACCTCCCTCTCGGCCATATACCATCACATTTGGCCTAAACCAGCTCCCCAGGCCACTCCCCTCCCTTGGTGGCTTATACTAGTCCCTGGCTAGTACATCTCGCTAGCTCATTGATCTTACACTCCCCATTTAGCCATACACCACCCCAGTTGGCTCACACTTCCTCTGGCCCCACACGTCCACGGTTGGCCCATATACACCAGCAATTCATGCATTAGTACAGTTATTCATTCCAGCAAACCTCAGTCTGCACGCCACCTCGGTTGGCCTCTACATCACAACAACCTTGGATCCATCTATCATGAGAATCCATCAACCCATAATTCCTAGTCACCAGCCTATCATGGTCGAGTCACGATGAATTCAGTCATAACTCCAGCAATACGCCGTAAAGGCATACCAGTTCCCAGATCCCAGTCATGATTCCAGCAATGCACCACCAAGGCTCACTAGTTCCCAGATCACCAATCAAACTACAGATTACTCAGTAATCAGCCAGAGCCACTACCATGGCTACGACGGCGACAAGCCATCAACAACACAAGCTCCAGGTCACGTCCCCTAACAGCAGCACGCTACGGACTGCAGCTACAAGGATCCCAGGTCAAAAAAAATGGGGTTAAAAATAGAGATACCCCGGCGGCCTCAGTCAACTCCCTCTACGAGGCGACTGGGGGCAAAAATTGCCACCAACCCAGCTGAGGTGAAAACCCGAAAGCGCGCCTCAGGCAAAATCGGGAAATCCCTCGGTGTGAAAACCCGCAAGGGCGCACAGGAAAAAGCAAAAGGGGGCCAGCTCTGGTGAAAATCTGTAAGGGCAGTAGAGTTTGTAAAGAGAAAACAAAAAATAAACTCTCTCCCTCTCTAGTCCTCACTGATGAAAGCCGCAACTGTGACATCCCGTCGACGGTGACCTCAGCATCACTCCACAACATTGGTGGCCACTACGCCCACGAGGGTCGGCCATCGCCAATTCTAGCTCTAGTTTTTAGCTATACACCTCCACGGTTAGCCGACCAGCTCCAACCCCGACTATAACGCCTCCACATGCCATCCGCCAGCTTCCAGCTCCAACCCCGGCTACAATGCCTCCACAGGCCAGCCGCCAGCTTTCGTCTCCAGCCCCGGCTAGAACGCCTCCATCAGCCAGCCGCCAGCTTCCAGTTCCAGTTCTCGTCTACAACGCCTCCATAGGCCAGCCGTCAACTCCCAATTCCAGTTTCGGCTACAACGCCTTCGCAGGCTAGCTGCCCAGTCACTAGTCCCAGTTTCGGCTACAACGCCTTCATAGGCCAGCTGCCCAGTTCCACTCCCAGCTTTGTCTACAACGCCATCACAGACCAGCGGCCCAGTTTTCAGTTCTAGTTTCGGCTACAACACCTTTACATGCTATCCTCCCAATTCCAGTTCCAATTTTCGGTCCCAACATTCCGGCTACGACGCCTTCACAGGCCAGCCGCCCAGTTCCAGTTCCAGTTCCAGTCACCAGTCCCAGCATTCCTTCTATAACGCCTCCATAGGCCAGCCACCCAGTTCCAGTCACCAGTCCCAGTATCCGGCTACAACACCTCAACGGTTAGCCAACCAGCTCCAATCCCAGTCCCGGTTCTGGCTACGCCACCATAGCAGCGCGCCAGCCAACCTCAACTCCAACTCCCCAGACTAAACAATACCAGCAACATGGGCCAACACACCCACTCGGGTCGGCCTCCAACTCCTAGACTGCAATAACATAGGCCAACACACCCTCTCGGGTGGGCCACCGGCTTCCAGTCTCCAGCAACATAGGCTGAAGCAACCTCATGGGTAGGCCTGCAGCTTCCATCCCCCAGTAATATAGGTCAACACACCCTTACGGGTCGACCTCCAGTTCCCAGCAACGTGGGCCAAAACACCCTCGCGGGTCGGCCTCTAGCCTCCAGTCACCAGCAATACAGGCCAACACACCCTTACGGGTTAGCCTCCAACTTCCAGTCCCCAATCCTCTGGGTCAACACCGCCTTATGGATTGTACTCCAGCTTCCAGTCTCCAGCCATCCAGGCCAACATGCCTCATTCAGGCAAGCCTCCAACACCCAGCCTTCGATATCCAGCTTCTAGTACCCAATTTCCAGTACCCAGCTTCCAATATCCAGTCTCCAATATCCAATGTCTAATACCCAGCTCTAAAATCCAGCTTCCAGTATCAGTTTCCAATGTCTAGTTCCGGTACCCAAGCTCCAAAATCCAGTTCAAGTACCCCGATTCCCAGTATCCAGCACTAGTACTCCGCTTCCGGCTTCTAGTTCCAGCCTTCGATTCCAATGCCCAGTTCCCATCATCTAATTTCCCATTTCCAATTCCAGTTTCAAGCAATGGGCTAGCATGCCTTATAGGGGCAGGCCTTCAGTTCCAACACCCAGTATCCAATTACCAGTTGCCATATCCAACATCTATTTCCCAGTCCCAGCCTTCCATCCCAGCACCCAGTAGCCAGATTCTAGTCTCCAGTCCTGATATCCAGTTCTCAGCTTCTAGTTTCTTGTTCTAGTATCTAGTCTCCCATCTCCATATGCAGTTCCCGATCCTCAGTTCCAGTTTCCAACAATAGGCCAGCACACCTCGTGCAGGTGGGCCTTCGATCCCAGCGTTTGGTACCCAGATCCTGGTCTCCAGTCCTAGTACCCAATTTTTAGCCTCTAAGTTCCCAGTCTCTAGTCTCGATGCCCAGTCTCCAGTCTTGGTATCTACTATCCAAATCCTAACCTCCAAATCTAGTATCTAGTTTCCAGCCTCCAGCTCCTAGTTCCCAGCCCCAGTACCCAGTCTCCAGTCCCAGTATCTAGCCTCCAAATCCTGATTTTTAGTACCAACACCCAGCTTCTAGCCTCCAGTTCCCAGTTCCATCCCTAGTACTCAGTTTCCAGTACCTGAGTCACAATCTCCAGTCCAAGCATTCAATCTTTACCTTCCAGTCTCCAGCCCATGACCTCCAATTTTCATCATAGACCAGCATGCCTTAGCAAGGTGGGTCTCCAGTCTAAGTATCCAGGTTTTTAGCCTCTAACTCCTAGCGGCCGACAATAGGCCAATACGCCTTACTCAGGCAGACCTCCAGTATCCAGTTCCCAGCCTTTGGCAATAGGCCACTACACCTCATAGGCGGATCAACAACAACAACCACATGAACAAATCCAGACACCTTATAGACTAGCATGCCTCGAAGGCCAATCTATAGCAGCCCTAGACCAACGCACCGCGAGGGTCGGTCTATCGCGCACTCTGATCATTACGCCTTAATGGTCGGCCATCGACATCCCTTCATCGACACCTCAGTGATCAGCTGATCATGGCTCCCAGTCAATATACCTCTGCAATCACCCGAGTGGACTTCCTAGTTGATACACCTCGGCAGTCAACCAACACATTAACAGGTACCATCCACCATATTATGATGATTATTTGTCTAACATCATTTGTGGTCATTGTATTGTTTAAAGGGTCGGACGACCTCGACTTTAGCTATTTCACCCTGACGGTTAGCCAGCTTCATCAACATTTGCCCGCACCCCGTGTGGATCGGCCGAATACGATTCCAAGCCAACACCCCTCTCTGGGGGCAAATCCAACAACTGCAGACCAAGACGCCTTACCGAGGCAGGTCTTCAGCAACTTCAGACCAAGACGCCTCACCGAGGCAGGTCTTCAATAACCTCAGACCAAGATGCCTCACCGAGGCACGTCTTCAAAAACCTCAGGCCAAGACGCCTCACCGAGGCAGGTCTCTAGCAACTCCAGACCAAGACGCCTCACCGAAGCAGGTCTCCAGCAACTCCAGACCAAGACACCTCACCGAAGCAGGTCTCCAGCGACTCCGGACCAAGACGCCTCACCGAGGCAGGTCTTCAACAACCTCAGACCAAGATGCCTCGCCGAGATAGGTCTCCAGCAACCTCAGACCAAGACTCCTCACCGAGGCAGGTCTCCAGCAACCTCAGACCAAGACGTCTCGCCGAGGCATGTCTCCAGCAACTCCAGACCAAGACGCCTCGTCGAGGCAGGTCTCCAACAACTTCAGACCAAGATGCCTCATTGAGGCAGGTCTCTAACGACTTTAGACCGAGATGCCTCGCCCAGGCAGGTCTTCAACAACTCCAGACCAAAATGCCTCGCTGAGGTGGGTCTACAGCAACCCTAGGCTGACATGCTTCCCTGAAGCAGGCCCTCAGCAACACCGGGTCAACGGCCCTTGCCATGGCCGACCCCCAGCAACACCAGGTCGGCATGTCTCCCCGAATCTTGCTTCCAGCAGCATCAGATCAACACACCTATGATGCCGATTATCTTCGACAGCTTTGCCCCAGTCGGCGGATCACCCTACTTCTTGGGTGTGGTCCCCGCGGCTGCCCACTTCTCAGTTAACGTCATCCATCCCCCTGTTACTCCGGCCTTTCCTGATTCTCTGACACCACCTGCCAACCAGCTTGCCCCTACCACTTCGGTAGTACAATGGCGGCCCTGGCAAGAGCTGGAATCTCTTGACTTCGAATCCCTATTATGATCCCAGTTCCCCCTGTAACCCCTGACCCACCAGCTATAATCCCAGTCACATGCAGCCACGATAAACTGGCCTCTAGCACCATAACTTGACGATTTGCGAGTGCCCTACAACACAACTCCAGCTACAATGCTTCAGAGCTGTGACCAGCCCGTCCCATAGGATGGTCGACGCCAAGCTTGGCTAATGCACCCCCATGGGTGGTCAACAGACGATGCCAACATCCCACAAGAAGAATCAACCACCACAGCAGTGGTAGGCTCCTAACGACCGACCATAGGCTTCGCCACAAAGCCCCGGTCAGAGCGGCGATCTTGTCGCCAGCCAGTAATCCCAAGGGCTAAGGGATGGGTGGCCCTATAATTCCCAAGATTGGGAAGTCTCGAACCCCCTTACACAGCATCGTCGGCTACGGTCACGACCAAAGGGGAACATGCCAGGGAGTGAAAAATGCTCATAGCACTCCTTGACTTAGACACGGTGCAAAACCTGAGAAAATACAAATCTCAGTATACAAGTCCACCTCTGGGGGCATAACATGGCCCCCGCCGATGTAACCCCAGATAATGAAACGGGAGCCACAAGTGGTCTCCCATTGCTCGCCAGCCACCCGACGAGGCGGGATGGATTCGACAGTCCTGGCCTACCCCTGTCTCAGATTTGTAATGGGGGAGGGTCCTTTCCAATGAGCCGTCTCTCCTCAAAAAATCCACAAAGCCCGCTGCGCAAGTGTGGACGCACTTTTATTAAATATCATTGGTTATTCGTTTATTGGGTTTATTAAGTGCGTGGGCCTGCCAGTCACCAAGGTGATAATTTATTGTGCACTCGATCTGACTAATCAGGCGATTGTGTAGTTCATGTCGGGACTACAACTCATCGCGCCGTAAAGGTCACGGCGTCATTTACATCCCCTTGGAGAGGGGAACACCCTTAATTAATCACCGGAAATTAGGGACTCATGGCCAGGAAACTATATCGAGAGAAACAAGCTGATAACGGTCTCGAATCAGTCGGAAAGCCCGATGTCTAGGGAAGCAAGCATTCAGAATATGTCGGTCACTTAAGGGACCATTTTGATATTCGGACGAGCGTCCGGCTTCAGAAAATCCTGATCGTCACGGGGAAAACTAGAGCATATGTATGCCATGAGACTGTAAATTTATTGTTCAAAGGGATAGGAGACATTCTGTTGAATCCTAATTAGAGTGGTCGGAAATCAACGAGTTTATCGGCCCGGTGCGAGATCGGGTCAGGACCATTCCAGGGGCGCCTCCCGCGGTCCAAACGAGGCTTGCGTGGGCATCGTTAATATTTTCATTGCCGAGGGGCAGCGGGAAAGTGTCCGGAACTACATTCCAAAACAAAGACGTGTACAGAGATAGCCGGCTATAGGCCTGGGATGTGGGTCAGACAATGACCATGGTTGGGGCGAACCTGAGGTCCAAACGTGACTCACGAAGGTCTTATTGATATTCCCACCCATAGGGTTCGGGGAAGACGAGAGCCGTCTCGTTCCATTCAGATTTTATTGGTCATTCACGGACCACTTTATATTCGGACAAAGATCTGTATTGAAGGCACGACGTAAACGGAAATAAACCCATACAAATGTCTGCCGTGAGTATGGCAAGTTTAATGCAAGTGCGGGATTAGATCCCGGTATATATGTCGGTCACTAATGGACCATTCGTCGTTCGGACGAGAGTCCGCATTTGAAGCGTCAAAGACAATGACAAAGCCATACGGATGTGTGCCGTAGGTACGGCAAGTTTAATGTGGGTGCGGGATTAGATCCCGATATGTATATGTCGGTCTCTAACGGACCATTCATTGTTCGGATGAGAGCCCGCATTTGAAGCATCGAAGACGACGACAAAACCGTACGAATGTCTGTCGCAAGTATGGCAAGTTTAATGGGATTGCGTGCTTGGATCCCGATAGAAGTTGGTGAAGTTGATGGACTATCAGCCCAAGAGGTGCACGGATCATGACCATGTCGGGGATTCCGAGGTCCACGTCTGATACCACGGGGCATCATTGCTTTTCTCTTCACGCACAGTCCGGGGGAGCGGGTTGTTAAGTGTGAAGCCCGAACTCGCCAACATACGCCCTCGCACGTGGATCGACCTGCGTGGTCAGTGTGAGCCCCTGGAAAAAAATTTTTAGTTATGACAGGGGCACCTTTTGATTATTGGTTTCCTATCCCTTTTTATCTGTTTGGTTAATTAGATTTCTTTTTATGGAAGGCACGCCGGATTAAGGAAGCAAAGGGGGCGCACCGGAATAGGAGGTGCAAGGGGGGGCACCGGTTTAATGGGATCCCAAGGGGAAGAAGAGCGTGCCGGTTAAAGGGGATGCCAAGGAGAGAGAGGGGGGCGCCGATTTAATGGGTGCAGAAAGAGGGGCGCGCCGGATAAGGGAGAAAGGGGGGGGGGTGAATTAGCCAAGAACAGGACGGCGCGTCGGATTGAGGCTCAAACAGTAATAGGGGCGCGCACTGTTCATTTAAGGAAGTTGAAGATGGTTTTGGGTGTGGGGTTAAACCGGCGCGGGGCGGGGGGACCGCGCCAGATTAGCCCGCGCCAGATTAAGAGCGCGCCAGAATAGCTTCTATGAGGTAGACTTTCATTCTCTTTGATTCTTTTCTCGTTTCTTCAACTTGCAGATTGATCAAACGGATGGATTGTTTATTCGGTTGACACTTTAAATCAATAGAGTGCTTCTGATCATTTGTTAAGGTGAACGAGTATGTGTATTTGGATGTTTTACTTGAAGGGTTTATTATGCAGAAACTCAGATATTCAGGTTGATTCAGGGGTTCAAACATACGCTGTTCTTACTCCCAGATAGCTTAGCTTGTTCGTCTGTTTTTATGTGTTCTTCATCTGGCAAAATTTGGGCAGTATCTCCCCCGGCTAAGGTCTTGCCAGAGAAAAAAGGAGGAACACCAAACGGATTGCTCCGGGGTGAACCTCAAAACTCGGAGTGAGGCCTCTGTCAACCCGTAAGTGCTTGTGGAGGCTCGAGGACTAGCCTTCAATAGCTCCAGCAGCTCACGGGTGATGATCTCATAAGCCGGACGGATGTACGCCGTAAGAGGCTATGAGTGTGCATCCCATCGACGGGTTCCTTAGAAGGCCATACCATGGAGGGGAAGGCTTCAAAGACCCTGGATGAGCAGGAGATGAGAGAGGGAAGGCAGAGGCTAACAAACAAAAACAATAACATGTAGTGCAAAAGCCTTTCTTTCTTTTTGTTCATCCACGAAGGAAGGGAGGTTAAATACAGAAGGGGATCTACCCCAGAGTGACGGAAAATACATCGGAGAAAAGATAAAGATACATCGGTGGGGGAGTGGGAAAGAGCACAAGCTTCCCCCCCTCCGAACTCACCTTCCCTCTCTCACACACTCTCTCTCTTCTTCTTCACCTTGCCAGCACAGGGGGATGAGGACTCCTTCCTCTCTTCTCTCAGCCAGCCTTCAGCCGAGCGAACCAGCCTCTCTTCCTCCGGTGGAGTGTGCCTCCCTTTTATAAGAGTAAGGATGGGAGTGGTCCTCCCTTCTTTTCTTCTTCACCTTCTCCTGCTCGAAGATCTTGAGTGGCCTGCGGGTAGGGGAGGCAATAGAGTAGGGGAGTTGCCTCCACGGGATTGGCGGACGGTGACCGACGGAGAAGCGACATTCGGTGCGGAGCTCGAAGCTCTCCATTCCTGGGAGCTGGAGGGGCTCAGGCGGTTGCACGTCGATCAGGAGCAAGTTGCTCACCCACTTCAGGTAAGTTTCTTCTATTTACACCTGAAAACATGGGATCGGATGTAGGATGGGACGCCTAGGAGGTAAAACGGCGCGGGGTTGTGCACGCCGGGTATGCCAAGCAAAGGTAGCGCGCCGTATTAAGGCAACAGCAAGGGCAAATGGGAAATGGGGCGCGCCAGTTTTAGGGGCGCCGGATTAGGATGTTGAAGGGGCGCGCCGGTTTAGAGCGCGCCGGTTTAAGGCCCTTCCACGCCGTTTTAAGCATCAAATGGATTCTTTTCGAAGTCACAACCATTTATTCGAATGTTGGCATTCCTGGAATGTTCTAGTTGCAATGTATGGCTTCCATAATATTCCGTTTGCAGCCTTTGGGGCTCGGTCCCAGACTTTGTGTGACTTTCAGAGCATGCCGAGACTGTGCCGGAGTTCCCGACTTTTCTTTGATTCAGCTCTCGACATGGCCGGTCGGAGAGTTGTAGCCGTATCTTCCGCCTGGGGGGGATTCCTTAACGGGTAGCGGACCACTAAGCGAGTTCTCATCCTGATCAGGCGAGGCATGAGGTTTATTCGGCGTTTCCATCTTCGACTTGCTCTCGAGTGTCGAGACGTGCATGCCGTATGATCCTCATCGACATTTTTCGACGTCCACAGCAAGGCAGACCCCGGACATAGGCAACAAAGCCAGAAGCATTGTTATGCCGGGCTCCCCCGGCCTCTTTATGCCATCGGCATTGGCATCCATCCCAGTCATATCATCAATCGCTGAAGTGACCACCTGTATAGAGAGTTCGGCGCCCCGACCTCTTTATGCAATCGGCATTGGCATCCATCCCAGTCATATCATCAATCGCCGAAGTGAGCACCTGTATGGAGAGTTAGACGTCAAGACCAGATTACTCCCGCGATGCGGGCCCTGCACACCTCTGCCACAAGCCTGACATGCGAGATAAATGGGAACAGAATTCCCAAGTCACGGATAGCGGGCTCCAACTTCAAGCACCACGCGTGTATCCAGCCACTCAGATCTCTCTGAAATACAGTCCCACAACCACTCGACTTAACGGTCTTCTGCAGACGTACCACCGTCGCATGAAAGATCGCAATGGGAGCGTCAGCCCTCAGAACAAGTAACTCTCACCACACCAATAAGGTCGGGAGAAATCAAGTCTGAAAGGCGCACGGGCCGCACGCCGTCGTCTTCACCTCCGACGCACGCCCCGTGGGGGGCATTTGTTGGCACCGGCTTATTTTCTCAAATTAATCGAGGATTAAGCATAGGGAAATACTCCTTATATAGAGTAAAATGGCATGTCGCCAAAGCTGCTCTACCAGTCAAGTTGAGCCCAGAAACCAAGACACTTCGTCGGGTAAAGCGGCGCAACATAACAACCGGGCATCGACCCCGAGCAAATGGCACTATGCCAGCCAGTTTCTCAACAACCGGGTCAGTTTCGAGATTCGGGACAACCTACCGTACCTTACGGCACTCTGTGAAGATTCGGGGTTTACCCCCGGACACCCTGCATACGGTGTCACACCACCGGCGCCTCAACAACTGGGTTAACCCAGGACTCAGAACAGCATGCCGCATCATACGATTCTTCACCAAGGAGCAAGGGTCACCCCGACCACCGGACAAACGGCATCATCATGTCGACACCACAGTCACCAGGCCCAACCAAGGGTCCTAACCAGGTAGCCGTGACTTGTGGCAACATCAGCAATCGATCGGGCCCACCCCCGATCACTCAGTTTGCGGGTTTACCCGCGTTCTACACAGCTACCCGAGCCGACCTGGGGGCGCCCAGACTACAAGCCACGCCATGTGGCACCCAGCAACGAGGTCGGGGTCTACCCCCGAGTCGCCTCCCTCTAGCCCTCTTAAGTCAAAGGAAGACCCACCTAGGACCAACCGCAAGCTTCAGGAGCTCACAGCACCCTTACTCGGCCCGCACACGCGTGTCGGGAACTTCCCCGAGCACCTGGTGGGCGCGTATGATCCAGCCACTCTACAGCAAGTCAGACCTCAACTCGAGACTTCCAGCAACACATCGCGTCATGCACCACCATTGTGCGCCCTCGCACGCGGATCGACCTACGCGGTCATGTCGCGGGGGTCAACTCGGAGCCCCCGGAAGAAAAATTCCTGTTTATAACCCTAGTCTAACCCTCAGTCAAACCCCCGTTTAACCCTCAATCAAACCCCAGTCAATCCTAGTCCAACCCGCGGTAAACCCTCGGTCAAACCCACGTAAACCCCTCCGGGGATGGGTTAAGGCGGACCAGACCTAGCCTTGGGTCTGGTCCGCCTAAACCCCCCCTGGGGGAGGGGTTTAGGCAGACCAGCCTCACCCCCAAGGTTGGTCTGCCTAAACCCCCATAACAATAAAAAAGGTATTTTTTATTTAAAAAACACCAAACCCAGTCCGCCTAAACCCCCCCTGGGCGAGGGTTTAGGGGGACCAGCCTGGACCCCCAGGCTGGTCCGCCAAAACCCCCTGGGGGAGGGGGTTTAGGCAGACCACCCTTCCCCCTCAGGCTAGTCCGCCTAAACCCCCATAAAATAAAAAAAACATTTTTAATAAAAAAAAAAGCCCCAGTCCGCCCAAACCCAAGGGTTTAGGCGGACCAGCCCATCCCCTTGGGCTGGTCCGCCTAAACCCTCCTCCCCACTCCGGAAATAAAAAAAAGGTTTTTGAAGGGTTTAGGCAGACCAGCTTTCACCCGTAACCGGGTCCGCCTAAACCCCCCATGACCCTTCACCTTCCACTATAAAATCCCCCCCTTTGGGAGCCCAATGGGCATGGATGAAGCACCAAATGCATCAAGCATCAACGCAAGGAGCTCAACCCCGGACTACAAAGGCACGCTAAGGAGAATTATGTGTGTTTGCTAGGCTCACGCCGAGGGCATGCCGCATATGCATCACTCATACGGTGTCTAGCCCAAACACTCATCTCCGGGAGATTTGTGTGTATGTTTGCTAGGCTCACGCCGAGGGCATGCCACATGAGCATCCCTTATACGACGTCTAGCCCAAACACTCACCTCCGGCCCCCTGTTGTGATATGTCATCTCGATAATCATGCATGACCCCAGCTTTTGCTTGGTGAAAGCACTTTGCCCGGGTCATGTCTTGATACTGATGCATGACCTTGATGTCGCTTCGTAAGAGCGCCATGCACAGTCCCTGCCTCAATGATCGTGCACCATCAAACATCGCTCGATCGAGGCACCCTGCTCAATCTCCACCTCGACATTCGTGCACGACGCAGATGTGGCTTGATGAAAGCATCCTGCCCAGTCTCTGTCCCAATGGTCACACACCATCAGACATGGCTCGACCGAGGCACCCCGTTGGGTCCTCTGTTTCGACAAGTGTGCCCTCAGCAATGTCACTTGGACAATGGGCATACTTCACAAGTCACGATGCAAGATGAAGTGTCAGGCCCCTGCCTCCGCAAATTGGCCCCGAGCACGACCATTGAGGTCTCCCGACGCCCCCCTTCTTCAGTCACAACGGTGCCTCCGGCACACGACTGCCAGCTACCCCAGTCACAACGGTGCCCCCGGCGCCCGACAGCTCAACAACTCAGTCACAACGGTGCCCCCGACACCCGACTGCCAGTCACTCCTGTCACAACGGTGCCCCCGGCACCCAAACACTCAACAACTCCAGTTACAACGGTGCCCCCGGCACCCGACTGCCAGCTACCTTAGTCACAACGGATCCCCCGGTACCCGACTGCCAGCTACCTCAGTCACAACGGTGCCCCCGGCACCCGACTGCCAGCTCCCTCAGTCACAACGGTGCCCCCGACACCCGACTGCCAGTAACTCCAGTCACAACGGTGCCGCTAGCACCCGACTACCCAGCTACTCCAGTCACAACGGTGCCCCCGGCACCCGACTGCCAGCTACTTCAGTCACAACGGTGCCCCCGGCACCCGACTGCCAACTACTTCAATCACAACGGTGCCCCTGTCACCCGACAGCCAGGTCCCTTGGCGGACACTACGTACAGATACGGAACTACCCATACAATAATGCAATGACCCGGGTACCGTCATGAATGACGGAATTGTCCCGTGGCTTGCAAGCAATTGTAATCAGGCTCTCATGCCCCCATATAAATGCCTTCCATGGCATATAAGTCATGTAATCCAGTCAAGGTGCGGATTCCCCTCCTCGCTGGAACCAGTCTCTCTGTCCCCAGTTATCCCTGTTGTGTTGCTGTTGCCCTGTCGCTATTGCACGGACTAAGCCCTCCCGAAGTTGCGGCTACCAAGGTCCCTGACTCTCTCTTTGGTAGAAGAAACAAAGGTATTCAGATTCAATCCGATGTAAAATAAACACCGGTTACTTGCGACTGGTGGGGAAAGACGTCCAGTACATGAATCCCCATAATCACCTACGCACTCGCACCTATGGAACCCCTTTTATCCACGTGTCACCCGATCCCTCGATCCCTCGAGCCACGTGCCACGTCCTATCGACGCTTCCCCGATCAATCCTCAGTTCTATACGTGATTGTCGAGAAATTGACTGGCACACGGCATTCCACCCAGCCATCCATGTCCCAGTCTCCTAGAATGATGAACCATATGCCATCCCTGCCAGTGCATTCCTATCGTTCTCTCTGCCTTCTTCTTAATACCCCCGGAATCCCCGCGTGCCCAGTCAACCTATCTCAACCTTCCGTAAAAGGCGAGTGTACACCCCCGCCCCGAGGACAAAGCTCCAAGTGACTCCCCGCGGTCGCAAACAGAGACACAACCAACTTTACCAATATTCAACAATTAATACCCAAACTACCCCTTACTTTAAAATAAAATGCCTTTCTACGCGAAAATGCGATTTTCGGCATATGAGATTATATCTCAACATGTTATTCTCCATAGTTTATCCTTATGAATCAATGGAAATGAAACAGCTTAATCAAGGAAATAACCCAGTCAAAGAGATCTTTAATCTTACTATCCCCTTTCATTAGCCAATTACTGATTGAAAAACCAATTTTTTTATTGACCTTAAATCAGTATAAATTTAACGAAGGAACCATAGGGTCAACCATATATTTCATTGATCTTTTGCACAATTTTGATTGAACATTTCAGTATAACTGCACCTTTTTACTCAAGGAAGCTTCTTGATCAAACACCAGAGTCCCCGGTTACTCAATGCAGTTTACCTTTATATTTCATAATTTTTGAACAGAGATAACATTAATTATCATGACTTGACCTCTAAATTTCTTTGAGACAGATGGTCAGTTTCTCAAATAAAATGTCATTACTCTGCTATAATCAATTTTTCATTTGATGGCGTATTCCCAGGTCCTTTATCAGATTTTCTTTAGACATGACTTAAAGACTATATAAACCTCAAAATTCCTATCAGATTGGCTTATTACTAAGAACTTTCAAATTTTAGATTCCTTACTGAGCATTTTCCAATTTAGACTATTTTAAGACCATTGAGATATCTTTCAGTGTTAATTGTGAGAGCCTTTAAGAAAAGATTTAATATTCATACACTGAAAGTCACATCTCAGTTAAGATCATCAATTTTGTTCTTAGTTCAGGGTGATCTCAGTAGTTAATTATTGGAGATAAGTAAATGTGACAGTGATCAGATATTACTCCCCCTAACTAGAACAATCTATGAACTTCTTTGAAGATAGATGTGGAGAGGGAAAAAGACCCTGAACTAGGTGATGTAGGTGAAGACTACTCATGAGCAAGATTAAGACTAAGGCCAGATAACATGAATCCAAAACCACAACCTTAAGTACCAACATCAGATGGCCACTCATCTCTTATAGACCAGCAATCATTCAGCCTTGTGGAGAGTTAGAGCATCCAAAAGCCCAGTCCTCAACCAATTGACCTTTCATCTTATATCAGACTCAACCAGACTGCAAGAACAATATCACTACAGCAGTACCTTACAGCTCATCAGACATAAAAGACTGACAGTCTAAACAGTAAGCCATCAATAACCCAAACATGCATTTGATCTCTGATAGGTTCAGCTCCCCCTCAGAATGTGCAGAGATATCAAACAATCACTATTTGATTTTCTTAAAGTACACATGTATGTATGTGTTCTACATGAGCATGCACAGACCCATGTATGTCATGACTTACAAGACTGCACCGACTTTATCTTACTCGAGGCAAGGGATGCACCGAGTTTGTATGCATTTAGCTAATGAGTGCTCCGACCTTGCTACACATATGGGAAAAGTATGTACAGACTTTGACTTGCATTTTATGCAACTATGTACGGACCTAGTGAATGCACACCAACTTGCACGCGTGCAGCCACAATACTTGCACCGACTTTGTGAACATACTAGCTAAGCATGCACTGATGTAATATGCAGACACGTATGACTGTGCACAGACTTGGTAATGCACTGTGTAAGTGTATCTATTTGATAAACTAAGAAATCATGCAGATGGATGCATCTACTCATTATCATGAATTACATTCATCAACATGTATACAAAAAATTTGCATCAATTAACAGCATGAATCGGTGGATTAACATTGATCACAATAGAGACGCAATCTGATCATGTATGCATTACTAATTGAAAAGAAGACAAGATAAACAAGAGAAGAGAGTGGGGTTGACTGACCTTTGTGTGCCTTGATTTTATTACCCCTTATTTACTTCTTCAAGGCACACCTGCAAGTTAAAATCATTTTGCAAATTTGGGGACCCATGATGTGACACGACCTTGGACTTAGGCAAACAAGCACAATTAAGCATTCAAATGGGCCTTAATGGGCCACCGCTCTCCCGTCGCACTCTATACCCGGAGTGACTTGGCGATGCCAAGAGTGAATTATGGGAATGGGCCCTTGCTGGTAGAGGGCCAGCAAGGCCAAGGATCGACTCCCCAAAGGTGGATGCCCAATTCAATTGGGGCCGACAAAGTGCACAAGGGCACCGGTTCACACTATCCCACGGCGTGAGGATCGGGCGCTCCTCACAAATGCAGCGGCGCATGAATCATGTATTGAAAGAGCAACACTAATTGAGCAAGGAAGAGGCACTTACTCGACCGGTTTGAAGAAACCGGTCCCGATCGGAGACGAGGGCGAGCGGGGAGGCGGTGGCTCCCCACACGCCTCGGCGGTGTCGCTTGACCTGCCCAAACCAATTACAAAACTACACCTCACGCAGGAGGGGGGATCTTGGGGTAGGGTTTAAGGTCTTACATTCAAAAACTACCACCACGCAGGGTGGGGCCTTCAGCCGGCCAAGCGGGGTAGGGATATAGGACCGAAATGAAGAGAAATGGGAAACTAGCGAACTTGCAGCTGCAATCTGAATTCTGGACAGGAAGTCGCTGTGCCGGCTGTCTCGGGCTTGTACGGACTCCAAATTGAGTGAAACCACTTTCTAAAGCTTCCTGACTTAAAGGGGATGATTCCAGAATTTTTGAGGATGCTCGGGGGGTCGGAGTTGTCCGCACCAGCAACTGGAAGGAGACCTCTCTGTCTGGCCGCAGGTTCTGTTCAGACTGGAACAGCAGGTTGCAGATATCACCGAGCGCCCTCCCGAACTCCGAACAGCACGAAACGGGTGGTGACGTCTTCATGGTTGAAGTAGCTTTCAGAAGGAGGCAACGGGGTTGCAATCAGAGGTCGAGGGCGGCCGGTGTACCCTGAAGAGTGGGCACTGGTCGGAGTAGATAGCAGGAGACAAGACTGGAGAGCTCGGGGGAGAAAATTCGTAACTCCTTCCTCCGGTAGCCGAACGAGGTTCTGTTTCTTGATCTTGGAAGAGGACTGGCAGAAGGAGAACTTTGATGAAGGGACTTCAGTCTGAATCCGTTGGGGTTCGTTGTGGCAGAACGTTCTTTCAGGCTCTGGTCCAGGATGAAGACCTCTCTGCGCAGTCGTGGGAGAACGGCTTCTACGGTTGGCCCCGACCTCGGAACGAGTTGGTTCCACCTCGCCTGCGAAGAAGACAGAGGGGCCTTTCCAGAAATACAGGCCACGCCCCCAGAAGCTCTCAGAAGAAGACGTGGATGACGCTGCAACTCGGTGCTGATCTGTAGGTCTGCACTGCAACAATCTGAAATTGAAAGGAGAGGGAGAGGGGGCTTCTTTGGTGGAGGGGGGGGTGAAAGGGGCGACCTAAGGATGAATGGGGGCTCTTGTGGGGTGGAGTGGAGAGCTATAGGTGTTGGAGAATGAGGGGAGAATGGCTGAGAGCAGGGGTTAGCAGGTGGAGGAGGAAGATGAGGGTGTGAGAGAGGGAATGGGGAGTGGAGGGGGGGCGAACTTGGCAAGGGGAAGGGTAAAGGATGGGGGCGACCAAGGCAAGTGGAGGGAAGGGATTTCAAATTTTGAAAAGGCCTTTGGAGGTGGGGAATTATGTGGGGAAGTGGGATGCTTGTATTGGAATGGGGAAGATTTGGTTGGAAGGTGGGGAAAGGTGTTGGAATGGGGAGACTTCTACCTAGGAACTAGGGGGTGGAGTAAATGAAGCCATGGGGAAGTGGAGGGCATTAAAGGAGGTGGGTGGTGTTGGGAGTTGAAGGGGAAGGGAGGAGAGAGAGAGGGGGGCGAACCCCTTAGGGGAGGAGAGAGAAGAGAGAGTGGAGGGGGTATGGGAATCACTCCCTAGGGCATCTCACCCTTAACTAAGTGGAATCTCTCCAAATTGAACACAAGAGTAGACTTAACTCAAAAGGATTTTGATTATTCATTAACTTCAAATGAGGGGAGTGGGGTCCTATATATAGGCAACCCACTCTTTACAATAAGTCCCTCACAAAATAAACTACTACAAATAATTAAGGGGGGTTGGGAGTGCTAATGGGCCTAGCCCAACGAATGGGGCCCAATAGCCACATTAGACAGCATGATGATACAAAAACATAGGAAAGTAAGTGCTAGACCAAGGGAAATGACTCAAATAAAATGGAAATACATCAAAATGACTCAAAGGAAAGCTACAAAATGGATAAGGGGCCTTTATAGAGTGAGGCCCAAACTCAACCAGCTCTCGAGTGTGAAGAAGTGGACCCGAGCTAAAGGGAGTCGTGGGTGATGCCTCCATCAAATCCCCTGGGCCGCGAAGAGCTCGACTCCGTCGAGTAAGGGTCCATCCGGCTAAGGTACTGCTCGAGGAGGTCCGGATCCAATCGCTGGAGGTCCTCCCGACTCACCCATGAGTCGTCCGACGGAGGCCGATCCTTCCACCTGACGAGATAGCGCCCATATACCTTGCTCCGGGTGGTAGTGATCTGCTCATCCAATATTCGTTCAATGCGATCGCGCTGAGCTCTCTTGGCTAGTGGACTCTTCTCACAGGTGGGTGCTCTCTCAAAGGAAGAAGTAGGCTCAATCTCCTCACTAGGTCTCACCGTGGGGCCCTTGTAAGACACTAAGTCGGCGACATTGAACGTAGGACTTACCCCATAATCCTCGGGGAGATCTAACTCATAAGCATTTGCACCAACGCGCCTCAAGACTTGGAAGGGCCCAGTCCCACGTGGTCTCAACTTGGAGTGGGCTCCTGGGGAGAGCCTCTCCGTCCTTACCATCACAAAGTCACCCACTTGGAACTCTAAGTGACGCCGGTGAGAATCGGTCAACCTTTTATATGCCTCATTTTTCATGCCAATGTGCTTGCGAATTTCCTCATGCAATTCCGTAATATGTTGTGCAAAAGACTCGACAGACATGGACACTCTAGCATGCTGGGGAAGGGGAATGAGGTCGGATGGCTTTCTTGGTTTGTACCCATGCACGGCTTCAAATGGACTCATCCCTATTGACTTATTGACAGAATTGTTGTATGCAAACTCAGCCTGTGGTAAGATGAGATCCCAATTTCCTGGCCGATCCTCAACAAGACACCTAAGGAGGTTCCCTAGACTCCAGTTGACCACTTCAGTTTGACCATCCGTTTGGGGGTGGTAGGCAGTGGAGAATTTGAGGAGGGTACCCATCATTTGCCAAAGAGTCTTCCAAAAATAGCTAGTGAATTTGACATCCCTATCGGAGACTATGGTCTTGGGCAGCCCATGGAGGCGGACTACCTCATCAAAGAATAACCGGGCTATATGGGAGGCATCGGATGTTTTGTAGCATGGGATGAAGTGGGCCATTTTGGAAAATCTATCAACCACCACATAGATGGAGTCATGCTTCCTAGAGGTCTTGGGTAAGCCTAGGACAAAGTCCATGCTCAAATCTTGCCATGGTCGGTCGGGAATGGGAAGTGGGGTGTATAGGCCGGTGTTTTGTTTCACTTGCTTGGCCGAAGCACATGTGCGACATTGACCTACTATTTTGCCTACATCTCTTTTGAGATTTGGCCAATAAAATTGACCCTCAACTAAGGCAATGGTCTTGTGGACCCCAAAATGACCGGCTAACCCTCCGGCATGTAATTCCCAAACCAAGAAGTCTCGAAGAGAGGTCCGGGGAATGCAAAGCCTTGGCCCCTTGAAGAGGAACCCATCCTCTAACATGAATCCCTCATGCTCCTTGCTAGAATGAGTGGTCAAGTTGGCATAGATTTGCCCAAAGTCGGGGCAACTAGGGTACTCATCCTTGACCTTGTCAAAGCCAATCACTTCCACTTGGATAGTGGATAGCAAGGACATCTTCCTACTAAGAGCATCCGCGGCCTTATTCTCACTCCCGGCTTTGTGTTTGATGACAAAGGTGTAGGATTGGATAAACTCAACCCATCGGGCATGTCGGGCATTCAACTTATGTTGGGAGTTGAGGTATTTGAGGGCCTCATGGTCGGAAAAGATGACAAACTCTTTGGGAAGTAAGTAATGTCTCCAGTGTCGGAGGGATTGGACCACGGCATAGAACTCTTTGTCATAGGTGGAGTATCTAGTCCTAGCATCACATAGCTTCTCACTAAAGTAGGCGACCGGATGTCCCTCTTGGCTAAGAATCCCTCCTATCCCAATCCCGGATGCATCACAAGTGACCTCAAAAACTTTGGAGAAATCGGGAAGGCATAAGACCGGGACTTGGGTCAACTTTTCCTTAAGCTCAAGGAAGGCTTTAGAGGCGGCTTTGGTCCAAACAAAGGTTCCCTTCTTGAGACAATCAGTTATCGGGCCGGTGAGAGTGCTAAACCCTCGAATGAATCTCCTATAGAATGTAGCCAACCCATGGAAACGTCTAACCTCATGAAGTGTGTGGGGTTCCGGCCAATCAAGAATAGCTTGGACCTTGTCGGGGTCCATGGAGACTCCTTTGGTTGATACCACAAATCCTAGGAAGGTGATGGAAGTGGTCATGAAATGACACTTTCCTAGGTTGGCAAATAGGCTTTCTTGCCGGAGGACGGTGCAAACTTCCCTAAGGTGGTCAAGGTGGGCCTCATGGGTTTGGCTATAGATGAGAATATCATCAAAGTATACCACTAGAAAGTTCCCAATGAAAGGCCTAAGGGCTTCCGTCATAAGACGCATGAAAGTACTTGGGGCATTAGAAAGCCCAAATGGCATGACTAACCACTCAAAGAGACCATCCTTGGTTTTGAAGGCCGTTTTCCACTCATCCCCGGGCCTTATCCTAACTTGGTGGTAACCACTCTTGAGATCTATCTTAGAGAAGATGGTGGCTCCGGCTAGCATATCCAACATGTCATCAAGCCTAGGGATGGGGAACCTATACTTGACGGTAATCTTGTTAATGGCCCGGCTATCCACACACATCCGCCATGATCCATCTTTCTTGGGGGTAAGGAGGGCCGGGACGGCACATGGACTTTTACTAATGCGGATGAAGCCCTTCCTAATGAGTTCCTCTATTTGCCTCCTAAGTTCGGCATGTTCCGTGGGATTGAGGCGATAATGAGGAAGGTTTGGAAGGGTGGCTCCCGGTACTAGATCGATTGCGTGTTGCACATCACGCATGGGAGGGAGTTGGTCCGGGAGCTCTTCCGGGAATACATCATGGAATTCTTCCAAAAGTTGTTGGATCTCTAAGGGATGGGGGTTAGAAGGGGTAGGTTCCCCTAAGCATATGACAATCGCACACAAAGGCACCCCTTGAGCAATTTCCTCTTCAAGCTCTTTCCTAGTGACGAGATGAATACCTTTGGTCAACCCCGTGTTTTTACTTTGTTTTGGGGTTTGGATAAGGGCTTAGGTTGGGGGGGTGGAGTTCCCCGAGACTTGTGGAGTGGTGGGGTGTGATCCATGAGGGAGAGTGTCCCTCTTGGGCATGGGTCGAGGTGGGGAGGGGTTAAGACGGATAGTCTTACCCTCATACTCAAAGGTGCATATGTTGCTTCTTCCTTGAATGGTGGCATCCACATCATAGAGCCAAGGTCTTCCTAAAAGGATGCTACCCACTTCCATGGGTATGACGTCACACCATATTTGGCCATGGTAGGAAGAGAAAGTGAGAGGCACTAAGTATTGGGTGTTGACTGGGATGGAGTTGTTGTTGATCCATGAGACCCGGTAGGGTTTTGGGTGGGGAGTGAGAGTAATCCCAAGGAGCTTGACGGTGTCGGGAGACACGGCATTAACACAACTACCACTATCCAAGATCACCTTTCTCACATGGTTCTCTATCTTAATAAAGGTGTGGAAAATTGAGGTCCGTCGCCAATCCTTTTCTTGAGGTTGGGTGAGGGTGCACCTAATGACTCCTAGTTGGGAGTTGTTTGATGGAGTGGAGTGATCTAGACCCGACTCTAGGCATTGGGCTTCATACTCCTCTTCCCAATCTATTAAGGCTTCATGTTCTTCAACGACATTTTCTTGTTCCTTTTGGGGTTGGGCTTCTTCCTCAATAAGCAAACTAGATAACCCCTTAGATGGACATTGTCCCGCAAAATGACCAAACACATGACACTTGTAGCATTGTTGGCGCCCACTTCCCGAGGTGGTTCCTACACTTGGGCCTTTGGGGTTGTCATCCTTCCGTGGGAGATGGTGACTAGGAGCGGACTTGTTTGGAGTGATGGGTGGGGGAGGATTGTAGGACCTTAAAGGGGCATTCCCACTTGGGCTAAGAGCTCTCATGGGAGTGGGTGGAAGGGGACGTGTTCCCATGTTTTTGGGGTCGGTGGGTCGGGGAGGGATAAATCAGGAATTCCTAGAAAACCTTTCCACATCTCTAGCTATTTGGTAAGCTAGCTCAAGGTTATCAATGTCCCTCATGAATAGTTCCCTCTTGATGTGGCTTTGAAGCCCATTCCTAAAACGGGATAAGGTGACATCCGGATCCTCATGGACTCCACACTTTAGAAGATAGGAGTCAAATTTTTCAATGTACTCTACCACGGTCTTCCCTTCTTGGGTGAGGCTTTGCCATTCATCTAGGAGCATTTGGTGGTAGGTTCGGGGGAGGTATTTGTTCCTAAGTTGGTTCTTCATGTCCGCCCAAGTGTCAATAGGCTCTTCCCACCTAACCCGTCTTAGACCCTCTTGATTTAGCCAATAGGTTTTGGCCAACTTAGTGAGATGCATCTTAGCCAATCTAACTCTCCTTTTGTCGGACATGGGGTACCATTCAAAGTATTGGTCCATGGCGGTCTCCCATTCTAGGTAAACACTAGGTTCATGTGAACCATCAAAGTTTGGGGCCTCTACCTTGATTCTCCTTAAAAGGGGGTCATCCGGATCATCCTGTGGACGCCGGTCATGGTTTTGATGGGGGCGAGGCCTCTCATACTCATAGTAATGGTCATAGTCCATTTCCTCCCTATAAAGTTCAGCATGTGGGTAATGGGCTCTTGGGCCGTTGTTCCTTGGGGGGAACTCATCCCTATGAGGCTCTACATGTGGAGGGTGGACTCTTGGGCCTTGGTTCCTTTGGGGAAAACCATTCCTATGAAACTCACCATGTGGTGGAGGGACTCTTGGCTCATTGATTCTTGGGTGAGGATCTTCCCTATGAGGTTCATCATGTGGAGGGGGAATTCTAGGTTCATTGTTCCTTGGGTGAAACCCTTGGTCTTCTAACCGAGCAATTCGGTTGGTAAGGGACTCTAGTTGAGCAAGGATAGTTGTGAGGGCAGCCTCTACCCTATCTTGGGGTTCCTTCCTAGGAGCATCTTGGTTGAGTTGGTGAGGTTTGGGATCCATTGGTGGAACCGACGATGATGAACCGGGTTGATAGCTAGCACCACTACGGGTGGACATGCAAGACAAACGGCCAAAATGGTTGGACACACAAAGCAAAGGTCCTAGGACTTAGACTTGATAGAGACAAGTCAAGGACTTGCTCTGATACCACTTGATGTGACACGACCTTGGACTTAGGCAAACAAGCACAATTAAGCATTCAAATGGGCCTTAATGGGCCACCGCTCTCCCGTCGCACTCTATACCTGGAGTGACTTGGCGATGCCAAGAGTGAATTATGGGAATGGGCCCTTTCTGTTAGAGGTCCAGCAAGGCCAAGGATCGACTCCCCAAGGGTGGATGCCCAATTCAATTGGGGCCGACAAAGTGCACAAGGGCACCGGTTCACACTATCCCACGGCGATCACTCTTAAGTCGTGGACTTGAGGATCGGGCGCTCCTCACAAATGCAGCGGCGCATGAATCAAGTATTGAAAGAGCAACACTAATTGAGCAAGGAAGAGGCACTTACTCGACCGGTTTGAAGAAACCGGTCCCGATCGGAGACGAGGGCGAGCGGGGAGGCGGTGGCTCCCCACACGTCGCGGCGGTGTCGCTTGACCTGCCCAAACCAACTACAAAACTACACCTCACGCAGGAGGGGGGATCTTGGGGTAGGGTTTAAGGTCTTACATTCAAAAACTACCACCACGCAGGGTGGGGCCTTCAGTCGGCCAAGCGGGGTAGGGATATAGGACCGAAATGAAGAGAAATGAGAAACTAGCGAACTTACAGCTGCATTCTGAATTCTGGACAGGAAGTCGCTGTGCCGGCTGTCTCGGGCTTGTACGGACTCCAAATTGAGTGAAACCACTTTCTAAAGCTTCCTGACTTGAAGGGGATGATTCCAGAATTTTTGAGGATGCTCGGGGGGTCGGAGGTGGCCGCACCAGCAACTGGAAGGAGACCTCTCTGTCTGGCCGCAGGTTCTGTCCGGACTGGAACAGCAGGTTGCAGATATCACCGAGCACCCTCCCGAACTATGAACAGCACGAAACTGGCGGTGACGTCTTCGTGGTTGAAGTAGATTTTAGAAGGAGGCAACGGGGTTGCAATCAGAGGTCGAGGGCGGCCGGTGTACCCTGAAGAGTGGGCACTGGTCGGAGTAGACAGCAGGAGACAGGACTGGAGAGCTTGGGGGAGAAAATTCGTAACGCCTTCCTCCGGTAGCTGAACGAGGTTCTGTTTCTTGATCTTGGAAGAGTACTGGCAGAAGGAGAACTTTGATGAAGGGACTTCAGTCTGAATATGTTGGGGTTCGTCGTGGCAGAATGTTCTTTCAGGCTCTGGTCCAGGATGAAGACCTCTCTGCGCAGTCGTGGGAGAACAGCTTCTACGGTTGGCCCCGACCTCGGAACGAGTTGGTTCCACCTCGCCTGCGAAGAAGACAGAGGGGCCTTTCCAGCAATGCAGGCCACGCCCCCAGAAGCTCTCAGAAGAAGACGTGGACGACGCTGCAACTCAGTGCTGATCTGCAGGTCTGCACTGCAACAATCTGAAATTGTAAGGAGAGGGAGAGGGGGCTTCTTTGGTGGAGGGGGGGTGAAAGGGGCGACCTAAGGATGAATGGGGGCTCTTGTGGGGTGGAGTGGAGAGCTATAGGTGTTGGAGAATGAGGGGAGAATGGCTGAGAGCAGGGGTTAGCAGGTGGAGGAGGAAGATGAGGGTGTGAGAGAGGGAATGGGGAGTGGAGGGGGGCGAACTTGGCAAGGGGAAGGGTAAAGGATGGGGGCGGCCAAGGCAAGTGGAGGGAAGGGATTTCAAATTTTGAAAAGACCTTGGGAGGTGGGGAATTATGTGGGGAAGTGGGATGCTTGTATTGGAATGGGGAAGATTTGGTTGGAAGGTGGGGAAAGGTGTTGGAATGGGGAGACTTCTACCTAGGAACTAGGGGGGTGGAGTAAAGGAGGCCATGGGGAAGTGGAGGGCATTAAAGGAGGTGGGTGGTGGTTGGGAGTTGAAGGGGAAGGGAGGAGAGAGAGAGGGGGGCGAACCCCTTAGGGGAGGAGAGAGACGAGAGAGTGGAGGGGGTATGGGAATCACTCCCTAGGGCATCTCACCCTTAACTAAGTGGAATCTCTCCAAATTGAACACAAGAGTAGACTTAACTCAAAAAGATTTTGATTATTCATTAACTTCAAATGAGGGGAGTGGGGTCCTATATATAGGCAACCCACTCTTTACAATAAGTCCCTGACAAAATAAACTACTACAAATAACCAAGGGGGGGTTGGGAGTGCTAATGGGCCTAGCCCAACGAATGGGGCCCAATAGCCACATTAGACAGCATGATGATACAAAAACATAGGAAAGTAAGTGCTAGACCAAGGGAAATGACTCAAATAAAATGGAAATACATCAAAGTGACTCAAAGGAAAGCTACAAAATGGATAAGGGGCCTTTATAGAGTGAGGCCCAAACTCAACCAGCTCTCGAGTGTGAAGAAGTGGACCCGAGCCAAAGGGAGTCGTGGGTGATGCCTCCATCAACCCAAGAGCTCTTGGGTCCTGTCAGTTGAGTAACACCTCTGGCGGGTGCACTCCATGATCTCCAAACCTTTCTATCATTGAATTTCATAGCATGGCAATCCTTCACATCTTTCTTGACAGAATAAACATGGTATTTTTGTCGGTGGAAATTAGTGCTCCTTTTCACATCCCAGCACTCAAAGGCACGATGGCCAACTTTACCACACTCAAAACATGTAGGAGTTTTTCTATTAAAGACAATTTTATTCACATGGAAATTCTTAGGTTTTGAACTACATCTTCTTCCCAAGGCATCCCAGCAGTGGGCTGCAACATGGCCCAACTTCCCAGAGTGGAAGCAATGGATTTTCTTCTGTTCATTGAATGCATGGGGTTTGTCATGAATTTTCCTAGCATTCAATTCATCTTGTTCCATTATTCTACACTCATGCATTTGATGGCCAAATTTGCCACAATAATGACATGAAGTGATTCTTGTGTGTGCATGTGAATGAATGGGGAAATGTTTTGTAACATGCACTTGTTCATGACATTTTCCAGAACCAGATGCAATCTTAACAGCATCAGTTGAAGCTTTGGTTTTCCTTTTACCTTCAGCATTTTTTGATTTTCCTCCATTTTTTAGATTTTTATCTTGATTTTCAGTCCTCTTAGCAGTAAAATGGAAAACAAGTATAGCAGAACTAGAAGCCAAAGATTTTTGATTTTTATCAACAAGATCCTTCTTACATCTAGGATTATATCTTAACCCTTCCTTTTGATAACTTATTTTGGCACCGAGGTTCTTGTTTAGATTATCTTTTCCTTGAAAAAATTTTGACAATGAATTTTTAAGGTCCTGAATTTCAGAATTCAAGGAAGTGATGTTCAGTTCATAGCTAGCAATCTCAGTTTCACAGGAAATTATCTAGTGATGCATTGCATCATTTAGATTTTTCAGCTTATTATTTTCTTGAACAAGTTCCTGTTCCCTTTCAGCATCAGCTTCATTCAATGCACATTTTTCCTTTTCAATAGACATCCACTTTTCAGACATTACAACATTCAGAACCATCAGACGTTTATTTTGATCTTTTAACTTGCAATTTCCTTCAATCAATAGGTCTGAATTAACATTTTTCAGTTTTTCAACCAATTTTTGCTCTGTCGATTCTAATTCCAAACCTCTATTCCTCATATCTTCTCTCTTCTTTAAGAGACTCAACTTGTTGCTCTTGCAACCTAAGTTCAGATAGGAGATCATTATTCAACTTTTTACCAGAATCATAATTTTTGCATGCATTCTCACATCTTTTCAAACTATCTTTTAAATTGGCATTTTCACACTTCAATTCTCTTATTTCATATAACATGCTCTTTTTCATTTTCTTCATTTCACGTTTTTCAAATTTGTAACTATCAAGCAAATTATCATACATCTCAATCAATTCATCCAATGAATTTTGTTTTGATTCGGAGTTCACCTTTGTTGAAGAGTCGTTAGACTGATCACTATTGTGATCCTTTGTTAGAAGGCACTTATGATTCTCTTCACCATATCTGAAAGTCAGCTCATCCATACACTCCTTAGCGTTCCTGCACTCAGCCAAGCATGAAAGTACATTAGCCTTTATCGCCCCTTTCAACATTTCCAAGGCTTTTCTATTCTCAGCATTCATCAGCTCGTGACCAATATTCCAGTCTGACTTATTCACTGGAATATCATATGGTCCATATTCAATTAAAACCAATAGATTTGAATCTACTGAATTCATGTAATTCCTAAACTCTCTATGCCAGTCAGAGAAACACAATCCATCCAACAAGGGAGCAACTGACTTAGACTTCATGGCAAGCAAATGAGATGCAAGAAACTAGATACTCAGCAGAATCAACTAATGCACCGAAAGACAGCAGGATCCACTGTAGATCATTGGATCTGATGAATCAGTGAACCGCTCTGATACCAATTGTTGAAACAGGTGGTACGCGGAAATAGATCCAAAGGGGGGGTGAATGGATCTTTTTGAAATATTGCCCCACAAAAACTATGAACGAGCTTTTAAAAATTGATTGAAAGGATCACCACCTAAGACACCTAGAAATCAATTCTTCTATTAAACCAGTGAGCAAACACTTGACATGCTAGCACATGATCAAGGAATGACAACATGTATATAATCCAATGATTTCAGGGTCCACCGAAGCTAACATCAAATAGAGTAAATGGCACTAAAGCTAACAGTGAACCAAGCCTGTGAAGGAGAAGGGAGATAGGGAACAACCACACTAATGCAAACCACTGCACACAGAATTTTTAGGTGGTTCGGTCCTTCTGACCTACGTCCACCCCACACTCAATCGAGTGTGGTTTCACTGCTGACTAATAGCTTGCTGCTGATCCAAAGCTTCGGGGAATTCCTTCCCTACAATCCACTAAGCGTTACAGCTTCGCTATCTAGAGGAATCCACCTCTGCCCACTGAAGATTACAACTTAACCTGTTCAGAGAAATCCTTCTCTACAACCGCTGAAGAATTACAGCTTCACCCATCCAAGGATACCACACCTCTGCCCGCTGAGGAATTACAGCTTCACCTCTGCTCGCAAATAGCTTGAGTAACCAGAGTTTTAAAACAAAACAAACAAAAATAGAAAATCAAAACAAGACTAAACTGTAGATCAGGACAATGTGCAAATTGGCTCTGGTTCAGAACCAAGAGACCAATGAATACAACTCTAAGTTCCTCCTTCTTCTCTTTCTGCTAGTATCTCTCTACTGTTCATACTAATTCTTCTCTAACTCTTTATGTTCTTCTCTTCAAAAATCTCATCATCCTCCTCATTGTCTCTCTTTTTCTATTCGCAGAAGATGAGTCTTATATATCTTCAGTCAGGGACCCACAAGCTCACCTACTTGGCGTGTGAAGGGAACATTCCCGCCAAATGATTTCAGTAATCATTCGGCCACATGTCCAATTCTGAGCACTGTAGCTTCCCTCGTGGCAGTCCTTTGTCAGGAACGGTCTACCTTGGATCACGTGCCCTCATTAAAGATCTTGAGCAGTTGACCTGTTAACATGTCGAAACATGCGATAGTCAAACAAATATGAATATTGCACCGACTTGCCAAGAGAGTGTTCGACAGTTCATGAAGCTCACATGGGCAGACTTAGTATGCACAGACTTAATGCATACATTGCTAGGTTCTACATAAGCCATCAGTGTGCATAAAGAAGTATGCACAGACTTGTTAGATCATAGGAAGAATGTGTACAGGCTTTAGAGTGCTTATGGTGAGACATGCACAAACTCACTTTATGTATGAAGAAGATATGCACCGACTATGTGCTTGCAGTAACGAAAGTTGCACGGACTTGGTTTGCACAAGGTGGACTTGGGCCAACCGCGAGAGTACATGAAACGATACTTACACCGAGTTCGGTCTCGCACACGCCAAGTATGCACAGACTTTGCATATGCTCGGAACAGAAAGATGCACTGACCTAAAGTGTGGAATGAACATGAACTTCACTGACTTAGCAATAGCATGAAGCGAGAGGAAAACATGAACCGACTATGAGTATAAACGACTAAGACATATATCAACGTTATCTGGCAGATAACGTGGTATGCACAGACTTAACAAAAAAAGGTGCACCGACTTTTTATACACTAGAGACAGAACACGCACCGGCTTTCAATGCGCAAACAGAATATGCACGGACTTCTTATGCAACAGATGCTTGAGATAACGCTGCACTGACTTTATCAGCAAGTGCATGGACTTCGTATGCAACAAATGCAAGATATACGCAGACTTTATATGCTGAATGACACACCTGTGCACAGACATACATCATATATGCAAAGGTCAAATGCAAACATATTTATATATTCCAGTCTCACATGACTCAGATTGTCATCATTAAAATCAGGGTTCTAACAGAAAAAAGGGATCGGCTGGATCTTGGCCTTTCCACACCCCAATCGCGTCTAAACGACGGGGATACAATCATAATGATAATACTGACCTTCCACACTCCGGAAGGGGTCAAAATGACGCACAAACGGCTAGAAATGGGCAATTGTACCGAATTGACCCAAATGGAATCACATGGGTTCCCGGGCTCCTACCGGTCCCAAATGACCACCAAACGCAACGAAATCAGCGGGAATGGAATGCTGACATTCCAGGGGTTCGAATGACACCAACTGATCTGAAAACCGTCGCCATTTTCTGACGAACCCGACAAACACCCCAAAGGCATGATTTTCTCAAACTTGAATGAAACCCACTCGTTCTCACATCGTTCAGCGTGAAACTGCGAGGGGATGTAGCAGAGGAGTAGACTTTCCATCTCCATACCCCCACTGATGATTTCGCACACCGAAGCGACTAAACCGCGCCGAAAACTGTCAAACCTACGAACCGCGCCGGCTTTGAATCCACCGAGGGATCGCGCCGCACCACGCTCAATCCGCCACTCCATCACGCTCCAGGTTCACTCCATCGCACCCCCGCCTCAGCCAGCTCGCCAACGGTGCGTGCCCCGCGTCGAGAGGACCAGAGAGGAGAGAGAATGAGAGAGAGAATGTGAGGTGAGAAATGTGAGGGAGGAGAGAGGAAAGGAAAATAAAAAGGAAAGAAATTTGGAATTTTCCTAATTTCTGAAATCTGATTTTTGTGCCAAAAATCCACTAATTCAGAAAAATACGAAAAAATAGTCGAAACGATCCTCTCAAAGAGTACATTACAACTGTAGTGTCCTCGAGTCGATGAACTGAGAAATAAACTCTCCACTGGGTTCCGTAAGTTGTACGAGAGACAAACTCGCGTGGATCGTAAAACTCAACTCAGGACCCACAAAAGCGATCTGAAAGCACTCTAATAAGGATCCGAAAGGTCTGATGAGGATCCAAGGTATTACATCGGCACTATAGCTTGTGCTACCGGCTCGGCTTAACTTGCCTTCGTAGCATTCTCGGGGAGTGAAATACCACCCGGGGTACTTTCGCCTTGACTGGGCAATCATTTGATCACTAACAGACCTAATTTACTAAGAAGATGTACCCATACCGGGTTATCCGGGTCCTCTGCCGACGGAGCCTTCGGTCCCTTGCTCTGAAAGGGCCGAGGATGCTTCATCACCTCAGGAGGATTTTTCTTTCAAGTGGCGAGCCACTAGGTATACCCTTGTCCTTGGTCGGACAACGGATGGTGTTTGTGCGGCACGACTGAGTCGATGCCGGTTCATTGGGTAGGCTTGTCGACATTGCTGATTTGTTATGGATTCTTCTTGATCCTCCTGAGGTGAAGTCCCCGGTGTTTGTGACGGGTGACCTGAGGCTCTCGCAGTTTGAGAAGGCTTCGGTGCATTGGTTTCTTTCAGCTTCTTCACTTAAGCGGGCCGCATCATTTCTGTCATTTAGGCTTTGTCGCCATTGAGCATATTTTGAGTGCCAACAACATGTGATTGGCCTTGTGCAAGGAATCCTAACTCTAGCACAGTGAGGGGTGGATGTAGATTGCGGACTGTAATCGAACCACCTAAAAATCCTCATGTCTGACTATGTTGTTTTTTTAGCTTTATATCCTTCGTGTTTTACTTCAACTAATCGGTATATCAAAGACGTAGCAGGAAAGATAGGTCAGGCCTATCTGGAACGCTGCCCCTTGCGTGAGGAGATTCTTGGATCAAACCTCCACCTCGTACCGATGTTAGTTGTTGATTGTATGCTCGTTTGCTGAGTGGTGAGCTCTCATTGTTGATATCTTTGTTTACATGCTCTAAGTTCTCTTCATTATTTTTTGCACATAAGCTTGTTGATCTTTTATCTGATCTAGCACTGTGTTCGAATTGGTTCTGATATTGGTGCAAACTGTCAGTATAGTTGTAACAACCCATTCTCCGGATACAGGGTAAACCCGATACCACTTGGATTCTGAGAGGCCTCCCAAGAGCGGGAAAGCTTCGAAGGGATAGAAAGGAGTGTGGGAGTACATTGAACTTCTAGATAAAGTAGTAAGCAATTAAATTTCTATGATTAGAATTGCTAAAATAGCAGAAATATAAAAACATTTTTTATAACAAATTCAAGCTAATGAGCTAGCAGAGTCCAGTTCAACTAAAGTACAGTACAACAGGAAAGAGAACGTAATCTCAAGTTAGGGGAAGCCCGACACTGCAAATGCTGGCAACTAAGAACCACCACACTGCGCCTCCAAAGCACAAAGATGAACTGCTACACCTGAAAAGTCAGCGGTGAGCCTCGTCTCATTGGATCAGTAGGGATCCCGCAGAACCGTACCACAAAACAACACAGTAACAACAGTGCTAACAACTAAAGCAAAGCAGTAACAACAGGAGTAGGAACAACAAAAGTAAAGAGGAAAGCCATACCATGAAAACACGGCAACTGATCGAACCTCGGCCCTCTAAGCTACTCCAAACAATAGTAGAAAGCCTAACCCCGATCTCACAAAGTCGGGAGTTACCGATCTATCGACAAATCATGAAACTCATATCGTGAAGGCCTACCGGAATAGGCAAAGGCCCTACAACTACTCCTATCGATAGAACACTACTTCCCGTACTCACAATCGAGAATCGCCAAACTGATATAAAGAAACTCTGGCTACACAGCCAGGACACGTCACGACACCTTAGTCGTGCAGGCTCGTCCTTAGAGACAAAATCCCAACTCAAGACCACACGGTCTAAAAGCACTAATACATACATGATCCCATTGTCGTGTAAGCTACACTGACCTCAGGTAAAGACAACCATAGATTACCCAACAAGTCACGTCAACCATGGTGGAAACCAATCACGAAAGCCACAAGTCATCGTGTCCTGTGACAGAAGCACCTCCTCACTAAAAGAACAGCCAGGTGCGTCCACTAACGTCTTACATTGCGCCTCAAGTGTCTCCCACTCACCTCAAATGCGGTAACTGAGACACTGAACAAGAACCAAGTACCAAGTAATGAGTGACTAGTCTGGGTCACGCTCGTCGGCGCTCGTCCAACGCCCTTGACCACGTGTGCACACACAAGCTCAATGTCTAGAGCCAGGCCTCTAGCTCGTTTTCCCCTCCCGTAGCACTCTCACAACAAGACAAAGGGGCCCACGGCAACTAGCCTACAAACCATCTCAACCGGGAACTCGCCTCGCCACCACTCCCAGGTGGGCCGACACACAGGAAGTGTCGTCAGGCTACGACTAGTGGAGACTCACTAGACACAGAGACTCAAAATAGCGAACACCAAAGTACAGACACAGTAAGCACGCACCTGTCGCAAATACTACGGAGCACAAGGCAGCTCACAATTGCTACCAGACACAAGATAGACAACTACACCTGCTGACACAACGATCCTTGAGTCACAAGACTCAAGTCAAGATCATCGCACATCACGGCAACACGCCATTAATCAGCCTAGTCCCTAAGCTAAAATCATGGTAAAACAACATGGAAAGAGACACAGAACAGCCGGATCCACATCATTAATAATGAGTCCGAGGCCTCCAAACCGCTCATTTGACTCACAATTCTGCATAACACGAAACACGGAACATGAGGGATCACCGACACCCTTAAACCATATGGACATGCAAACCGAGGTAAGATAATACCTCCTAGCATCCAAAACCACAGTCTTGATCCTCACAGGATAGATGAGACACTCACGAGGTCACATGATGGGAATCGACGCCGAGCATGTAAATTTTCTTTTGCATTTATGTCCTTTTAGTTTGTGTTCATATCCTTGGGAAAGTATGTACGTAAATGTACGTCTTTGTAAGCCAATGCGTCATTCCCTTGGATTGTGTGGGTTTTTATGCAATTGTGTAGTAGGTCCAGCTAGGGGGCCCTCAGCCCATTCCCATTGGTCCATGTCACCTATGTGGGGCTGGTCAACCATCCTAGGTGGCCATCTAGAAGGGTTGAATACCAATTGACCACATGGGAGATAAAGGGGTCAAAATTTCAAAGGTTGGCCACCAACCTACCCCTTGGTCAAGGGGGCGCCCCCTTCCACTTGTAGTATTTTTTTGTGTGTGTGATTCACACTTAATCCCAGCCTTCCATTCCCCATCCCTAGATCCAAGGGTCTACATTTGATTAGATACATAGCATATAAAAGGTTGTATTTTCCATTTGTTAGCATTAATGAAGAGAAAATTGTTGGAAAATCAAGAGTGCTTCTTGTGCCCCTCCCCTCTCCCATGGTGTTCATCTCCTCCAACCCCCAATTCTAGAGTGGTTTCATCTCTATCCCCTCCCCTCAATCTCTGGTTGTGATCTGTGCCGCCGCCGCCGCCATTCGTGCCGCCATCGAGCCACCGTTGAAGTTCTATCTTCAGCCAACAGGAGCTCCTTCTCGAAATTCTTGCTATAAGCCACGACGTCTTATTGATCTGAACATTTTATGGTGTGTTCCTATCTTCAATCCCCACCACCACAAAACAAATCCCGTCCAAATTCCATCATTTACTATTTTTCAAATTTCGTGTGTTTTTGTTTCCCAGTTTTGTTCAGTTTCAGATCTGTGTGACAGCACCCCTGTAATCCCCCCCTCCGACCATCTTTTTGATTTTTTCAAACCCTCCCAATTTTACTAGGAGTTCTGTCCACCGTCCCCTCACTCCATGAATTTTCCTGATTTTTGATCAACCTTCCATTCAGTTTTCAAAATTCGTTCTCAGAGCAAGCTACAGTGTTGTCCACCTGTTTCCAGATCCGACCTCTGTCCAATGCAAAAATCATATCAATTCGTAGCCACGGCCAATCAGTCCACAAAAACTATTTCCATTATCCTTGTTCAAAATCCTATAACTTTTGTGAAGAGCTCAGGAGCTGAATCGGACATCTGTCTCACGGTCAACGGCAGTTCTATGACAAGTTCCTTGCTAATCTGAGAGTTCGGCTACTGTACAATAGGAACTCAAAAATTCAGAAAAGTCTAGATCAGTGCAGATCCAGGTCCTATCTCCAGACCTAGGTTGAAGGACTTCAAGTTAGCTTTCCAACGGCGCTAGTTTCGTGTCGATCCAACATCGGGGCTGATCGCAGCGTCCGCTCTCGCCGGAGCGCACTCCGAAAAACAGAACCGGCAGATCCATGGCCGGTTATTCCGATCGGTGCCGTACGGAGCCGCCCGGCCTCCGGTCGACGTTCCAGCGTGCCGCCAGCCCATGGAACACTTCCCCAAGTGTCCCCACCACAGTGGTGCCACAGGGCCCCACACGGCCCCTCCGGACAGCACGTAGGCCCCACAGTCACAAGTTCGGGTGCTGCCGAAGAAACGCGAGAAGCCGCCCGTCAACCCGAATTCGGTCCTCCCGGACGCCATTGTGTCGCCCTTTACCTCCCTGCGTGGAGTGGGCAGTGCTTCATTGCTGTAACAAGTGTGTAATATTATTCCGGGAGTACGGGTTTCGGCCGGGTCCGTCGTCCCCACGCCGAGCGCGTGGAGGTATCATTTTCGCTCCCTTCTCGGCATTTTGCTTACTTCATATATATTTGTTTATACCGCTGCTAGAGAGCATGTGTAGAGATAATTAGATCGCTTTATATTTATATCACCGCTGCTGCGAGAGAGAGCGTTACTGTCCCGTGACCCGATCCGGGCACGAAAGTACGAATTGACCACTCTAGCTCTTGCTGGTTTCTCAACCGTGCACGTCCGACGCTTCTCTCGTTAAGGGACAATCACGAGCTCACCTAGAGTCCGAAGACTGTTGTCGTGTCCGTGGTCTCGTCCCGCATCCATTTGGTATCAGAGCGAGGTTGAGTCTAGGGTGTCAAAAAAAGACGTCATTTACGTCTAGTCATTAGTCATTGTCTACGTCGTGTTTAGGGTCATCATTGTTTTAAAACAAAAAAAGTGTCTTTTGGGTCGAATTTGCATACCCTTAGTCAGTATATAAAAAGGTGTTGTCTGAACGTTAGGCTACGCCTATCGGGAAGGCCGCACACTTGCGCGAGTGATCTTCGGATCGATTAACTCCGCCCCGTACCGAGTCTTGGTGTCTTGTCCTTAGTATGCATGCATCCCAACCTTTGCATTAGTCGGTCTAGTGTCTTGTCTCCGTGTATGCATGTCCATGTCTGCTATCCATGGCCGTTCCCCAAGGCCATGCGTCCAAGTGGTCATCTCTGGTGGCCCAAGCCAAGGCCTTCCTAGCCCGACCCTATATCGTTTATAAAGCCACTGTACCTAATGGGTCCACAACGGAACTCCATTTCACCGATAGGGAGTCGGATAATTAGGTTGCTTTTGATATTGTGGAGTCTCTCTCCAAGACAGGCGAGATTGTCCGTGATGGTGATTTTGCTTGTGTTGAGTTCTATAGGAAGGTCGGCTCCGTTCTTTACACCGATGGTGCATGGTGCAGGATCAGCACACTTGTTGGTCCATGCATCATTTTAGGGCAAACGTGGTTAGGAGAAAGAAAGGCTAATCTTGACTGGGGCAAAAGAACTTTCACCTTATACCCACCTTACCTACCTGGCAAGATCATCCTTAAGGATAGGGCTCAATCAAGCACCCTCGTCTTTCCCGCCACCCAACCCCTGTGGCCCACTTCACCTTCGGATTCATGCTTGCCACCTCTCCTCGAGCCCACCCCTCTAGCCACCCATCATGGGAGCCACCCTCCCTTCGAGGAGCCACATGTAGAGGATGTCCATCCCGAGCCACCCGTGTTTCTTACGGGTACGCTATACATATTAGTGTTGGTGTGCTACAGGCCAATTTCGGGTCGGGTAGGCCCAATAGTTGTACGATCTTGTTCATTAATAAAGTGGTGTTTGAGCGTAAATATGCGATTGTGTTACTTTACGTTGTCCTTAGGATATGTGGTTGTAAAGTCAGCTCGAGATGGGATCTCGAACATGAGATTGACTTTACATGTACACATACCTTAAACTGTTCCTGGTTGGAGGGTAATCACTCGGGGACTTTGATTACCTATTAAACTAGTACATATGATGTGTCAGTGACCAGTCTCATGGTCATTGGTGCGGGGCACCAACACATATGTGTAGGTGTATGTCCTTGGAGGATGTGCACTGAACTGATCCGCTATTGGATCTTCAGATGGTTGATTATACCTAATGTCAACTGAAGATCCAACGGTCACAGTAGCATCGTTGGTCCTTTGACCTGAGACATTGATAGGATCTTACACGAGGACTGGAATGGTTTAATTACTTAGCTAAGTGACTTTAACCATAAGTCATGAGTTGCCGAGTCATTAACCACTCCAGGAGACGTGTGAAGATCATCAATGGTTAAGAAGGGATCGCTCACTGTCAGGTATATATCAGACAGTTAATGGGTCATGACATTGACGCTCCGTTAAATCCCTGGCCAGGGTCGTATGAGTTCGTTTAGGACGGACGTCATACACTTTAAGGAGGTCATAGTCAAATGGCACGATCATGGGGTTTGACAGAAATCGTACCCTCGATCGTACCAGACTCATAGAATGAGCGAGGGATTATATCGATGCGGTAACTGTGGACTTACAGGTACCAGACAGGCTGGTTTAAACCCGGCGTCCTCTAGGATCACGCGGATTTGCTTGACCCAACGTGATCAAAGGTTCGGAATAAATTAAACTATTGTTCAGCTCTAGTAGAAGCGAAGAATACGTTTAATTTACTTCTAATTGAGAATTAAAAGTTAATGGACCTTAAACTAGAGTGACTGTGGGCCTAGAGGATCACACACAATGGATTCTTGGGTGACGGATTATTATTATACAAGTGTATGTATTAATTCCTTTTAATTCCTTTTGGAAAGGAGTGTAAATGGAGCTTAATACATATGTATAATAGTGGATAGGACATATATATAGTTTCAGTCTTTTAGAACCCTTTTCTAATAAACCTAAACTCTATATATAGCCATCTACGTGAGTTCATTCGAACTCTTGGCTTCTCCCTTCCAACCCCCCTTAATGCTAATCAAGCATTAAGCATTAAGGAGAGGTTAAGCCTCCCCCTTTCTCCCCCTTGCTCTCTCTCTCTCCAGAAGTTGTTAGAGCCGGGAAAAGTTGTGCCGGGGAGGTACCGTCGCTGCGCAAGGATCCGTGTGGATCATCTCTAGAGGCCGTACAGCTGTGCGGCTCGGTTTCTCTGCATCGGGCTTAGCGGACAGCGTCGTTCCGCGCAAGGTGAAACACGCAATCCATAATTAGGGTATTAGAAACACCGATTAGAGCACAGATTAAGCTTTCCATAACACCGGAATCGGGCAAATTAAATTTTTGTTATCCGCTGCGTCGGCCGTAGGTGCTGTGCGAAACCTTACAATACATAGCCGAGCCACTTCTTAGTTGGCTCAAGGATGGCTTGGTCACACGTCCTTACCCTTCTATGGACCCCACCTTACCTATAGTGCCCGTCAACTTCATCCACACTACCTTTCGGTCTAGTCACCATATTGATACATTGGATGACCTTATTATGGGATTAGACACGCAATGGAAGTTGACGCACCTACTGGCCCGAGGCTTTGACCAACCCGCTAGTCTTAGCTTCACCCATCCGGCCTTCGGGTCCATTACCTCCGAGTGCACCATGGGGTGTGTCACCACAGAGATTCTTCTATTCCTCCCGATGCCGGCCGAGTCCGACTTCGTTCCCTTTTGCCCAAGGGAGGAATCCTATTTTCTACACATGTCCGTCGTCCCACCGATCATAATGTATGACTGTGACTATGAAATCCAAACTTGGGACCATGTCATGTTGGAACCCATATCACGGGGTCATACCTTCTTCGACCCTTTTTCTAGTGAACATCCCGAGCTACCATCTTCACTCCACTTCCTCCGCGGAGTTCACTATCATGCCTTTTCCACTCGGGCCAAACAACCTCCACATAGCCATAGGTCCGAACCATCATTCGGGGGTGAGGAAGACTTTGGTTTCCCCGATCCCTCTAAACCACCCGCACCTCCCGGACTTCCCGCATCCAAGCCCAATGTCCATGATTGGTGCATCGTAGTATGTCTAGGAGTTCCCCATGACGTCAACCTCTGGTTACGTCAAATGCATGCATGGCACACATTCGGGTGTCCTGGTCCGCCGTCACCCATGTACGGGTCGGACTAACATTAGGTGTGTCTAGGGTCATAGATGAGTTAGTGTGTTTTCCTTGTGTGGTTTGTTTATGTGGTGTGTTTTGAGTCGATTGTTTGTGTGGTTTGCATATGTGTGTTAGTGCTTGGTGAGTCTGCATGTGTCTTGTGCAAGCTCGTTGTCGTTCTCTTATGAGTAAGAAGCGATTGGACTCACTCGATGAGTATGAGATCGGTTCTATATCTACACCCGGATCTAGTCACCTACAGGGACTCAGCGGTGATTCCTAGTGAGTCTTTGAGCCGTTACTTCTCCTTTGAGAGTGCCCCCACCCGAAGTGTCCACCTCTAGCCCATAGCAGCTTGTGCATATCGAGTATATATGGAATGAGCAGGTGACGGTCACTTGGAGTGGAGCATACCCATGCTACTTGGCACGGTGATGGATCCGCCGGAGTACTCGAGCATCCTTACCCCTACTCGACGGGGTCGAGTTCCTCCCACCCAGGGAGAGTTGATGGGAATCGACGCCGAGCATGTACATTTTCTTTTACATTTATGTCCTTTTAGTTTGTGTTCATATCCTTGGGAAAGTATGTACGCAAATGTACGGCTTTGTAAGCCAATGCGTCATTCCCTTGGATTGTGTGGGTTTTTATGCAATTGTGTAGTAGGTCCAACTAGGGGGCCCTCAGCCCATTCCCATTGGTCCATGTCACGTATGTGGGGTTGGTCAACCATCCTAGGTGGCCATCTAGAAGGGTTGAATGCCAATTGACCACATGGGAGACAAAGGGGTCAAAATTTCAAAGGTTGGCCACCAACCTACCCCTTGGTGAAGGGGGCGCCCCCTTCCACTTGTAGTATTTTATTTTTTGTGTGTGTGATTCACACTTAATCCCAGCCTTCCATTCCCCATCCCTAGATCCAAGGGTCTACATTTGATTAGATACATAGCATATAAAGGGTTGTATTTTCCATTTGTTAGCATTAATGAAGAGAAAATTGTTGGAAAATCAAGAGTGCTTCTTGTGCCCCTCCCCTCTCCACTGGTGTTCATCTCCTGTAACCCCTAATTCTAGAGTGGTTTCATCTCTATCCCCTCCCCTCAATCTCTGGTTGTGATCTGTGCCGCCGCCGTTCGTGCCGCCATCGGACCGCCATCGAGCCACCGTTGAAGTTCTGTCTTCAGCCAACATGAGCTCCTTCTCGAAATTCCTGCTATCAGCCACGACGTCTTCTTGATCTGAAAAATTATGGTATGTTCCTATCTTCAATACCCACCACCACAAAAAAATATCCATCCAAATTCCATCATTTACTATTTTTCAAATTTTGTGTGTTTCTGTTTCCCAGTTCTGTCCAGTTTCAGATCTGTGTGACAGCACCCCTGTAATCCCCCCCTCTGACCATCTTTTTTATTTTTCCAAACACTTCTAATTTTATTGGGAGTTCTGTCCACCGCCCCCTCACTCCATGCATTTTTCTGATTTTTTATCAGCCTTCCATCCATTTTTAAAAATTCGTTCTCAGAGCTAGCTACAGTGTTATCCACCTATTTCCAGATCCGACCTCTGTCCAGTGCAAAAATCATATCAATTCGTAGACACCTCCAATCAGTCCACAAAAGCTATTTTCATCTTTCTTGTTCAAAATCCTATAACTTTTGTGAAGAGCTCAGGAGCTGAATCGGACATCTACCTCACGGTCAATGGCAGTTCTCAGACAAGTTCCCTACTAATCTGAGAGTTCGGCTACTATACAACAGGAACTCAAAAATTCAGAAAAGTCTAGATCCGTGCATATCCAGGTCCGATCTCCAGACCTAGCTTGAAGGACATCAAGTTAGCTTTCCAACGGTGCTAGTTTCCTGTCGATCCGACATCGGGGCTGATCGCAGCGTCCGTTCTCGCCGGAGCGCGTGCCGAAAAATAGAACCGGTAGATCCGTTGCCGGTTATTCCGACCGATGCCGAACGGAGCCGCCCGGCCTCTGGTCGATGTTCCAGCGTGCCGCCAGCCCAGGAAACGCTTCCCCAAGTGTCCCCACCACAGTGGTGTCACCGGGCCCCACAAGGCCCCTCCGGATAGCACGTGGGCCCCACAGACACAAGTTCGGGTGCTGCCGAAGAGACGCGAGAAGTCACCCGTCAACCCGAATTCGGTCCTCCTGGACCCCATTGTGTCGCCCTTTATCTCCCTACGTGGAGTGGGCAATGCTTCATTGCTGTAACAAGTGTGTAATATTATTCCGGGAGTATGGGTTTCGGCCGGGTCCGTCGTCCCCACGCCGAGCGCGTGGAGGTATCGTTTTCGCTCCCTTCTCGGCATTTTGCTTACTTCATATATATTTGTTTATGCCTCTGCTAGAGAGAATGTGTAGGGATAATTAGCTCGCTTTATATTTATATCACCGCTGCTATGAGAGAGAGTGTTACCGTCCCGTGACCCGATCCGGGCACGAAAGTGCGAATTGACCACCCTAGCTCTTGCCGGTTTCTCAACCATGCACGTCCGACGCTTCCCTCGTTAAGGGACAATCACGAGCTCACCTAGAGTCCAAGGACTGTTGTCGTGTCCGTGGTCTCGTCCTGCATCATCACATGTCAACCACTGGGTCACAACCGGGTTGACCAGAACCATACCTCGAAATAACAAAAATGATGCTCGGTACAATGGCACTCCCGGACACCCTATAACATGGTCACGGCCCTCATAGGACATCCAAGACATCCACAGAACAATAGGCTAACCAAGGGGTCCAAGGCATAACAACCGGAAGCTAAATCGTCGAAAGAAACACTCTAGGCAGGTGGCGGTTATCCTCTAGCCACTACCAGATAGCCCAGGAAATAGCAATCTCATTAGGACTGCTACCCGAAGAACCAAGCCAAATGCGGTTACCCAAACAACTACTACTGGACAAACGCGGTTATCAAATGACTGCTACTATCCATACACGATCAGGTGAAAGATTACGTTCACCCAGACGCTTAACAGTAGCAAGAGAGACGGTCTCCTCCTGACAGCTACTCAAAGAGGTGGTCAGTCGCACGACGGCAACTTGTGAACCGACTTAAACTGACTGAAGAAACCAGAACGCGGTTGACCAACGACTGGTTATACATAGACGCGGTCTTCCAAATGATCGTGTCTACCTAACGTGGTTGGGTAGATGACCACGTCTACCAACCGACTTTAGAGGCTAAAGCGGTTCAGACCCACCGCTACTACCCTCGAGAGATGAACGCGGCTTTTGGTGGACCGCGACTCATCCTCCGATCTGAAAATCATAAAACCTCACAAAACCTGATTTTTTCACGCCCCAATCGGTCCTAAACGATGGGGAAACATCCCTAGAGTCGATATCAACATTGCACAAGCCGAAAGGGATCAAACCATCCACAAAATGGCTAAAAACGGGCGATTCCCATGAATCGACCACAAACGAGTCACATGGACAAACGGGCTCATGCCGACCCTAAATCACAACCAAATGGAGTTAAATTGGTGGGAAATGAATCCGAACATGCCAGGGGTTCATATTTTACCATTTAATGTGAAAACCATCACCTGGAACGGTGAATGTGATGACCCGGATCCCGGATACCGGATATACCCGATAGGACTATCGAGTAGACCCGATACCACTTGGAACCCGCGAGGCCTCCCAAGAGCGGTAAAGCTCCGAAGGGATGAAAGGATTGTCATGTAGTACATTGAAGCCACAGAAATATGACAGTAAGCAATTAAATTTCATTAGATCGGTTTACTAAAGTAGCAGAAATAAAATTACTTTTTAATTAATAGTTTAAATTTAACAATTACACCAGTTTAAATTTAACAATTACACAAGCAGTCTAACAGTACAGTCAACAGAAAGAAAACGTACACTGAGGTCGGGGGAAACCCGACGCAGGTACCGCTGGCAGCTACTGACACCCCACACCAGGAACCGCGGAAGCAGAACGACGCCACCCACCTGAAAAGTAGGGGTGAGCCTCGTGTCACTGGCCAAGTAGAGATCACGCGGATCCCCACTGAAAAACACGCAGTAACACGGAACAACTAAAACAACAGGTGTAGTAAAGCAGGAAAACTAAACTACAAAGCTATAAAATAAAATCGGAACGGAAGGAGTAGGAATAGCTGAAAGAAAAGGGAAAAGCCGTACCTGAAAGAGAACACGACTGTCGAACTAACCTCGGCTCCCAAAGCTGACCTATGAGACAAGAAAGAAACCTAGAAGAACCTAGAGAGACACGGACATAGATGACACGACTAGAACGTCGTGCACACAGCCCCACACATGACTAGAACGTCATGCATACGATAGACACTGAGCTCGAGTACGGCCACGAGAGGGCTAACCCAGAAGGTCACGACGCACAAGAAACGCGGAGAGTCACGTGCCACGTGACTGGCGTGCCCCACACTAGAAGAATGGTCAGATGCATCCACTGACGTCTTCTACTACGCCACAAGTGTCTCGCCTACGGTACTGCTAAAGTCTCGGCAGAGTCGCAGACACGTGCTGAACAACATAGGAACTATAGTAACGAGTGACTAGTCAGGGTTACGCCCGTCGACGTAAGTCCAAAGCCCCTGACCACGTGTGCACACACTGGCCCACTGCCCAAGCAAGGCCTCTAGCTAGTATTCCCCCACCGAAGGATGCTACGGTTGGACTGGGAGCCCACGGAACTAGCTTAAGAACCGTAAACCAGGAAAGTGCCCCGCTACAAGAGCCGTCACAGAGAAGCGTGACGTAAGGCTACGACTAGTGAAGGCTCACAAGACACGGAGACTCAAAACATGAGTGATGAAGTACAGACAGGCAAGAACGCCCAGTGACACGTACTTCTGAGCACCAATGGCAGCTTAGCCACTTCCGACAGACTCAGGATAAGGCAACTAGACCTACTCACGTAACGATCCTTGAGTCTCACGACTCGGAGGCAAGAAAATCACAAACAGCGGAATAAGCCGCCAATCGGTCTAATCCTAAGCCAGAGAAAATGACATGGTCGGAGGAAACGACACGCGGAGACCTGAGGGAACACCGAGGACCCTCAGCACACCTGGACACGGAGACCGAGGTAGGGTGATACCTCACTACAGCCAGTACCATGTCTCGAACTGGACAGAAATGTCGAGACACACAAGGCTTCATGTCAACCACTGGGTGACCCCGGGTTGACCGGAACCGAACAATGACAAGTAAGAAGAGTCTTGGCTGCCTTCTAGCGTAGCCTCAGCCCTCATAGGATGTCAGGAGACATCCTCGGGACAGCGGGTAGACCACAAGGACAAGCAAAGATAAACAGAAACTAAAAGTGCGTAAAGTAGGACTCTAGGGCTGTAACGCTCCACCTTTAGACCGCTACACGGGGGTGACGGTCTATGGGTGAGCCGTTACACTCTAGAGAAGAAAGGACTGTGGCGGTCTAATGAAGACGCGCCACAAGGATGTGATAGTCGAAGGATGGAGCATCACAGACACCGCCCTACTCAACAACCTGTGGACGCACTTTTTATTTAATAATCGTTCGTTTATTCGTTTATTGGGTTTATTAAGTGCATGGGCGTGCCAGTCACTGAGGGACAATTTATTCGGGCTCTGAAGAGCCCATGGTGCGCTCGTTCTGACTTCGTCAGACGATTGTGTGGTTCGTGTCAGGACCAAAACCCGCCATGCCGGAAAGGTCACGGCGTCATTTACATCCCCCATACGAGGGAACACCCTTGATTAATCGCCGAGATTCAGGGGCCTCATGGCCAGGAAACTATATCGAGAGAAACGAGCCGATAGCGGTCTCGCATCTGTCGGAAAGCCCTATGTCTAGGGAAACAAGCATTCGAAATATGTCGGTCACTCAAGGGACCATTTTGGTATTCGGACGAGCATCCGGCTTTAGAGAATCGTGATCATCACGGGGAAAACTGGAGCATATGTATGCCGGGGTATCGCAAGTTTATTGTTCAAAGGGATAGGAGGCATTCGGTTGAATCCTGGTTAGAGCGGTGGAAAACCGATAAGTTTGTCCGCCCGGTGCAAGACCAAGCTACGACCATACTGCGGTGGGCCCCCCGCGGTCGAAGTCAGGCTCGCGTGGGCATCATTGATATTTCCGATGCCGAAGGGCAGCGGGAAAGTGTCCCGGGACTAGATTACGAAACAAAGATGTGTACAGAGATAGCCGGCTATAGGCCTAGGATGTGGGTCAAGCGATGACCATGGTTGGGGCGAACCCGAGGTTCGAGCATGACTCACGATGGTCTTATCGATGTTCCTATGCGTAGGGTTCGGGAAGGACGAGAGCCGCCTCATTCCATTCGGATTTTGTCGGTCACTCATGGACCATTTTATGTTCAGACGAAGGTCCGTGTAGAAAATAAGACGGTGACGGGAGCGAATCCGTGCAAATGTCTGCCGTGAGTACGGCAAGTTCAATGCAAGCATGAGATTAGATCCTGATATATATGTCAGTCACTAACGGACCATTCATTATTCGGATGGAAGTCCATATTAGTGGCGTCGAGGATGATGATAAAATCGTACGGATGTCTGCCGTAGGTGCGGCAAGTTTAATGTGGGTGCGGGATCGGGTCCTGATAAGGACGGGTCGAGCTAACTAACGAACTATCGGCCCGTGATAAGTTCGGATCATGGTCACGTCTGGGCGAGGGCTCCCGAGATCCAAGTCCAACGCCATGGGGCGTCATTGCTTTTCTCTTCACACAGAGTCCGGGGAAACGAAGGTTCCAAGATATGCGTGCATGTTGGTCACGTTGGACCCTTCATTGTTCGGATGTGAGTCCACGTTTGAAGCATCGAAAATGACGATAGAGACAAAAGGATGTCTGCCGTAGACACGACAAGTTTAATGTGGCGTTGCGGGATTAGATCCCGGGAGCAGCGGGTCGAGTTAACGAACTATTGGCCCGAGATGTGTTCGGATCATGACCATGTCGGAGGTTCCGAGGTCCACATCCGATACCACAAGGCATCATCAATTTTCTCTTTGCACCCAGCCCGGGGGTGTGAATTGTTAAGTGCGAAGCACCAACGTGTGCCCTTGCACGCGGATCGACGTGCGCGGTCAGGTCGCGGGGTTCGACCTGCCCGGTCAGGTCGTGGGGGTCAAGGGGGCAACGCCCCTTGCGGGGGTTTCCGGGGGCGCTGCCCCCGGAACAAAATTTAGATTATGGAAAGGGGAAACTTTTTATTAGTTTTATTCATTAGCTTTAAGTCTCTTCTCTCATTTGATTAATCATTTTCTCCCTTTCAGGCACGCCGGTTTAAGGGAAGCAAAGAGGGGAGCGCGCCGGTTAATGGATGCCCAAAAGGGCACGCCGGAATAGGTGGTGCAAAGTTTGGGCGCGCCGGTTAATGGCTAATGGAGGAGGAGCCATACGCGCACCGAAATAGGGTGAGGAATAGTATAGCGCGCCGGTTTAAGGCGGCTATGCAAGGGGCGCGCCGGTTAGTGGCAAAGAAAATGAAAGGGGTTTTGAGTGTAAGGCTAAACCGGCGCGGGGGGGTACCGCGCCGGGTTAGCCCACGCCGGATTAGGGCGCACCGGGTTAAGATTCTATGAGGTTTCTTTTGCTCTGTTTGATTCTTATTGCTTCTGTTCTTGTTTCTTCAACCTACAGATTGACTTGTTGATTGGTTTATTAGTTTAATTGGTGGATTAAGTTGATAGGGAGGAAGATAAAGTGTTTTAGTTGTTTATTAAGGTGGATTAGCATGAAGATTCAAGTGTTTCGTTAGAAGGGTTTGCTGCGCAGGGTAGTTCAGTTTACTTCAGAGGCAGCTTCAGAGTTGGGCAGTTCTTGGCAGGAAGGAGTCCAGCTAGTTCGTTTATTCCTGGCGAAAATTGGGCAGCACCTCCCCCGGACTGACGCTTGCCAGAGAAAAATGGGGAACACCAAACGGATTGCTCCAGGGTGAACCTCAAAACTCGGAGTAAGGCCTCCATTAACCCATAAGCGCATATGGAGACTCGAGGGCAAGCCTTCAAGAGTTCCAGCAACTTACTGGTGGTGATTTAGTGAACGAGACGGATGTGTGCCTCAAGGGGGCCATGAATGTTCACCTTTCTGACGGGTTCCTCCGAAGGCTGTGCTATGCAGAAGCAAGCTTCGAAGGGCCCTAGGTGAGCAGAAAACAGAGAGAGGGAGAAGGAAGCAGAAGAACACCGCCCATGCCCACAAAGAAAGCATTCTTTTTATTCATCCCCAAGGAAAAAAGGGGGGGGAAAGAAATACAGGAGGGGAGATCTACCCCAAAGCAAGGAAAACACATCAAAGAAAGAGGAAAGAAATACATCGGTGGGGGAGGGGGAACGGAGCACAAGCACCTCCCCCTCCGAGCTCACCTCTCTTCTCCCACGCTCACTCTCTTCTTCTTCACCTCACTGGCACGGGGACGAAGCCTCTTCTTTTCTCTTTTCTTCTTCTTCTCTTCGATGGCCAGCCATCAGCCGAATGAACCAACCGACCCTGTTCCTTCTTCAGACATGCCATTGTATAGAATGGGCATTCAGGAGTGTTCCCGCCACTTTCACCTCGTCCGCGTCGAGGTCTGAAATTGACGTGCTACGCTGGACGCTGCCGGTTTGTGCCGTACGCTACTGCTCATCCAAGGATGGGATATTCATAGATCTACCGGGAGGATCTGCTGCTGCTGCCATCACTACCGCTTTGCTGTCGAACGGATGTGGAAACACGGCTTCAGAGCATTGAATGCCCATGGAGACAGAGCTTCAGAGCATTGAATGCCCTATTCTTCTCCTCTCTGGACTTCGCGTGAGATTCATCAGGAAACAGAGCATCGGAGGATGGATGGGATGGCATTTGAGTTAAACCGACGTGGTGTTGTGTGTGCCGGATTAACAACATATAAAGGGGCGCGCCAGACTAACATCATGCAAAGGGGCGCGCCAGATTAAGCATAAGCAAGGGGGCGCGCCGGTCTAATGCCAAGCAAGGGCAAATGAAAAAAATGGGGTGCACCGGATTAAGATGTTAAAGGGGCGCGCCGGTTTAGAGCGCGCCGGTTTAAGGCCCTTTCACGCCGTTTTAAGCCTCAAATAGATTCTTTTCGAAGTTGCAGCCATTTATTCGAGTGTTGGTGCTCTTGGAGTGTTCTAGTTGCAATGCATGGCCTCTATAATATTCCATTTGCAGCCTTTGGGGCTTGATCCCAGACTTTGCGTAACTTTCGGTGCATACTGAGGCTGTACCGGAGTTCCCGACTCTTCTTTGATTCAGCTCTCGGCACGGACGGCTGTGGAGTTGTGGCTGTATCTTCCGCCTTGGGGGCTTTCTTAACGGGTAGCGGACCACCAAGCGGGTTCTCATCCTGATCGGGCGAGGCATGAGATTTGTTCATCATTTCCATCTTCGGCTTGCTCTCGAGTGTCGAGACGTGCATGCCGTATGATTCTCATCAACATTTTTTGGCGTCCACACAACCCAAGATAGATAGGACATGTGACAGCCTAATATAGGCACGTTACAAGCCTCTAACGCACATGGGCTGGTGTGGACGTCGAAAAAATGTCGATGAGGATCATACGGCAAGCACATCTCGACACTCGAGAGCAAGCTGAAGATGGAAACACCAAATAAACCTCATACATCGCCCGATCAAGACGAGGACTCGCTTGGTGGTCCGCTAGCCGATGAGAGAGCCCCCCGGGCGGAAGATACGACCATAACTCAATAGCCGGCCGTGTCGAGAGCTGAATCAAAGAAGAGTCGGGAACTCTGACACAGTCTCGGCATGCACCGGAAGGCACGCAAAGTCTTGAACCGCAGCCCAAAGACTGCGAATGAACCATCATGGATGCCATGCATCGCAACCGGAACGTTCTGGGAATGCCGACATTCACATAAGCGGCCGTGACTTCGAAAAGTGTCCGTTTGGTGCTTAAAACGGCTCGAAGGCCCTTAAAACGACATGCCTTAAAACGCCCCCCCCCCCTTGCTTAAAATGGCGCGCCCCTTGTTTTCTTTGGCTATCCGGCGTGCTCCTATCGAACGGGCCTTCCCCTTTTTGATGCATAAAATGGCGCCACTTATGTTGCATTAAAACGGCGCTCATATGCAAAGCTAACCCTTCGAGAGCTACTACGGCATGGCCATTTTGAAGGCCAAAATGTTGAAACGGCGGGCCAATTTCACTTGGGTTTAATCCGGCGCGATCACCATCCCTCCGCGCCGTTTTACCTCCTAGACATCCCATCCCGTCATCAGTCCGATCCCCTATTTTTGGGCGCAAACAAAGAGAACTTACCTGAAATGGCCATGCCTCCTGCGTCCGACCAACGTGCAACCTCCTGAGCTCCTCAAGCTCCCTGGAATGGCAATCTTCGAGCTCCGCACATAACGTCGCTTCCCCGCCTGTCACCATTGGCCAATCTCGTGGAGGCACCATGCCTACTCTATCAACCTCTCCACCTGCAGGCCACTCGAGAGCTTCAGACATGAAGGGGGACGAGAAGAATGGAACGAAAGGGATGGGGGATTCAGAGACTTCTTCCCCCACCTCCATATATATGTAAAGAACCCGTCAAGACAAAAGGGGGAGAGGGCCGGAAGAGAAGAAGTTGAGAGAAGAGAGGAAGAGAGCAGAGGAGAAACTCCGGTTCAGCTGGTAGTTCCCTCAGAAGAAAAAGAAGAAGCTTCGTTCCCCTGCGCCGGTAAGGTGGAGAAGAAAAGAGTGAGCGCGAGGGAAGAGAGGCGAGCTTGGGAAATAGGTTTAGGCTCCGCTCTCCTTCTACCATTGTATTCTTCGTCTCTTTCGTTCCTACTTTCTTTGGTTAGGGGGATGATCCCCCCTTCTGTATTGCGTTCCTCCCTTTCCCTCGTGGATGAATAAAAGAGTGACTTTGGCAAATATACATAGTGTTCTACTGCTTTGGCTTGCCCGTCTCACTGAGTCTTTTTCCTTTTCTCTCCCGTTCTTCTAATCATCCCGGTGCCTCGGAGGCTTGCCTCTCTGTGCCATTTCTTCTGAGGAAACCCGTCTGGAGGACGAAGAGTTACAGCCGTTCATGGCGAACATCCGTCCCGTTAGGATATACGTGAAGCTATCACCCGTGAGCCGTGGTCGCTCTTGTAGGCTAGCCCTCGAGTGTTCCATACTCACATTTGGGTTGTCGGACCGCCGTGAGGCCACTCCGATTTTTGAGGGTCACCCCGGAGCAATCCGTTTGGTGGCCTTCTATTATCTCTGGCAAGTCCCGGTCCGGGGGAGATGCTGCCCAATTTTTACTAGGAATTAAAGAACGCTCAAGAACAAACGAACAAACCACTTTTGTGAACAACCATTGAACCTCTGTGAACAAACCCCCCGAATAAAACACTTAAACCTCATGCTCACTCACCTTAACAAACCATCAACGATGCTTAAACCTTCAACCTATTGATCTGTGGTGTCAATTGAACAATCAATCTAACTTTGGATCCCTCTGCAGGCCAGAGAATCAAGAATAGAAAGCAAAACAAGTCCACAGAACGAATAAAAACTCAGGAGATGTTGTCCGACGTGGCCTAATCCGGTGCGGTCACTATTTCACCGCGCCGGTTTAACACCATTCTCATAATCCCTCATCTCCTTCTTTGAACGCTAAAACAGCGCACCCATTTCTATTCCAAACCACCTATACGGCGCGCCCCTCTCTCCTGAGCTTGGACCCCCCCTTCACCGGCGCGCCCTATGGCACCTCCCTTTAACCGGCGTGCCCCCATGGGTGCCTCTACCCGGCGCGCCCTTGACTCCCTCTTAGCCCGGCGCGCCTCCCTTGTTTAACCCGTCAAACGGCGTGGCCAAAAACCGGCGCCCCCCCCCCCTTTAATGTCCTAAATCGGCACGCATTTGTCCTTCACTGTTCACCTTAAAACGGCGCCCCATTTCCTCCTTTGAACTCTAAAACGGCGCCATCCTCTTCCTTCGCTAAACCGGCACGCCTCCTTAGTACAAAGGGGAATAAATAAGTAAAAAAAGATAATAAAAGGTCAATCATGCTAATAAAAGAATAAAAGAAACTCTATCACCCGCCCCTCAATTAAAATTTTATTCCTGGGGCACACGTTGGCGAGTTTGGGCTCCACACTTAACAATCTGCTTCCCCGGACTGTGTTTGAAGAGAAAAGCAATGATGCCCTACTAGGTCAGACTTGGATCTCGGGAGCCCTCGCCCGAACGTGACCATGATCCGATCTTATCCCGGGCCGACAGTTCGTTAGCTCGACCCATCTTTATGGAGATCCGATCCCGCACCTACATTAAGCTTGCCGTACCTATGGCAGACATCCGTACGGTTTTATCGTCTTCCTCGACGCTACTAATACGGACTTCCGTCTGACTAATGAATGGTTAGTGACCGACATATATGCTGGGATCTAATCCTGCACCCACACTAAACTTGTCGTACCTACGACAGACATCCGTGTGGTTTTGTCGTTGTCTTCGACGCTTCAAATGCGGATTCTCATCCGAACGATGAATAGTCTGTTAGCGACCGACATATATACCGGGATCTAATCCTGCGCTTGCATTAAACTTGCCGTACTCACAGCAGACATTTGCACGGATTCGCTCCCATCACCGTCTTGTTTTCTATACGGATCTTTGTCAGAACATAAAATGGTCCGTGTATGACCGACAAAATCTGAATGGAACAAGAAGGCTCTCGTCATCCCCGGACCCTTTGCATGGGAATATCAATAAGACCTTCGTGAGTCGCGTTTGGACCTCGGGTTCGCCCCAACCATGGTCATTGCCTGACCCACATCCTAGGCCTATAGCTAGCTACCTCTGCACATGTCTTCGTTTCGGAACCTAGTCCCGGGACACTTTCCTGTTGCCCCCTTTGCACCGGAAACATTGACGATGCCCACGCGAGCCCGACTTCGACCGCTAGGGGCCACCGCAGTATGGTCGCAGCTTGATCTTGCATCGGGCCGACAAACTTCTCAGTTTCTGACCGCTCTAACCGGGGATTTAACTGGACGTTTTCCGTTCCTTTGAACAATAAATCTGTCGTATCCCGACGTACACATGTTCGGTTTTCTTGCAACGATTACGCTATTCTCAAGCCGGACATTCGTCCGAACATTAAAGTGGTCAACACATGACTGACACAAGCTCAGATACTTTCTTCACACCCTCGCGTAAGGACTTCAGCATTTCTTAATAGTTTTTTTTCTATGCATTAATTTCCTGGCCATCGGGCCCCTTTTCCTGGCAATCAATCAAGGGTTTTCCCCTCTCCGAGGGGATGTAATTAACGTCGTAGCCTTCACAGTACGGCGGGTTCTCTGTCCCGACATGAACTACACAATCGTCTGACTAGTCAGATCGAGCATATAATAAATTGTCACTTTGTGACTGGCACGCCCACGCACTTAATAAACCCAATAAACAAATAAACAATGATTTTAAATAAAAAGTGCATCCACAGTTGGGCCGTTATGGCCAACCGACAGACACAGTCTTCGAGAAACGCCGACATAGGCACGTTAGAGTCATGTGACGGTCCTACATTGGGCTGTCACACTGACCCGGCCTCGAAGGACCAAAATGACTAACGGCTGTGGCGGTCTATCGTAGGGCCGTCAGAGACCTCTGACGGTCACTGGAACGACCGCTACACCATCACGGTGGGAAAAGCAGTGGAATGGCCGAATCGGCCCGTTCCACGCCCCACTCACGCTGAAGCGCAGGGGAAACAAAGCCACACGACGAAAAACAACTTTTGGAAGCTAAAAAAACCACATGCACGCGCTAAAATGCGAGATCAGGGTGATTCCGACGAATCGACCCTTAACGAGTCACCGAGGTTCCCAGACTCCTACCGGCCCCGAATGATGGCCAAACACTACGAAACTTACATGAATGTGATCCAGATATCCTAGCGGTCATTTTGACACTAACTAGACTAAGAATGGTTACCGTTTTCCGGCGAACCCTACAAATCGCGAAAATGACGGTTTTGCTAGAACTAGCCCGATCTAGCCCGTTCAAGCACCAAACCACGCACAGAAGTAGGGAAAACGTGTAGGAGGAAGTAGCTATCCGTATCCCTACTTCCACCGAAGAAATCGAGCGCCGAGGCGACTAAACTACGCCAAAAACCACAACGCGAACTCAACCGTCGGCTTTGAATCAACCGTTCGGGATCGCGTGAAAACTGATTAGATCCTTGCCCCGTCGCGTACCTCATCGACCCCACGCCATCGCCACCTCGCCTTTTTCTCCTCCGTCTGTAGTCGGAGCCGGAAGGGCGAGAGAGGAGAGAAAATGGGAGAGAAAGAGAGGGATGTGCGCGAATGAGAAAAAGGAAAGAAGAAAGAAAGAAAAATGAAAATAAAATAGGAAATTCTCCTAATTTCTGAAAATTTGATAATTTACCTGAAAATTCACAAATTTAGAAAAATACATAAAAATAGTCGAAATGATCCTCGCGAAGAGTACATCGTAACTGTATCGTCCGCGAGCCGAAGAACTGAGAACTAAACTCATCACAGGGTTCCGTAACTAGTACGAGAGAAAAACCCAAATGGATCGTAAAACTCAACTCGGGAGCTACAAAAGCGATCTGAAACTCTCCAAAAATGATCTGAAAGACCTAATAAAGATCCAGGGCATTACATGCTCCCCTCCTTTAAGAAATTTCATCCTCAAAATTTAAGGACTAACAAAGGAGAAGCAGGGAAGAACAACCCGACAACACCACAACAAAATGACACGAACCACGAGAAACAACGATAAGACGACAACACCGGACCACGAGACATCTGATCGAGTCGCAAGCTAACTCTACCAGGGAAGAGAGTATAGCAAAGCGAACCGACAAGAGTTGGTCCACAAAGTGCTAATGATAGATAGACAAAATCATAGAGAAACAACACTTACAAAAATGACAACAACGGTAGCACTCGTAAGATTCCAGCTCTGTACAGGACACAAAACCACGGAACACAACTGCAAGTTGGGTCACATCAAGGCACAATAGTAGATGATCACACGACTACAGGGGATGAGTCATGCATCGAGCAGCTCACCGAGAAAAGACCCACGATAGAAATAAACAAGAACCACGAAACCTAACGCCTGTTGAAGACTGTACTGGACTTAAGGACTCTGGAGACTCTATATCTCGGATTCCCATTTATTTCACCCAACAACGCTCTTATACCACCTATGACGACCTGGATCCCGGATACCAGATATACCCGATAGGACTACCGAGTAGACCCCATACCACTTGGAACCCGCGAGGCCTCCCAAGAGTGGTAAAGCTCCGACGGGATGAAAGGATTATCGTGTAGTACATTGAACCCACGGAGATATGACAATAAGCAATTAAATTTCATTAGATCGGTTTACTAAAGTAGCAGAAATAAAATTACATTTTAATTAACAATTTAAATTTAATAATTACACCAGAGTCCAGTCCATAAGAAAGACAAGCAGTCTAACAGTACAGTCAACAGAAAGAAAAACGTATACTGAGGTCGTGGGAAACCCGACGCAGGTACCGCTGGCAGCTACGGACACGCCACACCAGGAACCGCAGAAGAGGAACGACGCCACCCACCTGAAAAGCAGGGGTGAGCCTCGTGTCACTGGCCCAGTAGGGGTCACGCGGATCCCCACTAAAAAATACGCAGTAACACAAAACAACTAAAACAGCAGGTGTAGTAAAGCAGGAAAACTAAACTATGAAGCTGTAAAAGAAAACCGGAATGGAAGGAGTAGGAACAGCTGAAAGAAAAGGGAAAAGCCGTACCTGAAAGAGAACACGGTTGCTGAACTAACCTCGGCTCCCAAAGCTGACATACGAGACAGGTAAGAAACCTAGAAGGACCTAGATAGACACGGACATAGACGACACGACTAGAACGTCGTGCACACTGCCCCACACATGACTAGAACGTCATGCATACGACATGACAGTGACCTCGAGTACGACCACGAGAGGGCTAACCCAGAAGGTCACGATGCACAAGAAACGCGGAGAGTCACATGCCACGTGACTGGCGTGCCCCACGCTAGAAGAACAGCCAGATCCGTCCACTGACGTCTTATACTGCGCCACAAGTGTCTCGCCTATGGTACCGCTAAAGTCTCGTTAGAGTCGCAGACACGCGCTGAACAACACAAGAACTACAGTAACGAGTGACTAGTCAGGGCTACGCCCATCGACGTAAGTCCAAAGCCCCTGACCACGTGTGCACACACTGGCCCACTGCCTAAGCCAGGCCTCTAGCTAGTATTCCCCCATCGAAGGATGCTACGGTTGGACCGGGAGCCCACGGAACTAGCTTAAGAACCTTAAACTGGGAAAGTGCCCCGGTACAAGAGCCGTCACAGAGAAGCGTGATGTAAGGCTACAACTAGTGAAGGCTCACAAGACACAGAGTCTTAAAACATGAGTGCTGAAGTACAAGCAGCCAAGAATGCCCTGTGACACGTACTTCAGAGCACCAACGGCAGCACAGCCACTGTCGACAGACTCAGGACAAGGCAACTAGACCTACTTACATAACGATCCTTGAATCTCACGACTCGGAGGCAAGATCGTCACAAACTGCGGAACAAGCCGCCAATTGGTCTAAACCTAAGCCAGAGAAAATGACACGGTCGGAGGAAACGACACGCAGAGACCTGAGGGAACACCGAGGACCCTCAGCACACCTGGACACGTAGATCAAGGTAGGGTGATACCTCACTGTAGCCAATACCATGTCTCGAACTGGATAGAAATGTTGAGACATAGAAGGCTTCATGTCAACCATTGGGTGACCCCTGGTTGACCGGAACCAAACAATGACAAGTAAGAAGACTCTTGGCTGCCTTATAGCGTAGTCTCAGCCCTCATAAGATGTCAGGAGACATCCTCGGGAAAGCGGGCAGACCACAAGGACAAGCCAAGACAAATGGAAACTAAAACTGCGGAAAGCAGGACTCTAGGGCTGTAATGCTCCACCTTTAGACTGCTACAAAGGGGTGGCGGTCTAAGGGTGAGCCGTTACACTCTAGAGAAGAAAGGACCGTGGCGGTCTAATGAAGAGGCGCCACAAGGATGTGACGGTCGAAGGATGGAGCGTCACAGACACCACCCTACTCAACAACCCAAGACAGACAGGACATGTGACGGCATAATGTAGGCGCGTTACAAGCCTCTAACGCACAAGGGATGGCCGTTAGGGTCAACCGACAGACACGGTCTTCGAGAAACGCCCAGGCTGTGACACACCGACGTAGGCGTGCCAAAGTCATGTGACGGTCCTACATTGGGCCATCACACTGACCCAGTCTCGAAGGACCAAAATGACCAACGGTTGTGGCGGTCTATCGTAGGGCTGTTAGAGATCCCTGAAGGTCACTGGAACGACCGCTACACCGTCACGGTGGGAAAAGCAGTGGAATGGCTGAATCGGCCTGTTCCACGCCCCATTCATGCCGAAGCATAGAGGAAACAAAGCCACACGATGAAAAACAACTTCTGGAAGCTAAAAAACCACATGCACGCGTTAAAATGCGAGATCGGGGCGATTCCGACGAATCAACCCTTAACGAGTCACCGAGGTTCCCGGACTCCTACTGACCCCGAATGACGACCAAACACTACGAAACTTACATGAATGGGATCCGGACATCCCAGCGGTCATTTTGACACTAACTAGACTAAGAATGGTTGCCATTTTTTGGTGAACCCTACAAACCGTGAAAATGACGATTTTGCTAGAACTGGCCCGATCTAGCCCGTTCAAGCACCAAACCACGCATAGAAGCAGGGAAAACGTGCAGGAGGAAGTGGCGATCCGTCTCCCTACCTCCACCGAAGAAACTGAGTGTCGAGGTGACTAAACCGCGCCGAAAACCACAACGCAAACTCAACCGTCGACTTTGAATCCACCGTTCGGGATCGCGCCATAACCGATCCGATCCTCGCCCCATCGCGCACCTCATCAACCCCACGCCGTCGCCACCTAGCCTACGGTCCTCCTCCGTCTGCAGTCGGAGCCGGAAGGGGGAGAGAGGAGAGAAAATGGGAGAGAGAGAGGGACGTGCGCGAATGAGAAAAAGGAAAGAAGAAAGAAAGAAAAAGGAATAGAAATTAGGAAATTTTCTTAATTTACGAAAATTTGATAATTACCCCGAAAATTCACAAATTCAGAAAAATACACAAAAATAGTCGAAACGATCCTCGCGAAGTGTACATCGCAACTGTATCGTCCGCGAGCCGAAGAACTGAGAACTAAACTCACCGCAGGGTTCCGTAACTAGTAAGAGAAAAAAATCCACATGGATCGTAAAACTCAACTCGGGAGCTACAAAAGCGATCCGAAACTCTCCAAAAAGGATTCGAAAGACCTAATAATGATCCAATAAAGATCTAGGGCATTACAGCGAACACGGCTCACACCCCCCGAACATGGTTTCGCTCTTAAAATTGGAAAACCTGCTCAAACTCACACTATTCGGCTCCAAATCACGAGGGGAAGCAGGAAAAGAGTAGGGTATCCATCCCCCTACCTCCACCGAAGATCTTGCGCGCCGAAACGACCAAACCACGTCGAAAACCATCACACGAACAACCCACGCTGGCTTCGAATCCACGAATGGGATCGCGCCAATGCCACGCTCCGATTCACTTGCCGTCACGCCCCAGGTCAACTCCACGCCGTCACCACGTCGTCCACCTCCGTCACGGTCGTACACCCCGGGGGAGAGGAGAAGTGAGGAGAGAGAACAGAGGGAGAGAAGTGAGAAACATGAGAGAGGAGAGAGGAGAGAGGAAGGGTTAAGAAAAAGAAAAAGGAAAAGAAATTAACAATTTTCTTAAAATTCAATTTTTGGCACAAAATTTTGTAAACTCAGAAAAATACAAAAAAATAGTCTTCACGATCCTCGGAATGATCACAATGCGCATGTAGCATCCCAGAGTCTCAAAACTCAACAGTTCACTCTCCACGGGGTTCCACAAGTTATACAAGGGAAAAACCTGAGTGGATCGTAAAACATGTTTCAAGACCCACGAAAGCGCTCCGAAAGCTCTCCGATTCAGGTCCGAAGAATCCAGGGTATTACAACCTCCCCTCCTTTAAGAAAGTTCATCCTCAAAATTTAAGGAGTCAACATGAAACAGGGAAGAACAACCCCAAACAACTGGCTTTGCTTTCCAAGCTCCAGCCAAACCTCAAACACAAAACACGATAACATAATTCTCGAAAAATATAATTCAGAAGGACATTGCCAGACCACAATCATAGGCACACGCTCTGGATCTCAAGGCCCATCGATCCACAGAACGAGCATGGCACAGAAAGGAACACAAGTCCGGCACCTCCGAAACATCATGGCATCATCGCTATCATCTCACAAAACAAGGAGACACGACCCTTGCCATGAAATAGCCACTGATAAAACAGAAACTTGGTAGACAACACAAGCATTAGCTCTTACAAGAAAAACAAATATCTCAGCTGACTGCTCCACCCATCGGCTTCCGCACCATGAACAACCAATGAAACTGGCACGCAGAACGCCAATGCCAGCACTGGACCAAAACACAATCAAGTCAGTCCTCACTCAGAAATTACATCTGATTCAAATTCCATGACAACTCTACCACGATAGAAAAGTACAACTAAACCAACCGACAAGATCTCGGTCCACACAATGCCAAATCAGACTCATAGGGAACTCCTCTCAAGCTGACCACAACCACAAACCAACACACAACCTCAAACAACACCTACAGAATTCTCGACTCCGTTCTCAACACAGAACCACGGAACACAACTGCAAGCTGGGTTACATCAAGGCACAATTACAGCTGAACACACGACTAAAATGCACTAGCCGCTCGCAGCTTACCAACAAGGACCCATAACAACCTCTCGGAAAAAGCATCTCTAGGACCGCGATATCGTCCCAAGAGCACAACTTCCAAGAAATATAGCGAAAGAAAAGGGTACTCGACCAGCATATATGCCAACAGATTTCCCCAATTCTCAAACCTACCAATGCGAACAACCACAATGCCCCAAGTAATGGCACGGCAACCAACATCATCAAGGCATACATAGCCAAGACGATGTCACACTGAGGAAATAATCCTCTCGACTGGTCAGAATCTTCCAACCAAACGATCCTCGACCTATGGGTTACGAGCCCATGCTTCCGATGCGCACTCAACACAACACACACAAGCATCAGAAACAACTCAACATCCGCATCTCAGCACACACTCGGCGCCATCGCAATTAACAAAACTATAATGTACCATGCCTCGAGTACTGATCCTGCTAACAGCCGATCACAAGTTGCCATAGTGCAAACCATCGTGCCAAGAGCCACAACACAACTCACAAAGAACACTAGTCTCAGCTTATCCTCACATCCTGAAATAATCATTGAACCTTCACAGCACAACAGTCGCCAAACACGGCATGTCGAACACGGTGCACAACGGCCCCCAACTCACAAACTAGGTCCAAAGCAAGGCCACCACCGAACAAGAGCATATCAAGTTCAGAACTAACACAGTCCACACATAAGCAGACATGCAAGACAAGGCTTCATAGAGACAGCACTCCCAAGCTTACCTCTAAAACAATGCCACAAGACAAGATGACAAAGATCAAGCTCGACGAACAACAACTCACTAGGAAGGAGATCCTAGGCTCGCCCAAGCACTCTCTCAAGCAAGGCATCCAAATGACCTCCTCAAACACAACCTTAACACCTCATGGGCTGACCAAACCTCAAGCTGGGACAGCCAAAACAACATTAATCTCCTCGGAGAACATGCACGGCCATCACACTAATGACAAGCTACCAGCCACCTGAACAAGCCACGAAAAAATCTCGAACACCGCACCACCGATTCACAAGTGCCGACCAACTCTGCCAAGCATAGCACAATCGAGACAAACACCATGACGAAAGAAGGGCGCTCCATCAGAACCTGACGAGAGCAAAACCACCTCGCACAGTGCCAACACAGCACACACAAGCTCCCACGCGTGAAGCAAAGCGGTAAACAATTGCAAAACCTATGCCAGCTGCCGACTGTACTGGACCTTATGGACTATGAATACTGCAATATCTTGAATTCACATGTACTTTCACAAACACACGCTTAGATAGCTCGTAAAAACTCTGAACAACTTTGAACTCCACTCTGATACCACCTATGACGACCCAATCTCCGGATACTACATAAACCTGATACCACTTGGATTATGAGAGGCCTCCTAAGAGTTGGAATGCTCCGAAGGGATAGAAAGGAGTGTGAGAGTACATTGAACTTCTAGATAAAGTAGTAAGCAATTAAATTTCTATGATCAAGATTGCAAAAATAGCAAAAATAAAATTACATTTTCTATAACAAATTAAAGCTACAAAGCTAGCAGAGTCTAGTCTAACTAAAGTACAGTACAGTAGGATAGAGAACGTACTCTCAAGTTGGGGGAAGCCCCACACTGGCAAATGCTGGCAACTAAGAACCATTGCACTGCGCCTCCAAAGCACGAAGAGGAACAGCTACACCTAAAAAGTCAGGGGTGAGCCTCGTCACACTAGCTCATAGGGATCCCGCAGAACCCTACCACAAAACAACATAGTAACAGCAGTGCTAACAACTAAAGCAAAGCAGTAACAGCAGGAGTAGGAACATCAAAAGTAAAGAGGAAAGCCGTACCATGGAAACATGGTAGCCGATCGAACCTCGACCCTCTAAACTGCTCCAAACAACAGTAGAAAGCCTAACCCCGATCTCACAAAGTCGTGAGTTACCGATCTATCGACAAATCATGAAACTCATATCGTGAAGGCCCACCGGAATAGGCAAAGGCCCTACAACTTCTCCTATCAGTATAACACTAATTCACGTACTCACAGTCGAGAATCGCTGAACCGATAAGCAAAGGCCCACCGGAATAGGCAAAGGCCCTACAACTGCTCCTATCGGTAGAACACTAATTCCCGTACTCACAGTCGGGAATCGTTGAACCGATATAAAGAAACTCTGGCTACATAGCCAAGACACATCACGACACCTTAGTCATGCAGGCTCATCCTCAGAGACAAAAGCCCAACTCAAGACCACACGATCTAAAAGCACTAATACATACACGATCCCACTATCGTGTACGCTTGTGCATGCACTTTTTATTAATTAATTAAGATCTATGGTTATTGGGTTTATTAAGTGTGTGGGCGTGCCAGTCACCTAGGTGACGATCTATTGTGTGCTCGATCTGACTAATCAGATGATTGTGTAGTTCGTGTCGGGACCAAAACCCGTCGCGCCGTAAAGGCCACGGCGTCATTTACATCCCCTCGGAGAGAGGAACACCCTTGATTAATGTGGACGCACTAAAATTCACTCATTCAGGTGGTTCGTCTATTACGTGCGTGGGCGTGCCAGTCACCGAAGTGACAATTTGTTCGGGCTCCGTAGAGCCCATGGTGCGCTCGATCTGACTTCGTCAGACGATTGTGTGGTTCGTGCCGGGACCAAAACCCACTGCGCCATAAAGGTCACGGCGTCATTTACATCCCCCCCTACGAGGGAACACCCTCGATTAATCGTCAGGATTCAGGGCCTCATGGCCAAGAATTTAATTGCATGAAAGGTCTATTACGAGGTATTGAAATCCTCACGCGAGGGCGAGAAGAAAACCATTCGTGGTCATGTCGGTCGTGTACTGACCATTTAATGTTCGGACGAATGTCCGGCTTGAGAAAATCGTGGTTGTTGCGGGAAAATTGGAACGCATGTATGCCGAGGTACGACAAATTTATTGTTCGGAAGAGCGGAAAACGTCCGGCTGAGCCTCGGTTAAAGCGGTCAAAAACCAATAAATCTGTTGGCCCGGTGCAAGAGCAAGCTGTGACCATACTGCGGTGGGCCCCCCGCGGTCGAAGTTTTGCTCGCATGAGCGTCATTAATATTTTCGGTGCCAAGGGGCAACGAGGGAATGTCCCTTGAATCGGCTGAAAAGCCCTGTGTCTAGGAAAGCAGACGTTTGAAACGTGTCGGTCATTCGGGAGACTGTTCAATATTCGGACGGGTGTCCGGCATGAGAATATCATAATCGTCGTGAGAGGACCTGGAACATATGTATGCCGGGATACGACACATATACTATTCCGAGACACTGAAAACATTCGGTTAAATCTCGGTTAGTGTAGCAGGAAACCAATGAATTTTTTGGCCCGGTGCGAGATCGAGTCAGGACCATACCGGGGACACCTCCCGTGGTCCAAACGGGGCTTGCATGGGCATTATTAATGTTTTCGGTGTCGGAGGGCAACGGGGAAGAGTCCCGGGATTAGATTCCAAAATCGAGAACGTGTTTGAAGGGAGCGGGCTGTAGGCCAAGGATGTGGGTCAGACAACGACCATAGTCGGGACGGACCCGAGGTCCAAGCATAGCCCATGAAGGCCTTGTTGATATTCCCATACAGAGGGTCCAGAGATGAGGAGAGCCATCTCGTTCTATTCAGATTTCGTCGGTCACTTGTGGACCGTTTGATATTCGGACAAGGGTCCATATTGAAGGTACGACGTAGATAGAAACAACCCCGTACAAATGTATGCCGTGTTCGTGTCAATTTCAATGAAAGGGGGGGACGAATCCCGATAGGGTGAATCCGATTTGGCGAGCTATCGGCCCAGAGCAATACCGGGTTACGACCACGTTGGGGTGGGAGCCGTCGGCCATGTTGGTTGCTCACGGGTCTTTTCATATTCAGACACAAGTCCGTAATAGAAACGCGACGGTAATCGAGGTGAACCCGTTCAAATGTCTGTCGAACGTGCGGCAATTTTCGTAGTGGCTCAGAAGGGATCCGGCCTGAGAAACGAGTCCGGTTTAATCAGAATCTCGGCCCAAGGCGAGGTCGGGTCATGGCCAGTTCGGGATCATTCTCGAGACTCAGACCCAACCTAGAAGGGCGGCATCGTTGTTCATTCAGCACTAGGCCACGGGAGAGTCGGGGCTGCGATATAGATTTTTACCATCTTCTTTATCTGGGATTTTTTTAGTCGTAAGATTTGGTGCTGTTTATTCCCCTTTATGTATTTGTTCTGGATGATTTTTATTTTATTTTATTTTATTTTTATTATTATGTTCTTCTTTTCTACTCTTATTATTACTATTTCATATTTTTTTGTTTATTTCTTATGTATATTCAGATTTATTTATTTATCATAATTTTTATTAATTTATTATTATCATTATCATTATCATTATCATTATATATATTTTTGGAGAGAGAGTGGGTCGCTAGAGGGCTAAAAAGGGTGTACCGCTGAAGGGCTGAGAGTGTGCTGCTGAGGGGTTAAAATGGTGTACCGCTGAAGGGCTGAGGAGTGTGCCGCTGAAGGGCTAAAAGGGTGTACCGCTGAAGGGCTGAGGAGTGTACCGCTGAAGGGCTAAAAGGTGTACCGCTGAAGGGCTAGGGAGTGTGCCGCTGAAGGGCTAAAAGGGTGTACCGCTGAAGGGCTAGGGAGTGTGCCGCTGAAGGGCTAAAAGGGTGTACCGCTGAAGGGCAAGGTTGGAAATACCGATGAGGGCCCACTCTCCCTCTAGTTCTTTTAAGGCTTTTCTTTTCTTCTTTTCTTTGGTTTTATTAAGTTTGCATGGGTTTCTTCTTTTCTTCTGTTGATCAGTTTCCATTCTTTCTCCCATGAGGACGAATGTTCAAGTTGTTTAGTTGTCGTTCGATTTGGCTCTCTTTATGTTGATTACAGTTCCCTTGCCTCGATTAAAGTGCTTTACCGTTGTTCTCCTTTTTTTTATTTGTTTGTTGCTTTTTTTAGTCCTTTTTAACGTGTGGTCGTTCCATTTGTTGGTTGCTTCCTTTTATCTTTTTAATATGTTATCATTTCTAACGAAAATTCGGCAGCATCTCCCCGTAACTCGAGCGTAAGGGAGATATAGGGAACGCGCCCATAAAGAGTGGCGGATCCTGACAACTGGAGGTGGGCGCCCGAGAGCGGCAACACCTTAATGAAACTTCAGTAAACCCGAAAGAAACGGCGAGTGGGAGACCTCTCCAAGGCTAGCCGGGGGTGCATCGGGCAAGAGGTTGGGGGTGTGTCGACGAAGGGCCGCTGGGTGTACCGGGGAAGACCCACAGGGGTGTGACGGCGAAGGGCTTGGCCACGGCGTGCCACTAAGGGGGGGTGAGGTATACCGGCCAGGGGACTGTGCCGGGCTGGGGGCGTGGGCCGTGTCGGGGAAGGCTCCCAGGGGTTGTGCCGGTGAACGGGGGCACCAAGGCGTGCCGCTGGAGGTTCAGCGTGTGTCGGGTTGGTGGAACCACAGCGCACCGGGCAAGGTGGAAGGCTGGGCATGCCGGCCAGAAGGGCTAAGGGTGGACCAGGGATGTTGGTTGGCTAGGCCGAAGGAAATCTTGGCAGGAGGGAGAGAGGCTCAAGGGGCATCAGGATAGAAGCGTTGGGCCTGGGTGTCCAAGGAGAAACGGAAGGGCGTCTCCCTTTTGGCAAATGAGTAGAAGTAGCAGTGGGGAGGTGGAAGGGCAGTTGGCCCTCTCCCCCCTTTTCTTCTTCTTTTCTTTCTCTTCTTTTTCTTCTTCCCTTCAGGCGGCGGCGGTGGGTGGAGTGGTGAGCCCTCTCCCCTCTCTTCCTCTCTTCCCTCTTCTTCTCTTCTCCTTCTTCTCCTCTTTTTCTCTTTCTCTTCTTCCCTTCTCCTCTTTTCCCTTTCTCTTCTTCTCTTTGCGCGGATGACGGAGGATGTAGCAGCAGGGGGGAAGCCTCCCCTCCTCTTCTTCTTCTCTTCTTCTCTTCTTCTTCTTCTCTTCGCACGGACGGCGGTGGACGGAGTAGCAGGAGGGAGCCCTCTCCCCTCTCTTCTTTCTTCTCTTCTCTCTTCTCACAGACGGCGGCGGTGGGTGGAGCGGCGAGCCCTCTCCCCTCTCTTCCTCTCTTCCCTCTTCTTCTCTTCTCCTCTTCACTCTTTTGTCTGCCTCTCTGTCTGTCTCTTTTTCTCTCCTCTCTTTTTTGGCAGAAGAAGGGGGGCATTTTATACCCCAGAGACGGGAGCATTCGGGCGTGAACGACGGTGGCGGGAGGTGAAGGGCATTGAATGGGGTTTGACCTCCCCGTCCTTGGTGGCAGAGGAGTAGCCTGCGTGGCCCAACCTCTGGTTGACACCTCGGACAGCTCACTGCGCGCCAAGGATACGTAGGGCATGGGCGTCACGTCGTTCTGTTGAAATGCCTTCACGCTGTGCCGTTGGCGGGCTCAAGAAGTGTGCCGCTGGAGGGCCAAAAGGGCGTGCCGCTGAAGACCCAAATGGGCGTGCCGCTGAAGCCCCAAATGGGCGTGCCGCTGGAGGCCCAAATGGGCGCGTCGCTGAAGGCCAAATAGGTGTGCCGCTGAAGCCCCAAATGGGTGTGACGCTGAAGGCCAAATGGGCATGCCGCTGAAGGCCAGGGGCTGTGCCACTGAAGGCTACCAGGGTGTGCCATTGAAGGGCAAGGGTGTGCCGCTGAAGGCCACACCGGGTGCATTTCTGAGCCCATTGTGAGCATGAGTCATGGCTCGTTTGATTTTCTCCGTGGCCCGTGGTTTGTGAGGCCCTTGGTGGTTGATTTCTCCTCACTGTCGTGACTCTGGAGATAGCCTCACGGCAGTGTGTGCATGTTCAGGGAATCCGGATGACCAGTCTCTCTGGGGCTTCTTCACTCAGTTCCGTTGTTGATGCTGGGCCGAACAGGATATCTGGGTGTGCAGTTTTTGGTGTCCATAAATGCCCCCCACCCACGGGTAGTGCGGGCGAAGGATGAGCCGGGCGGTGCCCGCGGGTGTACTGACCTCTTTTCCTCTTCGTCGGTGTCGCCGGGGTGTCGGGAGTCGACATGACTTGTTTATCTCCTCTTTTCTTCGTCTGTGCCGACGGGGTGTCGGGAGCCGACCTGGTTTGTTGGTCTCTTTGTCTCTTCGTCAGCGTCAACGGGGCGTCAGGAACTGACATGCCTTGTTGATCTCTTTGTCTCTTTGTTAGCACCGACGGGGCGTCGGGAACTGACATGCTTTGTTGGTCTCTTGGTCTCTTTGTCAGCGCCGACAGGGTGCCGGGAGCCGACCTGGTTTGTTGTCTCTTGGTCTTTTCGTCAGCGCCGATAGGGTGCCAGGAGCTGACATGCTTTGTTGGTCTCTTTGTCTCTTCGTCAGCGCCAACAGGGTGCCGGGAGCTGACATGCTTTGTTGGTCTCTTTGTCTCTTCGTCAACGCCGACAGGGTGCCAGGAGCTGACATGCTTTGTTGGTCTCTTTGTCTCTTCGTCAACGCCGACAGGGTGCCGGGAGCTGACATGGTTTGTTCGTCTCTTCTTCTCTTATTTTTCTTCTCTTCTCTTTTCTCCTCTTCTATATTCCCTTGCACGTAAACATGGGGTGAGAATCTATTTAGTGTCCTCAAATCAGGGAAGCGGGCTGTGAAAGCCGAAATTTGGGGAGCAGACTGCCAGTGCCAGACTTGGGAAAGCGGGCCATGGGGACCGAGGTAAGCAGGCTACAAGAGCCAAAGTTGGGAAGCATGCTATAAAAGCCAAACTGAAGCAAGCCAGAAGAGCCAAACTCGGGAAGCGGGCCGCGGAGGCCGAATTGGGGGAGCAGCTTATAAAGCCAAGGATATTGGGAAGCGGGCTGTAAGAGCTGAAATTATGGGAAGTGAGCCCCGAAGGTCGAATTCTGGGAAGCAGGCTATGAGAGCCGAATTCGGGAAGTAGGCTGCAAGAGCCAAAGATATTGGGAAGCGGGCTGCAGGAGCCGAAATTATGGGAAGCGGGCCGTGAAGGTCGAATTCTGGGAAGCAGGCTACGAGAGCCAAAATTGGGGAGCAGGCCACGAGGGCCCAAAGGGAAGTAAGCTATGAAGGCCGAGGGGAAGTAGGCTGCGAGAACCAAAGCTGGGGAGCGGGCCGTGAAGGCTGAAATTATAGGGAGCATGCTACGGAAGTCAAATCGGGGAAGCAGGCTACAAGAGCCAAAATTAGGAAGCGGGCTGCAGGAGCCGAGATTATGGGCAGCGGGCAGTGAAGGCCGAATTCTGGGAAGCAGGCAGTGAAGGCCGAATTCTGGGAAGTATGCTGCAAGAGCCAAAGATGTTGGGAAGCAGGCTGCAAGAGCCGAAATTAGGGCGCAAGATGTGAAAGCCCAAATCGGGGAAGTGGACTATAGAAGCCGGAGTTGGGAGATTAACGAGCCGCGAGGGCAAGAGGTAGGCCATGGGGGCCAAGATTGGGCTCCACGAGCCAGCGCAGGGAAAGTAGGGTTTGATAGCCGAAATTGAGTTTATTGTATACACACATTTTTATTATTTATTATTTATTATTATATTTCCTTTTATTCAAGCATGCAAGCATTCATTAGCAGACATAACATAAATATAAGTAAGGCAGCCCCCCCTATAGGGGATAGGATAGGGACATCGCCCGTAATTCGTAGATGCGGTGCGGGCCGCGAGGCACAATTGAGGGGTGGAGCACCCGTCAAGAGGATATCGCATGTCTTGCATGCATAGCCTAAATTCACGTATTTTACCCTAGGCAATTCTCTGTGGCGTGGCAGTACAAATGTGTGAACAAAGAGCCCTAACCATAGAGATATGCAGGTTTTCCTGGTGACACTCGAGGATCACTCTAGCACCTACACATTAGTTCCAGGCTTTCGACTTTCGGCAGCTTCACACAGCCCCCATCTATTTATTTTGGTAGCGGATTTCACCGTTCGGCGCGAGTCTCCTCATGCGTCTCAATGGGGATTCCCGGCTACTAAGAATCGTCCTTATTGTGATTTGCTTCACCATTTCACGCGAGTCTCCTCATTTATTTCAGTGGGGATTCTCGGCTACTCGGCTCCGCGTTTCTCTCTCTTTTCTTTTTTTTTCTCTCTTTTTTCTCTTTTTCTCTCTTTTTTTTTTACAGTGGGGGTAGGCAGCTTTTTCCTCATGATTACGTTTCACGCGAGTGCATGAATTCAACTCTCCGTAGAGTGCTAAGAAGAAATTCGGGCAATCCCTATAGTCGAAGGCTATTGAACACATTAAGTGCTAAGTGTGGGAGCGTTGTCTCATGTTTATTTTGTGAGTTGGGCTTAGCGATTCAGCCATGACTCTTCCCCCTGACGTGTGCACCCGCCATAGTTGGGTTCCCATCAAGCGTACGTTGTGACACGCGTGCATCCTGAATCGGGGTGATATTATTATTTAGTAAGAAAACACGGTCCTAGAAAATTTCAAGGAGGTGTATTATTCTATATTAAGCAACCATGCAAGCGGGGCAATCGTGCATTCTCTTTTTTTGTTTTTTTTTTGTTTTGTTATTTTTGTTGTTGTTGTTGTTGCTTTTTTTTTTGTTGTTTTTTTTGTTATTATTTTTTTTGCATAGGAAAATATTGTTGTTACGTATAAGTGTAGTGGTAGTAAACGTATTAGGGAGGCAGACCGCAAAAGGGCTGAAAGGATATTAGGGAAGCGGGCTATAGAACCCGAGGGACATCACGGGAGTGAGCCGTAAGGGCTAAAAGATGCCGGGAAGTAGGCCAGAAAAGCCAAGGGGCATTAGGGAAGCGGGCTACAGAAACCAAGGGATATTAGGGGAGCGGGCCATAAGGGCCAAAAGATGCCGGGAAGTAGGCCAGAAAAGCCAAGGGGCATTAGGGAAGCGGGCCGTAAAAGCCGGGAGATAATGGGAAGCGGGCTACAAAGGCCAAAGGTTGGGAGAGAAGGCATCGAGAGCCAAAATTGGGAAGCAGGCCACGAAGGCCAAAGGGGAGTGGGTTATAAGAGCCAAAGTTAGGAAGTAAGTTGCAAGAACCGAAATTAAGGAAAGCATGCTATGAGAGCAAAAATCGGGGAAGCAGGCTATGGGAGCCAAAATCGGGAAGCAGACCACGAAGGCCAAAGGGGAGTGGACTATAGAAGCCGGAATGTCGGGGAAGCGGGCTACAAGCCGAAGTTGAGAAGCGGGATGTAAAGAGCCGAAGTTGGGAAGCAGGCTGCAAAGAGCCGAAGTTGGGAAGCAGGCTACAAAGCGCCAAAGTTGGGAAGCAGGCTACAAGAGCCAAAGTTGGGAAGCGGGCCGTGAGGGCCGAATTCTAGGAAGCGGGCCGTGAAGGTCGAATTCTAGGAAGCGGGCCGTGAAGGTCGAATTCTGGGAAGCAGGCTGCAAGAGCCAAAATATGGGAAGCGGACTGTGAGGGCCGAATTCTGGGAAGTGGGCCGTGAAGGCCGAACTCTGGGAAGCAGGCTACGAGAGCCAAAATTGGGGAGCAGGCTACAAAAGCCAAAGGGAAGCAGGCTGCAAGGGCCGACGTTGGGAAGCAGGCTATGAAAGCCGAAGGGAAGCAGGCTTCAGGAGCCAAAATTGGGGAGCAGTCTATAAAAGCCAAAGGTAAGCAGGCTGCAAGAGCCAAAGTATGAGCAGCGGGCTGTAAAAGCCGAAGTTATGGGGAGCGGCCCGCAAGAGCTGAAGTTATGGGGAAGCGGGCTACGTGAGCCGAAATTGGGAAAGCGGGCTGCAAGAGCCGAGATTCTGAGCGGCAGGCTGCAAGGGCCAAGATTTGGGAAGCAAGCTATGAAAGTCGAGATTGAGAAGCAAGCTACAAGAGCCAGAGTTGGGAAAGCGGGCTGCAAGAGCTGAAGATATTGGGAAGCGGGCTACGAGAGCTGAAATTATAGGAAGCGGGCCGTGGAAGGCCGAGATTGGGAAGCAGGCTACAAGAGCCAGAGTTGGGTAAGCGGGCCGCAAGAGCTGAAATTAAAAGAGCAGGCTACCAGAGCCAAAGTATGGGAAGCGGGCTGCGAGAGCCGAAATTATAGGAAGCGGGCCGTGGAAGGCCGAGATTGGGAAGCAGGCTACAAGAGCCAGAGTTGGGTAAGCGTGCCGCAAGAGCCGAAATTAAAAGAGCAGGCTACCGGAGCCAAAGTATGGGAAGCGGGCTACGAGAGCCGAAATTATTGGAAGCGGGCCGTGGAAGGCCGAGATTGGGAAGCAGGCTACAAGAGCCAGAGTTGGGTAAGTGGGCCACAAGAGCCGAAATTGAAAGACCATGCTACAGAAGCCAAAGTATGTGAAGCGGGCTGCGAGAGCCGAAATTGTGTAGCAGGCTGCAAGAGCCAAAGTAGGGGGAAGCGGGCTGCAAGAGCCGAAGATATTGGGAAGAATGCTAAAAAGTCAAGGGATATTGGGAGCAGGCTGACAAGCCGAGAGATGTTAGAAGTAAGCTATAAAGCCGAAAGATATTGGAGAGTGCGGTGGGACGGGTGGATTAATCCTGATAGTGGGCCTTGGCCGGAATGACTGAGCTGAAGGGCGTCGAGTAGCAGGATACTAGAACCGAAGGGAAGGGTCCTCTTTTGTTCTCTGGCCGGGGAAGGGTCCGAACCAAAGTGAAATGTCTCTTTTCTTTCCTTTTTTTTGGTGGCCCAAAGGCCGAAGGTGAATGACCACGTCTACCTCAAAGCTCACTTCTCCTTCTTCTCTTCTTCTTTTATGTGAGGAAGCGGATTCGAAGACCCCGTCTGTCTCGCGATCCTCTTTTTTTTTCATCTCTTCTTCTTCTTTCTCTTCCTTTTTTTTATTGTGAAGAGGCGGGTTCAAGGACCATGTTCACCTCATGACTGTTCTTTCTCTTCTTCTCTTCTTCTTTTGTAGAAAGGCAGGTGCAAAGACCGCGTCTATCTCAGGACCCTTTTTTTTCTTCTTTTTTTTTGGAGAGGCAGGTGCAAAGATCATTTTTGCCTCGTGATCATTTCTTTCTTTTCTTCTCTTCTTCTTTTATGGAGAGGCAGGTGCAAGGACCATGTTCGCCTCATGTCTTTTTTTTTCTCTTCTCTTCTTCTTTTATAGAGAGGCAGGTGCAGAGACCATGTCCGCCTCGTGACTCTTTCTCTTTTTTTTCTTTTATGTTGAGAGACGGGTGCAAAGACCGCGTCTGCCTCGGGACTATTTCTTTCTTTTCTTCTCTTCTTCTTTTGTGTGAAGAGGCGGGTTCAAGGACCATGTTCGCCTCGTGACTATTCTTTCTCTTATTCTCTTCTTCTTTTTATGGAGAGGTAGGTTCAAGGACCATGTTTGCCTCATGCATCTTTTCTTCCTTTTCTTCTCTTCTTTTGTGTGATGAGGCGGGTTCAAGGACCATGTTCGCCTCGTGAATGTTCTTTATCTTCTTCTCTTCTTCTTTTTGTGGAGACGCGGGCTCGGGGACCACGTCTACCTCATGTGTATTCTTTCTTTTCTCCTCTTCTTTTGTGTGATTAGACGGGCTCGGGGACCACGTCTGCCTCATGAGTATTCTTTCTTTTCTCCTCTTCTTTTGTGTGATTAGACGGGCTCGGGGACCACATCTGCCTCATGTGTCTTTTCTTCCTTTTCTTCTCTTCTTCTTTTGCCTGGAGAGGCGGGTGCAAAGACCACGTCTGCCTCGTGACTCTTCTTTCTCTTCTTCTCTTCTTCCTTTGTAGAGAGGCATGTGCAAAGACCATGTTTGCCTCATGTATGCTTTTTTTTCTCTTCTCTTCTTCTTTTGCAGAGAGGTAGGTGCAAAGACCATGTTTGCCTCATGTCTTTTTTTCTTCTTCTCTTATTTTGTGTGATGAGACGGGCTCAAGGACAACGTCTGTCTCATGCCTGTCTTTTTCTTTATTCTGCTCTTCTTTTCTCATTGATGCTTCCATGCTGGAGTGTATTTCTCTTAATGCGCCCCCAGGTTGGGGTGTAGCTTCATTTGGTATGCATCCCCCCTTAGGGGGTGTGTTTTGCCTCTTCGCTTCTGTGCCCCCAGGAGGGGTGTATTTTTTGGCTTCTATGTCCCCAGACCAGGGTGTGTTTTTTTAATGCCCCCGAGGTGGGGTGTAGCTCTCTTCAAATGCCCCCATGGTGGGGTATACTCTTCACGGCTTCTATGCCCCTAGGCAGGGTATGTTTCTTCTTCATATGCCCCTGGTACGGGGCGTAGCTCTCTTCAAATGCCCCCAAGTCGGGGTATACTCTTCACGGCTTCTATGCCACCAGGCGGGGTATGTTTCTTCTTCATATTCCCCTGGTATGGGGCATAGCTCTCTTCAAATGCCCCCGGGACGGGGGTTTATCTTTTGCTTCTTTTGCCCCCCCTGAGGCCGGGGTGAATCTTTTGCTCCTTACGCCCCCCTGAGGCGGGGGTGTATCTCTTTACGGCTTCTGTGCCCCCGAAGCAGGGTATGTTGTTTCTTCAAATGCCGCTTGGGCGGAGTATATCTTTCTTCTTATGCTCCCAGATCGGGATGTATGTCTCTTTGTTTATGTGCCCCGGGTCGGGGTAGATGCTTCTGCTTCTTATGCGCCAAGGGCGGAGTGTATTTTTGTGCCCCTAGGCTAGGGTAGGTGCTTCTGCTTCTTATGCGCCAAGGGTGGAGTGTATTTTTGTGCCCCCAGGCTGGGGTAGGTGCTTCTGCTTCTTATGCGCCGAGGGCGGAGTGTGTCTCTTTCTGTGCCCCTAGGCTGGGGTACATTCTTCATGTTTCTCATACCCTTTTTGCAGGGCGTATTCTCTTGCTTCTTATGTCCCTAGATCGGGGTGTATGTTTCTTCTTCTGACGTCCCTAAGTCGGGGTATATTCTCTCTTCGTATGCTCCCAGGCCAGGATGTATGTCTCTTTGCTTCTTTACACCCCCGGATCGGGGTGGCTTCTTCGTCAAATGCCCCGAAGGCGGGGTGTATTCTCTTCATGTGGGGGGGGATATATGTTACTTCATGGACCCCGGGGCCGGGATGTATTCCTTCTTCGAATGCCCCTAAGTCGGGGTGTATTCTTCTCTTCTTATGCTCCCAAGGCGGGATGTAGCTTCTTCAAATGCCCCTAAGCTGGAGCGTATTCTTAATGGCTTTTATGCCCCCAGGCGGGGTGTGTTTCTTCTTCAAATACCCCTAGGCCGGGGTGTATTCTTCTCTTTCTTATGCTCCCAAAGCGGTGTGTAACTTCTTCAAATGCCCCTGAGCCGGGGCGTGTTCGTCATGACTTCTATGCCCCCACTGGCGGGGTTTGTTTCTTCTTCACATGCCCCCAAGCCGGGGTGGACTTCTCTTCATATGCTCCTGAGTCAGGGCGTGTTCTTTATAGCTTCTAGGCCCTCGAGGTGAGGTGGGCTTCTTCTTCAAATACCCCCAAGACGGGGGTGTGATTCTTGGCTTCATATGCCCCAAGACGGGGTGTGTTTTTTCTTTTTGTGTGTCCCCAGGCCAGGGTATGTGCATGCTCTCTTCGGGAGTGATGGCCGTGCTTGGCGTCATTGCTATAAAGCATTCCCCACAGCGGGCAGCCATTCATCGAGCTACAATTATGGCTCGCTGGGTCTTTTAACAACCACTTGAGGGGCCGTTTTGTGCAGGATAGAGGCAACAGGAAGGAGGAATGGGCTGGGTCATTACGCCACGGACTCGGAGCCTCCTAGAGTCGGGCGGGATGCCGGGTTTCTTCTTGCTCTTTTAGTCGGCGATGCTGGCCAACTTTTCTTCCTTTCTTCTTTCTTTCTCTCCCTTTTTTTTTCTTTTTTTTCTTCTTTTCTTCTTGTATGATTGACCAGGGTGGAGGTGCAGGAGAGCGCTCACCCCCTCAGGGAGGGGATGAGTGGTTCGCTCCACCGCATCAACCACACAATGGTAATCTTTATTCAGCACGGGTCTCGACGGACGTGGCCGTACAACCCTCTCCCGCCAACTCTTTCTCTTCTTTTTTGCTTCTTTCTTTTCTTCTTTTCTTCTTTTCTTATTTTCTCCTCTTCTTCTCTTTCTTCTCTTTCTTCTTGAGGAAAGGGGGTTTGATTTCCCCTCCCATCTCTTCTCTTTCTCTTCTCTCTTTTTTTTTAGATAATAGCCCCCATGGTTCCTGGTAGTTGCATATGCTTCGAAGCAGCGTCCTCGAGGCCACGAAGGTAGCTGCACCGAGTCTGGATTTTCTCCCCATAGGGCTAGCGAAGACAGCACCTGCCATTCATCAAAGCCGGCAAACATCGTTAATTAGGGGGGCCATGAGGCCCTAAATCCCGGTGAAGAGATGAAGGGTAGTTTAAGTCCCACTGGGCGTGCCAGACTTGTGGAGGCACTAAAATTTGCTCATTCAGGCGGTTCGTCTATTGCGTGCGTGGGCGTACCAGTCACCGAAGTGACAATTTGTTCGGGCTCCGAAGAGCCCATGGTGCGCTCGATCTGACTTCGTCAGACGATTGTGTGGTTCGTGCCGGGACCAAAACCCGTCACGCCATAAAGGTCACGGCGTCATTTACATCCCCCCCTACGAGGGAACACCCTGGATTAATCGCCGAGATTCAGGGCCTCATGGCCAATAAATTAATTGCATGAAAGGTCTATTACGAGGTATTGAAATCCTCACGCGAGGGCGGGAAGAAAACCATTCGCGATCATGTCGGTCGTGTACTGACCATTTAATGTTCAGACGAATGTCCGGCTCGAGAAAATCACGGTTGTTGCGGGAAAATCGGAACGCATGTATGCCGAGGTACGACAAGTTTATTGTTCGGAAGAGCGAAAAATGTTCGGCTGAGCCTCGGTTAAAGCGGTCAAAAACTAATAAATCTGTTTGCTCGGTGCAAGAGCAAGCTGCGACCATACTGCGGTAGGCCCCCCGCGGTTGAAGTTTGGCTCGCATGAGCATCATTAATATTTCAGGTGCCAAGGGGCAACGAGAGAATGTCCCTTGAATCGGCTGAAAAGCCCTGTGTCTAGGAAAGCGGACGTTCGAAACGTGTCGGAGACCGTTCAATGTTCGGACGGGTGTCCGGCTTGAGAATATCATAATCATCGCGAGAGGACCTGGAACATATGTATGCCGGGATACGGCACATATACTATTCTGAGACACTGAAAACATTTGGTTAAATCTCGGTTAGTGTAGCAGGAAACCAATGAATTTGTTGGCCCGGTGCGAGATCGAGTCAGGACGATACCGGGGGCGCCTCCCGCGGTCCAAACGGGGCTTGCATGGGCATTAATAATGTTTTCGGTGTCGGAGGGCAACGGGGAAGAGTCCCGGGATTAGAATCCAAAATCGAGAACCTGTTCGAAGGGAGCGGGCTGTAGGCCGAGGATGTGGGTCAGACAACGACCATAGTCGGGATGGACCCGAGGTCCAAGCATAGCCCACGAAGGCCTTGTTGATATTCCCATGTAGAGGGTCCAGAGATTACGGGAGCCATCTCGTTCTATTCAGATTTCGTCAGTCACTTGCGGACCGTTTGATATTCGGACAAGGGTCCATATTGAAGGTACGACGTAGATAGAAACAACCCCGTACATATGTATGCCGACTTCGCGGCAATTTCAATGAAAGGGGGGAACGAATCCCGATAGGGTGAATCCGATTTGGCGAGCTATCGGCCCAGAGCAATACCGGGTTACGACCACGTCGGGGTGGGAGCCGTCGGCCATGTTGGTTGCTCACGGGTCTTTTCATATTCAGACACAAGTCCGTAATAGAAACGCGGCGGTAATCGAGGTGAACCCGTTCAAATGTCTGTCAAACGTGCGGCAATTTTCATAGTGGCTCAGAAGGGATCCGGCCTGAGAAACGAGTCCGGTTTAATCAGAATCTCGGCCCATGGCGAGGTCGGGTCATGGCCAGTTCGGGATCATTCTCGAGACTCAGACCCAACCTAGAAGGGCGGCATCGTTGTTCATTCAGCACCGGGCCACGGGAGAGTCGGGGCTGTGATATAGATTTTTATCATCTTCTTTATCTAGGATTTTTTTAGTCGTAAGATTTGGTGCTGTTTATTCCCCTTTATGTATTTGTTCTGGATGATTTTTATTTTATTTTTATTATTATGTTCTTCTTTTCTACTCTTATTATTACTATTTCACATTTTTTTGTTTATTTCTTATGTATATTCAGATTTATTTATTTATCATAATTTTTATTAATTTATTATTATCATTGTCATTATTATTATCATTATATATATTTTTGGAGAGAGAGTGGGTCGCTAGAGGGCTAAAAAGGGTGTACCGCTGAAGGGCTGAGGAGTGTGCCGCTGAGGGGTTAAAAGGGTGTACCGCTGAAGGGCTGAGGAGTGTGCCGCTGAAGGGCTAAAAGGGTGTACCGCTGAAGGGCTGAGGAGTGTACCGCTGAAGGGCTAAAAGGTGTACCGCTGAAGGGCTAGAGAGTGTGCCGCTGAAGGGCTAAAAGGGTGTACCACTGAAGGGCTAGGGAGTGTGCCGCTGAAGGGCTAAAAGGGTGTACCGCTAAAGGGCAAGGTTAGAAATACCGATGAGGGCCCACTCTCCCTCTAGTTCTTTTAAGGCTTTTCTTTTCTTCTTTTCTTTGGTTTTATTAAGTTTGCATGGGTTTCTTCTTTTCTTCTTTTGATCAGTTTCCATTCTTTCTCCCATGAGGACGAATGTTCAAGTTATTTAGTTGTCGTTCGATTTGGCTCTCTTTATGTTGATTACGGTTCCCTTGCCTCGATTAAAGCGCTTTACCGTTGTTCTCCTTTTTTTTATTTGTTTGTTACTTTCTTTTAGTCCTTTTTAACGTGTGGTCGTTCCATTTGTTGGTTGCTTCCTTTTATCTTTTTGATATGTTATCGTTTCTAACAAAAATTCGGCAGCATCTCCCCCGTAACTCGAGCGTAAGGGAGATATAGGGAACACGCCCACAAAGAGTGGCGGAACCCGACAACTGGAGGTGGGCGCCCGAGAGCAGCAACAGCTTAATGAAACTTTAGAAAACCCGAAAGAAACGGCGAGTGGGAGACCTCTCCAAGGATAGCCGGGGGTGCACTGGGCAAGAGGTTGGGGGTGTGTCAGCGAAGGGCCGCTGGGCATACCGGGGAAGACCCACAGGGGTGTGCTGGGGAAGGGCTTCGCCACGGCGTGCCGCTAAGGGGGGGGTGTACCGGCCAGGGGACTGTGCCGGGCTGGGGGCGTGGGCCGTGCCGGGGAAGGCTCCCAGGGGTTGTGGCAGTGAACGGGGGCACCAAGTCGTGCCGCTGGAGGTTCAGCGTGTGTCGGGTTGGTGGAACCACAGTGCACCGGGCAAGGTGGAAGGCTAGGCATGCCGGCCAAGAGGGCTAATGGTGGACCGGGGATGTTGGTTGGCTAGGCCGAAGGAAATTTTGGCAGGAGGGAGAGAGGTTCAAGGGGCCTCAAGATAGAAGCGTTGGGCCTGGGTGTCCAAGGAGAAACGGAAGGGTGTCTCCCTTTAGGCAAATGAGCAGAAGTAGCAGCGGGGAGGTGGAAGGGCAGCAGGCCCTCTCCCCCCTTTTCTTCTTCTCTTCTTTCTCTTCTTTTCCTTCTTCTCTTCAGGCGGCGGCGGTGGGTGGAGCGGCGAGCCCTCTCCCCTCTCTTCCTCTCTTCCCTCTTCTTCTCTTCTCCTTCTTCTCCTCTTTTTCTCTTTCTCTTCTTCCCTTCTCCTCTTTTCCCTTTCTCTTCTTCTCTTTGCGCGGACGACGGAGGATGGAGCAGCAGGGGGGAAACCTCTCCTCCTCTTCTTCTTCTCTTTGCACGGACGGCGGTGGACGGAGTAGCAGGAGGGAGCCCTCTCCCCTCTCTTCTTCTTCTCTTCTCTCTTCACACAGACGGCGGCGGTGGGTGGAGCGGCGAGACCTCTCCCCTCTCTTCCTCTCTTCCCTCTTCTTCTCTTCTCCTCTTCACTCTTTTGTCTGCCTCTCTGTCTGTCTCTTTTTCTCTCTCTCTTTTTTGGCCGAAGAAGGGGGGCGTTTTATACCCCAGCGGCGGGAGCGTTCGGGCGCGAACGACGGTGGCGGGAGGTGAAGGGCATTGAATGGGGTTTGACCTCCCCGTCCTTGGTGGCAGAGGAGTAGCCTGTGTGGCCCAACCTCTGGTTGACACCTCGGACAGCTCACTGCGCGCCAAGGATACGTAGGGCATGGGCGTCACGTCGTTCCGTTGAAATGCCTTCACGCTGTGCCGCTGGCGGGCTCAAGAAGTGTGCTGTAGGAGGGCCAAAAGGGCGTGCCGCTGAAGCCCCAAATGGGCGTGCCGCTGAAGCCCCAAATGGGCGTGCCACTGGAGGCCGAAATGGGCATGCCGCTGAACGACAAATAGGCGTGTCGCTAAAGCCCCAAATGGGCGTGCCGCTGAAGGCCAAATGGGCGTGCCGCTGAAGGCCAAATGGGCGTGCCGCTGAAGACCAGGGGCTGTGCCGCTGAAGGCCACCAGGGTGTGCCATTGAAGGGCAAGGGTGTGCCGCTGAAGGCCACACCAGGTGCATTTCTGAGCCCGTTCTGAGCCCGTTGTGAGCACAAGTCATGGCCCGTTTGATTTTCTCAGTGGCCCATGGTTTGTGAGGCCCTTGGTGGTTGATTTCTCTTCACTGTCGTGACTCTGGAGACAGCCTCACGGCAGTGTGTGCATGTTCGGGGAATCCGGATGACCAGTCTCTCCGGGGCTTCTTCACTCGGTTCCGTTGTTGATGCTGGGCCGAACAGGATATCTGGGTGTGCAATTTTTGGTGTCCACAATTAATCGTCGGGAATCAGGGCCTCATTGCCAGGAAACTATATCGAGAGAAACAAGCCGATAGTGGTCTCGAATCAGTCGGAAAGCCCAATGTCTAGGTAAGCAAGCATTCAAAATATGTCGGTCACTCAAGGGACCATTTTGATATTCGGATGAGCGTCCAGCCTCAGAAAATCATGATCGTCACGGGGAAAAATGGAGCATATGTAAGCCAGGGTGCGACAAATTTATTGTTCAAAGGGATAGGAGACATTCGGTTGAATCCCGGTTAGAGTGGTCGGGAATCAGCGGGTTTATTGGCCCGGTGCGAGATCGAGTCAGGACCATTCCGGGGGCGCCTCCCGCAGTCCAAACGAGGCTTGCGTGGGCATCGTTAATATTTTCAGTGCTGAGGGGCAGCGGGAAAGTGTCCCGGGAATAGATTCCAAGACAAAGACGTGTACAGAGATAGCTGGCTATAGGCCTAGGATGTGGGTCAGGCAATGACCATGGTCGGAACGAACCCAAGGTCCGAGCGTGACTCACGACGGTCTTATCGATATTCCCATGCGTAGGGTTCAGGGAGGACGAGAGCCGCCTCGTTCCATTCAATTTTTTTCAGTCATACACGTACCATTTTATGTTCGGACAAAGGTCCGTATAGAAAACAAGACGGTGACAGGAGCGAATCCGTGCAAATGTCTGCCGTGAGTGCGGCAGGTTTAATGCAAGTTCGGGATTAGATCCCGGTATATATGTCGGTCACTAATGGACCATTCATTGTTCGGATGAGATCCCGCATTAGTAGCATCAAAGACGATGACAAAACCGTACGAATGTCTGCCGCGTGTACGGCAAGTTTAATTTGATACCGGGATTAGATCCCAATATATATATGTCAGCCACTAACGGACCATTCATTGTGCGGATGAGAGTCCGTGTTTGAAGCATCGAAGACGACGATAAACCGTACGAATGTCTGCCGCGAGTACGGCAAGTTTAATGGGATTGCGAGATTGGATCCCGATAGAAGTGGGTCAAGTTGATGGATTGTTGGCCCGAGACGGTTTCAGACTATGGCCATGTCAGGGATTTCGAGGTCCACATCTGATACCATGGGGCATCATTGCTTTTCTCCTCACGCACTGTCCGGGGAAGCGAATTGTTAAGTGTGAAGCCCGAACTCGCCAACTTGCGCCCTCGCACGCGGATCGACCTGTGCGGTCAGGTCGCGGGGGTCAAGGGGGCAGCGCCCCTTGCGGGGGTTTCCGGGGGCAGCGGCCCCGGAACAAAATTTTGAATATAGAGAGGGTTACATTGTTTCTTCTCATGAGAGTGGTTCATAGTCTTCTATTTCATTCATTTGTTTGGGTCCTTTCTTTTAATTTATTTATGAGTTTTAAGCTTTTCTTCCATTTAGTTAATTGTGTTTTTTTTAATAGGAGGCACGCCAGATTAGGATGGCAAGGGAGCGCGCCGGGTATGGAACCTCAAGGAGGGCGCCGTATTAAGAATGGGCCAGGGGTGCGCCGTGTTAAGAAGACTATAGGTGCCGCGCCGTTTTAATGAAATACAAGGGAAATGGGCGCGCCGTTTTAAGGGTGGCAAGGGGAGCGCGCCGTTTTAAGGTTCAAAGAAGGAGATGGGGGTCTTTTGAGAGGAGGGTTAAACCGGCGCGGTGGAACAGTAACCGCGCCGGATTAGCCTCTCCCGAGGGTTTATTTCACAGGGATTGACTGTGTGTTTCTTTTCTTTCACCCGTGGGCAGATCCGAGAAATCGTTCAAATTTAGAGTGAAATGAGAATCTCTTATCCAAGGGAATTGAAGTGCAATCAACCATTGCCGAGGAGAAACTCTGAATGGATCATGAGACGTGAATGCTCAAAATGACATGATGCATGCTGAGCTAAAATAAAGAAATCATTAAAATGAATGCAAAGAAAATATAAAATAGAAAGTACTCAAGGATAATATTGCTAGACTGAGTAAGACGGGGTCAAGAGTCTTCTTGCAACCACGGCGTGCGAGATAGAGTCCATCGTCCCCCACCCAACTCAACCGAGCGGCCTATCCAACGATTAACCATATGCTTATATATCATCATCATTTTTGTTAAAGGGGAACATCAGATCCCAGAACACACGGGCAACCAGCCGGTCCTTAAGGGGCTATAATACTGTAGATACCATATAGTAATGCAACAATGTAGAGGGATAGAGAGCCATACCTGACTTACTTGCCAAGCGAAATGTTATTTTTTTGGATTTTCTAATTTTTTGATTTTTATGCTATTTCATGTATAAGACAAACATGAACATAACAAGCATGAACATAACAAAGATAACATAACGATCAACTGAACCACTGACAACACCACATAACATAACAATCAAACGAATGAGAAACAATGCAACATAACTTAACAAAAACAAACAAGCACATATGCAATGACATTAATAAACAACATGCATGCACGAACATGGTCGGACAAGACAACAACGCAGTGGGACAACACACGGTTGGGACAAGAATATGAGGGATGACTACACGGTTGGGACAACACACGAGACATAGAAGGACGACTAACAACATATGCAAGATAACTAACAACACATGGTGAGAGACAAAACAACATGCGTGGGACGACACAGAGGGACATAAACACGTGACAAGGATATGGCAGGATAAAAGACATGAATAAAATGCCCTTCAATCAAAACCCAAGATCAGAATGAAGCAGAACCACTAAGTTTATAATCGTGAGTCAAAGCCCTCCTATAAAGATATGATGAAGCGAAGCGACAGCTGAGAAGGACATAAGCTTCAGAACAGACCGAGAGATAAGATTGAAGAAGAGAGAGAACAGATCAGAAGCACGTGAACAAGGGATAGAGCAAAAGATATAGCAAAGAAGCTTGAACACTTGCAACCTGCACACTTAACAAACAGATCATATCCGTCCTCAAAACAAATAGATAGAAAGGAACAAAAGACAAATATTTTTGGATTTTTCAATTTTCTTGATTTTTTTGGATTTTTAAAAATATTTGATTTTTTTGAAGTATTTGATTTCTTTGGATTTTGAAATATTTCATTTTTCTGGAATTTTGAAGTATTTCATTTTTTTTGGAATTTTGAAGTATTTTTTTTTTTTTGGATTTTTACAAAGCTATCTGCAACACCCAGAGACGGGCTTAAACTATTGACGAGGGATCGTCGTTCCCACCCCTCTTATAAAAGGTTTCCCTTAAGCAGGGCGTGCATGTGAGGGTGGCTCGCCACAACCAACTGCCTCTAAAGAACGGTGCCCCTACTAAGGCCATACCCAAGATACAACCCAGCCTAAGAGGGAGAAGTAGAAGAAAAATTAGAGACAAGCTTTATGCAGGATGTGAGATATTAGGACTTGAATTTCTTCCAGGGCACTACCCCTCAAAGAGTAAGTCTGTTGTGCCGGGGCTTTGTGTCTTTGATTTTGAGACCCATATTTATTAGGCATGTATGCGACCGGGCTCATGATGTCCCGCGGGGAACTGTACTGCCACTCTTGTCATGCCTTTGATTTTCATAATTTTGCATTGATCAGATCATTGATTTATTTTTGACAGCCCTTATTGGCTAGATTTTACATGAAAGCTCACTTTTGAGGGTCAAGACTGCCCCTATTTGGGACCTCTCTTATATTGGGGAGCACCTAGGTTGGTCATCTCATCCATCAATCTCTTGCCCATGCACTTAGCTGAGCAGAGAAGAGAAAAGACCTTTATGCAATCCCAAAGTATGGCCAAAGCAGCAACGATGTGCCTCAGAGAGATCGGTTATGGCTTGCCGTGTGGTATGTGAAAAATCCATGCTCAATGGTCACCCTCAACGATCGGGGAAATTAACTAGACTCCCAGCACGGAGCTATCACCAGCCTAAAGATGCTGCAAAAGCGAACTTGACTCTTTTGATAAAACTAAGCAAACTTTCTAAAGCCACTCAAACCATGTGAGGAACCAACATTTATCTTAATAATGCGTAGGAATAACAGTGATAATAATAGCATGTTCTTTGCACAAAATAGAGATACCTTACAAATCTATGGAACAAAAACTAGCATCCTGAAGCAATTTTGATCATCGAGCTTTGCGCAGCACGAGCTTCATATTCCTTGCTTGACATGATGAAAGGGAGAGAATAGCAAGGATTAAAGATTCCTCTACACGGAGGAGCGACAGACACCAAACTGGACGAAGAAGGATAAAAAGGAAGGGAGACTATGGCTAGAACTCCTTCGTTAAGGCACGAAGAGCCTGATAACAGGGAACCAGATACAGAATAAGCAAAGGTTAGCTGGGATCAAGGTGGGCTAAAGCCTCGAAAATAGTAAGAAAAAGGGTGATGACCCCGGATGGGTGGAGAGGAGGGAATAGACAAATCATGAGAAGATTGTGGCAAAGATAAGGGGGAAGAGGAGTGATCATCTAACGTGGTCGGAGAAAAGGAATTAGACTCACCCGTTAGGGCCGGGGAAGGAGAAGCATAAACACCCGACAAGGTCGGGGAAGAATAACAAGAACCCAGAGATACCGGAGGAGAAGGATCAAAAGAAGAAATCCCTAGATCGGGATGAAAGGATGACGTGGGCCGAGGCCTAAGACAGTAAGAATAAGGAGAATCCAGAGAAATCGAATGAGAAGAGTGGGGGTTTGCGGACCCGGGAAGAGAGGAAAAGATCATGGACGTGGGATTAGAATAAGGAATGTATACCACCCAAGGGTGGGAGCTGAGCAGAAGGAAAGATGAATGAACAGACGGGGAAGAGGGAGTGAACCCCTGAGTGAATAATCGACGGCCTTTGAACTTTTGTCACCATCTCTTCTTAGCTGAAATTAGCTTGAAATGGACCTGCTTGGCGCAGGCTTGGACCTTCAGACCTCTTATTTTGCAGTGTCTCCTTAAATAACGGGCCCATATGGCAGAGAACCTGACCCGGCTATGAATATGCAGCTTCATCGGGGTGGTTGCCCTTAGACACCCGGCGCTAACAACAGTAGATGGACATTCTTGAACAACTAACTCCTCATAATGCTGAATATCATAGAACCATGCAGTCTTGTTACTTGAAGCATAACTCCCTTGCTAGTAGAGAAGGATGAAACTGAGGGAGAGCAATACATGGCGTTGATGTGGCCAACATACTGATAAACTCAGAGAGGTTGCATAACAAGTGCAGAATATCCTTCGAAAGTGCAGAAAATACGGCCAACTGCCCCTTGAGCATGGAATTCACCATTCCTTTGGCAGCCGTATGAGTTAGCAAAATACGGGTGGAGAACCCTTCTTGTCTAGTTATCTGAACAGCAATGGAGTGAGAAGTAACAACAACATCAATGGTGAACTTTTCGGCAAGCAATGAGATTGCCACCGGTCTCGCTCTTGAATACATTGACATCAGTGCAAGGGAACTTTTTTTAGCAATCGTCATCAGGAGTGCAGACACATCATCCCCAAAATGGCCAGGGCCCAGGATGCAGATCGGCATCCGACAAATAAAATCCTGAATCATGAAATGTAGAGCCGGTAATGCATCATCCTGATTCGGCTCATCGTCTCCCCGGGGACCAGACTCGAGGGGCACCGTAGGTAGCGCACACCTGCTCGGTGGGGTGGGAGTGGATGGAGGAGTAGAGGGAATATGTTTGGGTGGCACACGTGAAGGTTTGGAAGGCGTGGAGGTTTCAACGGGAGTGGTGTGTTTAGGTGGAGGCAAAGGGGTTGAGACGATGGCAAGCTCGAGTGCAGGCGGAGCTGAAGGTGGGGGTATAGCCTGCTCAGGCTCGAGCCACGATGGTGATGGAGATGATGATGGAGATGGCGATGCGGGCAATGGGGGTAGTGGAGATGGAGATGGTGAAGAGGGAGGTCGTGGTGTCCACCGTCGACGTATCGGCACAATGCGTCGAGCGGCGTTGGGGGAAGACGTAGTGCTGGGGGAAGTGGTGGTACCGACCTGAGCAAGAGCTTGGGTTTGTGGAGGTTGCGGAGATGGGGTAGGAGATGGAAAAGGTAACGGGATAGGTGACGGAGCGAGTGCAGCACTAGACGAGGAATCACAGGGGTGCCCCTGGTCTTGAAGTAACGGAGACGGCTGCCTGGGTGGCACTTCTTGTTGCTACTGCTTGCTATGAAGATGTAGAATGACTTTGTGAATAGTAGCCCAATCAATCCTCTTCTGATCTTCCAGATCATAAACATAATCCCAGAACTCGGGGCAATCCTCAACCAAATGCCCCTGCTGGAGATGAAAATAACAGTACTGGAGCATATCCCCGACCACGGGTCGGCAAGGCACAACCAGAGGGAGCTGCAACACGTGAGTGGCCATCAAAGCCCCAAAAATGTCGGTAAAGCACTCCGTTAACGGAGGACAAGGAGCCTGCTTCGGGCAAGGTGGATGCCGAGAGGTATGAAGTGGTGGAGACGGTTGTGGGGGTTGTATAGGCAATGGTGTGTGGTAATTGGAAGGACTAGGGAATGGCATAGGAGTAGGAATGTAGTGGACGGCATCCACCTGCTCGGGGTGGGGTGTTTCCTTGATCGGGGGTGGAGGCGGATGTGGATATGAGGAGGCGGGAGGCTGACTCATAGAGGGATGACTTGCGGAAGTGTACGGGTATGTAGAAGCGGAAGGTTGACTCACGAAAGGATGACTCATGGGAGCATAGGGTTGGCTTGGGTAGGGTGATGGTTGACATATGGAGGTAGATGTAGATGACGGGGTGTAAGTGGGCGTAGAAGGTGGAGAAGACTCGGGGTCAAGGAAATCTTGGATTTGTTGACGAATGAAGTGGGCTCTACTACAGAGTTGATGCTAGGAGGTAATGTCATTGAGGGCTAAGATGAAGCGATATTCGGGCATTGCATTAGAAATTATGTCACGCCCCGAGTGTGGAAGATACTCAGATACGTGACGCGTCTATATAGATCGTGTCATTAGAGCGATAATTTTTTTGACATACATAATTACGGAGTGCGCAAAAGACTAATAAAATCTAATAATCTCAATAGTCCAAGTGATGATCATTTGATTAACCAAAGGAATTAAAAGATAGTCCATGACAATTCCAAATTTAAAAAGCCAAACGTTAGGCTACATGCCTCAACAAAGTTTATACCACTAACTGACATAGCTGGGAGTACAAGGTAGACTCAAATAAATTCAAAGAAGCGACTAGCTAATGATAAGCGAATTGGCGTTCTAGCACTCTTCACTCGGTCTCAATCCTATTATTGTCGCTATCCGAATCACCTGAAAATGTTAGGAAGCAACTGGATGAGCGAATCGCTCAGTAGGAATTACATCTCAAATTCGAGCAATCTTTACGTGATTTACAATTTGCATGTATTATCAGTATGGCTATGCACGACGTACGTATAAGAAAAATCAGGTATATAGGTAAATCTAGGCATGATGAACAATAAGAGATCAAGAACTGTATAAAGAGAGTATATCAAGATTTCAAGTATTTGATAAGCAGTATTTCAAGAATTTACAGATGCAAATGCCGCTTCGGGGCAAGCAGGGATTCGTGTACAAGTATGAACGTAAGTACAAGAATGAACTCATGTACAAGTATATCTCAGGTACGAGCAAATAAAATTTCAATTCAAGCAAGTAATGTCAAGTATGTATCAGTAGAATTGGCTATTTTAATCAAGCAAGTATTCTGCCCTTTCTCGGGCCACAAGTCAAGTATTGCCCGTTCCAGGCCACGCAAGTCAAGTCAAGTAAAGAGAGAGTAGGGGTGGAGTGTCTCAAGTCAAGCAAGTACACCGGTGCAATGCTAAACACCGTGGTCAACAAACTTCCATGGGCACAAGTACCTTCGGGTGCTCCTCCCTGGACCAGATCGGGCCCTATATGCATAGCATTTCATGTATTACCTTTGACATCCACTCTCATTTATAGCCAATATGGAACTTCAAGAATTAAGAAATGTAGTATTACAGACAAGATTAACTAGTCATTTGGTTATGGAGGACTCTAGAGGTGGCGCCTACAGGCTCAAGAGGTGACTCCCGTCGTGTAGCACATTGGGCCGTACAGCCTCAAGAGGTGGCTCCCACAACGTAGCACTTTGCCATGCATGGCACTTTGCTCCAACACTCCCAAATGGTAGTTTAAGAGGTTCAAGGTTTGACCATGTAGGATATACACAAGTAGATTTTTCATGGAATGGAATTCAAGAACTCATAATACGTAGGAATATGGATTAGGGTTGTGTTTGCATAAATCACGAGACAGATCAAGATCAGAAGCTGTAATCAATGAGGTTACATCTGGGGGTTTGCCAATCTTTTAAATTTTCAATTTTTAGAATTATATATATATATATATATCAAATTGGCGCCCTCCAGGGAGTCTTCACTTAATTGAAGATGACCTGGCCGCCGTCATTTAAGTAATTGGCGCCATGGCTTGGGGCGCCAATTGTAGAGGGTATTTTTTTGAATATATATATATATATAATTAAAGAATTGGTTCCCCTACAGGTAGTCTTCAATTAATTGAAGACTTGTAGGCTGTCGCTATTTGATGAATTGGCGCCCTGGCTTGGGGCGCCAATTATAGTGGGTGATTTTCACCCAGTAGATCTGTTCTGTGACTCAAAGCAATGTTCATCCTGAAAAAGTTTCTCGAAAATCGAAAGTAAGGACATGAACAGGTAGTATAAATCTTCGAGAGTCCAGAAACATGTTCAGAGATAATTACTGGGTTTTGGTTTCACAGATACGAATTTTCTAATGTTGTATCTTCAATTTTTCAAGAAATCGAATTGGCGCCCCTGTGAGTAGTCTTCATTTAATTGAAGACTCTTCGGGGTGTCACCAATATAAGTACAGGTTCAACTAATTGACGACACTACGTAGGGTCACCAATTGAGTTATTTTTCAAGTAGGTTATGCTTTGTATCAGAATGGTACATTCTGTGATACAAGCTACTATTCATCTTTCCAAAGTTTCTCTTGATAAGAATCCGAAGACATGGTCGGGTGGAGAAAAATCTCAGGGTCACAGAAGTATATTCAGGCAAAATTTTAGTGGTTCAATTTAATAGTTATAGATTGTTGAATGCGTTGATTTACTAATCACTAAAAATTCTAGAAAATGGAATTGACGTCATTGCACATGTCTTCAATTAATTGACGACCCTGCGAGAAGTCTTCAATTTTGAAATTGTCGCCTTGGTCAGGGGCACCATTTGTTGTGTAGTGGACAGCGGATCTAGAGGGGAGGGGTGAATAGATCTGCTGCTCTTTTCGTAATGCAACCCTCTTTAAAGCTAGATGATGAAATAAGCAGCGGAATATAACTAGCTTGACAAAGAACACAAATGATTTGCTTGGCAAGATGATTACGTAATATAGATATTGAACCTAAGCATGCATCTAACACATATCAATCGCACAATCAAACCACAACACAACGGATTTTAAGGTGGTTCGGACTGAATCCCCAGTCCTACGTCCACCCCTCACCAAATCCGGTGAGGCTTCACTAGTTCCACGCACTGAACCGTAAATCGGAAAGACCACCGATTGCCTTCCTACTAACTACCGGTAGGGACGTCAACACCGCAGATCGGACAACTTCCGATTGCCTTCCTACTAACCACCGGTAGGGACGATCTTCAGTTCAAATGTTTGAATGAAATGGAAAAGAACAAGATATGAAAACACTCAAACAAGATATGAAATATGTTCAAAGAGAAAAGATCTTGTCTGAGTTTGCTGGAGCTTGAATCTGATGCTTCACTTGGCTTGGAGTTGATCTCCTCTTGAAGTAGCTTGAATCACTTGGAGATATGATGAAGAACTTCTTCCCAGAGTACTATTCACAGCTACAGTACTCGAACTCCTCTCCCTTGAACACACCCTTGCAGTCTCCTTTGATCTCCCTTATTAGCCTTTCTTGCTTCTGCTCTTCCTTGGAGGTTGCTGGACTGAGATATGAACTTGAATCGCCTTGAGTTGATGGAGAGAGTGTTGGATGTAGCTTTGATCTTCCTTTTGATCCTCTTGAGTGGATGAAGAGGAAGAAGGATGCAGTTTAGATCACCTTTGAACCCCTTGATTGCTTCTTCTTCCTTTGAGGTTGAGTTGACTTCAGATCTGGACTTGAATGCCTTGGAATGGATGAAGAACTTCCTCCCGAAACACTGTTCACGGAGGTGCTACAGTACCGCGAAAATGGCTCCCTTGATCTCCCTTGAAGCCTTGAAGCCCTGGTGTTTCTAATCCCTCAAGTGAGAGTTTTATAGACCTTGAATGGTCTATAGACAAGCCTCAGACCAGATCCACAAATCATGGGTGTTTAGGTGACTTTTGGATTAAACAAATCCATGTTGAATGGCCCTTTTCGAAGTTGGAAACAAAGTCAACATTGAAGGCTCGGGGCTAGCGGTCGACCTGCAGCTCCTGGCGGTCGACCGCTACTGTGAAACTTGCAAACGGGCGGTCCCTGGGATTTCTGGTCGATCGCTACTGGCTGGCCGTCGACCGCCAGCTGAAACTCGTGCAGTCTGGGAATCTCTGGCTGGGGCAGTCGACCGCCCCTATGCTGGCGGTCGACCGCCAGCTGGGCAGACTTCGACTCATCCCAGGTCGGTTCGTTATCTGTTCTAGCTCCGTCGCTTGACTTCTTTAGCAGCCCGTTCATGTCTGTGACATCTCCCTTGATAGTCTAAAAGGCATCAATTATGTTTCTGGCCTTGGATTCTCTTGGCTATATTTCTTTGTGCATTGACCTTGGATGTGTGACAAGCCGAATATCGCGTGTCACTTGTGCTTGTTTTCACATCCTTGCTTGGGCGCGATTCACGAGCTTTCACTTTTGCCGACTCCACTAATTTCTTTTCCATGTAATGGCATACCTGTCATAATCAAACCATCACGTATGTCAATTACATGAGAGTGGGAAATATTAATGACGAATAGTGTTTAGCCATTATCAAAACCAAGAATACCACAGAACTTATATGACAGTAGAATGATGTCGATTTACCCAAGTGAACTTAAATGATCATAGGGACACAACATTCTCCCCCTTTTTGATGATGACAACATTGTGAGTCATTATGTGGCAGTAACATCCAAGATTACAGAGTTTATGACATATGCAACGAGTACAGCTCAAGATCCATGATGTGAATGCAAGTATGATGCAGATATGAATGCTATGCATTTATGCAAATCCCATCACATACACATATGAGATGCAAAGGGAGCAATGGATTCTCTCCCCTTGGACTCTCCCCATACACCATTCACACAACCCCCAAAGACAACGCGATAACGCATAGCTAACGCGACAAAGGACTCACACAAAGAATTCTCCCCCTTTGCCAATAGCAAAAAAAATGAGTGATGATAGTAAAATGTCTGTGAGACCATAGCTGAAAGGAGTGGAGAGCAAGCCATTATATGCAAAACTGAAGCATGCCGTGAGTAACATATATGGTTCAAAGCTAATGAAATCCGAGATCATCAACAGAGTTCGAAAAGCAGCTACATCCAAGATTTAATAGAAATGAACCAAAGGTGCATATCATGGCAGTGTTTAACCTTCCCTTGTCTTATATATCCATATTCAATAACGACAAAGGCAATAACACAAAAGTACGTATTGAGGCTAAACAATCATGACTAAAGCATGGAATTTTTAGGAATTCAACAAGTTTGATTATCAATATCATTTGCATTTGAAGGCATAAGACTCATATTTTATGAGCAATCAAGTCTAGTACATGCCTCCAAGCCGTAAGAATACACGTTGTTTAGATGCCAGTATTCCTAAGAATTTGGTAAGACTGACTGTCATGTTTCAAGATGAACAGAGATAGCAAAGTCACGTCATGACATATCCTTTCTCAATTCTTTGATGAGGGGATATATTTCTCAGCAATCATGCCATTGCTCTGCCTAGAGTCCAAAAGTTTTAAGACCGAGATAACAAGGGCACATCATGACATATGCATTTGTCACTTGATTTGATGACATGACATGTTTCTCCGTGCAACAATATTATTGCTATGTCAAACTGATTTTCAAGAATTCCAGCTCATCAAGATGTTTAAAAATAATACTAAGCCTGAGTGTATCACCAAGATGGTCATGAACTTTGAATTTTTAAATATCAGGATAGTCATTCAAAGCACAATATGCAATCTCTAGTTAAGGTCTATTAAAATCACAGAACATAAATGATTTCATAACCGATATTTCAGAATGTCAAGGAAATCATTAAATCTGAACCATTTTCATTGGATTGACAATCATTAGGGCATATAATAGAAAACTCTTACACCATAGTGATGTCAGTCTCATGATCTCAAATTTAGACTGTAAGCCAAGAAGTGTAGTTTGCAAGAGGTTAAGAGAATCAACAAAACTCCCCCTAAGGATATGCAATGGATGCGCGAAGGGGTTATGTTTGCAATCAAGTGGAATGGCAAAGGAGGTTGACCTAGTCACTCATGAAGATAGCAGAAATGAAATATATGACCTAACGCATGGTTGTACACTTATTAAATGTCACAAAATGAACATGAAATATATGCATGAATGTTGGACAATGACAACTCCCCCTTACTATATGGCCTATATGCGACATTGACACATGGTACTTGGCGGAGGTGAAACCTCACGCATATTGAGTGCTTCGTGACAAGCATAGCCTGCCCTTCCATACATCAACATTTGATATACCATGGCCATGTAAGAATGATGCTACACAAACCATACAATGCATTATGAAGATGAACTCAATTCATTATTATGCATCTACATGCAATGCGACACATATGCAAAATGACATATTGACATATTAACAATGCATGAATACCAACGTGCAAAACACACAACTAATTGAACATGATCATCATTTCAAATTCTTATTGGCCTGAGGTCGGCAAAGACTAAGCTCCCTTCTGAGTGTTGAAAACCTGTCATTACACAAGGGCTTGGTGAAAATATCAGCAATTTGATTTAGAATATCAACAAAATGCAGTTTAAAATTTTTCTTACTGACCTCGTCTCTAATGAAGTGATGCCTAATCTCAATATGCTTAGTTCTAGAGTGCTGGACTGGATTTTTTGCAAGGTTGATAGCGCTAGTGTTATCACACAGAATCGGGACACAACCAAGATCCACCAAGTAGTCTTGGAGTTGGTGTTTAATCCACAACACTTGGGTGCCACAGCTCCCCGCAGTAACATATTCTTCCTCCGCAGTTGAGAGGGCAACCGAGTGTTGTTTCTTGGAGGCCCAAGAAACTAAACACTCGCCTAGAAACTGGCAGTAACCACTAGTACTCTTGTGATCCAGCTTGCATCCAGCGTAATCCGCATCAGAATAAGATATAAGAGATAAATCACATGATGACGGATACCATAATCCCAAATCTTGAGTGCCAGCAAGATATCGAAGGATACATTTGACGGTAGTCAAATGAGATTCTCTAGGACTAGCTTGAAATCTAGCACAAAGGCATACACTAAACTGGATATCTGGTCGGGATATAGTCAAATAAAGCAAAGAACCAATCAAACCTCTATAGACCTTTGCATCCACCAATTTACCATTTTAATCCGAATCCAGTGAAGTTGAGGTGCTCATCGGAGTTGCAATGATTTTACTGTTTACCATGTCAAATATTTTTAGCAGCTCCTTGATGTATTTGGCTTGACTTATGAAGCAACCATCTTCTTCTTGGTTGACCTGCAAATCGAGAAAGAATTGAAGTTCTTCCATTAGGCTCATCTCAAATTCGCTAGTCATGAGGTTAGCAAATTCCTCACACATTTCAGATTTTGTAGAACAAAACACAATGTCATCAACATAAATTTGAACAATCAAGAGGTTCTTACCTTGCTTCTTGGTAAAAAGTGTTTGATCTACTTTACCTCGTGTGTACCCTTTTTCAATGAGGAACGAGCTTAGTCTCTCATACCAAGCTCTTGGTGCTTGCTTAAGTCCATAAAGCGCCATGTCTAGCTTGTATACAAAATCTACATTGTTAGAATTCTCAAAGCCAGGGGGCTGCTCAACGTAGATTTCTTCTTTGATCAAGCCATTCAAGAAAGCACTTTTGACATCCATTTGATAAAGCTTTATTCTAAGGGAGCATGCAAAGGCAAGTAAAATTCTGATGGCTTCGAGTCTAGCAACTGGGACATAAGATTCATCAAAGTCTAACCCAAACTCTTGATTATACTCTTGAGCCACCAGTCTAGCCTTATTTCGTATTATCTTGCCATCCTCACTTAGTTTGTTCCTAAAGACCCATTTAGTGCCTATGACAGATTGTGATGAAGGTCTAGGAACAAGATGCCAAACTTTGTTTCTCTCAAACTGGTTTAGCTCTTCTTGCATGGAATTTATCCAGTTTTCATCTTTTAAAGCATCATCAATATTTTTGGATTCATGCTGCGAGACAAGAGCAAGTTGATCTAATTCTTCCATAATTTTAAAATATGACCTAGTTCTAGGTGGGCCATTCAAGCTACCAATGACATTCTCCAAGGGATGATCCTTAAGAATTCTAATATTTGTAGAATCGTTACCTTCTCCTGGAGCTTGATCCCTTGAATTGCTTGATTTAGCTAGGTCACCATCTTCTTTTATTTCTTCTTGTGGAGGATCACTCTTGTCCTTTATGCTTAGGAATTTTCCATCTTCATCGTTTTTCTTGCAAGAGTTATCATTGTTAGAATCAAGATATTCATCAAAAGAAACATGGGGTGATTCTTCCATAGTTTAATTTTTGATATTGTAAATTCTATAAGCCCTAGATCTATCAGAATATCCAAGGAATATACCTTCATCGCTCTTGGGCTAAAATTTATCTAAGTCTCTTTTGTCATTGTTGTGAATGAAGCATTTCGATCCAAACACTTTCATATGTGAGAGAGAGAGGGCTTTTTACCTTTTAGCAACTCATAAGGAGTCTTTTTGGTGTGTGGCATTACCATAGAGCGGTTGATAATGTAACATACCGAGTTTACCGCTTCAGCCCAAAACCTCCTTGGAAGTTGCCGTTCAGCAAGCATGGTTCTTGCCATCTCTACAAGTGTCCAGTTTCTCCTTTCAACCACACCGTTTTGCTCCGGCGTTCTTGGTGAAGAAAATCAGTGTGAAATCCCTTCGGCCCATCAAAGGTTATAGAAGTTAGCATTTTCAAATTCACCACCGTGATCAGATTGAATCTTGGAAATTTTAAACTCACCGTCCTGCTTTATCTTAATGTAGAGTGCCTGAAACTCATCAAAAGCATCATTTTTGTGTGTGAGAAAGAAAACCCATGTGAACCTAGAAAAGTCATCCACCAAGACATATCCATATTTTCTACCACTTAAGCTAGCAGTTCTGGTTGGGCCAAATAGGTCCATATGAATTAGCTCGAGTGGTTTGGATGATGTATTTTCAGATCTTCCCTTGAATGATTTTCTAGTTTGTTTACCTAGGGCACATGCATCACACAATTTGTTTTCTTGTTTAAATGATAGTTCAGGCAAACCTTTCATCATTGAATGCTTCAAGAGTTTATGCAAGACATTATAGCTAGAATGTCCTAGTCTACGATGCCATAACCATGGAATTTCAGATTTTGGTGCAGTAAGACAAAGGTTTGAATAAGCAGGATCATCTAAGTTAATCATGTAAATATTATTGACTCTCTTACCAGAAAATTTTACCTTGTCAGATTTTGGTTCAAAGATTTTACATTCATGAGAATCAAACAACACTTTGTGACCTTTATCACACAATTGACTTATGCTTAGTAGATTATATTTCAAACCTTCAACTAGCAACACATTTCCAATGGAGTTGGAGAGGTTCTTACCTACATTATCTGTTCCAATGATTTTTCCTTTGTTGTTCCCTCCAAATGTGACATGTCCTCCTTCCTTTTCCTCCAAGAGACAAAATTTTGATTTGTCTCCGGTCATGTGTCCTGAACAGCCGCTATCAAGGTACCACCTGTTATGTATGGCTGCAAGACACTCCTGCACAAGCAATTAAGCAAATGTGTTTGGAACCCAACCAAATTTAGGTCCCATCATACTCTTCAAATTTTCAAAGCATGAAACCATTTCTTTTGGAATCCAGACTTTTCTAACATTCATGTTTTGTTTGCTTAGAGCAAGGATTTGGTTTTTCTTTTCAACTTTGACATTCATTTTCTGTTTGGAGGTTCTTGGTTGGAATTTTTGAAAGTTTGATGAAGTTGGCTTCTTAACCCATTGTGGCCATTGGTTATTTTTGGGTTGAGAGTGATTGTTCTGCCACCTAGGATATTGAAAGTTATAGAATTGATGAACACATGAATCACAATTTCTCCAAAAGTATGGTGGTGTTGGCCTATATGAATGTGCAATCCAGTTTTGGTGATATCTGGAAGATTGAGCATGCAATGGCCAAGAATGTGTTGACCTATGCTGCGGGGAAGGTCGACCTTTCTTAGGTCTTTTGACAGGCTTTTTGGGAATGTTGGTGACTCCCCCTTCAATCTTTTCTTTTCCTTTCTCCTTTTATTTTTGCTGGTTTTGTGTGCGAGTTATGAGGCTTCGGAAGATGAGACAAATGTGACTGTTTTTAGCCCAATTGGCCTTTTGTTTGTTGGTTCAAAACCCAACCCTTCCTTGTTGAAATTCATCATAGTACCTAGCAAAGCATCTAGGTTTTCTTTTCCATCCACGAAATTTTCCAAAGATTGTTGTTTATCCTTCAATTCTTTTTGTAAGTTTTCAATATTTTGCAAGAGTTGAGTGTTGACATATTTTATAGCTTCATATTTTTCATTACTCAGTTTGCTATTCTTTTCATAGGTTTGCATTTTTAGCTTAATGCTATCAATCTCATTTCTCAAGTTTTCATTTTCAGTTTCCAAGTCAGCCATTTCTTTTCTTCCTTCTTCCAAATCCTCAATCATTTTCTTAAGATCTTCAATTTCAGTTTCAAGTAGAGCATTCTTATCATCCTTGTCATGATCATGCACAAATGAGTTAATTTTCTTTTTCAATGATTTATTCTCCTTTTTGTACATTTCATATTTTTCCATGAGTTGTATATATGCTTCCTCCCAATCATCAATTGTATAGTCTTCAAATGGAGAAGTTACCTCAGTTTCTTCATCACCTTTGGCCATAAGGCAGAAATCTTCTTTTTCTTTGTCCGAGGAGCTAGTTCCGTCATCACTTTCCTCTTCATCGCTCCATGTGGACACCATGACCTTGTTCTTCTTCTTGCCCTTCCATTTGTCGGCTTTTCTGAATCTGTCGGGACAATCATTCTTGAAATGTCCTGGTTTATTGCAAGAATAGCAAATGATTTTGTCAGATTTTTTAGAGTTTTCAGAATTAGATTTGAAACCATTTCTTACCTTTGACCTTCCTCTCATGAAGCTCTTACCTTCCTTTCTCAGGAATTTTTTGAACTTACGTGTGAGCATGGCTACGTCATCCTCTTCTCGCTCACTTGTCGAATCCTCACCTTCATCAGAAGTGCCATGACCGCTAGGTCCGGCTTTAAGAGCTAGGGACTTCTTCTTAGGTGCCTCAGCCTCTTTGTTCTTGAGGTTGATCTCATAGGTCATAAATGACCCAATGAGTTCATCTACCTTGGTAGTTGCGAGATTTCTCGATTCTTCAACCACGGTAGCCTTTGTGTGCCATGCTGGAGTTAACGATCTGAGAATTTTCCTTACAATTTCTTGCTCTGAAAATTTCTTTCCCAAGTCAGTTAAACTATTAGTAAGCATAGTCAATCGAGCATACATATCTTGAATTGATTCATCAGGCTTCATGCGAAACATTTCATATTCAGAAACTAAAATGTTGGCTTTTATTTCTCGTACCTGAGAGGTTCCTTCGTAGATTACCTCTAGCTTGTCCCACATTAGTTTTACAGATGCGCAGGTAGCCACTCTTGAGAATTCAACTGGATGGAGTGAGCATTGCATGATGTGTTTGGCACTCCAGTTGACAGTGGATTGCCTTATCTGTTATTTGGTCCACAAGTCCTCATTATCCGTAAGCTCATACGGACCTTTGCTGATCACTCGCCAAAGTTCATAGTCTTGGGCGCGAATGAACACCTGCATACGATGTTTCCAATAGGGATAATTAGATCCAGTGAAATAAGGAGGCCTATTCACAGAATGTCCTTTAGGTAAATAACCCTTAGATGCTGATCCACCATTTCCCTCAAGGTCGTTGGACCCCATAATGAGAGATTAGGCTCTGATACCACTTGTTGTGTAGTGGACAGCGGATCTAGATGGGAGGGGTGAATAGATCTGCTGCTCTTTTCGCAATGCAACCCTCTTTAAAGCTAGATGATGAAATAAGCAGAGGAATATAACTAGCTTGACGAAGAACACAAATGATTTGCTTGGCAAGATGATTACGTAATATAGATATTGAACCTAAGCATGCATCAAACACATATCAATCGCACAATCAAACCACAACACAAAGGATTTTAAGGTGGTTCAGACTGAATCCCCAGTCCTACGTCCACCCCTCACCAAATCCGGTGAGGCTTCACTAGTTCCACGCACTGAACCGCAAATCGGAAAGACCACCGATTGCCTTCCTACTAACCACCGGTAGGGACGTCAACACCGCAGATCGGACAACTTCCGATTACCTTCCTACTAACCACCGGTAGGGACGATCTTCAGTTCCAAATGTTTGAATGAAATGGAAAAGAACAAGATATGAAAACACTCAAACAAGATATGAAATATGTTCAAAGAGAAAAGATCTTGTCTGAGTTTGCTGGAGCTTGAATCTGATGCTTCACTTGGCTTGGAGTTGATCTCCTCTTGAAGTAGCTTGAATCACTTGGAGATATGATGAATAACTTCTTCCCGGAGTACTGTTCACAGCTACAGTACTCGAACTCCTCTCCCTTGAACACACCCTTGCAGCCTCCTTTGATCTCCCTTATTAGCCTTTCTTGCTTCTGCTCTTCCTTGGAGGTTGCTGGATTGAGATATGAACTTGAATCACCTTGAGTTGATGGAGAGAGTGTTGGATGTAGCTTTGATCTTCCTTTAGATCCTCTTAAGTTGATGAAGAGGAAGAAAGATGCAGTTTAGATCACCTTTGAACCCCTTGATTGCTTCTTCTTCCTTGGAGGTTGAGATGGCTTCAGATCTGGACTTGAATGCCTTGGAATGGATGAAGAACTTCCTCCCGAAACACTGTTCACGGAGGTGCTACAGTACCTCGAAAATGGCTCCCTTGATCTCCCTTGAAGCCTTGAAGCCCTGGTGTTTCTAATCCCTCAAGTGAGAGTTTTATAGACCTTGAATGGTCTATAGACAAGCCTCAGACCAGATCCATAAATCATGGGTGTTTAGGTGACTTTTGGATTAAACAAATCCATGTTGAATGGCCCTTTTCAAAGTTGGAAACAAAGTCAACATTGAAGGCTCGGGGCTGGTGGTCGACCTGCAGCTCCTGGCGGTCGACCGCTAATGTGAAACCTGCAAACGGGCGGTCCCTGGGATTTCTGGTCGACCGCCAGCTAAAACTCGTGCAGTCTGGGAATCTCTGGCTGGGACAGTCGACCGCCCCTATGCTGGCGATCGACCGCCAGCTGGGCAGACTCCGGCTCATCCTGGGTCGGTTCGTTATCTGTTCTAGCTCTGTCGCTTGACTTCTTTAGCAGTCCGTTCATGTCTGTGACATCTCCCTTGATAGTCTAAAAGGCATCAATTATGTTTCTAGCCTTGGATTCTCTTGGCTATATTTCTTTGTGCATTGACCTTGGATGTGTGACAAGCCGAATATCGCGTATCGACTTGTGCTTGTTTTCGCATCCTTGCTTGGGCGCGATCCACGAGCTTTCACTTTTGCCGACTCCACTGAATTTCTTTTCCATGTAATGGCATACCTGTCATAATCAAACCATCACGTATGTCAATTACATGAGAGTGGAAAATATTAATGACGAATAATGTTTAGCCATTATCAAAACCAAGAATACCACAGAACTTATATGACCGTAGAATGATGTCGATTTACCCAAGTGAACTTAAATGATCATAGGGACACAACACCATTTACAAATGGTTGTTCACTATTCATCAGTATAAAATTTCTCCGAATCAGAAAGTAAGTGTACGTGCAAGTAGGGAAAAATGTTAGGATTCCAGAAACATGTTCATGTATAAATTTCATGCTTTAGTTTGATAGTTATGGATTTTTAAATGTGTTGAATTATTAATTACTAGCAATTGTGGAAATGGAAATGACGACACTGCGAAGTGTCTTCATTTAATTGGCGCCCCCTGAGGGGTCTTGAATTTGGTAATTGGCGCCCTGCTCTGGGGCACCATTTACTTGAGAGCGTGACGAGTTTATATCGATCATGTCAATCAGAGTATTAGTGTATTCGACACCAAATCAGAGATGCGCAAGAGTAAAGATAACCCAATCCTTTAATTCCTTCACAAAAGTATTTCTATTACAATCCCTTGAAAATGCTAACCTTAATAACAAAAAAAGTATAAAATTGACTCAAGAAAATATAGAAAAGACAAGACTAGTTGACGCTTTGAGAAGCTCTAATCTCTTTCACTCTTGACCTTCCCTATCCGATTGAGTCTCGTCGTCGGACTTACCTAAAAAGTAGGGAAACACTGAGTGAGCGAACGCTCAGTAGGGAATTATATCTCAAGAACTAGCAATGGGTTTAAGTAATTACAATTTTCACATGTAAATGCAATATGCATGTAGAAATAACTGAGCAAGTGAAATAAAACTAACAATAGAATAACACGTCGTGCAAAACTTCCAAGCGAGTCTTAAACAAGAAATATTCATGAGAGACTATATAGATTATTGGCTATTTCACGCAAGTACTTTGCCCGTGTCGGGTCATGCTAGTAAAGTCACGCAAGTCGAGTCACGCACGCAAGAACGAGAGAGTGTGGAATGTCAAAGATCAAAAGAGAAAGTACTTCGGTGCAATGCTAGACACCGTAATCATTACAACTCCCATGGGCACTAGTACTTTTGGGTGCTCCTCCCAGGACCAGATCGGGCCCTTATATGCACAGCATTAATGATAGATCTAGACATCCACTTTATAGTATAGCCAATATGGAATTTCAAGAAAAGCTTGTGGATATTCAAGATAGAGTAGAGTTCAAAATTGAACTTGATGTATAAGGACGATAATAACGATATAAACACGAGTATCGATAAAACTGGGTGGAGTTGGTTCCCTAATTGGGTACCATGACAATTAAGTGTCCATATATAGATGGTCATGTCATTTGATATAGAATTGAGGTCCACAAGAACATCATAATAATGGCATGATTTCCACATCCCATTAAGAATATTCTCATGATATCCACATAGCATATCATGAGGGCCGGTATACCATGTTTCTATAGAGTGACATGGCAAAATAGTGCAAAAGGTTTTATGGTACAACCCGCTCGGTCGGCCTTTAGGGAATCCAAGGCTATGAGGAGACTTACGGAGGTCTCTATGATAAAGTTATTGGTCTAAAGGAACGGAATGTCCGATGGAGGGTTCATCTATCACCAAGAATTTGTGGGTAATGCGATAAATCATCGTGAAACATGGGACTATATTCACGGAATGGAATATAGTGCCGATATATATATATATAAACCCTCGGTTCACAGAAAACAGTATAAAATAATGACACAGAAAATTAGCGACTTAACATAAGTCACTACTTAATAAATTAACGCCCTGCACGGGGTCGTTTATTTTCAATTTGATGACTTCAGGAGCAGTCGTCCATTATAAATTTCTATTTTGCTGAAATTGTCTTAATTCTGTATTTTTGATAAAAACGCACCTTAGCCAGGGGCATCACTTCCATAAAAGACGACCCACTGGAGGTCGTTAACTCATTCTTTTCCAGGATTTATCATGAACAGTGGTAATTTCCAAGATAATAATTTTCAGGAAACAAAGTACATGGTCAGGACAAGAAAAATATCAGGATTCGAGATATATGATCATGTATTAGATTTAACTACAGGTTTCATAGATATTAAATTTTAAATATGGGTATTTACTAATTATATGGAATTGACGACACTTCTGTCAGTCGTCAGAAATTGAATTAGCGCCCTAGAGAGGGTCGCCTCTTTCCAAAGTTTCACAAAAAACTTCAAAATCGCAGTAACACTATATGCATGATCTATCAGATGATAATAGCATAAATTTTACGTTAGTTTGGGCTACAATTCTTGAGAAAACCTACCTGATGATGATCTGGGTGAAGAAACGTGAAGGATGTGAAGAGAAAACGATACTCTGTTCTAAATAGAGTCTTCTGGGAAAACGATGTTGATGAAGAACCCACGTTCTTCAACTAGACAAGAGAGTTACTACTTGCTGCAGGCAACCTACAGAAGAAGAAGATGAATAACATTAATATTCTCCATATCCATAACCGAAGGTAGAGGAAGAAGAATAACCTGTTCTTCACGTACAGCAGCAGCAGAACGGTTCGCCAAAAATAGCGAACAGGTTCGATTAGAAAGGTATTTATAGGATTTTTGGAATCCCAATGGAGTTAGAATTCGATTGGAAGATATATTTCCTGGATAGAGTCCTTCCATATTCAACCAAACACGTACCAATCCTAAAACTTACCCTGGATAGTCTCCTGGTTCGAATGGAACACAAATGCAATTAACGCCTTAGGTTAGGGCGTGCATTTTAATTGACGTCTTGACCTGTACCATTTCTTTTGTAATTCGCGCCCAAGAAGAGGGCGTTTCTTTCTCTTTCCTTTTGGACGTTTTGAAATTTGACGACCTTTGGTATAGGCGTCACTTTTTGAATTAACGCCTCAGGTGAAGGCGTTTCTTATTTAAATCGCGCCTTGTTGAGAGGCGTTATTTACATTTGACTAATTATTTATTCATTTTGGTTATTATCATTTACTTACTTAATCTTTCTTGAAATCTTCCTTTTATTTTACCAGGGTTTCTACACCCTCCCCCACTTAAAAGAATTTGGTCCCAAAATTCAATCACATATAAACGTAGAGAGTGTAGAATACATACCTTTTTAGAATAAGTCTGGGAATCGTTTCCTCATTGACTCCTCGGTCTCCCATGTGGCTTCGTGTTCTGAACTTTTACTCCATTGCACCTTAACCATGAGAATAATTTTGTTCCTTAATGTTCGTACCTCGCGATCGAGGATCTTCATGGGCCTTTGCTCATACGTAAGGCCCTTATGAATCACCAGGTCTCCATGATCAATGATATGTGACGGATCATGCACATAGTTCTTCAACATTGATATGTGGAATACATTATGAACTTCAGAAAATTGAGGAGGTAAAGCGACGCGGTAAGCAACCTCGCCAACTCTTTCTAGTATCTCAAAAGGTCCGATAAACCTTGGTGTAAGCTTTCCCTCAACACCAAATCTCCTTATTCCACGCCCAGGTGATATCTTGAGAAATACGTGATCTCCCACTTGGAATTCGAGATCTCTTCTTCGTGTATCAGCATAAGCCTTCTGTCTAGACTGAGCAACTTGAAGTCTTTCTCTAATGAATTGAATCTTTTCAGTGGTATCCCTTACCATGTCTGGACCTAATAGTTGTTTTTCGCCAACTTCATCCCAGCACAAAGGCGATCGGCAACTCCTTCCGTATAAAGCTTCGAAAGGTGCCATTTGTATACTTGCCTGGTAGCTGTTATTGTATGCAAATTTAACCAAAGGTAAGTGATCATGCCAGCTTCCACCAAAATCAATGATGCAAGCTCTAAACATATCTTCAACCACCTGATTAGTTATCTCGGTCTGACCATCCGTTTGAGGATGAAAAGCTGTACTAAAGTTAAGTCTCGTCCCCAGTGAATGTTGTAAACCCTTCCAAAAGTGAGAAGTAAAATGGGGGTCTCTGTCAGACATGATTGAGACAGGTACTCCATGTAACCTGACTATCTCTTTAAGGTATAATGCAGCAAGAACATTAACTGACCATTGACTCTTGATTGGCAAAAAGTGTGCCGATTTGGTCAATCGGTCGATGATAACCCATATTCCGTCATATCCTCCCTTTGATTTGGACAGACCCATAATGAAGTCCATACCGATATCCTTCCACTTCCACTTGGGAATATCTAGAGGATGTAGCTTACCGGCAGGCTTTTGGTGTTCTGCCTTGACTTGTTGACATGTGAGACAGCGAGACACAAAATCCGCTATTTCTCTTTTCATATTGGGCCACCAAAAGGTCCTTTTCAAATCTTGGTACATCTTAGTTGATCCTGGATGAATCGTGTACCTTGATCTGTGAGCTTCATCTAAGATTTTATTCTTTAGCTCTGGGCAATTTGGTATACATGTTTTATTTCTGAACATCGATCTTCCATCTGGGGTTATTTTGAAATCAGTTTGTTCTTCTATTTTGTCTTGGATTTCCACTAGTACTGGGTCACTATCTTGAAGTTCTTGTATTTCGGATAGCAAGTCTGGTTGTATGCTCATATGGGATAATGTGACACATCTACTGTCCTTGTCCATACTTATATTAAGTTTAGAGAATTGTTCTAGCAACTTCCACTCCTGAATCATACAATTGGCTAATAGTGCTCTCGACTTTCGACTGAGGGCATCGGCTACAGGATTACCCTTTCCAGGATGATATTGTATAGTGAAGTCGAAGTCCTTAAGATATTATAGCCAACGTCTTTGCCTCATATTCAATTCCTTCTGAGAGAAGAGATACTTAAGACTTTTATGGTCAGAGTATACAATAAACTGCACTCCGTACAGATAATGTCTCCATATCTTTAGTGCAAATACTACTGCAGCCAGTTCTAAATCATGAACTGGATAGTTCTCCTCGTGCTTCTTCAATTGGCGAGAAGAGTAGGCTATAACCTTCCCTTGTTGCATTAAAACACATCCGAGGCCAATGTCAGATGCATCGGTGTATATTTCGAATCTCTCGCCTTCAATTGGTAAAGCTAAAACCGGGGTAGTAGTTAGATGATCTTTGAGAGCTTGGAAGCTTCTTTCACATTCCTCACTCCATTCATAACGTATCTCCTTGCGAGTTAGCCTAGTGAGTGGTACGGCTATCTTGGAGAAATCCTTGATGAATCGCCGATAGTAGCCCGCAAGACCCAAGAAACTACGGATCTCGCTAGTATTGGTCGGTCTTTCCCAATTCCTTACAGCTTCAACCTTTGATGGATCTGTGGATAAACTATCTTTTGATATAACATGCCCCAAGAAAGCTACTTCTCCTAACCAAAATTCACATTTGCTGAGCTTTGCATATAACTGATTCATCCTCAATATTTATAATGCTATTCTCAAATGCTCCTCGTGCTCTTCCTTGGTCTTTGAATAGATCAGTATATCATCAATGAAAACCACTATGAACTGGTCTAGATGAGGCCTGAATATACTATTCATCAACTGCATAAAGGCAGCAGGGGCATTTGTCAGTCCAAAAGGCATTACAACAAATTCATAGTGCCCATACCTGCTTCTGAATGCGGCCTTATAAATGTCCTCATCTTTGATCCTTAGTTGGTGATATCCCGACCTGAGATCAATCTTCGAAAAATACATGGATCCAGATATTTGATCAAATAACTCATCGATTCTCGACAGTGGATACTTGTTCTTGATAGTGAGATGATTCAACTGTCGATAGTCGATGCATAACCTCATGGATCCATCTTTCTTCTTTACAAATAGCACAGGTGCTCCCCACGGGAAAGTGCTTGGTCTAATAAATCCCTTCTTGAGAAGTTCCATCAATTGCTCCTTCAGCTCCTTGAGTTCGGTAGGGGACATCCTATATGGTGCCTTAGAAACTGGTCCAGCACCAGGGACCAAGTCGATGGTGAAGGCCACTTCTCTTTGTGGAGGTAATCCAGGCAAATCCTCCGGAAACACGTCCAGAAATTCTTGCACAACTGGGATGTCTTCTAACTTAGTCTCCTTAGTCTCCTTAATGGTGACAAATGCAAGGAAAGATACACATCCTTTCCTTATTAGCTTGCTAGCTCGGAGAGCCGAAATAAGAGGTGACTTGCTCCGACTCTTAGGGCTAGAATAGACTAGTTCTGGAAAGTCCTTGAAAGTAACTTTGCTGTTACGGCAATCCACAGTTGCCTGATACCTAGATAACCAGTCTGCTCCCAATATGACATCATATTCCTTTAGGTCTAAACATATGAGGTTGATAGGAAGATTTCTTCCTTTTACCAAGACTTCACAGTTTTGATAATGATGAGTAATATCGGTTTCGTTTCCGAGAGGAGTAGATAAGAATATTTTCATCCATTCCGGTTCCATAGGTAGTGGGTCAGCAAACTTCTTGGAAATAAAAGAATGTGATGCACCCGTATTAAATAAGACATGTGCCGACTTGGAACAAACTTTTAGTGTACCTTCTACTAGTTCGCCTTCGTCTTGTTCCGCCTCCTTAATAGCTTGAAGACGAGCATTCTTTGTCACCGGGCACTTTCCGTCACCGGCTTGATCATTGAGTAGGGGACAGTCGGGAATCCGATGATCATGGCTCCCACAACGGAGACACGCTCCAAGTTTCCTCCAACATTTTTCGGCCTTGTGCCCGGCCTTATCACAATGCTTACATACCACCTTAGAAGGTGTAGTGGTGATGGAGAAAGGTTTGGTCTTCTTGAACTTTTGCTCCTGGGAGGGAGTACCTCCATTACTTGGCCTCTTCTTGAAATTGGGTTTGAAGGTGCCGGAGCTAGTAACATTCTCCTTCTTGTCTTTCCCACGGATCCTATCAGATAGTTCCATGGCATCTTCTAGTAATTGGGCTCGTCGAACCATCTCCGAATTGACTTGTATGTCCATTGGCACCAATTGCGTGATGTATTGGGGCCTGAGCCCATTCAGAAACCTCCGAGCCTTCATCTTCTCAGTACTAACTAAGTGTTTAGCGTACCGAGACAGCCTTGAGAACTGCGCTTCATATTCAGCCACCGACAAAGAGCGTTGCTTAAGTGCGGCGAATTCAGCGGCTTTCTTCTCTTGAACTCGATCTGAGAAATATTTATTGTTGAAATGTTCAACAAACTCCTCCCAAGTAACTTGTCCTTGATCTAATGTGGCTTCTACCGACTCCTACCAGCATCGGGCGTCTCTTTCTAGTTGAAATGTGGCTAACAGGACCTTCTCTTGGTCTGAACATTGCATGACTCTAAAAACACATTCCGTCTCTCGGATCCAGTGCTCGGCATCATCTGGATCAGTCGATCCCATGAATTTAGGAGGGTTCATGTTCTTGAAGCTTTGGTGGAGGTTTCCTGCTCCACGATGTGCACCTCCTTGTGCCACTTGTTGAAGTGCCTGGGTCATGCCTTGAAGAGTGCATTGCATGTTGCGCCATTGAGCACGTTCGGCAGCCATTGTCCTACAATTGCAATAGCTATATTAGTATGTGATTGCGTTAAAAGGCTTTTAATTCTATGTTGACTTTAACACTTGGTTCTACCCAATCTCACTGGTTAGAGGTTCAGACTTATCCTTGGACTTGGGTTTCCTAGGAATTGAATACCCTAGGCTCTGATACCACAAAAACTGTCATGCCCCGAGCGCGGAAGATACCCGGAGACGCGTGATGAGTTTATATCGATCATGTCAATCAGAGTATTAGTGTATTCGACACCAAATCAGAGATGCGCAAGAGTAAAGATAACCCAATCCTTTAATTCCTTCACAAAAGTATTTCTATTACAATCCCTTGAAAATGCTAAACTTAATAAAAAAAAGTACAAAATTGACTCAAGAAAATATAGAAAAGACAAGACTAGTTGACGCTTTGAGAAGCTCTAATCTCTTTCACTCTTGACCTTCCCTGTCCGATTGAGTCTCGTCGTCGGACTTACCTGAAAAGTAGGGAAACACTGAGTGAGCGAACGCTCAGTAGGGAATTATATCTCAAGAACTAGCAATGGGTTTAAGTAATTACAATTTTTCACATGTAAATGCAATATGCATGTAGAAATAACTGAGCAAGTGAAATAAAACTAACAATAGAATAACACGTCGTGTAAAACTTCCAAGCGAGTCTTAAACAAGAAATATTCATGAGAGACTATATAGATTATTGGCTATTTCACGTAAGTACTTTGCCCGTATCGGGCCATGCTTGTAAAGTCACGCAAGTCGAGTCACGCACGCAAGAACGAGAGAGTGTGGAATGTCAAAGATCAAAAGAGAAAGTACTTCGGTGCAATGCTAGACACCGTGATCATTACAACTCCCATGGGCACTAGTACTTTTGGGTGCTCCTCCCAGGACCAGATCGGGCCCTTATATGCACAACATTAAAGATAGATCTAGACATCCACTTTATAGTATAGCCAATATGGAATTTCAAGAAAAGCTTGTGGATATTCAAGATAGAGTAGAGTTCAAAATTGAACTTGATGTATAAGGACGATAATAACGATATAAACACGAGTATCGATAAAACTGGGTGGAGTTGGTTCCCTAATTGGGTACCATGACAATTAAGTGTCCATATATAGATGGTCATGTCATTTGATATAGAATTGAGGTCCACAAGAACATCATAATAATGGCATGATTTCCACATCCCATTAAGAATATTCTCATGATATCCACATAGCATATTATGAGGGTCGGTATACCATGTTTCTATAGAGTGACATGACAAAATAGTGCAATAGGTTTTTATGGTACAACCCGCTCGGTCGGCCTTGAGGGAATCCAAGGCTACGAGGAGACTTACGAAGGTCTCTATGATGAAGTTATTGGTCCAAAGGAACGGAATGTCCGATGGAGGGTTCATCTATCACCGAGAATTAGTGGGTAATGCGATAAATCATCGTGAAACATGAGACTATATTCACGGAATGGAATATAGTGCCGATATATATATATATATATAAACCCTCGGTTCACAGAAAATAGTATAAAATAATGACACATAAAATTAGCGACTTAACATAAGTCACTACTTAATAAATTAACGCCTTGCACGGGGTCTTTTATTTTCAATTTGATGACTTCAGGAGCTGTCGTCCATTATAAATTTCTATTTTGCTGAAATTTTCTTAATTCTGTATTTTTGATAAAAACGCGCCTTAGCCAGGGGCGTCACTTCCATAAAAGACGACCCACTGGAGGTCGTTAATTCATTCTTTTCCAAGATTTATCATGAACAGTGGTAATTTCCAAGATAATAATTTTCAGGAAACAAAGTACATGGTCAAGATAAGAAAAATATCAGGATTCGAGATATATGATCATGCATTAGATTTAACTACAGGTTTCATAGATATTAAATTTTAAACATGGGTATTTACTAATTATATGAAATTGACGACACTTCTGTCAGTCGTCAGAAATTGAATTAGCGCCCTAGAGAGGGTCGCCTCGTTCCAAAGTTTCACAGAAAACTTCAAAATCGCAGTAACACTATATGCATGATCTAACAGATGATAATAGCATAAATTGTACGTTAGTTTGGGCTACAATTCTTGAGAAAACCTACCTGATGATGATCTAGGTGAAGGATGTGAAGAGAAAACGATACTCTATTCTAAACAGAGTCTTCTGGGAAAACGATGTTGATGAAGAACCCACATTCTTCAACTAGACAAGAGAGTTACTACTTGCTGCAGGCAACCTACAGAAGAAGAAGATGAAGAACATTAATATTCTCTATATCCATAACCGAAGGTAGAGGAAGAAGAATAACCTGTTCTTCACGTACAGCAGCAGCGGAACGGTTCGCCAAAAATAGCGAATAGGTTCGATTAGAAAGGTATTTATAGGATTTTTGGAATCTCAATGGAGTTAGAATTCGATTGGAAGATATATTTCCTGGATAGAGTCCTTCCATATTCAACCAAACACGTACCAATCCTAAAACTTACCCTGGATAGTCTCCTGGTTCGAATAGAACACAAATGCAATTAACGCCTTAGGTTAGGGCGTGCATTTTAATTGACGTCTTGACCTGTACCGTTTCTTTTGTAATTCGTGCCCAAGAAGAGGGCGTTTTTTTCTCTTTCCTTTTGGACATTTTGAAATTTGACGACCTTTGGTATAGGCCTCACTTTTTGAATTAACGCCTCAGGTGAAGGCGTTTCTTATTTAAATCGCGCCTTGTTGAGAGGCGTTATTTACATTTGACTTATTATTTATTCATTTTGGTTCTCATTATTTACTTACTTAATCTTTCTTGAAATCTTCTTTTTATTTTACCAGGGTTGCTACAGTTTGATAGTTATGGATTTTTGAATGTATTGAATTATTAATTACTAGCAATTGTGGAAATGGAAATGACGACACTGCGCAGTGTCTTCATTTAATTGGCGCCCCCTGAGGGGTATTCATTTTGGTAATTGGCGCCCCATGAGGGGTCTTGAATCTGGTAATTGGCGCCCTGGTCTGGGGCACCATTTACTTGAGAGCTGGGACTCTTGGGTTTTTAAAACATGCAAGTATTTGGTGTACAGATGTTCTATACTAAGGTTGAAAACATGGTTATTAAGTCTGTAAAACTTGTGTAATAAAATATTTTCAAAAACTCGTGAAATCATGCTTAACAGACTATGTTCAACTCATAAAGATCATGGTAACAGTATGTATAAAATCATATGCGACAGGTGTAACAGGCTATTAAGATATGTATAACATGGTATATACATGGTTATAGCTTGATCATGGTAAAGCCAGGTGATATATAGCATGATTGACGAGTTAATCGAACTCTAAGCATGCATCAGTTAACCTATTTAGCTACTAGTTAGGCAAGGATTTGAGAACACCTACCTTTTGACGTGAGTTACGAGGTTCAGAATAAAGAAGATGCAGCAGGATCGCAGCAGGACGTAGACTCGGGAAGAAGATGCTCCTTCAGCACTGATGGCGGCAGTAGCCTCTATCAGTGCTACAGAGGGGATTCGTTATAGGGAATTGCAAAGCATTGGTTTATTGCTTTGCGGGTCCTGCTGAGTAGGCATGTGGTTTGCCAGCTAAAATGGGTTGTTCGTGTCTCAACCTTCTAGAAACATAGAATTAAATGACGCCCTTGTAAGAGGTCATTCATTAATCTAGGTGGTACTATTCATGTATATGACGTCTTGCATGAGGGCGTCATTAGTCTAGGTCACATTATTGATGAGAATGATGCCCTTGCAAGAGGGCGCTAACTGTTAGACAATTATGCCACATTCACGTGTTAGCCTTCACGGTGTATCTCTACATATTAATATTTTAGTGGAAATAGTGGCTCCAAGGGAAAATGGCACCTCTTCATATAGTCTTAAATTTGCTTGGTTGGAAAAGGTGGAAACCACTTACGTACAACCCATGGCCCATGGGTTAAAGTTTGTCTTCTACATTTATATAATAACCCTCTCATGGTTTGGTTCTTCGTACAAGACCTCCCATGTTAGATTCTCTAGGAAAAGTTCACTACGTACTATGCATAAAGTGATGGTTGTACATTTATAGGCTAGTCCTCATAAGGTTTGGCTCTTTACACAAGGCCTTCATGATTCTTTATGGCATAAAGTGACATTGGCTTGTATATTTATATAGTAGTCCTTATGAGATTGGATTCTTTATGTAAGGCCTTCATGTATGATTTCTTTTAGGAAGAAGTTTTAAATTTAGTCAATGGTTTTTATCGGGGGTGCTACACCCTCCCCCACTTAAAGAATTTGGTCCCCAAATTCAACTGTACTATGCGGGAATAGGAAGGGTGTAGAGTACTTACAATTAGAATATCTCAAGAAATCTCCTCTTCATAGACTCTTTAGTCTCCCATGTAGCTTCTTGTTCTAAACATCGATTCCATTGAATTTTTACCATAGGGATCGTCTTGTTCCTTAGAACTCAAACTTCTCGGTCGAGGATCTTCATTGGCCTCTGCTCGTAGGTAAGGTCCTTCGGTACCACTATATCATTGTGGTCAATGAGATGGAAAGGATCGTGCACGTATTTCTTCAGCATAGAAACATGAAACACGTTGTGCACTTCTGATAGTTACGAAGGTAGGGCGATGCAATAAGCCACCTCACCTACTCTTTCCAGTACTTCGAATGGACCGATAAACCTTGGTCTTAGTTTGCCTTTAACACCGAATCTTCTAATACCTCGGCCGGGAGATACCTTGAGAAAAACATGATCTCCGGCTTGAAATTCCAGGTCTCGCCTTCTCTTATCAGCATAAGATTTATGCCTGGACTGTGCTATCTTTATCCTTTCCCTAATGAGATGTATCTTCTCGGTGGAATCTCTTACCATGTCTGGGCCTAGAATTTGTTTTTCACCAACTTCATCCCAGCATATAGGAGATCAGCAACTCCTGCCATATAATCCCTCAAAAGGTGCCATTTGTATACTGGCTTGATAGCTGTTGTCATATGCAAATTCGGCTAGTGATAAGTGGTCATGCCAGCTTCTGCCGAAGTCTATAATGCATGCTCTCAACATATCTTCCAAAACTTGATTTGTCCTCTCGGTCTGTCCATCTGTCTGGGGATGGAAAGCAGTGCTGTAGTTGAGTTTCATCCCTAGAGAGTGTTGTAGACTCTTCCAGAAATGAGAAGTGAAGCGTGGGTCTCGGTCAGATACGATCAAGACGGGAACTCCATGCAATCTAACCATCTCCATAATATACAGGGCAGCAAGTACGTCGACTGACCATCGGCTTTTGATGGGTAAGAAATGGGCCGATTTAGTTAGCCGGCCGATAATTACCCAAATTCCATCATATCCGGCCCTAGATTGGGACAAACCCATGATAAAGTCCATGCCAATATCTTCCCACTTCCACTTGGGAATATCCAGCAAATGTAACTTTTCGGTGGGTTTTTGATGTTCCGCCTTCACTTGTTGGCATGTGAGACAACGAGATACAAAGTCTGCTACCTCCCTTTTCATGTTAGGCCACTAGAAAGTTCTTTTCAAATCTTGGTACATCTTAGTGGCTCCAGGGTGGATCGTGTACCTCAATCGATGAGCTTCTTCAAGAATCTTCTTCTTCAATTCGGGATAGTCGGGCACACATGTGCGTTCATGAAATTACAGTCTGCCATCAGGTGCCAACTTGAAATCAAGTCTCTCGTCCAGCTTGCTCTTTATCTCCACTAGTGAGGGATCTTCTTCCTGCAACTTCTTGATTTCAAGTAGCAAATCTGGATGTAGGCTCATATAGATAGAATAATACACATGTTCTTCTCATCTGTGCTGATATCAAGCTCAGAGAATTTCTCCAGCAGCTTCCATTCTTGTATCATACAGTTGGCCAATATTGTTCTCAGCTTTCGACTAAGGGCATCAGCTACGGAATTACCCTTACCAGGATGATACTATATGGTGAAGTCGAAATCCTTGAGATACTCGAGCCAACGCCTTTGCCGCATGTTCAGTTCCTTTTGGGAGAATAAGTACTTGAGGCTTTTATGATCGGAGTATACAGTGAATTATTCTCCATAGAGATAATGTCTCCAGATCTTCAAGAAAAATACTACCGCGGCCAGTTCTAAGTCATGCATCGGGTAATTCTCCTCATGTTTCTTCAATTATCGGGAAGAGTATGCAATGACTCTTCCATTCTGCATCAATACACATCCGAGGCCAATACCAGAAGCATCGGTATATACCTCCTAATTTTCTCCTTCAATTGGTAATGATAAGACTGGAGCAGTGGTCAGGAGATCCTTTAAAGCTTGGAAACTCTTTTCACAGTCTTCATTCCACTCATAAGGCACTTCCTTGAGGGTTAACCTGGTCAGAGGAACATCAATCTTGGAGAAGAAAACACCGGTAGTAACCAGCTAGACCCAAGAAGCTTCGAATTTCTATTGCATTGTGGGTCGTTCCCAGTTCTTCACGGCTTCGACCTTTGACGGGTCAACAGTAATTCCGTTCTTCGAGATAATATGGCCTAAGAAGGATACTTCCTCGACCCAGAACTCACATTTGCTGAATTTGACATATAGCTTGTTTTCCCTCAATATCTGTAGTGCCTTCTTGAGATGTTCTTCATGATCCTCTTCGGTCTTAGAATATATCAGAATATCATCAATAAAGACCATAATGAATTGGTCTAAGTAGTGCCTGAATATGTTGTTCATTAACTGCATAAAAGTTGAGGGGGCATTTGTTTGTCCGAAAGGCATAATAGTAAATACGTAATGTCCATACCTACTTCGGAATGCAGTTTTATGAATGTCTTCTTCTTTGATCTTCAATTGGTGGTAACTAGAACGAAGATCAATCTAGGAGAAATATGAAGCTCACGATAACAGATCGAACAGCTCGTCAATCTTCGGCAACGGGTATTTGTTCTTGATTGTAAGGTGATTTAGCTGCCGATAATCGATGCATAGTCTCATCGATCCGTCCTTCTTTTTGACGAACAACACGGGTGCACCCCAAGGGAAGTACTCAGCCTGATGAAACCCTTTTCAATAACTCCATTAGTTGATTTTTTAGTTCTTTCAGCTCAGTAGGGGACATTCTATACAGTGCCTTGGAAATAGGACTAGCACCAGGGACAAGGTCGATTGTGAACGACACTTCCCTTTCCGGGGGTAAGCCGGGTAAATCTTCTGGGAAAACATCGAGAAAATCTCGAATTACACAGATGGGGATATTTATTTCCCTACCGGCTTAAAAGTCCTCCCTATCCCTTCTACTAAATCAATGTAAGAAATATATGAAAGGTAGAAGGGGACAAAAGTATATGAACCCGTGTGACCGCCACCAAGATGCCAGACGCGATGAACACACCGTACCTTGGAAAAGAAAGGGAGACACTCGCGTTTAACCAGCACTGCAGGGATGTGCGGCCCATGAAGAACCGCCTTAAGGATGTGTGGCCGCTCGACAGACCGCTCGTCAGTGCTGGGGTGGAACGCGGGATGAAGTGCGATGAGGAAGAACGGTTCAGGACTGGCCGCGGGAATAAAACGAACAGTGAAATACCCGCCGCACTTCCCTTAGGACGGACAGGATGGAACCGCCCAATGCCACCACGCCTTAAGATGTGAAAGCACAACCTCCATCCTTTCCGGCTGGCCAGAAAGGATGGGCCTCATGCTAGTGCATCCATGACCTGCAAGAAATGTAGAAAACACAAGAGAAAACCCAATATTAGAACTATGAAGCGCAGTAAATGCTAGAACGGAAAGGAATGAACATAACCAAAAGGAATGGGGGATACCTGGGGGGTTTTAAACCCCTAGGGGCGTCAAAAACATAGGAGGGTGTGTGTGAATAATGTATGAGAGTAAGAAACCCTGGGGAAACGTAGAAGAAGCGATGCATGCAAACAAACAAGAATAATGGGACTAAATGAAACAATGACTCAAAATAGAATACTCCCTGAACCAGAGGCCTGTGTGGACATAGAAGACGTCCCTCCCTGCTGGTAGGTCACTCAACGATTCGGCAGGGCTTCGCCGTCGACCAAAAATCTCCCCCCCATTCAAAGGTAGCATTTAGGGTCTATTTATAGAGCACCCAAATGCTAACCCCAAAATTAGGGTTTTAAGGCATTTTAAGGTCGAGATTATTAAATAAAAGGCAAAGATAATTCAATTATCTTTCATCTGGAAAAAATGGCACTGAAAATGGTTAAGGATTCGCGGAGAAATCATCGGAGAAAGTTGGGAGAAAAGCCACGAATGGATAGAAGAAAGTCTTAACCACTTCCTGGTTCGAGAGGATGAACAGTCTAACGATAGACCGCACAACTGGATGAGCGGCCATAAAGGGGCCGTTCCTACTTGCCGATGGAAACTCAAATAAATCATGAGATAATTAATTTATCCACTGAACTGACCGATAAATTCGCGGTTAGACTCTCTCATGGTTGAACGGCTCTTCGCAAACTGCCCAATTCTATCGGTGATAAATCACAAATAATAAGATAAGTAGGTAATTAACTGAACTATTAACCGACGTTAGGACTCTTGAAAGATAGACGGCTTAGTATAGACCGCACAATGGTCTTATGCGGCTAAAACTAGGTCGTATATATGCTTGTCGGGGATAATTCAGAAAATTAACTAAAACATCCATTCAATGTTTGGACGGCCAAGTATCAACCGCATAGGGGTTGAACGACTGGTGGTTGACCGTACATGTATATGGGTGCTCGAAATTTATAGAAAAGCTCAATCAACCAAAATCAAGGCCCATTAAGCCATGAATCAACTCGGACCTAGCCAGGGAGAGAGGCTGCTCACAAAATTGGCCCAAAACGTGCCAGCAAATAGCCCAACGAGTAACGGTAAACTCGAGTCATCAATAAATGGGAGTAAGAGAAATGACTCAACTTATCACCAAAAAATGGGTGTCAACAGATGCCCCTCCTTAACGTCCGCTTTGTAAGGGAACGAGCGGAGGTGAAGCGAAAGTGACATGGAGTATGGACGTGAAGTGGAAACGAAGCGGAGTGGACTGAAAAGCGGGCGTTAAGGCAAAACGACACCCGTTTTCACCAACAAGCGATAAGAATCTTCTAGAAAACTCTGAACTATTCACGAGGAATAGTTAGATCAAACGCAACACCAATCTGGAGGGACTAAACTAAAGAAATAAAACACACGATCAACCTCATGGGGGACACAATCTCTCGGACCAATGAGGAGACCAGAATAAGCAAAAGTGAGGAAACGGACTAAAACTCCAGACAAGGATCTCTTAATCAACCAAGCTAAGCGAATCAACCAGATAAAACCTTCCAACTCAGAGTGGAATTGTTCCTCTTACTCAAGCACCGAACGCGCATCGATCCATCACTGACGGGACATTAGCAGGCAAGCCATGGGTGGTGAATGCTTAAAAGATGCGTATGATGCATGCTGGGCTAAAATAAAAGAAATCATCAAAACAAATACAAAGAAATGTTAAAATATAAAATACTTGAGAATAGTATTGCTAGATTGAGAGAATCAGAGTCAAGACACTATCCGCAACCACGGTGTGTAGGATAGAACCATCCTCCCCAGACTTTCCCAACCTAACGGCCTATCCGGAGATTAAACATGTGGACTTGGATCATCATCGTTTTTGTTAAAGGGGAACATCAGATACTGGAACAAGCTAGTAACCAACCGGTTCTCGAGATAATATAGCAATATAGATACCATATAGTAATGCAACAATGAGAAGGGATAGAAGGCCATACCTGACTTACCTGTGCAAGCGAAACGGTATTTTTTGATTTTCATTTTCTGATTTTTATGGATTTTCATGTATAAGACAAATATGACAAACAAGCAAGTATAAACATAGCATTGATAATATAACGATTAACTGAACGACGAACAACACGACATAACATAACGATCAAATCAAATGGGAGACAATGCAACATAACATAACAAAAGTAAACGAGCACATATGCAAGAACAGACAACATGCATGCATGAACACGGTGTGACAAGATAACAATGCGGTGGGACAACACATTGTTAGGACAAGAACATGATGGATGACCACACGGTTGGGACAAGAACATGGGACATAAAGGGGTGACTAACAACATATGCAAGACAACCAACAACATGCAGTGAGGGGCAAAACAACATATGTGGAACAACACGGTGGGACATAAACTCGTGACAAGGACACGGCGGGACAAAGGACATAAACAAATACGCCCTCCAATCAAAACCCAAGATCAGAATGAAGCAGAACCGCTAGGTTCATAATCGTGAGGTAAAGCCCTCTCATAAAGATATGATCATTGCAAACAAAAGCTGAGAATGACATGAGCTTCAGAACATATCGAGAGAGTGGATCGAAGAAGGAAAGAACAGATCAAAGATGTGGACAGGAGGTAAAACACAAAGATATAGCAAGGAATGCCTGAGTTCTTGCAACGTGCACACTTAGCAAACGGATTACATATCTGTCCTTAAAACAAATGCAAATGCATTAAAAAGACACATTTTATATATTTTTTGTAACTTTTTTAGATTTTCAATAGTATTTCATTTTTCTGGATTTTTTGAAGTATTTGATTTTTTAGGTTTTTGAAATATTTTATTTTTTTTGAAATTTTGAAGTATTTGATTTCTTTGGATTTTTGACAATATTTGATTTTTTTGGAGTTTTTGAAGTATTTGATTTTTTTAGACTTTTAGTAATATTTGATTTTTTTTTGATTTTGACATAGCAATCCGCAACACCTAAAGACGGACTCAAACTGCTGGACGGGATCATCATTCCTACCCCTTTCATTAATGGCTTCTCTTAAGTAGGGCGTACATGTGAGGGTGGCTTACCACAACCAACCGCTTCTAAAGAACGGTGCCCCTACTAAGGCCATACCTGGGATACAACCCAACCTAAGAGGGAGAAGCAGAAGAAAAATTGGAGACAAGCTTCATGCAGGATGGGAGATATCAAGGCTCGAATTCCTTCCAGGGCACTACCCCTTAAAGAGATAGCTTGTTGCGCCGGGGCTTTGTGTCTTTGATTTTCAGAGCCATATTTATCAGACACGCATGCGACCGGGCTCATGACGTCCCGCGGGAAACTGTACTGCCACTCTTGCCATGCCTTTGATTTATAATTTTGCATTGATTGATTTTCTCATTTTGATAGCCCTTATTGGCAAGATATAGCATGAAAGCTCACTTTTGAGGGTCAAGACTGCCCCTATTTGAGACCTCTCTCGTATAAGGGAGCGCCTAAGTTAGTCATCTTATCCATCAATCTCTTGTCCCTGCACTTGCCCGAGCAGAGAAGAGAAAAGGCCTTTGTGCATACCCAAAGCATGGCCAAAGCAGCAACGGTGTGCCTTAGAGAGATAGGCTATGACTCGCCGTGTAATGTGTGAAAAATCCATACTCAAAGGTCCCCCTCAACAATCAAGGAAAGAAACTAGACTCCTAACACAGAGTTATCACCAGCCTAAGGATGCTGGAGAAGCTAACTTTTTTATTTGACACGAAGTTAAGATCTAATTAAACAAAGAGTCCTAAAGCCACTCAATCATGTTAAGGAATCATGTGCAGAAATAATAGAAATAATGGAAATGAAAGCACGTTTCTTGCATAAAATAAAGATACCTTGCAAATCCATGGAACGGAAAAGCAGGGTCCTAAAGTGATCTTGATCATCGAGCTTTGTATTCCTTGCTTGTCAGGGTAAAAGGGAGAGGATGACAAGGGCTTGAAGATTCCTCTAGATGGAGGAGAGGCAAACACCAAACTGGAAGAAGAAGAATAAAAGGAAGAGAGACGAGGGCTAGAAATCCCTCGTTAAGGCACAGAGGCCCTAATAACAAGGAACCGGATACAGAATGAACAGAAATTAATTGAGATCAAGGCGGACTAAAGCCTCGAAAACAACATGAAAAAGGGTAATGACCCCGAAAGGATGAGACAAAAAGAATAGACGAACCACAAGAAGATTGTGGCAAAGATAAGGGGAAAGAGGAGTGATCATCCGATGTGGTCGGAGAAAAGGAATCAAAATCACTCGACAGGGTCGGGGAAGGGGAATGAGAATCACCCACCAACGACAAGGAAAGAAAATGATAGACACCCAATAGGGTTGGGGAAGAAGAATGATGGCCACGCGACAGGGTCAGGGAAGGATCAGAAGAACTACCTGACAAGGTCGGGGAACAAACACAAGGAACCCCTAACAAAGTCGGGGAAAAATGATGAGAAGTGGCATCCGGATATACCCGGGGAAGAAAACTAGAGGATGCCCCTGGATCAGGGGAAGAAGAGGCCACAGGCCGGGACCTAGAATGGTGAAGATAGGAGAAGATGGTAGAAGTATGGTCAGGTGGTGGAAAGTACACCACCCAAGGATAAGAACTGAGCAAAAGAAATGATGAATGGACAGAAGAAGGAGGTGGAGTGAGCCCCTGAATACACAACTGTCGGTCCTTATACTTACGTCGCCGCCTCTTCTTGGCAGAAATCTGCTTGGAATAACTCCGCCTGGCATGGACTCGGGCCTTCGAGGCACTTGATCTAGCATGTCTTCTCATGTAACGGGTCCACCTGGCAGATGGCCTGGCCTGACTATGAACCTACTGCTTTATCAGGGCGGTTGCCCCTAGACATGCGGTGCTAACCGTAGATGGACATTCTTGAATAAACAACTCCTCAATTAGACGAAGACCGAAAAAACATGGAGTTTTGTTGCTCGTCACCAATAGCTTGAGATTAGGCATCTCCACTCGGTAATCAGGCATGAAGTGTAACTCCCTTGCTAGAAGTGCAGGACGGAACTGAGGGAGGGTGATGTGCGGCGTTGATGTGGCCGACTCACCAACAAACCAAGGGAGATGAGACAGAAAATGCAGAATGCCCCTGGCCAGTCTCGAAGATACCGCCAATTTCCCCTTAAATGTTGAATTCATTAAACTTTTGGCGGCCGTGTGGGTTAGCACAATCTGGGTTGAGAACCCCTTCTGTCCAGTGAATTGAACAGTGATCGAGCGAGGAGAAACAACAGCATCAACAGTGAATTTTTTGGCGAGCAAAGAGATTGCCACCGACCTCGCTCGAGAATAAACTGCCACTAGCACTGAGGAACTCTTCTTGGCAATCGTCGTGAGAAGCACAGGTTGATCATCCCCAAAACAACCAGGGACCAGAACTCAGATTGGCATGCGGCAAATGACAACCTGAGGTTTGTAATGCACAATCGACGCCTAGCTCGGCTTTTCATCTCCCTGGGGACCAAACCCAAGGGGCAGCAAAGGTAGCGCACACCCACTCCGTGGGGTGGAAATGGATGGAGAAAGGGGTGTAGAAGGCTTGACAGGTGTTGGCGAAGGTTTAGAAGGCGTAAGTGGGGGGAGAGTCAATGTGAGCGGTGTAGGGATAGCGGCGATGATGGGCTCTAGTGGAGGCAAAGACAGAGGTGGGGGTGTGGGAAGAGATGAAGGCAAAGGTAGAGGCGTTGGTGTAGGGGTAGCTTGCTCAGGCTCGGACGATGACAGTGAAGGGAGTAGCATCGGTAGCGAGAATGGTTGTGAAGGCGACGGAAACAAGATCATCATGATAGGAGGTGATGACGGTGATGGTGACGAAAATGGGGATAATGGAGATGATGATAGGGGTGAGGGTGAAAGTGGTGGTGGAACGGATGAAGTGGCAGGTGGCGGCGCTCTTGGACGTATCGACACGATACGTCGAGCGGCCTTAGGAGCAACAGTGGTAGTGGAAGTGGAGGGTGAAAGAGGGTATTTGCCTGAGCAGAGGCTTGGATAGGTGAAGGAGATGGGACAGGAGAAGAGATAGACAACGGAGCGGGTGTTTCATCAACTGAAGAATCACAGGGGTGCCCCTGGTCTTGAAACGAAGACGGCTGCCTGGGCGGCGCTTGCTGCTGTTGCTGCTATTTGTGAAGATCCAAAATAACCTGATGTGTGACAGTCCAATCAATCATCCTCTTGTCTTACAAGCTGTAAACAAGTTCCCAGAACGCATGGCAATCCTCAATCAAATGCCCCTGTTGACGATGAAACTCACAGAACTGGAATAAATTACCGACCGCGGGTTGGCGAGGCCTGACCGGAGGGAGTTGCAACGCATGGGTGGCCATCAAAGCCTTGAAAATATCTGTGAAAGATTCTGGCAACGAAAGGTGGAGAACCTGCTTTGGAGAAGGTGGATGCCGAGGGGTATGAGAAGGTAGTGGGGATGGTAGTAGAGGTTGCGTATGCAAGGGGAATTGTGTAGGTGAAGGCGGAGGGCTAGAATGATGTAGAGGTGTGGAGGGAGTGGGAATATAATGGACGGCATCCACCCGCTCGGGGTGTGCCATTTTCTTGACCGGAAGTGGAGAGGTGTGGGGAAATAAAATAGCTGATGGCTGACTTTTGAGGGAATATGTAGTGGAGCGACATGGGGAGGTATATGGATAAGTGGGAACGGAAGGCCGACTCATGGAGGGATATGTAGTGGAGTACTGACTCGTGGGGGATGGCGTAGGGAAAGTGTATGTGGAAGGCGAAGGTGGAGGAGACTCGTGGTCAAGAGAAACTAGGAGTTGTTGGCTAAAGAAACTCTGGCTACACAACCAGGACACATCACGACACCTCAGTCAAGCAGGCTCATCCTCAGAGACAAAAGCCCAACTCAAGACCACACAATCTAAAAGCACTAATACATACACGATCCCACTATCATGTATGCTTGTGGACGCACTTTTTATTAATTAATGAAGATCTATGATTATTGGGTTTATTAAGTGCGTGGGCGTGCCAGTCACCTAGGTGACGATCTATTGTGCGCTCGATCTGACTAATCAGAAGATTGTGTAGTTCGTGTCAGGACCAAAACCAGTCACGCCGTAAAGGCCACGTCGTCATTTACATCCCCTCAGAGAGGGAAACACCCTTGATTAATCGTCGGGAATCAGGGCCTCATGGCCAGGAAACTATATCGAGAGAAACAAGCCGATAGCGGTCTCGAATCAGTCGGAAAGCCCGATGTCTAGGGAAGCAAGCATTCAAAATATGTCAGTCACTCAAGGGACCATTTTGATATTCGGACGAGCTTCCGGCCTCAGAAAATCATGATTGTCATGGGGAAAATCGGAGCATATGTATGCCAGGGTGCGACAAATTTATTGTTCAAAGGGATAGGAGACATTCGGTTGAATCCCGGTTAGAGTGGTCGGGAATTAGCGAGTTTATTGGCCCGGTGCGAGATCGAGTCAGGACCATTCCGAGGGCGCCTCCCGCAGTCCAAACGAGGCTTGCGTGGGCATCGTTAATATTTTAGGTGCCAAGGGGCAGCGGGAAAGTGTCTCGGGAATAGATTCCAAGACAAAGACGTGTACAGAGATAGCAGGCTATAGGCCTAGGATGTGGGTCAGGTAATGACCATGGTCGGAACGAACCCAAGGTCCGAGCGTGACTCACGACGGTCTTATCGATATTCCCATGCGTAGGGTTCGGGGAGGATGAGAGCCGCCTCGTTCCATTTGGATTTTATCGGTCATACACGAACCGTTTTATGTTCGGACAAAGGTCCGTATAGAAAATAAGACGGTGACGGGAGCGAATCCGTGCAATTGTCTGCTGTGAGTACGGCAGGTTTAATGCAAGTGCGGGATTAGATCCCGGTATAAATGTCGGTCACTAACGGACCATTCATTGTTCGGACGAGAGCACGCATTAGTAGCATCAAAGATGACGACAAAACTGTACGAATGTCTGCCGCGAGTATGGCAAGTTTAATTCGATACCGGGATTAGATCCTAATATATATATGTCGGTCACTAACAGACCATTCATTGTTCGGATGAGAGTCCGCGTTTGAAGCATCGAAGACAACGATAAACCGTACGAATGTCTGCCGCGAGTACGGCAAGTTTAATGGGATTGCGGGATTGGATCCCGATAGAAGTGGGTCAAGTTGATGGATTGTTCGCCCGAGACGGTTTCAGACTATGGCCATGTCAGGGATTTCGAGGTCCACATCTGATACCATGGGGCATCATTGCTTTTCTCCTCATGCACCATCCGGGGAAGCGAATTGTTAAGTGTGAAGCCCGAACTCGCCAACGTGCGCCCTCGCACGCGGATCGACCTGCGCGGTCAGGTCGCGGGGGTCAAGGGGGCAGCGCCCCTTGCGGGGGTTTCCGGGGGCAGCGGCCCCGGAACAAAATTTGTATTATAGAGAGGGTTACATTGTTTGTTCTCATGAGAGTGGTTCATAGTCTTCTATTTCATTCATTTGTTTGGGTCCTTTCTTTTAATTTATATATGAGTTTTAAGCTTTTCTTCCATTTAGTTAATTGTGTTTTTTTATAGGAGGCACGCCGGATTAGGATGCCAAGGGAGCGCACCGGGTATGGAACCTCAAGGAGGGCGCCGTATTAAGAATGGGCCAGTGGTGCGTCGTGTTAAGAAGACTATAGGGCCACGCCGTTTTAATGCAATACAAGGGAAATGGGCGCGCCGTTTTAAGGGTGGCAAGGGGAGTGCGCCGTTTTAAGGTTCAAAGAAGGAGACGGGGGGCTTTTGAGAGGAGGGTTAAACCGGCGCGGTGGAACAGTAACCGCGCCGGATTAGCCTCTCCCGAGGGTTTGTTTCACAGGGATTGACTGTGTGTTTCTTTTCTTTCACCCGTGAGTGGATTTTAATGGTTGGTTTGTTCGTTCAGTTGATAAATTAGATTGGTAATGAGAGGGTTTATGTGATTTGTTCGGAAGAGTTTGTTGTGCAAGATTTTAGGGGTTAATTCACGGAGGGTGTCTTTGTTCGTTTGTTCTTAAGTGTTCTTGATCCCTGGCAAAAATCGGACAGCATCTCCCCCGGACCGGGGCTTGTCAGAGAGAAGCGAAAGCCACCAAACGGATTACTCCCGGGTAAACTCTCAAAATGCGGAACGGCCTCACGGTGGTCCGTTAGCCCAAGTGTGAGTGTGGAACGCTCGAGGGCCAGCCTACGAGAGCGACCTCGACTCACGGGCGATGATTTTCAAAGCGGGACAAGTGTTTGCCACGGAAGGGCCATGATTGTTCATCCGGTGACGAACTCCTTCGAAGGCCGTGCTATGAAGAAGTAAGCTTCGAAGAGTCTTGGATGATGAGAAGGAGGAGAGAAGAAGGAGGAAGCGGGGATTAAAGTAGAAAATACTAAGATTGCAAACGGCCCTTTTCTTTTTATTCATCCACATGACCGGGGAAGATTTTAAAACGGAAGGGATTCATCTCTTGATAAAGAAGAAATACACCGCGAGGGGGGAGAGAATACATTGACAAGGGAGGGGGAGAGAGCACAGGCTCTTCCCCCTCCGACTCACCTCTCCTCTCTCACACTCACTCTCTTCTTCTTCTTCACCTTGCCGGCGCGAGTGGGTGGCACCTCTCTCCCTCTTTTTCTTCTTCTCCTCACTGCGCACAACCGAGAGCCCTCTCTTCTCCTTGATCGCCAGCCAGGGGGAGAAGCCTGGGGAAAGCCGGTTGGTTGCTCTGTCGAACCTGCAGAGATTATATAGGAGGGGTTGCCTTTCCTTCTTCTTGTTTACTGAACAGACAGGCTTGACAGGCCGCGGTGTCGTCCATCGATTTGCACAGTACGCTGGTGCCATTACTCTGCTTTTCTTCGCCGCTGCAACCATCACATTGTCGAGTTTAGGCGTGCACAGCTCCTCAATCTTTAAATGGTTATGGGATGGGCATTGAATGTTCTCTGTGTGCTCAGACTGGCGTGAAACAGGGTATCGGATGGCGGACGGGATGGCCCTTTGGTTAAAATGGCGCGGTCACTATTCCCCCGCGCCGTTTTAAACCATATGAAATTAGCACACCGTATTAAGACATCAAAGGTGGTGCCGTATCAAGGTGTAAAGGGGGCACTTCCTTTAAATGAGCACACCGGGTAAGTTGTGCATAAGGTGGCACCGGATCAGCATTCGAAAGAACATGGAGCGCACCGGTTTAGCCAGGGGGCGCACCGGTTTAAGGCGCACCGTTTTGAGGCCCTTCCGCGCCGTTTTAAGCACCGAACGGATTCGTTTCGAAGTCGCGGCCATTTATATGAATGTTGGCACTCCCGGAATGCTTTAGTTGCGATGTATGGCCTCTGCAATGTTCCGTTCGCAGCTTCTGGGGCTCGGTCTAGGAGTTTGCGTGACTTCTGACATATGCCGAGACTGTGCCGGAGTTCCCAGCTTTTCTTTGATTCAGCTCTCAGCACGGCCGGTCGTAGAGTTGTGGCCGTATCTTCTGCCCGGGGGCATTCTTAACGGATGGCGGACCACCAAATGAGCTCTCGTTCTGATTGGGCGAGGTATGGGTTTGTTCGGCCCTCCCGGCTTCGACTTGCGCTTGAACGCGTAGACGCGGGTGCCATATGCTCATCATCAACATTTTTCGACGCCCACAACGCTACACTGACCTCGGGTAAAGCCAACCACAGACTACCCGGCATGTCACATCAACCATGACAGAAACCAGTCACAAAAGTCACAAGTCATCGTGTCGTGTGATAGAAGCATATCCTCACTAGAAGAACAGCCAGGTACGTCCACTGACGTCTTACACTGCGCCTCAATTGTCTCCCACTTGCCTCGAACGCGGTAACTGAGACAGTGAACAAGAACCAAGTACCAAGTAACGAGTGACTAGTTAGGGTCACGCCCATCGACGCTCGTCCAACGCCCCTGACCATGTGTGCATACACAAGCTCAATGTCTTGAGTCAGGCCTCTAACTGGTTTTCTGATGCGCACAAAATACTCTTCGTTTAAAATGCTGTGCCACACAATTTCAAAAATGATAACTGCACTCACTCACTTAAAAAGATTAGAAAATCAAGTAGAGTGGTGAGAACAGGTCGATCCCACGAGGAGGAAATATTTCAATTAAATCAAGTTGTAAAACCCTTATATTTGAGAAAATCAACATTTGAGTGAGTTTATACAAAAAGCAAATAGAAGTTCATGGAAAATAAATATATCTAAAGAATGTGAGAGGGTTATGAAGAGAAAGTTGAAGAAGATGGAGAGAGGAAGAGGAAGAACACAATTGCCAAAATGAATGCTCATTACTATGAAAGTGAAAATTACAATCTATAAAAATCAAAAATTATAACTTGTAAATAAAAGAAAAGGGAAGAAACAAGAGCTGAGAATAGGAAGAATGCCGCCATCCACGCCATGCCGAGCCTTGGAATGTTCGCCCCTTCTTGGAAGTAGACGTCGCCTTGAGAGCACCGAGAGAGAATCTCTGTATTAGGGAGGTATAGAAGAAAATATAGGAGGGAAAGATAGATAGAAGAAGATGAAGGGAGTTAAAAATAGTAAAACAGAGCTAAAAATAGAGCAAGAGAAAAATAGAAATAACATTAAATCTAAGAAGAATTGGAAGAGGTGGAAGAAGAGAAAGTTATATATCAGAGGAAGTGGAAGAAGTTTTGTGAAGAGTGCAGAGAGAGAAGAAAATCATAAGATGATGAAAATTAGGGAAGAACAGAGGTGGTTTGTGCGGATGAACAGTAAATAAAAAAAACTGAACTTTGAAAAAGAGATTATAACTTGAAAATGAAAAAGAATTGGAAGAAGATGAAGAAGAAGAAAGTCTAGATCTAGGAAAAATGAAGAACTTTTATGAAGAGGCTCAGATGAAAAGAAGAGCAGAAGGAGAATAAAATTTTATAAGAAAAAAGTGCAGAACCATGGATGAACAGTAAAAAATGTAAGATAGAATCTTGAAAAACTTGAAATAACTTAAAAACGGGAGAGAATTAAAAGAAGAGAAAAAAATAAGAAATTAAAGAGCACTTAAAAATGAAGAACTTTGTAGAAGAAAGTAAGAGGAGAAGAGGATCAGAAGGGGGAGAAAAAGGTCGACCTAAACTAGAGGAAGAAAGAAGGACGAGATTCTAAGCTAAGAAGAGAAAGAAAAGAAGAAAACTCTCTTTCCCCCTCTTGACAAAGGGTATTTATAGAGTAACTAGGTCAAATGGAGGGTGGAGATCACATTTGAGGAAGATGGATGGCTGGGATTAGAGGAGATTGGTGTTTGGATGAACAGAGGAAAGGGGCTCCCCTAGGCTTTCCTAATAAGGAGGAGATCTCCTCCTATTTTCTCTCCAAGATAATCCAATAAAATCTTTTCCTTTCTCCTTTCACACCAAAAAAGGAATGGCGGCTGCTCCTTTGACTTGGTAAAGGAGGGAGGGGCGCCCTAGGGCATCCCTTACCCTGATCTTGTGATGCTTTTACCCCTAGCCCTTCTAGTAATTACCTTGGACGTCCTGTACACGCACAATTTGGATTAAGCCCATTAAGAATTATTGTTTTATTCACAAAAATCATAAATGCTTACAATTATGCAATGGAAAATTAATTCTTATGACCTTCAACCTCTTTTCATTGAATAATTAACCACAAATTAAGTTAATTTGCGGTAACGGCTCGATTAATGCAAGGTTGAGATTAACTGTAAAGTATGCATAATTGGCTAATTATGTTCGTATGAAATGATATATGTGATGTGAATTATCATAAAGAAATGAGCACTCATCATTTTGTCCCATAGCACTCTCACGGCAAGACAAAGGGTCCCACAACAACCAGCCTACAAACCGTCTCAACTGGGAACTCGCCCTGCCACCACTCCCAGGAGGGCCGACATACAGGAACTGTCGTCAGACTACGACTAGTGGAGGCTCACTAGACATAGAGACTCAAAACAACAAACACCGAAGAACAGATAAGGTAAGCATGCACATGTCGCACGTGCTACGGAGCATAAGGCAACTCACAACTGCTACCAGACTCAGGATAGACGACTAGACCTACTTACACAATGATCCTTGAGTTACAAGACTCAGGTCAAGATCATCGCACATCACGGCAACACGTCGCTAATCAGCCTAGTCCCTAAGAGAAAATCACGGTAAAACAACATAGAAAATGACATAGAACAGTCGGATCCACATCATTAATAATGAGTCCTCGGCCTCCACACCGCTCGTCGGACTCACAATTCTGTATAACACGGAACATGAGGGATCACCGAAGCCCTCAAACTATATGGACACATAAATCAAGTTAAGACAATGCCTCCTAGCATCCAAAACCACAGTCTCGATCCTCACAGGATAGACGAGACACTCACGTGGTCTTGTGTCAACCACTGGGTCACAATCGGGTTGACCAGGAACCATAATGACCCCCCGAAATAACATGAACGCTGCACGGTACAATGCAACTCCCAAACACCCTATAACACGGTCACAACCCTCATAGGACGACCAAGACATCCACGGAACAATGGGCTAACCAAGGGGTATGTTGGCCCAGACTAGATGGAGGACAAGAAGGGGGGTTGAATTGTCCCCCAGTCGAGATGTCAGATTTTAAAAATAATCTAAACTAATTTATCGGAATTAAAATAAACAGTGTTAATTATCTAACCTTGAGTGAGATTAAAATATTCTCTCGATCTTTCCGATCTCACACGGATTGACAATGAAAATAACAATTGAATTTAAGCCTGACACGGATAGCGGATGAAGCGATGTACGATGGTGTAGTGAATAAAAACTAATATAATTGACCTATGAATAAAGATAGAGGAAATGGACAATCACACAGGCATCCACACGGAGCACAAAGATTTTTAGGTGGTTCGGGACCACGACGGGCACCCTACATCCACCCCTCACCGAAACCCGGTGACACTTCACTACACGCTATGAGACGTAGCAACACGGGGACGAGTCCCAACACCACACACGCTGCTTCCGCAACAATACACAACCATGGGGCGTAGCCCCAAGCCGTTGCCACCTCAGCACACACACACGCAGTCAGGGAACACACCCCAGACACAAAACCCACATGGAGACACAGCTCCGCACACCACACACAGATATTCTGATGTTCAGAAAACTAAGAAGATATACAATACAAGCCCAGACTTTGTATAAACTGAAGACAAATGTTCGAAATAAACTCAAGAGGGTTGGAGAATGGTATCCTTGTATGATAAATGGCCAGGAGATGATCTTTCTTGAAGCTTCCAAAGTGAGGGGTTCAAACTTCAACAGATCCGAAGTCGCACGAACTTGTCGCTGCAGATTCTGCTTTGTCGGAGCATGAAATCTTGATGGAACTTGATGTAGCTTTGACTTCCTCACTTCAAATCATCCCTATAGAAAAGAAACCACATGAAAACCTTCAATAAACCCTCTCCCCTTCTCACCTGCGACCAGTCCCTCTTTCCTTCCTCTATAAGAAAGATAGAACATTAAGCATTTACTTTTTATCCCAAATTTGCAACATCTATATACCCAATGAAGGCCAGATTAAAAAGACAAGAATTCCTTTCTAAAACCCTAGCAAAACCACTCTAATATGCTCATTAATAACCCAAGGGCATTAGGGTAAAATTTTAGCTTATTTGGAGTCCATTTGGTTGGGCTTTGATGGCCGACGGAAAAGTCACGCGGATCTGCGAAACCAGATGGGACGTCCCATCTAACAAGTGGGACGTCCCACTTGTAGACCAGCATGCTGTCTGGGCAGTAGAAGTTGCAGGGGTCGACCTATTCTCAGAGGGGGTCGACCCACTTGCAGCCAGAATGCTAGTGAGGCTATTATCAGCCCAGGGGTCGACCCAGACAGTTGGGGGGTCGACCCATTCACCTTGGGACAATAAAAAATTATAGTTAATGAGATTCCAATGATCTAAATATGCAACCCAATGATATCAAACATCCATGCATGAATTTCTATGATTGAAAAACAAGTTGATCCAATTGGTTTATTTGAACAAACACCATGAAGATGATGCAAGAAAGCACAATCTAACCCCGATTTTCCTAACCAAAGATTAAATCAAATATACCATGCATCAAAGCTGATGTAAAAACACTTCAACCCAATTTCATCAAATTTGGAATGGTTCTCATTAAGGTTTGATTAAGAGAAATGCAAGCTCAATACCTCTTAAGAAATATGCATGTGAACTCAAGGTTTCTCAACCAAAGCATTGAAATGTTTTGACCATGCATCCACATAACAAATGGGCATTAGGAAACCACTTTCACATGAATTGACAAAACATGATGGAAAATCATAACTTCATGAGAGATATGCATGAGATCAATCCATTCACCAAGAGTCGAACCCACATGATCAACATGGACTCTTAAACACATTTTAAGTCTTAAAAACACGTTGAGTCAATTGATTAGCATGATAATCAACATATGTGCATCAATGTAGCATAGTGAATTTCTTACACATGATTCGAGCTCAAAAGCACTATGAAAATAGTGCATGAAATATGAAACCAAATTGACTAAATGTAAGGCATTTCAATTTCAACTCAAGGATGGCCATTCAACCTGCAATATAATATATTGAAATGTAGCTTGACACAACAATTATGATTAAAGCAGCCCAACCATGAGTTTCATGATCAGACTAAGACTGTTTAAATCAGTCCAAGATTCCAGGTTCAATCAAAAACAAGGCAGCTCAAACCAATACAAAACCATCCAACTAAGGATCAATAAACATCATTGAAAGGCACTTAGAGACATGAATTTCCATGACTTAAACTCATCATATAAACCAACATGGAAACCATTTTCTCATTCAAAATTCAAGTCATTCATAAACAATGCTCAAAGCAGCCATACATAACACTAAGGTCGACCTTATGAAGGCTGAGTACAGCTAAGGTCGATTCTTATGAAGAAGATATCAAAAGAAGTCTGAGCATGTCTTATATAGGTCGATGCATGTAATGCTCAAGTCTGAACATATGAAACACATATCAATGCCATGAGGAACAAGTCGACTCCCTGAGTGATGAGGTCGTCTCCATAGTTCATTGAGGCACATTGAGGTCCACTCCACAAAGTAAATTGTAAAAACCTCCTACAAGACAAGATATCAACATTAGGCTCCAGAATGACTAATATGCTTTTTAGCATTTTCATAATAATCTTGCACACAATATATTGTTATTATCAAAACCATCACTAAGGACAAAGAGGGGGCGTAGCGAACCCAACATGGTCCAAGCCACAACAACCGGAAGCTAAACCATCGAAAGGAGCACTCTAGGCAGGTGGCGGTCATCCTCTAGCCACAACCAGATAGCCCAGAAAATAACAATCTCATCAGGACTACTACCCGAAGAACCAAGCCGAATGAGCTTACCCAAACAACCACTACTAGAGAAACGTGGTTATCAAATGATCGCTACTATCCACACACGGTCAGGTGAAAGACCGCATTCACCCATATGCTTAATAGTAGCAAGAGAGACGGTCTCCTCCTGACCGCTACTCAGAGAGGCGGTTAGTCACACGACCGCGACTTGCGAACCGACTTAAACTGACATAAACAGACTGAAGAAACCAGAACGCGGTTGACCAACTATCGCTTATACATAGATGCCGTCTTCCGAACGACCATGTCTACCTAACACGGTTGGGTAGATGACTGCGTCAACCAATCGACTTTAGAGGCTAAAGCGGTTTAGACCCGACCGCTACTGCCCTCAAGAGATGAACGTGGCTTTTGGTGGACCGCGACTCATCCTCCGATCCGAAAATCATAAAACCTCACAAAACCCAGTTCTTAAGCAGAGAAGATTTCATCCAGGTTTTACTGAAGGGTTCCATGCTTATTCTTGGGCGTTTGTTTAAATTCTCTCATTGGTCTTTGGATTTCTCACCGGACACTGATTCTCTGGTGGTCCCAGTTTGGATCGAGCTTCATGGGCTCCCAGCCAATTTTTATATGGACACTATGATCAGATCAAAAGCAGGGAGTGTGGGTCCTGTGCTTGATATTGATAGGGATACTATCCTCCTCTCCAGATCCCATGCTGCTCAAGCTTGCGTGCTCCTTGATGTGTCTCACACCATCCCCGACCGAGTATGGATTGGGATCGGTTCTGATGGATTCTGGCAGGATATTGTTTGCCCAAACTTGCCACTGTATTGCTCTTCCTTCCATCGTCTGGGTCATCTAGCTGGTTCGCGCCATGCCTTTGGTCATTCCGGTGATGCTCCTCCGGTCTTTGATATGGGTGCTTTGGCTGGTAAGTTACCTACAGATTCTCGGCCCCCAGTCTGTGAGCCTCCCGGCGGTGCCCCTACGGCCTCCGGCAAGGGTGCTCCGGCGAGGTCGGTGGCGCAAGTCTGGCGGGCGGTTACCAGGTCTGTTCCTCTCATCCACAACATTTATGTCGGTTCAGCTGGCCCTTCAACTCAACCTATCAAACAGATGCATGACCTGGCTGAAGCGTCTATCGAAGAGGTGCCTTCCATTGTGAAGGATGTTACTATCCCTACGCTTTTCGCAAGTGCAGGGCTCTGTCCACGTGGCTACCAGCTCTATTCCTGCAGAGGTTCTGGAAGCTCATTCGTCTCTGGCTGAGGGTGCTTTGGCAGATCGTGCAGCAGCTGTGTCACGCCCTGAGCGGGGAAGGAACCCGGAGACGTGACGAGTTTATATCATTCATGTCAATCAGAGCGATAAGAATATCAACATAACGATAGAGTGCACTGAAGACAAGAGTAATGAATAACAATCATATTCCACTAAGTCAATTGCCACAACATAACCAGACCCAAAAATGTCAATAACCACATAGCTAAGATCCACATTCATAAACAGGCTACAAGCTTGGATAAAATTATGACTTGAATAAACAAGAGGTATAGGACGACATGGACTCTAATGGAAAGACACGACGCATTAAGACTTGACATAACGGCACGACACTTGGAGGTTCTACGCTCTTCACTCATTGTCATCCCCATCTGGTTGTGAGTCGGTGTCCGAGTTACCTTAAAAGTGGGGAACAACTAGGTGAGCGAACGCTCAGTAGGAATTATATCTCTACTCCAGACATTATTTTAAGTAATTAACCAATCAATTAACGTGGCATGCTCATGGATGCAAGAACATTAGAGAATATCCGAGAAAGGAAATTTCAATAATATTGCATGTTTTCATGAAAAGAAAATAGGGATCCAAGCAAGTAATATCAAGTATACAAGTACGTAATATCAAGTGTTCCAAGCAAGTTCTAACAAGTCAATTCATGAGAATATGCTATATAAAACAAGCAAGTACTCGCCCGTTCCGGGCCACGCAAGTAATATCACGACAAGTCAAGTCAAGCATGAGATAGTGTTGAATGCCATAAATTGTAGATAGACAAGTACTTTGGTGCAATGTCACACCGTGATCAATAAACTCCCATGGGCACAAGTACTTCCGGATGCTCCTCCCAGGACCAGATCGGGCCCTATATGCACAGGCATTGGGTCATGTAAGATTTAGACATCCAGTATAGTTTTATAGCCAATAGAGTTCCAAATGAATGAGTATTTGTACGATGATAAGATAGATTCACAGAAATTTTGGATTTCAAGGACAGATTTCATGGAGGGATGACTTATGTAAAAACCTGAGACATTAGAAAATCTGGGAAAATGGCGTCCAGCATGGTCGCCGCTAATTCAGAATTCGCGTCCACTATGGTGGTCGCTCATTCTGAAAAATAGCTATAGGCATGAAGAATTGGTATCCGTACAGTCGGTCGCTATTCAAATTGGCGTCTACTTTCTTGGACGCTAATTCTAGAAAGTGACTAATTTTTCAAGAGAAGTCAGAAACAGTACTCTATGAGGGCTATATCGTCATGTTTCTTCAGAGGGACATGACTGTGACTCGGTGTATAGGGTTTTTATGGTACAACCTGCTCGGCTTCCTTGAGAGAATCCAAGGCTAGCGTAGACTTACAGAGATCTCTATGATGAAATCACCAGTCCGAAGGAAGGAATATCCCGCGGAGGGTTCAAACGTCAACAAGAGTTGAGGTGTATAACATGAACCAATCGTGAAATAGGGACTCCATCTACAGATGAGAGACGAGAGTGCCAAAATACCAGCGATATGGGTCAAAACCGGAGAATCAAGCGGTCAGGAAAGTTGGCATCCTTCCTGGCAGACGCTCATTGAATTCGCTTATGTAATGGAAGTCGCTCATTAGTCCAGAATACATCGTCCATATCGGTGGACGTTAATTTCTGTGATTTTCATGTTATTTTTCTTTAATAAAAACTTTATGTCTATATTTTAAGATGTCATTTCATATTTATTGATTTAGAAAAGAGCATCTCTTTAAAAGGACACATACTATTTAGTGAAAATTTGGAGAAACAAAATATATGATAATTAGAAGAAAAATCTAAGGATTTCAAATATATATATTTTATAATTTTATTTTTCATAGTTTTATAGATATAGATTTTTTTAAAGATACGAGTAAAAGATATTAATATGTATTACGTTATATATATATATATATATATATATATATATATATCTGTGTATGTATGTATGTGTGTGTGTGTGTGTTAAAAGAATCAATGACAGCCGCGGTTGTATTAAATTAACGATAGTATCAACTTCTTTAAACTTTAAATTCTCAATGCAATTACGTTGGAATCGCCCAATCTATATATCAAAATGAAGGGCTCGAAAAACTCTACCTAACATGATGTTCAAGAAATTTTTTTCTTTAGAGTATGGCTATCTTGAGTTAAGAGGACCGAAAAAAGGAGGTACCACCCCCATGACCTTGGTCACTACCCTAATAATACGCCCATAAAATTTCATGACCAAAGGACGGTCCGACACCCGCGAACAAGCTATTATAGCAAAAGTTCAAAACTAACGCGCTACAGTATTTCATGCGATTCGCCGAGTTACTATAATAAATCATCTTATTTAATTAATTAAATGAATAATACCATATAAGGCATAGAAATTTAGGGAAAATCAAGAGACTTCCAGTGATATGAAATTTGTGATTTTGATTTTTAGATATGTGATTTAATGAATAGATTTTTTAGCATGTTATCTTTATTAATTAACTAATGTAAACCATGCAAATCAAATCACCGTGTGAAACATAAATCATGTAGAAGATTTAATTGGAGACGTGAAGGTGAGACTAACAGTTAATCGACTAATGATGATGCTGTTAACGGGTTTTGTGTGGGGAGAGAAGACCTACCTTTAGGGGTGATTATCGACGCACGGGAAGATGAGGGAGAAAAAATAGCGTGGCAGTAAGGGGACGTTACAGTTGTAATGGCAGGAGAGGATCCTTTTAGGCTTTCTTCGCTTTTGCTCGTCCACAGCAACATGATCACTACGTTGAGGAAGCAGTGGATGTCACGGCAGCAGGATGAAGAAGCAGAAGGAAGGATCCGAGCCTTCATTGCGGGGGATGTCCTTCGAACGCAGTAGAGGGCTGCACGTTCTCTTGGGGGGGTTTATTTATAAGGTTGAAAAACCTCGAGAGGCTCGAAGGCGAAGGGTTGCAAGGTCTTTAAGATTTACCCGTGCGTTACCCTATTAAGCTAATTACTTACTTTTCAAACCGCTGCTTGACTTGTTTTGATGTTGAAACCCTACTCGTGTGTTACCCTATTAAGCTAATTACTTACTATTTAAACCGCCATTTGACCTGTTTTGATCTTGAAACCCTAAAGGTTTCCCGTGTAACATCGAACATGCATGTGGGTTGGGCTTTTGTTTTAGAAATAAATGGCCACTTGTATATATATATGCGTATGTATGAGGCTTGCCCATTAAATGGAGTTGCTCTCATAGGGCTTTACTAGTAGGTCACAGTGAAAGCCCATATAAGTACATATGTATATACATATTAGTTAATATATATATATATATATATATATATATATATATATAAGTATAGATATAGGTTTAGGCTTATATAAGTTGTGTTTCTCTTCATTTAACTTCCCTTATTATTTGTGAAAGCTTTAATTATTAAGAAATGGCTAATTTTCCTTTATTAAAAGTCCGGGGTGTGTTACACCCTCCCCCACTTAAAAGAATTTGGTCCCCAAATTCAACTGTATACATGGAGACATGGAGGGTGTAGAGTAATTACAGTTTAAAATAGTTTTGGGAATCTTCTTCGCATTGATTCTTCAGTTTCCCAGGTAGCTTCTTGCTCTAAGCATTTATTCCATTGCACTTTCACCTTGGGGATAGTTTTGTTTCTTAGTACTCGGACTTCTCGGTCGAGGATCTTCAACAGCTTCTACTCATTAGTAAGGTCCTTTTGAATGACCAAATCGTCATGGTCAATGACATGGAAGGGATCGTGCACATATTTCTTCAGCATAGAAACAAGAAATACGTTGTGCACTTCCGATAACTGTGGAGGCAAAGCAAGGCGGTATGCCACCTTGCCAACTCTTCCCAGCACTTCAAATGGACCTATAAACCTTGGTGTATGCTTGCCCTTAACACCGAATCTTCTAATATCTCGGCCAGGAGAGACCTTGAGGAAGACATGATCTCCAACTTGAAATTCTACGTCCAGTCTTCTATTATCTGCATAAGACTTCTGTCTAGATTGAGCTACCTTGAGCCTTTCCTTGATAAGTTCAACCTTTTTCGTTGTGTCTCTTACCATGTCTGGGCCTAGTAGCTGTCTTTCGCCCACTTCATCCCAGCATATCGGAGATCGGCAACTCCTGCCATAAAGTGCTTCTAATGGAGCCATATGTATACTGGCCTGATAGCTGTTGTTGTAAGCAAACTCGGCCAGGGGCAAGTGGTTATGCCAGCTTCCGCCAAAGTCGATGACACATGCCCTTAACATGTCTTCAACAATTTGATTAACTCTCTTAGTATGGCCATCTGTCTGGGGATGGAAAGTAGTGCTAAAGTTGAGCTTTGTCCCCAAAGAGTGTTGTAGACCCTTCCAGAAGTGAGAGGTGAAACGAGGGTCTCAGTCAGACACAATTGATGTAGGGACTCCATGTAGCCTCATGATCTCCTTAATGTATAGAGCAACCAGTACATCAATCGACGAACGGCTTTTAATGGGTAAGAAATGTGCCGAGTTGGTCAAACAGTCGATAATTACCCAGATGCCATCATGCCCGCCCTTAGACTGAGGCAAGCCCATGACGAAATCCATGCCAATATCTTCCCACTTCCACTTGGGAATGTCAAGAGGATGTAACTTCCCGGCGGGTCTTTGGTGTTCCGCCTTTACTTGCTAGCACATGAGACAGCGGGACACAAAGTCTGCTACCTCGCGCTTCATGTTCGGCCATCAGAAAGTCCATTTCAAGTCCTTGTACATCTTAGTCGCTCCATGATGAATAGTGTACTTCGAGTGGTGAGCTTCCTCTAGAATCTTATTCTTCAATTTAGGGCAGTCTGGTACACAAGTCCTTTCTTTGAATAATATCCGACCATCAACTGCCAGCTTGAACTCGGGTCTTTCACCCAGCTTGTCCGTGATTTCCACTAGCGTCAGATCCCCATCTTGCAGCTTCATGATTTCTGACAGTAGGTCTGGATGTACACTCAAATGGGATAGAGTAATACATCCCTTCTTCTTGTCTGTGCTTATCTCCAGCTCAGAGAACTTCTCTAATAACTTCCATTCATGCACCATACAACTGGCTAAAATTGCTCTTGGTTTTCGACTTAGGGCATCTGCTACGGAATTTCCCTTACTAGGGTGGTACTGTATAGTGAAGTTGAAATCCTTAAGGTATTCGAGCCAACGTCATTGCCTCATGTTAAGCTCCTTTTTAGAGAATAGGTATTTGAGGCTCTTGTGATCGGAGTACACAGTGAATTGCTCTCTGTAGAGATAGTGTCTCCAGATCTTTAAGGTAAACACTACTGCGGCCAGTTCTAAATCATGCACCGGCTAGTTTTCCTCATGCTTCTTCAGTTGCCTAGAGGAGTATGCAATAACTCTCTCATGTTGCATCAAAACACATCCGAGGCCAATACCAGAAGCATCGGTATATACCTCGTACTTCTCTCCGTCAGTAGGGAGGGCGAAGACCGGAGCAATGGTCAAATGGCCCTTCAAAGCTTGAAAACTTCTTTCACACTCCTCATTCCATTCGTAGGGTACCTCTTTACGAGTTAGCCTAGTGAGTGGCACAGCAATCTTCAAGAAATCCTTTATAAAACGTCGGTAGTAACCCGCAAGACCCAAGAAGCTTCTAACCTCCGTTGCATTGGTTGGTTGCTCCCAATTCTTCACTGTCTCGACCTTTGCAGGGTCTACAGAAATTCCATTCTTCGAGATTGTATGACCCGGACAAGACACTTCTTCAAGCCAGAACTCGCACTTGCTAAATTTTGCATATAATTTGTTCTCCCTCAATATTTGCAATGCTATACTCAAATGCACCTCATGCTCTTCTTCAGACTTTGAATATATCAAGATGTCATCAATAAAAACCACGAAAAATTTATCCAAATGAGGCCTAAAGATACTGTTCATTAACTGCATGAAAGCTACAGGGGCATTTGTTAGTCCAAAAGGCATAATGGTAAATTCATAATGCCCATACCTGCTTCGAAATGTAGTCTTGTGAATGTCCTATTCCTTGATCCTCCATTGGTGATACCCTGATCGAAGATCAATTTTTGAGAAATATTTTACTCCAGAAATCTGATCGAATAACTCGTCGATTCTCGGCAGGGGATATTTATTCTTGATTGTATGGTGATTCAGCTACCAATAGTCAATGCAGAGTCTCATCGATCCATCCTTCATTTTCACGAACAGTTCAGGCGCTCCCCACGGGGAGGTACTTGGTCTAATGAACCCCTTCTTCAGTAATTCCATTAGCTGCTCCTTCAGCTCAGCAGGGGACATTCTGTAAGGTGCTTTTGAAACGGGTCTAGTACCATGCACATGATCTATGGTGAAGGATACTTCTCTCTCCGGTGGTAAGCCGGGCAAATCCTCTAGGAAAACATCAAGAAATTCCCGAGCTACCCAAATGTCTTCTAATCTGGCCACCTTAGCTTCTGTGGCAGTTACAAAGGCTAGTAATGCCACACAACCCTTGTTGACAAGCTTGCTGGCTTGAAGGGCTGAGATAATCGGTGATCTTTACCGAGGGCTAATGTAAGTCAGCTCTAGATAATCTACAAATGTTATTCTCCCATTCCGACAGTCTACAGTTGCCCGGTAGGTGGATAGCCAATCGGCACCTAGAATGACATCGTACCCCTTCAGATCTATGCATACCAGGTTAGCAGGTAGGTTGTCGTCTTTAACCATGACCTGCCAGTTTGGATAATGATGGGTGATGTCGGACTCATTTCCTAGAGGAGTGGAAATTACTAAGTCCATCCATTCAGGTTCCATAAAGAATGAAGCCGCAAATTTCCTTGAAACGAAAGAATGTGTTACGCCAGTGTTAAAGAGTACTTGAGCAGACTTGGAATAGATAGTTAAAATACCTTCCACCAGTCCACCTTCGGTTTGTTTCATCTCTGTAGAGCTTGAAGACGACCTTGCTTCTTGGCTGGGCGCTTATCCTCCTTAGTAGTCAGTTCATTCAGCAAGGGACAATCAGGGATCCGATGCTCTTGGCTTCCACATCGGAAACATGCTCCCAACCTCCTCTAGCATTCATCGGCCTTGTGACCAGCCTTGTCACAGTACTTGCACATCTTCTTAGAAGGTGTCGTGATGGAGAATGGCTTATCGTTATTCTTAAACTTCTTATCTTTGGAGTGTAAGGTTTCGCACAGCACCTACGGGCTATGCAGCGGATAACAAAAATTTATTTGCCCGATCCCGGTGTTATGGAAAGCTTAATCTGTGCTCTAATCGGTGTTTCTAATACCCTAATTACGGGTTACGTGTTTCACCTTGAGCGGAACGACGCTGTCCGCTAAGCCCGATGCAGAGAAACTGAGCCGCACAGCTGTACGGCCTCTAGAGCAGATCCACACGGACCCTTGCGCAGCGACGGTACCTCCCCGGCATGACCTTCCCCGACTCTATCACCTTCTGGAGAGAGAGAGAGAGCAAGAGGGAGAAAGGGAGAGACTAATCCTCTCCCTTAAGCTTAATGCTTGGTTAGCTTAAGGGAAGGAAAGAAGTGAAGGCTCGAAAGAGCATCACGTAGGTGGCTATATATAGAGTTTAGGTTTATTAGAAAAGGGTTCTAAAAGACCGAAACTATATATATGTCCTATCCACTATTATACATATGTATTAAGCTCCATTTACACTCCTTTCCAAAAGGAATTAATACATACACTTGTATAATAATAATCCGTCACCTAAGAATCCATTGTGTGTGATCCTCTAGGCCCACAGTCACTCTAGTTTAAGGTCCATTAACTTCTAATTCTCAATTAGAAGTAAATTAAACGTATTCTTCGCTTCTACCATAGCCGAACAATAGTTTAATTTATTCCGAACCTTTGATCACGTTGGGTCAAGCAAATCCGCGTGATCCTAGAGGACCCCGGGTTTAAACCAGCCTGTCTGGTACCTGTAAGTCCACAGTTACCGCATCGATATAATCCCTCGCTCATTCTATGAGTCTGGTACGATCGAAGGTATGGTTCCTGTCAAACCCCATGATCGTGCCATTTGACTATGACCTCCTTAAAGTGTATGGCGTTCGTCCTAAACGAACTCATACGACCCTGGCCAGGGATTTAACGGAGCGTCAATATCATGACCCATTAACTGTCTGATATATACCCGACAGTGAGCGATCCCTTCTTGACCATTGATGATCTTCACACGTATCCTGGAGTGGTTAACGACTCGGCAACTCATGACTTGTGGTTAAAGTCACTTAGCTAAATAATTAAACCATTCCAGTCCTCGTGTAAGATCCGATCAATGTCTCAGGTCAAAGGACCAACGATGCTACTGTGACCGTTGGATCTTCAGTTGACATTAGGTAAAATCAACCATCTGAAGATCAATAGCGGATCAGTTCAGTACACATCCTCCAAGGACATACACCTACACATATGTGTTGGTGCCCCACACCAATGACCATGAAACTGGTCACTGACACATCATGTGTACTGGTTTAATAGGTAATCAAAGTCCCCGAGTGATTACCCTCCAACCAGGAACATTTTAAGGTATGTGTACATGTAAAGTCAATCTCATGTTCGAGATCCCATCTCGAGCTGACTTTACAACCACATATCCTAGGGACAACGTAAAGTAACACAATCGCATATTTACGCTCAAATAACACTTTATTAATGATGAACAAGATCGTACAACTATTGGGCCTACTTGACCCGAAATTGGCCTGTAGCACATCAACACTAACAATCTCCCACTTGAACTACAGCCAATTGCCCACAACTTTGAGGCCCATCTTATCCCGATGACGCTCAAATACAGTCTGTGTCAAAGGCTTAGTCAGTAGATCTGCTATGTTGTCTTCTGACGATACACGCTCTACTGTCACATCTCCACGATCAACAATCTCCCGAATAAGGTGAAAGCGCCTGAGAATATGCTTTGACCTTTGGTGAGATCTCGGTTCCTTCGCCTTGGCGATGTCCCCATTATTATCACAAAATAATGGGATGGGAGGTGTAATCTTGGGAACTACGCCAAGTTCCAAGATGAATTTCTTCATCCAGATAGCTTCTCCAACTGGCTGCCCCTCCATTCAACATGAATACAAATTCAGACATGGATTTGCAGTTATCTGGATCTGACTGGAAACTAGAATCTGTGTAAGCTCTAAACTGTAGGTCCTCTCCTCCATAAAGCAAAAAAAGATCATTAGCCCTTTGCATGTACTTAAGGATACCATTTACTGCCTTCCAGTGCTCTTCGCCTGGATTTGCCTAATATCTACTGACAATGCTTAAAACATTGGCAACATCAGGTCGTGTACATAGCATTGCATACATGATGGACCCTATCGCCGAAGCATAGGGTACCTTATTCATATGTGCCACCTCCTCAGAAGTTTTAGGGCTCATCCCCTTGGATAGGCAAATTCCATGTCTCATGGGAATGAGACCTCTCTTGGAATTTTCCATCCTAAACCTTTTGAGGATAGTGTCTATGTACATGGATTGGGATAATCCTAGCATCCTTTTAGATCTATCTCGATAGATCCTTATGCCCAGCACATAGGATGCTTCTCCCAAATCCTTCATGGAGAAGGTCTTGGACAACCAAGACTTAGTTGATGTCAACATCTCTACATCATTCCCAACGAGTAAGATGTCATCAACATAAAGGACCAAGAAGGTCACAGAGCTCCCACTGACCTTCTTGTAAACACAGGGTTCATCTTCATTCCGAATGAAGTTGAAAGATTTGACAGCCTCGTCAAATCTTAAGTTCCAGCTTCTAGATGCCTGCTTTAATCCATAAATGGACCTTTGAAATTTGCATACCTTATTAGGATGTAGCTTGGAGGTGAATCCCTCAGGTTGTACCATGTACACCTCTTCTGACAGGTTTCCATTAAGAAAAGCTATCTTCACATCCATTTGCCAGATCTCAGAATCCAGGTATGCAGCAATGGCAAGGAGGATTCTGATTGACTTAACCATGGCTACCGGCGAAAACGTCTCGTCATAGTCAATGCCTTGCCTTTGACGATATCCTTTCGCCACTAGTCTAGCCTTGTATGTGTCAACCTGTCCATCTGCACCGATTTTCCTTTTGAAAATCCATTTGCAGCCAATAGGGACCTTCCCTTCGGGTACATCAACTAAGTTCCAAACTTCATTGGTGTACATGGACTGGATTTCTGAATCTATTGCCTCTTGCCATTTCTCGGAGTCTACACTATGGATCGCCTCCTGGTACGACTGAGGATCATCATCCTCATCGATACATATCTTAGAGGACCCCTCTGAGACATGTCCAACATATCTCTCAGGTTCTCTCGGTAGTCTACCAGATCTCCGTAGTGTCAGTGTTTCACCTTGAATAGGATCAACCGATACCGTCTCATCTAACGAGTTTGTGTCTATGGGTTGTGGTTCTTGGACCTCGTCCAATTCTATCTGGCTCCCACTGTTTTTCTGGAGTAGATATTCTCTTTCCAGAAATACAGCTCTCTTGGCCACTAAGACCCTTTACTCAGAAGGGTGATAGAAATAATATCCAAACGTCTCCTTTGGATATCCTACAAACCTACACTAATCGGTTCTCGACTCAAGCTTATCACTCTCGTTCTTCTTTACATGAGCAGGACACCCCCAAATTTTAATGTGATTAAAATTTGGTTTCCTGCCCTTCCATATCTTATATGGTATAGAAGGAGATGATTTACTTGAGATCCTATTCAATAAATAAGCCGCAGTCTCTAACGCATAGCTCCAGAGAGACAAGGGTAGTCCTGACATAGACATCATGGATCGGACCATGTCTAACAAGGTCATGTTTCTCCTCTCGGATACACCATTATGCTGTGGGGTATACGGTGGAGTCCACTGAGAAACTATTCCATGGTCTTTAAGATAAGAAGTGAATTCATGGCTTAAGTATTCACCTCCTCGATCCGATCGAAGAGCCTTAATACTTTTGCCAGTCTGTTTCTCTACTTCATTCTTGTATTCCTTAAACTTCTCAAAAGCTTGTGACTTATGTCTCATTAAATACACATAACCATATCTAGAGAAGTCATCAATAAAAGAAATGAAATAGAGATAACCTCCTTTTACTTCTATGGACATGGGTCCACACACATCCGAGTGTATGAGCTCGAGAAGGTCAACAGCCCTCTCACCATGTCCACCAAAAGGATCCTTGGTCATTTTCCCCATGAGACACGACTCACAGGTATCAAATGACTTGTATTCGAACGAATTCAAATACCCATTTGAGTGTAAGTGAGAGACTCTTTTCTCACCTACATGACCAAGTCTGCAATGCCATAGATATGCAGAATTCACTTCATCAGCATTGGAAATTTGCATAACATTAGAACGTGTATCTAATACATAAAGGCCATTGACTAATGAACCATTGGCTATCATCAAATCATTATTCATTATAAAGCACCCAGTGCTATTAAAAGCCAATGTATATCCAATGTTATACAAGCCAGAGATTGAAATAATGTTCTTAATAATATTAGGAACATAATAACAGTCATTCAGCTCCAGAATGACTCTTGAAGGTAAACTGAGGCGTGCAGTCCCGGCAGCTTTGGCAGCAACCAAAGCTCCATTGCCCATCCTCAGTTCAATCTCATTTTTGCCCAACCGCCTTCTATTTGCCAACACCTGCACAGAATTGCAGATATGTGATACACATCCAGTATCCAATACCCTTGATGTGGATTCCATATATGACAAATTAAGGTCTATGACAAAAATACCTTCATTTAGAATTACCTTGCAATTCCTTTTCCAATGCCTAGTTTCCCCGCATCGAAAATATTTGTCTTCCTTTTCATTCTTCTTGCCCTTCTCTTTGTCAACTTTGGCGAGTTGCTTACCCGTGACCTTTTTCTTTCCCTTCCCTTTGTTACTCGTGGTGGATATTTGAGAGGCCTTCCTTTTCTTGTTGGCCCGGCCAACAATCATTACAGACGAAGATGGTTTATCTTTCTGCATGGTTCCTTCAGCACTCTTTAACATTTTGAGCAGCTCTGGGAGAGTTGCTTCAATCCTGTTCATGTTAAAGTTCATGATGAAGGAAGAAAAGGAATCAGGCAATGACTAGAGTATAAGATCAATGCATAGTTCAAGATCCAACTTGAACCCCAATGCATTGAGTCTTTCAATCCACTCCATCATTTTCAGTACATGGGCCTGTACTGATGAACCCTCAGACATCCGTGTCCTGAAAAGCCTTTTGGAGATGTCATACCTCTCAATCCTACCCTGCTCCCCGAAGAGCTGGCGTAGATTGAGAAGTATACTTCTACAATCAGTCTTTTCAAATTGCCTCTGTAGCTCGGGAGTCATAGAGGCCAACATGTAACATTGGGCAAGGGAGGAGTCCTCAGACCACTTGGCATAAGTCAGTAATTCGCCCTCGTCGGCATCAGGAGCTGGCTCAGAATGAACCGTGTCCAACACGTACGCAATCTTTTCGGCGGTAAGGACTATGCGTAGATTACGCAGCCAATCCGAGTAATTCGGTCCAGTTAATTTATTTGCATCCAAGATGCCGCGGAGGGGGTTGGACGACGACATTGTAATCTGGATAAGAAATAAAAGACAACTTAGCATGTGTTCAAATTCTAACTTAGATGTGGCTTTCTATCTTAGTTAGTCCCACTATTTTTCGATCGAACTATATAACCCTCAGTATATAGAACGGGAGATCAACGTGATCAACCTAGTGGGTCGGAATCCCAACGAGACTGATGTACGACCTTGTGGAAAGCACAACAAGCCATACACCATCTCAAGGGCAGTCAACAGGCACTTGCATCTAATACAATATCTGATATTCGGCCCCCGAGAAATCATCCCCTTGTGGAAAGCACAACAAAGGATATTCTCGGTTAGATCTAACCATCATTACAACATAGCAATGAGTTCATGACCCGACCCTTGTGGAAAGCACAACAAAGCCGAGTTCAATTCCTCACCCCATTGAGGCCGAGCCTTGGAGTTTAATCCCGTCCCCAAACTCATGGACCTTGTGGAAAGCACAATAAATCCATGAAATGAAGACGTTCGTTCACTCCATAATGATGGAGGGCCACGACGACTCCTAGAGTCACGCTTACCAGATCTAAAATTTAATCGCGAGGGAATTTAATTTTATCTTGATCTCACCCTAGGTGATAATATAAATATATCCAATATATTTACCGTACCTAGTAGTTTGCACAAAATAAATGCATCCAATGTAAAAATAAACGCAAGTGATCATGGACTTTAACCCTAATGTAACTAAGACATCCGGCCTGCTTCCGAAGCAGCTGGATCGTCCTCGTCGGGTGTGCTCCTCGCTTTCAAACTCCAACGCCGTAGTAATGACAACTTTTACACGGCACGCAGGTCGGAAAAATTAAATTACATGTGACTCAAATTCCAGCAGCCCTTAGGGCGAGTACAACAACTGAGGAAGATAGAAGTACATTGGAATCTTAACAGAGAGAGAAAGGAGGTTCGCAGACCCCAATTAATTACATTAATCCAAGTCCACGATCACTTGCCAACCCATTCAAATAAAATCAATCAAGGGTTATTTTCTGAAAATAATCCTTACTTTTGAATTTAAAAATGGGATGTGCAAACAAAAATAGGCTAGCTTTGTTTAATTTTAAAAATCGAAGCATGATTAACTTAAATTAAACACAAAAGCAGGCCCGTACAAGGTGAATAAAATAACGCACGGAAAGAACCATCATTTTCTAAGGGGTATCTAATTGAGATAATTAATTAAATTGAAATTTAAATTTATTTATCCAATAATCAAATTTAAATTCAAAATTTAAACATGCCAATAATTTAAATTTAAATTCAAACTAATTATCCAATAATATTGTTTGAAAGGAAATTTAAAATAATGCAATTATCCTCAATTAATAATTTTCTAAAATTCAAAATTTGAATTTAACAATTATCTAATAATTGAATTTTTCACATTTAACTTCAATAAAATTCAAAATTTGAATTTTCTAATTATCTAATAATTAAAAATTCAAAAATTAAAATTTACTGAAGTAACTTCAACTATTATCATTTTATCCCAAGGTAAATAGTAATTATCTCACCTCAGTAAATTCAGCATGGTTAAATAAAAAATAACATTTGACATTTACCATTGAGATAAGACTATTTAACTTACTAGATAAAATTTGATTTAATTTACTGTGTATTTTAATAAATATATCTAATATATATATTATCATATTAAAACACAAGAAATTAAAAGTCAAAAAAAGCAAATTTTGTATTAAAAAAAAAAATTTCTTGTCGGCAGGCGCCTGGGCGCGCCGCCCATGCGCGACGCGTGGGTGGACGCGCCCGCCCGCGCCCGCATGCGGGCGCCCGCGTTGTGGGTGCCGCCTGCGGCACGCCCGCCCCGCCCCCCGCGGGTCAGCGCCCGCGGGCGCTGACCCCTGGTGCCCCGTGCGCGGCGCACGCGGCGGGCGCACTGCGACCTGGGCGCACCGCGCCCAGGGCGCAATGCGCCCAACTCGGGCCAGAAAATTTTATTTTTTTTAAAAAAAAATTTTCTCCAGCGATACCTAGCATCCTGGAAGAACGGAGATGTCCAACATCCCATTCTATCAATTACAATTGAAGTAATTAATCCCCTTTCAAATATGGTTCTAAACGGCTATAAAAACACCGACCAGAGCGCAAACCTGGCTCTGATACAACTGTAAGGTTTCGCACAGCACCTACGGCTACGCAGCGGATAACAAAAATTCATTTGTCCGATCCCGGTGTTATGGAAAGCTTAATCTGTGCTCTAATCGGTGTTTCTAATACCCTAATTACGGGTTGCATGTTTCACCTTGCGCGGAACGACGCTGTCCGCTAAGCCCGATGCAGAGAAACCGAGCCGCACAGCTGTACGACCTCTAGAGTAGATCCACACGGACCCTCGCGCAGCGACGGTACCTCCCCGGCACGACCTTCCCCGGCTCTATCATCTTCTGGAGAGAGAGAGAGAGCAAGAGGGAGAAAGGGGGAGACTAATCCTCTCCCTTAAGCTTAATGCTTGGTTAGCTTAAGGGAAGGAAAGAAGTGAAGGCTCGAAAGAGCATCACGTAGGTGGCTATATATAGAGTTTAGGTTTATTAGAAAAGGGTTCTAAAAGATCGAAACTATATATATGTCCTATCCACTATTATACATATGTATTAAGCTCCATTTACACTCCTTTCCAAAAGGACTTAAAAGGAATTAATACATACACTTGAATAATAATAATCCGTCACCCAAGAATCCATTGTGTGTGATCCTCTAGGCCCACAGCCACTCTAGTTTAAGGTCCATTAACTTCTAATTCTCAATTATAAGTAAATTAAACGTATTCTTCGCTTCTACCAGAGCCGAACAATAGTTTAATTTATTCCGAACCTTTGATCACGTTGGGTCAAGCAAATCCGCGTGATCCTAGAGGACCCCGGATTTAAACCAGCCTGTCTGGTACCTGTAAGTCCACAGTTACCGCATCGATATAATCCCTCGCTCATTCTATGAGTCTGGTACGATCGAAGGTATGGTTCCTGTCAAACCCCATGATCGTGTCATTTGACTATGACCTCCTTAAAGTGTATGACGTTCGTCCTAAACGAACTCATACGACCCTGGCCAGGGATTTAACGGAGCGTCAATGTCATGATCCATTAACTGTCTGATATATACCCGACAGTGAGCGATCCCTTCTTGACCATTGATGATCTTCACACGTATCCTGGAGTGGTTAACGACTCGGCAACTCATGACTTATGGTTAAAGTCACTTAGCTAAATAATTAAACCATTCCAGTCCTCATGTAAGATCCGATCAATGTCTCAGGTCAAAGGACCAACGATGCTACTGTGACCGTTGGATCTTCAGTTGACATTAGGTATAATCAACCATCTGAAGATCTAATAGCGGATCAGTTCAGTGCACATCCTCCAAGGACATACACCTACACATATGTGTTGGTGCCCCACACCAATGACCATGAGACTGGTCACTGACACATCATGTGTACTGACTTAATAGGTAATCAAAGTCCCCGAGTGATTACCCTCCAACCAGGAACATTTTAAGGTATGTGTACATGTAAAGTCAATCTCATGTTCGAGATCCCATCTCGAGCTGACTTTACAACCACATATCCTAGGGACAACGTAAAGTAACACAATCGCATATTTATGCTCAAATACCACTTTATTAATGATGAACAAGATCGTATAACTATTGGGCCTACCTGACCCGAAATTGGCCTGTAGCACACCAACACTAACATGGAGGACTCTCCTCCCTTGTTTGGCCACTTCTTGTCGTAGGAGGGTTTGAAGTTGCTGGAGCCTGTAACGTTTTTCTTCTTATCTTTCCCTCGGATCTTGTCTGATAGCTCTGTGGCGTCCTCCAACAGTTGGGCATGTCGGACCATCTCTGGATACATCTGTATGTCCATTGGTGCAAGTTGGGTGATAAACTGAGGTCGAAGTCCGTTCAAGAACCGCCTCGCTTTCATCTTTTCCATACACACCAAATGAGGTACGTACCTAGATAGACAAGAGAATTGTGATTCATAATCAGCCACAGACAGAGTTCGTTGTTTCAGTGTGGCAAACTCCGTGGCCTTCTTCTCTTGGACGCGATCAGAGAAGTACTTAGCGTTAAAGTGCTCCACGAAGCCGGCCCAAGTGATATGATCATCTGGCATAGTTGCTTCCACCGACTACGACCAAGAGTGAGCATCCCGCTCTAGCTGGAAAGTAGCCAATAAGACCTTCTCATCCTACGTGCATTGCATGACACAAAAAATCCTTTCTATTTCCTTTAACCAGTTTTCAGTATCATCGGGATTAGAAGAGCCTGTGAACTATGGGGGGTTCAAATTTATGAAGCTTTTGTGGAGATCTCCCACTCCACTTTTAGCTCCGCCTTGCGCTACTTGTTGTAGCGCCTGAGTAAGGCCTTGGACCGTGCGCTGCATCTCGTGCAACTATGCACGTTCGGCGGCCATGAGCCTACAAGAGTTTTGTAAAATGCTAATTATTTTTGTATTTGAATTATAAGATTGGTTGTCCTATAAAGACTTAATCCCATGGCTCTACCCAATCTCACGGGTTAAGAGTTGACCTATCCTTGGACTTGGGTTCCGAGGAATTTGAAATCCTAGGCTCTGATACCATAAAAACTGTCACGCCCCGAGCGCGGAAGGAACCTAGAGACGTGACGAGTTTATATCATTCATGTCAATCAGAGCGATAAGAATTTCAACATAACGACATAGTGCACTAAAGACAAGAGTAATGAATAACAATCATATTCCACTAAGTCAATTGCCACAACATAACTAGACCCAAAAATGTCAATAACCACATAGCTAAGATCCACATTCATAAACAGGCTACAAGCCTGGATAAAATTATGACTTGAATAAACAAGAGGTATAGGATGACATGGACTCTAACGAAAAGACACGACGCATCAAGACTTGACATAACGACATGACACTTGGAGGTTCTACGCTCTTCACTCATTGTCATCCCCATCCGGTTACGAGTTGGTGTCCGAGTTACCTTAAAAGTGGGGAACAACTAGGTGAGCGAACGCTCAGTAGGAATTATATCTCTACTCCAGACATTGCTTTAAGTAATTAACCAATCAATTAACGTGGCATGCTCATGGATGCAAGAACATTAGAGAATATCCGAGAAAGGAAATTTCAATAATATTGCATGTTTTCATGAGGAGATAACAGGGATCCAAGCAAGTAATATCAAGTACACAAGTACGTAATATCAAGTGTTCTAAGCAAGTGCTAACAAGTCGAGTCATGAGAATAGGCTATATAAAACAAGCAAGTACTCGCCCGTTCCGGGCCACGCAAGTAATATCACGACAAGTCAAGTCAAGCATGAGAGAGTGTGGAATGCCATAAATTGTAGATAGACAAGTACTTTGGTGCAATGCCACACCGTGATCAATAAACTCCCATGGGTACAAGTACTTTCGGGTGGTCCTCCTAGGACAAGATCGGGCCCTATATGCACAGGCATTGGGTCATGTAAGATTTAGACATCCACTATAGTTTTATAGCCAATAGAGTTCCAAATGAATGAGTATTTGTAGGATGATAAGGTAGAGTCACAGAAATTTTGGATTTCAAGGACAAAATTGATGGAGGGATGACTTATCTAAAAACCCGAGACATGAGAAAATCTGGGAAAATGGCGTCAAGCATGGTCACCGCTAATTCAGAATTTGCGTCCACTATGGTGGTCGCTCATTCTGAGAAATAGCTATAGGCATGAAGAATTGGCGTCCGTACACTCGGTCGCCATTCAAATTGGCGTCAACTTTCTTGGATGCTAATTCCAGAAAGTGAATAATTTCTCAAGAGAAGTCAGAAACAGCACTTTATGAGGTCTATATCGTCATGTTTCTTCAGAGCGACATGACTGTGACTCGGTGTATAGGATTTTTATGGTACAACCTGCTCGACTGTCTTGAGGGAATCCAAGGCTAGCGTAGACTTACGGAGGTCTCTATGATGAAATCACCAGTCCGAAGGAAGGAATATCCCGCGGAGGGTTCAAACATCACCGACAGTTGAGGTGTATAACATGAACCAATCGTGAAACAGGGACTCCATCTATGGATGTGAGACGAGAGTGTCAAAATACCAGCGATATGGGTCCAAAATCGAAGAATCAAGCGGTCAGGAAAGTTGGCGTCCATCCTGGCAGACGCTCATTGAATTGGCGTCTATAATGGAAGTCGCTCATTAGTCCAGAATATAGCGTCCATATCGGTGGACATTAATTTATGTGATTTTCATGTTATTTTTCTTTAATAAAGACTTTAAATCTATATTTAAGATGTCGTTTCATATTTATTAATTTAGAAAAGAGCATCTCTTTAAAAGGACACATACTATTTAGTGAAAATATGGAGAAAAAAAATATATGATAATTAGAAAAAAACAAAGGATTTCAAAAATATATATTTTATAATTTTATTTTTCATTGTTTTATAGATATAGATTTTTTAAAGATACGAGTAAAAGATATAAATATGTATTTCGTTATATATATATATATATTTGTGTGTGTGTGTGTTAAAAGAATCAACGACGGCCGCAGTTGTATTAAATTAACGACATATATATATATATATATATTTGTGTGTGTGTGTGTTAAAAGAATCAACGACAGCCGCGGTTGTATTAAATTAACGATAGTATCAACTTCTTTAAACTTTAAATTCTCAATGCAATTACGTTGGAATCGCACAATCTATATATCAAAATGAAGGGCTCGAAAAACTCTACCTAACATGATGTTCAAGAAAAAATTTCTTGAGAGTATGGCTATCTTGAGTTAAAAGGACCGGAAAAAGGAGGTACCACCCCCATGACCTCGGTCACTACCCCAATAATACGCCCATAAAATTTAATGACCAAAGGACGTTGCGGTGCCCCCGAACAAGCAATTAAAGCAAAAGTTCAAAACTAATGTGCTACAGTATTTCATGCGATTCACCGAGTTACTATAATAATTCATATTATTTAATTAATTAAATTAATAATATCATATAAGGCATGGAAATTTAGGAAAAATCAAGAGACTTCCAGTGATATGAAATTTGTGATTTTGATTTTTAGATATGTGATTTAATGAATAGTTTTTTTAAGGATGTTATCTTTATTAATTAACTAATGTAAACCATGCAAATAAAATCACCATGTGAAACATAAATCATGCAGAAGATTTAATTGGAGACGTGAAGATGAGACTAACAGCTAATCCACTAATCATGATGCTGTTAACGGGTTTTGTCTGGGGAGATATGGCCAACCTTTAGGGGTGATTATCGACGCACGGGAAGATGAGGGAGAGAAAATAGCGTGGCAGTAAGGGGACGTTGCAATTGTAGTGGCAGGAGAGGATCCTTTTAGGCTTCCTTCGCTTTTGCTCGTCCACAGCAATAGGATCACCACGGTGAGGAAGCAGAGGATGTCATGGCAGTAGGATGAAGAAGCAAAAGGAAGGATCCGAGCCGTTGCGGGGGATGTCCTTCGAACGCAGTAGAGGGTTGCACGTTCGCTTGGGGGGGTTTATTTATAAGGGTTGAAAAACCCCGAGAGGCTCGAAGGCTAAGTGTTGCAAGGTCTTTAAGATTTACCTGTGTGTTACCCTATTAAGCTAATTACTTACTTTTCAAACCGTCACTTGACCTATTTTAATCTTGAAACCCTACCCGTGCGTTACCCTATTAAGCTAATTACTTACTATTTAAACCGCCGCTTGACCTGTTTTGATCTTGAAACCCTAAAGGTTTCCCGTGTAACATCGAACATTCATGTGGGTTGGGCTTTTTGTTTAGAAATAAGTGGCCACTTTTATATAAATAAATAAATAAATATATATATATATATATATATATATATATATATATATATATATGCGTATGTAAGAGGCTTGCCCATTAAATGGAGTTGCTCTCGTAGGGCTTTACAGGTAGGTCACAGTGAAGGCCCATATAAGTACATATGTATATACATATTAGTTAATAAACTTTTATTTATATATAAATAAGTATATATATAGGTTTAGGTTTATATAAGTTGTGTTTCTCTTCATTTAACTTCCCTTGTTATTTGTGAAAGCTTTAATTATTTAGAAATGGCTAATTTTCTTTATTAAAAGTCAGGGGTGGTACAAGCTGGATTGCCAAGTGCTCGATCTAATGCTCCTTTGGAGCCTCTGTCTGCTGGTGTCCCTTGCTCTCATGGAGAGGTTGCTTCGTCCGTTGATCTCGCTGCCACTGCCTCTGTGCAAGCCCTCTCAGTTGCTTGTGCTGCTGTCCCGCCATCTATTGGCTTAATTACTGCTGGTCCTATATCTGGCCAGCTCCCGGCTGGTGCGAGTGTTGCTGCTGGTGATTTGTCTGGTGTTCCATTTAATGCTCCCTTGGAGCGTTTGCCTGTCGTTGCCCCTGCCATTGCTGGTGGTGACCTTCAATTGGTGGCTGATGGTGCAGCTACTACTAAGGGCTCTTCCTCCATGGCATCTGTGGCCGTTGGCACTGCTGCAGCTGGGGGTTCTTCCCAGGCAATATCCCCTATTCAATCCTCGCCTTCGCTCAATGCCGCTACTGCATCGTTGTCTCCTGTTGGTTCTCTTGCTATCATACCGGTTGCTGGTGCCCCCTCTGTTAAATCTTCTACCGGTGCTGCCCCTCGTATATCCTTTGCTCAAGCTCTCCGTTGGGCTACTAAGCCTTCTCCTAGTGTCTGGCCTGGTCCACGAGCTCCTCCTCCTATGGCCAACGTTTCTACCTCATCTTCAAGCTCCTCTTCTAGCGCTTCTACGGCCTCTTCAGCTGAAGCTCCTCTCAAGCCCTCCATAATCTACCAGGTTCTAATAGTGCAAGGGTTCGAGCCATCTAACCCTCCTGCCTTCAGCCAAATTCACGCCAATTGGGATGGTGGCGTGGGTGGTGTTCAAGCCAGGCAGCCCAAGCCTGATTCCGTTTGCCCTCACCGTTCGTTGCGTAGATCGCAATCTGTTAGCCTATCTCGCGACCATGATTGATATCGTTTGGCTGTGGCTCCTGTCTATTTTGTTACTCTATTCGGCTGCTTATTTGTTCGTTGGGCTGGGCCTTATGTATTAGTTCCCTCTTTTTGGAGGGTTCTTTCTCTATCAGCCCATGATCTATTGTAATCTTTGTTTTTTGAGCCGTTGTTTCTTATGGCCCCTCTACATAGGGTGTCTCTTATTTGGCTCTGGTTTCTTGTATGTCTTTTCCTTTTGATAAATTATAAAACCGCCTAGCTGATCCTTGGATCTACCTAGGTATCACCTTAATATAAAAACAAATAGCTCCTAAATGATAGGGAAAGATCCCTAGAGTCGATATCAACCTTCCACAAGCCAGAAGGGATCAAACCATCCACAAAACGGCTAAAAATGGGCGATTCCCACTAATCGACCCAAAACGAGTCACATGGGCAAATGGGCTCATACCGGGCCCAAATCACAACCAAATGGAGTTAAATTGGCGGGAACCAAATCCCAACATGCCAGGGGTTCATATTTTACCATTTAATGTGAAAACCATCGCCTGGAACGGTGAACACGACTCATATGCCCCGAACATGGTTTCACCATTAAAGCTGGAAAACCCGTTCAAACTCACACCATTCATCTCCAAATCATGAGAGGAAACAGGAAAAGAGTAGGGTATCCATCCCCCTACCTCCAAATAACGGCCAAACCACGCCGAAAACCATCACACTAACAACCCACATCGGCTTCGAATCCTTGAATGGGATCGTGCCAACGCCACGCTCCGATTCTCGCACCATCACGCCCCAAGTCAAATCCACGCCGTCACCACCTTGTTCAGCTCCGCCACAGTCGTATGCCTTAGGGGAGAGCAGAAGAGAGGAGAGAGAACGGAGGGAGAGAAGTGAGAGATGTGAGAGGGGAGAGAAGAGAGAGGAGAGAGGAAGGGTTAAAAAAAAGAAAATGGAAAAGAAACTAACAATTTTCTTAAAATCTGATTTTTGGCATGAAATTTCGTAAACTCATAAAAATTAGAAAAAATAGTCTTCGCGATCCTCGGAACGAGCACAATGCATATGTAGCGTCCCGGAGTCTCAAAACTCAACGGTTCACTCTCAACGGGATTCCACAAGTTATACAAGGGGAAAACCCAAGTGGATCGTAAAATACGTTTTAGGACCCACGAAAGCACTCCGAAAGCTCTCTGATTCTGAACCGAAGAATCCAGGGTATTACAATAGTACTTGGTTTTTAATTTAGTCATTTTGGGAAAAGATCTATTCGTCCTCCCCTTCTAGATCTATCATTCTATTTCCATCAATTGGTATCAGAGTGGGTTTCCCACAATGTGGTCCAACAACCAGGGAAGACCTGGAACTAGAAATGCTCACAGCTTCCTAGCTGTGGGGCATTCAATTAATAGACCCCCATTTTTCGATGGTTCTAACTACTTGTATTGGAAGAATAGGATGGAGGTGTTCTTATGAGCTCAGAGCCATGAGCTGTGGACGGTTGTCACCAGTGGCCCATTTCAACTCCCTGAAGATGAAGGTGCATGGACTAGGGAACAAATTCGATTGTCAACTATCAACTGGACAGCCCTTAATATCATGCAGTATGTTGTGCATCCAGATGAGTATTCAAGGATCTCTGCTTGTAAAACCGCCAAGAAGATGTGGGACGAGCTGGAACTGATCTACGAAGGAACGTCCCAAGTAAGAGCAACAAAGGTAAACATGCTCACCTCAGATTATGAACTATTTAAGATGAAGCATGAAGAAAGTATATCTGAGATGTATGCCAGGCTCTCACTGATCACTGACAGTCTTAAGGCTCTAGGAAAATAATTTCAGGAAAGTGATCTAGTTAGAAAGATTCTTAGGTCCCTAACCCCTGCGTGGGACACGAAAGCCACTGTGATAGAAGAGTCCAGGGATCTGTCCACTATGACAGTGACGGAGCTGATGGGATCATTGATGACATATGAGATTAATCTTAAGAGAAGTGTGGAAGAAAACAAGAAGGGCAAAATAATAGCCCTCAAAGTGTTTCAAAGTAGTGGAGAGAGCAGTGAAGAGTATGAAAATTTCCCTGATCTAGATGATGCTCAACAAGCTATGCTGACCCGACAGTTCCAAAGGTTGACAGGATCGTCATCAACATCGGACTTGATCTTCCGTCTTAAAATACTTGTAATTTTTTTTATTTTACATAAGGGTCTTTGAAGTTTTTCTTTTGATATCACTAAGTGTCTTTAAGGGAGTTATAATGAATCATAGGTGTCTTTTCATATTTCTAGGCATCAAAAAGTCTTAGAGTTTTTAAGGGAGTTATAATGAGCCATAGGTGTCTTTTCATATTTCTAGGCATTAAAGAGTCTTAGAGTTTTTAAGAGAGTTATAATGAGTCATAGGTGTCTTTTCATATTTCTAGGCATTAAAGAGTCTTAGAGTTTGTCCTTTGATCTTCTTTGTGAAGTCTATAAAAAGAGTCTTGTAGTCCTTATTTGAAGCAATAGAATGAAGAAAAAATCAGTTTAGCTATGGCCATGAGTGTTCTTCCAGATTTTTGGAACCCCGGGTTAAAGGCCCAACCCCACTTCGCCCCACCATGGAGGTCGTCCGTGAAGCTCTAGTGCATCGTCTTCAAGAAGAGGACGGGTGTGAAGCCCCATCGAAGATCCACGATCTTCCTCCTTCACTGTTCAACCGCCGTCATCATCCATCACCACCGCCACCACCACCATGCCAACTGCAATGCATGCAATTGCCAACACCGCAGAGAAGAATTCAAGAGCGCGACTGCGTCGTCCCTAAGATGGGGATGGGTGTGAGGCCCCGGCCGAGCTCCTCCATTCTTCTCTAGTCACCTCGCCTTCCTGCTCTCCAGCTGACAGTTTGAAGTCCTTCCTCGACCTCGTTTCACATCAAATGGTATCAGAGCAAGTCGTCCGATTTGTCCCAACAAGTCGGGGTCCTGCGATTCGAGATTCGAGGTTCGAGGTCGAACCTTCTTCAAGCGGAGTGGTTTGACGGGATCGTCATCAACATCGGACTTGATCTTCCATCTTAAAATATTTGTAATTTTTTTTATTTTACATAAGGGTCTTTGAAGTTTGTCTTTTCATATCCCTAAGTGTCTTTAAGGGAGTTATAATGAGTCATAGGTGTCTTTTCATATTTCTAGGCATCAAAGAGTCTTAGAGTTTTTAAGGGAGTTATAATGAGTCATAGGTGTCTTTTGATATTTCTAGGTATTAAAGAGTCTTAGAGTTTTTAAGAGAGTTATAATGAGTCATAGGTGTCTTTTCATATTTCTTGGCATTAAAGAGTCTTAGAGTTTGTCTTTTGATCTTCTTTGTGAAGTCTATAAAAAGTGTCTTGTAGTCCTTATTTGAAGCACTAGAATAAAGAAAAAACCAATTTAGCTATGGCTATGAGTGTTCTTCCAGATTTTTGGAATTTCGGGTGAGAGGCCCAACTCCACTTCACCCCGCCATGGAGGTCATCTGTGAAGCTCCGGTGCATCATCTTCGAGAAGAGGACGGGTGTGAAGCCCCATCGAAGCTCCACGATCTTCCTCCTTCACCGTTCAACCGCCGTCATCGTCCATCACCACCACCACCACCGCCGTGCCAACTGCAACGCCTGCAACCGCCATCACCGCAGAGAAAAATTGAAGAGCGTGATTACGTCGTCCCTGAGATGGGGATGGGTGTGAGGCCCCGGCCTAGCTCCTCCGTTCTTCTCTAGTCACCTCGCCTTCCTGCTCTCCGGCTGACAGTTTAAAGTCCTTCCTCGACCTCGTTTCACATCAAAGGTTCTTGAGAACCAGAGGTAAGACCTTCAGGAAAAGAAGGCCACATTAGGCTGGTAAGAATCCAAACTTTAAATCTGATAAGAATAAGAATCCTGACAAAATTATCTGTTATCAGTGCAAAAAGGTAGGTCACATTAAAGGAGACCACCCCGAGTTGATGAGGAAGAACATCAAGGTTCAGAAAATAAACCCTCAAGCCATGGTTTGTATATGGAGTGATGAAGAAGAGGACATCGAAGGTGAAACCTCAGAGGAAGGAGCAAGGGATTTGTCTCATGGCCCACAGTGATGAAGAGGTAAGTAACCCCTTCGAAAAGTATTCAATTGATGATTGGGAATATGCTTTCACAGATATTTTAGATAAATTTAACTATCAAACTAAGGAATACAAAGTGATAAAAAGAAAATTGAACAATGTTATTCAGGATCAAACCACTGTTCAAAGGGAAAATGAAAATCTCAAAGCGCAGGTTGAAGAATTGAATTTACTGAAAATTGACCATGAAAACCTGAAAACTGAAAATGAGGAGATTAAGAAACACCTAGATGATTTTAAAATAAACTTTCAAGAAATCCAGAAAGAAAAAGATTTAACAACTGAAAAATATGAAGCTATCACGAATGATAATTCTGAAATTCAAAAACAATGCGAAAAGCCTCAAGAGGAATTAAATGATAAACAAGAATGCTTGAAAAATTTGTTTAGGGAAAGACAAACCTAGACACCATGCTAGGTGTGAAGATAAATTTCAATAAAGAAGGATTAGGATATGATCCCTCAAGCAAAATGTAGTGCCCCAGAATTTATGTAATAATTTCTGAATTATTTATAGAAAATTTTTTGGAATTTATAAGGCCCAATTGTGACAAATAATTAACCTAGCCTATTAAAATAAGATCCAAAAGGTCTAAAGACCAAGCCCATTTAGTTTGACCTATATTCTAGAAGGTTATTTAGCCTATTCACGTATTTTAAGGATAAATACTATTTTTTAGATAATTATATTGGATAAACGAATAAAAGAGTTTTATTAATTTGAAATTCTGCCCACGTTGTATGTAACGGTCTATCGTACGACTGCCACATGCATGTAACACACCTACACTGATGCGTTACGCCCTGATAGTTCCGTGAAAGAAAGAATGAGCAAAAAGATTAGAACGTTGGGATCTTATCTACAAGAGATCGACTTGGGAGAGTTTATAACATTACTAAGGACTCTTAGGGATTAGGTTCTGGAAAATTAAGGACTCTAGAATCGATCTAATCTTCAAAACCCTATAAATAGGACCTAGTTCTGAACTGAGCGACCCTTACTTTTGGCTCGTAAAGAAACAAGATAAGGAGATAGAATTTTGAGTAAGTTCTTTAGAAGATTTTGTTTAGTATACTTTAGACTAATAGTTATCTAAATTTCATGTTAGGAGATCAAGCAACCAAGCAGATTGAAGCTTCCAAACTTGCTGGTTCGACCATAGTAAATCAATATTCAGAGCAAAGGACCCTTGGAGATCAAGAGATTAGGACATCTAAACGAGGTAATTAGAATTCAATCCTTTAGAACTTTTTGATCACCTTTGTTTCATATTCTTACCCTGAAAATTTCACATCTTTAGAACAAGAGGTTGGAGAGATAGAGCAGCAGGAAGTTGCTGGAAAAGGAGAGCTAGGGCTCGATTTTCAGATTCAAATTAAAAGCTTAAAGCCTAGTTAAGAGGTAGGCTATCTCATGATTGGCAAAAACATCTTGTTAAGGATAAAAGCCCTCTATTTGTGTTTTATTTCATGTACTATAGACCATGGATCTCATGTTTTAGTGGGTTCATGCATACATACATATCCTTAGCCCTAATCAAAGATCAAAGATATTATCTTGTCTATTCACGAAAACCCATGCATGTAGTTGACCCATACTTCGTTTATCATGCCTAGAATAATTGTAGTATTTTGATTTACAGGCATGTTATGTTTTCATAAACTTTTTCTTTATTTTACTGCCAGCAGACGATCAGACGCATCAAGGTAAGACCGTCACAATGATATAACGGCCTTACGATAAGCCGTCACACCTTCTTTGGTGTTTGAAGTTATCTGTTGTCTCTGACGCACCATCTATGGAGCGTTACATTACTGTAACGGCCTCACGATAAATCGTCACAGTCACTGTGACGCACCCATTCTAAACCGTCAGGGTAAGTGTAGACACAATGAAAAACTAGTTAATTTAACTTATAAATAAGCCTAGTTATCTAAGTTTCGACCTGATTTCATGTCTTTAAGATTATTTACTGATCCATGATAGAAATTGCATAATTTAGGTATCTTAAGTTATTTTAAGTTATGTTAATTTTATGTGTCAAAATTCTATAGTTTTGTATCTAAATCATGATTTTCCAAAGATGTATTGACGGAGTTTTATCCTGATTTCCTATTGTTGCACATCCTCTCTATCAATAGAGTCATTTCTCTAAGTACATGGCATATATTCAGGTATATGTCCATTAGTTCACTTTGCACTATAGGAACATTATTCTTGGACATGAGGACCTCTCTATTGGATATTCCTTCCAATGGACTAGGAAATCTTGTTGCAAGGCCTCCGTAATTCTCTGCGAGCCTAGGATTTCCACTAGGACGCCGAGTTGGTTGTACCAGTAAAACTCAATTGATTAGCTTACACTATCGATGTTTCTAGTTATCAGTAGTGTAACGGATCTATATTGGACCGTCAGGCACATGTAACGGCCCAATATAAGACCGTCACATTCAACTAAGTCTGATTTCTTGGTTCTGGATTCAGACTAATGTAACGGCCCAATACTGGAGTGTCACATCATGTAACGGCCCAGTACACGACCGTCACACTACTTGAGTATTTTAACCCGAGGTTTGACCAAGGGTTGATATTCCAAGGTTTCTAAATGGACTCTTGATGATCTAGAACTTATCATATTGATCAAGAAACCTAATATAATGAATGGAAGATAAAGAATGTACCGTTATGCTGCCGATTTATTTCCTTAAGCATAACATAGTATAAGTCATTCTTGATTTCTCATTATTCTTATTAAAGCATTCCTTCATTGAATTATTGCTATCAAGAGTTTGTTTGAATTGTACATTCTTGGCCATACGTTATTGTTACATGCGTGGAAAAAGCTTGATTTATACTTGAAGATGCGATCGAGCACTGATTGTGTTCATGGGCTCTATGCTAGTCCCCTCGACTGATTATCAGAAACATACTATTATAAACCATGGGGTATGATGCTACTGGCATCGCATTGCGCTGGGAGTACTTTCTTTATAAATAAGTGAAAATCCACAACACGATACAACATGATTGATACTTATACATGACTTTCTTGATATTCCACAGAAATTCACGAAGTACTTGCTCATAAGCAAAAGATACTGGAGTGATGATTATGTGGCTTGCTAGTACATTCTCATTACATTCTTATTCATGAAAGGCCATATCATGTTCTTATAATATTCTTGCTAGTTCATACTTGCTCTCATTCTATCTTACATACTTTGGTTTAATCGCATGATTGATCGCATTCGCATGATTTTACCTTATTCCTCTAGAGCAAAAACGTTAATTACTTTAATGATGCCTTCATGTTGATGCGAAGATACCTACTGGGCAAGTGTGCTCATTACCTATTTCCATTCTTTTTCAGGAAATGGAAGTGAGTCGGGTTCGGATTCAGAATGTTCAAGTAGCGGATCCAAGAGTGAATAAAGAATGAGCAAAGACTTAGGAAGTTTACATTGTTTAGATCGAGTCTATGTAATTTCTTATTTCTTGAGTCTAGCATGATAGAAGTTGAATTAGTGGTTGTATTCGAATATTGGATTTGATTATTAATGAAAGTTGAAGTTGAGTAAATATTGTGCGATTGCATTCTTATGTGTGATTGTCTTGCGCTCTGATCGTTCTTGCTTGCAAGAAGCTTACCATGCCGGTTGTTCGCGTTCCTCGAGCGAGTCTTCCGCTGTAATAAAGGCTCGGGATGTAACAGTTAAGTTTGTATCAGAGCCTAAGTCTCAGGACTTTGGAAGAAGAGTCATGTCATAGGATAAATCCAAGGTTTAAGGACCCATACCAATGAACTAAGGAATAAATTTTCACACCCATGTGAGAATTGGGTAGACCCCGAGATAAGATAGTTAATTAGCTCTAAGATTGATTTTCCTTCCAATTCCACGAGAAATAACAAGTTCTTTTTTTTCCTCAGGTACCCTATTATTACCATGGCTCATCGCGTAAATTGGAATGGCATGCAACAAACAGTTGCTGGCCTCACTCAGGCATTACAAACCATGGCGCAAGCTGGCGCAGGAGTAAGGGCTGGTGATTTACATCGCAACTTTCGGAGCTTAAACCCTCCGCGTTTCTATGGTTCTTCTAATCCGGACGAAGCGGAGAATTGCATAGATGAAATGAATCGTATCTTTGATGTTATTCAATGCACCGATCAAGAGAAGGTGTGTCTCTTAACCTTTCAACTCAACAAAGATGCCCGTACATGGTGGAAGTCGGTTCCGGCACCTCCGGCCGATGCACCTCATACATGGGATGGTTTTCTTACCCTGTTCCGTGCCAAGTACTTTTCTGAGCACGTAAAGGAACGAAAGGCTATGGAGTTCGCCACTCTTCGGCAAGGAATGATGACGGTTGCCGAATATGAACTGCAATTCTCAAGGCTTTCACCTTACGCACCACATCTTATCAGCACTGATTTATTGAAGACAAATCGATTCATAGACGGGTTACGGCCGGGTTTCATTCAGCAGCTCGGGACCCAAAACATCCGTACTTATGCGGAAATGGTTCAACGAGCGTATTTGTGTGAAAGGACCTTAGAGAGGCTCGAGAAATTAAAAGGGAAAGGAGAAGAATCCAGTCGACGCTCAGATCAGTGTTATAAGAAAGAAAAGTTCAACATCACGGAGCCCTACAAGAGCCGTGATAGTAAGAAGAGATCTAGGAATGGGAATGGAGGAAGTTCTCATAAGCAAAAGAAAATCAAGGAGGAGGATCAAGTTGCTACAGCTTGCACAGTTTGCGAAAAATTCAGCCATTTGGCTGAGGAGTGTTGGAAGCACCTTGGCGCTTGTTTACGTTGTGGAAGCAGGGAGCATCGCATGCCAGATTGCCCCCTTATGAAAGACCAATCGTCTGGTGGAGGACGTAGGAGGCAGGCTCGCCTCAATGCCATCTTAGAAGAAGAGGAAGCGCTCAAGGATGGTGGGCTCATGGAAGGTACTCTTCAAATTTATTCTCATCCTGCATTTGTGCTATCTGACATTGGTGCCTCTCATTCTTTTATCTCCACTACTTTTGCAAAAATATTATCAATTGCATCAGTTCCCCTACCTTCAGATCTCGCTATTTCCACACCCTTAGGTTCTGGAACAAAGCTTACCGACTATTATCATGATAGCGAAGTGATAGTAGAAGGTCACAATCTCTCCGCAAACTTAATATGCCTTGACATCAAAGGTTATGATGCCATTTTAGGGGTAGATTGGCTTGTAGATCATGATGCTTATATCAATTACCGAAATAGGATTATATCCTTTCAAAAACCTGGTCTTCCAAGATTCTCTTTTCTTGGCATGAAGTACCAGAAGCATCCTACTATCATATCTTCTATTCACGCTTGCAAACTTATCTCGCAAGGATGTGAAGCTTTTCTTGCTTCTGTCATTATTACTGAATCCAAGGAGATTATCTTAGCGAACATTCCTATTATAAGTGAGTTCCCCGATGTGTTCCCGTCCGAATTATCTAATTTACCACCCGAGAGGGAAGTAAACTTGACTATTGAACTCATTCCAAGAGCATCACCTGTTTCTATAGCCCCTTACAGGATGTCCCCCACAGAACTCAAGGAATTAAAAAGGCAGTTACATGAATTACTAGACAAAGGCTTCATTAGACTTAGCACACCCCCTTGGGGTGCGCCGGTTCTATTTGTCAAGAAAAAGGATGGTTCTCTCAGGCTATGCATCGATTACTGGTGACTGAATCAACTCACAAGTAAAAACAGGTATCCGTTGCCGCGTATTGATGAGCTCTTCGATCAGCTTTCAGGAGCAGAATATTTCTCTAAGATTGACCTCATATCCAGTTATCATCAGCTTATAATTAAAGAAGAAGACATTTATAAATCGGCTTTTCGAAGTCGTTATGGCCACTATGAATTCGTAGTAATGCCATTCGGATTAACTAATGCCCCGACAGCATTCATGCAACTTATGAACAATGTCTTCTAGCCATATCTGGACCAGTTTATCGTCATCTTCATTGATGATATCTTGATATATTCTAAGACAAAGGAGGAACATGAAGAACATTTGAAAATAGCTTTGCAAACACTTAAAGAACATAAACTTTATGCCAAGCTAAACAAATGCGAATTCTGGCTCAAGGAAGTTTCATTCCTAGGCCACATTATTTCAAAAGAAGGTATTGCGGTGGATCCTTCAAAGGTAGAAGCTGTCAAGAATTGGAGCCGGCCAACGACCGTATCAGAAGTACGAAGTTTTCTTGGTCTAGCTGGTTATTATAGAAGATTCATTAAAGATTTTTCAAAGATTGCAGTTCCTTTAACTAGACTCACGAGAAAAGAAAATCATTTTATCTGGTCCAAGGAATGTGAGAAGAGTTTTCAAACTCTTAAAAATCATCTTACCACAGCTCCTATTCTATCACTACCGATGGAAGGTGGTAGATTCGAAGTATATACGGATGCATCAGGTATTGGCTTAGGGTGTGTCCTCATGCAAAATGGAAAAGTAATATGTTATTCTTCAAGACAATTGAAACGTCATAAGGAAAATTATCTTGTGCATGATTTGGAGTTAGCAGCTGTCATTTTCGCCTTGAAAATTTGGCGTCATTATCTCTATGGAGAAAAGTTTACGGTCTACTCGGACCACAAGAGCTTGAAATATTTATTTTCTCAAAAAGAGCTAAATATGAGGCAGAGAAGATGGTTGGAGTATCTCAAGGATTTTGATTTTACTATTCAATATCATCTGGCAAGGCTAATGCTGTTGCAGATGCACTCAGCAGAAAACCAATGGGTATGCTATCAAGTCTTATGATTAGTATGACTAATCTTATTCCTCAATTTGCTCAGTTAAACTTAGATATTGATAGGAAGGAAGAAGATTGCTTCATGGCTAATATCCGAGCTCAACCTACCTTAATAGACGATCTAGTCAAGTTGCAAAATGATGATCTCGTGTTACTAGAAATTAAAGCGAATATTGAACAACGGCCGTATTTCTCTATTACGGAGGATGGAAGATTACTATTCAAGGGCCGAGTGTGTGTACCGGATCATGAGGATACGAAGAAATTAATTCTAGAAGAAGCGCATAAATCCAGGTATACCATTCACCCAGGTAGTAAAAAAATATATCAGGATCTCAAAAAAATTTCTGGTGGCCCAACATGAAAAGAGAAATAGTTGATTTCGTGTCTCGCTGTCTCACTTGTCAACAAGTAAAGGCAGAGCATTTTAGACCCGCAGGTAAACTGCATCCCTTGAATATTACCGAATGGAAATGGGAGAGTATAGGGATGGATTTCATTATGGGGTTACCTAAGACAAGAGGTGGACACGATGCTATATGGGTAATCATAGACCGATTAACTAAATCTGCACATTTTATACCAATCAAAAGTTGATGGTCTGTGGATATCCTGGCAGCATTATGCATAGGGGAAATTGTGAAATAACATGGTGTCCCAGTCACTATTATATCTGATAGAGATCTCGATTCACATCACAATTTTGGAAGGGTCTATAACAGTCACTAAGGACTAGATTGAATTTCAGCACAGCCTTTCATCCACAAACTGATGGTCAGACAGAAAGAACAAATCAGGTGGTAGAAGACATGCTCAGGGCTTGTGTTATTGATTTTGGAGGTAGTTGGCATGATCACTTGCCTCTGGTAGAATTTGCTTATAACAACAGTTACCATGCCAGCATACAACTAGCACCTTTTGAAGCTCTATATGGAAAAAGTTGTTGATCACCAATATGTTGGAGTGAAATAGGGGAAAGACAATTCCTAGGCCCCGATATTATCAGAGATTCTATAGAGAAGATCAAGCTTATTTAGGAAAGAATAAAGATGGCATAAGATAGGCAAAAGTCTTATGTTGATAATCGTAGACGCAACTTGGAATTTCAAGTAGGAGACCATGTTTATCTTAAGGTTTCTCCAGGTCGTGGTATTCGGAGATTTGGCATTAAGGGCAAACTAACTCCAAGGTTCATTGATCCGTTTGAACTTCTCGAAAGGGTCGGTGAAGTGGCTTATAGACTGGCTTTACCTCCACAATTAGCAGGAGTTCATGACATATTTCACGTCTCTATACTAAAGAAATATGTATATGATCCTGACCATATTATCACTTATGACAATCTGGAGATTCAGAAGGATATGTCGTACGAGCAAATGCCAATAAAGATTCTGGAACGAGAAGTGCGTCAACTAAGAAATAAAGTTATTCCTATGGCCAAGATTCAATGGAAGAAAACATGGCCATATGAAGCAACATGGGAAACCGAAGCAGTCATGCGGAAAAGATTTATAGAATTATTCAACTGTAAGTACACTCTCCATAATCCATGTATTGAATTTGGGGACCAAATTCTTCTAAGTTGGGGAGGGTGTAGTGCCCCAGAATTTATGTAATAATTTCTGGATTATTTATAGAATTTTTTTGGAATTTATAAGGCCCAATTGTGACAAATAATTAACCTAGCCTATTTAAATAAGATCCAAAAGGTCTAAGGACCAAGTCCATTTAGTTTGGCCCATATTCTAGAAGGTTATTTATCCTATTCACGTATTTTAAGGATAAATACTATTGTTTAGATAATTATATTAGATAAATAAATAAAAGAGTTTTATTAATTTGAAATTCTACTCATGTTGTATTTAACGGTCTATCGTACGACCGCCACATGCATGTAACGCACCTACACTGATGCATTACACCCTGACAGTTCCGTGAAAGAAAGAACGAGCAAAAAGAGTAGAACTTTGGGATCTTATCTATAAGAGATCAACTTGGGAGAGTTTATAACATTACTAAGGACTCTTAGGGATTAGGTTCTGACAAATTAAGGACTCTAGAATCGATTTAATCTTCAAAACCCTATAAATATGACCTAGTTCTGAACTGAGTGACCCTTACTTTTGGCTCGTAAAGAATCAAGGTAAAGAGATAGAATTTCGGGTAAGTTCTTTTGAAGATTTTATTTAGTATACTTTAGACTAATATTTCTCCAAATTTCATGTTAGGAGATCAAGCAACCAAGGAGATTGAAGCTTCCAAAGTTCTTGGTTCGACCATAGTAACTCAGGATTCAGAGCAAAGGACCCCTGAAGATCAAGAGATTAGGACGTCTAAACGAGGTAATTAGAATTTAATCCTTTAGAACTTTTTGATCACCTTAGTTTGATATTCTTACCCTCAAAATTTCACATCTTTAGGACAAGAGGTTGGAGAGATAGAGCAGCAGGAAGTTGTTGAAAAATCGCTAGAAAAGGAGAGCTAGGGCTCGATTTTCAGATTCAAATTAAAAGTTTAAAGCCTAGTTAAGAGGTAGGTTATCTCATGATTGGAAAAAACATCTTGTTATGGATAAAATCCCTCTGTTTGTGTTTTATTTCATGTACTATAGACCCTGGATCTCATGTTTTAGTGGGTTCATGCATACATATATATCCTTAGCCCTAATCAAAGATCAAAGATATTATCTTGTCTATTCACGAAAACCCATGCATGTAGTTGCCCCATACTTCGTTGATCATGCCTAGAATAATTGTAGTATTTTGATTTCCAGGCATGTTATATTTTCATAAACTTTTTCTTTATTTTACTGCCAGCAGACGATCTGACGCATCAAGGTAAGACCGTCACAATGATATAACGGCCTTACGATAAGCCGTCACACCTTCTTTGGTATTTGAAGTTATCTGTTGTCTCTGACGCACCATCTATGGAGTATTACATTACTGTAACGACCTCACGATAAACCGTCACAGTCACTGTGACGCACCCATTCTAGACCGTCAAGGTAACTGTAGACACAATGGGAAACTAGTTAATCAAACTTATAAATAAGCCTAGTTATCTAAGTTTTGACCTGATTTCATGTCTTTAAGATTATTTACTGATTCATGATAGAAATTGCATAATTTAGGTATCTTAAGTTATTTTAAGTTATGTTAATTTCATGTGCCAAAATTCTATAGTTTTGTATCTAAATAATGATTTTCAAAGATGTATTGACGAAGTTTTATCATGATTTCCTATTGTTACACATCCTCTTTATCAATAGAGTCATTTCTCTAAGTACATGGCATATATTCAGGTATATGTCCATTAGTTCACTTTGCACTATAGGAACATTATTCTTGGACATGAGGACCTCTCTATTGGATATTCCTTCCAATGGACTAAGAAATCGTGTTGCAAGGCCTCCGTAATTCTCCGCGAGCCTGGGATTTCCACTAGGACGCCGAGTTGGTTGTACCAATAAAACCCAATTGATTAGATTACACTATCGATGTTTCTGGTTATCAGTAGTGTAACGGATCTATATTGGACCGTCAGGCACATGTAACGGCCCAATATACGACCGTCACATTCAACTAAGTCCGATTTCTTAGTTCTGGATTCAGACTAATGTAACGGCCCAATACTGGAGCGTCACATCATATAACGGCCCAGTACACGACCGTCACACTACTTGAGTATTTTAACCCAAGGTTTGACCAAGGGTTGATATTTTAAGGTTTCTAAAGTTACTCTTGATGATCTAGAACTTATCATATTGATCAAGAAACCTAATATAATGAATGGAAGATAAAGAATGTACCGTTATGTTGCCGATTTATTTCCATAAGCATAACTTAGTATAAGTCATTCTTGATTTCTCATGATTCTTATTAAAGCATTCCTTCATTGAATTATTGTTATCAAGAGCTTGTTGGAATTGTACATTCTTGGCCATACTTTATTGTTACATGCGTGGAAAAAGCTTGATTTATACTTCAAGATGCGATCGAGCACGGATTGTGTTCAAGGGCTCTATGCTAGTCCCCTCGGCTGATTGTCGGAAACATACTATTATAAACCATGGGGTATGATGCTACTGACGTCGCATTGCGCTGGGTGTACTTTCTTTATAAATAAGTGAAAATTCACAACATGATACAGCATGATTGATACTTATACATGACTTTCTTGATATTCCACAGAAATTCATGAAGTACTTGCTCATAAGCAAAAGATACTGGAGTGATGATTATGTGACTTGCTAGTACATTCTCGTTACATTCTTGTTCATATTCTTATAACATTCTTGCTAGTTCATACTTGCTCTCATTCTATCTTACATACTTTAGTTTAATCGCATGATTGATCGCATTCGCATGATTTTACCTTATTCCTCCAGAGCAAAAACGTTAATTACTTTAATGATGCCTTCATGTTGATGCGAAGATACCTACTGGGCAAGTGTGTTCATTACCTATTTCCATTCTTTTTTAGGAAATGAAGTGAGTCGAGTTCGGATACGGAATGTTCAAGTAGCGGATCCGAGAGTGAATAAAGAATGAGCGAAGACTTAGGAAGTTTACATTGTTTAGATCGAGTCTATGTAATTTCTTATTTCTTGAGTCTAGCATGATGGAAGTTGAATTAGTGGTTGTATTCGAATATTGAATTTGATTATTAATGAAAGTTAAAGTTGAGTAAATATTGTGCGATTGCATTATTATGTGTGATTGCCTTGCGCTCTGATCATTCTTACTTACAAGAAGCTTACCATGCCGGTTCTTCACGCTCCTCGAGTGAGTTTTTCGCTGTAATAAAGGCTCGGGGCATGACACAAAAAGCCAGTTGAATTTAAAACAGTGACCTTCTGTCAAGAGAAGGGTAAGGAGAAACTGACACCCCATCCAGTTCAAACAGCAACACGAATGTCAAGCAATCAAAAATGATGAACTTTATAAAAGCCAGTTCAACCAATCCCTCTAAACAACAAACCAAAATTTTGAGTAGCCAAACTATGAAAACTACCCTACATCGACCCAGCCCAAGTGTAGAGTCGAATCACTCTGTCCCAGACAAAACTAAAGTTGGTCCTCAAGCCAAGATGCATCGATGCAGCCCACACTACAGGTCGATGCAGCTTACCCAGAACAGAAACTCAAGGAGATACAGAAATGTGAATAATAACAAGACACATTGGCCTCATCTTGAATATTCTCAAGGGTACTTTAATATGCACACCTTCCAAAATCAAAAAGTTTCATGAGGTATCCCATAAATCATTTTGGAAGCAAGTGGAATAAAAATTCTGTTAACAAAACTCAACCAAGATCAAACCCAACCTTTGCTAACTCCAAAAATGTCAATGCTGAAAACAAGAAATTCAACATCAATTAGAAGAAAATTGTTAGACATGTTTGGATTTCTAAGAATCTGTTGAGGGGTTTGAATGATGCCTCTGGACCCAACTTTTCTTGGGTTCCAAATTTTTTTGCATAAATTGCTTGCAGGTTAGCCTGGCAGCCATGCAAAACACATGATATTTGGACAGTGGCTGCTCAGGGCATATGACTGGAGACCGAAGCAAGTTCAGTAAGCTGGAGATGAAGGGAGGAGGAATGGTTAAGTTTGGAGGAAAAAATAAGGGTAAGATAGTTGGTTTAGACACCATTGGTAAGTTTCCCTTAAACACCATTGAAAAGTTTTTACTGGTTGATGGACTTGAGCATAACCTGTTAAGTATTAGTCAACTCTGTGACAAGGGTCACAAAGATTTTTTTAATAACCATGCATGCAAAATCTTTGAAATTAATTCTGACATAGTAAAATCTTTAGGACACAGAGTCAATAATGTCTACATAGAGACTTGGATGAAAACTCTTCATCCAATCTTTGTTTGTCTGCCAACCTAGACAATAATGCCTTCAATTGGCACAGGAGGTTGGGTGATGCTAGTTATAGCACTTTAAATAAATTGGTCAAGCATGATTTAGTTAGAGGCCTACCCAAGCTTCAATTCAAAACAAACACAAAAATCTGTGATGCATTTGCACTAGGGAAACAAACAAGAAAATCCTTCAAAACAAGATCAGAATCTCTATCATCTAGACCACTAGAATTCCTGCACATGGACTTATTTGGTCCCCCAAGAACCCAAAGTTTAAATGGAAAAAGATTTACGTATGTAATTATGGATGATTTCACTAGATTTGCATGGATATTTTTTTTGGCTCACAAAAATAATGCATTTCAGGAGTTCCAACAATTCTTTAATAAAATAAAGCAAGAGGGTAATAACAAAATCTATTTTATTCAATCTGATCATGAGGGAGAGTTTGAAAATACAGTATTTTCAGATTTCTGTAACGAAGAGGGATTGACTCACAAGTTTTCTTCTCCCAAGACCCTAGAGCAAAATGGAATAATGGAGAGGAGAAATAGAACGATCGTGGAGATGGCAAGAACAATGCTTATTGAAAGTCAACTACCATGAAGATTTTGGGCAGAAGCTACAAACATAGCTTGTTATATAATTAACAGGGCCATGGTAAAACCTGTCCATAAGAAAACTCCAGATGAAATGCTGAAAGGTAAGAGACCTAATTTGGCTTATTTTAAGATCTTTGGTTCTAAGTGTTTCATTCATAACAATGATAAAAAAGACTTAGACAAATTTGAAGCCAAGCGCAGTCCAGGGATTTTCCTAGGATATTCTGAATTATCAAGGGCGTTACAGGGTCTTTATCATTTCTGATCAATCAGTAGAAGAATCCCCTCATGTCATATTTGATGAAACATACAACACTACTGATATGAAATGATGATGACATGAAATCAAGAGAAGATGGAGAGTTTCTGGAGGACAAGCTGAATGAAGAAACACATGAACCATCTACACAAAATGACCCTGAGCCGGGTGAGTTAACAAAACAATATCAGATTTCTAAAAGACCATCTTGCACATAACATAATAGGAAAACTACATGATCCCCCTAGGACTAGATCCTTTCATCAGGAAGTCAATAATCAAGATCTAGTAGCTTTAGTTTCCCATATTGAACCTAAAACAATTGAAGAAGCCTTAAAAGATGAGTCATGGATATATACTATGAACGAAGAATTGGGTCAATTTGAAAGAAATAAAGTCTGGAATTTACACTACAAGAAAAATAGGTTATTCCAACGTCCATATTCCATCGCAATGATGTCGGAAATATGTCGCAAAGTAAATTTTTGACTGATTTTAGACGTATTTGCGACGGAATATGGACGTGGGAACGCTTACGTCGTAAATTTCTGACGTAATACAATAGCATCGCCAATTCGTCCGAAATTACCGATGAAACTATATCGTCAAAATTATCAAGGCTATTTATGTCGCAAAGATATAATATGGAATTAATTAATATTTGTGACGGAACATAATTTAGTTGAAAATACGTCTAAAATTTTAGACGTATTTCTGACTAAAACTTATTCTGTTGGAAAATAATGGGCCATAATATTTCCGACGAGCCAGAAATTATCGATGTATTTGCGACAGAAACATTATGTCGTTGCAAACCTTTGGGTTAAATTAGTTCCGACGAATGTTAATTTGGGCAGAAATACATCGTTAATTTTCAATGTATTTCAATCGGATATTTAATACGTTGGAAACTTGTGGGTCAAATTAGTTCTGATGAACTGTTAATGTGTCGCAAATACGTCGTTAAATTTGGACGTATTTGTGACGGACAATTAATACATCAGAACTAATGTTGATCAAATTATTTCCGACGAACCTATCTTGGGTCGAAAATACATCGTTAATGTTCGACGTATTTGAGATGGATAATTAATACGTCGGAACTCATGTGGCTCAAATTAGATCCGACGAACTTTTAGTTGGTTGAAAATACGTCTGAACCTTTCAACACATTTGCGCCAGAAAATTAATACGTCAGAAATAAGTGGGTCATGAATGAATAAAAACATGTTTTTTTATTTATATAATTGTGTCGTTAATGTTAGTTGGTCAAAATTCCATCAAAAACTTTCTCCACAATTTTTTATATATATTTTAAAATATTAAAAACATGTTTGAAGCTACAATTATATACCACAATCTACACAACTCAACATAAAACACGCAATAAACAGCATATACAACACACAATATGATAAAATGCGTCGAACATTACAATAAAGAACGTCAACAACACATAACTCAATGAATAAAAAATGTTACAGTTACATTAATTGAAATGTGTCATTTTTTCACAATATCATTAAAAAAATCAAGAGATATCCGCTGCATCATCCTCATTCATCATTCGTAGCATCTTCACCATCACCGGCTGTAGGAGGATCCTACACCACAAAAAAATAATAATAAATAGATTTAAATTAAAATAATTAATAATAAATCTAGTTAAATATCTTTTTGATTTTCTAAATTCAAAAGTAGATAACATGAAGATGATTTCTTTGACTCTCAAAGCTGAATTCTTTGAACTAAGTAGTAATGTTATTATTGTGCCCTGTGGTTTTGATGATGTCTAACACTATGAATCATAATATGATCATGGTTTTTGATATCATGAATTTGATGTGTGGTGGCTAGTGTCCATATGTTTGCTAATGCCTTGAACAACATTTTCATATGAAGGCTTGAAGAGTTGTAATGTTAATGCTATGAATGCTTGAACTGTTATGTCTGTATGCTTAAAAAATGTCTGTTTCAAGAACTGTAATATCTGAAGAATTCAGCTAAGCATAAATATGGCAGTGTCATAGCAGCCGTAGAAGCAACTCTGTAGAAGAAGCCTTCAAGAAGAAACAAGCTGATATATCACCTTAAGATAGACTTTGTACCCGCTGAAGAATAAGGGTGAAAAATATCCCTTAAGGCTGACAAATGTGCACTACGGGTAACAGACACTACCTTAAGGGTAACAAATAGACAGAGTAGATGAATAATATGTAACAAGGGTGACAAATAACAGTGCAAAGGTGAATAATAGGTAGCATGTGTGAAATAGCTGAAAACTAAGAAGAGGAGTGACTCGAAAGGGCTTACAAGTCGACTTCTGACAGAAGAAATCACAGAATGAAAGAAGACTTTTTAGCTACGAATTAAAGGTGAAAAATAGGTGGACAAAGCAGAAAAATGGCTGTCTAGCTGTTTCAAATGGTTGTTCAGTGGTGTAAAGTGGCTCATGGCTATGACATTTGAAGAATGATCAAACTGGTTGAAGAGAATGATTATCCATGAGGTTCCCAGCTTCCCCATGATGATTCTGGAGAATCATTGAGCATCAAACGACCCCGATGATCCTTGTTTAAAGTCAAGAAACTGACTTGGACTTTAGTTCTTCTAGCCTTCAATGGTGAAATCATTGAACATGGCACCGTGTTCTTGTTGGGTTTAGTGGAAGCTGCACTCCAGTCATACAGCATCCTGCTATGGCTGTTTGGATGACTTATGTAGACATGGCTTGCATACATATCTATGAGCACTGTGTCGATTGTGCTCGACATTTTACCTTTTGTTTTGTTCTTTCTCGTTTTAGTTCGGTTTGTGTTCCTTGCCTTGCAGTGACCAGCGCACTCAAGGTGTTTGGGTAACCAGAGTGAGTGGAGGTGTTTCCTCCATCGTCCCCTCTGTGGTATCAAAGGAAGGGAGATCTTGATCTCCAGGTTGTGGGTAACTTGGTGTTGCTCACAGGATTCCCTCTGTGATTCATAAGAAGAGAGGATTGGTCCTCTGGTTGTGGGTAACTGGGTGTTACTCATTGTTCCTTCTAATTTGATTACAAGAAGAGAGGAGAGTGTTCTTATAGGTCAAGATATAAGTCAGCGTTTGTTTACAGACGGAGTCTGCAGTTATTGCTATTGCAAGGGGAAGCCACACTCAGGTTTGAGTGTGGGGTGGACGTACATCTGCGTAGCAGATCGAATCACCAAAAAATTCTGTGTGTCGTGATTTGCATTGGTGTGATTGGCCCTTATCATCTTCCTCCATTCACAAATTTACGTATGAACTGATCTTCCTTATATGCTAAGTGGTTGTATTGCATTCTGTTAGATCTGTCTGATCTTAGTGGATTCTGTGATATAGCATTCTCTTAGTTAGTGCATTCTTGTCACTTTCATTTATATTGTTCTCACAGATATCATCTGAGATCATGGTTTGATAGCTGAGTGTTAAATTGTCTTAGGCTTAAAAATTAAGGTTAAAATTTTTATAGGATCTATTCACCCCCCCCTCTAGATCCAGCTGCGCACACATATTCATATACTTGCTTCTGGATTTGCCTATAGAGCACACAACATTGGTATCACAGATACTCCTCTATTATAACTCTAAAGTCAACGAAATTAAAAATTAAATTAAATACTCACATGAGAGGGCTGTGGTGTGCTCAAGGGTGCTCCCTGAGCCAAAATCCCCGCCTAGGCCAGGAGGGTATCAACCACCCAAGTAAAGCGTGCCTCCATGCGTTCCTCGATGTTGTCTACCGCATGTTCGACGATGGATGTAATCTTGCTCGTAGAAGTGCCGATGGAGGGAGTAGAGAAGGAACTGCTACCGGGGTAGGACGAAGCTGAGCCCGGAAAAAATGCTAGAATCGTGCTGGTGTCCAAGTTCTAACCAAAACCGTATACTCGTCCTTTCTTCGGTGGGCCGACTGCTGCTACCCATGCATCAGGATCTAGTTGCGGCCGCTGCGTCTCCTCATCCCCATACTTTTCAGTCATATGCCTGTCATATGACTCCTATAAATTGAATAAAAAATATTGTAAATGTCATATTAATCAATCATATTTAAAAATAGAAATAGAAAAGAAATGTGTATGTATATAATCTTACCACCACCGAGCGAGCTCTCTCGCTCACATACTGATCCGTCCCCTTCTTTTGGTGAACTGTAGCAAATAAATCGCGGTACGAGACCGTACCCCTCCTCTTCTTTTCCTGTTATACATGTTATAGAGAATAAATAGGGGCATATAAGAAATAAAATATAATAAAATTAAGATGATTACTTATCAATCTCTCCTTCTAGGTCACGAAGGAAATGGATCCAGAAGAATGGAGATGCACGTTTGGATGTAACGCACGTGCGGCTTTGGCTTTTACGGATTTGGCCATCCAATAAGGAAGCCCATCTATCACAAAGGTCCTCCTAGTGCTCCCTCTTCATCTATGCAGGGCCGTGTGCCTTCCAAAGGGCACGGTCCTTGCTCCCCCCGGCTAGAGCCTTGGTACGGTCCCGATAGTTGTGTAATTGATGCTTATAATTTACAGTTGTTGTGGCCTCCCATGCACGTCGAGCTCGTCCAGCGTCAGCTTTCCTCACAAACTGATATCCTTGCTGTCAAGAATTCAAATTTTATCAGTTAGTCGATTGAAATTACGGAGTTGGGAAATATGTAATTTAAAAGATTAAATTGTATACCATGAACTCGTCATGCAATCGATCGCGGATATCCTGAGGAAGCTTTCAAAATGACTTATAAGGGCCGATCACATGTCGCTCAATAATGTTGGTAATAAAACGAGAAGCGTCACTGGGCTCTACTTTATCCCTGCAATTACAAATGTTAAAATGATAGCCAACAATTATATATATAGTTGATGGATAGATAACGAACATAATTCATGAGTTTAAATATCTACCCAGAGACCCAACATGGCTTGCCTCCCTCTTGCAACACCACCAGCTCACCCTCGTGATGGCTAACAGCATCGTCTGCCTGTTGTGTGCCCGGGTGGGCGGACGAGCCAACTATCGCAGGTGGTGTGCCCGACGTACTTGTTACAAGTAAAATATAAGTAGTTAATCAGAATTTAGCTCACTATTAAAAAAAAATTCAACAAGTAAACATATAGAATTCTTATCATTTAACTAAGAATTTAAATAAACATAGCAGTAGAATGTGATGGAAGCGGTGTACTCTATAGACCTGATGCAGAGGCACTCAATCCTGTAAACATAAAATATCATGAGCAAAACAAAGTGCATATTCACTACTCATTTATCTAAGAAGTTAAATAAACGTACCCGCAGTTGTTGGTGTGGGCGGTGCACTCTGTGTACCTGGTGTGGAGACATAAAATATCGTGAGCAAAACAAAGTGCATATTCACTACTCATTTAAATAAGTGATGTATAGAAGGATAGGATATAGAGGGGGGGTGAATATATCCCCCGATTAAAACCTATGCCCAAATTAAATAAAAAATCTGGCGCTACCCAATTTTAAAACAGAATGAACAATATGTTAACAAGAGTTTGCATAGAACATACGTCGAACACTTAAGCACTTAAGCTAATGTCTCCGTTGATACCTATTTTTCAACCTTAAGAGGGTATATGTCACCCATAGCAGTCTATTTGTTAGCCTTATGTGTGCATTTGTCGTCCTTAGCTTCTTCTGCTGGCGGGTAAACACAAGTGGACTTCCCCTTCATGCAACTTCAACACTTCACACATATTCAGTGCTACAACCTATTTTTCACCCGTAGAGAGCTATTTGTTAGCCTTACCTGCCTATTTGTCACCACTGATGAGTCATTTGTCTGCCTTATCTTCCTGCCTTCCCTCATATGAATCTTAATAGATTTGTTCATCATTTCTAAAGAATTAAGACTTTGACTGCACAGACTTGGGTTGACGACTGTCTTAGCTCCATTGACTGTGCATTGACTACGTTACCACGTTGACTTTTCTTCGGTTCTTGAGAAAATAACTGACTTTCAACTTGTTCTATGTGCAACTGTCAACCTGTTCTTTGTGCAATTTAGAAGTAAACTACACAGACAAAATCATTATAGCTCCATGGATGATTCTACATCAACAAAAACACATTGACTATCCCCATGAAGAGTATACATGACTCTAAATTTTGGCAGCATCAAAACATGGAGCTGAAACACTAAGGATTTAAATAAACATACCCGCAGTAGTTGGTGGGGGCGGTGCACTCTGTGTACCTGGTGCAGAGACATAAAATATTGTGAGCAAAATAAAGTGCTAAGTCACTACTCATTCATCTAATAATTTAAATAAACATAACCTCAGCACGTGGTGGGGTCGGTGTAGTCTATGTATCTAGTGCAGAGACATAAAATATCATTACCAAAATGAAGTGCATATTCACTACTCTTTTATCTAAGAATATAAATAAACATACCTGCAGTATGTGGTGGGGGCGGTGTACTCTATGTACCTGGTGCAGGGACATAAAATATCATTACCAAAATAAAGTGTACATATTCACTACTCATTTATCTAAAAATTTAAATAAACATACCAGTAGAACCCTGTTGTGCCCCTGTGTGGTTTTGATGATGACTGACACACCATGAGTCACACTGAGGTGTGCTAGATTCTTATAGATGACTATTTGACTGCCTGCATATCTGACTATTTGTTTGAATAGCTAATTCATGAATATGGCTAGATTGGGTTAACGTAGTGGCTAATTGTTTGTGCATGCATTACTCTATTTGCCAAGAGTATACATCAGTCAGCATTGCATTTTGTTCACGAAGTCTATACACTGCTGGTTGTTCATGTTTGCACATTGGTGTTTTTCCCTACGTTCTGGCCTAGTCTATACAGCCTCATTCCTACCTTCGTTCCAAGCCAAAGTCTACACAACGCCCTTCACTGGAAGTCTATACATTCGCTGCAGAGTTCACGGTCAAGTGTGTACACTCTTTCACTGTAGCTTCTACATATTCAAGTCTTCACATTGAAAGCCTATACATTGCTGGATGTTCAAGTCTGTACATCCACAGTTAAACTTGAAGTCTGCACACTAGTCTTCACTGTCAAGTCTGCACATTGGTCTTTGATTTCAATGTCCATACATTGGGTTTTTACATGAAGTCTATACATTGTTGTTTGCAGTACAAGTCCATACATTGGATTGTTCATCAAAGTCTGTACATCAGACTGCTATAGTAAGTCTGTACAGTGAGTGATTCATTGGTGAAGTCTGTATACTCAACTGAACTTCAAAGTCTAGACATTGAACTGTAGCATCCATTGTCCTCGTGTCGTTTTCACTTCGTGTCAACTTCATCTTCATGTTGTTTTCACTTCGTGTCGTTTTCCTTCTCATGTCTACATGTCGTGTTTCTGAAGCAGCTCTAATAGTTCTGATGAACTTCGAGTCGTTTCCCTGTAGACCTCGTGTCGTTCCTGTTTAGTAACCACACTTCGTGTCGGTTACTGTTGTTCTTGGGTCTTCGTGTCATTTTCCTTGTTGTGTCTTCGTGTCATTTTTTCCTCTATTTACGTGCAGGACATCGCAGCACCTCGTGTTGCTTTCTGTGCCACCTCGTGTTGCTTTTTGTGCCACCTCGTGTCGTTCTCTGTGTAGTGTGTGTTTTTGTCACCACTACACTTCGTGTCGTTGTTATTTACTTCGTGATGTTTTCATTGTCTTCGTGTTGGTGTTTCTCATTAGACCTCGTGTCTTTCTCGCCTTGACCACACTTCGTGTTGCTTTACGTAGACCTCGTGTCTTGCTTGTTTGCAACCACTTCGTGTCGGTTTCTGTTGTCAGCCCGTGTTTGTCCTCGTGTTGTTTTTGCATTCGTAACCTCGTGTTGGTCTAGTATTTGTGTTTTTGTTGTTTTTATTTTCGTGTCTTCGTGTTGCCTTTTCTAGACCTCGTGTCTCTTTTGTTTTATAACCTCACTTCGTGTCGTTCCCTTCGTTGTGTCTGATCTGTTACAGTGTACTCGTGTCGTTCTTAGTTATTATGTCCGCGTGTTGTTTCCTTCTCACTTCGTGCTGTTCTCATCCTACCTCGTGTCGTTCTTGTCGTAGTGCTTGATTTGTTACAGTGACTTCGTGTCGTTCTCCTTGTAATGTTTGTTTTGTCACCACTGAATGTCGTGTCTTTCTCAGTGCATCTAGAACTGCTACCACATACCTCGTGCAGCTTTAGTTATTGTGGCCCTCAGTGTTAATGGTTTGTATCTCCTTGCAGGTTCGAGGAAGAACATTTCCCAGTGCCTGGGCAGCACGTGAATCCGAGGCTGGAATGAAGCCTGCTGAGAGACTGCCACGTGGTCCTAATATTTAGGGCTGAAAGTGTGGAGGTCACACGATGGAGCTGCCGCTGCTGCTGCTGCTCCTGCTATATATATGAACCTTCTTCCACAGAAGAAGGTAGATCGAATGGGCGAAAGGTGAAGTCAATACAGAGAGCCACGATCCAGACGAAGAAGAAGAAAAGGAAAAGAAGAAGAGAAAGAGAGTGAGAAAGAGAGAGAAAGAGAGATTTGAGCGAGAGATAGAGATAGCAGAAGTGTGAAGAGTAGAAGAGGAAGGAGAACAGAGAAGAAGAGTGAGCTAGAGTGATAGAAGCTTCAACTGAAGATTTGTTCCTGCTGGACCGTGGATCAAATCCAGGCCAGCCAGCTCCTGCGAGAGCCACATCTGTTTTTATCTTTTCAGCTTTCTGTTGCTGGTTTCGTTTTTCTTTTAAACTATCCATTTGCTGTTTTTCCGATTCTCTGTAGAGAGGTCGGGGTCCCTCCTGTTGGTTCAGGAGAAGGGAGATCGCTATCTCCGGTTGCAAGTAGCTGGGTGCTACTTGTGGGTTCCCTCTGGTTAGAGGAAGGGAGGCTCGTCCTCCGGTTCTGGGCTTGTAGATTTCAAGTCCAGGGGTCCCTCCGGGTGGGAGGAAGAGAGGTCCTAGACCTCTGGTTTGCAGGTGACGTAGTGTCACTTGTGCTTCCCTCTGGTGTTCAGAGGAAGAGAGACTTGGGTCTCTAGGTTCCCCTCCGGTTTGGAGGAAGGGAGGATTGGTCCTCCGGTTCTAGTCTTGTGGGTTGCAAGACTAGGTGTTCCCTCCGGTCTGGAGGAAGAGAGACTTGCGTCTCTGGTTTGCTAGTGACTGGTGTCACTAGTGGTTCCCTCCGGTTGGGAGGAAGAGGGGAGGTTGTTCCCCTGGTCAAGCTGTTTGGCAGCATTTGTTGCAGACTGAGTCTGCTGTGCTAGTGTGACTAGTGGAAGCCTCACTCCGGTTGGGAGTGAGGGGTGGATGTAGGTCTGTTGGACCGAACCACCTAAAAACCCTTTGTGCAGTGGTTTGTCTTCTTTGTATGTTTGGCGCTAGATGAATGTGTAGGGTCGAGATAGGTTGATCTTCCATATGTGTTCATTTCATTGATGCGCATTCTATATGCTTGACAGTGGTTTTGCGTGTTTGCATGATCTGTCTAATTGCTGCCCACATTAGATGTTTGCTAAGAGCGCACTTCATATTTGTATACAGGTTCAGTAGATGACTGGATTAGTTTTTCTTCAGTTAGTCTTAGTGCTTTTATTCCGCAGTTCTGAGCACTAGTATTTTAATTGGAAGAAAGTTTTTTAAAGGGTATTCATTCACCCCCCCTCTGAATACATTGCACCGAACTCAACAATTGGTATCAGATCGGTTCTCTGATTGATCAGATCCAACGATCTGCAGAGGATCCTATTGTCCCTTGGTGCATTTCTGACTTTACTCTTTGCTGCATAAATCTACTTGCCAATTTAATCCATGGGTTCTCCACCGGTTTACAATGGTTCTAACTTTAATTCATGGGTTAGCAGTCTACACAATTATGTGGAAGTTAATTTCACATGGTCCTCATAGACTGCCAAAGGAAGAGTCCAAAGGGACTAAAAGTGATAGATTAAGAAATGGAGAGAATCATAAAGTTTTGCGATTAATAGAAAAAAGCTATTGACAAGGCTCTACATTCTTGTTTTTCTTGACTGCAGGTCTGCAAAGGACATTCTGGATCAGTTGAAACTAGTTCAGAGGATGAATGAGAACAGCTGTCTGATGACTGATAAGAGTGACCATAGCAGTGAACAAGATGAATTTGAAGATGCTGTGGAGGTAAACCCTTTCGAGAATTTCACTTTAGATGACTGGGAAGATGCGTATGCTAATCTGTTACACTCCCATGAAAAACTGAGGAAGAAGAATAAAAGTTTGATAAAGAAGATAACAAATCTAGGGGATCCAGTTTCTGGGACTGAAGATTTTGATAATACTGAAGTTTTGAAAACTGAAAATGAAATACTCAGAAGACAAGTGTCTAAACTAGATGGAATCCAATCAGAACTTGATCATGTTAAATCTGAAAACACTAAACTTAGAAAACAATGTCAGGAATCTGACCAAAAACTAATCAGTCTTGAAAAAGAAAACAGATTGATCAATGAAGAGCTCAAGGCAGTTAGTGTTGCAAACTTAAAATTTCAGGAAAACTTTGAAAACTGTACATCAGAATACCCAAGTTTCCTAACTGATGTAATATTTGATGATGATAAACTTGAGCAGGAAAACACTAGTCTAAAGAAGAAATTGAGAAACTGAAACAGTTGAACTCCACCATGTCAGAGAGATTGCTGACATTTGAAAAAGGAAAATCCGTTGATGAAAATCAAGATGAGCTCAAATTGAAACAAGAGATTGAAACTCTTAGAACTTTGAATGATGTGATGCATCAACAAATTCTGGTCTGTGAAGAAGATATAGTCAACTATGAACATCAGATTTCTTCTCTTCAATCTGAAATAAATGATCTGAACAATACTTTGTCAAAATTCGTAAGTGGGCAGAAAAACCTAGACAAGCTACTAGGTGTAAAAATCAACACTAGGAAGGAAGGGCTGGGCTACAATAATGGTAACAAGAAAGAATTTCAGAGCAAGTTGATGACATCTTTTGTAAAGGTTTCAAATGTAGCCACCACTTCAAAAGATAAACAACCCATTGTTCAGAAAACTGAAGAGCAGAACAAAAATCAGAAAAAGATTGAAAATTAGAAATTAAATAAAAGGGGTTCATTAGGGCATGTTGATCAAAGTTCACACACACATTCACATGCATCTAAAAAGACAGTGTTATGCCGTTATTGTCATAAATTTGGTCATCTGATGCATGAATGTAAATTGATGGAGAAAGATGATATGACTGCCAGGAACCTTAATGATAGAAATCTTTCATTTCAGAAAAAGAGAATTGAATGTTTTCACTGTGGTAAATCAGGACACACAATTGCACAATGCTGGTTTGCAAATGATAAGAAAACATCTCATTCATATCATAGTAAATCTCCTGCTAGCCAACATGGTCCTAATAAGAACAAATTTATTTTTAAAGATAATCTCATTACATGCTTTGAGTGTGGAAAGACAGGCCACAGAGCCATTGAATGCTGGCTGAGGGCTGGTGGAAGAAATTCTAATTCATGCTTTCACTGTGGCAAGATGGGCCACATTGCAGCCCAATGTTGGCATGCTCAGGGAAGGAAGTTTAACAATAAATCTGGTAGATTCCCTGTCAATAGAAATATCTCTGATAGAAATGAATTTGTGTTTGAGAAGAAAACACTTACATGTTTTGAATGTGGGAAGCCAGGCCATAGAGCTGCTGACTGTTGGCTGGCTTATGTTGGTAAACAGAATCTTAATTCTGTTAACAGAAAATTTCATACATATGCACATAGAACTCATACTAATCAGAATGTGCATAAAACAAATCTGAAATCTGCTGTCTCTTGCTATTATTGTGGAGTATTAGGTCATTCAATGAATAATTGCCATCTGATGAGATCTGATGACCTAAATGCGAAAAGGTTGTTTAGAACACCTACCAAAGGTGTCACTATTAACCATGCAGGACCCAAGACTGTTTGGGTACCTGCCCATGCAAAATAGTGTGCTAACTTGCAGGTGTGCCTTGGAAGCTGAAGAATAAAAAGGGGAAATAAACCAAGGCACCCAAGTTGATAAAACCCCATTCAGGTAAATTTCTCAAATCTGTTCAAATGAAAATTATGGTTGAGTTGAGAAGTCATAGCTTCATGCATACATATTTTATTTTAATTGGTTTGACTCTCGCATTGATCTTTGTGGGCTTTCTTGTTTGTACTGTGAGCTGTGTGCATATATGAGAATGGCATAAACATGCACATGACATACATTCATTGAAAATCTGATGCATATAGGACTGTTTGTATTGCATTATCATGCATGACCACTTGGTATATAAATGGAAAGCTAGTAAAGGGCAGAGGAAATCTATCTAGAGGCTCTTACTATGTGTGAGATGGTCTTTTAGGCCAAGTTCTCCGCCAAGTACCAAGGGTCAAATCTGCATTTCAGAGAATGTCTGCATTTTCATGTGAATATTTTACTTCATGCCCCTGCATACAAGAAGTTAATTGCATTGCATTTCTTTCCATTGAAAATGTCAAAAAGATAAATTCGAATGCATACATTTAGGGGGAGCTTGCTTATTCATACATCTGAATTCACTCAACTGTCTTGAGATTTACTGCATAGCATGTTAAATCAGTTGTTGCATAATCATTCATCATCTACATTGTCTACATGACATATAGGATGATTCAGCGTTTCTAGTTAGAGGGAATCATTGCATAGCATATCACTTCTTTGAAAAATCAAAAAAAAAGGAAGGGAAATGTCACTGCATATAGATAGGGGGAGCTTGCTTAATCCGTTCTTCTCCAGCTATATGATTCATCTTGTCATATCTGAAGTGTCAGTGATTCCATCATTTAAAGTGGTATCAAATGATTTCCTGACTACTTCTGAAGTTGTTCATAATCTGAATGCTTACCTTATTGGTATCTGTTTGTGTCTCCTAAATCTGCTGAATGAGAGCTTTTCCTCTATTCAAGTCAACTTTGAATTCTTTGCTCAAGAGCAGCTCATTTGCTACAATTCCTCAGAATCATGCTGTTTAGTGAATATTCTCACTTGAATTACTCTGCTGAGATATGAAGTAAACCTTCAGCCTGAATACTACTTCATAAAAGTTAAAATACCTTTAATGAGGAACCTTCCATTATACATGCTTAAGAACATTTGTTAACTGGAAGTGGTTTAAGTCTTATGTACTCTTGTTTGGTTACAAGAAACTTGAAAATATCTGTTTCAACCTCTTAATAAACTTGAACTGTCTGCTTCATGTAAATTCATGTAAGACTTTCTGAAATCTGAAAAGTTGATATCCATGTCTACGTTGACTGAGATATATAGTGTATGTGGTTGTTCCTAAACAACTAACTAGTTCTGAATCCTTTTTTAAGAAAAAGTATGGACAGAGCAATGACTGTGGCTACTGAGAAACCTGTCCAAAGATTGTGTCATGAAGTACCATGGTTAACTCTGTTTAAAGAGATGATTGGAAATTATTGTGAAAATATGGCAGAGCAATGGCATAGTTGTATTGAGTAACTGGGGATTCTGGCCTCTGATCAAGGTGTATCCTCATGCCAAAGATACTTTTAATGCTACCTCTGTTCTCTAAAATGGGAGAAACAATACGGTTGTCACACTGAGTAACTGGGGACTCTGACCTCTGATCAAGGTGTCTCTCCACGTCAAAAGGTGTTGATAAACCAAAATTGTTCTTTAAAGAAAGATTTGAACAAGTGTAAATCAAATTCTGAAAGAACAAGTAAAATTCAGGAGCATTCACTTATGTTTCTCTTAAAGCTGTCATGGAAAGTAAACTAATTAAGATAGAAGTTGGTTGAACTAGAATCTTATATGAGCTTGTAGTTCCTTTTTTATTAAGTGTTGGTTCAGATATGAGTACAATTTCTTTTGAAAAATTTCAGTTTACATCATTCTTAAACCATATCTGACAATCAAGGGTTCATAAGCTTTTATGATGGAGGAATCCAGAACTTAAGACTTTGATTTTATGAAGTTGGTATCTTGCTGAAAAGTTCATTATCTCAATTTTTCACAAATCGTTGAATCTGCTCATCCTATTGCCCTTTATCACTGTGATTTCATTCAGACTGGTTGTCATATATGAGAGTTGCTGTCTTTGAATAACCAGAGTTCATCCTTGTAGATTTCTCTTGCTTCATGGATCATAAGGGTAGAATTCTCTGGTATGTTTGAGAGACTATATGCATAAGGGGACAATGTGCTAGATTGTCTGATCATGTTATTTGTCTACATTAGCTCTATATCATCTACCATGTCAAAGGGGGAGTATTGTTGCATATGCATGATTGCATAAGTTGTTTGACTAAGGGGGAGAATTGTTTTTAATTGCTTCTGATATTGTGTTGCCATCTTCTGCTGAACTATCATGAGTGTCTCATATGACACCTCTGGTTTACTCGTTTTGCTAAAGTAAAAGGGGCAGCTTAGTCAAAAGGGGGAGTTTTTAATTAACAATTGTTTTTAATTCACTCTTCAACTCATGTCTTTTTGCTGAAGGCAAAGGGGGAGAAGAATCTAATCTGAGTCAGTGTAACTCATAGTGTTGCCATCATCAAAATGGGGGAGATTGTTGTGCCCCTGTGTGGTTTTGATGATGACTGACACACCATGAGTGACACTGAGGTGTGCTAGATTCTTATAGATGACTGTTTGACTGCCTGCATATCTGACTGTTTGCTTGAATAGCTAATTCATGAATATGGCTAGATTGGGTTAACGTAGTGGCTAATTGTTTGTGCATGCATTACTCTATTTGCCAAGTGTATACATCAGTCAGCATTGCATTTTGTTCACGAAGTCTATACACTGCTGGTTGTTCATGTCTGCACATTGGTGTTTCTCCCTACGTTCTGGCCTAGTCTATACAGCCTCATTCCTACCTTCGTTCCAAGCCAATGTCTACACAACGCCCTTCACTGGAAGTCTATACATTCACTGCAGAGTTCACGGTCAAGTGTGTACACTCTTTCACTGTAGCTTCCACATATTCAAGTCTTCACATTGAAAGCCTATACATTGCTGGATGTTCAAGTCTGTACATCCACAGTTAAACTTGAAGTCTGCACACTAGTCTTCACTGTCAAGTCTGCACATTGGTCTTTGATTTCAATGTCCATACATTGGGTTTTTACATGAAGTCTATACATTGTTGTTTGCAAGACAAATCCATACATTGGACTGTTCATCAAAGTCTGTACATCAGACTGCTATAGTAAGTCTGTACAGTGAGTGATTCATTGGTGAAGTCTGTATACTCAACTAAACTTCAAAGTCTAGACATTGCACTGTAGCATCCATTATCCTCGTGTCATTTTCACTTCGTGTCAACTTCGTCTTCGTGTCGTTTTCCTTCTCATGTCTACGTGTCGTGTTTCTGAAGCAGCTCTAATAGTTCTGATGAACTTCGAGTCGCTTCCCTGTAGACCTCGTGTCGTTCCTGTTTAGTAACCACACTTTGTGTCGGTTACTGTTGTTCTTGTGTCTTCGTGTCATTTTCCTTGTTGTGTCTTCGTGTCATTTTTTCCTCTATTTGCGTGCAGGACATCGCAGCACCTCGTGTTGCTTTCTGTGCCACCTCGTGTTGCTTTCTGTGCCACCTCGTGTCATTCTCTGTGTAGTGTGTGTTTTTGTCACCACTACACTTCGTGTCGTTGTTCTTTACTTCGTGATGTTTTCATTGTCTTCGTGTTGGTCTTTCTCATTAGACCTCGTGTCTTTCTCGCCTTGACCACACTTCGTGTTGCTTTACGTAGACCTCGTGTCTTGCTTGTTTGCAACCACTTCGTGTCGGTTTCTGTTGTCAGCCCATGTTTGTCCTCGTGTTGTTTTTGCATTCGTAACCTCGTGTTGGTCTAGTATTTGTGTTTTTGTTGTTTTTATTTTCGTGTCTTCGTGTTGCCTTTTCTAGACCTCGTATCTCTTTTGTTTTATAACCTCACTTCGTGTCGTTCCCTTCGTTGTGTCTGATCTGTTACAGTGTACTCGTGTCGTTCTTAGTTATTATGTCCACGTGTTGTTTCCTTTTCACTTCGTGCTATTCTCTTCCTACCTCGTGTCGTTCTTGTCGTAGTGCTTGATTTGTTACAGTGACTTCGTGTCGTTCTCCTTGTAATGTTTGTTTTGTCACCACTGAATGTCGTGTCTTTCTCAGTGCATCTAGAACTGCTACCACATACCTCGTGCAGCTTTAGTTATTGTGGCCCTCAGTGTTAATGGTTTGTATCTCCTTGCAGGTTCGAGGAAGAACATTTCCCAGTGCCTGGGCAGCACGTGAATCCGAGGCTAGAATGAAGCCTGCTGAGAGACTGCCACGTGGTCCTAATATTTAGGGCTGAAAGTGTGGAGGTCACACGATGGAGCTGCCGCTGCTGCTGCTGCTCCTGCTATATATATGAACCTTCTTCCACAGAAGAAGGTAGATCGAATGGGCGAAAGGTGAAGTCAATACAGAGAGCCACGATCCAGACGAAGAAGAAGAAAAGAAAAAGAAGAAGAGAAAGAGAGTGAGAAAGAGAGAGAAAGAGAGATTTGAGCGAGAGATAGAGATAGCAGAAGTGTGAAGAGTAGAAGAGGAAGGAGAACAGAGAAGAAGAGTGAGCTAGAGTGATAGAAGCTTCAACTGAAGATTTGTTCCTGCTGGACCGTGGATCAAATCCAGGCCAGCCAGCTCCTGCGAGAGCCACAGCTGTTTTTATCTTTTCAGCTTTCTGTTGTTGGTTTCATTTTTCTTTTAAACTATCCATTTGTTGTTTTTCCGATTCTCTGTAGAGAGATCGGGATCCCTCCTGTTGGTTCAGGAGAAGGGAGATCGCTATCTCCGGTTGTAAGTAGCTGGGTGTTACTTGTGGGTTCCCTCTGGTTAGAGGAAGGGAGGCTCGTCCTCCGGTTCTGGGCTTGTAGATTTCAAGTCCAGGGGTCCCTCCGGGTGGGAGGAAGAGAGGTCCTAGACCTCTGGTTTGCAGGTGACGTAGTGTCACTTGTGCTTCCCTCTGGTGTTCAGAGGAAGAGAGACTTGGGTCTCTAGGTTCCCCTCCGGCTTGGAGGAAGGGAGGATTGGTCCTCCGGTTCTAGTCTTGTGGGTTGCAAGACTAGGTGTTCCCTCCGGTCTGGAGGAAGAGAGACTTGCGTCTCTGGTTTGCTAGTGACTGGTGTCACTAGTGGTTCCCTCCGGTTGGGAGGAACAGGGGAGGTTGTTCCCATGGTCAAGCTGTTTGGCAGCATTTGTTGCAGACTGAGTCTGCTGTGCTAGTGTGACTAGTGGAAGCCTCACTCCGGTTGGGAGTGAGGGGTGGATGTAGGTCTGTTGGACCGAACCACCTAAAAACCCTTTGCGCTTTGTCTTCTTTGTGTGTTTGGCGCTAGATGAATGCGTAGGGTCGAGATAGGTTGATCTTCCATATGTATTCATTTCATTGATGCGCATTCTATATGCTTGACAGTGGTTTTGCGTGTTTGCATGATCTGTCTAATTGCTGCCCACATTAGATGTTTGCTAAGAGCGCACTTCATATTCGTATACAGGTTCAGTAGATGACTGGATTAGTTTTTCTTCAGTTAGTCTTAGTGCTTTTATTCCACAGTTCTGAGCACTAGTATTTTAATTGGAAGAAAGTTTTTTAAAGGGTATTCATTCACCCCCCCCTCTGAATACATTGCACCGAACTCAACAAACCCCTCCCGGAAGCACCTCTCCTCGAAGATCCGGTACGACCTCGAACCATCTAATTATTGACAACAATTAAAGTAGTGCATATTAGTCCACAACTAATTACGAGGAGAGGTGGTAAGTAATAATGATAAGAAGTGTATATATGTTAAATTTCATACAAAATATTCAATCAGTATCTATTTCATCTTTAGATGATGAAGATATATCAAACTCATTGTCATCTTCATCATCTTCCTCATTCTCACTAGATTCATACACTTCCTCCTCAGTGGACTCCTCCTGCCCAACAATTGCTTCATTTAGCTCAGTTGAATCGACTTCTTCCACTTCATCCTCTATAGCCAACCGAAGTGGATCGTTAGATTCGATCAGATGAAGATTAGAAGCAACCAACTCTGCGATGTCACCCTCGTCTGATTGAAAAAATTAGGCACTAGAATCCTCTGAGTCAGCTTCAATCAGATCTAACTCATCATTAGGCACAAGCCTTGGTTTTACCCTACAAACTGCCCACCAATCTTTATTCTTGGACGATGAATAACTTGAATAATACACTTGCTAGGCTTGTGCGGCCCAAATGAACGGCTCATAGGTATTCAATTTTGATCTATGTTTGACATCGACAATCTCATATATTGCGTCGTTTCGAACTGAATGATAATCAAACCAATGACACTTAAAAAGGAATATATGATTGTCTTGTCCGAGATACTGTAATTCTATGACCTCCTCAAGAATACCATAGTAATCAAGATCATCTTCATTGTATGTACTACCTTTCACGCATACGCTACTATTCATCGTAGACTTATTTTGTCCATAATCTCTGGTGTGAAATCTATAACCATTCACAAAAAATCCTGGATAGGCATGCGCGACCTTCGAAGGTCCATAACTTATCACCTGGACTCTTTCATCAATAACATAACCTTCTTCAACCTATGAATATAAACCACGTTACTTTAAATTGAACTTGCATACACCTCAAGCTTTATGGAATTGGTAGATTGACACTTACTTGACCTTTAAGCCATCTGGCAAAAGATCTCTCTCGTTCATTTTGAACCTCCATGTCATTGAGCTGTGCACATTGAGTAATTAATTCTGAATCAAATTGCCTACAATGATGAATGCAACATCACCGTAAATGGGAGGAAGAACGTCAAGATGCTTATAAATTTTAGCACCTGCGAAGTTGAGGACTCACTCAACATAAGGTTCAATCTTAGCACAGTTCAGGAGAACATATATCTCTGCGGCCAACAACTCTCTGTCCTCTAATACGCGATTCGAACAACGTCCGAATGCACGTCCTGGATACTTAAATATGGACAACCGGTCGGACGGACCCACCTCTCCTCCATCATCATTACGTGAAGGTCGATTGCGGCGAGTTTGACTTTCAGGTTCGAAGTACATCGAACAGAAGTTCAAAATTTCTTCAATAATATATGCCCCGGTAATCGAACTCTCTACTTTAGCCTTGTTGCGAACCTTCATTTTCAGGTCATGCATACACCTATGAGAACAATTCATATGACAATGACATACAGTGACAATGACAGACACATGTAACTACTGTCAAATAATCAGTAAATACATATGATTACCTATCAAATGGATACATACATCGAAATTGTACCGGTCCTCCAACTTTGGCCTCACATGGAAAATGGATAATCAGGTGCTCCATAGAATCGAAGAACGCAAGGGGAAATATCTTCTCCAACTTGCATACCGTCGTGACCACATTCTGTTCCATAGTTTACATGTCCCCAAGTTTGAGTTCTGATGCACATAGAATCATGAAAAATTGACTCAACTCAGTCAATGCTCCCCATATAGGCTTTGGTAATATGTCACGGAATGCAATGGGCAGAAGTCTCTCCATGAACACATGGTAGTCATGACTTTTCAATGCATATATTTTTCCCTCATTGATATTCACACAACGGGCTATGTTAAACACATATCCATAAGGGAATCTTAATTGCTTCAGCCACTGGCACAGTTCATTGATCTGTGTCTTTTAACATGTAAGCTGCTTTAGGTTGCACAACTTTGCCCTGTACCAGCCGCAATTCTAACTCTGGTCATTTGCAAAGTATCTTCAAGTCCCCTCATGCCTTGGCATTGTCCTTTGTTTTGGCTTTCACGTTCATGATGGTGTTGAACACATTATCAAAGACATTCTTCTCAACATGCATGATGTCCAGGTTGTGCCGTATCAAAAGGGTTGACCAGTAAGGCAATTCCCAGAAGATACTTGTCTTCACCCAATTGTGATCCTCTCCAAATCCACAAAGATGTCGTATACTACCCGACAATTGCACAATATCTGGTAAGTTTTGCACCTGTGCCGCCATTTCTCGACCAGACATCCGTTCCAAGTCTGCTTCATCCATTTCAACTGTGTTCTTAATGAATGAGTCCGTTTACCTTCGGAAAAGATGGTCAATTGGTAGAAACCGTCGATGACAATCGAACTAGCATGATTTCTTACCATATTTCAGGACAAATGATTTGGTATCAGCTATATAGTAAGGACATGCCAACCTCCCGTGTGTGCTCCAGCCAGATAGCATTCCATATGCAGGGAAGTCACTTATTGTCCACATCAATGCAGCCGTCATAGGGAAATTTTATTTTCTATATGCATCTTAAGTAACAACTCCATCATTCCATAATCTTTTCAACTCATCAATCAGTGGCCTGAGATATATGTCCAAATTTTTTCTTGGATTTTTTGGACTTGGAATCACCAAAGTTAAGAAAAGGTTATCTCGCTTCATGCACATGCCCGGCGGAAGGTTGTACGGCGTCATGAACACTGGCCAACATGAGTAAGATGCCACTGAACCTCCAAATGAGTTGAAGCCGTCTGTGCATAAACCTAACCTAACATTGCGTGGCTCGTGAGCAAAAGCAGTATAGGTACGATTGAAATGAGCCCAAGCTTCACCGTCGGCGGGATGACCGATTATATCATCTACATGACGTACTCTTTCCGTGTGCCATATCAAATGTCGAGCTGTCTTTGACGACATATACATCCGCTGCAATCTGGGCGTAAGAGGGAAGTATCACAGTGACTTGTAAGGCACATCCTTCTGCTTTGAATTGTCCCCTCTCTTAGGTTTAAATCTATCATGCTAACAAATATCACATGATCTTTTATCTACATCATCTTCATAATATAGCATACTATTATTAGGACATGCATCTATTTTTTGGTATCCAAGCCCTAACTCATTGACCATCTTCTTTGCACCGTAAAAATTTTCAGGTAGCTTCTCATCTTGAGGCAGCATACTCTTAATAAGGAGGAGCATACGGTCAAAACAACTCTCACTAAGGTGAAAGTCAGATTTCAAATACAACAACTTTGGGACAGCAGACAACCGAGTGTGATTTTCACAACCATCCCACAGCGGCTCATCATCATCCCGAAGTAACTGATAAAATCATTCAGCCGACTTGTTTAGTGGTTCTTCGTTGTACACGTGCACCCCTTGTACATTAAAGTTAGGGCCAGCAGCATCGATTACCATATGTGCATAGGTACTTGTGCTTGCAACATTGCCGGGCTCATACGACTAGAAGTCCTCACCATGACACACCCAATTCATATAACCTTTCGTGAACCCTTTCCTGTATAAATGAACTTGCACATCTCATAGCGAATGAAATCTCTTATTTTTACAATGTAAATAAGGACATCGGATGTTACCACACTGGTCCACTGCTATTGGATGCCCCAATATAAACTGAATAAAACTATCAACTCCATCCTTAAACTCCTCTGACACCACTCCGTCAACTACTCTGTGATTCATCCATGAACGATCAACTCTAGCCATATTTACCTAACAAATTAATAAATTTATATCAATATGTCTTATCACTACATCTAAGAAAATATCGACAACATCTCCCCTAAATATTGACTATTTTCCACACTTGTACATCCTGTTTGGTCACATATATATCCATATCCACATCCACTTTCACTTCCATATTCACACACCATGGTTGACATCGACATCATCTTCTAGAAAAAATCATTATCATACTCGCATTCACATACACATTTTCTTACATATCGGCATCCACACCTATCTACAAATTTAATTCACATCCAAGCATACTAATTACATATATCATAACAAAAGTCTTGAGCGGGCAAAAATAGAAAAAAAGGGTCATAAAGGTATATTTATGCACACACATTTATCTCCACATCCCTCTTCCCACCCTCCCAATAAAAACATGGGCTTGGAATTTCATCTGATGTTGTAAGAGTACACCAGGTGATAATGAGAAAAGGTTCATCTTGTAGATCAGTCATGAAGGTTAAAATTCTCAAAGGAGCAGTTGGTTTTCTTAAAGGTAATCTCTATGAAACTCTTGTGTACATATTACTTGGGGGGTAATACATACTCAAGAGTTGCATAAAGATTACTTTTAAGAAAACCAACTGCTCCTTTAAGAATGTTAACCTTCGTGCCAGATCTACAAGATGAACCTTTTCTCCTTATCACCTGGTGTACTCTTACAACATCAGATGAAATTCCAAGCCCCTGTTCTTATTGGATGGACAATCAACAAGGAAAGGTTCAGCCTCGCCGCCATCTATTTCTTCATCCTATTGATCATGCATTTGCAGAGCCCACTCTTGGTATGGCCTTTCCAGTTGCACAATGTTTACTGGTTTTCCAACCTCAAATATTTCAACAATTGCATCAGTCTCTCTTTAACGAGCCTTATCTCCAAAATCCTTCATTGCCACAGTAAAAGGGTCATGATGTTGCAACTTAGTCGTGGTAATATGGATAACAGAATCTACCAAAGAATCCACGAGAACAGGATTGCTAGGTGGGGAATCCAAAAGGGAAGGACCCATTTGCCGGCAACTGAGAATGTAAAATCTTTACATCAGGATATTCAAAATCTCTGGTTTTAGTTTTGGTGCCAACGGAGCCCCTCCCAATCGTTCTATCTATGTGTGTGAGAGTGAGAGTGAGAGAGGGCGGGAGTGTAGGCACGCCAAAATTGACGTTACTATGAGTACATCTCATTTTGCCTTGTAATGCCCCGATTTGACCCTCAAATTAGCTCTGTTTGAGTGATTTTTCTCACTTTTCTTGGTTTTTTCCTTTTTTTATCACTTTTCTTGGTTTATTTTTCTGGATTTTTCTGGATTTTCTGGGCATTTTTATGAATTTTTCAGAAATAACGACTTGACGTGGGGCGTCTTTTAAATAACGACTTATACTTTGGCGTTTCTAAAAAAATTAACGACTATAGTAGAGGGCGTCCATTCTTTCAAATTTCTATTTTTTTGGATTTTTCTGAGAACTTTTCGAAATTTTTCGGGAATTAACGACTTATTATAAGGCGTTACTTTGAATTTGAAAAGAGTAAAAAAATTAAAAATTTAATTCACGACACACACTAGGGCGTCACTTTTTCAAATTGATTATTTTAATATTATTTTCAACCCCCTTCCAGAGGTGATATGGTGGCCTTCCGGGTGTCAGAAAAATTCGCAAAAATAGTCGTTGGAATCAGCACAACGAGATGCACATCCACCTAAAAAATAGGAAAATAATATTGAGAAATAAAAAATGGCCCTATTTTGAATATATTGAATTAACGTCCTTTGATAGGGCGCGTTTTAATTCACGCCTTTGGTTGAGACGTGTTTCACAATTTTCAAAAAAAGAAAGATATATTTTTAAAAATTGATTTTTGAATTAACGTCCTGATCTAAGTCGCGTTTTTAAGAAAAGCCCTCTTGCAGGTCGTCAATTCTTAAATTGACTCCCTTGTTCAAGTCATGTTTCACTTTCGTGTTCTGAACGAACGCAGCCTTTCCCCAGAGAGTCCCTACTTCGTTTGGTCACCTTGCCCATTCTTATCCTTCCCTCCTTGGGCTCTTGCCCATTCTTATCCTTCTATCTATGAGGTTCGATCCTATTATATAGAGATTCTTCATCTCTGTTAGGTTGATTCGGAGGTTCTTCGATTTTCTTCGGCCGCTTCTTTTTCTTCTTTTTTTTTCTTCTTCTGTTTTTTTCTTCTGCTTTCTTCTTCTGTTTCTCCTTCTTCCTACGTTTCTTCTTCTTCTGCTTTTTCTTTTTCTTCTTCTGTTCGGTTCTTCTTCTCCTCCCCTCTGATTCTTCTTATTCTTCTTCTCCTTCTGTTACTTCATTTTTTTTGTTCTTTTTTCTTCTTTTATACAGGTTGCTGTTGCTGTTTGGCTAAGGAGGAGGCTCCCTCACGTTAAAGCTTCATCCTTCAAAGCCTCATCCCCATCGAGCATCAAAGCCACAGCAACATATCAGATTTTTCTATCTCCCTTCTTCTTTTTTTTTGTTTTGTTTACTGTATAGTTCACATACACGCATGCATGTTGCATCATTATTCTTTTATCAATTTTCCCTCTCTCAACCACGTTGGGAATATCTCCTCTTAGTGCAATCTCTTGCACACTCCTCTTAATGTTTGCATTCATCATTATATTTCACACCATCTTTGCATAGGGGTTTAAGGGCAACCACCCTTAAGGTGTGTTCTTGCATATGTTTTCATGCTCATACTATATAAGAATTTGATGCTACACACCATGTTCTAATTCATATCTTCATTGGTGTTTGTGTTTTTTTTTTTTGCAAGGGTAATAAAAAGCAAGAACTCTCTTCGTCGGCCGGCCGATCTTGAAGAGAAAGGAAAGCACTCACAATCCCCGCACTTTTGAGGTATTTTTCGCGATCACCCTCCCTATGTTTTATTGATTATCTTTTGAGGCCTCGCGTCTCTGGCGATCACACAAACTCCCCTTGTGCACCTCGTGCATATTTTTCTCCTATTATTGCATTGCTTATTAATTAATTTTCATTAAGTGGATTTCTAATTAGGATCTACAAATTGGCGATCACGGTGGGACACTTTTGTGTTCTTTGTTTATTACCCCTTTCCCCTTAGGCACCCGCGTGTGCCGTCTCCCCTATTGCACCCTCGGTGCGTCTCCCTTTTGTGCCCCTCGGGCACCCTCCATTGTTTTTGCACTCTTCCCTAAGTGATTTGTCAGTTTGTTGATTTTTCTTTAAAATTTCCACTTATTTAAAATTCTTGATGAGCATGCTTATTCTATTGATTGCCATGATTGTGTGATTGAGTGTTAATACTGCTGGCCGTAAAGTTTTTCTGGAGAAAGTGAATTCACGCCTCTGGAAGAGGCATTTTTCTTGATTTAGCGCCCTAACCCAGGGCGTCTTTTCATATTTTACGCCCTCTGACAGGGCGTTTTTCCAGCATATTTCTGGGTTTTCCTGGTTTATATTGCTGCCTGTGAATTCACGCCCTTCCCCAGGGCGTTTATTTGTTGATTAGCGCCCCACATCAGGGCGTCTCTTTATTGATAGCGCCTCACCCTAAGGCGCGTTTTACCCTGCCCCTGGGCCCCTCACGTTGATTCACGACAGTTACACTATCGTGTCTTTTGTTAGTAGCGCCCTTTGCCAGGGCGTGTTTTTACTGTGGGTTTCCAGAACCCTTCCCGTGGGTGAATTTTCATGCTATTTCATGTTGATTGATCATATTGTGTGGTTGGCCTGATTTCCCCTGTTGCATTCATTCTTTGCATTGGTTTGGGAGCCCCCTCCTCTTCATTAGGATCCACACACCCTCTTGGAATCGGGACGACCCTCCATTGAGCATTCCGTCTCTTTGGACTGGAAATCCCTTTTCCAAGCCTCCGTAAGTCCCCGCACCCGTGGATTCCCTCACGGACGCCGGGCAGGTTGTACCCTTTGGAAGTCCCGAGTTAGTTGGCCTATACGTGGTGAGAAAGGGTTCCTAGTTGGCATTGGAGTTCATATCATATTGAAACTAGGTTCCTCCCCTGTGTGAAGCATATCAATTTGCATAAATTCATTAATTCACCAAGCTTCAAACATAAGAAATCAAGGTAACCATCACAACTTGTGTGTTTCTTTGCAAATTGTTTGCACATTAAACTGCTTGAATGGCTTACTTTGATAGACAAGATAACATGTTCAATTCAATTAATGTTCATGAAGGTGATCAACCTAGGACATCTTATTCCCCTCAATTTCAACATGTTCATCATTCTCACCATACTTTCAAGGGACCACGTCCTCATTCTTATGGTCATGCCCGACCCACGGGCAATGCCCATCCTCATGGTCCACCCACTCAATCACGAGCCACTATCTTTTCGGGACCCTCTCGTCCTAATGATGAGAAAGTCTCCCAAATTTTGCATGCATTAGATCATCTCACCCCTCAACAGATCCAACCCCTTAAGGCCGCCGTTGGGGGTGCATCTCCTTTATCTCATCCTCCTTCTAATCCTCTACGGGTGGCCCATCACCCACCTCCTTCCAATTCTATTCGGGTGGCCTATCACCCATCTCTCTCCAATTCTACACGGGTGGCCCATCACCCACCTCCTCCTTCCAATCCTGATCGGGTAGCCCATTACCCATCTCCTCCTGTTCATTCTACTCGGGTGGCCCATCACCCGCCTCCTTCTATTCCTCCTCCCTCACGGCCCCAAGGCCCATTTATTCATTGCAATCCGGCCCATCCGGGTTCTTCTACGGGTCGGCCCATTAATTCCCCTCCACGGCCTTTTTATGTGGCCCCTCCTCCTTCAAGGCCCTGCCAACCTTCTGTTGCTCAAGTCACACCCCTCCAACAATCTCTGCTTGATAAGATTACTTTGATGGAGGAACAAATAAAGAGGGTCACGGCTCCTCCTACTCCAGTCAATCCTCTCCATGCCGCTTTGGATGAGATTACTAAGATGGAGAGAGAATGGAAAGATAGGAGAGAGAATTACGGCTTCGGCATTTCAAGCAAGCAGGAGTCGGTATTCGAAGAATCCGAGACGGTATACGATGATGATGAAGCTACGTAGGCACCCCTTCCGAGTTTCCTTAATTTCTCGCTCCCTCCACTATCATTTGATAAACCTCCTGCTCAGGATGAAACAATCCCTGATCCAACCCCTATTTATGAGACTAATTGGTGTTACGATGATGGGTCGATACTTCAATCACCCACACCGGCACATTGTAAGTCTCCTCCTATCCCTGACACCACATACATTACACCTCCTGCAGTTACACAATTAACCTCCGCAACACTGGCCTCCCCCAAGCCTTCCACTATTAAACCTCCACCCGTTAAGCCATCTACCTCCACACCATTAGCCTCCATCGAACCCACCATTGAACCTTCCCCAATTAACCTCCCATTACCGCCACCTCGGCCTTCCATTATCCCTTTAAAACCTACTTTGCCTATTCCACCATTTAACCCTTTACCCTTACCCATGGCTAATCTTGAGCAGGATCCACCCCTTTTTGCACCCGAGCCAATCCCAACTGCTTCCGAGCAAAGGGAGAAACTCGACGTGTTTGAACCTCCACTTACGCTCACCCATTTGCCTACGCTTTCCATCATGCCTCCACCATTCATGGAGCCTTCCGCCTCCGCTTCACCTCCCCTTACTACTCGAATGGGGGGCCTTCTACAAGCACAGGTGCCGAAGATAATCAAGAGCCGGGCAGCAAGGAATTGGCCGTGCCATTCAAGATGCAAGAATTCATTTACCGGATGCCAATCCGGGTTATTGTGCCAATCACGGCCGAAGAAGTCAAGTCGCCGCCATGCCGGGCGTTGATGCCGTCTAAGGGCCGGGCAGGGCACCCCTTGTTCCAATTTCTGAATTCTGAATTCACTATTCCTTACAAGGGGCGAATGCCCATTTTGCTCAACTTTCCATATATACCACATTCAATGGGCAACACGATGCTTCCCATTCCAACTGTCCAACTCCCTCACATTGTTGATCTTTACCTTCAAAGGGGGTTGCCACTTATTGAAGCTCCTTTTATTGGGCCAATTGGCTGTATTCTTTCACTGCCGTGGAGGGGCAGTTATCTTGGTGCCGAAAGGCCTTCCGCTATTTCATCCACCTTCTTGTCTATCACATCTTTTCCATGGGCCATTCCCAGGGTTAGGAGGAGGATCTCGTCCTCTCGCCCTTCATATTCTCCATATTCTTTGCATCTCATTGCATTCGCGCATTCATTGTATTCATCGCATCCATCCCATTGCATGCATTTGCACCTCCTGTTTCACGGGTTTCCAAACCCGTATCTTCCCCGCCTTCCGGTACCGCCGGATATTCCGCATTTCCCATCTTATTCATATTCATCTTTTTATCCACTCTCCTTGGGGCATCGCGTCCCCTCTCCTGCTATTTCCCTGGAACCTCCAGGAGTCTTATTCCTCCTCTTTAGGCATCGCGCCCCTTTTCATCTTCTTCCACCGGAACCTCTGGACTTTCCCCTCGGGCATCGTGCCCCTTTCCATCTTCTTCCTCCGGAACCTCCGGACCTTTCTCATGGGCATCGCGCCCCTTTCCACCTTCCTCCTCTGGAACCTCCAGATTTTCCCCTTGGGCATCGCGCCCCTTCTCATTTGCCTCCTCCGGAACCTCCGGATTTTCCTCCTGATCCTCCTTCATTCCTCTCTCTTGGGTATCGCGCCCCTTTCTATATTCTTCCTCCGGAACCTCCGGATTCTCCGTCTTATTCTCTCTATCATTTTCCAGGGCATCACACCCCTTTCCATCTCATTCCTCCGGAACCTCCGGACCATCCATCTTTCTTCCGATTCATCTTTCTGCTCCTCCGGGATATCACATCCTTCATTTTCTTCCTCCTTTTTCATCATCTTTTTCTCTATTTCTTCTCAGGGCATCGCATCCCTTCTTTCGTTATCCCTCCGGAGCCTCCAGATTCTTCTTCTGCTCATGATTCTCCTCCACCACCTCCGGACTCTCCAGATCCGCCTCCTTCCATCTACCAATTTCTTCTTCTGATTCCTCCTAATTCTGGGTCTGACCCAACTTCTTCCACATCCACTGCCTTGGGCATCTGCCCATTCTCTCACTACTTTCGAGGCTTTAGTCCTCACTCATCCTTCTAATTCTTCACTTCTTCTGTAGACTGTTCCATGTGATCAGGGTCTCCGCGCCTTAGTGAGGGAGTTCTAGCCCTCGCCTCTCTTCCCTTTTCTCCTTATTCGTCTGAGTCTGGTTTGAGCACCACTCATTCTTGTTAAGCCACTCCCAAAATCCTTTGCTTCCAATCCTTTTGACTGCCAAAGAGGACAAATCCCACGATGATCAACCTCGCCTCTGACAGCTACTTTAACGAAGGTTGCAAGGTAACATATTGGCGTAAGTATGTATTTTAATGATATCATTTTCCATTACTTCACGCATGATTTTCAAAATCAAGTGCTTCTTAACGATATTAAGAGTGGTGTTTCAAACCTTTATCTTAAGCTTTTGTTTAATTGAAATCATTATCAAAAAGAGTCTTTAGACTTGCTTTTGCAGCACCTCTGGTTAATAAAAACCCGCGCTGGGAATTCAATATTCTCTCCCCGCTTGTTAAGAGCAACCCTTAGCTGGGCACCGCACACACTTCACGGCGTCCTTAGCCGACTCCTTTGGTTAAACACCGTTGCTACCTTGGCCATGCCATGAGTATTCCTGAAAGTCTTTTCTCTTCTTTACTCGGCCGAATGCAGGGGCAAGAGGTTGACGGATGAGATGACCAACCTAGGTAATCCCCAATACGAGAGGAGTCTCAAATAGGGGCAGTCTTGACCCAAACTAAATATGAATTTCATGATATACATCTCGCCAAAAGGGCTATTATGAAAATCAAGTCAAAATTTTGATAAAAGTAAAATTATGAATTATGGCATGACAAGAGTGGCAAAGTCTCCGCAGGGAAAACCCTGGTCGTATGCATGTCATGGGTCTAAAAATCAAAGGCACAAAGCCCCGGCACAACAGACTACCTCTTTGAGGGGAAACACCTTGGAAGGGATTCAAGTCTTGATATCTCCCATCCTGCATAAAGCTTATCTCCAATTATTCTTCTCTTCTCCCTCCAAGACCGAATGTTTCTCGGGTATGGCCTCGGTAGGGGCACCGTTGATCAAAGACGGTCGGTTATAGGATGCCACTTTCAAGGCACGCCCGGCTTTGGACAGTTTTAAGCAAAAGGGGAAGGAACAAGGACCCTTAGTCAGTGGTTTGAAACACCCTTGGATGCTGCATTAGCTATGTCTAAACCAAAATTAAAAAAAATTTGAATATTGCAAAAATCAAACAAAAAATCAGATATTTCTACCAAAAATTCACAAAAAATTGAATATCTTTTACAAAACTTCACAAAAAATTTGCATATTGATCAAAATTCATAAAAATTTGAATATCTTTTCCAAAATTCATAAAAATTTGTATAGTTCAAAATCTAAAAAAAATTGCATTGTATTATCTGATGGTGTTTTGCAGGGACAACTTTGCAAGGACCAAGAGCACGAGATGAGTCCTCTCTCCACTTATTGCTATCAATCTATTGATTCTTCCTGATATTCTAATGACGTGCCACCCTGGGCATTTTGATTTCCTCATATCTCCTGATCATCATTCATCTCCAAATCATTTAATTAACTCATGCTGATTTCCTTGATCACTTTGCCAATGGGCATTATCATTCCCTGATCACTCTGCCGCTGGGCATTATCAGATCTTGATCATTCAACTCCAAACCTTGATTAGCCAAGTTGTCATCCTCATGACAAACAACAAACAATGATGTTTTGCAATGTAATGCTATTCATGCTAAACATGCTTCGCTGTGATTCATGCCTGAATGCTATCCACACCAAGCTTTGAGTGCTTTGAGGTCTATACTGTAATTGCTTATTGATGCCCATTCATACTATGCTTGCTATGCTTACATGCCTTATTCATTGCTTGTTATGTTTTATATCTTGGCTGATGAATCTTTGAGCGCAGGATAAGAAGCTCTTGGTCCCACCGATTGGGTATCAACATCCAAGCCCCACGGTGCCCGCACCTCATCTCTCAGTTCCCCCATACTTATTGCTCCACCATCTCTCCCTGTATGCATTTTTACTATATGTTACATACGCTACTAGATTATATCAAGGACCTTGTGGCTTTGGTAAATCTGGGATTTGAGTTCCCCTTCATCAAAAATAATGATGATTCTAGAGAAGTCTTAGTCACACGGATAGGCCGTTGAGCCATCCAAGACTAGGGACGATGGTTCCCTTTTACGAATTGGTGCGTGGATAAACGGGCTTCGGCTTAGTATCAGCTCGCGAAATTGATTTCTTGACCCAGTCTTGGCAGTTTAACAATATTATCCTTGATTATATTATATCTTTATTTGTTATTTTCCCTTTAAACCCAGCATGCATTCATGTAGGACTTTGAATCAACTGTTGAAAAATCATTCTGATGAGCTGTTTGGGAGTCGAATAGATCACTAATTTCCAAGATATGAGATTTTCATTGCCGAATTGAATCCTCAGTTTGTTTTGTCGCTGTTTTGGGTTTTTTTCCGGAAGCTCCTTGTTTGAATTTCTATCATCTTATTTTAATCCTTTTCCCTTTGATCCACCTTGGCTGCAGCACGTCCACATTAGCTGGTAACCGCTCCCCAATGGTGAAACCTACAGGTTTGTGACCTGAGGTAGTTCCACCGCGCTGGAAGTTGATCATTCTCCTTCGTGCCCTCGTGCACATCTCCCCATTTTATCCAAACATTGTTGATTTCGTTGGATTTCTCGAGATTTGCTTCATCTCGAGCTTTTGATTTCATTCTCATCAAGTGATGTTGATTGCGTGTCTCATCACACCTTGGCATCTACTTTTCAGTTTGCTCTGCTCCCTTGCAAAGCAGACGCCAAGGCGGGACAGCTGTAGACACGCCAAAATTGACGTTACTATGAGTACATCTTATTTTGCCTTGTACTGCCCCGATTTGACCCTCAAATTAGCTCTGTTTGAGTGGTTTTTCTCACTTTTCTTGGTTTTTTCCTTTTTTATCCCTTTTCTCATTTTTTTCCTATTTTTCTGGATTTTCTGGGTATTTTTATGAATTTTTCAGAAATAACGACTTGACGTGGGGCGTCTTTTAAATAACGACTTATACTTGGGCGTTTCTAAAAAAATTAACGACTATAGTAGAGGGCGTCCATTCTTTCAAATTTTTATTTTTCTGAATTTTTCTGAGAATTTTTCAGAATTTTTCGAGAATTAACGACTTATTATAAGGCGTTACTTTGAATTTGAAAAGTGTAAAAAAATTAAAAATTTAATTCACTACAAACTAGGGCGTCACTTTTTCAAATTGATTATTTTAATATTATTTTCAACCCCCTTCCAGAGGTGATTTGGTGGCCTTCCGGGTGTCAGAAAAAATCACAAAAATAGTCGTTGGAATCAGCACAACGAGATACACCTCCACCTAAAAAATAAAAAAATAATATTAAGAAATGAAAAATGACCCTATTTTGAATATATTAAATTAACGTCCTTTGATAGGGCGCGTTTTAATTCACGCCTTTGGTTGAGACGTGTTTCATAATTTTCAAAAAAAGAAAGATATATTTCTAAAAATTGATTTTTGAATTAACGTCCTGATCTAAGTCGCGTTTTTAAGAAAAGCCCTCTTGCAGGTCGTCAATTCTTAAATTGACGCCCTTGTTCAAGTCGTGTTTCACTTTCGTGTTCTGAACGAACGCAGCCTTTCCCCAGAGAGTCCCTACTTCGTTTGGTCACCTTGCCCATTCTTATCCTTCCCTCCTTGGGCTCTTGCCCATTCTTATCCTTCTATCTATGAGGTTCGATCCTATTATATAGAGATTCTTCATCTCTGTTAGGTTGGTTCGGAGGTTCTTCGGTTTTCTTCGGCCGCTTCTTTTTCTTCTTTTTTTTTCTTCTTCTGTTTTTTTCTTCTGCTTTCTTCTTCTGTTTCTCCTTCTTCCTACGTTTCTTCTTCTTCTGCTTTTTCTTTTTCTTCTTCTGTTCGGTTCTTCTTCTCCTCCCCTCTGATTCTTCTTATTCTTCTTCTCCTTCTGTTACTTCATTTTTTTTGTTCTTTTTTCTTCTTTTATACAGGTTGCTGTTGTTGTTTGGCTAAGGAGGAGGCTCCCTCACGTTAAAGCTTCATCCTTCAAAGCCTCATCCCCATCGAGCATCAAAGCCACAGCAGCATATCAGATTTTTCTATCTCCCTTCTTCTTTTTTTTTGTTTTGTTTACTATATAGTTCACATACACGCATGCATGTTGCATCATTATTCTTTTATCAATTTTCCCTCTCTCAACCACGTTGGGAATATCTCCCCTTAGTGCAATCTCTTGCACACTCCTCTTAATGTTTGCATTCATCATTATATTTCACACCATCTTTGCATAGGGGTTTAAGGGCAACCACCCTTAAGGTGTGTTCTTGCACATGTTTTCATGCTCATACTATACAAGAATTTGATGCTACACACCATGTTCTAATTCATATCTTCATTGGTGTTTGTGTTATTTTTTTTTTGCAAGGGTAATAAAAAGCAAGAACTCTCTTCGTCGGCCGGCCGATCTTGAAGAGAAAGGAAAGCACTAACAATCCCCGCACTTTTGAGGTATTTTTCGCGATCACCCTCCCTATGTTTTATTGATTATCTTTTGAGGCCTCGCGTCTCTGGCGATCACACAAACTCCCCTTGTGCACCTCGTGCATGTTTTTCTCCTATTATTGCATTGCTTATTAATTAATTTTCATTAAGTGGATTTCTAATTAGGATCTACAAATTGGCGATCACGGTGGGACACTTTTGTGTTCTTTGTTTATTACCCCTTTCCCCTTAGGCACCCGCGTGTGCCGTCTCCCCTATTGCACCCTCGGTGCAACTCCCTTTTGTGCCCCTCGGGCACCCTCCATTGTTTTTGCACTCTTCCCTAAGTGATTTGTCAGTTTGTTGATTTTTCTTTAAAATTTCCACTTATTTAAAATTCTTGATGAGCATGCTTATTCTATTGATTGCCATGATTGTGTGATTGAGTGTTAATACTGCTGGCCGTGAAGTTTTTCTGGAGAAAGTGAATTCACACCTCTGGAAGAGGCGTTTTTCTTGATTTAGCGCCCTAACCCAGGGCGTCTTTTCATATTTTACGCCCTCTGACAGGGCATTTTTCCAGCATATTTCTGGGTTTTCCTGCTTTATATTGCTGCCTGTGAATTCACGCCCTTCCCCAGGGCGTTTATTTGTTGATTAGCGCCCCACATTAGGGCGTCTCTTTATTGATAGCGCCTCACCCTAAGGCGCGTTTTACCCTGCCCCTGTGCCCCTCACGTTGATTGACGACAGTTACACTGTCGTGTCTTTTGTTAGTAGCGCCCTCTGCCAAGGCGTGTTTTTACTGTGGGTTTCCAGAACCCTTCCCGTGGGTGAGTTTTCATGCTATTTCATGTTGATTGATCATATTGTGTGGTTGGCCTGATTTCCCCTGTTGCATTCATTCTTTGCATTGGTTTGGGAGCCCCCTCCTCTTCATTAGGATCCACACACCCTCTTGGAATCGGGACGACCCTCCATTGAGCATTCCATCTCTTTAGACTGGAAATCCCTTTTCCAAGCCTCCGTAAGTCCCCGCACCCGTGGATTCCCTCACGGACGCCGGGCAGGTTGTACCCTTTGGAAGTCCCGAGTTAGTTGGCCTATACGTGGTGAGAAAGGGTTCCTAGTTGGCGTTGGAGTTCATATCATATTGAAACTAGGTTCCTCCCCTGTGTGAAGCATATCAATTTGCATAAATTCATTAATTCACCAAGCTTCAAACATAAGAAATCAAGGTAACCATCACAACTTGTGTGTTTCTTTGCAAATTGTTTGCACATTAAACTGCTTGAATGGCTTACTTTGATAGACAAGATAACATGTTCAATTCAATTAATGTTCATGAGGGTGATCAACCTAGCACATCTTATTCCCCTCAATTTCAACATGTTCATCATTCTCACCATACTTTCAAGGGACCACGTCCTCATTTTTATGGTCATGCTCGACCCACGGGCAATGCCCATCCTCATGGTCCACCCACTCAATCACGAGCCACTATCTTTTCGGGACCCTCTCGTCCTAATGATGAGAAAGTCTCCCAAATTTTGCATGCATTAGATCATCTCACCCCTCAACAGATCCAAGCCCTTAAGGCCGCCGTTGGGGGTGCATCTCCTTCATCTCATCCTCCTTCTAATCCTCCACGGGTGGCCCATCACCCACCTCCTTCCAATTATATTCGGGTGGCCTATCACCCATCTCTCTCCAATTCTACACGGGTGGCCCATCACCCACCTCCTCCTTCCAATCCTGATCGGGTAGCCCATTACCCATCTCCTCCTGTTCATTCTACTCGGGTGGCCCATCACCCGCCTCCTTCTATTCCTCCTCCCTCACGGCCCCAAGGCCCATTTATTCATTGTAATCCGGCCCATCCGGGTTCTTCTACGGGTCGGCCCATTAATTCCCCTCTACGGCCTTTTTATGCGGCCCCTCCTCCTTCAAGGCCCTGCCAACCTTCTGTTGCTTAAGTCACACCCCTCCAACAATCTCTGCTTGATAAGATTACTTTGATGGAGGAACAAATAAAGAGGGTCACGGCTCCTCCTACTCCAGTCAATCCTCTCCATGCCGCTTTGGACGAGATTACTAAGATGGAGAGAGAATGGAAAGATAGGAGAGAGGATTACGGCTTCGGCATTTCAAGCAAGCAGGAGCCGGCATTCGAAGAATCCGAGGCAGTATACGATGATGATGAAGCTACGCAGGCACCCCTTCCGAGTTTCCTTAATTTCCCGCTCCCTCCACTATCAGTTGATAAACCTCCTGCTCAGGATGAAACAATCCCTGATCCAACCCCTATTTATGAGACTAATTGGTGTTACGATGATGGGTCGATACTTTAATCACCCACACCGGCACATTGTAAGTCTCCTCCTATCCCTGACACCGCATACATTACACCTCTTCAAATTACACCATTAACCTCCGCAACACTGGCCTCCCCCAAGCCTTCCACTATTAAACCTCCACCCGTTAAGCCATCTACCTCCACACCATTAGCCTCCATCGAACCCACCATTGAACCTTCCCCAATTAACCTCCCATTACCGCCACCTCGGCCGTCCATTATCCCTTTAAAACCCACTTTGTCTATTCCACCATTTAACCCTTTACCCTTACCCATGGCTAATCTTGAGCAGGATCCACCCCTTTTTGCACCCGAGCCAATCCCAACTGCTTCCGAGCAAAGGGAGAAACTCGACGTGTTTGAACCTCCACTTACGCTCACCCATTTGCCTACGCTTTCCATCATGCCTCCACCATTCATGGAGCCTTCCGCCCCCGCTTCACCTCCCCTTACTACTCGGAATGGGGGGCCTTCTACAAGCACAGATGCCGAAGATAATCAAGAGCCGGGCAGCAAGGATTTGGCCGTGCCATTCAAGATGCAAGAATTCATTTGCCGGATGCCAATCCGGGTTATTGTGCCAATCACGGCCGAAGAAGTCAAGTCCCCGCCATGCCGGGCGTTGATGCCGTCAAAGGGCCGGGCAGGGCACCCCTTGTTCCAATTTCTGAATTCCGAATTCATTATTCCTTACAAGGGGCGAATGCCCATTTTGCTCAACTTTCCATATATACCACATTCAATGGGCAACACGATGCTTCCCATTCCAACTCTCCAACTCCCTCACATTGTTGATCTTTGCCTTCAACCGGGTTGCCACTTATTGAAGCTCCTTTTATTGGGCCAATTGGCTGTATTCTTTCACTGCCGTGGAGGGGCAGTTATCTTGGTACCGAAAGGCCTTCCGTTATTTCATCCACCTTCTTGTCTATCACATCTTTTCCATGGGCCATTCCCAGGGTTAGGAGGAGGATCTCGTGCTCTCGCCCTTCATATTCTCCATATTCTTTGCATCTCATTGCATTCGCGCATTCATTGTATTCATCGCATCCATCCCATTGCATGCATTTGCACCTCCTGTTTCACGGGTTTCCAAACCCGCATCTTCCCCGCCTTCCGGTACCGCCGGATATTCCGCATTTCCTATCTTATTCATATTCATCTTTTTGTCCACTCTCCTTGGGGCATCGCGTCCCCTCTCCTGCTATTTCCTTGGAACCTCGAGGAGTCTTATTCCTCCTCTTTAGGCATCGCGCCCCTTTTCATCTTCTTCCTCCGGAACCTCCAGACTTTCCCCTAGGGCATCGCGCCCCTTTCCATTCTCCTCCTCCGGAACCTCCGGACCTTTCTCTTGGGCATCGCGCCCCTTTCCACCTTCCTCCTCCGGAACCTCCGGATTTTCCCCTTGGGCATCGCGCCCCTTCTCATTTGCCTCCTCCGGAACCTCCGGATTTTCCTCCTGATCCTCCTTCATTCCTCTCTCTTGGGTATCGCGCCCCTTTCTATATTCTTCCTCCGGAACCTCCGGATTCTCCGTCTTATTCTCTCTATCATTTTCCAGGGCATCACGCCCCTTTCCATCTCATTCCTCCGGAACCTCCGGACCATCCATCTTTCTTCCGATTCATCTTTCTGCTCCTCCGGGATATCACATCCTTCATTTTCTTCCTCCTTTTTCATCATCTTTTTCTCTATTTCTTCTCTGGGCATCGTGTCCCTTCTTTCGTTATCCCTCCGAAGCCTCCAGATTCTTCTTCTGCTCATGATTCTCCTCCACCACCTCCGGACCCTCCAGATCCGCCTCCTTCCATCTACCAATTTCTTCTTCTGATTCCTCCTAATTCTGGGTCTGACCCAACTTCTTCCACATCCACTGCCTTGGGCATCTGCCCATTCTCTCACTGCTTTCGAGGCTTTAGTCCTCACTCATCCTTCTAATTCTTCACTTCTTCTGTAGACTGTTCCATGTGATCAGGGTCTCCGCGCCTTAGTGAGGGAGTTCTAGCCCTCGCCTCTCTTCCCGTTTCTCCTTATTCGTCTGAGTCTGGTTTGAGCACCACTCATTCTTGTTAAGCCACTCCCAAAATCATTTGCTTCCAATCCTTTTGACTGCCAAAGAGGACAAATCCCACGATGATCAACCTCGCCTCTCACAGCTGCTTTAACGAAGGTTGCAAGGTAACATATTGGCGTAAGTATGTATTTTAATGATATCATTTTTCATTACTTCACGCATGATTTTCAAAATCAAGTGCTTCTTAACGAGATTAAGAGTGGTGTTTCAAACCTTTATCTTAAGCTTTTGTTTAATTGAAATCATTAACAAAAAGAGTCTTTAGACTTGCTTTTGCAGCACCTCTGGTTAATAAAAACCCGCGCTGGGAATTCAATATTCTCTCCCCGCTTGTTAAGAGCAACCCTTAGCTGGGCACCGCACACACTTCACGGCGTCCTTAGCCGGCTCCTTTGGTTAAACACCGTTGCTACCTTGGCCATGCCATGAGTATTCCTGAAAGTCTTTTCTCTTCTTTGCTCGGCCGAATGCAGGGGCAAGAGGTTGACGGATGAGATGACCAACCTAGGTAATCCCCAATACGAGAGGAGTCTCAAATAGGGGCAGTCTTGACCCAAACTAAATATGAATTTCATGATATACATCTCGCCAAAAGGGCTATTATGAAAATCAAGTCAAAATTTTGATAAAAGCAAAATTATGAATTATGGCATGACAAGAGTGGCAAAGTCCCCGCAGGGAAAACCCTGGTCGTATGCATGACATGGGTCTAAAAATCAAAGGCACAAAGCCCCGGCACAACAGACTACCTCTTTGAGGGGAAACACCTTGGAAGGAATTCAAGTCTTGATATCTCCCATCCTGCATAAAGCTTATCTCCAATTATTCTTCTCTTCTCCCTCCAAGACCGAATGTTTCTCGGGTATGGCCTCGGTAGGGGCACCGTTGATCAAAGACGGTCGGTTATAGGATGCCACTTTCAAGGCACACCCGGCTTTGGACAGTTTTAAGCAAAAGGGGAAGGAACAAGGACCCTTAGTCAGTGGTTTGAAACACCCTTGGATGCTGCATTAGCTATGTCTAAACCAAAATTAAAAAAAAATTGAATATTGCAAAAATCAAACAAAAAATCAGATATTTCTACCAAAAATTCACAAAAAATTGAATATCTTTTACAAAACTTCACAAAAAATTTGCATATTGATCAAAATTCATAAAAATTTGAATATCTTTTCCAAAATTCATAAAAATTTGCATATTTCAAAATCTAAAAAAAATTGCATTGTATTGTCTGATGGTGTTTTGCAGGGACAACTTTGCAAGGACCAAGAGCACGGGATGAGTCCTCTCTCCACTTATTGCTATCAATCTATTGAATCTTCCTGATATTCTCATGACGTGTCACCCTGGGCATTTTGATTTCCTCATATCTCCTGATCATCATTCATCTCCAAATCATTTAATTAACTCCTGCTGATTTCCTTGATCACTTTGCCAATGGGCATTATCATTCCCTGATCACTCTGCCGCTGGGCATTATCAGATCTTGATCATTCAACTCCAAACCTTGATTAGCCAAGTTGTCATCCTCATGACAAACAACAAACAATGATGTTTTGCAATGCAATGCTATTCATGCTAAACATGCTTCGCTGTGATTCATGCCTGAATGATATCCACACCAAGCTTTGAGTGCTTTGAGGTCTATACTGTAATTACTTATTGATGCCCATTCATGCTATGCTTGCTATGCTTACATGCCTTACTCATTGCTTGTTATGTTTTATATCTTGGCTGATGAATCTTTGAGCGCAGGATAAGAAGCTCTTGGTCCCACCGACTGGGCATCAACATCCAAGCCCCACGGTGCCCGCACATCATCTCTCAGTTCCCCCATACTTATTGCTCCACCATCTCTCCCTGTATGCATTTTTACTATATGTTACATACGCTACTAGATTATATCAAGGACCTTGTGGTTTTGGTAAATCTGGGATTTGAGTTCCCCTTCATCAAAAATAATGATGATTCCAGAGAAGTCTTAGTCACACGGATAGGCCGTTGAGCCATCCAAGACTAGGGACGATGGTTCCCTTTTGTGAATTGGTGCGTGGATAAAAGGGATTTGGCTTAGTATCAGCTCGCGAAATTGGTTTCTTGACCCAGTCTTGGCAGTTTAACAATATTATCCTTGATTATATTATATCTTTATTTGTTATTTTCCCTTTAAACCCAGCATGCATTCATGTAGGACTTTGAATCAACTGTTAAAAAATCATTCTGATGAGCTGTTTGGGAGTCGAATTGATCACTAATTTCCAAGATATGAGGTTTTCATTGCCGAATTGAATCCTCAGTTTGTTTTGTCGCTGTTTTGGGTTGTTTTTCGGAAGCTCCTTGTTTGGATTTCTATCATCTTATTTTAATCCTTTTCCCTTTGATCCACCTTGGCTGCAGCACGTCCACATTAGCTGGTAACCGCTCCCCAATGGTGAAACCTACAGGTTTGTGACCTGAGGTACTTCCACCGCGCTGGAAGTTGATCATTCTCCTTCGTGCCCTCGTGCACATCTCCCCATTTTATCCAAACATTGTTGATTTCGTTGGATTTCCCGAGATTTGCTTCATCTCGAGCTTTTGATTTCATTATCATCAAGTGATGTTGATTGCGTGTCTCATCACACCTTGACATCTACTTTTCAGTTTGCTCTGCTCCCTTGCAAAGCAGACGCCAAGGCGGGGCAGCTGTAGACACGCCAAAATTGACGTTACTATGAGTATATCTCATTTTGCCTTGTAATGTCCCGATTTGACCCTCAAATTAGCTCTGTTTGAGTGGTTTTTCTCACTTTTCTTGGGTTTTTCCTTTTTTATCCCTTTTCTCATTTTTTCCTATTTTTCTGGATATTTCTAGATTTTCTGGGTATTTTTATGAATTTTTCAGAAATAACGACTTGACGTGGGGCGTCTTTTAAATAACGACTTATTTGGGCGTTGCTAAAAAAATTAACGACTATAGTAGAGGGCGTCCATTCTTTCAAATTTCTATTTTTCTAGATTTTTCTGGGAATTTTTTAGAATTTTTCGAGAATTAACGACTTATTATAAGGCGTTACTTTGAATTTGAAAAGAGTAAAAAAATTAAAAATTTAATTCACGACACACACTAGGGCGTCAGTTTTTCAAATTGATTATTTTAATATTATTTTCAACCCCCTTCCAGAGGTGATTTGGTGGCCTTCCGGGTGTCAGAAAAATTCACAAAAATAGTCGTTGGAATCAGCACAACGAGATGCACCTCCACCTAAAAAATGGGAAAATAATATTGAGAAATGAAAAATGGCCCTATTTTGAATATATTGAATTAACGTCATTTGATAGGGCGCGTTTTAATTCACGCCTTTGGTTGAGACGTGTTTCATAATTTTCAAAAAAAGAAAGATATATTTCTAAAAATTGATTTTTGAATTAACGTCCTGATCTAAGTCGCGTTTTTAAGAAAAGCCCTCTTGCAGGTCGTCAATTCTTAAATTGACGCCCTTGTTCAAGTCGTGTTTCACTTTCGTGTTCTGAACGAACGCAGCATTTCCCCAGAGTGTCCCTACTTCGTTTGGTCACCTTGCCCATTCTTATCCTTCCCTCCTTGGGCTCTTGCCCATTCTTATATCTATGAGGTTCGATCCTATTATATAGAGATTCTTCATCTCTGTTAGGTTGGTTCGGAGGTTCTTCGGTTTTCTTCGGCCGCTTCTTTTTCTTCTTTTTTTTTCTTCTGCTTTCTTCTTCTGTTTCTCCTTCTTCCTACGTTTCTTCTTCTTCTGCTTTTTCTTTTTCTTCTTCTGTTCGGTTCTTCTTCTCCTCCCCTCTGATTCTTCTTATTCTTCTTCTCCTTCTGTTACTTCGTTTTTTTTGTTCTTTTTTCTTCTTTTATACAGGTTGCTGTTGCTGTTTGGCTAAGGAGGAGGCTCCCTCACGTTAAAGCTTCATCCTTCAAAGCCTCATCCCCATCGAGCATCAAAGCCACAGCAGCATATCAGATTTTTCTATCTCCCTTCTTCTTCTTTTTTGTTTTGTTTACTGTATAGTTCACATACACGCATGCATGTTGCATCATTATTCTTTTATCAATTTTCCCTCTCTCAACCACGTTGGGAATATCTCCCCTTAGTGCAATCTCTTGCACACTCCTCTTAATGTTTGCATTCATCATTATATTTCACACCATCTTTGCATAGGGGTTTAAGGGCAACCACCCTTAAGGTGTGTTCTTGCACATGTTTTCATGCTCATACTATATAAGAATTTGATGCTACACACCATGTTCTAATTCATATCTTCATTGGTGTTTGTGTCTTTTTTTTTTTTTGCAAGGGTAATAAAAAGCAAGAACTCTCTTCGTCGGCCGGCCGATCTTGAAGAGAAAGGAAAGCACTCACAATCCCCGCACTTTTGAGGTATTTTTCGCGATCACCCTCCCTATGTTTTGTTGATTATCTTTTGAGGCCTCGCGTCTCTGGCGATCACACAAACTCCCCTTGTGCACCTCGTGCATGTTTTTCTCCTATTATTGCATTGCTTATTAATTAATTTTCATTAAGTGGATTTCTAATTAGGATCTACAGGGAGCAGGGAGGGGGGCCAACGGGAGAGGGAGAGAGGGGAATACCTACGTTGTGGGGTGTCCGCCGAAATGAATTTGACCGCCGCCGCTGCCGGAGCTCACCTCCGCTCGCCCCTCACCATCATCCACTACAAAAAAATAGAGATATAGGGGTAGTTTATTTAGAGACATTTAGTAAAACTGTCTCAAAATTATCATAAATAGAGACATTTTATATTTAATATTGCCCCTAAAATGATTTAATTTTCTCCTTTACTTAAAACTCTATATAGGGACGTTTTAAAATTGCCTCAAAATATTTATACAGGAGAAGAGAAATCTAGTAAAATGCCCCCAAAAAACTTTTGCCTACTCGCCGCGAGCTCCCGCGCAAACTCAACTACCCCTCTGTCGATCTACATTTCGATCTTCCCACGCGCGGAATCCCCCTTATCCATCTTCTCCACCACTCCGCCTCCTCTCACCTCCCGACACCCTCCCAGACTCTTCCTCATCATCTTCTCCCTCCGCCTCTCTGCCTCCTTAACCTCCGGTGTGCATCCATCTAATCCTTCACCGCTCTGCCTCATCACCTCCTTGGCCCCCTTCTCCTCATCGTCCGATGTGGACTGTTCCTCAGCAACTGCAGGAGTCACCCGGCATTACTCAGCACCGCTACGTACAGTTGCCAACCTCTCGCCCTTCCACCCACACGGCCATCCCCTCCCTTCGCACTCCACTCAGTGCCTCTCTTCGTCGCCGCTGCGACTCGGTGCCTCCGAACATGGGGAGGATCTTGGTGGCCGTCCGTTTCCACCCCTCGATCGCCCAGGAAAGCCCTGGCGAACGGCAATGGCGGACCGAGGACAACTGCATCACCCTCCGCCCCCTCGGGACACCCATCTCTGGCGTCTCCTTCGCCTTCGGTGCTCGCCGCCCCTATTCTTTCCCACCTTCTCTTCCAAGCCCTAATTCCTAATGAATCATCGATCCTGATCTAGTTGCAGATCACGTCTTCGACCAGAGATCCACCAACACCGCCGTCCACGAGGTGCTCACAAAGTCCATCATCGAGGCTGCCATCAATGGATTCAACGGTACACCTCCCTCTTTTCTTGATTCGTTCCTCCTGATTCGATTAATCACAAGCTAGAACGCGTAGCCCTTGTTTCCCTTTTCAAATTTTATGCCATTCTGCTGCCTTTTGTACCTTCTAGGGACGACATTTATGTATGGGCAGACCAGCAGTGGGAAGACGTACACGATGAAAGGCTGTTAGAATGACCCTGGGATCATCCAGCTAGCTGTTAATGACGTCTTCAACAATATCCAGATGGTTCTTGCTATGTTCATTTGGTTTTGAGTTCTTTTGTTGTTCCCAGGGCTTTCTTTACTATTTTTTTCCTTTCTCTTGTGCTGCCACTACATAATCAGATCAAAGAGAGGGAGTTCCTAATTAGGGTCTCTTACATGGAGATCTATAACGAAGAGATCAATGATCTCTTGACACTGGAGAACCAGAAGCTCCAAATCCACGAGAGCTTGGAGGTGTGCTATCCGGGAAACCCTCCTTAGCTCCCTACGTACAAAGTAATTGCCTTGGAAAGTCCTTTTGAGTTATCTAATCCTAGTTGTTCTACAGAGGGGGATCTACGTTGCAGGTCTCAGGGAGGAGATTGTGAACAGTGCAGAGCAAGTATTCAAGCTTTTCAAGCATGGGGAGGGTATCACTGCTTTAATCCTCCTCCCTTCTTTAGTAACATGTTAATTTCTGGGAATTAACTAGTGGCATTTGTCTTGTTGCAGCCAATCGGCATTTTGGGGAAACATGTTGTGTTCGGTGCAATGTATTCAGAGGGGGGGTGAATGAATACCCTTTAAAAACACTTTCTTCCAATTAAAATACTAGTGCTCAGAACTGCGGAATAAAAGCACTAAGACTAACTGAAGAAAAACTAATCCAGTCATCTACTGAACCTGTATACAAATATGAAGAGCGCTCTTAGCAAACATCTAATGTGGGCAGCAATTAGACAGATCATGCAAACACGCAAAACCACTGTCAAGCATATAGAATGCGCATCAATGAAATGAACACATATGGAAGATCAACCTACCTCGACCCTACGCATTCATCTAGCGCCAAACACACAAAGAAGACAAACCACTACACAAAGGGTTTTTAGGTGGTTCGGACCAACAGACCTACATCCACCCCTCACTCCCAACCGGAGTGAGGCTTCCACTAGTCACACTAGCACAGTAGACTCAGTCTGCAACAAATGCTGCCAAACAGCATGACCAGGGGAACAACCTCCCCTCTTCCTCCCAACCAGAGGGAACCACTAGTGACACCAGTCACTAGCAAACCAGAGACGCAAGTCTCTCTTCCTCCAGACCGGAGGGAACACCTAGTCTTGCAACCCACAAGACTAGAACCGGAGGATCAATCCTCCCTTCCTCCAAACCGGAGGGAACACCTAATCTTGCAACCCACAAGACTAGAACCGGAGATCAGATCTCCCTTCCTCCAAACTGGAGGGAACCCTAGAGACCTAAGTCTCTCTTCCTCTGAAACCCAGATGGAAACACAAGTGACACTAAGTCACCTGCAAACCAGAGGTCTAGGACCTCTCTTCCTCCCAACTGGAGGGACCCTTGGACTTGAAACCTACAAGCCCAGAACCGGAGGACGAGCCTCCCTTCCTCTAACCAGAGGGAACCCACAAGTAGCACCCAGCTACTTGCAACCGGAGATACCGATCTCCCTTCTCCTGAGCCAACAGGAGGCACCCCGACCTCTCTATAGAGAATCGGAAATACAGCAAATAGATGAACAGAAAAACAAAACCCAGCAACGGAAAGCTGAAAAGATAAAAATAAATGTGGCTCTCGCAGGAGCTGGCTGGCCTGGATTTGATCCACGGTCCAGCAGGAAACAGATCTTCAAGCAGCTTCTTCCTTCTTCTCCACGAGCTCTCTCGCTCACTCTCTATCTCTCTTTCTTTCTCTTCTACTCTCTTTCTCTTTCACTCTCTGCTACACTTCTTCTTCTTCACTCTTTCTTCTCTCTTCACACGAGCACTATCTCTCTCTCTTTTTCTTCTTCTGCTCTCACCCTCTTTTTTTTTTCTTTTCTTGATCGAAAAATTTTCTACTCTTCAGGCTTTCTGCTTCGATAAAAATCCCTTCATCTGTGGACGAAGGCTGCATTATATAGCAGCAGCAGCAGGTGGATAGGGCACAAAACGCGTGTGCCTTCCACGCTCGATCCAGAACCTTCCTGCCATGTGTCTTTATAGGATTGGTTCCTCTTGTCTCGGATCACGTGCAGCTCAGGTGTGTGGAATGTTCTTCCTCGGACCTGTAATGATATTAAAAACCATTAACACGCTGTATGGCCACAAAAAGCAAAGCTGCATGAAGTATATGATAGCAGTTCTAGATGCACTGAGAAAGACACGACATTCAGTGGTGACAAAAACAAACATTACAAGGAGAACGACACGAAGTCACTGTAACAAAACAAGCACTATGACAAGAATGACACGAGGTAGGATGAGAATAGCACGAAGTGAGAAGGAAACAACACGCGGACATAATAACTAAGAACGACACGAGTACACTGTAATAGATCAGACACAACGAAGGGAACGACATGAAGTGAGGTTATAAAACAAAAGAGCACGAGGTCTAGATAAAGCAACACGAAGTGTGGTCACGGCGAGAAAGACATGAGGTCTAATGAGAAAGACCAACACGAAGACAGTGAAAACAACACGAAGTAAAGAACAACGACACGAAGTGTAGTGGTGACAAAAACACACACTGCACAGAGAACGACACGAGGTGGCACAGAAAGCAACACGAGGTGCTGCGATGTCCTGCACGCAATAGAACAAAAATGACACGAAGACACAACAAGGGAAATGACACAAAGTCAGTGAGAACAGCACGAGGTGAAACGACACGGGGTTCACTGGGAAACGACTCGAAGTTCATCAGAACAAATCGAGCTGCTACAGTAAACAGCACGAAGACAATCAAACAAAAACAACACGAAGACATAGACACTAAAACAACACGAAGACGATGGATGCTACAGTGCAATGTCTAGACTTGAAATACAAAGCAAACGGCTGTACAGACTTCATGAACAGTGCATGATTGTATTGGACGATGTATACACTTAGCCTATGTAGACCAATGTATAGACTTGACAGTGAAGACTAGTGTGCAGACTTCAAGGAGGTTGGCGTGTCAATGTACAGACTTGATGAAGACTGATACATGAACAGTAATGCATAGACTTAGGAGCATATGACACGGCTGTACAGACTTCACGCGTTGACGCTGTACCCACTTCCAATGAAGTGCGTTGACGCTGTACAGACTATGCCTAAGACGCTGTACACACTTAGCCTAAGACAATGCATGAACTGAGGAGTTGACCAATCAGCCAAGACTGAACATAATCTAATATGCAATGCCATATCAAAACTAATGAAGAACTGCATTATGATCAAAAGGTGAGTAATAGCATGATGACTCACACAGCAGGATGACTCACAGTGAATAACACACACACATCAAGGATCAACTATCAAAATCACATCAAGGCCATCATCAAGATCCATCAAAGCCATCAGCAAAGCCACAATTGAAATCATCATCAAAACCATTAGCAAAGCCACAATTGAAATCATCATCAAAACCATTAGCAAAGCCACAATTGCCATCATCAAAACCACAGGCACAACAATCTCCCCCTTTTTGATGATGGCAACACTACACAGTGAGTCAGTCTGATGACTCAAACTATTCTCCCCCTTTGACTTCATCAAAAAGAAAATAGTTTGAGAAAGATAATCCAGTGATGTCATATGAAACACACAAGGTAGTTCAGCAGATGAGGGTAACACCATATCAGACGCAATTTAAAACAAGTCTCCCCCTTTGTCAAACAACTTATGCAATCATGCATATGCAACAATACTCCCCCTTTGACATGGTAGATGATATAGAGCTAATGTAGACAAATAACATGATCAGATAATCTAGCACATTGTCCCCTTACTCATATAGTCTCTCAAACAGACCAGAGAATTCTACCCTTATGATCCATGAAGCAAGAGAAATCTACAAGGATGAACTCTGGTTATCCAGAGACAACAACTCTCATATGTGACAACCAGTCTGAATCAAATCACAGTGATAAAGGGCAATAGGATGAGCAGATTCAACGATTTGTGAAAATTGAGATAATGAACTTTTTCAGCAAGATACCAACTTCATAAAATCAAAGTCTTAAGTTCTGGATTCCTCCATCATAAAAGCTTATGAAACCTTGATTGTCAGATATGGTTTAAGAATGATGTAAACTGAAATTTTCAAAAGAAATTGTACTCATATCTGAACCAACACTTAATAAAAAAAGGAACTATAAGCTCATATAAGATTCTAGTTCAACCAACTTCTATCTTAATTAGTTTACTTTCCATGACAGCTTTAAAAAAGACACAAGTGAATGCACCTGAATTTTACTTGTTCTTTCAGAATTTGATTTATAATTGTTCAAATCTTTCTTTAATGAACAATTTTGGTTTATCAGCACCTTTTGACGTGGAGAGACACCTTGATCAGAGGTCAGAATCTCCAGTTACTCAGTGTGACAACCGTATTGTTTCTCCCATTTTAGAGAACAGAGGTAGCATTAAAAGTATCTTTGGCATGAGGATACACCTTGATCAGAGGCCAGAATCCCCAGTTACTCAATACAACTATGCCATTGCTCTGCCATATTTTCACAATAATTTCCAATCATCTCTTTAAACAGAGTTAACCATGGTACTTCATGACACAACCCTTTGGACAGATTTCTTAGTAGCCACAGTCATTGCTCTGTCCATACTTTTTCTTAAAAAGGATTCAGAACTAGTTAGTTGTTTAGGAACAACCACATACACTATATATCTCAGTCAACGAAGACATGGATATCAACTTTTCAGATTTCAGAAAGTCTTACATGAATTTACATGAAGCAGACAGTTCAAGTTTATTAAGAGGTTGAAACAGATATTTTCAAGTTTCTTGTAACCAAACAAGAGTACATAAGACTTAAACCACTTCCAGTTAATAAATGTTCTTAAGCATGTATAATGGAAGGTTCCTCATTAAAGGTATTTTAACTTTTATGAAGTAGTATACAGGCTGAAGGTTTACTTCATATCTCAGCAGAGTAATTCAAGTGAGAATATTCACTAAACAGCATGATTCTGAGGAATTGTAGCAAATGAGCTGCTCTTGAGCAAAGTAATTCAAAGTTGACTTGAATAGAGGAAAAGCTCTCATTCAGCAGATTTAGGAGACACAAACAGATACCAATAAGGTAAGCATTCAGATTATGAACAACTTCAGAAGTAGTCAGAAAATCATTTGATACCACTTTAAATGATGGAATCACTGACACTTCAGATATGACAAGATGAATCATATAGCTGGAGAAGAACGGATTAAGCAAGCTCCCCCTATCTATATGCAGTGACATTTCCCTTCCTTTTTTTTTGATTTTTCAAAGAAGTGATATGCTATGCAATGATTCCCTCTAACTAAAAACGCTGAATCATCCTATATGTCATGCAGACAATGTAGATGATGAATGATTATGCAACAACTGATTTAACATGCTATGCAGTAAATCTCAAGACAGTTGAGAGAATTCAGGTGTATGAATAATGCTCCCCCTAAATGTATGCATTCAATGTATCTTTTCGGCATTTTCAATGTAATGAAATGCAATGCAATTAACTACATGTATGCACGGGCATGAAGCAAAAATATTCACATGAAGATGCGGACATTCTCTGATATGCAATCAAAGCATTGAAACATGATTTCAAGGTTTATGCTCATTCAGACTGCCCTATGAGGAGATATGACCCATGGTACTAGGTGGAGAACTTGGTCTAAAAGACCATCTCACACAAAGTAAGAACTTCTAGACAGATTTCCTCTGCCCTGTAGTAGCTTACCATTTGATATACCAAAGTGGTCATGCATCATAGTGCACTTCAACATACAAGGAGTTTGGCATATCATTCATCATGGCATTTGTGTGCAAATGCATTTTGAAATAAACTCAATCATTTTCATGAGCATTTCAGCTTTTTCCAATTAGTTTCAGTTAGACAATGCGCAAAAGAATTATCATGATCTGCAGTGCATTCAGATCACACAACTCAGAATACAAAGTTTTCAGAATTTACCTGAATTGAGTCCTGGGGTTTTCTTTTTGAGTGCCTTGGTTAACCCCTTTTCATTCTTCAGCTTCCAAGGCACACCTGCAAAATATTGATCATTTTGATCCTGCAGGGACCCAAGCAGCTTTGGGTCCTGCATTAGCTCTAACAGGTATTCTAAATATTTTCATAGCAAGATTATCATCCAATTTCATCAGTGAACAGTCATCCATAGAATGTCCAACTTTTCCACAGTATCTACATGAAATGGCTGGTTTTTGGTTCTTATGATACATGTTAACAGTAGGGTGATGTTTATAAACATGTTCATAAGATTTTCTGTTATATGCATGAGCAGTTTGATGCTTGTTCTTAACCATCCAACATTCAGCAGATTTATGGCCTGGCTTCCCACAGTTATAGCATGAAATTTTCACAAAAGGTTTTGCAGGGAATTTGACAAAATGGGGTTTAACATAGTTCTTTTGAACATACCAACAGTCCTTGACTGTATGCCCATTTTTCCCACAGTGGGAGCATGCAAAAGAATTTCTTCTATGAAAACTATTTTTACCCCAAGTAGATCTAAACCAGCACTCAGCAGCCTTGTGCCCAGGCTTATTACAGTTGAAGCACACAATGTGCTGACTAGAATTGTGTTTAGATCCATATGGATCATAAAAGTGCATGGAAGACATGGCATGTAGTTTATTGTCTTATTTCATGATAAAACATTCATTCATGAGATGACCATGCTTCCCACAATAATAACATGAGGCATCAGGCTTCCTAGCAACAAGGTTTCTATCAAAAGAATTTCTAGAATGTAAAGTTCCACTAGCATGCTCATCCTTTAACATCAATCCACAATCCTCCACTATGTGACCTCCTTTCCCACAATAATAACATGAACCCTTTTTAATGTGAGTGTGTGAGAGATCATGTGAATTGTGTGCAGTCTTCTTTATAACAACAGGAGTGCCTTTTTCTTTTTTCTGTGAATTTTCACCCTTTTTCTGTTTTGGAGTTTGTTCCACAGTTTTGGGTTTCACAGTTGATTTTTGTGCAGTGAATTTGAAGACAGAAGGGGCAGAGGTTATGTTCTGATTGGTGGCTTTGACAAAAACAGTAGATGTTTCATTCCCATTACTCCTTTTATTTATCGGACTATAGCCCAGTCCCTTTCTCTCAAAGTTATCACTCTTTCCAAGAAGCTTATTCAGATTGTCCTTACCTTTGACAAATTTTGATAGAGAATTTTTCACGTCTTTAATCTCAAAATTCAAATCAGCAATTTTAGATTCATATTTGGACAGATCTGTTTCACAGGAAATGACTTGTTGATGCAAGGCATCATTCAGACTCTTGAGTTTTTCAACTTCCTGTTTTAATTCTATTTCCTTGTCAGTTTTAGATAAGGACTTGTAAAGATCATCAACTTCTTGTTGAAGGGATGTGATAGTAAGCTCATATCCAGCTATTTTCTATTCACTGCAACTAACATTTTCATTTAACATTAAGTTGATGGTTTTTAGACTCTCAATTTCTTGTTCAGCATTCATCAACCTATCAGAATTATCCACACTCACACACTTGCCTTTTTCCATTGTCATTAGCCTATTTGTCAGCTGGGTGTTTAGATGTTTCAACTCATTGATTTCCTCTTTCAGTTTACTATTCTGCTCTAGGAGATCAGCATCAAGCACCCATTCATCTGAGAGAGACTGACATTCATGAAACATTTCCTGTTATTTTTCAGATTGAAGTTTGTCAAGATTTTTCTGAATCTCTGAATTTGTTACTCTATCAGCCTCTAGTTTTTCAGAAATCAATCTATTTTCTTTTTCAAGATTTATTGATTTGAGTTCAAATTCCTTGAGCTGATTATTGAGTATTTCATTTGCAGATTTCATTTTTTCCAATTCAGAGTTGACACATTCTAATTCTCTCACCAATTTTTCATTTTGAACAATATCATTGTTGTGAGCCTGATCAACTAAGCTAAGCATTTCCTTTAGTTCAGTAATTTCACACACAAACTCTTGACGCTCCTTTTTGTGTAGAGCAACTTGTTTCATAAGAGATTGTTTTTCAGATTTAAAATGATCTAAGTCTGAACTAATAGAATCACACTTTGTTATCTGTCTTCTGAATATTTCATTTTCAGTTTTCAGAGTTTCAAGATTTTCACCTCCTAGTTTTTCCAGCTTCTTTTTCAGTCTTCTATACCTCTTACTCATTTTTTCATGGGAGTGTAACAGATCGGCATAGGCATCTTCCCAGTCATCTAAAGTGAAACTAGAGAAGGGGATGATTACCTTTTCAGCATCTTGGAGTTCCTCTTGATCACTGCTATGGTTGCTCTCGTTAGCCATCATGCAGTTATTCTTATTCATGCTCTGAGCTAGCTTCAGCTGATCCAGAATGTCCTTAGCGGACCTGCAGTCATAAAAATGAGAATGTAGAGCCTTGTCAGTAGCTGCTCTCATCAGGTTAAAGGCTTTCTGATTTTCTCTATATTTTGACTTGTGACTTTTAGTCCATTTGGACTTTTCCTTTGGCAATCTGTGGGGACCTTGTGAAATTAATTTCCACAGATCCGGATAAATCATTTTCACATAATTGTGAAGACTGCTAATCCATGAGTTAAAGTTAGAGCCATTGAAAACCGGTGGAGAACCCATTGAGAAAATCCGCAAACAGATTAATGCAGCAAAGAGTAAAGTCAGAAATGCACCAAGGGACAATAGGATCCTCTGCAGATCGTTGGATCTGATCAATCAGAGAACCGCTCTGATACCAATTGTTGTGTTCGGTGCAATGTATTCAGAGGGGGGGTGAATGAATACCCTTTAAAAAAACTTTCTTCCAATTAAAATACTAGTGCTCAGAACTGCGGAATAAAAGCACTAAGACTAACTGAAGAAAAACTAATCCAGTCATCTACTGAACCTGTATACAAATATGAAGAGCGCTCTTAGTAAACATCTAATGTGGGCAGCAATTAGACAGATCATGCAAACACGCAAAACCACTGTCAAGCATATAGAATGCGCATCAATGAAATGAACACATATGGAAGATCAACCTACCTCGACCCTACGCATTCATCTAGCGCCAAACACACAAAGAAGACAAACCACTACACAAAGGGTTTTTAGGTGGTTCGGTCCAACAGACCTACATCCACCCCTCACTCCCAACCGGAGTGAGGCTTCCACTAGTCACACTAGCACAGCAGACTCACTCTGCAACAAATGCTGCCAAACAACTTGACCAGGGGAACAACCTCCCCTCTTCCTCCCAACCAGAGGGAACCACTAGTGACACCAGTCACTAGCAAACCAGAGACGCAAGTCTCTCTTCCTCCAGACCGGAGGGAACACCTAGTCTTGCAACCCACAAGACTAGAACCGGAGGATCAATCCCCCCTTCCTCCAAACCAGAGGGAACACCTAATCTTGCAACCCACAAGACTAGAACCGGAGATCAGATCTCCCTTCCTCCAAACTGGAGGGAACCCTAGAGACCTAAGTCTCTCTTCCTCTGAAACCCAGAGGGAAACACAAGTGACACTAAGTCACCTGCAAACCAGAGGTCTAGGACCTCTCTTCCTCCCAACTGGAGGGACCCTTGGACTTGAAACCTACAAGCCCAGAACCGGAGGACGAGCCTCCCTTCCTCTAACCAGAGGGAACCCACAAGTAGCACCCAGCTACTTGCAACCGGAGATACCGATCTCCCTTCTTTTGAGCCAACAGGAGGCACCCCGACCTCTCTATAGAGAATCGGAAATACAGCAAATAGATGAACAGAAAAACAAAACCCAGCAACGGAAAGCTGAAAAGATAAAAATAAATGTGGCTCTCGCAGGAGCTGGCTGGCCTGGATTTGATCCACGGTCCAGCATGAAACAGATCTTCAAGCAGCTTCTTCCTTCTTCTCCACGAGCTCTCTCGCTCACTCTCTATCTCTCTTTCTTTCTCTTCTGCTCTCTTTCTCTTTCACTCTCTGCTACACTTCTTCTTCTTCACTCTTTCTTCTCTCTTCACACGAGCACTATCTCTCTCTCTTTTTCTTCTTCTGCTCTCACCCTCTTTTTTTTTTCTTTTCTTGATCGAAAAATTTTCTACTCTTCAGGCTTTCTGCTTCGATAAAACTCCCTTCATCTGTGGACGAAGGCTGCATTATATAGCAGCAGCAGCAGGTGGATAGGGCACAAAACGCGTGTGCCTTCCACGCTCGATCCAGAACCTTCCTGCCACGTGTCTTTATAGGATTGGTTCCTCTTGTCTCGGATCACGTGCAGCTCAGGTGTGTGGAATGTTCTTCCTCGGACCTGTAATGATATTAAAAACCATTAACACGCTGTATGGCCACAAAAAGCAAAGCTGCATGAAGTATATGATAGCAGTTCTAGATGCACTGAGAAAGACACGACATTCAGTGGTGACAAAAACAAACATTACAAGGAGAACGACACGAAGTCACTGTAACAAAACAAGCACTACGACAAGAACGACACGAGGTAGAATGAGAACAGCACGAAGTGAGAAGGAAACAACACGCGGACATAATAACTAAGAACGACACGAGTACACTGTAACAGATCAGACACAACGAAGGGAACGACACGAAGTGAGGTTATAAAACAAAAGAGACACGAGGTCTAGATAAAGCAACACGAAGTGTGGTCACGGCGAGAAAGACACGAGGTCTAATGAGAAAGACCAACACGAAGACAGTGAAAACAGCATGAAGTAAAGAACAACGACACGAAGTGTAGTGGTGACAAAAACACACACTGCACAGAGAACGACACGAGGTGGCACAGAAAGCAACACGAGGTGCTGCGATGTCCTACACGCAATAGAACAAAAATGACACGAAGACACAACAAGGAAAATGACACGAAGTCAGTGAGAACAGCATGAGGTGAAACGACACGGGGTTCACTGGGAAACGACTCGAAGTTCATCAGAACAAATCGAGCTGCTACAGTAAACAACACGAAGACAATCAAACAAAAACAACACGAAGACATAGACACTAAAACAACACGAAGACGATGGATGCTACAATGCAATGTCTAGACTTGAAATACAAAGCAAACAGCTGTACAGACTTCATGAACAGCGCATGATTGTACTGGACGATGTATACACTTAGCCTATGCAGACCAATGTACAGACTTGACAGTGAAGACTAGTGTGCAGACTTCAAGGAGGTTGGCGTGTCAATGTACAGACTTGATGAAGACTGATACATGAACAGTAATGCATAGACTTAGGAGCATATGACACGGCTGTACAGACTTCACGCGTTGACGCTGTACACACTTCCAATGAAGTGCGTTGACGCTATACAGACTATGCCTAAGACGCTGTACACACTTAGCCTAAGACAATGCATGAACTGAGGAGTTGACCAATCAGCCAAGACTGAACATAATCTAATATGCAATGCCATATCAAAACTTATGAAGAACTGCATTATGATCAAAAGGTGAGTAATAGCATGATGACTCACACAGCAGGATGACTCACAGTGAATAACACACACACATCAAGGATCAACTATCAAAATCACATCAAGGCCATCATCAAGATCCATCAAAGCCATCAGTAAAGCCACAATTGAAATCATCATCAAAACCATTAGCAAAGCCACAATTGAAATCATCATCAAAACCATTAGCAAAGCCACAATTGCCATCATCAAAACCATAGGCACAACAAAACAAACATGAACATTCGGAGTAGCAAATCACACACTATTTTTAGGATGGTAGTTTACTCGAAGTCTAGTTTTTGGTCTCCCCGTTTTCTTTCTTCATTTCCTAATGTCATGTTTTATGCTAATGGATGAACCATCTTAACTAGATTATTGAAAGCAGTGCAAAGACCACATCATCCTCTGGTGATCTTTCTAATGCAGATGCTATCTGTGTTTTTGTCTTGGTCTGTAGTCTCAACCAGCTTTCTTCATCTCCTTCTGGTTTGAGTCTGTTTCTAGTTTCTTAAGTGATCTTTTAGTTAGTTTCCAGTGTAACACAGCTTCCTATGCTTCTGGCATCCGTTGCTAAAAGAGATTCAACTCCAAGATACGCCTGAGACGGCGGTTGGGTGCCATCTCCATCATGCTTGGTAATGCCACTAGGAGTGTTAGAGAATTTCTTTCCTAGAGAGGTGGCCTAGTGTATATGTTTTTTTGAAGGTTTTGATTGCCTATTTGGATATTAAGGAAAGAGTTGAGATGAAAAAGTCATTTTTTTCAAAGGTCTTAGATGTAGGCCTATGTATGGGTGATTCTTCGCAATCTAATCAAAAGTAGGATTGTTACTTTTTTTCTTTTGTATGTGACTTTGTGAAATTTGTTTGTGTTGGTCTATTTGTGCTTAGGCTAGATTCATCAAGTACTGAGGTAAATGAAGCACATGCAAATGTGTAAGTTGGCCATCAGGCTGAAAATGGTAGTTCATGTAGTAGAAAATGTGGTGAGAGACCCTACCTTGTTCTTCTTTTACGTATTCTACCTTATTCTTTTTCTCTCATTTCTTTTTTTGTTGCTCAATAAATGCATTGTGATATTTAGATTCTGAATAAGTGTTGGGGTAGGGGGAGGAAGAGGAAGGGGGACTTGCCTTCATGTTTTCAGGTAGCATTCTACTACAAATCCCGGTATATTATTCTATTTCAATGTTGGTAGTATATACTGCATAAAACATCGATTGTTTGTGAAGATCAGAAGTTGGGATTCAAAGGTGGGGGAGGGGAAGCTTGCTAGATGAAATGATGGCTATTTGTTGTAAGTATATATTTTTAGTTAAGATGATTCAATTGTTTTTATCTTATATTGACTTATTAACTTGCTCATTGCTTTCTAAATGTACTCAAACTGATCTTGCCATTTCTACTTATACCTTTTTTTTGTAGACTATAGTGTACACATCAGATCATACCACACACATGACACATTGCATACTGCACACACACGCACAACAAATGCAAAAAAAAGGGACAAAAAACACACAAAATGTTTGCTTGGTTCAATAATCAACTGTTTCCTCAGCTTTTTCTATCTAATCATATTCTTCCATCTACTTGGACTGTGCTAGAAATTTGTGACATGCTTGCCAAAATGAGTCCATGTATTTCTGTCATTTGTACACTTTGATTGCGCTTTCTACATTGTAAAGTCCAAGAATAAGAAGATAGATAGAGTAATCCACAGGTGATTGTTTCTCTCTTCTTATGCTTCCCTTAATAATCCTGACTCTATAAAAGAGCTCCTGACTGGAATATTGGACTCGATCAGGGGCCCAAGATTGGATCTGCATTAATTGCCTGATCTCGGAAGATTTTTACTTCTAGCCAGTCATAACCAATCTCATATCCTCATAGAATTGTCTGCACATGATCTGAATTTTCCAACTATACTGACCTTGTACTCAGCCAATAAATTGCTATTTCATGATCAATTCTTCGTAACCTCCTTCCATAGTGGACTTAGATGCTTGAATAAATGTTCAGATTTATCTACAAACTTTTCCCTGTCTGAACTGGAGCTAGGACCCAAACCCTCTGCCCCCATCGGTTCCTATTCTGCAAACCTTGCTTATTACAGAATGTACATGGCAGTATAAAGGATATACAACACATAATAAAGTATTAAATATTTGGAGGTATATTATATAATTATTTCAACGAGTAATTTTCCAATTCTATGTATTTCAGTTCTCAAATATACTTTTTAAGATTTCAATGTAGATGTTCAAGCTCATCTTTTTGATTTCTTAAGATTCCTTCACAATCAACTCTTGTGAATCTGGGTTTTTAAAATGCTGCCCTAGCTAGCAAACATCCAGAACTGTGCTTCCACAATTCCATAATAACACATTCCAATACAACTAAGGGGAAGCATAGGGTTATGACATATTTCTACCAATTTGACATTGCATGTGCACAATGACATCTTTATTCTGCAATTGCAATCGCAGTGGTCCTTGAATTATTACATCATGGCTGTGATTTGGTGTGTGCTATGTATTGTAGCCTAAAGGTAACATTTAGAATCTCGGATGGATTGCTAAAGGTACAACTGTGGCTCCTATGTCATGCATCTAGAGCATACCTCTTATTCAATAATTAGGTACTTAACCGTATACTTTTATCTGGTTCCCCATTCTTTTACATGGCATTGTGCTGTCTTTTGTGTCTTCTTAATGCTTATCCAATAGTGGTTGCCATGTAGATATCAATACTTCATGCAACTCTATCAATTTTTATTAAAGGTGATTCTGCTCCTCTCTGAAACAAGGCAGAGGAGAATTCCATAAATTTTCTTAACTCTCTTTCCTGTGAGTTAAGAAAAAAATTATTAATTGAATTATGCTTTTGTATGCAATCTATTAAGTGGACCTAAACATCCATGTTATCAGGGTGCAAGAGATTGTATCTGTTATTTTAGACTTTTTTTTGAGATGACTAAGAAGAAAGCCTTTTGTTTAATGCTGCACCCACTTAATGAATTGATATTCCACAGTTTTCTCACAACTAAACATCAGCAGGGAAGACAACTTAGTTGCCAAACATGCATCTTTTGAGAAGACTACTGACATGTTTTAAATCTCTCATAAGTAATATCTGTACTAGCTTTCCCTTAGAACAGCCTCCTAAACTCATTCTGGCAGTGAAATAAAAATATCGACCTCACTGAGAAATCTATGTTTGGCTGTCCATACAGACATGATGACGATGCCATGCAACGCTTCAAGCAGAACCATCACATTCCCTAACCAGACATAATATATAACTGCAGCCTCAAACTTGATGATCTTCTTGTATGAAAAGTTCTTATGTGAAGAGTTACAATCCTATATATAACTTCATCCTAGATTCTTTTGGAAGTGGCCATCGATATATCATGTTTTTTGGGAGTAGTGATTAGTTTATCTTTCTGACAATTATCCTGATCATTAATGTCACACTTACCTTCGTCACCTGTTTTAGTATTTTAGGCTCTGAAATCTGTAGTTTTGTTATAATTTTCTGGGAACCTTTCTAGCTTTCTTATATGTATGTTTCTGTAGGGGGTCAAACTGAATATAGTTTTCTTTGGATAAAATCAGCTTTAAGGCTTGGTGTGTATGGATCCAATGGTCCATCTTTATAGTTGAACATATATGGATCATCAAACTATCCACCTTCTTTTCAGTAGAAAAAAAATGATTGCCTAAAAATATTTCAGATCTTGTGTATATGTCTTATTTTGGTCTTGTTTTTATTTTATCTTTTGTAGGGGCAAGGATGCTGATAGATAAGAATTAGATGTCCCTTTTGAGGAACACCCCTGAATTTGAGGAAGGACTTGATGAGTTTTTGGATTTTTGCATATGACAGGGCAACATTGCATGACAAGATTCTTGTCCTAGTATGCGATGTCTTAACTCTGAAAGGCAAGTGAGGAATGGCGTGAAATTCCATGTCTTCAAAGTATGGAATTGATCAGGCATACACATTTCGGGACTTTCATGGTGAAAGTTCTGATTCGTCGGAGGAGGATATGTCTAGTGATGAAGGCACTAGTCAAGAGGAAAATGATGTGTCGAAATAATATCTAAAAACTGATCCAAAATTTTAAATTTAAATGTCATGATAATGATATAACATTAATCATAGATAAAGTGAGTAAACTAATGCAAAAATAACATAGATATTTCATATTCTCATCAATAAAGGATACATAGAAGCCCAGTTGTGGATGGCATGTTGTAAAAATCACATAGAAGATTTAGATGTGGTTTCATACTTATTTGACAGGATTTGGCACAACAGACAAGGACAATTACTATAATTTTGACTTCTCATGCTCCTAGGTTGGCATAGACTATAGAGTCAGTGAACCTTTAATGCTATCTTCAATAAGTATGAAACCACATTCAGAAAAAATAAAAAGGTCAAATATAAAAGCAAAGAAAGCAGCATATATGAAATTGATACCATCACAATTGGTATTTCTGAGTTTTGGAGCTCTTGATTGATAAAATCCACCTACAAATTTGAATTATATGTGCATTCAGCGAAATATAAGTAAACAAGAAAAAGATGCAACTCCCAAAAAGGAAAAGATAAACTGATAAGCTAGAAAAAAAATGCACAACGATGGGACCATTTTATAGAACTTTCAGACCAAAACATCAAATTTAGCACTCTTGAGTGAAGCAGCTGCTACAGAGAACATAATAGAACACTCAGGTACGAAGGATTGAGCAAATGATGACAGAGGGAGCTAATGGCTTGATTTCAACCATGGCTAAATGGAGCTAGTATCAATCAACTCTATGGCAACCACATTAGACAAGATTTGGAGATGAGTGTTGATGCTAAAGTATCCACCTTTGTCTCCAATGGATGTTGGGAAGTGCAGGATCCAATCAGTTCAGAGATGGCAGAACTATGGAACATTATTGGAGGAGTTCCTATAGAAACAGGGGGGTGATATTCTATTTGATGGAATGTTAATAATGGTATCTTCTCTGTTAGGAATGTCTGGGAAACCATAAGAGAAAAAACTCCATCATTTTCCTTCAGTGAGTGGATTTGGAAAGGGCCAACAATTCAAAGTTAAAACATGGATTGTGGTTCTTTAGCAGATCTTATCTAACAAGTTAAAACAATCCTGGAGCCATATCTTGCAGTTGTTTGTAAGCAAGCAAATATTCTTTCAATTCTAAATTTGCATAATAAGAGGCTATCAACTTCAGTTGACCAACCTTCTTTTGTCTGAAGATTTATTTCCTTTGTTTTCATGACAGGTTTTGAAAGGTCTGGTTTGTTTGCATACTGAAAGGCATGTAATACACAGGGACATAAAGCCATCAAATTGTTAGTGAATCATAAAGTTGAAGTAAAGATTACAGACGTTGGAGTGAGTGCAGTCCTTGCCACCTCCACGGGCCAGCGAAACACATTTGTGGGTACTTACAATTATATGCCGATATGTTGAATAAACGCATGCCAGTTATTATGTCAAGAAATTATTGGGATCATTGCTTTTTATGAAGTATTTTCTGTAAAAAGAAGTCTGAAATATTCATGAAGCAATCTCTAATTTACCAATTTGTTTGACAGCCTTAGCGAATAAGTGGAAGCAATTATGACTGTAAGAGTGACATCTGGAGTTTTTGGCTTGGTAAATGAGTGTGCAATAGGCCATTTTCCTTACATACCCTAGTGAACTAGATGGTTGGTTGAGCTTTTACAATAAGTCTGTTTGGATCTATTATTAACCATACCACAGAAGGCTCTTCTTGACCTTTTGGCTCATGACTGAGCCAGAGTATTATACATACTCAATGAACTGGAACAATCTTCAGAGTTTGATCTTGAAAGATTTATAGAATTGATATGGCCACATGCATACCTAAGAAAAAAATATTAACTGTTTGAAGTTTAGTACATAAACCTGGGGGTCATCTTAAGTCAACAGTCATCTTTCTTGAGATAGGTACGTAGAATCAAGTTGTGGGAATGATCTTTAACATTAAGAAATCAAATCTTAATGCTTGGCCCACTTCCTAGTTTAAGCAATCGTCAAAGTTCTAGTGTGTGAGTTTCTTTTGTCTATTTGTTATCACTTAAAAGTTTTGCAAGAGATCGATGTTATGCCACCTGCTTGTACATTTCTTAACAACTTCCTAGCTTCATAATCAATGAGCACGTTGCTATTAGATTATTAACGTGAATTTCCATTTCTTCCCTTTTGACACAGAATTGGTTCAGCAAGTGCGACAGTTCATATTTATGTAGAAGAATTTGAGTCCGATGTTGCCAGGCACGACGTGGATGCCCAAGCTTCATTGAAGCCATTTATAGGTTCTACTTAGAATAACCAAGCTAAGGTGGTTTCAGATTTGGCGTTGTCTACATCATAGTTGAAGGAGTTCACTGGTAGAGAGAAGCACATGTTTGTATAGAGAAGCACATATTTGTGCAAACTTTGGTGTATGACATGTGCATGCACATTGTGATCTTATAGTAGGTCCAATGTATGTATAAGCATATTTTTTTTGTTGAAAAAATATAAACAAAGTTGAATGTGGTGTAATTACAAATGTGTAATGTTTTGTTTTTATGTCATGTTACAAGTTGGAATATATTTATTGTGTGATATGGATGTATACTTTAAAGCAGCTTTAGAGTTGTTATAAGAAATGTTCCAAGATTTAAATATAGGGGCATTTCAGTCAAAGAAGTGTCCTTATTGAGAATATTAAGAACCTATTGTATGTGAAAAATGTCTCCATTTTTATTTATTAAATTGAAAAAAGTCTCTTATGTTCCATATTTGGGGCACTTTTAGAACAACAAATGCTTCAATAATTGAAAATATAGGGGCAGTTCACTAATTAAGTGCTTTTATAGATAATAATTAGGGGCGGTTAAAAGTGCCTCCACAAAAACTTTTTGAGGCAGTTTATATGAAGTGCCCTTGAAACCTATTGAGACGGTGGCTTTTGAAGCACTTACATTAAATGCCCCTAAAATAATTAAAAATGCCCCTAAAACATGTAAGGGCATTTTTTTTTCTCTGAAGCTCTAGTCATCTATTGGCTTTAGGGAGAGTGCACCCCCTTCCATAAGAAGAGAATGGACCCACTCCACCACAAGCACAGTAGATGCTGAAATTTTATTAAACTTCCAAATGGCATGTGTACAATGGAGGCAGCGCCTTTACAATGCTAAGGAGACCAATCTATTAGGTCTCTAAATACAAAAAGAATACCAATATCTATACAAAATGTCTACGAATATTGGGAACAGCAGCTGCATCCGCCCGCACATAAGCTCTAGCTTGGACTGGTAACTCAACAAGTGAATGGAAGTCCTTATTCCGGCCCATCAAGATGGCATGTGAAGCAAGGTAGTCCGCCACTTGATTAATCTCTCTAAAGGAGTGAGCAATAGGGCAATTGCACCAAGCAAATAGTTTCTTCAATGTAGGCCACCACGGTAGAAGACTCCAAGGTGGATCCATCTGTCTGGATAGAAGATCCACCAACATCTTTGAATCCGAGAAGATGATTGATACTGAAATAGAATGCTGCCTCAGCAAGCGCAGTGCATCTAGAAGTGCTCTCCCCTCTGCTAACAGAGAAGTACCATACCCATAGAAATATGAGAAACCCAGAATAAAGTTGCCATGTGTGTCCCTTACACAACCACCCCCTCCTGCAAGGCCTGGATTCCCCTTACAAGCACCATCCACATTTAAGGAAAATTTTACCACAGGAGGAGTCCATCTAACTATTGATATAACTGGCCTTTTTGATTTCACTTCAATGCCAAACTCACTAATTAAGTTCCTGTAGCTGGAATGAGCAGCATTTTTGAAAACCATAGAGAGCATAATCTGTTTAATGTCAGCCAATATGTTATCAGCCACCCTTGGCATATCAGGAGCGCAGCCCTCAAACCTAACTGAGCATCTAATTTTCCATATCTCCCAGGAAACAAGCAAGACCACCAGCCGAGCAATAAAGCCTTTAGGTGAAGCAATACTGAACCCAGTTATAAAGGAGTTTAGCCAGCAGCAGAAGTTTTGATTACTTGGCCTAATTCCACCAAGTAAAGGCCCAAACTTTTCCCATAAGTACTTTGCTATCTCACTGGTGACAAATAAGTGATCATAGTTTTCAATTTCCTTGAAGTTCAGGCAGCACGAACAGCATGAGGCCAAAGATATCCCTACTGTTTGGATTCTGCTGTCCACAGGTACAGCTTGCTGAGATAGCTTCCAACAGAAGAGTGCAGCCCTAGGGGGAAAATTGCAGTTGAACAAATTCTTAACCCCAGGACCATATTGGAGATTGCTGCCATTTCTTATATGCCTGTAGGTAGATTTAATACTGAATTCTCCTGAGATGGTGAAGGCCCAGATGGGAGAATCCTTGCCAGCCTGTAAAGAAAAACCCTGTAAAGCCTGACGGGTCTGCCAATCAGAAATAAAATCCCAAGCAGAATGTAGCCTGTTAGTTAGGACTTCCTTAACTGAAACATGCACAATGGAGGGAGGGGGAGCCATCTGAACTGGTATTACACTATCCTTGTACCAAATGTCCTTAAAAAAGCTGGTAGAAGCTCCATCCATAACCACCATTCGAAGGCCAGATAGCAGGATTTGCTTTGCCTTTACAAAATCTTTCCTCCTAACCCCTGCCGGAAAAGGAGCATCACATTCAGATATATGTCTTCCATGCAGATACTTGCTCCAGATAAACTTAGCCCACAGTGAATCACTCACTAGAGAGAGCCACAACTGTTTAACCTGACAGCAAATTTGAATGTCATCCAGGCTTCTAATACCTAGCCCTCCACTGTTAAGGGGAAAACATAATTTTTTCCAAGCAATCCAGTGCCTCTTATGGGTAGAGTCCACACCCTGCCAGAAAAAACTCGCACAGATCTTAGCTATCTGATTCCTGATAGTACAAGGAATGGATGTAGCACATGCAGAATAAATGGCAATTGAAGATAACACTGAACGAATTAAGACTACTCGGCCAGCTTGGGACAGAATCTTGCTCTGCCACCCAGCAAGTCTAGCATGAACTTTATCAAGAAGATACTTGAAATGAATGACCTTGATACTACCTTTGAACAATGGAATTCCCAGATATTGAATTGAACCAGTCCTGTGCTGAAAACCAGTGAGCTTCTTTATCCTGTTCACAGCTAATGCAGGCATATTTTTTGAAGTCATAAAGCAACTTTTGGATGCATTCACTCTTTGGCCAGAAGATCTCTCATAACTCCCCAGAAAAGCAAGAAGGTGTTTAATTGTTGACATTCCACCATTCAGAAAAATAATCGAATCATCAGCATATAATATATGTGACAGTAAAGGAGAACCACGAGGCAGGTGATATGGCTTGCATTTCCCAGACAAAAAGAGTTGATGAAGGCCTTTACTCAAAACCTCCTCTGCTAGTATGAACAAAGCTGGGGCCAAAGGATCTCCCTGACGAACCCCTCTTGAAGACTTAAAGTAACCTTGAATCCGACCATTAAAGGCAATAGAAAACCAACAGTTCACAAGGAGCTGAGAGATAAGAGAAAGAACCCTGTTGGAGAAGCCAAACTTCTTTAATACTTGAAGAAGAAAATCCCATTCTATGCGATCATAATCTTTGGCCATATCTAATTTGATTAGCATATTATGACCTCTGACCGGCCTATCCAGCTCCATGAATAACTCCCTAGCCAGTAGGAAATTGTCAGAAATCAGCCTTCCACTAGTAAATCCACTCTGTTCACTAGATACAATATTAGGAAGCACAGGCCTCAACCTATCGCTTAGAATTTTGGAGACTATCTTATAAGAGAAGTTACACAAGCTGATCGGCCTAAAGTCAGCATAAGATATAGGGTTCTTTACTTTAGGAATCAGTTAAACTATAGATGAAGTGGCACCCTGAGGGAGCCCCCAGCCCTGAAAAAAACTTTGGACTGCTTTCACCACATCCAAGCAAATAACATCCCAACAGTGAGTAAAGAAACCTCTAGTGAATCCATCCGGACCTGGAGAACTGTTTCCAGACAATGAAAAAACAGCACTTCTTATCTCCTCCTCCAAAGGAATAGCACAAAGGGAATTATTCTGCTCATCAGTCATCAATGCAGGAATGACAGATAAAATCTCAGGTTCAATACTGTGGGCTTCGGAAGTGAGTAGGTTTTGAAAGTATTTCACTGCTCCAGTCATCAGTTCCTCGTGCTTGTCCACCCAAACATCATCCACTTTAAGTTTTTGAATGAAGGATCTCTGCTGCTTAACTCTAGTATAATTATGAAAAAATTCAGTGTTCCTATCCCCCGCTTGCATCCACTGAACTCTAGACTTCTGAAACCAGAAAGTCTCCTCCCTGGCCATAATCAACCTCATTACAGCATTAGCCTTGTTTAGAAGTTCTCTATTTATAGCAGAAGGAATAGCATCAAACACATTTTGAGCTTTTTCAATTGATTGAGATGCCTCAAGCTTAGCTTTGAAAATGTTACCAAATACTTCCTTGTTCCAAGTTCTCAATTGAACTTTAAGGAATTTCATTTTACCTTGAAGAGCATAAAAAGGATGAATTGCAGGTTCAGCCATCCGGGTCTTGTTCCATTGCTCCTTTACGAATTCTAGAAAACTGGAATGTGAATGCCACATGTGTTGGTATATAAACCTCCTTGGAAATTGAGAGGAAGGAATAGTAGAAATAAGTAAAGGAGCATGATCGGACGGCCCCCTGGGTAAGTGTGTGACTGACAGATTAATGTTTTTGTCCAACCAAAAAGAATTGTACATAACCCTGTCCAACCGAGCTCGGATATGAGATGGGCCTAATTGATTGTTAGACCAAGTGAAACTGGTTCCATTATAACCTACATCAACCAAACCAGCAGCTGCAACAAATCCCTGAAAGTCTAACATTGAAGAGGCTGAAGGGAGGTTGCCTCCAACTTTCTCATCTGTTGAAAGAACACAGTTAAAATCTCCAGCAATTATACAAGGGATCTTCACCCCCTGACTGAACTCCATCAGAGAATCAAACAGCTCTCTTCTGATCAAACGATTACAAGAAGCATAAACAACAGTGATTAATACTGTGGTAGAGCCTTCTTCTTGAAGACCGACTGTAATGAACTGAGGATGTAATAACACAACCTGTAAGTCCACTCCCAAATTGTGGAAAATCCAAATTTTGGAAGCATCTCCATTGTTCCCAATGACTGACTGCATTCTTATTTTCCCAGCAACATCAGAAGCTTGTTTAAAACAAATGTGAGGTTCAGAAATAGCCACTATATTGATTTTATTTGCTCTAATGATCTGAGCCAAGCTACGGGTAGAGGCAGCATTACCTATCCCCCTAATGTTCCAAACCAAAGCTGAATTAATCATTATTAAATGAAGAGGAGGATTCAACAGCCAACTCCTTGGCTTTAGCTCTAGTCAGACGTGTATCACAGAAAAGAACTCCAGGCAGCATTGTATCAGTGATACTATTCTGATTTATAAATTTAAGGGGACTATTGGTAGGACAAACCATCTTAATATTTTCTGCAGCCGAGATAGAAGAGGCCCCTTCACCACAAACACCATTTAGAGACTGGCAGAAGTTACCTGATATTGTTTGGTCATCTCCCTCCTCTGGACTCAGAGAAACCGAAGGAAGTTCCCCGAATTCAGAGGTTTCCTCAATGCAAGATAACCCTCCGAGATTTGAACTAGTGGAGGCTGCAGAGTTTATTCTTGAGATTAGAATTCTTGGAGCTATTTTCTCCTGTGGAACAATAACAGTTGGGCCCATATTTTTAACAATTGGAGGAGTCTCATCAATTTTCTTTTCTTGAAATGGGACTGATTCTGTGTCAACTTCTTCAGCCACTTGATCCAGCACAGCAAACCGATTTACATTTGAATGGATAACCTCAGCTGATTCTAACCTTTTTGTCCTATCAATTGGCCGGGCTTTCCGATCCTTTTCAAGGTCTGTAGACGTCTTCCTGTCTAAACCTCTCCCCGACCTTCTCTTGCATTCAGATTCCTGGTGACCAATCTTGTGGCAGTATGAGCAAAGTCTAGGAACCCTGTGGTAGTTTATCTTCTGCCAGAACCCTCCATGTCCGGAACCTATCCAGATTCTCTCCCTCATTTGCTTATCAAGATTCAACTCAACACAGACCAGAGCCTCAGCAGTATTTGTGAGTGCTACCGAAGTTTCGTGAATTCGTAAAACTTGACCAATGTTACCTGCAATCGAGCGCAGCATGTCTTCATGATAGTAATTGACAGGAAGGCCCGGGAAACCTATCCAAGCCGGAATAATCGGAGGATCCGCCTTGAAATCGAAATCCGGCTGCCATTTAAAAAATCTGAACTTAAAACCTTTAACTAGGAGATTGCGCTAAAGAAGCACGCGCAGGAAGTCCGCTTCATTCTGCAAACGAATCAGCAGGTGCCTGGGATTCATCCGACTGATAATCGGATCCCCCTCCAACTGAAGCGAGTTAATCAAACAGGCCTTAACCTCAGGGATTGACGGCCTTCCATATGAACACTTAGCAATGATCGCAAGCTGCAGGAGATCACAGGAGGCTTGAATGTCTTCTGTCGAGAAGAACACAGCTGGCTCACCTTGCTCCGTGTATGCTGGGGCTTTCACCGGAATCCGGCGACGAGGGCTCTGAAGACCTTCCAAGACCGTCTGAGCAAAAGATTTGCTGGTCTGTACGGGAATGGCTTTAGAACCTACCGTCCTTCCATCACCGGAGGTTGAGGGCTCCCCCACCAAACCTTCCATGGCCGGCGGGGGAGGAAGCTATGGAGGAGATCTTGATTCTACCGCGAAAACGGGAGCTTCTCACTCTAAAATCTTAGAGAGAGAAAAATTTGTAAGGGCATTTATTATCATATATTGGGGCATTTATTAAATACCCCAATATGTTACTTTTCTTGTAGTGATCCCTGGGTAGCTCTGCCGCGCCCGCCCGCCCGCCCTCGCCACTCTGTCGCCCGCTGGTGAGAGATTGAGAGGGGGGTGCAATCGTGAGAGAGGAAAGGGATGCGGTGGTTGAAGGAGGAGGAAGGGGGGAAAGACTAAGGAGGACAGGAGAGGGGTCGTCTGTCTGTTCTTGTCTCTTTTTATTTGCCGTCATATTTTCATTTGGCGCCATATTTTCATTCATTCATTCGTGATTTTTTATCATTCATTCATTTTTTCTAATAGGATAAAATCTCTCCCAGTAAAAAATATCATTACATCTAAAAAAAAATTATTATTTTGAGACCTATAATTTAGACAGTTTCAACTTTTTTTTATGGCCGATAAGTCGATTCCTATAAAAAGAAGAGAGAGCATGTTGAAAAGCCTGGCTACCTTCAAAGTGGGGTTTGCCGTCTCAACCGACCCGCCCGTCCCGGTCACTATCCGGGACAGGTCGGGTCGGTCCCGTCTTGCTCCGTCTCGGTCCATCTCGTAAAATGTTAAAATAAAAAAGACTATTTATATATAATATATATAAAACAATACAACAAAATAAAAAAAGACTCTTTATATATAATATATATAAATAAAAGATTAAAATAATGAAGCATCCCGATCATGACCCAAGACCCGGGCGTCCCGCCCAGCACTTGGGTGAGGTGGGACGTGTGGGTCGAGGCACCCCGGAGCGAGATGTCAAACCCTACTTGAAAGGCCCACATCGGGGTGCGAAAAGGTACTTAGAGGTGTATCGGTCACATGTTGACCATTTCCTCATTGTTCCGTGCCCCCGTCAAAATCATGTGTTTTTAATTTACCGTCATGTCTATAATGAATTTTCGGGAGCTCGGGCTCCTCGCGGGGAATGCCACGTGGAAGCACTCATAATAATTGTAAAATTTCATTATATCTTTTATCAATTTTACTCACGATAGGGCGTGCCAATCATGTGTGTGACAATGTGTTCGGGTTCCAAGACTGGGATGGTCTGGACTAACCGAAGGTTCGCTCCTTCTGATCACTAAGCAGAGGATGATGGGCATCGGGTCGGGACTGGCGACACACCGTGCCATAAAGGTCGATCACAGTGATAAGAGGGAAAAATATTTGATTAATCGCCAAGCAATGGGGCTGCATGGCTGATAAGTCGATTCCTATAAAAAGAAGAGATAGCGTGTTGAAAAGCCTAGCTACCTTGAAAGGCCCACATCGGGGTGCAAAAATGATGGAAATCAAGCTAGCTGCCGCCAAAGCCGATCGATGAAGCTGCTGGGCTGGAGATAAACGCGCTACCTTTGGGTAGCGCAACCTGAAGAAGGCGCTATGTTTCCATAGCGCGATCTCAGGCAGACGGTCAACTACAAACGCCCCAACTACCCAGCCCTTGGAAATTGCAATGGCTTCAATGTTCGCTGTTTCCCACTGTTGTAATTGATGTTTTAGTATCGTTTAAGCTTCCCCTTCCCCCTATATATGTACCCCATCTCATTTGATTAAGGAATAGAATGCAAAATGAATTGAAAGTATAGCATGGCTATCTCTCCCCCCCCCCCCCAATCTTTGGAATCTCCTCCCTCCTCCCCTCTACGGGTGCGATGCCCACGTTCTTCCTCTAATCCTCCCCTTTTCCCTTTCACGGAGGCCGTTCGAAGATCCGGGTGCATCGGCTTTGAGAAGAGGCCGGGTGTGAGGCCCCATTCGGGCTTCGTTCTTCCTCCACCGACGATCGACGCCCTCTACCCTCGCCAACGACGTTGCTATGGCCACGACGGAGAATGGTTGCTCCGGTCCTGCGATGGGATCGGGTGTGATGCCCCAGCCAAAACCCTACTGATCCTAGCTCGCCCTGCCATGCCCCTTTCTCCCTCGTCGCCCACCCCCGTTCCCACATTCTCCAAGTTATCCTAGCTAGCAATAGGTTAGTTTAATCGATGTTTAGGGCCCCCATGTTGTTTAGGACCCCCCCCCCCCCCCCCCCCCGTGTCATTTCCACCCTCCTTGGTGCCCTCCCCTTGTGAATCACTCCCCCAAAGCCAGCCACGAGCCCCCCAAGGCCGAAGTTCATCGTCCGGCTGCTGTCTGAGAAGGCGCCATATCGTCCCAGCGCTTTCTTCATGAAGGCGCCATGTTCCTATAGCGCGACAACGGGCAGAAGGTTGAAGAAGGCCACCCCCTCCCAATCTCGTGTCACATCAAATGGTATCAGAGCTTAGGGAACCAGCCTGTTCTCACAGACTGGGATCTTGAGCTTCTAGGTTCGAGGACGAACCCTCCAAAGTGGAGGGGTTTGATGGAAATCAAGCTAGCTGCCGCCAAAGCCGATTGATGAAGCTGCTGGGCTGGAGATTAACGCGCTACCTTTGGGTAGCGCGACCTGAAGAAGGCGCTATGTTTCCATAGCGCGATCTCAGGCAGACGGTCAACTACAAACGCCCCAACTACCCAGCCCTTGGAACTTGCAATGGCTTCAATGTTCGCTGTTTCCCACTGTTGTAATTGATGTTTTAGTATCGTTTAAGCTTCCCCTTCCCCCTATATATGTACCCCATCTCGTTTGATTAAGGAATAGAATGCAAAATGAATTGAAAGTATAGCATGGCTATCTCTCTCCCCCCCCAATCTTTGGAATCTCCTCCCTCCTCCCCTCTACGGGTGCGATGCCCACGTTCTTCCTCTAATCCTCCCCTTTTCCCTTTCACGGAGGCCGTTCGAAGATCCGGGTGCATCGGCTTTGAGAAGAGGCCGGGTGTGAGGCCCCATTCGGGCTTCGTTCTTCCTCCACCGACGATCGATGCCCTCCACCCTCGCCAACGACGTTGCTATGGCCACGACGGAGAATGGTTGCTCCGGTCCTGCGATGGGATCGGGTGTGATGCCCCAGCCAAAACCCTACTGATCCTAGCTCGCCCTGCCATGCCCCTTTCTCCCTCGTCGCCCACCCCCGTTCCCACATTCTCCAAGTTATCCTAGCTAGCAACAGGTTAGTTTAATCGATGTTTAGGGCCCCCATGTTGTTTAGGACCCCCCCCCCCCCCCCCGTGTCATTTCCACCCTCCTTGGTGCCCTCCCCTTGTGAATCACTCCCCCAAAGCCAGCCACGAGCCCCCCAAGGCCGAAGTTCATCGTCCGGCTGCTGTCTGAGAAGGCGCCATATCGTCCCAGTGCTTTCTTCATGAAGGCGCCATGTTCCTATAGCGCGACAACGGGCAGAAGGTTGAAGAAGGCCACCCCCTCCCAATCTCGTGTCACATCAAAAAAGGGACTTAGAGGTGTATCGGTCACATGTTGACCATTTCCTCATTGTTCCATACCCCCGTCAAACTCATGTGTTTTGAATTTACCATCACGTCTATAATGAATTTTTCGGAGCTCGGGCTCATCCCGGGGAATGCCACGTGGAAGCACTCATGATAATTGTAAAATATCATTGTATCTTTTATTGGTTTTACTCACGTTAGGGCGTGCCAATCACGTGTGTGACAATGTGTTCAGGTTCCAAGATTGGGATGGTCTGGATTAACCAAAGTTGCGCTCCTTCTGATCACTAAGCAGACGATGGTGGGCATCGAGTTGGGATTGGCAACCCGCCGTGCCATAAAGGTCGATCACGGGGATAAGAAAGGAAAAAATTTGATTAATCACCAAGCAATGGGACTGCATGGCCGATAAGTCGATTCCTATAAAAAGAAGAGACATCATGTTGAAAAGCCTAGCTACCTTGAAAGGCCCACATCGGGGTGCGAAAAGGTACTCAGAGGCATATCGGTCACATGTTGACCATTTGCTTATTATTCTGTGCCCCCGTCAAACTCATGTGTTTTGAATTTACCGTCACGTCTATAATGAATTTTCGGGAGCTAGGGCTCATCGTGGGGAATGCCACGTGGAAGCACTCAGATCTTGTGCCAACATCATCCTTGAGTCACCTGCACATCATTCGGCCATGCATGGCTATCCCTGTCGAACCGGTCGTCCCGGCCACGACTCGAGACTAGATTGGACATTGCGTAGCGATACGGAAAACTATAATATATATATATAATGGAATAAACTATTTTAAATGACATGTTGTATCATTTGGTTTATTGTTCTGCCGTTTGAACGGGTTTCTCCGGGTTCAAATCTTAGCTTCAGCTTAGGGTTTCCTTAAGTTTTTTTAATATAACTTATTTAAAAATGTAAATGAAAACAAAGCAGAACTTTGTTTCGAACCCGGCACCTCACGATTAACAACGATACACTTAAGGAACTTAGTCAAGTCCCCCACTTGACGTCTCACGTGCTGAGCAATTATTCACCCTTGCGAACCCATTTTGTATCCTTAATGGCTATTTGTCAGACTTAAAATATATTTGTCACCCTTACAGCTGATAGCCGTCGCCATGGCATTTTCCCTGCTGCAACATTTTTCCCTACTGCCTTGAAAATTTTCACCATTATTTCCACATTTGTCACCCTTAACATCCATTTGTCACCCTTATATATCTCTTTGTCACCGCTGAATCTTCATTTGTCATCCTTAGGAGAGTATTTGTTACCTTTAGTCTTCTTCTATTGTTCTTCCATGTTTGTCATTTTCTGTGTCCACTGTCGCTGGCCGAAGCTTGACCAGGCTTTGACTGGACTTCAGAAGTTGCAAAAGCTTGACTTTGACTATTGACTATGCCTAGAGTATTGGTGCATTGGGTCAACATAAAGTTGAAGTTGAGTAGATCCTTCCTTCTCCTGGCGTTGACTTTGGCGACTGTGGTCAGCCCTCGCTTGTTCTTTAGATTGCTTTAGAGCCCTTGGGATCACTGTTCACATTTGTCTTCTTGTGAGCACTGTAGGTCATTTGTCTTCTAGTGAGCACATCTCTCTCTCCTCTACTTCCTCTTTCTTTTGTTATTTTTCACCTTCAGCTTCCTTCTCACTTGGTACCAATGTGAAGTTATTTGTTACTCCAGTTGAGCATTTGTCACCCATACTGACCTAATTGTCACCCCTAATGTTCACAAGGCGTCGCCCAACCTCTTACACTGCCTTGAAAGCCACGCGTCAGCCTTGTCTCTATTGAGCCCTATTTGTCACCGTTAGCAGGGTATTTTTCACCCTTGCTTACGCATTTGTCACCCGTGTAGACACATTTGTCCCCCTTAAACTCCAATTGGTCAACGTGGAAAACGGGACACGTCAGCCACGCATGGGTGTTGTTCGTGTATTGCCGCCGATCCAACGTCGCATGCCACATCAACAGAAATGATGACAACGAACTGGATCCTCGAAATTAAAAATCCCCAATTACTTATTTGCCCTTCCCGTCATGTCTTTGCTCTTACGTAACCTACCGGAAGCCGGTTCGTCTCTCCATCGTGCTCAGCGTCTCCTCTTCCTCGCGGTGCCATTTGCGACCTCTCCGTCATTTGCTATTCGAGCACTCCTGAATTGCGAGCTCTCTTTCATAACTGACAGCCATGGAGCCGAAGGAGACACCCATGCAACGCTCCGTCCGCCGTAAACTGGATGTCCCACCTGCATCTCAGGAAATTGTACCGGTTCCTACGGCCGAAGAAGAAACGTCTGAGGAACCTAGGGTTTCTAAGACCTCCACTTCAGAACGACAAGTTAAAGGTAGTGTGGTTCCTTATCTCCCTTACATAGCTATTTACCTCCGTTATCGACCTATTTATTTGTCACGCTTATATCTACCTATTTGTGTCATATTTATACCTACCTGTCTCTGAATTTCATACATTTTTTACCCTTAAGCACCTATTTGCCACCCTTGTCTATACATTTGGTACCCTTTCTTACTCTTCATATTTTTTTATTTCTTGATCAGTCAATTAACTGAATTTCTTGTTTACACATTTTTTTTGAATCTAGTGAACACAAAGGTCTTCTCCGCCCGATGTTCTATGGACATTTCGGGAATGCCACAAGTCATTAATGAGGACCACACCCTTCGGTCCATATGTTGACAATGCTTCTCCTGTCACCTTCACCATGACACTATTGGAGGACATTATTTGCGCCCATAGTGGAGGAAATTACTTCCGTATGGGTAGTAAGGATGTCGCATTCAGTGTGGAAGATGTGGGCATAATTTTAGGATTACCTTGCTCCGGTCAGCCGGTTCAACATTATGGATCCGCAAAACAGAAGTCGAAGTTGCAGCATCGATTTGGATTTGCAGCAACATTTCACCAGAAGAAAGTGTGCACTCTCATCCAGCAAATTGTTGGGTCTAATAAAGAGCAGGATGTGACCGACACTGTCCGACTGTAGATTGTACTCTTACTGTCCACTTTCCTTTGCCCACGGTCGACGCATTCTTGTCCACAATAGATGCTGTCATGCTTAGATGACATTGACAGAGTTTCAAATTACAATTGGGCAGCCGTCATGCAACAGGTAACGATGCACAAGTTTGAGCAATTAGTGTTGGCGGTCTAGAAACGATGGTCAGGTTTAATTGACCGTGCTAAGAGAAGAGCCGGGGATGCATCCCAGGCCCATACATTTATATTTGGTTGTTTAGCCGCACTTGTTGTAAGTTTTTTTATTTTTGTTGTTTCATAATTAATGTGTCAATCATTAGTTCTATTGCATTGTAAAATAACTTGATATATTTCATATTACAGGTCTGATTTTTTGAGCACATGCTGGTGCAGCAGCCATTAAGGCAGGTGGCATTTCCCCGACTATTTAGGTGGGGGCCCTTTCTAGATAGGAAATTAAAATTCTTCATTGGATCCCTGCGAGGCCAATAGGTATTATGAGTACTAAAAACTTCTTTTTTGTCATTCAACATTAATGAATAACCGAAGTGATGTGGTTTCAAATGCAGGTGATCGAAGGGCGCCTTGCTGAGCCAAGTGAAAGGGACATGGTGTACGGTGGTCAGATGATGACCCGACCCAGTGCTCAGAAGATGGCATCATCAGCTCCATACATGCTTGTGCTACAGGATATTGCCGCATCATAGAAGATCCAGCAACGGCTACTTGAGGAAATGAGGGCCTTCTTTCTGGCTAGGGTGCAAGGGGCTCACATTGCCACTGATGCAGCACCTCCTAGGCCCGTCGATCAGGTGACAGATGATGTCATGCCACCTCCGGCAGCCCCTATCAAGGAAGTGCAAGGGGCTGAAAATGTTGAGCGAAGTATATGTCAAACCTCTAAAATGGACATTGCCGTCGATGTCCCATCTCCAAGGCCCCTTCAACAAAGTACGGATGATACTGTGCCATCAAAGGCAACCCCTGAAGAGGATGTGCAAGGCGATATCCAAGCTAAGATGGAGGCGACCAATGGGCATGGTAGCGACCGTCGTCAAGGTGTCTTTTCTCAGTCCCTTCGTCAATGGGACGAGAAGGCCCTGAGGAAATGGTGGGCACCTACAAAAAAAATAGGACGGGAGAAGAAGAAGGTAAGTCTGCGCTGTTCCTACTTCTTACAGTATAGAATCTAAGATTGGTATATTAGCATAAATGTAGAAGGGAAATGAAGCCGACCGTTATAGAGAGCTCATATAGAGTATTGATTGGATCTGCAAAGGCCGGCTGAAGCTGACAGATAACACGATTATGAATGAATTCATTGATGCTTGTGCCTCGGGGGATATTGAGTAAGTTGTCCTCTTATACTTTCTGTAATTATCCTGATTCGCCTTACTTTGACTACCATGAAAATTTTTGCCCAATATAGTGGCCCCATTTTTGTCCTACAGAACGGGATTGTTCTGAAACGTCGTCATGTCATTGATCTATTATACAGCCAGATGATAGATGATACGGTACTTTCTTTCATTAATTGTGAAATTTTACGCCATAGTATACCCTGAACTTGTGTTTCTACTGCTAATAGAATCGTGATTGTTAATTTGCAAGTGATCGACGCCATGATATACCTCCTCCACTCACGATGCAATGAATCTGACAACTTTCATCAGTGGGTTTGTTTTCCTACCATTTTAGTGAATCACATAAATGGCGGGACAGCGGCCAACAACGAAAAATCCAACGAGTTGTTAGAGTGCACCTACGAGAATGTTGAATTATCAAAACTACAGAAGAACAAATATTTATTCTTCGTGTTACACTCTGGAGATCACTCGCATCTACTTGCTGTTCACACAGAGAATCACCGCTTTGTCTCATACAATTTCATGAGAGGCATTGCCATCCATGATGCCACTACAAGAAATTGGGTACTTTTTCTTATCCATGTACCTGAAATCAAAGATATTTATAATGTCTTTTAATTATTCCATAATAATTTTAGCTTTTTCATTTGTAGGCTGGAGTTGTACGAGGGTTTCTGAAGGTCTATGGGGCATTCGAGGGAGTTGAGAAATGGGATCTTGTATTCGACAACGAATGTCCCCAACAGGTAGATGGAAACCTCAACTGTGCCATTTATGTACTGAAATATGTTGATGAGTTATCAAGGAAGAGGGAGACATCATGGACATTTAATGAGGGTGATTGTAATATATTTAGAGCTCGGTTTGGGGCCGACCTCATTACCTTTGGAAATATAAGATCTTAAACAATTTCACGTCTCAAACCTCAGAATGTGGCATACCTGTCTTGATTGATATTTCTTTTGACCTTCATTTTGATCTTCAAAGTTTCATATGTTTTAATGCTGTTAATGTGTGTGCTTGATATTGTTAATTCATGAATATCAATGAGTTTTCTGAAGACAAATTCAAGTTTGGTTAAGGAACTGGGCTGAAGTGTGAAAAGATGAAGGCTTTACTTGCACAAGTGTCGACTAGAGTCGACCGTGGAGCCGACTCTAGTTCGGACTGCTGAAGAGAAAAACCCAAGGCACCCGCTGGATGAAAAGGGCTTTGGATACACTTTAAGGGTGACAAATACGTGGCCAATGGTGAAAAATAGGCCTTACTAGTGCAAAAGAGGAGACAAAGGGTGAATAATAGATGATCAGGCTGAAATATGAAAATATCCTTGTCCCATGAGAGAAAATATATCTCTGACAGGGTAGCCTCAGATCACGTGCAAAGCTTGGGCCCCTGGCCTTCGAGTTAAGCGTGTGCCAGACACACCAAACCTGTGATTCACCCCTTCAGCCCATTTGTCAGCCTTACTAGCTAATTTACACGCTTATCATCCAATTGTCAGTCATACAAGCTATTTGTCACCCTTGCTACAAATTTATCGCTCTTATCTAACCACATGACCAGCCGTTGCCTTCTTTTCTCTCCATTAGCTGCTTGCCTTTGACTTGGATCACTTATGTTGACTAATCTATTCATTAACCTTTGACTTTGACTGGGACTTGTTGACACCCGTTTTTAGCCCACAAGTTGCGTCATTTCTCTTATTCATCATTTTTGATGTCCGGAATTACCCATTATTTTGGAGCCTTCCTTGGATGGATTTCGAGCCAATTTTCATTGTTCCATTCCCTTTGAGCCCTAGAGATCATGATTTTCTAGAGCCCTGGAGCTTATTTTATCAACTTCTGGCGTCTAAGTCAACTTTCGGCCTATTTAGGCCGGCTTCCCTCAAGTAATCGGCTCTCTCCCGCTGTGCAGTCCTGAAAGTGGTCCTTTTTCATCCCTTTCTGCCCCTCTATTCAAAAAGTTATCTTCACCAAAGTTGTTCCTCTTTTAATGATCTACAATTTCTTTGTCTACGCTGTTGGCCAATTCTGCCCCGTTTGTGAGCTATTTACATTTTTCCGGCATGCTGTGCTGTTCAGAATTCTTTCTCTCTCTTCTAGCACCATTTTCTCCCTCTTATGATCATTTTCTCATCTTAATTTTTTCATGAAAGTTGTTCCTCTCTCAGTTATCTACAATTTCTTCTCCTACCACTTTTGCTAGTTCTACCCCGTTTGAGAGATACGCATCAATTTCCAAAGTCGCGCGCAGTCTGTCCAGAATTTTCCTTCATCGATGTGAAGGTCTAGTGTAGGTGCGTCACAGCATATGTAGCGGTCTATCGTAAGACAGTTAGAGCACATGTGACGGTCTAGTATAGGTGCGTCACACCCAAACTCACCCGAAATCGTCCCGTTTGACCCCCAGAGCATGACGGACCTACCCTAGGCGGTTACATAACTCTGACGGTCCTACGATAGACCGTTACACACAGCCGAGAGTCCAATTTGTGCTGGACTCTACCCCGAAAACTGTGCGGCGGGCCTATCTTGCAGAGCCCATAACTTTTTCAATTCCTATCCAAATTGATCCCCATTTTTTACTACTTCTAGCCCATTGTATTATCTTGAATTTGGTTCATAGAAATCAAATTTTCATTAGCTATATCTCTCAGGATCTGGGTCGCAAGATTAGGATTTAAGCATCCTGGTATAACTAAAACTCTATTTTCTAGTGCGACGGGATTACCTTCCAAGAGCCATATCTTCTAGAATCCTCCTCCGAATTGATCCCCGTTTGTTTCTATCTCTTATCCTTAGTATTATCTCGAGTTTGATCTAGAGAACTTGATTTATCTTGGACTATATCTTTGGGAATTGTGATAAGAAGATGGGGCTTTCTTGCAAAATTCTATAAAAATTGCCCAGTTCATAGTCGCGATGGGGGGGGCTCTTTCTTGGTTCGAGGCGAAGCCATGCTGCAACTCCAACTCACAACTTCGACCTTGACTTGAGGAAGGAAGTATTAGCTTTCCATTGCATCCTTCTAGGCTTGATTTCATGATCTATATTCTTAGTTATCTTCCTCTTAAAATCACAAATCATCACAGTTTTCTGCACTTTTCTACTACATATGTGTTTCCCCCCGTTTTGCATCATTGTTTTCTCTCTATTATCTCAAACAAATCTCGTGATTTCAAATCTCATGCATGCACAACACACCCAGCTATTATTTCCACCCATCCACATGGGTTAAAAACCTCCCCCCGGTGCATTCTCCCTTAATTTCTACCCCTATTTTATCACTCCGGGATTGATACTACACATGCATGTTCTAAAGGGTTTTTTGTCCTTATTTTGGCTTTGTTTTGCAAGAGAGCATGAATACAGCGTGGGACCTTCTTCATCTAGCCGGCTGGAAGGAGAAGAGGTTTGAGTCCACAAGTTCCCCGCATCCCGTTCTTAAGCGCGATCAATTCTTCATATTTCCAAGGTACACGGCACCCTTTCCTTTATCTCTTCATCCCTTTGGCGTTGTTAACCCTTGGTGGCGATCATGGTCAGTTCTTCTATCTCTCATCGCTCTTTATTCATCATCTTCCATGCCTTTCATGATATTATGTTATTAGTATCGTTAGGGGCGAGGTAAAGGAAAGAGAGATAAAATTATCAACAACCTTATTTTTTGGTGATCACGGTGGGACAACCAATGCCCATCGCGCTTATTTTCATGCTTTTTTGTAGGTTGGGTGGGTGCATGTTCATGTTTAGGTAGTATTTCTTCCATTCTCCCACTATTTTTGGTGTTTTACAGGCTCTGGTTGTGTGATAGTCTTGTGGTAGACCGTCATGGTCCTGTAACGGTCATTTGGTAGACCGTTACAGATTCTGGTAGTCTTGCGCGCATGCTCACAGGGCCATGTTCGTTGAGGTATAACTTTCGCTCCCAGGGTCGGATTGCACTGATTCTTGTTTCGTTCGATAGCCCTTTGTATTGTATTTCCATCCATATATCATTTGCATCATTTGGTTAACATTTGCATATTCTAATATTGTCCAACTTTTTGAGTTTTCTGCATAAGTTCTGCAGGCAGGCTCAGGGACAGGTTCACAGGTACATCTTTACTCATTGATTTGACTACCTTCTCGAGGTCTGATTGCACTGATTTTTGTTCCATTCGATAGTCCTTTCTATTGTCTTTCCATCCATAGCTTATTTGCATCATTTGGGTCTCATTTGCTTAGCTGAAAATTATCATCATTTTAGCATTTTGTCCATAAAATCTGCATGTGGTCTGCGCACAGGTTCACGGGGGTAACTTTGCTCAGTGATTTGATTGAGCTCTCGGGGTCAGATTGATCTGTTCTTGGGCCCGTTATGTAGACCCCTGTATTGTCTTTCCATCCATATACTATTTATCTTATTTGGATCATGTTTGCATAGTTTAATTTTGTCTTGATTTTCTAGTTTTAGGCTAGAATTTACATGCACTCCGGTGCACATAGGGCGATACAGTGCAGATCATAGTTGCATTTCCTACCTTGGTAAGTGATCCTCTCGCCTCCATATTCCTTGGGGTCGACTAGGTGATCTTATCCGGGACCTCCATAAGTCCCCGTGAGCCGTGGATTCCCACACGGACGTCGGGCCGGTTGTACCTTTTCCACCCTTTAGGCTTGCATTTGCATCCGTGTGAGGGAGTTAACCTTAGTAAACCCAGAGTTTGGACCTTATTTCCATAGGATTCCTATCTTGAGGGAATTATTATTAATTCAAGTCATTAAAAGGTCTATTAAAATCCCTGAAATATTTCCCATCATATCAACTTGTTTGACTTGGGTGAAAACTCTCACATTGCATTGTTTATGTTGTTTGGGCTTGTCCAGGCCCATTAGTGGTGTTTGTGTTGCATTCTTTCATCATCCACATGTTTTATTGTTGTTAGGCCCATTTAGCTTAGCCCATTTTGTGTGTCGATTGTCTAGTCTATTGTCCCGTGCTCCGTTGTCCATTCGTCTTTGCGTTAATGGTTCAGTCCCCTCTTGTCCTCATTAAGCCATTGCTTCCCCACTTGTATTCTCCTTGATATCCTTGTATTAAGCCTCCATTTGCCCTCATGGAGTATCGTTCCAACCCGTGTATCATCCTTCTTCCTATCCTTCTTCATATTCCCGCGTGAAATCTTCTTCCCACGCATGCCCATCTTCCCATGGTCCTTCTGACCCATCTAAAGAACTGGCTAATCTCATGGCCCATCTTTCAAGCCTTGTTCGCCAAATGGACCCAGCCTAGGCCCATCGTCTTATTGCAAATCATCTTAATGGGCCTTCTTCTCATAATGGGTCTTCCTATCTTCATGGGCCTCCTTCTTCTTCCCATGCGGCTAGCCCGATTCCTAATACTCATTCATCTAATGGGCCTCATTTCTTTAATGGGCCACCTTCCTTCAACGGGCCCTCTTCTACTCTTAATGGACCCCCTTCCTTTAACGGGCCTTCTTATTCTCTTAGTGGACCTACTCTTCTTAATGGGCCTCCATCTCCTACCCATGCTGCTGCTAGCCCGAGTAGTCCTCATATTCATGATCCTTCTAGGTCCATATATCCTTCTACTCCCGGAATGGGCCCTTCTTCTTCTCAGCCCGGATCCTTTCATCCGACCCAATATCATCCTGGTCCAAATTCACTGGCTCAAGTTGGCTCATATTCTTCTCGATCTCTCCCTACCCAGGAGATGATTTCTCAAGCCCAGCGCCAACTTGATGAACTTCAATGCCAAATTGATCACAAATCCTCCTTAAGTATTACATTCGCATTTCAAGATCTTCGACTTCCGCCATCTTCACAAATTCCCGCATATCACCGTTATGGTGGAGTCGGTGACCCCTATGTGCACTTGAATGAGTTTATTTATGAGTCGGCCCAGTTTCAACATGACCAACGCTTGATGGCTTATCTATTTGGTCTGTCATTGGAAGGCCCGGCTCGAGATTGGTTCTTCTCCATTCCGCAAGAGGAAGTTATGAATTTTCAAGCCGTGCAAGAGAAGTTCATTCAGCAATATCAGGACTAGGATCGGCCCAAGTACTCTATGGTGGATCTGGCCCATGAGATGATGAAGCCCGAAGAGGATTTCTACACCTTTACCGACCGTTGGCGTCGCCTTGCCACGCAGGTCCCGGGGCACATTCCAGAGGCAGAGCAAATCAAGATGCTGATATCCAATGCGACGCCCGAGTATCAATTTATCTTAGCCCTCAATGATATTATCTCCTGGCAACAACTTTATAGCCGAGCCTGTTTCATCCGCCAACAACTCCAAGATTCTCCTGACCCCGAGTCTTTTCCACCTTTTAACACCCCGCCATCTGTATCTCCCTCCACATATCAACATTCACCTTCTACATACCAACCCTCCACGAGTCAGCCATACACCCCCACATATCAATCACCCGCATATTCCTCCATGAGTCAGCCCTCCGCATCCACATACCCGTCTCCATCTCCTCCTCCAGTCAGGGGAATTCCATACCCCGAGCAGGTGGATGCCGTCTACATACCTCCCCACTCCGTTCCACATATGCCTTCACCAAATCCCTCCTCCGCCGGCCAAGTACTATTGCCTACGCAACATTCACTTCCGTCTCCACAACCTTCTCCACCACCTCATACCCCTCGGCATCCGCCTTGTCCGAAGCGGGCTCCTCGTCCTTCATTGCCGGAGTGTTTCACCGACATCTTTAGGGCTTTGATGGCCACTCACGCGTTGTCACTCCCTCCAGTTGTGCCTTGCCAACCCATGGTCGAGGATATGCTTCAATTCTGTTATTTTCACCGCCAGCAGGGGCATTTGGTTGAGGATTGCCCCGAGTTCCGGGAGTTTGTTTACGGCTTGGAAGATCAAAAAAAGATTGATTGGGCCGCTATTCACAAAGTCATTCTACATCTTCACAGCAAGCAGCATCAATAAGAAGTGCCGCCCAGGCAGCTGTCTCTGTTACTTCAAGACCAGGGGCACCCCTGTGATTCCTCATCTAGTGCTGCACTCGCTCCGTCAACCACCCCATTAACTTCGCTATCCTCTATCCAATCTCCGCAACCTCCACAAACCCAAGCCTCTACTCAGGCCAGTGCCACCTGTCCTTCTTCCTCCATTCCCGTTACCACTACTTCTACCCCCAACGCCGCCCGACCCATTATGTCGGTGCGTCAACGGTGGGCACCACGACCCTCCTCTCCATCCCCTTTATCACCGTCTCCATTACCTCCACCGCCATCCTCACCTCCCTCTCTATCGCTTACACCATCTCCACCACCCTCACCATTGCCTAAACCTCCATCATCCTCGCCATCACCTTTGCCCGAGCCTGAGCAAGTTTCGCCTCTATCGCCCTCGCCCGAGCAAGCCACACCTCCACCCTTACCTTTGCCTCCACCTTAACATACCATCCCCGTTGAAACCTTCGCGTCTTCCGAACCTATTCCTATCCCCATTCCTCCACATATTTCCACCCCACGGAGCGGGTGTGCGTTACCCATGGTGCCCCTTGGGTCTAATCCCCAGGGAGACAATAAGCCAAGTCAGGATGATTCAGTGCCGGCCGTGCATTTTAAGATTAAGGATTTTATCTGTCGGATGTCAGTTCGCATCCTGCTCCCCGATCATCTTTGGGATAATGAGTCTAAATTTCCTCTAGAGACGGTTGCTAAGAAGAGTTCCCTTGCATTAGTGCCAGTTTCTTCACAAGCGAGGCCGATGGCAATCTCATTGCTTACCAGAGGATTCGCTATTGATGCTGTTATTACCTCTTGCTCGATTGTTGTTCAGTTTACTGGCCAAGAGGGGTTCTCTACTCAGATTGTGCTAACCCATACGGCTGCCAAGAGCCTGATGGATTCCCTATTCAAGGGGCAATTGGCCGTATCTTCTGCATTTTCCAAGGACATTCTGCACATTCTATGCAATCTCCCTTGGTTCATTAAGAAGTCGGCCATGTCAATGCCGCACATTACTCTCCCTCAGTTTCGTCCTGCTCTTCTGGTAAGGGAGTTATGCTTCGTGCCCAGTTGCTGAGTGGAGATGCCGAATCTCATGTTGCTGGTGCCAAGTGACAAAGCTCCGTGGTTTTATGATATTTATCATTCTAAGGAGTCAATTGCTCAAGAATGTCTGCCTATGGTTAGCATTGGGTGTCTAGGGGCAACCGCCCCGATGAAGTTGCATGTTCACAGCCGGGCCAGGCCGTCTGCCAGGTGGGCCCGTTATTTAAGAAGGTATTACAGATTAAGATGCCCGAAGGTCCCAGCCCACACCAGGCGGGTCCATTTTCAAGAGATTTCTGCCAAGAAGAGGCAGCGACGCAAATTCAAGGACCGTCGGTTATGCATTTAGGGGTCCACTTTTTCTTCTTCTCCTTTCTATTCATCGTTTCTTCTGCTCAGCTCCCACCCTTGGGTGGTGTATCTTCCCTCTTTAGATCCAGCTTCTATGATCTTCTCCTCTCTTCTTGGGTCCGCAAGCCCCTATTCTTCATCTTCTCTTCTTCATCCGGAGTCTCCAGATTAACCCTCCTCTCACAATTCTGGGCCTCGGCCTATGTCTTTTCATCCCGATCTCGGGACATCTCCCAGTTCTTCTCTAGTATCTCCGGGTTCCGTCTCTAGTTCTCCTTCCCCGACCTTGTCGGGTGTCTCCCATTCTCCTTCTCCAACCCTATCGGATGATTCTCGTCCCTCTTCTCCGGCCACGTCGGATGATCATTCTCCTTCTTCCTCTTCTTCACAGCAATCCTCTCATTGTCTTTCTATTCTCTCATCTTCTCCCTTTCGGGGTCTTCGCCCTTTCTCTTGCTACTTTCGAGGCTTTAGTCTGCCTTGATCTGAGTTAATATGATTTCTTCTGTATTTGGTTTCTTGTTATCAAGGTCTCTACACCTTAACGAGAGAGTTCTAGCCCTCGTCTCTCTTCCTTTTTATCCTCCTTCGTCCAGTTTGGTGTCTATCGCTCCTCCATGTCAAGGAATCTTTCAATCCCATTGATATCCTCTCCCTTTTGTCATTTCAAGCAAGGAAAATAAAGCTCGCACTCCTCAAAGCTCGATGGTCAAGATCACTCCACGGATTTACAAAGGTATCGTTATTTTGTGCAAGAAAATGTTATCATCATTGTTATCTCTATTACTCCTGCACATGCTTATAATGTTGTTTCCTTAAAATATGGTTGAGTGGCCTTGGGCTTAGTTAAGCTTAATCAAATGAGTCGCTTCTGTAGCATCCTTAGGCCGGTGATAGCTCCGCGCTGGGAGTCTAATTCCTTTCCCTGATCGTTGAGGGTGACCATTGAGCATGGGTTTTCACACACTACACGGCGAGCCATAGCCGATCTCTCTGAGGCACACCGTTGCTGCTTTAGCCATACTTTGGGTATACACAAAGGTCATTTTCTCTTCTCTGCTCGGCCAAGTGCAGGGGCAAGAGATTGATGGATAAGATGACCAACCTAGGCGCTCTCCAATACGAGAGAGGTCTCAAATAGGGGCAGACTTGACCCTTGAAAAATGAGCTTTCATGCTTTATCTGGCCAATAAGGGCTGTCAAATGAAAATCATATATGAAAATCAATGTAAAATTATGAATCAAAGGCATGGCAAGAGTGACAGTACAGTTCCCCGCGAGACGTCATGAGTCCGGTCGCATGCGTGCCTGATAAATATGGGTCTAAAAATCAAAGACACAAAGTCCCGGCGCAACAGACCTATCTCTTTGACGGGTAGTGCCTTGGAAGGAATTCAAGTCCTGATGTCTCCCATCCTGCATAAAGTTTGTCTCACATTTTTCTTCTATTTCTCCCTCTTAGGCTGGGTTGTGTCCCAGGTATGGCCTCAGTAGGGGCACCGTTCTTTAGAGGCGGTTGGTTGTGGTAAGCCACCCTCACATGCACCCCCTGCTCAAGGGAAGTCTTTAATGAGAGGGGAGGGACGGTGATCCCTGGCCAGTAGTTCGAGCATGTCTTTGGGTGCTGCTGATTGCTATTGTCAAGAATCCAAAGAAATGAGATATTGTTAAAAATTCAAAAAAATGAGATATTGTCGAAAATCCAAAAAAATGAGATATTGTCAAAAATCCAAAAAAATGAGATATTGTCAAAAATCCAAAAAGAGATATTGTCAAAATCTAAAAAATGAGGTATTGTCAAAAAATCAAAAAGCAAATCAAATATTTCAAAATCCAAAAAAAATCAAATATTTTCAAAATCTAAAAAATCAAGAAAATTAAAAAATCTAAAAATATTTATCTTTTATATTATACTTTGAGAATAGATACGTAATCTGTTTGCTAAGTGTGCAGTTTACAAGTACTGAAGCTTTCTTGCTCCATATTTTATGCTCCGTCTCCTGTCCACATCTTCTAATCTGTTCTCTTCGTCATTCATGTCTCTCGATCTGTTCTGAAGCTTATGTCCTTCTCAGCTTTTGTTTGCAATGATTACATCTATATGAGAGGGCTTTGCCACACGATTATGAACCTGGCGGTTCTACTTCATATCGATCTTGGGTTTTGATTGAAGGGCGAATTTGTTTATGTCTTTTTATCTCGATGTGTCCTTGTCACGTGTTTATGTCCCACCGTGTTGTCCCACACATATTTTATCCCTCACCACGTGTTGTTAGTTATCTTGCATATGTTGTTAGTCGTCCTTCTATATCTCATGTGTTGTCCCGCCGTGTGTTGTCCCAACCCTATCTATGTCCCGCCGTGTGCTATCCCACCGCTTGCGTGTTGTCTTGTCCCACAGTGCCTTTAGTCGCAAGCATGCTTGCCATTTGTTTGTTTGTTATGTTTCATCCATCTTCATTATGTTATGTTGTGTCATGTTCGTTCATATTTCTCTTATTATGTTATGTTCATGTCATGCTCGTTCATATCCGTTCATATTCACATCATGTTATGTTCATCATGGTTGTCTTATCAGAAAATTCATAATAATCATAAAAAATCTGGAAAATCTAAAAAAATGTCACTTCGCTTGACAGGTAAGTCAGGTATGGCTCTCTATCCCTTCTCATTGTTGCATTACTATATGGTATCTACGTTATTATAGCCTCTCAAGGACCGGCTGGTTGGCCGTGTGTTATAGGATCTGATGTTCCCCTTTAACAAAAATGATGATGATCTAGGAGCATACAGTTAATCGTTGGATAGACCGCTCGGTTGAGTCAGGTGGGGGACGATGGACTCTGTCTCACATGCCGTGGTTGCAAGAAGACTCTTGACCCCGTCTTGGCTCGGTCTAGCAATGATATCCTTGAGTACTTTCTATTTTATCTTTTCTTTGCATTCATTTTAATGATTTCTTTATTTTAGCCCAGCATGTATCATGTCATTTTTTTAGCATTCATGCCTCGTGATCCATTCAAGGATTTCTCCTCTGCAATGGTTAGTTGCGCTCCAATTCACTTGGATAAGAGATTCTTCATTCCACTCTGAATTCAAACGATTTCTCTGATCTTGCCACTCGGTCTGTTTGGCCAGCGTGATTCCTATCTGGATTTTATCTCAGTCTTATCTCTCCTTTTCCAGCTCTTATGTTGTGTTCCTTCCGACCCACTCATTGTCCGTGGATTGTGTCCCCAATGAGGCTGGTCGTGTTTCCTTTTCTTTAGTTTAGTTCTCCAGACATGTCTCATCCTTGTCATCCATTTCAGGTGGTTAGTTTGGCGTTTTCGGGAAAATTCTTGTCGCTTGTTGGTTGTGACGGGTGTCTTTTTGGCTTGATGCCCACTTATCAGTTCTCTCCGCTTCATCTCTGCTTCATCTCCATTTCACGTTGTTATCACTTTTGCTCTAACCCTTTTCCATTTTACCTCCGCGTCGCTTTCGCTCGTTCCCTTGTAAAGCGGATATCAAGGAGGGGCATCTGTTGACACCCGTTTTTAGCCCACAAGCTGTGTCATTTCTCTTATTCATCATTTTTGATGTCTCGAATTACCCATTATTTCGGAGCCTTCCTTGGATGGATTTCGAGCCAATTCTCATTGTTCCATTCCCTTTGAGCCCTAGAGATCACGATTTTCTAGATCCCTAAAACTTATTTTATCAACTTATGGCTTCTAAGTCGACTTTCGGCCCATTTAGGCCGGCTTCCCTCAAGTAATCGGCTCTCTCCCGCTATGCAGTCCTGAAAGTGATCCTTTTTTATCTCCTTATGTCCCTCTATTCAAAATGTTGTCTTCACCAAAGTTGTTCCTCTTTCAATGATCTACAATTTTTTCTTCTACGCTGTTGGCCAGTTCTTCCCCGTTTGTGAGCTATTCGTATTTTTCCGGCATGCTATGCTGTTTAGAATTCCTTCTCTCTCTTCTAGCACCATTTTCTCCCTCTTATGATCATTTTCTCATCTTGCTTTCTTCATAAAAGTTGTTCCTCTCTTAGTTATCTACAATTTCTTCTTCTACCACTTTTGCCAGTTCTATCCCGTTTGAGAGATATGCTTCAATTTCCAAAGTCACGCGTAATCTGTCCAGAATTTTCCTTCATCGATGTGAAGGTCTAGTGTAGGTGCGTCACAGCACATGTAGCGGTCTATCGTAAGACCGTCCGAGAACATGTGACGGTCTAGTATAGGTGCATCACACCGAAACTTACCTGAAATCGTCCCGTTCGACCCCCAGAGCGTGACGGGCCTACCCTAGGCCGTTACATGACTCTGACGGTCCTACGATAGACCCTCACACACAGCCGAGAGTCCAATTTGTGGACTCTGCCCTGAAAACTATGCGGCGGGCCTATCTTGCAGAGCCCATAACTTCTTCAATTCTTATCCAAATTGATCCCTGTTTTTTCCTACTTCTAGCCCTTTGTATTATCTTTAATTTGGTTTATAGAAATCAAATTTTCATTGGCTATATCTCTCGAGATCTTGATCACAATATCAGGATTTAAGCATCCTGGTATAACTAAAACTCTATTTTCTAGTGCGACGGGGCTACCTTCCAGGAGCCATATCTTCTAGAATCCTCCTCCGAATTGATCCCCGTTTGTTCCTATCTCTTGTCCTTAGTATTATCTCGAGTTTATTCAGAGAACTTGATTTATCTTAGACTATATCTCCGGGAATCGTGATAATAAGATGGGGCTTTCTTGTAAAACTCCATAAAAACTGCCCAGTTCATAGTCGCGACGGGGGGGCTCTTTCTTGGTTCGGGGCGAAGCCATGCTGCAACTCCAACTCACAACTTCGACCTTGGCTTGAAGAGGGAAGTATTAGCTTTCCATTGCATCCTTCTGGGTTTGATTTCATGATCTATATTCTTAGTTCTCTTCCTCTTAAAATCACAAATCATCATAGTTTTCTGCACTTTTCTGCTACATATGCGTTTTCCCCCGTTTTGCATCATTATTTTCTCTCTATTATCTCAATCAAATCTCGTGATTTCAAATCTCATACATGCACAACACACCCACCAATTATTTCCACCCTTCCACAGGGGTTAAAAACCTCCCCCCGGTGCGTTCTCCCTTAATTTCTACCCCTATTTTATCACTCCGGGATTGATACTACACATACATGTTCTAATAGGTTTTTTGTCCTTGTTTTGGCTTTGTTTTACAGGAGAGCATGAATACAGCGTGAGGCCTTCTTCATCTAGCCGGCTGGAAGGAGAAGAGGTTTGAGTCCACAAGTTCCCCTCGTCCCGTTCTTAAGCGCGATCAATTCTTCATATTTCTAAGGTACACGGCACCCTTTCCTTTATCTCTTCATCCCTTTGGCGTTGTTAACCCTTGGTGGCGATCACGGCCAGTTCTTCTATTTCTCATCGCTTATTATTCATCATCTTCCATGCCTTTCATGCTATTATGTTATTAGCATAGTTAGGGGTGAGGTAAAGGAAAGAGAGATAAAATTATCAACAGGACCTCATGTCTGTAGTCAAGAAAAAGTTGAGCTTTCTGGATTCCTCTTTGACTGGTGTTGACCTTAACGAGTCAACATTGACTATATTGGCATTGACCAGGTCCCTTCGTTCTTCTTCTGATTGCTCTATAAACTCTTGATACACTGTTCATATTTTTGTCCTCTTGTGAACTTGACTCCTCCTTTCAGGCTTTCAGCTCCTTCTGCTTTTCATTGGTTAGCTCTGGGATCTATTTTTCACCCTTACCAGTGTATTTGTCTACTCTGCAGATCTAGTTGTCGCCACTGATAGATATTGTTTACCCTTATCCACTGTATTTGCTTCATGACATGTTGTGACTTCTGTTATCGATTTATTACCCTTACGAGATATTTGTCAGCCTTAAAGCCTATTTGTCACCACTTATAACTATTTGTCACCACTATGCGGTGTTAGCCGTTGCAGTATCTCTCTCCGGCCTCTTGTCTACTATGCGGCTGATGTATCCGGATGAAAGGAACCTCGGTCCAAGCGATCTCATGACCGACAAAAAGGAAGGACCGAGAGTCAAAAAAGTTGGGGGAGATGGAATGATCTTCGCGGTCCCATGGCTTCGATTTCCACAAAGTTGGGGAGGCATGAAGACTCTTTTGCCCTCTAGGGGTTTCGTCTCCTTTGTATAAATGGAGACTATTTGGGGAACCCTAAGGACATCCTGAGTTCCTTTGGCGGTCAAAGACACTCTCGTGAAGATGTCGTCGTCTGAGAAGTCAGATTCTTCGTTAGAGCAGGTTCCCGCCAAATGGCTGTGCTTTCGAAAGGAAACCCTGCCGGTGCCGGACCAGCCATCCGGGGAAAGCAGCGACGATAAATTTTCGGAGGAATAAAAGAAGGTGTAGCTGCAAGGGTGGCAGGATGCCTTGGGGAAGGTGGACCGCCTGTTTTCTAACAAGGTAGTGTTGAACCTCCAACCTGACAGGTTCCGTCCCAAAGAGGTCGAGCAATCACTTGTACCCTCTTCCCCTATCAATATAATTTCCTTTTCTACAACCTTTGTTTGCATGATGGATGCTTGATCTTTGTGTGATGTGGTTGTCGTCAAATGAAGGATACCATCCATCATAGGTAGGGGTTACCTTTACGAAGGGGAGTTCTTCCCCTATAAGTAGCAGTGTTTGTCGATGGTTCTAATATTAGTAGGGCTTATCTTCATGCTCATAGTTCATCGTTAGGATCCATTTGTCACCCTTCATGCCCATTTGTCCCCCCGGTTGATCTATTTGTCACCACTAATAGGCATCTTTCACTCTTAGCATGCAGGAGCCGTCGCCTTAGCCCCTGGGAGCCATCGCCTTTGTGCATTTTTCACCGTTAAGAGCCTCGTGTCACCCCTCATGCGCATTTGTCGCCCCTGTCAACCTATTTGTCACCACTAATGTGCATTTGTTGCCTCTGTCAACTTATTTGTCACCAATAATATGTATTCATCACCCTTATAATTGATTTTACTCTGCTGCTCTCACATACGGAAGGTGAACCCAAAAGTGAAAATAAATATAATAATAATAAAAATTCATATAACATGATAATCAATAAATACAATAATTTGTCACATAGCCAAGAAAATAACAAACAACCATGGAAATGATATTCAATTAATATAATAATTATAAAATAATTATAAAAATAATAAAAAAACTATAAAAATGATAATCAATAAATACGATAATACTAAAATAATTATGAAAATGATACAAAATCATAAAATTCATAACCAATAAATATAATAATAACAAAATAATTATGAAAATTACTATAAAATCATAAAAAATTATAATTAGTAAATACAACATTCAAAAAAGGTAAAATGATAAAAAAATATGTATCATAAATGACAAGAAACTCAAAAATATCACCTTCATCTGTCAACTTATTTGTCACCACGAAACGTTTATGACCCATTTGTCATGCAGTCGACTCAGCCCACCTCTATCATCTATATGTTACCCCATTTCAAATGACCCATTTGTCATCGATAGTAACTAATTTTGTCACCTATATGAGCTATTTGTCACTTTTAGTAATCCATTTGTCACCCATACAAGCTATTTGTCACCCTTAGTAACATATTTGACACCCTTAGTAACTCATTTGAGCCCATATGATCCATTTGTCACCCTTCCTTACCATATATTTGTCACCCATATCATCCAATAACCATAAAATAGTTACAAAATTGATGAAAAACTATAACAGTGATAATTAATAAATATAACAGCATAAATGTATATTTATTAATAATTGAGTTTCTTCAAGTTTCACTGCCATGAGCTATTTGTCATCGTTACAGAGTTATTTGTCACTGCTAACGGCTATTTCTCACTCACAACATCTATTTGTCACCCTTATCGCTCGCCAGCCGTTGCCTTTGTTTCGCTTCAAAACATATCGTGACTTCTGTTATCCATTTATCACCCTTAAGAGACATTTGTCAGCCTTGAAACCTATTTGTCACTACTGATGACTATTTGTCACCACTATGCGGTGTTAGCCGCCGCGCTTGATTTTGGCTTATCTGACTATTTTCGACCAAACGTCGAAATTCAGTCATAAAATTTCACACCATTTTTTTATATATTTAAAAATTTTAAAAAACATTGTTAATACTACAATTATACACACAACCTACACAACTCAACATAAAACACGTAATAAACATATACAACACACATCCCCCGATAAAATCCACACAACGTATAATAAAAAACATCAGCAACACATAACTCAGTGAATAAAAAAAACTACAATTACATTAATTTAAATGTGTCATTTTTTCACAATATCACTGAAAAAAATGAACATATATTCATTGGATCATCCTTATTCGTAGCATCTCCACCATCACCAGTTCCAAAAGAATCCCCTCTCTCAGACGACTCCTCCTGCATGTCCAACAATTGCTTCATTTAGCTCAGTTGGATTGACTTCTTCCACTTCATCCTCTATAGACAATCGAAGTGGCTCGGTAGATTCGATCATATGAAGATTAGAAGCAACCAACTCTACAGTGTCACCCTCGTCTGATTGAAAAGATTCGGCACTAGAATCCTCTGAGACAGCAATTTTTTAGAATACTCGCTCCATTCAAACCACAATTTTGAAAGAAGCTATTTTCTGAAGCCAGTATCATGATCTCTCTCTTATGGAGAATCATCATCGACCAGCATGTATGTGTAAACCTTCCTAGTCTATCCTGGTCTAAAAGCATAAACAATAGCTTTGGTATCTTGCCAAGCCATTGGTCCTACTTTTAGACCAGGACAGACCATGCAGGTTTACACATACAGGCTGGACGCTGCTGATTCTCAAAAAGAGAGAGATCATGATACCTACTTCAGAAAAGAGCTTCTTTCAAAATTATGGTTTGAATGGAGCAAATATTCTAAAAAATTTCGATAGCATCTCCCCTAAAAATTGACTATTTTCCACTTCTGTACATCCTGTGTGGTCACATATACATTCATATTCCCTGAAAAAATATATTAAACAAAATAAAAATAAATACATCCAACATGTGAACTGAGAGATGAAATTAGGAATCATGACATGAGAGTTTAAACCATGGCAGTCACACCTTGGATGTGATGTTATAGATTGAACTGAGATCATTTTTTCGTGCACAATATTCTTCCTCAAAGTAATGGAACTGGTTGAAAGAGAGCAGATTAGGGAATACCATAAAAAATATGAAAATGACAATTTAAGAGAAGTTCCATCATCAAGTGGGGAAGATAGAGTGAAATAGTTCAAGAAAATAGCTACATAATATATCCTAGAGCAAGAAAGTGGAGCTATTGCAAGGCTTAACTGCCATATCTTTTTCCCAATGCTTTTGTTACCATCCAGACTATGGCATTGGGATTCATCATTAAGCTTGCTATATAAATACATTAAAATTACCTAATTGCTGTGGAGTACCCAACATCGATTAAAATTACCTAATTACCTAATTTTTGTGGAGCTATTACAAGATACTTACCTCTGACTGAGGGAGGAGGAACCACTAGTAGAAGTAAGGGGCGGTGGGGGAGCTTGCTCACATCAGAGACCCTACGCGGGTGGCGGTGGCGGAATGGCGATGGGCGGCCGGGGACGGCGGCTGCAACGTTGCTGGACGGCATCCGGTGGGCGGGTCCGGCTGGAACATCGGCTGACTGCCATGGCATGGCACCGGAGGGGCAGTGGTGCTCTGTCGGAGTGGCTGCAAGGGGGAGCGCGACGGTGGGCTGGCCGGCACTCACGGCGGTGCTAGTTCCCGAAGGAGAGGGAGGGTGTGCAGGGCACCCGTGGGCACACAGGGACAAGGTGGCGATGGTCTGTGGCGAGGGAGGAAAAGTAAAGTAAGGGAGGGGGGGAAATCAAATGACTTCTAAGGGTAACAAATACATCGTAAGGGTGACAAAAAGATCGTAAGGGTGACAAATGGATTCTAAGGGTAACAAATAGGTCCTATGGGTGACAAATAGCTTCTAAGGGTAACAAATGGGTGTCTAAAGGTGAAAAATAGCTTGTAGTGTTGACAAATGGGCGGCTAAGGGTGAAAAATAGCTTGTAGTGGTGTCAAATGAGAGAGAGAGAGAGAGAGAGAGAGAGAGGCCATTAACAAATAGAAAAAAGGGTGGCTCCTGGCACTCTAGCAGTGTTGGCACATGTCTCTCCCTCATGTAGTCTTGCACTCTTGCTGTCGTTTGTTTTCTAAAGTCGGTGGTAGATGAAGGGTCTCTCCCAACTTCTGCCAACTACTCATGAGTTGAGGTTTTTAAAGACGAAGGGTCTCAATACGGCTGGTTTTAATTTTAGAAGTCAAATAGTTAAAATGGGGGGAGGGTATTATAGTTTCGGGAAGTGTAACAATCTTCCATCTTAATTATCATATTTTTTAATTTTTAATTGTATATTATATATGATTATAATATTATATATATATGTATATTATATGATATATGACATTACGAACGGATATTTTATGAAACGAATATTATAATATCCGTATATGGTTAAACATATTATTTATGTTATACGTATTACGGTTAAACATAAGATATTCATGGTGTTTCCGACGGAATATCATTCGGTCGGAAATACGTCATAATTTACACACATATTTCTGTTCATTTATGTTAATTATTACATAAAAATATGTAAATATCAGTGACAGAAATTTTGTTGTCAAAAATCAGTGAGTAATTACTTACGTAATTCTGACGAAGTTTAATTTGTCTGAAAGTTGTCTCTTTTTAGAGACAGATTTCTGCCCGAAAGAATAGGTCAAAAATCGGTGGGTATTTACCGACGGAATTGTGACAGAGTATTTTCCATCGAAAAGTTATAATAGTTCCGACGTCTTTCCGATGGAAATATTGCCGTCAGAAAATTACGTCGGTATTTCTCATTTTTCTTTTTGTGTTAGTACCTAGACCTAAAAATGTGTCTGTAATAGGAACTAAGTGGGTCTTTAGAAATAAAGTGAATGAAGATGGAATTATCTATAAGAATAAAGCTAGGTTGGTGGCAAAGGACTACAATTAGGAATTTGGGGTGCACTTTGATGAATCCTATGCAGTAGTTGTTAGGATGGAGGCAATTAGGATATCGCTAGCATTTAGTTGCTCAAATAACATTAAACTTCACCAAATGGACGTAAAAAGTGCCTTCTTGAATGCGTTTATAAAAGAGGAAGTTTATGTTGAGCAACCCCCAAGTTTTGAATTATCTGAGCTGTCTAACCATGTTTTCAGATTAAATAAATCCTTGTATGGATTGAAACAAGCCCCTCGGGCTTGGTATGATAGGTTGATAGAATTTCTGCTCAGCAAGGGCTACTACAGAAGTAAGGTGGACCAGACTCTCTTTACAAAAAATCTGAATCACCAACTCATCATAGTTCAGGTATACGCGGATGATATTGCCTTTGGTTCAACATGCACTGAACTATGTGATGAATTTGCGAATCTGATGTCCAATGAATTTGAAATGCGTTTGGTTGGTGAACTGAAATATTTTCTTGGTCTACAGGTATAGCAGATGAAGGATGGCTATTTCGTCAGTCAAACAAAATACACACTAGAAATTCTGAAAAGATTCGGAATGAACAAAATGAAGCACATAGCCACACCAATGGGTACGCCTCTTTGGATGCTAATGAATCAAGTAAAGAAGTAATTGCACAACTTTACAGAGGTATGATTGGCTCCTTGCTATACCTTACTGCCTCTAGACCTGACATCCAATTTAGTGTATGTATGTGCGCTAGATTCCAATCTAGACCTACAGAATATCATCTTGCTGCTCTTTAGATAATATTTAGATACATTGCAGGCACACATGATCTAGGACATTGGTTTCCTGCATCACACATATTAGATTTAATATCTTACACTGATGCAGACTATGCCGGCTGCAAGTTAGATAGGAAGAGCATAAGTGGTTTCTGTCAATTCTTAGGTGGGTGTTTAGTTTCTTGGGCTTCCAAGAAACAACATTTTGTTGCCCTCTCCACCGCAGAGGCTGAATACGTACCTGAGGGAGTTGTGGTGTAACGCCCCGAGATCCGATCCCCAAATTATGAGTATTTTTTTTCATCGAACCTCGAGACATTACTTCGTACGTATCGCGGAAGCACAAATATATAAACATCCATATACACACATGAGAGAGAGAAATCACAAATTACAAGAAATGTAGGTAACATCTCAACCATTCATACTATCCAAAGAGGGTACATTTACATTGTTCCAGATTGAACATGAGTTCACATAGGCCCACCACCCCATATACATGTAAGAGAGACATTCATCCATAGCATCCCCAAACGAACTATGAACTAGCACTACTCCTCAGCTGCAGTCTCCTCCTCAACCTCCTTCAATATGTCTCTTGAAAACGTGTGTCACAAAGGTGTGAGTGTGACGCTCAGTAGGCAGCCTAAACAAATTGGGGTTAACTCGCATCTATATAGCCAAATTATATACATAATTCATATGTCAATAATAGCATATAATCTATTCATTATCATCTGCTTAAAATAACTTCATATGAGGAAAATACATATTCTTCAATCATATAAGGTACCCATGCATGCGCTAAAAACTACAGTGAATGAGCAATTACACATTTTCACATTTTCGTTAGACATGGGAATAAATAGCTATCACAAACACAGGAGGCCCCACACACACAAACGAATGAACGAACGAAAGAGTAATGCATAGAGCCGAGAGCGAACTCCCACCTAGACTCATGTGGCCCACATAGTTCTGCCGTTCCACAGAACAATCGGTCGAATCATAGGTTTTTCACCTAGACTCCTGTTGCGTGGGCCGTTACGTACCACCGTCCCCCGGGTTCCGTGGCCCTCCAATTCGCCGTCCCTCAGAACGAACCAGCCGAATCAATAGGATTTTTGACCAGGGCGTTACGTATCGCCGTCCCCTGGGATCTTTTACTTCCGCGGCATTACGTATCGCCGTCCCGCAGAAAGGGCCGCTCCAAAAAGAGACCGAAGTCCTATCTTACAAAATACTGTTGTTCCCATTCATAACATTCACATCGTATTCGCATTCATACTCATTTTACAAATACTAGTATGATACTTTATCATAACATGCATGCTTCCAATAGTTTAAGTGGGCTAAACATACTTATATGCTAACTGGGGCAGAACAGTGCATGATCATGTTACTATATAAAAAGAACTGGTTTATCCTTCTAGGCTACATATGCACAGAAAATGATTTATATCTGAAAGTATAGAATTTTTGTGGGCATGAAATTTTAACTGTGGATTACTAACTTAGCCTTCTGTCATCTTCTAATTTTTCAGATTTTTATGTATTAATATGCCCCCTCAAAATTCTATTTTTCTCAGGTTCTGGAAATTGGGACAGACCCACAGGTGCATCGACCTGTACCATGCACAGACCTTCCCATGCCTAATACAACATGCACAGACCACACTTTGGCCTGGGCAAAACATGCACCGACCTCACTTTGCCTAGGGAAAACATGCACCGACCTCACTATGGTCTGGGGAAAACATACACCGACTTTAGTTATGCTTGGACCAAAACATGCACCGACCTTACCTATGCATGGATAAAATGTGCACCGACCTTAGTTATGCATGGACCAAACATGCACCGACGTTACCTATGCATGGACCAAAAGTGCACCGACCTTAGTTATGCTTGGACCAAACATGCACCGACTTTAATTATGCTTGGACCAAAATATGAACCGACCTTACCTATGCATGGACCAAATGTGCACCGACCTTAGCGATGCTTAGACCAAACGTGCACCGACCTTATCTATGCATGGACCAAATGTGCACCGACCTTAGTTATGCTTGGACCAAACATGCACCGACCTTAGTTATGCTTGGACCAAAACATGCACCGACCTTACCAGTGTATGGACCAAATGTGCACCGACCTTAGTTATGCTTGGACCAAACATGCACCGACCTTACCTATGCATGGACAAAATGTGCACCGACCTTAGCGATGCTTGGACCAAACGTGCACCGACTATATCTATGCATGGACCGAATGTGCACCAACCTTAATTATGCTTGGACTAAAACATGCACCGACATTACCTGTGTATGGACCAAATGTGCACCGACCTTAGTTATGCTTGGACCAAACATGCACCGACCTTACGTATGCATGGACCAAATGTGCACTGATCTTAGCGATGCTTGGACCAAACGTGCACCGACCTTATCTATGCATGGACCAAATGTGCACCGACCTTAGTTATGCTTGGACCAAATATGCACCGACCTTAGTTATGCTTGGACCAAAACATGCACCGACCTTACCTGTGTATGGACCAAATGTGCAGCGACCTTAGTTATGCTTGGACCAAACATGCACCGACCTTAGTTATGTATGGACCAAATGTGCACCGACCTTAGCGATGCTTGGACCAAATGTGCACCGACCTTAGTTATGCTTGGACCAAAACATGCACCGACCTTACCTATGCATGGACCAAATGTGCACCGACCTTAGCGATGCTTGGACAAAACGTGCACCGACCTTATCTATGCATGGACCAAATGTGCACCGACCTTACTATGAACAATACCAAATGTGCACTGACCTTACTATGATAAATACCAAATGTGCACTGACCTTACTATGATCAATACCAAAGGTGCGTTGACCATACTAGGGACTGTTCTGACCATATGTGTCACGCCCCGAGCCTTTATTACAGCGGATGACTCGCTCAAGGAAAGCGAACAGCCGACATGGTAAACCTCTTACAAGCATGAACGATCAGAGCGCAAGGTAATCACACATAAGAATGCAATCGGATAATAATTACTCAAACTCTAACTTTATTTCATTAATAATCTAGTATTCAAGTACAATAACCTTTCCATCCCTTTTCCATTCCACTAGACTCAATAAACAAGAAATTACATAAACTCAATTTAAACATTGTAGACTTCCTAAGTCTTCTTCTCTCAATTTGATATTACATTCATTCGCTCTCGGACCCGCTACTTGTATAACTCGAATCCGAATTCGTATCACTTCCATCTCCTGAAAAAAATTAGAAATAGGTAATGAGCACACTTGCCCAGTAGGTATCTTCGCATCAACATGATTAGCAATGTTTAAGTAATTAGTATTTTAGCTCTAAAGATTTTAGGTAAAATCATGCGAATGCGATCAATCATGCGAATGACCCAAGTAACAAAGATAATAGAATGAGCAAGTATGAATTAGCACAAATGTCACAAGAACATGATATGGCCTTTCATGAGCAAGAACGTCTCGAGAATGTACTAGCAAGCCACATAATCATCACTCTAGCATCTTTTGCTTATGAGCAAGTACTTCGTGAATTTCTGTGGAATATCAAAGAATAGTCATATACAAGTATTTTCATGATGCCGTGGATTTTCACTTATTTATAAAGAAAGTACTCCCATCGCAATGCGATGTCAGTTGCATCATACCCCATGGTTTATAATAGTATATTTCTAACAATCAGCCGAGGGGACTAGTATAGAGCCCTTGAACACAATCAGTGCTCGATCGCATCTTCAAGTATAAATCAAGCTATTTCCATGCATGTAACAATAAAGTATGGCCAAGAATGTAATAAGTTCAATAAGCTCATGATAACAATAGTTCAATGAATGAATGCTTCAATTAAGAAATGCGAGTCAAGAATGACTTAAAACAAGGTTATACTCATGGGAATAATTCGGTAGCATAACGATACATTCCTCATTTTCCATAAATTAAATTAAGTATCTTGATCATTATGACAAGTCCTAGAACATCCATGATCCATCTAGAAACTTTAGAATATCAACCCTTTGGTAAAACCTTGGGTTAACTGGACTTAACAAGGTGATGGTCAATCACTGGGCCGTTACATGATCGTGATGGTCTAGTCTTGATCCGTTACAATAGGCTCTGAATCTAGAATTAAATAAAATGGACTTAGTAAATGTGATGGTCATATATTAGGCCGTTATATGAGAATGACGGTCTAATATGGATTCGTTACATATCTAGAACTAGAAACTTTGATAGTGCTTTCTAACAATTGGGCTTTCATGGTACAACCAACTCGGCGTCGTAATGGGAATCCCAGGCTCGCGGAGAATTACGGACGCCTTGAAACAAGATTTCTTAATATATTGGAAGGAATATCCAATAGAGAGGTCCTCATGGTCAATATAATGTTCCTATAGTGCAAAGTGTGAACTAATGGCCATATACCAGAATATATGCCATGCACTTAAAGAAAATGACTCTATAGATAGAAAAGACTGGAAAATGATGTGAAACCATAATAAAACTCCGTCAATACATCATTTGAAATCATAAATTAAATATAAACTATAAAGTTTAGCCAATGAAATTAACATAACTCAAAATAACTTCAAATGCTTGTAATCATGCAATTCCTATCATGAATCAATAAATAAACTCAAAGTCATGATATCAGGTCAAAACTTAGATAACTAGGCTTATTTATAAGTAGACTTGACTAATTTCCATTCCATCTCGAGTTGATAGAAAATACTGTTCTAACGGTCTAGCATAGGCATGTTACAGTCCGTGTGACGGTTTGTCGAGGGGCCGTTACAGTGTGGTAACGCTCCTGCTATGGTGCGTCAGAGACAACAGATCAATTTAAATACCACAGAGAGTGTGACGGCTTATCGTGGGGCCGTTACAATCATGTGACGGTCCTACCCTCATCCGTCAGAGATTCTGCAGACAATAAAGATAAGGAACTATGTCCATGCAAGAATAATCATAATCACTAACTAGTCTAGCCATGATAAACGAAGTAAAGGCCAGGTATATGCATAGGTCGCAGTGAATAAACAAGATGATATCTTTTATCTTTGGTTAGGCTAAAGGTATGCATGTATGCATGAACTTACTAAAATATGAAATTCACAATCTTTAATGCATGAAATCAAGTCAAATCAGAGGGCTTTTATCCCTAACGAGATCTTTTTGCTGTTCATGAGATGACCTACCTTTTCCCTGGGCTTTACACTTCTAATTTAGGTCTTCAAGACACGCCCTAGTTCTCTTCTTCCAGTAGTTTTTCAGCAACTTCACGTTGCCCTAACTCTCCAATCCCTTGACCTAAAGAGGTAAAATTTGGAGGGTAAGAAGATTAATCTAAAGGGAACAAAAAGTTCTAAAACATCAAACTCTAATTATCTCGTTTAGGTGTCCTAATTCCTTGATCTTCAATGGTCCTTTGCTCTGAAACCTGGGTTGCTATGACAGAATCAGTTACTTTAGAAGCCCTTATCTCCTTGGTTACTTGATCTCCTAACATGAAATATTGAGAGTTGTTAGACCTTAGTATTATAAACAAAAAGTTCCAAAGGTCTTACCCGAAATTCTATCTCCTTGCCTTTATTCTTCACGAGCCAAAAGTAAGGGTCGCTCAGTTCAGAACTGGGTCCTATTTATAGAGATTTGGCTAGGGTTCAAGGATTAGATCGATTCTAGAGTCCTTAGTTGGCCAAAACCTGACCCCTAAGAGTCCTTAACAATCGTACACATCCTTCTAATTAGGTCTCTTGTAGATAGGATCTCAAAGTTCCAATCTTTTTACAAGTTCTTCAACGTACAGAATCAGCAGGGTGTAACGGTCATGTCTAGGTGCATTATACCACTGTAGCGGTTGCCCGATAGACCGTTACGTCCAACGTGTGCAGAGTTTCAATTTAATATAACTCTTTTATTCATTTTATCTATATAATTATCTATAAAAATAGTATTTATCCTTTAAAATTCGTGAATAGGCTAAATAACCTTCTAGAATATGGGCCAAACTTAATGGGCTTGATCCTTAAACCTTTTGAGTCTTAATTGAATAGGCTAGGCTAATTATTTAACACCATTGGGCTTTACAACCCATTATTAGTTCAATAATCCATTTATTAATCTATTTAGCCCTTTATAAATTCTTAATAAATTCTTAAAAATTTCATTTATAATCCAAAAACTATTTATATAAATTCTGGGATACTACACCCTCCCCCACTGAAAAGAATTTGGTCCCCAAATTCAAAAGAGAGTGTACTTACAGTTGAATAATTCTGAGAATCTTTTCCGCATAGCTTCTTCGGTTTCCCATGTTACTTCATATGGCCATATTTTCTTCCATTGTATTTTAACCATAGGAAAAACATTATTCCTTAGTTGACGCACTTCTCGTTCTAAAATCTTTATTGGTGTTTACTCGTAAGTCATGTCCTTCTGAATCTCCAAATTATCATAAGTGATAACATGGTCAAGATCATATACATACTTTTTCAACATAGAGACGTGAAATACGTCATGAACTCTTGCTAATTGTGGAGGTAAAGCCAGTCTATAAGCCACTTCACCGACCCTTTCGAGAATTTTAAATGGGCCAATGAACCTGAGAGTTAGCTTGCCTTTGATGCCAAATCTTCGAATACCACGACCCGGAGAAATCTTTAGATACACATGATCTCCAACCTGAAACTCCAAGTCGCGCCTTCGATTATCAGCATAAGACTTTTGCCTATCTTGCGCCATCTTCATTCTTTCTTGAATGAGCTTGATCTTCTCTGAAGAATCCCTGATAATGTTGGAGCCTAGAAATTGCTTTTCCCCTATTTCGTTCCAACATATTGGTGATCGACAGCTTTTTTCATATAAGGCTTCAAAAGGTGCCATTTGTATGCTAGCCTGATAACTGTTGTTGTATGCAAACTCTACTAGAGGCAAGTGATCATGCCAACTTCCTCTGAAATCAATAGCACAGGCCCTGAGCATATCTTCTACTACCTGATTTTTTCTTTTTGTCTGACCATCAGTTTGTGGATGAAATGCTATACTAAAGTTCAATCTAGTCCCTAGTGAGTTTTGTAGACCCTTCCAGAAATGTGATGTGAATCGAGTATCCCTATAAGATATAATAGTGACAGGGACACCATGTAATTTGATAATTTCTTTTATGTATAATGCTGCTAGAATATTCACAGACCATCGACTTTTTATGGATATGAAATGTGCAGATTGAGTCAAGCGGTCTATGATTACCCATACACCATTGTGTCCTCCTCTGATCTTAGGTAAACCCATAATGAAATCCATCCCTATGCTCTCCCATTTCCACTCGTGAATATTCAAGGGATGCAATTTACCTGCAGGTCTAAAACGCTCTACCTTAACTTGTTGGCAAGTGAGACAGTGAGACACGAAATCGGCTATTTCCTTCTTCATATTGGGCCACCAAAAGTTTCTTTTGAGATCTTGATACATTTTTGTACCACCAAAATGAATGGTGTACTTAGACTTGTGTGCTTCTTCTAGGACCAGTTTCTTTGTATCCTCATGATCTGGTACACACGCTCGCCCCTTAAATAATAATCTTCCGTCATTGGAAATAGAGAAATCTGGCCTTTGTTCTATGTTGGCTTTAATCTCCAATAACGCGGGATCATCATTTTACAACTTGACCAGATCCTCTATTAATGTTGGTTGAGCTCGGATATTAGCCATGAAGCAATCTTGTTCCTTTATGTCAATATCTAAGTTCATCTGAGCGAATTGAGGAATAAGATTAGTCATACTAATCATAAGACTTGATAGCATACCCATTGGTTTTCTACTAAGTGCATCTGCTACAGTGTTAGCCTTCCCAGGATGATATTGAATAGCAGAATCAAAGTCCTTGAGATATTCTAACCATCTCCTCTGCCTCATATTGAACTCTTTTTGAGAAAATAAGTATTTCAAGCTTTTGTGGTCCGAATAGACTGTGAACTTTTCTCCATAGAGATAATGACGCCAAATTTTCAAGGCGAAGATAACAGCTGCTAGTTCTAAATCATGCACGGGATAATTTTCCTCGTGATGTTTCAATTGTCTTGAGGAATAACATATTACCTTTCCATCTTGCATGAGAACGCATCCCAAGCCAATGTCAGATTCATCCGTATATACTTCAAATCCACAACCTTCGATAAGTAGTGATAGAATAGGAGCTGTAGTAAGGTGATTCTTAAGAGTTTGAAAACACTTTTCGCATTCCTCTGACCAGACAAAAGGATTTTCTTTTCTTCTGAGTCTAGTTAAAGGAACTGTAATATTTGAGAAGTCCTTAATGAACCTCCTATAGTAACCAGCTAGACCCAGAAAGCTTCTTACTTCTGATACAGTCGTTGGCCGGCTCCAATTTCTGACAGCTTCCACTTTCGAAGGATCCACAGCGATACCTTTCTTGGAAATAATATGGCCTAGAAATGAAACTTCCTTGAGCCAGAACTCACACTTGTTAAACTTGGCATAAAGTTTGTGTTCTCTAAGTATTTCCAAAGCTATCCTCAAATGTTCTTCATGTTCTTCTTTTATCTTAGAATATATCAAGATGTCATCAATGAAGATAATGATGAACTGGTCTAGATATGGCTGAAAAATATTGTTCATAAGTTACATAAATGCTGCTGGGGCGTTTGTTTACCCCAATGGCATTACCATAAATTCATAGTGGCCATAACGACTTCGAAAAGCCGATTTATAAATATCTTTTTCTTTAATTCTAAGCTGATGATAACCTGATCTGAGGTCTATTTTAGAAAAATAGTCTGCTCCTGAAAGCTGATCGAAGAGCTCATCAATACGCGACAACATGTACTTGTTTTTGATTGTAAGTTGATTCAGTCGCTGGTAATCTATACATAGGCTGAGAGAGCCATCCTTCTTCTTGACAAAAAGAACTGGCACACCCCAAGGGGATGTGCTAGGTCTAATAAAACCTTTGTCTAGTAGCTCCTACAACTGCCTCTTTAGTTCCTTGAGTTCTGTGGGGGACATCCAGTAAGGGGCTATAGAAACAGGTGCTGCTCCTCGAATGAGTTCAATAGTAAAGTTCACTCCCCTTTCGGGCAGTAAACTGGGTAATTCGGATGGAAAGACGTCTGGGAACTCATTTACAATGGGAATGTCCGCTAGGATAATCTCCTTGGATTTGGGAACAATGACAGAAGCAAGAAAAGCTTCACATCCTTGCGACATGAGTTTGCAAGCGTGAAGAGAAGATATGATAGTGAGATGTTTCTTGTATTTGATGCCAAGGAAAGAGAATCTTGGAAGACCTGATTTTCGGAAGGATATAATCCTATTTCTGTAATTGATCTACAAGCGAATCTACCCCTAAAATGGCATCGTAACCTTTCATGTCAAGACATACTAAATTTGCAGGGAGATTATGACCTTCTACTATCACTTCACTATCAAGATAATATTCAGTAAGCTTTTTTCCAGAACCTAAGGGTGTGGTAATAGCAAGATCTGAAGGTAGAGGAACTGATACAATTGGTAATGTTTTTGCGAAAGTAGTGGAGACAAAAGAATGAGAGGCACCGGTATCAAATAGCATAAATGTAGGACATGAACAAATTTGAAGAGTACCTTCCATAAGTCTACCATCCCTGGGCACTTCTTCTTCCTATAGAACAGCATTGAGGCGAGCCTGCCTCCTGCGTCCACCACCAGATGACTGCTCCTTCATAAGGGGGCAATCCGGCATGCGATGCTCCCTGCTTCCACAGCGTAGACAAGCACCGAGGCGCTTCCAACACTCTTCAGCCGAATGGCCGAACTTTTCGCAAAAAGTCCAAGCCGTGGCGACTTGCTCCTCCTCCTTAATATTTTTATTCTTCTGGGAACTTCCACCGTTCCCACTCCTAGATCTTTTCTTACTATCACGGCTTTTGTAAGGTTCCGTGATGCTGAACTTTTCTTTCTTATAGCACCGATCAGGTCGTCGGCTGGACTTTTCTCCTTTTCCTTTCAATTTCTCGACCTTCTCCAAAGTCCTTTCACATAAATATGCCCGATGAACCATCTCTGCATAGGTACGGATGTTTTGGGTCCCGAGCTGTTGAATAAAGCCAGATCGTAACCCATCCATAAATCGATTTTTGCCTTCAATAGATCGGTGTTGATTAGATGCGGTGCATAAGATGCTAGCCTTGAGAATTGTAATTCATATTCTACCACTGTCATCATTCCTTGTCCAAGAGAGGCGAACTCTGTTAGTATTGGTGTGCTATAGGCCAATTTTGGGTCGGGTAGGCCCGATAGATGTACGATCTTGTTCATTATTAATAAAGTGGTATTTGAGCGTAAATGTGTGATTATATATTACTTTACGATGTCCCTAGGATATGTGGTTGTAAAGTCAACTCGAGATAGGATCTCGATCATGAGACTGACTTTACATGGACACATACCTTAAATTGTTCCTGGTTGGAGGGTAATCACTCGGGGACTTTGATTACCTATTAAACCAGTACACACGATGTGTGACTGACCAGTCTCATGGTCATTGGTGCGGGGCACCAACACATATGTGTAGGTGTACGTCCTGGGAGGAAGTGCACTGAACTGATCCGCTATTGGATCTTCAGATGGTTTATTATACCTAATGTCAACTGAAGATCCAACGGTCTCAGTAGCATCGTTGGTCCTTTGACCTGAGACATTGATCAGATCTTACACGAGGACTGGAATGATTTAATTACTTGGCTAAGTGACTTTAACCATAAGTCATATGTTACCGAGTCATTAACCACTCCAGGATACGTGTGAAGATCATCAATGGTCAAGAGGGGATCGCTTACTGTCGGGTATATATCAGACAGTTAATGGGTCATGACATTGACGCTCCGTTAAATCCCTGGCCAGGGTCGTGTGAGTTCGTTTTGAACGGACGTCATACACTTTAAGGAGGTCATGGTCAAATGGCACGATCATGGGGTTTGACGAAAACCATACCCTAGATCGTACCAGACTCATAGAAGGAGCGAGGGATTATATCGATGCGGTAACTGTAGACTTGTAGGTACCAGACAGGCTGGTTTAAACCCGGCGTCCCCTAGGATCACTCGGATTTGCTTGACCCAACGTGATCAAAGGTTCGGAATAAAGTAAACTATTATTCGGCTCTAGTAGAAGCGAATAATAAGTTTAATTTACTTCTAATTGGGAATTAGAAGTTAATGGGCCTTACTAGAGTGACTATGGGCCTAGAAGATCACACACAATGGATTCTTTGGTGACGGATTATTATTGTACAAATGTATATATTAATCCCCTTTAATTCCTTTTAGAAAGGCATATAAAAGGGGCTTAATATATATGTACAACAATAGGAAGGATATATATACGATTTCGATGCTTATGGGTTCTTTTAGAAATGGCCAAATCCTATATATAGACATGTTACGAGAGCTTCTTCTCTCCCTTTGACTAATCAAGCATTAAGCTTAAGAGAAGAGGATTAGCTCCTCCCCCCTTCCTCCCTCTTGCTCTCTCTCTCTCTTCAGAAGGTGATTGGATCGGGGAGGTTATGCCGGGGGATACCGTCACTGCACAAGGATCCGTGTGGATCTGCTCTAGAAGCCGTACTTCTGTGCGGCTCGATATTCTACATCGGACTTTACGGATAGCGTCATTCCGCGCAAGGTATAAATACGCAACCCGTTGTTAGGGGTTGAGGTGATTAAAACGTCGATCAGAGCATGGATATGGGATTCCATGCAGCCGGGTTCGGGCAAATAAAATTTTTGTTATCCGCTGCATTGCCCGAGGGTGCTATGTGGAACCTTATAGTGGTATCAGAGCTAGGTTGGCGTTCTGATCGATACAATTAGCTCTGTATAGAACCATGTTTTAGGGGAATTTAAAATGTTCAATTGTTATACAGAAGAAAGGGATGCTGGGCATCAGGGCATCAAATGTTTTTGTAAGTATATATATATATATATATATTGGTCCGTTGGGCGCAGTGCGCCGCTCGGGCGCAGTGCGCCCGCCCGCGTGCGCCTAGAGGCGTGGCGGGCGCCTCAAATATTTTTATTTCAGTAAAATTCAATTTTTGAATTTTTAATTATTAGATAATTAGTAAATTCAGAATTTGAATTTCATTGAAGATTATATATATAATTCAAATATTTGAATTTTTAATTATTAGATAATTGGTAAATTCAAATTTTGAATTTTAGAATATTGATAATTGAGGATAATTACATTATTTAAATTTACTTTCAAACAAAATTATTGGATAATTAGTTTGAATTTAAATTTAAATGATTGTCATGTTTAAATTTTTATTTTAAATTTGATTATTAGATAATTAAATTTAAATTTAAATTTAATAATTATCTCAATTATCTGACTTATTTGAATCAGATTCAAATATGCATGCCCCTATTATGAATGATGGTTCTTTACGTTGTTTGCTTAATTTACCTTGCATTGGCTTGCTTATGTGTTTAATTTTAGTTAATCCTACTTTGATTTTTAAAATTAAACAAAGCTAGCCTATTTTTGTTTGCACATCCCATTTTTAAATCCAATAGTAAGGATTATTTTCAGAAAATAACCATTGATTGATTTTACATGAATGGGTTGGCAAGTGATCATGGACTTGGTTAATGTAAGTATTTGGAGTCTGCGAACCTCCTTTCTCCCTCTGTTAAAATTCCAATGTACTTCTACCTCCCTTAAAGTTGTACTCGCCCTAAGGGCTGCTGGAATTTGAGTCCCATGTAATTTAAAATTTGCCGGCCTACGTGCCATGTAAAAGTTGTAATTAATGCGGCGTCGGAGTTTGAAAGCGCGGAGCACACCCGACGAGGACGATCCAGCTGCTTCGGAGCGGGCCGGATGTTTTAGTTACATAAGGAATAAAGTCCATGATCACTTGCGATTTAATTTTGCATTGGTTGCATTTACTTTGTGCAAACTACTAGGTACGGTAAATATATTGGATATATTTATATTACCACCTAGGGTAAGATCAAGATAAAATCAAATTCCCTCACGATAAAATTTTAGATCTGGTAAGCATTGCTCTAGGAGTCGTCGTGGCCCTCCATCATTATGGAGTGAATGAACGTCTTCATTTCATAGATTTGTTGTGCTTTCCACAAGGTCCATGAGTTTGGGGGCGGGATACAACTCCAAGGCTCGGCCTCAATGGGGTGAGGAATTGAACTCGGCCTTGTTGTGCTTTCCACAAGGGTCGGGTCATGAACTCATTGCTATGTAGTAATGATGGTTAGATCTAACTGAGAATATCCTTTGTTGTGCTTTCCACAAGGGGATGATTTCTCGGGGGCCGAATATCAGATATTGCATTAGATGCAAGTGCATGTTGACTGCCTTGAGATGGTGTACGTCTTGTTGTGCTTTCCACAAGGCCGTGCATCAGTCTCGTTGGGATTTCGACTCACTAGGTTGATCTCGTTGATCTCCCGTTCTATATACTGAGGGTTATATAGTTCGATCGAAAAATAGTGGGACTAACTAAGATAGAAAACCACATCTAAGTTAGAATTTGAACACATGCTAAGTTATCTTTTATTTCTTATCCAGATTACAATGTCTTCGTCCAACCCCCTCCGCGGCATCTTAGATGCCAACAGACTGACTGGACCGAACTACTCGGATTGGCTGCGTAATCTACGCATAGTCCTCACCGCCGAAAAAATAGCCTATGTGTTGGACACGGTTCATTCTGAGCCATCTCCTGATGCCGACGAGGGCGAGTTACTGGCTTATGCCAAATGGTCTGAAGACTCTTCCCTTGCCCACTGTTACATGTTGGCCTCTATGGCTCCCGAGCTATAGAGGCAATTCGAAAAGACTGATTGTAGAAGTATACTTCTTAATCTACGCCAGCTCTTCGGGGAGCAGGGTAGGATTGAGAGGTATGATATCTCCAAGAGGCTTTTCAGGACACGAATGTTAGAGGGTGCTTAAGTACAGGCTCATGTACTGAAAATGATGGAGTTGATAGAGAGACTCAATGCACTGGGGTTCAAGTTGGATCTTGAACTGTGCATTGATCTTATACTCCAATCATTGCCCGATTCCTTTTCATTCTTCATCATAAACTTTAACATGAATAGAATTGAAGCAACTCTCCCGGAGCTACTCAACATGTTAAAGAGTGCTGAAGGAACTATGCAGAAAGATAAACCATCTTCTTCTGTAATGATTGTTTACCGGGCCAACAAGAAAAGGAAGGCCACCTAGATATCCACCAAAGGTGACAAAGGGAAGGGAAAGAAGAAGGCCGTGGGTAAGCAACTCGCCAAAGTTGACAAAGGGAAGGGCAAGAAGAATGAAAAAAAAGATAAGTGTTTTCGATGCGGGGAAACAGGGCATTGGAAAAGGAATTGAAAGGTAATTCTAAATGAATGTATTTTTGTCATAGACCTTAATTTGTCATATATGGAATCCACATCATGGGTATTAGATATTGGATGTGCATCTCATATCTACAACTCTGTGCAGGTGCTGGCAAATAGAAGGCGGTTGGGCAAAAAGGAGATTGAACTGAGGATGGGCAATAGAGCTTTAGTTTCTGCCAAAGTTGTCGGGACTGCACGTCTCAGTTTACCTTCAGGAGTCATTCTGGAGATGAATGACTGTTATTATGTTCCTAATATTATTAAGAACATTATTTCAATCTCTGATTTGTATAACATTGGATATACATTGGCTTTTAATAGCACTTGATGCTCTATAATGAATAATGGTTTGGTTATAGCCAATGGTTCATTAGTCAATGGTCTTTATATTTTAGATACACGTTCTAATATTATGCAAGCTTCCAATGCTGATGAAGTGAATTCTGCATATCTATGGCATTGCATGCTTGGTCATGATGGTGAGAAAAGAGTATCTCACCTACACTCAAATGGGTATTTGAATACATTCGAATACAAGTCATTTGATACCTGTGAGTCGTGTCTCATGGGGAAGATGACCAATGCTCCCTTTAGTGGACATGGTGAGAGGGCTGTTGACCTTCTCGAGCTCATACACTCGGACGTGTGTGGACCCACGTCCATGGAGGCAAAAGGGGGTCACCTCTATTTCATTTCTTTTATTGATGACTTCTCGAGATATGGCTATGTGTATTTAATGAGACATAAATCACAAGTCTTTGAGAAGTTTAAAGAATACAAGAATGAAGTAGAAAAATAGACTGGCAAGAGTATTAAAGCTCTTCAATCGGATCAAGGAGGTTAATATCTAAGCCATGAATTCACTTCTTATCTTAAAGACAATGGAATTATTTCTCAGTGGGCTCCACCGTATACACCAGAACACAATGGTGTGTCCGAAATGAGAAACAAGACCTTATTAGATATGGTCTGATCCATGATGTCTAAGTCAGGACTACCCTTATCTCTGTGGGGCTATTCATTAGAGACTACGGCTTATTTATTGAATAGGATCTCAAGTAAATCTGTTCCTTCTATACCATATGAAATATGGAAAGGCAGGAAAACAAATTTTAATCACATTAAAATTTGTGGGTGTCCTGCTCATGTAAAGAAGAACGATAGTGATAAGCTTGAGTCGAGAACCGATAAGTGTAGGTTTGTGGGATATCCAAAGGAGACATTTGGATATTACTTCTATTACCCTTATGAGAAAAGGGTCTTAGTGACTAAGAGAGCTGTATTTCTAGAAAGAGAATATCTTCTCCAGAAAAATAGTGGGAGCCAGATAGAATTGGACGAGGTCTAAGAACCACAATCCGTAGACACAAACTCATTAGATGAGACTTTATCGGTTGATCCTATTCAGAGTGAAACACAGACACTACGGAGATCTGGTAGACTACCGAGAGAACCTGAGAGATATGTTGGATATGTCTCAGAGGGGTCCTCTAAGGTATGTATCGATGAGGATGAAGATCCTCAATCGTATCAGGATGCAATCTGTAGTGCGGACTCCGAGAAATGGCAAGAGGCAATGGATTCTGAGATCCAGTCCATGTACACCAACAAAGTTTGGAACTTAGTTGATGTACCCGAAGGGAAAGTCCCTATCAACTGCAAATGGATTTTCAAAAGGAAAATTGGTGCAGATGGACAGATTGACACATACATGGCTAGACTAGTGGCGAAAGGATATCGTCAAAGACAAGGCATTGACTCATGGTTAAGTCAATCAGAATCCTTCTCGCCATTGCTGCATATCTGGATTATGAGATCTAGTAAATGGATGTAAAGACAGCTTTTCTTAATGGAAATCTGTCAAAAGTGGTGTACATGGTACAGCCTGAAGGATTCACCTCCAAGCTGCATCCTAATAAGGTATGCAAACTTCAAAGGTCCATTTATGGATTAAAGCAGGCATCTCGAAGCTGGAACTTAAGATTTGATGAGGCTGTCTAATCTTTCAAATTCATTTGGAATGAAGATGAACCCTGTGTTTACAAGAAGGTCAGTGGGAGCTCTGTGACCTTCTTGGTCCTTTATGTTGATGACATCTTACTCATTGAGAATGATGTAGGGATGTTGACATCAACCAAGTCTTACTTGTCCAAGACCTTCTCCATGAAGGATTTAGGAGAAGCATCCTATGTGCTAGGCATAAAGGATCTATCGAGATAGATCTAAAAGGATGCTAGGATTATCCCAATCCATTTACATAGATACTATCCTCAAAAGGTTTAGGATGGAAAATTCTAAAAGAGGTCTCATTCCTATGAGACATGGAATTTGCCTATCTAGGGGGATGAGCCCTAAAACATCTTAGGAGGTGGCACACATGAATAAGGTACCCTATGCTTCAGCCATACGGTCAATCATGTATGCAATGCTATGTACACAGCCTGATGTTGCCAATGCTTTGAGCATTGTCAGTAGATATCAGGCAAATCCAGGCGTAGAGCACTGGAAGGTAGTAAAGGGCATCCTTAAGTACTTGCGAAGGGCTAAAGATCTTTTTCTACTTTATGGAGGAGAGGACCTATATAGCTTAGAGCTTACACAGATTCTAGTTTCCAGTCAGATCCTGATGACTGCAAATCCATGTCAGGGTTTGTATTCATGTTGAATGGAGGGGCAGTCAGTTGGAGAAGCTCCAAATAAGATACAACTGCAGACTCGACGACGGAGGCAGAATATATTGCTGCAGCTGAAGCTGCTAAGGAAGCCGTCTTGATGAAGAAATTCATCTTGGAACTCGGCGTAGCTCCCGAGATATCAGCTCCCATCCCATTATTTTGTGATAATAATGGGGCCATTGCCCAGGCGAAGGAACCGAGATCTCACCAAACGTCGAAGCATATTCTTAGGCGCTTCCACCTTATTCGGGAGATTGTTGATCGTGGAGATGTGGCGGTAGAGCGTGTACCGTCAGAAGACAACATAGTAGATCCAATAACTAAGACTTTGACACAGACTGTATTTGAGCGCCATCGGGATAAGATGGGCCTCAAAGTTGTGGGCAATTGGTTGTAGTTCAAGTGGGAGATTGTTAGTATTGGTGTGCTACATGCCAATTTTGGGTCGGGTAGGCCCGATAGATGTACGCTCTTGTTCATTATTAACAAAGTGGTATTTGAGCATAAATGTGTGATTGTATATTACTTTACAATGTCCCTAGGATATGTGGTTGTAAAGTCAACTCGAGATGTGATCTCGATCATGAGACTGACTTTACATGGACACATACCTTAAATTGTTCCCGGTTGGATGGTAATCACCCGGGGACTTTGATTACCTATTAAACCAGTACACATGATGTGTGACTGACCAGTCTCATGGTCATTGGTGCGGGGCACCAACACATATGTGTAGGTGTATGTCCTGGGAGGAAGTGCACTGAACTGATCCGCTCTTGGATCTTTAGATGGTTGATTATACCTAATGTCAACTGAAGATCCAACGGTCTCAGTAGCATCGTTGGTGATGGGGGCATCTCTCGCCCTTCACATTTTCCACAGCTGTGATTGCTCGCCAACATAGCTCCATTGTGTCCATCATATTTTTCTGAGTCAAGTCATATAATTTTCATATTTTATTTGAGTTATATCATTGTAATTTTCCTTTTATTTGAGTCTAGTACCTAAGTTAATGAGTCATCTACCTAAGTTAAGTGTCATAGGATTGATTAGATTAGTTAATGAGCCCAATTCATTGGGCTAGGCCCAAGGGCACCCCCCTTCCCCTTGGTTATTTGTCAATGCTCCAAAAGTCAGGGTCTTATTGTAAGTTGTAGGATCCCTATAAATAGGACCCCACTCTCTCCATGTTGAATCAATCAATGAATGAAAAAAACAAAGAGTGTTTGAGTCCCAGAAATTATCTTTATTGGAGAGAATCCAATTGAGTGGGTGAGAAGCCCCTCCCTCCCCTATCTCTCTCTCTCTCTCCATCTTTCTCTCTCCCAAGAGAGAAGGGCACCCCCTACTCTCTCTCCTCCCTTCCCAACCACCTCCACCGTCCCACCTACCTCCATTAAGTCCTCTCCAACTTCCCACACGCCCACATTAATCCACCCCTAGTCCCAATAGAGAACCCCCAATCCCCACTCCACCCTCCAACCACCAACCACCCCTCTTCCCTTCCCAACCCAACCTTCTCCCTTCCCCACACAATCTCCCAGCCCCCAAGAGAGTTTTAAATTTGAAAATTTCCCCCCATTTCCAGCCCTAGGGCGCCCCAAGCCCTCTTCCTTTGGGCTGGTCACCCCCCCATCCTCCATCCCCATTCAACTTGGAGCATCTTCCACCTTCCCTTCCCACCTCCATCTAGTGTAGAGATCCAGCCACCTACCTGCGCCCCTCCCCTCTCCAACCCCTCTAATCTCACCATATCTTCCCTTCCTCACCTTCCCCACATTCCCCTTCTATCACTCAACCAATCCCCTTTGCCATTCACCACCCTTCTCTTCTCATTCTTGGTTATCGGAAGCTACACCAGAGGAGCAGCTCGCAGCCCAGAAGTGCAGGTGGAGTAGCAACTTGCAGAGACAACCCCGACCACATCCCAGTGAATCTGAAGGCCCAACAGGTACCGTTGGAAGCGTCTCTCTGTCTGCTTCGCAACGGTGGTGGTCTCATCACGTTCTGAGCTCGGGGCCATCCTAAGCAGTCGATATTCCCCAACTGCACATCTCCTCCCTGAAGAGCAACCTGAAGCTGATTCCTGAAGCTGCCACGCCCACTCTCTTGAAGATCTGGAGGCGGGGCTTGGCCGGGAGCTACTTAGACAAGTCTACTTCCTGAATCAAGAAGCGGAGCTCTGTTTGGCGTCTGGAGTTAAGAGTTATCATTTTCTTCCCCCTGGTGCGCGGTTCTACTTCCTATCAGTCTGCTCCAACTCAAGCTCACTGTTCTAGTTCTGCCGGTCTACTCCGATATCTGCTGGTGTTCCCGTGACCCACGTTTTGGAGAGGACTTGACAAAGAATCCATTGGTAGCAGCCACGCTCAAATTGGAGTTCGGGAACGTCCGTGGTGTTCTCTTCTTCCTGCTGCTGTGGTGCTCTTGCCACCGGAGACAAAGCTCAAAGGCCTTGTTTGCAGTCCTGCCCCGACCAGCACCGGTGACCAAAGAAATGAACAAAATTCAGACGTCATCCTGACCCAGCTATGAAAGATTTCCAACTGGTTTCGTCATCAAAAAAAATCTGGAGTGGCCACAGCGTCAAGATATCCAACTTTCTGTCCTGAAGCTCAGGAAGCGGACCGAACCGGCATCGGCTTCCTTTCTAACTTCTAGCTCGGTTTCACCCCTCCCCGCTTGGCCGACTGAAGGCCCCTCCCTATGTGGACGTAGTGTTTGGGTGTATTCATTGGATTCCTTTCCCAAAGATCCCCCCCTGGCATGGGGCGTAGTGTATGTAATCTGAAATTTCAGGTTGAAGCTTCTCCGGCGCGGCGTGAGGGTAAGCCCACGCTTCCTCGCTCGCCCTCGTCTCCGGTTGGGATCGGTGTCTTCACACCGATCAGGTGAGCCACTGAACACTTCTTTTTGTTGGATTCCCTTGCTTAATTAGTATTGCTTCTTAACTCCGTCGGACGGTGAGTGAGCACTCGTTCCAAATTTTCTTATATTTGAGTGGCTACCGCGGGTGAGTTGTGAGAGTGACCCTTCAACCCATGCCTTCGGCGTGCTGACCGCCCATGAATTTGGGCAACCCCTGGCCCTTAGGGGTACTCCCCAAGCCATCCATACCTTGGAAACCTCCGGTCCAACCTCGGACCCTCACCCCATTGCCCGTCCACCTACGGACCCGAGTGTGTCAAACGCGAGTGAGTCCGCTTGTGTGACATTGCCAAGTCGTTGCGTTGCTTGCAATTTAGGTCCTAGTTTGTGTCACATCAATTGGTATTAGAGCAAGTCATTGACTTGTTTCTACAAGTCAAGTCCTAGGGCACGCTTGCATTGGAGTCATCATCAGTCCGACCATTGCATTTATCTCCCCCCCAATCTTCATGGCCACTTCCTACTTAACCTACTCGCCGCCCATGGACTTCATTCTAGATGATGATATTACCTTTCACGGATCACATTCTAGTGATTATGATAGGTGGGAGGCTACCATGGAAAGATATTTTGAAAAGACTTGGGTATATGGACCCGCAAGAGTCTGCAAGGCCAAGGGACGCTTTCGGGGTCAAGTCAAGAGTAAGTGGGAACACATAGAGGTATTAAGAAGGGTTAGGAGGCAAGAGCCCATTTCTTCATGGGATGATATGAAGGAAGAACTTAAGAAGATCGACATCCCCAAATATTCCCACCCCTCCTACTCAAACACCCCTAGCCCGAGGAGCACTACCACTCCTCCATCCCCACCCGGCCAACTTGAGACCACCTTTAGGCCTCCACCCCCACCACTCCCAACAAATCCCCTCTCAACCATCACCGCTACACTCCGCCACCAAATCCTATCCTTTAGGACCCAAATAATCCAAGCATCCACCTCCCCACCTAACCCCATGAGGGTCCCCACACCCCAACCAAAACCCCCTTCCACAAACCTCACTATCCAAACCCAATTAGCCCCCACTTCCACCCCTCCACAACCGGCCGATCCTAAGGGGAAGAGACCCCTAACTGACCCGGTTTCCCCAATAAGGACCACCACTACCCCTCCATTTTTTCCTATAAGGGACACTCCCCCCAAGACCGACCAACCCAAGCCACCCCAACCAACGTATCTCCCACTCCCTCCCCCAAAACTCCCATGTCCTAGTCCCCCACTACTTCCCCTCCGTATCCCAAACCAAGTTTCCCTTTACCTTCCACCCCGGGTGCGCCATGCACCAACCCTCATCACCATACCACCAAAAGACCCTCTCACCTCCTTAGAGGAGGAACCCATACCCGACCCCCTAGTGGTGAACACTCCGGACCCTATCCCTACCACGGAGACCACCCATGACCAAGTAGAAGAAGAAACATCACATGGTGACCTTCACCTTACACTACCCTCTCTAGTTAGGGCCAAACTCATCTTAGGGGAATCCCTTATTAGTTGGATAAAGAAGAGCCCAATAAGAGAGATCATGGGCCACGATTTTCCTCCCATAAAGGAAAACCTTCCCATAGTGCACATCTCCTCCTATCACACCATAATCCAAACATCCTACCAAGTGGAAACCTTAGAGGACCTTCTCAAGGGCTTAGCTTGACAATTTGAGTTGACCGGCTTGTTGACCCCCATGGCCCACCAATCTAGGAGCCTTGACCTCCTACACCTTTGTGTCGGGTCTATCACCTCGGTTTGCACCATTGGTTGCTATACTAGCGACCTCTTTCTATTCCTCCCCACACCCGATGAGCCCGACCTTCTCCTCAATTTGGAGCTTCTTATATCGGGTGGAAAGTTAAGCCCTCCCCTCATGGTCGACCCACCCACAAAGAACTTCGGCCCAATTATCTCATTAGAGGAGGATGACCCACCACCATTTGAGGATCTTTAGGACATAGGGCCCCTCCCCCTCGATAACCCTTTTTATCATCCCTTTGATCCCTTCCAATTGGCTTCAAAGAACCCATGGGACCCAACCACCTTATCCACCACCCACCTTTCCCTATCCCAACCCACCATGTTTGACCCAATCCACCCCATCCTAGACCCGGGTTACACCTTGGGAGCCATGACCTTGGCCACATATCCCTAGGTAATAAGGTTGTGCCCCACCCCATGATGACCACCTTCTTAGATCCATTCGATCCTTTCCAATGGGAGTTCAAAGGTTGTCCCACACCTATATACATGGAAGTCAACTTTGGGAAAAGCATGCATGTGTCTAGGCTTACCACACCACTTGGCATGAACACTATGTTGGGTCTATTCATTCATATCACCCACATGTCAAGTAGAGAGTATGAGTGGTCCAAAATCGGATGTAATGGTCCACCTTCACTCATAATGAGTCTTACGCATGATAGGAGCATTCGTGGATGTCCGGGTCCCCCGGCATTTGTCACCCCCATGCATGACCGGATCACCTACGGATGCCCCGACCCCTTAACCTTTGTTAGAGAGTCCATGCATGATAGGGCCACATTTGGTTGCCCGGGCCCACCAAGGCTCATCAAGGTCCATATGGCATCATGGCATGATAGGTCCATCTATGGATGTCCTGGTCCACCTTTATCCACACACATTTTCACACACCCACCGCCCCGTAATGCATGTCATGTGCATCCAAGCAAGCATTCAGCAACAAGCGGTGAGGTTCATAATGAGCGGGCAAAAACTCACGAGTGCCACTTTGGATTCCAAGTAGGCAACCCTACGATGGTCGCTTTCGAATGGCTCTATCTTAGGGTCACCTCCAAATCGAGGGCAAGAGGACTTGGACCTTCCATGTTCCGTGTAGCTTTGACAACCTGGCTTACGGGTTGGATTTATCGATAGGATTTTGGGATATACCCCACTTTTCACGTGGCGGATCTAGCACCCTATAAGGGCACCGCGGTGGATCCCAATGAGCACCTACAGCCTACCCCCATCTTTGTGAGTGACACCCTCGGAGAGCTTCCACATATCAGCTTGAGAGTCTGACGTGTGCACACGGAGGCAATACTGGGCAAGCAAGGTACTATCACCGGCAAGAGGGTGTGCCCGAGCCACCTTGAGAGGATGAAGAGCAGTCCCCCAGCTAAGGACGCGAGGTTGAGTTTGGAGGTTGTTGCTCGCCCGGAGCTGCATTGGAGGACCCCTTCCCCGGCGGACCCATGCTCGACGGAGTCGAGTTCTTCGCACCCCGGGGGTATGATGGGGGCATCTCTCGCCCTTCACACTTTCCACAGCTTCGATTGCTCGCCAACATAGCTCCATTGTGTCCATCATATTTTTCTGAGTCAAGTCATATAATTTTCATATTTTATTTGAGTCATATCAATGTAATTTTCCTTTTATTTGAGTCTAGTACCTAGGTTAATGAGTCATCTACCTAAGTTAAGTGTCATAGGATTTATTAGATTAGTTAATGCGCCCAATTCATTAGGCTAGGCCCAAGGGCGCCCCCCCTTCCCCTTGGTTATTTGTCAATGCTCCAAAAGTCAGGGTCTTATTGTAAGTTGTGGGATCCCTATAAATAGGACCCCACTCTCTCCATGTTGAATCAATCAATGAATGAAAAAAACAAAGAGTGTTTGAGTCCCAGAAATTATCTTTATTGTAGGGAATCCAATTGAGTGGGTGAGAAACCCCTCCCTCCCCTATCTCTCTCACTCTCTCTCCATCTTTCTCTCTCCCAAGAGAGAAGGGCGCCCCCTACTCTCTCTCCTCCCTTCCCAACCACCTCCACCCTCCCACCTACCTCCATTAAGTCCTCTCCAACTTCCCACACCCTCACATTAATCCACCCCTAGTCCCAATAGAGAACCCCCAATCCCCACTCCACCCTCCAACCACCAACCACCCCTCTTCCCTTCCCAACCCAACCTTCTCCCTTCGCCACACAATCTCCCAGCCCCCAAGAGAGTTTTAAATTTGAAAATTTCCTCCCATTTCCAGCCCTAGGGCGCCCCAAGCCCTCTTTCTTTGGGCTGGTCGCCCCCCCATCCTCCATCCCCATTCAACTTGGAGCATCTTCCACCTTCCCTTCCCACCTCCATCTAGTGTAGAGACCCAGCCACCTACCTGCGCCCCTCCCCTCTCCAACCCCTCTAATATCACCATATCTTCCCTTCCTCACCTTCCCCACATTCCCCTTCTATCACTCAACCAATCCCCTTTGCCATTCACCACCCTTCTCTTATCATTCTTGGTCATCGGAAGCTACACCAGAGGAGCAGCTCGCAGCCCAGAAGTGCAGGTGGAGCAGCAGCTTGCAGAGACAACCCCGACCACATCCCAGAGAATCTGAAGGCCTAACAGGTACCGTTGGAAGCGTCTCTCTGTCTGCTTTGCAACGGTGCTGGTCTCATCACGTTCTGAGCTCGGGGCCGTCCTAAGCAGTTGATATTCCCCAACTGCACATCTCCTCCCTGAAGAGCAACCTGAAGCTGATTCCTAAAGCTTCCACGACCACTCTCTTGAAGATCTGGAGGCGGGGCTTGGCCGGGAGATACTTAGACAAGTCTACTTCCTGAATCAAGAAGCGGAGCTCTATTTGGCATCTGGAGTTAAGAGTTATCATTTTCTTCCCCCTGGTGCGCGGTTCTACTTCCTATCAGTCTGCTCCAACTCACGCTCACTGTTCTAGTTCTACCAGTCTACTCCGATATCTGCTGGAGTTCTCGTGACCCACGTTTTGGAGAGGACTTGACAAAGAATCCATTGGTAGCAGCCACGCTCAAATTGGAGTTCGGGAACGTCCGTGGTGTTCTCTTCTTCCTGCTGCTGTGGTGCTCTTGCCACCGGAGACAAAGCTCAAAGGCCTTGTTTGCAGTCCTGCCCCGACCAGCACCGGTGACCAAAGAAATCAACAAAATTCAGACGTCATCCTGACCCAGCTACGAAAGATTTCCAACTGGTTTCGTCATCAAAAAAAATCTGGAGTGGCCACAACGTCAAGATACCCAACTGTCTATCCTGAAGCTCAGGAAGCGGACAGAATTGGCATCGGCTTCTTTTCTAGGTTCTAGCTCGGTTTCGCCCCTCCCCGCTTGGCCGGCTGAAGGCCCCTCCCTGTGTGGAGGTAGTGTTTGGGTGTAGTCATTGGATTCCTTTCCCCAAGATCCCCCCCTAGCATGGGGCGTTGTGCATGTAATCTGAAATTTCAGGTTGAAGCTTCTCCGGCACGGCGTGCGGGTAAGCCCATGCTTCCTCGCTCGCCCCCGTCTCTGGTCGAGATCGGTGTCTTCACACTGATCAGGTGAGCCACTGAACATTTCTTTTTGCTGGATTCCCTTGTTTAATTAGTATTGCTTCTTAACTTCGTCGGACGGCGAGTGAGCGCTCATTCCAAATTTGCTTATATTTGAGTGGCTACCGCGGGTGAATTGTGAGAGTGACCCTTCAGCCCATGCCTTCGGCGTGCTGACTGCCCATGAATTTGGGCAACCCCTGGCCCTTAGGGGTCCTCCCCAGGCCAGCCATACCCTTGGAAACCTCCGGTCCAACCTCGGACCCTCACCCCATTACTGGTCCACCTGCGGACCCGAGTGTGTCAAATGCGAGTGAGTCCGCTTGTGTGACATTGCCAAGTCGTTGCGTTGCTTGCAATTTAGGTCCTAGTTTATGTCACATCAGTTGGTCCTTTGACCTGAGACATTGATTGGATCTTACAAGAGGACTGGAACGGTTTAATTACTTGGCTAAGTGACTTTAACAATAAGTCATGAGTTGCCGAGTCATTAACCACTCCAGGATACGTGTGAAGATCATCAATGGTCAAGAGGGGATCGCTCACTGTCGGGTATATATCAGACAGTTAATGGGTCATGACTTTGACGCTCCGTTAAATCCCTGGCCAGGGTCGTGTGAGTTCGCTTAGAACGGACGTCATACACTTTAAGGAGGTCATGGTCAAATGGCACGATCATAGGGTTTGACAGAAACCATACCCTAGATCGTACAAGACTCATAGAAGGAGCGAGGGATTATATCGATGCGGTAATTGTAGACTTATAGGTACCAGACATGCTTGTTTAAACCCGGCGTCCTCTAGGATCATGCGGATTTGCTTGACCCAACATGATCAAAGGTTCGGAATAAATTAAACTATTATTCGGCTCTAGTAGAAGCAAATAATAAGTTTAATTTACTTCTAACTGAGAATTACAAGTTAATGGGCCTTAAACTAGAGTGACTATGCACCTAGAGGGTCACACACAATGGATTCTTGGGCGACGAATTATTATTGTTCAAATGTATATATTAATCCCCTTTAATTCTTTTTAGAAAGGCATATAAAAGGGGCTTAATATATATGTACAATAATGGGAAGGATATATATACAATTTTGATCCTTATGGATTCTTTTAGAAATGGCCAAATCCTATATATAGACATGTTACGAGAGCTTCTTCTCTCCCTTTGGCTAATCAAGCATTAAGCTTAAGAGAGTAGGATTAGCTCCTCCCCCCTTCCTTCCTCTTGCTCTCTCTCTCTTCAGAAGGTGAAAGGATCAGGGAAGGTTGTGCCGGGGGGTACCGTCGCTGCGCAAGGATCCGTGTGGATCTGCTCTAGAGGCCGTACTTCTGTACGGCTCGGTATTCTTCATCGGGCTTTGCGGACAGCGTCATTCTGCACAAAGTATAAATACGCAACCCATAGTTAGGGGTTGGGGTGATTAAAACGTCGATCAGAGCATGGATCTGGGATTCCATGCAGTCGGGTTCGGGCAAATAAAATTTTTGTTATCCGCTACGTTGCCCGAGGGTACTGTGTGGAACCTTACAAACTCCACAGCCTTTCTTTCTTTCACATGCTCAGAAAAGTACTTAGCACGGAACAAGGTGAGAAAACCATCCCATGTATGAGGTGCATCGGCTGGAGGTGCCGGAACCGACTTTCACCATGTACGGGCATCCTTGTTGAGTTGGAAAGTTGCAAGACGCACCTTCTCTTGATCGGTGCATTGGATGACGTCAAATATACGGTTCATCTCGTCAATCCAGTTCTCTGGTTCGTCCGGATTAGAAGAACCATAGAAACGTGGAGGGTTTAAACTCCAGAAATTGTGATGTAAATCCCCAGCTCTTGCCCCTGCGCCAGCTTGCGCCATGGTTTGTAGTGCCTGAGTAAGGCTGGCAACCGTTTGTTGCATGCCATTCCAATCTACGCGATGAGCCATGGTAATAATAAGGTACCTGAGAGAAATATGACAACTTGTTATTTCACATGAAATTGGAAGAAAATTAATCTTAAAGCTAATTAACTATCTTTATCCCGGGCTCTACCCAGTTCTCGCATGGGTATGAAAATTTCTTCCTTAGTTCATAGGTAGGGGTCCTTAAGCCTTGGACTTATCCTATGACAAGATTCTTCTTCCTAAGTCCTGAGACTTAGGCTCTAATACCAACTTAACTATCACGTCCCGAGCCTTTATTATAGCGGAAGACTCGCTCAAGGAACGCAAACATCCGGCAAGGTAAGCCTCTTGCAAGCAAGAACAATCAGAGCGCAAGGCAATCATACATAAGAATGCAATCGCATAATAATTACTCAAACTCCAACTTTATTTAATTAATAATCAAGTATTCAAGTACAATAACCTTTCCATCCTTTTTCCATTCCACTAGACTCAAGAAACAAGAAATTACATAAACTCAATCTAAACATTGTAGACTTCCTAAGTCTTCACTCTCAATTTGATATGACTTTCATTCGCTCTCGGACCTGCTACTTGTATAACTCGAATCCGAATTCGTATCACTTCCATCTCTTGAAAAAAAATGGAAATAGGTAATGAGCACACTTGCTCAGTAGGTATCTTTGCATCAACATGATTAGCAATGTTTAAGTAATTAGCATTTTAGCTCTAAAGAATTTAGGTAAAATCATGCGAATGTGATCAATCATGCGAATAACCCAAGTAACAAAGATAATGGAATGAGCAAATATGAATTAGCACGAATGTCACCAGAACATGATATGGCCATTCACGAGCAAGAACGTCTCGAGAATGTACTAGCAAGTCACATAATCATCACTCCAGCATCTTTTGCTTATGAGCAAGTACTTCGTGAATTTCTGTGGAATATCAAGCAATAGTCATGTACAAGTATTTTCATGATGCCGTGGATTTTCACTTATTTATAAAGAAAGTACTCCCAGCGTAATGCGACGCCAGTAGCATCATACCCCATGGTTTATAATAGTATGTTTCCAACAATCAGCAGAGGGGACTAGCATAGAACCCTTAAACACAATCAGTGCTCGATCGCATCTTCAAGTATAAATCAAGCTATTTCCATGCATGTAATAATAAAGTATGGCCAAGAATGTAATAAGTTCAATAAGCTCATGATAACAATAGTTCAATGACTGAACGCTTCAATTAAGAAATGCGAGTCAAGAATGACTTAAAACAAGGTTATGCTTATGGGAATAATTCGGCAGCATAACGATACATTCCTCATTTTCCATAAATTAAATTAAGTATCTTAATCATTATGACAAGTCCTAGAACATCCATGATCCATCTAGGAACTTTAGAATATCAACCCTTTGATAAAACCTTGGATTAACTGGACTTAACAAGGTGACGATCAATCACTAGGCCGTTACATGATCGTGACGGTCTAGTCTTGATCCGTTACAATAGGCTGAATCCAGAAATAAATAAAACGGACTGAGTAAATGTGACGGTCATATATTAGGCCGTTATATGAGAATGACGGTCTAATATGGATCCGTTACATATCTAGAACCAGAAACTTTGATAGTACTTTCTAATAATTGGGCTTTCATGGTACAACTAACTCGGCATCCTAGTGGGAATCCTAGGCTCGCGGAGAATTACGGAGGCCTTGAAACAAGATTTCCTAGTCCATTGGAAGGAATATCCAATGGAGAGGTCCTCATGTTCAAGATAATGTTGCTATAGTGCAAAGTGTGAACTAATGGCCATATACTGGAATATATGTCATGCATTAAAAGAAAATGACTCTATAGATAGAAAAGACTGGAAAACGACGTGAAACCATAATAAAACTCCGTCAATACATTATTTGAAATCATAAATTAAATATAAACTATAAAGTTTAGCCAATGAAATTAACATAACTCAAAATAACTTCAAATGCTTGTAATCATGCAATTCCTATCATGAATCAATAAATAAACTCAAAGTCATGATATCAGGTCAAAACTTAGATAACTAGGCTTATTTATAAGTAGACTTGACTAATTTCCATTCCGTCTCGAGTTGACAGAAAAGAGTGTTCTAACGGTCTAGCATAGGCGTGTTACAGTCCATGTGACGGTTTGTCGAGGGGCCGTTATAGAATGCTAAAGCTCCTGCTATGGTGCGTCAGAGACAACATATCAATTTAAATACCATAGAGAGTGTGACAGCTTATCGTAGGGCCGTTACAATCATGTGACGGTCCTACCCTCATCCGTCAGAGATTCTACTGGCAATAAAGATAAGGAACTATGTCCATGCAAGAAGAATTATAATCACTAACTAGTCTAGCCATGATAAACGAAGTAAAGGTCAGGTATATGCATAGGTCGCAGTGAATAAATAAGATGATATCTTTTATCTTTGGTTAGGCTAAAGGTATGCATGTATGCAGGAACTTACTAAAATATGAAATTCACAATCTATAATGCATGAAATCAAGTCAAATCAGAGGTCTTTTATCCCTAACGAGATCTTTTTACTGTTCATGAGATGACCTATCTTTTCCCTGGGCTTTACACTTCTAATTTAGGTCTTCAAGACACGCCCTAGTTCTCTTCTTCCTATAATTTTTCAGCAACTTCACGTTGCCCTAACTCTCCAATCCCTTGACCTAAAGAGGTGAAATTTGGCGGGTAAGAAGATTCATCTAAGGGGAACAAAAAGTTCTAAAACACCGAACTCTAATTACCTCGTTTAGGCGTCCTAACTCCTTGATCTTCAGTGATCCTTTGCTCTGAATCTTGGGTTGCTATGATAGAATCAGCGACTTTAGAAGCCCTTATCTCCTTGGTTACTTGATCTTCTAACATGAAATTTTGAGAGTTGTTAGACCTTAGTATTATAAACAAAAAGTTCCAAAGGACTTACCTGAAATTCTATCTCCTTACCTTGATTCTTCACGAGCCAAAAGTAAGGGTCGCTTAGTTTAGAACTGGGTCCTATTTATAGAGATTTGGCTAGGGTTCAAGGATTAGATCGATTCTAGAGTCCTTTGTTGGCCAAAACCTGACCCCTAAGAGTCCTTAACAACCTTACACATCCTTCTAATTAAGTCTCTAGTAGATAGGATCCCAAAGTTCCAATCTTTTTTCAAGTTCTTTAACTTACGGAATCAGCAGGGTGTAACGGTCGTGTTTAGGTGTGTTACACCACTGTAGCGGTCGCTCGATAGACAGTTACGTCCAATGTGTGTAGAGTTTCAATTTAATAAAACTCTTTTATTCATTTTATCTATATAATTATCTATAAAAATAATATTTATCCTTTAAAATTCGTGAATAGGCTAAATAACCTTATAGAATATGGGCCAAACTTAATGGGCTTGGTCCTTAAACCTTTTGAGTCTTAATTGAGTAGGCTAGGCTAATTATTTAACACCATTGGGACTTATAACCCATTATTAGTTCAACAATCATTTATTAATCTATTTAGCCCTTTATAAATTCCTAATAAATTCCAGAAAATTCCATTTATAATCCAAAAATTATTTATATAAATTCTGGGATACTACAATATGAAATATGCACAAACCTTACTATGAACCATATGAAATATGCACATACCTTACCATGAACAATAGCAAATGTGCGTTGACCATACCAGTGACTATGCCATATGTGTGTTCTCCATACCAGGGACTATTCCGACCTTAGAGGCTCAGAGGAAACTCATGAAAGCCCGAAACTTGATGAAACCAAAAACCAAAAATGAACATGGTAGTGGTCCCCACATGCCCTTATTCCCTCTTTAAGGTGTAGAAAATATATTTTTAAAACCATTCTAATGCATTATTGACCCATAAAGTTTGAGGTTAGGTGCCTACCTTTGAGATGTTAACCGACGATCTGGGGATGAAATCCACACCCCAGATCCACCTAAAGCTTTTCCTTCCGATCCGGGGATGAGTTCTACACCCCAGATCCACCCAAGACTTTGCTACAGGTTCACCCTTTATGAAATGCCAAGGTTCCTCACTTCTCTTCCTTACCCAAGAGAAACCGTAGGTGGTGGGTGTTGATGATAGGTGTTGCTAAAGGCTGATCACCCTTGGAACCCACTTCTTTATATAGGTTTCAAGCCTCCCAAGGCCTTTCCCAGGTCCAGCAAGGTTCAGCCCAGCCCCAAGGTCGCTGGCTTAAAGAGGGGTTAATGCTAAGCATCCCTTCAGATTTGAACAGATGTGACCCTTCGACCGCTGATCATAAATGCTAGTGGGCGCACTTTTGTGTTAGGAACTAGGTCGTATGTCTTCATATGAAATGAAGCGGACTTATAGATCTAACTCTCAGTCATGGTTGCATCTAATTTCATCAACTCTAGCGTGAGTTATGATTTTTGCAATATTATCATTTATTCTCCTTTATTCCAGTTGCGACCTTTCGGTAGCCCGAGGTAATCTGAGTATAACTCTATCACCCAGGTAGTATTTGGCCTAGACCTCAACATAGAAGATGTGGCTGACATCCAATGCAAAATTATGACCTTGGTTTCAGGTCATTTAATTAATCACAAACAAAGTTATGAATTTCCCATTAATTACGTATGAATTCGCTCAACAGTCACACCTCTTCATGATAGTTGGCAACAATAGGCTCAGGACCATTGGTTTTGATGTGAATTGGGTTTCTACCTCAATAGAAGAGCTTGGGTCAAGGGCCCAACCTTTCTAATGGGCCAAGTTTCATCTCATTTGGTTGACTTTGGGCCGAGATATCCTTATTTCAACAGGTGAGCATTTTTCTACAACTATTTCGACCCATTATCATAAACTCCTTATTATCTCCTATTTGACCTATTATTCAGAAGTTATACTCTTCACCAAAATTGTTCCTTACCCAATGGTCGTCGTATAGGCGTCGGTTTCACCTAATTTTGATTTTTCTATGTTAAGTTATGAATTTTGTAAGGGTTCTTCAATAATCTGTCTAGATTTCTAGCTCATTGAGTTCATGGGCATGAATTTTACACAATTGGGCCAATGCCCAATTGATGGTCATAACATTCTCTCCCCCTTAAAAATAATTTCATCCTCGAAATTAAGTCAAGAAATTTCTTTTTAAGAAAAATCACTCGCCGAATAGTTGAGGGTATTCCTAGTGCATTTTGTCCTCCAGCTCCCATGTTGCCTCCTCAGAATGAAAATTCTTCCATAACACCTTTACCAGCCAGATGATTTTATTTCCCAACACATGTTCCTTCCAGTCTATGATCTCACTGGGCTGCTCCACATAAGACATATCTGCTCGAACCTCCAAGGGCTTGTATTCTATAACATGTGGGGCATCCGGGACATACTTCATGGGCATAGAGACGTGAAAGACCGGATGCACATGTGACAGGGCAGGCGGGAGTGTAAGTCGATAAGCTACCTCATCGACTCTTTGTAAAATCTCGAAAGGCCCGATGTATCTCGGACTGAGCTTTCCCTTCCTTCCGAACCGCATGACTCCCTTAGTAGGAGACACCTTTAGGAACACATGGTCCCCTCTTCAAGTTTTCTTAAACATATGAACTGAAATGACTGAGCTTTACAAGGCCTGTAACTCCATGTTAAAGCCTACCCACTCAACAATCTAAAAAAAATGGGGGAACGATCTCACACTGCATGCAACTCAGAACTTTCAAAACTAACTTGGTGAGGCACAAGGCAAACCCCTTAATGCAAATGGTGGGGAAGCCAGACTGTTGATCAATGTTGAATGGACATTATCATTCATGGCAAAACTATCACTTTGAACCACAGCAGAACCCCCTTCTACACTTTGATAACCATTTTGCAGCTAGTTGAGGAGCAAGGTCATCAGTTTAAAGTAAGCAAATGAGTATTTTTGCATAGAATCCACGGCATCAACATAACGAGATATCTTAATAGGCATTAAATGTGCCAGTGACAGGAAAAGTATGACCCTAGATATCAATTTCTTGAAGTTTAGGGCTGACAAATATCTTAACCAGGCCTTGATGGTATCCGGGATAGCCCTCTTTGCCGCAACTAAAATGGTTTAAGCTTGCTTGTCATACTTCCTTATTCAGAAATTAATGGTCAGTTGACCTTCTTCTATTTTGGAAAAGAAGCTTACACGTGTAACACACATGCTGTGTTTTCAAGGCTCATTGAATATCATCTTACTTAAAATAATTGTAACCTACAACATATGCCACACAGTGTATGCTTTTAGGGTTTTTATCAGTTATATTCGAAGGTTCAGCTTGTTATGCGACTTGCAAACTAAAATGGTTCATTGCTCTGTACCTTCAGTCACGGTAAGGGTATTGTCTACCCCCTCTTGCATTAGTGTATAAATTTGCCCTCTGTACCGAATCCTCTCCCACGGTGGTACTGACTTTTGCTGAGTCTTCTTAGGGCAGTTCCTCGCAATATGTCCAGCCTTGCCGCATCCATAGCACTTGCCGTCTGTCCTCCAGCACTCCTGCCCTGGATGGGTGCGACCATACTGGATACAAAACTAAATCCCTGGCCTGCCCTTCAGAACCGATCCTTGGCGCGCCACCTTTTCCTTGTCTCGCCTCCCTCCGGCCTGCATAGGCCTCTTGCCCATCATCTTCTGCTCCTTAGTGGACCTATACATAGGTATTCATTAGAGCCTAACTTAATATGTCCCTAAAATCCTTATGGTTTCGGTTATTATCTATGAGAGTTTGTTTGTTTAATATGGGTTCTAAATATACTCTACCCTTTTTTACTCTAGCCTACCTCTTCTTCTACTACATGGGCAATTGGAAAAGTTGTAACAATGGTTTGTATCTCGTCCTCTGATACCACTTTGAAACGCCCCGAGATCCGATCCCCAAATTATGGGTATTTTTTTATCGAACCTCGAGACATTACTTCGTACGTATCGCAGAAGCACAAATATATAAATATGCATATACACACATGAGAGAGAGAGAAATCACATATTACAAGAAATGTAGGTAACATCTCAACCATTCATACTATCCAAAGAGGGTACATTTACATTGTTCTAGATTAAACATGAGTTCACATAGGCCCACCACCCCATATGCATGTAAGAGAGGCATTCATCCATAGCATCCCCAGACGAACTATGAACTAGCACTACTCCTCAGCTGCAGTCTCCTCCTCAACCTCCTTCTCTATGTCTCCTGAAAACGTGTGTGACAAAGGTGTGAGTGTGACGCTCAGTAGGCAGTCTAAACAAACTGGGGTTAACTCGCATCTATATAGCCAAATTATATACATAATTCATATGTTAATAATAGTATATAATCCATTCATTATCATCTGCTTAAAATAACTTCATATGAGGCATATTCTTCAATCATATAAGGTACCCATGCATGCGCTAAATATTATAGTGAATGAACAATTACACATTATCACATTTTCGTAAGACATGGGAATAAATTGCTACCACAAACATAGGAGGCCCCACACACACAAACGAACGAACGAACGAAAGAGTATTGCACAGACCCGAGAGCGAACTCCCACCTAGACTCATGTGGCCCACATAGTTCTGCCGTTCCATAGAACAATCGGCCGAATCATAAGTTTTTCACGTAGACTCCGGCTGCACGGGGCGTTACGTACTGCCGTCCCCCGGGTTCCGTGGCGCTCCAATTTGCCGTCCCTCAGAACGAACTAGCCGAATCAATAGGATTTTTGACCAGGGCGTTACGTATCACCGTCCCCTGGGATCTTTTACTTTTGTGGCGTTACGTATCGTCGTCCCGCAGAAAGGGCCGCCCCAAAAAGGGACCGAAGTCCTATCTCGCAAAATACTGTTGTTCCCATTCATAACATTCACATTTTATTCGCATTCATACTCATTTATCAAATACTAGTATGATACTTTATCATAACATGCATGCTTCCAATAGTTTAAGTGGGCTAAACCTACTTATATGCTGACTGGTGCAGAACAGTGCATGATCAGGTTACTATATAAAAAGAACAGGTTTATCTTTCTAGGCTACATATGCATAGAAAATGATTTATATCTGAAAGTATAGAATTTCTGTGAGCATGACATTTTTACTGTGGGTTACTAACTTAGCCTTCTGTCATTTTCTAATTTTTCAGATTTTTACACATTAATATGGCCCCTCAAAATTCTCTTTTTCTCAGTTTCTAGAAATTGGGACAGACCCACAGGTGCATCGACATGTACCATGCACAGACCTTCCCATGGCTAATACAACATGCACAGACCTCACTTTGGCCTGAGCAAAACATGCACCAACCTCACTTGGCCTAGGGAAAACATGCACCGACCTCACTATGGTCTGAGGAAAACATGCACCGACCTTAGTTATGCTTGGACCAAAACATGCACCGACCTTACCTATGCATGGACCAAATGTGCATCGACTTTAGTTATACTTGGACCAAACATACACCGACCTTACCTATGCATGGACCAAAAGTGCACCGACCTTAGTTATGCTTGGACCAAACATGCACCGACCTTAGTTATGCATGGACCAAAACATGCACCGACCTTACCTATGTCTTGACCAAATGTACACCGACCTTACCTATGCATGGACCAAATGTTCACCGACCTTAGCGATGCTTGGACCAAACATGAACCGACCTTATCTATGGATGGACCAAATGTGCACTGACCTTAGTTATGCTTGGACCAAACATGCACCTACCTTAGTTATGCTTGGACCAAAACATGCACCGACCTTACCTGCGTATGGACCAAATTTGCACCGACCTTAGTTATGATTGGACCAAACATGCACCGACCTTACCTATGCATGGACCAAATGTGCACCGACCTTAGCGATGCTTGGACCAAACGTGCACCGACCTTATCTATGCATGGACCAAACATGCACCGACCTTAGTTATGCTTGGACCAAAATATGCATTGACCTTACCTGTGTATGAACCAAATGTGCACCGACCTTAGTTATGCTTGGACCAAACATGCACCGACCTTACCTATGCATGGACCAAATGTGCATCAACCTTGGTGATGCTTGGACCAAACGTGCACTGACCTTATCTATGCAAGGACCAAATGTGCACCGACCTTAATTATGCTTGGACCAAACATGCACCGACCTTAGTTATGCTTGAACCAAAACATGCACCGAGCTTACCTGTGTATGGACCAAACATGCACCGACCTTAGTTATGCTTGGACCAAAACCTGTACTGACCTTACCTATGCATGGACCAAATGTGCACCGACCTTAGCGATGCTTGGACCAAACGTGCACCGACCTTACCTATGCATGGACCAAATGTGCACCGACTTTAACGATGCTTGGACCAAACGTGCACTGACCTTAGTTATGCTTGGACCAAAACATGTACCGACCTTACCTATGCATGGACCAAATGTGCACCAACCTTATGGATGCTTGGACCAAATGTGCACCGACCTTATCTATGCATGGACCAAAACATGTACCGACCTTACCTATGCATGGACCAAATGTGCACCAACCTTATGGATGCTTGGACCAAATGTGCACCGACCTTATCTATGCATGGACCAAATGTGCACCGACCTTACTATGAGCAATACCAAATGTGCACTGACCTTACTATGAACAATACCAAAGGTGCGTTGACCATACCAGGGACTGTTCTTACCATATAAAATATGCACAGACCTTGATATGAACCATATGAAATATGCACTGACCTTGCTATGATCAATATGAAATATGCACAGGCCTTACCATGAACAATAGCAAATGTGCGTTGACCATACCAGGGACTGTGCCATATGTGTGTTGACCATACCAGGGACTGTTCCGACCTTAGAGGCTCAGAGGAAACTTATGAAAGCCCGAAACTTCATGAAACCAAAAACTAAAAATGAACATGGTAGTGGTCCCCACATGCCCTTATTCCCTCTTTAAGGTGTAGAAAATATATTTTTAAAACCATTCTAATGCATCATTGACTCATAAAGTTTGAGGTTAGGTGCCTACCTTTGAGATGTTAACCAACGATCTGGGGATGAAATCCACACCCCAGATCCACCTAAACCTTTTCCTTCCGATCCGAGGATGAGTTCCACACCCCAGATCCACCGAAGACTTCGCTGTAGGTTCACCCTTTACGAAATGCCAAGGTTCCTCACTTCTCTTCCTTACCAAAGAGAAACCTTAGGTGGTGGGTGTTGAGGATAGGTGTTGCTAAAGGTTGATCACCCTTGGAACCAACTTCTTTATATTGGTTTCAAGCCTCCCAAGGCCTTTCCCATGTCCAACAATGTTCAGCCCAGCCTCAAGGTCGCTGGCTTAAAGAGGGGTTAATGCTAAGCATCCCTTCGGGTTTGAACATGTGTGACCCATCGATTGCTGATCATAAATGCTAGTGGGCTCACTTTTGTGTTGTGAAATAGGTTGGAATGTCTTCATATGAAATGAGGAGGATTTCCAGATCTAACTCTCAATCATGGTTTCATTGAATTTCATCAACTCTAGCGTGAGTTATGATTTCACTATATTATCATTTATTCTCCTTTATTCCAGTTGCGACCTTTCGGTAGCCCGAGGTAATCCATGAATAACTCTAGCATCCAGGCAGTATTTGGCCTCAACCTCAACATAGAAGATGTGTCTGACATCTAATACAAAATTATGACCCTGGTTTAAGGTCATTTCATTAATCACATACACAGTTATGAATTTCTCATTAATTACGTACAAATTCGCTCAACAGTCACACCTCTTCATGATAGTTGGCAGCAATAGGTTCAGGACCATGGGTTCTGATGCAAATTGGGTTTCCACCTCAACAGAAAAGTTTGAGTGAAGGGCCCAACCTTTCTAATGGGCCAAGTTTCATCTCATTTGGTTGACTTTGGGCCGAGATATCCTTATTTCAACGGGTGAGCATTTTTCTACAACTATTTCGACCCATTATCATAAACTCGTTATTATCTCCTATTATCCCTATTACTCAGAAGTTATACTCTTCACCAAAGTTGTTCCTTACCCAATGGTCGTTGTATGGGCTTCGGTTTCACCTAATTTTGAATTTTTTACGTTAAGTTATGAATTTTCTAAGGGTTCATAAATAATCTGTCTAGATTTCTAGCTCATTGAGTTCATGGGCCCGAATTTTACACAATTGGGCCAGTGCCCAATTGGTGGTCATAACATGTGGTACTCAAGTCATTTGGATAAAACACGAGCTCCAGGACTACAATGTAGACCTTGGTTGCACACCTATCTATTGTGATAACACTAGTGCAATAAACTTGTCTAAGAATCCTGTTCTGCATTCACGAACTAAGCATATAGATATCAGACACCACTTCATAAGAGATGAAGTCTCTAGGAGAAATTTTGAATTAATCTATGTAGGCACAACACATCAAATTACAGATATATTCACTAAGCCTTTGGACAATGAAAAGTTCTCTACCCTGAGAAGAGAGTTTGGTATTTTTAGATCATCTTAAATTCTCTGGTGTTTTTTGAATTCCATTTTCATTGAAGTCTGTCAGTTCTGTGAGTCTGTAGCCTGCCTCGATGCATCAATGTCACCACCTCAACCTGTTAGTTCAAATTTCTCACATCTATAATCATGTGAATAGCCCCTGCGTCGATGCACCCTGATCCCAGGTAGACGCATCTGTGCATTTCAGTGTTCTCCATTCTCTACTACTCATGATGAACCACCCATGGTATATAAAATGGTGTTAGGAGAAGGGTAGATTATGTCTGTTTGGAAACCTACACTATGCTTGAGGTGGTCTTTGACCTACGTTCATAGCCAAGTACTAAGGCAAATTGATTCATGAAGTCAGGGGGAGATACCTTCTTAAGTCTGGTCAATTTTTTGTTGGTCCTTGAAGTCAAGTTCATAGGAGGAGATTGTCCTCATCTGAACTCAGTCAGATCACATTGTGTCTATTAAGAATCTTATACAGTTCTCTCACAGACTTGAAATTTAGAACTCTCTTAAAGTTTTAAGTATGTTAACTAAAATTTCAGCCAAGAAGTTTAAATCTTATGATCTTGTATAGACTGAGATAAAGGTCTGGAAGAATATCTTCCCACAAGTCTTAATGAGTTAAGAACAATGTTGGAATATCATGCCCTGACATCTTCTAAAAGCTTGAACATAAACATAAGGAGGCAACTCTAGCCGAAAATCTGTACATTTAGTATTGTCTTCAAACTTTCTACTTCAGTGAAATAAAAAGTGGTAAAATTCTTCAGAGCAATGGTTTGGTTTATTGAGAAACCAACTATTCTTCACCATGAAGTGAAGTGAGTTGTGTCATGAAGTGTCAGATTAACTCTGATTAAAAATATATTGCCAATGCAACCATGGCAGAGTAATGGCATAAAGTGTTGAGTAACTAGGTCACTTCACCTAAGACGTGTTGTGCCTCACGTCAAAAGACATCCCTACTGCTAACTCTGTTCTTCTTAAAAGAGGCAACAAGGTTATCACACGGAGTAACTAGGGATTCTTACATCTAACCAATGTGTCTCCTCACATAAAAAGATTCAACCACATTGCTCAAATGGGAAAAAGAAGCTAGTTAAGAAAAACTTTTGAAAGTGTTCTAAGCCCCAATTCAAAGTATGTGTGGTTTGTTTGTCCTCAATACTGTTGGAAAATTTTCTCTTGACAAGCCTCTGGAAATTTAACTAGTATAGCTTTTAGACAGGACATTTAAGGCATTCATATAAAAACTTGCTCACTCTCCTTATTCCTGTATGGAGATAATTTTCAAACTCCTATCTTCTTTGTCTCTCTGGTTTATTAGTCTGAAACATCTAAGCTAATTTTAGTTACCTCACTTAATCCCTTAAAAGATGGTAATGACACTTTCTAAATCTGTGAACTTACTGTATCTGGTCTCTCTTGCACTTGCAACTTGTTCTTCTCTGCCCATTTTTTGATGATGTCAAAGGGGGAGAGATTGCTGCTGTGTAGTGTCTTCATGAATGATTGGAAGGGAAGCTGGTGTGGGAGAGAGAAAGTTGGAGTGTTGGAGTCTTATCATAAAGGTCTTATCTGTCTGATTGATTTTTCCGATCAGTATCATGTTTTTGTTCTGATTGGTATCATGTCAGTCGACTTGGTATCTCAAGTAAAATTCCTTCTGTGCTTCTGTCTCTTCCTTCAAATCTCTGATTGTTCAACTATTACTCAAGGAATATGATTTTTTTTCACTAATAAGGCTCAATAACTCATATTGTTGCCATCATCAAAAAGGGGGAGAATGTTGCATTCTGCGTGTTTTGATGATGTCAATGCAATATAGTTCATTAGCTAATACAATGAGTCTTAATAGAATGTGTTTTGTTTGCTGAAGCTGTGTCAAAGAGGGAAAGGAAGTTATGAGAAATGATAGATCAAATTCACCCTAAAACAAGGTGGAATTTCTAGAAGCAAAGTCAAGAGAATGGGTATTCTGATTGCCACAAGAGTGTCGAAGCAGAATCAACACAGTCTCGATGCAGTCATGCCCACAGAAGTGATTTCCAGAATTCTGCATCGATGCAACAGAGAACTGCACCAACGCATTAAGTCCAAAATTAGCTCTCGAATCACACCACGTCGAAGCATCAAGAAACTACCTTGACGCACCAAGTAAAAGGCCAGCATTCGAAGTCTTCTATTCAAAAAGCTTTATTTTCACACTGCACTGACACAACAGAGGAGTGCATCGACGCATACAACTCGGAACTAGAACGTGGAACTTATCAACGTCGAAGCATCAAAGTGCTGCATCGACGCACCAAAGGTCATGCACTTGAAGCCAATTGCCTAAGAGCTCCTAAGCTACACTGTATCGACACAACAAAAGGGCACGTCGATGCATCCCTTTCCAACCTTCAAATACAGAAGTTCTGGGACAGACTAGGCTAAAGGCAAATAATGGATGATTAGGAATGAAAATTAGACTGCTTTACCAGAAAAATGGATCCGAAAGCCTGAAGTGTGTGTGAGCTCGTGAGACCATAAGCGGATCACGTGTCTGCGATCTCAAGCCTTGGCGTAAAAATTTTAACCCACCTGCTGAGTTCTAGAAGATTCAGACTGACAGAATATTCCTCTTGCCACCTGGACCAATGATTTGTTTCGGCTATGGATCAGTTCTTTTTTAGTGGAAGATGATTTCTCTGCTATCTATATGTCAGCCGTTCAAAACCAGAAGAGGCTGCTGAAATTGCGAATTCAAGAGAGAAAGCTCCTCTAGAAGAAAAAAAGAGAGAACTACCTCTGGAAAAGGAGAGCGTCCCTGAGAGTATCCCGTTTTATCTCTAATGGAGATTGCTTCAATTTCAAGCTGCAACTCGAATAGTTTTCTCGAGTCACTTTTGTACTCATTTGTATTCTTATTTTTTATCTTTCTCTTTTCAATTCGAAGTCACTCATGTTTGCTCCTCCTGAGAATTCAGAAGAAGGGAGATTTAGTCTCTAAGTATTTTCCCTCTCTGTAGTCAGAGGAAGGGAGAAATTGTCTATGAGGTTCCTTCTGAGAAGTTAGAAGAAGGGAGGATTGCCCCTCCGGGTACTGCATTATGCAGTGGGGTCGATTTCTACGTGGAGCAGGATCATAGTAGGAGGGATATGTTTCCCTTGGGTGTTAAGCTGTGAGTTCAGCTGTTGTTTGCAGACTGAGTCTGCATGTGATTTGCCTTGTACAAGGAATTCTCACTCTAGCATAGTGAGGGGTGGATGTAGATTGTGGACTACAATTGAACCACCTAAAATTCTCTTGTCTGACTATGTGGTTTGCTTAGCTTGATATCCTTTGTGTTTTATTTCATTTAATCAGTATATCAAAGATGAAGTTGGAAAGATAGGTCAGGCCTATCCGGAACGCTGCCCCTTGTGTGAGGAGATTCTTGGATCAAACCTCTGCCTCGTACCGATGTTAGTTGTTGATTGTATGCTCGTTTGCTGAGTGGTGAGCTCTCATTGTCGATATCTTTGTTTGCGCACTCTAAGTTCTCTTCACTATTCTCTACACATAAGCTTGTTGATCTTTTATCTGATCTAGCACTATGTTCGAATTAGTTCTGATATTGGTGCAAACTCTTAGTATAGTACTTGGTTTTTAATTTGGTCGTTTTGAGAATAGATCTATTCACCCCCCTTCTCGATCTATCATTCTATTTCTATCACTCTTATCCATGTTTAATGATCAGCAGACCTGTGCTTGGTAGTGTAGTAGATTGGTCTATCTGTTGATTGCTTAGTGTATGCTTCATCAGATTGTCAGCTCTCAATCTTGAGTAGCTTGACACCTTGTGTATCTCTATCAACCACCTATGTCTAAGTTTTCTTGTTATATCCACTGTGTACTCAAGATAGACATTTGTCTTGTCAAATGAGCTTTTAAGAGGGTATTTTTTATAAGGGGATCTATTCAACCCCCCTTCTAGATCCGGTTGCACACCCCGGGACCTAACAATTGGTATCAGAGCCAAGCTCTGTGTACCTAAGATCCAACGATCTTAAGAGGTGATCCTAGTGCAACCAGTTTTGGTTTTTCATTGCTGAATAGTTTTCAATAAATTTATTTATCTATTTTAAGCTTGTCCGTGTGTTTGGCAAAGTGTGCAAAAATGATACCTCCTTCAGCTGCTTAAGGCACTCCAACACAATGAAAATCTCTTCTTGATTAGTTGTGCTTTGTGCCTTTCTATTGTTCTGATCTTGAGTTGCTATTACAAGAAAGTATACTTTGATAACTCAGGAAATTTGAGTGTCTGGCTTATGAGAGAGATTCTGTTGTCTTCAGATATGTATTTACACTTACGGCTAGTCAATCTGAAATGCCTCAGTATTGACTTTGATTTTGGTTTAACCCTCAGTGATTATTGATATATCTACTTATATGAAGAAGCTATAATTATTTTGAGTTCCAATCATTCCTTATTTCTCTCATACTACTTTTCTTGTCACATCTGTCTAATCTACATTATGCATTGTCTCCGTACCTTTTATATGGGATAGACTTTAGTTTCTTGTAAAACTCAATTGATGAGTAAATGTATGACAATTAATGCTTGAATGTGAATATGTTAATATTCTGCTTTGGATTGAAGCTCATGCTCAAAATGAGCATTTCGTTGAATATTCATGTGGGCTGATTATTGTTTCATAACTCACCTCCTGCTCAGTTCTGAAATCTATCTTTCACATTGTTAAACAAGGAGGCTACAGTGAATGTGTAAAATTGTGTATATAGTTCAGCCCGATTCAAGAATTAAATCTGCAAGCATGGTTTAATAAAGTGTAATTCATCTCCTATTCAAATTTGAAATCTTGCTTGCTCATTCAGGAGAGATAATGATGAAGTTCATGTACCTTGAATTTGTGAAATGTCATTCATCTGTACTGCATCTCATGTACAGATTGTAGCTTGCATTTGAACATTGGCATGCGAAGCATTATTTGAAATTTACATGCTGATTTTGTGTGCATGTTCTTGAGGTATTCCTTGTGTGTTGCATCCTCCCAAGTGTGCCTACAAGCCATGACTTCATGGTATATAAAATGGTGACAAAAAGTAGGGAATGTCTAGCTTATCTAAGAGCTATCACCATGCGAGAGAATGTGCCTCCGCCTGGTACCATGAGTCGGTTGTCCATGTTTGTCAAAAACTTCATTGAGTATTCAAATGCTCATGGACATAGTTAGATTTAATCACATGCATGTTTCCTCTCAGAATCCATAGCATATCATCAACATCTAAAAGCCCAAACAGAATAGTTGAAATTCATGCATACATTTAGGGGGAGTTAAAATATCTGAAATTCTTTGCATTTAAGTTGCATGGTTTAATGTTGCTGTTAGAATGCATTTGTGTTGACTCTAATCTGCAATAAATGAGATTTTGTTCAAACAGAAGGCTTGTCTTGGAAAATTCATCTATTTGTTACATATGCGTCGACACATTGATGGAACTGCATCGACCCAGCAGTTTAAATTGCTCAAATCCTGTATTTTGTAAGAGTCTCCAAGGTTGACTCACTAAGTAGGCCAGGTTGACTCATCTATTTTTAGATCAACATTGTCATCTGTTCTAAGTTGATCTGCATTTTTCAATGGTCATTCGTGCTTATATGTCTCAAAGCCAATCTGGAATGCCTGATTACATGTTCTTCACTCTCATTCCATGGCTGGGAGAATCTGACTTGATTGATCTTGTGAAAATTTTTAGATTAGAATGCAAGAAAGATGAAAACATTGCAGGTGTACCTTGAAGATAAGAAGCATGGAGTAATCTCTCCATTCAAGAAGTCAAGGTACACGGGCTATGGTTGAAATCATGGATTTCTTCAAGAATATAATTGAAAGCTTCCATCCAAAGAACTCAGGTGTTATCCTTCTCACTTCATGTAGAACAAATTCTACTTTGATGGTGACAACATTTGAAACTCCCTTTTGCAAAAATGATTCAGATTGTTGAATAGTGTTGTTTGACTGAATATGTCTGGGGCGGCATGCATATAAATGTATTGGCATTACACTTTATATGGTTTACATCATGCAGTGTCAAATTGAGAGGGAGCCTTCACTATAATTATTTATGTCCCCTTCAAGTGCATTATCATGTCATGACCTTCTGGTATATAAAATGGTCATGTGTGAAAGGACAGATTAGTTCTGTCCAAAAGCCATCACTATGCGTGAGAAAAATCCTCCGCCCGGTACCAGAGGTCGAGCATTCATTTCATCCCAGGCACCATCATTTAAAAATTCACATGCTCATTTGTTTAATCCCGCATTGTCAAATGCATGTTCAGTACATCTAGACATGAGCATGTCTATTGGAGTTCAAAGCATTCTTGAAGTAAATGGCCAGATTGAGGGGGAGCTGAACTGTTCAATTTCAAACATGGTGAACAATGTGTTTTCATTTAAATACGTGAATTCATTTGTTAAAATAATCAGGGGGAGTTTAAGGTGTTTGATAAAGATTGATTGCTTTCAAAAAGTTGTGCCTTCTCTACATGATTCTTGTACAATCTAATTCATTTTAGAGTTGTTCCTGTTCTATACAAGAATTTATATTTTTGATGTGCATATAAAAAGCAAATTGTCATGATTCATATATAAAAATTCTTGACATATTTGTTTATTGGATTTAATTTGAATTGAAATCTCTATTCAAAATCCATCCTAGCCAGAGATTAGGTTGACCTTTTTTTCATTTCTGTGTCAACCTAGCAATGTATAAAGCTTTTTGATCTGGTTTTGTCTTGATGAATAGGTCGACCTACTGATCATTTCAAGTCGACCCAGCCTACTATTTGATCATCTTCATCAACTGTCCAGCTATCTGCCTGCATTTCCAGTGAACCTACATGGCATCATATGCCATCTTAACCTATTGGGAACTATCTCAATACTTCCCTGGTAAAACACTACACTCATTTTCATGATACATCTTTTGGTGATTGTGTATGTCTCTATTCCTTCCTCATGTGCAAAATGTCATTTCTTGTGGAGAAATCTTCTTGTGCAAAGCTAATTCAGTTCATACATTCAGGGGGAGCTTAAAATCAATGTTTTTCTCTTGGAGCTTCCTGCTAATCTGTCATAGCAGGCCTAATTGAATTAATGGTTTAGAGTGTATAAACCTTACATCTGATTTTAAGAATCTTGAAAGTGACCATCTCAGTGTATGGAATATACTTAAAATAGACTTTTGAGAATTGTGACCTCACCTCTACCTGTAATCTAAAAATTGAAAGTATGGAGGCCACCTTAGTAAAGGACTTTACACTGAGTACTGTTTTTAAACATTGAAATTGGTCTGATGAATTTGAAGGGAAAAAGTCCAAGAAACTTTAAAATTGAATGTGCAGAGCAATGACTATGACCAACTGAAAAAACATGGACTCTTCACCAAAGAAGTGATGAGAATTATGTCATGAAGTAAAGGTCTAGTTATCTATGTTTAAAGATTTCAGAAGTAAAATTAGCACCTAAGGCAGAGCAATGGCTAAAGCTCATTGACAAACCATGTCCCTTCACCCAAGAAGTGATGTAGACTATGTCATGATATGACAAGCCACCTCTGTTCAAGTTGAGACAAGATGGTTAGTAAAATTTTGAGTAACCGGGGAGTCTAGCATCTAATCAATGTGTCTCCTCGTGCCAATGGAATGAACTAAACCTAATTGTTCCTGAAAAACTGAGTAACATGAAAAATATGTTTGAAAGAAATTGTATTTGAAGGGCTAACCCTATAAATAATTTTATACCTTAAGATGTTTATCTTCAATACTACTTAAAATTCTTCTAGGGCTGCCTCATGAAATCTGTGCAATCTGGAAAGGAAAGAGAGCGAGGATTGGATTGCTAAGAAATTTTTTTTAGCTCTATTAAATATGTTGGAACATATTTTAAGATTTTGGGCTTATAAACCTTGAACCATTATTGCATATGATGGTCTTGATCTACAATGCTACTCTAAAAGGAAAATATTACTGTTTCTATTATGAAAACCCTGGTTTATAAGCTTTTTCTGTTGCTTCTCGTTTTCTTCAACTTTCCCATTTTCTCCACTGTTCAAATCAAATTCTTTCAATGTCTGATACATACACCATATTATCTTCCTCATTTGGTATCAGTCCTTTCATTAGCTCTGTGCTTAACAGTGCCCAATTAGTAAGGTCAAACCTCATCTCCATTGACCTTGGCTATAGCTGCTCTAGAGTGTGTAGTCTACTCATGCCATTAAGGGACCCTAACTAGGGACCCAACTATTGTGTTTTTCAATTCCATGCATTGCATAGAAAACACTAAAAAATTTGATAACTTGAAAAATAAAAAAAAAATTGCTCATTGGGTGCCCATCTTACTTTGATCTGATTTTTATGCTTTGGACTTTGCTGCATTCCCAACTGCTCTACGGTACAGTCTCTTTTACTGTCTGATACATACACCATATTGTTTTCCTCAATTGGTATCAGTTTTGTTTGGCTATACGTCTGGTTGCTTGCTGCTTCATTTATTTTACTATGTACATCCTGTGCTAAACATCCCTTGCCTTACTCCTTTCATTCATACCTGTGCCATATATTCTCTCCATTCTTTTATTTTGATGATGTCAAAGGGGGAGAGATTATATGAGTCATTCATTCCTTAGGGAGTATTTGGGGGAGAGAGATCTGTAAAATTAAAAAGGGGGATAGATCTGTTTTTGAAAAAAGCATCAGAGTTGAATCTACATTGGGTATAATGACTCACAATTGCCATCATCAAAAAGGGGGAGAATGTTGTTCATGTGTGGTTCATGCTTTATCTTGTTTGTTTTGATGATGTCTAATTATTAGTCATTAGTATAATATTGATTTTGATCCAACTATGATTCAACATGTTAATTGTCATGATTCATTATTTCTATACTATCATGGTACACATGAGACCTTCATAAGTGTAAAGACTTTATTTCATAGAGTCTCATGTTTAATCTCTTGAATCATGAATGAAATCATAATATGATGATATATTTTATTCCCCTTACATAAGAATAAATGAACTCTATTGAAAGCTCGCAGAAAAAGAACAACAGCAGAACAGTCCTTCAAGGACTACGTCGACGCATTGAACATGTGGCATCGACACACCAAAGCCGTGTAACAGAAAATAATAAGAAGCAACGCGGTTCTTCATGGACTGCGTCGACGCAACAAGCATATGGCGTCGACGCACTTGGCACAAGCTATCTTAAAAAGCATGCCAACAGCCAGCAAAAGAAGCACGGATATGTTGATCTCAAGACACATATATGCAAAGGACCAGGAGCCAATCAAGGCTAGAAGAAATCCAAGTGCAAGGGCCTTCGGAAGTCAAAAACCTCAGAGGATAAGGTGACTGCATCAACTCCATGGCGTTAGTGCGTCAACCCAATGGGGTTCATAGGAACGTATGCACAAAGCTGACAAATAGCTCACCCAACTGTCAATTGATACATAAGGCTAAAGTTAGCAAAGCCAACAGAGTTGCGTCAACGCAACACTCTTCGTGCATCAACGCATCCAAGCTTAGACATCAAGGCTGAACAAAAGTTAAAGGCGACGGCTTATGATCATAAGGGTGACAAATGGCTCATAAGGGGGACAAATGCCTCTTAGGGGTAACAAATAGTCAACTAACGATGCCAAATAGCTCATAGCCGCATCAAGTGATTCGTGAGTGAAGGCTGTGTGAACGCATGGGAAAAGCTACGTTAACGCACCACTCGTCCCTCGTCAAGCGGTTCACTGAAGTGTCGACCCTAGGAGTCGACTCTTCTTTTTCCACGTTGTGGATGGAAGCAACTTAGCCAGCTACGTCAACGCAATGCCTTCATTGCATCGACGCCATCAATGCCAGATCGCTAGCAGACTCCAGGCTACATGAAGCTGCGTCGACGCAATGGGCTTGCTGCGTCGACACACTAGAAGAACTTCATCATTTTTTTGTCATTTCCTACAGTATTTTAGAAGGGTTCCAGAGGATAAAAATATAACCCGTAAACCTCCAAATTCACAGATTTTGAGGTCTAGAGGAAGTTCCTTGGATAGGCAACTATCCATGTCATTATTGGTTTACTATATCAACCCTTCTAGTCAATGGATCTGTCAGTTTACAAGTTTAGGAAATGTCACCTTTCAAGACAGCCCACTTTTTACCTTCAACCAATGAGAAGTATTGTAATACCATGGATCCTTCAGATAGGAATCGGAGAGCTTTCGGAGCGCTTTCGTGGGTCCCGAATCGTGTTTTACGGTCCACTCGGGGTTTTTCCCTATATAGCTTGCGGAACCTTGTGGAGAGTGAAACCATTGAGTTTTGTGCTCTTTCCAAGGATCGCAGAGGCTATTTTTTCATTTTTTTTTATTTTATGGAATTTCAGGTCAAAAATTAGATTTCAGAAATATTCAAAATTTCTTATTTTCTTTTCTTTTTAAACCTCACCTCACCCCCTCTCTCCTCTCACTGTGCTCACTCTCTCCCCCTCCATTCTCTCTCCTCTTCCCCTCTACTCCGAGCGGTCGACAGGGGAGGTGCTGGATGAGGTGGTGACGTTGTGGAGATGACCAAGAGCGTGATGGCACAAGAATCGAGGCTTGGCGTTGGCGCGACCGTGGATTCGAAGTGCCGACGGGTTCGTGTGATTATTTTCGGCATGGATTTGGCTGTTTCGGCGCGCGATATCTTCGGTGGAGGTAAATGGATAGTTACTCTACCTGTTTCCTACCTTCCCTCGTGATTTCAAGCCAATTGGTGAACATATGAGTGGGTTTTCCTATTTTTAGGAAAAATCATGTTGCGGGGGTGTGAGCCGAAATCGCCGTTCCAGGCGATGGTTTCTGATTTAAACACTTGAATTGTTTTCATGGCTTGTGTAGTTTTAGTGGAGCGTGAGTCTTCTGACTTACGGTCTTGTCTTGTGACTCTTCAGGTAGTCTGGGTTCAGCTTCACCCATGGTCAAGTAGTGTACACGACTGTGAGAATGTAACACCCCGAGATCCGATTCCCAATTTATGGGCATTGTTTTTCTTTTTCCGTCGAACCTCAAACCATTACGTCATATGTATCGCAGAGGCACACACACACACACACACACACACACACACACACACACACACACACACACACACACACACACACACACACACACACACACACACACACACACACACACACACCTATCCATAATACGAAAGATAAATATCCATAGTATACCCTGATGAAGGGGAACCAGAGCTACTCCTGCGCCACAGCCTCCGCCTAGACCTCTTCTACAGCATCCCCTGAAAACGTGTGCCACAAGGGGATTAGTGTGACACTCAATAGGCAGCCTAATCAAATCGGGGTTAACTCGCATTCATATATCCAATTCAAATATATATATAGTTCAAATGTTAACAATAAAAGAGTACAAAAGACCTATATAACCCTTCTAGAATCCTCCAAGGGGACCCACATAAAGGTCTAGCAAGAACCCAGGAATCGGTCGATCGAACTAGGCCATCGATCGACCGAACTGTAACAAGTTACAGACTGGCCCACACTGGCAATTTTGGTCGACCGAAATGCCCATGTCGGTCGACCGAACCCTGCTACAATTCTAGAAAGCAAGTAGTTTAGTCCCATAAATGTAAGCCCAATGGATACATGAGAGGGTTAACTCTTGCTTCTTACCCCTCCATTGACCATGCCCCAGCGCTGACCCCTTCCTCTCTGCTATCTCCTCCGCCGAGTATTCTGCTTGCCGCCACATCATCAACCAGCGATGGGATGTTGGGCAAAAATGGTACTCTATTTTTAACTAACGTCCCACCCTCTTTGTCCGAGCCTGTTGGCCCGCCTTCCCTGTCTTGCGGTGCTCCTCCCTACTCCTCCGCCTGTGCCCCGGGTTCCTTGGCGGCCGTTAGTGGAGATGGTGCTCCTTCCTATCGCGATGGTGCTCCTTCCCCTCCTCCCTAGGTGCCTACAGTGGTGAGCTCCCTGCTGGGCTCCTTGACTATGCAGCTGCTGGCGGGCTCTGGCACCGTCCAAGCCCGGGGTGCCGGCCATTCCTGCTCCGCTACCTGGCGGTCGGGACTCGGGCCTTGGCCCTTCCCTACCTGCCATTTCCCCGTGGTCTGGCGCTGTCCACTCCGCTATGGGTGGTGGAGGAGTTTCTGTTTTGCCAGCCGTGATGCCACCGTGCCCATCCTCTGTTGTGGCCGTTGTGCCCTCCTTCGCCCAAGTTGTGCTCCAGGCACTAGCCCCTCCGGCCCTCCCGCTCTCCATACACGCCCCTACGTTCACTGATAGCGAGGAACCGGCAGCCTTCTTCCACTTGGACGAGATCGACGTGTCTTCTAGGCCGCTGGAGTTTGCCATCATCGCTAGGACGCCACGGGGACGTCCACCCTTCCAGGAGATTAGAGCACACCTTGCTCAACGGTTCCAGTTCCATCAAGACTTCCTTATTAGCTTGATGGATCGGCGGCACCTCCTTCTATGCTTTCACAACAAGGATGACTATCTCCAGGTGCTTTTGAAAGAGACCCTCAACTTCAAAGGCCGTCCCTTCTCCTTCTTCAAGTGGTCCATTAACTTCTCTGTCGATGAAGACTCGCCCCTTGCCCCGGTGTGGATTGAGATGCCAGGGCTCCCTGCTAACTTCTACAATGAAGCCATTCTACTCTCCATCGCTGGGGGCCTCGGCTCCCCTATGAAGGTGGACCGTGATACGCTTTGCCGCACCAAATCCCACGCAGCCAGGGTCTGTGTGTTGCTTGACCTCTCTAAGAAACCCCACTCCCGGGCTTGGATTGGGTATGGTGGCCATGGATTCCGATAGGCTCTAGAGTATCCGAACCTCCCCACCTTCTGCACCACCTGTAAACGCCTGGGGCACCCTACGATCCAGTGCCACCATCCCCCTGCTGGGGCATCTGCGGCTGCGGTGTTCAAGCCTGCTCGTCCTGCTGCTCATGTCTCTTCTAGTGCAGCTGCGGTGCTCATCCCCCCGGCTAGGCCCTCCATTACTCCTGCCCCCCCTCCAGCCCTGCCCTCTACTGGACATTCGTCCGACCATCCACTGAAGCCTGCCACAGTTCGGCATGGGGGCTCCCTCCATCGCACTACCTCTCATACAGGTTTGCTGGGCTCTGGTCCTCTTGATCCCACTAGCAACGCTAGGCCCATGCCTTGCTTGTTGGGTGCGGAAATAGAAAGAAACGTAAATCCATAGGGGGTGAATGGATCTTCTTAAAACATTTCTTCCATTTTAAAGTTGAATAGAATTATGATGGCTTATTCAGTGGACACTTTCTCAAACACTAGAGATGCACGCCTAATCAACTATTTGAAGACATACAAACGGAAGCTATCTAGGCGATTAGGAACAATCAATCTCACACGAGAAAGCATTCAACCACACTGCATAAGATATTTTAGGTGGTTTAGTCAGCTGACCTACATCCACCCCATACTCCAACCAGAGTATGGCTTCCTGCTGACTCATAGCTTGAAAGACCACTAGGCCTCACTGCTTGCATACAACCGCTGAGCAACACAGCTTGCTGTCCAGAGGAACCAATCCTCTGCAACGTTGACAAACAGCTTGACCGGCTGGGCTTTACAGCTTAGCCGACCAGAGAAAATCTCCTCTGCAATCGCTGATGAATAGCTTGAACGACCGTCAAAGAAGAAAGAACAAAAAAAACCAAACACAGCAACAGAGGGCTGTCAATAAATTCAAACTAAAAATGCTCACGCAGAAGTCAAGTGTCTCGGATTTGATCCAGAGAACACTACTGAAAACATGATCTTTAATGTGTTACACTTGCTTCCCTTCAAGCTATCTCTCTCTCTCGTTCTATCACTTTTCTGTTCAGGTGCTCAATCTCCCTTTTCTCTCTAATTCTTCTTCTGCATCATGCTCTATCACTCTTCTTCTTCTTCTTCTTTCCTTTTTCATGAGCATCAGATGAAGGGCGTGTGCTTTCCATGATTCCTGCCCAAAAGCCTTGGCCCACGTGGCAGCATTCTAGGTCAATGCTTTCCACGTGTGTCGATCCTGGCACCTCCTCCACTCTTGGATCATGTGCCACTTTAGAAGTTACGATCACTTGGCCTCAGTTCTCTGGAGAGAAAATCCTCGTCAGGAGAACAATAGTAGGTCAAACATTTTATAGGTAGAGTTATGCATGCACAGACTCGTATATGAATAAGTCAACATGCACTGACTTAATACATATATTGCGCAAGACACACACACAGACCATTGGTGTACATAATGAGGTATGCACAGACTCACTATGGTTATAGGGCAAGGAAATTCTTAGACTACGTGTGGGTGCATCCAGCAAGAGTGCACTATGTGCCAAACCCCAAGATGCATAGACCTTTCAATATGTACAAATGAGAACGTGCACTAACTTCAGTAATGAAATGCACCGATGTTGGTATGTAGACAAAGCAAAAACTTGCACCGATCTTCTATGTACGCCGACCTAGATATGCCTTAGGCCAAAGATTGCACCGACTATTGAATGCACTGACTTTGGTGAATGCGTAAACAGGAACTGCACTGAGGATGGATATGGAAGACAAACAATGCACCAACTTGTGCTCGCAGCAAAAGCTGCATCGACTCAAGCTAACACTAAATATGTACTGACGCTAACGAAGCTAATACCAACTTTGTGCCAACCTTCTATGAACTAAGTATGCACGGATCAACCATTGCACCGACCAGAGCTATTGGGAATAGCACGGACTTTGTATATACAAGGTGAAAGCTGCACTAACTTCTGTAAGCAGAATGTAAGATATGCATTGACCAGATGTTTGACAAAATGTCATACACATAGAAATGACATGCACAGATCTGCACGGACCTCAGTTAGCGTGTGCGAAGACTTGCACAGACCTGACTTTTCACTGACTTCTTCAACCTATGCATGGACTGTATGCAACAAACGTAAGGTAAACAGACCCTGGATGCTGAATGACTCAACTGTGCACAGACATACATTTTATATGAAATGATCAAATGCAAACAAATTTATGCAATCCAGTCTTCACATGACTCATAAATTGTCATCATTAAAACTAGGGTTCCAACAATCTTTCCCTTTTTGATGATGACAACTATAATTCATGTATAATTGAAACTAGCATAGAATTTATTTGTTGACATGCATGGCAAAGATAACATTCAACATAAAACATGCATCCAACACAAATATGCACTATGCAGAAGTTACATTTCTGTGTACAGTAAGAGAATATAGACAAGTGTCTGAGTGAAATATCTCGTTCAGCATTTTTTACATCAGAAGCCTGAAAAACTATCCATTAGTATTTTTTACATAAGAAACTGAAAGAAAAACTATTCATCAGTAAACTGTAAGATTTCATACATGACCACCTACCACCATAATATATTCTCCCCCTTTGTCATTATCAAAAGAAATGTGGAATCCTTGGGAATCATTGACCTATGTAGCTCCCCCTTTCCCTAGGAGGATGTGCACTGTCGGAACCAGGGGTTAATGATTTGTGCTGAAGGTTTCTCAAGGAGTCTAATAGGTCATCTAGCTTTCGATGTACTGTATCCCCATGTCTGTCCACTATGGAGGTGGTAGAATTTTGCTTTGTGAGATTTTGTTTAATGGTCTTTGAGATGGTTTTCAATTGAGACAGAACATCTTGAAATTTTTGGATGACTTCAGGCTGACTGGCTGTAATATTGTTCAATGTATTCTTTATCAACTCAAATTCAATCTTCAGATCAAAAGTGTGGCTCAGAATTTGAGCAAGCTTGGTGAAAGTAGAGAGTTGTGTATCTTGAATCTTGCTCACCATGTCACCAACTCTAGTACTGATTCCCATAAGTGACTCCAATATCTCTTGGACTGCTACATCAGTTTTTTGTTTGGCAGTCAAAAACTCAATCCCTTGGGTCTTCACAACTCTTTCCAAATGCTGCAATCGGGCATCTACTCTGTCCAGTTGAATGGTATTGAACAGAAACTATTTATTCATTAATTCATTTTGTTCATCACTATCTTAGTCAGATTTGATAGCATCTGGGCAATATCAGGCTCAGTACTAGGTCTAGGTGAACTAAATGTAGATGCACTCGACTCTGGAAATTCAGTATAGTATTCATGCTGTGGTTCAGGAGATGAAGTGGGTGGTATTCCAAGACTAATCATTCCCCAAGATAAGGTCCATTTGAGGGAGCAGGAGCAAAAGACATTCTTGGATACGATTGAAATTGAGGAGCTGGCCTCATGACATACTCCTGTGTATCCTCTTCAACAGCCCCTGGAGCTTCTTGTGGAGCTTCTTCTTCTCTTGGTTGTTCACCCTCCTGATCATTGACAACTAACTCAGCAATTTCTTCATAAATTTTGTCAGTCTCTTCTATCACAGTCTGTGTAACCATCTCAGACAGTAATCCTTCATCTTCTTCAATTTCTTCTTCTCTTTCTTCTTCTACACCTTGTGTATCAGCCTCTCCTATTTCTGTTTCACTAGGTTGATCTTCCTCTTGTTCTTGCTGAACAGATTGATGTTCCTACTCAGATTGTGCTCCAAATTTATCAAATATCTCATTGATATTTTGATCTAGTTGATGTACAATTTGGGCATCAGTTAAGTCCAATTCATGGATTTCTTGTTCTAATTGAAGATCCTTGAGATTCTTCTCAACAGGTTTATCAGTAGATTCTTGGTCTTTTTCAGATAATATAGGAAGAATTTTTTCTTGAGGAATCTGAGGAGGCTGTTCTGACACTGTTTCCACTTGAACTTTCCTCTTCTTCTTCAACGGAGCATGCTTTTTTGATTTATCCTTTCTTTGAATTTCACCAGAAGGACTCTCTGAGTCAGTCTCTTTCAGCCTCAAGTTTTAATAAAATCCATGTTGTACACATTAAACTTTGGAATTTCTTTTGAAGGCTCATCTTCTAAAGCTATGTTTGCCTTCTTAAAAATAGCAGTTAGGTGAGCTGCATAGGGCAAATGTCTTATAGACTCTTTGCAAGTTCTCATTATCTAAATAATTATTTCAGGCAAACAAACTCTGATTCTCTTCAGCAGATAGTATAAACCAAATCTCTGAGTGTTGGTCAGTCTTCCTCTCCCTCCAACTTGTGGAGTGATCATAGCAGTGAGAATGTGATGCAGCAATCTCTTGAGAGGAGAGAAATTTTTTTTTTCCAGAAAACCTTACCTAGAGTTTGATGGGAGAATGCTCCCCTTGCCAGAGGTAAGGAGATGAGCCACTCCACCATCAGACCCCTAGGAGGTAAATATTATTGCTAATAATGAAAGATGAAGTTACATCACTCGAATACTAGGCAAGCCTAGCTTGTCTAACCGAGCCTCTCCCTTAATAATAGAGGGTAGCTCATTAAAAGAGAAAAAAACATTACATTTGGAATTACAAGCTAACGAGGCCAAAGAATCCGTGACTTTATTCCCTTCTCTATAAGTGTGGTTGATCCTGTCATGCTGAGTAGTTGATCTCCAGATATCATGAACAAATGAAAGAATAGACCATGGACAGTGAATCACCTTATTGATAATCCTGACAAGAATATGAGAGTCACATTCGAGGTAAGCAGGCCGATCACTGATAGTATGCAAGTACTTGATACCATCAAGAAGTGCTCTAGCCTCTACAATGAAACTGTTGGTCTGACCATAGTAGTGAGAGTAAGCTAGAATGACATCACCCTTGAAATTTCTAATGACCCTCCTCCTCCAGAGACCCCATTTTGTTTGCAAGCACCATCAGAGTTGAGTTTAAGGAAGGGCCAAGGGGGGCATATCCATTTATTGATTTTCAGCTGAGAAGCATTAGGAGACTGAACAGCAATGCCCAGAGACTTCATAAGTTCTTTTTTTCTATGTCCGATTCTTTAAGATTAGCAGTCGCACAGTTCTGTATAACTTGGGAAATGATTTGATGTAGAATGTTGGAATATGATATGGATTTACCTTCATACTTAACTATATTCTTGGCTTTCCATATGTCCCATAGACCATACCCAATGACTGCAAGCATAAGATGTCCATAACCTGATTTAGGAAGGATTCTGTTAGTTATCTGCAAGATGAAAGTTCTAATTGAGTTGCCTTCCAGACGTAGTCCAGCACTTCTGAAATGGGACCAGATGTAGACAGCAAGTTCACATTGGAGAAACAGATGATTCATATTTTCTTCATGGTGCATCTGACAGCAGGGGCATCTAGAACATAAAGGAATCCCCAATCTCTGGATATTAGAATCAACAGGAAGACAGTTATGCAAGATCTTCCACACATGAATATATATTTTGGTTGGCAGCCATTGTGACCATAACTGAGCCCACATAATAGTAGACTGACCGTTGTTATTATCAGCCAGAATCTGATAAGAAGAAGCAACTGTGCATTTTTCGGAGGATGACAGAATCCATACTTGAAAATCAGAATCTTGAGTCAATGTGGTATTCTCAATAGCTGATTTGATATGAGAAGGGACCAGCCTATTCAGGAAATCAGAATCTTCACTAGATGGATGAGACAAAAAATCTTTCACAGTTACATTGGGATTTGGAATAATGTTATCAGGAACAAATTCTCACAGACAGTGTTCACTAATCCAAAAATCATTCCAAAAGTTTGTGATGTTTCCATCTCCGACAACCACCTTTTTATTTTGAAGGATAATGTTTTTTGCCTTGAGCCAGCTTCTTCTAGTGAAACCATTCATGTTTTTGAAATACACTTCTCGAAGATGGGTCTGACCAATATACTTAGCTCTGAAATGGACGGCCCACAAGGAATTAGAGTGCAAAGCCTGCCATAGCATCTTGACTCTTAAAGTAGTTTCCATATGTCTGAGGGACATGATGCCAAGTCCTCCCTATGTGATGGGCCTACAAATGTTCTGCCAAGATCTCCAGTGCCTTTTATTACCATAGTGGGATCTGCCCCAGAAGAAGTTTGTAAAAGACCTCTCAAGAACTTGATGTGTTCTTGAATGCAAGGGAGAAGAAGAGAGGGAATAAATGGGGATCAAGGATAAGACATGCTTTATCAGAATTAGCCTTGCACCTTGGGATAGAAGCCCTGATTTCCAGCCAGATATTCTTTTTTGTATGGAAGAAATAATGCCTGCAAAATAAATTTTTTTATTTCTGCCAAGAACCTGAGGCAGCCCAAGATACTTGTGAGGAAAGTTTAGCCTGGTCAAACCAGTGATATTATGAATCCGAGTAGCAGCAGACTCCTGAATCTTGGGGTGTAGAAAAAAACCACACTTGCTAACATTGATAAGTTGACCCGAGCTCTTTTCATAAGTGTTGAGCACTTTCAGTAAATTCCTGATTGAAACAATGTTTGAGAGGAGAGAAATTGTTTGCATTAAACTAACCCAATTCTAACTGATTTTTGTCTTGAGAATTCTTAGGCTCATCTGTGATGAGGGAGTATACATCATGAAGATCACATGCAAACTTTCTTTCAGTTTCTCCTTCTTCTGGTATTCTAAATAATGTATGTAAGAGATGCTTAGAGACTTCAATCCTAGACCCCTTGACTTTAGAAATCAATTTTGCCTGATCCAAATCATACTTCAGATTCTAATAGAACTCAACTACGAGTCTCGGATAGTATACTCTGTGCTTACCCAAAAATTTTATCCATTTCTGAACTTTAAAAATTTCAATCAATTCAGGAAATTTCTCAATCATTTTCTGATCATGAAAATCTACGTACCGTGGGAAGACTATCTTTCCAGCTTCCAATGTTATTTCTACATGTCTTGATGCTTCAGCTGTGATATCTTCTTCTTCTTCGAGTACCTTTCTCTTACCTCGACCTTGTGATGTCTTCAGCTTCTTTACTTTTGGTAGTGGCACAATAGCCTTTGTTGACTTTGTACCTCTGTTTCCTTTCTCTTCCCCTTGACAAATTTCTTCTGAACCGATTCAGATGTTACTCCTTCTGCATGTAACTCCTTTGATCTCCACTTATAGCATTTGGTCACATCGGTCTCCAAGACTTGAGGAGACGAGGGTTGCCGCTCTTCCATGACCTTCTTCTTCCCCTCACTCGTGGCGGACGGAGAGGACATGATGGAAGCAATAAGAAGAGAAGGACAAGACGTAGAGAAGGAATGGATGAGATGAGAAGAGGGAAGGCTGGAAATGCGGGCTTGCTAGCAGAACTCGAGAGAGGAGAACAAGAGAGCGGGAGGTCGCTTCGGCTTCAAAAGAGAAGGTATGATGGAAATGACAAGTAGGGTTACGTAAATACAAGAGACACTGCCAACTTTACCAATATTCAACAATTAATACCCAAACTACCCCTTACTTAAAATAAAATGCCTTTCTACGCAGAAATGCGATTTCTGGCATATGAGATTATATCTTAAAGCGCTATTCTCCACAAGTTATCCCTGATAATCAATGGAAATGAGATAGCTTAATCAAGGAAATAACCCAGTGAAGGAGATCATTTGTCACGCCCCGACGCGGAATATCAGGATCGGCAGTAGAAAACGCTAGTAAATATAACATGCTAAGCTAAGAATTAACATAATACCATGAATAGAAATAACTCCAATTTATTACAATAATCATCAAACGTCTTACAAACGACTCAAACATAATCAAACATAATCTCTACTCGACTCCGGTACAATAACTAACACCAGTTCTAACACATAGCTAGATGTAACCAACTAAACAATCTCAGTATAGCGACTTGCTGACACACTCCAAGTAATCACTCTCGCCCATTCCCATCCATCTGTGAATCTTCACCTGAGCTACCTGGAAAGGGGGGAAACAACTATATGAGCGAACGCTCAGTAGGTAATAACATGTAAGTATAAGTGATTAACCAATTAATTATATGTATATGAACGGAAAGAAAAGATATAACGATCGAATGAAACAACGTAATAACAGAAAGTGCTAAAGAATGGAATGGAATAACAATATGACATGAATGATAAGATTACAAGAATTGCAAGTTTATGAACAATATATACAATAGAAAATTACAGAAAATTGGCCAACAAGCAAGAATGTAACCAAGTCGAACACGATTCAAGTAAGAGATAAGAGATCATCATCATAGACATCGCGCTAGTCATGCACTCGGTGCAATGCCTCACCTTGTCATTACAAACTCCCATGGGCACAAGTATTTTTCGGGCGCTCTCCCCAGGACCAGACCGGGCCCCTATGGTGCATTGGCATTGATTAATTGGATCCAAGATCCCATGTTGTCTAGACTTTAATCAAGTTAAATGTCCAATTATAATCTAGTATAAACTTACCTCGGAATATCCCAAGCCTAAGTTGAAGAATTACTGTCTAGGAGTTCAAACCATCATGTTCTTGGATTCAAAACCATAAAACACGGGGAAAACTAGTCTCTGGAAGACATGCGATCAATACTGGGCCGCTCAAGGCTTGTGCGGTCGACACTGCGCCACACTAACAGGAACTAGGCTGGGTTTAGCCCTCGGGAGGTCAAGGTTGAATAGCTGCTGACGGGCCGCCCTTCTATATGAACGGTTAGGATAGGGCCGCACAAGGCCATAATGTTACAGAATCGAGGACAGGATGTGTGGTCCTAACCGAGCCGCTCATTAGTTGAACGGTCCACTCAGGGCCGCCTATAAGAAGTATAGTCCATTACTGGCCGCACAACACAGGGCCTAACCAAGAGTTGGAATTTAGCACAAGTGGGCTCCCGGGCTACCATAGGCACGGTGGAACTGAACCAGAGTCCAGCCCACTATCTACTGGTCGGCCTAGGGTCTACTAGACTGATCAAAACAGGATTTGGCCGAAGATAGATCAAGCATAATCTGCCAAGACAAATTGGCATCTGCTAGTGATGAACGGTCTCCACTGGCACATTCATTGGTATATGCGGTCTATCAATAGCCGCGCAAGTCTCTGTTCATCTAATTCGGATTAACTCAAGTAACAGCAGTTCGATTGAGTCTAAATCAAAACTAGGGGATACAATGGTTCAAGATTAAGGTTATCACAAGTATGAACCTAATAGCCATTCAATTATAAAGGATTCACAATTAAAAATTTGACATTCATTGGAAAGATGAATCAAGATCAAGCTCAATTTAAATAGATCAGTAAGAATTATTTACTGTCATGAATTACAGTTTATTAGGTATGTTGCTAACATGCAATTAACCATTAATCTACTAACATAACATGTTGTAATGACAATTAATCTGTTCTGTTACAGATGTGCGGTCGATTCTGGGCCTTACATCCCAATGAACGGTCACATACTGACCACACACGTCCCCTCAGATCCGAAGACCTACTGGATATGGACGGTCGGTAGTGTGCCGCATGGATGGATGTGCGGTCTAGAAATGGCCGCAAGAAAGACATGCGGTTAGGGCTAGGCCGCACGTTCCAAGGACACAAACATATATAGAAAACTATAAACGGTAAACATAGGGCCGCCTGTCTGGATGTGTGGTCTATCGTGTGGCCGCACATGTCCAAACAAGTCGCCGCCCCTTCGCCGTGCCCGACTCCGGTGAGGTTTTTAGGGTTAAATTTAAAACACTAAATTCACACGATATAAAGCATGGAATTTGGGGATTTTACTACCAAAAGAAAGAGCACGAAAAACTATACAAGATGCATGAATCAATTTTATGTTTACAGCCTGAAATCATTACTTAATCGAAAAGGAACAATTATAACCCAAGATGTGACATGCTTCTACTAAAACCTAAAATTCTCGCAGGATACTTGATAGAATTTAGGGCGTTTTACATCAATGGAAAGCTAACACGATGCTGCTTCTAAGCATATATTATTTGTAGGGTTTGGCTTGCTATCACCTACCTGAATCGGATGAAGAAGGAAGGAGAAAGAAAACCAAGGACGCCGGTACACGCAGCCACTAATCGCTCGAGATCTCCCTCGGTCCAACTCCTCTGTAGCCGCCGCTGGTTCTAAACGATTCTAGGGTTATAGAGCTTCATTTTAATAGGTCACACACCTTTTGGAGGCTTCTATGCGCGGAGTATTCGTCCACGCAAGTCGGGTCGATGTGAACGCCGTCGCAAAGGTTGACTCGATCCAAACTCCACCGAATGCATCTCCTAGGGTTAGGGTTTTAAGAGATTAAAAGAGGGTAAATGATCCTCTCATCCTGACCTTTCATTTCCCACCGATCTGGGCTCATTTGGTGGAGTATTGGGCTCGAATTTGGTGTTTCAAGGTATGGTTAACTAAGTGTTCAATTTGGGCTTAATCCACTAAGTCGGCCTACTTACAGATTTTATTTGGGTTGGCCACAGCAGACAAGTTTGTTCAACGTGTTATCCTCTACAAGAATATAATTTTTATGCATTTTTATAAAATGGTCAAAATCTAGCTTATTCTATTTATTAAGGGATTATTCGAATTAATTTCAAAGAAATTTCTAATTGATTTCTAAAAGAAATCGGGGTATTACATCATTAATCTTACTAGCTCCCTTTTATTAGCCAATTACTGATTAAAAAACCCAAAATCTTATATTGACATTAAATCAGTCTAAATTTTTTCTGAAGAAACCATAGGGTCAACCATGTTTTAACTGATCTTTTGGAAAGAGAGATTTTTGTTGAACATTTCAGTATAACTTCCTTTTTTACTCAAGGAAACATGTTGATCAAACACCAGAGTCCCTGGTTACTCAGAGCAGTTTACCTTTATGTTTCATATTATTTTTGTTGAACAGAGATAGCATTTATTATCATGACTTGACCTCTGAATTTCTTTGAGACAAATGATCAGTTTCTCAAATAATATGCCATTGCTCTGCCACACTCAAATTTTTATTTAATGGCGTATTCCCAGGGCTTTTGTCAGAATTTTCTTTAAACATTACTTAAGGACCATATAAAACTTGGATTTTCTATCAGATTGGTTTATTACTAAGGACTTTCAGATTTTTGATGTCCTATTGAGCAATTGCCAATTTGGACTATTTTAAGACCATTGAGGTAACTTTCAGGGTTAATTGAGAGATTTTAGGATAAGATTTAATGTTCATACACTAAAAATCACACCTCAGTTAAGATCAGCTATTTGTTCTTAGTTCACAGTGATCTTAGTAGTTAATTATTGAAAATATGTAAAGGTGACAGTATTCAGATATTACTCCCCCTGACTAGCACATTCTATGAATTTCTTTGAAGACATATGTGAATAAGGGAAGGAGACAAAGAACAAAGTGATGTAGGTGAAGACCATTCATGAGCAGTGTTGAGACTAAAGGCTAGATAGCATTAATCCAAAAGCACACCCTGAATGGCCATCAACATATAACCACCCATCTCTAGAAACCAGCAAACATTCAGCCTTCTGGGAAATCAGTGTATCTAAAAGCCCAAAACATAACCATTTGACCTCTCATCTTAGATCAGACTCAAACTGACTCCAAGGTCAATATCACAACAACAGAACCTTGCAATACATCAGGCACAGAAAGCTAACTGTCCAAGCAGCAATAAATCACTGACCAAAACATGTATTCGATCTCTGATTAACATAGCTCCCCCTCAACATGTGTAGAGATGTCAAACAACCACTTGCTGATTTTCTTAAAGTACACAGATATGTATCAACATTATATGCATTCTACCGAAACATGCACATACCTATTTATGTCATGACACACAAAAAAAAATTGCACTGAGCTCATCTGGCTCGAGTCAAGGGATGCACCGAGTTTATATGCATGCAGCTAATAAGTGCACCTACTTGCATGCATGAAGCAACAAAACTTGCACAGACGTTATAACACTCTAGTTAGACATGCACAGATGTTATATGCGAACACGTCTCACTTTGCATGGACTTGGTAATGCAATGTGCAATTGTATCCAGTTGATATATTAGGAGGTCATGCAGATGTGTGCATCTACTCATTAATATGAATGACTAACTTGAAGTCTCGCATGGAATTTTCATGAATTACATTCTCAATATGTATTACTCTTAAGAGAATATCATCTATCATCAGATTTATTCCAATCAATCATGCAGCATTCCACAGAGATTATTATTCAAACAAAATTTAACAAAATTGAAAAATGGAATTTAACTGACCTTAGTGCCCTGAATTTATTGAGCCCCATTTTTATTTTATCTTCAGGAGCACACCTGCAGCCAAAGAGTTATTTGAACCGTCTTGGGCCCCAAGGATTCTTGGGTCCAACAGGATGAGTAGCACCCCACATTGATGCTCTCTAGTTATTCCAGGAACAATTAAAAGCAATGTGACCTAATCTGCCACACTTATTGCAAATGAGACGTTTATGCATGAATATAGGATTCTGAACTATCCTAGTTGCAAAATGGTTCATGTGAGCAGGATAGATTTTACTGTCTTTTAAAAATCAGCATTCAGATATAACATGCCCAAAACGTCCACAGTTGAAACAATTAACTCTCTGATTCTGAGATTTCTTCCCATGCTTCTTTGCATAACTGTTTCTGTAATTTTGATCTTCTTGTTTCTTTAAATAGCAGTTATGCATGCAATGACCCTTTTTAACACAATAAAAACATGCATTGGAGATATCTCTGTCAGGCATTTTCACAGATTTATTTTGAACTGTATTGGTATGCTTGCATGCATTTAACTCATCATTTTTCAAAACTATGCAATCATCCATAACATGTCCTTTCCTACCACAGTAGTGACATGAAATGTTTCTTTTATTGTGACCATGCACTGTAGTGACAGATTTATTATTTGCATGTGCATGTGAGTGTGTGTGAACCTCATTAACAACTTGCATAGAAGAATCAAAAACAGATTTGGATTTATTTGAAATAACCTTCTTTTTTTGTTTTTGAATCTTTTTCAGTTTTTTTGTTGGATTTTCTATTTTCTGGGCAGTGAATTAGAAGACAGAGCTGGATGGCTTTTCTTGTTCAGAACTTTTTACAAAAATAGTGAAGTTCCTTTTCATGTCAGTCTTCTTATTACCTGGATTAAAACCCAAGCCTTCTTTCTGAAAGTTCACATTTGACCCAAGCAGTTTATTCAAGTTATCTTTTCCCTTAACAAACTTTGAAAGAGAATTTTTTAGATCTTCAATTTCAGCTTGCAAAGTGGCAGCATCATTTTCACAAGAGATAACTTGTTGATGTAGATAGTCATTGAGATTTTTCAAAGATTCATTTTCTTGTTGAAGCTTTATTTCATTGTTTGTTTCCTTTTTCTCCAAAACAGATTTTCTCTTTTCAATTGTCAACCATCTTTCAGATAAGAGTGTATTAAGAACCATCATCTGTTCCTTCAAATTACTATTTTCTTCAATCAATTTATCTTGATATTCATCAGTTTCCTTTTTCTGTTTAACCAATGACTCATTTTCTTCCTTCAAGGATCTAATTAGATTCTTCTGCATATTGTCATCCGAGTCAATGTCTTCAATTAGTTTCTTTAAGAATGCACATTCATTACATAAATTTTCATCTCTAGCAAGTTTGTTTCTTAAACTTTCATTTTCAGATTTTAGATATTTTTTTTAGCTCTTAAGCGTGTAACTTCATGAATCATTTCTTTTCTCAACTTGTTCTTTTCTGATTTGACTCTATCATATTTATTGAATAAATGCTCATTCATGGAGACTAAATCATCATAGCTAAAATTCTCAACTTTAGAATTTACCTGCGAGGATGAGTCCTTGGATTGATCTCTGACCATCAGGCACATTTCCTCATCTCCAAACGATTGTCCAAACATTCTGTTGATGATAGCCGCTGCACTCCTGCATTCATTGACATATGGAACATGGTTAGAGTCTATTGCCCTCTTGGTTAGATATAGGGCCCTTTTATTTTCATCAAATTTCAGTCTGTCTGAAGATTTCCATTGGGATTTGTCCTCTGGAACTTCATATGGACTAAGAGCTATAAGTATCCAAAGATCTGAGTCCACATGCATTACATAGTCTCTAAAGGAGCCATACCAGCCATAAAAATTTGAATCGGTGTATACTGGAATTTCAGCCATGAATTCACTACAAATCGGATCAAGAGCAATATTAAGAGTTGGATCAAACCAGATCGCACCTAAACCAAATCAAGGAACGGATATGCAAGTCGTTGGACCCTATGTGCAGACACCCTCTCTGATACCACTTGCTGGGTGCAGAAATAGAAAGAAACGTAGATCCAGAGGGGGTGAATGGATCTTCTTAAAACATTTCTTCCAATTTAAAGTTGAATAGAATTAAGATGGCTTATTCAGTGGACACTTTCTCAAACACTAGAGATGCACTCCTAATCAACTATTTGAAGACATACAAACGGAAGCTATCTAGGCGATTATGAACAATCAATCTCACACGAGAAAGCATTCAACCACACTGCACAAGATATTTTAGGTGGTTCGGTCAACTGACCTACATCCACCCCATACTCCAACCAGAGTATGGCTTCCTTCTGACTCACAGCTTGAAAGACTGTTGGGCCTCACAGCTTGCCTACAACCGCTGAGCAACACAACTTGCAATCCAGAGGAACCAATCCTCTACAACGCTGACAAACAGCTTGACCCGCTGGGCTTTACAGCTTAGCCGACAAGAGGAAACCTCCTCTGCAACCGCTGACGAACAGCTTTAACGACCGTCAAAGAAGAAAGAACAAAAAGAACCAAACACAGCAACAGAGGGCTGTCAATAAATCCAAACTAAAAATGCTCACGCAGGAGCCAAGTGTCTCGTATTTGATCCAGAGAACACTACTGAAAACCTGATCTTCAATGTGCTACTCTTGCTTCCTTTCAAGATATCTCTCTCTCTCTTTCTATCACTTTTCTTTTCAGGTGCTCGATCCCCTTTTTCTCTCTAATTCTTCTTCTGTATCGTGCTCTCTCACTCTTCTTCTTCTTCTTCTTCTTTCCTTTGTCATGAGCATCAGATGAAGGGCGTGTGCTTTTCACGATTCCCGCCCAAAAGCCTTGGCCCACATGGCAGCATCCTAGCTCAATGCTTTCCACGTGTCTTGATCCTGGCACCTCCTCCACTCTTGGATCACGTGCCAATTTAGAAGTTACGATCACTTGGCCTCAATTCTCTGGAGAGAAAATCTCTGACAGGAGAACAATGGTCATTAGGTCAAACATCTTATAGGTAGAGTTATGCATGCACAGACTCGTATATGAATAAGTCAACATGCACTGACTTGATACATATATTGGGCAAGACACACACACAGACCATCGGTGTACATAATGAGGTATGCACAGACTCACTATGGTTATAGGACAAGGAAATGCTCAGACTACGTGTGGGTGCATCCTGGAAGAGTGCACTATGTGCCAAACCCCAAGATACATAGACCTTTTGATATGTACAAATGAGAACGTGCACTAACTTTAGTAATGAAATGCACCGATGTTGGTATGCAGACCAAGCAAAAACTTGCACCGATCTTCTATGTACGCCGACCTAGATATGCCTTAGGCCAAAGATTGCACCGACTATTGAATGCACTGACTTTGGTGAATGCGTAAACAGGAACTGCACCGAGGATGGATATGCAAGACAAACAATGCACCGACTTGTGCTCGCAGCAAAAGCTGCACCGACTCAAGCTAACACTAAATATGTACTAACGCTAACGAAGCTAATACCAACTCTATGCCAACCTTCTATGAACTAAGTATGCACAGATCAACCATTGCACCGACCGGAGCTATAGGGAATAGCACTGACTTTGTATATACAAGGCGAAAGCTGCACTGACTTCTGTAAGCAGAATGTAAGATATGCACTGACCAGATGTTTGACAAAATGTCATACACATAGAACTGACATGCACAGATATGCACGGACCTCAGTTAGCGTGTGCGAAGACTTGCACAGACCTAACTTTTCACTGACTTCTTCAACCTATGCATGGATTGTATGCAACAAACGTAAGGTACACAGACCTTGTATGCTGAATGACTCAACTGTGCACAGACATACATTTTATATGAAATGATCAAATGCAAACAAACTTATGCAATCCAGTCTTCACATGACTCATAGATTATCATCATTAAAACTAGGGTTCTAACAATCTCCCCCTTTTTGATGATGACAACTATAATTCATGTATGATTGAAACTAGTAGAGAATTTATTTCTTGACATGCATGGCAAAGATAACATTCAACATAAAACATGCATCCAACACAAATATGCACTATGCAGAAGTTACATTTCTGTGTACAGTAAGAGAATACAGACAAGTGTCTGAGTGAACTATCTCATTCAGCATTTTTTACATCAGAAGCCTGAAAAACTGTCCATCAGTATTTTTTACATAAGAAACCGGAAAGAAAAACTGTCCATCAGTAAACTGTAAGCTTTCATACATGACCACCTACCACCACAATATATTATCTCCCTTTGTCATTATCAAAAGAAATGGGGAATCCTTGGGAATCATTGACCTCTGTAGCTCCCCCTTTCCCTAGGAGGATGTGCACTACCGGAACCAGGGGTTAATGATTTGTGCTGAAGGTTTCTCAAGGAGTCTAACAGGTCATCTAGCTTTCGATGTACTGTATCCCCATGTCTGTCCACTAGGGAGGTGGTAGAATTTTGCTTTGTGAGATTTTGTTTAATGGTCTTTGAGATGGTTTTCAATTGAGACAGAACATCTTGAAATTTTTGGATGACTTCAGGCTGACTGGCTGCAATATTGTTCAATGTATTCTTTATCAACTCAAATTCAATCTTCAGATCAAAAGTGTGGCTCAGAATTTGAGCAAGCTTGCTTAAAGTAGAGAGTTGTGTATCTTGAATCTTGCTCACCATGTCACCAACTCTAGTACTGATTCCCATAAGTGACTCCAAGATCTCTCGGATTGCTACATCAATTTTTTGTTTGGCAGTCAAAAACTCAATCCCTTGGGTCTTCACAACTCTTTCCAAATGCTGCAATCGGGCATCTACTCTGTCCAGTTGAATGGTATTGAACAGAAACTGTTTATTCATTAATTCATTTTGGTCGTCACTATCTCAATCAGATTTGACAATATCTGGGCAATATCAGGATCAGTACTAGGTCTAGGTGAACTAAATGTTGATGCATTCGACTCTGGAAATTCAGTATAGTATTCATGATGTGGTTCAGGAGATGAAATGGGTGGTATTCCAAGACTAATCATTTTCCCAAGATAAGGTCCATTTGAGGGAGCAGAAGCAAAAGACATTCTTGGATACGACTGAAATTGTGGAGCTGGTCCCATGACATACTCTTGTGTATCCTCTTCAACAGCCCCTGGAGCTTCTTGTGGAGCTTCTTCTTCTCTTGGTTGTTCACCCTCCTGATCATTAACAACTAACTCAGCAATTTATTAATAAATTTTGTCAGTCTCTTCTATCACAATCTGTGTAACCATCTCAGACAGTAATCCTTCATCTTCTTCAATTTCTTCTTCCCTTTCTTCTTCTACACCTTGTGTATCAGCCTGTTGTATTTCTGTTTCACTAGGTTGATCTTCCTCTTGTTCTTGCTGAACAGATTGATGTTCCTGCTCAGATTGTACTCCAAATTTATCAAATATCTCATTGATATTTTGATCCAGCTATTGTATAATTTGGGTATCAGTTAAGTCCAATTCATGGGTTTCTTGTTCTAGTTGAAGATCCTTGACATTCTTCTCAACAGGTTTATCAGCAAATTCTTGGTCTTTTTCAGCTAATATAGGAAGAATTTCTTCTTGAGGAATCTGAGGAGGCTGTTCTGACACTGTTTCCACTTGAACTTTCCTCTTCTTTTTCAAAGGAGCATGCTTTTTTGATTTATCCTTTCTTTGAATTTCACCAGAAGGACTCTCTAAGTCAGTCTCTTTCAGCCTCAAGTAAGTTTTACTAAAATACATGTTGTACACATTAAACTTTGGAATTTCTTTTGAAGGCTCATCTTCTAAAGCTATGTTTGCCTTCTTAAAAACAGCAGTTAGGTGAGCTGAATAGGGTAAATGTCTCCTAGACTCTTTGCAAGTTCTCATTATCTGAATAATTGTTTCAGGCAAGCTGATTCTCTTTAGTAGACAGTATAAAACAAATCTCTGAGTGTTGATCAGTCTTCCTCTCCCTCCAACTTGTCGAGTGATCATAGCAGTGAGAATGTGATGCAGTAATCTCTTCAGAGGAGAGAAATTGTTTGCATTAAACTAACCCAATTCTAACTGATTTTTGTCTTGAGGATTCTTAGGCTCATCTGTGATGAGAGAGTATACATCATGAAGATCACATGCAAACTTTCTTTCAGTTTCTCCTTCTTCTGGTATTCTAAATATTGTATGTACGAGATGCTTAGAGACTTCAATCCTAGACCCCTTGACTTTAGAAATCAGTTTTGCCTGCTCCAAATCATACTTCAAATTTTGATAGAACTCAGCTACGAGTCTCGGATAGTATACTCTGTGCTTACCCAAAAATTTTATCCATTTCTGAACTTTAAATTTTTCAATCAATTCAGGACATTTCTCAATCATTTTCTAATCATGAAAATCTACGTATCGTGGGAAGACTATCTTTCCAGCTTCCAGTGTTATTTCTGCATGTCTTGATGCTTCAGCTGTGATATCTTCTTCTTCTTCCAGTACCTTTCTCTTACCTCGACCCTGTGCTGTCTTCAGCTTCTTTACTTTTGGTAGTGGCACAACAGCCTTTGCTGACTCACGATCTTCTAGCGACTGTACCTCTGTTTCCTTTCTCTTCCCCTTGACAGATTTCTTCTGAACCGAATCAGATGTTACTCCTTCTGCATGTAACTCCTTTGATCTCCGCTTATAGCATTTTGTCACATCGGTCTCCAAGACTTGAGGAGACGACGGTTGCCGCTCTTCCGTGACCTTCTTGTTCCCCTCACTCGTGGCGGACGGAGAGGACATGATGGAAGCAATAAGAAGGGAAGGACGAGACGTAGAGAAGGAATGGACGAGATGAGAAGAGGGAAGGCTACAGAGGCGGGCTTGCTAGCAGAACTCGAGAGAGGATAACAAGAGAGCGGGAGGTCACTTCGGCTTCAAAAGAGAAGGTATGATGGAAAAGACAAGTAGGGTTACGTAAATACAAGAGACACTGCCAACTTTACCAATATTCAACAATTAATACCCAAACTACCCCTTACTTAAAATAAAATGCCTTTCCACGCAGAAATGCGATTTCCGGCATATGAGATTATATCTTAAAGCGCTATTCTCCACAAGTTATCCCTGATAATCAATGGAAATGAGATAGCTTAATCGAGGAAATAACCCAGTCAAGGAGATCATTAATCTTACTAGCTCCCTTTTATTAGCCAATTAATAATTAAAAAACCCAAAATTTTATATTGACATTAAACCAGTCTAAATGTTTCTGAAGAAACCATGGGGTCAACTATGTTTTAACTGATCTTTTGCAAAGAGAGATTTTTGTTGAACATTTCAGTATAACTTCCCTTTTTTACTCAAGGAAACATGTTGATCAAACACCAGAGTCCCTGGTTACTCAGAGCAGTTTACCTTTATGTTTCAAATTATTTTTGTTGAATAGAGATAGCATTCATTATCATGACTTGACCTCTGAATTTCTTTGAGGCAGATGATCAGTTTCTCAAATAATATGCCATTGCTCTGCCACACTCAAATTTTTATTTAATCGCGTATTCCCAGGTCTTTTGTCAGAATTTTCTTTAGACATTACTTAAGGACCATATAAAACTTGGATTTTCTATCATATTTGTTTATTACTAAGGACTTTCAGATTTTCAATGTCCTACTGAGCAATTTCCAATTTGGACTATTTTAAGACCATTGAGGTAACTTTCAGGGTTAATTGAGAGATTTTATGATAAGATTTAATGTTCATACACTAAAAATCACACCTCAGTTAAGATCAGCAATTTGTTCATTGTTCAGAGTGATCTTAATAGTTAATTATTGAAAATAAGTAAAGGTGACAGTATTCAGATATTACTCCCCCTGACTAGCACATTCTATGAATTTCTTTGAAGGCAGATGTGAATAAGGGAACGAGACAAAGAACAAAGTGATGTAGGTGAAGAACATTCATGAGTAGGGATGGGACTAAAGGCTAGATCGCATTAATCCAAAAGCACACCCTGAATGACCATCAACATATAACAACCCATCTCTATAAACCAGCAAACATTCAACCTTCTGGGAAATTAGTGTATCCAAAAGCCCAAAACACAACCATTTGACCTCTCATCTTAGATCAGACTCATACAGACTCCAAGGTCAATATCACAACAGCAGAACCTTGCAATACATCAGACACAGAAAACTTACTCTCCAAGCAGCAATAAATCACTGTCCAAGCAGCAATAAATCAGTCGGTTCCACGGCTGGTGGACTCAACCCTGCGGCGGTTTCCTGGTCCCTGGGGACGCGGTACCCCAGCCCGGTGATCTCCATTGATGGTGTCGATGCCTCTCCCTCGACTGCCACTGCGTCCCCCCGCCTCTCTTTCGCTCAAGCCTTGAAGAAGAAGATCAACCGGGAACCGTCGGGGCCTGCTGCCCCTCTGATTTCTGCCCCTACTCCGTTGTTTCCTTCTCAGGAGGAGCCCTCTCAGTCTCCGGATGGCGGCATCCACTTCCCCCCCATCATCCAGGTGCTCACCGTCCCTGGGCTCGAGCCCTGTGAACGGGCCTTCGACATCCAAGCTGCCCATGCTCACTTCGTCGGTGTTGTTGAGAGGGACCTCTTGCGGCCGGCCTCGAGGGCGGACGGGGGTGTGCCGAGGCGTTCCCACAGGCGGTCCAACTCATCTTCTTCCACCTGGGATTGAGACCTCCGCTTGTCTCCACGTTCACTTTGTTATTCGGTCGGGTCTTTTAAGGCTTTTCCTCCCCACTCTCTCTTGCCCATTTCTTTGGGCTTTCTCCCCCCCCCCTCCCTCATCTGCTTTGTTCCCCCTCTTCTTTCTCTTATGCAATGAATATTTACCGTAAAAATTATATGTAAAACACGCAACGAATATCAAAATTCATTCATTCTTAGTTGTTTAAAAGTAATCATACGTGAAAATACATGTTTATTATCTAACATATAAAATACCCATGCATGCATTAAGTCCACGATGAATGAGTAGTTTTACATTTTCACATTTTCATAAGTTACATAATCTTACGTTATTCATGGAACCAAACAGCTACCGCAAACATAGGAGGCCCACACACCCAAACGAACGAAAGAGTACTGTGCAGACCCGAGAGCGAACTCCCACCTAGACTCCTGCCGCACGGGGCATTACGTATCGCCGTCCCCCGGGTTCTGTGGCGTTACATATCGCCGTCCCACAGAACGAACCAGCCGAATCATAGGATTTTAACCAAGGCGTTGCATATCGCCGTTTCTTGGGTTCTTTTACTTCCGCGACATTACGTATCGCCGTCCCGCAGAAGGGACCGAAGTCCAACCTCATAGAATGCTGTTGTTTTCCATTCATAACATTCACATCATATTCGCATCTGCATTCATATTCATATTACAATACTAGTATCATACTAAATCTTATCTTATCATAACATAAGCATGCTTCAATATCGTTTGAGTGGGCTAATCATACTTATATGCTGACTGTTATGGAACAGAACATGATCAGGTTACTAGCAAGGTTTCCGTATAAAAGAAAATATGTTTATTTCTAGGTTACACATGCATAGAAAATGATTCATAACTACAAGTATAGAATTTCTATGAGCATGAAATTTTTACAGTGAGTTACTAACTTAGTCTTCTATCATTTTCCAATTTTTCAAAATTTTCTGAATTAGAATTGCCTCTCGAAACCCTCTTTTTCTCAGTTTCTGGAAATTAGGACAGAGCCCTAGGTGCATCGACACAGTCCAAGCTTTGCAGGTTTCAAATGGGTCCACTGACCCAGCCAGGGACTACATTGACGCAATCAATCCTCTGAAAGAGGCTGCATCGATGCAACCAAGAGCTGCCTCGATGCAGTCAGCACTCTGAAAGAGGCTGCATCGATGCAGCCAAGAGATGCGTCGATGCAGTCACTGCAGAGGCCCTGATTTTTGATAAAAACTCAGCAGAACCTTACGAAAGCACGTAAACTTGATAGAAAAACCAGAAAATAAACATAGTAGTTGATCCCACATACCCTTAGTCCCTCTCTAACATATAGAAACTATTTAGAAATCGTTCTAATACATCATTGACCCCTAAGATTTTAGGTTAGGTGCCTACCTTTCAAAGTGTTAAACCAATGATCCCGGGATGAGATCCACACCCTAGATCCTCCCAAAGCTTTTCTCTTCATCCTAGGACACTACATGATCGTCCTCCATGTGCCGGATCTTCCTCCCCACGCAGAGTCAAGGTTCCTCACCCTTTCTCACTCAAGAAGGACAATAGAGGATGGAGAGTTGAAGAGAATGATTGCTAAAGGTTTACTACCCATGAAACCCACCTCCTTATATGGTTTTCCAGCCTCCCAATGCTTTCCCATGACCCGCAAGACTTGAACCCGCTCCCAAGGTTGCTGACTGGAGAGAAGTTAATGCCATGCACCTCTTCGGGTTTGAACAGACATGACCCTTCATCGATCGGTCATAAATGTGGATGGACGCACTCTTCTGTTGAGATATGGTTGGGACATCTTTAGATGAAGTCGAGAGGACATCTTGATCTAACCTTGGGATGTGGTTTCATCAAATTTCATCAACCCTAGCATGAGTTATAATTTTTTCAAGATTAACATTTATTCTCCCTCGTTCTAATCATGACCTTTCGATTGCCCGAGGTAATTCGGGTATAACTCTAGTATCCAGGTAGAATTTGGCCTCGACCTCAATATAGAAGTTGTATATAACATCCCATTCGAGATCATGGCCTTGGTTTCAGGTCTTTTAAATAACTACAAATGAAGTTATGAATGTCTAATTATTTACGTGTGAATTTTCCCCAACAGTCACGCGACCTTTCGGTAGCCCAATGTAATTTGAGTATAACCCTAGTATCCAGGCAGAATTTGGCCTCGACCTCAACATATAAGATGTAGATAACATCCCATTCGAGATTATGGCCTTGCATTCAGCCCATTTGGTTGGCTATGGGCCATGATGTCCATATTTCAACAGATGACAGTGTTTTCTATAACTCTTTCGACCTATTATCATAAACTCCCTCTTATCCCCTATTAGGCCTTTTTTTTAAAAGTTATAGTCTTCATCCAAGTTGTTCTTTACGCAATGGCCATTACATGGGCTTTGATTTCACCTAATTCTGACCTTCCTAGGTTGAGTTATGAATTCCCTAAAGATCCTCCAATAATCTGTTTAGATTTCTAGTTCATTGTGTTAATGGGCCTGAATTATACCCAATTGGGCCAGTGACCAATTGGTGGTCCTAACATCCTCTCCCCCTTAAAATAATTTCATCCTCAAAATTAACTTGAAATTTTTAAGATTACTTACCGAATAGTTGAGGATATTCCCTACACATCTTGTCCTTCGGTTCCCATGTTGCTTCCTCAGAATGAGAATTCTTTCATAACACCTTCACCAGCCGGATGGTTTTGTTCCTTAACACATGTTTTTTGACACCCGTTTTATGCCTACAAGTTGAGTCCTTTTCTTATCCACTTAATGATGTCCCAAGCTATCCGTCACTCTGAAGTCTTCCCTTGATGGTGTTATGAGTTGTTTCTTACATTACCAAGATCGATTGCTCCCTGGACGGTATGTGTTTACTTCGGCCCTTAGTCTGCTCCAGCATGAAGGCGGTTCTCACTAGACCGCTACCACATGATAGCGGTCCCATGGAGACCACCTATATCCTATGACCCAGGCCGTTGCCGTTGACTCAGTCAATCCCTATTTTCGCACATGGTCACGGTCTCTCTAAGATTGTTTAAAGTGATCGCGGTCGTGCGATAGATCGCGTTCGATAACCCGAGCCCAGTTCCGTCTGAGCTCTGTTCTCTTCGGCCGGGAAAGCATTAGGACTCTATCTTCGGAGGAGTTATCACCCCAGGCAGGTTGTGGACTCTTTTGGACGATTATCCTTCGATTTTTCATGAGATTATCCCAGAGAAACCCCCAGGTTTGGCCCCGGGGGAACCCTAACTCGAACTAGGGTTTCTAAGGGTCTTTAGAAAAGAGTTAGCTTTTGGCCTCGCTTCGGGGGGGACTTTTGGACATTCAGGCCGAAATGCTGCCGGTTCGTGGAGCGATCTTCAGTCCGAGAACCCTACTCTCCACGTCCTAAGCATGCCCGGTCCAGGGAGTATTCAATCTCTACCAATCAAGTCTTCTTTCTAACCCCTCGTTTCTTTGCATCGCATCATTGCTCCTTCATCGTTTTGTGTTGTTCCATCACGTTTTTTAATCATTCATTGCATTCTAAAACCTCCCTCCCATTATTTATCATGCCCCACATGGGTTAAAAACCACCAACCCCCAGGTATTTAGCCCCCTTTTATGTGTTTTTATCATTATAGCTTGATAGATATTGCACTATCTTTAGATCTAATCGGGTTTATTTTCTTTGTGTTTTTCACCTTTCCCTGCAGGTTTACAGCATATTCAGCACGAGGCCCCTCTCTCTTGGCCGGCTGAGAGAGAGGGAGGATTGAGCCCACAGCCCATACTTCTGGGTGATGTTAGCGGTCAGGGGTGGACCGTGTTCATGATATCGCGGATGTGCAACCAACCGCGTTAATTGTCCCGCATCCCGCTTGCGAGTGCCGGTATTTTGCTCTTTTCCAAGACTTGTAGCTCGGTCTTCCCGAGGTATTAGTCTTGGTGGCGATCACGGTTAGTGTTCTATTATTCATCGCCCTTCGTTCTTCATACAACTTCATGTTTATGTTCATGTCTATATGTTCATAAGTTTTGGGGGCGGAGGGGCATACACATACACATCCACATTTTCCATATCTACACCCCCTTTTTTGGCGATCACGGTGGCACTCCAGTGCCAATCGTGCTATGTGCTGTATTACCTGCTGCTCATCATTTTCTTGTCATTGCAGTGTGTTGTTTTTGGGTTTCCTATTTTTATTATAGTTGTTTCTGTTATCTGGATTGAAGCGGTCGCGCGATAGCCGCGTACGTATTATAGCGGCCTAACGGAGACCGCTATTGTCGCTCAGGTGCGAACATCAAAACACCCTCTTGCAGCCCATTATTTATCATATATTGGGGTGTTCTTTGTGCTGTCTATCGGCTCTCCTATGGCTGTTTAGGTTATTCCATCTGTTATTCCTTGGGTTGCTCGGGCTTCCTTTCGGGCTTTCCGTTTCTTTTCTTTCTATTTTCTGCTCCCTGACGGAAGGCGGTCAAGATCTGACCGCGTATGTGCTATAGCGGTCCTCATAAGACCGTGACATATTGTTCAGGTACGCACCCCGAGGCATCCCTTTGCAGATCATTCTTTCATCATATTCTGAGATTCTGAGTGTTGTTTGTCCCCCTACCTGTTGTAGTAATTGCTCATATTATTATCTTCATGTTGGATGATAGTTTTTAGGTTAGAATTTGCATGCACTCCGGTGCACATAGGATTCATGCATTTCATTCACATTTAGTTACATTCCTACCGAGGTAGGGCTTCCTCTCGTCTCCATATTCCTTGGAGCCGACTAGGTGACCTTACCGAGGGCCTCCTAAGTCCCCATGAGCCGTGGATTCCCACACGGACGCCGGGCAGGTTGTACCGTACCACCCCCTAGTCTAGGGTCTGCATTCATGAAAGAGAGAGTCCCCTAGAGTCTGCCAATTTCCCGTCCCCACCCTGTTTAGGTATCTTGTGGTTGAGTGAATTCATATCTTAATTAATCCACTAAGGTCCTAAAAGGGAACTTATAAAAAAAAATTTCGCGCATCATTTGGAATTTGATTGGGTAATTGGTTGATTCTTTTCTCACCTCTCCCTTCCATTGTATGTTGCAGTGTCATCAGTTGCATCATTTTATCAGATTAGGCTCATTTGGTTTAGTTCATCTTTGTGTGTCTCCATTTAGCTGCATTTGTCTTAGGTTCATTTCCCTCCGTGTATTCATTTGAAATTCACTGTATAAAATCTCCATTCCCCCCATGGAGCATTTTTCCCCTGTACCTTATTCCTATAGTCCTCCATCTTCTTACCCCCGTGTGGATTCCTCTTCCCATGCGAGCCCATCTCCTTATTCCTCCATTGAAACCTATTCTTCTAACGGGCCTTCTTGTCCCGCCCGTGCTGTTGTTAGCCCAATTAATTCTTATTCCCACATTCGTGATCCTCCCAGGCCCATGCCTTCCTCTATTCCCGAAATGGGCTTTCCTTCTTCTCAGGCCGGAGCCTTTTGTCCGGCCCATCAACATTACCCTGGTCTAAAATCATCATCCCTTGCTCAAGCTGGCCCATATCCTTCTCGGACTCCTCCTACCGAGGAGATGATCACTCAGGCCCAACGTCAGCTTTATGAATTGCAACGACAAATTAATCCTCAAACTTCTTTGGATATCCTGTTTGCATTCCGAGGTCTTCAGCTTCCACCACGTCCACAGATTCCCACCTATCGTCGCTATGGTGGAGTCGGTGACCCCTACGTGCATTTAAAGGAGTTCTTATGTGAGTCGGCCCCGTTTCAACATGATCAACGCTTGATGGCCTATTTGTTTGGCCTATCTTTAGAGGGCTCGGCCAAGGATTGGTTTTTCACGTTACCACAAGAGCAGGTGGTGAATTTTCAAGCTCTGTAACAAAGGTTCATTCAGTAGTACCAGGACCAGGTTGGGCCGAGGTATTCTATGGTTGATCTGGCCCAAGAGAAGATGAAGCCCAACGAGGAGTTCTCCATGTTTGCCAACCGCTGGCGTCGCCTAGCCGCGCAAGTCCCGGGGCGTATTCCGGAGAGAGAGCAAATCAAAATGATCATTTCTAATGCAACGCCCGAGTATCGGTTCATCTTAGCCTTGAATGACATCACCTCCTGGCAACAGCTTTATAGCCGAGCCCGCTTCATCCACCAACAACTTTTAGGTTCCCTTGACCCAGAGTCCCCTTCACCTTCAACGCCCACATACGCCTCCTATCCATCATCTCCCATATATTCTTCCATGAGTCAGCCTTCCGCTCCCCCACACCCATATACATCCACATATCCATATACCTCCACATATCAACCCTCCACGAGTCAGCCTTCTGCCTCTTCATACCCGCATGAACCCCCACCTCCGGTCAAGAAAACACCACACCCCGAGCAGGTGGATGCCGTCTATATACCCCCTCATCCTGCTCCGCATATGCCTTCACCAAATCCTTCCCCTAACCAAGTGCCATTACCTATACAACCCCCACTTCCTTCTCCACTACCATCTCCATTACCTTTTCACACCCCTCGGCATCCACCTTGCCCGAAGCGGGCTTCTCACTCTTCGTTGTCGGAATCTTTTACAAACACTTTCAGGGCTTTGATGGCCACCCATGCGTTGCAGCTCCCTCCGGTTATGCCTTGCCAACCTGCGGTCGGGAATTTGCTCCATTTCTGTGAATTCCATCGTCAACAGGGGCATGTGGTCGAGAATTGCCCCGAGTTTCAGAAACTTGTTTACAGTTTGGAAGATAAGAAGATGATTGATTGGGCTATCATGCGCCAAGTTATTTCAGATCTTAGCAGCAAGCAGCAGCAGCAGCAAGCCGTGCCGCCTAGGCAACCGTCTCCACTTCAAGACCAGGGGCACCCTGGTGTTTCTCTAGTTGATAAGGTACCTGCTCTGTTACCCGCTTCTTCCTCTATCCCATCTCCTCCACCACCTTTGCCTATTCCAGCCTCTGCTCGGGCAACTTCTCCTTCACCCTCCGATTCCATCACCACACCTGTCCCCAACACCTCTCGACGTGTTGTAAAGATACGCCGAAGAGCGCCACCACCCGCCGCTTCCTCCATTATGCCACTACCTCCTTCTCCTCCTTCTTCCCCTTCACCATCTCCATCAACCATATCACCCCCTTTTCCACCACCTTCTCCACCTCCACCTTCGCCGCCTCCATTGGCCACATCTCCATCATCACCTTCTCCATTATCCCCATTACCGTCACCACTGTCTCCATCACCTACCCTTGTAATAATCCATGTTCCGTCACCTTCACTGATCCCACTTCTTTCGCCATCATCCTCTGAATCCGAGCGGGCTGACCCTAAACCCATACCTCCACTTTTACCTTTACCTCCACCCATGCCCATCATCATCAGCATTTCCCCATTGCTTGCACCATCGCCACCCGCACCCTTCAAACCTCTTCCTTCTAACCTCCCTCTGCCACTTCCCACTTCGCAAAGTAGGTACACGCTACCTTTGGTGCCCCTCGGGTCTAGTCCCCAGGGAGAAAAGGAGCCGAGCCAGGCTTTGATTATGCATTACAAGCCTCAAGATTTCATTAGCCGCATGCCGGTTCAAGTCCTGGTTCCTGGCCATTTTAGGGGTAATGAGCCTACATTTACTATGAGAACGGTTGCAAAGAAGAGTTCCTTTGTGTTGGTGCCAGTTTCTTCAAAGGCGAGGCTGGTAGCAATCTTTTTGCGTGTCGGGAAGTTCATCATTAATGATGTTATTACCTCGCGCTCGATTGCTGTTCAGTTCACTGGCCAAGAGGGGTTCTCTACTCGGATTATGCTAACACATACGGCCGCCCGGAGCCTGATGGATTCTCTATTCAAGGGGAAATTGGCTGCATCTTCTGCACTTTCCAGGGACATTCTGCACTTGCTGTGCAACCTCCCTCAATTTATTAGCATGCCGACCACGTCAACGCCGCGTATTGATCTCCCTCAGCTTTGTCCCGCTCTTCTAGTATGTGAGTTATGCTTCAAGCCTGATTGCCGAGTGGAGTTGCCGAACCTCTATGTTCTAGTGCCAAGAGGCAAAACTCTCGTGGCTTCATGATATTCATTCAGTTGAGAAGCTGTTTTCCCAAGAATGTCTGCATCTTGTTAGCACTAGGGGTCTAGGGGCAGCCGCCCCAATGAAGCTGCATATTCATGACCGGGCCAGGCCATCTGCAAGGTGGGCCCGCTATTTGAGAAGACATTACAGATTGAGGAGCCCGGGAAGCCGAGCTCGCGCCAGGCGGAGTTGTTTCAAGAAGATTGCGGCTAAGAAGAGGTGACGATGTAAGTTCAAGGGCCGTCTGTTGTGCACTCGGGGGTCCACTGCCTCATCTCCTTCTTCCATCCATTCGTCTTTTCTGTTGCTCAGTTCTTATCCGTGGGTGGTGTACCTTCCACTACCTGACCATATTTCCACCATCTTTTCCTATCCTCACCATTCTAGGCCTCGACCTATGTCTTCCTCTTCCCCCGAGTCAGGGGCATCTTCTAGTTTTTCTTCACGGACACGTCCAAATTTCACTGCTCGTCTCTTTCCCCCGACCTTGTTGGGAATCCCTTGCGCTCGTTCCCTGACCTTGTCGGGTGATTTTCCTGATCCTTCCCCGATTTTGTCGGGTGGTTTCCATTTCTTTCCCCCGACCTTGTCGGGTGTTCATACATTCTCTTCCTCACCTCTGTCGGGTGATTGCTATTCCTTTTCTCCGACCATGTCGGATGATCATTATCCTTCTTCCTTATCTTCACAGTTATCTTTTCGTCATCTTTCTGTTCTTTCTGTCTCACCCTTTCAGGGTCATTACCCTTTTTCTTACTATTTTCGAGGCTTTAGCCCGCCTTGATCTCAGTTAATCCCTGGTTATTCTGTACTTGGTTCCTTGTTATCAGGGCCTCAGTGCCTTAACGAGGGAGTTCTAGCCCTCGTCTCTCTTCCTTTTGTATCCCTTCTTCATCTAGTATGAGGTTTGCCACTCCTCTATGTCAAGGAATCCAATCCTTTGCTCTCCTTTCATCCTTTATCCTGACAAGCAAGGAATACAAAGCTACTCGCGCTCCTCAAAGCTCGATGATCGAGATCGCTTCGGGATGCCGGTTTCCACGCCATGGATTTGCAAAGGTATCTTTATTTTGAGCAAAGACACATACTTTCATTTCCATTATTTCTATTTCTCAACATGGTTAAGTGGCTTTTAGAAATTTGCTTAGTTCATTTAGGTCATTTAAAATGAGTTCGCTTCTACAGCATCCTTAGGCTGGTGATAGCTCCGCACTGGGAATCTAGTTATTTCCCCGATCGTTGAGGGTGACCTTTGAGCATGGATTTTTCACACACTTCACGGCGTGCCATTGTCGACCCCTCTAGTGCAACAACGTTGCTGCTTTGGCCATACGTTGGGTATGCACAAATGCCTTTTCTTTTCTCTGCTCGGCCAAGTGCAGGGGCAAGAGATGGATGGATAAGATGACCAACATAGGCGCTCCCTAATACGAGAGAGGTCTCAAATAGGGGCAGTCTTCACCCTCATAAGTAAGCTTTCATGTTATATCTAGCCGATAAGGGCTACCAAAATATGAAAATGAAATAATGCAAGATTATGAATCCAAGGCATGGCAAGAGTGGCAGTACAGTTCCCCGCGGGACGTCATGAACCCGGTCGCATGCGTGCCTAATAAATATGGGTCTAAAAATCAAAGACACCAAGTCCCGGCGCAACAGACCTACTCTTTGAGGGGTAGTGCCCTGGAAGGAAGTTGAGTCTCGATATCTCCCATCCTACGTAAGGCTTGTCTCTAATTATTCTTCTACTTCTTCCTCTTAGGCTGGGTTGTATCCCGTGTATGGCCTTAGTAGGGGCACCGTTCTTTAGAGATAGTTGGTTGTGGTGAGCTACCATTACATGCACACCCTACTTAAGGGAAGTCTTTAATGAAAGGGGTAGGAACGACGATCCCCGGCCAATAGTTTGAGCCTGTCTTTAGATGCTGTGGATTGCTATGTCAAAACCGAAAAAAAATACAAATATTATAGGAAATCCAAAACAAAAATTAGATACTCCAAAAAACAAAATATTATCAAAAATCCAAAAAAAATCAAATACTTCACACACAAAAAAATTAAACATCTCAAAAATCCAAAAAAAATGATGATGAAATATTGTTGAAAATCCAAAAAAAAGAAAAAAAATTCATAAAATTACAAAATTCAAATAATGTGTCGTTTGTTTTCTTTTTTTCATGCATTCGCATTTGTTTTAAGGACAGATACGTGATCTATCTGTTAAGTGTGCAGGTCGCAGGTGCTTCAAGTTTCCTTACTCCATCTCTCGTTTTGCATCTTGTCCACATCTTTGATCTGTTCTCTCCTTCAATCTTATCTCTCGATCTATTCTGAAGCTTGTGTCCTTCTCAGCCTTATCTCATCATATCTTTATTAGAGGGCTCTGTCTCATGATCATGAACTTGGCGGTTCTGCTTCATTCTGATCTTGAGCTTTGATTGAAGAGTGTATTTGTCATATCTTTGTCCCGCACATGTTATTCTGTCCCATGAGTTGTGTAGTCGTGCATGTGTTGTGTTCCCCCTGTTGCGTCGCATTGCGTCTACCCCGATCAAGCGGGCTTACTTTCTTCAGGGCGCGGTCGGTCGCGTGACCGCTATTTTAGGTAGCAGTCAGGGCATGACCACGTTGGAGCCCCATGCTTTGTGATTATCCCTCCTATTAACGAGGTCTGGAATTTGACCGCTACTCTATTTGGCGGTTGTCATGGAACCGCGACTGAGTTGCTGAGCCCGCACACCCCTTCCTTTGTTAGTCGTGTCTCACCCTCACACCATTTTCTCTCTCCTTCTTGAGTCGATTGTGTAAAGCATTAGTAGGTTGGCAAGCTCTATGGTTGCACACAAACACTCACATTCGTTTAAAACAAAACTCGTGGCATTATATATATCAAAGTTATCTATGTACATGTGTGGTGCAAACAAAATGAGAAAGAGAAACAACAAGGCAATCAAGCCCGGCCCTCGCCAGGTCCCTCACTCTCACCCCCGCCCTCTCGCCTCTTCTCTGGAGGGCCCATAGCTGTGCTACCCTCCTCACGGCGTCGGCGCCTCTCCTCGTCCTCATTCCTCCGACGGCCGGAGGAACCGGTGAAGTAGTCCCTGACAGAACTGCTACATGCGCCACTCTGAGAAGCGCACCGCTCAGGGCCTCGTCCCATCATGTGAACTATCCTCTCCATGGTCCGTAGCTCGATCTTGAGGTTGTGGATCCGCTGCCGGGCCTGCTTTGCCTCCTCGCGATAGCGGCCCGCTACCGCTGCCTCCTCTCGTAGCCGGGCTATTTCTTGCATCGCTGTCTCCAACTCCCTTGCCTGCATTATGCATTCCATTTGTGAATAGCCAATTCATAGAAAAGATCATTGAAAGGAGGCTGTGTCACTCACCCTCTCGGCAAGTGAAGTCTCGGCCTCGTCGGCCCGTGCAACCACCCTCGCGAAGTCTGCGTCACGCTGGGCTCGGTCCGCTGGTGTCTGTGTGGAGGAAGAAGGGGCATCTGAGCCATGGCCCTGGGCTCCCTCGGCACGCTGCACATTGAAGTCAATCACTCTCACAAGCATCATAACATAAATGCATTTCTAAGGGCTAGAAAGCAGTAAAGGCTCACCAGGAGATCCAGTGAGCGCTGAAGCTCGTCCCGTTGCTGCACGGTCGAGTGGAGTAAACCCTGGAGCTCTGCAATGCGCCCCTGCGGGTCAAGCTGCATTTAGAAGCATCAACATGTCAGCATGTCAGCATAATAGGAAAAGCACTAAGTTTAGAAGTTCTTACCGATCGTCGGGTGCCGCGGAAGACCTGATCCCCGTAGCATCATGCATAGGCCTTCAGGTAGGCCTCATCTGTGTCAGCTCTGGACCGTACCTCGTGTCCGCGACGCACCCAGTCTCGGATCTGCTCCTCCGCTCGAGCGATCCAGTCCACTGAACCAGCTTGTCCGCGTGAGTGTCACCCCACGCGCTCCTCCTCAGCGCTCTCCCGGGTCGGGAATGCCATGTCGGCTAATGCACTCCCCGAGTCATCATGATCAGATGGTAGCGGAGTGGCTCCACCATGTTCATGCAGTGCAGCCAAATGTCTCTACCGGAGTAGGCCAAGGCCGCCTCCACCCAAGGCTGGCCCTCGAATCCCTCGTCTCGGTAGGGTGTCCAATGAACCTGTGAAGAGGAGTCAAAGTAAGCATACATTTCAGCATCAGCATTTTAAAGCTCTAGGTTTAGGAACTCACCGATGCATAAGGGAGAGAGTTGATGTCGTCCTGAATTGCCCGCACCTGGCGCCGGAGCGACCCTGTGTCCCGTCTAGTCACCCACCGCCTCGCGATAGGTAGATGGCTTGCATGAGCCTCCAGTCCTCGGCCGAGGTGAGGCAGGTAGATATAGGCCCACACCTGCATAAACACAAGCATGCAAATCTAGATCATTCGAATTAAAAGCATAAGCATTCAAATTTAGTGCATTCAAATTGAGATCATACCTGAAGAAATGGAGCGAAGCCGCCAAGCATCGTCTGGCGGGTAGTGGTGCCGAGGGAGTCAAACAGAAAAAGCCAGTACCACCGCGCCCCAAGCGTACGACCCCATGCCCTCGAGGTCGTCCAGTAGCGGTAGCAGCCGGTAGTTCACTGCATCTCCTCTCGTAGCAAAAAGCAGCCGCCCAAAGAGCAACATCAAGAACCTCCTCAGTACCATGTCTGCCTCGGGTCCTGGCTCGGCAGAAACTCTCTCCCTTGCTCGGTCCCTTAGTCGCTCCAAGTGCTGCTCGGGTAGCTCTCCGATTGAGATCCCGGCTCCTCTCAAGCCCAAGCTGTCCTATAATCTGCCGCGTGGTAGCAGTGTCGACGCCCGTCCTAGTCTGTCCAGCTCCAGCCCTAGCATATGCTGTGCCTGCTCTCGATAGTCTGAATGGGTGAAGACACACACTGGCGCCCCGTGGACTCGAAGTCCCGTAACCCGTGCCACATCCTCGAGTGTAGGGATCATATGTCCCCAAGGGAACAGAAAAGCCTTGCTGATCGGATCCCATCTGTCCTATAGCGCTAGCAGCAGCGCGGCATCGGTCCGGAGTACCTCCATGCTTAAGAACTCGCGAACCCCATCGCTGCCAGCCTTGTCCGCTGAAACTCGGGCAACGCAAGATATACGGCCCGGACTTGAAGCCACGAATTTCTGGTCCGACTCTTCCCCTGCAAAGACATTTCATCATTTAAAGATCAGTATAAGTCAAATGAACATTTCAAGATAAGAAAGAAAATGAAATTTTCAAATCAAAAGGGGTCTGGGATGGTCGCGGTCCTTGGAAAATTGCTATTGAAGGTCGCGGCTACTGGTTGACCGCTACCTGCTCGCCATGGCGGGCCGGGCCATTCCGATTTTTAGCTTCGTCCGTATGGGCTTTTTTGCCCTACATTCTATCACCTAGGGATCTTAGGCCCCGTTCTAGCCACATGCAACAAGAACAATTAAAATCAAAAGGGCAAAAAGAGGAGTTTTGGCCGTAGGGCTTACCTCGGACGGCGGCGCTCCCAGGGCCCTTTCTCCTTCCTCGTCTCTCTCGGACTCCTCGGCGGCGGTCTCGTTTGGCGCCCCAAGGTCTTCGGAAGCGGCGGCCGTCGGTTCTTCCCCGACGGGTGACGGTGGCCATTCATCTCCCGATGGTGGCTCCGCGGAGGATGAGGCGCCCACCTCCGTCTCCATGATCCTCCGGAGAAAACGGCGGGTGAGAAGCTTCCTAGGCATCTTTCCGGGCGAAGAAGAAAAGAGAGGGGAAGAGGAGAGTTTGAGAAGAGAATGGGGAGAGACGGGGGGGCTTGGGATCGGTGTTGGCGAATGGTGATGGGGGGAATGCAACGGCCGTCGAAGGGGCGGCCGTTATTTTTCAAAATCTGGCTGTATGGTCGCGGTCTACCGAAGACCGCTACTATATGGTAATGGTTTGATGAGGACCGCGTTCGCTATAAGGCCCATTTGCTTTCTTGTTCGCTTGCCTGTTCTCTGCTTGTTCATATAGTTTCTCTTCAGTGATGTTTGTTCCTCCATAATCACACATATGCGTTGTTTGTTTCATCATTGTGGTGAAGTTTGTCCTTTGCATTATATATGCTGTTCATCTTTGTCATTATGTTTTGCTTTGTTCATATCTATCTGCCCATGATTTTCTCACCTTGAAAAAGCCATAAAAATTCAAATATCTAAAAAGAAAAAATGCCGTTTCGCTTGACAGGTGAGTCAGGTATGGCTTTCTATCCCTCCTCTGGGTTGCATTACTATATGGTAGCTACATTATTATAACCTCTCAAGGACCAGTTGGTTGCTCGCGCATTCCAGGATCTGATGTTCCCCTTCAACAAAAACAATGATGATCTAGGTTCCCGCGTTTAATCTCTGGATAAGCCGCTAGGCTGGGAACGTCTAGGGAGGATGGTTCTATCCTGCACGCCGTGGTTGCAGATGGTGTCTTGACCTTGGTTATCCCAGGCTAGCAATATTATCCTTGAGTATTTTCTATTTTGTGTTTTCTTTACATTCGTTTTAACGATTTCTTTATTTTAGCCCAGCATGCATCATGTCATCTTTTGAGCATTAATGCCTCGTGATCTTCTCAAGGTTTCTCCTCAGCAATGGGTAGCTGCACATGATTTCTCTTGGATAAGAGATTCCTCATTCCACTTTGGATTCGATCAATTTTCCTGAACTACCTGCTTAGTTTGGTTGGCTGGTATGATTCCCATCTGGATTTTATCTCTGTTATATTTCTCCTGCTTTTTACGTTATGCTCCCTTCCGACCCCCTCCTCGTATGTGGATTGTGTCCCCGATAGGCCTAGTCGTGTTCCCATTTCCTCTTGTTAAGTTTAGTTCTCTAGACATGTCTTGTTCTTGTCAGCCATTCCGTGTGGTTGGTTCGGCATTTTCGGGAGAATTCATGTCGCTTGTTGGTTGTGATAGGCATCTTTTGCCTTGATGATCGCTTATCAGTTCTCTTCGCTTCACCTCCGTGTCATCTCCATTTCACGTCGCTGTCACTATCGCTCCATCTCCTTTCCACTTTGCCTCCGTGTCGCTTCCGCTCGCTCCCTCACAAAGCGGACATTAAAGAGGGGCATTTGTTGACACCCGTTTTTTGCCTACAAGTTGAGTCCTTTTCTTATCCACGTAATGATGTCCCAAGCTATCCGTCGCTCTGAAGTCTTCCCTTGATGGTGTTATGAGTTGTTTCTTACATTACCAAGATCGATTGCTCCCTGGACGGTATGTGTTTACTTCGGCCCTTAGTCTGCTCCAGCATGAAGGCGGTTCTCACTAGACCGCTACCACATGAAAGCGGTCCCATGGAGACCGCGTATATCCTATGACCCAGGCCGTTGCCGTTGACTCAGTCAATCTCTATTTTCGCACATGGTCGCGGTCTCTCTAAGACCGTTTAAAGTGATCGCGATAACCCGAGCCCAGTTCCGTCCGAGCTCTGTTCTCTTCAGCCGGGAAAGCATTAGGACTCTATCTTCGGAGGAGTTATCACCCCAGGCAGGTTGTGGACTCTTTTGGACGATTATCCTTCGATTTTTCATGAGATTATCCCAGAGAAACCCCCAGGTTTGGCCCCGGGGAACCCTAACCCGAACTAGGGTTTCTAAGGGTCTTTATAAAAGAGTTAGCTTTTGGCCTCGCTTCGGGGGGGACTTTTGGACATTCAGGCCGAAATGCTGCCGGTTCGTGGAGCGATCTTCAGTCCGAGAACCCTACTCTCCACGTCCTAAGCATGCCCGGTCCAGGGAATATTCAATCTCTACCAATCAAGTCTTCTTGCTATCCCCTCATTTCATTGCATCGCATCATTATTCCTTCATCGTTTTGTGTTGTCCCATCATGTTTTTTAATCATTCATTGCATTCTAAAACCTCCCTCCCATTATTTATCACGCCCCACATGGGTTAAAAACCACCAACCCCCAGGTATTTAGCCCCCTTTTATGTGTTTTTATCATTATAACTTGATAGATATTGCACTATCTTTAGATCTAATCGGGTTTATTTTCCTTGTGTTTTTCACCTTTCCTTGCAGGTTTACAGCATATTCAGCACGAGGCCCCTCTCTCTTGGCCGGCTGAGAGAGAGGGAGGATTAAGCCCACAACCCATACTTCTGGGTGATGTTAGCGGTCAGGGGTGGACCGTGTTCATGATATCACGGACGTGCGACCAACCGCGTTAATTGTCCCGCATCCCGCTTGCGAGTGCCGGTATTTTCCTCTTTTCCAAGACTTGTAGCTCGGTCTTCCCGAGGTTTTAGTCTTGGTGGCGATCACGGTTAGTGTTCTATTATTCATCGCCCTTCGTTCTTCATACAACTTCATGTATATGTTCATGTCTATATGTTCATAAGTTTTGGGGGCGGAGGGGCATACACATACACATCCACATTTTCCATATCTACAATGTTCCTTCCAGTCTGTGATCTCACTGGGTTGCTCCACATATGACAAATCTACTTCATATCTTGAAACATCTTGCTTCCGGGATGGATGGAGAACTTTGATCTGTGAGCCTCCTGCATTAAGTCCCTCTTTAATTCCACGTTATCTGGTACATCGATCCTTTCTCGGAACATGACCAACCCATCAATCCCCACATGAAAGCCCTCATTGTTTAGTAGCTTTTACAATGTCATGTCCTACTTTTGCACTTCAGCAATCCTGTCTAAGAATGTAGGTCTAGCAGACAACCCAGCCAAGAGACAGAATTGCTTCATTCTCTCGGGTTGTGATTCAATCACACCCTCCATCATATCCCATTCTCGATGCATGCTCAGTGCCATCAACTTACGGCTGAGAGCATCTGTCACAACATTTGCCTTGCCTGGATGGTACTGCAAGACGAAGTCATAGTCCTTCAATAGTTTGACCCATCTCCTTTGCCTCAAATTGAGTTCCTTCTGAGTGAATATGTACTTGAGGCTCTGATGGTCGGTGAAGAACTCAAATCAGATGCCATTTAAGTAATGCCTCTAGATGTGCAAAGCATGGACCACTGCTTTAACGACCCGAGATCCGAATACCGGGAGAGCCCCGATAACCCGAATCCCGAACCGCCACCCACGAGCCCGAAGACTCGGAAGGGTTAAAAGGATGGTGTGGAAATATACGAGAATCTAAATAATTACAGAACTACACAAGTAATATGAATAAATAGAAAGATAATAAATAACATTAAACAAATTATATGGTCCATAATCTAGCAACAATCCAAAATATAACAGTAGTCCACGACTAGTATAGTGTAGAAAGAAAAGTACAACTACACGGGGGCATACCCCGGCTCTGGAAACTAACCCTGGGCACTAGAACCACGTGGCACCTCAGAAGCACTCCCCTGAAGCCTCGCCTCACCTGAAACCACGGAAAGACGTAGGGAATGAGCGTCATAACAAAAGGCTCATTAGGGATCACCCGGACCCCTACCTCGCAAAATGAGAAATTGCACGGAAAGCAGTCAAAGGCTAACACTAACCAAACGTAGAGCGAAGGTCAACAAAATAAGTAAACCGAAAAACTCAGCCATGTCAAGTACCGACCACACCGCATAAAAATCGAGACAACCCGATAGAACACCAAGAGTCACTTCCTGACAAAGACATGAGTACCACCTACTAGAAGCAAGGCCGGATGCGCCCCATGGCGTGTAAGACCGCGCCTCATGTGTCCCCCTCATCCCACCCTGGCGGAACGGGGACCCGTACTAGTAACCACAGAACAAGGACTGGTAGGGGTCGCGCTAGTCAGTGTAGGTCCACCGCCCCCGACCACGTGTGCCCACACAGACCATGCGTCCTAGGTCAGGCCCTCTGACTGGTTTTCCCCTCAGCCAGACTCTGGCGGCAAGACGTGGGGCCCTACGGTAACTAGTCTAAAAAACGTCTCTCGGGGTAGTCTCGCCACCACTCCCTGGTGGGACCACTCGCGTGTCGGAAGGCTACGACTAGTGGAGGGTTGCTGAAAGAGTAGACTCTCTAGCAATGAAAAATAACGTCTAAACTGGATAAAGTACAAGGACTTCTCCTCGTACCGACATCGACTCACAGTGGCATCAGCCGAACCACGTCACTCCATGGGGCTCCCACAGCACCCACGTACAGCCCCCACATGATGCCTAGCATCAATCGGACCACAGGTTAGCACGAGGATCGAGGTCCACTCCCCCGGGGTTAAGATCAGCGAGAAAAGAACTCTGGTCGGACAGAAGATAGGTGGTGGTCCACACTGGACCGTCCCTGGGTAAAAACGGTCAGATGCTAGACCGCATGATGAAGGTAGGCAGTCACCCACAGGCCGCCACTCGAAGGTGAGAAACGGTCTCCTGCAGACCGTTTAAAACAAAAAGTAGTCCACTCTGGGTCACTTCGGGTGTGAAATGGTGCCACTCAGGGCCGCCACGCCATGGGAATATGAGAAGAGTAAAAATGGTCACCTCATGATCGCTGGGCTTAAAACGGTCACCCTTGGGACCGTTAAGGGGGTTAAAAACGGTAATCTCATGATCGCTAATCCCCAAAACTTCTCAACGGTCAAAAACCAACGGTCGAAATGCCTTGAGAGTCATGCTGCCCCACGAGGGTAGTGGTCGGCCGCTTGGCCATCGTTGGATTAGCGGTCTATCGCGTGACCGGAAGCCTTGCCGACAGTCTGGGTCTAAAAGCGGCCCACCTAGGGCCGCCTCTCCCAGAAACGGTTCCTGGAAGGACCATTTTCATTCAAGAAAATCGAGAACGGCAGGAATGGCCCAAAAATGCCATTCTACACCCCATTCACCCCCAGGTGAAGGGGAATCAAAAGGGTAACCCTTCCCCATGCCCCATGGCACCGTTTGATGCCCACAAACCACCAAATAACGCGATGAATCTCTAGATCCGGTGCTCAAACCCCAAAGCATGGTTTTCCCTTCCCGGCTCAAAATAGCCCTCTCTCGACCTCTCCTCGGCCTTGAAATCACGGGGAAGGTAACAAACGAGCTAAGGATCCGTCACCCTACCTCGGGGTCACCCAAAATGCGGCGGATCGCCGCCGATCTTCAAAACATCGCTTAAAACCCACGAACCCCACGATCTCTTCACGAGCCGCACACCGTCGTGATCGCCACACCGCCACCGTCGCCGCCACACCGTCACCTTGCCACGGTCTACAGCCAGAGGGGAGGTCGCCGCATTCATCGCCGGAAGAGGGGGGGAAAAGCCACGGCTGGTTCGAACGCGGGAGAGAGGAGGAAGAAGAAAAAAAGGAAAAAGAAAAGGGGTATTTATAGAAAATCCAAATTTTTTGAACAATACAAAAAAATAGGAAAATGCATTTCCTCAATCCTTGGAACATGCCGGACGCACTGGTACCATCCCAGAGTAGGAGAATTCAATGGTTTGCCCTATATAGGGTTCCGTAGGTCCGTAAGGGAAAACACGTGTAAACCGCGAAACACGTTCCGGGACCCCCAAACTGATCCGAAACCCACGAGTCCAGATCTGACAAAGTGTCCGAAAAACTCGGGGAATTATAGCCCTCCCACCCTTAAACAAATTTCATCGTCAAAATTCAAAATAAAGCATGGGGGAAAGAGAGGGGACTTAGTCGAATAGATAAGGGAACTGCTGACGCATCTCCTCCTCTCGTCGATCCTCAATACGGATGGGGAACTCCGGAGGAGACATGATGAGGGCATCCCTTGCCCCTCCACTCTTTTTCCAGACTCGGATTGTTCGACGGCAAGCACCATTATATTTGTCATGTATTTTTGAGACTAGTCATGTAATCTTCACATTTTCTTTGAGTCATTATCATGTAATTTTCCCTTTATTTTGAGTCATGTACCTAGGTAGTTGAGTCATTTTCCTAAGTATTGAGTCATTATGTTGGTTAGATAGGTTAATGGGCCCAATCCATTGGGCTAGGCCCAGGGGCGCCCCTCCCTTGGACTGTGTGGTCTTTAGTTAGTTTGTCAGGGTCAGTTTGGTCTTAGGAAAATTATGGAGTCTATAAATACCCCACCCCTCTCTCATTTGTAACAACTTTTGATGAATATTGAAAAGCATTTGCCATCTCCCTCTCAATATCTCCCTCTCTCTCTCTCTCTCTTACTATCACTCTCTCTAAGTGGGTTGTACCCCCTCTCTCTCTCTCCTCCCCACCCCAATTTCGAAATTCACTCTCTCTCCTCCCCATTCACCCCTCATTAAGGCCCCTTCCCCTTCCCCATGCACTCATTCAACTCCCCCTCCAACCCCTAGGTGGAAACCCCTTCTCCTAGGCACCTTTCCACTTTCCAAAGCACCCCACCACCTTCCCAAGGCTGAATTAACCCCTCCCAAAGCCCAAATTCGAATTTCCCTCTCCCTAGGGCTGTGCCCCTCCATCTCCCCCACCCCCAAGCTCCCAAATTCGTCCCCCACCTCCCCTTGGTCAAACCAAGTTCACCCCCCCTCTCCCTTGCTCTCCCCTTGCACAGCTCCTCATTCTATCTCTGTTTCAGGCAGCAGAACTACAACGAGTTGCAGAAGCAGCCACGACCGTTACTTGAAGATTCAAGTAGCAAGGCCTACATCTCTGGAAAGGTCTTCCAGAGAGCTTTCCAGGCGAGGCGGTTTCGTCAGCATCCGAGCTCCGAGCAGTCCGCAGCATCCATTCTCCCTCGACTGCGCAGGAGACCCCAGGCAAGGAACTATAACGTGATTGGAAGCTCAACCACGGCAAACCCTTTGGGATTCAGATCAAGTGTTCTTCAGAAGAAATCTTCCCTCTCAAGTCCTCTTTAATCCTCAAGAAGCAGAGCTGCATTTGGATATCGGCATCAGAAGTTACGAATTTTCTACTCCAAGGCATCAGGTCAGTTTTCAGGAGCCAGAACCGACATCCCTCTGCTCATCTGTTCGTCCCGGTATACTCCAACATCTTCCGACATCGCCGTCAAGTCCGAAAGAAAGAAGACTTGACCACGGTTCCAACGGTTCAAGTCTCGCCTCAATCAGAGCTCGGTAGCAATCGTGGCACCCCCTGCATCCAGTCACATGGTTCTGCACCAGACAGAGGCAGAACCAACCATCCCGGTTCCAGACTCGGCCACAGCCAGCTCGTGAAGGCTCTGAGCGCCATTTTTGGAGGGGAGAAACTACTTCCAGCTAGCTGCCACCTCCTAGAAGAAGGGACTCAATCGACCTCTGGAACCCTCTGTTCCAATTTTCTTCGTCGGAGAGGGCAGACTGCCCCTGTGGTCCCAGGTTAGATCAGTCTTCATTTCTCCGGTCACTCCTCTCTCCACTGACATCGGATTGCATCCCCGTCAACTCCTGCTCGAAGCTACTCCGACCAAGTTCGCGTCACCGCTAGTTTCATTCCAATCGGAGTCCGGGAGAGCCCACAGTGACTTCTGCAACCTACTGCTTCAGCCCGATACCAGCCAGAGACCAGACGGTGGTGTCCTGTTCCAGTCGCCGGTGCAGTCAGCCCCGAGACTCAAAGCTTCCCCAAAAATTCAAGCTTCATCCCCTGTCAGCTGAGGAACTTTTGGCAGTGGTTTCGTCAAGTTTGGAGCCCCGTGGAGCCCGTGGCAGTGTCAACAGCGACACCCTATCCTGCAGACCTGCAGATTGGCAGAACCGGCGGACTCGGAAGATCGGCTTTTCCTTTGCATAAAACCCCACCCCGCTTGGCCGGCTGAAGGCCCCTCCCTGCGTGGAGGTAGTTTTGAATGTAATAAGAATAATCCCCACCCCAAGTTCATCCCTCCTGCGTGAGGTGTAGTGGTGTAATTCTTTCAATTTCAGGTTCAAGCTACATCGCCGCGGCGATCGGGTGTATACCCTCGCCTCCCGGCTCGCCCTCGTCTCCGGCCGGAGTCGGCGTCTTCACGCCGGCTAGGTGAGCCTCAGTCCCTCTCTTGCTTGGTTTAATCACTTGCTTAGCTTAGTATTATTGCTAGTACTGCGTCGGACGGAGAGTGAGAGCTCGGCCCAACTTGCTAGGTCCGTGAGTGACCACCGCGGGCGAGTTGAGAGTGAACCCACTAAACCCACACCCTTGGTGTGCTGGCCGCCCATGGTTTGGGCATCCTAGGCCCATTTGGGGTTCTCCACAAGCTAGCCAACCATTGGAGCTTCATGGTCCCGCCTCGGACCCTCTCCCACATCGCTTAGTTGCCAACGAGCACAAGTGTGCACCAAACGGGTGAGTTCGCTAGTGTGAGTCCGCTGCTCAACTTGAATGCTTGAAAATAGGTCCAAGGTTCGGTGTCACATCAAGTGGTATCAGAGCAAGTTCACAACTTGTCTCTATCAAGTTGGTCCTAGGGCATGTCTAAGCATTTAGAGTCTTCAAATGCATCACTCTTGTCCCCTAATATGGCCACCTCATATCGACCTTACCAATCGGCCCACTCCATAAGTCCAAGTCACCAAAAGATGCCTACCACTAACACCCATAACTTCCCGGGCCATATCAACTACTTCATGAAAGCCTTGACCTATGCCAATGAGCGGCTTGATAACATATCGGGCCGACTCGACCAACTTGGAAAAAATAGGCCCGCCCCAAGGACGGACGATAGGATGGCCCCTTTCCCACTTCCCATCTTTGATGGGACCTCTCCTAGCAAATATTTAGATTGGGAAGCTACAATGGACCAATACTTCAATTGGTATCATATTTCCAAGGATGAAAAAGCATGGGTTGCCAAAATGCAACTAACCAAAAGGGCTCAAACTCATTGGTGTAAAATTGAGGGCTTAAGGATAATTAGACGGGAAGCTCCCCTCACCACATGGGAGGACATGAAGGATCAACTAAGGGCTAGATATGTGTCCCCTTCTCACTCGGATCACCAAAACCCAAGGAGCACTCCCACTCCTCCCACCCCACCCATCCAAACCCTTATCACTAAAACCCAAGTACCTAAGACCTCCACCTCCCCACCTAACCCCATGAGGTCCCCCACACCCCAACCAAAACCCCCTTCCCTAACCTACACTAGTCAAGCCCCTTTAGCCCCCACTTCCACCCCAAATGATCCCAAGGGCAAGAGACCCCTAACCGACCCAATTCCCTCCATGGTGACCACCACTCATCCAACCCTCACCATTAAAAACCATGTGGACACCATGTCCACCCCTCCACTAAGGCCCATAATGGCCACCACCCCAAAACCCAAAACCCCTCACCCAACCCACCTCCCACTTCCTACACCAATCTTTCCCCAACCTAGGCCTCCTCTACTTCCCCTTCCTAGCCCAACCCAAGCCCATGCTTATTCACCACCCCGGGAGTGTCATACGCTAGCTATCACCAAACCACCCACCATAGATCCCCCTACTCCATTAGCAATAGAAGTTGCAACCCCCACACCCACCCAAGTGGAAAAAGATGCCCCTCCGGATCCACCTCCCTACATAGAGGAAATCCAAAGGCCAAACAACTCACACACCCCTAGCCTAGATCCTCTAGAGACACCCAACCTCACCATAGATAAGTCCATACTCCAATGGCTCAAGAAAAGTCTCACCATTCCTAGTTCACAACCATGCCACCTACCTATGGGATATCAATCTCAAATCATTCCCATTCAGCCACATGTCACTTATCAAACTTCCTATTGTGTGGAAGATTTGGGAGACTTAGTGAACTACCTACATGGGCAAATTCACTTGACCAATATGCTAGCCATGAGGCCGCCCGAAACTAACACCATTAGCCTAGCATATCCCACAATTGGCTCCATCACTTCCATCTATACTAATGGCCAAGTTACTAGTGAGATCATCCTCCTTCTTCCCATGGAGGAAGAACCTATCATAGTCTACTCCCCAACCATTGAGATCCCAAGTGCTTTGATTGGCCAACCCATTAGCAACCTTGGCCCAATTATCTTGGAGGAGGATGACTCACCATTTGAGGTCCTTAAGAACACGGAGTACCCCTACCTAGGTGACCCTTACCATGATCCCTTTGACCCTTTTCTATGGGAGCCTAAATCTCCATGTGACCCTCTCCCCCTATTCACCACTCACCTCACCCTACCCATACCACCCATGTTGACCCAAACTCCTCCCTTCCTGGAATCGGGTTACACCATGAGAGCATTGACCTTAGACAACAAACACCTCGGGATTGAGGAAATGACCCACCCTATATCCACCTACCTAGATCCCTTCGACCCTTTTGAGTGGAAGCTCAAAGACCACCCCACCATCCCACATAAGGAAGTCATCTTTGGGAAAGGAGTTCATATGTCTTGGCACATCACACCGCTTGGCATGATTAGTCCGTCGGGTACATTCATCCATATCACCCACATGTCAAGAAGAAAATATGAGTGGTCAATATTTGGTTGTCATGGTCCACCATCATTCATCATAAATCTCAAGCATGTTAGGAGCATTCATGGATGTTCGGATCCTCCAACATTCATCACACTCACTCACAAGAGGGACACCTATGGATGCCCTGGTCCTCCCAAATCCTTCAAAGTCTTCATACCATCAATGCATGATAGGTCTATATGTGGTTGTCCTGGACCCCCTTTGCATACCATACATTGTCAACTCACACCGCGTCATAGTACATGGCATATGCATTCAAGCAAGTATCAAGCAACAAGCGGTGAGATTCACAACAAGCGAGCAAAAACTCGTGAGCGCCACTTGGAATTCCAAGTTGGTAACTTGACGATGATGACTTTGGAGTGGCTCTACCCTAGGGTCACCTCCAAATTGAGGGCACGAGGACTTGGACCTTGCCAAGTTCTGAGTGACTTTTGGCAACCCGGCTTATGGGTTGAACTTTCAAAGGAGTTTTGGGATTCTCCCCATTTCTCATGTGGCGGATCTAGCACCCTATAAGGGCACCGCGGTGGATCCTAGTGAGTGCCTCCAGCTTACACCTACCCTTGTGAGAGACACCCTCGGAGTGCCACCACAAATAGCCTGAGAGCCCGACGTGAGCACACAGCGGCAATACTAGGCAAGCAAGATCCCATCACCAGCATGAGGGTATGACCGAGTCACTTTGTCGACTGAAGCACCGTTCCCCGACTAGAGTCGCGGGTTGAGTATGGAGATCGTGGATCGCCCCGAGCTGCAGTTCGATGCACTACTTCCCTGGTGGACCCATACTCGACGGAGTCGAGTTTTCCCCACCCCGGGGGTATGATGAGGGCATCCCTTGCCCCTCCACTCTTTTTCCAGACTCGGATTGTTCGACGGCAAGCACCATTATATTTGTCATGTATTTTTGAGACTAGTCATGTAATCTTCACATTTTCTTTGAGTCATTATCATGTAATTTTCCCTTTATTTTGAGTCATGTACCTAGGTAGTTGAGTCATTTTCCTAAGTATTGAGTCATTATGTTGGTTAGATAGGTTAATGGGCCCAATCCATTGGGCTAGGCCCAGGGGCGCCCCTCCCTTGGACTGTGTGGTCTTTAGTTAGTTTGTCAGGGTCAGTTTGGTCTTAGGAAAATTATGGAGTCTATAAATACCCCACCCCTCTCTCATTTGTAACAACTTTTGATGAATATTGAAAAGCATTTGCCATCTCCCTCTCAATATCTCCCTCTCTCTCTCTCTCTCTTACTATCACTCTCTCTAAGTGGGTTGTACCCCCTCTCTCTCTCTCCTCCCCACCCCAATTTCGAAATTCACTCTCTCCCCTCCCCATTCACCCCTCATTAAGGCCCCTTCCCCTTCCCCATGCACTCATTCAACTCCCCCTCCAACCCCTAGGTGGAAACCCCTTCTCCTAGGCACCTTTCCACTTTCCAAAGCACCCCACCACCTTCCCAAGGCTGAATTAACCCCTCCCAAAGCCCAAATTCGAATTTCCCTCTCCCTAGGGCTGTGCCCCTCCATCTCCCCCACCCCCAAGCTCCCAAATTCGTCCCCCACCTCCCCTTGGTCAAACCAAGTTCACCCCCCCTCTCCCTTGCTCTCCCCTTGCACAGCTCCTCATTCTATCTCTGTTTCAGGCAGCAGAACTACAACGAGTTGCAGAAGCAGCCACGACCGTTACTTGAAGATTCAAGTAGCAAGGCCTACATCTCTGGAAAGGTCTTCCAGAGAGCTTTCCAGGCGAGGCGGTTTCGTCAGCATCCGAGCTCCGAGCAGTCCGCAGCATCCATTCTCCCTCGACTGCGCAGGAGACCCCAGGCAAGGAACTATAACGTGATTGGAAGCTCAACCACGGCAAACCCTTTGGGATTCAGATCAAGTGTTCTTCAGAAGAAATCTTCCCTCTCAAGTCCTCTTTAATCCTCAAGAAGCAGAGCTGCATTTGGATATCGGCATCAGAAGTTACGAATTTTCTACTCCAAGGCATCAGGTCAGTTTTCAGGAGCCAGAACCGACATCCCTCTGCTCATCTGTTCGTCCCGGTATACTCCAACATCTTCCGACATCGCCGTCAAGTCCGAAAGAAAGAAGACTTGACCACGGTTCCAACGGTTCAAGTCTCGCCTCAATCAGAGCTCGGTAGCAATCGTGGCACCCCCTGCATCCAGTCACATGGTTCTGCACCAGACAGAGGCAGAACCAACCATCCCGGTTCCAGACTCTGCCACAGCCAGCTCGTGAAGGCTCTGAGCGCCATTTTTGGAGGGGAGAAACTACTTCCAGCTAGCTGCCACCTCCTAGAAGAAGGGACTCAATCGACCTCTGGAACCCTCTGTTCCAATTTTCTTCGTCGGAGAGGGCAGACTGCCCCTGTGGTCCCAGGTTAGATCAGTCTTCATTTCTCCGGTCACTCCTCTCTCCACTGACATCGGATTGCATCCCCGTCAACTCCTGCTCGAAGCTACTCCGACCAAGTTCGCGTCACCGCTAGTTTCATTCCAATCGGAGTCCGGGAGAGCCCACAGTGACTTCTGCAACCTACTGCTTCAGCCCGATACCAGCCAGAGACCAGACGGTGGTGTCCTGTTCCAGTCGCCGGTGCAGTCAGCCCCGAGACTCAAAGCTTCCCCAAAAATTCAAGCTTCATCCCCTGTCAGCTGAGGAACTTTTGGCAGTGGTTTCGTCAAGTTTGGAGCCCCGTGGAGCCCGTGGCAGTGTCAACAGCGACACCCTATCCTGCAGACCTGCAGATTGGCAGAACCGGCGGACTCGGAAGATCGGCTTTTCCTTTGCATAAAACCCCACCCCGCTTGGCCGGCTGAAGGCCCCTCCCTGCGTGGAGGTAGTTTTGAATGTAATAAGAATAATCCCCACCCCAAGTTCATCCCTCCTGCGTGAGGTGTAGTGGTGTAATTCTTTCAATTTCAGGTTCAAGCTACATCGCCGCGGCGATCGGGTGTATACCCTCGCCTCCCGGCTCGCCCTCGTCTCCGGCCGGAGTCGGCGTCTTCACGCCGGCTAGGTGAGCCTCAGTCCCTCTCTTGCTTGGTTTAATCACTTGCTTAGCTTAGTATTATTGCTAGTACTGCGTCGGACGGAGAGTGAGAGCTCGGCCCAACTTGCTAGGTCCGTGAGTGACCACCGCGGGCGAGTTGAGAGTGAACCCACTAAACCCACACCCTTGGTGTGCTGGCCGCCCATGGTTTGGGCATCCTAGGCCCATTTGGGGTTCTCCACAAGCTAGCCAACCATTGGAGCTTCATGGTCCCGCCTCGGACCCTCTCCCACATCGCTTAGTTGCCAACGGGCACAAGTGTGCACCAAACGGGTGAGTTCGCTAGTGTGAGTCCGCTGCTCAACTTGAATGCTTGAAAATAGGTCCAAGGTTCGGTGTCACATCAAGACAGATCGGGAGTCACCTTGGGCCAAACGGAATCCTCCAAAATATGAGAATCATCGGGCATATATTTCCTCAACATCGAGACATGGAACACATCATGCACCGTAGCTAACTCCGAGGGTAGATGCAACCGATAAGCACCCTCGCCAATGCGTTCCACAATGGGAAAAGGGCCAACATAGCGGGGACTCAACTTCCCACGCCGCCTAAAATGCAATACCCCATTCATAGGAGAAACCCCCAAAAATACTCGATCACCGACCGCGAAACTGAGGGGCTTCCTTCTCCGATCGGCATAGCTCTTCTGCCGACTCTGCACCGCCAACATGTTCTGACGGACCAAATGCAGCACATTAACGCACTTCTACACCAGCTCTGGTCCCGTCATAACACGTTCACCAACTTCAAACCAATCGAGTGGAGTCTGACACGGTCGCCCGTACAACGCCTCATAGGGAGCCATCGTAATGCTCGAATGATAGCTGTTGTTGTTGGCTGTGGAGGCACTAAAATTCAGAGGGGGGATCCGTTCGTTTGTTGATCGGGGTTAATTCTTCTATTTAGTGCGAGGGTGTGCCAGTCACAAAGTGACGATTTATTCGGGCTTCATGGAAGCCCATGGTGCGCTCGATCTGACTAATCAGACGATTGTGTAGTTCGTGTCGGGACCGAAACCCGCCGTGCCGTAAAGCCCACGACGTTATTTACATTCCCCATACGGGGGAACACCCTTGATTGATTGCCGGGAATAAGGGCCCTACGGCCTAAAGAGAATACTAATAATGCAGGAGGATAGTGAAAGATGAACTATGCTAGAAACCCGTATCGGGACGTGAATGCTAAGACTATGTCGGCCACTCATGGGCCACTTCATGTTAGGACGAAGGTCCGTGTTTGTAGTATAAAAGACGGTAGCAAAACCGCGCGAATGTCTGCCATGAACAAGGCAAGTTTAATGAGAATGCGGGATTGGATCCCGGTAGGGATGGGTCAAGTTGATAGATTGTTGGCCGGAGATGATTTCGGATTATGGTCATGTCGGAAGTTCCGTAAACCACGTCCGATACCATAAGGCGTCGTTGATTTTCTCTTTGCACCCAGTCCGAGAGAGTGAATTGTTAAATGCGTAGCCCGAGCTCAATAACATGCGCCCTCACATGCGGATCGACCTTCTCCTTTCATTTTTTTTTATTTGGCATTGATCTTTGCATTTTTTGTTTGAACCCTTCTCCCTTTTATTATCATTATTTACCTCCCCCTCTTTATATAAAAGAGGCGCGCCAGCTATAGAGGTGTAAAAGGGGGGGGCGCGCCGGGTTAAGTTAATGCCAAGGAGGGAGAGGGGCCGCGCCGGAATAGCCTCAGAAGAGTGGGGCGCGCCGGTTATGGATGCCAAGGGGGAGCGCGCCGGCTAATGGCCAAGAAAGGGGGGGCGCGCCGGTATATGCCAAGAAGGAAGAGGGGCCAGGGGCGCGCCGGAATAGGCTAAAAAAGGGGAGGCACGCCGATTTGTGGCAAAGAAAATAAAAGTGGTTTTGAGTGTAAGGCTGAACCGGCGCGGGGGGGTACCGCGCCGGGTTAGCCCGCGCCGGATTAGGAGCACGCCGGGTTAAGCTTCTGCGAGGTTTTATCTCAATCTGTTTGATTCTTATTGCCTCTGTTCTTATTTCTTCAACTTGCAGATTGATCAAATGAGCAGATTGTTTGTTCAATTGACATTTTAAATCATTATGATGCTTCTTAACATTTGTTCAGGTGAATGAGTACTTGTATTTGGATGTTTACTTGAGGGGTTTATTATGCAAGAACTTAGATGTTTAGCTTGATTCAGGGGCGGCTTCAGGCATGAACTGTTCTTATCTTCCGAGGACTTAGCTTGCTCGTCTGTTCTTGAGTGTTCTCATCCTGGCGAAATTTGGGCAGCACCTCCCCTGGACTGGGAGTTGCCAGAGAGCAATAAGGAACACCAAACGGTTAACTCCGGGGTGCACCTCAAATCTAGGCCTCATGGCGGTCCAAAAACCCAAATGTGAGTGTTGGAGAGCTCGAGGACTAGCCTTCAAGAGCTCTCACAACTCACGGGTGATGAATTCGTGGAACGGGACGGATGTAGGCCGTGGGTGGCCATGACTATTCACCCTTCGAACGGGTTCCCTCAGAGTTCATGCCACAGAAGGGCAAGCTCCCGAGGACCCCAGGTGATTCAGAGAACCAAAGAAATAAAACGGAAGAAAAAAGGGGGGAAAGGATCAAAGCCATATAATACTGCGCATGCTGACAAGTCATTCTTTTATTCATCCTCAAGGGAAAAGGAAGGAAGAATACAAAGGAGAAGATAAAAGAAAAGCTAAATGTTGAGGTGGGGGAAGAAGATACATCGGCGGGGGGAGAAGAAGGAACAGAGCACAAGCTCTTCCCCCCCTCTCTCCCCTCTCTTGCTCTCACCCTCTCCCTCTCTTTCTTCACCTTGCAGGCGTGAACGGATGGCTGTAGCTTCTTCTTCTCTTCGGAGGCTGGAGAGCTCTCGAGAAAACCTCTCTCCTCTCCTTCTTCAACCTCTTCCTATTGTCTCCCTTCCTCTTCTTCCCTGTTGTCTCTCTTTTGTCTCCCTCTCCCTCTCTTTCTTCACCTTGCAGGCGTGAACGGATGGCTGTAGCTTCTTCTTCTCTTCGGAGGCTGGAGAGCTCTCGAGAAGACCTCTCTCCTCTCCTTCTTCAACCTCTTCCTATTGTCTCCCTTCCTCTTCTTCCCTGTTGTCTCTCTTTTGTCTCCCTCTCCTTTCGCTTCACAATGCTGCCCCTTATATACATTAGCCAGCCTGGGAGCCTTCCTGCCATTTCCACCTCGTCCGCAACGAAGTCGGGAGTTGGCCGGCTGTGCTGGACGCTATTCATTTGTCCCGTACACTGTTGCTCGTCCGAGGATGGGACGCTCAGAGATCTGCCGGAGCTTGCCTTGCTGCTGCTGCTTGTGTGCTGTCGAACGAAGGTAGAAGCAGAGCCCTTGGCATTGAATGTTCTCTACACGCCATAATGATGCAAAACAGAGCATCGGAATGTAGATGGGACAGCTTGTTTGCTCGCCGGATTAAAGTGAGATGCAAGGGAAAGGGTGCGCGCCGGTTTAGCCCAAGATGAAGGGGAAAAGGGGCGCGCCGGTTTAACCCAAGAAGAAGGGCGCGCCGGTTTAAGGCCAAAGCAAGGGCACGTGAAAGAAAATGGGGCGCGCCGGCTTAAGATGTTGAAGGGGGGGCGCGCCGGTTTAGAGCGCGCCGGTTTAAGTCCCTTCCGTGCCGTTTTAAGCCGCAAATTGATTCTTTTCGAAGTCACGGCCGTTTATATGAATGTCGGCGTTCCCATAACATTCTGGTTGCAATGCATGGCCTCCGTAATATTCTGTTCGCAGCCTCCGGGACTCGGTCCCAGACTTTGCGTGACTTTCGGTGCATGCCGAGACTGTGCCGGAGTTCCTGACTTTTCTCTGATTCAGCCCTCGGCACGGCTGGTCGGAGCGTTGTAGTTGTATCTTCTGCTTAGGGGGCTTTCTTAGCGGGTAGCGGACCACCAAGTGAGTTCTCGTCCTGATCGGGCGAGGCATGAGGTTTATTCGGCATTTCTGTCTTCGACTCGCGCTCTAATGTGTAGACGCGAATGTCGCCATGATCATCATCGTCATTTTTTTTGGCGTCCATAAATGCCCCCGACTCACGGGCGGCGCAAGCGAGGGATGAGTGCGCGGGGCCCGCGAGTGTAGAGTTCTTCAACATGACATCTATTCTTCTGAGCCACTGGGATGCTGGTCCGGTGCAAATTCACGGGAAAGTGCTCACTCCTTCAGCGAAGGGATGAGGGGATCGCTTCACCGCATATGCACGCGGACTGAGATGTCAGAGTGAGGGTTTAGTCATCGGCATGGGGTGAATATCGAAGTGAGAATGAAGGGTCTATGTGTCGTCTCAGGCAAAAGGCCCAAAACAGCTTAGACGAGGACAACCCCAAAGAGGGAGTTGTTGACTCGTGCTGGGCTTAGGAAAGTTGTTCATTCACCGACTCGGACGGAGGGTCTGAGCCGAGTAGTGGGATGCACTTTTGTTTATGGACTGGGATGGATGGTCCGAGCCAGGCAAGGAGGGGTTTCTTTATGTTCATGGACTTGGACGGAAGGTCCGAGCCAAGCAAAGGCGGTCCCCCCTTTTTTTTTATTCATCAACTTGGACGGAAGGTCCGAGCCAAGCAAGAAGATTCTTCTTTTTTTTTCTCTTTTTTTTTTTGTTCATTGACTGGGACGGAAGGTCCGAGCCAAGCAAGGAGGTTCTTTTTGTTCATCGACTTGGACGGAAGGTTCGAGCCAAGCAAGAAGGTTCTTTTTTTGTTCATCGACTTGGACGAAAGGTCCGAGCCAAGCAAGGAGGTTCTTTTTGTTCATAGACTTGGACGAAAGGTCCGAGCCAAGCAAGGAGGTTCTTTTTGTTCATTGACACGGATGAAAGATCCGAGCCAAGCAAGAAGGTTCTTTTTGTTCATCGACTCGGATGAAAGATCCGAGCCAAGCAAAGGCGTTTTCTTTTTTGTTCATCGACTTAGGCGGAAGGTCCAAGCCAAGGGTTTATTCGTCTGTGGGACAGGAGTTGTAATATTGAGGTGGTTTATTCATTGACACGGGGTTAGTGCCAAAGCAAGGGTATTTTTATTCATGGCACCAGACAGAAGGTCCAGGCCACTGGTTCGTTCATCGATGCCGACAGGGAGTCGGAGACCGACGTGGTTTATTCATCAGCACGAGGTTAGTGCCGAAGCAAAGGTCTTTTTGTTCATGGAACCAGACGAAAGGTCTGGGCCACTGGTTTATTCATCGATGCCGACAGGGTGTCGGAGACCAACGTGATTCATTCATTGACACGGGGTTGGTGCCAAAGCAAGGGTCTTTTCATTCATGGAACCAGACGAAAGGTCTGGGCCACTGGTTTATTCGTTGATGTCGACAGGGTGTCAGAGACCGACGTGGTTTATTCATCGGCAGGGGGTTAGTGCCGAAGCAAAGGTCTTTTTGTTCATGGAACCAGACGAAAGGTCTGGGCCACTGGTTTATTCATCGACGCCGATGAGGAGTCGGAGACCGACGTGATTCGTTTGTCTCTTGGTATATTTGTTGGTGCGGGGGCTGGTGCCAACGCAAGGAGCAAAGGTTTATTCCCCAACCCCGGACGGAAGGTTCAGGTGGGGTGTTCTTCGTCAGTGCCGACAGGATGCCAAGAGCTGACATGGCTGATTCGTCTATTGGAATATTCGCTGGTACGGGCTGGTGCCAACGCAAGGAGAAAATGCTGATTCCCCGATCTCGAACGAAAGGTTCGGGTGGGGTGTTCTTCGTCAGTGTCGACAAGATGTCAGAGGCTGACATGGTCGATTCGTCTATTGAAATATTCTTGGAGATAGGAGTGAGTGTTAATAAAGGGAGACCGATTCCTCCCCCCCTTTTCCTCTTTCCTTTTTTTTTCTCTTCTTTCCTTTTTTTTCTTTTCTTTTCTTTTCTTTTTTCTTTTTTTCTTATTTCTTCTTCTTTTTTTTCTCTTTTTTTTGACATGCACGATGAATAATGCCCAATCCATCTGGACAATAGTAATGCAAATTCGCCTGGGGCAGGGCAGAGAAAAGCATTATTCTTCGAATGGGGGAATCGGAGCATGGTACAACCTCAGATGCCTACCATTGAGGGGCGGAAATTGAACCTCCCCCCGATGGTCGACGATTACATATGCTCCACCCTCGTAGACTTTCTGGATCACATAGGGTCCAAGCCAATTCTCATTCAGCTTGCCCTTGGGGTTGGAAGCCATGACTTCTCTTCTCTTCACCATAACGAGGTCACCCTTCTTAAATTCACGTTCCTTGACGAGCTTGTCAAAGGCGCGAGCTATCCGGGCCTGATAGACCTGGATGTTCTGCTGGGCTTGGAGCCTTTTTCCCTCCAAGTTGGAGAGCTCTTCGAGCCTTCGCTCGACATTTGTCTGCTCTTCCCGGACCAACCCGTGTTGGACTGCGACCCGGAGGGAGGGTATTTCCAGCTCGATAGGGACAATTGCCTCTGAGCCATATACCAGGGAAAAGGGTGAACAACACGTCGGAGTTTTGTACACAGTTCGATACGCCCACAGGGCCTCGTACATTTTCTCTTCCCAGTCCCTCTTGTTAGAACTAACAATTTTGGACAGGAGAGTGCAAAGAGTCTTATTGAAAGCTTCAGCCAAGCCATTGGCCTGTGGGTTGTAGGGGGTCGACATCCTCCAGTCGATCTTGTACTTTTCTGCCAGCCGGTAGACCTTTTGGTTGCGGAAGTGACTTCCATTGTCTGAGATAATTCGGTTCGGAGTGCCAAACCGGAATATGATGTTGCGACGGACAAATCTGGTAACGATCTCCCCGGTCACTTCTTTCAAAGCAATAGCCTCCGCCCAGCGGGAGAAGTAATCAGTTGCGGCCAAGATGTACTTGCACCCAGCTGATGATGCGGGTAGTGGACCCACAACGTCTGTTCCCCATTGGGCAAAGGGCCAGCTGGGCAGTGTTGGATGCAAGGGCACAGGCGGTCTCCTGGGTACCGTCGCGTGCTCCTGGCATTTTTGACAAGATTTGGCATACTTGCAGCAGTCGTCGAACATTGTCGGCCAATAGTAGCCGAGCTTCTTTATTTCAATTTTCATTTTCGGTCCTGCCTGATGTGCACCAGCTATTCTAGCGTGAACCTCTTTCATGACTTTCCAAGCTTCTTCAGTGGATAAACATCGGAGGAGCACCTTCCTTTTGGCGTCTGCCATAATTCGGAATAGGATCCCGTTCCGAACCTCGTAAGAGTCCTTTATTCTGATTAACTTGATCTTCTCTTCCCTTTTCCTGGGCAGCTGCTGATATTTAAACCACTGTAAAAGGGGGTCCCTCCAGTCGGGTAGGCTGATGGCTTCCGCTGTGGCGACCTCAAGTTCTTCTTCTCCTGGCCCTTCTATCATGCTAGGCACTTGGCGTTGATTCACCACCCGGATGCTGAGGGATCCATCTGGCGGGACTGCCAATGAACTCGCCAGTTTTGCCAGTGCATCAGCTTGTGCATTCTCTCCTCTGGCAACGTGGCCTATCTCAATGAGGTAGAACTGCTGGATGAGCCGTTTCGCCTTAGTGTAGTAAGGGAGTAACTCGGGTTTTCGGACGTCAAACTATCCCTGGACCTACTTGACGACCAGCAATGAATCGCCAAACACATGTAATATTTTAATCTCCATCTGTAAAGCGACTTGGAGACCAATGATCAGAGCTTCATATTCTGCCTCATTATTTGTGCAGGGCTTGCTAATGGAGCAGGATGTGTGCAATACTTCTCCCTCAGGGGATTTAAGGATGATGCCGGCCCCGGCCCGTACTTTTGTGTGCCCAGACGGGGTTGTTTCTGTTCTCGAAGCTCCATCAAAGTGTAGCTGCCAGGCGATCAGTTGGGCTTGGTCCACCTCCAGTGTTTCATCTTCAGGCAACTCCGTGGCCAGTGGGGAATCTTCAGGCACAGGGTGTGCTGCTAAGAAATCGGCCATGGCTTGACCCTTAACGGCCTTCTGAGGCACGTAGATGATGTCAAATTCCATTAACAGTATGGCCCACTTGCCGAGACGTCCCTTCAGGACTGGCTGGGAGAGAATGTGCTTGACTGGGTCAGCCTTAGTGATTAAGCTCACTTCATGCGAGAGCATGTAATGCCTCAACTTCTTGACTGCGAAGACCAAGGCGAGACAAACCTTCTCCATCGGGGTGTATTTTGCTTCTGCCCCCATTAGTCTTCGGCTAAGGTAATAAAGAGCTTGCTCCTTCCCCTCATCATTGTTCTGGGTGAGCATTGCCCCCAGTGAACATTCAGTGGCAGCTATATATAGAATAAGTGGCCTCCCCTTGACAGGTGCCCCCAGCACAGGCGGGGTCTTTAAGTAATCCTTCAGCCGATCAAAGGCCTTCTGACATTCATGGTTCCAGTTGAAAGGTGCATTCTTCATCATTAATTTGTGGAATGGTTGACAGCGCCCCGACAAATTGGAGATAAATCTTCGGATGTAGGCTAGCCGACCTTGCAGGGACCTTAACTCTCCCAAATTCTCCGGAGGAGGTAGCTCCTGAATGGCTTTTATTTTAAAGGGGTCGATCTCGATCCCCCTATATCGGACAATGAAACCGAGAAACTTTCCACTAGAGACACCGAAGGCACACTTCATTGGGTTCATTTTCAGCTCGTACTGCCGGAGTCTCTCAAAGATGACTCTAAGGTCATTCAGGTGATCCCCCCTTTTCTTTGTCTTGACGACCAGATCATCGATGTAGCATTCGACTTTGCTATATAGCAGTTCATCGAATATCTTGGTCATCGCCCGCTGGTAAGTGGCGCCAGCGTTCTTGAGACTGAAGGGCATCCTTTTGTAGTGGAATATCCCTTTAGGTGACCGGAAGGCCGTATGAATTCGGTCATGTTGAGCTATCCATATCTGATTATAGCCGGACGATCCGTCCATGAAAGACAAGGCCTCATGGCCGGTAGTTGCATCAATCATCACTTCAGTGATGGGCACCGGAAAGTCATCCTTTGGGCAAGCTTTATTCAGGTCGCGGAAGTCCACGCAGATCCTGATCTGTCCATTCTTCTTCTTCACCGGCACAATGTTGGCCAACCACGTAGTGTATTGGTTTTCAGCTACAAAATTGACATCTATGAGCTTGTCGACTTCTTTACAAATCAGTTTTATCAGCTCCGGCCTCATACGCCTGGGGGGCTGCTTCACCGGCTCCACCTTGGGGTCAATAGCCAAAATATGTTGAGTCACGCCGGGACTCAGACCGGGCATCTCTTTGTAGTTCCAGGCGAAACAGTCCCGGAATTCTTGCAGCAACTTGACATATTGTCCCCTCTCCTGTGGAGGAAGAAGGGCACTCAGAAAGGTCAGCCTGGGGTCGCTTTCTGTGCCTATATTAATTTCAATGAGCTCATCCACTGTGGCCTGGCCGCCATCTTCAAATTCTGGAGGCGCAGGTAGCAGGTCAATGAAATCCTTATCTTCACCATCTTCTGCTTCAAGGACACCATAGGTGTTTTCTAGCTCTGCCTCATTGGGTAACGAGGTTTTGCTTGTTTCCCCCTCTATTAGGCTTGCTGTGTGCGGCTCTGGGGGGCTCTCTTGTGTGGAGAAGTAAAGGACTTCTTCGGGATCTTCTTTGTAATTGTCATAGATGGCTCTTGCAGGGGCTAAGGTGATTGATTGCCATACTGGGGGCCGTTGCTCTGCTGGTGGCTGGGGCCGCCCATTCTCAGCTGTATCTTCAAAAATCTGGTGCTGAACTGACACCATGTAAACACTTCTTCATGGCCGCCTGCCACATGGGGGTGTGGCGGAGCGACCACATAATCTCCCATTCTGAGCTCATCTCTCTCAATCAGGTCTTGAGCAATGTCCTTGAAGACGTAGCAGTCTTCGATGGAGTGGCCCAGTATTTGGTGATAGGGGCAGAACGAGGGGTCACCGCTTTTGTGAGCATCTTGCGGCCTCTTTGACCTTGGGAGGGAGACCTTGCCATAGTAGCAGGCCCATTCAAAGATTCCTCGGGTTTTATTCCTTGGGAAAGAGTACGGTCTTTGCATCTTCTCCCGCAGCGTGGGGCTTCGCTCGACTAATCGCCTGACCAGGGAAGCAGCTACATCCCTAGCCTCCCCTTTCAGGTGCCCGGGGGCGTTTGAGATGGTGTTCGGGGGCCGGTGCGCGCCGATGCTTTGTCGACAGAGGATGCCTCTAATGATTACAGTCATTTCGGCCAAGCGAACCTTCAGCATTTCGATCTCTCGCTGTTGCCTGCAGTATAGGGCGAGTAGGGTAGAGTCGCACCGAGTGAGGTTCGGGGCTCGGCCCGCTTCCCCATCCTTTGGGTCAGTGTCAGACGAGGGCGATGGCACCCCGCTGCTGTGGTCATTCGGGATTGGTCCCCCGGAGGAGGACGGGGTCTTCCCCTTATTCCTGCAAGGAGGTGGATTCCATAGGAATATTTCTTCATCTTGTTCTTCATTGCCCAAAGGCATAAGGTGCTGACGGCCTTTATCCTGCCATGGGCCTGCAGTGCCTGCGTGGCTATTGTAGCCTAGAGCCGAGACTGATATCACATCAGCTTCATAGGAATCTTCTAGTGAAAAGCCCAATCCTGGATGTCGGGTGATTTGCAACAACCGCCGGTCCAGGTTTGGCGGGTTCCACATTCTCTTGAACATTTCTTTCCGACTGGAGAGCTGGCAGAAGGGGATCCCTTGCTTTCTGGCCATCTTGACCACAGGACCGGCTGTGTCGGGAAGTCCCATTATTGGGACGAGTGGGTCGTGCAGCTCATCGGGCAGTCTACAATCATCATCCCCCTTGACCGGGTGCTCCTTGGCCACATAAAAGATGGTAGGCAGACCCTCGGGGTTGGGCACCTCGAAGGTCCTTAATGGTTCAGCCACCTGGCAATCAGCTTCTGCAAGAGGCTTGATGATCCCGGAAGGGACCCGGATGTCTTCCAGCAAGTCTTCAAGGTATGGTGTTCCCGGTGTAGGGTAAATGGGAAGGTAGGTGGCCCGGAATACCCCTTCTGCTTCAGAAACGAATGACACCTGAGGGGGAGCCACATAGCCATGCGGTGGTGGAGGGAACCAACTGTCAAGCTCTGCCTGTTTCTTTCCTTTGTCTTGAGTAGCTTGGGAGGCTTGCTTCGGCTTTTCCAAATAAAGATTAGCATCCGACAAGTGACATTCGAACACTTCGAAAGGATGGAGGTCGGCGAAGATTCTCTCCTCTTTCCCGTTGCCGGGGTACTTGATGCATTGGTGCAGAGTGGATGGTACCACCCTATTTTGATGTAGCCAAGGTCGGCTGAGCAACGCCTTGTAAGAGGTGTTGTAGTTGATCACATGGAATTGGACCTTGGTGGTGAAGTCATCGAGAGAGAGGTTGAACTCTGCGACCCCCATAGGGACTTCGCACTTCTGGTTGAAGCCGGCAATCTTGATGTTCCTGACCTCGACCAGGTGTACGTCAAAGTAATGCTTCTGATACACCCGATAGGGGAGTATGTTCACTGCTGCCCCAGGGTCGATCAAGACTCTGTTGATGGGATGCCCATTCAGCTGACCCTTCATGTAGAGTGGCCTGTTGTGACTGCAGGTTGGTAAAAGCATGTCCTCTTCAGTGAAGGCCACAGGTACCTCAGGTGACATTTCTGCAAGGCAGGCTTCAACATATGCTGGTGTCTGGAGTGCGGCGATGACAGCTTGCCGTGTTTCTTCATCTACGGATAGGATTTCCCAGATGGTAAACCTGGCTGGGATCTTCTTCAGGTGTTTGACTATTCTGTTGCTAGCTCGGACTTCGAGCAACTTCATTTCTTCGGCTCTACTGCGCCTGCCCCCAGTCCGGGCCTGGGGAGTCGGCTCAACGGGTGCCTCCTCCACTGGGTCGGATGCCGCTTGAGCTTGTGGGGCCTGCTGGGTCACTTCCTTTTCTTGCAAGAACTCGACTAGATTTGGGATGTTGTCGGGCTCTTCCCTCGACCGAGGAGGGATTGCTACAGACGGAGCCGAGGGGCTGCCTGCCCCTTGGGTCTGCTGAGACTCTCGGGGGCATGACTGTCCTCCCCTCTGAGTTGTAAGAAATTCAATGAATGATGGGGCACTCTGGCCACTTGGTTCTCCGGGGTAGAGGCCCGATGGAGGGGGGATCTCCATGCCTTGGACCCTAGGCTCGAGGATGTGATATGGTTGTTCTCCCCTAAGCAGGATGTTGTGGTCGGCCTGAGGAGGACGTCCCCACTTCCTTCCCGACCTGTTGGCATGTTGGGAGGTGGATGCTTCAGCTTGATTCACCTCTGACGGCTTGACGGGCACTTCTTGCTCTTCCTCTCTCAGGGAGAGGGCTGTGTCAAACAATGTTTAGAGGGTGTTGCAAGAAAGGACAACCCCAGCCTTCTTCTTGTTTCTAGGTCTTCTCTTCTTCTTTTTCTTCTTCTCTTCAGTGGCTGGCAACTGCTCTTGGGGAAGCTCACCCCACAAGAGAGGCTCTTCTTTCATCTCGGCTTCCGCTTCTGGAGCGAGTTCGAGTGACTCGAACTCCTCCCAGGGGACATACTCCTTCAACTCCATAGGCTGGATCTCGGGCTGTTCATAGTCTTCAAGCCCATCAATGATGGCCTGGAGCCTTTCTACTGCAGGGCTGGTTTCCTTGTGCACCCGCATCGGGATGTGTTTCTTCTTGTTGTGAGTGGGCCGTCTCATAACGAGCAGGGGGGCTGTGTCATGCAAAACAGGTGTCACCAGTGGCGGTGCTGGTTGGGGTGTAACACCCCTTATGCGAACCTCTGGAGTGGGCCGAGGAGCTTGTCTTCTTCTTCTGTTATTCGTTGGCGCGGCTTGCCAACCTCCTTGATCATGAGCTGGCGCCATGACGAAGGCTTGATAAGTGGCCTGCGTACTGGACTCTGCCCATTCTTCAGGCAGCTGTTGGTATAAAGATACCATGTTGACAGTGGTGCCAAGGCTCGGCATCTCGTGCGGTTGCGGAGGATCCACTCTGAGCTCCCCCATGTCCAGCTCTCCCTTCTTGATCAAGGACTCAATGACATCCTTGAAGATGTAGCAATCCTCAATGGTATGCCCAAGCATCTGAGGGTATGGGCAGAAATGAGGATCATCCTTCTTCTTCAAGTCACCAGGCCTCTTTGGATCTGGTAATGTTATCTTGTTGTACCTGGTGGCCCATTCAAATAGGACTCGGGCTTTGTCTCGAGGAAAGGAATACAATTTGTTCCTCATCTTCTCCCGCAGGGAGGGACCTTCCCGCCGTTCAGTGGAGGTGTTGGCCATCTCTTTGGCTTTCTCTTTCTGTTTCTCGAAAGCTTCGAAGTCCAGTGTATGAACTTATGGCGGTGTTGGCCTCCTCTCGACCTGCCTGACCCTCTGACTTGATGCAGCCGGAGCGGAAGAGTATCGAGCAAGGAATGCTTCGATCTCCGCCACTATGTTGTTCAGACGGTCGAACGACCTCACCTCAGCACCGATCATCCTCTCAAGGATCTCCTTCTTCAGATTCTATTTACAGATCTGCACTGCGTCCTCCTGATGCAGAGGACGTTTGCACCTCATGCTGAGGTTCCTCCATCTCTTTATGTAGTCGAGTGCCAACTCCTCGTTTCTCTGTCTCGTGGCGTAAAGCTCTGCCACGGTCACCTCCTGCTCAGCTATGTAGAATCTTTCCTTGAATTTCTTCTGCATATCAGGCCAGTCTGCAATGGACCCGGCGAGCAAGCTCGAATACCACTCGAAAGCGAGCCCGGTAAGTGTCGAGCCAAAGAACTTGAGAAGATAGGCTTCATCCGCAGCTAGATCCCCCATAACATTCACATAATAGGCAATGTGCTCCCTGGGAGACCCTTGCCCATTAAATTTCTCAAACTTCGGCGGCTTGGTAATGCCGACCGGTAGCCTTTTGGCAGCATAGTGTGCCGGGTAAGGTACCCGGTATACGTCGAATGGCGTGTGATCACCATCGATCCTCTCCGCCAGCTTCATATCTATCATTTGTTCAAGCATTAGTCTGCTTACTGTTGCCGGGTCAACTGGGTTTGGATAGAAATGGGCCGGTTGCATCAGCGGTGTTGTTAACACTGTCGCCTGAGGTGCAATAGTGGACCCCTGGAATGGCAGGTTCGGTGGCAGGGCCGGTGTGACATATTGTGGCTGATGCAGGGGTACGCCTCCAGTGTAGGTAGGTATTGGGGGAGACACCGTCGCCTGTGGAGAAGCTTCCGAGGCCTGCCCGTTGCCCCCAGGGGTCTCTGGTAATGCTTCAGTCTGCCCGGATGTTGAGGGCTGAGCGGCTCTTTCAGTCAGTTGTTTCTTCAACAATTCGATCTCCCGTTGATATTGTTGCATCATCTGCAATACCGCGGGGTCGTTCATGGGAAGTCTAGGGGTGCCCCCCCTTTCTTCGATCGGCACCTCTTCGGATGAAGTGGATGGTCCTCCCGCCGTGCCTTCTGTAATAACATTGGCAGCCAAGGATGTTGAAGGTTCCTCATAGTTAGCTCCTCCAGTGTGGACTTGTGTCTTTTCAGCTGCCGCTTTCCCTCTTCTGGTAAGAGGTCCTGGCCTTGTGGCAAGCCTGGCTACTTCTTCGGGCTCGGTTGGTAGAGCCCCGTACCGGCCAGATACCCCTGCCATATTGCAGGTATAAACTCTTAGGTCTCTGCCTCTTCTTGTTGTTCTTCTCGATGGCCTACCTGGAAAGACCAGTCTGTCAAAGACCGCTCTCCGCGGCTTCACTTCTTCCCTTGCCGGGGACTGATAATGCTCCTCAGAGTAGTTACTTGACTCGGCAGTGGGCACTGGCCGGGTCTCTTCTTCTTCAAAGGCAGAGGCTACTGCCTCCAGTAATCTCTGGCAACCCAGGGGAGTGCTCCTCGGGCCCCGCAAGTAGTTCTTCATGGCTTGCTCCACTCCTTCCCAGTCCTGGTCAGGAGGAGAAGCTGATGATGTCGCCCTGTTGGCAGCAACGGGCATGTTGGTTGCAGGCTCCACACGGGCAGCCTGATAGTGGCGTCGGTAGTGTCGACGGTGGATGTTGTCCCGTGGGGCCGGTGTAGTTAATGTCATCTGGTAGATGGGGGCCGATGTCTTGACCCGATCTCCTTGTTGTGCCCTTGTCGGGCAGAAGGTGCTGGGCCTCGCCTGGGCTGGTGAGGTGAACCGGGCCCCCTTGGGAACCCAAACTTGCTTAGCTTTGGTGGGCCTGGAGGCTGACTGATGTTGCGGCGCTAGGGCCTGAATGGCGGGCGTCATCCTGCCCTTCATCTTCTCCAGTGCCTGAAAAGAGTTGCGCACTGGTACGGCGGGTACAATGCGATCCGGGATCACCTCGGAACGCTATCCGTTAAGATGCACCCGGAGAGTCCCGATGACAGCCGACTTGCCGGTGCTGGAGAACCGGCCTCGGTATGATGTTGTGGCATGGCTCCTTCGGAGCCTCCTTTGGTGAGAGGCCGACCCTGGGTGAGAAGGGCCGACAGTTTGGTGCACGTGGTGCACGTTGCAGCTCAGCGTCCCAGTCGAGACGGTCTTGGAAGTCTCGGCCATTGATCGGCCGGCAGCATCTTTGGCGGCCCCCTGGATGGGAGCGTTGCTTTCAGTCCTGTCAGACGCTTCCACGTCCAGCAGGTTCGTGAAGGCTACCCCAAGGAAGTTGGGGAAGCCTACCGCGGGAGGGAAGCTCCCGAAGCTGAGGGGGATGGCCAAGTAGCCGTTTCGAACATGGCTCTCGACGGCCTGTTGGCCGAACGTGGTGGCCATCATGGTGTTCGGAATGCGACCTGCATTTGCCAATCAAACAATTAGTATTACATGAAAGGGGCCGTAGGGCCCTTAGTCCCGGCAAAGAGATGAAGGGTAATTTAGGTCCCACCGGGTGTGCCAGACTTGTGGACGCACTAAAATTCGGAGGGGGGATCCGTTCATTTGTTGATCGGGGTTAATTCTTCTATTTAGTGCGAGGGCGTGCCAGTCACAAAGTGACGATTTATTCGGGCTTCATGGAAGCCCATGGTGCGCTCGATCTGACTAATCAGACGATTGTGTAGTTCGTGTCGGGACCGAAACCCGCCGTGCCGTAAAGCCACGACGTTATTTACATTCCCCATACGGGGGAACACCCTTGATTGATTGCCGGGAATAAGGGCCCTACGGCCTAAAGAGAATACTAATAATGTAGGAGGATAGTGAAAGATGAACTATGCTAGAAACCCGTATCGGGATGTGAATGCTAAGACTATGTCGGCCACTCATGGGCCACTTCATGTTCGGACGAAGGTCCGTGTTTGTAGTATAAAAGACGGTAGCAAAACCACATGAATGTCTGCCATGAACAAGGCAAGTTTAATGAGAATGCGGGATTGGATCCCGGTAGGGATGGGTCAAGTTGATAGACTGTTGGCCGGAGATGATTTCGGATTATGGTCATGTCGGAAGTTCCGTAAACCACGTCCGATACCATAAGGCGTCGTTGATTTTCTCTTTGCACCCAGTCCGAGGGAGTGAACTGTTAAATGCGTAGCCCGAGCGCAATAACGTGCGCCCTCACACGCAGATCGACCTGCACGGTCAGGTGGCGGGGTTTGACCTGCCCGGTCAGGTCGCGGGGGTCAAGGGGACAGCGCCCCTTGCGGGGGTTTTCGGGGGCAGCGTCCCCGGAACAAAATTTTTAATTGAAGCGCGGGTACTGGAGCTCCTTTCATTTTTTTTTTATTTGGCATTGATCTTTGCGTTTTTTGTTTGAACCCTTCTCCCTTTTATTATCATTATTTACCTCCCCCTCTTTATATAAAAGAGGCGCGCCGGCTATAGAGGTGTAAAAGGGGGGGCGCGCCGGGTTAAGTTAATGCAAAGGAGGGAGAGGGGACGCGCCTCTTTCAGGTGAATGAAAGAGTACTTGTATTTGGATGTTTACTTGAGGGGTTTATTATGCAAGAACTTAGATGTTTAGCTTGATTCAGGGGCGGCTTCAGGCATGAACTGTTCTTATCTTCCGAGGACTTAGCTTGCTCGTCTGTTCTTGAGTGTTCTCATCCTGGCGAAATTTGGGCAGCACCTCCCCTGGACTGGGAGTTGCCAGAGAGCAATAAGGAACACCAAACGGTTAACTCTGGGGTGCACCTTAAATCTAGACCTCATGGCGGTCCAAAAACCCAAATGTGAGTGTTGGAGAGCTCGAGGACTAGCCTTCAAGGGCTCTCACAACTCACGGGTGATGAATTTGTGGAACGGGACGAATGTAGGCCGTGGGTGGCCATGACTATTCACCCTTCGAACGGGTTCCCTCAGAGTTCATGCCACAGAAGGGCAAGCTCCCGAGGACCCCAGGTGATTCAGAGAACCAGAGAAATAAAATGGAAGAAAAAAGGGGAGAAAGGATCAAAGCCATATAATACTGCGCATGCTCACAAGTCATTCTTTTATTCATCCTCAAGGGAAAAGGAAGGAAGAATACAACGGAGAAGATAAAAGAAAAGCTAAATGTTGAGGTGGGGGAAGAAGATACATCGGCGGGGGGAGAAGAAGGAACAGAGCACAAGCTCTTCCCCCCCTCTCTCCCCTCTCTTGCTCTCACCCTCTCCCTCTCTTTCTTCACCTTGCAGGCGTGAACGGATGGCTGTAGCTTCTTCTTCTCTTCGGAGGCTGGAGAGCTCTCGAGAAGACCTCTCTTCTCTCCTTCTTCAACCTCTTCCTATTGTCTCCCTTCCTCTTCTTCCCTGTTGTCTCTCTTTTGTCTCCCTCTCCCTCTCTTTCTTCACCTTGCAGGCGTGAACGGATGGCTGTAGCTTCTTCTTCTCTTCGGAGGCTGGAGAGCTCTCGAGAAGACCTCTCTCCTCTCCTTCTTCAACCTCTTCCTATTGTCTCCCTTCCTCTTCTTCCCTGTTGTCTCTCTTTTGTCTCCCTCTCCTTCCGCTTCACAATGCTGCCCCTTATATACATCAGCCAGCCTGGGAGCCTTCCTGCCATTTCCACCTCGTCTGCAAGGAAGTCGGGAGTTGACCGGCTGTGCTGGACGCTGTTCATTTGTCCCGTACACTGTTGCTCGTCCGAGGATGGGATGCTCAGAGATCTGCCGGAGCTTGCCTTGCTGCTGCTGCTTGTGTGTTGTCGAACGAAGGTAGAAGCAGAGCCCTTGGCATTGAATGTTCTCTGCACGCCATAATGATGCAAAACAGAGCATCGGAATGTAGATGGGACAGCTTGTTTGCGCGCCGGATTAACGTGAGATGCAAGGGAAAGGGTGCGCGCCGATTTAGCCCAAGATGAAGGGGAAAAGGGGCGCGCCGGTTTAACCCAAGAAGAAGGGCGCGCCGGTTTAAGGCCAAAGCAAGGGCACGTGAAAGAAAATGGGGCGCGCTGGCTTAAGATGTTGAAGGGGGGGCGCGCCGGTTTAGAGCGCGCCGGTTTAAGTCCCTTCCGTGCCGTTTTAAGCCTCGAATTGATTCTTTTCAAAGTCGCGGCCGTTTATATGAATGTCGGCATTCCCATAACATTCTGGTTGCAATGCATGGCCTCCGTAATATTCTGTTCGCAGCCTCCGGGACTCGGTCCCAGACTTTGCGTGACTTTCGGTGCATTCCGAGACTGTGCCGGAGTTCCTGACTTTTCTCTGATTCAGTCCTCGGCACGGCTGGTCGGAGCGTTGTAGTTGTATCTTCTGCTTAGGGGGCTTTCTTAGCGGGTAGCGGACCACCAAGTGAGTTCTCGTCCTGATCGGGTGAGGCATGAGGTTTATTCGGCATTTCTGTCTTCGACTCGCGCTCTAATGTGTAGACGCGAATGTCGCCATGATCATCATCATCATTTTTTTTGGCGTCCACATTGGCAAACTCCACCAATGGTAAATGGTGAATCCAACTCCCCTACCATTTCAGGCAACATGACCACAGCATGTCCTCTAACATCTGGATGGTCCTCTCGGACTGACCGTCTGACTGGGGATGGTACGTTAAGCTAAAAGCTAACTTGGTGCCTAGAGCTCTCTGGAAACTCCTCCAGAATCCAGATGTGAAATGCGAATCTGGATCTAACACAATGGAAACGAAAATTCCATGCAAAGCTACGATCCGCTCCACATAAAGATGTGCCAACTTGGGCACACTCCAGCTGACTCTGATCCATAATAACCGAGCCATCTTCGTCAACCTATCCACCAGCAACCAAATATTATCTTGCCCACTCGGAGTCCTCGGCAATCCCACCACAAAATCAGTGGTCACGTGGTCCCATTTCCACGCGGGAACCTCCAAGGGCTGAAGCGTACCACAAGGTCGCTGATGTTTCACCTTCACCTACTGACAGATCAGGCACCTGGCCACAAAGTCAGCAACATCTCGCTTCATGCCAAGCCACCAGAACTACTTCCTCAAGTTTTGATACATCTTCGTCGCACCCATATGTATGTTGTACTTACTCCCATGAGCCTCTAGCAACACTGCATGTCTCACCTGCTCCTCGGTCGAGACGTATAGCCTACCTCAGAATCTCACCGCTCCATCCTCACCGAGCTCTACATCGGCCATAGCCAAAATCCAGGGTAACTCAAGGTCTGCATGCTGAGCCTCTATCACCTGACAACGGATGGCTGGTGTGACAGTCAAGCTCGCAAGCACCGCTGACCCTAGCTCTCGGGGAACCTTAAGCCTAAATGTCACAGCTGACACTTGTTCCCATAGCTTCCACTTCCTTAACATCATCGCACTGACCTCGACCTTCCTACTCAAGGCATTAGCAACAACGTTCATCTTGCCTGGCTGATAAGACAGGGTGAAGTCATAATCCTTCATATACTCCATCCATCTCCTTTGTCTGAGGTTAAGGTCCCTCTGAGTGAACAAATACCTTAAACTCTGATGGTCAGTGAACATCTCGAACTTCTCATTGTACAGATAATGCCTCCAAATCTTTAATGCAAAGATCACAATAGCCAACTCATGGTCATGGGTTGGGTAGTTCTCCTCGTGTGGCTTCAACTGCCACGATGCATACGCCACAACTCTACCGTGATGCATCAGGACTGCACCCAACCCGATCTTGGAAGCATCTGTACACAATACAAAACCTCATGGTCCAGAACACAACACCGTGCTGAGGTGAGCAACCTCTTTAGCTCCATAAAGCTCTGCTCACACTCATCAGTCTAGACAAACGGCACATCCTTCCTCCTAAGTCTAGTCATCGGGACTGTAATACGAGTAAAATCCTAGATGAACCTCCTATAATAGCCTACAAGCCCCAAGAAACTCTGAATCTCCATCACGGACCCCGGCCTCGGCCACTACACCACTACCTCGACCTTGGCTGGATCTATGGAAATACCATCACCAGAAATCACGTGCCCCAAAAAGTACACCTCACGAAGTCAAAACTCGCACTTGTTGAGCTTCACATACAACTGGTGATCTCGCAAAGTCTACAACACAACCCTCAAATGGTACACATGCTCCTCTGCAGACAATGAATAAACAAGGATGTTGTCCACAAACACGACCACAAACTGATCCAAGTAGGGATGGAACACCCTATGCATCAAATCCATGAATGCTGCGGGGGCATTGGTGAGCCCAAACGGCATCACCAGAAACTCATAATGCCCATACCTCTTGCTGAACGCAGACCTCTCCACATCAGACTCATGAATCCGCAACTGATAATAATCAGACCGTAAATCAATCCGTGAGAACACTCGAGCAGACTGAAGCTGATCGAACAAGTCATCAATCCGTGGCAACGGATACTTGTTCTTAATGGTCACCTTGTTCAGCTGCCGGTAGTCAATACACAACCTCAGACTATCATCCTTCATCTTTACAAAAAATACTGGTGCACCCCTAGGGGAAAAGCTAGGACGAATGTACCTCTTGGTGAGCAACTTCTGTAATTGCGCCCTCAACTCTCTCAGCTCAGCGAGAGCCATGCGGTAAGGAGCCTTCGACAAAGGCCCCATACCAGGCACAACCTCGATAACAAAATTGATCTCCCTCTAGGGAGGTAATCCAGGTAAATCCTCAGAAAAAATATCAGGGAACTCGCACACTATCGGAATGTCCTCCACATCCGGCTTCGACTGGTCCACCACGACCACAGAAGCGAGAAAAACCTGACAACCCACATCGAGCAATCGACGAGCCCTAATAGCCGAAATAAGAAAGCGAGAACAGGAAAACCGGATACCTTGTAAATAGAAGGTGGGTCCACGAAGTTGCCGGAAATAAAGCTTCTTCGAGCCACAATCCACTAAGGCATGATGGGCCTCAAGCCAATCCATGCCCAAAATCACATCAAAGTCCTGAAGTGGTAACGCATAAAGCCTGGCCAGGAAGCTCTGCCCTTCCACCCACACAGGCACCTTTTCAAAACAATACGGGGTGATCATAAAATGACTAGTAGGCAACTCTACTGCCAAATCACAGGACATCTGGGTTCCCGACTCCTCAATACTCAGCGCGAAATCCTCCGAAATAATCGAATGTGACACGCCAAAATCAAATAAAACTCGAGCTGCGCAACCCAAAATCATAACAGTACCTTCTAGAAGCGGCAACGACTCTACCTCTACCCTGGTCATGTGTGTAATCTTGCCTCGAGACCACTGCTTGCCCACACTCACTGACTGGGGTTGTGGCAGATATTGCCCCTGCTGCTGCTGGGGTTACTGTTGCTGCTGCGGCCACAAAGGATAGTCACGCACCATATGCCCTGCCTGGTCACATCTGAAACAAATCACTAGCGCCGTGCACTGCCTGAGCGGGTGAGAACCGTCGCACCTGGGACACGACCCCCGCGAACCACGAAATGATCCCTGATGCTGATAAGGAATATGCTATTGAACACTACCTGTAAATGCCTGCCTCTGATCTCTGCCCCCCTTACGCTTCTTACCAAACATCTCTTGAAGAACTTCTTGAAATTCGAGCTAAAAGATGCAGATCTTGCCGCTGACGCAGCTAGCGCTGATGCTCCCGAACTACCCGTAGCGTGCTGAAAGGTGCTATGCTACTGGGTACCCATCTTCTGGCTGCAGCCTGACTGGTACTGCCCCTGGCCAACCTGTCCTTGGATCTTCTGCATATCCAGCTCCAATGATGCCGCCACACGGGTAGCCGTCTCCAAATCAGTAGCAGCGTTCGCCATCAAGAGGTGCCTCAAATCCTTCCTCAAACCCGGGACAAACTGCTTGGTCTTCATCTCCTCATTCTCCATGATATGGGGAGCATAACGGCCTAACTCAACAAACCGAGCCCTACATTGCAACACTGACATGTCACCGTGAACCAGCTCCAAAAACTGATGCACCTTCTGCGTACCAACATAGGATCGACAGTAAGTATGCTCGAAGACCCTAACAAAGTCCTTCGACGTGACTTGCTGAAGGGAACGTGACTGACAAGATGTCTTCCACTCTGAAGACCACCAAGATCGAGCAGAACCCTGCAACTGGTTACAAGCCAACATCACCCTATCCTCCTCGGCGCAGTTCATGGAACTGAACACTCTCTCCATCTCATCAAGCCAGTCTCGGGCCACATCTGGGCCTGGATGGCCGCCATAGTAGGGTGGATGGAACTGCAAAAAGTCCCTCACTGTACGGCTAGGCCCACCGCTAGACGACGAGCCCTCGCCAGCATCTCTGCCGAACTACTGAGTCATAAACTGAAACATACTCCGAAAGAAATCCTCTACCCCCGTAACACTTGCTATATCCCCTGCCTCAGTGGCAACTGGTGGCACTCTGCTCTGCTCCTCCTACTCCTCTGTCGACTATTCCTGCTGAGAGTGTGGCCTCCGCCTCGGCGCCATACACGCCTGTTGAAAAAGACAGAAGACACGAAAAATGGTGAAATCAATAAAACATACGATGCCCTAAGCTAGTAGCGACTATACATCATCATTGTGGACTAGTGGACCACTGCAATTATTTATGGTTCTTATATATATCCACAACAACGCTCTGATACCATTTTGCCTGACCAGGTGATTGCAACTGTACCAGTGTGGAACTCATTCCAAGCACTAGCTCAAGACAAGCCGAACTGTGTCAAGTCCGGATTGAGGGGAGGTCTAGCCCCGAAACTGACCAGATTAAAACAAGTGTGGGTGCCTAAGCGGATGCGGGCCCCAGTTGCCATTCAACCAGAACCTGTCCAAGCTGGCAAGTTCGATAGAAAAAAAGAAGAAGAAAAAGAAAGAATTGGGGTGCCAGCTCCGACACCTCACAGACTGACCTTTCAGGCCTATGGCCGGCAGGCAAATGTTCATGCTTTTAGCAGAAGATGCGTCAAGATATCCGAACAATGGTGGCTCGCTTACAGGCCACTGGCTCAACATAGAATGTCACCATCAACACTCTGCCCAACAAGCGGGCAAGATGATATTACCTAGGCCGTCCGAGGATATTTTCGGGGTCTCGGGAACACCCATCAAGGGACACAGTTGCTCTTAGAGGCTATGAGCGCTACCGAAGATGAAGACCGGGGAGTACAAGTCAACCCGGAAGAAGTTGCTGATGAAGGGTCCGGTTGTTATGGACCATCTTTCTATGAACAAACTACACCGAGGATTTCGGTGTTCGGCATGCTAGCCTTACCTAGGAAACCAGCAAGAGGGTGATACGGAGGGACCACCACCTCCGAATATTCAGCTGCAACATGGCTAGAGTAACTGGCAGCTATGGGTCTCTACCTGAAGAACCTTCAGAAATGACTAGGCTCATTGAGAGGCCCGGTCCTATCACTAGAAAGAAGAAAGTTGTAGCTGATGCAGTGCAACCCCTAGTCAGAAAAACAAGCACAGATGTAGTCACTATGGCTGCAAACGTGATCACCATTGAAGACGAGGGTGAGAAGTCATCCCTTGCTTCAGATGCTCCGCTGGAGGGAGGAGACCAAGCACCTAACTCTTCCACCCCCGATCCAACAATGATGATGCTGCTCCTTGAGTATCAACATGAGATTGAGATGCTGAAGAAATAATTGAGCAAGCTAAGCATGGAAGCGTTAGCCTCAAAGCAGGTGCCAGCCCCTCCTGAAACATCATGGTGTGGTGCCGATGAGCTCGAAGGTGCACCTCAGATGATGGCTTCTCAGCCAATACACAGCTATGTTGGGGGCATGTCCCCAATACCACCACTGGCTCCTCAACATCAGGGGACTGTTACTACTATGCCTCAGGCCACGGTTTTGGCAACACCTCAAATGCAGCATGCCCACTTCCATCCAGATTTGGTGGATCTGGTGACGGTGAGCAAGCTGATGGTTGAACAAATAATAGATGTGAAGCTGGCAGATCTGGGCGGTGATGATTATGCCTTGTTCGATATATACAAGGTGCCATATCTGGCTCACCATGCTGCTAAAAGACTCCCTCCTGGCATTAATAAGCCGCCAAAGTTTGACAAGTTCAACGGGCAAGGATCGTCGAAGGAGCACATAGCCTATTACATAAACGTGATGGGCGATCTTGCAGCAGATGAGTCTTACCTGCTAATGTTTCTCGGGTCTTCTCTTACGGGACTCGCATTCGAGTGGTACTCGAATCTGCCGACCGGGTCCAATAGCGACTGGCCAGATATGCAGCGAAAGTTTCGAGAACACTTTCATGTTGCTAAAAGGGAGGTCACTGTGGCCGAATTGTATGCCTCCAGGTAGAAAATTGATGAAACATCCCTGGAGTATATCAAAAGGTGACACAATCTCAACATGAGATGTAGGCGTCTACAGCATCAAGAAGATGATGTGCAGATTTGTAAACAAAATCTGAAACGGGAAGTCCTCGAGAGGATGATAGGAATGGAAATCAGGTCTTTCAACCGATTAAGCAATGCGGTGGCGGAAATCGAGGCTTTCCTCTCAAGATATTATTTTGCCCTCGCTGCCTCCAGTCAGAAAGCCAAAGTGGCTGATAAGCGGCCCACGCCCAAGGAAGTTCACACTATAGACTTCAAGGCATTCAAGCAGCAGAAAGATATGGACAAAGGAGTAGCTGACCCTCCTCCTGCTAAGCCAGATGAACGTCAGGAGGGCCCCTCCCTATGGAACAAAATCAAGAAGTTGTACTCCTTTCCCAAGGAGAAGACCTGGGTCCTGTTCGAATGGGCTACCCACTATAACAACATTACACTGCCATACCCGAAGAGGCTAGGTGATGCTAGGAGGAAAGATGATCACTGCTTTTGCCCGTACCATCAGATGCTCGGGCACCCCATCGAAGACTTTTATGTCTTCAAGAACGTGATTGAAAGTCTGGTTAAAAAGGGGGAACTACATATGGGCAAGTACAAGGTGGATCCTCCGCGCCCAAATGAAATGCCTGCACTAGGGCCGACTATTAATATGATATCATTATATCAACAATTGCCTGAAGAGATAGCAGATGCTTGCATGAAGCACACTTACGAGGCTTTTGGGCTAACGCCCGCAAATGACCAGGGAGACTGGCGGATGGTACCTACAAAGGTGAAGAGAAGACTGGCATCCCGCCTTGCTCCGGAAATCTGAATTCATGGCATTATGCCCTAGCCAGCTTCACCTGCTGTAACCCCGATTTGGCACGACACGGCCCCTCGAATGGTCATCAAGAGGCCAACCGATAATAAGAAAAAGTAAGCCCCATTGCGGGTACATCAAGAAGTAAGCCCAACCGTCAAACGGCTGCAGAAGATTATAAATGGGTTAGATGAAAAAGAACAACCCAAGCTCCAGCCAGTGCAGCTGAAAGAATATGTCCCTTGGGAACATTTAGAGTTTCTCGGACTAGAACAAGCCGTAGATGAATTTTGGGGAGGGATTGCCCCGAAAGATGCTCCACCCGAGTAGATGACTGTAGAGAAAAAAAAAGAAGAAGAAATCAATGAACAAAAAGAAAGGTAGCACCGTCTCCTGCAACACTTTGGTGGCTTTGTTTAACTTGGCCCAAAGCGCTAAAGAAGGTGATGAAGAAATCTATTTCACGCCGACTGAAGCAAACCAGGCTAAAACTTCCACCTCTCATCATGCCACCAGGTCTGGGAGGAAGTGGGGACGTCTACCCCCGGCTAACCACAATATCATGTTCAGGGGTGAATAGCCGTACCAGATCCCCAAACCTGAGATAAAGGGCGCAAGAGTCCCGCCTCCACCGGGCCTCTACCATGAAGATGCAAGCAGCCACGAAGTCCCCTCGTTCGCTATTTTTTTTGTCAGAAAAGAAAGACAAGCAGCCATGCCAGCAGTCCCAGTCAAAGGCCGAAAACACTTCCACCCAGGCCTCTGCTATGCCATTTCTGGCAGATGAAAGTGGCGAAGGCATTACCCATATTGCCAAACCCATCCAAATAAAACAACCAGTTGATCAGATGTGTTGGGAGCAGACAATCCCTAAAGAACAAGATAGACCGCCTGTCGAGCCGATTGCTCCAGCACTAAGCTGCAGCAAGCATAACAGAGGCGAAGAAGCGGGACTGGCCAATGTAGGAGCTGACGCTTGAATGTTGAAACAACTGAAGAGAATCCCAGCAAGATTCAACGACTGGGAGATACTCTCCCTAGAGGAAAAAACTCGACAGGCCGTCATTGCAGCCTTGAAAACCCCGGGGCACTTCGAAAGTTGCTTTTCCGAGATGTGTTTAGAAGCGGTTGTTACCTTTGGCGATGAATATATGCTCTTTCCAGCGGCCAACCACAATATACCCGTGTACATGAGGGGGCAATTAAATGGCCAACCTATCAGCATAATTCTAATTGACTTAGGGCCAACAGTAAATGTACACCCTTTCCAGGTCTATCAGAAACAGTACTTCAATGTGCACCTGATCGAGATTAGGGATATGAAGATTGCTGGGTCCAACCAAAAATTTGAAGTCCCCATGGCTATGGCGGAGTTCAAGCTTTCATTAGAAGAATTCACCACCAAGATGCAGTTCCATGTCATCAACGCTGACACCTCATACAAGGCGATGCTTGGCCGATCGTGGCTGCATCAGAACCGGGTGGTGCCGTGTACTTTGCACCAATGCATCAAGTACCCCTGGGATAGAAAAGAACAAAGAATCTTTGCTGATTTACACCCCTTAGAGGTGTTTGAGTGTCATCTGCTCGATGCCTCACTCTACCTGGAGAAGCCGAAGTTGACTTCCTGACCAGCTCAGAATAAAGAAAATAAAACAACAGAGACCAGCGACTGGTTCCCTCCACCTCCGCCCGATTACGTGGCTTAGCAGAAGGTGTCGCACATTGCTGAAATCAAGGGGGTGCTCAGTGCAATCCCATCTGATATTTACTCGGAGCCAGAAGTACCGGAGCTCGAAGATTTGCTGGGTTATGTGAAAGTCCCTCTAGGAATCACAAGACTGCGCACAGATATAGATTGCCTAACAGTCGAATTACTAAAAACCCTCGAGGTTCCCAATTACGAGGGGCAGACAACAATGTTTTACTCGGCTAGTGAACAGCCAGTGAAAAGGGATAATGATTGTAAACTCCCCGAAGAAATCCAAGATTCGGTCGTCCTGATCATGGGGTTACCCAATATAACCGACAAGGTGATAAAAATGGCCAGAAGGCAGCAAATTCCCTTCTACCAAGCTGAAAGGCAAAACCAAATGTTCAAAAGGTTGTGGTACCCACCCAACTTAGACAAAGAATTGCTACAGATCACCCAGCACCCTGGCCTGGGTTTCTCGGTAGAAGAATTCTATGAAGCATATATGATATCTGTCTTTGCCCTAGCTGGCGATGACCCTCCAGAAGGTCCAGCTACACAAGAAGCTAAGAGCCAGGAGAAACACATGTCTCCGGATGGCAAAGTACAAGATGAAGAAGTACACCTTTGGAGGCCATCTCTACACATGGATGCGAGTGCGTCCACTTCTGAAGGGCCGGTCCCAGCTATTCAAGGTGACAGGGTGTTGCTGCCCCAACCCGATGTCAGAATGGAGGAATGTGGCTTGAGTCACGCTCTGGATTTCTCCAAATATAGCCCTACCATGCTCGCATTACTATACAAGTAGCAGCAGGAGATTAAAGGATTGAAGAAGCAACTGGCCGAAGTAACCAGATGCTTGTCTGAATTAACAAGGGGCATTCTTCCCCGGCAATCTGCTCCTACAGCGCTGAAGCATCCTCCCACAACCAAAGCGGACCTGTTTATGTACAGGCAGGGAGATGATTAACCTATCCTGGATTACATTCAAAGGTGGAGAAGCCTTTGTGCAAGTTGCCCATGAGGCTATCGTCCAGATCTGCAAGCAAGGTCTAAAGAAAGAAATTCAGCAAAGGATGATTGGCATCAAAGTCCAATCCTTTGACTAGCTCAATATAGTAGCAGCTGATGTTGAAGCCTTCCTGACAAAGTATTGCTCCGTTGCCCCTACGACAAGGTGGAAGAACATATCTAAAGGCATTAATCTCGACGCTTTTGAGCAAATGAAGATGAAAAACTAGGAAGTGGCCTAATCTTTGACCAGCAAATTTGTAAAGCAAGTTCCCTCATTACTAGGGAAGATGAAGAAACCCTCTTCTTCCCAATAGAGATGACACAGGTGATTTTTGAATGGGCTTGTCATTATGACAAGATTACCATGCCAGTGCTCAAGAAGCCGGAGGATGCTAAAAGTAGTAATGTTCTTCGATTTTACCCATATCATCGAATGTTGGGGCATTCTATCGAGGACTATTATGTTTTCAATGATATTGCCCAGAGTCTGATCAAGAAGGCGAACTCCAGATGGGGGAATACACAGTAGACCCACCATGCCCACATGAAATGGGCACTTACAGAAGGAGAGTTCATATGGTTTCCATCACTACCACACCACCGAAGAAACATCAGAGGCTGAGCAAGGCGAACCTCACATCTAAAAGGAGCTGTCCGGGCGGCCAAGGTCACCCATGAAAGAAAAAAAGAATAGTCACCCTTGTCCCACAATAGGGGCATGTACCTCCACTTCTCTAACCATGGAGCCAGCTGGTTTGGCTGATGAAGAATGCTACAAAGCAGATGTGACCTCTATCACGCCCCGAGCATGGAAGGAACCCGGTACGCGTGACGAGTTTATATCAATCATGTCAATTAGAGCTTGTGGAAATTCTACACAAAGATAGAGGACGCAAATAAAAGAGATATTAATACTAGCAACCATAATCCAATTCCACAATTAACCAGAATCCATAAAGATGATAATCCCAAGAACCATAAAGTTTATAATCCATAACCATCACAAGGCTAGAAGCCTTTTAACGAGTTCCACTACATGACCCAATGAAAAAAAAAGGAGATTTCAAGACCAAATAAACGGACAGGACATGACAAGACTGATGTCCCACGATCAATGACACCCAAGAGGGGGAGGTGAATTGGGTGATATAAATTTTAGAAAACTTTTGCCAGAATTAAACAGATATGATGAAACAACCTTTTATAGACTAGATCTGATGATATACCAAATAGATCTATCAAAACCTATCACACACAGCAGATCCTTGGTACTATGGCGGAGATATAAATATGAAGATTCTACTCACGCAAGGTATTATCTTCCTGACAAGAATGGCCTTGTCAATCCAAACCTACGTTTTGATATACCAATGATCTAATGTAGAAATGACAAATTATGCTAGATCTGAATAAAAAATGCAAGAGAATTATATAGTGTGTGCTAGCACAGAACAAGGGTAGGAGAAAAGGATCAAACCACACCAAGGACAATAATTTTTAGTTGGTTCGGATGCAACGACAGCAACCTACGTCCACCCCTCACTAACTGTGAGGGTTCATACACTATCTTGTAAAAAATTACAAGAACAAAGCACACACACACACACACACACACACACACACACACACACACACACACACACACACCCGTGAACAGTTCGGAACTCCCATGAAGGTGCACAAGCACCGAATCACACAGAAATTTGAAGGAAAGCCACACACACACACACACACACACACACACACACGGATCTGGGTAGATCCACACACACATGGATGTTTAGAGATTACAAGAACACACACTTGAAGCTTAATGAAAAATAGAAGTAGAAGCACAAATGAAAACTTCAGATTAAAGCTCCCCCTTAGTGGATGAAGAAAATCTTTGATGAAGCTTGCTTCTCAGCTTGATTTTCACTTGAATGGCTTCAGGATGATCTTTAAATGCTTGAGATTTGATGAAGAATGCTTGGACGAAACACTGTTCACGGAGTTCTTCCTTCAGCCCTTTTTCTCCTTTGATAGCCTTCCTTCGATCCCCTTTTGTCATTAGGGTTTCTTGGCCCTAAGAGATATTTTTATAACACTTGAATGGTCAAGGACAAGCCAAGACACAGATCCACAATTTCAAGGATGTCTGGAGACTTTTGGGATTAAAAATCTTTGATAGATGCTTTTCCCTCAAGAAGAAAACAAAGTCAAAAATAGGGGCTTCGAGGGGTTCGGTCGACCGAGGCAGGTAGGGCTGTCGACCTAACAGTAACAAAATTTGCATCTTTCAGCGCTGGGAGAATCGGTCGACCGGTCCATGGTGCGGACACCAGAGCACGCGAGAGGCACGAGCCGGCGAGCCATCAGTACCGTACACGGAGCACCACTCGATCTACAGCAGCTTCTCTTTGGCTCGGGGATAGCCTGGAAGCCCCACCTTGATTCTTGGTCATTTTTAGCATTTCCTTGTATTGTTTTAGCAATGGTTTGCCTTGTAATTGGGTTGTAATGAGTGTTTTATTTGGGTTTGTCATATTGGGTTCAATGTAAGGCTCTTAATAAGCCAAATGGGTGAGTCCTTTAGGGTCCATTAAGGGTTAAGTGCCATATTGTGTTATAAGGCCTCATTAGGCTTCATATTGGGTTCTTAAGCCACTTAAGGCCCATATAAGCCTCCACTCCACATGGGCCACCTAGATTGGGATAAGATGGGCTTGTGGAAGGCCTTAACAAGCCTTGAAGCAACTTGGCCCAAGAAGGGCCCAAGAAGGGGGCGCCCCCTCTTTTGGCATTATTAGGCTAGGTTGGTTAGTTTTTTTCTTTTCTTTCCTCTCCTTCTTTGACCACATGGGATAAAATTATGAATTGGTTTCTTTTAAATATTTCTTTTTGTGGTTGGTCACATCCAATCCAAGCCATCCATTCCCCATACCTAGATCTAAGGGTGGATATTGGATTTGGCATGTAACCTATAAAGAGTTGTATTTTTTCATTTTAGTGGATTTAATGCCATTTGAATCAAACTTAATGTTGGAGCAAGGCCTAGGCCGCCCCCTTCCTCTCTCCCTCTCCCCCTTGCAGCTGTGAAGGCTGCCTCTTGGTGGTGTGACTCCACCCTATCAGTTCCGGTCGCCGCCGCCGCCGCCACGAGCCGCCATCGCCACCGCCGGAGTTCTGTCCGTGCAGTACCACAGCCACTTCCACGAAATTTCAGTCTCAGCCACGGCCTCAGATCGAGCTGGAACTTTTACTGGATGTCCCAGAGGTGTCCAGCACGTCCTCAGAATTTTGGTTGGTCATAAAGATCTCATTTGGTATTTTTTTATTTTTGTCCAATCTCAGTTTCCAGATCTGTCTCCTGTCTGTTTCCATTTCCACCCGCCCGGAGTTTTAAGTCTTAGGTCCACTTTTTTGATTTTTGTTAGTTCGCCCAATTTTATTGGGCATTCTGTCCACTATCCCCTCTATCCTCAAATTTTCTTGAATTTTTGTGAGTCCATCTTATATTTTACAAAAATCGAGTTCTTCCCTAGCTACAGTACTTTCTGCCAGTTCCCAGATCTGACCACCAGAAACTCTAAAATTCCTATCAAATCACCACCACCTCGGAATCCAATTCCAAAACTTGTCCCAGCTTCGTGGTTTAAATATCTATCACTTCGAAGAAGAGCTTGATGTCTGAATCCCAATGTAAGTAGGCGGTCAACGGCCGTTTACAGGGAACTAAGGTGCTGATCTGAGAGTTCTGGAACTGTGTAACAGAGAATTGAAAATTAGTTAAGGTCCAGGTCCGCAGAGGTTCAGAAGATTCCACTGGCCCTAGGTTGGAGGATTTTGAGTCCTCTTTCCAACGGCGCTGGTCTCGTCACATTCCGGCGACGGGGCCGACCGCAGCGGCTGTTTTCGCCGGAGCGCGCGCAGGGAAAACAGAACTGAAATCCGTGGGCAGCCATTCCACAACTTGAAGATCGGACCCGACCGGCCACCAATCGGTGTCTCCGGCCGACCGCCGTCCGTGGAGGCGCGCCACCAGGGGTCTCCATCATAGTGGGACCCACCTCCGCAGATCCGGAGGACAGCGCCATCCGTGGGCCCCACGGGCCCGCAGAACCCGCCGTTCGGGAAGCACGAAAACGCGGAGTTCGGCGCGTCGAGTCGACATCAAGATGCTGCCTGTCAACCTGATTTGCGTGATCCCCGGGGCCCACATGTGACCTTTTACCTCCCTGCGTGGAGTGGGTCGAATCCTTTTGTACCGCTGTGAATTATGTTAACCGGGGGTCCGTAAGTCAGCCGGGGTGTCTTCGCCACGCCGGGTGCGTGGAGGTAAAGGTCTTAACTTCTTGGCGTTACATTGCTTAGCTAGTATACGGTCTTAGGCCGCTGCCGAGAGTGTAGGTTCCTAGCCCGTGTGTCCATGTCACCGCTGTGAGCGTGAGAGTGACCCGTCCCGCGACTCGATCCGAGTCCGGAAGTGAGTCTGACTACCTTGAACTCTGCCGGTTCCTTAACCGCGCACGATCCACGCTTTCCCTCGCATGGGACGCCGAGTGAGCTTGTACTTCTGTTAGCGACGTTTGCCACTAGGAGCTCGTAGTGTCGGGCTTAGCGTCTCCCTGGTGTGTATTGCTGGTCGCGTCTTCATTTAGAGTCCGAGGGTGGCACTGTATAGTGTCGTCTCCCGTGTCCGTCCCGCATCAGTTTGGTATCAGAGCAAGTCGAGTCTAGGGTAGTCGTTGCATAAGTCTTGCATAGTCTAAGGTTACCCCACACACACCTTCACTCGGTATATCCAAAGGTGTTGTCCGACCGTTAGGCTTACCTACCGGGAAGACCACACACTTGCGCGAGTGACCTTCGGGTCGATTACCTCCGCCGCGTACCGAGTCTTGGCCGTGTCTAGGGTGTAGTCGAGTCTCATTCTTTTCAAAACAAAAAAAAAGTGTTTTAAATTGCATTCTTTCAAAATACCAAAAAAAGGAGTGTTTTCAAATTGCAATTAGGTCTAAGTGTATCATTTAGTGTGTTTGCATTAGTCGGTCGTTGTCACCTAGTCCGTACGTCTTTGCATGCCCACCCGTCGAGGCACCCAATACTCGCCACCACCACCTATGGCGGACTCCCGAGCCCGTAGTTCCGATGAGTCTTCCACGGCCGAGATGTTCCGGGCCATCATGGATCGTTTAGACACGCGTATGGATGGTCTTAGTACGCGTATGGATGGCATAGGGACGCGTCTAGAAGGGAGGATGAAGGTCCTCGAGGATCGGGCCGGGGTTTCGGAGCAGTCCATTCAAGGCCTTGTTGGGAGGATTGCCGTCCTAGAGAGGGGCCCAGTAGCGGCGCAACCCGCGCCGACGAACGGCCAACAAGAGCCGGTGCAGCAACCCGCTGTGCCAAGGGCTCAGGTAGAGGATGTCGGGAGGCAACAGGCGCCTATAGTGGATGATTATGCCTCCGACAATGATCACGGGGGTAACGGTCGTCGTCATCAACGACGGAATCGTGATGACGAGGATGACGACCGCATTCTTAGGGGTGTGCGTGCGGACCCTCCCACTTTTAGCGGGTCCTTGGACCCTAGGGTGTATCTAGATTGGGAGGCCGGTATGGACCGGTACTTCGAGTGGTTTGAGATGACGGACCACCGAAGAGTCCGATATGCGAAGATGAAGCTGCAAGGGCAGGCCCAAACTTATTGGATCAATGTGGAGAGCCTGCTCAACCAGCGACGTCAACCCCAAATCGGTACCTGGGATGATATGAAACTCAAATTGAGGGAGAAGTACCTTCCTGCCTCATATCGCCAACGTCTTATAGACAAGTGGCAAAGCATCTCCCAAGGGAACCGATCCGTGACCGAGTACACCGCCGAGTTCGATGAGTATTATTTGCGGTGCGGGGTCACGGAAGAGAGCACCATGACGATATCCCGCTTTCGGAGAGGTTTGCGGCCTAATTATCAATATGAACTCTTTCGCCGCAATGCCACCACTTTGGAGCAGGCATATCAGATTGCTCTCGAATTGGAGCAGTTCGAGGCCGAGTTCGAGTCACCCCATCGGTTGGGCTCCTTTCCCCTTCGTAGTGTCGAGTCCCGTGGCTCATCTGGCACATATCCGAGGGCCCCCATGGCTCGACCTCAGGAGCCCGCTCGCCACGAGCCCTTTGCTCCTAGGCCTCGCCCTCCACCCCCGAGGGACCTTCCTCGTCCCCAGCATCTTACGGCCCCACCCATAGCCCGTCCCCCGGCACCCGCACCACCCGCACGTCCTTTGTTGCCTACGCCTCCTATCCGTCGGGAGGATAAAGGTAAAGGACCTATGATTGGGGAGCCTAGTGGATCACGGCAGCAGTGTTATCGCTGCAATGGGTTTGGCCATTTCGCCAACCAGTGTCCCACCCGCCCATCTCTTCACATTGGGGACACACAGGCCGAGGATACCACCCCTGCGGGCCTAGAGTTAGTCAGCTATGAGGCAGATGAAGAGCTAGCTGACGAGTACTATGAGATGGGAGGTGAGGCCCAGGATGCCCAGCAGTTAGATGATACCCATGTGGGGGTCGTCAGATGTATCCTCACCCAGCCACAGGTCAGTGATGACTGGCGTCGGACCACTATCCTTCATGTATTCTGTAGGCTGGGAAAGCAAATTTGCAAGGTGGTCATCGATAGCGGGAGTTGTATCAATGCAATCTCCACGAACGCTGTCACTCGTCTTGGTCTCACACCCGTAGACCACCCTTGCCCCTACCAGGTATCATGGGTGGATACCACTTCCATTTCGGTCAGGCTGCGGTGCTTGGTCCCGCTGCAGCTCCACTCCTACCGTGACGAGATCTGGTGTGATGTTCTTCCCATGGAAGTGGGAAGTATCATTCTTGGTAGGCCGTGGTTATTCGACCGAGATGCCACACTCCATGGTCGGTCGAACACCTGTACCTTCGACCACGATGGCCAGCGGGTCACCCTCCAACCCGTTCGGCCCAGGAGCCCATCTGTTAGGGGTCCTACTGGCCCTAGTACTCCGAAGCCTTCCGTTCCCGGGCCTAGTACCCCATCCCCAGCTCGGGCTATGACCGTTACCTCTGGCCCAGGAGAGCCCTCGACGAGGAGATTGATGATGATTAGCTCCCGGAAATGGAGCAGGAGCTTAGTCAGGGCTGTCCAGTGTTTGCCATTACGGTCCGAGAGGTGGAGCGGGACTCCGAGGGTGAGCTCCCACCCGAGGTTGTTCCCATTCTGCAGGAGTATGCTGATGTCTTTCCCGATGAGCTTCCCGAGGGACTCCCACCTATGCGGGATATTCAGCATGCCATCGACCTTGTTCCGGGCTCTTCTTTGCCCAATCTTCCTCATTATCGCATGAGTCCCACGGAGCATGCCGAGCTTAAACGGCAGGTCGATGAGTTAGTGCAGAGAGGATCTGTCGGGACAGCATGAGTCCATGTGCTGTACCCGCGTTACTCGCCCCGAAGAAGGATGGCACGTGGAGAATGTGCATTGATAGTCGTGCCATCAACAAAATCACCGTGAAGTACAGGTTCCCTATTCCCCGCCTGGATGACATGCTAGACATGATGGCAGGTGCCACTATCTTTTCAAAGATCGATCTTAAGAGTGGCTACCATCAGGTGAGGATTAGGCCAGGTGATGAGTGGAAGACCGCGTTTAAGACCAAGGACGGTCTATATGAGTGGTTGGTCATGCCTTTTGGTTTGACCAATGCCCCTAGCACATTCATGCGACTCATGACACAGGTCCTTCGACCTTTCATTGGAGTCTTTGTAGTGGTGTACTTTGACGACATCCTTATCTATAGTCGCACCACGGGGGACCACTTAGACCACCTTCGGCAGGTCTGTCTTCTTCTCAGGCGAGAGCAGCTTTATGCAAACCCACAGAAGTGTGCCTTCATGACACCTCAGCTTACCTTCTTGGGTTTTATTGTGTCTAGTACTGGGGTCTCCGCCGATCCGGAGAAGGTCCGGGCCATTGTTGAGTGGCCGGAACCCCGTACTATTCATGACGTCCGCAGCTTTCATGGTCTTGCGACGTTCTATCGTCGCTTTATCCGCGGATTTAGTTCCGTCACTGCCCCGATCACGGATTGCATCCGTAAGGGCACATTTGTATGGACGAAGGCCGCATCTGCTGCCTTCAGGGACATCAAGGAGCGCATGACCCAGACACCTATCCTTCGACTGCCTGATTTCTCGAAGGTGTTTGAGGTCTGTTGTGATGCGTCGGGTGTTGGGATAGGAGGAGTTTTGAGTCAGGAGTCCCACCCGATCGCATATTTCAGCGAGAAGCTGAATGACGCGAAACTGCGATATTCCACATATGATAAAGAGTTTTACGCAGTTGTTCAGGCTCTTAGGCATTGGAGGCATTACCTATTACATCAGGAGTTTGTCTTATACTCCGATCATGAGGCTTTGAGGTACCTCCATTCCCAAAAGAAGCTGAATTCGCGTCATAGTCGTTGGGTTGAGTATCTCCAGCAGTTCACCTTTGTGCTAAAACATAAGGCTGGAGTGGAGAACAAGGTGGCCGATGCCTTGAGTCGGCGAGCATGTCTTCTTACCACCATGAGTGCCGAGGTCATAGGGCTAGAGAAGATGAAGGAGGCCTATGTTGATTGTCCTGACTTCGGTCAGATTTTTACTACTCTCCAGGCCGGGCCCTCGAGAGACCATGATGATTATGTGCTTCAGGAGGGTTACCTCTTTCGAGGTAGCAGGCTATGTGTTCCCCGAACTTCGGTTCGAGATTTCCTAGTGTGGGAACTACATGCGGGAGGTCTAGCCGGCCACTTTGGTCGGAACAAGACTATTGAGGCAGTGGAGCATCGATTTTATTGGCCGAGCTTGAAGCGCGATGTTGCTAACATCGTGGCTCAGTGCCGTACATGTGCTACGGCCAAAATGAAGAAGCAAAGCTCGGGCCTTTATACGCCTCTCCCCGTGCCTGATGCCCCGTGGCAGGATGTCAGCATGGATTTTGTTTTGGGATTGCCACGTACCTCCAGGAAGCATGATTCGGTCTATGTGGTGGTTGACCGTTTCTCGAAGATGGCCCTCTTTATCCCTTGCTCAAAGACTTCGGATGCTTCTAGGGTAGCCCGCCTATTCCTTACTCATGTGGTGTGCAAGTTCGGGTTGCCTCGCACTATAGTGTCTGACCGTGATGTTAGGTTCACTTCCTATTTTTGGAAGACACTATGGCATATGATGGGTACGCACCTCAAGTTTTCCACTGCATACCATCCCCAGACAGATGGTCAGACCGAGGTGGTCAATAGGAGTCTGGGTGATCTTTTGAGATGTCTTGTTAGGGACCGCATTGGGGATTGGGATCTCATTCTACCTATGGCTGAGTTTGCATATAATGATTCGGTGAATAGGTCTACTGGCATGAGTCCATTTGAAATTGTCACAGGTCGTAGGCCTAGGAAACCCGTTGACCTTGTCCCCATGCCTGTCCATGCTAGAGTGTCGGAGTCGGCCGAGTCATTTGCTAGGCATGTTAGGAGTTTGCATGACGACATCCGTCGTCACATTGAGGCCAGCAATGCACGGTACAAGGAGTTAGCCGATGCCCACCGACACCACCGAGAGTTCCAGGAGGGTGAATACGTCATGATCAGGGTAAGACCTGAACGGTTTCCCTCTGGAACCGTTAAGAAGTTGCAAGCTCGCGGAGCCGGTCCCTTTAGAGTGTTGAAACGCGTTGGATCCAATGCGTATGTTGTGGACCTGCCCGAGGAATATGGTATAAGCTCTACCTTCAATGTATCGGATCTTGTTGCATATAGGGACCCAGCGGTGATCCCTAGTGAGCCTTTTGAGCCATCTCCTCCCCTTGAGAGTGATCCCACACCTGAGTGTCCACTTCCACCTCCAGCCCCTTTTTCACGGCAGCGTGAGCATATAGATCGTATACTGGACGAGCAGGTGACAGTTACCAGGAGTGGATCTTACCCGCGCTACCTAGTGCGATGGAGAGGACGGCCCGCTACTGAGGACACTTGGATCACACATGGCGAGTTGCAGCGGATCGATCCGGACCTTTTGGAGCGATACAGGAGTGATGCAGACCCTTACTCGACAGGGTCGAGTTTCTCCCACCCGGGGAGAATTGGTGCGGACACCAGAGCACGCGAGAGGCACGAGCCGGCGAGCCATCAGTACCGTACACGGAGCACCACTCGATCTACAGCAGCTTCTCTTTGGCTCGGGGATAGCCTGGAAGCCCCACCTTGATTCTTGGTCATTTTTAGCATTTCCTTGTATTGTTTTAGCAATGGTTTGCCTTGTAATTGGGTTGTAATGAGTGTTTTATTTGGGTTTGTCATATTGGGTTCAATGTAAGGCTCTTAATAAGCCAAATGGGTGAGTCCTTTAGGGTCCATTAAGGGTTAAGTGCCATATTGGGTTATAAGGCCTCATTAGGCTTCATATTGGGTTCTTAAGCCACTTAAGGCCCATATAAGCCTCCACTCCACATGGGCCACCTAGATTGGGATAAGATGGGCTTGTGGAAGGCCTTAACAAGCCTTGAAGCAACTTGGCCCAAGAAGGGCCCAAGAAGGGGGCGCCCCCTCTTTTGGCATTATTAGGCTAGGTTGGTTAGTTTTTTTCTTTTCTTTCCTCTCCTTCTTTGACCACATGGGATAAAATTATGAATTGGTTTCTTTTAAATATTTCTTTTTGTGGTTGGTCACATCCAATCCAAGCCATCCATTACCCCATACCTAGATCTAAGGGTGGATATTGGATTTGGCATGTAACCTATAAAGAGTTGTATTTTTTCATTTTAGTGGATTTAATGCCATTTGAATCAAACTTAATGTTGGAGCAAGGCCTAGGCCGCCCCCTTCCTCTCTCCCTCTCCCCCTTGCAGCTGTGAAGGCTGCCTCTTGGTGGTGTGACTCCACCCTATCAGTTCCGGTCGCCGCCGCCGCCGCCACGAGCCGCCATCGCCACCGCCGGAGTTCTGTCCGCGCAGTACCACAGCCACTTCCACGAAATTTCAGTCTCAGCCACGGCCTCAGATCGAGCTGGGACTTTTACTGGATATCCCAGAGGAGTCCAGCACGTCCTCAGAATTTTGGTTGGTCATAAAGATCTCATTTGGTATTTTTTTATTTTCGTCCAATCTCAGTTTCCAGATCTGTCTCCTGTCTGTTTCCATTTCCACCTGCCCGGAGTTTTAAGTCTTAGGTCCACTTTTTTGATTTTTGTTAATTCGCCCAATTTTACTGGGCATTCTGTCCACTATCCCCTATATCCTCAAATTTTCTTGCATTTTTTTGAGTCCAGCTTATATTTTACAAAAATCGAGTTCTTCCTTAGCTACAGTACTTTCTGCCAGTTCCCAGATCTGACCACCAGACACTCTAAAATTCCTATCAAATCACCACCACCTCGGAATCCAATTCCAAAAATTGTCCCAGCTTGGAGGTTTAAATATGATTCACTTCGAAGAAGAACTTGATGTCTGAATCCCACTGTAAGTAGGCGGTCAATGGCCATTTACAGGAAACTAAGGTACTGATCTGAGAGTTCTGGAACTGTGTAACAGAGAATTGAAAATTAGTTAAGGTCCAGGTCCGCAAAGGTTCAGAAGATTCCACTGGCCTTAGGTTGGAGGATTTTGAGTCCTCTTTCCAACGGCGCTGGTCTCGTCGCATTCCGGCGATGGGGCCAACCGCAGCGGCTGTTTTCGCCGGAGCGCGTGCAGGGAAAACAGAACTGAAATCCGTGGGCAGCCATTCCACAACTTGAAGATCGGACCCGACCGGCCACCAATCGGTGTCTCCGGCCGACCGCCGTCCGTGGAGGCGTGCCACCAGGGGTCTCCATCATAGTGGGACCCACCTCCGCAGATCCGGAGGACAGCGCCATCCGTGGGCCCCACGGGCCCGCAGAACCCGCCGTTCGGGAAGCACGAAAACGCGGAGTTCGGCGCGTCGAGTCGACATCAAGATGCTGCCTGTCAACCTGATTTGCGTGATCCCCAGGGCCCACATGTGACCTTTTACCTCCCTGCGTGGAGTGGGTCGAATCCTTTTGTACCGCTGTGAATTATGTTAACCGGGGGTCCGTAAGTCAGCCGGGGTGTCTTCGCCACGCCGGGTGCGTGGAGGTAAAGGTCTTTACTTCTTGGCGTTACATTGCTTAGCTAGTATACGGTCTTAGGCCGCTGCCGAGAGTGTAGGTTCTTAGCCCGTGTGTCCATGTCACCGCTGTGAGCATGAGAGTGACCCGTCCCGCGACTCGATCCGAGTCCGGAAGTGAGTCTGACTACCTTGAACTCTGCCGGTTCCTTAACCGCGCACGATCCACGCTTTCCCTCGCATGGGACGCCGAGTGAGCTTGTACTTCTGTTAGCGACGTTTGCCACTAGGAGCTCGTAGTGTCGGGCTTAGCGTCTCCCTGGTGTGTATTGCTGGTCGCGTCTTCATTTAGAGTCCGAGGGTGGCACTGTATAGTGTCATCTCCCGTGTCCGTCCCGCATCAGTTTGGTATCAGAGCAAGTCGAGTCTAGGGTAGTCGTTGCATAAGTCTTGCATAGTCTAAGGTTACCCCACACGCACCTTCACTCGGTATATCCAAAGGTGTTGTCCGACCGTTAGGCTTTACCTACCGGGAAGACCACACACTTGCACGAGTGACCTTCGGGTCGATTACCTCCGCCGCGTACCGAGTCTTGGCCGTGTCTAGGGTGTAGTCGAGTCTCATTCTTTTCAAAACAAAAAAAAAGTGTTTTAAATTGCATTCTTTCAAAATACCAAAAAAAGGAGTGTTTTCAAATTGCAATTAGGTCTAAGTGTATCATGTAGTGTGTTTGCATTAGTCGGTCATTGTCAAGGTCATTGTCACCTAGTCCGTACGTCTTTGCATGCCCACCCGTCGAGGCACCCAATACTCGCCACCACCACCTATGATGGACTCCCGAGCCCGTAGTTCCGATGAGTCTTCCACGGCCGAGATGTTCCGGGCCATCATGGATCGTTTAGACACGCGTATGGATGGTCTTAGTACGCGTATGGATGGCATAGGGACGCGTCTAGAAGGGAGGATGAAGGTCCTCGAGGATCGGGCCGGGGTTTCGGAGCAGTCCATTCAAGGCCTTGTTGGGAGGATTGCCGTCCTAGAGAGGGGCCCAGTAGCGGCGCAACCCGCGCCGACGAACGGCCAACAAGAGCCGGTGCAGCAACCCGCTGTGCCAAGGGCTCAGGTAGAGGATGTCGGGAGGCAACAGGCGCCTATAGTGGATGATTATGCCTCCGACAATGATCACGGGGGTAACGGTCGTCGTCATCAACGACGGAATCGTGATGACGAGGATGACGACCGCATTCTTAGGGGTGTGCGTGCGGACCCTCCCACTTTTAGCGGGTCCTTGGACCCTAGGGTGTATCTAGATTGGGAGGCCGATATGGACCGGTACTTCGAGTGGTTTGAGATGACGGACCACCGAAGAGTCCGATATGCGAAGATGAAGCTGCAAGGGCAGGCCCAAACTTATTGGATCAATGTGGAGAGCCTGCTCAACCAGCGACGTCAACCCCAAATCGGTACCTGGGATGATATGAAACTCAAATTGAGGGAGAAGTACCTTCCTGCCTCATATCGCCAACGTCTTATAGACAAGTGGCAAAGCATCTCCCAAGGGAACCGATCCGTGACCGAGTACACCGCCGAGTTCGATGAGTATTATTTGCGGTGCGGGGTCACGGAAGAGAGCACCATGACGATATCCCGCTTTCGGAGAGGTTTGCGGCCTAATTATCAATATGAACTCTTTCACCGCAATGCCACCACTTTGGAGCAGGCATATCAGATTGCTCTCGAATTGGAGCAGTTCGAGGCCGAGTTCGAGTCACCCCATCGGTTGGGCTCCTTTCCCCTTCGTAGTGTCGAGTCCCGTGGCTCATCTGGCACATATCCGAGGGCCCCCATGGCTCGACCTCAGGAGCCCGCTCGCCACGAGCCCTTTGCTCCTAGGCCTCGCCCTCCACCCCCGAGGGACCTTCCTCGTCCCCAGCATCTTACGGCCCCACCCATAGCCCGTCCCCCGGCACCCGCACCACCAGCACGTCCTTTGTTGCCTACGCCTCCTATCCGTCGGGAGGATAAAGGTAAAGGACCTATGATTGGGGAGCCTAGTGGATCACGGCAGCAGTGTTATCGCTGCAATGGGTTTGGCCATTTCGCCAACCAGTGTCCCACCCGCCCATCTCTTCACATTGGGGACACACAGGCCGAGGATACCACCCCTGCGGGCCTAGAGTTAGTCAGCTATGAGGCAGATGAAGAGCTAGCTGACGAGTACTATGAGATGGGAGGTGAGGCCCAGGATGCCCAGCAGTTAGACGATACCCATGTGGGGGTCGTCAGATGTATCCTCACCCAGCCACAGGTCAGTGATGACTAGCGTCGGACCACTATCCTTCATGTATTCTGTAGGCTGGGAAAGCAAATTTGCAAGGTGGTCATCGATAGCGGGAGTTGTATCAATGCAATCTCCACGAACGCTGTCACTCGTCTTGGTCTCACACCCGTAGACCACCCTTGCCCCTACCAGGTATCATGGGTGGATACCACTTCCATTTCGGTCAGGCTGCGGTGCTTGGTCCCGCTGCAGCTCCACTCCTACCGTGACGAGATCTGGTGTGATGTTCTTCCCATGGAAGTGGGAAGTATCATTCTTGGTAGGCCGTGGTTATTCGACCGAGATGCCACACTCCATGGTCGGTCGAACACCTGTACCTTCGACCACGATGGCCAGCGGGTCACCCTCCAACCCGTTCGGCCCAGGAGCCCATCTGTTAGGGGTCCTACTGGCCCTAGTACTCCGAAGCCTTCCATTCCCGGACCTAGTACCCCATCCCCAGCTCGGGCTATGACCGTTACCTCTGGCCCAGGAGAGCCCTCGACGAGGAGATTGATGATGATTAGCTCCCAGGAAATGGAGCAGGAGCTTAGTCAGGGATGTCCAGTGTTTGCCATTACGGTCCGAGAGGTGGAGCGGGACTCCGAGGGTGAGCTCCCACCCGAGGTTGTTCCCATTTTGCAGGAGTATGCTGATGTCTTTCCCGATGAGCTTCCCGAGGGACTCCCACCTATGCGGGATATTCAGCATGCCATCGACCTTGTTCCGGGCTCTTCTTTGCCCAATCTTCCTCATTATCGCATGAGTCCCACGGAGCATGCCGAGCTTAAACGGCAGGTCGATGAGTTAGTGCAGAGAGGATCTGTTCGGGACAGCATGAGTCCATGTGCTGTACCCGCGTTACTCGCCCCGAAGAAGGATGGCACGTGGAGAATGTGCATTGATAGTCGTGCCATCAACAAAATCACCGTGAAGTACAGGTTCCCTATTCCCCGCCTGGATGACATGCTAGACATGATGGCAGGTGCCACTATCTTTTCAAAGATCGATCTTAAGAGTGGCTACCATCAGGTGAGGATTAGGCCAGGTGATGAGTGGAAGACCGCGTTTAAGACCAAGGACGGTCTATATGAGTGGTTGGTCATGCCTTTTGGTTTGACCAATGCCCCTAGCACATTCATGCGACTCATGACACAGGTCCTTCGACCTTTCATTGGAGTCTTTGTAGTGGTGTACTTTGACGACATCCTTATCTATAGTCGCACCACGTGGGACCACTTAGACCACCTTCGGCAGGTCTGTCTTCTTCTCAGGCGAGAGCAGCTTTATGCAAACCCACAGAAGTGTGCTTTCATGACACCTCAGCTTACCTTCTTGGGTTTTATTGTGTCTAGTACTGGGGTCTCCGCCGATCCGGAGAAGGTCCGGGCCATTGTTAAGTGGCCGGAACCCCTTACTATTCATGACGTCCGCAGCTTTCATGGTCTTGCGACGTTCTATCGTCGCTTTATCCGCGGATTTAGTTCCGTCACTGCCCCGATCACGGATTGCATCCGTAAGGGCACATTTGTATGGACGAAGGCCGCATCTGCTGCCTTCAGGGACATCAAGGAGCGCATGACCCAGACACCTATCCTTCGACTGCCTGATTTCTCGAAGGTGTTTGAGGTCTGTTGTGATGCGTCGGGTGTTGGGATAGGAGGAGTTTTGAGTCAGGAGTCCCACCAGATCGCATATTTTAGCGAGAAGCTGAATGATGCGAAACTGCGATATTCCACATATGATAAAGAGTTTTACGCAGTTGTTCAGGCTCTTAGGCATTGGAGGCATTACCTATTACATCAGGAGTTTGTCTTATACTCCGATCATGAGGCTTTGAGGTACCTCCATTCCCAAAAGAAGCTGAATTCGCGTCATAGTCGTTGGGTTGAGTATCTCCAGCAGTTCACCTTTGTGCTAAAACATAAGGCTGGAGTGGAGAACAAGGTGGCCGATGCCTTGAGTCGGCGAGCATGTCTTCTTACCACCATGAGTGCCGAGGTCATAGGGCTAGAGAAGATGAAGGAGGCCTATGTTGATTGTCCTGACTTCGGTCAGATTTTTACTACTCTCCAAGCCGGGCCCTCGAGAGACCATGATGATTATGTGCTTCAGGAGGGTTACCTCTTTCGAGGTAGCAGGCTATGTGTTCCCCGAACTTCGGTTCGAGATTTCCTAGTGTGGGAACTACATGCGGGAGGTCTAGCCGGCCACTTTGGTCGGAACAAGACTATTGAGGCAGTGGAGCATCGATTTTATTGGCCGAGCTTGAAGCGCGATGTTGCTAACATCGTGGCTCAGTGCCGTACATGTGCTACGGCCAAAATGAAGAAGCAAAGCTCGGGCCTTTATACGCCTCTCCCCGTGCCTGATGCCCCGTGGCAGGATGTCAGCATGGATTTTATTTTGGGATTACCACGTACCTCCAGGAAGCATGATTCGGTCTATGTGGTGGTTGACCGTTTCTCGAAAATGGCCCTCTTTATCCCTTGCTCAAAGACTTCGGATGCTTCTAGGGTAGCCCGCCTATTCCTTACTCATGTGGTGTGCAAGTTCGGGTTGCCTCGCACTATAGTGTCTGACCGTGATGTTAGGTTCACTTCCTATTTTTGGAAGACACTATGGCATATGATGGGTACGCACCTCAAGTTTTCCACTGCATACCATCCCCAGACAGATGGTCAGACCGAGGTGGTCAATAGGAGTCTGGGTGATCTTTTGAGATGTCTTGTTAAGGACCGCATTGGGGATTGGGATCTCATTCTACCTATGGCTGAGTTTGCATATAATGATTTGGTGAATAGGTCTACTGGCATGAGTCCATTTGAAATTGTCACAGGTCTTAGGCCTAGGAAACCAGTTGACCTTGTCCCCATGCCTGTCCATGCTAGAGTGTCGGAGTCGGCCGAGTCATTTGCTAGGCATGTTAGGAGTTTGCATGACGACATCCGTCGTCACATTGAGTCCAGCAATGCACGGTACAAGGAGTTAGCCGATGCCCACCGACACCACCGAGAGTTCCAGGAGGGTGAATACGTCATGATCAGGGTAAGACCTGAACAGTTTCCCTCTGGAACCGTTAAGAAGTTGCAAGCTCGCGGAGCCGGTCCCTTTAGAGTGTTGAAACGCGTTGGATCCAATGCGTATGTTGTGGACCTGCCCGAGGAATATGGTATAAGCTCTACCTTCAATGTATCGGATCTTGTTGCATATAGGGACCCAGTGGTGATCCCTAGTGAGCCTTTTGAGCCATCTCCTCCCCTTGAGAGTGATCCGACACCTGAGTGTCCACTTCCACCTCCAGCCCCTTTTTCACGGCAGCGTGAGCATATAGATCGTATACTGGACGAGCAGGTGACAGTTACTAGGAGTGGATCTTACCCGCGCTACCTAGTGCGATGGAGAGGACGGCCCGCTACTGAGGACACTTGGATCACACATGGCGAGTTGCAGCAGATCGATCCGGACCTTTTGGAGCGATACAGGAGTGATGCAGACCATTACTCGACAGGGTCGAGTTTCTCCCACCCGGGGAGAATTGGTGCGGACACCAGAGCACGCGAGAGGCACGAGCCGGCGAGCCATCAGTACCGTACACGGAGCACCACTCGATCTACAGCAGCTTCTCTTTGGCTCGGGGATAGCCTGGAAGCCCCACCTTGATTCTTGGTCATTTTTAGCATTTCCTTGTATTGTTTTAGCAATGGTTTGCCTTGTAATTGGGTTGTAATGAGTGTTTTATTTGGGTTTGTCATATTGGGTTCAATGTAAGGCTCTTAATAAGCCAAATGGGTGAGTCCTTTAGGGTCCATTAAGGGTTAAGTGCCATATTGGGTTATAAGGCCTCATTAGGCTTCATATTGGGTTCTTAAGCCACTTAAGGCCCATATAAGCGTCCACTCCACATGGGCCACCTAGATTGGGATAAGATGGGCTTGTGGAAGGCCTTAACAAGCCTTGAAGCAACTTGGCCCAAGAAGGGCCCAAGAAGGGGGCGCCCCCTCTTTTGGCATTATTAGGCTAGGTTGGTTAGTTTTTTTTCTTTTCTTTCCTCTCCTTCTTTGACCACATGGGATAAAATTATGAATTGGTTTCTTTTAAATATTTCTTTTTGTGGTTGGTCACATCCAATCCAAGCCAACCATTCCCCCATACCTAGATCTAAGGGTGGATATTGGATTTGGCATGTAACCTATAAAGAGTTGTATTTTTTCATTTTAGTGGATTTAATGCCATTTGAATCAAACTTAATGTTGGAGCAAGGCCTAGGCCACCCCCTTCCTCTCTCCCTCTCCCCCTTACAGCTGTGAAGGCTGTCTCTTGGTGGTGTGACTCCACCCTATCAGTTCCGGTCGCCGCCGCCGCCGCCACGAGCCGCCATCGCCACCGCCGGAGTTCTGTCCGCGCAGTACCACAGCCACTTCCACGAAATGTCAGTCTCAGCCACGGCCTCAGATCGAGCTGGGACTTTTACTGGATATCCCAGAGGAGTCCAGCACGTCCTCAGAATTTTGGTTGGTCATAAAGATCTCATTTGGTATTTTTTTATTTTCGTCCAATCTCAGTTTCCAGATCTGTCTCCTGTCTGTTTCCATTTCCACCTGCCCGGAGTTTTAAGTCTTAGGTCCACTTTTTTGATTTTTGTTAATTCGCCCAATTTTACTGGGCATTCTGTCCACTATCCCCTCTATCCTCAAATTTTCTTGCATTTTTTTGAGTCCATCTTATATTTTACAAAAATCGAGTTCTTCCTTAGCTACAGTACTTTCTGCCAGTTCCCAGATCTGACCACCAGACACTCTAAAATTCCTATCAAATCACCACCACCTCGGAATCCAATTCCAAAAATTGTCCCAGCTTCGAGGTTTAAATATGAATCACTTCGAAGAAGAACTTGATGTCTGAATCCCACTGTAAGTAGGCGGTCAATGGCCGTTTACAGGAAACTAAGGTACTGATCTGAGAGTTCTGGAACTGTGTAACAGAGAATTGAAAATTAGTTAAGGTCCAGGTCCGCAAAGGTTCAGAAGATTCCACTGGCCCTAGGTTGGAGGATTTTGAGTCCTCTTTCCAACGGCGCTGGTCTCGTCGCATTCCGGCGATGGGGCCGACCGCAGCGGCTGTTTTCGCCGGAGCGCATGCAGGGAAAACAGAACTGAAATCCGTGGGCAGCCATTCCACAACTTGAAGATCGGACCCGACCGGCCACCAATCGGTGTCTCCGGCCGACCGCCGTCCGTGGAGGCGCGCCACCAGGGGTCTCCATCATAGTGGGACCCACCTCCGCAGATCGGGAAGCACGAAAACGCGGAGTTCGGCGCGTCGAGTCGACATCAAGATGCTGCCTGTCAACCTGATTTGCATGATCCCCGGGGCCCACATGTGACCTTTTACCTCCCTGCGTGGAGTGGGTCGAATCCTTTTGTACCGCGGTGAATTATGTTAACCGGGGGTCCGTAAGTCAGCCGGGGTGTCTTCGCCACGCCGGGTGCGTGGAGGTAAAGGTCTTAACTTCTTGGCATTACATTGCTTAGCTAGTATACGGTCTTAGGCCGCTGCCGAGAGTGTAAGTTCCTAGCCCGTGTGTCCATGTCACCGCTATGAGCGTGAGAGTGACCCGTCCCCGACTCGATCCGAGTCCGGAAGTGAGTCTGACTACCTTGAACTCTGTCGGTTCCTTAACCGCGCACGATCCACGCTTTCCCTCGCATGGGACGCCGAGTGAGCTTGTACTTCTGTTAGCGACGTTTGCCACTAGGAGCTCGTAGTGTCGGGCTTAGCGTCTCCCTGGTGTGTATTGCTGGTCGCGTCTTCATTTAGAGTCCGAGAGTGGCATTGTATAGTGTCGTCTCCCGTGTCCGTCCCGCATCAGTCCAGGGCTGGCGGTCGACTAAACTTTGTAAGTTTATAGAGTTCTGGGTCCTGGGAGGTTAGGTCGATCGGACCAATCAAGCTGGTCGACCAAACTCTACAAATCCTGCATAATGACAGAGTTTAGTTCACGAATCATGTCCATATGCAAAAGACTTTGTGTTCGCAATTTGATCCATTCAATTTGAGCTTGGTTTGACTAAATCTTGGCATCTTGATGTAAGATAAATTTGAGCATTTAGCTTGGGATGAAAAAGGCTTTGAGAGCCTAAATGAGCTCTTACTTCTTCACTAATGAATGCTATCAAACTATTTGCCATACGGGGTTTTGTTATCATCAAAATCACCCGGAGAGACTCAATATTCTCCCCATTTTTGATGATGACAAAACTCAAGATTATTAAGAGCATTAGCGTGCTTTTAGGCAAATTTGGAACTTGCAAAAGCATCGCATTCTATCCGTGCAAAAGATTCACATGATTCTTGTACGAGGCGGAGTTTACACTCACGCATAGTGAAGGATTTCAGACGGGCTGGCCTGTCTTTCATCCGACACCATTTGATATACATAGAACTAGTGTAAAGAAAGGGAAAGCCAACAATCCACTAGGCGATCAAACCAAGTAATCATTTCATTAAGCCAACGCAACACAAGCCATTCACACATTTTATTTGCCAAATAAAGAGGAAATGAGTGACAATAACCAATCATGTACTGTCAAATACCAAGTGCATTCTTTTCATCATTTCATTCCATTAGTTCAGTACAAAGTACATTGATGCTTGAGAGAATGCAAGACTTCTAGACACAGATCAAAGGCAAATGCAAAACGGACTCACACATGGCTCACAAATGAATAGTCACACAAACATAGGGACATGCATGTCATGAATAAGCTATATAGACCTGAACTAACTACTTCTCCCCCATTGGCATCATCAAAAGAGTGGATGGGATAGAGGAAAGGTAGACCCAAGAAGACATAAGACCCAAGGACATAGACTAAAGGTAGGAAACAGATGAAAATCCTCAGTTGCCATCTGCAGGAGGCTGATCTTTAGGAGGAGGCTGATAGCCAAGGCAACATCAAATGTCCTCAAGAGAGTGGTCTTGAAACTGAAGGCGGTACTGGACTTTGGCAATGGAGTTATCACGAGCCACGTCACGGCGATGCATGTCAAGAAGAGTGCGGTTCATGATATGAAAGGCCTCACGTGAGTCTTCGTGGCTTTGGGTGAGGGTGGTCATATGAGTGGAGAGGGTGGTCATCTGAGTGGACAAGGTGTCCAGGACTGTGGAGAAGGAATCTATGCGATCAAACATGGTGTCCAGCATATCGCCCATTGTGTGTATGTGATCCCCAAAAGTAGAGAGTTGATTCCGAAAGGTGTCCACACGAGTGACTAGGCCAGAAAAATGCCTATCAAAAGTCTCTGAATTTGCCCAAGAAGGCTACCATTTGCCCTGAGTAGAGGACTCCACGTGAAAGAACTGAGGAGGAGGAGGAGGCATCTCCTGATCTACATGTGGAGGTGAAGGTGGAGGAGGCTGGTCCTTTGCCTGAACTGGAGAGGGGGCTTCACCTTGACCCTACTGCTGCTATTCCTTATCTTCCTCTTCTGCTTCAAATTCTTCCCCATAAACCGTCACATTTCTATGTAACTGGCCATCGGGACCCCAATAATATCCAAAGTTGAAAAAGATCTTGTGTTTGTTATACACATCATCCTACCTGACTCGAATGAATAGTTCATCGGTCAGATTAATGCCAGCATAAATGAACACGCCCATCAGTTGGGAAGCATACGACAAGGATCTCCGTAGTTGGGTAGGGCATGTCCTAATCAAATCTGTCATGAGCCGATCCATGCTGACTAATATCCCATTCATAACATAGTAAATCAAGAATTTGTGAACTTGTTTCATTTCATTTCGGCTTCCACTCTTGGGATATATGAATGCAGTAAATTAACATGTGGTGCAGGATTCACTACAGTGGGGGAAAATAGTTGGCATTCAATGTGATCAAGTCACTAACACCATCTACATATTCACATCCGATCATACCAAGAAAGGTGTCCTCAACGGCACCATGACCAAAAACCATGTCTGCACCCCTGGCTGAAACTCCTAAGGCTTATTCAAAAAGGTTCAGAGTAATAGTAATCTCAACACCTTGAACAACCGTATATAACCGTTCATTTCTCTCAATCAAATTGCCAAAGAATTGCTGGACTAGCTTGGGGTAGTATCAGGGATATCTTGTGACAAAATCAACCCATCCATCTTGAATCTCAAATAGTGCACATAGATCGGGAAGAATGTCATTCACCTCATTAAAATCGAATAGTCGAGGGTCGATTATGGGTCGTGGAGGCAACTGCGGTGCACGAGGAGGTGCAGGAGCCCGCTATGGTGGAGGAGCCGGGGTCTCACGTCTCCGAGCACTGGGTTCCCCCTAGGTAGAACACCGAGAACTTCTTCTAGGTGACATCCTAGACTAGAAAACCCGCTGTGAAAACCCTTGAAAAGGATTGAACTCTTCCCTGGGGATGTAGATGTACCGATAGACACACCAAAGGCTTGAAAAGACCTTCTCCGCAAACTGGGACCTAGGGAATGGCTTCAAGGTCGCATAAACGATCGCAGAGGTTTCATCCCGAAACGGTGATGAACAAGCTGGATCATGTGCGGATGGAAGAAGGTGGAGGATTTGGGGCTTGAGAAGTGGGGTTTTGGTGTGCTACGGTTAGGGAAGAATCATGGAGAGAGAATAGGTGTGATGGAATGAGAAGATGGGATTTGAATCCCCCTTTAAAAGGGGTTCGGATGTGGTTCGACCGGCCCGGTTTGCTGGAATCGGTCGATCGGACCCGGGGCGGTCGACCTAACCCTAATTTCCCTTTTTTTATAACTCCTTCAACCCTTTTATTATATATAATAAAATCCATCAACCGTCCTTCTGTATTGAACCAACAGCTTGGAGTAATGAGAGTGAGTGACTTAAAATGAGAGGTGATGGGGTATTGAGAAAATCTTCTGACTCTCCCCCTCAGAAAGTGTCTCAGATCCCAAAGTTACTGGGTCCACACTTATTTGATCAAGGAATATTCGGCCTTAGAAAAAGCTTCAAGAAGGGTTGTATGTATAATTACATTCAAGCATGCAAGGGGGTATATACACACAAGTTATTGGTAATAATCACACAGAGTATGCATGTCAATCTACCCTTTATGCAAATGATTTTTTTTTATTTTTACATGTGCAACCCTTAACCTAAGTTTAAACCTAGGTATGTATGCTCTCACGGTTGCACATGCCAAGTTCTCTTCTTATTTTGCTGAATTGTTCCTTATTTAGGGGTTTTGAGAAGATATCAGCTAACTGATTATCTGTGTCAATGAAATTAAATTAAAAGACCCCTTTTCCTACATGATCTCTCAGAAAATGATGTCGAATATTAATATGCGTTGTCCTAGAATGTTGTACAGGATTTTTTGACAAGTTGATTGCACTAGTATTGTCACACAAAATTGGAACACAATTCATTTCAACATCTAAATCAAGCAATTGATTTCTGATCCAAAGCACTTGGGCTCCACAACTTCCAGCAGCTACATATTCAGCCTCAGCCATTGAGAGAGCCACTGAATGTTATTTATTGGAAGCCCATGAAACTAGGCACCTACCGAGAAACTGACAGTACCCACTAGTACTTTTGCGATCTACAATACATCTAGAATAATCTGCATCGGTATATGCAATCTAATAAAATGAACTACCGATGGGAAACCATAAGCCAAAGTCTATTGTGCTAATTAAGTATCAAAAAATCCATTTAACAGCCAATAAATAAGATTCTTTAGGACATGACTGAAAACGAGCACATAGACATACACTGTATTGAATGTCACGGTAACATGTTGTGAGATACAGTAGTGATCCGATCATACCTCGAAACAGTGTAAAATCTACTATTTTACCCTTTTCATCATTGTCTAACTTCGTGGTTGTGGCCATAGGAATGGACATGGGCTTTGCTTCTGCCATCCCATATTTCTTTAACAGCTCCAAGGTATATTTGGCTTGATTTATGACGATGCCTTCTGGCGTTTGTTTAACCTGCAATCTGAGAAAGAATGTAAGTTCACCCATTAAGCTCATCTCAAATTCTCCTTGCATTATTTCTGTAAATTCATCACATAAAGTATTGTTAGTAGCTCAAAAAACTATATCATCAACATACACTTGAACTACTAATATGTCTTTACATGATTTTCTCATGAAGAGTATTTGGTCAACCTTACCTCTTTTGAAATCATTTTTAATTAGGAATGAGGTGAGCCTTTCATACCATGCCCTTGGTGCTTGCTTTAATCCCTACAAGACTTTTTGCAGTTTGTACACATGTTGTGGATGTTTAGGGTCTTCAAAATCTGGAGTTTATTCTACAAAAACATCCTCTTTGATGTACCCATTAAGAAAGGCAGATTTAACATCCATCTGAAATAACTTGAAGTTAAAAGAGTAAGCATAGGATAATAGAATTCGGACTGCTTCTAATCTAGCAACCGGTGTAAAAAACTCATCAAAATCAATGCCCATCTCCTGGCTATACCCTTTGGCTACAAGCCGGGCCTTGTTCCTGACAACCAATCCCGTGTCATTTAGTTTGTTTCTGAAAACACAACGGGTTCCAATTACGGGATGATTCTTGGGACGCGGCACGAGAGACCATACTTCGTTCCTTTTAGCTTGAATCCAGGATTCATTTTGAAGAGCTTCATGAATATCCTTAGGCTCTTCTTGTGAGATAAAGGCCATTAAATCCTCTTCTTCCATTTGCCTTAATGAAGATCTATGATGTGGGACAACTACGGGACTCGACTCAGACTTGTTGCGACCTTGAACTCTATAGGACGACGCGACTAACACGACGACGCGACCATCAACGACACTACAATGCAGCACCTAAAGAGCTCCAGAAGAGGCGAACATGCCCCAAACAAGAAGCGCTCAACCCATGGTCATCCTCGGCGAGGGAAACGTGATGATCTGCACGGTTGGGAAACCGGCTTTGAGACTCGGGTGGTCGGCTCACTCTCATGCTCAGAACGAGTCACAGGATGGGTCTCGCACTCACAACTCACAACGGTGATTAATTTTTGATTAGCTAGAAATTGACTACTCACATGCAGCGACAGTAAAAATCTATATTAGCAAAGCAAGTAACACAATGTGGGTGGTGAGTGTAACTCCACGCTCTGGACATAGGGAAGACTTCCAGGCCGCGAACCGTCACTCCCGGTACAATAAGCAAATTAATTATAGCATGAAAATTATGGCCCACTCCATGCAGGGAGGTAAAAGGCCACAACAGCAATCCGGGAGCGCCGTTCCGGGGTTGACGGGTAGCGTGTTGGCGGCGTGTCGGCCAGTTGCGGGCTGCGACTCTGAAACTGCAAATTCTATCCGGCAAGACAACAAGCATGGGCGTCCAAAGGGACGTCAGTGTCCGGAGATCTTCTAAAGGCGGCGGCTCACCGGGACGCTTGTAGAGGGTCCCCGATCGACCCTCGGGAGCGGCGGTCACTAAAGTTACCCCAGCATAGTTCTTTTGGATTTATCCGGCAACCTCCTTTTTTGGCCTGGCTCGGAGTAGAGATGCGCGCCTCCACAAAAATGGCCGGTACGCCCAGATCCGATGTCGGATTGAGACGCAATGGGTACCGTTGGAAAGAGGACTCAAGAACCTACGACATACTGGAATCTCACATCCATCCAACGGCTGGATTGGAAATGAAAATTACTGTAAACTAACTGAGCTCACTATCTCGGAATACGTAACAAACGGTGCATAACGGGATCTGCATGTTCATGGGGTTTGACCGAAAATCAAATATAAGATGTACGACCTGGGATTTTTTCGGTGGATAGGGGGGAGGGTGATGGTGACGGTATAATTTTTTTTGTATTTTTCTGACAACGTTTAGGGGGTGGGAAAAATCGGCTACTACAGACTATCTCGCGGATCTTCACACAAGCAGATTGTGAGAATAAACAACAGGTGGCTGGGAAAAGGCCTAAACGAACTCTAATCGGCCTAAAAATTAAACTGGGAATTGTGGACGATGGGTGGAACCTATCCTAATAATCTCATCGTGATCCGACAGTTGGATCTCTCGTACCAGCCCTTTTACCGAGCTACTGTCCAGCAACTCCAAATTTCGCGGCAGTAGGCCGGAGTTGGTGTTGTGGCGGCTTAACGGCGGTGGCGGCGGTGATCGATCACAGCAGGTAGAGGAAGAGGGGGAGAGGAAGAAATCTCTGAGATTTGGAGGATTAAGATCTAGATCTAAAGAAGAGGGAGGAAGAAGATGAAGAACACTCAAGAATAAGAGGGGAGAGAGGGGGGTGCGCCCAAATAAATTTTCACAATAATGCTTCATTATTTGGCCAAAATACAGCATGAGACATTAAATACACAAACCCTAGACCTAGCCAAATGACCTAGGATACCCTTGGTCAAGGGGGTATAATGGGGAAATGGGATAAACAAATATTAAACAAAGCCCCCATGTGGAGACTAAAGACCCCTCTCTCCAAGTCAACATAAGGGGCTTAATATATTTAATCCCTTTGGACCATATTAATCCCCCCTTGGACAAAAAAATAAAAAATACAAATACATGGTCAATTATTCTACCATTGACCCAATATAAAAACCCAAGATAATACAAACCAAATACACACAAAATACATACCTAATACACACCAAATACGACCAAATACATATAACATATAAATAGATATAAAAATACGTAGTGAAATATCAGGGCTCCGGTGGCGACTCCAGACTGTCCCCCAGCCACAAAGAGGTCGGTGTCGATCGAGTCGTGCTGCGTGTCCGGTACCGGCGGCTCGCTGAGTCGAGCCGTACTCGAGCTCTGGTGTCCTCACCAATCTAGTTCTTACCCCATCTTCAGGATTACCGATAATATTTTCAGCGGGGTGATCTTTCAAGTATGTTGAAGCTCTAGGCAAGTCAAGGTGTTGCAATGGTTGTTCTTGAAGTGTTTCAATTGAAGGATCTTCATCATTTTCATCCTTACTAGAAGTTCCTTCTGTTGATTCATCCTTAGCTTTGGATGGTCCAACATCATTTGGATTTCTAGGAGCTTCATCTGCATCCAAGATTGTAATAGATTGATTAGTCAATTTTAATTCAAATTCATCAAAAATAACATGAGGACTTTCTTCAACAACCAAAGTCCTTTTATTAAATAGTCTGTAAGCTCTAGAGTTTAATGCATAACCTAGGAAGATTCCTTTAGCATTCTTTTCATCAAACTTACCTAGATTAGAGTTATGTTGAGTAGTGGACAACGGATCTAGAGGGGAGAGGTGAATAGATCTGCCCCTCTTTTCGTAATGCAACCCTATATATAGCTCGATAAAATAAATCGCAGCGGAATATAACTAGCTTATCGAAGAACACTATGATTCGCTTGGCAAGATGAGCAACTAATATATCAATTTGAACCTAAGCATACATCTAGAACGAAGCAATCACATAAACAAACCACAACACAAAGGATTTTAAGGTGGTTCGGACTGAATCCCCTGTCCTATGTCCACCCCTCACCAAATCTGATGAGGCTCCACTAGTGCCACGCACTGAACCGTAAATCGGAAAGACCTCCGATTACCTTCCTACTAACCACAGGTAGGGACGTCAACACCGCAGATCAGATAACTTCTGATTGCCTTCCTACTAACCAACGGTAGGGACGATCTTCAGTTTCAAATGTTTGAATGAAATGGAAACAGAACAAATATGAAAACACTCAAACAAGATATAGAATATGCTCAAAGAGAAAAGATCTTGTCTGAGATTACTGGAGCTTGAATCTGATGCTTCAATGGTATCTTCTTCCTTGTAAAAATATCTTGCTTGGATCGCTTTGAGTTGATGAAGAAGATGAAGGATGCAGATTTGATCTCCCTTGAGAATGAGCTTCTTTAGATCACCTTGAGATGATGAAGATGATGAAGGATGCAGCTTTATCTTCTCTTGGCTTGGGCTTGATCTCCTCTTGAAGTAGCTTGAATCACTTGAGGATTTGATGAAGATCTTCTTCCCAGAGTACTGTTCACCGCTATAGAACTTGAACTCCTCTCCCTTGAACACACCATTGCAGCCTCCTTTGATCTCCCAAATGATCAACTAGGGTTTTTAACCATCTTGCATGTGTTTTATAACCTTTGAATGGTCCTTGGAGATCCCCCAGATCAGATCCACATTTTGTGGGTGATTGGGTGACTTTAGGATTAAAGAAATCCATGGAGAATGGCCCTTCTCGAAGTGAAAAATAAAGTCAACAATTGATGACTCGGGACTAGCGGTCGACCTGCAGAAGCTGGCAGTCGATCGCTACTGAGAAACGCTGTAGATTTTTAGTCCCTGGTATTTCCGGTCGACCGCTACTGGGCTGGCGGTCGATCGCCACTGAGACTCGTGTAGGCTGGGAGCTGCTGGCTGGGGCGGTCGACCGCCCCTGTGCTGGCGATCGACCGCTAGCTGGGCAGACCCCGGGTTTTCCCGGGTCAGTCCGTTAACCTCTTTAGCTCCGTCGCTTGAGTCCTTTAGCAATCCGTTCTCACTTGTGGTATCAACCTTGACAATCTTGAAGATTTCTATTGATTATATCGCTCCTATAATCAAAATTTTGTTCCGGGGGCGGACCCCCGCAAGGGGCGCTGCCCCCTTGATCCCCGCGACCTAATCGCGTAGGTCGATCCGCGTGCAAGGGCGTAATCATTGAGCTTTCACTTTTGCCATCTCCACTCCATTCCTTGGCATATCTATCATGAAAGAACATCAAGTAGTTTAGTCATATAAGAGTGGTAAAACATCAATGACTTATAGTGTTTCGCCATTATCAAAATCAAGAATATCAAATAACTCAAATGACCACATGATGATGTCGAATGACCCAAGTGACCACAAGATGACTCAATTGACCACAGGGGCACAACATTCTCCCCCTTTTTGATGATGGTAACACTGTGAGTCATTATGTGACAGTAATATCCAAGATGGCAAAGTTTATGACATATGTGACATGTGCAGCTCAAGATCCATGATAGTGAAAGCATGTGAATGCAGATATGTATGCATGGATGATCAAAGCATGTGAATGCTATGCACAAACCCCCATCACGTAGGAAGATTCAAAGCTCACAAGGTTCTCTCCCCCGTGGGTTCTCTTCCCCGTGGACTCTCTCCCGTCCACAATTCACTCTCCCCCTTTGACAACTCACAAAGGCCGCACAAAGGACGGACAATATTAGCTCTCATAAGAGACTCACAACAAGGCATTTTCTTCCCCTTTGACAGTAGCAAAAAGGAGGGATAAGGTAGAGAAGGTGACAGATGTCTGTGAGACCAGAGCTGAAAGGAGTTGAGAGTAAGCCATTATATGCAAACCTGAAGCAGACCGTGAGCAACATATATGGTTCAAAGTTAATGAAATCTGAGATCATCAACAGAGTTTGAAAAGTAGCTACATCCAAGTTGTAATAGAAATTAACCAAAAGTGCATGTGATGGCAGTGTTTAACCTTCCCTTGTCTTATATATCCATTTTTAATAACTACAAAGGGAATAACACAAAAACTAGTATTGAGGCTAAACAATCATGATTAAAGCATGGAATTTTATGAGTGCACCATATTTTGATTGGCAGTATCTTTTGTATGGGAAAGCACATGACTCATATTTTACGAGCAGTCGAGTCTAGTACATGCCTCCTAGCCGTAAGAATACACGTTGTTTAGATGCCAGTATTCCTAGGTATTTGGTAAGACTGACTGTTATGCTTCAGAAGGAACAGAGATAGCAAAGTCACGTCATGACATATCCGATCTCATTTCTTTGATGAGAAGATATATTTCTCAGCAATTATGCCAGTGCTCTGCCTAGAGTCCAATATAATTAAGACAGAGATAACAGAGGCACATCATGACATATCATTCGTCACTTGATTTGATGACGCGACATATTTCTCCATGCAACAACATCATTGCTCTGTCAAATTAATTTTCAGAAATTCCAGCTCATCAAGATGTTTAAATACAATACTTAGCTCTAGAGTATCACCAAGGTTGTCATGAAGTTTGAATTTTTAGATTTCAGGAGAGTCATTCAAGACACAACATGCAATCTCTTGTTAAGGTCTATTAAAACCACAGAACATAGATGATTTCGAATGACCCAAGTGACCACAAGATGACTCAATTGACCATAGGGGCACAACAACTTACCATTATTTAGGATGAAGCAAAGGCATCCAAAGGGTTTAAGATAAAAAATGTTTAGTTTCTTACCCTTGTAGAGCTCGTATGGAGTTTTCTTCAAAATGGGCCTTACCATTGCCCTGTTGATAATGTAACATGTTGTACTTACTGCCTCAGCCCAAAAATATTTTTGTAGGGAGTTCTCACGTAACATGGTCTGTGCCATGTCTGTCAAGGTTCTATTTTTTCTCTCCATTACTCCATTTTGTTGAGGTGTCTTTGGTGATGAGAAGTTATGTGTGTATCCCTTCTCCTTGTAAAAGCTACTGAATTCATGATTTTCAAACTCACCACCATGATCACTTTGAATTGTGGTGATGAGGTATCCTTTGTCATTCTGGATTTTCATATAAAATACTTGAAACTCCATCAAGGCATCACTTTTATTGGCTAAAAATAATACCCATGTGAATCTGGAGTAATCATCAACAATCACGAATCCATAAGACTTCCCTCCTAGGCTGGATGTCCTAGTCGGACCAAAAAGATCAAGGTGCAGCAGTTCTAAAGGTCGAGCGATAGAAAGAATGTTCTTATTTTTGAAAGAGATGCGTGTTTGCTTTCCTTTTGTGCAAGCCTCATAGATTTTAGCACTTTCAAATTTTAAGTTTGGCAAACCATTCACGAAGTCATCTCTAGACAATTTGGAGATTACTCCAAAACTAGCATGACCTAGTCCTCGGTGCTATAGCCATGCATTATCATGGTTGTTTGCTACCAAGCATACGTCATCACCGGAAACATCATCAAGATCAATAGTATATACATTGTTATTCCTTTTGCCGATGAACCTGATTTCACTTGTGCTTTTATTCATGACGAGGCAATGTGATTCATCAAAGACAATGTTAAAACCTTTGTCGCATAATTGGCTTATGCTCAAAAGATTATGATTCAAACCCTTTACCAAAAGTACATTTTCAATCAGGGTTTCAGAATTCTTACCTATGTTGCCAATTCCAATGATTTTGCCTTTGTCTTTTCCTCCAAAGGCAACTAAGCCTCCGTCCTTATCTTGCATATTAGAGAACACCTTCTTGTCCCATGTCATATACCTTGAGCAACCGCTATCCAGGTACCATTTGCTCCCCCTAGCTTCAAGGCATATCTGTAGAAAATAAAATTCCCATCCAATTGATTTTGATACCCAAACAAATTTGGGTCAACGAGAGTTAGTCCAATTCTGCACATATCCCTTCCTCATCCGAACAACATGATTTCTTTGTGTGTTTTGTTTGAACCAATAATTAGCAATGACATGACCAAATCTACCACAATGAAAGCAATTGACATTTCAAAATCTTCTTTGGTATTGGCATGGTTGAGGTTGAACATATTTTGGCTTAGAGTGTGAACGTGATGCATAGTTGTTTTCTTTTTCATGAACAAAGGAAGTAGTGATCTTGTGCTCAAAAGATTTTTGTTTTGGAGAGTGTACCCCAAACCTTTTTTCTAGAAGTTAACCTTAACTCCCAACATGTTGTCTATGTTTTGTTTGCCTTTAACAAACTGAGCTAAAGTGGACTGCAAGTCAGTCACCTCCTTATTCAAACTCACATTTTTATTCTCAAGTTCTGAAATTGAGGATGTCATAACTTCTTTTTCATTTTTTCATTTTTCAGAAACTCTTTCAATTTCAGACATTTTACACATCACTTCCTCTTTGGTTTTCTCAATATCTGAAATTATTTGAAGCAAACTTTCTTTTTCTTCTGTCAATTCAAATCATTCTTGTTCGAGTTTTTCAAACTTAACAAAAGAATCCTCATTTTCTAAATCTTCAATTTTCTTTTTGAGGGATTTATTTTCAGATCTGATTTTTTGTATTTCGTATACAACTTTTCATATTCTGACTCCAATTGTTCATTTGAAATAAAATCAGGATCAGATTTTACCTCGGCTGAGTCATCCTCATGTGCCATGAGGCACAGGCTTTCCATGAGCTCCCCGAGATCTTCTTTGGAGTGCTCTTCTTCCTCATCACTCCAAGTGGCGACCATAGCTATGGACTTTTTGAACTTGCCCTTCTTAAACTTTCTCTTCAAATCTGGGCACTCTCCTCTCATGTGCCCAGGTTTCTTGCACTAATAGCATATCACGCTATTTGGCTTCTTGACTCCCCCTTAGTCTAGGCTGGCCTTCTTTGCCCCTTTTTGAACTTTCCTTAGAAATTTCTTTTTCTTCTTAGGAATTTCTTCAATTGACGTGTCAACATAGCCAGGTTCTCTTCCTCATCACTTCCTTGGGTAGACTCATGGTAATGCCTCAGATTTTTTGGATATTTTTCGGATCATTTTTGTGGGTCTCGGAGTGTATTTTGTGCCTTACACGTATTTTTCCCTTATGTGCCTTCGGAACTCTGTGTAAGGTAAACCGTGACATTCTCTGACTCCGATACGTTACCACTACGTTGTGCTCCTCTCGAGGATCGCGGAGATAATTTTTAGCAATTTTCTGAATTTTTAGAATTTTTAGGTTTTTCTATATATATTAACCCTTTCTCTCTCTCTCCCCTCTCATTTCTCACTCTCTCCCTCTCTCTTCTCTCACGCTCTCTCCTCTCTCCCTCTCTCTCCGACGGCCGACGGAGGGAGCGCGGGCAAGGCAGGGACGGTGCGGGCGAGGCATAGGCGAGGATGGGTGAGGATCGAGGCGGTGGAGGCACGTGGAAGCTCGGCTGCGAGTTCGTGAACTGGCGAGGGTTTCGTGGCGTTTTCTTTATGGATCGGCGTCCACGGCACGTGAAATCTTCGGTGGAGGTAAGGAGATGGATCCCCAGCTTGTGCACTTCCTTTCCCGCGAGTTTGGTAGGCCGTGGTGAGCCGAGCGGGCTTATTTTTGCTTTTTGTGGAAAAACCATATTTTTGGGAAGTGAGTCGGATTTCTCATTTTGTGGGGTTTTTGACCGATCCAAGGGTATAGATGCATACTAGGGTGCTTGGGGAAGGATTCTCCTTTGTTTCCCTATCATCGAGTGATGAATGGGGCGTGGAAATGAGATTTTTAGGGTTTCCGCCGTTTTCGGGCTTGGGATGATTTAGCGGTCGTTCCAGAGAATGCTAGGAGTGCTAGCGGTCATGTGGAGACCGCTAGGGGTCCCCCTATGTTGGTTCATGGCTGGCGGTCATGTGATAAACCGCCAACGGGTTTAGCGGTCTAGGGCAAGATCGTTTTCTTTTTTGGGAGTCGTTCGAGGTCGGTCGGGTAGAGATTTCGCGAGTGATCACTAGGCATCGCCTAGCGGTCTGGCAAAAGACCTCGACCTGCTAGCGTCCTGAGAGGTGACCGCTAGGGAGTTACGAGTTTATGAGGCATTAGTGGTCCAAGGGTAGACTGCTAGGCTGGCATTAGCGGTCCAAGGGTAGTCCGCTAGGCGATTCTTCTTGCTCGTCGTGCCGTTTACCGTCGTGTTGGTCTCTGGTCGACCCGGTTGTGACCCAGTGGTCGACCTTCGGCCTCGTGAGTGTCCCGGACACCCAGTGAGTTCTATGTCCATGTTTCTAGGGTGTCTGGAGGTACATTGTTTTCTCGATTAGCGTGCCCATAGGTGTGGTGGTTCCGGGTGACCCCATGTGTTTCGGGCTTCCGTGTTATGCTAGATTGAGTCACCGTGTATCGGTGTGAGTGCGGTAGGGTTCCCCCACATGTCGTGAGTTTCTGCGGAAGATGGTTCCCGACTGGGCAAGTGTTTGACCTTGGACTGCGAGTCCAGTTGCCAGCCTGGGGCTAGAGGTTTCCCGCTTTTTTCGGAGATGGGGAATCGGCGGGGCGGCTTGTGAGCTACCATGGGAATCGTGCTTCTGTGCTTTCCGCGTGGGCCGTGTGTGTGGCCTTGGACTGTGAGTCCAGTCACCCAACCAGGGACTGGAGGCCTCTTGAGTTCCCTTTTTGAGGGGATAGTCTCAGCGGCTCGTGAGCAGCCTCGATTTTCATGCTACCGTGGTTTTAGACCTAGTGATTAGGCTAGATTAACGACATTGTGCCATTGCGTACGATGGTCTTGACCCCGAGTTTTGTGACTCAAGGACCGTTGGATTTAGTGTAGCACCCTGAAAATTTAAATAGAGAATATATGAAAATAATCATGATTATTAGTCATAGAAATCTATGAAAATTTAAAATTTTGATAAAGGAAAAGTGAAACTAGTTATTTAGCCAAAACGGTAATAAATGGGCACAAATAAAAGTATAAACAAATGATCGAGAAATAAAAATCTAATATATTCTTTTATTAGTTATGGTTTAAATTAAAGAAAATATGACTCCACTATTTAGAAGGAATCTCGTGCCAAAAATATATTTACATACTTATATAAAGACTCTCACAAGATCGAACCCGACTCAGATACTTGAGTCAACAATGCAAAATAGATAAGATATACAAATAAATAAAGTTAAAGGAAATAAAGTATGTATATAAAGTTCTACCAATTAGATAAAACTATTTATTAGTCTACTAAATATAATTAGTGACTCTTTGCATTAAAACAGTTATACGTAATATATATATAAATATAGTATAAGCTAACCCAAATAATACTAAGTTAAATGGGCCTTACTAAAGATTTAAATGTTAAACACATATGCTACCTAAATAGCCCACATACGTGAGCCTTCCTACAAGCCTACCCAAGGCCAAACAAGCCAACCTGCATAACAACCCACGTAACAGCGAACCATGTATCTATACATGGTTATATTTAAACCATTCACTTGAGCAACACACATAAAGCCCTTCACTCATACAACCCACGTGAGTTTCTCCCCAAGACCAACTTATATGCATGTTTCGGACGTTTGCAAGGTGTTAGGGTTTTGGGAAAACAAAAGGTGACTAGCGGCTGTATAAATGGAAAGTGCAGTGCAACGGATGGGAAGGTTAAGACCTTGCCACCTTTGAAGCCGTCGAACCCACCAAGAACCTTCCAGAAACCTTGCTCTATAAAACCATGCTAACCCCACCAAAGCGCCTTCTCCCCTCTGCTTGCGAATACCCTACCTACAACTGGAGGAGCGCCCTCCTCATCCTGTTGCAGATACATGAAGCGTGGAGAAGGCTGACGTCTTCTTCCTTCTTCCTATCCTTCATCCTTCTGTGAAGACCGAAGTCTTCCTCTTGCATGTTGTTGTTGTTGTGCGCAGGAGAAAGCTTCTTCCCCTTCCTGCTTCTTCCTGTTGCGGTTTGCCTGCGTCAAAGGAAGCCAAGTCTTCTTCCTCCATCCTCTGTTCATAACAGAGTGCCAGTTCCTCTAAAAAACTTTAACCGGTTCATCACCGTTTCTTCACTTAAAGGTAGGTAATCTCTCAAGCCTAACTATTAGTAATAAACAAATCTTGAATGATCTACATTCTTGTTTAAGTAAAACACATTTCACCCATGATTAAAATTTTATAACCATATAATAATACATCAAAGATTCTACTTATATAAATTTTTCAAACCCACATAATTTTCACTTAATTTTCATGTATTTAGTTTCAGAAAAAAATTAGTCTTTGAAACGAGTTACTGTTCATGTGGTTAACAACCGTACCATCTTTGTAGATTTTTATCTTTTTATCCTGACGCAATAAAATTGTGATATTTCAAGGTTAAGATCCTTAGATTTTTCTATTATTTATCATGTAATTAGTTTCTATAAATTCTTAATAAATAAAAAGTGTCACATCCATGAAATGAACAGTAACATGCATTTGATTAAATAGCGTTCAAGACCAACACCGCCATTTCCTTGTGATATATATATATATAGATATATATATATAGTTTGTAAATTATATGATTGAAAATCCATATCTACTAAATTATGCAACATAAAATTATAAGAATTATATGTTTGGAATCCTTGAATTGTTCTCCTAATTATCATGTATTTTATTTTTAAAATTTTTTATTAAATAATATGTGTCCTTTTAAAGGGTTGTTCTTTTCTAAAGTTATTAAAAAGAAATGATGTCTTTAAAGATAGACGTAAATTTTTGTTTAACTAAAAATATGAGAAATTAACGTCCACCTACATGGATGCCATATACTGGGAATAAAAATTTAACAATTCTAGATAAAACGAAATGAACTAATGAGCGCCTTCCTGGAAGGATGCCATTTGTATCAAATGAAAAATAGAAATGTAAATTGCTCCTTTCATAGCAGACGCTATTTGATATAGCACCCTCCAGGCAGGACACTATTTTCTTAATCGACTGTTTCCTGCGTTTTCAACCCCCACCGTGGGGCATCGCTTGGCACTCTCGTCCCGTTCCATGGATGAGGTCCCCATTTTTTATTTATATCGTTCACCCTTAACTCTCCGTGATGATTGAACCCTCCGCTGGACATTCCGTTCCTTCGAACTGGCGATTTCATCATAGAGACCTCCGTAAGTCTACGCTAGTCTTTGATTCCCTCAAGGCAGCTGAGCAGGTTGTACCCTGAAAACCCCCTACACAGTTTTACAGTCATGTCCCTCTGAAGAAAACATGACGATCTGGCCCCCAAATAGTGCTGTTTCTGGCATTTTTGAGAAAATGTTACTTTCTAGAATTTACGTCCAGTATAGCAAAAGCTATTCATGAATAACGCCCGTGATGAAGGACGCTATTTCTTCGTACCTTCAACCTTAATTCTAGAATAAGCGCCCATTGCTATGGACGTTAACTCTAATCTGCCGCTCCCGAAGTGGATGTCGATTTCCCAGGTTTCTCGAATTATCTCGATTTTGTGTGCCATCTATCTCGAATCTATGTTCAATGAAATATACCCTATTATTCATACATGCTTGATCCTTGGAATTCTAGGCCATTAAAGTGGAATTAGTCTAGTCAAATGTCAGGGGCTATGGGTCCCAATTAAATGACATTTAAATGCTAGTGTTATGGAGTCCTGATCTGATCCCACGGGCGAGGCAAAGTCCAAACATATATCGGTATTATGATGATCGGGTGCTGGCATTCACCAACTCGGTTAACGGCATTTAGGGGTAATCATAAAGTCGTGAGAACTCCTAAGTGTATGACCAAAGTCTACCTAGTGCTAATCCATGAGGGGCAATCATATATTCGTGAGCACCCCCTTAACGTAAGGCCAATCCTTCATAGTACTAGTTACATGAAAGCTCTTGTGATAACGCTGTCATAAAGAGAATATTGTACTAGTTTCATTAACCGCCCTCGTGACAATGCTCGTCATAAAGGGAAGATTGTTATTGTTTCCTCATTATGAGAAGTACTTGATATTCTGACATGAAAGTTCTTGCTATACTCTCTTATTATCATTGTCTCTACATTTCGTAAATGTATATAGCATCTTGCTTACTCGTCCTTGTGACTTTAATCATCATTGCTTTATAGTTACAACTCGTGCCATTATAATGCTCGATTTGCTTTACTTCTTGCATGACCTACATGAGCATGATAAATTGTTAATCACTTAAAGCTAGCTTGGAGAATGAGATATTAAGTCTTACTGAGCATTCGCTCACCCTGCGTTTTTCATTATTTTTCAGGTAATGACCTTAGTGACGACGAGACCAAACATGATAGGCAAGGGCAAGAGTGAAGAGAACTCTGACATCTAGAAGAACCGTCTAGTCTGGTTATCTTGCGTCTTATGTCTCATTGTAGTTTTTCTTTGTTGAGTATTTTCTTTTATTGGGTCGAATTTGTAATGAACTTATATTTGAAATAAAATTAATACGTGGTTCAATTATACTTTGTCAAATGACTATGCTATGATTGACTCGACTGTTTAATTGCCACGTTCCGAGCAAACGACACGTTCCGCTGCTATCGGTTCGGGCGTGATAGAAGGTGGTATCAGAGCCTAGGCTTTCTAAATCCCTAGGTCATCAAGTCCAAGTCCTAGATTGAGTCGTCTCTGTCAGTTATCCTATAGGAACCCCATGAGATTTGGGTAGAGCTATGGGTTAAATAATAAAATATGTTGTATTCACGTTAGATAAATGCCAAGATATGAATATCATTAATTCAAACATTATTATTGTAGGCTAAAATGGCCGCAGAGAGAGCCTAATAGAGAGAAATGCAACGTATGGTCCAAAGATTTACACAAGCTTTACAACAAGTTGCCCAAGGAGGAGCACAACATGGTGCCGGGGATTTGCATAGGAAATTCCAAAAGATGAATCCCCTGAAGTTTAGCGGGTCTACAGACCCGGACGAGGCAGAGAATTGGGTACAAGAAATAGAAAGGACATTCAAGGTGATGCAATGCACCGATGAAGAGAAGGTACTCTTAGGAAATTACCAATTAGAAAAGGATGCCCGAGTATGGTGGGGATCTGTGGAAGTAATCTTGCCCAACGGGAAAGTTACATGGGATGAGTTCTTGGAACACTTTAACGAGAAATATTTCTCGAAAAAACTCCGCGAGAAGAAGGCTATGGAGTTTGCGGCATTGAAACAACGTAGCATATCCGTAGCAGATTATGAGGCAGAGTTTTCTAGATTGACCCGGTACGCACCACACTTAGTTTGTACGGAGAAAATGAGAGCTAGAAGGTTCATGAATGGCTTGAAGGTGGGGCTGATTCCTCAGTTAGTTCCATTGGAGATTCAAACTTATACGGAGATGGTCCGAAAAGCACAACTCTTGAAAGATGCTATGGATATGATGGAACGAATCAAAGGGAAAGTCGCTAAGCAGAAGTTAGCCAATGGATCCAAGAACAAGAAACCCGTGAACGACAAGAAGAGATCTAATGGAGGCAACAATTTCTATAAAAATAAGAAACTCCGAAATAATGATTGACAAATTGTTCTGACCAAGGGAAAATATGAGCATTGCAAGAAAGGGAGGCACAACCCGGATGAGTGCTGGTATAAACTCGGGAAATGCATCCGATGTGGAAGCAAAGATCATAAGATCGCCCGTTGCCCACTCTTAAAAGAAGAAACACCGCAGACGTTAGAAGATAACTCAATAAACCTATCTCATCCATAATTGCATGAATCGAATATTGTGATCTTAGCACTTAGCATGCTATGAGAATGGATCTAGCTAGAATACATGTTTGGGATATAGTGACTTTACCCCACTAATTTTTGGAAAAAAAATCATGTGAATTTAGGGACCAAATTCTTTTAAGTGGGGAGGGTGTAGCACCCTGAAAATTTAAATAGAGAATATATGAAAATAATCATGATTATTAGTCATAGAAAACTATGAGAATTTAAAATTTTGATAAAGGAAAAGTGACACTACTTATTTAGCCTAAACGGTAATAAATGGGCACAAATAAAAGTATAAAGAAATGATCGAGAAATAGAAATTTAATATATTCTTTTATTAGTTATGGTTTAAATTAAAAAAAATATGACTCCACTATTTAGAAGGAATGTCGTGCCAAAAATATATTTACATACTTATATAAAGACTCTTACAGGATCGAACCCGACTCTGATACCTGAGTCAACAATGCAAAATAGATAAGATATACAAATAAATAAAGTTAAAGGAAATAAAGTATGTATATAAAGTTCTACCAATTAGATAAAACTATTTATTAGTCTACTAAATATAATTAGTGGGCCTTTGCATTAAAATAGTTATACGTAATATATATATAAATATATTATAAGCTAACCCAAATAATACAAAGTTAAATGGGCCTTACTAAAGATTTAAATGTTAAACACATATGCTACCCAAATAGCCCACATACGTCAGCCTTCCTACAAGCCTACCCTAAGCCCAAACAAGCCAACCTGCATAACAACTCTCGTAACAACGAACCATGTATCTATACACGGTTATATTTAAACCATTCACTTTAGCAACACACATAAAGGCCCTTCACTCATACAACCCACGTGAGTTTCTCCCCAAGACAAACTCATATGCATGTTTCGGACGTTTGCATGGTGTTAGGGTTTTGGGAAAACAAAAGGTGACTGGCGGCTGTATAAAGGGAAAGTGCAGTGCAACGGATGGGAAGGTTAAGACCTTGCGACCTTTGAAGCCGTCGAACCCACCAAGAACCCTCCAGAAACCTTGCTCTATAAAACCATGCTAACCCCACCAAAGCGCCTTCTCCCCTCTGCTTGCGAATACCCTGCCTACAACCGGAGGAGCGCCCTCCTCATCCTGTTGCAGATACGTGAAGCGTGGAGAAGGCCCACGTCTTCTTCCTTCTTCCTCTCCTTCATCCTGCTGTGAAGACCGAAGTCTTCCTCCTGCATGCTGTTGTTGCTGTCCGCGGGAGAAAGATTCTTCCACTTCCTGCTTCTTCCTGTTGCGGTTTGCCTGCGTCAACGGAAGCCAAGTCTTCTTCCTCCATTCTCTGTTCGTAACAGAGTGCCGGTTCCTCTAAAAAACTTTAACCGGTTCATCACCGTTTCTTCACTTAAAGGTAGGCAATCTCCCAAGCCTAACTATTATTAATAAACAAATCTTGCATGATCTACGTTCTTGTTTAAGTAAAACACATTTAACCCATGATTAAAATTTTATAACCATATAATCATACATCAAAGATTCTGGTTATATATATTTTCGAAACCACATAATTTTCCCTTAATTTTCATGTATTTAGTTTCAGAAAAGAATTAGTATTTGAAACGGGTTACTGTTCATGTGGTTAACAACCGTACCATCTTTGTGGATTTTTATCTTTTTATCCTGACGCAATAAAATTGTGATATTTCAGGGTTAATATCCTTAGATTTTTCTCTTATTTATCATGTAAATAGTTTCTAAAAAATCTTAATAAATAAAAAGTGTCACTGTTCGTCCATGAAATGAACAGTAACATACATTTGATTAAATAGCATTGACTGCCACCACCGCCATTTCCTTTCGATATTTATATATATTTATAGATATATAAATATAGCTTGTAAATTATATGATTGAAAATCCATATCTACTAAATTATGCAACATAAAATTATAAAAATTATATATTTGGAATCCTTCAATTTTTCTCCTAATTATCATGTATTTTGATTTCAAAAAAATTTATTAAATAATACGTGTCCTTATAAAGGGATGTTCTTTTCTAAACTTATTAAAATGAAATGACATCTTTAAAGATAGACGTAAATTTTTATTTAATTAAAAATATGAGAAATTAACGTCCACCTACATGGACGCCATATACTGGGAATATAAATTTTACAATTCTAGATAAAATGAAATGAACTAATGAGTGCCTTCCTGGAAGGACGCCATTTGTATTAAATAAAAAATAGAAATGTAAATTGCGCCTTTCATAGCATACGCTATTTGATATAGCGCCCTCCAGGCAGGACGTTGTTTTCTTAATCGATTATTTCCTGTGTTTTCAACCCCCACCGTAGGGCATCGCTTGGCACTCTCGTCCCATTCCGTGGATGAGGTCCCCATTTTTGATTTATATCGTTCACCCTTAACTCTCCGTGATGATTGAACCCTCCGCTGGACATTCCGTTCCTTCGGACTGGCGATTTCATCATAGAGACCACCGTAAGTCTATGCTAGCCTTGGATTCCCTCAAGGCAGCCGAGTAGGTTGTACCCTAAAAACCCTTTACACAGTTTTATGTTGTGCCTCTTAAGCATAAGCATATGCTATGTTGTTTTGATGATAGCAACACAGTGAGAGTATCACAGGTGCATTCATAACAGTGAGTCAGTATAGATGCATTGCATTCTGTCAGTTAGCTTCAGTTCAATACTTGCTTTGTGCATACATTGCATCAGTGCACTTAGATGGGTCGACCCCCCCAGATTCGCATGTCTATACATCGCGCATTCTGAAGTGTGTACAGTCAGTGCATCAAGTCTACACAATGCACACACACACAGGTCTACACACTGCACATACACAAGTCTACACACTCAATGTCTATACATTATCTTGTGTTGTGTTTGTGCATCGTTTAGAACATAAGTCTATACATCCTTTAACTGTGTAAGTTCATACATCACTTTTGGGGCAGACAAGGCAATGTCTATACACTGGACTTGAAGTCGTCTGTGTCTATTTGACCGGCAAGTCTGTACAGCCGTCTGTCTTTCTTAGTGTCTCAAGTGAACTTGCAAGTCTGTACAGCCAATGCCTACACATAATGTCTATACAGACTTCATCGTCTCAACTTGCGTCTCATGTCAAGTATGTACAGAGTCCATCGTCCCATGCAGCATCTTATCTGACGTATGCACATTGGTGTCTTTACCTACCCTCAAAGTCTGTACACTGCATTGGCATCTTTACCTACGTGCTGATCTGAGCAAGTCTATACATTCTTAATCTTTACCTACGCTCAGTTCCACTAAGTCTGTACATTGAGTGTCTCATTGTGCGTCTCATGCAAGTCTATACAACGCATCAGACTAATGTTTCAAGTGAAGTCTGTACATCGTCATGCATCATTCTTCATGTCCATACATTGCACTGTAGCTGGAGTTGTGCAAGTCTGTACATCGGACTGTTTCAGGCAAAGTCTGTACATCCGACTGTTTCAGGCAAAGTCTGTACATCCGACTGTTTCAGGTAAAGTCCATACATGCACATGCATAGTCTGCGCATTGTGCATACAGTCCATACAATCGTTGGTGCATGAACAATATTGCATCAGTGCATTTCATGTTATGTATGAGCTTCATATTATGTGCATGAATAGTATTGCATCGGTGCATTCATCTGTTGCACGGCATATAAAGTCTATACATTGCATCAGCCTTGTCTTGCATGCACGAGGGTAAGTCTATACATTGGTTTGAAGTCTATACATTTGTTACCTTGCATTGCATCAAAGTTTGTACAACCTGTGCTCGCAGCGGTCAAGTCTATACATTGCTTTGTCATGCACACAAACGTGAAGTCTATACATTGCTTCATCATTGCATTCACAATGTACAATGCCTTAGTCTTCTACACATGAAGTCTATACATTGCTTTAGCCTTGCATTCACAGAGTCTGTACAAGGTCCTTAGAATTAAACTGATAATTCTCTCTGTCTGACAGGCTCTGCTCATGAAGCTTAATGAAGGGCACGTGATCCGAGGCTGGAAGGGCTGACAGGAAGATGACACGTGGCGAAAACATCTGGGTGGGAAATGTGGAAGACAAGCGCCCAGTGTTGCCCTCCTGCTGGCTGCTGCTATAAAAGGAAGTCTTCTTCCTCAAGAGAAGATTGATCGAAAGTGTGAGAGTTGAAGCAGAAGGGTAGAAGCAGAGAGAGCCCATTCGATCCAGTGTGAAGAGAACGAGAAGAAAAAGAGAGATAGAGAGCTCGAGCAGTTAAAAGAGGAAGTGAAAGAAAAAGGGAGAGAAAGAGAGACAGAGTGATCGGAAGGAGAAGAAGGGCAGAGAGAAGCTTCATTCGAAGATCTGTCCTCACTGGACCGTGGATTAAATCCAGGCCAGTCAGCTCTGTTGAGAGCCACATTGTGTTTTATCTTTTACAACTTTCAGTCGTTGTGTTTCATCCTTGTTTTCGTTTTCCTTTTATACCTTTCTTCAAGCTGTTTGTCAGCGGAGCAAGCTGTGTTGGTCAGCATTTGCAGTGGAGGATTCCACTGGACGGCTAAGTTGTATTCCCCAGCGGAGCAAGCTGTGAGGTTCAGCGGGCGAGGAGGATTCCTCGGACAGCAAGTTGTGAGGCTCAGTAGGTTGTAGACAAGCTGTGAGGCCCAGTGGTTCAAGCTGTGAGTCAGCAGTAATCCACACTCGGGTTGAGTGTGGGGTGGATGTAGGTCTGGAGGACCGAACCACCTAAAAGCCTTTGTCTACTGTGTGATTGTTTTGTGGTTTGCCTAGCTTCTATATTTTTATCTTCGCACAGTAAATGTATGCTTAGGACGGTTCTTCATCTGTTCTGGGTGGCATTCGCATTGTGCCCACTATCTATTCAGTAGAAGTTTTCATTCCGCATTTGATTCTGCTGCAGTAATTTTTTAACGGGTGATTGATATATTCACCCCCCTCTAGATCACTCTTTAGCGTCCCAACAATTGGTATCAGAGCCTAACTCTTTGTGCAGCCTAAAGAGGATCAGCCATGGATGTTAGAGGGCTAACAACAGAGGGTCAGTCCACTACGAAGCCACCATTCTTCGATGGTTCCAACTTCCCATATTGGAAGAACCGGATGCAGGTCTTCCTCAGAGCCAAAGATTACGAGGTATGGAAAATTGTGAGCAAAGGTCCTTATGAGCTACATGAGAATGAGGAATTATGGACCAGAGAAGAAGTCCGGAAATCTACTCTGAATTGGAGCACTATCAATGCCATTCAGTGTGCACTCCATCCCACTGAATTTGACAGAGTGTCATCCTGCAAGACAGCGAAGGAGATGTGGGATACCCTCGAAGTTATCTATGAGGGAACATCTGAAGTGAGAGAGACGAGGGAAAATATGCTAGTGTCAAAGTATGAAGCATTTCGGATGAAGCCTGGTGAGACAGTGACCGAAATGTATGCTCGTCTGACCATCATCACAAATGGTCTAAGAAATCTGGGAAAGAGTTATACTGATCATGAAGTTGTAAGGAAGATCCTTCGATCGTTGAGTCCTATATGGCATACCAAAGCAACTGTGGTTGAGGAGTCAAAAGATCTACGAAAGATGAAACCCAATGAGCTGATAGGTTCCTTGATGGCGTACGAGATGAATTTACTACAAGCTGAAGAGCTCGAAAACAGGAAGCCTATTGCTCTGAAGGCCAAGCATAGCTGCTCAAAACAGTCCAACAGCATTGGATCATCCAGTGATCGGAGTTCATCTAGATCAGATCTTGAAAAGGATGAAATAGCTATGATCACAAAATAGTTGAATAGATTTTTTAGAAGAGAAGGGAAGAATCTCTATAGAAAATACCACAGCAGGAAGCAAAACAGGTATAAATTAAACCTTGCTGAAAAATCTGATGTTAATGCTTGTTATCATTGCAGGAAGACAGGTCATATGAATGCTGATTGTCCAGAGTTACAGAAAATGAAAGGAATACCATGGAAGAAAGTGCCAAAGGGAAAGGCCATGGTCAGTACATGGAGTGGTGAGGAAGAAGGCACGCTGAGCACTTCCTCAGATAGTGGAAAATCAGAAAAGGACATCTGCTTGATGGCCAGGAATGGAGAAGAAGAAGAAGAGTCTGATCAGGTATCATCCCTTTTCGAACATTACACTATTTCTGATTGGGCAGATGCTTATGGAGATCTGTTAGATAAAGCTAATGATATTAGGAAGGAAAACAGACTCTTGAAGAAGAAAATGAACTCTCTGGTTAATGATAAAACTCTTTCTGATAAGGTTGCATGCTTATAATTAGAGAATGACAAATTGAAAAATGCATGTTCTGAGTTTGATGAATTAAAGCATGTTGTGATTGATTGTAGGAAAGAAAAAGAATTGCTGAAAAATGTTGTTGATGAATTAAAATTGAAAATTCAGAAGTCTGAAAAAGAAATTAAGATTTCAAATGAAAAATATGAAGTTGTTTTGTCAGTGAATGTTGAATTGAAGAAAACTATTGAAAATCTGGAAAATGAAAATTCTGACAAAATGAAAATCATTGAAAGCATGACCCAAGGAACAGAAAATCTAAATGCCTTGCTAGGGTCAAAAGTTAATTTCAGAAAGGAGGGTCTCGGCTTTAATCCCTCAGTTAAAAAAAGCTTTGAATTGAAAACTATTTCATTTGTGGGAGAAAAGAATAGAGGACCACTCATAAAAATGGTCAATAAAAAATCTGCTTTGAAAAATGTAAAATCAAAAGTGTCCAGTGCTAAGGACAAGGGAAAGTAGAAAGTTGTTGAGCTAGAGTTGCTTGCTCTTCTCCCAAGGATAAGTCCAAGGCTAGGGGTCAGCCAGCTAGCACATCAAAACCCCAGCCCAAGGCTGCTAAGTCTCCATCACCATCAACTGCCCAGAAAAAGACCCAACATAAGTCAGTTCAGAAACCTAGTGGGTCAAAGGTGGCAGGGAGACCTAGTGTAGCTAGGAACCAGTCTGCTCATCCCTATTTCCCTAGAGCCCAAGTTTATCATCACAATCACTCACAAACATTTAATAGGTTTGAGTGGAACCCTGCATACATGAGGTCTAGGTATCAGAATTTCCCCACTTGGTATCAGCCCTATAGACCTCAGCCAGCTAGGAGATGGGATAGTCAGTTTAGGACATGGAGTCCTAGTCACCCGGGGTTCTATGGTCAGCCTAGGACCAATTTGGGCCACAACTTCCAGCACAATCATTGGCCAAGGCACTGGCAGAAAAACAAAAATGTTTTTAATAAAATGAATGTCAGGACTACACAACAACCATCAAAGCACCAGAAAAAAGAAAACTAAACCTGTTAGTGCTGAGAAAAAGAAAAATAACAAAAAGAACTCTCAAGCTACAGAATCCACCAAACCTTCCACCTTTACACAAATGTGGATCCCCAAACAGCTATTGTCATGTTCTCACTCTCAAATGTCTGGTTCTGTCTTGGGGCCCAAAATATCTTGGGTTCCAAAACCTGCTCCCTAAGTGTGTTTGCAGGTATGTCTGGTAGCTGGGAACAAACTGATGAAACGGAAAAAGCTACTTCAGGCATATGACAAGAGGCAGGGCCAAAATCCTAAGAGCTGAAAGAAATTGGAGGCCTTGTCAAAAATTTGATGCAACACCAAGGGTAAAAATAAATCAGTCTGGTAAAGCAGGTAAGTGATTTACCTTCAGAACTTAATTGAGAAAGTCATGTTGATTTGATTGTTTGATGTTTGATATGTCTCTTCTTGTTTAGCTGACCAGTCTGTATTCCAGACTCAGCTATTGAATTTAATTCTGCTCAAATTCAATGCTATTATCTTGCCAGTTATTGCATGTGTACATAAGATGCTAGATGCACTACACAACCATATTCATAGTCAATGCATGTGTCTAATGTTTGCATATATCATTTGCATGACTATCATTTGCTTATTGTTGTAGTCCGCATGTCGTGTAATGCATATCATCATATGTTGAAAAATCTGAAAAGGATAAAAATGTTCATGACTTGGGTGCATAAACTTGAAATGATTGCATACTTGCTCTATGTATAATTGTTGCATAGTCTGCATGTAGAACAGTGTATTGCATATCATATCTTTGGCATCTTGGTGTCAGGAGGAGCTGAGAGTTCTGTTCAATTCTTTGAATCTTTTCACTTCTCATTGTCCCCATTCAATTCATTCACACTCTTTAACATTAGATGCCATTGGACATTATTGCCTATTGCTATCACTGTTTATCAATTGCCATCATTTCCCTAACCTTCACTGAACAACAGTATTGCTTCGGTTTATACATTGAGCTATGGTTATTACAATTGTTCACTTATAAGAATTACACGTACAAATTGAAAGGAACTGAAGGTTTAACTTTTATAAATTGAAGAGTTTACTGTCTGCACTTCAGAAATTGAGATAAAAGAAAACTTTTATAGCTCTTAATCTTTGTCTTGTGGTTAAAATAGAATAAGTTTTTTTTTAATGCCTGAAAGTGTTAGACTGGAAATGACTAGAAAAGGTAAATGAGAGTGTGTATTGATGTTTAAACAATCACTGTAAAAGAAATAAGGGCAGCAGTAAATAAGATCGTCAATGCAAAGGGCTGAACATAGTGACAGAGTAATGGCTAAATTGCACTGAGAAACTGTGATCTCCTCCAATGAAACAGGAGAATTCATAAGTCATGAAGTGCTTCAGATTACCTCTGTTCGTAGGGTCAAATCTATAGGGGGAGTTTTCACCAAGTAACTGGGGGTACTAGCCTCTGATCAAGGTGTGCCCTTAATGTCAAAGGTGAAAATTGTTCCTTGTAGGTCTTGATCTGAAATAGATCTAGTAGTTTATGCCTAGTAACTGGGGGCACCTGCCTCTGATCAAGGTGTACACCTAATGTCAAAAGCATAAATGCCACTGGTCTATTCACTTAGCTCAGTTTCTGAAAATTAAAAAGTGAAAAACAAACTGCTGTAACCCTTTGAAATCAAAAGTCATTGAGTGAAAATTATTTTTCTCAATACATATTCAAGTTGTCTTTCTTGAACTTCCATGTTTAATCACAAAGGGTATTATTTCTGACTTCTTTATTAAAAACATGTGCCTTAGATTCATTGCTATAAATGGAGTCTAAAACTCTTTTTCAGTGGCCAGCTACTTTACTCTATTTTTATGACTGTTAAACCTGAATTCTTTCAAGACTGTATATTGCTGAATCTTATACTTTAACAGTCGTTTATAATCATACTTATTTTTCTGAACCACTGCTTCAGCTGTTGTGTAATGACCCCTTATTCTCTTCATGTTCCTTCTATACCTTTGATCATTTGTTTCATCGGTCCATATTCCTTCTCAAAGGGGGAGCCATAATTCAGGGGGAGTCAGTACTTCAGGGGGAGCCAGTACTTCAGGGGGAGTTTGAGCATGTATTCTGCATGTTGCACTCATGTGTTTCTTTCTTTTTAATCATGTCATAGGGGGAGAATATTTGACTCACTGTCACTTTGTTGTCATCATCAAAAAGGGGGAGAATGTTGTGCCTCTTAGGCACAAGCATATGCTATGTTGTTTTGATGATAGCAACACAGTGAGAGTATCATAGGTGCATTCATAACAGTGAGTCAGTATAGATGCATTGCATTCTGTCAGTTAGCTTAAGTTCAATATCTGCTTTGTGCATACATTGCATCAGTGCACTTAGATGGGTCGACCCCCCCAGATTTGCATGTCTATACATCGCGCATTCTGAAGTGTGTACAGTCAGTGCATCAAGTCAACACAATGCACACACACATAGATCTACACACTGCACACACACAAGTCTACACACTCAATGTCTATACATTATCTTGTGTTGTGTTTGTGCATCGTTTAGAACTTAAGTCTATATATCCTTTAACTGTGTAAGTTCATACATCGCTTTTGGGGCAGACAAGGCAATGTCTATACACTAGACTTGAAGTCGTCTGTGTCTGTTTGACCGGCAAGTCTGTACAGCCGTCCGTCTTTCTTAGTGTCTCAAGTGAACTTGCAAGTTTGTACAGCCAATGCCTGCACATAATGTCTATACAGACTTCATCATCTCAACTTGCGTCTCATGTCAAGTCTGTACAGAGTCCATCGTCTCATGCAGCGTCTTATCTGAAGTTTGCACATTGGTGTCTTTACCTACGCTCCAAGTCTGTACACTGCATTGGCATCTTTACCTACGTGCTGATCTGAGCAAGTCTATACATTCTTGATCTTTACCAACGCTAAGTTCCACTAAGTCTGTACACTGAGCGTCTCATTGTGCGTCTCATGCAAGTCTATACAACGCATCAGACTAATGTTTCAAGTGAAGTCTGTACAGCGTCATGCATCATTCTTCATGTCCATACATTGCACTGTAGCTGGAGCTGTGCAAGTCTGTACATCGGACTATTTTAGGCAAAGTCTGTACATCGGACTGTTTCAGGCAAAGTCTGTACATCCGACTGTTTCAGGTAAAGTCCATACATGCACACGCATAGTCTGTGCATTGTGCATACAGTCCATACAATCGTTGGTGCATGAACAGTATTGCATCAGTGCATTTCATGTTAAGTACGAGCTTCATATTCTGTGCATGAATAGTATTGCATCGGTGCATTCATCTGTTGCACGACATATAAAGTCTATACATTGCATCAGCCTTGTCTTGCATGCACGAAGGTAAGTCTATACATTGGTTTGAAGTCTATACATTTGTTGCCTTGCATTGCATCAAAGTATGTACAGCCTGTGCTCGCAGCGGTCAAGTCTGTACATTGCTTTGTCATGCACATAAACGTGAAGTCTATACATTGCTTCAGCGTTGCATTCACAAAGTATGTACAATGCCTTAGTCTTCTACACATGAAGTCTATACATTACTTTAGCCTTGCATTCACAGAGTCTGTACAGGGTCCTTAGAATTAAACTGATAATTCTCTCTGTCTGACAGGCTCTACTCGTGAAGCTTAATGAAGGGCACGTGATCCGAGGCTGGAAGGGCTGACAGGAAGATGAGACATGGCGAAAACATCTGGGCGGGAAATGTGGAAGACAAGCGCCCAGTGCTGCCCTCCTACTGGCTGCTGCTATAAAAGGAAGTCTTCTTCCTCAAGAGAAGATTGATCGAAAGTGTGAGAGCTGAAGCAGAAGAGCAGAAGCAGAGAGAGCCCGTTCGATCCAGTGTGAAGAGAAGGAGAAGAAAAAGAGAGATAGAGAGCTCGAGCAGATAAAAGAGGAAGTGAAAGAAAAAGGGAGAGAAAGAGAGACAGAGTGATCGGAAGGAGAAGAAGGGCAGAGAGAAGCTTCATTCGAAGATCTGTCCTCACTGGACCGTGGATCAAATCCAGGCCAGTCAGCTCTGGTGAGAGCCACATTGTGTTTCATCTTTTACAGCTTTCAGTCGCTGTGTTTCATCCTTGTTTTCGTTTTCCTTTTATACCTTTCTTCAAGCTGTTTGTCAGCGGAGAAAGCTGTGTTGCTCAGCATTTGCAGTGGAGGATTCCACTGGACGGCTAAGCTATATTGCCCAGCGGAGCAAGCGATGAGGCTCAGCAAGCGATGAGGCTCAGCTGTGAGGCTTAGCGGGTTGTAGGCAAGCTGTGAGGCCCAGCGGTTCAAGCTGTGAGTCATCAGTAATCCACACTTGGGTTGAGTGTGGGGTGGATGTAGGTCTGGAGGACCGAACCACCTAAAAGCCTTTGTCTACTGTGTGATTTTTTTGTGGTTTGCCTAGCTTCTATATTTCTATCTTCGCACAGTAGATGTATGCTTAGGACAGTTCTTCATCTGTTCTGGGTGGCATTCGCATTGTGCCCACTATCTGTTCAATAGAATTTTTCATTCCGTATTTGATTCTGCTGCAGTAATTTTTTAACGGGTGATTGATCTATTCACCCCCCTCTAGATCACTCTTTAGTGTCCCAACATTTTACAGTCATGTCCCTCTGAAGAAAACATGACGATCTGGCCCTCAAATAGTGTTGTTTTTGGCATTTTTGAAAAAATGTTACTTTCTGGAATTTGCGTCCAGTATAGCGAATGCTATTCATGAATAGCGCTCGTGATGAAGAACGCTATTTCTTCGTACCTTCAACCTTAAATCTAGAATAAGTGCCCATTGCTATGGACGCTAACTCTAATCTGCGGCTCCCGAAGTGGACGCCAATTTCCCAAGTTTCTTGAATTATCTCGATTTTGTGTGCCACCTATCTCAAATCTCTGTTCAATGAAATCTACCCTATTGTTCGTACATGCTTGATCCTTAGAATTCTTGGCCATTAAAGTGGAATTAGTCTAGTCAAATGTCAGGGGCTATGGGTCCCAATTAAATGACATTTAAATGCTAGTGTTATGGGGTCCTGATCTGATCCCACGGGCGAGGTAAAGTCCAAACATATATTGGTATTATGATGATCAGGTGTTGACATTCACCAACTCGGTTAACGGCATTTAGGGGTAATCATAAAGTCGTGAGAACTCCTAAGTGTATGACCAAAGTCTACCTAGTGCTAATCCATGAGGGGCAATCATATATTCGTGAGCACCCCCTTAACGTAAGGCCAATCCTTCATAGTACTAGTTACATGAAAGCTCTTGTGATAACGTCGTCATAAAGAGAATATTGTACTAGTTTCATTAACCGCCCTAGTGACAATGCTAGTCATAAAGGGAATATTGTTATTATTTCCTCATTATGAGAAGTACTTGATATTCTGTCATGAAAGTTCTTGCTATACTCTCTTGTTATCATTGTCTCTACATTTCATAAATGTATCTAGCATCTTGCTTACTCGTCCTTGTGACTTTAATCATCATTCCTTTATAGTTACAACTCGTGCCATTATAATGCTCGATTTGCTTTACTTTAAGCATGACATGCATGAGTATGATAAATTGTTAATCACTTAAAGCTAGCTTAGAGCATGAGATATTAAGTCCTACTGAGCATTCGCTCACCCTGCATTTTCCATTATTTTTCAAGTAATGACCTTAGTGACGACGAGACCAAACATGATGGGCAAGGGCAAGAGTGAAGAGAACTCTGACATCTAGAAGAACCGTCTAGTCTGGTTATCTTGCGTCTTATGTCTCATTGTAATTTTCCTTTGTTGAGTCTTTTCTTTTATTGGGTCTAATTTTTAATGATCTTATATTTGAAATAAAATTATTACTTGGTTCAATTATACTTTGTCGAATGACTATGCTCTGATTGACTCGACTATTTAACTGTCACGTTCCGAGCAAACGACACATTCCGCTGCTATCGGTTCAGGGCGTGACATTTAGTGAGTCTAGAGGACTGTCCAAAGTCCAGTGGCTCGGTGCCACTTGGTTCTTCTCGACTTTCGCACAGGGTGCGTGTGTGGTTCTCGGAGTTTCTATTCGGAGAGTGGTCACATTAGTGACTGCCCTCTAGTCGTAGCCTTTCGACACGCGAGTGGTCCCACCAGGGAGTGGTGATGTAAGGCCCGTGCCTTAATAGATCCTTAGTGATTTGGATCTAATATTTGTTCTGGAATTTCCGACTATTTTCCTATATATTTTGAAATTTTTCTGGTATTTTTTTGGATTTATTTGGAGATAATTGAGGGTTATTAGAAATTAATAAGATTTTAATATATATAATAATTATATTTTAATTTATTTTATTTTCTTTTAACCTCTCACCCTCACTCCCTCTCTCCCCTCATCGATCTCACTCTCCCTCACGCTCTCTCTCTCCTCCGCGGCCGTCCTCTTCCCCTCTCTTGGGTTGCAGGCCATTCGACGACGGATTGAAGCGTGGATGGTGCCGGTGGATTCCTCGCGTCAAGAGGAACGCGTGGGTACCCATTTCGGCATGGTTTGGTGATCGTGGGAGTGAGGTGGAGCGTGAAGGCTTCGTGACCCTTCCTCCTTGCATGCGGCCTTTTCGACTGTTTCGGCTTGCAAGAGGTAGGGGGATGGAATCCTGAGCTTGCTAGGATCATTTCATGTAGCTCGTTTCCTTGATTAGGCGCTTATAGCATGCTAAATGGTAGTTTTCCCTTCATGATGTTCACGCTTGATTTCTTGAGTTTAATGCTTAATAGGCATTGCATGTGATGTTTTTAGGTGTTATATTGTTGTTTGAGTTGTATGGATTGTCAGGAAAGCAGGTTTTTCGACGTTACCCGACGATTTTCATCGTCCGGGAGGGCTCCGATTTTCAAACCGAACCCGCCCGTGTCCCAGGTGGTGTGACGGTCCTTCCAGGAACCGTCACACGCCTGGCGGTCCTTAAAGGACGCGTCGCTTCTTTATAATGGCCCGTTGAGGGGGCATTATTTCGAGAGTAACGGTGGGGCTCCCATCCGTTACTCTCTTGTTGGTTTGGGTTGACCCGGTCAGGGGGTTAACCCGACAGCCCGTCGGCCGACCGTCAGGCCAACCCGACGCGCCTGGGCGAGCACGTCACTTCGCCTGCGAACGATTTTGAACGCGGCACGTTGGTTTTTGGCCTCGGGTGGATGTAACGGTGGAGATCCAACGCGTTGCATCGAAGTAACGCGCTGGGCCCCTACCGTTACATTCCCATTTGGGTCTCTTGAGCTGGAACTCTGGTGGAAGTAACGGATGGAGACAGACTCGTCGTTTTTGATTTAACGCGCTAGTCCCCAACCGTTGCATTCATGTAGCGCATGGGCAGCAGACTGCCACATGCCTGTTGGTTTCAAAAGGGTGTCTGCTTATTCGTTATGCGTTCCATTACGTATATATGCCATGTTTATATTGTTTTATTATATAATGGCATGTTTCTAGCCCCAACAGAGTAGCTTTTCTTTCCATGCAATGGGGCCACTATTGTTGCCCTAGGTCTGTTGAGTACCGACCCGCTTGGGGATAGCAGACGGGTGTTTCCCGTACACGGTTTGTAAGCTAGTTCCGTGGGCTCCTAGCCAATGGTAGCGTCCTACCAAGGGAGAAAACTAGCTAGAGGGCCTGGCTCAGGCTAGAGTCAGTGTGTGCACACGTGGTCGGAGACTGTGGACTGACACCGACGGGTGCCACTCCGACTGGTCACTTGGTTTGGTACTGTTTATGCGCTCAGCTTGTCGTTTTACCGACTGCGAGTGCTTGAGACGCAGTGTAAGTCGTCAGTGGACGCATCTGGTTTCTGTTCCAGTGGTTGTCCTACTCCCTACTGCTTGGATTGGTTAAGGCTTATCCTATTTGGTAGATCTAGTTTTAGTCGCTTGCATTTAATTATTATTGGCATGTGTTAGCTGTTATACCTGGTTAGATAGAGTTCACAGCTTTCTTGTGATTAGTTATTCATGCCAATGCCTGTTATTTTATTTAAATGCATGCCCTACTGCCTTTATGTTCGCATGTATGCTTGTTTAGTGCGAGGTAGGGATCCGCGTGACCCCTACTGAGTCTGGCTGTGACTCACCCTTCTCCTTTCAGGTGAGCCACACCCGCCGTCTCCCGGTGTTTTGTGAGGTTGCTCGGAGTCCGTGCTTAGTTGCCAGCGATTGATGGGTCGCCTTTGTGAGGCTCTGTTGTACTTTCACCGGGGTATGCTCCACGTAGTTGTACTTTTTGGACTAGTACTCTTGTGCTTCTAGACTAGTAATATAATTATCACTCTGGTTATTTTTGAATTGCTTCCGCACTTGTGTTAATTTTATTGCTTAATTATAATATGCGCGTTCCAAATTGCAATTCGCTATGCATCCCCTCGACAAACTTCACTAACCCTTCAGGGGCCTCATCAGCCTCTTGGGTGGCTTCCCCAGTTCTTGGTATCGGTGCATCGATGTTATCGGTATACGGATATCCTGAACTCTGGGTCGTCACAGCTGGTATCAGAGCGTAGTTGAGGAATTGTATAAGGAATTGGAATTTGCAACTTGTCCAGAGCTAGTCCTTTGTGTTGTCTATTGTTGGTGTAGGGTTGTTTTCTGCATGATTGATGTGATTTCTGTTGCTTCCTGTTTTTCGATAGTGCAAGATGCCGCCTCGTCGAGGAAGACCTCCTCGAGTTCCTCGAGCTCCCCGAGATGTGCCCTAGGAAGATAGTGGTTCTGCACCTCCTCCCGCTGTTCCTGTTGTTCTAGTCATTCCTCCTCTAGCGTCGATCATTGCTCCTCAGGTTGAAGTGCCTGGAGGTCGAGGTAAGGCTTTGAAAGAGTTTCTTATGTTCAATCCGCCTGCTTTCGATGGACATCCCGATCCAGAGGTTGCGAGGCAATGGTTGGATGCTATTGAACGCGTGTTCCTGTCTATGGAGAGCGCTGAAGACGAGAAGGTTATGCTTGCCGCTTTTCAACTCCTGGGTACTGCTATCACATGGTGGAAAGCCGAGTGGCAGATTGCTTTTCATTCGAGACCTCTTCGGCAGATCACTTGGGCAGAGTTCGTTGCTGCTTTCGAGCGTGCCTATACTCCTACCTGCTTGCAGATGGCCAAAATGTATCAATGTATGGAGCTGACTCAAGGTAGTATGACTGTGCTTCAGTATCGGAATAAGTTTATGGAATTGGGTCAATATGCGCCCCATGTGCTGGCTAGTGAAGCGTTGAAGACTCAGCAATTCTTGCGAGGTTTGAGGCCAGAGTTGAAGATGCCCTTCATTACAAGTCATGTTGCAGATTTAGATGGTGCGTGCCAGACAGCTGTGGCTCTTGAACTGGAGATGGCGAGACCGGGAGGGTATGCTCAGGCAGGGTCAGTTCAGCCGGTAGTGCAGTCTCAGCAGGCTTACCTACTGCCAGTGTCAGGTGTTCCCTCGGTTCTGTCAGAGGTTAGTAGTGCTTCCTCTCCTTCCAAGACCAAGTTTAAACGGTTCAAGAAGAAGAGGACGTTTTTCCAGCATCCGTCCGGTACAGATTCTGTTCAACAACCGACAGCGCCTTCTACTCAGACTCGTCAGAGTTCGGCAGTCAGTCAGCCATGGACGTGTCAGAGATGCGGTGGTCATCATAAGGGCCAGCCGTGTTCTCTGCCTGTTGTTTGTTTCAGATGTGACCAGCCGGGTCATGTGGTTTGGGATTGCCCGCTGAGGCCGAAACAATTGCAAGTTTCTCAGTTCTTTCAGCCTCAGCAGCCGCAATTCAGACCTCCTCTTGTTCCGCAAACTCAACAACAGTTCTTTTCTCAAGCGTCGACGTCTTCTCAGCAATCCTCAGCTGGATCAAAGAAGCAGAAAGGCAAAGTTTCTCATATGACTAGAGATGAAGCTGTTGCGTCCCATTTGGTGGAAGGTACGATTATGCTTTATGGTCTTTCAGCTCGCGTCTTATTTGATTCTGGTGCTTCTCACTCTTTTCTTTCTGAGGCTTTCTTGGCATGAATTGAGGAGCCGACATCAGAGATGTCTTGTGAGATGTTTGTTGAATTGCCTTCTGGAGATTTCATGGTTACCCCTTTGTGTTTGGGAGAGTCTCCTGTGATGATTGATAATCACCAGTTGCCGGCAAGATTGTACGCGTTACAGCTGGCAGATTATGATGTTATTCTGGGAATGGATTGGTTGGAGCAATATGGAGCTGTAGTTGACTGCAGATCGAAGAAAGTCTATTTTCAGCCCCAAGGAAAATCAGCCTTTTATTTCCAAGGTATTCGATACCGTTTTTCTCGTATGATTATTTCTGCTATTCGAGCCTATAGGTTGCTTAGTGCAAGTTGCCAGGGATTCTTAGCTTCTGTGGTGACTGTTGAGAAACCACGACAGGATGTCAATGATATTCCTGTTGTCTGTGAGTTCCCTGATGTGTTTCCTGACGAGTTGCTAGGCTTGCCTCCAGAGCGAGAGATTGAAATGGTGATTGAACTGATTCCTGGTACAGGCCCATTAGCAAAGGCACCGTACCGTATGGCTCCAGCTGAACTTAAAGTACTGCGAGCACAGCTACTTGAATTGCTGGAAAAAGGCTATATTCGCCCCAATTTTTCTCCGTGGAGTGCTCCAGTGTTGTTTGTGAAAAAGAAGGATGGAATCCTGAGGCTTTGTATTGATTACAGGCAGCTGAATCAGGTGACTATCAAGAATAAATATCCGCTCCCCAAGATTGATGATTTATTTGACCAGTTACAGTCTGCTACTGTCTTTTCACGAATTGACCTCCGGTCTGGCTACTTTCAATTGTGGATCCGGGAATCTGATGTGGAGAAGATAGCTTTCAGCACTCGATATGGTCACTTTGAATTTCTGGTAATGCCGTTTGGATTGACTAATGCCCCAGCAGCTTTCATGGACCTGATGCAGCGCATTTTTCGTCCATTTCTGGATCAGTTCATGGGGATCTTTGTTGATGATATTCTGATCTATTCTGCCTCTGATGAAGATCATGTTCAGCATTTGAGGATCGTTTTGCAGACTCTGAGAGATCACGAGCTCTATGCGAAGTTCAGTAAATGTGAATTCTGGCTTCGGGAAATTCCTTTTCTTGGCCACGTGATTTCTGGTGACGGAGTGGCAGTGGACCCTGCAAAGATTGAAGCTGTTTTGAATTGGCAGAGACCGAGAACGATCACTGAGATAAGAAGCTTTTTAGGGTTGGCTGGGTATTATCGAAGGTTCATCCAAGACTTTGCAAAGATTGCAGCACCGATGACTAGACTGACTCGTAAAGGTGTACCTTTTGTCTGGTCGGATCAGTGTGAGGCTAGCTTTGTTGAATTAAAAAGGCTCTTGACTTCTTCTCTAGTATTGACTTTGCCTTCCGACTCGGGTGGATTTCTAGTTTGCACAGATGCTTCTCGAGTGGGTTTGGGTGCAGTGCTGATGCAACATGGTAAGGTTATTGCATATGCATCTCGACAATTGAAACAGCATGAAGAAAATTATCCCACGCATGATCTGGAGTTAGCTGCAGTTATTTTTGCCTTGAAGATCTAGAGACATTATCTGTATGGTGAGAAATTTCAGATTCTTACTGATCATCAGAGTTTACAGTATATATTCTCCCAGAAAGATTTGAATCTTAGGCAGAGGCGATGGATGGAATACATGAAAGATTATGACTTTACACTCTCCTATCAGCCGGGTAAAATGAATGTTGTGGCTGATGCTCTGAGCAGGAAAGTACAAGTCAATCATTTGTTGCTTCATGAATGGAAATTGTGGGAACAGCTTCCGAGTGAGGCATTCAGTGTTGAGATTCCTGCCGATCCGAGGATGACAGTTTGTGCTAGGTTGGTTTTGGGTTCAGCTTTGTATCAGCAGATTAAAGAAGCTCAGCAAGATGATTTTGATTTGGCCCGTGTTATATCAAGATATGATGTGGAATTTGATGACGAGCTGGTCGTCAGCTTCCAGGGCAGATGGTATGTTCCCGCTGTTGATGAATTGAGGCATGAGATTCTGAGTGAAGCCCATGGTTCCCATTTTGCTATTCACCCAGGTGTCACCAAGATGTATCAGAATTTGAAGAAGCAGTTCTGGTGGCCAGGTATGATGAAAGACGTGGCTATATTTGTTTCTAAGTGCTTGACTTATCAGCAGATTAAAGCCGAACATCAAAAGCCAGGTGGATTACTTCAGCCTTTAGAGATTCCAATGTGGAAATGGGACCACGTTACTACAGACTTTGTGGTGGGTTTGTCTTGGACTTCTCAGGGTTTTGATGGTATCTGGTTGCTTGTCGACAGATTGACTAAAACTACCAGAATGTTGCCGATTAAAGTTGCTTGGAGTGTGCAGAGGTTGGCCGAGCTTTATGTGCAGAAGATCGTGCCACTGCATGGAATTCCTGTTTCACTTGTGTCAGATCGTGATCCACGTTTTACCTCCGACTTCTAGCGTAGTTTCCAGACAGCTTTGGGCACTGAGTTAGCGTTCAGTTCAGCGTATCACCCACAGTCAGATGGACAGTCTGAGAGGACTATTCAGACTCTGGAAGACATGCTGAGATCGTGTTGCCTTGACTGGCAAGGTTCGTGGAGTCAACATTTGCCACTTGTTGAATTTGCTTATAATAACAGTTTTCACTCCAGTATTCGTATGACTCCTTATGAAGCGCTGTATGGTCGTCCTTGTCGTACTCCCTTGAACTGGTTTGATGTTGGGGACAGTTTGTTGACAGGACCGGACATGGTACAGCAATGTTCTGATGTGGTTCGTCTGATCAGGCAGAGATTGTTGACAGCCCAGAGTCGATAGAAAAGCTATGCAGATCGGCGCAGACGCCCACTACAATTTGAGCCGGAGATATGATATTTGTTAAGGTATCTCCGATGAAAGGTGTTTCTAGGTTTGGGAAGCGTGGAAAGCTTAGTTCGCGATTTGTTGGCCCGTTTCCTATTTTTGAAGCTGTGGGTCCGGTAGCTTATCGTTTGCAACTACCAGCGGCTATGCAAGCTATTCATGATGTCTTCCACGTGTCTCAGTTGAGGAAATATATGCCAGATGCTTCTCATGTTCTCGATGATTCAGTTTGGCCCGAGGTGACTGCTGATTTGTCTACGCCAGAGTTTCCTATCAGAATTGAAGACCGTCGTGAACAACGGTTGAGAAATAAGGTTATCCCTCTGGTAAGAGTAGCTTGGCAGCGTCACTCTGGTAACGAATCCACTTGGGAACGTGAAGATGAGATGCGTCAGCTTTTTTCTTTCTTATTCCAGTAAGGTATAAGTCTTTTCTCAGTTTCCTCCTTTTCCGTTGTTAAAAATTTCGAGGGCAAAATTTATTTTAGGAGGGAGGGACTGTAAGGCCCGTGCCTTAATAGATCCTTAGTGATTTGGATCTAATATTTGTTCTGGAATTTCTGACTATTTTCTTGTATTTTTTAGAATTTTTCTGGTATTTTTCCAGATTTATTTGGAGTTAATTGAGGGTTATTAGAAATTAGTAAGATTTTAATATATATAATAATTATATTTTCTTTTCTTTTAACCTCTCACCCTCACTCCCTCTCTCCCCTCGTCGATCTCACTCTCCCTCACGCTCTCTCTCTCCTCCGCGGCCGTCCTCTTCCCCTCTCTTGGGTTGTAGGCCATTCGACGGCGGATTGAAGCGTGGATGGTGCCGGTGGATTCCTCGCATCGAGAGGAACGCGTGGGTACCCATTTCGACATGGTTTGGTGATCGTGGGAGCGAGGTGGAGCGTGAAGGCTTCGTGACCCTTCCTCCTTGCATGCGGCCTTTTCGACCGTTTCGGCTTGCAAGAGGTAGGGGGATGGAATCCTGAGCTTGCTAGGATCATTTCCTGTAGCTTGTTTCCTAGATTACGCGATTATAGCATGCTAAATGGTAGTTTTCCATTCATAATGTTCATGATTGATTTCTTGAGTTTAATGCTCAATAGGCATTGCATGTGATGTTTTTAGGTGTTATATTGTTGTTTGAGTTGTATGGATCGTCAGGAAAGCAGGTTTTTCGACGTTACCCGACGATTTTCATCGTCCGGGAGGGCTCCGGTTTTCAAACTGAACCCGCCCGTGTCCCAGGTGGTGTGACGGTCCTTCCAGGAACCGTCACATGCCTGGCGGTCCTTAAAGGACGTGTCACGTCTTTATAACGGCCCGTTGAGGGGGCGTTATTTTGAGAGTAACGGTGGGGCTCCCATCCGTTACTCTCTCGTTGGTTTGCGTTGACCCGGTCAGGGGGTTAACCCGACGGCCAGTCGGCCAGCCGTCAGGTCAACCCGACGTGCCTGGGTGAGCGCGTCACTTCGCCTGCGAACGATTTTGAACGCGACACGTTGGTTTTTGGCCTCGGGTGGATGTAACGGCGGAGATCCAACGCGTTGCATCGAAGTAACGTGCTGGGCCCCTACCGTTACATTCCCATTTGGGTCTCTTGAGCTGGAACTCTGGTGGAAGTAACGGATGGAGACAGACGCGTCGTTTTTGATTTAACGCGCCAGTCCCCGACCGTTGCATTCATGTAGTGCATGGGCAGCAGACCGCCACATGCCTGTTGGTTTCAAAAGGGTGCCGGCTTATTCGTTATGCGTTCCATTACGTATATATGCCATGTTTATATTGTTTTATTATATAATGGCATGTTTCTAGCCCCAATAGAGTGGCTTTTCTTTCCTTGCAATGGAGCCACTGTTGTTGCCCTAGGTCTGTTGAGTACCGACCCGCTTGGTGATAGCGGAGGGGTGTTTCCCGTACACGGTTTGTAAGCTAGTTCCGTGGGCTCCCAGCCAATGGTAGCATCCTACCAAGGGAGAAAACTAGCTAGAGGGCCTGGCTCAGGGTAGAGTCAGTGTGTGCACACGTGGTCAGAGACTGTGGACTGACACCGACGGGTGCCACTCCGACTGGTCACTTGGTTTGGTACTGTTTATGCGCTCAGCTTGTCGTTTTACCGACTGCGAGTGCTTGAGACGCAGTGTAAGTCATCAGTGGACGCATCTGGTTTCTGTTCCAGTGGTTGTCCTACTCCCTACTGCTTGGATTGGTTAAGGCTTATCCTATTTGGTAGATCTAGTTTTAGTCGCTTGCATTTAATTATTATTGGCATGTGTTAGCTGTTATACCTGGTTAGATAGAGTTCACAGCTTTATTGTGATTAGTTATTCATGCCAATGCCTGTTATTTTATTTAAATGCATGCCCTACTACCTTTATGTTCGCATGTATGCTTGTTTAGTGCGAGGTAGGGATCCGCGTGAACCCTACTGAGTCTGGCTGTGACTCACCCTTCTCCTTTCAGGTGAGCCGCGCACGCCGTCTCCCGGTGTTTTGTGAGGTTGCTCGAAGTCCGTGCTTAGTTGCCAGCGATTGACGGGTCGCCTTTGTGAGGCTCTGTTGTACTTTCGCCGGGGTATGCCCCGCGTAGTTGTACTTTTTGGACTAGTACTCTTGTGCTTCTGGACTAGTTATATAATTATCACTCTGGTTATTTTTGAATTGCTTCCGCACTTGTGTTAATTTTATTGCTTAATTGTAATATGCGCGTTCCAAATTGCAATTCGCTATGCATCCCCTCAACAAACTTCACTAACCCTTCAGGGGCCTCATCAGCCTCTTGGGTGGCTTCCCCAGTTCTTGGTATCGGTGCATCGATGTTATCGGTATACCGATATCCTGAACTCTGGGTCGTCACAGGTGACGAGACTGACCCGAGAGATGGTTTTTAGACTAGTTACCGTAGGGTCCCACGTCTTACAGCCAGAGTCCGGCTCAGGGGAAAACAAAATAGAGACCAGAGCTAGGACGCATGGTCTGTGTGTGCACACATGGTTGGGGGCAGTGGACCGACGCTGACGAGCGCGACCCCAGCTAGTCAATTGCTTTGTGGTTACTAGTGGGTGTCTCAGTTCCCGCTGGGCCGGAGGGAGACACCTGAGGCGCGGTCTAAGTCATTAGTGGATGCATCCGGCCTTACTTCTGGTGGGCAGGTACTTCTGTCACGTGAGACATGACTCTCTTGTTTCCGGGTTCCGTTTCCCGTCTGCGAGACGTGGTTTTCTGGACCGTCCGGTGTTTTCGAGGTAGTGGCCAGGGTGCCATTGGCTTCACCGAGGTTTCGTCGTGCGAGTGTGAGACTGTGCGGGCCCGGTTGGTCATGCCTGTGTGGGCAGACTTCTACGGTAGGGTTGCCGTGAGTGTTTCCTCGATAGGCCTGGTGTTAAAGTGGTCCGGTTCCCGATTGTGAGATCGGGATTTCTCTTTTCTATTTGACCGGTACAACATGAGTAGCTGTAGTGCCGAGTTTTTACCGGCCACCTGTTCCATGTTCTTGCTATAGTTGTAGCTATTTTTCCTTTTCGCTACCGCCGTTCTTCTCGGTTAGGGTTCTGCGGGGTCCCTACTGAGCCAGTGACCCCCTACTTTTCAGGTGCGACAGTTATTCCTCGAGGTTCGAGGGTGCTGTGCGGAGGTCCTTAGCTGCCAGCTCACCGGGTCGAGTGTTCACTTGGCATGTGGTACATTTTACTACTTTTGACTGTACTTTCTGTTGGACTGGACTCTGTTGTAGTAGTTGTTTATTTATTTCTGTTAATTGTTGAATTATCCTATATTATTTCCTATTTCTTTGTGCCTCCACACTCCTTTTAACCCTTCCGAGCCCTCCGGCTCATGGCCTGCGGGCCAGGATTTGAATGGTATCGGGTTCTTCCCGGTATCTAGATCTTGGGTCATTATAGTTGGTATCAGATTGATGGTTGTGGACGTACATAGGAATTTGAGATATTGCAGTGATCAGAGTCCATAAGGTCCAGTACAGTCGACAGTTGGCATAGGATTTCATGCATATTTTTTACTTTGTTTTTCGCTTGAGAGCTTGAGTGCGCTGCGCGCCGCTGTTAAGGTGGTTGTTGTTCGCGGCTTTCTTGCCGGTGTGGGGTCTAAGGATCGAGGTCGAGAGCTTTCTCCCCCATCAGTTGTGGCCCCAGTTGTGCTGCGTTGAGCAGAGGTTGCCGGCAGGTGCGTTGCTGTGGTGCGGCGTTCGAGGATTCTGCAACGAGGTCAGGTGGCTGGTGTAGATTGTGCGTGGTGAAGTGGCCGTGAGCATGCTCTGAGGGAGCTATTCTTGAGCCTGGCCACTCTAGCTTAAGGTTATTCAGCCCCTGAGGTGTTAAGGTTGTGGTTTAAGGTGGCGGAGCAAGTGTTCTGATCGAGTGGTGCGCTTTGGTGAGTGAAGGATCTTCTCGGTGAGCTGCTGTTTCATCGAGCCCGATGTTCTTGTTGTGCTCTGTGGCATCAGAAATGACAAGTTTGTCCCGATTATTTTTGCGCATTTCGAGGCAAGATTGGGTTGTGGTGTCCCAGTAAGTCTTGCTCCTGCGCTCTTGTGTGCGAATGGGTTGTGTTCGCTTTGGATTTGGTTGAGATGAGAAGGTTCCACGGTGGTTTCGGACTCGAAGATGAGCATCGGCGGTTGTCGATTATGGCTCGTGTTGTGGCTCTTGGCGTGGTGTGTTGCAATTTGAGCAATTACAGTGGTGGTGCATCGAGAGGTGCTGTGATCGGGGTCTGACGTGACACTTGCTGAGTGTGTCGGAGGTGCTGACCTGATGGAAGCGATGGTTCTCTCGGTGTTGGAAGTACTATTCCCAGCATGTGCGAGGTTTAAGGTCAGGTCGAGCGTGGAGATTCTTCCATTGGTCGGAGGTATGTCGATTTCTCCTTTGGTTGGAGAGATTGTGTATGGCTAAGGTTTGTCGTCTTGCATTGCATGTTCGGATTGGTTGGCCGTGTGTGCCATGAAGTCCGTGTGAGACGTGATCCGTGTTTTGGCAAGGTTGTTGCATGTGAGAAGTCGTGCCCATTTCCCCTGGTGTGTGAGGGTGCTGGCTCTGTTCCGGAAGGATGAGTGCTGGTTGGGCGGTGATCGAATTCTTGGCTGGTGTTGGAATTTTTCGATGCGTGGCGGTTCGGAGCCTGCAGAGTTGTAGGGATTGCCAGATTTGGGAGTGAATCTGTGCTTGGGGTTCGAGGTAATGGAGCTTTCCTCACCCTATTTTCTGAAGTTGGCCAGCCGAGTTGTGGATTGTCGGGATGATGAGTCCTGAGTTGCCGTGTTTGACTGTGCGCGTGGATCTGAGTGCGCAGCGGAAGCCTGGTGGGCCCATAACCCACAGGTTCAGGATTGTAGCGTTGGGTGCTACAGGCGGATTTCCAGAGGTTGCGTTGAGCATTGGAGGATTGGTTCCTCTGTGTGAGGCATGTTATTGATGTGTCGTTGTTCGAGGTATTGTGGTTCGTGGCACTGGCAGGATGGTGTGTTAGGGAAATATGTCGGCAAGTGTGCCGCATGAGTACCCCGTTCATGTGATGGAAGCCGTGTCAGGCATCGATGTTAGAACCAGATGGGGTTATTGGGATGTCACCAAGCGGAGGTCGAGGACATGTTGGTCAGAGTCGGTGGTTTGGTGCCCGACTTGTGTTGCAAGATGTGTTCTTGGATGAGGTCATGTTCTAGAGGAAGTGATTTCTAAGAGATTTTGGGTTCCGGTTGGTAGCTACGAGTGACTGGTAAGGCTAGTCTCGTAGTCGACCATTGTAAGATGCGTATTGTTGGGGAACGGTGTGCTTTGGTCGTGGTGTTGGCGACCTGATTGCCACAATATTGGATGGCACTTTCCTCCTCTAGAGATGTATGCCATGAATTGTTCCAGTGGTGTCCCATGGCTCTATGGTAAGAGCGGAATCGGGATTGGCAGGTGTCCACTCGGATAAGTTAAGACAGGATTCGATGAGACAGGACGGAGGAGTGACGCCTGTGGTTGAAGGTCCTTGAAGAGACGTTGGAGTTGGAATGGTGGTCCTTAGTCTGTGACCCGCATGGGATGGTTCCCCTGTAAGTCTGAATCGAGTGAGGTGATGACTGAAGACTCCTAAGTCTTGTCATTAGTTTCACCGTGCTCCCCTACAAGGGTAGAGTTGGCGTGATGATCAAGATCGGATGTGGTGTCCGAGAGAAGTTCAGATCATGATGTGGTAATTGTCTGTGTGTGAGTCAGCGGATGACCTGTTATGAGTTGGATCATGCCGTTGGGCCGGTAAAGGTTTCCTGTTGACGTGTATCTGGCGTTCAGTGGATGGTCTTGTCACAGACAGAAGATGTTGTTGGTGGTGCATCGTGAACGGTGAGAGCCGTGTTTCAATGAGACCTTTGGTGGTCGTCTCTGTGATGTGCATTCTGGATGGGATCTGGGCTTTGTCAAAGTTTGAGTTCTGGCAGAGTTGGTCCCGTGCTGTTGTGAGTGCTTGGCTTGCCAGGTGTGAACTGATGGAGGCTCTATTGATTGTTCCCATTAGAAGGGTGTGCGACCTGTCAGCTGGCTGTGAAGCTGATGTGTGATTTGTCTACCGACTATAGGATGGATCAGTAATTATTTCTCGTGATGAGGACTGTGTCTCCTCGGTGAGCGAGATGGTGGCAGCGGTGCCATGATGGGTTCTCGCGTTGTCATAGGTGATGCCGGACTGTGTCCTTTGGTGTATGTCTGCTTTGATGTCCGGTGTGCACGGCGTGCGGAGTGAGGTGTCGTTCGTGATGGTAGTCTGGCTATGTCCCTCAGGATCGGTGCTTTCGTGAGAATCGAGGTTTCCTGTGCTGGAGCTCTAACATCGTTGTCAGTTGGTTGAATGTTCTTCCCCTGTGACTTGGCGCGAGTCCTGAATTTCAAGGATGAAATTTCATTAAGGGGGGAGGGCTGTAATGCCCCAGATTTTTTTAGATATTTTTTGGATCATTTTCGTGGGTCTCGGAGTGTATTTTGTGCTTTACACGTGTTTTTCCCTGATGTGCCTTCGGAACTCTGTGCAGGGTGAACCATGGTGTTCTCTGACTCTGGGACATTACCGCTGCGTTGTGCTCCTCCCGAGGATCGTGGAGGTAATTTTTTGCAATTTTTTGAATTTTTAAAATTTTAGGGTTTTTCTATATATATTAACCCTTTCTCTCTCTCCCCTCTCATTTCTCACTCTCTCCCTCTCTCTTCTCTCACGCTCTCTCCTCTCTCCCTCTCTCTCCGGTGGCCGACAGAGCGGAGCACGGGTGAGGCGGGGACGGTGCGGGCGAGGCACGGGCGAGGATGGGTGAGGATCGAGGCGCTGGAGGCGCGTGGAAGCTCGGCCGCGATTTTGTCAGTCGGCGAGGGTTTCGTGGCGTTTTCTTTGTGGATCGGCGTCCACGGCGTGTGAAATATTTGGTGGAGGTAGGGAGATGGATCCCCAACTGGTGCACTTCCTTTCCCGCGAGTTTGGTAGGCTGTGGTGAGCCGAGCGGGCTTATTTGAACTTTTTGGGAAAAAACCATATTTTGGGGAAGTGAGCCGGATCTCTCGTTTCATGGGATTTTTGATCGATCCAAGGGTATAGATGCATGCTAGGGTGCTTGGGGAAGGATTCCCCTTTGTTTCCCTTTCATCGGGTGATGCATGGGGCGTGGAAATGAGATTTTTGGGGTTTCCGCCGTTTTCGGGCTCAGGATGATTTAGCGGTCGTTCTAGAGACCACTAGGGGCGCTAGCGGTCATGTGGAGACCGCTAGGGGTCCCCCTATGTCGGTTCATGGCTGGCGGTCATGCGATAAACCGCCAGCGAGTTTAGCAGTCGAGGCCAAGATCATTTTCTATTTTGGGAGTCGTTCGAGGTCGATCGGGTAGCGATTTCACGACTGACCGCCAGGCATCGCCTAGCGGTCAGGCAAAAGACTGCCACCTACTAGCGGCCCGAGAGGTGACTGCTAGGGAGTTACGAGTTCTTGAGACATTATCGGTCTTGGGGTAGACCACTTGTGATGACCCGGATCCCGGATACCGGATATACCCGATAGGACTACCGAGTAGACCGGATACCACTTGGAACCCGTGAAGCCTCCCAAGAGCTGTAAAGCTTCGAAGGGATAAAAGGATTGTCGTGTAGTACATTGAAGTCATAGAGATATAATAGTAAGCAATTAAATTTCATTAGATCAGTTTGCTAAAGTAGCAGAAAGAAAATTACTTTTTAATTAACACGCTAGGCTGGCATTAGCGGTGCAGGGGTACGTAGACCGCTAGGCGATTCTTCGTGCTCATCGTGCCGTTTACCGTCGTGTTGGTCTCCGGTCGACCCAGTGGTCAACCTTCAGCCTCGTGAGTGTCCCGGACACCCCGTGAGTTCCGTGTCTGTGTTTCTGGGGTGTCTGGAGGTACCTTGTTACCTCGATTAGCGTGTCCATAGGTGTGGTGGGTCCGGATGACCCCATGTGTTCTGGGCTTTCGTGTTACGCTAGATTGAGTCACCGTGTATCGGTGTGAGTGCGGTGGGGTTCCCCCGCATGTCGTGAGTTTCTGCGGAAGATGGTTCCCGACTGGGCCAAGTGTTTGGCCTTAGACTGCGAGTCCAGTTGCCAGCCTGGGGCAAGAGGTTTCCCGCTTTTCCCTAAGATGGGGAATCAGCAGGGCGGCATGTGAGCGGCCTTGGGAATCATGCTTCTGTGCTTTTCGAGTGGGCCATGTGTCTGGCCTTGGACTGTGAGTCCAGTCACCTAGCCAGGGGTTGGAGGTCTCTTGAGTTCCCTTTTTGAGGGGATGGTCTCAGCGGCTCATGAGCTGCATCGGTATTCGTGCTACCGTGGTTTTAGACCTAGCGATTAGGCTAGATTAACGGCATTATGCCGTTGCGTACGACGATCTTGACCCCGAGTTTTGTGACTCAAGGACCGTTTGATTTAGTGAGTTTAGAGGACTGTCCAGAGTCTAGTGGCTCGGTGCCACTTGGTTCTTCTCGACTTTCGTGCAGGGTGCATGTGTGGTTCTCGGAGTTTCTCTTCGAACAGTGGTTGCATTAGTGACTCCCTACTAGTCGTAGCCTTCCGACACGCGAGTGGTCCCACCAGGGAGTGGTGGCGAGGCTGACCCGAGAGGTGGTTTTTAGACTGGTTACCGTAGGGCCCTACGTCTTACAGCCAGAGTCCGACTGAGGGGAAAATCAGTTAGAGGCCAGACCTAAGACGCATGGTCTGTGTGTGCACATGTGGTTGGGGGTAGTGGACCCACGCTGACGAGTGCGACCCCAGCTAGTCACTTTCTTTGTGGTTACTAGTATAGTGTCTTAGTTCCCTCTAGGCCGGAGGGAGACACCTGAGCCGCGGTCTAAGTCGTCAGTGGACGCATCTGGCCTTGCTTCTGGTGGGCAGGTACTCCTGTCACGTGAGACGTGACTCTCTTGTTTCCGGGTTCCGTTTCCCTTCTGCGAGACATGGTTTTCTGGACCGTTCGGTGTTTCCGATGTAGTGGCGAGGGTGCCAGTGGCTTAACCTTGGTTTTTTCGTGCTAGTGTGGGACTGTGCAGTCCCGGTTGGTCGTGCCAGTGTGGGCAGACTTCTACGGTAGGGTTGCCGTGAGTGTTTCCTCGATAGGCATGGTGTTAGAGTGGTCCGGTTCCCGATTGTGAGATTGGGATTTCTCTTTTGTACTTGACTGGTACAGTAGGAGTAGCTGTAGTGCCGAGTTTTGACTGGCCTCCGATTTCTGTTCCTACTGTAGTTGTAGCTTTTTTTCCTTTCCGCTACCGACGTTGTTCTCGGTTGGGGTTCTACGGGATCCCTACTGAGCCAGTGACAGGAGGCTCACTCTTACTTTTCAGGTGCGGCGGTTCTTCCTCGAGGTTCGAGGGTACTGTGTGGAGGTCCTTAGCTGCCAGCTCTCCGGGCCGAGTGTTCACTTGGCATGTGGTACATTTTACTACTTTTGACTGTACTTTCTGTTGGACTGGACTCTGTTGTAGTAGTTATTTATTTATTTCTGTTAATTACTGAATTATCCTACATTATTTCATATTTCTTTGTGCCTCCACACTTCTTTTAGCCTTTCCGAGCCCTCCGGCACATGGGTGGTGGGCCAAGATTCAAATGGTATCGGGTTCTTCCCGGTATCTGGATCTTAGGTCGTTACACTCCTCTTCTTGGGAGTCATCATCAGGTTGGTGGGCTTTCAAAGCCACCATTTTCTTCTTCTTCGTTTCTTCCTCAGCAGTTCACTTCATGTTTATCTCATAGGTCATGAGTGACCCTATGAGCTCATCCAAGGAAAGTATGGACAGACTATTTGAATCTTCAATAACCATGGCTTTTGTGTGCCACGTAGGTGAAGGGATCTCAATACCTTCCTTACAAGTTCAAAGTTTGTGTACTCCTTCCCACGGCCTTTGAGACCATTGGTAATCTCTGTTAATCTCGCGAACATTTCTGAGATCGTCTCTTCAGGTTTCATTTTAAATATCTCATAGTCTCTAACCAACATATTGGCTTTGGTCTCTTTGATCTCAGAGGTTCCTTCATAAATAAGCCGTAGCTTGTCCCACATTTCTTTGCCCGAGCTGAACTTGGAAACACGAGAGAATTCATTAGCATGAATATCACATTGCATGATGTTCATTGCATTAAAAGTAATAGTGGATTTCTTAATTTCTTCGGGTGACCATTTATCCTTATCATAAGGAAGGTTATAAGGACCCTTATCCACAACCCTCCAAACCTCGTACTCTTGAGCCCTTAGAAAAACATGCATTATGTTTTTCCTGGAGGAGTAATTCAGGCCATCAAAGAATGGAGGATGATTGATGGAGTGACCCCCAGGCATCATCCCCTTGTTGGCGATTGATTTGGATCGAACTCTAGATCGTTAGATCTAAAGGATAGAGCCTTAGCTCTGATAACAATTGAGTCCCGCGATCAATGACACCCAAGAGGGGGGTGAATTCGGTGATATAAATTTGAGAAAAATCATGCCAGAATTAAATAGATGTGATGAAACAACCTTTTAGAGACTAGATCTGATGAAATAACAAATAGATCTATCAAAACCTATCACACACAGCAGATCCTTGGTACTATGGTAGAGTTATAAATCTGAATATTCTACTCACGCAAGGTATTATCTTCTTGACAAGAATGGCCTTGTCAATCCGAACCTACCTTTTCATATACCAAAGATCTAATGTAGAAATGACAATTTACGCAAGATCTAAACGGTAAACGCAAGAGAATGATATAGTGTGTGCTAGCACAAAACTGGGGTAGGAGAAAAGGATCAAACCACACCAAGGACAGCAATTTTTAGGTGGCTTGGATGCAACGACGGCAACCTACGTCCACCCCTCACTAACTGTGAGGATTCACACACTATCTTGTAAAAGATTACAAGAAGAAAACACATACACACACATGTAAAGAGTTCGGAACTCCCACGAAGGTGCACAAGCACCGAATCACACATAAATGTGAAGGAAAGCCACACACACACACACACACACACACACACACACACACACACACACACACACACACACACACACACACACACACACACACACACACAGATCTGGGTAGATCCACACACACACAGATGTTTGGAGATTACATGAACACACACTTGAAGCTGAATGAAAAATAGAAGTAGAAGTATAAATGAAAACTTCAGATTAAAGCTCTCCCTTAGTGGATGAAGAAGATCTTTGATGAAGCTTGCTTCTCAACTTGATTTCCACTTAAATGGCTTCAGAAAGATCTTCAGATGCTTGAGATTTGATGAAGAATGCTTGGATGAAAACTATTCACGGAGTTCTTCCTTCAGCCCTTTTTCTTCTTTGATAGCCTTCCTTTGATCCCCTTTTGTCATTAGGGTTTCTTGGCCCTAAGAGATGTTTTTATAACACTTGAATGGTCAAGGACAAGCCAAGACACAGATCCACAATTTCAGGGATGTCTGGAGACTTTTGGTATTTAAAAAATCCTCGATAGATGCTTTTCCCTCGTGAAGAAAACAAAGTCAAAAATGGGGGCTTTAAGGGGTTCGGTCGACCGTGGTAGGTAGGGCGGTCGACCTAACTGTGACAAAATTTGCATCTTTCAGCGCTGGGAGAATCGGTCGACCGGTGTAGGGCTGGCGGTCGATCGAACTCTGTAAGTTTACAGAGTTCTGGGTGCTGGGAGGTTAGGTCAACCAGACCAATCAAGCTGGTCGGCCAAACTCTAGAAATCCTGCATAATGACAGAGTTTAGTTCATGAATCATGTCCATATACAAAAAACTTTGTGTTCGCAATTTGATACATTCAATTTGAACTTGGTTTGACTCAATCTTGGCATCTTGAAGTAAGCTAAATTTGAGCATTTAGCTTGGGATGAAAAAGACTTTGAGAGCCTAAATGAGCTCCTACTTCTTCACTAAAGAATGCTATCAAACTGTTTGCCATATGGGGTTTTGTTATCATCAAAATCACCCGGAGAGACTCAACAAAGACAAGACACAGCTAGATGGCGGCACGACGCTTAGAGTCTCTAACACTCTTCACTCGGTCTCATCCCCGTTCGGTTGCGAGTCGCTATTCGAGTTACCTGAAAAGTGGGAAAAACTAGGTGAGCGAACGCTCAATAGGATTTATATCTCAAGAACTAGCAATGCTTTATGTAGTTACATGTTACATGCGATGCAGGTAAAGCTATGCATGATGAACGATCATGATGTCAAGAACTTTAAAGATGAATCACTCCTGATGTAATAATAAGGAACTCTCAAGTATTTGCATAAATTTTCAAGGGGAGATAGTGTCAAGTATTTCAAGCATGTAATAGCAAGTCTTGTCACGAAATTTGGCTATTGCAATCAAGCAAGTAATTGCCCATTCCGGGCCACACAAGTCAAGTCAAGCACGCAAGTAATGTCACGAGAGAGTGAGTGGAATGCCTTATATCTAGAACGACAAGTACTCTGGTGCAATGTCACACCGTGATCAATATAGCTCCCATGTGCACAAGTACTTTCAGGTGCTCCTCCCAAGACCAGATTGGGCCCAATATGCGCAGGCATTGGGTCATGTATATATTTCAAATATCCTCTATAATTAAAGCCAATATAGAGTTCCAAAGAATGTCATTGTAGGATGATAAGGTAGATTTTCACAAATGAAGTAGTTCAAGGACTGAACTTGGAACAAGTATGACTCCGCGTTAAACCACATGAAAACCAAGACAATATCGTGAAACTGGGTTATTAGCGCCCACTCAGTCGCCATCAATTACAGAAATAGCATCCACCGCATGGTCGCTCATTCCTGTGGACAGTATAGGCACGAAGAATTAGCGATTTCTCAACCAGTCACTCATTCATAAATAGCGTCCATGTCACAGTCGCTATAATAGTAAACTACGCCCATTGATTGGGCGCCAATTCCTTCTAGCGTCCAAATCTAGGTCGCAGATTCAGAATAGATAGCACACTTCTCAACAGAGGCCAGAACAACACTCTTTGAGGGCCAAACATCACGTTTCTTCAGAGTGACATGACAAGGAAAGGTTGCAGGGTTTTTAGGGTATAACCTGCTCGGCGGCCTTCAAAGAATCCATGGCTTCGCGTAGACTTACAGAGGTCCCAATGATGAAATCACCAGTCCGAAGGAAGGAATATCCCGCGGAGAGCTTAATCATCACCGAGAGTTAGGGGGTATACGGAAAAATAACGTGGAACATGGGATTGTATCTACGGACTGAGACATAGTGCCATAGACCCGCGGCGTGGGCCAGAAAATCGATAAATATGTGAGATAGGGAAACTGCGCCTGTACAGAAGTCGCTATTTAATGAAATAGCGACTTTGTGAGCAGTCGCTCAATCTTGTTTATAACTAAAATTTTCATGAAATAATAAGAGTTAACGACACAGCACGCGACGCTAATTCTAATTATTTTCAGTATAACCGTATAATTAGTTACAATTAGCGTCCGATTACACGGGCGCTCAATCTTTAATTGACGTCTACTGTTAGGTCGCAGAATATTAAATTACCATATATTTTGCTTTTTACTAATATTTTCACAAATAATGCCTCTATATAGGGGCGTTCATTTTTAAATCATGACTACATGACTGTCGCTCTTTTTCTTTGTGATGCTACGCATCGGGTAGGTACAATCATAGATACATGAAATTTTTAGTTTTTCAAAACATGAAACTAAAGACATGAATAGATGGAGAAAAATATCAGGATTTCATAAACATGCTCATGCATCATTTTTAACGTCAGGTTTTACAGATATTGATTTTTAAGCAGGTGATATTTATTATGTACTTAAAAGAAATAGCGGATTGACAAAGGGTCGCTCATTAAACGACGCCCTGACCACTGTCGCTATTTTAGAAAAATTTGTGACCGTGCATGTGGTCGTTCATTAAATAAGCCCCCATGACATGGTCGTTGTTCACTAAAACACAGTAAAACATACGGATACTGAAACAGAACACAAGGTATCAAGCTATATGACCTATATGCATGTGATTACTGTGATTTTAACAAGTTGGGCTTCGTTACTTGAGAACACCTACCTTTTAAATGGTGAACAATGACGAACAACGAACAAGGTAGTAGAGGAAGAAGATGCAGCAGCAATCGCCTCTGAAAAAATAGGACATGCAACTGCGGCAGCCTAAAGGAAGAAGAAAGAGGTAGCAATGGCCTCCTCTCGTAGCAGTCGCAGGAAGAAGAAACCATGTCCTATTGTCATCTTCAGCAAGGCTTCACAATAGAAAGAAGAAAGAGGAGGCAGGTTCTTCTCTTCTGTGGCTTCACGAACAGCAACAAGAGGAAGCAAGGGTCAGCAGCAGCAATAGTGGCTACTTGTTCGATGGAGGAGGTTATTTATATGGTGGAAAAACCCTAAGGTGGTGTGATGGTTATCAAAGGCAAGGTTTCTAAGACCCTTCCCTACGTTATTTCTTTCTTTCCCATTTAACAGCCACCTGCCATGTTTTTCTTTGTGAACCTTAACCCATGCACCTCTATGCATGGTCGTTGGCCATCGAGGGCAAGGGTTAAAATCTTGCCAAAAGGCCATCAGTAGGAATTGGTGCCTAGTGCAGGGGCGCCCTTTAAACTACGCCGATTTGAGGGGGTGCCCATTAACTGGTTTGACCAATCAAATGGAATTGGCACCCTTGTAAGGGGTGCCCATTCATTTTTGTTTAAAAAAAACTCTACACGTGTTATCTAAACATTGGTCTTCTGGGTTTCTTCCTGCGTATGGGTTAAGGCCGATTATGTACGTGGGTGTTATGAGTTGGGCTTTGGTTATCCTAGATTCTCATCTTTTGTTTGTCCACCCACTTGACATATGTAATCCCATGCTTTTGTGTTTTAGGCCCATTTGTGTATATATGTGGGTTAATATGACTTAGGTATTTCTTTATTTGGCCTTCTTATATAATATTTTATTCCCTATTATTCCATCCGGGGTGCTACACCCTCCCCCACTTAAAATAATTTGGTCCCCAAATTCAATTGCATATACGGAGACATAGAGGGTGTAGAGTACTTACGATCTAGAATAATTCTGGGAATCTTTTTTGCATGGATTGCTCGGTTTCCCACGTGGCTTCTTATTCCAGGCACTTGTTCCATTGGACTTTCACCATAGGGATAGTCTTGTTCCTTAGAACTCAGACTTCTCGATCGAGGATCTTCATTGGCTTTTGCTCATTAATAAGGTCCTTTTGTATCACCAAGTTATCATGATCAATGATGTGGAAAGGATCGTGTACATATTTTTTCAACATCGAAACATGAAACACATTGTGCACTTCCGATAGTTGTGGAGGCAAAGCAATGCGATAAGCTACCTCGCCAACTCTGTCTAACACTTCGAATGGACCTATATACCTTGGTGTAAGCTTACCCTTAACACTGAATCTTCTAATACCTCGACCGAGAGAGACCTTGAGGAAAACATGGTCTCCAACTTAGAACTCCATATCTCTTCTTCTGTTGTCAGCATACGACTTTTACCTAGACTAAGCTATCTTGAGTCTATCCCTAATGAGTTGGACCTTTTCAATTATGTCTCTCACCATATCCAGGCCTAGTATTTATCTTTCGTCAACTTGATCCCAGCATATAGGAGATCGACAACTCATGCCATAAAGTGCTTCGAATGGAACCATCTGAATACTGGCCTGATAGCTGTTGTTATAAGTAAATTCGGCCAGGGGCAAGTGGTCATGCCAGCTTCTACCGAAATCGATGACGCATGCCCTTAGCATATCTTCAACAACCTGATTGGTTCTCTCGGTCTGACGATCTGTTTGGGGATGGAAGGTAGTGTTGAAGTTAAGTTTCGTCCCCAAAGAGTGTTGTAGACCCTTCCAAAAATGGGAAGTGAAGCGCGGGTCTCGGTCAGACACGATCGACACAGGTACACCATGTAATCTTACAATCTCCTTGATGTATAATGCGGCTATGACATCAACCGACCAATGACTTTTGATGGGTAAGAAGTGAGCCGATTTGGTGAGATAGTCGATAATTACCCAGACGCCATCATGTCTACCATTACACTTAGGCAAGCCCATGATGAAGTCCATGCCGATGTCTTCCCACTTCCACTTGGGAATATCTAGCAGATGTAGTTTTCCGGCGGGTTTCTGGTGTTCCGCCTTCATTTGTTGGCACGTGAGATAGCGAGACACAAAATCTGCAACCTCTATTTTTATATTGGGCCACCAAAAAGTTCATTTCAAGTCTTGATACATTTTAGTGGCTCCAGGGTGAATTGTGTACCTTTATCGGTGAGCTTCTTCTAGAATCTTCCTCTTTAACTTAGGACAGCTCAGTACACATTTGCTCTCATGGAATAGTAATCAACCATCAGACGCTAGCTTAAAGTCTTGTTGTTCCTCCAGCTTATCCTTTACTTCCACTAGCACAAGGTCTTCATCTTGTAACTTCTTAATTTCAAGTAGCAAATCCGGATGTAGACTCATATGGGATAGAATAATACACCCCTCCTTGTTCGTGCTTATGTCAAGCTCAGAGAACTTTTCCTATAACTTCCATTCTTGCATCATACAGTTGGCCAATATTGCTCTCGGTTTTCAACTTAGGGTATCCACTACAGAATTTCTCTTACCAGGGTGGTATTGTATCGTGAAGTCGAAATACTTGAGGTATTCAAGCCAACGCCTCTGCCTTATGTTGAGTTCCTTATGAGAGAATAGATACTTGAGGCTTTTGTGATTGGAGTACACTATGAATTGTTCTCTGTAGAGATAGTGTCTCCAGATCTTTAAGGCAAACACTACCGTGGCTAACTCCAAGTCATGCAACCAGTAGTTTTCTTCATGTTTCTTCAATTGCCTAGAAGAGTATGCAATGACTCTCCCTTGCTGCATTAAGACACACCCGAGGCTAATACTAGAAGCATCGGTATACACCTCGTACTTTTCTCCTTCCATTGGTAATGATAAGATGGGAGCAGTAGTTAAGAGATCCTTCAATGCTTGGAAACTTTTCTCCTTCCATCGGTATTTCACTCATATGGCACCTCCTTGTGACTCAGCCTCGTGAGAGGAACAGCAACTTTTGAGAAATCCTTAATAAAACGCCAGTAATAACTAGCCAGCCCCAAGAAACTCCGAATCTCTGTTGCATTTGTTAGTTGTTCCCAATTCTTCACGGCCTCGACCTTTGAAGGGTCGACAGAAATTCCATCCTTCGAGACTACATGGCCCAAGAAGGATACTTCCTCGAGCCAAAACTCGCACTTGCTAAATTTGGCATACAATTTATTTTCCCTCAATATTTGCAATGCCTTCTTCAGATGTACTTCGTGATATTCTTCGGTCTTTGAATAGATCAAAATATCATCCATAAAGACCACAATAAATTGGTCTAAGTGGGGCCTGAAGATGATGTTCATTAACTGCATAAAAGTGGCGGGGGCATTTGTTAGTCCAAAAGGAATACCCGTGAATTCGTAATGCCCATACCTGCTTCGGAATGCAGTCTTATGAATGTCCTCTTCTTTGATCCTCAGTTCGTGATAACCATATCGGAGATCAATCTTGGAGAAGTATTTAGCTCCATATATTTTATCGAATAGCTCGTCAATCCTCGGCAGTGGGTATTTGTTCTTGATAGTGAGGTGGTTCAGCTGCCGATAATCGATGCAGAGTCTCATCGATCCATCCTTCTTTCTAAGGAATAACATGGGTGCTCCCCATGGGGAAGTACTGGGCCTTATGAAACCCTTCTTCAATAACTTCATTAGCTGCTCTTTTATCTCGTTTAGTTCACCAAGGGACATTCTCTACGGTGTCTTAGAAACAGGACCGTCCCCAAGGGCAAGGTCGATTGTGAATGACACTTCCCGCTCCGGGGGCAAGCCGGGCAATTCTTCTGGAAAGACGTCGGAAAATTCCTGAACTATACGGATGTCTTCCAGCCTAGATGCCTTAGCTTCAGTGGCAGTCATGAATGCTAGGAATGCTACACATCTTTTATTTGAAAGCTTGCAAGCTCAGAGGGTCGAAATAGGTGACTTGCTCCGAGTCCGGGGGCTAGTGTAAACCAGTTCCGGGTATCTTTCAGAAGTTACCATACCATTCCGGCAATCAATAATTGCCTTATGGGTGCACAGCCAGTCGACAACTAGAATGACATCATATTCTTTCATATCTAGGCATACCATGTTGGCAGGTAGATTTTGGCTTTTAACCATAACCTTACAATTTGGGTAGTGATGTGTGATATCGAACTCGTTCTAGAGAGGAGTAGATATGACTAAGGCTAACCATTTGAGTTCCGCCGAAAAAGAAGCAGCAAATTTCTTGGACACAAATGAATGGGTTGCGCCGGTATTAAATAGAACTCGTGCATACTTAGAACAAACAGTTAATGTACCTTCCACAATTACACCTTCTGCAGGTTCCGTCTCCTGGAGTGCTTGCAACCGTCCTTGCTTTTTAGCTGGACAATTTTCATCTTTAGTGGATTGTTCATTCAGCAATGGGCAATCAGGGATCCGATGTTCCAGACTCCCGCATCGGAGACATGCTCCTAGTCTTCTCCAACATTCCTCGGCCTTATGTCCGGCCTTGTCGCAGTGCTTACACACGTACTTAGAAGGTGTTGTGATAGAGAAAGGCTTCTTAAACTTCTATCCTTGGAGGATTCTCCTCCATTACTGGTCCGCCTCTTGTTGTATGATGGTTTGAAATTGTTGGGGCCTGTGACATTCTCCTTTTTGTCCCTTCCTCGAATCTTGTCAGATAATTCAGTGGCGTCCTCCAGCAACTGTGCATGTCGGACCATTTCTGAGTAGACTTGGATGTCCATCGGTGCCAGTTGGGTTATGTATTAGGGCCGAAGCCCATTGAGGAACCTTCTAGCCTTCATCTTTTTTGTACAGACCAAGTGGGGTGCATACCGGGATAGTCTTGAAAACTGGGCCTCATACTCGGCCACCATCAGGGTCCATTGCTTCAGCACGGCAAATTCCGCGGCCTTCTTCTATTGAATGCGGTCGAAAAAGTACTTGTTGTTTTAATGATCAACAAATTCAGCCCATGTGACATAGTCACCGGGCATTGTCACTTCTATGGCCTCCCACCAACATCGAGCATCCCGCTTCAGTTGGAATGTGGCTAGCAAAACCTTTTCCTCGTCCGTGCATTACATCACATAGAAAATTCTTTCGATTTCCTTCAACCAGTTCTCAGCATCCTCGGGGTCAGAGGAGCCCATGAACTTTGGTGGGTTCGTGTTGCGGAAATCCCTTTGGAGATCACCAGCTCCACGGTTAGCACCGCCTTGCGCCACTTGCTGTAGCACCTACATAAGACCTTGCACTGTGCGCTGTATCTCGCACCATTGTGCTCTTTCAGCGGTCATAATCCTACAAGATATTCTTTTACTCTAATTAGTGTCACCTTTTTAATTATAAAGTTGGATGTTAACATAGGGCTTAACACATGGTTCTACCCATCTCACCGGGTGTAAGGAGTATACCTATCCCTGGACTTGGGTTTCCTAGGAATTTGGAATCCTAGGCTCTAATATCACAAAAACTGTCACGCCCGGAGCGCGGAAGGAACCCAGTACGCGTGACGAGTTTATATCGATCATGTCAATTAGAGCATGAGAAAATTTGACACAAAGACAGAGTACACAAATAACAAGATATTAATACCAACAACCATAATCCAATTCCACAATTAACCAAACTCCATAAAGATGATAATCACAAGAACCATAAAGTTGATAATTCATAACCATCACAAGGCTACAAGCCTTTTAACGAGTTCCACTACTTGACCCAATGAAAAAAAAGGAGATTTCAAGACCAAATAAACGGACAAGACATGATAAGACAAGATGCAACTAGATGGCGGCACGACACTTGGAGTCTCTAACACTCTTCACTCGGTCTCATCCTCGTCTAGTTGTGAGTCACTATCCGAGTTACATGGAAAGTGGGGAAAAACTAGGTGAGCAAATGCTCGGTAAGATTTATATCTCAAGAACTAGTAATTCTTCAAGTAGTTATATATTACGTGCGATGCAGGTAAAGCTATGCATGATGAATGATCATGATGTCAAGAACGTTAAAGATGAATCACTCATGATGTAATAATAAGGAACTATCAAGTGTTTGCACAAATTTTCAAGGGGAGATAGTGTCAAGTATTTCAAGCATGTAATAGCAAGTCTTGTCACAGAATTTTACTATTTCAATCAAGCAAGTACCTACCCATTCCGGGCCACGCAAGTCAAGTCAAGCACACAAGTAATGTCACAAGAGAGTGAGTGGAATGCCTTATATCTAGAACGACAAGTACTCCTGTGCAATGCCACACCGTGATCAATATAGCTCCCATGTGCACAAGTAATTTCAGGTGCTCCTCCCAGGACTAGATAGGGCCCTATACGTGCAGGCATTGGGTCATGTATATATTTCGGACATCCACTATAGTTAGAGCCAATATAGAGTTCCAAAGAATGTCATTGTAGGATGATAAGGTAGATTTTCACGAATGAAGTAGTTCAAGGACTGAACTTGGAACAAGTATGACTCCATGTTAAACCACATGAAAACCAAGAAAATATCGTGAAACTTGGTAATTGGCCCCCACTCAGTCGCCGTCAATTACAGAAATAGCATCCACCGCATGGTCGCTCATTCCTGTGGACAGTACAGGCACGAAGAATTAGCGATTTCTCAACTAGTCGCTCATTCATAAATAGCGTCCACGTCACGGTCGCTATAACAATAAACTGCTTCCTTTGACTGGGTGCCAATTCCTTCTGGCGTCCAAGTCCAGGTTACAGATTCAGAACATACATTACACTTCTCAACAGAGACTAGAACATCGCTCTTTGTGGGCCAAACATCAAGTTTTTTCAGAGTGACGTGACAAGGAAAGGTTCCAGGGTTTTTAGGGTACAACCTGCTCGGTGGCCTTGAGAGAATCCCAGGCTTCGCGTAGACTTATGGAGGTCACAATGATGAAATCACCAGTCCGAAGGAAGGAATATCTCGCGGAGGGCTCAATCATCACCGAGAATTCCGGGCTATACGAAAAAACAACGTGAAACCAGGGACTGTATATACTGACTGAAACACAGCGCCATAGACTGCGGTGTAGGCCAGAAAACCGATAAATCTGTGAGACATGAAAACTGTGCCTGTACAGAAGTCGCTATTTAATGAAATAGCGACATTATGAGCAGTCGCTCAATCTTGTTTATAACTGGAATTTTCCTGAAATAATAAGAATTAACGACACAACACGCGGCGCTAATTCTAATTATTTTCAATATAACCATATAATTAGTTACAATTAGCGTCCAATTACACGGGCGCTCAATCTTTAATTGACGTCTACTATCAGCTCACAGAATATTAAATTACCATATATTTTTCTTTTTACTAATATTTTCACAAATAACGCATCTGTATAGGGGCGTTCATTTATAAATCGTGACTACATGACTATCGCTCTTTTTCTTTGTGATGCTACGCATCGGCAGGTACAATCATAGATACATGAAATTTTCAGTTTATCAAAACAAGAAACTAAAGACATGAATAGATGGAGAAAAATATCAGGATTTCAGAAACATGCTCATGCAACATTTTTAACGTCAGGTTTTACATATATTGATTTTTAAGCAGGTGATATTTATTATGTGCTTAAAAGAAATAGCGGATTGGGAAAGGGTCATTCATTAAACGACGCACTGACCACTGTCGCTATTTCAGAAAAATTTGCGACCGTGCATGCGGTCGTTCATTAAATAAGCACCCATGACAGGGTCGCTATTCACTAAAACATAGTAAAACCTATGGATACTGAAACAGAACACAAGGTATCAAGCTATATGACCTATATGCATGCGATTATTGTGATTGTAACAAGTTGGGCTTCGTTACTTGAGAACACCTACCTTTTTAATGGTGAACAACGACGAACGAGGAACAAGGTAGTAGAGGAAGAAGATGCAATAGCAATTGCCTCTAAAATAACAGGACATGCAACTGCGGCAGCCTAAAGGAAGAAGAAAGAGGTAGCAGTGGCCACCTCTCGTAGCAGCCACAAGAAGAAGAAAGAGGAGGCATGCTCTTCTCTTCTTTGGCTTCACGAACAGCAATAGGAGGAAGCAAGGGTCAGCAGCAGCAATAGTGGCTTCTTGTTCGATGGAGGAGGTTATTTATAGGGTGGGAAAACCCTAAGGTTGTGCGATGGTTATCAAAGGCAAGGTTTTTAAAACCCTTCCCTACGTTATTTCTTTCTTTCCCATTTAACAGCCGCCTGCCATGTTTTTCTTTGTGAACCCTAACCCATGCACCTCCATGCATGGTCATTGGCCATCGAGGGCAAGGGTTAAAATCTTGCCAAAAAGCCATCAGTAGAAATTGGCGCCTAGTGCATGGGCGCCCTTTAAACTGCACCCATTTGAGGGGGTGCCCGTTAACTGGTTTGACCAGTCAAATGGAATTGGCGCCCTTGTAAGGGGTGCCCATTCCTTTTTGTTTGAAAAAAACTCTACACATGTTATCTAAACATTGGTCTTTTGGGTTTCTTCCTATGTATGGGTTAAGGCCTATTACATATGTGGGTGTTAAGCGTTGGGCTTTGGTTATCCTAGTTTCACATCTTTTGTTTGGCCACCCACTTGCATATGTAACCCCATGCTTATGTGTTTTAGGCCCATTTGTGTATATTAATATGACTTACGTATTTCTTTATTTGGCCTTCTTATATAATATTTTATTCTCTATTATTCCTTTCGGGGTGCTACAACCTCCCTCTCCACCCTGGCCACTGAAGGTCTTTCAAAGGCAGCCTATGACGATTACCTAGAAGATCTTGAAGAAATCCTGTAGCTCTCATGGCTAGGAGATATACCGAAGCACCAAGCAATAATACAAGAAAAGCAAGAAGCTGATGTCCCCGATAAATGTTGGGAATCTATTGTTGCAAAGGTCGCTGATAAGTGTCCATTTTCTATGGTAAATTCATCGCATCTACACTATTTTATGTGCATATAATTTGGTAATTATGCATGTTCTATCGTTAATCTCAACTTCGCATACAGATTGGACCTTTCATGTAAATTAATTAATTTGATGATTTCATTTAATAAAATAGAGTTGAGGGTCATGAACATTAATTATCCATTGCATAAAAAATGAGCAATTAAGATTCATGTGCACATTATGGTAATTTTTCTAGACTAAATCATAATTATGTGTGTACAGGACACCGAAGGTAATTGCAAAAGCAGTCGGGGGTAAAACTATCATCATCGCTTTGACCAAGTCAAAATTTTAGTTGGAGGGAAAAGAAATTTTAAAGTTTGAAATTGAAGAAAAGAAACACATATTTTGGTTGGAGGGAAAATTGAATTCAAAGTTTGAAATAAAGGAGAGACATGATGAGCCTTAGGAAAGGGGGTGCCCAAAGTTCAAGAAAGTGGGTGCCCACCTCCTTTTCCTTTTCCCCATACATCATCTTCTGCCTAAATCCCAGCCATCCATCTTCTTTTGATATAATCTTCACCCTCTATTGACCCAACTTTCTCTATAAATAGCCCATGACAAGGAGGAGAAAGGGGGTTCTTCTTTTGGCAATCTTTCACTCTTTCTCTCCCAACCTTAGGCTGTCGATTTCACCCTCTTCTGGTCTTCTTTTCCTCCGACTTTCTTCATTACTGTTCATCCGCGCAGATCACTTCGCTTCTTTCTCTGATTTCACCATCCTCCTTACATTTTCTCTCTCTGTGCCCTTCATCAAAGTTTTTCCTCTCTTCCTCCTCTTCAACTTCTTCTTCTTCGGCATCCCCTAATTCATCTTGGTTTCAAAGTTATTCACCCTCCAAAGGCCGCTTCAACGACGAATGTGACTTCCTCCCGGCGTAGACGAGATCTTCTGCAAGGTGGTTCGTGATCCAAGGCCAAGAGAGGACGGCGCCGTCATCACCATTGCTACCACCATCTTCACATCTCATGCTCCTCTTGTTACTATTGTTTTAGTTTCATTTTACTTTATTGTAATCTCGTCACATCTTTATTGTAAGCTTGTCTTGCACTTCGTGTACTCGTTCTTTATGTTAATGAAAGAAGTGTTCATTTGATCTAGAGTTTGTTCATCTTCCCTCTCTTCCTCCTTCTTCTACCTCTTCTTCTCAATGTTATGCAATTATTTTCCATGGCATAGGCTCATAGTCATAGGTGTTTTTAATTAAGTGTTTGGTTCATTCATCTTTACACTATTATCCTTAAACAAAATAAAATCACAAGTGTTTTCAAAATACTCTAAGGTTGTTAACTCTAAAAATATCTTCTTCCCTATGGATTGGACCATTCTCGCCACCATATTACGTCTCTCTTTCATCTAGTGCGAGTTGAAATTTTTAAAATTGATACGTGTGTTTTAAACGATGAACTTTTATGTTATAAATTTTTGGCGCCGTTTCCGGGGAAGAATGATGATTTTTGATTTAAGAACTTTATTTTCCTTATGTTTATAGTGTACTAATAAAGTTCTCTTTTCTTATTTTTATAGAAAAAAAGGGATAAAAAGTAACTTGAAAATTCAAAAAAATCAGAGGTAAGTTTTCCACCTTTTCCTTAGTCTTTTTGTCATTCATTTCAAAAAAAAAGAATGGGGGAACGCTTTTCAAGTAAGTATCCAAACTTTTCCTCCTTCATTTTAATTTTATTTCTCTACATTTCATATCTAGTGGTTAGATAGGTTCACTAAATAAATAAAAAAAACTCTTCCCTTGAACCAAATAAAAATTCTCATTCCAAGAGTAGAAACCACACTTTCTTGCTTTAGGTCATGCATCATGTAGGATAGAAGTTCTTCCTTTCTTATTGTTTAATTTGTGTTAATTTCATTTTGAAAGATTGCGAGGGGCAAGGTGAGTTCTTTTCTAATCTTTTTCTTAAATCACATGCCCATGCATACTTGCAGAGAACCCCTTATTTGAATTTGTGGTGTTGCATTTCATTTTAATTTATCTTAAGGGAAACACCCATAAGCAAGATAAGGTGGAGATTTCATCATCCTTTTTTAGCCCAAAAATCACAATTCCCTTGCATCTTTGCATTGCCTAGACCTTAAATAAAATCTAGTAGACATTGGCCCTAGGTTCACACTGTGGTTCTTGTGTTATTTGGGCTTACCCTCTTATGAAAACCGATGCTTAAGGCAAGACGGTCAGACGGAAAACGCCTTAAGCGGGCTAGTGGTTTGTAATTAGGTCCCTACGAAAGTAGGGGGAGCCTCCCACTACCCCACCCCTTACCTGGCCGGTGAAAATATTGAGGGTGAACTCAAGTTACACTTTGGCCATTTTATGAAACCCAATTTGTTGGTCTAGGTCACATCTAGGTCATTAGGTAATTTATGTGACAACTTATTTATGTTTGCATAGAAAATTAAAAAAATAAAAACAAAAACAAAAACAAAAAAATCTCCTCTTCTCTCTCTTCGTCTTATTTTGAGTAAAACAAATAATAATAATAATAAATCATCATAAAAAAATTCTCCCATCTCTCATCTTTAACCTTGGTTTATGCAAGGGAGAAGATCTCGACACCTTGACTTAGTTGAGCCCATTAGTGAGATTGAGTGATTCATTTTTAATCAGGCTCAAAATCAAATCTAACCTATGGCTGAACAACACCAACTAGGGGTGCCCAAACAGATGAAGGAATATTTTATTCCTTCGAATTATCAGCCATCCACTTGTATTCAACTACCTAATATCCCCGCTTTGCACTATGAGATCAAATCTAGCACCATTCAAATGCTTCCATCCTTTTATGGGAAGACCAATGAAGATCCTTATAAACATCTGGATGAATTTCAAGAAATTTGTTCCACTGTGAAAATTCAAAATTTAACAGATGATGCTCTCCGCCTGACCTTATTCCCTTTCTCAGTTAAGGACAAAGCCAAATACTGGCTAGGGACCTTAGGGAAACCTATTGGCACATGGGCAGATATGCAGCATGAGTTTCTTAAGAAGTTTTACCCCATCGATAGAACTAATACCATGAGACGTGCAATCACAGGATTCGCGCAACTCCCAAATAAACAAATACATGAATCATAGGAGAGATTAAAGGAACTCCTCAGAAAATGCCCACATCATGGGCTTTCCAAATGGCAAATAGTGCAAGCTTTCTATGAGGGCTTAGATGATCAAGTTAAGCAGATTATGGATGCATCATGTTGTGGGGCCTTTATGAGCAAGAGTGAGGATGAGGCCTATGCCTTATTTGAAATGTTGAGCGAGAATTCAATCAACCATGCTTCCTTATCCTCATATGAGAGAACCATTGGGCCCTCTAAATGGGCCGGGATGTATTGGGTGGAACCTGAAGCTAGAGTGGATGTGAATTTCATCCATCAAAAATTAGACAAGGTGGACATCATGGCCCAAAAGCTAGAACAAGTTGATATGCTGGCCCACAAGTTAGACGAGCTCCTGGCCCAAAATAAATAAGAAACCACCATCTCAACTACGTTGAACCCATACTCGGAGCGAACACACCATGAGGTGTGTGCTTTATGTGCTAGATCATACCATCATGTGTCTGATTACCCAACAGTAGTCCAGTTACCATCTTTTATACAGGAGCAAGTCCAAGAAGCCCAGGGGTTCTCTAAGCCCAACTATGACCCATTCTCTAACACCTATAATTCGAGCAAGAGGAATCACCCCAATTTCAATTGGAGAAATCAACAAGCTCCCAATCAGCCCACCATCCCCTCCGCATCTCAAGCTTACAAACCACCCATCCAACACCGATTCCAAACTCAGCCACCATTTCAAGGAATTGCTTATGGTCGAGGATTGCAAGTCCATCAACCACTTCCCTGACTCAACCAGGGTCAGGCCCCATACCAACCTCCTCAGCCCAGTTACAGGCAGTCTTTGAATTCCCAACAAACCTATCAACCTCGTCTGCAACACCACCAGGACTCCCAAACTGATGATAGATTCATAAGTTACAATAACTAATTTTGGCACAAAATCAATCATTCCAACAAACTATTCAAGCCCAAAGTCAATCTTTCCAACAGACCCTCCAAGCCCACCAGCAAACCATCTCAAAGTTGGAGACCCAATTAGGCCAATTGGCTGAAGCCACCATGAGAAGGGAAGTGGGCCAATTGCCAAGTCAGCCCATTGCAAACCCACAAAATAATCCTCCAGGCTTCCCACAACCAAACTTCCCCATTAACCAGCCAATTCCTCCACTCCTCCAGCACCCATCAGACCAAATACCACAAAGAGGCCCACAACTCGAAAATGCAAAAGCAATTTTGACCTTAAGAAGTGGTAAAATCCTCAAAGATCCCCAGGGGTCCACTCCTAGTCCATCAGACCAGGCCCCTGACATATCTTTTGATAGTGAGGAGGAGCCCAGCTAGGAAGAGGATGTCAAGGGAAAGAGGAAAGTAGAGGAAGGGCTTAGCACTTACCGACCTACAATGCCATTTCCCAATGCCTCAAAGCCCAAAAAGAAACAACCAGCCCATAATAAGGAGATGATGGAGATCTTCAAACAAGTACACATCAACATCCCTCTCCTCGATGCCATCAAATATGTCCCGGCCTATGCTAGATTCTTAAAAGAAATGTGCACTCCTACGCGGGAGCCACGAGTGACCCCGGAAAAGGTTCGGCTCCCTTAGAACGTTAGTGTTGTGATCCTCAACAAACTTCCAAGGAAGTTAAAAGATCCTGGGGCACCCCTTATCTCTTGCAACATTGGGGGTGTGACATTTGATAAGGCTCTCCTTGATTTAGGAGCTAGTATGAATTTACTCCATACCTCCATCTATGAGCAGTTTGACATCGGTGATCTCAAGCCTACTCCCATTATTCTCCAGCTCGCCGATAGATCAATCAAGACTCCAAAGGGCCTTATTGAGGATGCCATTGTTAAAGTGAATGAGTGCTACTTCCTTACCAAATTTCATATTTTGGACATAGTTTCTCCCCAAGAAATCAAGCATACTCCTATCATTTTGGGTAGACCATTTTTAGCCACGGCTAGGGCTAATATAGACTGTGCTTCAGGAATTATGGACATATCTTTTGGGGACCAGAAAGTCAGCATCAACATTTTCAAGGCATCCAAATTTCATGATCAAAATGGAGATTGCTATGCTATTGACACCATTGAGGAATTATTGGAGATTGAAAGGAACAGTAGGACCGTAATGAGAGAGGAAGTTGACATCTTGTCAACTCAACTTAGGACGTGGCTCCCAGTTGAACCCTTGTCTCAGCTTAAATCTGAACTAGCTCTGCCCTCTAAGCAATCCCCTCCTCAGGTTGAACTAAAACCATTGCCGGCCTCCCTTAAATATGCATTCCTAGGCCCAGACCAAACTTTGTCAGTCATCATAGCAAGTGACCTTGAACCTAACCATGAGGAGAAACTAGTTGAGGTCCTTAAATCTCATAAGGGGGCAATAGGTTGGTCGGTGGCGGATCTCAAGGGGATCAGTCCAGATGTTTGTATGCACCATATCTATTTAGAGGACAATGTCAAGCCGAGCAGGGAGATGCAACGTCAGCTAAATCCAAACATGACAGAAGTGGTTAAGCAGGAGGTGGTGAAGTGGTTGGATGCTGGGATCATATATCCCATCTCTGATATTAAGTGGATCAGCCCTACACATGTTGTTCCAAAGAAATCTGGGCTGACTATGATTCAAAATGAGAAGGGTGAAGAGGTGCCAATGAAACTACAAACGGGGTGGAGAGTCTGTATTGATTATAGAAAATTGAACTTAATGACAAAGAAAGATCATTTCCCTCTCCCGTTTGTGGATCATATTTTAGAAAAATTGGCTGGGCAAAGATATTTTTACTTTTATGATGGATATTCCGGGAACAATCAGGTTGCTATCTACCTAGAAGATCAGGAAAAGACTACATTCATGTGTCCGTATGGCACGTTTGCATTTAGAATAATGCCGTTTGGGCTTTGTAATGCGCCTACCACCTTTTAGGGGTGTGTGATGGCGATCTTTTCTGAAATGGTGGGAGAATTTTTTGGAAATTTTCATGGATGACTTCTTAGTCTTCGGTGACTCATTTGATTACTGCTTGGAGAATTTGTAGAAGGTGCTGGCACGATGCATTGAATCCAACCTTGTGTTAAGCTAGGAGAAAAGCCACTTCATGGTAAGAGAAGGCATTGTGTTAGGCCATGTTATTTCTGAAAGGGGAATAGAGGTCGACAAGGCTAAGGTTGATTTGATTTCTAATCTTCCTCCCCCTTCGTCTGTCAAGCAAATCCACTCTTTTCTTGGCCATGCAGGTTTTTATAGAAGATTCATTCAGAACTTCTCTACCATTACTCATCCACTCACTAAGATCCTAGCCAAGGACACTCCATTCCACCTAGATGAATCTTATCTAGAGGTTTTTCACTCTCTTAAAGTGGCCCTCACTCAAGCCCCAATCCTGTAGTCACCAGATTGGTCGCTACCATTCGAAATCATGTCTGATGCCTCAGATTATGCTACATGAGTTGTCTTAGGCCAGAGAATTGATAAGAAACCTATGGTGATCTATTATGCGAGTCGCACTCTCGCCGATGCTCAATTGAATTATATCACCACAGAGAATGAACTTCTGTCCGTTGTTTTTACCCTAGAGAAATTTCGCTCATATCTTTTGGGGGCCAAAGTCATTATCTATTCCGATCATGCTACTTTGAAATACCTGCTCACAAAGAAAGATGCTAAACCCCGTCTGATTCGATGGATTCTATTATTGTAAGAATTTGATTTAGAAATCAAAGACAAGAAGGGGTTAGAGAATGTTATGGCTGATCATTTGTCAAGAATAGTGATACCCGAGAGTGCTCCCATGTCTGATTCCTTCCCCGATGAGCAAATTATTTCCATCTCTCACTTCTCAACCCGCTGGTACGCTCAGATAAGCAATTACCTGGCAGTAGGACAGATTCCGGGAGGGTGGTCTAAGCAGGAGAAGGATCATTTCTTCGCCAAAGTTAAGCATTATTTTTGGGAGGACCTAGAGCTGTTTTACATGGGTCCTGATCACATAATTCGAAGGTGTGTCCCCGAAGATGAACAACAATCTGTGCTAAATTTCTGTCACAATCTAACTTGTGGGGGACATTTCTCAAGTAGGAAAACTGCTGCTAAGTCTTGCAAAGTGGGTTCTTTTCGCCCACACTTTTCAAAGATGCTTATAAATTTAGCAAGACATGTCTAAGGTGTCAAGCTGTGGGGAACAATTCTAGGAGAGACATGATGCCACTCAGTCCCATCATGATTGTTGAAATTTTTAATGTTTGGGGGATTGATTTCATGGGACCATTTCCGCCATCATTTGAAAACGAATACATTCTTGTGGCGGTAGATTATGTGTCTAAATGGATAGAAGCAATAGCCACTCGAACCAATGATCACAAAGTTGTGGCAAAATTTGTTCGTAAGAATATCTTATCTAGATTTGGGTGTCCCAGGGCTATCATCAGTGACGGGGGTTCACATTTCACTCACTCGCAATTTCGAGCTTTGCTTAAGAAATATGGTATCACTCACAAAATCGCCACCCCCTACCACCCCCAAACAAGTGGCCAAGTGGAAATATCCAATCATGAAATCAAAAACATCCTGCAAAAATCTATTCGGCCCGATAGGAAGGATTGGTCTGAAGGATTATATGATGCTCTCTAGGCCTATCGGACTGCCTACAAAACTCCCATTGGTATGTCCCCCTATAGGCTAATTTTTGGAAAAGCCTGTCACCTTCCAGTTGAGCTAGAACATAGGGCGTACTGGGCCATAAAACAAGTGAATCTGGACTTGGCCCAAGCTGGTTCCCATAGAGCTCTTCAACTCAATGAGCTGGAGGAGCTACGCAATGAAGCGTATGAAAATTCCAAGATCTACAAAGCCAAGACCAAAGCCTTTCATGACAAGCACATTTTAAGAAAATCTTTGCAACCTGAGCAGAAAGTCTGGCTTTTTAATTCTAGGCTACGCTTATTCCCTGGTAAACTCAAATCCAGATGGGACAGACCATTTGTAGTTATTAAGGCTTTTGACCACGGTGCCGTCAAAATTTTGAATCCTAAAAATGGTCACATTTTCACTGTCAATGGTCAAAGATTGAAACCTTATTTGGAAAAAGATCAGTTGCAAAAAGAATCCGTTATTCTAAGTGGTCTAGAATAAAATCTTCATGAGCTCTCATGCGTCTGGCTGATGACGGAAAACTTAGCGCTTCTGGGAGGCAACCCACGGTTTTTGTTATTTTGACATTTTTGTTTGAGTGTGTTTTAGTAGTCAGGTTAAGGCCAAGGAGAGGAAGTCGTCGCCATCCATGACACTGATGGAGGCTTCATCCTGCATATCCGGTTGTCTCTTTCCTACTCAGAAGTATTTATTGATACATTATTCTATTGCTTTCAATTTTATATGCCATTGAGGATAATGTCATTCAAGTTGGGGGGTAGAGAAAAATTTTCATGATGCATATAGTACAACCTGGTAGGAGTTCTATCTTGTATATCATCGTTACATGAAAGTAGAAAGATGTAAACCACATTTTGAGTTTCATGATTCATGCTTAAATTAAAAGTAATTCTGGAATAGAAAAGACTAGGGAGATGGATGATGAAAATTTTAGTCAATCTAGCCATGGAAAACTGATATAAGAATCCATTTAAAGTTCATGTGCACTGTATAAAAAAAAGAAATTCATGTTGCATACTAATGAAATAAGTAAGACAAGTCATCTGCTATTTTCGGTATGTTGTCTGATATTCTGCACTTCTTAAGAAAAGAGATCTTTTTACAAAAGTTTTTTGTCAAAATTATCTATCAAATAAGTGTAAAAAAAATTATCATGAAAAATATCCATAGTCTTAGTAACCGGGCCTACTTCACCTAAGACGTGTTGAGGTTCGCGTAAAACGGAAAAGGGAATCTTGATCTGTGAAACCGGGCCTACTTCTCCTAAGGCAAGAGTCGAGGTTCGCGTTGAGCAGTGAAGTGTAGTGTAGCATCATGTGTGGTATAAAAGATCCCAAAGGGACAAAGCAATAAGGCAGACAAAAAGTTAATATACTTAATGCTCTGATCTAAGAGGTGCAGGGTTGAAAGGTATTTACTTGGCATAGCGAATGGGGATGTAATTGTCTAAGTTATGGATTTGGTAGTTACACATGCACAAGTGCTATTGAGCTTTGATTTGAATTCTTGATCATGTACTATTAAGTTCCTACACAAGGCTAGTGTGCATTAATGATTCCAGATTCCTAATCTTTGGTTGATTCTATGAAGGGAGAGCTGGATATGAGAGTATGAATTTTACAAACTCTTGTTAGTCCTAAATTTTAATTTATTTACATTGTTAAGGGACTAGTAATAAGTAAGTTGGGGGGTGTGATAAGTGTCTATTTTCTATGATAAATTCATCGCATCTACACTATTTTATGTGCATATAATTTGGTAATTATGCATGTTCTATCGTTAATCTCAACTTCGCATACAGATTGGACCTTTCACGTAAATTAATTAATTTGGTGATTTCATTTAATAAAATAGAGTTGAGGGTCATGAACATTAATTATCCATTGTATAAGAAATGAGCAATTGAGATTCATGTGCACATTATGATAATTTTTCTGGACTAAATCATAATTATATGTGTAGGACACCGAAGGTAATTGGAAAAAAAGCCGGGGGTAAAACTGTCATCACCGCTTTGATCAAGTCAAAAGCACATATTTTAGTTGGAGGGAAAAGAAATTTTAAAAGTTTGAAATTGAGGAAAAGAAACACATATTTTGGTTGGAGGGAAAATTGAATTCAAAGTTTGAAATAAAGGAGAGACATGATGAGTCTTGGGAAAGGGGTGCCCAAAGTTCAAGAAAGGGGGTGCCCACCTCCTTTTCCTTTTTCCCATACATCATCTTCTACCTAAATCCTAGCCATCTATCTTCTTTTGATACAATCTCGACCCTCTATTGACCCAACTTTCCCTATGAATAGCCCATGACAAGGAGGACAAAGGGGGTTCTTCTTTTGGCAATCTTTCACTCTTTCTCTCCCAACCTTAGGCTGTCAATTTCACCCTCTTCTGGTCTTCTTTTCCTCCGACTTTCTTCATTACTGTTCATCCGCGCAGATCACTTCCCTTCTTTCTCTGATTTCACCATCTTTCTCACATTTTTTCTCTCTGTGCCCTTCATCAAAGTTTTTCCTCTCTTCCTCCTCTTCAACTTCTTCTTCTTTGGCATCCCCCAATTCGTCTTTCTTTCAAAGTTATTTACCCTCCAAAGGCCGCTTCAACGATGAAGGTGACTTCCTCCCGGCGTAGACGACATCTTCCGCAAGGTGGTTCGTGATCCAAGGCCAAGAGAGGACGGCGCCGTCATCACCATTGCTGCCACCATCTTCACATCTCAGGCTCCTCTTGTTGCTATTGTTTTAGTTTTATTTTACTTCATTGTAATCTCGTCACATCTTTATTGTATACTTGTCTTGTACTTCGTGTACTCGTTTCTTTATGTTAATGAAAGAAGTGTTCATTTGATCTAGAGTTTGTTCATCTTCCCTCTCTTCCTCTTTCTTCTACCTCTTCTTCTCAATGTTATGCAATTATTTTCCATGGCATAGGCTCATAGTCATAGGTGTTTTTATTTAAGTGTTTGGTTCATTCATCTTTTCACTATTATCCTTCAACAAAATAAAATCACAAGTGTTTTCCAAAAGACTCCAAGGTTGTTAACTCTAAAAATCTCTTTTTCCCTGTGGATTCGACACTTCTCACCACCATATTACGTCTCTCTTTCATCTAGTGCGGTTGGAATTTTTATGATTGATATGCGTGTTTTAAATGACGAACTTTTGCGTTATCAGTCGCCACAACCTTTGATGATGCTCCGCAAGGACAAGAAGTTAAGAAGCTCCTTGCAGCCCTTAAGGGTGATTCATCTACGGGCCAACGTCTAAGCTGCCCGAAAGTTGCATTGACAACTTCACTGCTGATTCCCCAACGAACTCAAAAGCTAGAGAAGGAAGCTGGTGATGTCCCGCCACTAGGCAAAATGAGGCAAGAAAGCATCTATGATGTCCTCGAAGCCGAAGAAGATGATGAAGGCTTCATCGATTTTCAGCCGGCTCCCCTAGAGATAGAAGATGGTGGCCAAGCCACTATTGATGAGCTGGTCAAAGTAAACCTCGACACAGAAGATGAGCTGAGGCAAACCATTCTCAGCGCACTCCTTCTCCCAAAAGAGAAAAAATAATACATACAGTTGCTTCAAGAGCTTTGGGACTGCTTTGCTTAGAACTACGAGGAGATGCTTGGAACAGCAACCTACGTCCACCCCCCACACACGGTGAGGTTTCACACACTATCTTGTAAAAGATTACAAGATGAACACCAAACACACACACACGTGAGGAGTATAGAACCCCCACGAAAGTGCTAGAGCACAGACACACAAGAACAAGGATGAACAACGAAAATACACACACACACACACACACACACACACACACACACACACACACACACACACACACACACACACACACACACACACACACGCACACACACGCACACACACACACACACACACACACACACACACACACACGGATCTGCCTAGATCCACACACACTAGTGCTTGAAAATTACAAGGGAGGCACGAATTAGCTCAAACATGAATGGAAGGAACATAGACAAGAAATGAAAACACAGATCAGGCTCCCCCTTAGTGGATGACGGTAGTATTGAATGAAGCTTGCTCTTAGCTCAATCTTCACTTGATTTGGATGCAGATTTTCTCTTGAAAGCTTCAGCTCCTGGATGAAGAGTTCCTCTCGGATCACTGTTCACGTGAACAGTACCAGTACCCTCTCCCATGAAAACCTCTTCTTCTTCTCTTCTTGGAAGCACTTAGGGTTTTTGACCCCAAAGAGACCTTTTGTAGCTCTTGGAAGGTCAGGAGACAAGTCCCCAGACCAGATCCATAAATCACTCCAGGACTGAGACCAAGAGGATTAAACAATTGGGGAAAAGTTCCTCTTTTCAAGTTTGGACCAAAAGTCAGCAAAGGAGGGCTTCGGGAATTCTGGTCGACCGGAATTCCAGGGGCGGTTGACTGAAACCTGAAACTTTCGGAGTTTTTGGTTGCTGGGAGAACCGGTCGACCGGTTCTAGGGTCCTGGTCGACCGGAACCTGTAAAACATGCTACTTCTCATCCCTGGGAGAACTGGTCGACCGGGCTTGTGGTCCTGGTCGACTGAAAATGCCTGGACCTGCAAAATTAAGTTGTTAGCCTGGAGAAATTGATCAGGGTGATAGGGGCTTTTAAGTGAATGATTGTAACATGCATTTGGGGTTTGGTTAAACAAGAATAACTCAATTTAAAACACATTGATTCAATTGAAACTTATGAGTTTTCCACAAAACGGATAGGTTTAAGCTTGAACCCCATAAGCTTATATAAAGTGACTTATAACACGGGCCGAGATAAAACCTCCACTCAGAGTTTTGTTATCATCAAAATCACTCATGGAAACGCAACAATCTCCCCCTTTTTGAAGGTGACAAAACACAAGTAGAGAGAGAGCGAAGACGAGTCAACCAAGGAACCAACCTCTTGAAACATTCATATATGCCAGATATTGATATGAGATAGAACAAGGGAATACATTAAGTGGCCAAAACCATGTGCATTACATCATATCATTTCAGTTCAAGGATCTCTGATGCAAGGTTGATATAGAACAAGAAGTACCAACCAATAAGACGCACAAAATGCAATACAGAGATGCAAGCTAACATGATGCAACATAACTCACAAGGACTCAAGCATGCAGGCAAGCAAACAACCAAAACACATATAGAGATAGAACCTGATACATACTACTTCTCCCCCTTTGGCAGCATCAAAACGGGGAGTGGGATACAGGACTCGTGGACAGAAAAAAACACTACAAGGACATAAGAACAGCTAAGGAGCAGGGTGATCCGGAGTCCCCTCGCGAGCATCATCACCTGAAACATCGGCAGTAGGAGGAGCAGGAGCAGGAGGGAGACGGTTCGTGATGTCATGCGGTGTATCATCATGATGAAGGAGCTGGCGGCGAAGGACGAGAAGGGATTGGTTAGTTATGCGGAAGGCTTCGCGGTTATCTTCGTGGCTAGCATAAAGTGTGGCCATGTGGGTGGAGAGATCATCCAGAGCATGGGAGAAATAATCCATTCGGCCAGTCATGGTGTCCATGAAGGTGTCCAGTCTGTCAAGGGATGAGTAGAGCCGGGTTTCCATGCCTAAAACATGTCTATCAAGAGCTTCGTAGTCCCCCCAAGAAGACTAACCAGCACCCTGAGTAGAAGACTCCCCGTGAACAAATTGTGGAGGAGGTGGCATCTCTTCATCCATATGGTGAGGTGAAGGTGGGGGAGGCTGATCCTCTGCCTGAACTGGAGGGGGTGCATCCCCATGAGCCTGCTACTGCGGTGGTTCTTCATTAGCAAATTGTTCAGCATAGGTAGGAATGTCCCTGGTGAGCTCACCATTTTCATCCCAGTAGTAACCAAGATTGAAGAAAAGCTTGTGTTCATTATATATGTCATCTTCGTGAATATGAAGCGACCTTTCTTCTGACAAATCTACCCCAGCATAGATAAACACTCCTGTCAACTGTGATGCATAAAGTAGGGATCTCCCCACGTTGGTGCGGCAAGAATCAATCAAGGTGGTCATGAGTCGACCCATATTCACGGTGTTCCCATTCATGACATGATAAAAGAGGAAACGATGAACCAATGTCACTTCATTACAACTTCCACCCTTGGGATAAATCAAAGTAGTGAAAATGTGATGTAGAACACGCTGCAGGGGCGAAAAGTAGTGTGCATTAAGTTGGATATTATCACTCACACCGCGGACATAATCACAACCTGTCATAGCAAGGAATGTGGCCTCCACTTCACCATGTCCAAAAGTCATATTGGCACCCCATGTTGAAACTCCTAAGGTACGCCAGAATAGGTCGGGTCCAATATGTATCTCAATGTCTTGAACAACCGTGAACTAGTTTCCATTCCGCTCAACAAGATTCCCATAAAACTGCTGCACTAGGCTAGGATAATACATAGTGTATCTTGAGACAAAATCAATCCACCCGTCTTGAATTGTAAAAAGTGCAAACAAATCTGGCAAAATGTCATTCACCTCTAGAAAATCAACCAAGCGAGGGTTGATGATAGGACGAAGAGGAAGACGGGGTGCATGATGGGGTTCCGATGCCCGCTGTGGATGAGTCGGGGCCTCTTGTCTCGGATTGCTGGCTCCCCCTAGAGTAGAACGTCGAGAGCTCCTTCTAGGCGGCATTTTAGACAAGGAAACTGACGGTGGAAACCTTCGAGGAGATGGAACTCTACCCTTGAGATGGAGGTTGACCAAAGAGCACTCCTGGAGCCCTGGAAGATCGTTCCCCACGCTTTGGAATCGAGGAAGAAGGTTGGTGGCAGCACGATCACCCGCGGAGATCACGTCCCAGAGTGGTGACGAATCCGACGGAGATTGTGCGGATGGAGGAATGGGAAGGTTGGAAGGCTTGAGAGGAGAGGGGTTGGTGTTCTAGGGTTTTTAGAATATGTGGGAGAGAGAAGGGATGAAGTGGAATGATGTGATAGAGGGTGGAAACCCCTTTAAGAAGGGGGGCAGTCGAGTCCCGGTTGGGCCGGTCGCCGTTTTCGGTCGACTGGGCCGGGTTGGCCGGTCGACCGGAAAAGGTCAAGAGCCCAAAAGGTTTGCTTTGAGTTGTTTTGGGTAAAGGGCACCTCCAAAACTCCTACCTGCTCAAACTCCTTTCACTTAATAGTATTCATCCCCCTATATTTTTCTCCCCCTTTTTTTGTTGTGTTCTTTATTTTCTATTTTTTTTCTTTTTCCTTTGGGGAGAGTAACAGGAAAGAACATCTGATGAATCAACCAGTATTGTTTATCTGAAAACTCCCCCTCAGTGACTGACGAGTGTCCCTCGTGCAATTATCCACATTTATTTGACAAGGAGTACAGGTTTTAGAAGCATTCAAGAAGGGATATAAAGATAAAAATAATATAATCGCACAAGCAGGATGGTATCAAACAAAGAAGAGTAAAACACACATCATGGTGATGCATGTCACATTTTCTACCGATTATGCTTCTAATATGCATCACTCATCGTAATGCAGACTTAAGTGTGAATGCCCTCACCCTTGCACATGCAAAGCTCCCTTCTAATCTTGTTGAATTGTTCCTGGTTTAAGGGTTTTGTGAAGATATCAGCCAGCTGATTGCGAGTATCAATGAAATGCAGTTCAAAAACCCCTTTGCTTACATGATCTCTCAAGAAATGGTGTCGAATGTCTATATGCTTGGTCCTAGAATACTGAACAGGGTTTTTAGAAAGACTGATTGCACTTGTATTGTCACATAGGATTGGGACACAGTTTATCTCAATATCCAAATTAAGCAATTGATTTTTGATCCAAAGTACTTGGGCTCCACAACTTCCGGCAGCTACATACTCAGCCTCGGCCGTTGAGAGAGCTACAGAATGTTGTTTCTTTGAGGCCCAAGAGACTAGGCAGCCACCAAGAAACTGACAGTAACCACTAGTACTTTTTCGATCAACAATGCAACCAGCATAATCGGCATCGGTATATGCAATCAAATCAAAAGAGCTGCCGATTGGAAACCACAAGCCAAAATCTAGTGTGCCGATCAAATACCGAAAGATCCGTTTAACAGCCATGAGATGTGATTCTTTTGGACAAGATTGAAAGCGAGCACACAGACACACACTATACTGAATGTTAGGGTGACATGTTGTTAAATACAGTAGTGATCCGATCATACCTCGAAACAATGTAGGATCTATTGTTTTACCATTTTCATTTTTGTCCAATTTTGTGGTTATGGCCATCGGAGTTGATATGGGTTTTGCTTCTGCCATCCCATATTTTTTCAACAACTCCATTGTATACTTGGCTTGATTTATGAAGATGCCTTCGAGCATTTGTTTTACTTGCAGACCAAGAAAGAAGGTTAGTTCACCCATTAAGCTCATTTCAAACTCTCCGTGCATTATTCTTGCAAATTCATCACATAGGGCATTGTTGGTAGCTCCAAATATTATGTCATCAACATACACTTGAACTACCAGTATCCCTTTACCTAATTTTCTTTGTGAAGAGTGTTTGATCGACCTTACCTCTTTTGAACCCATTTTCAATCAGAAAAGAAGTAAGCCTTTCGTACCATGCGCTTGGTGCCTGCTTAAGCCCGTACAATGTCTTTTGGAGCTTGTACACATGTCGTGGGTGCTTGGAATCTTCAAAACTTGGAGGTTGTTCTACAAAAACATCCTCTTTGATATACCCGTTAAGAAAAGCAGATTTGACATCTATTTGAAATAGTTTGAAGTTCAATGAGCAAGCAAAGGATAATAAGATCCGGACTGCTTCTAGCCTTGCAACCGAGGCAAAAGATTCATCAAAATCAATCCCCATCTCCTGGCTATACCCTTTGGCTACAAGCCGGGCCTTATTCCTCACCACCATGCCCTTGTCATTCAGCTTATTTCTGAAGACCCATCGGGTTCCTATTACCGGCTGATTTCTAGGACGTGGCACAAGAGTCCACACTTTGCTTCTCTCAAACTGGTGCAGTTCTTCATGCATAGCATGGATCCAGGAATCATTTTGCAAGGCATCATGAATGTCCTTAGGATCCTCTTGAGAAATTAAAGCAATCAAGTCCTCCTATTCTACTTGCCTTAGAGAGGATCTAGTTCTTACCCCGTCTTCAGGATTACCTATAATGTTTTCAGTAGGGTGATCCTTCAGAAGAGTGGATGGTCTTGGCAAATCCGGATGTTGAATTTGCTGCTCCTGAAGTGTTTCAATTGAGGGATCCTCATCTTCTTCACTTTTGCTTGATCCACCTTCGGTTGGCTCATTCTTGATCTTGACATCATTCCGACCTTTGGGTTCCTCATCTACATCCATAATTTGGACAGATTGATTTGTTAGTTTTAACTCATATTCATCAAAAATTACATGAGGACTTTCTTCTACAACAAAGGTCCTCTTATTGAACAATCGGTAGGCTCTTGAGTTAAGTGCATAGCCTAGGAAAATTCCTTTGTCACTTTTCTCATCAAACTTTCCTAGATTAGACTTACCATTATTCATGATAAAACATGAGCATCCAAAAGGTTTGAGATGAGAAATGTTTGGTTTCTTACCCTTGCACAGCTCATAAGGAGTTTTCTTTAGGATGGGCCTTACCATTGCCCTGTTGATGATGTAACATGTTGTACTTACCGCTTCGGCTCAGAAGTACTTGGGCAAGGAGTTCTCACTTAACATGGTTCGCACCATGTCTATAAAAGTTCTATTTTTTCTTTCCACCACTCCATTCTGTTGAGGCGTCCGTGGTGATGAGAAGTTGTGTGTGTATCCTTGATCTTCACAGAACTTGCTGAAGTCATGATTCTCAAATTCTCCACCGTGATCACTTTGAATGGTGGTGATGAGATAGCCTCTATCATTCTGGACTTTCCTGCAGAAAACTTGAAATTTCGCCACTGCATCATTTTTATTTGCTAAAAAGAGCACCCATGTAAATCTTGAAAAGTCATCAACAATCACAAAGCCATAGGATTTTTCTCCTACGCTAGATGTTCTGGTAGGACCAAAAAGATCAAGATGCAACAATTCAAAGGGCCTAGCAGATGAAACAATGTTTTTATTTTTAAAAGAAATTCCTGTTTGCTTGCCTTTTGTGCAAGCTTCACAGATTCTATCACTTTCAAATTTTAATTTTGGCAGTCCATTCACCAAGTCATGTCTAGACAGCTTAGAGATAACTCGAAAACTAGCATGACCTAACCTTCGGTGCCATAACCAAGCATTTTCATGATTGTTCGCAACCAAGCAAAGATCATTGCATGAAACATTGTCAATATCAACAGTATAAACATTGTTATTCCTTTTCCAAGAAATTTTATTTCATTTGTGTTCTTGTTCAAGACAATGTAGTGGGTATCATAAAAAACAACTTTAAAACCCTTATCGCACAATTGGCTTATGCTTAGCAGATTGTGATTCAGTGCTTTCACCAAAAGTACATCTTCAATAAGAATTTTAGAATTCTTACCAATGTTGCCAATCCTAATGATTTTACCTTTGTCATGACCTCCAAAGACAACTAGTCCTCCATCCTTGTCTTGCAGTGTAGAGAACACTTTCTTGTCCCCTGTCATATGCCTTGAACAGTCGCTATCCAAGTACCATTTGCTCCCCCTAGCTTCAAGACATATCTGCAAGAAGAAAAATTCTCATGCAATTATTTTTGGTACCCAAGCTAGTTTGGGTCTGTAGGAGTTAGTCCAATTCTTAGTATATCTCTTCTTGGTCGAAAAAGTATGATTTCTTGGTGAGTTTTGTCTAAACCAGCAATTTACAGTAGCATGGCCAAATCTACCACAATGATAACAATTAACTGGTCCAAACTTTCTTTGAAACTGTCATGAGTTGAGTTGAACATGTTTTGGTTCAGCTTTGGAACATGAAACATGGTTTTTATCTTCTTGATGAACAAGGGATGTGGTGATCTTTTGCTCAAACGATTTATTATTTCGGGGGGTGTATCCAAGACCTTCCTTTTGAAAATTAATTTTGATTCCCAACAAATTATCTAGATTTTGCTTGCCCTTAACAAATCTTGACAATGTAGACTGGAGATCAGCCACTTCTTTTTCTAGACTCACAATCTATTCTTCAAGTTCTGAGTTTGCATATTTCAGAATTTGTTCTTCAATTTTGAGCTTTTCACATGCTTTCTCCATTTCAACTATTTTGCAAGATAATTCCCCTTTGGTTTTATCACAGTCTAAAATTGTTTGTAATAGATTTTCTTTTTGTTCCGCAGCCTCAAACCATTCTTGTTCTAGTTTCTCAAATTTGACAAAGATGTCTTCATGTGACACATCATCAAGTTTCTTTTTGAGAGTTTTATTTTCACATCTGATTTTCTTGTATTTCATGTACAACTTTTCATATTCAGATTCCCATTGTTCATTGGAGATGAAATCAAGGTCAGAATTTACCTCCGTAGATTCATCTTCATGTGCCATGAGGCACAAGCTTTCGACGAGTTCTTGGATTTCTTCATCAGATGGTTCATCTTCTTCGTCACTCCAAATGGCGACCATGGCTTTGAGTTTCTTGAAGTTCTCCTTCTTGAATTCTTTTTCAGATCCAGACATTCACCTCTCATGTGCCCGGGCTTCTTGCATTCGTAGCATATGATGCTACTTGGCTTGCTCGATTTGCCTTTGGTTTGCATGGGCTTTCTTTGCCCCTTTCTATAGTTTCCCTCAAAATTTTTCTTCTTCCTTAGACATCTTCTCACTTGGCGAGTTATCATCGCCAATTCTTCCTCTTCATTGCTTCTGTCACTTGATTCACCTTCTTGAAATTCGTCATCCGAGTGATGCGCTTTCAGTCTAATGACCTTTTTCTTCTTGATATCTTCATCAAATGTCCTCTTAATATTTATCTCATAGGTCATGAGTGACCCTATGAGTTCATCCAAGGTGAGAGTTGACAGGTTCTTTGAGTCTTCAATTACCGTGGCCTTTGTGTGCCAAGCCGACGGTAGAGACCTTAACACCTTCCTCACAAGGTCAGAATTTGAGTATTCCTTCCCGAGACTTTTGAGACCATTTGTGATCTCTGTTAACCTTGCAAACATCTCGGAGATGGTTTATTCAAGTTTCATCGTAAATAGCTCATAGTCAGTGACTAGGAGATTTGCCATTGTTTCCTTGACCTCTGAGGTTCCCTCGTATATGAGTCGCAGCTTGTCCCACATTTCTTTGGCTGAGCTACACATAGAGACACGAGAGAATTCATTAGGGTGTATCGCACATTGCATAATATTCATGGCATTGAAATTAGCAGTGCATTTCTTAATTTCCTCGGGTGTCCATTTTTCTTCATCAGCCCCGAGTTTATGAGGACCCTTGTCCACAACTTTCCGAACTTCGTACTCTTGAGCCCTCAGAAAAATATGCATTCTATTTTTCCAGTACGAGTAGTTTGAACCATCAAAGAAGGTAGGACGGTTGATGGAGTGACCCTCGAGTATCATACCCCTGTTTGTCATTTAATCGGATCTTACTCTAGATCGTTAGATCTGTGAAGGAGAGAGCCTTAGCTCTGATACCAATTGAAGTCACGAGATTAAATGGCACCGAAGAGGGGGGTGAATTGGGTATTAAAAAATAAATGAACTAAAGTTGGATGACGAACACGTTAGCAAGGCTAGCAACCAACGGGGAGGGATATCGAGAAGCACAACGAGAGTCTGGACAGAGAAACTCCTACAGCAGTTCCTCGGTACTAGGTGGAGTTCAGGAATCCAAGGATTCTCTCACACAAGATATTTTCTTCTTGACAAGACTAGCCTTGTCGATCCAAAATTATCTTTTGATATACCAATGAACTTCCGTAAGAGGGTCAATGAATCCAAATCAGAAAATTGATCTAATATGATAATGCAATAAGGAACTGAGCTAATAAGAATGGATGTAGAAGATATGGATCAAACCATTCAGAAGACATGGATTTTAGGTGGTTCGGCTGCAACAACAGCAACCTACGTCCACCCCCCACACACGGTGAGGATTCACACACTATCTTGTAAAAGATTACAAGATGAACACCAAACACACACACACACGTGAGGAGTATAGAACCCCCACGAAAGTGCTAGAGCACAGACACACAAGAACAAGGATGAACAACGAAAATACACACACACACACACACACACACACACTCACACACACACACACACACACACACACACACACACACACACACACACACACACACACACACACACACACACACACACACACACACACACACACACACACGCGGATCTGCCTAGATCCAGACACACTAGTGCTTGAAAATTACAAGAGAGGCACGAATTAGCTCGAACATGAATGGAAGGAACATAGACAAGAAATGAAAACACAGATCAGGCTCCCCCTTAGTGGATGAAGGTAGTATTGAATGAAGCTTGCTCTTGGCTCAATCTTCACTTGATTTGGATGTAGATTTTCTCTTGAAAGCTTCAGCTCCTGGATGAAGAGTTCCTCTCGAATCACTGTTCACGTGAACAGTACCAGCACCCTCTCCCTTGACAGCCTCTTCTTCTTCTCTTCTTGGAAGCACTTGGGGTTTTTGACCCCAAAGAGACCTTTTGTAGCTCTTGGAAGGTCAGGAGACAAGTCCCCAAACCAGATCCATAAATCACTCCAGGACTGAGACCAAGAGGATTAAACAATTGGGGAAAAGTTCCTCTTTTCGAGTTTGGACCAAAAGTCAGCAAAGGAGGGCTTCGGAAATTCCGGTCGACCGAAATTCCAGGGGCGGTCGACTGAAACCTGAAACTTTTAGAGTTTTTGGTTGCTGGGAGAACCGGTCGACCGATTCTAGGGTCCTGGTCGACCAGAACCTGTAAAACATGCTACTTCTCATCCTTGGGAGAACTGGTCGATCGGGCTTGTGGTCCTGGTCGACCAGAAATGCCTAGATCTGTCAAATTAAGTTGTTAGCCCGGAGAAATTGATCAGGGTGATAGGGGCTTTTAAGTGAATGATTGTAACATGCATTTGGGGTTTGGTTAAACAAGAATAACTCAATTTAAAACTGATGGGGACATTGAAGCAAGACCGCTCACATTTTGTTTGCATTTATGTCCTTTTATATTTGTATATATACCCTTGTGTTATATGGGTACACAATTGTAAGTCTTGGTGGGTTTATCTGCAAACTATTAATAGGTCGAGCAAGGGGGCCCCCAGTCCTTCCCCATTGGTCCACCTAAGCCATGTGGGGCTGGTCAACCATCCTAGGTGGCATCTAGAAGGTTTGACATTCAATTGGACACATGGGAGACAAATGGACCCAAAAGTCCAATATTCCTCTCTCTTGGTGAAGGGGGAGCCCCCCTCCTTAATATTAGTTTAATGTGGTTCCAAACCACATGGGATAAAAACTTTTGAACTCCCTTGTTTACCCCTCCCCAATTTAGATCTGAGGGTATATGTGATCATTTTCCTTTTATTATATAATGCTTGTATTTCCTTTTTCATGAATTAATGAGAAGAAAAAATTAGTGTGCATTGGAGCTTGGTGCGCCCCCTCCTCTCTCCCTCTGGTTCCTCCCTCTTCCTTCAGCATTTAAGGGTATATAACCCTTCTATCTTAGCCCCTCTACATCCGGTTTCTATCTCTGCCGTCGCCGTTCGTGCCGCCATCAAGCCGCCGCGAAGCAAGATCCGAAGTGCTATCAAAGGTTCTGTTTTGCTGGACAGAGGCTCACTCCGAGAATTTTAGCTCCCAACTCTGACATATTCTGGAGCTAATATTTTTAGGGTGAGTTCTAGAGGTCATCGTTAAGTCCCATAAAAATTCAAAAAAACTCTATCCACCGTTTTATATTTTACCATTTTCGTGCTTCCCAATCCACCAATTCTGTCTGCAGTCTGTCCAATTTCACAGTAGCCCTGAGTTTCACCTTTTTGCTCCCCTTCTTGATTTTTGTTTGAACCCCCAATTTTACTGGAGGTTCTTTCCACTATCGCCACCCTCCAAAAAGTTTCGTTGAATTTCAAAAGCCCTCTACCTATGTTTAGAAATTGTTTCTTTCCCCTAAATTCAGTTCTATTTCTATTGTCTAGATCCGACCACCCAATACTAAAAAATACTTTCCCCCAGTCAAATCTGCACCAAACCTTTCATAAAAATTATCCCCGTTTTCCTTTCTTCTCCCTCTACAACATTTGTGAAGAACTAAACATCTGAATCAGAGGTCTACAATACGATCAACGCCAACTCTCAGGAAAATGCACTTCTGCCCTAAGTTTTCAGATCCTGTGAACCAGCAGCTTGAATATTCGACAAAGGCCATCAACGAGAAATTCAAATTTCTTTCTCTGGCCGTAGATCGAAGGATTTTAAGTCAGCTTTCCAACGGTACCTCTTGTGCGTCGATCTGACACCGGGAGTGACCGCAGCAGCAGATATTGTCGGGGCGCGGGGGTCTGAAACAGCCATCCAGATCCGTGGGCAGCAACTTCGACAAGTGAAGGTCGGAGCCACCCGGCCTCCGACCGGTGAACTAGCATACTGCCGTCCCCGGGAGCGTCCTTCCAGGCGTCCCCACCACAGCGGTACCACCTTGGTGCCACGCGGCCACATTGACCATCACGTGGGCCCCACGGTCGTGAGTATGTGTGCCGCCGAAGCAACACAAGAAGTGGCCCGTCAACCCGAAACCGCTACTCCCGGGCCCCACTGTGTGGCCCTTTACCTCCCTGCGTGGAGTGGGCAGTAATTTGTCTTGCTGTAATAATTGTGTATTTACTGTTCCGGGAGTACGAGTTCGGCCGGGAAGTCTTCCCCACACCCGGTAGCATGGAAGTATCGTATTCGCTCCCATCTCGACATTTGCTTTATTTCGTATATATTTCATTATGCCGCTACTAGAGAGCATGCTAGGATCATAGCTTGCTATACTTTTTATATCACCGCTACTGCGACAGAGAGCGAGACCGTCCCGTGACCCGATCCAGACACGAATTAGTGAGTTGACCACCCTAGCTCACTGCCGGTTTCTCAACCGTGCACGTCCATACGCCTCCCTCTTTACGGGCGATCACGGGCTTGCTTAGAGTCCAAGGGTCACATATCCATTGGTCTCGAGTCCGTGGTCCATCCCGCATCAATTTTGGTATCAGAGCCAAGTTGAGTCTAGGGTGTCTAAAATCAACAAAAAAATGTGTCATTTATGTCTAGTCATCGTCTATGTCGGTCTAGGTTGCATTTCATCCTAATAACCCGGTATATCAAAAGGTGTTGTCCGAATGTTAGGCTATGCCTATCGGGAAGGCCGCACACTTGCGCGAGTGATCTTCGGATCGATTAACTCCGCCACGTACCGAGTCTTGGTTTAAGTCTAGGAGCATCATCCTTGCAGTAGTCCGTGTCTCCTAGTCCTTGTGTCATTGCATGCCCCATCGGCAAGGTACCCAATACCATCGCCCTACACCTATGGCCAACCCGCGAGATACCATCTCGGGAGACCTTTACGCCATGCACGAGGCGATCATGGCCCTTATAGCCCGGATGGGCCAATCCGAGGCCACCTTTAAGAGCTTCTCGGACCGCATAGATGACCAGTTTAATGCCATGGAGGAACGGATGGAGTCATCCGACAGATCCATCCAAGGTCTGGTCGGACGGTTGGATAGGATGTCACACGGAGACCCTCCTAGAGTCGCCAAAGGCCCACCCTCACCTACTCAGGCGGCTGCCCAAGGCCAAGCCATTTCCATAGCCCAGGCCAAGCCTACGCTTTTGGTCCAGGACCCGCCCCACATGCTCCTCAGCCACCACAAGCTCCTCCACCCGTCCCTCCTTAGGTCCCCGAACTACCGCGCAGTGACCTTGGTCTCGAGGACTATGGGTCCGACAATGCCTATGAGGGGTATGGTCAACGCCGTCGTGGCCTTCAGCCACAGAGAGATGAGGAGGATGATAGGGTCCTTAAGACCGTGCGAGCGGACCCTCCCATTTTTTACGGGTCTTTGGATCTGAAAGTCTATTTAGATTGGGAGTTCGGCATCGACCGATACTTCGATTGGCATGATAGGTTGGAGCGTCGAAGGATCCGATTTGCTACCATGAAGCTCATGGGACAGGCACAAACATATTAGAAGAATGTAGAGAGCATGTTATTTATTCGGCTAGAGCCCTCGATTAATACATGGGGTGAAATTAAGATTAAGCTTTGGCAAAAGTAACTTTTTACCATGTACCGTCAGCGACTCATCGATAGGTGGCACAGTCTTAGCCAGGGAGACCGGTCCGTCTCCAAATATATCACTGAATTTGATGAGTACTTTCTGCGATGTGGTGTCACGAAGGAGAGCACCATGCCCATTTCGCGCTTTCGACGTGGTTTGCGGCCACACTATCAGTATGAACTTTTCCGCCGCAATGCCAAAACGTTGGAAGAGGCATATCAGGTTGCTCTAGAGTTGGAGCAATTTGAGGGAGAGTTCGAGCCTAGCTATCGGTTGGGCCCCACCCTTCTTCGTAGTACCGAGCCCCGTCACTTTTTAGGCCCACCTCAGCGGGTCCCCATGGCTCGATCTCAGGAGCCCACCCGTCAGGAGCATTTCGCTCCGCGGCCTCACCCTCCCCCACCTCGGGATCTACCTTCATCCCAACCACCGGCACCCATTGCCCCCCCTCAGGCATCGGCACTCCCACTCTTGTTGCCCACAGCACCTACACCTACACCCCTGTTGCCTACACCCCCTACCCGTCGGGAGGATAAGGGTAAGGGCCCTCTTATCGGCGAGACCAGTAGGTCACGGCTACAGTGTTATCATTGTCATGGGTTTGGTCACATCGCCAACCAATGTCCCACTCGTGCGACACTCGCCCTAGGGGTTGGAGAAGCCTCACCTTTTGGGCTTGTATCTGTCAGCTACGAGGCTGGTCTGAAACTAGTTGATGAGTACAAAAGGCTGGAGGAACCTACCGATGCTCAGGATACGGCCCTCGGATGATGGCCACCTACTGGGGTTGATGTCACCACCTTAAGTCTAGGGTCATGCATGAGTCAGTGTGTTTCTTCTTTGTGTGGTTTGTTTATGTGGCTTGTTTGTGTGGTTTGCATACGTGTGTTAGTACATGGTAAATCTGCATGTGTCTTGTGCGAGCTCATTGTCGGTCTCCTATGAGTGAGAGGCAAGTGGACTTGCTAGAAGAGTATGGGATCAGTTCTACATCTGTGCCCCGGATCAAGTCACCTATAGGGACCCAGCGGTGATTCCTAGTGAGTCTTCGAGCGGCCTCCTTCCCCTTGAGAGTGACCCTACCCCGGAGTGTTCCACCACTAGCCTCTTCCCATAGCAGCATGTGCATATCAAGTATATACGGAATGAGCAGGTGACGATCACTTGGAGTGGAGCGTACCCACGCTACTTGGCACGGTGACAGATCCGCCGGAGCTACTCGAGCAGTCACCCCCTTTACTCGACGGGGTCTAGTTCTTCCCACCCGAGGAGAATTGATGGGGACATCGAAGCAAGACCGCTCACATTTTGTTTGCATTTGTGTCCTTTTATATTTGTATGTATACCCTTGTGTTATATGGGTACACAATTGTAAGTCTTGGTGGGTTTATCTGCAAAATATCAGTAGGTCCAACAAGGGGGCCCCCAATCCTTCCCCATTGGTCCACCTAAGCCATGTGGGGCTGGTCAACCATCCTAGGTGGCATCTAGAAGGTTTGACATTCAATTGGACACATGGGAGACAAATGGACCAAAAAGTCCAATATTCCTCTCTCTTGGTCAAGGGGGCGCCCCCTCCTTAATATTAGTTTAATGTGGTTCCAAACCACATGGGATAAAAACTTTTGAACTCCCTTGTTTACCCCTCCCCAATTTAGATCTGAGGGTATATGTGGTCATTTTTCTTTTATTATATAAGGCTTGTATTTCCTTTTTCATCAATTAATGAGAAGAAAAAATTAGTGTGCATTAGAGCTTGGTGCGCCCCCTCCTCTCTCCCTCTGGTTTATCCCTCCTCCTTCAGCATTTCAGGGTATAGAACCCTTCTATCTTAGCCCCTCTACATCTGGTTTCTATCTATGCCTCCACCGCCGCCGTTCGTGCCGCCATCGAGCCGCCGCGAAGCAAGATCCGACGTGCTGTCCAAGCTTCTATTTTCCTGGACAGAGGCTCACTGAAAGAATTTTAGCTCCCACTTCCAACATATTCTGGAGCTGAGATTTTTAGGGTGTGTTCTAGAGGTCATTATTAAGTCCCATAAAAATTGAAAAATATTTCAACCCCCGTTTTATATTTTTCCATTTTCGTCCTTCCCAATCCACCAGTTCTGTCTGTAGTCTGTCCAGTTTCACTGTAGCCCTGCATTTCGCCTTTTTGCTCCCATTCTTCATTTTTGTTTGAGCCCTTAATTTTACTGGATGTTCTTTCTACCATCCCCACCCTCCAAAAATTTCCGTCAAATTTCAAAAGCCCTCTACCTATTTTTAGAAATTGTGTCTTTCCCCCAAATTCAGTTCTATTTCTGCTGTCCAGATCCGACCACCCGATACTAAAAAATAGTTTTCCCAAGTCAACTCTCCACCAAACCTTTCATAAAAAATATCCCCGTTTTTATCTCTTCTCCCTCTAAAACTTTTGTGAAGAACGCAACATCTGAATCAGAGGTCTACAATGCGCTCATCACCAATTCTCAGGAAAAGGCACTTCTGCCCTGAGTTTTCTGATCCTATGAACCAGCAGCATGAATATTCGACAAAGGCCATCAACGGGAAATTCAAATTTCTTTCTTTAGCTATAGATCGAAGGATTTTAAGTCAGCTTTCCAATGGTACCTCTTGTGCCTCGATCCGACACTGGGCGTGACCATAGCAGCAGATTTCGTCGGGGCGCGGGGGTCTGAAACAACCATCTAGATCCGTGGGCAGCAACTCCGACAAGTGAAGGTCAGAGTCGCCCGACCTCCGACCGGCAAACTAGCATACCGCCGTCCCCGGGAGCGTCCTTCCAGGCGTCTCCACCACAGCGGTACCATCCTGGTCCCACGCGGCCCCACTGACCATCACGTGGGCCCCACGGTCGTGAGTACGTGTGCCGCCGAAGCAACACAAGAAGCGACCCGTCAACCCGAAACCGCTACTCCCGGGCCCCACTGTGTGGGCCTTTACCTCCCTGTGTGGAGTGGGTAGTAATTTGTCTTGCTGTAATTATTGTGTATTTACTGTTCCGGGAGTACGAGTTCGGCCGGGAAGTCTTCCCCACGCCCAGTAGCGTGGAGGTATCGTATTCGCTCCCATCTCGGCATTTGCTTTATTTCGTATATATTTCTTTATGCCGCTGCTAGAGAGCATGCTAGGATCGTAGCTCGCTATACTTTTTATATCACCGCTACTGTGAGAGAGAGCGAGACCGTCCCGTGACCCGATCTGGGCACGAATTTGTGAGTTGACTACCCTAGCTCACTGCCGATTTCTCAACCGTGCACGTCCGTACGCTTGCCCCTTTAGGGGCGATCACGAGCTTGCTTAGAGTCCGAGGGTCGCATATCCATTGGTCTCGAGTCCGTGGTCCGTCCCGCATCAATTTTGGTATCAGAGCCAAGTTGAGTCTAGGGTGTCTAAAATCAACAAAAAAAGTGTCATTTATGTCTAGTCATCCTCTAAGTCGGTCTAGGTTGCATTTCATCAGAATAACCCGGTATATCAAAAGGTGTTGTCTGAACATTAGGCTACGCCTATCGAGAAGGCCGCACACTTGCACGAGTGATCTTCGGATCGATTAACTCCGCCACGTACTGAGTCTTGGTTTAAGTCTAGGAGTATCATCCTTGCATTAGTCCGTGTCTCCTAGTCCTTGTGTCGTTGCATGCCCACTCGGCGAGGTACCCAATACCATCGCCCTACACCTATGGCCAACCAGCGAGATACCATCTCGGGAGACCTTCACGCCATGCACGAGGCGATCATGGCTCTCATAGCCCGGATGGGCCAATCCGAGGCCGCCTTTAAGAGCTTCTCAGACCACATAGATGGTTGGTTTAATGCCATGGAGGAATAGATGGAGTCATCCGACAGATCCGTCCAAGGTCTGGTCGGACGGTTGGATAGGATGTCACACGGAGACCCTCCTGTTAGCGCAGCAAGAGTGATATAGAAGGGGGGGATGAATATATCACTCCCAATTTGTAGAAACTTAGGCGGAAAATAAATTCTACTGCTAACGCCCCTCCTTAACCCGCACACAGAGAAATGTGAATACAGTCACCAAGCGAGGCAGTATTAGTAAATGAGAATGAAGAACTGATCACATGGAAGTAAAGAGACAAGCAGATGGAGAGCGCAGATAACAACAGCAAACCACAGAGGAGGCACTCGGTTTTTAGGTGGTTCAATTGCAGTCCGCAATCTACATCCACCCCTCACTCCAACTAGAATGAGGATTCCACTAGACAATGATAGATCACAGTAGACTCAGTCTGCGAACAACATGCTGCCACACAGCTTGAACAACCAAGGGAAACAAATCCCTCAACCAAGCTCTGCTACCCACAGAGCTTGAAGCCTGTTCCAGCTACCAGCTAGAACACCACCGGAGAAACCTCTCCCTTCCTCCACACACGGAGGGAAACTTCTAATGACAATCTGTCACTAACAACACCAGAGATCACCGATCTCTCTTCCTCTGCAACCCAGAGGGAAACTGGAGTAGTACTCCCTTCCTCCACACACCGGAGGGGAACAAATTCAAATCAGAAAGATGAACAAAATGAAGAGAAAAAAAAGTAGGAACAAAGACAAACAAAGAAGCAGTCGGTTCAGAAACCAATACAAATGTAGCTTCAAAGGAAGCAATTCATCAAACCACTAACACTGCTCTCTCTCTCAAACATACTCCTCTCGGATCTGGAACTCTCTGCTCTTTTTTCTTTTTTGGATCGTGCAAACTCACACCAATGGCTTCTACTTTTTCTTTTCACGATCGAGCTTCTACTGAAGGACGAAGCTTCATATTTATAGCAGATTTTGGGCGTGTGGCTGCCAGGTTCCCGCCCATGAACTTTTTGCCAGATCATTTGAATTTCGACCACATGGTAGCATCCTGACTGGGTTGCTATCCACGTGTCAGATTCCTGGTGTCTTGGATCACGTGCCAGGTGCCAACCTTGGATCACGTGCCCAATCATCAGCCTGAATCACCTGCAGACAGACAGATGGAATGTATAGACTTATTTAGTTCAGGCTATTCAACACGAGTGTATATACTTCAGAAACATCAACTGAGTAAGTGTGTACAACGTGAGAGAGTGTATAGACTTAATGAATAAAGCGCATGTGAAGGCAGTGTATATACTTATGAATAAGCGCATGAATGGCAGTGTATGGACATAATGAGCAAGCGCATGAATGGCAGTGTATAGACTTATGATGAACAATGCAAACGAGCCTTACCAATGTGTACACTTTACAAAGCTCAGCCACTGTGTAGACTTCACGAAGCCTTACCAGTGTACAGACTTGTAACGTGTGTGCTGTGAGCACTGAAGGTTCAAGTTATAACAACAGAATGTATAGAGTTGTGGTCGGACAACCCAATGTGTAGACTTGAAGCAAGAGGCCAGTGTTCAGACTTTGAGGAATCGATGTACTGTTCGCCATGTACAGACTTGAAAGTGTAAGACTCTTAATAAGACGGTGAACAATGTGTTGACTTGATGCCCAACGGTGATGTACCGACTTTGACAAGCTTGAGCCAGAGTATAGACTATGCCACACTGAGACGATGCATGAGACGCTCGGCTGTATAGACTTGCAAAGGCCTGAATGAGACGATCGGCAGTAGGACCGATGTACAGACTCTGAATGTGAAGGCAGTCTGTATTGACTTGAATCGCTTGAAGCGATGTACAGACTTGGTGAACCTCAAGCAGTGTATAGACTTGTGAAGGCTTCAGCGTTGTACAGACATTGAAGAACCACTATGAATGTCTAGACTTGATGAACCACTGTGGATGTATGGACTTGAGCGAATGAAGCCGATGTACAGACTTGTTAATTCGAAGCCTCTCTACAGACTTTCCTAAGACGCAGCATGAGACGCTGGCTGACACGGATGCTGTACAGACTTTGAAGAGCAGTTCAATGTATAGACTTGAATGAATGAAGCCGATGTACAGACTTGCCTAAGACACAGCATGAGACGCTGGCTGAGACGGATGCTGTACAGACTTTGAAGAGCAGTTCAATGTATAGACTTGAAGAAGTTATGCCAATGTACAGACTTAATAGACCAAGTTGATGTATAGACTTTGGTACCCAAGCTATCAATGCTCTGATGCGTCGACCCACCCTTGCTGATGAGTCGACCCACTACTGTCCATATTAACCAAACAGTGTAGATAGATGAAATAATGGAACAGCATATGAACTGAACTCACTTAGGTGATGAACCAGCATAAATCTAGAGATAGAAGGTTGATTTATAGTGTGAGACATCATCAAAACCATAGGGATGCAACAATCTCCCCCTTTTTGATGATGACAACACTATGAATCAAGCAATATCAAGGTTCAACAAGAGATTAATATCAGCTGTAACAAACAGATTAAATTCAAGATGTGCTCATGCAGATGAATTATACATTCCCTACAACACACTCTCATCTCCCCCATAACTCATAACCATATCTTCCCCGAAGCAACATGACTCCCCCAAAGCTCAAGACAAATCCAAGACTCACTGATATTGCAGAACTTCTCACTGATATAACTACTTTGCAGAACTTCTCTCCCCCTTTGACATCAACAAAAAGAACTATAGAATGTATGACAGTGCTGGAAACATGAAGAATAAGGGCAGTAACTTCTTAGTGCAGACAGTCACTAGTAGGTCTTAAGAGAATAAGTGAGGTTCTAATCCCAAGAGAAGATTCTTTAAACTCCAGTACACAATAGAGAAGTAGAATGATAGACAAGTATATCAGCATACATAGTGGATGATTTAGAGCAGGAGTTAACAAGTATGGCCAGATATAGCTAATCATTCAACTATCCCACAAGACAGCAAGAGACGAAATCAGAGAGGTGTTCTCAAGGTATTGAAGATAAGCAATCCATTAGTTGCATAACAACAATGAATTGTTTTCTTTTTGAGATGATTTTCAAGAAGATCAATGAGTAAGTTGGTAGTTCACTCCTTTGACATTAGGGAGACACCTTGATTAGAGGCCTGAATCCCCAGTTACTCAGAGTGAGTACCTCATTACTTCCCCCCCTTTTTTTAAGGAACAGAGTTAGTAACTGTGGCTTTTGACATGAGGAAACACCTTGATTAGAGACCAGAGTCCCCAGTTACTCACCAGCAAGCCACCATTGCTCTGTCATGTCTTTTCATTCATTTTAAGCATTTGACACCTCATGACATGGGAGAAAAATTCATTTCATTGATGAAGCTCCCAGTTTCTCAGTGATCAAAACAGAACATATTTGTTCAGTTAATCCCTTGAGTTAAAGAGATAGAATGATTGAAAACAATACCAAAAGGACTATTTCTTGAATTGAGTCTTGAAGTCTAGATTTCAAGCTGATTGGGTCAGATATCAAGACATACAGGTTTTTGGCATGAACCAGAATCAATGACAATATAGGAAGATATACTTTATGCAATTAGTCTAGATCTCTAAAGGAGTACCAAAGGAAAGATTCTAACTGGATATTAGAGTCACTGACTTATAGACTTAAGAGATAAGTGACACTCTACTGTCTGAGAGAACCACACTAGATTAGTCATGCAAGACCAGCAAAGTTACACATCTGGACATCCCTTTTGAATCAGTCAAAGAACTTCTCTTCTCACATTACAACTCAGCTCCCCCTAAGACATAGCATTCCTCAATAAAATAATCTAGCATAATCTCAAAGCTTCTCCTTACTCAAAGCATTCCTGAAAGCTAACCAGTAAGCATTCTGAACTCCCCCTTTAAACCAGCATGAAAGAAGGCTAAACATCAGACAAACACAACTCCCCCTCACAACAAGAACATGCTTTATAATTAAGACAATTTGTATAAGCCTAATTCTCTTCTCAATGTGGTGAATTTTTCATTATCCAGAGGTTTTGTGAATATGTCAGCAGTCTGATTATCTGTGCCTACATGAATCAGTTCAAAATTATTCTTAGATACCTCATCTTTTATAAAATGATGTCTTATCTCTATGTGTTTGGTTCGTGAATGCAAAATAGGATTTTTAGCAATATTGATGGCACTAGTATTATCACAGTAAATTGGTGTGCACCCCAGGTCTACTTGGTAGTCCTGAAGCTGGTGTTTAATCCATATTACTTGTGTTCTACAACTCCCTGCAGCCACATATTCAGCTTCTGCAGTGGAGAGGGCCACAGAATGTTGTTTCTTGGAGCCCCAAGACACTAAATACCCACCCAAAAATTCACAATGGCCACTAGTGCTTTTCCTATCTAGTTTACAGCCTGCATAATCAGCATCTGTGTATGCTACTAAGTTAAGTGTGTGAGATGCAAGAAACCATAACCCAAGAGAATGAGTAGCTGACAAATATCTGAAGATTCTTTTAACTGCAGCTAAGTGTAATTCAGTAGGACTAGACTGATACCTTACACACATTCCTACACTGAATTGTATATCTAGTCTAGAGGCTGTCAAGTAAAGAAGTGATCCAATCATACCTCGATAAAGTTTGGCATTTACTTCTTTACTTGTCTCATCTGCATCCAATGAGATATTGGTGCCCATGGGTGTTGTAATGTGCTTTAAGTTTTCCATACCAAACCTCTTGAACAGTTCCATTGTGTATTTGGTTTGGTTGATGAAGCACCCATCCTCTAGCTGTTGTACCTGCAATCCAAGGAAGTATTTTAGTTCACCAACCAAGCTCATTTCGAATTCAGCAGACATCATGGTGGAAAATTCATCACATAGTTCATGCTTAGTTGATCCAAATACAATGTCATCAACATATACCTGAACTATGATGAGATCTCTGTTTATGCCCTTGGTGAATAAAGTTTGATCAACTTTACCTCTTTTGTAGCCCTTGCTGATCAGAAATTCAGACAATCTTTCATACCATGCTCTTGGAGCCTGCTTTAGACCATACAAGGCTTTGTTTAACCTGAAAACTTGGTTAGGTTGAGGAGAGTATTGAAATCCAGGAGGTTGTTCTACAAAAACTTCTTCTTTAATGACTCCATTTAAAAAGGCACTTTTAACATCCATTTGTTGGAGTTTTATATTCTTTGAGCAAGCAAAGGCAAGCAACAATCTTATAGCTTCCATCCTAGCAACAGGTGCATAGGATTCATCAAAGTCTACACCGAATTCCTGACAGTAACCTTTGGCTACTAATCTGGCCTTATTCCTCGAAATGATTCCATCTTCATTCATCTTATTTTTGAACACCCACTTGGTTCCTATGATATTAATACCATCTGGTCTTGGGACAAGCTCCCAGACATTATTCCTTTCACACTGACCTAATTCCTCACACATAGCATTGACCCAAGCTTGATCAGCCAAGGCCTCTTCTATTATTTTGGGTTCAATTTGTGAGACTAAAGCAATTAAGTCATCATTATTCACATTTCTAAAGTGAGACCTAGTCCGAAGAGGATCTTCAGGATTGCCTATGACTTTATCTAATGGATGGTCTTTAAGAAATCTAATATTTGTTGAAGACTCACCTGTTTCTCTTGGCCCTTCCTGATTGGGGGAATTTGTTTCTCCACTCAGCTGAGTCTTCTCTTCTTCCTGTTTGTCTTCTAGAAAATCCCCACCATGATTGGAATTCCTGTCAAGATTTTCAACATTAGAAACATCTTTCTTTTCACTAAAAAGGATGTGTGGAGACTCTTCCACTTTCTGATCTGATATGTTAAATACCCTATATGCCCTTGACACTTCAGAGTAACCCAAGAATATTCCAGGTGTACTTTTGGCTTCAAACTTGTCTAAATCTTTCTTATCATTGTTATGAATAAAACATTTTGCTCCAAAAATTCTGAAATGGAACAAGTTTGATTTCTTACCTTTTAGAAGCTCATAGGGTGTTTTCTTGTGTATGGGTCTTACCATGGCCCTGTTGATTATGTAAGTTGCTGTATTGGCCGCTTCTGCAGAAAACCTTCTAGGTAATTTACTTTCAATCAACATGGTTCGGGCCATCTCCACCACAGTTCTATTTCTTCTCTCCACAATCCCATTCTGTTCAGGTGTCCTGGGAGAAGAAAACCTGTGTGTTAGTCCTTCTTTTTCACTGAGATCAGTAAACATGGAGTTTTCAAACTCACCTTCATGGTCAGATTGAATAGAACATACCTTGTACTTTCCTTCTTGTTTGACCTTATTGAAAAACAGATTAAACTTTTGAAATGCATCACTCTTATTTGCAAAGAAAAATATCCATGAATATCTAGAGAAATCATCTATGATGACATAGCCAAACCTGTTTCCATTAAGACTCTGAGTTCTAGTGGGACCGAAAAGGTCCATATGAAGAAGTTCCATTGGTCTAGAAGATAATGGCCCATATCTTAATTTAAAAGAGTTTCTGGTCTGTTTGCCTAGAGCACATGCATCACATGCTTTTGATATTGAGTTGAATTTAATTCTAGGCATGCCTCTAACTAAATCATGCTTGACCATTTTATTTAAAGTTGTAAAGCTAGCATGACCTAGACGTCTATGCCATTCAAAAGCATCATTTTTAGAGTTGACAGTTAAGCAAATAGTAGATTCAGATTTCTCATCTAAGTCTACAATGTAGACATTATTAATCCTGTTGGCTACAAATTTAACCACATCAGAGTTTGTTTCAAGGATTTTACATGAACTATCATCAAATACAACCCTGTGACCCCTGTCACATAACTGACTAATGCTAATCAGGTTGTGTTGAAGCCCCTCCCTCCACAAGTAAGACTTTTTCAATGGAGTTTGTGGAAGACTTACCTACTGTGCCAACTCCAATTATTTTACCTTTGTTCTTTCCTCCAAATTTGACCAGACCCCCTGGCTTCATCTCTATCTTGCTAAACTTGGATCGGTCTCCTGTCATATGCCTGGAGCAGCCACTGTCGAGGTACCACTTGTTATCTTCAGCTGCCAGGCCGACCTACACAAATACATCAAGCAGAGTGATTTGGAACCCAAGATGAGTTGGGTCCAAGGACATTGTTCAAATCTCTGATCAAGTGTTTAGGTATCCAGATTTGCTTCAGCATGGTTTTCTTTGGCACCTTCCTTTCTGGTTTATTAAAGTTGAATCCAGCTGAACTGGAGAAGTGAGTTCTATTCCATTCATTAGTCTTCCTATTCCTAGGAAATTTCCTGTAGGCTTGTTGATTAACATATTTTTGACCATGAAAGTTATTTCTCCAGTAGGTCCTGTTTGGACCCATCTGATTGTTGTAATTCCAGCTTTTATTCTGATTTACTTTCTTGGTCCATCTACCATTTGTGTTCTGGTGAGTGGGCTTAGTGTTATTCTTCATAAAATTCATTCCCATCTTAAATGGTTGTCCAGTACTGGTTTTTGTGTTTTCTTTAGGACTTTGAATTTTCTTAGAGTTGTTTGAGCTGGATGGTGTGTCCAGCTTCTCTTTTCCCTTCTCTGGGCAGAAGCTGATGGTCTTGAATTGCAAGGGTCTCTTGTTGGTTGGGTCATAGCCTAGACCTTCCTTATTGAAATTGACCCTAGTCCCTAGTATAGCATCTAAACTAGTCTTTCTTTGGACAAACTTTTCTAAGACTTTCTGTTTGTCTTCCAGCTCCTTTTGAAGGGACTCAGAATTTTTTAGGAGTTCAGCATTTACTTTCTTCACAGCTTCATATTTCTCTGAATTCACTCTAATTTCATTCATGCTTTCTTCAATTTTAGTTTTGAATTCATTGAGCTATTTTAGACTTTCTTGAATTTCTCTCTTGAGCTTATCATTTTCTTTCCTTAGTGAGGTCATTTCTTCTAGTTGTTCTTTTAGCTTCTCATTTTCCTCACTGACCAGAGTTTGTTCTTTAACATTTGTGTTAAATTTTCTTTTCAGAACTCTGTGCTCTTTACTAAGAGAATTAAATTTATCTAACAATTCACCATAAGCATCCTCCCAGTCATCAATTGAGAAATTTTCAAAAACATTTATTACCTCCTCTTCATTGTTTGCCATAAGGCAAATTCCATCTTCACATTCTTCTGAGGAAGTATCTTCGGGGTCTTCTTCTTCCTCGCTCCATGTGCAGACCATCGCCTGTGGCTTCTTCTTCTTCTGCACCTTTATGTTTTTCTTCTGAAGATAGGGACCCTTCTTCTGGAGGTCTGGGCATTCGCCTTTCATATGTCCCTGTTTGTTACAATTAAAACACGTCAGTCTCTTAGGATTTCTATCCCTGTAACTAGTAAATTCAGCACTCTTGTTGAAAGAGTGTGGCTTCTTCTTCCTAAAGGTCTTTCCCTTTTTCTTCAAAAATTTTCTGAACTGTCTAGTGAGCATAGCCTGCTCCTCCTGGTCGAGATTTGACAAGCCTTCAAGCTCAGACTCGGACTCGGGGCTACTGCTGCTGCTCCCGCTGTTGCTACCCTTGTTGCGGGAAGCTCTTAGAGCTACATTTTTACCCTTCCTCTCACTTCCTTCTCCACCTCTTTGGAAATTCATCTCATAGGTCATAAGAGATCCTATGAGTTCATTCACAGTCAAGATAGTCAAATCTTTTGACTCCTCAATCACAATGGCCTTAGTGTGCCATGCCGGGGATAAAGATCTAAGGATTTTCCTGACTATATCTGCCTCAGCAAGATCCTTCCCTAGCCCTTTAAGAGTATTTGTGATCAAAGACAACCTGGCATACATTTCAGTTATATTCTCATCTGCATTCATCTTAAACATTTCATACTTAGAAGTGTAGAGGTTTACCTTCGAGGCTTTCACTTGAGCTGTACCTTCATAGATCAATTGCAGCTCATCCCACATTCGCTTGGCAGTCTTGTAGGCAGAGATACGGGCATACTCCTATGGATGAACAGCACACTGGATGATGTTCAGCGCCGTCCAGTTGAGTGAAGAGAGCTTGACATGGTCATCTGTCTAAGCGTCCTCGTTTGGTAGCAGATCATATGGCCCCACCGTAATTACTCTCCACAGTTTATGGCTCTGAGATCTGATGAACACCTCCATCCTGTTCTTCCAAAAAAGATAGTTACTACCATCAAAATACGGAGGGCGACTAATGGATTGACCTTCGGCCATGAAGGTTCTAGGACCACTAGCATTTCCTTGACCGTTCGTCCACATGGCGTAAATCTGCTCTGATACCAATTGTTAGCGCAGCAAGAGTGATATAGAAGGGGGGATGAATAGATCACTCCCAATTTGTAGAAACTTAGGTGGAAAATAAATTCTACTGCTAACGCCCCTCCTTAACCCGCACACAGAGAAATGTAAATACAGTCACCAACCGAGGCAGTATTAGTAAATGAGAATGAAGAACTGATCACATGGAAGCAAAGAGACAAGCAGATGGAGAGCGCAGATAACAACAGCAAACCACAGAGGAGGCACTCAATTTTTAGGTGGTTCGATTGCAGTCCGCAATCTACATCCACCCCTCACTCCAACTAGAATGAGGATTCCACTAGACAATGCTAGATCACAGCAGACTCAGTCTGTGAACAACATGCTGCCACACAGCTTGAACAACCAAGGGAAACAAATCCATCAACCAAGCTCTGCTACCCACAGAGCTTGAAGCATGTTCCAGCTACCAGCTAGAACACCACCGGAGAAACCTCTCCCTTCCTCCACACACGGAGGGAAACTGCTAATGACAATCTGTCACTAACAACACCAGAGATCACCGATCTCTCTTCCTCTACAACCCAGAGGGAAACTGGAGTAGTACTCCCTTCCTCCACACACCGGAGGGGAACAAATTCAAATCAAAAAGATGAACAAAATGAAGAGAAAACAAAGTAGGAACAAAGACAAACGAAGAAGTAGTCGGTTCAGAAACCAATACGAATGTAGCTTCAAAGGAAGCAATTCATCAAACCACTAACACTGCTCTCTCTTTCGAACATACTCCTCTCGGATCTGGAAGTCTCTGCTCTTTTTTCTTTTCTAGATCGTGCAAACTCACACCAATGGCCTCTGCTTTTTCTTTTCACGATCGAGCTTCTACTGAAGGATGAAGCTTCATATTTATAGCAGATTTTGGGCGTGTGGCTGCCAAGTTCCCGCCCATGAACTTTTTGCCAGATCATTTGAATTTCGACCACATGGCAGCATCCTGACTGGGTTGCTATCCACGTGTCAGATTCCTGGTGTCTTGGATCACGTGCCAGGTGCCAACCTTGGATCACGTGCCCAATCATCAGCCTGAATCACCTGCAGACAGACAGATGGAATGTATAGACTTATTTAGTTCAGGCTATTCAACACGAGTGTATATACTTCAGAAACATCAACTGAGTAAGTGTGTACAACGTGAGAGAGTGTATAGACTTAATGAATAAAGCGCATGTGAAGGCAGTGTATATACTTATGAATAAGCGCATGAATGGCAGTGTATTGACATAATGAGCAAGCGCATGAATGGCAGTGTATAGACTTATGATGAACAATGCAAATGAGCCTTACCAATGTGTACACTTTACAAAGCTCAGCCACTGTGTAGACTTCACGAAGCCTGACCAGTGTACAGACTTGTAACGTGTGTGCTGTGAGCACTGAAGGTTCAAGTTATAACAACAGAATGTATAGAGTTGTGGTCGGACAACCCAATGTGTAGACTTGAAGCAAGAGGCCAGTGTTCAGACTTTGAGGAATCGATGTACTGTTCGCCATGTACAGACTTGAAAGTGTAAGACTCTTAATAAGACGGTGAACAATGTGTTGACTTGATGCCCAACGGTGATGTACCGACTTTGACAAGCTTAAGCCAGAGTATAGACTATGCCACAGTGAGACGATGCATGAGACGCTCGGCTGTATAGACTTGCAAAGGCCTGAATGAGACGATCGGCAGTAGGACCGATGTACAGACTCTGAATGTGAAGGCAGTCTGTATTGACTTGAATCGCTTGAAGTGATGTACAGACTTGGTGAAGCTCAAGTAGTGTATAGACTTGTGAAGGCTTCAGCGTTGTACAGACATTGAAGAACCACTGTGAATGTATAGACTTGATGAACCACTGTGGATGTATGGACTTGAGCGAATGAAGCCGATGTACAGACTTGTTAATTCGAAGCCTCTGTACAGACTTTCCTAAGACGCAGCATGAGACGCTGGCCGAGATGGATGCTGTACAGACTTTGAAGAGCAGTTCAATGTATAGACTTGAACGAATGAAGCCGATGTACAGACTTGCCTAAGACACAGCATGAGATGCTGGCTGAGACGGATGCTGTACAGACTTTGAAGAGTAGTTCAATGTATAGACTTGAAGAAGTTATGCCAATGTACAGACTTAATAGACCAAGCTGATGTATAGACTTTGGTACCCAAGCTATCAATGCTCTGATGCGTCGACCCACCCTTGCTGATGAGTCGACCCACTACTGTCCATATTAACCAAACAGTGTAGATAGATGAAATAATGGAACAGCATATGAACTGAACTCACTTAGGTGATGAACCAGCATAAATCTAGAGATAGAAGGTTGATTTATAGTGTGAGACATCATCAAAACCATAGGGATGCAACACCTCCTAGAGTGGCCCAAGGCCCACCCTCACCTGCTCAGGCGGCTGCCCAAGGCCAAGCCATTCCCATAGCCCTGGCCCAGCCTGCCCTTTTGGTCCAGGACCTGCCCGCACATGCTCCTCAGCCACCACAAGCTCCTCCACCCGTCCCTCCTCGGCTCCCCGAACTATCGCGCCGTGACCTTGGTCTCGAGGACTATGGGTCTTACAATGCCTATGAGGGGTATGGTCAACACCGTCGTGGCCTTCAGCCACAGAGAGATGAGGAGGATGATAGGGTCCTTAACACCGTGAGAGCGGGCCCTCCCATTTTTTACGGGTCCTTGGATCCGAAAGTCTATTTAGATTGGGAGTTCGGCATGGACCGATACTTCGATTGGTATGATATGTTGGAGCGTCAAAGGATCCGATTTGCTACCATGAAGATCATGGGACAGGCACAAACCTATTGGAAGAATGTAGAGAGCATGTTATTTCAGCTGCTAGAGCCCCCGATTGATACATGGGGTGAAATGAAGATTAAGCTTCGACAAAAGTACCTTCCTCCCATGTACCGTCAGCGACTCATCGATAGGTGGCAGAGTCTTAGCCAGGGAGACCGGTCCGTCTCCGAATACATCGCTGAATTTGATGAGTACTTTCTGCGATGTGGTGTCACGGAGGAGAGCACCATGCCCGTTTCCCGCTTTCGACGTGGTTTGCGGCCACACTATCAGTATGAACTTTTCCGCCGTAATGCGAAAACGTTGGAAGAGGCATATCAGGTTGCTCTCGAGTTGGAGCAATTTGAGGGAGAGTTCGAGCGTAGCCATCGGTCGGGCCCCACCCTTCTTCGTAGTACCGAGCCCCATCACTCTTTAGGCCCACCTCAGGGGGTCCCCATTGCTCGATCTCAAGAGCCCACCCGTCAGGAGCATTTCGCTCCGTGGCCTCGCCCTCCCCCACCCCAGGATATACCTCCATCCCAACCCCCGGCACCCATTTCCCGCCCTCAGGCACCGACACCCCCACCCCTGTTGCCCACGGCACCTACACCTCCACCCTTGTTGCCTACACCCCCTACCCGTCGGGAGGATAAGGGTAAGGGCCCTCTTATCGGCGAGACCAGTAGGTCACGGCAGCAGTGTTATCATTGTCAAGGGTGTGCTCATATCACCAACCAATGTCCCACTCGTTCCACACTCGCCCTAGGGGTTGGAGAAGCCTCGCCTTCTGGGCTTGTATCTGTCAGCTACGAGGCCGATACGGAACTAGCTGATGAGTACGAGAGGCTGGAGGAACCTACCGACGCTCAGGATACGGCCCTTGGATGATGGCCACCTAGTGGGGTTGATGTCACCACCTTAAGTCTAGGGTCATGCATGAGTCAGTGTGTTTCTTCTTTGTGTGGTTTGTTTGTGTGGCTTGTTTGTGTGGTTTGCATACGTGTGTTAGTACATGGTAAGTCTGCATGTGTCTTGTGCAAGCTCGTTGTCGGTCTCCTATGAGTGAGAGACAAGTGGACTTGCTAGAAGTGTATGGGATCAGTTCTACATCTATGCCCCGGATCTAGTCACCTACAGGGACCCAGCAGTGATTCCTAGTGAGTCTTCGAGCCGCCTCCTTCCCCTTGAGAGTGACCCCACCCAGAGTGTTCCACCACTAGCCTTTTCCCATAGCACCATGCGCATATCGAGTATATACGGAATGAGTTGGTGACGATCACTTGGAGTGGAGCATACCCACGCTACTTTGTACGGTGACGGATCCGCCGGAGCTACTCGAGCAGTCACCCCCTTTACTAAACGGGGTCGAGTTCTTCTCACCCGGGGAGAATTGATGGGGACATCGAAGCAAGACCGCTCACATTTTATTTACATTTATGTCCTTTTATATTTGTATGTATACCCTTGTGTTATATGGGTACACAATTGTAAGTCTTGGTGGGTTTATCTGTAAAATATCAGTAGGTCCAGGAAGGGGGCCGCCAATCCTTCCCCATTGGTCCACCTAAGCTATGTGGGGCTGGTCAACCATCCTAGGTGGCATCTAGAAGGTTTGACATTCAATTGGACACATGGGAGACAAATGGACCAAAAAGTCCAATATTCCTCTCTCTTGGTCAAGGGGGCGCCCCCCTCCTTAATATTAGTTTAATGTGGTTCCAAACCACATGGGATAAAAACTTTTGAACTCTCTTGTTTACCCCTCCCTAATTTAGATCTGAGGGTATATGTGGTCATTTTCCTTTTATTATATAATGCTTGTATTTCCTTTTTCATGAATTAATGAGAAGAAAAATTAGTGTGCATTGGAGCTTGGTGCGCCCCCTCCTCTCTCCCTCTGGTTCCTCCCTCCTCCTTCAGCATTTCAGGATATAGAACCCTTCTATCCTAGCCCCTCTACATCGGGTTTCTATCTCTGCCTCCGCCGCCGTTCGTGCCGCCATCGAGCCGCCGCGAAGCAAGATCCGAAGTGCTATCCAAGGTTCTATTTTGCTGGAAAAATGCTCACTCCACGAATTTTAGCTCCCAACTCCGACATATTCTGGAGCTGATATTTTTAGGGTGAGTTCTAGAGGATATCATTAAGTCCCATAAAAATTGAAAAAAAATTCCATCCCCCGTTTTATATTTTTCCATTTGCGTGCTTCCCAATCCACTAGTTCTGTCTACAGTCTGTCAAGTTTCATAGTAGCCCTGAGTTTCACCTTGTTTCTCCCATTCTTGATTTTTGTTTGAACCCCCATTTTTACTGGAGGTTCTTTCCACCATCTCGACCCTCCACAAATTTTTTTCGAATTTCAAAAGCCATCTACCTATTTTTAGAAATTGTGTCTTTCCTCAAAATTCAGTTCTGTTTCTGCTGTCCAGATCCGACCACCCAGTACTAAAAAATACTTTTTCCCAGTCAAATCTCTACCAAACCTTTCATAAAAATTATCCTCGTTTTCCTCTCTTCTCCCTCTACAAGTTTTGTGAAGAACCCAACATCTGAATCAGAGGTCTACAACGCGATCAATGCCAACTCTCAGGAAAAGGCACTTCTGCCCTGAGTTTTCTGATCCTGTGAACCAGCAGCTTGATTATTCGACAAAGGCCATCAATGGGAAATTGAAATTTATTTCTTTGGCCATAGATCGAAGGATTAAGTCAGCTTTCCAACGGTACCTCTTGTGTATCGATCCGACACCGGGAGTGACCGCAGCAGCAAATTTCGTCGGGGCGCGGGGGTCTGAAATAGCCATCCAGATCCGTGGGCAGCAACTCCGACATGTGAAGGTCGGAGCCGCCCGGCCTCCGATCGGCGAACCAGCGTACTGCCGTCCCCGGGAGCATCCTTCCTGGCGTCCCCACCACAGCGGTACCAACCTGGTCCCACGTGGCCCCACTGACCATCATGTGGGCCCCATGGTCGTGAGTACGTGTGCCGCCGAAGCAACATAAGAAGCGGCACGTCAACCCGAAACCGCTACTCCCGGGCCCCACTATGTGGCCCTTTACCTCCCTGCGTGGAGTGGGCAGTAATTTATCTTGCTGTAATTATTGTGTATTTACTATTCCGGGAGTACGAGTTCGGCCGGGAAGTCTTCCCCACGCCCAGTAGCGTGGAGGTATCGTATTTGCTACCATCTCGGCATTTGCTTTATTTCGTATATATTTCTTTATGCCGCTGCTAGAGAGCATGCTAGGATCATAGCTCGCTATACTTTTTATATCACCGCTGCTGCGAGAGAGAGCGAGACTGTCCCGTGACCCGATCCGGGCACAAATTTGTGAGTTGACCACCCTAGCTCACTGCCGGTTTCTCAACTATGCACGTCCGTACGCTTCCCTCTTTAGGGGCGATCATGAGCTTGCTTAGAGTCTGAGGGTCGCATATCCATTGGTCTCGAGTCTATGGTCCCTCCCGCATCAAAAAAACATTGATTCAATTGAAACTTATGAGTTTTCCACAAAACGGATAGGTTTAAGCTTGAACCCCATAAGCTTATATAAAGTGACTTATAGCACGAGCCGAGGTAAAACCTCCACTCAGAGTTTTGTTATCATCAAAATCACTCACGGAAACGCAACAGAAGTTACTTAACACATGCTGGCTATCGACCCAAAAGTCAAGCCGGTGAAGTAGCCACCCCGGCAGATGAGGTCGGAGCTGATAAATTAGATTTGCAAAGAAGTTGACAAGCTCATAGATGTCGGTTTTGTGGCAAAAAATCAATATACCACATGGCTGGCCAACATTATGCATGTCAAGAAGATGGACGGCCAGATCCAAATATGCGTGGACTTTCCGGACCTGAACAAAGCATGTCCGAAAGATGATGTCCCAGTGCCAATCACTGAAGTCATGATCGATGCTACTACTGGCCACAAGGCGCTATCACTTATGGATGGTTCATCCAGATACAACCAAATATGGATCACCGAACATGAAAGAGTTCACACGGCCTTCCGATCACCCAAGGGAATATTTAACTAAAAAAGAATGCCCTTTGGTCTCAAAAATGCTGGCGCCACTTACCAAAGGGCGATGCCAAAGATATTCGACGAGTTGCTCTATGACAAAGTTGAATGCTACATTAATGATCTGGTCGTGAAGACCAAGAAAAGAGAAGACCACCCGAGTGATCTCGGGATCATATTCGAAAGGCTGCGGCAGTTCGAGCTAAAGATGAACCCGATGAAATGCGCCTTTGGTGTTTCAAGTGTGAAATTCCTTGACTTTGTCGTCGGATATCGGGGAATTTAAATAGACCCCTCCAAGATAAAAGCTATCCAGGAGCTGCCCCCTCCTAAGAATTTCATAGAATTGTGGTCATTACAAGGCTGATTAGCTTACATCCATAGATTCATTTCCAATCTGTCCGGACGATGCCAGCCATTTCACAAACTGATGATGAAACACATGCCATTCCACTAGAGTCAAGAATGCCAAAAATCCTTTGACCAGCTAAAGGAATATCTGAATACCCCACCAGTGCTGGGGGCACCTGTTCAAGGGCAGCCGTTGATTCTGTACATAGTGTTCACTATGGGCAATGCTGGCCCAGAACAACGACGAGGGAAAAAATAGGCGCTTTACTACCTCAGTCAAAGTTTAGTGGGGGCAAAATCAAAATACACCCCGATCGAGAAGGTTTCTCTCGCATTGATCTTCGCTGTCAAGAAGATGAGGCACTATATGCTATCCGACGAAGTACAGCTGATATGAAGGGCTGATCCAATCAAATATATCCTATCCCAACTGGCTTTGAAAGGGCAACTGGGTAAATGGGCCATCATACTGATGGAATTTGATATCACATATGTGCCATAAAAGGCCATCAAAGGCCACACCATAGCTGATCTCTTTGCAGCACATCCAGTGCCTGAAGATTCTCCGTTAATCACGGAGCTTCCATATGATGAAACACTATAAGTGGCTCGAGTCTGTCAGGCCATATGGCAGCTCTACTTTGATGGGGCATCCAGAACAGAAACATCCCAAATGGGGCAAACAAGGATAAGGGCCGGAGCAGGCATCATCCTCAAGTCCCCAGAAGGAGAAGTGTTGCATACATCATGCATAATTAACAAGCCTTGCATAAACAATGAGGCTTAATATGAAGCCCTAATTATCGGACCTCAGATTGATCTTCATATGGAGATTCAGATGATGCAAGTATTCAACGATTTCATGTTGATCGTCAAGCAGATACAAGGATAGTTTGATGTCTGAAAGCCCGAACTACTTCCTTATTGTGCCAAAGCAAAGAAGCTCATGCAGTAATTCTACTTCATTGAAATAGGCCATGTTGATCAAAATTAAAATGCTCAAGCAGATGCACTAGCAAAGCTAGCAAACTTGCTGGCAGTCCCGCCAGATGGATCTCTCAATATAACTGTGATAAATAGCCGCCAGGTTCTCAGCATGATAGAGGAGCCAGGTGAAGAAGAATGTGAAGCTGCAACAGTAGAAGTAGTCAACTTACCCAGCCGGAGGGAACCTCTGATACAATGGTTTAAGTACCAGCAAGCGCCCAAGCAAAGGGAAGATAAGATCAAATTGACCAGAATAAAAGATTCTTATGAATTCAGGAACGAAACCTTGTTCAGGATTATGGCCGATGCCAAAAGAAAAATACTCCTCCGATGTCTATCGATGGAGGAGGCTTGGATGGTTATGAAGGAAGTTCACGCCGGATCAGCTGGTGCCCATCAAGTCATGCCGAAGATGAAGATTGAAATCAAGAAATTGGGATATTACTGGCCAACTATGTTCGATGACTGCAGCAAGTACGTCAAGTCATGTCATAAATGCTAGGAACATGCCACGGTCCCAAAAGGCCCCCGATCCACCAACATCTGACAGCACTTAGCTGGCCGTTTACTCAATAGGGCACTGATGTTGTTGGCCCATTACCCCCGTCTTCATCAGGATGCAAATACATTCTAGTAACAACAAATTACTTCTCTCGCTGGGCAGAGGCTATAGCACTAAAAGAAGTGACAAGTGAAATTGTGGTCAGATTTGTTCGTCGGAACATTATATTTTGATTCGGTGTGCCTGATCGAATCATCTCCGACAACAGACACCATTTTCGAAACCAGAAGGTCTACAAGCTGACCGATAAATTCAAGATTGACTAGAGGACATCCACTCCGTACAACCCACAAGCAAATGGGTTGGCTGAAGCTACGAACAAAACTCTGCACACTTCTTGCCAAGACGGTTAGCTCTAACAAGAAGGATTGGGAGGATAGGATGTACGAGTCACTGTGGGCATAACGCACTGTGTACAAGACCCCGACGGGTTGCTCACCGCTCTCGCTGGTGTACGGCTCAGAAGAAGTCGTCCCGATAGAGCTGGAGATACCCTCGTTGCGGGTCACAATCCAGTATGAACTGGTTAAAAGCGGCCAAGAAAATGTAGAAAGAAGACTGGAGGAGCTCTCCGATTTAGAAGGTCAACGTCTCAAAGCCCAACAAAACATATAAGTCTACCAAGCCTGTATGGTGCGCGCCTTTGACAAGCTTCTCAAAGAGTGCGAATTCAAGAAAGGAGACCTTGTCATGGCCAAAAGAAAAGAAGTAATGGAAGCCAACCCAAAAGGCAAATTAAATGAAAATTGGACAGGACCTTATGTAGTCTAGAAAGTCTACGAAGGCGAAGCTTATGTCCTCGTCAACCATCAAGGGGAAATACAATTTCCACTCCTCAATGGGAAGCACTTGAAGCTATACCATGCCCCACTACCACAGTTCGACGATCAACTAAAACCCACATTCCATAATGAACAAACCTCTACAAGACTCTTGTAATGAGTTGCTATCTCACACCAACTTTCGGCCCCACCGAAATATGTGATTCCTTGCTCGGCATTGTACCAATGCCGATGATGGTATTATACTCAGCGCCCATGGCCTCTTCTAGTCTTAGCCGAGATGTTACGACTTTGACCTTCCGTCTAAGTCAGCAACACCCGATTTTCTTGCATCGGTACAATCCCAATACCGATGATTTCATTAACTCGGTGCCTATGGCCCTTTGGTCTTACCCGAGGAATATGGCTTAGGCCTTCAGTCTATGGCCAGATGAAACTTGAATCCTTGCGTCAGCATAAACCCAATGTTGACGATGTCATCATCAGTCCAACCGTGATCTTCAATACGAGAATCGATACAACCCAACGGCTTAGACCTTCCATCTAAGACCGGCTTAAACACTATCCTTGCATTGGCATACAACCCAATGCCAATGATTTCATCAGGGTTGGTGCTTGACTTCCTGTTGGGGTTAGCCACTACAACCTAATGGCTTAGACCATCCGTCTAACGATTGGCTTAAATGCTATCCTTACGTTAGCATATATCCTATGCCAATGATTTCATCGAGGCCAAGCACTAAAACCCAACGGCTTAGACCTTTCGTCTATGATCGGCTTAAATGCTATCCTTGCATTGGCATATGTTGGACTCCCTAATTGATTTTGAGAATATCATTTTGATGATCCCAAAACATGTGTCTTGGCGTTAATTTCATTTATCTCTTTGTGAGTGGCAATATGAGTCAACTTGCATGGTGTCTATGAAATGCTATATTGGTGGATTTGTCTTCGTACAAGTCTTATATGTTTTGAACTCACAATTTCACTCTTGAGATCATGGCATGTGAATGGGGATAATTGTTCTCAAGCTTGGATTGCATGTTATTATGATGCTTGATGTAGTGAGCATGTGTATTTTCTCTTAAGAAATGCTAGTTACAAAGGAGAAGGTTATTTGATTTTAATGCTCATACTAATGTAGTATTCTTCATGGTTTTGTAGGGTTAATGAACGTTTTTGATCATATTGGGCATGGGTCAACCCATAGGGTCGACCCTCACTGCATCCATTGTTGTAAGATCATGTAAGAAGGGCCAAAGTTGCTTGGGCCAACCCATAGGGTCGACCCCCACACACTGTGTTTCTGTTTTAACCAAACTGTGCACAAGTTGCACAGGGGTCGGGTCGACCCCTTCCGGATGGCTTTCGCAAAAGCGTATAAAACCCATTTTTATAGCCTAAAAACATTACCATATTGCCCCCTCTTCCATTCAAACTTTGTAAGGAGGCTCTTAGACCATTCTAGAAGGGGTATCCATGTCTTTTAGCCGCTCTCTTGGATATATATACCATTGCAATGAATTTGAGAGATTTTTTATGTAAGGGTTTTGGTTTTTCTTGTGCAGGAAGAAGAATGAGGAAAGCATTCAACACCTGCATCCTTTGATTTCAACCCAGAAGATCAAGAATCAGTGAGCGGATCTATCATCTACAACATCCATTGAAGCCGGAGCACTATCTACGAGTTCGGAGGATCGATGTTTCGAGGGCGAAGTCTTTGATTCGAGTTTCATCACTCCGAAATCCAAAGAAATGTTTTGCAATGAGTTCATCTACATGAGGAGAAGATTTTCTAGCCCTTCCTTAAGCTTCTCTTAGTTGATGTTTATATGAGCTTTATTTTTGGACGGTCAGATCTGTATATTCTTTGAATATTCCTACTGAATCTTTGTGGTTTGTGTGTTACCTACATGTGAGCAGCGTTTTGTGGACGTTGTGCTACAACTTGTGCAGCGTGTGGTGTTTTGCTATGCCTTGTAGCGTGTGAGTCTGAAGGAGACGCCGTCTCCGTGGTATGTAAGAGATTCATTCTCCGTTATACTTCATTTGAAGTGTGTAAAGCCTCACCAAGTTGGTGAGGTGTGCACGTAGGTAGACGTGTAGGTCTCGCCGAACCATCTTAAAAATTTCCTGTGCACTCCTTGATTGATTGATCATCTTGTGGTTGTTTGATTTATTCTCGAGTGAGAATATGTTATCGGTGAGTGGAGAGAACCTTACGTTATCAATTTACTTGATTCGTGATTTTAATTGAACCACAAAGTAGTAGTTTCGATTGTCCGTGCAAATTGGGGGTAAATAATTCAACCCCCCCTTCTTGTTTACTTGCTGTCTGGGCCAACAAGTGGTATCAGAGCTTGTGTCTCTGGTTATTTAGTTAGACCTAGCGGTCTCAGTGTAAAGGTCATTTTTCCATGGCTAACAAAGGCATGCTTCCTGAGGGACATTAGATTCACCGACCCCCTTTCTTTGATGGGAATAATTATTCCTACTAGAAAAATAGAATGACTGTCTTTTTAAGGGCACATGAGTATGATGTTTGGCGTGTTGTAAGTAAAGGACCCTATGAATTACCTGAGGTTGAGGAAAAATGGAATGATGATCATATTAGGAAATCTTGTGCTAATTACAAAGCTATGAATATTATCCAATGTGCAATCCATCCGAATGAATATTCACGTATTTCAATGTGTTCTTCTACGTATGAGATGTGGGATAAGCTCAGGCTTATATACGAAGGGACTTCTGAAGTTAAAGAAACCAAAGCGAATATACTCATTAGGGATTATGAGTTATTTGCAATGAAGCCAAACGAGACAATATCACAAATGTTTGCAAGACTTAGTGAGATCTCAAATGCATTGAAGGCATTGGGGAAGAACTACACTAATCAAGAGCTGGTCCGGAAGGTATTATGGTCATTGTCGCCACAGTGGCACACCAAGGTGACTGTTATAGAAGATTCGAAGGACTTGTCTACATTGTCTCTTGATGAGTTGATCGAGTCGCTCATGACATATGATCTGAATATCAAGAGAACTGAGGATGAGAGTAAGAAGAAGAAGACAATTGCCTTAAAAGTAAATTCATAATCATCCGAAGAAAGTGATGGTGGATCAAGCATTGAAAGTGATGAAGAAGAGCTTATGGATCTTATTACAAAAAGAGCTAGAAGATTTTTCAGGAGAGCTAAAAAGGATGGAAATTTTCCCAAAAAATTCTAGAAGAAATCAATGCCCAAGAAGGGGGAACCAAGTAAGAAGGATGAGATAATGTGCTACGAGTGTAAGAAAATGGGGCATATGAGGGGTGAATGTCTTGAACTTCAGAAGAAAATGAAGAAGGGTAAAGGAAAAAAGTCGAGAGCTATGAAAGCGACGTGGAGTGCTAAAGATGCGGATGGCTCCAAATCCGAAGAAGAAGATGACATTGATGAGCTCGTGAAAAATCTATGCTTGGTGGCGCAAGGAGAAGATACCAAGATAAATTCTGATTCAGAAAATCTTTCTAGTGAACAATGGCAACTTGCTTATGTTGGCTTGTCTCAAAAATATAAAAAATTCAAATCTAAAAACAAAAATTTGAAAAAGAAATTTCATGAGATTGTTAACACCAAGACTTTTGTGATAAATGTAGTTCACATGAGCATGAAATTGAATCCATTAAACATTAAAATGAAATGCTTGTGTCTAAGCTGAATTTACTTGAGAAAGAAATTTCATGTTTAGAAGCTGAAAAACAAAGTGTGTTTAAAATCAAGGATGGCCTAGAAGAGACAAATGAAACCTTGAAGTTGAAATTGGAAGCACTAACTGTGAAATTGAATCAAAGTGAGCAAGCTAGGAAGGAAGACAAGAGTAAGTCTGAAAATCTAATTTTGGAATTAAATGATGCTAAACTTGTTCAAGAAAAACTTGTCAAAGGGAAGAACAATTTGGACAATCTTTTAGGCATGAAAGTTAACTTTAAAAAGGAGGGTTTCGGCTACATGCCCACTAATAAAAAGTCATTTGAATTCAAGGTTAAAACCTCATGTTTGCATGATGGTAGTTCATCATCCTCACACACAAAACCACAGAAATCCAAAGGTTCACATTCACAATTCCCTAATGCTTTTCAAAATGTATATAGTAGGAACAATTTTGCAAAGAAGAAACACACATATTTTTATTGTGGTAGATTCGGACATGATATGTATATATGCAACTTGATGAAGTATGATGATGATTTGTTTGCTAAGAAGTTTAAAATTTCCTTTGTAAATAGGAAAGCTAACTCAAATGGACCCAAGCTTGCTTGGGTACCAAAATCAGCTTGAGATTTAATGTGCTTTTGCATGTCTGTTTAAGAGCCAAAGAGAATAAATGGTACCTGGACAGTAGATGCTCCAGGCATATGGCAGGAAATAAAGAGCTTTTTGTAGACCTGGAAGAAAAAGAAGGAGATGCTGTGATTTTTGGTGGACATGATAAAGGTAAGATAATTGGCGTGGGAAGAATAGGTAAGAATTCTGAACACTTCATTGAAAATACCATGCCTGTTAGGGGCTTAAATCACAACCTGCTTAGTATTAGTCAACTATGTGAAAGGTCACAAAGTTATTTTTGAATCCTCACACTGCTCCATCATAGATGTAAATACAAATGAAATAAAATTTATAGGCTTTACAGAACAATACATACACTGTTGATTTTGATGATTTTCTTAAAGAAAATCTTTGTTTAGTTGCAAATAAGCAGGATGATGCATGGTTATGGCACCGCCACTTAGGGCATGCCAATTTCAATGTTCTTTCAAAATTGTCAAGAAGAGATTTAGTCAGAGGTTTACCCAAATTGAGTTTTGAAACAACCAGGATTTGTGAAGCATGTAATGAAGGAAAACAAACCAAGATTTCTTTTAAATGAAAAAACATTGTTTCAACTGACAAACCTTTGCAATTGCTACATCTTGATTTATTTAGACCCACAAGCACCCACAGTCTTGGAGGAAAACTGTATGGATTTGTCATTGTTGTTGATTACTATCGCTTTGCATGGGTACTATTTTTGGCTAACAAGAGTGATGCTTTTCAGGAGTTCGTTGATTTTGGTGAAAGAGTTTAAAAGGAGAAAGGCTATTTCATGCAGAAAATTTAAAGTGATCATGTTAAAGAGTTTGATAACCATGAATTTGATGAGTTTTACAAGAAATAGGGGTATGTTCATAATTTCTCAGCACCAAAGACCCAGCATCAGAACAGCGTTGTTGAAAGAAAGAATCAGACACTCGTGGAGATAGCAAGGATAATGATGTTAGAAAATGATTTACCAAGGTATTTTTGGGCCGAGGCAGTCAACACGGCCTGCTACATCACTACCCGTTGTTGACATGTTCCCCCCCTTTTCTTTCTTTCCCTTACCTTTCTAGATCAAAATATAGGGACAATCAAAATAAAGGAAAGAAAAGTGGAGAAGTGTGTATGATCATGATCGACACCAAGACACGAGGAACCGAAGAGTACTACGTACCTTGGAAAGGGAGAAGGAACTAACCTAAAACATAGCGCTGGCAGTTGTAGGCGGTCCAGGGAGAACCGTTCAAAGGATAGAACGGCCGCTCGATAGACCGCTCACAGCGCTGGAGAAGGAAGCGAGACGAAGACTGGTCTGGCGACAGAACGGTTCGCAGATGGCCCCAATAAAGAGTTACACGGTCCTCTCTGGGCCGTGTATCCTTGCAGACAGACGGACTACGACCGTGTGATGCTGCCAAACTCCAAGACGTAGGACTTGATCCTCCACCCCTTCCGACCGGCTAGAGGGGATGGGCCTCGTGCTATGCTGATGCTGACCTGCAATACAACATAGACAACAAGAGAATGACACCCAAATTAGCCCTGGAATGTGTTGTAACTATAGAACAAAATGAAAAATTAACATGACGGCATGGAATGGGCGATACCTGGGGTGGTTTTTAAACCCATATAGGGTGTGGGAAATATAGGAGGGTGTGAAAATGATGTTGAACAGTGAAAAACATGGATGAAAGTATGATGAAAAGAAGCATGCGACGGATGAAAAGACAACTAAAGCTTAGACTAAAACACTAAACAAAGACTACTCCCTTGAACCGGAGGCTTAAAAGGATGTAGAAAGCCTCCCTCCCTGGCTACAGCTCGCTCAAGAATTCGGCAGAGTTTCGAAATCGACGTTGGATCTCCCCCCTTTTCAAGCTTTGACTAGGGGTGCTATTTATAGCCCAATGAAAGTCCAATCACAAATTAGGGTTTTCTAGTGGATATTAATCCGAGATTACAAAATGAAATTTGTAGATAATACCTCTATCTTCCACCCAAATCAAACGGCACCCCATTTGGTTGAAAAACCGCGGAGAAATGTGTGGAGGAAGTTAGGGGTTTAACCATAGATGGAGAGAGAAAATGCCAAGTAATCCACATATCTTGAGCATGTACACGGTCGCTTGATAGGCCACCTAGTGATGTACACAGTCCATTGCTAGACCATTTACTGTTGTCGGTGATAAATAAATAAATTATCCCTTTATCCAATTATCCCACCGAACTGACCAGCTGTCACATTGGACTCTTTAGGATAAAATGGTCTACTGATAGACCACTCAATGAATGGAATGGTCCAATGCAGGCCGTGTAAAGCGTTTCAGTGATAAATCCAGAAAAATAGGACAAATAGATAATTATCTGAAAAACTCATCGGCTTAGGACTTTGGGAGTTGGACGGTCTAACGACAGGCTGTTTAATGGAAGTAAACGGCTGCCTTCGGACTGTGCAAAGGCTTATCGGTGGAAATTCAGAAAATCAAATAAATATCCAATAATTCATTCTGAGCTGGTAAACGGTTCGAAGAAGACCACCCAGTCACTGAAAGGCCAGTCCTTAGACCGCGTATATCCTAGACGTTTGAAATTAACGAAATAAGATAAATGAGCCCATTTACCCCAATCAAGTGAAATCAAGGCCCATTAAGCCCAAATCTGAGAGCAGACCTAGCCAGGGAGGGAGATACCCATAAAATAATCCACAAGACGTGCTTGGAAATAGCCCAATGAGTAATGGACAACTCGAGACATCAACAAATGATAGTAAAAAGAATGACCTAACTCATAGGTAAAAAATGGGTGTCAACGGCTGCCCTTCCTTAACGTCCTATTTACAGGGGAGCGAGAGGAGGTGAAGCGAAAGCGAAATGGAACATGGAGATAAGCGAAGATGAAGCGGAGCGGACTGAAAAGCAGGCGTTAAGGTAAAAGACACCAGTTTCCTTGCCAACGAGCGACAGGAATCTTCCGAAAAACTCTGAACCAAACACACGGAACGATCGGACAAAAACGACAACAGTCTAGAATAATTAACTAAACGAAAAGGAAAACACACAATCAACCTCACGGGGGACACAATCCCTCGGATCAATGAGGGGACCGGAGTAAGTAGCAAAAAGTAAAGAAACTGACTAAAACTCCAGATAGGGACCTTCAGTCAATCAAACCAGGTGAATAGACAAAAGAAAACCTTCCAACTCTGAGTGGAATAGTTCCTCTTACTCAAGCACTGAACGCACAATTATCCATCACAAATGAGACACTTTCAGACAGACCATGGGTCGTGAATGCTCAAAAGATACGTATGATGTATGCTGGGCTAAAATAAAAGAAATCATTAAATCGAATGCGAATAAAGCCATAAAATAGAAAATACTCGAGAATAATATTGCTAGACCGGACAAATCAGGGTTAGGACACTATCCGCAACCATGGCGTGCGAGATAGAACCATCGTCCCCTAATTTTCCCAACCTAACGGCCTATCCGATGATTAAACACGTGAACCTGGATCATCATTGTTTTATTATAGGGGAACATCAGATCTTGGAATACATGATCAACCAACTAGTTCTTGAGATAATATAGCATAATACCATATAGTAATGCAATAAGGGATATAGGGATCGAGATACTTACCTGACTTACCTGACGGCGATGAAAGGCAAGTTGGAAGTGATGCTGCAAAGAGATTCGTGAACAAGATTTTGCAATTGATATACATCATAAAATAATCAAAACATCAGCCACTTAATTACATAATGCAGCAAAGTGGGGCTCAAAAGCATTCTTCACATTACTTCAGCACATGAACGGTCTAGCAACATATCGCTCCAGAATGTAAACGGTCTAGTTTGTGTCGCTCAAGCTTAGCCAGTTTGAATGTGATCGTGAATCTACATGGCCCATAATAAGGCCGTCCCGTGAACTGAACGGCCTTCACATGGCCATTCAAAGAAGCGCACCATTAGAGATTAAACGGTCACATTGGAGACTGTCCAGTAGTTACACGGTCTATCGATAGACCGTGTAATCACTGGCGGTTTCAAAAAAACAAAACACTTCCTCTTCCTCCTCCTCCCTCTCCACCGTAACCGACGGCGAGAGGAACACACCACCACCACCCACGTTATCCACCCCCTCTCTCTCACATTCATTCTCAATCTCACTCTCCTACTCTCCACCCTTTATGCGATTCAAGAAGCAATCCTTGCAGCGCCTAGCCTGACGAATGGCCCGAGAAGGCACCCCCGTACCACTGCCGGCGACCACCGTGGAGGAGGCGGCACCACCGCCAGAGGCGGCTGTGGAAGGACCCCCAACGCCCGTGACAGAGGCCGAATGTGTAATACCCCGATTTTTCGAGAAATTAATTAGTAATTCAAAATTTATTTGAAATTAATTAGAATAATTCTTAATAAATAGAATAAGTTATATTTCGACCATTTTGTAAAAATCCAAAAAAATTATATTCTTGTAGAGACTAACACGTTTAACAAACTTGTCTTCTGTGGCCAACCCAAATAAAATATGTAAGTAGGCCGAATTAGTGGATTAAGTCTAAATTGAACACTTAGTTAACCATACCTTGAAACGCCAAATTCGAGCCCAATACTCCATCAAATGAGCCCAAACCGTTGGCAAATGAAAGGTTAGGATGAGAGGATCATTTCCCCTCTCTTAATCTCTCAAAACCCTAACCCTAGGAGATGCATTCGACGGAGTTTGGATCGAGTCAACTTTTGTGGGGACGTTCACATTGACCCGACTTGCGTGGACGAATACTCCGCGCATAGAACCCTCCAGAAGGTGTCTGACCTATTAAAATGAAGCTCTCTAACCCTAGAATCGTTTAGAACCAGTGGCGGCTACAGAGGAGTTAGATCGAGGGAGATCTCCAGCGATTAGTGGCTGCGTGTACCGGCATCTTTGGTTTTCTTTCTCCTTCCTTCTTCATCCGATTCAGGTAGGTGATAGCAAGCCAAACCGTACAAATAATATATTATTAGAAGTAGCATCGTGTTAGCTTTTCATTGATGTAGAAAGCCCAAAATTTCATCAAGTGTTCTGTGAGATTTTTAGGTTTTAGTAGAAACTTGTCACATCTAGGGTTATAATTGTCCCATTTTGATTAAGTAGTGATTTCAGGCTGTAACATAAAATTGATTCGTGCATCTTGTATAGTTTTTTGTGCTCTTTCTTTTGGTAGTAAAAGCCCCAAATTCCATGCTTTATATCATGCGAATTTCATGTTTTGGTTCTGACCCTAGAAACCTCGCCGGAGTCGGGCAACGTAAAGGGGCAGCGACCTGTCTGGACTTGTGCGGCCACACGATAGACCGCACATCCAAGACAGGCGGCCCTCTTTTGACCGTTTATAGTTTTCTATATCTGATCGTGTCAATGGAATGTGCGGCCGAGCCCTAACCACATGTCTTTCTTGCGGCCAGTTCCAGACTGCATATCCCTCCAGGCGGCACACTACAGACCATCCATATCCAGTAGGTCTTCGGATCTGAGGGGACGTGTGCGGCCATTCTGTGACCGTTCATGGGGATGTAAGGTCTAGAACCGACCGCACATCTGTAACATAACAGATTAATTATCATTATAGCTTGTTATGTTAGTAGATTAGTGGTTAATTGCATGTTAGCAACACACCTAATAAAATGTAATTCATGATAGTAAATTATTATTGTTGAATTATTTAATTTGAGCTTGATCTTGATTCATCTTTCCAATGAATGTCAATTTTAATTTTGAATCCTTGATAATTGAAATGGCTATTAGGTTTACATTATTAACCTTAGACCTGAACTGTTAATCTTGAACCATTTGTATCCCCCTGGATTTGAATTGGACTCAATCGAACCGCTGTGATTTGAGTTTGTCACGCCCCGAGCGCGGAAGATACCCGGAGATGCGCGACGTGTCTATATCAATCATGTCAATCAGAGTGGTCGTGTATTCGACACGAAGACAGAGATGCGCAAAATAGCAAGATAACCCAATCCTTTATTTCATAATGGATAGACTATTACAAATCCAATACTCTGTTAAATAAAAAGGAAAAGAATACATAGTTGACTCAAGAAACTATAGAAAAGACTAGACGACACTTGTAGAAGCTCTATCACTTTCACTCTTGACCATTCCCATCCGATTGACTTCCATCGTCGTCGGACTTACCTGAAAAGTAAAAAGGGACGAACGGAATGAGCGAACGCTCAGTAAGAAATTATATCTCAAGTACTAGCAAGTGGTTTAAGTAATTACATTTTCATGGATGCAATAAAGCTATGCATGCTCGCATGAAACGACAAGACAGAGAGAATGTAATATCAAAGAAATAAGATGAACTTTCATGAACAAGATACAAGTTATTCAAGATATTCAAGCAAGTACCATTATCGAGTCATGTCAAGAACTTTGGCTATCATGTATCAAGCAAGTAAATTACCCTCTTTTGGGCCACGCATTTCATGTAAAGTCAAGTACGATTCAAGTACAAGATGTGTGTGGAATGTCCAATCAAGCAAGTCAAGTACTCGGTATAATGCCAGATACCTTATCATTTTAACTCCCATGGGCACAAGTACTTTCGGGTGCTCCTCCCAGGACCAGATCGGGCCCTATATGCGCAGGCATTTATCATGTGTTTTGACATCCACTCTTGTTTATATAGCCAATATAGAATTTCAATAATCAAGCTTGTAGACACGTATGACAACTTTGATAGAATAGAGTCCAAAATATGACAAAGGACATAGAATGGCGATAATAACGGTATAATCACGATGTCGATAAAACTAGGTAGATTATGGTTCCCTTAACTGAGGTACCATGACAAATCAATATGGACATTCTTTATATAGAATTGAGGTCCACATGAACAGTATATCAAAGGTAAGATACCCCCATTCTTATCATAGAATTGAGGTTTACAAGAACGACATGATATGGCATGATATCATCATCCCATTAAGAATTTCTTATGATATACTCTTTGTATAATCATAAGGGCCGGTATACCATGTTTCTTTAGATTGACATGGCAAGGATCGTGTAATGGGTTTTTAGGGTACAACCAGCTCAGTCAGACTTGAGGGAATCCAAGGCTACGAGGAGTCTTACGGAGGTCTCTATGACTAACTCGCTAGTCCCAAGGAACGGAATGTCCAAAGGAGAGCTTGTATGTCAATGAGAATTGAGTGTGATCGATAAAACGCCGTGAAAAGTGGGACTATACTCACGGAGTGGAGAATAGTGCCGATATATATATATATATATGTATAATATATAAACCATCGGTTAGCAAATCAGAGGAAAAATCAGTTTACAGTAAAATAACGACTTAGGTCAAGTCGTTTCTCAAGTAATTAACGCCTAACAGAAGGGCGTTTACACATGGTCCATTTTGCAGAATTTTCAATAATTCAATAATTTATTTAAAAAGCGCCTTCGGCAGGGGCGTTTCTTCAAGAGTTGACGACTACAGTAGCAGGCGTCTTTTTATTTACAATATTTTTCAGAACATATTTATTTTCAGAAATTATCAAAAACGCGCCCTTGTCAGGGGCGTTAATCATTAAATTCTTATTTTCACAAAATATATATTCCAGGATTTTAAAAGATACGCGCCCTAGTAAGGGGCGTTTATTTTTAATTCACGCCCTATGATGGGGCGTTTACATATGGAAAACGACCTAGTCTAGGTCGTGAATTCAAGAGATACTGGGAAAGCAAGATTTGCACGATAATCAATGATAACAATCATATAGTCATGACAGGAAATTGGCAGGAAATCAGATGCAGTATTTTAGATTTGATGTTTCATGCTTATTGACTTTTAACCGTTAACAATTATTGATTGATTTCATGTAATTGCATGGATAATCCGTTCTGAAGATTTACATGAAATTAACGCCTGTGTACAGGGCGTCAAATATTAAATTGACGACCTGGACATGGTCGTGTCTTGTAAATTAGCGCCCTTGACAGGGGCGTCTCTTTCAAAATATTTCAGAAAACGCATGAAAACTATAATAATCATATGCATGACATGCTTATATATATATATATCTTGCATTAATTTCATTTGGGCTACAGTAACTTGAGAAAACCTACCTTTAAGAGTTGATTTGGAGATGACCGTGAGGGGTTTTTGGCTAGCAGAAGATGATGGCTTTGATGAAGAGGCTTCTATTGCGTCTTACGAACAGTGGCAGCAACAACAAGGAGAAGAACAATCGTTCTTCAGAGATCTTCACGCTACAGAACCATAGTTGTAATCGATATTTTAAGAAGATAGAAGAACTTACCCTTGTTCTCCACGAAGTCCAGGCTTCCTCAACCTGTAAGAAGAGAAGGCGATGAAGAACGTTAGTTCTTCATATACTCGAAACAGAAGAAAGGAAAGAAGAACAGTTCTGTTCTTCACTTACCGTCGCAGAGGCTTGGATCAAATAGGTTTAGGGTTTGTCAAACGAGAGATTTTATAGGATTTTGGGAATCCTAACAATAGTTAGTGTTTGATTGGAAGTAATATTTCCAAGATTGAGTTATTACCACATTCGAACTCTTTCTCATAGTTATCACTTACCCTGGATAAGTTCTGGGTTCGAACGGTTCCGAATGGAATTAACGACTTTGGTCAGGGCGTGTATTATTTAATTGACGCCTTACTTTAGGGCGTTTCTTAAAAAGCGCCTTGAAAAAGGGCGTTTCGTGTTTTAAAACACGCCCAAGATAGGGGCGTTTCTTTTACTTACCCATTTGGTCGCATGAGAACTGACGACCGCATGTGTGGGCGTCCTTTCTTTAGTAACGCCATGGATAGAGGCGTTTCTTTATAAATTAACGCCTTAATAAGAGGCGTTATTTTTAATTTTGTTTTATTTCGTCCAATTAACCCTATTCCTTTTATATATTACTTCTGTAATATATATGTTTTAATTCATTTCAATTATTCATTTATTAGGGTTGCTACAGAGTTAGTCCGAATTGGACTAACAGGGACTTGTGCGGCCATTTGTGGACCGCATATATCCCTGAACGGCCCAATAGAGACCGTTTATCCCTTGCTTATGCCAATTAGTTTGGCCAATTATCCTTGATCCATCTTCAGCCAATCCTTGATTTGATCAGTCCAGTAGACCCTAGGCCGACCATTCCACCCTGCCTATGGTAGCCCGGGAGCCCACTTGGGAAAAATTCTAACTCATGGTTAGGCCCTGTGTTGTGCGGCCAGTAATGGACCGTACATCTTACAGGCGGCCCTGAGTGGATCGTTCAACTAATGAGCGGCTCTGTCAGGACCATATATCATGTCCTTGATTTTGTACGGCCCAATCCTTACCGTTTATATAGAAGAGCGGCCCTTTAGCAGATGTTCAACCTTGACCCCCGAGGGTTAGACCTCAGCCCAGTTCCTATTAGTGCGGCCCATAGTCGACCGCACAAGTCTTGAGCGGTCCAGCAGGAACTGCATATCATCCAGAGACTAGTTTTCTCCGTGTTTTATGGTTTTGAATCCAAGAACATGTTGGTTCTTGATAACTTGAACTCATTGACAGAAATTCTGGACAGTATCTCTTCAACTTAGCCTTGGGATGATCCGAGGTAAGTTTATACTTGATTGTAATTGGCTGTTTTAACTTGATTAAAGTCTAGACGGAACTTGGGATCTTGGATCCAATAAATCAATGCCAACGCATCATAGGGGCCCGGTCTGGTCCTAGGGAGAGTGCCCAAAAAGTACCTGTGCCCATAGGAGTTTGTAATGACATGGTGAGGCATTGCACCGAGTGCATGACTAGCGTGATATCTATGACAATGATCTCTTACTTGAATCTTGTTTGACTTGGTAACATTCTTGCTTGTTGGCCAATTTTCTACAATTTCATGTTATATATATTGTTCTTAACTTGCAATTCTTGTAGTTATATCATTCTGCCATATTGTTATTCCTTTCCATTCTTTAGCACTTTCTTTTATTATGTTGTTTCATTCGATCGCTAGTTCTTTTCCTTCCGTTTCATACATGTAATTAATTGGTTAATCACTTACACTTGCCTGTTGTTACCTACTGAGCGTTCGCTCATATAGTTGTTTCCCCCCTTTCCAGGCAGCTCAGGTGAAGATTCACAGATGGATGGGAATGGACAAGAGTGATGACTTGGAGTGTATCAGCTAGTCGTTACGTTGAGATTGTTATAGTTGTTTTACATCTAGCTATGCCTTAGAACTTGTGTTAGTTATTGTAACGGAGTTGAGTAGAGAGTATGCTTGATTATGTTTAAGTCAGTTTGATGGTATTTGTAATAGACTTGGAGATATTTTGTTCAATACGTTATGTTAATTCTTAGCTTAGCATGTTATCTTTACTAGTGTTTTCTACTGTCGGTCTCGATATTCCGCGTCGGGGCGTGATAGTTTGGTGGTATCAGAGTCAAGTTTTTCTGATATTTCTAGGTTCTCTAAGTTCTAGGATTTTAAGTGATACAGTAGGACCTATAACCTTGTCATAAGTCTAAGGACCCAACCTGGTGAGATTTGGGTAGAAGACTGGGGTTGAGTTAATAATCTCATTGCACGATTATCCATTATTAATTGAACCAAATATAACATATTCCACGTGTAGGCTTTTGCAATGGCAAGAGAACGCGCAGAATGGAGGAACTTGCAGCGTACGGTTCAAGGACTTACTCAGGCTTTGCAACAAGTGGCCCAGGGAGGAGCTGCAAACCATGCCACTGGCGACCTTTATCAAAACTTTTGTGGGATGAATCCCCCATGATTTGGAGGCTCGACTGACCCTGATGAAGCCGAGCACTGGCTTAAAGTGATAGGGAGGATTTTTGAAGTGATGTAATGCAGCGATCAAGAACCTGTCCTCTTGTCGACCTTTCAACTTGAACGTGATGCGAGGACATGGTGGGATGCAGTGAAGGCTACCCTTAGTGATAGACAAGTCACATGGGAAGAGTTCGAGGAATTCTTCAATGATAAATATTTTTCTGATCAAGTACAAGAGAAGAAGGTGGCTGAGTTTGCTACTTTGAAGAAACGAAATCTTTCCATAGCTGAATATGAAGCTCAATTCTCTCAGCTATCTCGTTATGCTACTCACTTGATATCTACCAAGAAGATGAAGGCTAAGTGCTTTCTAAATGGGTTGAAGCTACAGTATATCAACCAGTTGGCACCGATGGAAATTCCAACTTATTCCGAGATAGTGAGAAAGGCTCAAGTGTTGGAAGATACTTTGGAAATGATGGAGAGAATTCGTGGGAAGAGTGTTAAGATAGAAAAACACCATACTGGTTCTGGGAGTATCAGGCCTGGTCATGGCAGGAAGAGGCCCATTAGCGGGTCTGGTTCGTGGAAGGGCAAGATGCCGAAGAATGAAGACAAGAAGCCTAGCCCTATTGTTCCATTCAAGGGCGTATGCAAGTAATGTGACCGTCTAGGTCACAAGATGGAGGAGTGCTGGCGCAAGCTGGGTGCCTGTTTACGTTGTGGCAGTAGGGACCACCGTATTCCCGAGTGTCCCTTTTTATCTGAGCGAGCTAGCCCAGTGAAACCGCAAGGAATCAAGAAGCAGCAAAGCAAGCTCCAGGCTCTACAAGAAGACGAGGCAGGACCCGCCGAGGAGGGTGGACTTGTCAAATGTACTCTTATTATACATGACAAATCAACTTTTGTTCTTTTTGATACTGGTGCCACTCATTCTTTTATTTCTCGGAGATTTGCAAAGTCTTTAGTTGTGAAGCCAATTTTGATAAATTCTCCGTTAGAGATTTCAATTCCTATTGGCTCCAGATCAGCAATTAAGTATTTATATCCTTCCAGTAATGTCATGATCAATAAACAAAACCTGACAGCTGATTTAGTTTGTATGAACATAAAGGATTATGACGTAATCCAAGGAGCAGATTGGTTGGCTAAGTATGAGGCCAATGTTCAGTGCAGATCTAGTTCTGTGTCCTTCACTGGACACCCTGGACTTTATTTTATAGGAATTAGACACCTTAAGTCTGTTCCACTTATTTCAGCTCTTCGAGCTGATAAGCTGATGAGGAGAGGATGTAAGGCTTTTCTAGCCTTTGTTTCTGTGACCCCTGAGCAGAAGATTGAGATTGAGGACCTTTCTATCATCCGAGATTTTCCAGATGTCTTTCCTGAGGAACTATCAGGACTCCCTCCTGAAAGGGAAGTTATCTTTTCTGTTGATCTAATTCCTGGTGCGACCCATATTTCCAAAGCTCCTTATCGTATGTCTCCTGTGGGGCTAAGGGAACTAAAGCAGCAGTTGATGGAATTACTTGAGAAAGGGTTCATTCGACCAAGTACTTCCCCATGGGGAGCCCCTGTATTATTCATCCAGAAGAAGGATGGTTCGATGAGGTTGTGCATCGATTATCGGTAATTGAACCAGTTGACTATCAAGAACAAATATCCATTGCAAATGATTGATGAGTTATTTGATTAGATAGCAGGAGCTCAGTATTTTTCTAAGATCGACCTCCGATCTAGATATCACCAGTTACGAATTAAGGAGGAGGATATCTATAAAATAGCCTTCCACAGCAGGTATGGGCATTTCGAATTTGTAGTAATGCCTTTTGGGCTAACCAATGCACCTGCAGCTTTTATGCAGCTGATGAATGATCTATTTCGGCCCAATCTTGATCAATGGGTCGTGGTGTTCATCGATGACATCTTGATTTATTCTAAGAGTGAGGAGGAGCATGCTGAACATTTGAGGGTGGCATTGCAAGTATTGAGAGATCATCAGTTATATGCCAAGTTTAGTAAGTGTGGTTTCTGGCTGCAAGAGGTGTCCTTTCTAGGGCATATTATCACAAAAGAAGGTATTTCTGTTGATCCTTCGAAGGTAGAGGTAGTAAAGAATTGGGCTAAGCCTACTAATGTGACTGAAGTGAGAAGTTTCTTAGGCCTAGCAGGTTACTACCGAAGGTTTATTCAAGATTTCTCTAAGATTGCGGTACCTCTGACAATATTAACCCGCAAGGAGATCAAATTTGATTGGTCAGAAGATTGTGAGCGAAACTTTCAGACCTTGAAGGAATGTTTGACTACTGGACCTATTTTGGCTTTACCTTCTGGTGAAGGAGGTTTTATGGTATACACTGATGCTTCGGATATTGGTTTAGGGTGTGTACTCATGCAGCACGAGAAAGTGATAGCCTACTCTTCTAGGAAGTTGAGGAAGCATGAAGAGAATTATCATGTTCATGATTTGGAGCTAGCAGCAGTGGTGTTCTCCTTGAAGATATAGAGGCACTACTTGTATGGAGAAACATTCATGGTGTTTTCAGATCATAAGAGTTTGAAATACTTGTTTTCTCAGAAGGAACTCAATATGAGGCAGCGAAGATGACTGGAGTATTTGAAGGATTTCGATTTCTCCATTGAGTATCATCCTGGAAAAGGTAATGTCGTGGCATATGCCTTAAGCCGCAAGCCTATAGCTAAGTTGTCAAGCCTCATGTTACAAGAGTGGAAATTGTTGGAGTAGTTAGCTAGTTTGGATCTTAATGTTGACAAGGATTGGGTTATGATTACTCAGATTCAACTTAAGCTCGAATTAATGATGGAAATCAAGTCTCTGCAAGATGATGACCCAGAGTTGGTAGAGATCAAGGGAAGCTTGAGTAACAGACCTGACTTCATGATAGCTGATGATGGAAGATAGTTATTTCAAGGAAGAACTTGTGTACCTGATGTAGCTGAGATAAAGAGTAAGATCCTCGAGGAAGCTCATAGATCCAGATACACCATTCATCCTGGAGGTATCAAGATGTTTAAGGATTTGAAAAGATCTTTTTGGTGGTCGAATATGATAAAGGAAGTTGCGGGCTTCGTAAGTAGATGCCTGGTTTGTCAGCAAGTCAAGGCAGAGCATTTCAGACCAGCAGGGAAAATGAAATCGCTTGATATATCCCAATGGAAGTGGGAGAGCATTGGCATGGATTTCATTATGGGTCTACCTAGGACTCGTAGTGGATTTGACGCAATATGGGTAATTGTCGATAGATTGACAAAATCGGCTCATTTCTTATCTATTAAGTCTAAATGGATAGTTGATGTTTTGGCTGCTTTGTATATGAAGGAAGTGGTAAGGATACATGGTATACTAGTCAGCATTGTGTCTGATAGAGACCCCAGGTTCACTTCTCATTTTTGGAAAGGATTGCAAGAGTCCTTGGGAACTCGTCTGAATTTGAGTACTGCTTTCTATCCACAAACAGATGGACAGACTGAAAGGACCAACCAGATAGTAGAAGATATGCTTAGATCCTGCATGATTGACTTTCGAGGTAGTTGGAGTGATCATTTGGCATTGGTTGAATTCGCTTACAATAATAGTTACCAATCCAGCCTTAAGATGGCTCCATCTGAAACTTTGTATGGTAGAAGCTGTCGATCCCCGTTATGTTGGGACGAGGTAGGTGAGAAGTAATGGCTTGAACCAGATCTCATTTCCGAATCGTCCAAGAACATCTGTATTATCAGAGATCCGTTGCAAGTAGCACAATCAAGACAGAAGAGTTATGCCGACACCAGGAGGAGAGTTTTGGAATTTCAGGTTGGTGAGCATGTGTTTTTAAAGGTTTCTCCTATGAGGGGAATTCAAAGGTTTGGTATTCAGGGCAAACTAAGTCCAAGATACATTGGTCCATTCAAGATTCTGGAAAGAGTGGTGGTGGGGACACGCGCCACACTTCACGACGGAGTACACGGATCTCGCCTGCATCCCTTTGGCTTGGTGATCACTTGGCAGACGAGCAGAGTTATCTTTAGTTATTTTATGCTTTAAGCCATGATGGGCCTTGGTTTAGTCCCTGCATGGACACTTTTATTGTTATTGTGGACCTTTGTAGGCCAGTTGGGGCCAATTAGGCTTTAGTTGGGTCATTTTTGTGCTTTAGGTGAGAGATAGGGCTATTAGGCCACTTCTTTGGTTCAATCACTAGCCCATTTGGGCTGGCCGCCCACTCCCATGCTTAGCCCACCTTGGGATTTGCACCCCCACCTCCTAGGGCTAGGGTTTTGGGCGCACCTTTCCTCTCCTCCAAGAGGAGGAGGTGGCAGCCGCCCCCACTCCTACTTTGTAGGAGTGGAGTGCGCACACCCCCCTTTCCCTTCCCCATCCGACCACCCCCCCTCCTCCTTTGGCCGCCCCCTTCCCCCAATTCCCTCCTAGAATCTAGGAGTTGTGCGTCCCCCCCTTTCCCCCTAGACAATGTGCGCACCCCCCCTTTCCCCCTTGCCATGTGCGCACCCCCCCTTTCCCCCTCTTGGCTAGGGTTTCATCCTAGCATCTCCCCTCCCCATATAAAAGCTTGTATTATTTTCTTTGAAAGGTTGATGAAGAATTATTAGTGAGCATGACTCCTTGGTGGCTGCGCCCCTTCTTCCTCCCTTGATCCTGCGACGGGATCAACCCCGGGGTGTGACTCCCCATCCCTCGGTGCGACGCCGAGGTTCTATCTTCCCTCATCTCCTTCACAAGTGCTCGAATCTGCTCGTCAGATTTCTATCCCGAGTTGCAGCGGCGCCCCATCCGGTTCCGGTCGAATCTGGTCCTCTCCTTTTTTCTGGAGGTACTTCTACGAGTCGGAAACGCGTGGGCTTTGGTTTCGTCTCGATCCGAGGTCGGCACCGCCCGTGGCGATTTTCTTCGTGAGCTCGCGCAGGACCCTCTCTCTCTGCGAGCCAGGTTCTGCCCGCCGTCTTGCGAAATTTTCCCAGAGAGGACAACTGCGAGTTTGGAGCTGGTCTCTTCAGGGATCGTACCTCTCGTCGTCCTCTTTCCAACGCCGCCAACCACGCCTCGTTTCGACGTCGGTGCTGAGCGTGGCGTCAAATCTCGTGGGGCCGCGCAGATCAACCTGTGCAATCCGACCCCCGAACCAGCAACGACTTGCAGAGGCTCTCCCGGCCAACCTCGACCAGATCTGACCGAGCCCTTCGGTCGGGGCCTACTGCCCTGCGTCCCCGACGTCCTCCCTCAAGCGGCGCCCCGTTCGTCTCCTGGAGCAACAAGTTATCAGTTTTACCGCGCGAGCGCGCTGTTCTGTGTGCAGGAAACCAGTCACGACTTGCAGGTGACTTCACGGCCACCTCGGTGCGAATCTGAGCGCCCCCTTTAGCCGAGGCTTCCTCCCGTGACCCAGCTACGCGCCCTCGCTGACGGCGCCTCAATCAGACACCGGACCAAGCCGTGGGAGCGTTCGCCGCCGAGTCGCGCGTTGCTGCGAATCTGCCGACTGCCGCACGGGTCCTCCTCGCGGCCACCCCTTCAACGAGTGCCGCCCGTCAGCCCGTGCATCGGCAGCCCCGAAGTCTATTGTTGTAGCCTGTTATCTCCCTGCGAGGAGTGGGCATTTTGGCTGGATGTGTATTATTGTTTGTCATGTGTATCGGGGTTGTTGTTCTCGGCCGGGGTTTCTTCCCCACGCCTAGGCGTGGAGGTACGCGTGACGCTCCTACTCTGTTACTCTGCTTTACTAGTATACTATTCTATATGTCGCGTGAGCGCGTAGGATCCTAGCTACTTTGTAACTCACCGCGCAAATGTGAGTAGAGAGCACCCGGCCCGCGCCCCTAATGAGCACCGAGCTCGAATTAGATTCCCTTAGACGTTCGGCGGCTCCTTAGTCGCTGAGATCCCCGCGCTTCCCTCATAGGGACGGCTGTTTGGGCTTGAGTTTCTTGTTGAGAGACGCCTCCACCCGGAGGAACGCTACGGAGGTCAGCCGCCCGGCTTGCCTTTGGCGTGCGAGTGCTGGCCGCACTTTATTGCATCCGTAGGTCCTAGCCCGTTTCAGTCCCGTCCCGCATCAAAGTGGTATCAGAGCTTAGGGAACCAGTTTGTTCTAACAAATTGGGGTCTTAGGTCATTTGAGTCTTTAGGTTGTCTAGGGTGCAATTGAGGCATTAGATTTGTCTAAGTTGCATGTGAGTCATTAGGTTTGTTTTAGATGCATTTGGGTCCGTATTCTTCCCCAGTTTCCTTCTCCATTTTGAGTCGTGTCAAGTCCCATCCCTTAGTTGTCCTACATGTCCCTTCCATAGTCCTAGGGCGTGCATGTGTAGTTAGAGTCCTCAGGTGCTTCATCATGGCTACTCCTTACATCCTCCACAAGGGTCCGACCGACCCTCTATGCCTGGACATCATTGTAGATGGGGACCTTCGCTTTGATGGATCGAGCCCTAGAGCCTATCTAAAGTGGGAGGCTACCATGGGAAAATACTTTGAGAAGAATTGGATATATGGTTCCGAGAGAGTCAACATTGCCAGGGGTCAACTTTCACCTCAAGCTAGGGAAGTGTGGGATCACATAGTAGGTCTTAGGGCAGGTTGGAGGCAAGAGCCCATACACTCATGGGAGGAGATGAAGGTAGAACTTAGGAAGATCTACGCTCCCCAACGCTTCGCCTCCTACTCAGAGACCCATAGCCCGAGGAGCACTACCACTCCTCCTATCTCCCTCGATCAGTCTAAGGCCACTCTAAGGGCTCAACCTCCGCAACGCCCATCACCTCTTACCCCCAACCGAGCACATCATAGTTGGAGGAGCAAGGTGCCACCTGTGTGTGAGTCTAGGCCCGAGACTAAATCTCATGATTACCAGCAAGTCTCCCCGAATGCCCCTAACTTGAGAGATCTCCCCCTCGCAGAACTCCTGCAACTCTTTAGGGAGAAACTAGAAAGGATGGGCACTCCTATGGGATCACCGATTTCCCCTAGCCCACAGTCCGCTCCGCCTCCAGGCTCACGCCTGCCACCACCCCCAGAGCCCGCCCCTGTGGCCCCCTGTAGTGGGAATGTCCGGTTCTCTGACCAGTGTCCTTCACGTTCCCCTATCTTGGAGGACACACGTTCGGCGGATGCCCCACCCGGGTTTGTTCCAGTGACTTACGTTGCTGAACAGGAGTTGGCTGAGGAGTACTTAGCTGAGGTTGAGGAGTTAGGGAGTGATCCCATCCACATCATAGAGGACTCCGTTTCCATTCCTGAGAGAGATGCTTCACCCTTAGACCCTCATATAGAGCCATTCTTACACTCCGAGGGTGAGCTGATCATTGGAGAGTCTTTAGCTAGCTGGCTAAGGGAGGGTCCACTTCTAGATGTCTCCATTCCTTGCTATACACCCATGGGACCAGCCCTCCCAATTGTACCCCTTGACTCCTTTCATACCACTTTTCGGTCCTTCTGCTTTCTTGAAAATGTGAAGGGCTTCCTTAGGAGTTTAGATTGTCAATGGGAGTTGACATATATGTTGACCTTAGGGTCTGACCAACCCTATAGTCATCGCTTTACACTCCCTGCTTTGGGGTCTATTACCTCAGTCTACACTATAGGACATATCACCTCCGAGGTCCTTTTATTCTTTCCCATACCCGTGGAGGTTGATTTTGTCCCCTCTTATGGTATCACGGTCCCGAGGGTGGAGTCTTGCCTTCCTTGCCATCCTCATGAGCCTCTTGCCCCATACATTAGAGCGCCTGAAGGTGATCATCTGCACCTGGGCGAATGTCGTACATGGGCAAGTATAGTAAGGGACCTGTCAGGAGGGGTCATCATTTCTTTGACCCATTCGATCCCCTCCCTAGTGAGCCTCTCGAACTCATATTCTCTTCCCCACCTAGTCGAGAGGTATATCATCACACCCTATCCAAACCTGCTAGCCAACACCTCACCTTGCATACTTCCAGACGCCAGAGTTTAGGAGGCCAGGGACACATGTCTCACTCTCATGTTTCTCCATGTCCCTCATCATATAGGGGTAATGTCATGAGTGAGTTTGGGCAATCTAGTCCCCATCAGTCTACCACATTCAGTAGGACACCATGCATGATAGATACAACTTTGGTCGTCCAGGTCCTCCCCGTGTTGTCCAATCATGTAGGAGTCATAGGCATGCTAGGTCTGTGTTTGGATGTCCAGGACCACCCTGCATTCATATAGGTATGAGTCTACACAGCTAGTTCGGAGTCTGCATCATCACCACCTTGAGGCCAGTAACGCACGTTATGAGGAGTTAGCTGATACGCATCGGCACACCCGTGAGTTCCGAGAGGGAGAGTACGTCATGATCAGGGTCAGACCTGAACGGTTTCCTTCGGGGGCCGTGAAGAAACTCCAGGCCTACGGTGCTGGACCCTTTCGAGTCTTGAAGCGAATTGGGTCGAATGCGTATGAGATTGAGCTGCCAGTCGACTATGGGATCTGTTCGACGTTCAATGTCTCAGATCTGGTGGCATATCGGGATCCCGCGGTGATTCCCAGTGAGCCTCTTAAGCCCTCCCCTCCTGTTGAGAGTGCTACATCTACTGAGCGTCCACCTCTTCGAGCCACATTACAGAAACACGAATATATAGATTGTATACTGGATGAGCAGGTAACTATTACCAGGAGCGGAGCCTACCAGCGCTTCCTAGTGCGTTGGAGAGGATGCCCCGCGACAGACGACACCTGGATCACACGTGGAGAGCTAGAGAGGATCGACCTGGATTTGCTGGAGCGCTACTGGAGCGACCAGGACCCTTACTCGACAGGGTCGAGTTCTTCCCACCCGGGGAGAATTGGTGGGGACACGCGCCACACTTCACGACGGAGTACACGGATCTCGCCTGCATCCCTTTGGCTCGGCGATCACTTGGCAGACGAGCAGAGTTATCTTTAGTTATTTTATGCTTTAGGCCATGATGGGCCTTGGTTTAGTCCCTGCGTGGACACTTTTATTGTTATTGTGGACCTTTGTAGGCCAGTTGGGGCCAATTAGGCTTTAGTTGGGTCATTTTTGTGCTTTAGGTGAGAGATAGGGCTATTGGGCCACTTCTTTGGTTCAATCACTAGCCCATTTGGGCTGGCCGCCCACTCCCATGCTTAGCCCACCTTGGGATTTGCGCCCCCACCTCCTAGGGCTAGGGTTTTGGGCGCACCTTTCCTCTCCTCCAAGAGGAGAGGTGGCAGCCGCCCCCACTCCTACTTTGTAGGAGTGGAGTGCGCACACCCCCCTTTCCCTTCCCCATCCGACCACCCCCCCTCCTCCTTTGGCCGCCCCCTTCCCCCAATTCCCTCCTAGAATCTAGGAGTTGTGCGTCCCCCCCTTTCCCCCTAGACAATGTGCGCACCCCCCCCTTTCCCCCTTGCCATGTGCGCACCCCCCCTTTCCCCCTCTTGGCTAGGGTTTCATCCTAGCATCTCCCCTCCCCATATAAAAGCTTGTATTATTTTCTTTGAAAGGTTGATGAAGAATTATTAGTGAGCATGACTCCTTGGTGGCTGCGCCCCTTCTTCCTCCCTTGATCCTGCGACGGGATCAACCCCGGGGTGTGACTCCCCATCCCTCGGTGCGACGCCGAGGTTCTATCTTCCCTCATCTCCTTCACAAGTGCTCGAATCTGCTCATCATATTTCTATCCCGAGTTGCAGCAGCGCCCCCATCCGGTTCCGGTCGAATATGCTCCTCTCCCTTTTTCTGGAGGTACTTCTACGAGTCGAAAACGCGTGGGATTTGGTTTCGTCTCGATCCGAGGTCGGCATCTCCGGTGGCGATTTTCTTCGTGAGCTCGCGCAGGACCTTCTCTCTCTGCGAGCCAGGTTCTGCCCGCCCTCTTGCGAAAATTCCCCAGAGCGGAAAACTGCGAGTTTGGAGCTGGTCTCTTCAGGGATCGTACCTCTCGTCGTCCTCTTTCCAACGCCGCCGACCACGCCTCGTTTCGACGTCGGTGCTGAGCGTGGCGTCAAATCTCGTGGGGCCGCGCAGATCAACCTGTGCAATCCGACCCCCGAACCAGCAACGACTTGCAGAGGCTCTCCCGGCCAGCCTCGACCAGATCTGACTGAGCCCTTCGGTCGGGGCATACTGCCCTACGTCCCTGACGTCCTCCTTCAAGAGGAGCCCCGTTCGTCTCCTGGAGCAACAAGTTATCAGTTTTACCGCGCGAGCGCGCTGTTCTGTGTGCAGGAAACCAGTCACGACTTGCAGGTGACTTCACGGTCACCTCGGTGCGAATCTGAGCGCCCCCTTTAGCCGAGGCTTCCTCCCGTGACCCAGCTACGCGCCCTCGCTGACGGCGCCTCAATCAGACACCGGACCAAGCCGTGGGAGCGTTCGCCGCCGAGTCGCGCGTTGCTGCGAATCTGCCGACTGCCGCACGGGTCCTCCTCGCGGCCACCCCTTCAACGAGTGCCGCCCGTCAGCCCGTGCATCGGACGCCCCGAAGTCTATTGTTGTAGCCTGTTATCTCCCTGTGAGGAGTGGGCATTTTGGCTGGATGTGTATTATTGTTTGTCATGTGTATCGGGGTTGTTGTTCTCGGCCGGGGTTTCTTCCCCACGCCTAGGCGTGGAGGTACGCGCGACGCTCCTACTCTGTTACTCTGCTTTACTAGTATACTATTCTATATGTCGCGTGAGCACGTAGGATCCTAGCTACTTTGTAACTCACCGCGTGAATGTGAGTTGAGAGCACCCGTCCCGCGCCCCTAATGAGCACCGAGCTCGAATTAGATTCCCTTAGACGTTCGGCGGCTCCTTAGTCGCTGTGATACCCGCGCTTCCCTCATAGGGACGGCTGTCTGGGCTTGAGTTTCTTGTTGAGAGACGCCTCCACCCGGAGGAACGCTACGGAGGTCAGCCGCCCAGCTTGCCTTTGGCGTGCGAGTGCTGGCCGCACTTTATTGCATCCGTAGGTCCTAGCCCGTTTCAGTCCCGTCCCGCATCAAGTGGGGGAGGTTGCTTACCGTTTGGCACTACTACCTCAGTTATCTGGAGTACACAATGTTTTTCATGTGTCTATGTTACGGAAATATGTGTACGATCCCACTCACATTATTCAGCATATGGACTTCAAATTGAAGGAAGATCTGACTTATGAAGAAAGTTCGATCAAGATTTTGGATCGAAAACAACAGCAACTCAGGAATCGTTCCATACCGATGGTTAAAGTGCAGTGGAGTCGGCGTGGAACTGAAGAAGCTACTTGGGAGTCAGAAGATACTATGCGGAGGCAGTACCCTGACTTAGTCTAGGTGAGCTGTCTCACTCCCTCTTTTTATTATTAAGTGCATTGAATTTCGAAGACCAAATTCTTTAAGTGGGGGAGGGTGTAATACCCCAATTTTTTGAGAAATTAATTAGTAATTCGAAATTTATTTGAAATTAATTAGAATAATTCTTTAATAAATAGAATAAGTTATATTTCGACCATTTTATAAAAATCTAGAAAAATTATATTCTTATAGAGAATAACACGTTTAACAAACTTGTCTTCTGTGGCCAATCCAAATAAAATCTGTAAGTAGGCCGAATTAGTGGATTACCTTGAAACGCCAAATTTGAGCCCATTACACCATCAAATGAGCCCAAACCGGTGGCAAATGAAAGGCCAGGATGAGAGGATCATTTCCCCTTTCTTAATCTCTCGAAACACTAACCCTAGGAGATGCATTCGGCGGAGTTTGGATCGAGTCAACTTTTGCAACGGCGTTCACATCGACCCGACTTGCGTGGATGAATACTCCGCGCTTAGAACCCTCCAGAAGGCGTGTGACCTATTAAAATGAAGCTCTCGAACCCTAGAATCATTTAGAACCAGTAGCGGCTGCAGAGGAGTTAGATCGAGGGAGATCTCTAGCGATTAGTGGTTGCGTGTACCGGCGTCTTTGGTTTTCTTTCTCCTTCCTTCTTCATCCGATTTAGGTAGGTGATAGCAAGCCAAACCGTACAAATAATATATGGTTAGAAGTAGCATCGTGTTAGCTTTTCATTGATGTAGAAAGCCCTAAATTTCATCAAGTGTTCTACGAGAATTTTAGGTTTTAGTAGAAGCATGTCACATCTAGGGTTATAATTGTTCCCTTTCGATTAAGTAGTGATTTCAGGCTGTAAACATAAAATTGATTCATGCATCTTGTATAGTTTTTCATGCTCTTTCTTTTGGTAGCAAAAGCCCCAAATTCCATGCTTTATATCGTGCGAATTTCATGTTTTGGTTCTGACCCTAGAAACCTCACCGGAGTCGGGCAAGGTAAAGGGGCAGCGACCTGTCTGGACTTGTGCGGCCACACGATAGACCGCACATCCAAGACAGGCGGCCCTCTTTTGACCGTTTATAGTTTTGTATATCTGATCGTGTCCCTGGAATGTGCGGCCGAGCCTTAACCGCATGTCTTTCTTGCGGCCAGTTCCAGACCGCACATCCCTCCAGGCGTCACACTACCGATCGTCCATATCCAGCAGGTCTTCGGATCTAAGGGGACGTGTGCGGCCTATCTGTGACCGTTCATGGGGATGTAAGGTCCAGAACCGACCGCACATCTGTAACAGAACATATTAATTATCATTACAGCTTGTTATGTTAGTAGATTAGTGGTTAATTACATGTTAGCAATACACCTAATAATCTATAATTCATGACAGTAAATCATTATTGTTGAATTATTTAATTTGAGCTTGATCTTGATTCATCTTTCCAATGAATGTCAATTTTAATTGTGAATCCTTGATAATTGAAATGGCTATTAGGTTTACATTGTTGACCTTAGACCTGAACTGTTAATCTTGAACCATTTGTATCCCCCTAGATTTGAATTGGACTCAATCGAACCGCTGTGATTTGAGTTTGTCGGAATTAGACTAACAGGGACTTGTGCGGCCATTTGTGGACCGCATATATCCCTGAACGGCCCAATAGAGACCGTTTATCCCTGGCTTATGCCAATTAGTTTGGCCGATTATCCTTGATCCATCTTCGGCCAATCCCTGATTTGATCAGTCCAGTAGACCCTAGGCCGACCAACAGACATTGGGCTGGACTCTGGTTCAGTTCCACCCTACCTATGGTAGCCTAGGAGCCCACTTGGGCTAAATTCTAACTCATGGTTAGGCCCTGTGTTGTGCGGCCAGTAATGGACCGTACATCTTATAGGCGGCCCTGAGTGGACCGTTCAACTAATGAGTGGCTCTGTCTGGACCATATATCCTGTCCTCGATATTGTAAACTTATGGCATTGTGTGGCCCAATCCTTACCGTTTATATAGAAGAGCGGCCCTTTAGCAGATGTTCAACCTTGACCCCAGCTAGACCTCATCCCAGTTCCTGTTAGTGCGGCCCATAGTCGACCGCACAAGTCTTGAGCGGTCCAACAGGAACCGCATATCATCCAAAGACTATTTTTCTCCGTGTTTTATGGTTTTGAATCCAAGAACATGTTGGTTCTTGATAACTTGAACTCCTGGACAGAAATTCTGGACAGTATCTCTTCAACTTAGCCTTGGGATGTTCCGAGGTAAGTTTATACTTGATTATAATTGGCCATTTTAACTTGATTAAAGTGTAGACGGAACTTGGGATCTTGGATCCAATAAATCAATGCCAACGCATCATAGGGGCCCGGTCTGGTCCTGGGGAGAGCGCCCAAAAAGTACTTGTGCCCATGGGAGTTTGTAATGACATGGTGAGGCATTGCACCGAGTGCATGACTAGCGTGATATCTATGACAATGATCTTTTACTTGAATCATGTTTAACTTGGTTACATTCTTGCTTGTTGGCCAATTTCCTACATTTTCATGTTATATATATTGTTCTTAACTTGCAGTTCTTGTAGTTATATCATTCTGCCATATTGTTATTCCATTCCATTCTTTAGCACTTTCTTTTATTATGTTATTTCATTCGATCGTTAGTTCTTTTCCTTCCGTTTCATACAGGTAATTAATTGGTTAATCACTTACACTTGACTGTTGTTACCTACTGAGCGTTCGCTCATATAGTTGTTTTCCCCCTTTCCAGGCAGCTCAGGTGAAGATTCACAGATGGATGGGAATGGGCAAGAGTGATGACTTGGAGTGTATCAGCTAGTTGTTATGTTGAAATTGTTATAGTTGTTTTACATCTGGCTATGCCTTAGAACTTGTGTTAGTTATTGTAACGGAGTCAAGTAGAGAGTATGCTTGATTATGTTTAAGTCAGTTTGATGGTATTTGTAATAGACTTGGAGTTATTCTATTCATTACGTTATGTTAATTCTTAGCTTAGCATGTTATCTTTACTAGCATTTTCTACTGCCGGTCCCGATATTCCGCGTCGGGGCGTGACAGAATGACCTTTGGCGATCGTCGCCGGAGGGGGAGAAGAGGTTGGAGTGGCACCGGAGGCACCCACGGCGACGGCAGAGAGGTCGCCGCGCACTCCCGAGGTAGGCCAAATAAAACCCTAAAACTCCCACATTTGATCATCTCTAGCCATGCATGCGGGTCTAGGGGGGTAGGAGAGGGGCATATGTCCTCTTAGGATCACCTATAAGGCCATTTAGGCCATCAACGGAGGTGGGGAAGAAGCTCAGTTGTATTTGGGCATGGCGATCATGGCGCGGTTCAACAGTAACCGCTCACCAAAACCACACGGTTCAAATAGAATCGTTAAACCAGAACACGGCCCATGGGTGGCCGTTCAAAAGCAACCGAACCGACGGGGCAACATGGTCTGAGGAGGACCGTGGACACTTAGGACGGCCCACATTGGTCCGTTCAGAACATGAAACGTTTAAGAACAGAACGGTCTGCATCAGACCATGGACACCTAGGACGGACATCATTGGTCCGTTTAGAACATGAAACGCCTGAGAACAGAATGGTCTGCATCAGACCGTTGATCACCACACGGGTGGACGATGGACCGTGAAACTCCAACTGACTAGGGGAATGAAAGGGGGGTGAGGCGGTCAGATGGGGACCGTTGGCTCATTGCATGGCCAAGAATGGTCCGTATAGAATTTGGAGAGTTGTGAACAAGACGGTCTGCAAAAGACCGTGGATACCCACGCTGTTGAAGGAATGACCGTGTAATTTTAAGGGCTTAAGAGAGGGGAATTACACTGTCCGGTGGGGACCATGAGTTTATTTGACGGACAAAGATGGGCCATTCTGGGGTAGGCAGAAGATAGTAGCACGGTCCTCACAGGGCCGTCCATAGAGTAGAATGGTCCATGGGTGACCGTGGACCTCTGAGAGGGGATTATTGGGACAGTTGGAACCCAACCGTTGAAAGAGAAAATGACCCATATGAGACCGTGTAGTTAGCAGAGTGAAATTAATGAAATGCATGATCCTATTATGAAATGTAATGGTTCTAAATGTATGCTGGGAAAACGCATGACTCGGATCTCCTGGCTACACGTTCGAGCAGTGTACCTCGCACTACTAGACTTTAAGCAGGAGAGGCTCACAGCGATGGGTTTCGCCGAGTTCCTGAGCATAGAGGTGACCAGGCTAGACACGCCGCTCCTCTGTGCTCTGCACGACCGCTTGGATCCAGTGAGCCAGACATTCCTTTTCCCGTGGGGCCACATGGTCCCCACGCTAGAGGACGTTGCGCGCATCACCGGATTACGCGTGCACGAGACACCAATTAGCGGGAGGACGTACCCCGACTACGGGAGCTGGCCCAGGAGCTACTGGGCTTGGAGCTACTCCGACCAAAGCGTCAGTTGACGATGCTGACTAGGGCGAGGCTGCAGGAGAGCCTCGGACTGAGGGGTGTGGGGATACCGATCGGGGAGCTACTCGAGCAGCACTTACAGAGGCTAGTGGACCGAGTGCGACCCAGAGTGGCAGACGAGGCGGGACCTGAGGCAGACCAAGTGCTGATGAGGTTCCTAATGCTGTTCTTTGGGCGGCTACTATTTGTGATGAGGGCCGACGTCATCAGCTGCCGGTTCCTCCCACTGCTCGAGGACTTGGGGCACGTTGGCGACTTTGCTTGGGGAGCGGCGGTCCTCGCGTTTTTGTTCGACACCCTCGGCTCCACCAGCCGGCGAACGATTCTAGGGGGCTTCTCTCCCTTACTCTAGGTACGACTCAACCCTTAAACTGATTATGCAATTTGCTCTATGATTCCTATAAATGCTACATGCTGACATTTGGTGAAATGCAATGCAGGAGTGGGCCTACGTGCACCTACGTGGGCTAGGGAGAGGGGACGAGACTTACCCGGAGCAGCGGCCCATTGCGAGGCAGTGGACGGCTCCATGAGAGATGGGGTCCCTACGAAGATAGGTCCGGGGTATCCAGGACGACCTAGTCACGCTGCCCTTCGCCTCGGTACGACTCTAAACTTAAACTTTTTCATTAAATGCAACTTATATGCTTATGATACTGATGCAACTTCCCTATTTTACAGGTTCGATGGACACCGTACGAGAGTGAGGGGCACGAGGGTCAGCCCTGGGTAGTGGAGGCCCTCACCTACTCAGGCCGAGATGTTTGGCTCCACTACCTGAACGTGGTGGAGCCGCTACACTTCCGGCTGGTGATGAGGATGATCGGTGTCCATCAGCCAGTGGTCGAGTTTTCGGCACCAGAAAAGACAGAGGACCGAGTTGGGCGACACCCCCGAGGACTAGCCATGGTGGTAGATTGGACAACGCGGGTTGCGGAGAAGATCACAGACTGGGCAGCACGCGGGCGGGTGGTGGCTGCCCGAGCGGAGAGCGAGGAGGCCTACTACATGGCCTACGCCTGGCACTACAGGGACCAGATGTTCCGTGGTGCCCGCCAACCGGTATGACTTCTAAACTCTAATGATTTCCTATTATGCTTTCTATTTGATTATGCACTGATGTTTGGACTTCCTAAATGTAGATTGACCCCGAGCGGAGGATAATGGAGTTACAGGGACTCCTTCACTCGACCATTCAGGAGCGAGACGAGCTCCGACAGGCCTTGACCCTTCTGGTGAGTTCCCTAACTCTAAACCCTTACTTATGCACTTGATTATGATTATGCCTATGAAATGACTGACCTGGAGTTTCGAATGTAGTGAGCTGAGGGAGCCCAGCGCCACGGGGCTGACGCACCTTCTTCCTCTTCCCAGACTCTTGCAGACCGTGCTGAGCGGGTGGCGGAGCTTACACGGATGGTGGCACGGGCCGAGGCGGCCGAGGCGGCCGAGGCGGCGCTCTCTGAGAGGGTAAGCAACCACTACATTTTGCCAGTTGTTGATTATGTTTATGAAATGCAATTGATTAACCATGATGCGTGTATGCAGACGACCGAGTTGACAGTAGCCTTGGGTGAGAGTACCTGACTGAGAGAGGAGCTGCAGTAGAGCCGCATGGTAGTGCAGGAGGAGGTAGCCCGCCTCCGACAGGAGATGGAGCGGGGTCGCCCGGCAACGCGGTCGAGACGGCGCTCCTTCACGCAGAGCTAGAGCGTCTCCGGGCCGGAGCCGTAGAGGTGGAGCGTTACCGGATGGAGGCGTTAGAGTTGAGGGGGGAGCTGCGGGCGTGCAAGGAGATGAGCCGGCGATCAGAGTGCAGTGGGACTCCGAGCAGCAGCACTCACAGCACCCACGGCTCCTTCAGGAGTTACTTTAGGGGCTCCTCCGCTCGCCGGAGGAACGAGGAGGAGGAGCGGCGCCGATGACACCGCGAGGAGGAGACCTCAGTGATGCCCCCGCCAGCGAAGAGGCATGAGGACTCAGGCGATAGAGGTGGGGGCCCGGGAGAGGGACAGGCTTGATGTATTCTGACAGGACTTTGTACATATGGATATGATAGTGATATGATATGTTTTTGATTTTGATTTTGTGAATGAAATGTGTGAATGAATGTGAATGCTTGATACTAACTAACAACGACTCCTAACTTGACACGAGTGAGTGGGAGAGAGAGACGGACACGATTTGAGTGAAAGAGAGAGACGACACGAGTGAGTGAGAGAGAGAGACTACATGAGTGAGTGAGAGAGAGAGACGACACGAGTGAGTGAGAGAGAGAGATGACACGAGAGAGTGATCATTGGTGCAAGGAGGATAAAAAAGAGGTTTCGGGTTTCTAAATGGTCATCCAAATGGCCGCTCCAAGACCCACACGGCCTTCTTTTAGACCGCTAAAATCTACTGAGTTGAGCGTGATGAAGCAAATAAACGGTCCTTGATGGTCCGTTCAAAGGATAGGAACGGTTCCTCCTTAACCATGCGATTAGTAGAACGGTCTATCGATGACCGTGCAAATAGCAGGATTCGAAGCATGCAGAAGGTTTCTAAACGGTCTCCATGAGGCCGTTCACTGAACAAAGTGATCTATCAATAGACCGCGTACACAGGCGCCCTAAGAGCCCGATCGGGACTATCTTAGAGAGTCCTAACCCGAGAATAGGTGCTCCAAACCAACCCAAACTCTATCTTAACCTGATCTAGACCTATCCTACTTCAATTCTAGTGGGTTTAGGCCTCTAATCAAGTCCTATAAGTAAGAGGGGACTCCCAAATTTATCCTTCACACATCAACCCTCTTTCAATGCTTGAAATCTTTCTCAATCTTCCTCAAATCATCATGAAGAGGGCCTTTGAAGGGAGCTCAATGGGCGAGGTGGCTCATCAAGGTCCAAAGCCGACTAGAAAGGAGCACGGCGTGCTACAAAGGCTGACCATGATCCCGGGGCATTTGAGCTCCAGCCCTATGAGAGAGGTAAGTTAATGTTGCTTCATTCAATTCAGTTTAACGTCATTTCCTTCAAAAAGCTTATAGGCTCTTCCTCTCTTTTCTTTTCTTCTTCTCTTCATTCCAGCTTCTCCCCGGCCCGAGATGATATTCCACCTTGAAGTGGATGGCTCCTATGATCCACGAATTACCCATATCTATGACATCTATCCTTAGGTCCTGGCATCTCCACTCCCTTCTAGTGTTAGCCAAAAACTACCCCAAGCTCTCTTTGGATTGGCATAGCATTTCAGCCTTGGTAGAGATATGGCACCCCCAGACCCACACTTCCATATTCCCATCTTTTGAGGCCACCGTCCTTCTAGAGGAGGTAGAGACTGACTTGTCTTTCCCTAGGTCTAAGGTGGGTGAGGAGGATTTAGTTTATCACACTGTTGACCCTGTGGATCCTGCCCTTATCTTAGGAGAGTTTATACTAGTAGCAAGGACATATGCACCTTAGTGGGCCCACACCAGATCCATCTACTACCTCTCAGCCAATGGGTGATAGCACATTGTAAAAATAAGTGTGGGTGGTATGAGGCCGTAGCTAAGGCTGCTTCCATTTGCTTGTGCGGGGCCATACTCTTCCCCTCTACCGACCATGTCTTAGATGTCCCCATTCTTAGCACCATCAGTGGTCTGTGGCAGGGTCTATTCATCTCCCATGCCATCCTTGCCTACCTATATGAGGGTCTTAGCTCAGTTGCTCTAGGGGGTCCACTGTTTGGCTCTATGATTCTCCTAGAGTGTTGGATGGGAGTTAGGATGAAGTTCATGCCTAGGGAAGATGTCACCCCGGTCATTTGGATCTTTGGGAGCCATCCATTATTCTTTATTGGTGGTCCTTTCAGGTTCTCCCAGCAGGTGGAGTGTTGGATGGCAGACAAGAAGACGAGGGACGAGTGGCGCCTCTACATCAACACCTTGTCCCTGGACAGGTTAGTGATGCGCCCTCCTTTCCTTCACGGCACCACTCTCAGGCTTCGTCAGAGGCCTGGTTTGGACTTGAGGCTCATGGGTGACACCGCTTTGGCGATGTATAGCCCGCATCGGTGCTTCCTTTGGATTGGGCTACCCCGGACTACACTTCCAGTGCTACCCCATCTTCCCGTACTACAGGTGAGGAGGTTCGGGTCAGAATAGGAGGAGCAGGTGAACAGGAGCGCCTTGATCATGTGGGAGGTCAGTAGGGTGCTCACCTTACCGACGGAGGTGACAGAGCTCCAGGAGGCTTATCAGGCATATGTGAGAGAGTTGAGAGAGATTAGGCCTCGCGGGGATGCCCGTCTGAGGATTGAGTGACTTTGAGTTTTCATAATGTTGATATAGAGACCCATGTTTGGGAATGTTTGCATTTTACTGAATAAAATTGATGGTTGGATTGATGTGAGTTTTGCTTTTTGCATGTGATTGAATGAGTTTGAGATAAGATCTCGGGATGAACACGGGCTATAACCAGACCGCTGAGTTATATAAATGGTTAGAGACTAACCACGCCATAGAATTGAACGGCCACACCTAGGCCGTGTATCAGATCAGCCGCAGGGTAAAGAACAGGGAACCTTGGAGGGTGGAACGATCTATCGATGGACCGTGAGTAGAACGGCCAAGCCTGCACCGTTCTGATTTGTAAACGGTCTAATAGAGACCGTTTATTCTTGAAGTTGCTAGAAATTGGAAGCGGTCAGGAAGAGGCCCTGTGAAGGATGGAACGGTCGGATGCTGACCATTGGAGGGAGTAAAACGGTCGCTAGAGGACCGTGCATGAATGAAAATGCTAAATCTTATCTTCAACCTGCCCCTGCACACATATAAATAAGGAAACATGTTAAATCTATTTTAGGCTTAGCCCCTTGCCTGTAGCAAGTTAAGAAATGACCAATTCTTGATTTTTGGTCAAGGGGTTAAGCCTTATTGAATAGGCAAATAACACAAAGGAAAATTGATGCAATGCATGCCATGAATGTAAATCATGATGATGAAAAATATTTTTATAGTTTTGAGGATATTTGATTTTTTTAGGGTTTTAGAATATTCAATTTTTTTGGATTTTGAAATATTTGATTTTTTTTTAGATTTTGAAATATTTGATTTTTTTGGATTTTAAAATATTTGATTTTTTTGGATTTTGATATATTTGATTTTTTTAGATTTTGAAATATTTGATTTTTTTGGATTTTGAAACATTTGATTTTTTTTTGGATTTTGAAATATTTGATTTTTTTAGATTTTGAAATATTTGATTTTTTTGGATTTTGAAGCCAGCTCAAACCCGGCGACGGGGTACCTTCATATCTCATTAGGGGTTTCCCAAGTAAAACGTGCATTATGGTTGACCGCCCAAGGCCAGGGTCCAATTCTACTCAATGGGGCCTCTACCGAGGCCATACCCGGGGTACGATCTAGTCCTTGGAAAATAAAAGAGAATTTGACAGGGAAGCCGGCAACATGTATAGAGGTTTTCAGGGCTTCAGTTCTTCCCACGACAGCCCCTTTTTCAAAGAATCCGTTCTGTTGCGCCGGGGCTTTCTGTCCGTCATCGAACCTACATCCGCTCTAGGCACGCATACGATCGGGCTCATTACGTCCCACGGGAAAACTGTACTGCCACTCTTGCCATGCCTAGTTTCATTCTTTTGGGAGCACTTAGACTTTTAAGCCTCGAGCTTTTGAATGAGCTTTTAGCTTTTGCCTTGATTTTGCCCCTTTTCTTTTATTTATTTTCTCTCTTTGACTTTTGTGAATGCGGAATCAGGTCATAACGGACTGCCCCTATTTGAGACCTCTCTTTTTTATCGGGGTGTCTAGATCAGTTCTCGCCCCCTTATTTAACACTTGCCCCTATTTTCAACCGAAAGAGGGGAAAAATAAGGATTTTCACTTTCCCCCAAGCATGGCCGAGGAGAAACCATGTTGCACAATAAAGGAAAACCCAACCACGGGGTCATGTAGTGTGTGAATGTTGAAATGGGGACCTCCCCTTCGTGATCAAGTAGAGGAACACCCCACCCGGGCCGTTGCTGGCTCGACTATATGGATAAAAACGTTTAAGATACAACCCATTCCATGGATTAGACAATTTCTCACCCTCTGCATTAACAAGGTAGTACCCATTCCCAAGATAGATTTCCTTGATCATGAACAGACCCTCCCAATTGGGTTGCAGCTTAGACCTAGGACCTGCTGATCGAACGAATTTGTGCTTCAAAACCATGTTACCCACTTGAAATTTTGTTTCGATAACCTTCTTTTGAAAATGCCGCGAGACACGTTTTTGGTAAACAGAGACGTGATTGGCCGCGTTAAGCTTCTTCTCATCCAAGAGTTGCAGTTGGACTAACAACGCCTCTCGACGTTTGTCGAGATTAAGTTGTTTGTCTAGTTCCACTCTTAGGGAAGGGATCAAAATCTCATACGGGAGTACCGCCTCCATCTCATAAGTGAGAGCAAAAGGAGTTTGCCCCGTGGGAGTGCAGACGGAGGTACGATAAGCCTATAGAGGTTCTATCAATTTGTCGGCCCAATCAGCAAATTTATGTGACTCGCATGTTTTCTTAATGATTTTAAGAAGGGTTTTGTTGGTGGCCTCGGCTTGGCCATTGCCTTGGGGGTAGTATGGTGATGAATGATGCAATGAAATGTTGAATTTCTTACAAAGGTCCTGAAGCTCTTGTGATGTGACACAACCTCGGTCCTAATGCAAGCAAGCACAATCACATTCAAATGGGCCGAATTGTGCCACCGCTCTATCAACACTCACCCAAGCCCGGGGTAACTTGGCAATGCCAAGGTGAGGTTGAGGGGTTGGGCCCTTGCTGGTAGAGGGCCAGCAAGGCCAAGATGGGATTCCCAATGGGTATGGATGCCCAATTCAAGGGGGCCGATAAAGTGCCAAAGGCACCGGTTGCACTTCTCCCACGGTGCTCACTCAAGACAACGGGGCTTGAGGATTGGGCTCTCACTCGCATAACCAGCGGAATTAAGAACTAATATTGAAAGACAAGCACTAAATGGAGTGAAGGTTTGAGCACTTACTCGACCGGTTTGAAGAAACCGGTCCCAGTCGGAGACGAGGGCGAGCGGGGAGGCGAGTGGATCCCCACACGCCGCGTCGGGGTAGCTTGACCTGCCCAAATAAGTTACAACACTACACCTCTCGTAGGAGGGAGATCTTGGGGTGGGGGTTAAGGGATATTACAACCAAAATTACCTCCGCACAGGGAGGGGCCTTCAGCCGGCCAAGCGGGGAGGGGAAACTAGGGTTAAAAGCATTGAACGATGAAGTCACTGGTTCTGCGGTGTTGTTACTGTAGAACTCGTTCAGGAATTTCGCTGATAATGAGACTGGTGAGGAAACCTTCGTAGCTGGGAAGGGAATGCCTCAGAATTTCTTTAATTTCTTCTGGAGCCGCTACTGACTGGGATGGAGGTTTGAACAGAGCTTCAAATTCTCTGACCTGCAGTTGCAGACTTCTAACAGAAAACTGCAGAGAACGCCCCGGTAGCTCCCGACCTCAGAATCAAGCTCCGTAGGAGTCGTTGGAATCGTGGATGAGTCCTCTTCGCAGCAAAACTGACAGGGAAGCCAACCGATGTCGGAGAAGACTAGGGGATGCAGAACAATGGCGACTGGGCGATGCAAACTATGGGTAGCAGGACGATGGAGCTGAGGGAGAAAAAGGATAACTTCTGCTACCGGATGCCGAACGGGATTCTGCTTCTTGATTCTGAAAGTAGACAGGAAGGAGAAGAACTTTGTAGAAGAGCTTTCAAACTGATTTCTCCGGGGTTAGTCGTGGAAGAGCTTCTACTCAGGTTCAAGGATTCAGCAGAGGCAGTTCTGAGCAGTCGTGGGAGAACGGAACTCCAGAGTAGCACACAGCTCGGATGAAGACGAAACCACTTCTGTTGCAAAGGAGACAGGGAGACGCTTCTGTGGATGCCTCTTGGGCCTTCAGATTCGCTGGGAGGAGGTCGTGGTGGCTTCTGCAAACTTCTAGTTCATCAGCATCATCTGGACTGCAAGCAGCAACTTTGACAAAGCCTTCACTTGACCTAGAAAGTAGAAGAAGAAGGAAGTATATGGTGGAAGGGGAAGAATGGGGGTGATGTAGAGGGTGTCTAATGGTGGAGGGGAGGTGGAGGAAGAAGGGGAGGGTGCAGGTTTCAGCAAGGGAGTATGGGGGTGGGTTGCAAGTGAATGGTGGGCATGGAGGGGAAGGGGGCGAATATGGCCTAAGGGGAGGGGATGGGGGCAGCCCAAGCTTGGAGGGAAGGAGTTTCAAATTCAAAATTGCTTTGGAAGTTGGGGGATTGTGTGGGGAAGAGGGGTGATTGTGTTGGAATGGGGAAGGTGGTGTTGGAATGTGGAGGGTGGTGTTGGAATGGGGAGGAATCTCCTTGGAACTAGGGGGAAGTGGAGTAATGGTGGCTATGGGAAGTGGAGTGGCTTTAATGGGGTAGGTGGGGGTTGGAGGTGGTTGGAGAGGGGAGAAGAGAGGAATGGGGCAAACCCCACTTGGGGGAAGAGAGAGAAAGAGAGAGAGGTGGGGTGGGGAATCACTCCCCTAGGGCTTCTCACCGAACTATAGGATTCACTCCACTAGAACTAAGTTTGAACACTCAAATGAAAATCTTTTGTATTGAATCATTCATTACCTCCAAATGAAGGAAATGGGGCCCTATATATAGGAAACTCACATTTTACAATAAGTCCTTTACAAAAGACTCAATAACAAATAACCGAAGGGGTAGGGGGGCTCATGGGCCAAGCCCGAAGAATTGGGCCCAATAGCACATTACATAATCTAATGACACTCAATACTTAGGAAAATAAATGCAAGACCTAGGGACATGACTCAAATAAACTGAAAATTACATCAAATGACTCAAGTAAATAGCATAAAAAAGGATAAGTGGGCCTTTATAGAGAGAGGCCCGAACTCAAACGATGCCGGAGTGTGAAGAAGACCCTAGCCAAAGGGAATTGTGGATGATGCCTCCATCAAATCCCTTGGGCTGTGAAGAGCTCGACTCCGTCGAGTAGGGGTCCATCCGGCTGTGGTACTACTCGAGGAGGTCCAGATCCAACCGCTGGAGATCCTCCCGACTCACCCAAGAATCCTCCGAAGGAGGCCGATCCTTCCACCTGACGAGATAGCGCTCATATACCTTGCTCCGAGTGGTAGTGACTTGTTCATCCAATATTTGTTCAATTTGTTCACGATGGGCTCTCTTGGCTGGTGGTCTCTCCTCACGGGTAGGTTCTCTCTCAAGGGAAGAAGTAGGCTCAATCTTCTCACTAGGTACCACCGTGGGTCCCTTATATGGCACTAGGTCGGCGACATTGAATGTGGGACTTATTCCATACTCCTCAGGGAGATGTAACTCGTAGGCATTTGCACCAATGCGCTCAAGACCTGGAAGGGACCAGCCCCACGTGGCCTCAGTTTACAATTGGCTCCCGGGGAGAGCCTCTCCGTCATTACCATCACAAAGTCACCCACATGGAATTCTTGGTGACGCCGATGAGAGTCGGCCAGCCTTTTATAAGCCTCATTATTTTTGCTAATGTGCTTGCGAATTTCTTCATGCAATTCTCTAATATGTTGTGTAAAAGACTCGGCTGAAATGGACACTCTAGCATGCTGAGGAAGGGGAATGAGATCGGAAGGCTTTCTTGGTTTGTATCCATGCACGGCTTCAAATGGACTCATCCCTATGGACTTATTGATGGAGTTGTTATATGCAAATTCAGCCTGGGGTAAGATGAGATCCCAATTTCTGGGGCGATCCTCAACAAGACACCTAAGAAGGTTCCCTAGACTCCGATTGACAACTTCGGTTTGGCCATCTGTTTGGGGGTGGTAGACAGTAGAGAATTTGAGGAGGGTGCCCATCATATGCCAAAGTGTTTTCCAAAAGTAGCTAGTGAATTTGACATCCCTATCGGAGACTATGGTCTTAGGTAGCCCGTGGAGACGGACAACCTCATCAAAAAACAATCGGGCCACATGGGAGGCATCGGATGTTTTGGAGCATGGGATGAAGTGAGCCATTTTGGAAAATCTATCAACCACCCCATAGATGGAGTCATGCCTTTTTTGAGTCTTGGGTAATCCTAGCACAAAGTCCATACTCAAGTCTTGCCATGGACGGTCAGGGATGGGGAGTGGGGTATATAGGCCAGTATTTTGTTTCACCTGTTTGGCCGAAGCACATGTTCGGCATTGACCCACTATCTTGCCTACATCTCTCTTGAGACTTGGCCAATGAAACTGTCCCTCAACTAGAGTAATGGTTTTGTGGACTCCAAAATGACCAGCTAGCCCTCCCGCATGTAATTCCCAAATCAAGAAGTCGCGGAGTGAGGTCCGTGGGATGCAAAGCTTTGGTCCCTTGAAGAGGAACCCATCCTCTATGACAAATCTCTCATGTTCCTTGCTAGAATGGGTGGTCAAGGTAGTGAAGATGTGCCCAAAGTTGGGGCAGCTAGGGTACTCATCCTTGATCTTATCAAATCCGGTTACTTCCACTTGAATAGTGGAAAGCAAGGAAACTTTCCTACTAAGGGCATCCGGCGCTCGATTTTCACTCCCGGCTTTGTGTTTGATGACAAAAGTGTAGGATTGGATGAACTCAACCCATCGGGCATGTCGGGCATTTAGCTTTTGTTGGGAGTTGAGATATTTGAGGGCCTCATGGTCGAAAAAGATGACAAACTCTTTGGGTAACAAGTAGTACCTCCAATGTCGGAGGGACTGAACCACGGCATAGAACTCCTTGTCATAAGTGGAGTATATTATCCTAGCATCACAAAGCTTCTCACTAAAGAAGGCTACCGGGTGTCCCTCTTGACTAAGAATTCCTCCTATCCCTATCCCGGATGCATCACATGTGACTTCAAAGACTTTAGAGAAATCGAGAAGGCATAGGACCGAGGCTTGGGTCAACTTTTCCTTAAGTTCTTGGAAGGCTTTAGAGGCTGATTTGGTCAATAAAAAAGTTCCCTTCTTGAGACAATCGGTGATTGGGCCGGTGATAGTGCTAAATCCATGAATAAACCTCCTATAGAATGTTGCCAATCCATGGAAACTTCGGACCTCATGAAGGGTGTGGGGTTCCGGCCAATCAATAATAGCTTGGACCTTGTCGGGGTCCATGGAGACGCCTTTGGTGGACACCACAAATCTTAGGAAGGTGAGGGAGGTGGTCATGAAGTGGCGCTTTCCTAAGTTGGCAAATATGCTCTCTTGTCGAAGGATGGTACAAACTTGCCTAAGGTGGTCAAGGTGGGCCTCTTGGGATTGACTATAGATGAGTATATCATCAAAGTAGACCACTAGAAAGATCCCAATGAATGGCCTAAGGACCTCCGTCATAAGACGCATGAAAGTACTTGGGGCATTTGAAAGCCCAAAAGGCATGACTAACCATTCAAAGAGACCATCTTTGGTTTTGAAAGCCGTTTTCCACTCATCCCCGGGTCTTATCATAACTTGGTGATAGCCACTCTTAAGGTCAATTTTGGAGAAAATTGTGGCTCCGGCTAACATATCAAGCATGTCATCAAGCCTAGGGATGGGAAACCTATACTTGACGGTGATTTTGTTAATGGCCCTACTATCCACACACATTCGCCATGACCCATCCTTCTTGGGAGTTAGAAGGGCCAGGACGGCACATGGGCTTTTGCTAATGCGAATGAAGCCCTTCCTAATGAGTTCATCTATTTGCCTCCGAAGTTCGGCATGTTCCGTGGGATTGAGGCGATAATGAGGAAGGTTTGGGAGAGTGGCCCCCGGGACTAGATCAATGGCATGTTGCACGTCCCGCATGGGGGGGAGTTGATCCGGGAGCTCCGTTGGGAACACATCATGGAATTCTTCTAGGAGTTGTTTGATTTCTATGGGATGTGGATTGGTGGAAGTGGGTTCTCCTAGGCAAATGACCACCGCACATAGTGGTACTCCTTGAACTATCTCCTCTTCAAGTTCTTTCCTAGTGATGAGATGAAGACCCTTGGCCAACCCCGAGGTCCCACTTTGTTTGGGAGTTTGGGTGAGGGATGGGGTTGGAGGGGTGGAGTTTCCCGAGACTTGTGGAGTGATGGGGTGTTGTCCTTGAGGGAGAGTGTCCCTCTTGGTCATGGGACGAGGTGGGGAGGGGTTAAGACGGATAGTCTTTCCTTCATGTTCAAAGGTGCACATGTTGCTCTTACCCAAGATGGTGGCATCTACATCATAGAGCCAAGGTCTTCCTAGAAGGATGCTACCTACTTCCATGGGTATGATATGACACCATATTTGATCATGGTATGAAGAGAAGGTGAGGGGCACAAGACATTGGGTGTTGACCGGGATGGAGTTGTTGTTGATCCATGAAACCCGATAGGGATTTGGCTGGGGAGTGATAGTAAGCCCAAGAAGCTTAACGGTATCGGGGGATACGGCATTGACACAACTCCCACTATCCAAGATCACTTTCCTTACATGGCTCCCTATCTTGACAAAGGTGTGAAAGATTGAAGTTCGGCGCCAATCCTCTTCTTGGGGTTTGGTGAGGGTGCACCTAATCACTCCTAGATGGGAGTTGGTAGATGGAGTGGTGTGATCTAGACCCGACTCAAGGTATTGGGCCTCATACTCTTCTTACCAATCTAGGGAGGCTTCATGATCCTCAACAACACTCTCAAGTTCCTTTTGGGGTGGGGGAGCTTCTTCCTCAATAAGCAAGCTAGATAATCCCTTGGATGGACATTGCCCCGCAAAGTGGCCAAACCCTTGACACCTAAAGCATTGTTGACGCCCGCTACCCGAAGTAGTTCCTACATTTGGGCCTTTGGGAATGTCTTCCCTCCGTGGGAGGGGGTGACTAGGGGTGAGTTTGTTTGGAGTGATGGTGGGAGGAGGGTTGTGAGGCCTTAATGGGGTGTTCCCACTTGGATTATGAGCTTTCATGGGAGTGGCCGGAATGGGCCGTGGTCCCATGCTTTTGGGATCGACCGGTCGGGGAGTAGCAAATCGAGGGATCCTAGAGAATCTTTCTACATCCCTAGCTATTTGATAAGCTATCTCAAGGTTATCAACATCTCTCATAAAAAGCTCTCTTTTGATGTGACTTTGAAGCCCATTCCTAAAGCGGGACAAGGTAACGGCCGGGTCCTCATGAACTCCACACTTCAAAAGATAGGAGTCAAACTTCTCAATGTATTCAACCACGGTCTTCCCTTCTTGGGTGAGGCTTTGCCATTCATCTAAGAGCATTTGATGGTAGGATTGGGGAAGGTATTTGTTCCTAAGTTGGTTCTTCATACCCTGCCAAGTATCAATAGGCTCTCCCCGCCTAATCCTTCTTAGACCCTCTTGGTTTAATCAATAAATCTTGGCTAATTTGATGAGATGCATTTTGGCCAACCTTACCCTCCTTTGGTCGAACATAGGGTACCATTCAAAGTATTGGTCCATGGCGGTTTCCCACTCTAAGTAGACACTTGGTTCATGGGAACCATCAAAGTTTGGGGCCTCTACTTTAATCATCCTTAAGAGAGGGTCATTCGGGTCGTCCCGTGGATGCCTTTCATGAATTGGATGGTGTCGGGATCTCTCATGGTCATGGTAAGGGTCATGATTCAAGTCCTCCTTATAAATTTCAGCATGTGGATGATAGGCTTTTGGTACATGGTTCCTAGGATGGAACTCATCCCTATGAGGCTCAATATGTGGAGGGTGGACTCTTGGGTCATTGTTCCTTGGGTGGAACTCATTCCTATGCAACTCACCATGTGGTGGATGAACTCTTGGATCATTATTCCTTGGATGAGGGTCTTCCCTAGGAGGCTCAACATGTGGAGGGTGGACTCTAGGCTCATTGTCCCTTGGGTGGAACTCATGCTCTTCAAGCCGAGCAATTCGAGTGGTAAGGGACTCAAGTTGGGCAAGAATGTTGGTAAGGGCAGCATCTACCCTACTCATTCGACCTTGAGGTTCCTCCCTAGGAGAATCTTGATTGAGTTGAGGATGGGTATCCATGGGTGGATTCGAAGATGAAGGATCGGATCGGTAACTAGCACCACTACGGGTGGACATGCAAGACAAGGGGCCAATGATGTTGGACACACAATGCAATGGTCCTAGGACTTAGACTTGATAGAGATAAGTCAAAGACTTGCTCTGATACCAATTGATGTGACACAACCTCGGTCCTAATGCAAGCAAGCACAATCACATTCAAATGGGCCGAATTGGGCCACCGCTCTATCGACACTCACCCAAGCCCGAGGTAACTTGGCAATGCCAAGGTGAGGTTGAGGGGTTGGGCCCTTGCTGGTAGAGGGCCAGCAAGGCCAAGATGGGATTCCCAATTCAAGGGGGTCGACAAAGTGCCAAAGGCAAAGGTTGCACTTCTCCCACGGTGATCACTCAAGACAACGGGGCTTGAGGATCGGGCTCTCACTCGCATAACCAGCGAAATTAAGAACTAATATTGAAAGACAAGCACTAAATGAAGTGAAGGTTTGAGCACTTACTCGATCGGCTTGAAGAAACCGGTCCCGGTCGGAGATGAGGGCGAGCGGGGAGGCGAGTGGATACCCACACGCCGCGTCGGGGTAGCTTGACCTGCCCAAATAAGTTACAACACTACACCTCTCGCAGGAGGGGGATCTTGGGGTGGGGGTTAAGGGATATTACAACCAAAATTACCTCCGCACAGGGAGGGGCCTTCAGCCGGCCAAGCGGGAAGGGGAAACTAGGGTTAAAAGCATTGAACGATGAAGTCACCGGTTCTGCCTGCTCTCTCCGAACAGGGACAGGTAGTCGGTGTTGTTGCTGTAGAACTCGCTCAGGAATTTCGCTGATGATGAGACTGGTGAGGAAATCTTCGTAGCTGGTAAGGGAATGCCTCAGAATTTCTTTAATTTCTTCTGGAGCCGCTGCTGACTGGGATGGAGGTTTGAACAGAGCTTCAGATTCTCGGACCTGCAGTTGCAGACTTCTAACAGCAATTTATAGAGAATGCCCCTGCAGCTCCCGACCTCAGAATCAAGCGCCGTTGGAGTCGGAATCGTGGACGAGTCCTCTTCACAGAAAAATTGACGGGGAAGCCAACCGATGTCGGAGAAGACTAGGTGATGCATAACAATGGCGACTGGTCGATGCAGACTGTGGGTAGAAGGGCGACGGAGCTGAGGGAGAAAAATGATAACTTCCGCTACCGGATGCCGAACGGGATTCCGCTTCTTGATTCTAAACGTAGACAGGAAAAGAAGAACTTTGTAGAAGAGCTTTCGAACTGATTCCTCCAGGGTTAGTTGTGGCAGAGCTTCTACTCAGGTTCAGGGCTTTAGCAGAGGCAGTTCTGAGCAGTCGTGGGAGAATGGAGCTCCTGAGCAGCACACAGCTTGGATGAAGACGAAACCACTTCTGTTGCGAAGGAGACAGGGAGATGCTTCTGTGGATGCCTCTTGGGCCTTCAGATTCGCTGGGAGGAGGTCGTGGTGGCTTCTGTAAACTACTGGTTCATCAGCATCATCTGGACTGCAAGCAGCAACTTTGACAAAGCCTTCACTTGACCTAGAAAGTAGAAGAAGAAGGAAGTATATGGTGGAAGGGGAAGAATGGGGGTGATGTAGAGGGTGTCTAATGGTGGAGGGGAGGTGGAGGAAGAAGGGGAGGGTGCAGGTTTCAGCAAGGGAGTATGGGGGTGGGTTGCAAGTGAATGGTGGGCATGGAGGGGAAGGGGGCGAATATGGCCTAAAGGGAGGGGATGGGGGCGGCCCAAGCTTGGAGGGAAGGAGTTTCAAATTCAAAATGGCTTTGGAAGTTGGGGGATTGTGTGGCGAAGAGGGGTGATTGTGTTGGAATGGGGAAGGTGGTGTTGGAATGTGGAGGGTGGTGTTGGAATGGGGAGGAATCTCCTTGGAACTAGGAGGAAGTGGAGTAATGGTGGCTATGGGAAGTGGAGTGGCTTTAATGGGGTAGGTGGGGGTTGGAGGTGGTTGGAGAGGGGAGGAGAGAGGAATGGGGCGAACCCCACTTGGGGGAAGAGAGAGAAAGAGAGAGAGGTGGGGTGGGGAATCACTCCCCTAGGGCTTCTCACCCAACTATAGGATTCACTCCACTAGAACTAAGTTTGAACACTCAAATGGAAATCCTTTGTATTGAATCATTCATTACCTCCAAATGAAGGAAATGGGGCCCTATATATAGGAAACCCACATTTTACAATAAGTCCTTTACAAAAGACTCAATAATAAATAACCGAAGGGGTAGGGGGGCTCATGGGCCAAGCCCGAAGAATTGGGCCCAATAGCACATTACACAATCTAATGACACTCAATACTTAGGAAAATAAATGCAAGACCTAGGGATATGACTCAAATAAACTGAAAATTACATCAAATGACTCAAGTAAATAGCATAAAAAGGGATAAGTGGGCCTTTATAGAGAGAGGCCCGAACTCAAACGATGCCGGAGTGTGAAGAAGACCCTAGCCAAAGGGAATTGTGGATGATGCCCCCATCATCTTGTGACACGAACTGAGGTCCGTTGTCGGTGACGATGTCGCTCGGCACTCCGAACCGCGAAATGATATTCTTGAGGATGAAGCGGCAAACTGTGGTAGCTTTGATTTCTGTATATGCTTCAGCTTCTGCCCACTTTGTGAAATACTCCGTAGCAGTTAAGATGAAAGATTTCTATTTAACCTGGGAGTTCGGATCACCCAGTGGGCCTATAATATCAAAAGCCCATGTGGAGAATGGCCAAGGAGCAGAGAGAGGATGGAGAGAGGAAGCAGGAGAATGGATTTTGTCGGCATGGAGTTTGTTAGGATGCAAGGCCCGGATACAGAGGGGGGGTGAATGTATCCCTCTTCAAATATAGCCTAATTAACACTCTAAAGCTCAGTTATGCGAATTAAAACTGTTGCAGAAATAAACTGAGGATACATAGAAGGATCAAAGCAAGACAACAACTCAATAAGCCCTCAAACGATCCTAAGCAAGCATCTAATGCGCAGCAATAAGAAGAACATATAAGGAACAAAAGCACACCACAAGGGAACACCAGGATTTTTTAGGTGGTTCGGTCCACAGACGTACATCCACCCCTCACTCCAAACCAGAGTGAGGCTTCCACTAGCTAGGCTAGAACAGCAGACTCAGTCTGCAACAATTGCTGCCAAACAGCTTGACCAGGGGAACAACCTCCCCTCTTCCTCCCAACTGGAGGGACACCCCAAGTGACTCCCAGCCACTTGGAACCAGAGACGCAAGTCTCTCTTCCTCCAGACCAGGAGGGAACACCTAGTCTTGCAAACCACAAGACCAGAACCGGAGATGAATCTCCCTTCCTCCAAACCAGGAGGGAACCCACAAGTGACTCCCAGCCACTTGCAACCTAGAGGTCTCGGACATCCCTTCCTCCCAACCGGAGGGAAACAACCACAAGTAGCACCCAGCTACTTGCAAACCGAAGACACAAGGTCTCCCTTCTCTTGAGTCCACAGGAGGAACCTAACCTCACACTAGAGGATCGGAAGAACAACTGAGTATAGTTAAAAAATAAAAACAAAAACAAAAGACGTAGCAACAGAAAGCTGGAAAGATGAAATGCACAAAAGCTCTCGCAGGAGCGAACTGGAATGGATCTGATCCAAGGTCCAGTGAACGATGCTTCTATTCTTCTTCACGAGCTCTCCATCTCTCTCTTTCTCTTTTTCTGTTTCTTCTTCTGCTGGATCTCACGATCTCTCTTCTGCTCTCTCACTCTTCTTCTTTCTTCTTTCTTCTTTCTTCTTCTTCTGCTCACTACTTCTCTGCAACTCTCTTCTTCAATATCGATCACTTTCTTTCTTTCTGATCTCGATCTCTTTTTCTCTTTTCTTCACTCACACTCCCTCTCACTTGTTTTTCTAGATGGAGGCGGCCTGGTATTTATAGCTGTAGCATTTAGGGCGTTATCATCGGATCACGTGCCAGGTGCCAACCTCGGACCACGTGACACTTATCTGCTTCTCGAACAGTACCTGACAATGATGATATGCCTAGGAGATTAGGGCGTGATTAGTCAGGGCATTAAGGATAATAATACCCCTGATAAACAGAAATCCTCTTCCGGGATAGATCAGACGCGCATGCTCGCCTGTTCCCCCGGATGCTCTCCTGAGACCGAGTATGCCCTCCAACGACTGCAGATGCTCCCCCACCATCAGTCAGGTTCATGCATTCCCAAAACCAGGTCGACACTTAGTGTCGACACTTCGGGTCGACACCTCAAGTGACATCGAAATGCCTTGAGCCCACAATGCCTGCCCTCCTGACGACAGTGATGCTCTCCTGAGGTAATGAATGCCCTCCAGAGACAGCATGTGCTTCCTTGATAGAACCCAGACAGCATATGCTCCCCTGGAGTAGCGATTGCTCCCCTGGCACTGAAGGATGCTCCCCTGGAGCAGCGATTGCTCCCCAGAGATAGCATATGCTCGCCATGCTCCCTTGATGCTGAGAATGCTCTCCTGAGGCAGAGTGTGATCCCGTGCAGAGGCGCACATTCAAGAGTTCTGACTCCACACTCTAACATTATGTACACATGCAATAACTGATCAGACTTTTCTTCTTCTTCTCTTTTCTCTGGATCAAACAGCTCTCTATTCTTTCTCTCTGCTTCTGCTCTTCTCCTTCTCTCCTTCTGCTTCGATCAGTCTTCGTCTGTGGATAAAAGTTTCCTTTTATAAGCATTCACTGCAGGAGCAGCACTGGGCGCGTGTCTTCCACATTTCCCACCCAAGTGTTTTGGCCACGTGTCATCCTGTCAGCCCTTCCCGCCTCGGATCATGTGCCCCTTCATTAAGCTTCACGAACAGAGCAAGTCAGACAGAGAATTATCAGTTTAATGTCGACACATTATATAGATTCGTTCGATGCATCAAGCAATGTGTGGACTTGATAATGCGAAGACAATGTATAGACTTTGCAGTGTGTGCAATGATGCTCAAGATGAAGTATGCACAATGGCTGTATGGACTTGGCATTCTGAACAATGTACATACTTGCTGTGAAGAACAATGCCCAAATACAGTGTATGGACTTAGCGTGAATGCAATGCAAACACAAGAGTGTATAGACTTGATGAATGCGATGCAGACACACAGAGTGTGTAGACTTGATGAACAATGCATTCTAGGCAAACCCTGTACAGACTTGAATGATGAAGCACACGATGCAATGTGAAGACTTTGTATGTACAGACAGATGCAGGACAATGCAAGCTGTTCAGACTTTGTATGTTCAAATGCCAATGTACAGACTTAGCTTTGAGCATGGGCTGTACAGACTTGGCGAATGCAATGTTCAGACTTGGATGCATGCTGTGCCATGCGATGTATAGACTTCCCTTCGAGCATCTACAGTGTAGTGTATGGACATGCAAACTTGAATGTGCAGACTTGAAGACTGATGAATGATGTATAGACTATGCTGAAAGGGTATGGCAGCAACACCCATTGTACAGACTAACATCAAACAATCCAGATAACAATCCATTATGAAATGCATCAGCAATAATGAAATGCACCAAAGCACACACCACACAGCCATATTTAAATGCAGCAATAATTCAGATAAGATTTTCAATGAAACATTCATCTGCACGACAAACAGAGTTGTATGCATTCAAATAGCTTGTAGTGTTTGCTATCATCAAAATCACAGGGACACAACAGAGTTGGCATTGGACGCACCTATGGACATAGGTGGAGCAATTTTCTTCTAGGGTTGGCCAGTAATAGCCCTGCCTAAGAATCTTCTTCGCCAAGGCCTGACCATTGACATGTCCTCCACACTCGCTCGAGTGAGCTACTTCAACAACTTTCCAGGCCTCATCATCGTCTAAACAAATCCTGAGAACTCCATTAAGAGCCCGTCTATGCAATTCTCCTGCAATAATAGTGTATCTGGATGCGACTCTTCTTATGGCCTTGCGCTGCTCGGCACTTGTTACTTCCGGGAATGAACCATCCCTATTGGAGAGGGGGGATTTCTGTAGCCCATATAAGAGCAGCAAAACTAGGCCCATCAGGACCAAACGAGGCTCAGCTCATCCAAGTGGCAACCCCATAGGGCACTTAGGCTAAAAAGCCCATTAAGATTACTCGGGATCTCATCCTTCCTCGGCGGCTCTTAGGCTCGGAAGGCCCGAGCATCGGTCAGAATGGAGGAAGACCCATGCCCGAGTTATCCCCTCATCGGGATAGAGGTAAGCGCTCAGCGCCCACTCCGACCTATCTTCATCCGAGCTATGCCTATCTCCCGGACAGGGATGGCACCTTTTATGCTCAGACCGACCGACGATTGCTTATCCACGCTGCCGTTGAGAGCCCTTTATGAGCAGGAGTTTATGAGGATAAGAGACCCATCATCCCTCAAGGCTATGAAGATCCCACGATGAGGACGTAAAGATCCCACGATGAGGACGTAACTCCCGCCTGAAACTCCTCCGCTTACGGGACTCATAAGGTGAGCACACTATATAAACATGGGACTCCCTCCAGTGAAAGGTAAGGGTAATACACGTCAAAAATCCCCTGAGTAAGAACCACTTCACCACCTTGGTGTAGGGGGATCTCGTGCACCTCTTTCTACCTCCCTCCCTATCTTCCACCATTGCTCTACTGACTTAAGCATCGGAAGGTTTTCCCTAGGGAACCTCCCCTGGGCCCCCTGATCCGTTTCCCTTTCTCTACAGTTCACTGTTCGGTGATCATCTACCCAGCTCAGGAGCCGCGTGAGATCACGCCCCTTCATCTGGCACCGTCTGTGGGAAACGACCGAAGAGCCAGTATGATGCGAAGAAGTTCAGGGAGGAGGTCCGCCGGCAACAGGGGAAAGACCATGGTGGTGGCAGGAGAAGGCCCTTCTCAAGCCTCACAAAATCCCCCCTCTAATGCCAACACCCCCGCCGACGGACCACGCCCTCCCGCCACCGTAGTAGAGGTACTGCTTAACGGCGACGCCGACGCCTTCCAACCCCTCAATGCAAAACTGGATGTCCTTGTGGAACTCACGAGGACTCAGGCAGATAGAGATGGAAGGTCACGCGCCCCCTCGAAAATCCCCCCCCCCCCCCGCGAGAACGTGCCCTAGTACACCACCAGAGGTCGCTTCACCCTCCGAAGGCAGCAGCTTATTCGCAACAAAGCATGAGGACCCTCACGAGCCCCCCCTCAAAAGAAAGAGACCTCCTCCACACCGAAACGAGGTAAGCATGGGGCACGTCGTCCACTCCCGGAGATCGAAGCCCCTAGGGAGCACCAGGACAGCCTGCCATCGCGCCCCCTCAGCCCTACGGTGCAACAACATCCGGAGTTGTCCCTCCGTCTACGAGAGTTCGAGAGGTGCTTCGCAGCACAGGAGAGCGCCTTACGAGCCTTGCAGAGGACCTCTCCACCAGAGGACGAGGAGAGATCCCCATTCTCTGACCATATCTTGAAGGTAGAGGCATCTCCCAGAACCTCCATCCCGACCTTCAAGCCTTACGACGGCCAAGGCGACCCGGCCGACCACTTTGACAGCTTCGATGCCCTAAGGACCCTTCATGGAGTGTCTGACGCCATCAAATGCTGAGCCATTGTGACCACCTTGGTCCAAGGCGCCCAAGCATGGTTCTGAGCCCTCGCCCCCGGATCCATCCGAGACTTCAAGTAGTTTGGACGAGTATTCAAGGAGAGTTTCACCGGCAGCGGCCCCCCGAGGTCGGTAGCAGGGCTTTTGGCTCTCAAACAGGCTCAAGGGGAGAGACTCTAGGCCTACATCAACCGATTTAAATCGGAACCCCTGAGAATCCCCGGCCTAGATGTAGCCTCGGCCATAACCGCGCTGACCGGAGGCACCCGTGATGAGAACCTCCGCCGCGAACTTGTCCTCCAGTCTCCCTCGACCCTTGCCGAGCTTGATGTGACACAACCTCGGACCTAATGCAAGCAAGCACAATAGCAATCTAAATGGGCCAATTTGGGCCGCCGCTCTCTCGTCGCTCACCCAAGCCCGAGGTAACTTGGCAATGCCAAGGTGAGGTTGTGGGGTTGGGCCCTTGCTGGTAGATGGCCAGCAAGGCTAAGATTTGATTCCCAATGGATTTGGAATCCCAATTCAACGGGGCCGACGAAGTGCCGAAGGCACCGGTTGCACTCTTCCCACGGTGATCACTCAAGGCAATGGGGCTTGAGGATCGGGCTCTCACTCACATAACCAGCGGAATTAGAACTAATATTCATAGACAAGCACTAAGTGGAGTGAAGGTTTGAGCACTTACTCGTCCGATTTGAAGAAACCGGTCCCGGTCGGAGACGAGGGCGAGCGGGGAGGCGAGTGGATCCCCACATGCCGCAGCGGTGTCGCTTGACCTGCCCAAATAAATTACACCACTACACCTCTCACAGGAGGGGGAACTTGGGGTGGGGGTTAATGATATTACATCAATACTACCTCCACGCAGGGAGGGGCCTTCAGCCGGCCAAGCGGGGTGGGGAAACCAAAGCAAAGAACGAGGAACAAGGGTGGACGCTGAATCTGCCTGCTGTCTGCGAACTAGGACAGAGGGTCCGTGTTGCTGTTGTAGATCTTGTTCAGAAATTTCGCTGAAGGCGAGACCAGAGGAGAAATCTTCGTAACAGGAAGGGGAATGCCTCAGAATTTTTGTAAATTCTTCTGGAGTCGCTGCAGGTCGGGGCAGGAGCTTGAGCAGGGTCTCTGTTTCTTGGACTAGCAGGGGCAGGTCACCAATAGTAGGATGCAGAGGCTGTCCTGGCCGCTCCCGAACTCCAAAGTTGATGCTGTCAGTGTCGTTAGAACCCTGGGTGAGTCCTCTTTGCAGCAAAAGAAACGGGGATACCAGAAGAGAACGGAGACGATCTGTGGAGCCAGAAGAGTGAGAAGGTGTCGATGCAGACTGGGGAAGGCAGAGCCACGCGACCGTGGAAGAAAATTGGTAACTTCTGTTCGCGGATGCTGAATGGGCTTCCGCTTCTTGATTCTGAAAGTAGATAGGCCGATGAAGAACTTTGAAGAAGAACTTGAGGAGTGATTCCTATGGGGTTCGTCGTGGCAGAGCTTCTAATCTGGCTCAAGTCCTCAGCCAAGGCAGAACCGCGTAGCTGTGGGAGAATGGACCTCCTGGACGACTCAGAGATCGGAAGAAGACGAAACCATTTCGGTTGCGAAGGCAACTGGCAGACGCTTCCGAAAATGGCATTTTTTTCATTGATTGATTCATTACCTCTAAATGAAGGAAATGGGGCCCTATATATAGGAAACCCACATTTTACAATAAGACCCTGACAAAAGACTCATTGACAAATAACCGAAGGGGTAGGGGAGCTCATTGGGCCAAGCCCGAAGAAATAGGCCCAATTAGCACATTACACATTCTAATGACACTCAAACATAGGAAAATAAATGCAAGACCTAGGGACATGACTCAAATAAAATGCAAATTATATCAAATGACTCAAGTAAAATTACATAGGACTCAAAATTAAATGACTAAACCATGCCGGATGCAACCGGGGCGAGGAGACGAACGGTAAACGTGGGCATGGGAGGTGATGTCCCCATCATACTCCCGGGGTGCGGAGAACTCGACTCTGTCGAGTAAGTGTCCTTCCCTCCTTGGAGGGTGTAGAAGTGGTACCGCCCTCAAGTCTCCCGAACGAGGCCGATCCATCCACCTGCCGAGATAGCGCTCATATACCTTGCTCCGAGTGGTAGTGACTTGTTCATCCAATATTTGTTCAATTTGTTCACGCTGGGCTCTCTTGGCTGGTGGTTTATCATCATGGGTGGGTGCTCTCTCAAGAGAAGAAGTAGGCTCAATCTCCTCACTAGGTACCACCGTGGGTCCCTTATATGGCACTAGGTCGGCAACATTGAATGTGGGACTTATTCTACACTCCTCATGGAGATCTAACTCGTTGGCATTTGCACCTATGCGCCTCAATACCTGGAAGGGACCAGCCCCACGTGGCCTCAGTTTAGAGTTGGCTCCCGGGGAGAGCCTCTCCATCCTTACCATCACAAGGTCACCCACTTGGAATTCTTGGTGATGCCGATGAGAGTCGGCCAGCCTTTTATAAGCCTCATTCTTTTTGCTGATGTGCTTGCAAAGGTTTTCATGTAATTTTGTGAATGCTTTCCTTTTAGTGGTTATGGGTGGACCTGGACAACCATAGATGGACCTATCCTGCCATGATGCCAGATGGACCATGATGAACCTTGGTGGGCCGGTGCAACCATTTGTGGACTTATCATGCAATGTTGTCATGTAGACTTTGGTGGGCCTAGGTGGGCCGGGGCAACCGTAGGTGAACCTATCATGTAAAGTGGTGATGAATGTGGGGGGGCCCGGACATCCGTAGATGCTTTTGACATGCTTAAGATCCATGATGAATGAAGGAGGACCATGACATCCGAATGTGGCCCACTCATGCTTTCTACTTGACATGTGAGTGATATGAATGAATGGACCCAACATAGTGTTCATGCCAAGGGGTGTGGAAAGCCTAGACACATGCATGCTTTTCCCAAAAGTGACTTCCATGTGTATAGGTGTGGGACAACCTTTGGACTCCCATTGGAAAGGATCGAATGGATCTAAGAAGGTGGTCATCATGGGGTGGGGCACCACCTTATTCCCTAGGGATATATGGTCCAAGGTTATGGCTCCCAAGGTGCAGCCCGGGTCATGGATGAGGTGGGTTTGGCCCAATATGGTGAGTGAGGGTAGGACAGGGTGGGTGGTTGGTAAGATGGTTGGGTCATATGAGTCCCTTGACTCCCATTGGAAGGGATCATATGGATCGCAAAATAGGTCACTTAGGGGGAGGAACTCCATGTCCTCAAGATCCTTAAAAGGTGTTAAGTCATCCTTCCCTATGATAGTTGGGCCAATGTTCTTGACAAGTGGGTCGGCCATGAGTGGAGGGCTTGGCTTTCTACCCGAGATAAGAAGCTCTAAATCGAGGAGAAGGTTGGGCTCATTCGGTGTAGGGAGGAATAGAAGGAGGTCGCTAGTGTAGCAACCATTGGTGCAAATCGAGGTGATAGACCCTATGCATAGGTGTAGGAGGCTAAGGCTCCTAGGTTGTTCGGCCATAGGGGTCAACATGCTAGTGAACTCAATTTGCCATGCTAAGCCCCTAAGAAAATCCTCTAAGGTCTCCACTTGATAGGATGTTTGGATTGTGGTGTGATAGGAGAAGATGGGCACTAGGGGAAAATTTTATTCTATGGGAGGGCAAACATGGGTCGAGGTCTCTCTAATTAGGCTCTCCCTTAGCCACCTAACAAGGGACTCTTCAAAGATGAATTCAGCCTTATCTAGAGGGGGTGGTGTAGGGTGAAGATCCTTGTGCGAGGCTTCCTCTTCAATTGGGACATGGGAGCTCTCTATGGAGGGGATAGGTTCCCGTGGGATATTTATCTTCATGTGGCAAAGTGATGGGGACATCGCTTACTCCTTCACATACCTCCGAGGGTCCTGCTACTCGCCATTTTGCTCGCCATGATTTTTGGAGTCTAGCTATATAATTTCCACAATTTTCTTGAGTCATTATCATGTAATTTTGCCTTTTATTGAGTCTATTACCTAAGTTAGTTAGTCATTTACCTAAGTCCAAGTTTCATTAACTAGCTTAGTAGGCTATTGGGCCTGGCCCATGGGCGCCCCCTTCACCAACCTTTGGTCTTCTGTCAGTTGTCCACAATGTGAGGACTTATTGTAAATTGTGGGTTTCCTATATAAGGACCCCAATCCCCCACTTGAAGAGGGTAATTGATGAATGAATGAAAGCTTAAAATCCACTTGAATCCCCTTGAGTCTATCTCTCTCCCTCTCTCTCTAACCCTCTCTCTCTCTAATTCTCTCTCTCCCTCTCTCCTAGGGGCGAACCCCCTCTCTCTCCTCCCTCCCTCTCTCTCTAAATTTCAAAATTCCCCTCTCTCCTCACCCCTTGCCACCTCACTTGCCACCTAGGCAAGTCCCTTCAACTCCCAAGGCCCCATTACTTCTCTCCATTACTCATTCCACCTCCCCAAGTACCCTTCCACCTTCCCAAAGCATCCATCCCCCTTCCCCAAGCAACCATCCACCTCCCTAGAAGACTCTTCCTCTCCCCAATACAGCCCATCAACTCCCTAGGTCGTCCACCTCCTTCCCCTCCCTCCTAGGGTCGAACCCCTCAACCCCTCTCCACCTCCATTGCCTTCGCCGACCACCCCATCCCCCTCTCTCCTAGCTGCGGCCTCCCCTCCCCACCACCCTCTTGGACCTCCATCTCCCCTGCTCCACTCCTCTCCACACCCCTAAACTCCCCCTACCATCACCACCAGCCCTCCCACCATTGCTACATCACCATTCCCTTTAACCAAGCTCCACCACCACCCCTTTACCTAGTCAAGTCTGCAGGTAGCAGAAGAAGACCCGTCTTGCAGAAGCTACGCCGAGTTCGTACAGCGACATCTGAGGGCATATCTTAAGTTTCTGGAAAGGTCGTCCAGTCCCCTACGCAGGCGAGAAATAATCGTGCAATTCCGAGTTCGTGGCCGCCCGTGAGAGCTGTCCTACCCCGACTGCGCCAGACACCACCTGCAGAAAGGCTGAGGCCGATTGGAAGCTACTTCACGACCAACGGCGAAGGAATCAGGCTGAAGTCTCTTCTTAAAAACTCTTCCTCCATCTGTCCACGACCAGAAGCAAGAAGCGGAACTGCATTCAACATCCGGGAGCCAGAGTTCTGAAGTTTCTCCCTCAGTCACGCAGGTCTGCCTCCTGCAGTCTACAGAGACCAGTTCCCACTCATCGGCGTCCTCCTGCCCACCCCAACTTCAGAAAGTGTTTCCGTCAGTTTTTCTGTGTAGAGGATTCGTCCACGGTTCCAGTGGCTCCAACGGTTTGTCATTTGGCATCCAGGAGCGGCCGTGGCAACTTCTGCAATCCACTGCTCGTATCTGGTAGTCGCTGCGGCCAGAGTCTGCAACCCGGCTCGTCGCTGCACCACGACTAATCGTGGAGGATTCAGACCAACGGCTCTTCTTCAAAATTCTTCCCCCATCCGTCCACGACCAGAAGCAAGAAACGGAACAACATTCGGCATACAGGAGCCAGAGTTACAAATTTTCTCCCTCTGTCGCGCGGATCTGCCTCCTGCAGCCTGCAGCGACCAGTGCCTACTCTTCAGAGTACACCGACTATCCACGGCCTCGGATCGCAGCCTCACCGACTCCATCTGAAAGCTACCTCGACCACGGAGACGACGCCTCTGATTTTGTGCCAATCGGAGCTCGGGAGCACCCGTGACAGCATCTGCAACCTACTTCTACAGAACAGGTCCGGCCAGAGACCACACCAGCTGTCCTGGTTCAGTCGCCTGTGCCACCAGTCCCTGACTCCAAAGGCCGCCCCAAAATTCAGAGAACACCGAATTCAAGTCAGGAAGTATTGCGAGGTGGTTTCGCTCAATTCGGAGTCCGGACGAGCCCGGGGCAGAGCCAACAACAACACCCTGTCCAGCCGTCCAGATTGCAGCTGAACCCACATTGATTTCCTTTCTACCATTTCGGTCCGTCCTCCCATCCCCGCCTGGCCGGCTTACCGCCCCACCCTGCGTGGTGGTAGTGTTTGTTTGTAATTAACCAATTCCCACCCCCGAGATCACCCTCCTGCGCGAGGTGTAGTAATTGTACTCTTGAACAGGTTTTGAAGCTTCACCGGCGCAGTGTGCGGGGAGCACACTTCCCCGCTCGCCCTCGTCTCCGACCGGGATCGGCGTCTTCACGCCGATCAGGTGAGCTCCTGGTCACTCTTCGCTGCTGGTTATTACCATTGCTAGCTTAGTATCACTTTTTTTAGTTGCCCGTCGGAAGTGAGACGAGCGATCGACCCGCCATTCAATCAATTTGTGTGTTCGCCGCGGAGCAAGTTGAGAGAGAGCCATTGCATCCCACGCCCTCGGCGTGCCGGCCGCCCTTGAAATCAGGCATCCCTGGCCCATTGGGGTCCCTTCCGAGCTAGCCAAACCCTTGGAACCTTGAGGTCCAACCCCGGACCCTCACCGTCATCGCCGGTCCTCCTTCGGACCCGAGTGTGCCTACGCGAGTGAGTCCGCTAGTGCGACGTTGCCAACTCGTGTGTTGCTTGCTATCCTAGGTCCAAGGGAGTCATATCACATCAAATTGGTATCATTGTCCTCCGCTGCATGTTGTGTCACATCAACTTGGTATCAGAGCAAGTTCTAGACTTGTCTCTACTAAGTCTTGTCCTAGGGCAGTTGCATTCATCACCCGATCATCATGCATACCCCTCGTTGGCCAAATGGTCCGATTGACCCCCTCCACATGGACTACATTTTTGATGAGGACCTTCATTTTGATGGAGATCCTCATGCCTATCTTAGGTGGGAGAATACCATGGAAAGGGACTTTGAAAGAACTTGGGTATATGGATCCGAGAGAGTCCGCAGGGCCAAGGCACGACTTTGGGGTCTAGCTAAGAAAATGTGGGAACACAAAGAGAGATTCAGAAGGGTTTGGGGGAAGAGCCCATTCTCTCATGGGAAGAGATGAAGAGTGAGCTTAGGAAGATCTACGCTCCCTGACCATCCCACTCCTACCGTGAGGACCATAACCCGAGGAGCACTCCCACTCCCCCTTTTCCTCCCAGTCAACCCAAGGCCTCCACTAGGACCCAAACCCCACCACCCAAAAGACCCCAAGACTCATTAGAAGAACTAAGGATTGAGATTAAGAATATCTTCACCTCCCTTAGGGTCCAAACTCCACCACCCCAAATAATTCCAACTTGCACCACCCCATCGCCAAAAGACCTTCCCACTCCCCTGGAGAGCAAGACCCCCACACCACAAAGGAATGAGATTGAAGTTGAGGAATATGAGGCCCCCCCCGATTGGGAAGAGGAGTATGAATCACAATATCATGGGTTAGGAAAAGAAGTTCCCGTCCCAAGTGGAGGAAGCATTATGGCTCAATCCACCCTCTCCATTCCAACCCGTATGGACCCCATGTCCACTCCACCAAGGCCCATGATGGCCACCACCACCCCACCCAAAACTCTCCCACCAACCCACACTCCACAAACTTCCTTGGACCCCAAAACCACCCCTCCATCTTCCCCTAAAAGAGACACCCCCTGAAACCAATCAACTCAATCCTCCTCAACCCATCCATCTTCCACTACCAATCCCTACCCAACCCCAACTGAGTCCTCCACTTCTCCCCTTACCGATCCCAAACCAAGTTCCCCTTTACCTCCCACCCCGGGGGTACCACACACCTACCCTCACCACCCCACCCTCAAGGGACCATCTCACCTCCTTGATAGAGGAACCCATGATTCCCATACCCGACCCCATAGAGGTGAACACACCAACCCCCGCCATAGAGATCGCCCATGTCCAGGAAGAAGAAGGAACTTCACATGGTGGTCTTCACCTTACACCACCCTCCTCAATAAGGACCGAGCTTATTATAGGAGAACCCCTTTCACACTGGCTAAAGGAGAACCCATTGGGAGATCTCGTGGTCCATGCTTACCCACCCATGGAGCAAAATCTTCCTATAGTACCCGTATCCACCTATCACACCATAATCCAATCATCCTATCAGGTGGAAACATTAGGGGATTTTCTTGAGGGTCTAACTTGGCAAATGAAGCTAACTGGCATGTTGACCACGGTAGCCGACCAACCTAGGAGTCTTAACCTCCGACATCTATGTGTCGGGTCCATCTCTTCCATTTACACTGTGGGTTGCTACACTAGCGACCTTCTTTTATCCCTCCCCATACCCGAAGAGCCCGATGCTATCCGCGAATTGGAGATACTTATTTCAGGTAGGATGCCAAGCCCTCCAAACATGACCAACCAACCCTCCTCGAACTTCGGTTCAATTACTACATTTGAGGAGGAGGACTCACCATCATTTGGAGACCTTGAGGTGAAAGAATACCTCACCCTTGGTAACACATTCCATGACCCCTTTGATCCCACCCTGTGGAAGACAATGAATCCATGGGACCTGACCGCCCTACCCACCACCCACTCCCTCCTACCCTCACCAACCATGCTTGAACCAACACACCTCGTCCTAGACCCAGTCCACACCAAGGGAACCATAACCATGGGCAGTATACACCTAGGGAACAAGGTAGTGCCCCACCCCATGATGCATACCTACTATGATCCCTTCGACCCTTACAAATGGGAGCTTAAAGGTCACCCCATACCCACACACATGGTCATCATCTCTAGGAGAGGAAAGCACCCATCTTGGTATGTCACATCATTCGACAAGGGTCACGAGTCCAGCCCTCCCATGCATGTCACGCACAGTTTAGGCTCAATGCATAACTGGCCTACATTTGGTTGTACTGGTCCACCCACATTCTTCATAGCCCTTACACTTGAATGGAGCACACATGGATGTCCGGGTCCCCCGGTAATTCTCACAGCCATACACAATAGATCCGCCTATGGTTTCCCAGGCCCCCCTGAGTCCACAAGATGCCTCATCACATCCATGAATGATAGGTCTATGTACGGTTGCCCCGGCCCCCCTTTGCATACCACATACTTCCCACCCCCACCGCACCATCACTCAAAACATACTCATTCAAGCAAGCATCCAAATACGGGTAGTAACGATCATAATGAGCGGGCTATAACTCACGGGTGGCACTTTGAAATCCAAGGAGGTAACCTCGCAATGGTGGCATTGGAACGACTCTATCTTAGGGCCACCTCTAAATCGAGGGCACGGGGATTTGGACCTTTCATGTTCCAAGTGGCTTTGGAAAAATTGGCTTATGGATTAGATTTACTAATGGGCTATGGGATATACCCCAATTATCATGCGGCTGATCCGGCACCCTACATGGGCACCGCGGTGAATCCCAGTGAGTACTTTGAGCCTATAACTTCCTTTAAGAGGGACACCTCGGAGTGCTTCCACCAAACAGCCTTGAGAGCCCGACGTGTACACAGAGGGGCAATACTATGCAAGCAGGGTTCCAACGCCAGCACGAGGGTGTGTCCGGACCGCCTTGAGAGGATGAAGAGCCGTCCCCTGGTCGCAGGTGCAGGTTGGTTTTGGAGATTGCAGGACGCCCTGAGCTGCTCCCCCGGTGGGCCCTTACTCGACGGAGTCGAGTTCTCCACACCCCGGGAGTATGATGGGGACATCGCTTACTCCTTCACATACCTCCGAGGGTCCTGCTACTCGCCATTTTGCTCGCCATGATTTTTGGAGTCTAGCTATATAATTTCCACAATTTTCTTGAGTCATTATCATGTAATTTTGCCTTTTATTGAGTCTATTACCTAAGTTAGTTAGTCATTTACCTAAGTCCAAGTTTCATTAACTAGCTTAGTAGGCTATTGGGCCTGGCCCATGGGCGCCCCCTTCCCCAACCTTTGGTCTTCTGTCAGTTGTCCACAATGTGAGGACTTATTGTAAATTGTGGGTTTCCTATATAAGGACCCCAATCCCCCACTTGAAGAGGGTAATTGATGAATGAATGAAAGCTTGAAATCCACTTGAATCCCCTTGAGTCTATCTCTATCCCTCTCTCTCTAACCCTCTCTCTCTCTAATTCTCTCTCTCCCTCTCTCCTAGGGGCGAACCCCCTCTCTCTCCTCCCTCCCTCTCTCTCTAAATTTCAAAATTCCCCTCTCTCCTCACCCCTTGCCACCTCACTTGCCACCTAGGCAAGTCCCTTCAACTCCCAAGGCCCCATTACTTCTCTCCATTACTCATTCCACCTCCCCAAGCACCCTTCCACCTTCCCAAAGCATCCATCCCCCTTCCCCAAGCAACCATCCACCTCCCTAGAAGACTCTTCCTCTCCCCAATACAGCCCATCAACTCCCTAGGTCGTCCACCCCCTTCCCCTCCCTCCTAGGGTCGAACCCCTCAACCCCTCTCCACCTCCATTGCCTTGGCCGACCACCCCATCCCCCTCTCTCCTAGCTGCGGCCTCCCCTCCCCACCACCCTCTTGGACCTCCATCTCCCCTGCTCCACTCCTCTCCACACCCCTAAACTCCCCCTACCATCACCACCAGCCCTCCCACCATTGCTACATCACCATTCCCTTTAACCAAGCTCCACCACCACCCCTTTACCTAGTCAAGTCTGCAGGTAGCAGAAGAAGACCCGTCTTGCAGAAGCTACCCCGCGTTCGTAGAGCGACATCTGAGGGCGTATCTTACCTTTCTGGAAAGGTCGTCCAGTCCCCTACGCAGGCAAGAAAGAATCGTGCAATTCTGAGTTTGTGGCCGCCCGTGAGAGCTGTCCTACCCCGACTGCGCCAGACACCACCTGCAGAAAGCCTGAGGCCGATTGGAAGTTGCTTCACGACCAACGGTGAAGGAATCAGGCTGAAGTCTCTTCTTCAAAATTCTTCCTCCATCTGTCCACAACCAGAACCAAGAAGCGGAACTGCATTCAACATCCGGGAGCCAGAGTTCCAAAGTTTCTCCCTCAGTCATGCGGGTCTGCCTCCTGCAGTCTACAGCGACCAGTTCCCACTCATCGGCGTCCTCCTGCCCACCCCAACTTCAGAAAGTGTTGCCGTCAGTTTTTCTGTGTAGAGGTTTCGTCCATGGTTCCAGCATCTCCAACGGTTTGTGATTCGGCATCCAGGAGCGGCCGTGGCAACTTCTGCAATCCACTGCTCGTATCTGGTAGTCGTTGTGGCCAGAGTCTGCAACCTGGCTCGTCGCTGCACCACGACTAATCGTAAAGGATTCAGACCAACAGCTCTTCTTCAAAATTCTTCCCCCATCCGTCCACGACCAGAAGCAAGAAACGGAACAACATTCGGAATAAAGGAGCCAGAGTTACAAATTTTCTCCCTCTGTCGCGCGGATCTGCCTCCTGCAGCCTGCAGCGACCAGTGCCTACTCTTCAGGGTACACCGACTATCCACGGCCTTCGATCGCAGCCTCACTGACTCCATCTGAAAGCTACCTCGACCACGGAGACGACGCCTCTGATTTCGTGCCAATCGGAGCTTGGGAGAGCCCGTGACAGCATCTGCAACCTACTTCTACAGAACAGGTCCGGCCAGAGACCACACCAGCTGTCCTGGTTCAGTCGCCTGTGCCGCATGTCCCTGACTCCAAAGGCCGCCCCAAAATTCAGAGAACACCAACTTCAAGTCAGGAAGCATTGCGAGGTGGTTTCGCTCAATTCGGAGTCCGGACGAGCCCGGGGCAGAGCCAACAACAACACCCTGTCCAGCCGTCCAGATTGCAGCTGAACCCACATTGATTTCCTTTCTACCATTTCGGTCCGTCCTCCCATCCCCGCCTGGCCGGCTTACCGCCCCACCCTGCGTGGTGGTAGTGTTTGTTTGTAATTAACCAATTCCCACCCCCGAGATCACCCTCCTGCGCGAGGTGTAGTAATTGTACTCTTGAACAGGTTTTGAAGCTTCACCGGCGCAGTGTGCGGGGAGCACACTTCCCCGCTCGCCCTCGTCTCCGACCGGGATCGGCGTCTTCACGCCGATCAGGTGAGCTCCTGGTCACTCTTCGCTGCTGGTTATTACCATTGCTAGCTTAGTATCGCTTTTTTTAGTTGCCCGTCGGAAGTGAGACGAGCGATCGACCCGCCATTCAATCAATTTGTGTGTTCGCCGTGGAGCAAGTTGAGAGAGAGCCATTGCATCCCACGCCCTCGGCGTGCCGGCCGCCCTTGAAATCGGGCATCCCTGGCCCATTGGGGTCCCTTCCGAGCTAGCCAAACCCTTGGAACCTTGAGGTCCAACCCCGGACCCTCACCGTCATCGCCGGTCCTCCTTCGGACCCGAGTGTGCCTACGCGAGTGAGTCCGCTAGTGCGACGTTGCCAACTCGTGTGTTGCTTGCTATCCTAGGTCCAAGGGAGTCATATCACATCAATTTGGTATCATTGTCCTCCGCTGCATGTTGTGTCACATCACAAAGCGGGTGGACTACTTCTTCCAAAACTAATGGAGTGGGAAGGTTCTTTGATGGTGGGGTGATGATGGCCGGAGTATGGTGCACCCGTGGTGGTGAACAAGGGTGGGATTCCTGCGGGTGGGAGAATAAAAGGTTGTTGAATTTAAAGGTTCCCGAAAGGTGTGACGGATGCACTAGGCAAGTCCGACGTGTTGGGTCGATGTCGGCATTCCTTTCATCTAACCATTTCTTACCTAGGATTATACATGGACCCGCCAATGTTCCCTTTTGACACCAAGCCCCATCCAAATACTTAGTCTTCCCGAACCATTTATGGAATTCAACGAAGACTAGGTCTCCGTTGTGCACAATTTGTCCAGTCGTAGAGAGGGTGGCTACAATTTCAGGGGATACCCAATTATCTTCTTCCATGTCGATGAAGTCAATTTCTGTGGGGCTCCCATTAGGTAGGTATCCATGGGATATGATTGGGAGAGGAGCCATGTGACCCAAGACTCAATGTTAACAATGATGGGTTGACAATGCATGGTTTGGACAAGAATGCAAGCATGCCCTAGGACTTGACTTGTAGAGACAAGTCAAAGACTTGCTCTGATACCACTTGATGTGACACAACCTCGGACCTAATGCAAGCAAGCACAATCGCAATCTAAATGGGCCAATTTGGGCCGCCGCTCTCCCGTCGCTCACCTAAGCCCGGGGTAACTTGGCAATGCCAAGGTGAGGTTGTGGGGTTGGGCCCTTGCTGGTAGAGGGCCAGCAAGGCCAAGATTTGATTCCCAATGGATTTGGAAGCCCAATTCAACGAGGCCGACGAAGTGCCGAAGGCACCGGTTGCACTCTTCCCACGGTGATCACTCAAGGCAATGGGGCTTGAGGATCGGGCTCTCACTCGCATAACCAGCGGAATTATAACTAATATTGAAAGATAAGCACTAAGTAGAGTGAAGGTTTGAGCACTTACTCGACCAGTTTGAAGAAACCGGTCCCGGTCGGAGACGAGGGCGAGCGGGGAGGCGAGTGGATCCCCACACGCCGCGGCGGTGTCGCTTGACCTGCCCAAACAAATTACACCACTACACCTCTCACAGGAGGGGGAACTTGGGGTGGGGGTTAATGATATTACATCAATACTACCTCCACGCAGGGAGGGGCCTTCAGCCGGCCAAGCGGGGTGGGGAAACCAAAGCAAAGAACGAGGAACAAGGGTGGACGCTGAATCTGCCTGCTGTCTGCGAACCAGGATAGAGGGTCCGTGTTGCTGTTGTAGATCTTTCTCAAAAATTTCTATGAAGGCGAGACCGGAGGAGAAATCTTCGTAACAGGAAGGGGAATGCCTCAGAATTTTTGTAAATTCTTCTGGAGTCGCTGCAGGTCGGGGCAGGAGCTTGAGCAGGGTCTCTGTTTCTCGGACTAGCAGGGGCAGGTCACCAACAGTAGGATGCAGAGGCTTTCTTGGCCGCTCCCGAACTCCAAAGTTGATGCCGTCAGTGCCGTTAGAACCCTGGGTGAGTCCTCTTTGCAGCAAAAGAAACGGGGACACCAGAAGAGAACGGAGACGATCTGTGGAGCCAGAAGAGTGAGGAGGTGTCGATGCAGACTGGGGAAGGCAGAGCCGCGCGACCGTGGAAGAAAATTGGTAACTTCTGTTCGCAGATGCTGAATGGGCTTCCGCTTCTTGATTCTGAAAGTAGACAGGCCGATGAAGAACTTTGAAGAAGAACTTAAGGACTGATTCCTTTGGGGTTCGTCGTGGCAGAGCTTCTAATCTGGCTCAGGTCCTCAGCCAAGGCATAACCGCGCAGCTGTGGGAGAATGGACCTCCTGGACGACTCAGAGATCGGAAGAAGACGAAGCCATTTCGGTTGCGAAGGCGACTGGCAGATGCTTCCGAAGATGGCTCTTGGGTCTTAAAACTCGTCCGGAGGAGGTCGTGGTGGCCACTGCAAGTTGCTGGTCTGCTGTAGATCTTCAGTTGAGAGCTGTAGGTTGATGATGATGGGGGGGAATGGGGTATATGGGAGGGGAAATGGGGGGTGGATGAGTGTAGGGAAAGCCCGGGCTGTGAGGGGGTCTAGGAGGGGGTGTTCTAAGGTGGGGGAAGGGAAGAATGGGGTCTAGAAGGGGGTCTAACAGGTGGTGGGAGGAGGAGCTACGAATTTGGGAAGGTGGGTGAGAGGAGAAAGTGAGGGGGGGGCACAAGTGAGTGGAGGGAAGGGTGGATTTCAAATTTGAAATGGCCTTGGAAGTTGTGGGGTTGTGTGGGGAAGGGGTTGATTGTGTTGGAATGGGGAAAGTGGTGTTGGAATGTGGAAGATGGTGTTGGAATGGTGAGGGATCTTCTTGGGACTAGGGGGGTGGAGTAATGGAGGCCATGGGGAAGTGGAGGGTTTTAATGATGGTAGGTGGGGGTTGAGGTGGTTGGGAAGGGACAAGAGAGAATAAAATTGGAAATTGGGTGTTGAGGAGAGAGAAAGTGGAGTAAAAAAGAGGGATTAAGAGAGGGAAGGGTGGGGAATCTCTCTCCTAGGGTTTCTCACCCAAAGAATGTTGGAATCACTCCACTAAACTAAGCTTTGGACTCTCAAATGACATTTTTTTCATTGATTAATTCATTACCTCCAAATGAAGGAAATGGGGCCCTATATATAGGAAACCCACATTTTATAATAAGACCCTGATAAAAGACTCATTGACAAATAACCGAAGGGGTAGGAGAGCTCATTGGGCCAAGCCCGAAGAAATGGGCCCAATTAGCACATTACACATTCTAATGACACTCAAACATAGGAAAATAAATGCAAGACCTAGGGACATGACTCAAATAAAATGCAAATTACATCAAATGACTCAAGTAAAATTACATAGGACTCAAAATTAAATGACTAAACCATGCCGGATGCAACCGAGGCGAGGAGACGAACGGTAAACGTGGGCATGGGAGGTGATGTCCCCATCAGAGCTAGTGAGTCTGTCATTACGCCATGCTGAGTGCGAAGAAGTTCTCAGCACATGCTGAGGCGCAACTGACTCGGGTCGGGAGGGGGACAAGAAGCGAGCACCCGAGTCAAGCTCGGGCCAAGGAAAGAGGCGGAACCGAGACGGGGAGCACAAAGAACCGTCCAGGGAGTACGAGCGGTACACTCCCCTAACCGCTCTAGTATACGAAATATATGAAGACATCAAAGGCTCGGGCCTCCTCCGCCAACCCGAGCCAATGAGGTCAAAAGGCCGCAATCACAGCAAACATTGCCTGTTCCACAGCGATCACGGGCATCACACCGGCGATTGCCATCGGCTGCAGATGAGATCGAGCGCCTCGTCAGCCAGGGACACCTGTCCCGGTTTGTGGCCGGGCAAAAGGAGGGCCGAGGCGCCCCAGAGGAAATCGACAATGCCCCTCGCGGGGTCCATATCAACGTCATCACCGGATGAGCTGCATCGGGAGGAGATAGTGGCCGAGGAAGGAAGCGTCATGCTGAGCAGGCGAGCCAAGCCATCGAGCCTCCCAAGGCCCCGCCAAGTGAGCCTCAGGTCATAGTCTTCTCCGACCGAGACCTGGAAGGGCTGACCACCCCCGCATGACGACGCTCTTGTCATATCGGCCACAATAAACAATTATAACGTGGACATGATTCTAGTTGACAATGGAAGTGTCCCCGATGTATTATCCTATGAATGTTTTCTTAAGATGGCGGAGGATCTGTCTAAACTCCGCCCGATCCGAACCCCCCTATGCGGGTTCAATGGCCAGGCCACTTATCTCGAGGGAGCCCTCAGCCTGCCAGTTACTCTTGGAACCCCACCCAAAACCGTTACGGTTATGATGGACTTCATAGTGTCAAGGGTATGATAACGTACAATGCAATCTTCGGCCAAGGGATCCTCAGCCGAACGAAAGCAGTGCTTTCTACCTATCACCAAAAGATGAAGTTCCCCACCAAAAATGGGTCGGGGGAAGTCCGAGGTAACCAAGCCATGCCCAGAAGGTGCTACAATATCTCAGTCGAAGCCACAAGGCCGGACGGGAAGAATAGGGGCCCCCGGGAAGTCGAGGAAAAATCCGCAACCGCCGAGCCTGGAGGTGAATTGCAAGCGGTTTTCCTAAACGACGACCAGACCCTGGGAGTAAAGATTGGAGCCGACCTAACATCTGAAGCCCAACAGCAATACAAAGAGTTTCTTTCCGCATACGTCTGAGTCTTTGCATGGTCTGATGATCAACTCCTTGGGATACTAGAGGAGATGGTGATGCATAAGCTCAACCTCGATCCAACCATCAAAGACGTACAATAGCGCAGAAGGAAGCACGCGCCAGAGAAGTAGGCGATCATCAAGGAGCAAGTCACCAAGGGGTAAAAGATTGGTCTTTTCAGATCGGTCCTGTACCCGACATGGCTGGCTAATGTCGTCCTGGTACCAAAAGCTTTGGGAAAATGGTGAATGTGCGTGGACTTCACCAACTTGAACAAGGCTACTCCAAAGGACTACTATCTGTTACCGAGCATCGACCAACTAGTTGACTCAACCTCGAGCAATGAAATACTCAGCTTCCTAGATGCCTATTCAGGTTACCATCAGATCAGAATTCACCTCGAAGACATCGAGAAGACCACCTTTATCATGGACTTCGGCGTACACTGCTACACCCGGATGCCTTTCGGGTTGAAGAACGTTGGAGCCACATACCAGAGGCTGGTCAATCATATGTTCGAGGGACAGCTCGGTCGGAACGTCGAGGCCTATATTGACAACATGCCCGTGAAGACCCCCAAGGCCGAGGACCACTTCGCCGACCTAGCGGAAACCTTCGACACCCTCCTGAAGTACAATATGAAGCTCAACCCTACCAAGTGCGCCTTCGGAGTAAGGTCCGGTAAATTCTTGGGCTTCTTAGTCACCCAACGTGGTATGGAGGCCAACCCTGGCAAGGTCTAGGCCATCCTGGACATGCACCCACCCACCTGCATCAAAGTTGTTCAACGCCTTACCGGGCGCATTGCCGCGCTCAGCAGATTCCTATCCCGCACGGCTGAACGATGCCTACCCTTCTTCAAACTATTGAGGGGGCCTAAAATGGCATCTGCTACATTCGCGTGGGACGAGGAATGACAAAAAGCGTTCGCCGAGCTTAAGGAGTTCATGGCTTCACCTCCGGTGCTTTCCAAGCCCGTACCAGGTGAAACCTTGCATCTCTATCTCTCGGCGACTCCATCTACAGTTAGCTCGGTCCTAGTCAGAAATGACTCGAGAGTCGAGAGACCGGTCTGCTACACCAGCAAGGTGCTCAATGAGGCTGAAAGAAGGTACCCCACAACCGAGAGACTCATGCTAGCGTTGGTTACCTCGGCCAAGTGCCTCCGACCCTATTTCCAAGGGCACTCCACCGTGCTGACCGACGAACCATTGAAGAGGATCCTCGCTCACCCTGAAGCCTCGGGACGCCGGTCAAGTGGGCCATCATGCTCGGGGCGTACAATATATCGTATCGGCCTCGCTCGGCTATTAAAGGCCAGGCGCTCGATGACTTCATCATCGAGAGCACCATCTTGACTGAAGAAAGATCTCCGTCCACGCCCGCGCCGACCTGGGAACTGTTCATCGACGGATCCTCCAACTCAGCCGGGAGCGGCGCCGGGATCCTCCTGAAGTCCCCCGAAGGAGCAGAGCTATAGTACGCCCTGAACTTCAACTTCCAAGCATCTAACAACACTTCCGAGTATGAGGCCCTCATATCGGGAGCCCGCATGGCCCGACGGTTAGGGGCTGAGCGAGTCAAGATTCACACTGACTCCCAACTGGTCGCTAGCCAGGTCAATGGTAGTTATGAAGCTCGAGAAGCACCGATGATCAAATACCTCTAGCTGGTCAAGACCGTGGCATAACAGTTCGAGAGTTTTGAGGTAGTCCAAATAGCTTGGGAGGAAAACTCCCGAGCGGACACCGTCTCTCGGCTGGCCTCCTCTCTTGACCCCGAGGGTACTCGATCGGTCCTTCTCGAAGAGCTAGAGCGGCCGAGCATCGATTCGGAGCTCCTAGCTGTTGACTCGGCCTCCCCAAGCGACTGGCGTACCCCGTACCTGTCGTGGCTCCAAGACTCTCAGGAGCGTCCCGACCCTCAGGAAGCCCGAAGATTGAAGTACCAAGCTCGGTGATTCGTCACTCTGGATGCCGCTCTCTACCGAAATCCTTCGCCGGTCCTCTCCTGAAGTGCCTCAGCACCGACGAAGCCAACCGAGCGATCGAAGAAGTTCACGAAGGTCTGTGTGGAGCGCATTTAGGAGGTAGGTCGCTCGCCAGGATCTTGCTACGGCTAGGTTATTGGTGGCCCACTCTGCAGTGCGACTGCTCGACCTACACACAACACTGTGACCGGTGCCAGTGATTTGACCACTTGGTCCATCAGCCAGCAACGGAGCTCATCACCCTAGCCGAGCCTTATCCTTTCGCTCGCTGGGGAATCGACATCCTCGGGCCATTCCCCACGGGCCAGGCCCAGAAGAAGTTCATTATCGTCGCCATCGATTACTTCACTAAGTGGATCGAGGCCGAAGCCACAGCAAGGATCACCGAGACAGTCGTCTGGAATTTCATCTGGAAGTCGATCATCTGTCGTTACGGCATCCCCCGGGTGATAGTAAGCGATAATGGTCGACAATTTGATTCTCGTTATTTTCGAGACAGATGTGCCGACCTAGGCATTCACAATCACTTCACCTCGGTCGCCCACCCTCAGGCTAACGGGCTGGTCGAAAATGCCAATAAGGCTATCTTAAAAGGCATCAAGACTAGGCTTGGCAAAGCCAAGGGCAGCTGGCTTGAGGAATTGCCGAACATACTTTGGTCACACAGAACGACTCCTAGAACGGCAACTGGTGAAAGCCCCTTTCAGCTGGTATACGGTACCGAGGCCGTGATCCCGTTGGAGATTGGCAACCCCTCCCTTCGAGTCATCTGCTTCTCATCCGAGGCAAACGACCAGAAACTACTCAAAAACCTCGACCTAGCAAATGAAGTCCGAGAGATTGCCAGCATCCGAGCAACAGAATACCGACACTGCCTCACTCGATACTACAACGCCAAAGTACGAGATAGACACTTTCAACCGGGAGACTTCGTCCTTAGGAAAGCCAAAGCCTCTCGACCACTTGAGGCGGCGGGCAAGTTATCCCCTAATTGGGAAGGCCCCTACCGAGTGGTCGAGATGCTTAGAAAAGGAGCATACCGTCTCTCCACGATGGAAGGAGAGCTCATCCCTTGGACCTGGAACGCAACTACACTACGCAAGTTCTACTTCTTAATACTGAGCATTGTGTAAACGACATGAGATAAAACAAAAGGCTCCTTTCTTTTATTCAAACAACTCACTTGTACATTAGAAAGGCCGAAGCCAACAAAATACATGTCAAAAAAGTAACAAATCCATCTGGCGCTGCCGTATGAGCCTATCGCTCGGCTGACCCGGTTGACCTTCCTGTGTCCAGCCACTGACTCTGCCTCGTATAAAAACTGGCTCAGATAAAGGGTAGTCGACCCCGTTGACTCGGGGATCTCGGGACAAATGTGACAGAGGGATTAGGAAGGAGAAGGACAAAGGTGACAATGGATGCCTGATGCCCCCATCCGTCCACCATCTCGCCCCCCTGCAAGCGTCTCCGAAACTGATAAAAAGAAGACGATATGCCTCCACACGTCGGACCTTCTTCAGACCCGTCCGTCGGCCGTCGGACCTCCATCAAACCCGAAGCAGCAAGGACTCTCTGCCCTCCGTCATCGGTAGCTTCATCTTTCGGGGCGTCTTCCATGCTTCAAATATAATGGCACAATCCTACGTGAAGAAACAATGAGGAAAGACTGTTTGGGAAGCCCCTAAGCGGTGGAGAGGAAGGGACGCCCTTCAGACCTTTTATAGGCGAAGGGAGGCTATTTGCCTTAAATGATTCTCTCCTCGAAAAGACGCCAAAGGGATCTCCCCCTACGAACGGTCACCTCAAACTTCTCATTTTCCGCCCTAGCGGGATACACGAAGCGGCCAGGCATTCAAAGCATGAGAAAACGGAAAGCCACCCTGATCGTCAGACGCTCACCCAACCATCAGGTGAGATCCACGTAGAAAGTATCGGCTCTTTCCAACCACTGCAGATATGCTGAACAAAATATGGCATTGGCGATACGGAACATATATGTCTTCATCATAACGCTATTGCCTTATCTATTTTTCTACACAAAATAGGAAGTTTTTTCTTCAAAAAAGAAAAAGACATACAAAAAGAGGAAGCAAAGCAGATACATCAGGCCTCCGGCCCACCTTGAAGCTCGAAAGTGAAGGGCTCAAATGGTCTGCCCCCGGCACCCTCGGTGACGGCCGAACCTGGCACTGACCCCACCGACGTGGGAACTACCTCGGTTGCGTGCCCTCCCGAGGCATCCGGATTTGGCGACCCCTCGAACGAAGAGCCCCCGTGATCCCCTTGATTCTGTGCCGAAGCAGAGGAACTAGAGGATGAGAAGTCTGAGTCATAGCATTGCCCGGATGGGAAGTCAACTACACGGGACACCTGCTCCTCGGCATAAGAGACAGCCCGGTCGTAGCCTTGCTTGAACCCCTTGCGGATGCCCCGGTGAAGTGCTAACTCGTAGTAGGGGAGGGCAGCCTCCTTAAGGTCGACTAGGTAGGCCTATGAGCTTTTGTACTGCTCGAGAGCCTCCGCCCCAGCCTATCCCACCCTACCAGTGAGCTCGGTCTTCCCCCGCTCCGCCTTGGTTGACTTCCGCTCGGCCTCAGCCGTCCGCTTTTTAGCCTCCGCCGCCTGCTTCTCTGCCTCGACCCGATCAGCCTCGGCCTCCCGCCGAAGGCGCTCGGCTTCCTCTGCTCGGTCTACCAGCTCTTCACATTCGGTCTCCCACCGGCCATCCACCTCAACGCGTGCAAGGCGCTCCTCTTCAAGAAGCCTATTCTTCCTCTCGAGCGATTCATGGGCCTTAGCTAGCTACTCGGTTATCGACCGGGTCTCCACCTGGCTAGATCGCACCAGCTCCCTGACTGAGGAAAGCTCCCTCCGAAGCCCATCACGCTCCTCGGCAAGCTGAGCCAACCTCTTGTCAGACCCACCAAGGGTCCAGGCCAGGTTCGCTCGCTCCCACTCCGACCGAGCGTACGCTTCTGCCAGAGTGGCCCCCATCTGGGCCAGGGCCAGGCCGCCCTCCATAACGCCAGTGAGGGCCACAGATGGAGAGTATTGCCTACCTCCCCCCCTCACCTTCGCGGCTATACCGTCGCATACCTAGTGCAGAGGGCCCGAGATACCAAGCCTCTCCAAGGCCGCCGAAAAAGAGTACCCCCCATCACCCGGCGCCCCACCGAGTGGCTCGGACCAAGCCCCGGCCTCGGTCGCCTCTCATGCCACGGCCAGATTTTCTCGCGGCCCCCCAACCTGGACCGGCTCGGCACCTGCACCACCACCTGAAGCGCCAACCTCGGCCATGGCCCCTGCATCCCCCGCCTTGGCCACGGCCCCCTCAGCTCCTACCAAGGGGAGAGCCAGGCGAGCACCGTTGCCAGTCGTAGGAGCAGCCCCGGCCCCCTCGTCTCCGGCCGAAGGAAGGGCGGAGCCCGCATCGTTGCCACACGCAAGAGCAGCCCCAACCTCCTCATCCCCCTCTTGCTTGGCGGGTGGGAGAGCTCGCCCGGTAGGGTCGGCCCCATCATGCTCGGCGGAGGGGCGAGCCACGGCAAGGTCGCCTTCGACTGCCGGTACGACCCCAGCCTTCTTGGCCCTCACGGCGGCCCGGATCATGCCCTCCATGGGGTCCTTGCGCTTGGACCCCCGTGGCCTGGAGGATTCACCCTGGGCCGCCCCCTTGCCCTTATCTCTGGTTCGGGAGCGACCCGTGGGAGCAGCCGATTCATCAGCAGCCGAGTCATCGCCAAGCTCGATCACCTCTACGGCCTCCTCCAGAGCCCGCAGCCTGGTGTCTGCACGAAGAGGAAGACATATTCAGGATAGAAAAAATGATCCCAACATCCAAAGGAGAACCTAGTTTGTGGCACCTGAGCCCGACGGATGCAGCCGCGTAAGAAGACACCGCTCGATATTCTCTGGAGTAACCATCTCTTCTGTGGATTGGCGGTGCTTCAGCAAGATAGCCGCATATTTCTCCACATGTGGAGGGAAATCATCATGTCTGGGAGGGATATTCGAGTGGAAATTGGGGATTACTAGGCACCTCCAGGTTTCCTCCACTGAACTAATCCCCACCTAGAAGAATTGAGTTTTCCACCCCTTATGCGAAGAATCATTCGCCGCCAAGGTGATATAGCTCCTGTTCCACCTCGCCTGGATGAAATAGAAACCCTTCCCGGCCGAAGGATGTGCTTTCAACACAAAGAAATAGTGAAAGAGGTCCAAGGAAGGAGGAACTCCACACTGGCGGCAGAGAATGCGGAAGGCGGAAAGAAGGAGATAAGAATTGGCTACCAACTGAATGGGCACCAACAGGAAAAAATTGAGAAGCTGAAGAACGAAAGGTTTGAAGGGAAGGCGGAACCCACCCTTCCATGACAGAAGGAAGGTATAGATGTAGCCTGTACGAGAGTCCAGGCTCGTCTCGTGTGGAGAAGCTGCGACAAAGCGGAACTTGTGGGGCAGGCGATACTGATGCTCCAGCCTTCTCACATCCACCTCCCCCAGTTCACTACAGTTTGGAACCGGCACCTTCACCACTGGCTCATCCTCCCACTCCTCAGCATCCGAGCGCTGGTCCGCTGTGGAATCTGGAGAAGAGTTTGAGGAAAGGTGATCTCGGGACCCCGAAGATTCTGGGGGAAGAGGAAGTCGCCGGACTGCCTCCGCAGTTATCTCCGCCAACTCCCCGAACGCCGCTGCAAGCCTCTACTCTTTCGTCGTGTCCTCATGATGCATTAAAGAGCCCAAAAGCAAGAACGGAGGAGAGCCAAAACCCTAAAGACGGAGGAAGTCTGGAATGACAGTAAGCGCCCAATGCCTATATCCCCACGCGGGAGGTGGCGCGTCGTTCTGACCTCCGAGAAATGGGGGCCCCTTCAGTTCAAATCCATCAGGATCATCATTATTATATGCCCAGATGACCACTGCACGTGGCTCCCTAACACCGCCAGATCTCCACCCACCTGAGCCACGCTGGTCTAAAACCCCAACAGCTACTCTTCCGAGCTTACTAAAGCTCGGGAGTAGGAGGGGGACAAGTGGAGAGGGGGATTTCTGTAGCCCATCTAAGAGCAGCCAAACTAGGTCCATCAGGACCAAACGAGGCTCAGCTCATCCAAGTGACAACCCCATAGGGTCCACTTAGGCTAAAAAGCCCAATAAGATTACTCAGGATCTCATCCTTCCTCGGCGGCCCTTAGGCTCGGAAGGCCCGAGCGTCGATCAGAACAGAGGAAGACCCATGCCCGAGTTATCCCCTCATCGGGATAGAGGCAAGCGCTCAGCGCCCACTCCGACCTATCTTCATTTGAGCTATGCCTATCCCCCAGACAGGGTTGGAACCTTTTTTGCTCGGACCGACCAACGATTGCTTATCCACGCTGCCGTTGAGAGCCCTTTATGAGCAAGAGTTTATGAAGATAAGAGACCCATGATCCTTCAAGGCTATGAAGATCCCACGATGAGGACGTAACTCCCGTCTGAAACTCCTCCGCTTACGTGACTCATAAGGTGAGCACACTATGTAAACCTGGGACTCCCTCCAGTGAAAGGTAAGGGCAATACACGCCTAAAATCCCATGAGCAGAAACCCATTCACCACCTTGGTGTAGGGGGATCTCGTGCACCTCTTTCTATCTCCCTCTCTATCTTCCACCATTGCTCTACTGACTTAAGCATGTGATGGTTTTCCCCATGTAACCTCCCTTGGGCCCCCTGATCCGTTTCCCTTTCTCTACAGTTCACTTTTCAGGGATCATCTACCCAGCTCAGGAGCCGCGCGCGATCACGCCACTTCACCTACAATACTGCTCTATTTCATGGAACCACGGTAATTCCTTTTCTTCTATAATCTCCTCAAGCTCACTTAAGGATACTTCCTTCAAATCTTCCAACTCAGCCTTCTTCTCTACAGATTTCCTAGGGTTGTCAAACTAGGGATCTATGGACGCACTAAAATTTGGAAAGAATCGGTTCATTTGTTGATCGGGGTTCATTCGTTTATTTACTGCGAGGGCGTGCCAGTCACAAAGTGACGATTTATTCGGGCTTCATGGAAGCCCATGATGCGCGCGATCTGACTAATCAGACAATTGTGTAGTTCGTGTCAGGACCAAAACCCGCCGTGCCTAAAGGCCACGGCGTTATTTACATCCCCCATACGGGAGAAGACCCTTGATTGATTGCTGGGAATAAGGGCCCTACGGTCTGAAATTCATGGTAATAAAGCGAGAACAAATATCCCGGGTCAGGTTCAAACAAACTCGCGTTGGGGCATAAAATGTTCATAGATATGTATATGTTGGTCACTCACGGACCATTTCATGTTCAGACAGAAGTCCGCATTTGTAGCGTCGAAGACGATGATAAAACCGTACGGATGTCTGCCGTAGGTACGGCAAGTTTAATGCGGATGCGGGATCGGATCCCGGAAGAAGTGGGTCAAGGTGATGGACTATCGGCCCAAGAGGTGCACGGATCATGACCATGTCGGGGATTCTGAGGTCCACGTCTGATACCACGGGGCATCATTGCTTTTCTCTTCACGGACAGTCCGGGGAAGCGAGTTGTTAAATGTGAAACCTGAACTCGCCAACGTGCGCCCTCGCACGCGGATCGACCTGCACGGTCAGGCCCCCAGAACAAAATTGTGATTATAGCGGGGAGGAAACTTTTGATTAGTTTTATTCATTAGCTTCAAGTCTTTTCTCTTATCTGATTAATCATTCTCTCTCTTTCAGGCACGTCGGTTTAGGGAGATACCAAGAGAGGATAGGGCGCGCCGGATAAGGGACCCAAGAGAGGGGAGGGGTGCGCCGGTTATGTAGGTGTTACAAGGGGAGCGCGCGCCAGTTATGGGTTGCATAAGAGGGGCGCGCTGGTTTAGTGGGAGATGCCAAGAGAGAATAGGGGGGCGCCGGTTTAAGGAAGGCCAAGGGGCGCGTCGGATCAAGGAAGGCCAAGCGGCGCGTCGGTTTAAGGGAGTCAAAGGGGCATGCCGGATTAAGGCTCAAACATAAAGGGCACCGGATTAAGTGGAGCGTAAGGGTAAGGCAATGGAGCGTGCCATTTTTTGGGTGGAAAAGGAAGGAACAAGGGGTTAAACCGATGCGCCGTGTATGTGGTTTCAAATGGAAATGGGTGCACCGTTTTAGGATCTGAAGAGGGAGGGCGCACCGTTTTAGCATTCAAAGAAGGAAATGGGGGGCTTTTATGAGGAGGTTTAAAATGGCGCGGTGGAATAGTGGCCGCGCTGCTTTAACTCGCGCCGGAATAGCTATATGGGGTTGTTTCAAAGCTCTGTTTACTGTGTTTTCTTTTTCTTTCACCTGTAGGTTGATTCAAGGTTTGATTTGCTCGTTTTGTTAATAGATCAAGCTGGTAATGAGGAGGTTGTAAGAGTTTTAATTGTTTATTAAGATGAAACAACATGAACGTCTAAGCGTTTTATTCAGGCAGTTTGCTCACAGAGGCCTCAGTTTGTTCTTCATTAGTTCAATTCGTTCATCTGTTGTTGTGCGTTCTTAGCCCTGGCGAAAATTGGGCAGCACCTCCCCTGGACCGGGACTTGCCAGGGAGAAGCGAAAGCCACCACATGGATTACTCCCGGGTAAACTCTAAAAAATGTGGAACGGCCTCACGGCAGTCCGTTAGCCCAAGTGTGAGTGTGGAACGCTCGAGGGCCAGCCTACGAGAGCGACCACGACTCACAGGCGATGATTTTTGAAGCAGGAGAAATGTTTGCCACAGTATGGCAAGAAGTATTCATCCGTCGAGTGGGTTACCTTGAGGGTCATGCCATGGAGCGGCAGACCTCAAAGACCCCCGGATGATCGGAGAGTAAGAATGGGAAGCAAGGATCGGAGCGACGGAGACTGAGCTTTCAAAAAAAAGGTTTTCCTTTATTCATCTACACAAACTGGGGAAGGAGTCTCGATATAGAGAAGAGGGAAATGAAAGCATTACAAAAAAAAAGGAGAATACATTCGACGGAGAGAGAGAACATCATTAGACAGAGGAGAGAGAGAGAGAGAACATGCTTCTCCCTCTCGGAACCACCCCTCACCCTAACTTCATCTCACCTCTCCGACGCGAGGAAGCAGCTTCTTTTCTCTTCGGCGGACTCTTCCTCTCAGAAGATCTCACCTCTCTTTCCCTTCCTTCTCCCGTTGCACACTGCCCAGCCGAGAGAGAGAGCGCCAGCCTCTTCCTATTGTTTTCATAGTAATGTCCCTTTTTATAGAATGGCTCACCTGGGAGGTTCCTGCCACTTCCACCTCGTCCGCGACGAAGCTCGGAGTTGACATGGTGTGCTGGACGACGCTGGTTCACGCCGTACGCTGCTGTTCGTCCGAGGATGAGATGGTCGCAGGTCCGCAGGGGTTGCTTCACCGCTGCCGCTCCTGCGCTGTCGAACGGTGGCAGAGACAGAGTGTCGGGCATTGAATGCCCCCTGCGCATCACATTTATGCCGAACAGAGTATCATGCCAGAGATGGGTTAGAATAAGGTTAAAATGGCACGGTGGAACAGTGCCCACGCCTGTTTAAACCCAAGTGCAATTGGCGCGCCGGTTTAGCTTTTAGGGAAGTGTGGTGCCATTTTAAGCATCAAAGGGGGATGGCCCCTTCAACAAGGAGCGCGCCAGATAACCAAAGCAGGGAGAGGCATGCCGTTTTAATGAAACACAAGGGGGGCGCGTCGATTAGGGGCCTTGTCGCGCCGTTTTAAGCACCAAATGAATTCTTTTCGAAGTCGCGGCTACTTATACGAACTTTGGCGTCCCCGGAATGTTTTAGTTGCGATGCATGGCTTCCGCAATTTTCCGTTCGCAGCTTCTGGGGCTCGGTCCAAGGCTTTGCGTGACTTCTGGCATATGCCAAGACTGTGCCGCAGTTCCCGGCTTTTCTTTGATTCAGCTCTCGGCACGATCGGTCGGAGAGTTGTGGCCGTATCTTCTGCCCGGGGGCTTCCTTAATAGATGGCGGACCACCAAGTGAGTTCTCGTCATGGTTGGGCGAGGTATGGGTTTGTTCGGCCCTCTCGTCTTCGACTTGCGCTTGAACACGTAGACGCGAGTGTCGTATGATCATCATCGTCATCATCATTTTTTTGACGTCCACAAAATCTTGGAGGGAAGGAGCGTCCAACCACTAGACCACGATGGTCTTAGTGGAACGACTGAGAGGGAAGGCAAGGGAGGAAGCAAGAGATGCTAATGCGTCAGCAAGAATGTTTTGAGAATGAGGGGTATGAATGTAGATGAGCTTACAGAACTGCCTGGCCAAGAGCATGAACAAATCTTGATAGGGCTTGAGTTTAGGGTCACATGTGCGATAAGTTGAAAGAACCTGGCGCAGCACCAACTGAGAGTCTCCTATGATATTTAGGTATCGCACGCCCATGATGTAGGCGTGCTTCAGTCCAGCAAGGAGAGCCTCATACTCGGCTATGTTGTTTGTGGCAGGAAAAGAGAGCTGGTAAGCGATGGGGATGGTTACTCCTTCCGGAGTGAGGAGAACGGCACCAATTCCACGGCCTGAGAATTGAGTGCACCGTCGAAGTGCAAGGACCAGAAGGGGAGATGAGTAAGTACAACCAGATGTTCGTCAGGAAACTCGTCCCGGATTGAATCGGTGCAGGGGATAGGAGAATGAGCAAGATTTTCAGCAATTGCGTATCCCTTGATCACGTTCTGAACGATGAAGGTGATATCAAATTGAGAGAGAAAGCTCTGCCAGTGAGCTAATCTACTAGAAAGGATGGATTTTTCTAAGAGGTAGCGAATTGGGTCCATTCTAGAGATCAACTTGACCTCATGGGCAAAAAAATAGTGCTTGAGTTTCTGAGTTACCCATACTAATACTGCCCATGTCTTCTTCATGGCAGCATACTTAGATTCAACAGGATTAAACAATCTAGAGATATAGTATGCTGCCCTTTCCTTTCCTTCGTCATCCACTTGCACCAGAATAGCTCCTAGGGAGTCATCAATAACAGAAATGTATAATATCAGGGGTTTCCCAGGGACAGATGGTTGCAGAACCGGGGGATTAGATAGGTAAACCTTGAGATCCTCATAGGCCTTCTGACATTGTTCGTTCCATTCGAATTTGGCCCCCGCCTTCAACAATTCATAAAATGGGCGGCATCTTTGCGAATGTTGAGATATGTATCTCTGAATAAATTACAGATGCTCGATCAATCCTCTGAGCTCCGTGATGTTCTTAGGCGGTGGCATTTCCTTAATGGCCTTTGCTTTATTTCGATCAATTTGAATCCTCCGCTTACTAACTATAAACCCTAGCAATTTCTCTAATGCAACTCCAAACACACATTTCTTTGGATTCATTTTCAACTTATACTCCTATTGGCACTGGCTTATTTTCTTGAATTAATCAAGGATTAAGCATAAGGAAATACCCCTTAAATAGAGCAAAACGACACATTGCCAAAGCTGCTCTACCAGTCGAGTTGAGCTCGAAAATCAAGACACTTCACCGAGTCAGGCGGCGTAACATAACAACCGGGGATCGGCCTCGAGCAAATGGCACTATGCCAGCTAGTTTCTCGAGAACCAGATCGATTTTGGGATTCGAGACAACATGCCGTACCTTTCGGCACTCTGTGAAGATTCAGGGATCACCCCCGGACACCCTGCATATGGTATTATACCGCCGACGCTTCAACAACTGTTGTGCCCCTTGTGCTTTGATGATTATGTGGTTTTTTAATGATAGCAACATAAATGAGTCACCATATTGTTTTGCTAAGAACATCACATTGAATGATAGCAACATGAATGCATATGACTGATTTATTCTATGGAGAATGCATGAGTGTGTTATATCTGATCTGTTATGTGGAGAATGCATGAGTGTGCTAGCTTTGTGGGTCGACCCCCTTCTTAGATGGGCCGACCCCCTTCAAGTCTTTACATCAGATTCGCATTGAGTCTTTACATCTCGTAAGAAGTTCAGTTGGCGTCAACCCATTGAGTCCACGAGGTTGACGCAGCCTTGAAATGCCTCATATGGCTTTGAAGATAAGGCTGGATGCGTTGACGCATGGGATCACTGCGTCGACCCACTGAACTGACCCAGATCTAACTTCACATCAGGGTGAACTGCTGCGTCGACGCTGTCACGCTGTAGCATCTCTATGCACTTTACAGATTTACACACTGCACACACACTCAAAGTCTACACATTGCACGTAGAGTATATACACTGCTTTGTGTTGTGTTTGTGCATCATTTAGAACACAAGTATATACATCCATGCATCATGGGTCGACCCCCTTCTTAGATGTGTCGACGCCCCCAGATTTCCAAGTCTATACACTCGTCTCATGCATAGCAGAGTCTATACAGTGCAGCTCATATAACTTGCATGTCTATACATTGCATTGTGGCGTTTGTGCTCAAAGTCTATACATTGCATGGCAAGCCCAAAGTCTATACATTGGCTATTGTCCTGCAGCGTCAACACAAGTCCAAACATTGCATCGTTGTGTTAAGTCTATACATTCACATTGTCTGCATGTCTGCACGCACAAGTCTGTACAGAGTCTGTGTCTGTTTGACCAGCAAGTCTGCACAACGTCCGTCTTATTTAGCGTCTAAGGCAATGTCTAAACACTAGACTTGAAGTCTGTACATTGAGCGTCTCATGCAAGTCTATACAACGCATTAGAGTAAGTCTGTACATTGAGTGTCTCATTGAGCGTCTCATGTAAGTCTATACAATGCATCAGCAAGTATGTACATTAGACTGTGTTAGGCAAAGTCTGTACATCGAACTGTTTCAAGTGAAGTCTGTACAAGGTCATGCATCATTCTTCAAAGTCCATACACTGCACTGTTGCTTGCTCGAGGTGAAGTCTGTACATCCGTCAGTGAACTTCAAACTCTATACACTGGGATCTTTACCTACGTTCAGTTCTGCAAGTCTGTACATTGGGCTTTCACGAAAAGTCTATACATCCTTGAACTGTGCAAGTCTGTACATCGTTACTGTGCCAAAGTCTACACATTGTGAACCTTCAAGTCTGTACAGAATTTGCTTTGCTCAAGTCTGTACATCATCCAGTTGTCTTTGGCAAGTATTCACATCGTGAAGTCTATACACTCGATTGTCTTGCATTGCATCAAGTCTGTATAGCCTTTCCTTTGGCAAGTCTGTACATCGTTCATGAAGTCTGAACAATGAGCAAGTCTGTACATCGAGCTAGTCTACATCGGCTAAGTCCATACATTGTCCAGTGCATTGCATACATCATTCATGAAGTCTATACATCGAGTTGAATGCTGGCTAAGTCTGCACATCGTCTGTCTTACTTAGAGTCTCATGCATAACATGAAGTCTGTACATCGCACAACATTCAAGTCTACACATTGCGCATCATTTTAGTTGAAGTCTGTACATCGTGCATCTAGTGTTTCAAGTCTATACATTGTTGCACGTTGTGTCTGTCTAAGTCTTCACAGTGCTTCTTCATGCATTGAAGTCTGCACATTGCTGCACGCTCATCATGTCCATACACTGGCATGTCTTTACATTGCCTAGTCTATACACTGGATGCTGAATGTTCTTCAAAGTTTGCACATTGCATTACACTTCAGCAAGTCTGTACAGCGGTTACCTTCATATAGGAAGTTTGTACATCACATAGCTCTGCATATATGAAGTCTATACAGTCTGAAGTCTATACATTGCAGTCGAGTTCACAAAGTCTATACAGTATGAAGTCTATACACTGCAGTCGAGTTCACAAAGTCTATACAGTCTGAATTCTATACACTGTGTAACACCCGAAAATTTTAAAATAGAAATATACAAAAAAAATTATATATATATATACATATATATTTAATTATTGAACTCATATTCTAATTCTATTGATTTAACCAATTAAAACATTTAATTACCAATAGATGCTTTAGAAGATGTCAAATTATGTTTTTGGAAATACCAATTTATATTTTCAATCAGCTAGGAAATTAATATTACACTATTCCAAAGAAATATGAAATAGGTTATATAGATAGTGTTTTAAAGGATAAACATCACTTTTACAAGATGCCAATTCATATTTTCATAATTTAGAAAATTTCATATTTCAACTTTTACATTATATCATTATTTTGAAGAAATAAGGGTATATAGATGAAGTGTTAAAGAATAAACATAATTTAGAAAGTGAGAAAGAGTATATAGACAATTTTGATTTGGGCAACCCCCAATCTTCAATTTCTGAATTGAAGACGGCCCTTATGTCTTCAATTTCAGAATTGAAGACGTCCCTTAAGTCTTCAATTTCAGAATTGAAGACGGCCCTTAAGTCTTCAATTTCAGAATTGAAGATGTCTCTTAAGTCTTCAATTTCAGAATTGAAGACGGCCCTCAAGTCTTCAATTAATTGAAGACGGGGTAAAGGGGCGCCAATTTGAATACACAAATCTCCGTTCCAAATAACGACATATGTTAAGTCGTTATTTCCTAAACGTGAATAGTGACATGAATAGTGCCACTTTTTATTTAAAAAGAATTTTTCAAAACAAATTATATGTAAAAATAGAGAAAAATGTAAGGATCTCACCCCTGAAATTTCACAAAGAAATTCCCTCAATTTTTAAAGATAAAAATCTTTGAAGTTAACTTGGAAATCTTAACTTATGAAATACACGACCATCTCTGCGGCGTCATTTCATTCCGACAACTATCTCGATCATTCTATCCCTCCAGCCTGTATAGGCTGTCAACCCACTAAATACCCTATGATTTTGGATCTAGTCTCCCATCCTGTCGACCCTAAGGTTATAAAATACACTCTATTTTCTCCCTATTTTGTTAGTTCGAAGGCTAGATACGGGAACAAGTTCTGAAGAGTTGCGGAGGAAGGGAAGGGCTGCTTCTTCCTCTCTTGTCAACTCATGTCACTTCACAGAGGTAGGTGTTCTCAAATTCCTACCTAACTAGTAGTTAAATAGGTTAATTGATGCATGTTTAGAGTTAGATCAACTAGTCAACCATGATATATATATGTACATATAAACCGCTTTACCATGACCAAGAATAATACCATTTTATATATCTGTTAGTAGCTTGTTACATACTGTTATCATGATTTTTTTATGAGTTCGAACTTAATTTATTAGCATTATTTCTTGAGCTTTTTAACGTATTTTTATCACATTAGTTTGTAGTCTTATTATTCCTATTTTAAATCCCCTATTAATGGCTTAACACCCAGCACAATTGAAATTGGCGCCCCTGACCAGGGCGCCAATTAGAAAATTGAAGACTTCGTCGAAGTCTTCAATTAAATGAAGACATGCAACATGTCGTCAATTCGATTTCTGGAATTTTTAGTAATTGATAATTCAACACATTCAAAAATCCATAACTATAAAACTAAAGCACGGAATTTTTGCATGAACATGTTTATGGAATTCTGACATTTTTCTCAACATATTCATGCCATTACTTTCTGATTTGGAGAAATTTTTTTGAAATGAACAGTAATCACTGAATTGAAGACGGCCCTTCAGTCTTCAATTTCAGAATTGAAGACGGCCCTTAAGTCTTCAATTACTGAATTGAAGACGCCCAGTCTTCAATTTCAGAATTGAAGACGGGCCCTTAAGTCTTCAATTTCAGAATTGAAGACTACCAGAGAGGGCGTCAATTAATTGAAGACATCCACCATGTCATCAATTCCGTTTTCTGAATTTTTAGAAATTAATAAATCAACGCATTCAAAAATCTATAACAAATAAACCGGACATGGAAAATTTTGACAGAATATACTTTTGTGACCCTGAGATTTTTCTCCATCTGACCATGTCTTTGGATTCTGATTTGGAGAAACTTTTTCGAAATGAACAGTAATCACTGAATTGATGACGGCTCTTAAGTCTTCAATTTCAGAATTGAAGACATCCCTTAAGTCTTCAATTTCAGAATTGAAGACGGCCCTCAAGACTTCAATTAATTGAAGACTGCCCACATGGTCGTCAATTCGTTTTCATGATAAATTAAAGTTATAACATTAGAAAATTCATATCTGTGAAACCAAAACTCAGTAATTATATCTGAACATGTTTCTGGACTCCCGAGGAATTATACTAAGTATTCATATCATTATTTTCGAATTTCAAGAAATTTTTTTTAATGAATAGTGCTTTGAGTCACAAAATGTATCTGCCAGGTGAAAATCACAGTATTGAAGACGGTCCTTAAGTCTTAAATTTCAGAATTGAAGACGGTCCTTAAGTCTTCAATTTCAGAATTGAAGACGGCCCTCAAGTTTTCAATTCAGAAATTGAAGACTAGGAAAAGGGGCGTCAATTTCATATATATATATATATTTTTAAAAAATCAAAATATTGAAAGATTGGGCAACCCCCAGTCTTCAATTTCTGAATTGAAGACGACCCTTAAGTCATCAATTCCAGAATTGAAGACATCCCTTAAGTCTTCAATTTCTTAATTGAAGACGGCCCTTAAGTTTTCAATTTCAGAATTGAAGACATCCCTTAAGTCTTCAATTTCAGAATTGAAGACTGGGTAAAGGGGCGCCAATTTGATATATATATATAATTTTTTTTTAAAATTAAAAATTTGAAGATTTAGCAAACCCTCAGATGCCAACTTATTAATTATAACTTCTGATCTTGATCTGTCTCGGGAATTGTGCAAACACAACCATAATCCATACTCCTGCGTATGATAAGTTCTTGAAATTCCGTTCCATGAAAATTCTACTTGTGTATATCCTACATGGTCAATCCTTGAATCTCTTAAACTATCATTTGGGAATGTAGGAGCTAAGTGCCATGCATGGTAAAGTGCTACGTTGTGGGAGCCACCTCTTGAGGCCGTACGGCGCAAAGTGCTACACGACGGGAGCCACCTCTTGAGCATGTAGGGGCCACCTCTAGAATCCTCCATAACCAAATGACTAGTTAATCTCGTCTGAAATACTACGTTTTAAAATTCTTGAAATTCCATATTGGCTATAAATGAGAGTGGATGTCAAAGGTAATACATGAAAAGCTGTGTATATAGGGCCCGGTCTGGTCCTGGGAGGGGCACCCGAATGTACTTGTGCCCATGGGAGTTTATTGACCACGGTGTTTAGCATTACACCGGAGTACTTGCTTGACCTGAGACACTCCACCCCTACTCTCTCTCTCCTTACTTACTTGACTTGCGTGGCCCGAAACGGGCGATACTTGACTTGTGGCCCGAGAAAGGGCAAAATACTTACATGATAATAGCCAATGCTATTGATACATACTTGACAATACTTGCTTGAATTGAATTTTTACTTGATATACTTGTATATGAGTTCATTCTCATACTTGCGTTCATAATTGTACACGAATCCCTACTTGCCCGAAGTGGCATTTACATCTGTAAATTCTTGAAATACTGCTTGTCGAATACTTGAAATCTGGCTATACTCACTTTATACAGTTCTTGATCTCTTACTGTTTATCATGCCTAAATTTACCTGTATACTTGATTTTTCTTATACGTATATCATGCATAGCCATGCTAATAATACATGTAACTTGTAAATCACGTAAAGATTGCTCGCATTTGAGATGTAATTCCTAATGAGCGATTCGCTCATCCAGTTGCTTCCTAAAATTTTCAGGTGATTCGGATAGCGACAAGAATGGGGTTGACACCGAGTGAAGAGCGCTAGAACGCCAGTCACCTATCATTAGCTAGTCGCGTCCTTGAATTTTATTTGAGTCCTATTTTGTATTCCAGTATGTCAGTTTAATTGTCCAAACCATGTTAAGACATTTAGCCTAGTGTTGTCTTTTAAATTCAGAATTTGACATAGACAATCTTTAATTCCTTTGGTTAATAAAATAAACATCACTTGAGTTATTGGAAATTATTAGATTGTATTAGTCTTTTGCGCACTCCGAACTTTTGTATATCAAAAATTTTATCGCTCTAATGACACGATCTATATAGACGCATCACGCATCCGAGTATCTTCCACGCTCGGGACGTGACAGTCTTCGTGGTATCAGAGCCTAGGTTTTCAAACCTAGGGAACTAGAAGAAATAAAATGTTAGAAATTGAAATCTAAGTAAAAACTTGAGTCAAAGGATAGGTAAAACTTGAGCCCAAGAATAGATATACCTTACCCGGTGGGATGGATAGAGCCATGGGTTAAGTTCTATAATAACTTTTGACCTTACAAGTAAAATCCGATCTTTATCATACTTAACTCTTTTGTAGGATCATGGCTGCGGAAAGAGCATAATGGCCCGAGATGCAGCGCACCGTGCAAGGCCTCACACAGGCACTACAGCAAGTGGCCCAAGGCGGAACAAACTGTGGAGCGGGAGATCTCCACTGAAGTTTCCGTAACATGAACCCACCTAGGTTCATGGGTTCATCCGACCCCGAGGATGCCGAGAATTGGCTAAAGGAGATGGAATGAATCTTCCGTGTAATGCAATGTGCGGACGAGGAGAAGGTTTTATTGGCCGTATTCCAACTAGAGCGGGACGCCAGATGCTGGTGGGAATCCATAGAAGCAACACTGCCAGAATGTCATGTCACATGGGATGAATTCACGGAGCATTTCAACAACAAGTACTTCTCCGATCATATCCAGGAAAAAAAGGCCACGGAATTCGCCGTTCTAAAACAACGGGGCTTGAAAGTGGCCGAGTATGAGGCCCAATTTTCTAGATTATCTAGGTATGCACCCCACTTGGTGTGTACGAAAAAGATGAAGGCGAGAAGATTCCTCAACGGGCTTTGGCCCCATTATATCACACAACTTGCCCCAATGGACATCCAAGTCTATTCGGAGATAGTTCGGCGTGCCCAATTGCTGGAAGATGCCACCGATATATCTGAGAGAATCCGAGGAAGAGACAAGAAGGAACCCATCACAAGCCCGAAAAAATTCAAACAATCCTTCAACAAGAAGCGGTTCTTCATGGGAGGGGAGCCCTCCAAGGCAAAGAAATTCCAGAAGAATGACAGGCCATTCTCCACCACAACATCATCAAAGGAAATTTGCAAGTATTGTGATAAAGCTGGTCATAAGATCGAGGAATGTTGGAGGAAGTTAGGAGCTTATCTTCGATGCGGGAGCCGAGAGCATCGGATCCCAGACTGCCCACTGATGAAGGAGCAGGACATCAAAGACGAGAAGCGTCCGATAAAGAGACAAGGCCGTCTGCAAGCTCTCCGAGAGACGGAACCCACTAAAGGCGGAATTGTGGAAGGTACTCTCACTATTTGTTCAAAAACTGCTCAAGTTTTATTTGATACCGGAGCAACTCATTCATTCGTTTCCAAGAACTTTGCTGCTTCATTTTCTAAGAAACATGAACTGTTAGATTTGGTCATATCTACACCTCTTGGGGATGAGTCTGATATCACTTACCACTATCCAAATTGTGAAGTGATGATTAAGGGAAGCAATTTGCCTGCTGACCTGATATGCCTAGATATGAAGGGTTATGATGTCATACTAGGTGCCGATTGGTTATCCACACACCAAGCGACGGTAGATTGCCGGCATGGCAAGGTAACCTTCGTGGATTTTCCAAAACTAGTTTACAATAGCCCTCAGAATAAATCACTTCTTATATCAGCACTCCGAGCTAGTAAACTTATGAATAAGGGATGTGTGGCTTTCATAGCTTTCGTGACTGCCACGAAAGCCGAGGAGAGTAAACTTGAAGACATCCATGTAATTCGGGATTTTCCTGACGTCTTTCCAGAAGAATTACCCGGCTTACCCCCGGAAAGGGAAGTGTCGTTTACAATCGACCTTGTCCCCGGTGCTGGTCCTGTTTCTAGGGCACCGTATAGAATGTCCACTGCTGAGCTGAAGGAACTAAAAGAGCAGCTAATGGAGTTATTGAACAAGGGTTTCATCAGGCCGAGTACTTCCCCATGGGGAGCACCCGTGCTATTCGTCAAAAAGAAGGACGGGTTGATGAGATTATGCATAGATTATCGACAGCTAAATCACCTTACAATCAAGAACAAGTAACCACTGCCAAGGATTGATGAGCTGTTCGACCAACTATCTGGAGCTTTATATTTCTCTAAGATTGATTTCGTTCTGGTTACCACCAATTGAAGATCAAAGATGAAGACATTCAAAAAACTGCATTCCGAAGCAGGTATGGGCATTACGAATTTACTATTATGCCTTTCGGACTAACAAATGCCCCCGTAGCTTTTATGTAGTTAATGAACAGCATATTCAGGCCCTACTTAGACCAATTCATTGTGGTCTTTATTGATGATATTCTGATCTATTCCAAGACCGAAGATGATCATGAAGAACATCTCAAGAAGGCACTACAGGTATTAAGAGAAAATAAGCTATATGCCAAATTCAGTAAATGCGAGTTCTAGCTCGAGCAAGTGTCCTTCTTAGGCCATATTATTTCGAAGAATGGAATTACTGTTGACCCGTCCAGGGTCGAAGCCGTGAAGAACTGGGAACGACCCACAAATGCAACAGAAATTCGAAGCTTCATGGGTCTAGCTGGTTACTACCGACATTTTATCAAGGACTTCTTCAAGATTGCCGTTCCTCTGACCAGGTTAACCCGCAAGGAAGTGCCTCATGAGTGGAATGAAGACTGTGAAAAGAGTTTCCAAACTTTGAAGGATCTCTTGACCATTGTCCCAGTCTTATCATTACCAATTGAAGGAGAAAAATATGAGGTATATACCGATGCTTCGGGTATTGGCCTCGGATGTGTATTGATGTAGAATGGAAGAGTCATTGCATATTCTTCCCGTCAATTGAAGAAACATGAAGAGAACTACCCAGTTCACGACTTAGAACTGGCCGCGGTAGTATTTGCCTTGAAGATCTGGAGGCACTATCTTTACGGAGAACAATTCACTGTGTACTCCGATCATAAAAGCCTCAAGTACTTATTCTCCCAAAAGGAGCTGAACATGCGGCAAAGGTGTTGGCTCGAGTATCTCAAGGATTTCGACTTCACTATATAGTACCATCCTGGTAAGGGTAATTCCGTAGCTGATGCCCTTAGTCGAAAGCCGAGAATAATATTGGCCAACTGCAGGATACAAGAATGGAAACTGTTGGAGAAATTCTCTGAGCTTGATATCAGCACAGATGAGAAGAACATGTGTATTATTCTATCTCATATGAGCATACATCCAGATTTGCTACCTGAAATCAAGAAGCTACAAGAAGAAGATCCCTCGCTAGTGGAGATAAAGAGCAAGCTGGACGAGAGACTGGATTTCAAGCTAGCACATGATGGCAAATTGCTATTTCATGAACGGACATGTGTGCCCGACTGTCCCGAATTGAAGAAGAAGATTCTTGAAGAAGCTCATCGATCGAGGTACACGATCCACCCTGGAGCCACTAAGATGTACCAAGACTTGAAAAGAACTTTCTGGTGGCCTAACATGAAAAGGGAGGTGGCAGACTTTGTGTCTCGTTGCCTCACATGCCAACAAGTGAAGGCGGAACATCAAAAACCCGCCGAAAAGCTACATCCGCTGGATATTCCCAAGTGGAAGTGGGAAGACATTGGCATGGACTTTATCATGGGTTTGCCCAAGTCTAGGGGCGGATATGATGGAATTTGGGTAATTATCGACCGACTAACTAAATTGGCCCACTTCTTACCCATCAAAAGCCGATGGTCAGTCGACGTACTTGCTGCATTGTATATTAAGGAGATGGTTAGATTGCATGGAGTTCCCGTCTCGATAGTATTTGACCGAGACCCGCGCTTCACCTCTCATTTTTGGAAGGGTCTACAACACTCTCTGGGGATGAAACTTAATTTCAGCACTGCCTTCCATCCCCAGACAGATGGTCAGACGGAAAGGACAAATCAGGTTGTTGAAGATATGTTAAGGGCATGTATTATAGATTTCGGCGGAAGCTGGCACGACCACTTATCCCTAGCCGAATTTGCTTATAATAACAGCTATCAAACTAGTATTCAAATGGCACCTTTTGAGGAGCTTTATGGCAGGAGTTGTCATTCTCCAATATGCTGGGAAGAAGTCGGTGAAAGACAAATTCTAGGCCCAGATATGGTTAGAGATTTGACTGAGAAGATACACCTTATCAGAGAGAGACTCAAGGTAGCTCAGTGCAGGCAAAAATCTTATGCTGATAATAGAAGGAGAGATTTGGAGTTCCAAGTTGGTGACCATGTATTTCTCAAGGTATCTCCTGGCCGAGGTATTAGAAGATTCGGTGTTAAGGGCAAGCTCACACCGAGGTTTATCGGTCCATTCGAAGTATTGGAAAGAGTGGGCGAGGTGGCCTACCGTATTGCTTTGCCTCCTCAACTCTCGGAAGTGCACAATGTATTTCATATATCTATGCTAAAGAAATATGTGCACGACCCTTCTCACGTCATCGACCATGCTGATTTGGTGATTCAAAGAGATCTTACTTATGAGCAAAGACCGATGCGGATCCTCGACCGTGAAGTCCGAGTTCTAAGGAGCAAGACGATCCCTATGGTGAAAATCCAATGGAATCGATGCACGGAACAAGAAGCAACTTGGGAGACCGAATAATCTATGAAAAGAAGATACCCAGAATTATTCTAAACTGTAAGTATTTGATACTTCCCACAATATCCTTATACAGTTGAATTTGGGGACCAAATTCTTTTAAGTAGGGGAGGGTGTAACACCCGAGAATTTTAAAATAGAAATATACATATATATATATATATTTAATTATTGAACTCATATTCTAATTCTATTGATTTAACCAATTAAAATATTTAATTACCAATAGATGCTTTAGAAGATGTCAAATTATATTTTTGGAAATACAAATTTATATTTTCAATCACCTAGGACATTAATATTACACTATTCCAAAGAAATATGAAATAGGTTATATAGATAGTGTTTTAAAGGATAAACATCACTTTTACAAGATGCCAATTCATATTTTCATAATTTAAAAAATTTCATATTTCAACTTTTACATTATGTCATTATTTTGAAGAAATAAGGGTATATAGATGAAGTGTTAAAGAATAAACATAATTTAGAAAGTGAGAAAGAGTATATAGACAATTTTGATTTGGGCAACCCCCAATCTTCAATTTCTGAATTGAAGACGGCCCTTATGTCTTCAATTTCAGAATTGAAGACGGCCTTTAAGTCTTCAATTTCAGAATTGAAGACGTCCCTTAAGTCTTCAATTTCAGAATTGAAGACGGCCCTCAAGTCTTCAATTAATTGAAGACTGGGTAAACGGGCGCCAATTTGAATACAAAAATCTCCGTTCCAAATAACGACATATGTTAAGTCGTTACTTCCTAAAAGTGAATAGTGACGTGAATAGTGTCACTTTTTATTTAAAAAGAAATTTTCAAAAAACATTATATGTAAAAATAGAGAAAAATGTAAGGATCTCACCCCTGAAATTTCACAAACAAATTCCCTCAATTATTAAAGATAAAAATCTTTGAAGTTAACTTGAAAATCTTAACCTATGAAATACACGACCCTCTCTACGGCGTCATTTCATTCCGACAACTATCTCGATCATTCTATCCCTCTAGCCTGTGTAGGCTGTCAACCCACTAAATACCCTATAATTTTGGATCTGGTCTCCCATCCTGTCGACCCTAAGGTTATAAAATACATTCTATTTTCTCCCTATTTGGTTAGTTCGAAGGCTAGATACGGGAACAAGTTCTGAAGAGTTGCAGAGAAAGGGAAGGGCTGCTTCTTCCTCTCCTGTCAACTCCTGTCACTTCACAGAGGTAGGTGTTCTCAAATTCTTGCCTAACTAGTAGTTAAATAGGTTAATTGATGCATGTTTAGAGTTAGATCAACTAGTCAACCATGCTATATATATGTACATATAAACCGCTTTACCATGACCAAGAATAATACCATGTTATATATCTGTTAATAGCTTGTTACATTCTGTTATCATGATTTTTTTTATGAGTTTGAACTTAATTTATTAGCATGATTTCTTGAGCTTTTTAACGTATTTTTATCACATTAGTTTCCAGTCTTATTATTCTTATTTTAAATCCCCTGTTAACGGCTTAACACCCCACACAATTGAAATTGGCGCCCCTGACCAGGGCGCCAATTAGAAAATTGAAGACTTCGTCGAAGTCTTCAATTAAATGAAGACATGCAACATGTCGTCAATTCGATTTTTGGAATTTTGAGTAATTGATAATTCAACACATTCAAAAATCCATAACTATAAAACTAAAGCACGGAATTTTTGCAAGAACATGTTTCTGGAATTCTGACATTATTCTCAACATATTCATGCCATTACTTTCTGATTTGGAGAATTTTTTTTGAAATAAACAGTAATCATTGAATTGAAGACGGCCCTTAAGTCTTCAATTTCAGAATTGAAGACGGCCCTTAAGTCTTCAATTACTGAATTGAAGACGCCTATTAAGTCTTCAAATTCAGAATTGAAGACGGCCCTTAAGTCTTCAATTTCAGAATTGAAGACTACCAGAGAGGGCATCAATTAATTGAAGACATCCACCATGTCGTCAATTCCGTTTTCTGAATTTTTAGAAATCAATAAATCAACGCATTCAAAAATCTATAACAAATAAACCGGACATGGAAAATTTTGACAGAATATACTTTTGTGACCTTGAGATTTTTCTCCATCTGACCATGTCTTTGGATTCTGATTTGGAGAAACTTTTTCGAAATGAACAGTAATCACTGAATTGAAGACGGCCCTTAAGTCTTCAATTTCAGAATTGAAGATGGCCCTTAAGTCTTCAATTTAAGAATTGAAGATGGCCCTCAAGTATTCAATTAATTGAAGACTGCGCACATGGTCGTCAATTCCTTTTCTTGAGAAATTAAAGTTATAACATTAGAAAATTCATATCTGTGAAACCAAAACTCAGTAATTATATCTGAACATGTTTCTGGACTCCCGAGGAATTATACTAAGTATTCATATCCTTATTTTTGAATTTCAAGAAACTTTTTTTAAATGAATAGTGCTTTGAGTCACAAAACGTATCTGCCAGGTGAAAATCACAGTATTAAAGACACCTTAAGTCTTCAATTTCAGAATTGAAGACGGTCCTTAAGTCTTCAATTTTAGAATTGAAGACGGCCCTCAAGTCTTCAATTCAGAAATTGAAGACTAGGAAAAGGGGCGTCAATTTCATAATATATATATATATATATATATTTGAAAAATCAAAATTTTGAAAGATTGGGCAACCCCCAGTCTTCAATTTCTGAATTGAAGACGGCCCTTAAGTCTTCAATTTCTGAATTGAAGACATCCCTTAAGTCTTCAATTTCTGAATTGAAGACGGCCCTTAAGTCTTCAATTTCAGAATTGAAGACATACCTTAAGTCTTCAATTTCAGAATCGAAGACGGCCCTCAAGTCTTCAATTAATTGAAAACTGGGTAAAGGGGCACCAATTTGATATATATATATATATATATATATATATATATATTTTAAAAAATTAAAAATTTGAAGATTTAGCAAACCCTCAGATGCCAACTCAGTAATTATAACTTCTGATCTTGATCTGTCTCGAGAATTATGCAAACACAACCATAATCCATACTCCTGCGTATGATAAGTTCTTGAAATTCCGTTCCATGAAAATTCTACTTGTGTATATCCTACATGGTCAATCCTTGAATCTCTTAAACTATCATTTGGGAATGTAGGAGCTAAGTGCCATGCATGACAAAGTGCTACGTTGTGGGAGCCACCTCTTGAGGCCGTACGGCGCAAAGTGCTACACCACGGGAGCCACCTCTTGAGCATATAGGGGCCACCTCTAGAATTCTCCATAACCAAATGACTAGTTAATCTCGTCTGAAATACTACGTTTTTAAATTCTTGAAATTTCATATTGGCTATAAATGAGAGTGGATGTCAAAGGTAATACATGAAATGCTGTGCATATAGGGCCCGGTCTGGTCCTGGGAGGAGCACCCGAAGGTACTTGTGCCCATGGGAGTTTATTGACCACGGTGTTTAGCATTGCACCAGAGTACTTGCTTGACTTGAGACACTCCACCCCTACTCTCTCTCTCCTTACTTACTTGACTTGCGTGGCCCGAAACGGGCGTTACTTGACTTGTGGCCCGAGAAAGGGTAAAATACTTACATGATAATAGCCAATTCTATTGATACATTCTTGAAAATACTTACTTGAATTGAATTTTTACTTGATATACTTGTATATGAGTTCATTCCCATACTTGCGTTCATACTTGTACATGAATCCCTACTTGCCCGAAGTGGCATTTACATCTATAAATTCTTGAAATACTGCTTATCGAATACTTGAAATCTGGCTATACTCTCTTTATACAGTTCTTGATCTCTTACTGTTTATCATGCCTAAATTTACCTATATACTTGATTTTTCTTATACGTACATCATGCATAGCCATGCTAATAATACATGTAACTTGTAAATCACGTAAAGATTGCTCGTATTTGAGATGTAATTCCTACTGAGCGATTCGCTCATCGAGTTGCTTCCTAAAATTTTCAGGTGATTCGGATAGCGACAAGAATGGGGTTGACACCGAGTGAAGAGTGCTAGAACGCCAGTCACCTATCATTAGCTAGTTGCGTCCTTGAATTTTATTTGAGTCCTATTTTGTATTCCGGTATGTCAGTTTAATTGTCCGAACCATGTTAAGGCACTTAGCCTAGTGTTGTCTTTTAAATTCAGAATTTGTCACAGACTATCTTTAATTCCTTTGGTTAATAAAATAAACATCACTTGAGTTATTAGAAATTATTAGATTGTATTAGTCTTTTGCGCACTCCGAAATTTTGTATATCAAAAATTTTATCGCTCTAATGACACGATCTATATAGACGCATCATGCATCCGAGTATCTTCCGTGCTCGGGACGTGACACACTGCATCCTGCAATGTCTGTACAGGGTTTTAGACTTAAACTGATAACTTGATTCTCTGTCTGACATGCACTCTTTGTGAAGCCTAATGAAGGCACATGATCCAAGGAAGGACGAGGTGCCCAGATTATGACACGTGGAAGCAGCCCAGCCAGGATGCTGCCAGGTGGTCGAAATGCCTCGGTTCTGGTGAAATTCTTTGGGCGGGAAATGTGGAAGCCACACGACCCTATCCACCCTACTGCTCTATATAAATGAAGACTCCTTTGTCTGAAGAAGATTGATCCAGAGGCAAAGTCTATACAGTGAGAGTGATCAACTGAAGGAGAAGAATGCACGATCCTGTGAGAAAGAATAGAGAAGCAGAAGAAGCAGAGAAGAAAAAGAAAAAGAAGAGAAAGAGAGAGATAGAGAGCTCGAGCAGAGTGTGAAGAGAAGAAGAAGAGAGGCAGAGAGAAGCTTCATTCTGAAGATCTGCCTTCACTGGACCATAGATCAAATCTAGGCCAGTCAGCTCATTCTGAGCCACATTGTGCTTCATTGTTTACAGCCTTCCGATTGCTGTTTGTTTCCCATTTTCTTGTTTCATCTTTTACCTTTCTTCAAGCTGTTAGTCAGTGTTTGCAGAGGTGCTGCCTCTGGATGGGTCAAGCTGTAATCCCCAGCGGTTGCAGTGGTGGATTCCACTGGACAGCAAGCTGTGTTGCTCAGCGGATTGTATGGCAAGCTGTGATGCCCAGCTGTTCAAGCTGTGAGTCAGCGGAATCCACACTCGGGTTGAGTGTGGGGTGGATGTAGGTCTGCAGGACCGAACCACCTAAAAATCATTGTGTAGTGGTTTGATCTCTTTGTGAGTGTGGCGCTAGATGAAGGCATAGGGTCGATATGGTTTGATTTTCTATATATGTTCATCTCATTGCTGCGCACACTATATGTTTGACTGTGGTTTGATTTCTCTATCTGTTGTTGCTTCCGCAAGGTGAATGATTAGGTGCGTTCCACCTATTTGAGTACTGGTTCAATAGAAGACTAGTTTAGTTTCTTTCAGGTTATCTTATTTTGTCTTGTTAGCTTTCTAGTGAGCATTAGATTTTAATTGGGCGAAAGTTTTTAAAGGGTATATTCATTCACCCCCCCTTTGAATACATAGCACCGAACCCAACACTTGGTATCACAGCGGGTCTCTGACTGAACAAATCTAACAATCTGCAGAGGATCCTGCTAGTCTTTGGTGCATTTCAGAGTGTGATTCTTGTGTTCTATGTTTTGTTTCATCGGTTGTGTGTCTTGAGTTGTCCATCTGATTTCAGTGCATTTATCACTTCTCGTTGGCTCATCCACCCGTCTTTGATGGTTCTGATTTCAAATAGTGGCACAGTGCTTTCCGTGCTCATGTTAAATCTATTGATATAGACCTGTGGAAAGTGAGTTCACATGGTCCACATAAACTACCAAAAGATCAGTCCAAATGGACTAACAAGCTTCGATCTATGTGTGCAGAAAATCAGAAAGCACTGGAGTTAATGAAGGCCGCGACTAATCGAGCTCTTCATTCATGTTTCTTTGATTGCAGATCTGCAAGGGATATATTGGAGATGATAAAGAAAGTCAAACAAGCTGCATGATGGCTCGAGGGAGTGAACCAAGTAGCAATGAAGATGAAGAATAGGATGATGATCAGGTAAACATCTTCGAAAATTACACCTTGGATGATTGGATTGTTGCATATAATGAACTGCTGGAGTCTTATGATCATTTAAGAAATCAGCATAAGAAAATGAAAAAGAAAATTGATAAAAGTGATTCTAATTCATCTTGTGAAAAGTGTTTGGAAATAAATGAATTATATGATAAATGTCTTTCTGAGAATCACATGAATTTGAAGCAAATGTGCCTATTGAAAAGGGAAAACCAAGAAGGTATCAATAAAATCTCCGAACTAGAAAGTCAGCTGAAACTAAAGACTAATGAACATTTGATAAATCTGGAAGAGTTGGGAAGGATTAAGGTTGATATGAAGAAATTGAAAGTTGAGAATGTAGAAATTCAGAAGAAAAATGAAAATCTTGAAGCTAAAATAAAGAATGTCAACAAGGAAGGTGTGCATGATTCCTCTCTCAAAACAAGCTGCAGTAAGTGTGAGGCTTTTAAAGAACGCAATGAAGATCTCTATAATGAGAATGAATGGATGAAGAAACAAATTGCTGTGTTTAAAGAGGATCACAGAAATCTGCTTACTGAAAAAATTAAAGTGGAGGAAAGAGAAGAGGAACTAATTGAGAAACTGGAGTTGATATCCAGAAATGAAAAATGTGATGAAGTAAATGAGAAATTGATACAAGAAAATGAAAAACTGAAGCAATTGAATAATGCCATATCTGAAAGGCTTCTTTCATTAGAAAAGGGAAAATATGTTGATACAGAAGAAACTGAAAAACTGTGCAATCTGGAATAAGAGATTGAGGAATATAAAATTGCAAATAAGATGCTAAGTGAGTGTCTGAATTGTACTGAACAAGAGATTGCCAGTTATGAATTACAGATTGCTTCCCTAGAAAACAAAATTCACAATCTGGAAAAATCACCACCCAAGTCTGCTGAAATTGAAAGAAAAGTTAAAGCTGTCAGGAAAGGTGAGGGTGATAACTCAAGAAAGGGGACAAGATGTACTTCTAATGTTAAGAAAATTATGAGAGACCAACTATACAACACTTTTGTGCAAAGCTCTGATGTAGCTGGTACTTCAAGTCAATCCCCAAAACAAAACAAAAGTTTGAAAACACCTTCATCATCTACATTTCAATTCAAAGCACAGAAAAATGAAAAATAAACAAAAATTGTTAAGAATAGTCAGAAATTGAAGAAGAAGGGTAAAGAAGGTAAAGACTATTCCTGTTCATGGCCTAAAATCTGCTAGCTCAGTTGAATCTGATGGTGTACACACTGCTCACGATTCATTTACTTATTCGCATGTATCTAGTCAATCTGTTAGTAACCATGCTGCCAAGAAATCACAGGTATCATGTCACTACTGTGGTAGGCATGGTCATTATATGGATGACTGCAGTGTGATGAAAGGTGATGATATGATGCATGATAATTTTTTTTCAAATAATCATCACCACCTCAAAAGAAACATGTCTGCTTCAAACCAACATATCATTTGTTATAATTGTAACAAACGTGGTCATAAAGCTGTTGAGTGTTGGTTTAGGCCTTCATGGGGATATAATGACTCAAGAGGCAAGCACTTAGGGTGCTTCGAGTGTGGGAAGCATGGCCATACAGTCAGGGACTGTTGGCATGCCCAAGTAAGTCATGTTAATGACATTGCTTTTAAATTATCTGCAAAACGACCTGTGAACTTTTCATATTTTGACTGTGATAAACCAGGTCACAAATCTACTGAATGTTGGATGAAGAAGAATAAGAAACAAAATGTTCATGTAAACAACAGAACAATTCATGCTCAGTTTCATAGGTCTCATGCTGCTGTTGATATGCATCATAGGACCAGACAATATGTTGTTTCATGTTATTATTGTGGAAATTTTGGACATTCTATGTCTGATTATTTTCTAATAGAATTTGATGACCATGCTGCAAAAATAGTGTTTAGAACACCTGTCAGTGTAAATGCAGGACCCAAAGCTGCTTGTGTCCCTGCAGGATCAAAATGATTAAGATGTTACAAGAGTGCCTTGGGTCAAGGAATAAACTGGGGTAAATAAACGAAGGCACTCAACAGGAAGACCCCAGGGTTCTGCTTTTCAGGTTTGTTCTGAATACTCATCTTAAACTCCATCATCTGAAAATTGCTTGCTTGATATGGTTAAGCATCGTGTTGACTTGATTTGTGTTTAGTCAAAACTTTCTGAAAAGTTGAAATGAAATTGATGAACTTGACACTGTCTCTCTCTGGTTGAACAACATGATTTTTCTTCGAGCATAAATTTTAAATCATGAGTTGTGCTTTCACTGTATATCATGCACTTAGTCAGGGGGAGCTCAACTTGTCTTGACTAACCATTATGCTGCTCATGCCTTGCTATTGTCATGATGAATCTAGACAGAGGAAGTTTTCTGATCATCTCATTCACACTCACCTGAAATCCTCCTGTCTAGCTTATTGGATCTTCTAATGCTCTCAGTTTGGTTCAATTAAATTTTCTACTATTCTCTCTAAAATAGATGATCAGTCTGTATTCCAGACTCAGCTACTGTCTGATGATAAACTCTCTTTTAATGCTCTTCTCTATAGGTGATTTACACTTGCACCAGCTTATACTCACCTTTCACATTCTTCTCAGCTGGTGTGACTAATTTGTTTCTACTGTTGATTGTTAGTCAGCTAAATTTATTGTTCTGATCTGAGATACTTAAGCTGCATGTCATGCAATTCAGTCTGAGAACTTGGTAGAAATTCCTATCATATAGGTTTAAGAATTATCACTGAATCAGACTGATATAAGATTAATGTATTCTCATATTTGTAATTAATTGAATTGAAATATCTGAATAATAAGGTTTAAAAAACTTTAACCACATGTGTCATGTAAACCTTAGATTCTCTCATTGGATATTTGAAAATTTGAAATCAAGGCTACTTTGGTAGAGATACATAGAGTGGGTGCTGTGGTTAAACATTAACTTGAGAAATGTTGACTAAATGAAAAATTGTGAATTCAGAGCAATGACTTGGTCACTGTGAAACTGGATTCTTTATCAATGAAATAAAGTAACTCATGTCATGAGGTGCCATAGTTATCTCTGATAAAAATTTATCAACAAAACCTGATAGAGCAATGGCTTATTTGTGTTGAGTAACTGGGGAGTCTGACCTCTGATCAAGGTGTCTTCTCATGTAAAAAGACACTCATAACAGTTATCACACTGAGTAACTGGGTCACTTCACTTGAGACGTGTTGTGCCTCATGTAAAAAGGTGTTGATCAACCTAAATTGCTCAAGAAAAAATAGTATGTGCTTCAAATGAAAATATATTGAAAAGTCTGTCAACTCATATTCGTGGAAAAAGTGTTTAACATCAATACTAATCTGCGTAACTCTTAAAAGAGTCATTGAGATCATGTGTGTAAGATAAAGATGATTGATTTTGAGTGTTATCTGAATATTTGCTTCACCTTTATTAAAACTTAGATTCAGATATGAGTATTGAGTTTAATTTGACAAATTTGGTATACATCATAATTAAATCAGATTGGTTAAGTTGCCACTTCATAACCCTTTATGATAGAAGAGTCTATACTTCTCAAGGCTTACTGAAGTGGTGCAAGCATTAAAATCCCTCATGATCAGATTCTTTCCAGATAGCCTGATCAACATAAATCTTGATATTTATTATTCATTGAGATGTCTTGTGATGATTGTTATCTACTCTTGCCTTTCAATCATCAATCACTTTATTCTCCACACTTTTGGAATCTTTCATCTTGTTTTGCAATAAGTTCTGGTTCTATGGACTTTCCACTTGTTTCATTCTGTTCATGCATATGTGAGGTACCACAACCAGAGTTTAGACTGTTTGTAATGGCAGATTTCAGATTGATTTATTGGATAACCAGAGTTCATTCCTATGCTTCAGGGGGAGTTATGGGTCATCTGCTTTTAAGGGGAGAGTAGTACATCTTGCATGTTGATAGGGGGAGAGATGTTTCATTGTCATGAGGGAGAACCTCATTTTAATGAACCATGATTCATTCTCGAACTTTGTGTACTGAATTTTGTCTCTTAAACAATTTCCTCTCTTTTTGATTATGTCAAAGGGGGAGAATAGTTTGACGAGTCAGTGTGACTCATTATGTTGACATCATCAAAAAGGGGGAGATTATTGTGCCCCTTGTGCTTTGATGATTATGTGGTGTTTTAATGATAGCAACATAAATGAGTCACCATATTATTTTGCTAAGAACATCACATTGAGTGATAGCAACATGAATGCATATGACTGATTAATTCTGTGGAGAATGCATGAGTGTGTTATATCTGATCTGTTATGTGGAGAATGCATGAGTGTGCTAGGTCTATGGGTCGACCCCCTTCTTAGATGGGTCGACCCCCTTAAAGACTTTACATCAGATTCGCATTGAGTCTTTACATCTCGTAAGAAGTTCAGTTGGCGTCAACCCATTGAGTCCACGAGGTTGACGCAGCCTTGAAATGCCTTAGATGGCTTTGAAGATAAGGCTGGATGCGTTGACGCATGGGATCACTGTGTCGACCCACTGAACTTACCCAGATCTAACTTCACATCAGGGTGAACTGCTGCGTCGACGCTGTCACGCTGTAGCGTCTCTATGCACTTTACAGGTTTATACACTACACACACACTCAAAGTCTACACATTGCACGTAGAGTCTATACACTGCTTTGTGTTATGTTTGTGCATCGTTTAGAACACAAGTATATACATCCATGCATCATGGGTCGACCCCCTTGTTAGATGCGTCGACGCCCCCAGATTTCCAAGTCTATACACTCGTCTTCATGCATAGCAGAGTCTATACAGTGCAGCTCATATAACTTGCATGTCTATACATTGTATTGTGGCGTTTGTGCTCAAAGTCTATACATTGCATGGCAAGCCCAAAGTCTATACATTGGCTGTTGTCCTGCAGCGTCAACACAAGTCCAAACATTACATCGTTGTGTTAAGTCTATACATTCACATTATCTGCATGTCTGCACGCTAAAGTTTGTACAGAGTCTGTGTCTGTTTGACCAGTAAGTCTGCACAACGTCCGTCTCATTTAGCGTCTAAGGCAATGTCTATACACTGGACTTGAAGTCTGTACATTGAGCGTCTCATTGAGCGTCTCATGTAAGTCTATACAATGCATCAGCAAGTATGTACATTGGATTGTGTTAGGCAAAGTCTGTACATCGGACTGTTTCAAGTGAAGTCTGTACAGCGTCATGCATCATTCTTCAAAGTCCATACACTGCACTGTTGCTTGCTCGAGGTGAAGTCTGTACATCCGTCAGTGAACTTCGAAGTCTATACACTGGGATCTTTACCTACGTTCAGTTCTGCAAGTCTGTACATTGGGCTTTCACGAAAAGTCTATACATCCTTGAACTGTGCAAGTCTGTACATCGTTGCTTTGTCAAAGTCTACACATTGTGAACCTTCAAGTCTGTATAGAATATGCTTCGCTCAAGTCTGTACATCATCCAGTTGTCTTTGGCAAGTCTTCACATCGTGAAGTCTATACACTCGATTGTCTTGCATTGCATCAAGTCTGTACAGCCTTTCCTTTGGCAAGTCTGTACATCGTTCATGAAGTCTGAACATTGAGCAAGTCTGTACATCAGACTAGTCTGCATCGGCTAAGTCCATACATTGTCCAGTGCATTGCATGCATCATTCATGAAGTCTATACATCGAGTTGAATGCTGGCTAAGTCTGCACATTGTCTGTCTTACTTAGAGTCTCATGCATAACACGTAGTCTATACATCGCACAGCATTCAAGTCTACACATTGTGCATCATTTTAGTTGAAGTATGTACATCGTGCATCTAGTGTTTCAAGTCTATACATTGTTGCACGTTGTGTCTGTCTAAGTCTTCACAGTGCTTCTTCATGCATTGAAGTCTGCACATTGCTGCACGCTCATCAAGTCCATACACGGGCATGTCTTTACATTGCCTAGTCTATACACTGGATGTTGAATGTTCTTCAAAGTCTGCACATTGCATTACACTTAAGCAAGTATGTACAGTGGTTGCCTTCATATAGGAAGTCTGTACATCGCATAGCTCTGCATATATGAAGTCTATACAGTCTGAAGTCTATACACTGTAGTCGAGTTCACAAAGTCTATACAGTCTGAAGTCTATACACTGCATCCTGCAATGTCTGTACAGGGTTTTAGACTTAAACTGATAACTTGATTCTCTATCTGACAGGCACTCTTCGTGAAGCCTAATGAAGGCACGTGATCCAAGGAAGGACGAGGTGCCCAGATTATGACACGTGGAAGCATCCCAGCCAGGATGCTGCCAGGTGGTCGAAATGCCTCGATTCTGGCAAAATTCTTTGGGCGGGAAATGTGGAAGCCACACGACCCTATCCACCTTGCTGCTCTATATAAATGAAGACTCCTTTGTCTGAAGAAGATTGATCGAGAGGCAAAGTCTATACAGTGAGAGTGATCAACTAAAGGAGAAGAAAGCCTACACGATCCTGTGAGAAAGAATAGAGAAGCAAAAGAAGCAGAGAAGAAAAAGAAAAAGAAGAGAAAGAGAGAGATAGAGAGCTCGAGCAGAGTGTGAAGAGAAGAAGAAGAGAGGCAGAGAGAAGCTTCGTTCTGAAGATCTGCCTTCACTGGACCGTGGATCAAATCTAGGCCAGTCAGCTCATTCTTAGCCACATTGTGCTTCATTGTTTACATCCTTCTGATTGCTGTTTGTTTCCCATTTTCTTGTTTCATCTTTTACCTTTCTTTAAGCTGTTAGTCAGCGTTTGCAGAGGTGCTACCTCTGGACGGGTCAAGCTATAATCCCCAACGGTTGCAGTGGTGGATTCCATTGGACAGTAAGCTGTGTTACTCAGCGTATTGTATGGCAAGTTGTGATGCCCAGCTGTTCAAGCTGTGAGTCAGCGGAATCCACACTCGGGTTGAGTGTGGGGTGGATGTAGGTCTGCAGGACCGAACCACTTAAAAATCATTGTGCAGTGGTTTGATCTCTTTGTGAGTGTGGCGCTAGATGAATGCATAGGGTCGATATGGTTTGATTTTTATATGTGTTCATCTCATTGCTGCGCACACTATATGTTTGACTGTGGTTTGATTTCTCTATCTGTTGTTGCTTCCTCTAGGTGAATGATTAGGTGCGTTCCACCTATTTGAGTACTGGTTCAACAGAAGACTAGTTTGATTTCTTTCAGGTTGTCTTATTTTGTCTTGTTAGCATTCTAGTGAGCATTAGATTTTAATTGGGTGAAAGTTTTTAAAGGGTATATTCATTCACCCCCCTCTGAATACATAGCACCGAACCCAACAACAACCGGGTTAACTCGGGACTCAGAACAGCCTGCCGCATCAGGCTACTCTTCGCCAAAGAGAGAGGGTCACCCCCACCACCAGAAAAATGGCATCATCATGTCTACGCCGCAGTCACCGGGCCCAACCAAGGGTCCTAACCAGCTAGCCGCGACCCGTGGCAACATCAGCAATCGATCGGGCCCACCCCCGATCACTCAGTTTGCGGGTTTACCCGCGTTCAACGCAGCTACCTGAGCCGACCAGGGGGCTCCCCGACTACAAGCCACGCCATGTGGCACCCAGCAACGAGGCCGGGGTCTACCCCCGAGTCACCTCCATCTAGCCCTCTAAAGTCAAAGGAAGACCCACCTCACCACAAGCTTCATAAGCTCACAGCGCCCGTATACGGCCCACGCACGCGCGTCAAGAATTCCCCAGAGCACCTGGTTGGCCCGTATGCTCCAGGCACTCTACAGTAAGTTTGAGCCAAACTCGGGATCCCAGCAACCCATCGCGTCATGCACCACCATCGTGCGCCCTCACAGCACGAAAATCTATATTTTATAACAGGTCAAACCCTCAGTCAAATCCCAGTCTAACCCTCAGTCAAACCCCAGTCAAACCCATGGTCAAACCCGCGGTAAACCCTCAGTCAAACCCGAATAAAACCCCCAGGTCAAACCCACCTAAACCCCCCTACAGGGTTTAGGCGGACCCGCCTGGACCCCCAGACTGGTCCGCCTAAACCCCCCATGGTGGGGAGGTTTACGCGGACCAGCTCACCCCCCCTGGTTGGTCCGCGTAAACCCCCATTCAATTAAAAAATTTTAAGTTTTCAAAAAAGAAAAAACCAGAATCAGCCTGCCTAAACCCCCTCACGGGGGGGGGGGGGGGGGGTTTACGTGGATCAGCTCAGCCCCCTGGGCTAGTCAGCGTAAACCCCTCCCCCCCTCTCTCTCTCAGCCCGTGTAACCCAATCACTATTCACTTGGGTTTACGCGGACCAGCTCACCCCCTTTAGCTGGTCCGCGTAAACCCCCTGTGACCATTCATCTTCCACAATTAAAGCCCCCCTTTGGGAGCCCAAATGCATGGATGAAGCACGAAATGAATCAAGCACCTAAAGAGCTCTGCCCCATACGCGCTAAGGAGATTTGTGTGTGTGTTTGCTAGGCTTACGCCGAGGGCATGTCACATGATCATACCTCATACGGCGTCTAGCCGAAACACCCACCTCCGGCCCCCTTTGTGATGAACGTATGTCGTCTCGATAATCATGCACAACCCTGCATCTTGCTTGGTGAAAGCACTCTACCTGGGTCTTGTCTCGATATTCGTGCATGACCCTGATGCCGCCTAATTAAATCACTATGCCTGAGCCCTATCTCGATAGTCATGCGCCCCCAGACGTTGTTCGACAGGGACACCCTACTCGGCCCTACCACGACGTTCATGCATGACCCAAATGTCGCTTCATGAGAGCGCCCTATCTGGTTCCCTCGCCTCGATGATCGTGCGCCACCTTGGCAACATCTCGATAAGTGTGCCCTCAGTGCTGTTACCCGGACAATGGGCATACTTTACAAGTCCTGGCGCAAGATGAAGTGTCAGGCCACTGTCAGTCACAACGGTGCCCCCGACACCCGACTGCCTGCAACTCCAGTCACAACAGTGCCCCCGGCACCCGACTGCCAACAACTCAAGTCACAATGGTGCCCCCGGCACCCGACTGGCAGCTACTCCAGTCACATCGGGGCCCGCGGCACCCGATCACTCAACAACTCCAGTCACAACGGTGCCCCCGCGGCACCCGATTACTCAACAACTCCAGTCACAACGGTGCCCCGGGCACCCGATCACCCAACAACTCCAGTCACAGCAGTGCCCCCGGCACTTGACTGCCAACAACTCTAGTCACAATGGTGCCCTCGGCACCCGACTGCCGTCTACTCCAATCACATCGAGGCCCGCGACACCCGATCACTCAACAACTCCAGTCACAACGGTGCCCCCGCGGCACCCGATCACTTAACCACTCCTGTCACAACGGTGCCTCGGGCACCCGATCACCCAACAACTCCAGTCCCAATGGTGCCCCCGGCACCCGACTGCCAGCAACTCCAGTCACATCGGGGCCTGTGGCACCCGATCACTCAACGGCTCCAGTCACAACGGTGCCCCCTGGCACCCGATCACTCAACAACTTGAGTGACAACGGTCCCCCGGGCACCAAATCACTCAACAATTCCAGTCACAGCGGTGCCCCCGGCACTCGACTACCAACAGCTCTAGTCACAATGGTGCCCCCGGCACCGGGCTGCCAACAACTCCAGTCAGAACGGTGCCCCCGGCACCTGACTGCCAGCTACTCAAGTCACATCGGGGCCTACGGCACCCAACCGCCCAACTGCTCTAACACAACGGTGCCTACGGCACCCCTACTGCCCTGACCTCGACACTGCCCATGTCGGGAACACATTGCGATGCCCCTCGAGCGCCATCCTCCTGAGTCACAGGTCATCTGACGGACGCCATGTACAAATGCGAAAATACCTGCACAATAACGCAATGGCCCGGGGACCGTTATGAATGATGGAATTGTCCCAAGGCTTGCAAGCAATTATAATCGGGCTCCCATACCCCCGTATAAATGCCTTTCATGGCATATAAGTCATGTAATCTAGTCAGGGTGCAGATCCCCCCTCCTCGCCGGAACCAGTCTCTCTGCCCCCAATTATCCCTGTTGTGTTGTTGTTGCCCTGTCGTTGTTGCACGGACTAAGCCCTCCCGACGTCGCGGCTCCGAGGGTCCCTGACTCTTTCTTCGGTAGTAGAAACAAAGGTGTTCGGATTCAGTCCGATGTAAAAAAAAAATCGGTTGCTTGCGACCGGTGGGGAAAGATGTCCAGTACACGAATTCCCATAATCACCTGCGCACTCGCACCCGTGGAACCCCTTCTATCAACGTGTCACCCAATCCCTCGAGCCACGTGCCGCGTCCTGGCGACACTTCGCCGGTCAATCCTCGGTTCCATAGGTGATTGTCGAAAAATCAACTGGCACGCCCGCATTCCACCCAGCCATCCTTGTCCCAGTCTCCCAGAATGATGAACCATACGACATCCCTTCCAGTGCGTTCCTATCATTCTCTCTGCCTTCTTCTCAATACCCTCAGAATCCCCGCGTGCCCAGTCAACCTATCTCGACCTTCGTAAAAGGTGAGTCTACACCCCGGCCGCGAGGACCAAAATGACAAGTGACTCCCCGCGGTCGCAAACAACACCCTAGCCCTTTGCAACACCTTGGCTAAGATGGCGGGGTGTTCTTTTTTGGACCTCAATTTCACCAGAATATCATCCACGTAGGCTTCCATATACACATGCATCATGTCGTGGAAGATAACCATCATTACTCATTGATATGTGGCACCTGCATTCTTCAGTCTAAATGGCATGACAACATAGCAGTACGTGCCCCAGGGCGTGGTGAATGAGGTCTTCTCTTGGTCCTCGGGAGCAAGACAGATTTGGTTGTATCCAGAATAACCATCCATAAATGAGAGGGCTTCATACCCAGCCGTGTTGTCCACCAACACATCGATGTGAGGAAGCGGGAAATCATCTTTCAGCCATGCCTTGTTTAAGTCCTTGAAATCAATGCAAATCTGAATTTTCCATCCTTTTTCATCACCGGGACTATATTCGCCACCCATTGAGGGTATAAAATAACCCTAATGAATTTGGCCTTATACAATTTGTCAACTTCTTCTTTTATGCTTAAGGCCATTTGGGGGTGGAATCTTCTCGATCTTTGTTTAGCGGGCGTTGCCCCTGGTTTAAGTACTAATCTATGTTCTACCAGAGTGGGGTCAAGGCCCGGCATGTCCTCGTAGGACCAGGCAAATGAATCGCTATACTCCCTCAAAACCTTGATCAGCTCCTCTTCAACCTAAGGAGGGAGATTAGCAGAGATAATTATAAGCCTGAGGTCCTCTTTAGTTCCAAGATTAATTTCTTTCGTGGGTTCATCCACTGCCGACAATGGTTCATCAAATCTCTTCAAACCTTTTACGTACAAATTGACAGTGTCATCCACGTCGCTTTCCTCATCATCGATAGGGTCCTTCTCATCTATGATTTCATATACACCTAACCCGTCATCGCTCCATACCCCATCTATCTCCTCATCATCTCCCAAGACTATGGCTGTCTCTACAAACTCAGGGCACTTGAGGAGGGAGTGACAACGTTTGATGAGATATTGAAGGAACTATCAGGAATGGATTTAGAAGGAGCGTCACCGGGCGTGTAGCAAGCGTGGACGGATTGGAGACATTAGAACAAGAACCTATCTCGCTAGACTCAACAGACTCTACTTCTCTAACATCGACAAGTCCTACATCTAACCTAGGGGACAAGAAATCTATCGTAAGGGAAACGGGGGCCTCATGCCCCTGGGAAGAATGCGGACACAACACATCATAATCCTCCATTGAAATCTCCATTTTGAAATTGGCATTTTTTTTGGAGATCGGAGGAAATCATGCAACAAGAGAGATCAGAGGAGGAAGGAGGAGGAGGAAGTTGAAGGGGAAAGAGAGACGGGAAAAGAACATCGAAGAATGGATCGGATGACGAAAACCACATTTTAGAAAGATCGACAGTGGGGGAGGGAGGAGTAAACAGAGTTGAGAAATCAATCTGTGGGCAGCGCCCACATGCACATGGCAGAAACAGAATCTCAAATGGCATTTTCGTGCAGAACGGATCGACCATGATTGGTGGTGAACGAGGAATAAACCCCAACTGCTGAGATAGGGAGGCAAAATGGGAAGGAGGCCAAGAAAAAGTAATGATGGAGCTCCCTTCTTCCCGCGGCCTCTGGTAAACTGGCCCCTCCGGAGATCACTTCACAAGCTGCATCTCCACTCTCTTCGAACAAGCTTCCTCTTCATGAAACAATTTTTCAAAGCTATAACGAAAATCAAACCCACCAGCCCCTTCAGCGGCAGCGGTGGGTCGGCAATAGCACAAGCGGCATTACTTTTCTCATCAACGCAGGGTGACTTCTCCAAGGTACATGGCTGCAACAAGCCCTTTATGAAATGCTGACCCTTGGAGACGGGCTTAGTCCGCCCCTACAATTGTGCGCCGAGGCCCACGCCCGACTGATATCCTAGTTTCAAGATCATGTGCCATCCCTTGGAATCTCTAATCTTGGACTTGATTTTAGCATTAATTGGTGCAATGGCGGGCTTGCGTGACTCATATGCCCATGGAAAGTTCAAGTCCATCACAGATAAAACCGGCTTGTTGCTTGGCCATAGTGTAGGCATAATTTTATCAGCAATAGCATCAACTGTCTAGACCGTGAAAATACTTTTCACCTTGACCACCGGCCCCTGAAATGGAAATTTGAGGCATTGGTGGGCAGTCGAGGGCACTGCATCCAAACTGTCAATCCATGGACGACCCAGAATAGCCTTGAACATTGGGTCTATGTCCAACACATAAAATTCCACGTCCATTTTCAAAGGCCCTAGCTCGGCCTTAACTGTCACAACCCCGTGGCAGGCTCTCCTAGAGTTATCATATGCTGCAATTGTTATCAGTGTCGGCCTCAGCATGTCTTCGAAAATGTTGCAGGCACGCAACGTGCTCAAGGGACAAACATTAATAGAAGCTCCCGTGTCCACTGGAGCTGAATCAACGGCTACCTTGTTCAATGAAATAGAAATGCATAGTGGCATTTGACGTGCCTCTAGGGGTGCTAGCTCCGACTCAGAAAAAGAAATAGACGGCCCTTTTGTAATAGTGGCCAATACCGATGGCAAACTATCTACTGCCACGTCCTCGCTAACCATGACTTTCTGTAGAAAAGCCCTCAGGGCATCTTGGTGTAGCGTGGACCTCTTGATTAACTCCAGGACTGAGATCTTGGCCGGCATCCGGTCCAACTGTTGTAACCAATAATATTTCGTGCCAGGTAAGGGGTCTGACTCTTCTGCTTCAATTGCTGAGGAAGAAATTGGGGGATTGGGTGCAGGTGCACCAGTAGAGGGATAACTTCTATGAAATAAACGCCCGCTCTGGAGGGCATAGTTTTGTGCCGACACGGCATCGGACGGACTCCCAATTGGCCCGGTGGGGTGAGTAGAAGGGATAGAAATAGGGGTGATGATGGCGGAGGCGGGTCGGACAGGCCCCGACGGAGTGGTGATGGATGAAGGGTTAGATGGAGGGGTAACGATGGAGGGTATAGCAGGTGATGGTGCAAGGATTGCCGGAATGGTGGGCAATGCGGTGGGTGCGATAGGTGACCTGGAGAGGATAGTTGGTGGAGCAGTGGTCTAGGTTGTGGACTGGAGGATGGAAGGAACAGAAGGTGCGGGGGAGTTGGTGTATGCATGGTGGAAGGCCAAAAGATGAGCGGGAGTCTCATCGTCAAAAGACCACCCAGCATTGGGAGCTGGGCGGTGAACTACATTTACTTGGTCCGGTGCCGACGGCTACTGTTGCGGAGCGGGCGGATGGACTGGCATGGGATTTTGGAGAATCCCGAGTTCATGTTGTTACTGCTGCTGCTGAGATTGAGGTTGGGGTTGCTAAAATTGCTGCTGTTGTGGCGCCGCCTGCTGCGGCCTTGCCTGTCTTCTCTTCTCTTTGATGTCTACTATCAACTTACGCATCTGGGCCCAGTCAATCCTTTTCCCTTCATGTAAATCATAAACTAAATCATGGAATTGAAATGACATGTCTATAGTGTGCCCGGGCTGTCGATGATTTATACAATATCTTGATTGATCGGCGGTCGGGTTCCAGTTTTGACATTCCGGAGGGAGCTGTATGTCACCAGTGTACATTAAAGCCGAGAATATGTCTAGAAGGGTTTCGGGAAGTGGAGGATAATGGGCTCTTTTTGGACCCGGTCGGGTAGGTGCATAGCCAGCAGGAGGAGGAACATTGTGGTATTAGGGTGGCTACTGAGGCTGTTGTGGTGGTGGTGGTGGTTGTTGTGGTAGTTGAGGAGCTGGAAAAGAAGGTCGGGTGGCTTGCGGAGCGGAGAACTGGGGGTTGCATGGAGGTTGCTGGAAACGGGGTGGAGCGGATTGGTTGGGGAATTGAATAGCCTACACCTGCTCATTTGTTTGAACTCCCTTAATAACGGGGCCCTGGGATTTTCTTTTGGTTTTGGAATTCTAGGCCTTAAATAGGGAATGGAAAGGGGAGTCCTTGAACTGGGTTTGTATAAACCGGGCTCGACTGTACAACTGGTGCATATTTGATATATCATTCATCGCCAGAATATTCCGTAACGTAGGTGTAGCATTTGAAATTAACAATTTCACTTTTTATTCTTCCGGGATCTGCCCGGGCACACGGGAGGCCATGTACCTCCATTTATCTGCAGAAGTGGCAAAATCTTCATCTGTGTTCATCTTCTCTGCTACTAGGTCTGTGAATGAATACTCCGGGCCTACCTGGTCTTGAAATCTTTGTATGAACTTCTCCTTGACCACCTTGAAGCTCTCTGCCTCCTCCAACGGCAAAGTGTAGAACCATTCTAGTGCGACCCCGTCCAATGACCGGCGGAAGAGATACGCCATGAGGTGATCGTCATACTGGAACTGCGTCGATTCATATAGAAACTCCCTTATGTGTATGAACAGGTTGCTATTCCTGTCGTACTTACGATATGTGGGGAGCTCCGACTGGGGAGGGAAGCGAATGTCCCGGAAGTTAGGAACATTGACATCAGCGAGAGACTGTGGGTCGACCCGCTTATGAAGGAGGTCAATTTGCTGCTGCATGGCAGCCCACTTATCGAGAAATTCCCATTCCCTGGAAGGAGGAGACAAAGCAGGAAGAACAGAACCAATATATGGAGCTGATGGGTAGACTGATGAAGGGGGAAGCCCATAAGATGGATAATGGGCCAAGGAAGAGCCCATATCCGCATGAGTCAACTGGGCGGCCCTTGGTTGAAGACGAATAAAATCAGCCGTGGCCATAAGGGCCTACGACGCTGGTGAGACAGTGGTATAAGGATCAGAATAAGAACTCAGGGGGATCTGGGTCTTCCCCTTGTCAAGCGGTTGGTGGGCCAAGGTAGAGGCTTGGCCCGCCTCCATGCTAGGAAAATGGAGGGTCCGAGGATGAATAGAATTGAGATCGATGGGCGTAGTAGAGGCGGCCCCTAACCCAATGATAAGAGATGAAGTGGCGGCAGCAGACACGACATGAGAGGGAACTGATGACGGGGCATCCACCCCCTGCAAAGCTTGGTGAATGAGGTGAAGCTGAGTTGTATCCAACTGGGCCATCATATGAAGGATTTGATTGGCCGAGTTCTGAGAGGAGGAATCAGAAAGGGAGGGTTGAGCACCCTCAAAGACAACGGTCGGAAGAGGAGGGGCAGTCACATCTCTTCCCTGCACATGTGCGACCCTAGGTGGGTCCTCCAGAAGTCCCTGAGGGAGAGAGTCCTCATGGGAGTGGGAGAAATTGTAAGAAGACATGGTGGGTGAGGAATCAAACAAAGGATTGAAATAGGAAAAGAAATGAGAGCTGCCCCTAGGAGAAGATCCAGAGGGTGTGAAGTAGCTCCACATGCAATGTTCACTGGCACAAAAGAACAAACCTAATGAACTTCTAAACAACCAAACTAATCAAATGCACACAGAAAGAGAGGAGAGAATATGCAATCAAATGACCAACAAAGTTTAAATGATGCACGACAAGTTTTAGAACTTCTCCCTTTTAGAACCTTAGTGGATTAATTGAAGTGACAATTCTCACACCCACAAAGAGGGGGTGGTGGAGGGTGAAGATCCTCGTGCGAGGCTTCCCCTTCAATTGGGGCATGGGTGCTCTCCATGGAGGGGATAGGTTCCTGAGTGGTATTTGTCTTCATGTGGTAAAGTGGGTGGACTACTTCTTCCAAAGCTAATGGAGTGGGAAGGTTCTTTGATGGTGGGGTGATGATGGCCGGAGTATGGTGCACCCGGGGTGGTGAACAAGGGTGGGATTCCCACGGGTGTGAGAATACAAGGTTGTTGAATTTAAAGATTCCCGAAAGGTGTGGCGGATGCACTAGGCAATTCTGACGTGTTGGGTCGATGTCGGCATTCCTTTCATCTAACCATTTCTTACCTAGGATTATACATGGACCCGCCAATGTTCCCTTTTGACACCAAGCCCCATCCAAATACTTAGTTTTCCCAAACCATCTATGGAATTCAATAAAGACTTGGTCTCCATTGTGCACAATTTGTCTGGTCCTACAAAGAGAGGTAATGATATCGAGGGACACCCAATTTTCAGATTCTAGGTCAATGAATCAATTTCTACGGGCTCTCCATTAGGTAAGCATGCATGGGATATGATTGGGAGAGGGGCCATGTGACCCAAGACTCAATGTTAACAATGATGGGTTTGACAATGCACGGTTCGGACAAGAATGCAAGCATGCCCTAGGACTTGACTTGTAGAGACAAGTCAATGACTTGCTCTGATACCAATTGATGTGATACCCCCTAGGACTTAGACAAGCAAGCACATTCACAATCAAAAGGGCCAATTTGGGCCACCGCTCTCCCGTCGCTCACCCAAGTCCCGGGGTAACTTGGCAATGCCAAGGTGAGGTTGAGGGGTTGGACCCTTGCTAGTAGAGGGCCAGTAGGGCCAAGATTTGATTCCCAATGGATGTGGATGCCCAATTCAGTGGGGTCGACAAAGTGCCAATGGCACCGGTTACTCTCTTCCCACGGTGATCACTCAAGACAACTGGGCTTGAGGATCAAGCTCTCACTCTCACGGCCAGCGGAAATAAGAACTAATATTGAAAGACAAGCACTAAAGGGAGTGAGGTTTGAGCACTTACTCGACCGGTTTGAAGAAACCGGTCCTGCTCGGAGACGAGGGCGAGCGGGGAGGCGAGTGGATCCCCACACGCCGCGGCGGTGTAGCTTGACCTGCTCAATCCAATTACAACACTACTCCTCTCGCAGGAGGGGGACCTCGGGGTGGGGGTTAATGGATATTATAGCTAAAACTACCTCCACACAGGGAGGGGCCTTCAGCTGCCCAAGCGGGGAGGGGAATTGGAGAAAGGAACACCGAAGACGGGAGGTTGCCGATTCTGCCCGGTTCTGTGGGTGCTGACAGGTGACTGAATAGTTGACTGTTACAGCTGCTACCGAATTTTTTTGGGGGAGAAACCACCTGGGAAATCTTCATAGGAGGCAGGGGAAGTGTTCCAAATTTTTTTAATTTCTTTTGTTGTCGATGCCAGTTTGGGTGGAGGCCCGAACAGGGAGGCAGACTCTCGGACTGGCAGCTCCTGATTTCCAACAGAAGGTTCCAAAGGATGTCCCGACAGCTCCCGAACTCAGAATCAAGCACCGTTGGAGTCGTTGGAACTTTGGACAAGCCCTCTTCGCCAAACAACTGACGGGGAAGCCAAACGATGCCGGAGAAGGCCAGGGGACTCTGAACACTGCTGATAGGTCGGTGTAGACTGTGGGTAGCAGAACTACATAGCTGAGGGAGAAAATGGATAACTCCTGCTACAGAATGCCGAACGGAGTTCCGCTTCTTGATTCTGAAAGTAGACAGGGAGAGGAAGAACTTTACAGAAGAGATCTTGACCGGATTCTTCCTAGGTTCGTCATAGTGAAGCTTCTACTCTGGTTCTGGTACTTAGCAGGGGTAGCTCTACGCAGTTGTGGGAGAACAGAGCTCCCGGGCAGCGCACAGCTCGGATGAAGATGAAACCACCGCCGTTGCGAAGAAGACCGGTAGACGCTTCCGTGGGTACCTTCTGGGCCTTCAGATTCTCTGGGATGTGGTCGGGGTCGCCTCTGCAATCTGCTACTCTTCTGCTGCCTGCGAACTAAAAACTGGAGGTTGAAGATGATGGGGGGAAATGGGGTATATGGGAGGGGAAATGGAGGTGGATGAGTGTGGGGAGAACCCTGGCTGTGAGGGGGTCTAGGAGGGGGTGTTCCAAGGTGTGGGGGGGGGAGAATAGGGTCTGGAAAGGGGTCTAACAGGTGGTGGGAGGAGGAGCTACGAATTTGGGCTTGGAGGGAGAAGGGGGAAGGTGAGGGGGGCACAAGTGGGTGGAGGGAATGTGAGTTTGAATTTCCTTTAATGTGGGGTGATCAATGGTGGTCTTGGGGATGGGAAGAGGTGCCTTGGGAAGGTGGAGGGCTGCTTGGGGAAGGGGATGGGTAGTTGGGGGTTGGAGGGTGGGGTGTGGATTGGTGGAGGGTCTATTGGGACTAGAGGGAAGTAATGATGGCTTGTGGGAAGTTGTAGAGGAGTTAATGGAGGTAGGTGGGAGGGTGGAGGTGGTTGGGAGGGGAGGAGAGAGAAATTTTTTGAAATTGGGTGTGGAGGAGAGAGAAAGGAGATAGAGAGAAATTAAGAGAGGGATGGGTGGGGAATCTCTCCACTAGATAAGAAGTTTGAACTCTCAAAATGGCAAGTTTTTCATTCATTGATTCATTAGTTCCAAATGAAGGGAATGGGGCCATATATATAGGCAACCCACATTTTACAATAAGACCCTGACAAAAGACTCAATGCCAAATAACCGAGGGGGTAGGGGGGGCTCTTGGGCCAAGCCCAATGAAATGGGCCCAATAGCTAACTAAACAACATAATGACACTCAAACTTTAGAAAATAAACACAAGACCTAGGAACATGACTCAAGAAAATGAAAATTACATCAAATGACTCAAATAGAAAGCACAAAAAGGATAATTGGGCCTTTATGGAGAGAGGCCCGAACTCAAATGGTGCCGGAGTGTGAGGAAGACCCGAGCCAAAGGGAGTCACGGGTGATGCCTCCATCAGATTTGCTTAGCAAGATGAATAAGTAATATAGATATTGAACCTAAGCATGCATCTATCACAAAGCAATCGCACAAGCAAACCACAACACACGAGATTTTAAGATGGTTCAAACTGAATCCCAAGCCCTACGTCCACCTCTCACCAAATCCGCTGAGGCTCCACTAGTGCAACGCATTGAACCGCAGATCGGAAAAAATCTCTGATTGCCTTCCTACTAACCACCGGTAGGGACGTCAACACTGCAGATCGGACATCTTTCGATTACCTTCCTACTAACCACCGGTAGGGACGTCAACACCGCAGATCGGACAACTTTCGATTGCCTTCCTACTAACCACTGGTAGGGACGATCTTCAGTTTCAATGGTTTGAACAAAATGAAAAGAGAACAAATTGAAAACACTCAAACAAGATATGGAATATACTCAAAGAGAAAAGATCTTGTCTGAGATTACTGGAGCTTGAATCTGATGCTTCAGTGGTATCTTCTTCCTTGTGAAAGGATCTTGCTTGGATCACCTTAAGTTGATGAAGAAGATAAAGGATGCAGATTTGATCTCTCTTGAGAAATGAGCTTCAATGGTTCGCCTTGATAGCCTTGCTTGCTTCTACTCTTCCTTGGAGGTTGCTTGCTTCAGATCTATGCTTGAATCACCTTGGAATGGATGAAGAACTTCTGCACGAAGTACTGTTCATGGCTGTAGTACCCCTTCTTCCAAGTACCTCCTCTAACCTCTCTTGATCTCTCTTTGATTCAATTGATCAACTAGGGTCTAACCATCTTGCATTGGTTTTATAGACTTTGAATGGTCCATAGACATCCCCCAGACCAGATCCACAAATCAAGGGAGATTAGGTGACTTTTGATTAAAGAAATACATGGAAATGGGCTAGCCTCGAGGTGGAAAATGAAGTCAACAATTGTTGGCTCGGGGCTGGCGATCGACCTGCAGAAGCTGGCGGTCGACCGCTACTGAGAAACCTTGTAGAAGTTTGATCTCTAGAATTTTCGGTCGACCGCTACTGAGCTGGCAGTCAACCGCCACTGAGAGAACTGTAGACTTTGAGCTACTGGCAGGGGAGGTCGACCGCCAGCTAGGTAGACCCCCGGGTTTCCCCGGTTCAGTCCGGTAATGCTTTAGCTCAGTCGCTTAACTCCTTTAGCACCCCATTCTCATCTGTGTCATCAACCTTGATAGTCTTGAAGGTGTCAACTGAGTCTTTAACCTTGGGTTCTCTTGGTGATGCATCTTTGTGCATCGACCGTGGCTATGTGAAGTGTCGACTGTAATAACCTAGTCCTGTAAAGTTGAAGTGTTAGCCCAATGAAATACATCCAAATAACAATGACTTTAAGTAGATGCAATTTCATACATTTGGGGTTTGGATTTCACTTGGTTTATGTATTATAAACATCAAGACCATTTTGAGCATGTTACCATGATTGGAATGAGAAACTAATGCATTTGAAGAGTGAACTTGTAAGTTATCAATCCAAGTTATCATTGTGAACCTCAATTATCATGAATGAAGTTTAGAGATGAGAGGTATATGGATTACCCATGGTGATATTGATAGCTATGACAAGGTAAGAATCTTACCAATGGTGCTTGACAGTAAATGACATATACCACCTATATTGAATGGTAGAGAGGCAAGATGCTTATCCACTCGTTTTGTTTGCTGGGCGACTGCCATGAGTTTGATCATTTGATTGATCACGATTTGAAAGGATTTCCATCTTTGCTTGGGCGCGATCATTAGGCTTTCACATTTGCCATCTCCACTCCATTCCTTGTCCATTCTTTGGCGTATCTGTCATGAACAAAACATCACGTATGTCAGTCATATGAGAGTGGAAACCAACAATGACTTATAGTGTTTAGCCATTGTCAAAATCAAGAACATCAAATAACTCAAATGACCACATGATGAAGCCAAATGACTCAAATGACCACATGGGCACAACATTCTCCCCCTCTTTGATGATGGTAACATTGTGAGTCATTATGTGGCAGTGATATCCAAGATGGCAGAGTTTATAACATATGCAACTCAAGATCCATGATGTTGGAAACATGTGAATGCGGATATGTATGCATGGATGATCAGCATGGATGATCAAAGCATGTGAATGATAATATGTATGCATGATCACAAAGAGATTTCTAGATTTCTATTTCTCCCCCTTTGACGCATTTCTCCCCCTTTGACGCTCTCCCCCTTTGACACTGTCACGCTCACAAACACAAAGGATATGTATGCATGAACAATTATAGCGGATATTTCCCCTTTGATAACTCACAAAGGTAACTCACAAAATTCTCCCCCTTTGACAACATCAAAAAGGAGGTGTAAGGTAGAGTCGTTGACAAAAGTCTTAGTGATCAGAGCTGAATAGGAGCGAAGAGCAAGCCATTATATGCAAACCGGAAACATGCCGTGAGCAATATATACGGTTCAAAGCTAATGAAATCCGAGATCAACAATAGAGTTCCAAAATCATCTACATCCATGTTCTAATAGAAAGGAACCAGAAGTGCATATTATGGCAGTGTTTAACCTTCCCTTGTCTTATACATTCATATTCAAAAAATTCATCGGGTGTAGCACAAACTAGTATTGAGGTTAAACAAGCATGACTAAAGCATTCAATTTTATGATTTCAGCATTTTTTTGCATGATCTTTGACAGTTTTATGCACATGACTCATATTTTACGAGCAATCGAGTCTAGTACATGTCTCCTATCCATAAGAATACACGTTGTTTAGATGCCAGTATTCCTAGGTATTTAGTAAGACTTACTGTTATGCTTCAGAATGAACAGAGATAGTAAAGTCACGTCATGACATATCCGATCTCATTTCTTTGATGAGAAGATATATTTCTCAGCAATTATACCAGTGCTCTGCCTAGAGTCCAAAGGAATTAAGATAGAGATAACATGGGCACATCATGACATATCATTCGTCACTTTATTTGATGACGTGACATATTTCTCCGTGCAACAATTTCATTGCTCTGTCAAATTGATTTTCAGGTATTCCAACTCATCAAGATGTTTAGAAACAATACTAAGCTTTAGCATTTCACCAACGTTGCTATGACTTTTGAATTTTCAGATTTCAGGATAGTCATTTAAGGCACAACATGTAATCTCTAGTTAAAGTCTATTAACACCACAGAACATAGATGATTTCAAAAATATATCAGAACTTCAAGGAAATCATTAAATCTGAACCATTTTCAGTTGATGGACAATCATCAGTTCATATAATAGAAAGCTCTTACACCATAGTTTTGTCTGTCTCATGATCTCATATTCAAGATAGAGGCCACTGAAGTTCAGATTGCAAGAGATTAAGAATAGCTGCAGGACTCCTGTGGAGGTCGAAAAATGTTGATGAGGATCATGCGGCGTGCACGTCTCGACAGTCGAGAGCGAGCCGAACATGGAAATGCCGAATAAACCTCATGCCTTGCCCGATCAGGACGAGAACTCGCTTGGTGGTCTGCTACCCGTTAAGGAAGCCCCCCAGGCGGGAGATACGGCTACAAATCTCCGACCGGCCATGCCGAGAGCTGAATTAGAGAAAAGTTGGGAACGCCGACACAGTCTCGGCATGCACCGAAAGTCATGCAAAGTCTGGGATCGAGCCCCAGAGCCTGCAAACGGAATATTATGGAGGCCGTACATCGCAATCGGAACATTCTACGAATGCCAACATTCATATAAACGGCCGCGACTTTGAAAAGAATCTGTTCGGTGCTTAAAATGGCATGGAAGGGCCTTAAAGCGGTGCGCCTTAAAACGGCGTGCCCCTTTTCTTAAATGGCGCGCGCCACCTTATGCTCTAATACGAGCCCCCCCTGCTTTTGTTAAAACGGCGCCACTCCCCTTGTATGATAAAATGAGGCACTCCCGTTAGAGGGCCGCCCCTTTGAATGCACTAAAACGGCGCCGGTTTAACCCCCCCTCTCAAAAGCCCCCCATATGCTACCAAAACTGGCGCGCCCTTATTTATGCTTGAATCCAGCGCGCCCCTTACTGATGTTTGTAACCGGCGCGCACAGCCCCACGCCATTATAGGCCCGCGCCACTTTAGCTCTGGTTGATGTCCCATCTTCAGTCCGATCCCTTGTTTTCGAGCGCAAACGAAGATAACTTGCTTGAAATGCCCAGACCTCCTGCGTCTGACCAACGTGTAACCGCCTGAGCTCCTCAAGCTCCCTGGAATGGCAATCTTCGAGCTCCGCACCGAACGTCGCTTCCCCGCCGGTCACCATCGGCCAATCTCTTGGAGGCACCATGCCTACTCTATCAACCTCCCCACCTGCAGGCCACTCGAGAGCTTCAGACACGGGAAGGATGAGAAGAGTGGAACGAAAGGGAAGGGGGATTCAGAGACTTCCTCCCCCACCTCCATATATATGTAATGAACCCGTCAAGAAGAAAAGAAGAAGAAGAAAGAAGGAGAGAGAGAGAGTCGGAAGAGAAAAGGATGAAAGAAGAAAAGAAGAGAGCAGAGGAGAAACTCCGGCTAAGCTGGGAGTTCCCTCAGAAGAAAAAAGAGGAAGCTCCGTTCCCCTGCGCCCGTGAGGTGAAGAAGAAAAGAGTGAGTGTGAGGGAAGAGAGGCGAGCTTGGGAAAGGGGTTTAGGCTCCGCCCTCCTTCTACCATTGTATTCTTCGTCTCTTTCATTCCTACTTTCTTTTGTTATGGGGATGATCCCCCCCTTCTGTATTGCGTTTCTCCCCTTCTCTCGTGGATGAATAAAAGAGTGACTTTGGCAAATTTACATAGCGTTCTACTGCTTTGGCTTGCCCATCTCGCTGAGTCTTTCTTTTTCTCTCCCGTTCTTCTAATCATCCAGGCGCCTCGGAGGCTTGCCTCTCTGTGGCATTTCCTCTGAGGAATCCCGTCCGGAGGATGAAGAGTTACAGCCGTTCATGGTGAACATCCGCCCCATTGGGATATACGCGAAGCTATCACCCGTGAGCCGTGGTCGCTCTTGTAGGCTAGCCCTCGAGCGTTCCATACTCGCATTTGGGTTGTCGGACCGCCGTGAGGCCACTCCGAATTTTGAGGGCCACCCCAGAGCGATCCGTTTCATGGCCTTCTATTATCTCTGGCAAGTCCCGGTCCGAGGGAGATGCTGCCCAATTTTCGCCAGGAATTAAAGAACACTCAAGAACAAATGAAGAGGCCACATGCCGCTGCCAAGAACGACACATGTTTGAAGCCTCTGTAAAGCAAGCCGAACACACAGTAACTCTATGAATTAAACTCCCCTGAACGAAACACCTAATATCCAGGTCAATCTATCTTAATAAACCACTTGAAAATCTTAAGCCTCCTCGTCACCAGCTTAATTTATTAATTGAGTGAGCAAACCAACACCAAACTGGCCTTCGGGTAAAAGAAAGAAAAGAAGACACAGTCAACAGCAATGAAAACAACCCTCGGAAGAGTTTGTGCCCCTGCGCCGCTTTAAACCCACACTCAGAAATTCCATTTTTCTCCTATCCCGGCGCGGTTACTATTCCCCCGCGCCGTTTTAATCCACACTCGAAACCCCTTTCGATTCCAATCCGGTGGCATCAAATGCGGCGTGCATCACTGTTCAAACACCATCTTCCCGACGCCATCAAACCGGCGCGCCCCCCCTTTATGACCACCTAATCCGACGACGTAAACGGCGCGCCCCATGGCTCACCCGTCTTCTCGTCATCTTGCATGCTATTCTGGCGCGGGTTAAATCGACACGCCCTCCCCTCATTCTGCTTCCTGAGGCACGCCATTCCGGCGCCGTTAAAACGTCGCGCTCCTTTGCTCTCACATCTTCTTGCAACTTGATAATACGGCGTGGCAAAAGAAAACCAAAAGAATGAAAAGAAGAAAGAAAACCATTGAAATTAAAAAATAGACAAGGGAGTAAGGCCTAAATCAATAAACAAGATAGAAAGAATGGAATGGGAATAAACAACTTAATTCAATGACCAGAACAATGACAGTAGCATGTCCCTGCTATAATTAAAATATGCATTGCAAGGACACACATTGGTAAGCTCGGGCTACACACTTAACAACTCGCTTTCCCGGACTATGCGTGAGGATAAAACCAACGACGCCCCATGGCGCTGGACATGGATCTCAGGAACCCCGTTATGGCCATAGTCCGGGACCATCTCAAGCCAATAGTTCGTCAAACTCGACCCGTCCCAACCGGAATCTAATCCCACATTCTCATTAAACTTGCGTTGTTCGCGGCAGACATCTACGCGATTTTTGTAACCGTCTTTTATGCTACAAACACGGACCTTCGTCCGAACATGAAGTGGCCCATGAGTGGCCGACATAGTCTAAACGTTCACGTCCCGATACGGGTTTCTAGCATAGTTCGTATTTCATTATCCTCCTGCATTATTAGTATTCACTTTAGGCTATAGGGCCCTTATTCCTGGCAATCAATCAAGGGTGTTCCCCCATATGGAGGATATAAATAATGTCGTGGCCTTTATGGCACGGTGGGTTTTGGTCCCGACACGAACTATACAATTGTCTGATTAGTCAGATCGCGCAGACCATGGGCTTCCATGAAGCCCGAATAAATCGTCACCTTTGTGACTGGCACGCCCTCGCACTTAATAAACGAATTAACTCGATCAACAAACGAACTGATTCTTTCCAAATTTTAGTGCGTCAACAAGTCTGGCACGCCCGGTGGGACCTAAATCACCCTTCATCTCTTTTCCGGGACTAAGGGCCTTACGACCCCTTTCTTGTGATACTAATTGTTTGATTTGCAAATGCAGATTACATTTCGGACACCAGGATGGCCCTCACGTTCGGTCAACAGGCCGTCGAGAGCCATGTTTGGAACGGCTACTTGGCCGTCCCCCTCAGCTTCGGGAGCTTCCCTCCCGTGGTAGGCTTCCCCAACATCCTCGGGGTAGCCTTCATGAACCTACTGGACGTGGAAGCATCTAACAGGACTGAAAGCATTGCTCCCATCCAGGGGGCCGCCAAAGCTGCTGTCGGCCGATCAATGGCCGAGACTTCCAAGACCGTCCCGACTAGGACGCTGAGCTGCAACATGCACCACGTGCACCAAACTGCCGGCCCTTCTCACCCAGGGTCGGCCTCTCACCAGAGGAGGCTCCGGAGGAGCGACGCCACGACATCACCCCGAGGCCGGTTCTCCAGCACCGGCAAGTCTGCTGTTGTCGGGACTTTCCGGGTGCATCTTATCAGACAGCATTCCGAGGTGATCCCGGATCGCATTGTACCTGCCGTACCAGTGCGCAACTATTTTCAGGCACTGGAGATAATGAAGGGCAAGATGACACTCGCCACTCCTGCCCCAGTGCCGCGGCATCAGTCAGCCTCCAGGCCCACCAAAGCTAAGTAAGTTTGGGTTCCCAAGGGGGACCGATTCACCTCACCAACCTGGGCAGGGCCCAACACCTTCCGCCCGGTAATGGCACAACAAAGAGATCGGGTCAAGACATCGGCCCCTGTCTGCCAGCCGGCACTGGCCATACCTACACCACCGGAGAACATCTGTCGTCGACACTACCGACGTCACTATCAGGCTGCCCGTGCGGAGCCTGCAACCCGCATGCCCCTTGTTGTTAACAGGGCAACGTCACCAGCCTCTCCTCCTGACCAGGACTGGGAAGGAGTGGAGCAAGCCATGAAGAACTACTTGTGGGGCCTGGGGAGCACTCCCCTGGGTCGCCAGAGATTATTGGGGGCAGTAGCATCTGCATTTGAAGAAGTAGAGACTTGGCCTGTTCCCAGCGCCGAGTCAAGAAACTGCTCTGAGGAGCGCTATCAGTCCCCTCCGAGGGAAGAAGTGAAGCCACGGTGGTCGGTCTTTGACAGATTGGTCTTTCCGGGTAGGCTGTCGAGAAGAATAACAAAAAGAGGCAGAGACCTGAGGGTCTATACCTGTAACATGGCAGGGGTATCTGGTCGGTACGGGGCTCTACCAACCGAGCCCGAAGATGTGGCTAGGCTTGCCACAAGGCCAGGACCTCTTACCAGAAGAGGGAAAGCGGCAGCTGAGAAGACACAAGTCCACACTGGAGAAGCTGACTATGAGGGACCCTCAATGGCCTTGGCTGCCAATGTCATTACAGAAGGCACTGCGGGAGGACCATCCACTTCATCCGAAGAGGCGCCGATCAAAGAAGGAGGAGACACCCCTAGTCTTTCCATGAACGACCCCGCGGTATTGCATATGATGCAACAGTATCAACGGGAGATCAAATTGTTAAGGAAGCAATTGACTGAAAGAGCTGCTCAGCCCTCGACATCCAGGCAGACTGAAGCATTGCCAGAGACCCCTGGGGGCAATGGTCAGGCCTCGGAAGCTTCTCCACATGCGACGGTGTCACCCCCAATACCTACCTACACGGGCGGCGTACCCCTGCATCAGCCACAGCATATCACACCAACCCCGCCGCCGAACCTGCCATTCCAGGGGTCCACTATTGCACCTCAGGCGACAGTGTTAACAACGCCGCTGGCGCAACCGGCCCATTTTTATCCAAACCCGGTTGACCTGGCAACAGTGAGCATACTAATGCTCGAACAAATGATAGATATGAAGTTGGAAGAGAGGAGCGATGGTGATCACACGCCATTCGATGTATACCGGTTACCTTACCCGGCACACTATGCTACCAAGAGGCTACCGGTCGGCATCACCAAGCCGCCGAAGTTTGAGAAATTTAATGGGCAAGGGTCTCCCAGGGAGCACATTGCCTATTATGTGAATGTTATGGGGGATCTAGTCGCGGATGAAGCTTATCTTCTCAAGTTCTTCAGCTCGACACTTACCGGGCTCACTTTCAAGTGGTACTCGAGCTTGCCCGCCGGGTCCATTGTAGACTGGCCCGATATGCAGAAGAAATTCAAGGAAAGATTCTACATAGCTGAGCGGGAGGTAACCGTGGCAGAGCTTTATGTCACAAGACAGAGAAATGATGAGTCGGCACTCTACTACATAAAGAGGTGGAGGAACCTCAGCATGAGGTGCAAACGTCCCCCGCATCAGGAGGATGTAGTGCAGATCTGTAAACAGAATTTGAAGAAGGAAATCCATGAGAGGATGATCGGTGCTGAGGTAAGGTCATTCGACCGTCTGAATAACATAGTGGCAGAGATCGAGGCATTCCTCGCTCGATACTCTTCCGCCCCAGCTGCAGCAAGCCAGAGGGCCAGGCAGGTCGAGAAAAGACCAATACCGCCAGAAGTTCACACACTGGACTTCGAAGCTTTCGAGAAGCAAAGAGAGGAAGCCAAAGAGACAGCCGACCCTCCTCCGCCCAGGTCCACTGAACGGTGGGAAGGTCCCTCCCTGCGGGAGAAGATGAGGAATAAATTGTATTCTTTTCCTAGAGACAAAGCCCGGGTCCTGTTTGAATGGGCCACCAGGTACAACAAGATCACATTACCAGATCCGAAGAGGCCTCATGACTTGAATAAGAAGGATGATCCTCACGTTTGCCCATACCATCAGATGCTTGGGCATGCCATTGAGGATTGTTACATCTTCAAGGACGTCATTGAGTCCTTGATCAAGAAGGGAGAACTGGACATGGGGGAGCTCAGAGTGGATCCTCCGCAGCTGCACGAGATGCCGAACATCGGCACCATTGTCAACATGGTATCTTTATACCAGTAGCTGCCTGAAGAATGGGCGGAGGCCAGTACACAAGCTACTTATCAAGCCTTCGTCATGGCGCCAGCTCAAGACCAAGGAGGTTGGCAAGCCACGGCGATGAAGAACAGAAGAAGAAGACAAGCTCCCCGGCCCACTCCGGAAGTTCACATAAGGAGCGTTACACCCCGGCCGGCACCGCCACCAGTGACACCTGTCTTGCATGACACAGCCCCCCGACTCGTTATGAGACGGCCCACTCACAACAAGAAGAAACACATCCCGATGCGGGTGCACAAGGAAACCAGCCCTGCGGTTGAAAGACTCCAGGCTATTAATTATGGGCTTGAAGATTATGAGCAACCCAAGATCAAGCCTATGGAGTTGAAGGAGTATGTCCCTTGGGGGGAGTTCGAGTCACTCGAACTAGCTCCAGAAGCGGAAGCCGAGACGAGAGAAGAGCCTCTCTTGTGGGGTGAGCTACCCCAAGAGCAGTTGCCAGCCACTGAAGAGAAGAAGAAAAAGAAGAAGAGAAGACCTAGAAATAAGAAGAAGAGTGGGGTTGTCCTTTCTTGCAACACCCTCTCAACATTATTTGACATAGCCCTCACCCTGAGAGAGGAAGAGCAAGAAGTGCCCGTCGAGCCGTCAGAGGTGAATCAAGCTGAGGCATCCACCTCCCAACATGCCACCAGGTTGGGAAGGAAGTGGGGACATCCTCCTCATGCCAACCACAACATCCTGTTCAGGGGAGAACAACCGTATCACATCCCCAAGCCTAGGGTCCAAGGCATGGAGATTCCCCCTCCCTTAGGTCTCTACCCCGGAGAACCGGTCGGCCAAGCCGCCCCTTCATTTATTGAATTTCTTACGACTCCGAGGGGAAAACAGTCATGACCTCGCGTGTCCCAGCAGGCCAAAGAGGCAGGTAGCCCCTCGGCCCCGTTGGTACTGACTCCTCCTCGGACAAGGGAAGAACCTGACAACACCCCGAACCTTGCCGAGTTCATGAAAGAAAAGGAAGTGACCCAGCAGCCTCTGCAAGCTCAAGCGGCACCCGACCCAGTGGAAGAGGCACCCGCCGAGCAAGCTCCCCAGGTTCAAGGAGGAGGCAGGTGCAGTAGAGCCGAAGAGATGAAGTTGCTCGAGGTCCGAGCCAGCAACAGAATAATCAAGCACCTGAAGAAGATCCCAGCCAGGTTCACCGTCTGGGAAATCCTATCTCTAGATGAAGAGACACGGCAAGCCGTCATTGCTGCGCTCCAGACGCCAGCATATGTTGAAGCTTGCCTCGCAAAAATGTCACCTGAAGTAGCTGTGGCTTTCACAGAAGAGGCTATGCTTCTATCTACCTGCAGTCACAACATGCCACTCTACATGAAGGGGCAGCTGAATGGGCATCCCATCAACCGAGTATTGATCGACCCTGGGGTAGCAGTGAACATACTCCCCTATCGGGTGTATCAGAAACATTACTTTGACGTACACCTGGTTGATGTCAGGAACGTCAAGATTGCCGGCTTCAACCAGAAGGGCGACTTCACCACCAAGGTCCAATTCCATGTGATCAACTCTAGCACCTCGTACAAGGCGTTACTCAGTAGACCTTGGCTGCACCAAAACCGCGTGGTACCATCCACTCTGCACCAATGCATCAAGTACCCTAGCAATGGGAAAGAGGAGAGAATCTTTGCCGACCTCCATCCTTTCGAAGTGTTCGAATGTCACTTATCGGACGCTAATCTCTATTCAGAAAAGTCGAGGCAAGCCTCCCAAGCCACTCAAGAAAAAGGAAAGAAGAAGGTAGAGCCTGACAGCTGGTTCCCTCCACCACCGCCTGGCTATGTGGCTCCCCCTCAGGTGTCATTCATTTCTGAAGCAGAAGGGGTATTCCGGGCCACCTCTCTTCCCATCTACCTTACACTGGGAACACCATACCTTGAAGACTTGCTGGAAGACGTCAGGGTCTGGCCCGAGATCATCAAGCCTCTCGTAGAAGCTGACTGCCAGTTGGTTGAACCATTAAGGACCTTCGAGGTGCCCAACCCCGGGGGTCTGCCTACCATCTTTTATGTGGCCAAGGAGCACCGGTCAAGGAGGATGACGATTGTAGACTCCCCGATGAGCTGCACGACCCACTCGTCCCAATCATGGGACTCCGTGACATAGCCGGTTGTGTGGACAAGATGACCAGGAAGCAAGGGATCCCCTTTCGCCCGCTCTCCAGTCGGAAAGAAATGTTCAAGAAAATGTGGAACCCACCAAACCTGGACCGGAGGTTGTTGCAAATCACCCGGCATCCAGGATTGGGCTTTTCACTAGAAGATTTCTTTGAAGCCGATGTGATATCAGTCTCGGCTCCAGGCGGCAATAGCCACACAGGCACTGCAGGCCCATGGCAGGTTGAAGGCCGACAGCACCTTATGCATTTGGCCAACGAAGAACAAGATGAAGAAATATTCCTATGGAATCCACCTCCCTGTAGAAGCAAGGGGAAGGTCCCATCCTCCTCTGAGGGACCAACCTCGAATAACTGTAGCAGCGGGGTGCCATTGCCCTGGTCTGACATTGATGTAAAGGACGGGGAAGCAAGTTGGACTCCGAGCTTCCCTCGGTGTGACTCTGCCCCTTTTGCCTTGTGTCATCAACAGCGGGAAATTGAAATGTTGAGGGCTCGATTGGCCGAAGCGACTGCACTCGTGTCTGGCTTAATTAGGAGCACCTTCTGCCAACAGAACATCGACACGCGCCATTCCCCGAACAGCGTCCCGAATGCCCCCATGCACCTGAGAAAGGAGGCAAATGATGTAGCTGTCCCCCCAGTCAGACAATCGCCGAGCGAAATCCTACACTGCAGGAGAAGATGGAAAGGCCTTACTCTTTCCCGAGGTGTAAGCCCCGAGGAATCTTTGATGGGGCCTGCTACTACGACAAGGTCTCCCTCCCAAGGTCTAAGAGGCCGCAAGATGCTCGCAGAAGTGGCGACCCCCTATTTTGCCCTTTTCACCAACTACTAGGCCACTCTATCGAAGACTGTTACGTCTTCAAGGACATTGCTCAAGACCTGATTGAGAGAGATGAGCTCAGAATGGGAGATTATGTGGTGGCTCCGCCACGCCCCCATGTGACGAGCGGCCATGAAAGAAGCATCTACATGGTGTCAGTTCAGCACCAAATTTTTGAAGATGCAGCTGAGAATGGGCAACCCCAGCCACCAGTAGAGCAGTAGCCCCCAGTATGGCAATCAATCACCTCAGCCCCTGCAAGAGCCGTCCATGACAATTACAAAGAAGATCCCGAAGAAGTCCTTCACTTCTTGTCACGCTCCGAACCGATAGCAGCGGAACGTGTCGTTTGCTCGGAACGTGGCAGTTAAATAGTCATGTCAATCAGAGCATAGTCATTTCCACAAAACACAATTTAGACAAATAACAAATTTTATTTCAAATATAAGTTCTTTACATATTCGGGCCCATAATAAAGGAAAAGACTCAATAAAGAAAAACTACAATGAGACATAAGACGCAAGATAACCAGACTAGACAGTTCATCTAGATGTCAAAGTTCTCTTCACTCTTGCCCTTGCCCATCATGTTCGGTCTCGTCGTCACTAAGGTTATTACCTGAAAAACATTGGAAAACGCAGGGTGAGCGAACGCTCAGTAGGACTTAATATCTCATGCTCCAAGCTAGCTTTAAGTCAATTACAATTTAACATGCTCATGTAGGTCATGCGAGATATAGAAATCGAGAACTATAATAACACGAGATAAATTCAAGAACTAGAAAAAAACGAGTAAGCAAGATGCTAGATAAACTCATGAAGAGTAAGGACGATGATAATCAAGAGAGTATAGCAAGATCTAATCAAGTACTTTCTCAAGCTAGGTCAAGAGCATTCATGAGGAAATATAACATTCATCTCTCTATGACGAACACTATCACGAGAGCTTTAGTGTATCCATTATTATGAAGGATCTTCACGACAAGATAACGAGTACTATCAATGGGATAATTCAAGAACATCTATGATGATCGATATAGAAGTAGAACAATTACTTCTACAAGCATTCTATAGCATTTGCCAAGACACTAAGGGAATATCACGATGATATGATAACCCCTCCAATAAGGCAAATCAAGATCTTTTCATGACGAATAATAAGTTGTAGAAAGGTGTACTATGATGGCAATTACTCCCGATCATCACTATCACGAGAGCGTTTGCACATCTAGCACTATATAGGATTGGCCAATGCACTAAGGGGAAAATCACGACGATATGACCACCCCTCATGGAAATAGCACTAGGTAGTATTTGGTTGCACACTTAGGAGTTCTCACGATTGTATGATTGCCCCTAAGTGCCAATAACCGAGTTGGTGAATGCCAGCACCCGATCATCGTATATCGGTAACGTTTGGACTTTGCCTCGCCCAATAGGGTCAGATCAGGATCCGTAGCATTTAAAATGTCATTTTCGTGGGACCCATAGCCCCTGACATTTAGTTTAGACTAATGCCATATTAATGACCAAGAATTTCAAGGATCAAGCAGGTAAGAACATTAAGATAGATTTCATGGAACCTAGAGTTCAAGGATAGAACTTGTAATAAGGATGACATATCAATAAACCATATGAAAATCATGACATTATGGAAATCTGGGTGATTAGGTACAACCAGCTCAGTCGGCCTTGAGGGAATCCAAGGCTGCGAGGAGACTTACGGAGGTCCCAATGACTAACTTGCCAGTCCGAAGGAACGGAATGTCCAACGGAGGGCTCGTATGTCACCGAGAGTTGAGGTATATAACGTGAGCCAATCATGAAACAGGGACTCCATCTACGGTCGTGAGATGAGAGTGCCAAAAGACCCGCAGTATGGGTCATAATCGGAAGAAAACGGCGAGAACATGAATGCGTTAATTATAGAATTTATGTCCATCCAATTCTATAATTAACTAAATTTATATTAATTGACGTCTATGAGTAGTATCATTTATTAATTAACATCCACTTGGAGGGATGTTAATTCTATGATTTTTAACTTAATTTATTTAACAAGAATTCACGTCAATATCTATTTAATTGAATAATTTTAAAACATACATTCAAAGACACATTTATTTATATAAAATAATTTAGAAAAATAGAATATATGATAATTAGGATAAAAATTCAAGGATTCCAAAATATATTTTTTTATAATTTTATGTGGCATAGTTTAGTAAATATGGATTTCCAAGGTCATAATTACAAGTTATATATAAATACACACACACACACACACACATATATATATATAATAATTAGACGCCTATGCACGATGGCGTTAAAACAAATTTGACGACATGTAGTAGGTCGTCATTTCAAAAAAATGCCAATTTTCAAACCTCTGGTTCTCGACGTACACACGTCAGAATCACGCATTCTATATATCGAAATGACGGGCTCGAAAAACTCTACCTAGCCGGGTGTTCAAAATAGTTTTTCGTTGAGAGATGGAGGATCTTGAGATAGGAGGCACGAAAAATGATGCAACCACTCTCACTACCTCGGTCACCATCCCAATATCACTTCCCTAAAATTTCATGTCCAAAGGACACTCCGACGCCTAAGAACGAGCCATCTCAAAAATAAACTCTAACTATGATGCTACAGTGATATCCTGGATTCGTCGTCTTAACGAAATAATGCTATTAAGTTAAATTGTCAATTTATATTATCACAAATCATGTAAAAATTTACAGAAAAATATAGGAAGTCCTGTCATATACAATTTGTGATTTTTAGGTATACAGTTTCGTGAATAAAAGTTTTTAAACATGTTTCCCATATTAATTAACTAAGGATAATATATGCAACCGTAGTATAATATAAAGCACGTAAAATCATGCGGTAAGGAAATTTTGAGAGATATCTATATGTTCTATTTAATATAGCATGAAATTTTATCTAGTATTTTGCTTGGGAGATTGCCTACCTTTTCAACGCTTTAATCGGGATGGAGGAAGAATACGTAGAAGAGGGATGACGACCACGTCTTCACCACGCTGAGGAGGATGATGGAAGCAAAGGTCAAAGAACTCTATGGTTCTTCACAGGATGAAGATCGCACAGCAGCTCCTGCAACCGCAGCAGTAGCAAGGAGGAAGAAGACGACGTCGAGCAGTCAGGAGGAAGCAGGCAGCATCAATATGTTTTCTAATGCGAGAGTGGGGTGTTTATATAGCAGAATGGGGTTTCAAAGGGTTGGAAACCTATAAACGGGAAGGACTCCAAAACGTGCCATGCATTGTCATCCCCCTTGCTATGTTAACAGCCGCTAACCATATATTGCTTATAAAACCCTAAGGATATTCAACGCATGCAACGTCTAACGTACATGGGTTATCATGGTCTTGGGTTTGCCGGCAGGCCATCGCGAGGGACATGGAGGGATTTGGGGTTGGGCTATTTAATAGGCTGACTTGTGTGCACAAGTGTTGGCTTCGATGGGTGAGTTCTATGGTCTTTCTCTTCATGTTAATGGGTATATATATATATATATATATATATATATATATATATATATATATAACCATCCCTTTTTTTTCTATTGAAGCCCATTAAACAATTAAGATTAGGACTATATATACATATAGGTATGTGGGTGGTGAGTTTCTCATAGGTGGCACATGGGTACATATATATAGGTTAAGGTGTTATATTTATATAATTAGCTAAATGGGTTAGTTTTATATCATGGTTAATTTATTTTTGACTTCAAAAATTATACTAAGGGAACCAAAAATATATCGGTTAAGGCCCATTAAGATTGGGATATATAGAACTATTAGCATTTATATATTTTCATTATCTTTAAGGCCCTTTTTTCCTTTTATCGAAATTTAATTTTTCAAGATGAATATTTATAGTTTTTTTTCCTATTTAAATTTTTGGGGTGCTACACTTTTCCACACAAGAGAGCCCCCCAGAGCCGCACGCAGCAAGCCTAATAGAGGGGGAAACAAGCAAAGCCTCGTTACCCAACGAGGCAGAGCAAGAAGACGCCTATGATGTCCTTGAAGCAGAAGATGGTGAAGATAAGGATTTCATCGACCTGCTACCAGCGCCTCCGGAAATTGAAGATGGCGGCTAGGCCACAGTGGATGAGCTAGTTGAAATTAACCTAGGCACAGAAAGCGACCCCAGGGTGACCTTTCTGAGTGCCCTTCTTCCTCCACAGGAGAGGGGACAATATGTCAAGTTGCTACAAGAATTCCGGGACTGTTTCTCCTGGAACTACAAAGAGATGCCCGGCCTGAGCCCCAGCGTGACTCAACATATTCTGGCTATTGATCCCAAAGTGGAGCCGGTGAAGCAGCCCCCCCGGCGTATGAGGCCGGAGCTGATAAAACATATTTACAAAGAAGTCGACAAGCACATAGATGTCGATTTTATAGCTGAAAATCAATACACTACTTGGTTGGCCAACATTGTACCGATGAAGAAGAAGAATGGACAGATAAGGATCTGCGTGGACTTCCGCGACCTGAATAAAGCTTGCCCAAAAGATGACTTTCCGGTGCCCGTCACCGAAGTGATGATTGATGCAACTACCGGCCATGAGGCCTTGTCCTTCATGGATGGATCGACCGGCTATAATCAAATATGGATAGCCGAACATGACCGAATTCATACGGCCTTCCGGTCACCTAAAGGGATATTCCACTACAAAAGAATGCCCTTCGGCCTCAAGAACGCTGGCGCCACTTACCAGCGGGCGATGACCAAGATATTCGATGAACTGCTATATAGCAAAGTCGAATGCTACATTGATGATCTGGTCGTCAAGACAAAGAAAATGGAGGATCACCTGAATGACCTTAGAGTCATCTTCGAGAGACTCCGGCAGTACGAGCTGAAAATGAACCCAATGAAGTGTGCCTTCGGCGTCTCCAGTGGAAAGTTTCTCGGCTTCATTGTCTGATATAGGGGGATCGAGATCGACCCCTTTAAAATAAAAGCCATTCAGGAGCTACCTCCTCTGAAGAATTTGGGAGAGTTAAGGTCCCTGCAATGCCGGCTAGCCTACATCCGAAGATTTATATCCAATTTGTCGGGGCGCTGTCAACCATTCCACAAGTTAATGATGAAGAATGCACCTTTCAACTGGAACCAGGAATGTCAGAAGGCCTTCGATTGGCTAAAGGATTACTTAAAGACCCCGCCTGTGCTGGGGGCACCTGTCAAGGGGAGGCCACTTATTATATATATAGCTGCCACTGAATGTTCGCTTGGGGCAATGCTCGCCCAGAACAATGATGAGGGGAAGGAGCAATCTCTCTATTACCTCAGCCGAAGACTAGTGGGGGCAAAAGCAAAATACACCCCGATTGAGAAGGTTTGTCTCGCCTTGGTCTTCGCAGTCAAGAAGTTGAGGCATTACATGCTCTCGCATGAAGTGAGCCTGATCTCTAAGGCTGACCCAGTCAAGCACATTCTCTCCCAGCTAGTCCTGAAGGGGCATCTCAGCAAGTGGGCCATACTGTTAATGGAATTTGACATCAGTTACGTGTCTCAGAAGGCCGTTAAGAGTCAAGCCATGGCCGATTTTTTTACAGCACACCCTGTGCCTGAAGATTCCCCACTGGCCACGGAGCTGCCTGAAGATGAAACACTAGAGGTGGACCAAGCCCAACAGATCGCCTGGCAGTTGCACTTTGATGGAGCTTCGAGAACAGAAACAACCCCATCTGGGCACACAAAAGTACTGACCGGGGCCGGCATCATCCTTAAATCCCCTGAGGGAGAAGTATTGCACACATCCTGCTCCATTAACAAGCCCTGTACAAATAATGAGGCAGAGTATGAAGCTCTGATCATTGGTCTCCAAGTCGCTTTGCAAATGGAGATTAAAATATTACATGTGTTTGGCGATTCATTGCTGGTCGTCAAGCAGGTCCAGGGATAGTTTGACGTCCGAAAACCCAAGTTACTCGCTTACCATGCTAAGGCGAGACGGCTCATGCAGCGATTCTACCTCATTGAGATATGCCACGTTGCCAGAGGAGAGAATGAACAAGCTGATGCACTGGCAAAATTGGCGGGTTCATTGGCAATCCCGCCATATGGCTCCCTCAGCATCCGGGTGGTGAATCAGCGCCAAGTGCCTAGCATGATAGAAGGGCCAGAAGAAGAAGAAATTGAGGTCACCACAGCGGAGGCCGTCAGCCTACCCGACTGGAGGGACCCCCTTTTACAGTGGTTTAAATATCAGCAGCTGCCCAGGCAAAGGGAAGAGAAGATGAAGTTAATCAGAACGAAGGACTCTTACGAGGTTCGAAACGGGATCCTATTCCGAATTATGGCAGACGCCAAACGGAAGGTGCTCCTCCGATGTTTATCCACTGAAGAAGCTTGGAAAGTCATGAAAGAGGTTCACGCCGGAACAGCTGGTGCACATCTGGCAGGACCGAAAATGAAGATTGAAATAAAGAAGCTCGGCTTCTATTGGCCGACAATGTGTGACGACTGCTGCAAGTATGCCAAGTCTTGTTAGAAATGCCAGGAGCACGCCACGGTGCTTAGAAGGCCGCTCGTGCCGCTGCATCCAACACTATTGAGTTGGCCTTTTGCTCAATGGGGAACATATGCCGTGGATCCACTGCCCGCATCATCCGCTAGGTGCAAGTACATCTTGGCCGCAACTGATTAGTTCTCCCGCTGGGCGAAAGCTATTGCCTTGAAAGAAGTGACCGAGGAAATCGTCGCCAGGTTTGTCCGTCGTAAAATCATATTTCGGTTTGGCACTCCAAACCGGATTATCTCAGATAATGGAAGCCACTTCCGCAACCAGAAAGTATACCGGCTGGCAGAGAAATACAAGATCGATTGGAGGACGTCAACCCCCTACAACCCACAGGCCAATGGCTTGGCTGAGGCTTTCAATAAAACTCTCATGTCCAAAATTGTTAATTCTAACAAGAGAGACTGGGAGGAGAAAATGTACGAGGCCCTGTGGGCGTACCGGACTGTATACAAAACTCCAATGGGTTGTTCACCCTTCTCCTTGGTGTATGGATCAGAAGCTATTGTCCCCATTGAGATGGAAATACCCTCCCTACGAGTCGCGATCCAGCATAGGTTGGTCCGGGAAGAGCAAACAAATGTCGAGTGAAGGCTCGAAGAGCTCTCCAACTTGGAGGGGAAAAGGCTCCAAGCCCAGCAGAATATCCAGGTCTATCATGCCCGAATATCGCGCGCCTTTGACAAGCTCGTCAAGGAGCGTGAATTCAAAAAGGGTGACCTCGTCAAGGTGAAGAGAAGAGAAGTCATGGCTTCCAATCCCAAGGGCAAGCTGAATGAGAATTGGCTTGGACCGTATGTAGTCCAGAAGGTCTACGAGGGTGGAGCATATGTAATCGTCAACTATCTGGGGGAGGTTCAGTTTCTGCCCCTCGATGGTAGGCATTTAAGGTTGTACCATGCTCCGATTCCCCCATTCAATGAATGATGCATTTCTCCGCCCCGCCCCGGGAAAATTGGCATTGGTATTGTTCAGATGGTTTGGGCACTATCTATCTTGCATTTCAAAAAAAAGAGAGAACAAAAATGATGAAACAAAAAGGAGAGAAGAACAAAAAAGGGATTAAAAAAAAGAGAAAGAAAAAGAGAAAAAAGGAAGAAGAAAATAGAGGGGAGGAATCAGTCTCCCTTTGTTAACACTCACTCTTATCTTCGAGTATTCCAATAAACGAATCAACCTTTCCCCTTGATTTGGCACCATCATTACTTCCCTCTAGTCCCAATAGACCCTCCACCAATCCACACCCCACCCTCCAACCCCCAACTACCCATCCCCTTCCCCAAGCAGCCCTCCACCTTCCCAAGGCACCTCTTCCCATCCCCAAGACCACCATTGATCACCCCACATTAAAGGAAATTCAAACTCACATTCCCTCCACCCACTTGTGCCCCCCTCACCTTCCCCCTTCTCCCTCCAAGCCCAAATTCGTAGATCCTCCTCCCACCACCTGTTAGACCCCCTTCCAGACCCTATTCTCCCTCCCCACACCTTGAAACACCCCCTCCTAGACCCCCTCACAGCCAGGGTTCTCCCCACACTCATCCACCTCCATTTCCCCTCCCATCATCTTCAACCTCCAGTTTTCAGTTCACATGCAGTAGAAGAGTAGCAGATTGAAGAGGTGACCCCGACCACATCCCAGCTAATCTGAAGGCCCAAGGGTATCCACGGAAGCGTCTACTGGTCTTCTTCGCAACGGCGGTGGTTTCATCTTCATCCGAGCTGTGTGCTGCCCGGGAGCTCCGTTCTCCCACAACTGCGTAGAGCTGCCCCTGTTGAGTACCAGAACTGGAGTAGAAGCTTCACCACGACGAACCTTGGAAGAATCAGCTCAAGAGCGCTTCTTCAAAGTTCTTCCTCTCCCTGTCTAATTTCAGAATCAAGAAGCGGAATTCCGTTCGGCATCCTGTAGCAGGAGTTATTTATTTTCTCCCTCAGCTATGTAGTTATGCAACCCACAGTCTGCACCGACTTGTCAGTAGTGTTCAAAGTCCCCTGGCCTTCTCCGGCATCGTTTGTCTTCCCCGTCAGTTTTTTGGTGAAGAGGGATCGTCCACGGTTCCAACGACTCTGACGGTGCTTGATTCTGAGTTTGGGAGCTGTCGGGACATCCTCTGCAACCTGCTGTTGGAAATCAGGAGCTGCCAGTCTAAGAGTCTGCCTCCCTGTTCGGCCCTCCACCCAGACCGGCATCGATGACACAAGAAATTAAAAAAAATTGGACGACTTCCCCTGCCTCCTACGAAGATTTCCCAGGTGGTTTCGCCACCAAAAAAATTTGGTAGCAGCTGCAGCAGTCAACTCTTCAGTCACCTATTAGCACCCACAGAACCGGGCAGAATCGGCAACCTCCCGTCTTCGGTTTTCCTTTCTCCAATTCCCCTGCCCACTTGGCCGGCTGAAGGCCCCTCCCTGCGTGGAGGTAGTTTTGGCTGTAATATCCATTAACCCCCACCCCACGGTCCCCCTCCTGCGAGAGGAGTAGTGTTGTAATTGGATTGAGCAGGTCAAGCTACACCGCCGCAGCGTGTGGGGATCCACTTGCCTCCCCGCTCGCCCTCGTCTCCGAGCGGGACCGGTTTCTTCAAACCGGTCGAGTAAGTGCTCAAAGCTCACTCCCATTAGTGCTTGTCTTTCAATATTAGTTCTTAGTTCCGCTGGCCGTGAGAGTGAGAGCTTGATCCTCAAGCCCCGTTGTCTTGAGTGATCACCGTGGGAAGAGAGTAACCGATGCCATTTGCACTTTGTCGGCCCCATTGAATTGGGCATCCACATCCATTGGGAATCAAATCTTAGCCTTGCTGGCCCTCTACCAGCAAGGGTCCAACCCCTCAACCTCATTTTGGCATTGCCAAGTTACCCCGGGACTTGGGTGAGCGACGGGAGAGCGGTGGCCCAAATTGGCCCTTTTGATTGTGAATGTGCTTGCTTGTCTAAGTCCTTGGGGGTATCACATCAATTGGTATCAGTACAAGTTCACAACTTGTCTCTCCACAAGTTGGTCCTAGGGCATGTTTATGCATTTAGAGTCCTCGGTTGCATCTCCCATGTCCACTAGAATGACCACTTCATACCTGTCATATCCATCCCCATCAACTTTCCCAAGAAGCCCAAATCCTCATGGAAGCTCCATTGCCAACATAGTGGGTAGCAACACCCCTATCATAGAAGCCCTACCTAATGTCCTTAATCGGCTTGAAGATATCATGACTCGACTCGACCGACTTGAAGGAAATAGCCGTGCACCAAGAGTGAATGAGAGTGACCTTTGGGGAAATCTAGAAACCATATTTTTAGAACACTTGAAAATCAAATCCCCCGCCTTTGATGGATCCAACAGCCCAAGCCTTTACCTAGATTGGGAGATTTCCCTAGACCAATTCTTTAAAAGTTGCCCCTTGAATGAAGAAAGGAGAATGAGGCTAGCCAAGGCACACCTCTCCAAACAAGCTAAAACTCATTGGTTAGTTGTGGAAGGTTTAAGAAGGATCCGCAGGGAGGCCCCCATTAGCACTTGGGATGAGATGAAGGTCGAGCTTAGGAAAACCTACACTCTCCAACCCTCTCCCTCCTACTCAAATCATAAAAGCCCAAGGAGCACTTCAACACCTTCATCCCCACCCGGTCAATCCAAGACCCCAATCACCCATTCCCCACCACTTCCCATCTCTCCTACCCCAACCACTACATTTACACCCCACCTCCAAGTCCACACCACAACCATAGGTCCCCCTACCCAATTGAGCCCCATGGCCAACTCTCCACCTAGGTCCATGGTAACCCCCACCACTACCTCTCCATCACCCATAAAAAGGGACACTCCTCCCAAAACAAATCAACCCAAACCCCTTCAACCCACCCATCTTCCTCTCCCTACCCTAATCCAACTCCCACCAAAGCCTCCACTACTACCCTCACCTATCCTAACCCAAGTTTCCCACTACCTACCACCCCGGATACACCATGCCCCAATCATCACCACACCAAAAGCCCCTCTCACCTCCTTGGAAGAAGAACCCATACCCCACCCCATAGTGGTGAACACTCCAAACCCACTCTCCACCTTGGAGGAAACCCAAGCCCAAATTGAAGAAGAAACAACACACGAGGGTCTTCACCTTACATCACCATCTCTAGTTGGAGTCAATCTCATCGTAGGGAAAACCCTTGTTAGTTGGCTAAAGAAGAGCCCAATAAGAGAGATCACGGCCCACGATTTCCCACCCATGAAGGAAAACCATCCCATAGTGCCCATCTCCCCTTATCACACCACAATCCAAGCATCTTATCAAGTAGAGACCTTAGAGGATTTTCTTAGAGGCTTAGCATGGCAAATTGAGTTCACTAGCATGTTGACCCCTATGGCCGAACAACCTAGGAGCCTTGGCCTCCTACACCTATGCATCGGGTCAATCACCTCGGTCTATACCATTGGTTGCTACACTAGCGACCTCCTTTTCCTTCTCCCTATGATAGAAGAACCCATCTCGATCCACTCCCCTACCATTGAGATCCCAAATACTTTGATTAGTCAACCAACTAGAAACCTTGGCCCAATTACCTTAGAGGAAGATGACTCACAATTTGGGAACCTTGAAGACATAGAGTGCCTCCCTCTAGGAAGACCTTTCCACGACCCCTTTGATCCCTTCCTAAGGGAGTCTAGTTCCCCACGTGATCCAACTACCTTATCCACCACCCACCATTCCCTATCCCAACCCACTATGTTAGACCTAATTCACCCCACCCTAGACCCGGGTTACACCTTGGGAACCATGACCTTGGGCCACATACCCCTAGGTAATAAGGTTGTGCCCCACCCCATGATGACCACCTTCTTAGATCCATTCGATCCTTTCCAATGGCAGTTAAAGGGTTGTCCCACACCTATACACATGAAAGTCACCTTTAGGAAAAACATGCATGTGTCTAGGCTTACCACACTGCTTGGCATGAACACTATGTTGGGTCCATTCATTCATATCACCCACATGTCAAGTAGAAAGCATGAGTGGTCCAAATTCGGATGTAGTGGTCCACCTTCACTCATCATGAGTCGTAGGCATGATAGGAGTATTCATGGATGTCCGGGTCCCCCAGCATTTGTCACCCCCATGCATGACCGGATCACCTATGGATGCCCCGGTCCTCCCCATTCCATCAAAGTCTTCCTAACGTCAAAGCATGATTGGTCTACTTTTGGTTGCCCAGGTCCACCCATCACCCCTAGAATGTCAACATTCACAAAATTGCATGAAAGCCTTTGCAAGCACATAAGCAAGGAAAATGAGATCTATAAGAGGCAGGCTGACTCCCTTCGGCGTCACCAAGAATTCCACGTGGGTGACTTTGTGATGGTGAGGAAGGAGAGGCTCTCCCCGGGAGTCATCTCCAAATTGAGGCTATGTGGGGCTGGTCCATTCCAGGTCCTGAGGCGCATTGGCACTAATGCCTGTGAGTTAGATCTCCCCGAGGAGTATGGAGTGAGTCCTACATTCAATGTAGCTGACCTAGTGCCATATAAGGGACCCACGGTGGTACCTAGTGAGGATATTGAGCCTATTCCCTCCGTTGAGAGAGCACCCACCAGTGAGGAGAGTCCACCAGCCAAGAGAGCCCAGCATGAGCGCATTGAACGAATATTGGACGAACATGCCACTATCACCAGGAGCAAGGTATACGAGCGCTATCTCGGCAGGTGGATGGATCGGTCTCGTTCGGAAGACTTGAGGGCAGTACCACTTCTACACCCTCCAAGGAGGGAAGGACACTTACTCGACGGAGTCGAGTTCTCCGCACCCCGGGAGTATGATGGGGACATCACCTCCCATGCCCACCACGTTCACAGCTCGTCTCCTCGCCCCGGTTGCATCCGGCATGGTCTAGTTATTTAATTTTGCGTCCTATGTAATTTTTATTTGAGTCATTTGATGTATTTTCACTTTTATTTGAGTCATGTTCCTAGGTCGTGTTTATTTCCCTAATTTTGATTGTCATTAGGTTGTCTAGTTAGCTATTGGGCCCAATTCATTGGGCTTGGCCCAAGGGCTCCCCCCTACCCCCTCGGTTATTTATCATTGAGTCAATTGTCAGGGTCTTATTGTAAAATGTGGGCTGCCTATATATAGGGCCCCATTCCCCCCATTTCAAGGTAATGAATCAATGAATGAAAAACTTGCCATTTTGAGAGTTCAAACTTCTTATCTAGTGGAGAGATTCCATTATTTGGGTGAGAGACCCTAGGGGAGAGATTCCCCACCCATCCCTCTCTTAATTTCTCTCTTTCACTCTCCTTTCTCTCTCCTCCACACCCAATTTCGAAAATTTTCTCTCTCCTCCCCTCCCAACCACCTCCACCCTCCCACCTACCTCCATTAACTCCTCTACAACTTCCCACGAGCCATCATTACTTCCCCCTAGTCCCAATAGACCCTCCACCAATCCACACCCCACCCTCCAACCCCCAACTACCCATCCCCTTCCCCAAGCAGCCCTCCACCTTCCCAAGGCACCTCTTCCCATCCCCAAGACCACCATTGATCACCCCACATTAAAGGAAATTCAAACTCACATTCCCTCCACCCACTTGTGCCCCCCTCACCTTCCCCCTTCTCCCTCCAAGCCCAAATTCGTAGCTCCTCCTCCCACCACCTGTTAGACCCCCTTCCAAACCCTATTCTCCCCCCCCACACCTTGGAACACCCCCTCCTAGACCCCCTCACAGCCAGGGTTCTCCCCACACTCATCCACCTCCATTTCCCCTCCCATATACCCCATTTTCCCCCATCATCTTCAACCTCCAGTTTTTAGTTCGCAGGCAGCAGAAGAGTAGCAGATTGCAGAGGTGACCCCGACCACATCCCAGTGAATTTTAAGGCTCAAGAGGAATCCACAGAAGCGTCTATCGGTCTTCTTCGCAACGGCGGTGGTTTCATCTTCATCCGAGCTATGTGCTGCCCGGGAGCTCCGTTCTCCCACAACTGCGTAGAGCTGCCCCTGCTGAGTACCAGAACCGGAGTAGAAGCTTCACCATGACGAACTTCGGAAGAATCAGCTCAATAGCTCTTCTGTAAAGTTCTTCCTCTCCCTGTCTAATTTCAGAATCAAGAAGCGGAATTCCGTTCAGCATCCTGTAGCAGGAGTTATTTATTTTCTCCCTCAGCTTTGTAGTTCTGCTACCCACAGTCTGCACCGACTTGTCAGTAGTGTTCAGAGTCCCCTGGCCTTCTCCGGCATCGTTTGTCTTCCCCGTCAGTTTTTTGGCGAAGAGGGATCGTTCACGGTTCCAACGACTCTGACGGTGCTTGATTCTGAGTTCGGGAGCTATCGGGACATCCTCTGCAACTTGCTGTTGGAAATCAAGAGCTGCCAGTCCCAAAGTCTGCCTCCCTGTTCGGCCCTCCACCTAGACCGGCATCGATGACACAAGAAATTATCAAAATTTGGACGACTTCCCCTGCCTCCTACGAAGATTTCCCAGGTAGTTTCGCCCCCAAAAAAATTCAGTAGCAGCTGCAGCAGTCAACTCTTCAGTCACCTATCAGCACCCACAGAACCGGGCAGAATCGGTAACCTCCCGTCTTCGGTGTTCCTTTCTCCAATTCCCCTCCCCGCTTGGCCGGCTGAAGGCCCCTCCCTGCGTGGAGGTAGTTTTGGCTGTAATATCCATTAACCCCAACCCCAAGGTCCCCCTCCTGCGAGAGGAGTAGTGTTGTAATTGGATTGAGCAGGTCAAGCTACACCGCCGCAGCGTGTGAGGATCCACTTGCCTCCCCGCTCGCCCTCATCTCCGAGCGGGACCGGTTTCTTCAAACCGATCGAGTAAGTGCTCAAACCTCACTCCATTTAGTGCTTGTCTTTCAATATTAGTTCTTAGTTCCGCTGGCCGTGAGAGTGAGAGCGTGATCCTCAAGCCCCGTTGTCTTGAGTGATCACCGTGGGAAGAGAGTAACCGGTGCCATTGGCACTTTGTCGGCCCCATTGAATTGGGCATCCACATCCATTGGGAATCAAATCTTGGCCTTGCTGGCCCTCTACCAGCAAGGGTCCAACCCCTCAACCTCACCTTGGCATTGCCAAGTTACCCCGGGACTTGGGTGAGCGATGGGAGAGCGGTGGCCCAAATTGGCCCTTTTGATTGCGAATGTGCTTGCTTGTCTAAGTCCTAGGGGGTATTACATCATGACCTTTCTCCCAGTTCCATGAACAAAATACCCTTGCTTTGGCACCAACCCCGTGTCAATGAACAAACCACATCGGTCTCCGACTCCCTGTCGGCATCGATGAACAAACCTGTGGTCCGGACCTTTCGCCCGGTTCCATGAACAAAAAGACCCTTGCTTTGGCACCAACCCTGTGTCAATGAACAAACCACGTCGGTCTCCGACTCCCTGTCGGCATCGATGAACAAACCTGTGGTCTGGACCTTTTGTCTGGTTCCATGAACAAAAGACCCTTGCTTTGGCACCAACCCCGTGTCAATGAACAAACCACGTCGGTCTCCGACCCCTTGTCGGCATCAATAAACAAACCTGTGGTCTGGACCTTTTGCCCGGTTCCATGAACAAAAAGACCCTTGCTTTGGCACCAACCCCGTGTCAATGAACAAACCACGTCGGTCTCCGACTCCCTGTCGACATCGATGAACAAACCTGTGGCCCGGACCTTTTGTCTGGTTCCATGAACAAAAGACCCTTGCTTTGGCACTAACCCCATGTCAATGAATAAACCACGTCCATCTCCAATTCCCTGTCCTACCGATGAACAAACCCGTGGCCCAGACCTTCCGTCCGAGTCGATGAACAAAAAGAGCCTCCTTGCTCGGCTTGGACCTTCTGTCCAAGTCGATGAACAAAAAGGACCACCTTTGCTTGGCTCGGACCTTCCGTCCAAGTCCACGAACACAAAGAAACCCCTCCTTGCTTGGCTCGGACCTTCCGCCCGAGTCGATGAATGAACAACTTTCCTAAACCCAGCATGAGACACCAACTCCCTCATGGGGTTGGCCTCATCTAAGTCATTTTGGGCCTTTCGCCTGGGGCGACGCATAGGCCCCTCCTTTTTTCTTCGGCATTCACCCCATGCCGATAACTAAACCTCCACTCAGACATGTCGGTCTACGTGCATACGCGGTGAAGCGATCCCCTCAACCCTTCACTGAAGGAATTCGCACCTTCCCGTGAATTCGCACCGGACCAGCATCCCACTGGCTCGGGAAGAATAGGTATCTCGTCAAAGAGCTCTACACTCTCGGACTCCGCGCACTCATCCCTTGCTTGCGCCGCCCACGAGTGGGGGGAATTTGTGGACGTCAAAAAATGTCGATGAGGATCATGCGGCGTGCACGTCTCGACAGTCAAGAGCGAGCCAAAGATGGAAATGCCAAATAAACCTCATGCCTTGCCCGATTAGGACGAGAACTCGCTTGGTGGTCTGCTACCCGTTAAGGAAGCCCCCCAGGCGGGAGATACAGCTACAACTCTCCGACCGGCCACACCGAGAGCTGAATTAGAGAAAAGTTAGGAACTCCGGCATAGTCTTGTCATGCACCGAAAGTCAAGCAAAGTCTGGGACCGAGCCCCATAGGCTACAAACAGATATGGAGGCCGTACATCGCAACTGGAACATTCCGGGAATGCCAACATTCATATAAACGGCCGTGACTTCGAAAAGAATCCGTTCGGTGCTTAAAATGGCATGAAAGTGCCTTAAAGCGGCGCGCCTTAAAACGGCACGCCCCTTTGCTTAAATGGTGTGCCCCACCTTATGGTCTAATACGAGCCCCCCATGCTTCTGTTAAAACGGCGCCACTCCCCTTGTATGCTAAAATGGCGCGCTCCCAGTGGATGGCCGCCCCTTTGAATGCGGTAAAACGGTGCCGGTTTAACCCCCTCTCTCAAAAGCCCCTCATATGCTACCAAAACTAGCGCGCCCTTGTTTATTTTTGAATCTGGTGCGCCCCTTACTGATGTGTGTAACCGGCACGCACAGCCCCGTGCCGTTTTAGCCCCGCGCCGCTTTAGCTCTGGTTGATGTCCCATCTTCAGTCCGATCCCCTGTTTTCGGGCGTAAACGAAGAGAACTTGCCTAAATGGCCAGACCTCCTGCGTCTGACCAATGTGTAATCGCCTGAGCTCCTCAAGCTCCCTGGAATGGCAATCTTCGAGCTCCGCACCGAACATCGCTTCCCCGCTGGTCACCATCGGCCAATCTCGTGGAGGCACCATGCCTACTCTATCAACCTCTTCACCTGCAGGCCACTCGAGAGCTTCAGACATGGGAAGGACGAGAAGAGTGGAACAAAAGGGAAGGGGGATTCACAGACTTCCGCCCCCACCTCCATATATATGTAACGAACCCATCAAGAAGAAAAGAAGAAGAAGAAACAAGGAGAGAGAGAGAGTCGGAAGAGAAAAGGATGAGAGAAGAAAATAAGAGAGCAGAGGATAAACTCCGGCTCAGCTGGGAGTTCCCTCAGAAGAAAAAAGAAGAAGCTCCGTTCCCCTGCGCCCGTGAGGTGAAGAAGAAAAGAGTGAGCGTGAGGGAAGAGAGGCGAGCTTGGGAAAGGGGTTTAGGCTCCACCCTCCTTCTACCATTGTATTCTTCGTCTCTTTCGTTCCTACTTTCTTTGGTTATGGGGATGATCCCCCCCTTCTGTATTGCGTTTCTCCCCTTCTCTCGTGGATGAATAAAAGAGTGACTTTGGCAAATTTACATAGCGTTCTACTACTTTGGCTTTCCCATCTCGCTGAGTCTTTCTTTTTCTCTCCCGTTCTTCTAATCATCCAGGCGCCTCGGAGGCTTGCCTCTCTGTGGCATTTCCTCTGAGGAAGCCCGTCCGGAGGATGAAGAGTTACAGCCGTTCATGGCGAACATCCGCCCCGTTGGGATATACGCGAAGCTATCACCCGTGAGCCGTGGTCGCTCTTGTAGGCTAGCCCTCGAGCGTTCCATACTGGCATTTGGGTTGTCGAACCGCCGTGAGGCCACTACGAATTTTGAGGGTCACCCCGGAGCAATCCGTTTGGTGGCCTTCTATTATCTCTGGCAAGTTCCGGTCCAGGGGAGATGCTGCCCAATTTTCGGCAGGAATTAAAGAACACTCAAGAACAAATGAAGAGGCCACCTGCCGCTGCCAAGAAAGACACATGTTTGAAGCCTTTGTAAAGCAAGCCGAACACACAGTAACTCTATGAATTAAACTCCCCGAAACGAAACACCTAATATGCACGCCAATCTATCTTAATAAACCACTTGAAACTCTTAAGCCTCCTCGTCACCAGCTTAATTTATTAACTAAGTGAGCAAACCAACACCAAACCGGGCTTCGAGTAAAAGAAAGGAAAGAAGACACAGTCAACAACAATGAAAACAACCCTCGGAAGAGTTTGTGCCGCTGCGCCACTTTAAACCCACACTCAGAAATTCCATTTTTCTCCTATCCCAGTGCGGTTACTATTCCCCCGCGCCATTTTAATCCACACTCGAAACCCCTTTCGATTCGAATCCGGCGGCATCAAATGCGGCGCGCATCACTGTTCAAACACCATCTTCCCGACGACATCAAACCGGTGCCCCCCCCCCTTTGTGACCACCTAATCCGACGACGTAAGCGGCGCGCCCCATGGCCCCCCCGTCTTCTCGTCATCTTGCATGCTATTCCGGCGCGGGTTAAACCGGCGCACCCTCCCCTCATTCTGCCTCCTGAGGCACGCCATTCCGGCGCCGTTAAAACAACGCGCTCCTATGCTCTCACATCTTCTTGCAACTTGCTAATACGGCGTGGCAAAAGAAAACCAAAAGAATGAAAAGAAGAAAGAAAACCATTGAAATTAAAGAATAGACAAGATAATAAGGCCTAAATCAATAAACAAGATAGAAAGAATGGAATGGGAATAAACCACTTAATTCAATGACCGGAACAATGACAATAGCATGTCCCTGCTATAATTAAAATTTGCGTTGCAAGGACACACATTGGTAAGCTCGGGCTACACAGTAAACAACTCGCTTCCCCGGACTGTGCATGAAGAGAAAACCAACGACTCCCCATGGCACCGAACATGGATCTCGGGAACCCCGTTATGGCCATAGTTCGAGACCATCTCGGGCCAATAGTTCGTCAAACTCGACCCGTCCCAACCCGAATCTAATCCCACATTCTCATTAAACTTGCCTTGTTCGCGGCAGACATCTACGCGGTTTTTCTTACCGTCTTTTATGCTACAAACACGGACCTTCGCCCGAACACAAAGTGGCCCATGAGTGGCCGACATAGTCTGAACATTCACGTCCCGAGACGGGTTTCTAGCATAGTTCATCTTTCATTATCCTCCTGCATTATTACTATTCTCTTTAGGCCGTAGGGCCCTTATTCCTGGCAATCAATCAAGAGTGTTCCCCCATATGGGGGATGTAAATAACGCCGTGGCCTTTACGGTACGGTAGGTTTTGGTCCCGACACGAACTACATAATTCTCTGATTAGTCAGATCGCGGGCACCATGGGCTTCCATGAAGCCCGAATAAATCATCACCTTTGTGACTAGCACGCCCTCGCACTGAATAAATGAATTAACTCGATCAACAAACGAATCGATTCTTTCCGAATTTTAGTGCTTCAACAACTCCCCTTAAGGATATGCAATGAATGCACTCAAGGAGTTATGTTTGCAAGTGAAAAGATAATTATCAAGAAGAGGTTGACTAAAATCATGCAGGGGTTGACCTGATCAAACATGAAGTTGGCAGACATGAAATGCATGACCCAACACATGGTTGTACACTTATGAAAGTCAACAGAATGAAGATGAAATATATGCATGAATGCTTCAAAAAGATAACTCCCCCTTACTATATGGCCTATATGCAACAGTGACGCATGGTACTTGGCGGAGGTGAAACCTCACGCATATTGAGTGCTTCTAGACAAGTATAACTTGCCTTTCCATACATCAACATTTGATATACCATGGTCATGCAAGAATGGAGCTACACCACATGCAATGCATCGTGATCATGAATTGAACTTTATTATGCAACTACATGCAATGCTACACCATATGCAATGCATCGTGATCATGAATTGAACTTTATTATGCAACTACATGCAATGCTACACCATATGCAAAATGGCATATTGACATATAAATAATGCATGGACACCAATCAAAAAACACACAACTAGATGGAATAAGATCATCATTTCAATTTTTATTGGCCTGAGGTCGGCAAAGACCAAGCTCCCTTCTCAGTGTTGAAAACTTGTCATTACACAAGGGCTTGGTGAAAATATCAACAATTTGATTTAGAGTATCAACAAACTACAGTTCAAATTTTTTTTTTACGACCTCATCTCTAATGAAGTGATGCCTTATCTCAATATGCTTGGTCCTACTCTAGGACTAGCTTGAAATCTAGCACAGAGGCAAACACTAGACTAGATATCTGGTCGAGATGCAGTCAGATAAAGTAGAGATCCGATCATACCTCTATAGATTTTTGCATCCACTAATTTACCATTTTGATCTAAATCCATTGAAGTTGAGGTGCTCATATGAGTTGTAATTATTTTACTGTTTGTCATGTCAAATCTTTTCAGTAGCTCCTTGATGTAGTTCGCTTGACTCATGAAGCACCCATCTTTTCTTGGTTGACCTGTAAATCGAGGGGAAAAAATGAGTTCTCCCATTAGGCTCATCTCGAATTCGCTTGTCATGAGGTTAGCAAATTCCTCGCACCATTCAGATTTAGTAGAACCAAACACAATGTCATCAACATAAATTTGAACAATCAAGATGTTCTTACCTTGCTTCTTGGTGAAAAGTTTTTGATCTACCTTACCTCGTGTGTACCCTTTCTCAATGAGGAACAAGTTTAGTCTCTCATACCAAGTTCTTGGTGCTTGCTTAAGTCCATAAAGTGCCCTGTCTAGCTTGTATACAAAATCTGCATGGTTAATGTTCTCAATGCCAGGGGGCTGCTCCACATAGACTTCTTCCTTGATCAAACCATTCAAGAAAGTAGTTTTTTACATCCATTTGATACAACTTTATCCTAAGCGAGCATGCAGCTTGGTTTTAGATGTTGACTCCTACTGAAAGCAGGGATGGGTTGGCAATGAACTATGCAACCTAAGACTTATGTGAATGCATAATGCAATGACGATGTTGCATGATGATTGCACATTTTTTTGTGTTTTCCTAAACATGATTTGCATTAGAGTATATGAGATCACAAAATAATGCAAACACAAATCATTCATAATTAATTTTGAATTGAATGCAACATGATGATGTCAATTGCTAGACTCCCCATTTAGATAATGCTAACATGAATAACAAGTTGAAAATGCAGCCATGATATGCATAATCAAAATCAAAATCTAATAATTTCATGTGGCTAATATCAGGTACCAAACAACTCATCATCACATCAACTTCATCAGCATAACAAATTTCGCATGAATTAAACAGCTGAAATAATTGATGTTTGGTACATGGCGGAGGTTTTGATCTTAGATCCTTCTCACGCATAGTAAGAGTTCTGGGCAAGCATGACTTGCCTTCAACTCTAGACCATTTGAAATATCAAAGGTCAAGCAGGGTGTGAGCAATTAATCTAACTCATGTGTTCATTTTCACACCATGGGGGATAAATCATCATTTTAAACAAGCAATTCAGTTTGCTAAAATTTATTGAACAAAATGGGCAAACTTATGATGCAGTATCTACATGTCAAGACTAAACATGCAAAATGATAAAAAAAATATTTACATACATGTGCCTTGAGCTTTTATTTACCTGACCATTCATTTCTCAGCTCCAAGGCATCTTGCACCCAAAATTCTCATTTGAAATTTTTAGGTACCCAAGCTTGCTTGGGTCCTTGTGGGTTAGCAACATGTTTAGCATCTTGACCCATCTTTTTCAGGGCAAGCACATCATCCTCCCACATTGTGAGGCAATCATATATCTCATGCCCATTTTTCCCACAATAGAAACAACACACAAAAGATTGATTTTTCTTTTTATATTCATGTGCGTGTGCATGTAGACTATGCTTTTGTGGGCGAGCATGATTCTTACCTTGTGTGGTATGAGGTGTTAGGGTGCTAGGCCCGGATACAGAGGGGGGGTGAATGTATCCCTCTATGATAATGGCCAAATAAAAACTTGGATGCTAGAGATAGACAAAGAATAGAACCAATTCGATTCAACTCAAATACAAACACTTGGAGCGCGCCTATTCTAGCATCTAGCGGAAGCAAAGCAAACAATCAGATCACTGCACAAGAGATTTTTAGGTGGTTCGGTCCTCCAGACCTACATCCACCCCTCACTCCCAACCGGAGTGAGGCTTCACTAGCAAACGCTAGAACCAAGCAGACTCAGTCTGCAAACAGTTGCTGCCTCACAGCTTGACCAGGGGAACAGCCTCCCCTCTTCCTCCCAACCGGAGGGACACCCAAGTGACTCCCAGCCACTTGGAAACTAGAGGTCACAGACCTCTCTTCCTCCAGACCAGGAGGGACCCAACCTCAGTCCAGAGGATCGGAAGTACAAAGATAATCAGAAAATAAAGGAAAACAATAAACGAAAATAACACAGCAATCAGAAGGCTGTAAAGATGAAAACACAGATGTGGCTCTCAACGGAGCTGACTGGCATGGATCTGATCCACGGTCTAGTAGGAACTAGTCTTCAGATGAAGCTTCTTCTTCCTCTTCTCTTCTCTCTTACTTTCTTATTCTCTTAACCCTCACGAGCTCTCTAACTCTCTCTTACTCTTCTTCTCCTTCTGCTCTTCTTCTTTCGCAGGTTCTCTCTCTATCTCTTCTCTTCTCTGGATCGAATCCTCTCTGCTGCACACAGACTGGATGTATAGACTTTGCTCCTTTTCTTTTGATCTTCGATCCCCTTCTGTAGTGGAAGAAGGCTCATATATATAGCAGCAGCAGCAGCAGCTCCTGGGCGCGTGGCTTCCACGTTTTCCCACCCAAGGAATTCACCAAAACCGAGGCAGCTTCATCCACGTGTCAGCATCTGCATACCTCGTCCTCCTGGGATCACGAGCCAGGTCATCAATCTCAGTAAGAATCCCTGTCAAAGATAGCATCGGATAAGTCATCAGTTCAAGTCCAAACACCCTGTACAGACTCTGTGAATGCAAAGCATTGTATAGACTTTGAAATCAATCTAGCAAGTGTATAGACTTGATGATGCAGCGAGCATGCAATGTACAGACTCTACGTTGCAGACAGACAGCAATGTACAAACTCTCCAATATATGGACTTCAAATATGTGAAGCTATGCGATGTGCATACTTTGAAGAACAGTAATTGAGTAAGTGTGTACAGTGAGAGAATGTATAGACTTGAAGACTTTAGCAGATAAAGCAAAAGCAATGTATATACTTGTGAGGACGAATGCATTAACAGAACAGGAGAGTGTGTAGACTTAGGCCTTCTGTTCAAGACAAAGACCAATGTACAGACTACATGCTGTACAGACTTGATGTTCATCAAAAGACTTTTGGACATCAGCCCAAGGCGTCAACGCTTCCAACGTGCAGCGTCGCCTCAGCTCCTCAAACGAGATGCTCACGCCCTTGGCAACTGGCCAATGCGTCAACGCATCCAGTGTCAGTGTCGACGCAGTGAACAAGGCAGGTGATGAACAATGCATGCACTAGCTTTACTAATGTGTAGACTTCATGAGATGCAATGCAAACTCTGTACAGACTTTTACTCAATGTATGGACTTCACATAAGAAGCCAACGGCTGTACAGACTTAGTCAACCTTCAACTCACTGCGATGTACAGACCCTGAGGGACAACAGCCAATGTATGGACTTGCTCAGCTCAAGGCCAGTGTATGGACTTGATGAGACACTCATGAGTGTGTAGACTTAGAGTGAAGCATATAGTGTAACACTACAACAGACTGTATAGACTTTGGTAAAAGCATGAGACGTACCCTAAGACGATGAAGTCTGTATAGACTTTACTGTGAATGGATGCTCAGAGAGACGCAAGTTGAGACGATGCAGTGTACAAACTTCATGTAATGCATGCAGACGTTGAACAATAGAATGTGCAAACTTTGCCATGAGACGCTGAACAAGACACTCCAATGAATAGACTTGCTGGATGCACTGTAGACAATGTATAGACCTCGAAGGCTAACAAGCGTCCTCAGTGTACAGACTTGGGCTGTACAAACTTTGACTCAAATGTGCATATGAGACGCTGAATGAGACAATCCACTGTATAGACATAGCCTAAGACAATGCATGAGACGGACGATGTATAAACTTGCGTTACTGTAGCAATGTATATACTTCATGAACAGACGATGTACCTACTTGGAGTTGATGCATGCTGTGCAATGTACATACTTTGAAATCATGCAGGCTGATGTGTAGACTTCAGTTGAAACAATGTAGCTACAGTGCAATGTACATACTTCATGCAATGCAAAGCAGACTAAAGTACTGACTTCCTAAATGCTTCAAGACCATGCACATCAAATGTCTAGACTTCACGAGGTGAACGACTGTACATACTTCCTATGTGAAGACAGCCGCTGTACAGACTTTGTTGAAGTGTGAAAGAGTTGAGTGTATAGGCTTCGCGATGTGAAGACTTTGTCAAAGATAGCAGGTCGATGTACAGACTTGAGCGAGTCAAGGTCTGTATAGACTTGAAGATCATTCAAGGACCAATGTATAGACTTTCCAATGGAAAGGCTGTACAGACTTGAAACAATGAAGGACAGTGAGTGTATAGACTTTGAAGTGCAACGTAGGTAAAACTTCCAATGTACAGACTTCAAAGATGAACGTAGGTAAAGAACCCAATGTGCAGACTTGGAAGTGCAATGTAGGAACAGATGCCAATGTACAAACTTTGGCAATTAACGATGTACAGACTTGCACAGTTCCAGCTGAAGAATGTATAGACTTTACCTATTGAGTGTGGCTGTACAGACTTGGAGAGTTGAACCCAATGTACAGACTTGTTGATAAAGCTTGCAGAAGGCGATGTATATACTTGCCTAAGATGCAGCATGAGACGCTGGCTGAGACAGACGCTGTACAGACTTTAAATGCACTAAGACGCTGAACAAGATGGACCGATGTACAGACTTCTAAGTGCTGATGAACTATGTATGGACTTGGATTGAGATGCTGCATAAGATGGTGCAGGATGTATAGACTTGCATGTGACAGTCAGTGAGACGCTCAGCAATGTATAGCCTTTGAAATGCTTGAAGAGGATGTACATACTTCAAGAGATGCAGCATGCCAATGTATAGACTTCATGAAGAAACACATGATGCAATGTGTGGACTTGGTGACACATGCAGACAGATGAGTGTACAGACTATGCCAGCAAGCTACACGATGTGTAGACTTAGAAGTGCCTGCAGCTGTGCAATGTGCAACCAGTGTATAGACTTGTCGTGCCTACACAGGGCATTGTACACACTTGCTGCCTGATGCAAATGTGCAGACTCTATAAATGCATATGAATGCTTTATGCAGCAGATTGAACAATCTGAATTTCAAATGCAATGACTCACAATGTAAGCAGATAAACTGACTGAACATATGAAAGACTGAATGAACATTTGAAAGACAGACTGAATATCACATGGTGACTCACAGTGATTAACTCACATTAAAACCAATCATCACAAACCCCTAAAGCCGATCATCAAAACCACAAGCCACAGGGGCCAGGGGCACAACAATCTCCCCCTTTTTGATGATGGCAACAATACACAGTGAGTCATTCTGATGATGTAATACATTCCTATGAAAGTCATTCTGATGACTCACACTATTCTCCCCCTTTGACTTCATCAAAAAGAAAATAGTTTGAGAAGTGAAAGCAAAACAGCATGCAATGATTGAATAAAATTCTCCCCCTTTGGCAAAAATCTCCCCCTTTGATACCAAGATGCAAGAGCTCCCCCTAAGAATATGAATGCAAGAACACAATGCCCCCCCTTTAAGAGTTTTTTTATGCAGCATGATGCATAGAACATGGAAGCTCCCCCTCAATAAGTGGAATCTTATGAGATGGATAACAAGGAGAGGTTCAGGTCAATGAATCAATGATATTGATCAGAAGAGTTTCAAGTAGCAGATTTTCAAAGAAGCTCCAATCTCAATAACTTCAGTCAGATTTTCAGAGAGATAGCAATCTCATAAATCCAAAACATAAGTTTTCAAAGTCTTCTATTATAAGGGCTTATGAATGAGCTTTATTGAACAGCATGGTTTAAACTTGATGTATGCAGAGTTTATCAATAAAATTCTGTATTGATATCTAAAACTATGGTTTAATAAAGATGAACCAAGCCCTCATATTTATCTTGATAAAACTCCCTTTCTCTTACACAATCAAATTTATGGACTTCTTTCGGAATTACATGCATCAGTATTGAAATCAAGCAATTATGAAGTCATATGATTTTGTCTAGGGTTGTAGCAATTTGATTTTAGCATCAATATTCAGATATTTCGATTTGTTCAACAGTTTTCTTGCTACAAATTTTACGAGCACTCTAGTTCAGTGCACACATTGTAACTAGAGGATATACCTTGATTAGAGGCCAATATCCCTAAGCCCTTAGTGTGACTAACTGTCATGCTTTATGTGAACAGAGTTAGCATTTACACATCATGACACACTATACATCATTTTTTAATGAGTGAGTTATATTTCTCAGTGTGCATGCCATTGCTCTGCCTGATTTTTCAATGAATTTTATGCAGAGTTAACTAAGGCACCTCATGACACAGTCCTTTGGACTTGTGTTTCTCAGTGACCAATGTTATTGCTCTGACAGATAAAACCCTTTAGACATTTCAGAGATATTCATTTGCTTCAAATCAATAATAGTTTCATGTACTTAACCAATTAAAGTCATGTATTCAAAAGTGTAGATTTCAGAAATTTTTCACAAGACACAGCATGAAACAAATGGTTAAGGTTTATTAAACATGGTTCAGATATTTTTAAGAGATTTTAAAGTCAAACTCCATGAACATTAAACTTAAACCACATGAGTTATTTCAGACATTCATAAAACTGTATAATAGAGGATTTCTAGTTCAAAATTTTTCAGATTTATGATCGAGATAGCCCATTGAAATCTTTATGAAGGATTGATGGAATTCTAAACCCAAATGATACCAATTGATAGGAGGAATACCAATTGTTAATAGAGATTGTGAAGCTCAAAGTTTTCAGAATATGATTAAGGTTTGTCAACAAAATCAGTAAGAGTGGATATGCAATGAGTTCTGACACATGTATGCATTTGACAACCTATATGCAATGCATTGACTCCCCCTCACAATATGCTTCAAACTCACTTTTTGGCATTTTCAATATAAGGAAATGCAATGCACTATATGTATGCAGGGACATGCAAAGACTCACATTGAATGCTATACAAGGATATGCAACTAACTCTCCCTGAAAACATGCAATGTTTGCACTGAAAACTGAACATATGATACCAAATGATTCATGCACATTCAGACTGTCCTATCTAGCAAAATGACCCATGGTACTAGGCGGAGCTCTTGGTCTAATAGACCACCTCACACATAGTAAGAACCTCCAGACAGACCTCCCTGCCTTTTGGTACCTTACCATTTATATACCATTGAGGTCATGCATAATTATTCAACATGCAGTCCTATATGCAATTCAGAATTTCAGTGAGCTATTGCAACACACAAGTTTCAAGTCACACTCATAAGCAGTTCAGATTTTTCAGAAAATTTGAAATGCAATTTGTTTTCAGAGTTTATGCATAACACAATTATCAAGCAATTGCAATTAGCCTATGTATGCATCAGATACAGACAACCCTTTTTAATCTGATATTTGCACAGAACTCTCAGCAAATGCATGATCAGAAAATAATGCACATGGCAGATGATGAATGAAAATGCAAAAATAGATTTAACTTGCTATGCATTAAAACTAAAAGCAAGAGGAGTAGGAAGTTTACCTGAAAAGTTCAGTATGGGGTTTTCTTCTTGAGTGCCTTGGATCATTACCCCTTTTTATTCCAGTCCCAAGGCACACCTGCATAGCAATGTTATTTTGCACAAATAGGTGCCCAAGAAGTCTTGGGTCCTGACAAAACAGTATTACTCCTAGCAGGTTTTCTCAGCACATTTCTAGGAGCAGTTTTCAGATCAGATTTATGCACATTCTTGTTAGCATGAATTCTATGTGCATAAGCATGAGATTTCTTGTTAACAGAATAAAACTTCTGTTTGCTAAAACCAGTTTGGTTTTGATATCCTGCCAGCCAACAGGTTGCAGCCCTGTGACCTGGCTTCCCACAGTTATAACATGAAAGATTTGCAAATTGTCTTACAGGGAATTTAGCATGTTTGAGATTCATATTTCTACCCTGAATATTCCAACAGTCCTTGACTGTATGGCCATACTTCCCACATTTGAAGCACTCATTGTGCTTGCCTCTAAAAACATTACTTCCAAAAATATTTCCATTTGCAGGGAGTTTAACAGTTTTAGAATTGAATTGTCTACCCTGAGCATGCCAACAGTGGGCTAAAATGTGGCCCATCTTGCCACAGTGAAAGCATGAATTAGAACTTTTCTTACTAGCATTCAGCCAGCATTCAAATATCTTATGACCCAATTTTCTACAATTAAAGCATGTCATATGCTGGTTTATTGGAACAGACTTGTTCTTGTTAAGAGCATGATCGTTTGCATGAAATTTATTCTTATCACTAACAAACCAGCATTGTGAAATTTTGTGTCCTAGTTTACCACAATGAAAACACTCAATTCTCCTTTTCTGAGATGAAGGATTTTTATCATGATATCTCCTAGCATTCTTATCATCCTTCTCCATCAACTTACACTCATGCATCAGATGATCAACTTTATGACAGTAATGATAGATAATCTTCCTTTTAGATGCATGTGAGTGTGTGTGAGGACTGTGATCAGCAAACACTGATGAACCCTTTTCATTTATTTTCTGATTTACAGTCCTTTTCTGATTTTTATCCTCTTTTCCTGTTTTCTTAGCCTTGTACTGAATTGAAGATGTAGTAGAAGGCTTTTCCTGTTCAGAAGATTTAACAAAAATAGTTTTCAAGTTGGATCCATCAACCTTTTTCAATTTTTCAGTTTGTTTCTGATTCTTCTGAACATTTGGTTGCTTATATTCTGAGGTGGTGGCTACATCTGATGCTTTGATAAAAGATATCGTCAGCTTGTTCTCAAAATCCTTTTTATTGACATTGTTGTAGCCTAACCCTCCCCTTTGAGTATTGACCTTAACTCCTAACAACCTGTCCAGATTTTCTTGTCCACTTACAAACTTTGACAGAGAGTTCTTTAAGTCTTGGATTTCATTTTCTAAAGAGGTGATTTATAACTCATAACTGGCAATCTCTTGCTCACTGCAATTCATAGCTTCATTCAAAACTTTGTTAGCAGTTTTATATTTCTCAATTTCATTTTCCAGATTGCTCAATTTATCAGAATCTTCAAAGCAAACACTTTTACCTCTTTCTAAAGCTAGAAGTCTCTCAGACATAGTGGAGTTCAGCATTTTCAATTTCTCATTTTCTTGCTTAAGTTTGTCATTCTGAACTAATTCATTTATTAGAAGCTGATCTTCTGAATTAGTTACAAGTTTTCTTCCCGCCTTGAATTCCTTCAAATCTTTTTCCTTCTTTTCAATGTTTTTCTGTAATTCCACATTCACAGATTTGATGGCTTCAAGTTTTTCAGCAAGCAAGTTTTTCTCCTGCTCAAGTTTCTCAAATTTTTTATCATTTTTATTAGTAGATATTCTCAGAGAATCATTTTCAGATTTCAGCTTGTTTAAATCTGAGTTCACACTTTCAAAAAATTTCAGCAATTTTTCATACTAGTCATGATAGTCAACAAGAGTGATTATCATTATCTGAGTCAAATTTTTCTTTGAGTTCAGATATCATATTTATATGATTTTGATTTTCAATTTTCAATAATGAGGCTTGTTTCTTCAATATTTGATAATCAGACATACAGGCATCATGAATATTTTTCAACTCAACACAATTTCTACAAGGAGAGCTTGAACTATCTAAGCCAGTACCCTTCTTCAAATTTTTATATTGTTTTCTTAACAGTTCATGAGATTCAAATAATTCAGCATATGCATTCTCCCAATCTTCTAGAGAAAAATTCTCGAAGAGATTTACCTCATCATCATCATCTTCTTCAGTTTGATTGCTGCCTTGATCGTTGCCACTTTAATTTCTTCTATTGGCCATCATGCAGCTTGTTTGATTTCCTTTCCCGGCTCTCTTCATCATCTCTAACATATCCCTTGCAGATCTGCAATCAAGGAAACATGAGTGAAAGGCTTTGTCAGTGGCTACTTTCATCAGATTTATAGTTGTCTGATTCTCCTCATACATTGATTCGTGACTATCAGTCCATTTGGACCTTTTCTTTGGTAATTCACGAGGACCATGTGAAATCACTTTCCACAGGTCTGGATCAACAAAATTAACATAACTACGTAAAGCACTGTGCCACTGGTTGAAATCAGAACCACTAAAGACGGGTGGACAAGCCATTGAAACAGATAGCAGATAGATTCAATGCAACAAGAATATTGATGCACTAAAATAAATTAGCACCTAAGACTGCAAGATCGATCTGTAGGTCGCTGGACCTTGAATGCAGACACCCTCTCTGATACCAACTATTAGGGTGCTAGGCCCGGATACAGAGGGGGGGGTGAATGTATCCCTCTATGACTATGGCCAAATAAAAACTTGGATGCTAGAGATAGACACAGAATAGAACCAATTCGATTCAACTCAAATACAAACACTTGGAGCGCGCCTATTCTAGCATCTAGCGGAAGCAAAGTAAACAATCAGATCACTGCACAAGAGATTTTTAGGTGGTTCGGTCCTCCAGACCTACATCCACCCCTCACTCCCAACCGGAGTGAGGCTTCACTAGGAAATGCTAGAACCAAGCAGACTCAGTCTGCAAACAGTTGCTGCCATACAGCTTGACCAGGGGAACAGCCTCCCCTCTTCCTCCCAACCGGAGGGACACCCAAGTGACTCCCAGCCACTTGGAAACTAGAGGTCGCAGACCCCTCTTCCTCCAGACCAGGAGGGACCCGACCTCAGTCCAGAGGATCGGAAGTACAAAGGTAATCAGAAAATAAAGGAAACTAATAAACGAAAATAACATAGCAATCAGAAGGCTGTAAAGATGAAAACACAGATGTGGCTCTCAACGGAGCTGACTGGCCTGGATCTGATCCACGGTCCAGTAGGAACTAGTCTTCAGATGAAGCTTCTTCTTCCTCTTCTCTTCTCTCTCACTTTCTTATTCTCTTAACCCTCACGAGCTCTCTAACTCTCTCTTACTCTTCTTCTCCTTCTGCTCTTCTTCTTTCGCAGGCTCTCTCTATCTCTTCTCTTCTCTGGATCGAATCCTCTCTGCTGCACACAGACTGGATGTATAGACTTTGCTCCTTTTCTTTTGATCTTCGATCCCCTTCTTTAGTGGAAGAAGGCTCATATATATAGCAGCAGCAGCAGCAGCTCCTGGGCGCGTGGCTTCCACATTTTTCCGCCCAAGGAATTCACCAAAACCGAGGCAGCTTCATCTACGTGTCAGCATCTGCATACCTCGTCCTCCTGGGATCACGAGCCAGGTCATTAATCTCGGTAAGAATCCCTGTCAAAGATAGCATCGGATAAGTCATCAGTTCAAGTCCAAACACCCTGTACAGACTCTGTGAATGCAAAGCATTGTATAGACTTTGAAATCAATCTAGCAAGTGTATAGACTTGATGATGCAGCGAGCATGCAATGTACAGACTCTACGTTGCAGACAGACAGCAATGTACAAACTCTCCAATATATGGACTTCAAATATGTGAAGCTATGCGATGTGCATACTTTGAAGAACAGCAAGTGAGTAAGTGTGTACAATGAGAGAATGTATAGACTTGAAGACTTTAGCAGATAAAGCAAAAGCAATGTATATGCTTGTGAGGACGAATGCATTAACAGAACAGGAGAGTGTGTAGACTTAGGCCTTCTGTTCAAGACAAAGACCAATGTACAGACTACATGCTGTACAGACTTGATGTTGATCAAAAGACTTTTGGACATCAGCCCAAAGGCGTCAACGCTTCCAACGTGCAGCGTCGCCTCAGCTCCTCAAACGAGATGCTCACGCCCTTGGCAACTGGCCAATGCGTCAACGCATCCAGTGTCAGCGTCGACGCAGTGAACAAGGCAGGTGATGAACAATGCATGCACTAGCTTTACTAATGTGTAGACTTCATGAGATGCAATGCAAACTCTGTACAGACTTTTACTCAATGTATGGACTTCACATAAGAAGCCAACGGCTGTACAGACTTAGTCAACCTTCAACTCACTGCGATGTACAGACCCTGAGGGACAACAGCCAATGTATGGACTTGCTCAGCTCAAGGCCAGTGTATGGACTTGATGAGACACTCATGAGTGTGTAGACTTAGAGTGAAGCATATAGTGTAACACTGCAACAGACTGTATAGACTTTGGTAAAAGCATGAGACGTACCCTAAGACAATGAAGTCTGTATAGACTTTACTGTGAATGGATGCTCAGAGAGACGCAAGTTGAGACGATGTAGTGTACAAACTTTATGTAATGCATGCAGACGTTGAACAATAGAATGTGCAGACTTTGCCATAAGACGCTAAACAAGACACTCCAATGAATAGACTTGCTGGATGCACTGTAGACAATGTATAGACCTCGAAGGCTAACAAGCGTCCTCAGTGTACAGACTTGGGCTGTACAGACTTTGACTCAAATGTGCATATGAGACGCTGAATGAGACAATTCACTATATAGACTTAGCCTAAGACAATGCATGAGACGGACGATGTATAAAGTTGCGTTACTGTAGCAATGTATATACTTCATGAACAGACGATGTACCTACTTGGAGTTGATGCATGATGTGCAATGTACATACTTTGAAATCATGCAGGCTGATGTGCAGACTTCAGTTGAAACAATGTAGCTACAGTGCAATGTACATACTTCATGCAATGCAAAGCAGACCAAAGTACTGACTTCCTAAATGCTTCAAGACCATGCACATCAAATGTCTAGACTTCACGAGGTGAACGGCTGTACATACTTCCTATGTGAAGACAGCCGCTGTACAGACTTTGTTAAAGTGTGAAAGAGTTGAGTGTACAGGCTTCGCGATGTGAAGACTTTGTCAAAGATAGCAGGCCGATGTACAGACTTGAGCGAGTCAAGGTCTGTATAGACTTGAAGATCATTCAACGACCAATGTATAGACTTTCCAATGGAAAGGCTGTACAGACTTAAAACAATGAAGGACAGTGAGTGTATAGACTTTGAAGTGCAACGTAGGTAAAACTTCCAATGTTCAGACTTCAAAGATGAACGTAGGTAAAGAACCCAATGTGCAGACTTGGAAGTGCAATGTAGGAACAGATGCCAATGTACAAACTTTGGCAATTAACGATGTACAGACTTGCACAGTTCCAGCTGAAGAATGTATAGACTTTACCTATTGAGTGTGGCTGTACAGACTTGGAGAGTTGAACCCAATGCACAGACTTATTGATAAAGCTTGCAGAAGGTGATGTATATACTTGCCTAAGATGCAGCATGAGATGCTGGCTGAGACGGACGTTGTACAGACTTTAAATGCACTAAGACGCTGAACAAGACGGACCGATGTACAAACTTCTAAGTGCTTATGAACTATGTATGGACTTGGCTTGAGATGCTGCATGAGACGGTGCAGGATGTATAGACTTGCATGAGATAGTCAGTGAGACGCTCAGCAATGTATAGCCTTTGAAATGCTTGAAGAGGATGTACATACTTCAAGAGATGCAGCATGCCAATGTATAGACTTCATGAAGAAACACATGATGCAATGTGTGGACTTGGTGACACATGCAGACAGATGAGTGTACAGACTATGCCAGCAAGCTACACGATGTGTAGACTTAGAAGTGCCTGCAGCTGTGCAATGTGCAACCAGTGTATAGACTTGTCGTGCCTACACAGGGCGTTGTACACACTTGCTGCCTGATGCAAATGTGCAGACTCTATAAATGCATATGAATGCTTTATGCAGCAGATTGAACAATCTGAATTTCAAATGCAATGACTCACAATGTAAGCAGATAAACTGACTGAACATATGAAAGACTGAATGAACATTTGAAAGACAGACTGAATATCACATGGTGACTCACAGTGATTAACTCACATTAAAACCAATCATCACAAACCCCTAAAGCCAATCATCAAAACCACAAGCCACAGGGGCCAGGGGCACAACATGAGGGTGGTGTCTTTCTTTCAGATGCCAGCATTCCTGGTCGGTGTGACCAATCTCACCACAATGAAAGCAGCAAAGAGAAGCATTTCTTTTGAAGGCCATGGGGAGTGTCGACCTATCTGGATGGGAATGTCGAGACTTCTCATTCTTCATGCGATTCTGTGCAGAGTTCTGCTGAGCAGGCCCTCTACCAGTGTTGACCTATTTCTTTCCTTTCCCTTTCACTTGATGTCCTATTCTAAGCTCATCATTTCTCAGGATGAAACAATCATGCACAGTGTGACCATGTCTGCCACAATAATAACAATGGGCATCTGTTTTGTGGAAAATATGGTATTTAGCATTGGACATGTTGTAGTGCATGTTTGGATGAGCATGCTAAATTTTGCTTTTCTTTCGAGCACTATGCCCTTTTTGGTGACCACAGGAAGTGGTGACTTCTGGTGAGCCAGAATCTTGGTCTTGGGTAAACATTGACAGGAAATCATTCAAACATTGAATTTCATTTTCAAGTGAGGAAATATGCTATTTAAATTCACTAAGACCCTCTACGCATGCTGCCAATTGCTCATTGAGCATGGCATTTACTGCTTTAAGATTTTGATTTTCTTGTTCTAAAGCATGCAATGTTTCAGAGCAATCATCAATGATAGTTTTACCTTTTCCAAGTGCAACCCATTTTTCATTCACTTCTTCTTCATATTGTTCAAGTTCAATTTTATTTTTCAACAATTCTCTATTCTCTTCTTTCAGAGAATCAATCAGATTTTGTTGCCATTCAAGATCATCATGGAGACCTATATTTACTTTTTCAAGAACGAGCATTCTTTGCATGCAAAATTAGCAGGGCATGAAACTTCAGTTTCTTTTTGGACCTTTTCACTTTGAGTTTTAGAATTTTTACTTTCTCCAATCAACCTCTCATCATGAATTAGCCCATCGGCCACAGTTTGATCATTAGAGATTGATTTAGGTTGGTTTTAAAGTTTTATTACAATTTCTTCCAACCTAGTGATTTCATCATGAAGATTTTCATTTTCATCCCTTAGACATGCAATGCTTTATTTATGCATATCTACATGAAAAGAAAGAGTGTTATTAAGCTCTTCAAAAGTAGACCATTTTTTACTAAAAGTGCTTTCATTTTAATTACTTTTCTTGAGATCCTTTTTCAAATTTTTATTTTCTGATTTTAACTTTTTGTATTGAGTAATCAACTCATCATAGGCTTCCATAAGCTCTTCAAAAGTGAATTCCTCAGAGTCAGAATTTACCAGTGATGAGGATGTATTGCTGGACTGTTCTCCATGGTCGGCCATGAAGCATTCTTGTTCTTGTTCCTTCCCTTCATTGATTTTCACCAACCTGTCCAGTACTTGCTTGGCTGTGCTGCAGGAGAACATAAGATGAGTTAGTCTGAGATCAACTGTAGCTGTAATTAAGTTATATGTAGCAAGATTATCATTGTGTTTGGTCGTATGTTTGGCTAACCAAACAATTGAATTTGATGGCAGCTCATGAGGACCATCGTATATAAGAGTCCATAATTATGGATCTATGGACCTAACATAGATGAACATTCTCCCTACCCATGTAGAAAAATCTGAACCATCATAAATGGGCAGAGAAACCATCGAAGCATGTGTAGCATATGAAGCCATCTAAATAACATACACCAGGATCTTTCCTTACAGATCGTATGATCTGGGAATGGCAGAGCCTCGCTCTGATACCACTTGTTGAGTAGTGGAAAGCGGATCTAGAGGGAGGGGTGAATAGATCTACCCCTCTTTTCGCAATGCAACCATCTTTAAAGCTATATAAAGATAATAGCAGTGGAATATAACTAGCTTAGCATAGCACACAACGACTTGCTTAGCAAGATGAATAAGTAATATAGATATTGAACCTAAGCATGCATCTATCACGAAGCAATCACACAAGCAAACCACAACACACGAGATTTTAAGGTGGTTCGGACTGAATCCCCAGTCCTACGTCCACCCCTCTCTAAATCCGGTGAGGCTCCAATAGTGCAACGCACTGAACCGCAGATCAGAAAAAACTTTCGATTGCCTTCCTACTAACCACCTGTAGGGACATCAACACCACAGATTGGACAGCTTCCGATTGCCTTCCTACTAACCACTGGTAGGGACGATCTTCAGTTTCAATGGTTTGAACAAAATGAAAAGAGAACAAATTGAAAGCACTCAAACAAGATATGGAATATGCTCAAAGAGAAAAGATCTTGTCTGAGATTGCTGGAGCTTGAATCTGATGCTTTAGTGGTATCTTCTTCTTTGTGAAAAGATCTTGCTTGGATCACCTTAGGTTGATGAAGAAGATAAAGGATGCAGATTTGATCTCCCTTGAGAAATGAGCTTCAATGGTTCACCTTGATAGCCTTGCTTGCTTCTACTCTTCCTTGGAGGTTGCTTGCTTCAGATCTATGCTTGAATCACCTTAGAATGAATGAAGAACTTCTACACGAAGTACTGTTCACAGCTACAGTACCCCTTCTTCCAAGCACCTCCTCTAGCCTCTCTTGATCTCTCTTTGATTCAATTGATCAACTAGGGTTTCTAACCCTCTTGCATTGATTTTATAGACTTTAAATGGTCCATAGACATCCCCCAGACTAGATCCAAAAATCATGGGAGATTAGGTGACTTTTGATTAAATAAATCGATGGAAAGGGGCTGGCCTCGAAGTGAAAAATGAAGTCAACAATTGTTGGTTCGGGGCTGGCGGTCGACCTGCAGAAGTTGGCGGTCGATCACTACTGAGAAACCCTGTAGAAATTTGATCTCTGGAATTTTCGGTCGACCGCTACTGAGCTGGCGGTCTACCGCCACTGAGAGAACTGCAGACTTTGAGCTACTGGCAGGGGCAGTCGACGGCCCCTATGCTGGCAGTCGACCGCCAGCTGGGCAGACCCCCGGGTTTCCCCGGTTCAGTCCGGTAACCCCTTAGCTCAGTCGCTTAACTCCTTTAGCATCCCGTTCTCATATGTGGCATCAACCTTGATAGTCTTGAAGGTGTCAAATGAGTCTTTGACCTTGAGTTCTCTTGGTGATGCTTCTTTGTGCATCGACCGTGACTATGTGAAGTGTCGACTGGAATAACCTAGTCCTGCAAAGTTGAAGTGTTAGCCCAATGAAATACATCCAAATAACAATGACTTTAAGTAGATGTTTATTTCATACATTTGGGGTTTGAATTTCATTTGGTTTATGTATTAGAAACATCAAGACCATTTTGAGCATGTTATCGTGATTGGAATGAGAAACTAATGCATTTGAAGAGTGAACTTGTAAGTTATCAATCTAAGTTATCATTGTGAACCTCAATTATCATGAATGAAGTTTAGAGATGAGAGGTATATGGAATACCCATGGTGATATTGATAGCTATGACAAGGTAAGAATCTTACCAATGGTGCTTGACAGTAAATGACATATACCACCTGTATTGAATGGTAGAGAGGCCAGATGCTTATCTACTCGTTTGGTTTGCCAGGCGACTGCCATGAGTTTGATCGTTTGATTAATCATGATTTGAAAGGATTTCCATCCTTGCTTGGGCGCGATCATTAGGCTTTCACATTTGCCATCTCTACTCCATTCCTTGTCCATTCATTGGCGTATCTGTCATGAATAAAACATCACGTATGTCAGTCATATGAGAGGGAAACCAACAATGACTTATAGTGTTTAGCCATTATCAAAACCAAGAATATCAAATAACTCAAATGACCACATGATAAAGTCAAATGACTCAAATGACCACATGGGCACAACACAATAAATGCCAACTCCCTTGGAAGGCAAAGAGCAATAATGTGAGGGAGTTAGAATGTTGGAATGGGATGCATCGTCTTGCCCAGGGATTGTGGCGTGTAAATGGTATTTGAAACATCAGGCATTCGCCCCTTGTATGGAAGAATGGGTTTGAGAGTGAAAAGTTGAAACAAGGGGTGCCATGCTTGGCCCTTGGGCATGGATTTACACGGCATCAAAACTTGACACTTTCTCTTGGTGAGCAATGGTGGGGACTTGGCCTCTTCAACCATGCTCGGCATAAAAACACGGATTGGTATCCAGCAACTAAACTCTTGCCTCTTGAATAGCATGGCCATGGCCAACTCCTTCTTGCCCAGCTCTCGATCATCTTTGGCACTTGTACTTGCAACAATATACCCACTCCGAGTGGTAAAAGGAGGTGAAGCGGAGGCGGAAGGCTCCATGGATGGTGGAGGTGTAATGGAAGGTGTTGGCGGGAACACGTAGAGCCTCTCCTTTTGCTCAGAAGCAGACGGGGTTGGCTCGAGTGCAAAAAGGGGTGGACCCTGCTCAGGATTAGCCATGGGTAAAGGTGAAGGGTTAAGTGGTGAAGTTGGTGTAGTTAGGTTAGGGGTTAAAAAGGCAATGGAGGGCCGAGATGGCAGCAAAAAAGGGTTAGCTGGAGAGGGTTTAGTGGTAGGTTCGGTGGAGGCCGACGGCATGGAGGTGAATGAAGGTATAACCAGTGAAGGCTTAGTGGGAGGTTCGGCGGGGGCCGGTGTAGTGGAGGCTGATGATGGTAAAATAGGAGGTGTAAAAGAAGGAGGTTTGGTATGTAGGAAATGCCGGATGGGTCGAGAGGTGTTAGGGGTAGGAGAATGCTCATGATGCACCGGCGTAGGTGATTGGAGTATCGACCTATCCTCGTAACACCAATAAGTCTCAAAAATGGGTGTTGTATCAGGGATGTTGGCACCGTCCTGAGTAAGAGGTTCATTTGGTGGTAGTGGAGGGAGAGGAAAATGAAGGAAACTCGGAAGGGGTGCCTTCGGAACTTCATCATCACGTGCCATCTCCAATTGCTCACGTGTCGGCTGTTCATTGTCAGGCTCAAGTGGACGCTATAGTGGAGGCGTATTAATGGGTGGTGAAATGCAATGTGGAGGATTTTGTATACATGGGTGTGGAGGCGGAGGCAAAGTGCCATATGAATGAATGGGGTGAATAGGTGGAGGGCGGGCGGCAATGTTGACATACAAAATATGATCAGACAGTGATCACGCTTCCCGAAGGAGTCAACCAGAAGTCAAAGGTGGATCCACTCGGACCACTGAAGCCTCAGGCCACCCTACAGGAGGTGCCAGGGAATCAACATTCCGTCATCTCGGGTTCACACACCCACCACAGCTCGCTTAAGGCCCATTGATGGTCAGAGCCTATGAAACTGACATCAAGATGATCATGCCCGATATACCTCTTACCCCGTCTGACTGAGACGAGAATGTAACAGGCGGCTCCCGCCTGATGATGTAATCTCCCTGAGATAAAGAAATGTCCCTGGCACCTCGGAATAAATAACTGAAGGCAACATCAGCAGAAAATCCGAGTGATCCGATCAAGACACACGGAATGCCGAAATGGTCCGTAAGTGGCCAGAAAGTCATCCAATCATGACCAAAATACTTCGGGGGATACCCCTCTTAATGAAGAGACCCCACGTATCCGCAGCGTGGAGTTGGCAGCACGAATCAACATGCCGAACGCCAAATCAGGAGAAAACCCAGGTTACCTGATTCGGGTACACATCGCACCGGAAAGGTCCGTAAGCGGTCAAAAGGATGCCCAGCTAGGAAAAAATACTTATAGGGATAGCCCACTCGATAAGGATACCCCACATATATGCGAAGTTGAGTTGGTCACATGAACTATAGTGCCGAAGGCCGAATCAATGCAAATCCCAAGAAAATCGGTACTGGTTCTACACGTCCCGAAAGTCTACGAAAGCCCCGAATCAACACTTCAAAACGAAGTCCGGGACTACTACACCAACCCCGAAGCTACTCCGGGTGAAGAGCACTCACCGGGTTAATTTCGGGATAAAATGTTAAAATTACAAAAATGCCCTTATAAATGAGTCGGTGGCACCTTGATATCGAGTCGACAGTGATGAAAGTTTCTGCCGATGGCACCTCTCGTGTTCGGGTCGGTGGTGCCTCTCGCTTTCAGCCAGTGGCGCCTCTCGCATTAAAGCCGGTGGCGATGGTGCTCGAGGCGGTGACCTCCCCTCCGCGCCAAGTCGGTAGCATGGCTAGTGCTTGAGACGGTGGCAGCTCCCCCATCCCGTCAGGGCTGCGATGCCATGTCTGGGGCATCTGCCTATAAAAGGGCCCCTTGGCCTTCAGAAGAAGGGGATCGGGGGGTAGAGAATTAGAAGAAGGGAGAATCCATCGAGAGAAGAGAGGAGAGCTGTCGAGCGAAGAGAGAAAACCAAGAAAGAAGGATAAGGAAGAGAGGATCAGGAAGAGAAAGAAGCAGCTGGGTCTTGAAGGGGGCTCTACGTGTTCCTCTGGCTCTGTGTTCTTCTTTTCTCAGTTATTACCTTTCATTTTAATCAGTTTCTTTTTCTTTCTCCTTGGAGTTTCTCCAAGTGCTGTAATCCCCTATCCCCATTCTGCTGTAATCGATAGAGAAGGTGAATAAAAGAAGGCTCCGTCCCTTTTCTTTGCCATGGCTCAAGCTTATCCCTTTTCTTATTGTTCTATTTCTTGCCAACCGCAGTTGTTTCTATCGATTGCGATCTAAGATTCCAGGTCTTTCCTTGAGCGTGAGGAGGCCCTCTAGGCCAAATTAATACTAGATCCTATGATCGCTCATTTTGGAGTATCTTATTCTTTTCTGTGAGATAATGGCTTGAAGCCACGCCCTTCGTGGGTGACAATAAATCATCCCTCCCCAGGGGCTGTTCTTTCATCGATAGCGTAGTCTCGTTTACAATAATGGGTTTCCCTCGAATGAACTATGAAGAAGAGAATGTTGAGTGCCCTTTCACTCGTTTCTGTTAGTTGTAAGGGCACCAGTGCAATCTGATAGTCGATACGATAGTCGTTTTTGCTTTCTTCCAGAATTGCCATATGCCTTTCCCACTCAGTGTTTGATGATTTATCCCTGAGGGTCTCAACCCCCGTTTGCCTTGTCTCTGGTGGCAGCGAGCATGAGCTGCCCATGGTAATCATGATTGCTCACAGGGTGAGGCTTGTCCCATGGTGAGGCATGGTGGTACGCTGCGTTACTGAAACTATTACTGCTCGATGAATGGTTTTCTCCGATTGCTTCTACTTGTCCCTGACTGGGGAGGGGTACAACCCTTTTGTCAGCCTGCTCAATTTCCTTGAGCTAACGCCATTCTAGGTTCCAGGGGGTCTGTCGTTTCATCACATGTTCCCCTAGAAGCCCTTTGCACCGACTGAGCAAATAAAACTGCCATCTATATGGCTACAATCAGAGACCCTTTGCTCCCTTGGATCATCATGGGTCTCTAGTAGGCTGGCCCTCAAGACTCTGTTCGTGATGACTTCAGGGACTGGGGCAGTCCATCTGGGCTCCTCAGTGTTTATGACTTGGCACCGTCTACCGTGTGCCATGTCGCTTGTTTAATTGAACATCTCCCTATGCTGGGGAGATGCTGCCCAAATTTTCTTCGACGGCATTATGTTTTCCTGATGATTTTTCCTTGAATCTCTGACACTTATCTAGTGCTGGAGTATGAACCTCGCACAGACTAACAAAAGGGGAGAGCAGACGAATGAATAAGATAAGAACATATATATATATATATATAAGATGATAATAGCAGAATTTCTCTTAACACCTGGGTAGTCATGCCTTTGAGTTCCTAAATTCCTTGGACTCTCATTCAAATGCCCTATTTGATGCAAAGCCATAAACCAAATTTCTTTGCCGAAGTTCAAACGATGGAGCCTTGCAAAATAGTGGCGTCGCCACCCAATTAACCCCCACGAATTTTGATTTGGTGGCGACGCCACCGAATAACCCTTTGCTCTGCCTGTCACCGACTCCACATAGCACCCAGCTCGCCACCGATTCGCCCTCTTCTTTACCCATCACCGACTCCAGTGCCTCCTCTTTAACCCAACACCAACCCAGCCGTTACCCTTGTTCATTAACCTCGACGCTACTGCCTCTTTCCTCTTCACTAGCACCGACCTAGCCATCGCCTTCGTCTTCATTAGCATCGATGCATCTTCACTCCTAGCACCGACCCTCTCTGCCGCTAGCTTCGCATCGGCCATCGCCCCTCCACTATATGCACCGACCTCCATTTGAACCTGCACCGACCCCAGTGCCCCCCATTCAAACTTGCACCGACCTATGTTGCCTATGCCCTTCACTGCCGCTGCATCGGTGCAACACTCGCCCTGACCTATGTTGCCCATGCCCTTCACTGCCGCTGCCTCAGTGCATCCCTTGCACCGACCTATAATGCCCATGCCCTTCGCTGCCGCTGCCTCGGTGCAACCATTGCACCGACCTATGTAGCCCAAGCCCTTCTCACCATTATCTCAGTGCACTTTGCACCGATTATCCCTTCCACCCTTGCAGCGCTTGTTGTTGACTCGGTCCATTTATGTGCCCCTCTTCCTAAATATTCCCGAATAAATAAATGAATACATTATATGTATATATACATATGTATATACGTGTAAATATACATATATATATATATATACGTGCCCACATAAGCATGCTGATAACATGTGCTTTCCATGCTTCTGGTAAATAACTCTCCTAAGCACCTATGTTGTGAAAACCATGCCTATTTTTGCGCTTGGTCTCACTTCGGTATATAAAATGGCATCTAACAGAAGGCCGGGTCCCGCCCGACTGGAAGTGTCGCTATGCGTGGTGGTGGTCATCGGACCTAAGTTCCCCGCCTCATATCGGAGTGCGAACATAATAAATCTTAAATCCACTTGTATGAATAAAAAGGGAGCATAGGAGCCAGCGTAGCTTCATGTTTATGTCACGTCTTGTACGTCGTTATCATTCGGCCTCGAGTGGCACTTATCTTGGCATTTAATCAAGGGTTTTCCTTCTTCTTGGAGGATGTAATTAACGTCATAGCCTTTATGGTATGACAGACTTCTGATCCTGGCCTGGACTCCACATTCGTCTGACCAAGTCGGATCGATCGCATGATAATTTGTCACATATGTGACTGGCATGCCTACGCATTTATAAAAATATGTGTCACCAGAGTGGAACGCCCAGTGGGACTGGGTCTCCCTTCATCTCTTTGCTAAGATAAGAAGCCACTTGGGGCTTCCCCCGAGAATACTGATCATTTGCCTGTTTCTGTGATTACAGGAGAGCAAGAATGGAGACCCGACTAGCTGCACTCGTGTTCGGTTCGGATGTCGTCATCAAACTTGTCAACCATGGATACCTGGCAGTGCCCACCGTGTTTGGGTCCTTCCCGCCCGCTGTCGGCTTTCCCAATTTCTTGGGGTTCGCCTTTACTAAATTATTGGGAGTTCAGTCTCCCGAACCGACAAGGGTCAAGAAGGCTGAAGAAATCGAAGCTCACGAGGTCCCGCGCTGTGAGGGCCCATCGAAGAAGCCGATAAGGGAGGTGAGTTGCATGGTGCATCACACCACCAATAGGGTTCGCCCTATTTGCAACAAAAGGCCCGGAGTCCGTCAACAGAGGAGCATCCGTAGGAAAGCTGCAACTACTATCATTAGGCTCCTCTCGGCATTTGGGAAGTCTATTCTCATTGGAGGCATCCGCCTCTTCCTCGACGGACGTGATGCCCAGGCCATCCCTGACCGGGTAGTCCCTGCTGTGCCTATTCATAACTCCTTTCAGGCCCTGTCTGGAAGAAGGGCAGAGAAGGAAGAAGAAGGTTGCCGAGGTCGGAGAGAGCTCGCCACACGGCCAAGGAAGTTTAAACAAGTGTGGGTCCCCAAGAGGGTCCAACCCAGGAAAGAAGACACTCCCATCCGTCCCTACGAGGCCAGATCAAGGGAGATCGGGAGGAGGAGAAATGAGAGGGGTGCGGCCCCAGAAGAAGAGGAATGTGTGGTTGCAGAGCTTCCAAGCCATGAAGTTTTCCATGTATGCGCTAGGCAGTCCGATATCCCAATTATGAGGCGAAGGTTCCATCAGTCATCGGAGAGAGCCTGATTGGCATATCTGCCTCAGGTGCGAGGCCACATGCTATCTCCCATTCCCCACGGGGGGAAGGATCGGGAAGAGATGACCGATATGGTCAGAGGGTATTTTAGGGGCTTAGGCAACCCCTCATTAGGCCAATAGCTCCTGCTCCAGGCAGCTATGGCTGAAGAAGAGGAGTACCCACCAATGGAGGTCGGGGAAGAAGAAAATGGACAAGCCTCATCCGTGGATGATAAAGGACATGAAGACTAGTTTCAGCAAGACTATGATGCTATAGAAACCCCACCACGGCAAGGGGGAAGGATGAGAAGAATGTCAGTCTTTGAAAGACTGGCTTACCCAAGCCGAGTGAAGAGAATTGTCTCCAGATATAGGTAGAATTTGAATATTGTTACTTGCAATATGGCCGGAGTGGCAAGAAGATGTGACAGTTTGCTCGTCTAGCCAATAGGCCCGGGGCAGATACTAGGATTGTCACAGCTGCGAGAGAAAGAGTACAGATGATGGAAGAAGACCGGGAGGTTTCTGAAGTAACCGCCACCCTAGCTGTTAATATGGTGACCACCGAGGAAGATGAAGTCTTGCTGAATGCCTCACCTGAGGGAGCTGCGAGAGAAGCAACAGAAGGCACTTCAAGCATGGTGACTATGGACCCGTCTGTATTGATGTTGTTACATAAATATCAACAAGAGATTGAACTCCTCAAGAAACAGTTGCAAGATAAAAATGAACAAACATCCACTTCCAAGTAGCTGAAAGTACTACCAGAATCTTCACAGGGAGGAGTTCATCCCTGTGATTTCCCACCTCTATACACTCTGCCTCAATCAGCCGAGCATAGCCAAGATGCTCCTTTGCAAAGGGCTCCTCAGCCATTGATACCGTCAATATTACTGCATTTGCATCAGACACCTTTGTTGCGCCCGGTTCCACAAGCGACTGTGCTAAACACACCATACCGGAAGCCAACCCACTTCTATCTAGAGCCAGCAGATCCTGCAACAGTGAACCGACTTATGGTCGAGAAGATGATAGAAATGAAATTGGCTGAGCACGGTGAAGGTGAATATATGTCTTTTGATGCCTACCGGGTGCCTTACCCATCACACCACGTTGCCAAGCGGCTTCCCCCGGGATTCAGCAAGCCACCAAAGTTTGAAAAGTTCAACAGGCAGGGGTCCCCCAAGGAACACATAGCTTATTACATGACTGTCATGGGGGATCTAGCCTCCGATGAGTCATATCTACTAAATTTTTTCGGGCCCTCTCTAACAAGACTCGCATTTGAATGGTATTCAAGCTTGCCGGCCGGGTAGATCAACGACTGGCCAGATATGCAGAAGAAATTTCGAGAAAGGTTCCATGTGGCTGAAAGGGAAGTTACTATAGCCAAACTCTATGCTACCCATCAAAGACTGGATGAGATGGCTCTTGACTACATACAGAGGTAGAGGAACCTTGGAATGAGATGCAAGCGGACCCCGCATTAGGAGGACGCTGTACAGATATGTAAATAGAACTTCCGTAGAGAGGTGCTAGAAAGGATGATTGGAATGGAAATTAGGTCATTTGACCATTTTAATAATGTGGTATCCGAGATTGAAGCATTTCTGGTGAAACATTCAACTACCACATCCGGTACTTCTCTAGCAAAAGCAAAGGCAGTCGAGCGACGCCCGGCACCTAAAGTAGCCAACACCATCGACTTTAAGGCCTTAGAAAAGCAAAGGGATAAGGCTAAAGAAGTCGTTGCGCCTCCACTGGACAAGGTAGATGATAAGAAGGAGGGCCCCTCACTCAGGGACAAGATGAAGAAGGCTTACTCTTTTCTCAAGGAAAAGACTAAGGTGCTGTTTGACTGGGTTACCCAGTATGACATAATTACTCTGCCTGAGCCAAATAGGGAAGAAGATCTGAAGAAGCAAGATAGTCCCAGGTTCTGTCCTTACCACCGAATGTTGGGGCATCCAATTGAAAATTGCTATATCTTTAAAGACATCATAGAAGGCCTGATATGGAAGGGAGAGATAGATATGGGAGAGCACAAGATTGATCCCCCGCAGCCAGATGAAGTTTAGCTGAAGCGGATAGCTATTAATGTGATATCTCTATATCAGGCATTACCTGAAGAAATGGCAGAGGTCAGTACACAACACACATATGAGGCGTGTTTTCTCACACCTCTGAAAGAACAACAGGGATGGCAGGAAGTCTTTGCAAGAAGAAAGAAGAAGCCCTTACCCCACTCAGCTAAAGGGGTAAAAATTCCAGGCGTTACGCCCCAGCTAACCCCACCATCCCCAACTCTGGTCTGGGTTGAGCAGCCTGTGAGGGTCGAAATCCTCGTCCGCAACCGGAAGAAACCATGCCCGTTGCCCGAGCCTAAAAAGGTCAGCCCGGAACTCCAACGACTATAGGCTTACATTGACAAGCTAGAAGAATATGAGCAGCCCGCATTACAACCATTACTAATGAAGGATCATGTTCCATGGGAAGAGTAGGAGCAACTCTCATTGAAGCAACAAGAAGAGTCTGAAGAAGTCCTTAAAGAGGATGAAAGCATGTTCTGGGGGCAGGCGCCTACCAAAAAGAAAAAGAAGAAGAAAAGAATGGGTCAAAAGGCCAAGAAAGAAACAGTGTTATCCTGCAACACACTGTCTGCCCTCTTCACCCTGCCCGGGGAAGATGATGAAGATGAAGACATATGTTATACTCCCGCTACCGAAGCTAATCAGGCTGAAACCTCTCAGTCAGCACATGCGACCCGCAAAGGTCGAAAATGGGGGCGCCCGCTACCAGCCAATCATAATATCATCTTCAGGGGTGAGCAACCGTACAGGATACCTGCACCAGAGGTCAAGGTAGTCCAAATTCCTCCTCCGACAGGACTATACAATCAGATTGGGGGCAGCAATAGCAAGCCCTCCTTTCTGGAATTTCTCAACAAGTCCCAGGGCAAGCAGCCCTACCGTGAAGCCAATCCCGCAGCTGGGAGCATACCCCCACAGCCTCAGCAGCTGTCAAATCAGATAAAAGGAGATAAAGCCAAGGTGGAGGTAGGTACCGACAAACAGCCGGATGAAGCCGCTAAGCCACAAGGTGACCCAGAACCAAAGGCTGATGAAGGTGCCCCAGAAGCGTCCAACATGGTCTAGTCATTTATCTTGAGTCATATGTTGTATTTCCTCATTTTTATTTGAGTCATACCATTTTAATTTTCCTTTTATTTGAGTCATGTACCTAGGTTAATGAGTCATCTACCTAAGTTAAGTGTCATAGGGTTGATTAGATTAGTTAATGGGCCCAATTCATTGGGCTAGGCCCAGGGGCGCCCCCTACCCCCCTTGGTTATTTGTCATTGTAGCAAGAGTCATGGACTTTTTGTAAAATGTGGGTTGCCTATATATAGGACCCCATTCCCCGCATTTGAAATTAATGAAAGAGTATTTGAATTTTCAAGTGTTCAATTTAAATCTTCTTTTCGAGAGAATCCAATTGAGTGGGTGAGAAGCCCGTATCCCCCCCCCTCTCTCTCTCCCTCTCTCTCTCTAAGGGGTTCACCCCCTTCTCTCTCTCCTCCCCTCCCAACCACTTTCTCTCTACCCCTCCCTCATTCAAGGACCCCCCCAACTACCCACCACCCCAATAACTCCAGCCCAGCCCCAAGATAGCTTCCATCAATCCATACTCCACCACCCAACCACCAACTACCCAATCCACTTCCCTAAGCACCTCTCCACCTCCCCATGGCTGAAGGAGCCCCTCCCAAGACCAAAAATTTGATTTTTCCCTCCCCTCTCCCATCCCCCATACCCTAGGTCGACCAAAGGGAGGCCCCCCCTTGATCTGGTTGCCCCCACTCTCCTCCTCCATCCACTTTGTTCTTCCTCCACCTCCCCTACCCACCCCCACCAGGTGCAGTGTACCAGCAGTAGAGAACAAGTAGCTTTCAGAGGTGACCTCAGCATCATCCTGACGTGCATGGAGGCCCAAATGGTACTGTCACGTCCCGATGCGGAATCTCGGGACGTACGGTTAGAGGCAAGCGAGCAATATATAATTCCGAACCATTGCAATCCATTGCACTAAAGGTTGGAAAAGTAATAATCAGAGTTTTATTGAAATAAGGTTGAGTACACTGGGTAGAACGACTACAACCAAATAATAAGTAAAATGCTAGAACAATCTCTCACTAATGCTAAGGGTACAAACTGACTCAATAAACTAAAACTATCTCTCGATATCACTCCAGTCCATCCCCGACAAGTTCGTCACCTGGAAAGAGGGGAAACAGTAGGAGTGAGCTAAACACGCTCAGTAGATAACCACAAACAGGTTTAAGTAATTAACTATTGATTTCCAATTTATATGAAATGCAGTAAATAAAGAATAACGATAGAATATCTTGCAAGGTCAAGAAATATAGCAATTTATCAAGTAGTGAACAAGTAAAGTACAATAGAGAATTTGGCCAGCAATATGTTACACATGTAACCAAGTAAATACACACGAGTCGAGTATCAAGAGTTTGTCATAGACGTAACAAGTCAAGTCAAGTATTCGGGTGCAATGCCTCACCCTTGTCATAAACATCCCAATGGGCTCAATATCTTTTCGGGCGCTCTCCCCAGGACCAGACTGGGCCCTTATGATGCGTCGGCATTTCATTTCAATTGGATCACCGATCCCCCGTCTAGACATAGTCAATTATGGCCAATATAATCAGATGAATTTCTGTCGGGTATAAGATGTAAAGGACGACACTTGTCTCCTCTGATTCAAGAGTATAAACACGACGAAAACCCAAAACAAGGTAGTCGTACGGCGAACACCGGGCCGTACTCTCATGAGTAACGAGTCACGGGGTCAAAAATGAACGGTTGACAGTAAGCCGTTCGAGAGAGAGAAGTAAGTTCTGAAGAACGAATATACGAACCACTCGGGTCGTATTTTTAAGAAATACGGTTCAAGAGAATCCGTATTAAGTATAACGATAATATCTAATTATAAGATAATTTATGCAAAGTAGTTACCGGGTTGCCAATAACAATTAAACCAACTAATTTCAGTTTAATGTCCATTGGTCAATTCCGGGCTCAAATATGACCGAAGGTTATCCAAGGGTAATCGGTCAATTTATCAAGTTAAAACGATAGTTATGATGTAACCATAATTTACCACGGTAAAAATGTCTCACGGTAAAAAAAAGTGAAGTTTACCGGATAGAGTGTCCGGTTAATTGGCCAAAGACTTGCCATAAGTCGGCCAGTAATATTTTGATTTACAGTAATTTACAGAAGTTACCTATGGTAATTAACCAATTTATCCAAAGTTACAAGTGAATTACAATAGTTTCCACTTTAAACAATTTATCAAAATAGATATTGCAAATAACAGAAATTTACTCATGTCATTATCTGTTATTTATATGGATTGTCAAATTTTACTAATTAACATTTTTAATAGGTCAAAATAGTAAAAATCAGGTTTTCTGGAAGTTAAACGGATGACAGTGGGCCGTTAAACCTACTGGCTGTAAAACGGTTATCTATGGGCCGTTTTAAGGGTAAAAGGATACTACGGTTATAGTGGGGCCGTGTATCATGTAAAGCGGTCGTTTTCTAACCGTGTATATAAAATACGATAAAATGATAATACTACTAATTTCATTCTAAAGCGGTCTCTGGTTGACCATTATTCATGTGAAATGGTTAAAATTGGGCCGCTTAAAGCAATTAAGGCGGTCAGTTCTAAGCCGTCTAAGAGATAAGCGGTCCGGTTGGAACCGTCTTTCTTTGTAACACGGGAACAGCGAAAACAGAAGTATAATCCGGCAATGAGGGCTTCAATTCATGGGTTTAAGCATGGAAAATCATGAAATATGCAAGCTAACATGATGCCCTATCATTCCTTTTATTGAATTCAAGTTTGTGCCATGGTTACCTACCTTAACCGATAAAAATAAGAGAAAGCTTGGGAAAGAAGATGAATAGTGGTCTTGCAAAGCTTCACAGCAGCAAGACAGCAGCAAGAAATCCTTAAGTTGCTTAAGAGGAATGCTTAGGAATGCTTCCTCTATTTATAGGTTTGTAGAGAAGTGTTTAAACTTCTCACGCGGGCTGGTCAGAGCCGCAATTCCCTTGGCAGTGTTGAAGACGTGTTTATGCCAACCCAAACACGGTTTCACGTGTTCCACAAGGTAAGGTTACCCTTAATCTAAGCCTAATCCCATAGATTAAGCCATTGTTAACTAAAACCTTCATTTAATGTCACTAAACGATTTTTAATGAAATTGACCCAGAAGACAAAATTGCTAATCAAGACGTGATCTTTCAGATTATGATTTTTATGGAATTTTATCACGAGGTTTAATGTTAATCTCCCAATCTTAAGATTAAAATAATAATTTAACCCAATGTTCAACGGTTTAGTCGATAGAGAGAGTTTTTGATTTTTACCGATGAAACTCCAGAAGACAAAGTTGCTAAGAAAAATACTCTCTATCAGATGTGATTTTTGCAGATTTTTCCCAAGGTAGTTATATTTTCGGGTGAATAGTGTTTTTCGCGTTTTTAAGTCAGGCTTAAATCACTGATTAAGCCATGTAAATGATTTTATTAGGGTCAGGTACAGGAGACCAAAGTGTTTATCATGGTGTTTACTAATTAACTATCATTTTTCAGAATATTTACACGATAGTCAAAAACATTTACTATTTACTATTTACCTCAGTCACTATTCAACATTTACTATTTACGAAATTTAATATTTGTACAGAAACTCGGGGTCTTACACCCTCCCCCACTTAAAGAATTTGGTCCCCCAAATTCACTGGACCAAAATACAGTAAAGGAAAGATAGCTCACCTAGAATAGGTGGGGATAACGCTTCCGTATAGCGTCCTCGGATTCCCATGTAGCTTCTTCTATTCCACGCTGACTCCATTGGATTTTGACCATCGGTATGGAACGATTTCGAAGTTGTTGCTCCTTTCGATCCAGAATTTTCACTGGTCTTTCTTCATAGGATAGATCCTTTTTAAATTCAAAGTCCACATGTTGAATGATGTGACTAGGGTCGTACACGTATTTCCGAAGCATAGATACATGGAATACGTTATGTACACCAGATAATTGAGGAGGTAAGGCCAATCTATAAGCGACTTCACCCACTCGATCAAGGATCTCAAATGGACCAATATACCTTGGGCTTAACTTGCCATAAATACCAAATCGACGAATACCTCTTGAAGGAGATACTTTTAAGAACACATGCTCGCCAATTTGAAATTCCAAATCTCTTCTTCTATTATCAGCATAACTTTTCTGCCTTGATTGAGCTACAAGTAACCGGTCTCGAATAATTCGAATATTCTGTGATGATTCTGAGACAAGATCCGGTCCAAGCCATTGCTTCTCGCCAATCTCATCCCAACATAATGGAGAACGACAACTCCTTCCATACAAAGCCTCGAAAGGTGCCATTTGTATGCTGGATTGATAACTATTGTTATAGGCGAATTCTATCAATGCCAAATGATCACTCCAGCTGCCATCGAAGTCAATCATACAAGCTCTCAACATATCTTCCACAATCTGATTTGTTCTCTCGGTCTGTCCATCTGTCTGCGGATGAAATGCAGTACTGAAATTCAGACGGGTACCAAGAGATTCTTGCAAACCCTTCCAGAAATGAGATGTAAATCTCGGGTCTCGGTCAGACACAATGCTGACTGGAATACCATGAAGTCTAACCACTTCCTTCAGATATAATGCTGCTAGTACATCAACCGTCCACTTGGACTTAATAGCTAGAAAATGGGCTGACTTAGTCAATCGATCCACGATGACCCATATTGCATCATAGCCACCTCGAGTCTTAGGAAGACCCATAATAAAGTCCATACCAATACTCTCCCACTTCCATTGGGGAATATCAAGTGGTTTCAATTTACCTGCCGGTCTAAAATGCTCGGCCTTTACTTGTTGACAAACAAGACATCTGCTTACAAAATCTGCAATTTCCCTTTTCATGTTTGGCCACCAAAATGTCCTCTTCAAGTCTTTGAACATCTTAGTGCCTCCCGGATGGATAGTGTATCGGGATCTATGTGCTTCTTCAAGGATCCGATTCTTTATATTAGCCTCATCCGGTACACAAGTTCGACCTTGAAACACCAGTCTTCCATCATTGGCTATCGAGAAGTCAGGTCTGCCACTTAAGTTTTCCTTAATCTCGACTAGCTCGGGATCAATATCTTGTAATAGCTTGATTTCCACTAACAGTTCGGGCTTGAGTTGCATCTGGGAAATCAAAATCCGATCATTATCAATATTGAGATCCAGACTAGCCATCTGCTCCAGTAACTTCCATTCTTGTAACATAAGACTGGATAACTTAGCCACAGGCTTCCGACTTAACGCATCAGCCACGACATTGCCTTTGCCAGGGTGATACTCGATAGAGAAGTCGAAATCCTTTATATATTCCAACCACCTTCTTTGCCTCATGTTTAATTCCTTTTGAGAAAATAAGTATTTCAGACTTTTGTGATCCGAAAATACCGTGAATGATTCTCCATATAAATAGTGCCTCCAAATCTTCAATGCGAATACTACGGCTGCCAATTCCAGATCATGCACGGGATAATTAACTTCATGCTTCCTTAACTGCCTGGAAGAATAGGCAATCACCTTGCCATGCTGCATAAGCACACAGCCTAAGCCAATACCAGAAGCATCTGTGTAGACCACAAAACCGCCTTCACCCGAAGGTAAGGTCAAAATAGGGGCAGTAGTCAAACAATCCTTCAGAGTTTGAAAACTCCGTTGGCATTCAGCTGACCACTCAAACTTGATTTCTTTGCGGGTTAATTTTGTCAGAGGTACCGCAATCTTAGAGAAATCTTGAATGAACCTTCGATAATAACCAGCCAGGCCAAGAAAACTCCTTACTTCAGTAACATTAGTAGGCTGTTCCCAATTCTTTACCGCTTCCACTTTAGATGGATCCACAGAAATTCCATCCTTAGTAATAATATGTCCTAGAAAGGACACCTCACTTAGCCAAAATTCACACTTGCTGAACTTGGCATATAATTGGTGATCTCTCAATAATTGCAAAGCCATCCTCAGATGCTCGGCATGTTCTTTTTCACTCTTGGAATATATCAAAATATCATCTATGAATACCACAACCCATTGATCAAGGTAGGGTCGGAACACACTGTTCATTAACTGCATGAAAGCTGTCGGTGCATTCGTTAACCCAAAAGGCATAACGACAAACTCATAATGACCATACCGGCTACGGAAAGCTGATTTATAAATATCCTCTTCTTTAATCCGTAACTGGTGATATCCAGATCGAAGATCGATCTTAGAAAAATAAGAAGCTCCAGTAATCTGGTCAAATAACTCATCAATCCTTGGCAAAGGATACTTGTTCTTGACAGTCAACTGGTTGAGTTGCCGATAATCGATGCATAATCTCATCGAACCATCTTTCTTCCGTACAAACAATACAGGAGCTCCCCAAGGGGAAACACTCGGGCGAATAAAACCCTTCTCGAGTAATTCCAACAATTGCTGCTTCAATTCCCGCAATTCCGCATGAGACATTCGATAAGGGGCTCTAGAAATAGGAGACGATCCAGGAATAAGATCAATAGAAAATGTAACTTCACGCTGAGGCGGAAGTCCTGGTAACTCCTCTGAAAATACGTCCGGAAATTCTCGGACAATAGCAATATCCTTAATCTCGATCTGCTGTTCAGGGGATGCATGAACAAAAGCCAGAAAAGCTTCGCATCCACGCCTCAATAACTTATCAGCACGAAGAGTCGAGATAAGAGAGATAGAACTAGGATGTTTCACTCCCTTGAAGGATAATCCGGGGTGTCTAGAAAAAGACACGGAACAAGAACTACAATGGACATTGGCCTCATATCGAGCCAACCAATCGGCTCCTAGGATTACATCGTAATCCTTCATGTCCATACAAATCAAATCAGCTGGAAAATTCTGATCATTCACCATAACCTTACTAGAAGGATAGTAATGCTGAATTGCTGATTTAGAACCAATTAGGGGTTGATATTTCTAACGGAGAACTCAATAAAACAGGTTCCATAGCTAAAGATTTAGCAAATCTCCGTGAAAGAAAAGAATGTGTTGCACCAGTATCAAATAGAACAAAAGCTGGCAAGTCGAATATAGCAAGAGTACCTTCGACGAGTCCACCATCCTCGGCGATATCTTTTTCCTTCGCATGAAGAGCCTGGAGCCTGCCTTGAGGCTTCTTGAAATTCAGGGGTTTTGCCGGGATAGCTTGTTCCGATAATAAAGGGCAGTTGGGTATACGGTGCTCTTTGCTTCCACACCGCAGACATGCACCTAGCTTGCGCCAACAATCTTCCATCTTGTGACCAGGACGATCACAATATCGGCATACGCCCTTGAATGGAATCATAGAATCAGGTTTCTTGTCTTCTTGTCGCGGCATTTTGCCTCTCCACGAACCAGAACCAGAACTAGAACCAGTACTAGTGAAAGGTCTTTTCTTGTTAGGACCAGTGCCAGAATCAGTCTTATCATTCTTGAGTGCCTTCGGTTGATTCTTCTTACTACCTTGACCACGAATCCTTTCCGTCATTTCCAATGTATCTTCTAATACTTGTGCCTTTCTTACCATCTCAGAATATGTAGAAATTTCTAGTGGTGCCAGTTGATTAATATAATGAAGTCGAAGACCATTAAGGAAACGCTTCGCCTTCATTTTCTCAGTTGAAATGAGATGTCTCGCATAACGAGAGAGTCTTGCAAACTGGGCTTCATATTCTGATACCGATAAGCTTCGCTGCTTCAGAGCTGCGAATTTCGCGGCCTTCTTTTCTTGCACGCGATCAGAAAAATATTTATCATTGAAGAATTCCTCGAATTCCTCCCACGAGACTTGTTGGTCACCGAGAGTCGGTTTAATAGACTCCCACCAAGTACGTGCATCACGTTCCAGTTGGAAAATGGACAAGAGAACACGCTCCTGGTCAGTGCATTGCATGACCTCAAAAATCCTTGACATCTCGTCGAGCCAGTTCTCGGCTTCATCAGGATCGGTTGAACCAGCAAACCTAGGTGGGTTCATCCCTCGGAAATTCCGATACAATTCACCAGTACCATGAGCTGCGCCATGAGGTGCCGCTCCGGCTCCAGCTCCTGCCTGAGCCAATGCATTCAAGGCTTGCGTAAGTCCTTGAACCGTACGTTGCAAATTCCTCATCTCAGCACGATTGGCTGCCATTTCAAGTACCTATAAGGTAATCCATTGTTCATGAGTCGATTATTATGAGAGAAGAATTCTCTGATGAGAGGAGAGAGAAAGAACTAGAGGAGTGAGACATGATTACGGTTAATAGCTTAACCCGATTTCTACCCAAATCTCACAAGGTCTAGTTTTTTCCTAAACTTATAGGAGAGAAGGAAACCTAGGACAATTTTAACCTAAATTTCTAGGTCAATGCGACCTAGGCTCTGATACCAACTAAACTGTCACGTCCCGATGCGGAATCTCGGGACGTACGGTTAGAGGCAAGCGAGCAATATATAATTCCGAACCATTGCAATCCATTGCACTAAAGGTTGGAAAAGTAATAATCAGAGTTTTATTGAAATAAGGTTGAGTACACTGGGTAGAACGACTACAACCAAATAATAAGTAAATGCTAGAACAATCTCTCACTAATGCTAAGGGTACAAACTGACTCAATAAACTAAAACTATCTCTCGATATCACTCCAGTCCATCCCCGACAAGTTCGTCACCTGGAAAGAGGGGAAACAGTAGGAGTGAGCTAAACACGCTCAGTAGATAACCACAAACAGGTTTAAGTAATTAACTATTGATTTCCAATTTATATGAAATGCAGTAAATAAAGAATAACGATAGAATATCTTGCAAGGTCAAGAAATATAGCAATTTATCAAGTAGTGAACAAGTAAAGTACAATAGAGAATTTGGCCAGCAATATGTTACACATGTAACCAAGTAAATACACACGAGTCGAGTATCAAGAGTTTGTCATAGACGTAACAAGTCAAGTCAAGTATTCGGGTGCAATGCCTCACCCTTGTCATAAACATCCCAATGGGCTCAATATCTTTTCGGGCGCTCTCCCCAGGACCAGACTGGGCCCTTATGATGCGTCGGCATTTCATTTCAATTGGATCACCGATCCCCCGTCTAGACATAGTCAATTATGGCCAATATAATCAGATGAATTTCTATCGGGTATAAGATGTAAAGGACGACACTTGTCTCCTCTGATTCAAGAGTATAAACACGACGAAAACCCAAAACAAGGTAGTCGTACGGCGAACACCGGGCCGTACTCTCATGAGTAACGAGTCACGGGGTCAAAAATGAACGGTTGACAGTAAGCCGTTCGAGAGAGAGAAGTAAGTTCTGAAGAACGAATATACGAACCACTCGGGTCGTATTTTTAAGAAATACGGTTCAAGAGAATCCGTATTAAGTATAACGATAATATCTAATTATAAGATAATTTATGCAAAGTAGTTACCGGGTTGCCAATAACAATTAAACCAACTAATTTCAGTTTAATGTCCATTGGTCAATTCCGGGCTCAAATATGACCGAAGGTTATCCAAGGGTAATCGGTCAATTTATCAAGTTAAAACGATAGTTATGATGTAACCATAATTTACCACGGTAAAAATGTCTCACGGTAAAAAAAAGTGAAGTTTACCGGATAGAGTGTCCGGTTAATTGGCCAAAGACTTGCCATAAGTCGGCCAGTAATATTTTGATTTACAGTAATTTACAGAAGTTACCTATGGTAATTAACCAATTTATCCAAAGTTACAAGTGAATTACAATAGTTTCCACTTTAAACAATTTATCAAAATAGATATTGCAAATAACAGAAATTTACTCATGTCATTATCTGTTATTTATATGGATTGTCAAATTTTACTAATTAACATTTTTAATAGGTCAAAATAGTAAAAATCAGGTTTTCTGGAAGTTAAACGGATGACAGTGGGCCGTTAAACCTACTGGCTGTAAAACGGTTATCTATGGGCCGTTTTAGGGGTAAAAGGATACTACGGTTATAGTGGGGCCGTGTATCATGTAAAGCGGTCGTTTTCTAACCGTGTATATAAAATACGATAAAATGATAATACTACTAATTTCATTCTAAAGCGGTCTCTGGTTGACCGTTATTCATGTGAAATGGTTAAAATTGGGCCGCTTAAAGCAATTAAGGCGGTCAGTTCTAAGCCGTCTAAGAGATAAGCGGTCCGGTTGGAACCGTCTTTCTTTGTAACACGGGAACAGCGAAAACAGAAGTATAATCCGGCAATGAGGGCTTCAATTCATGGGTTTAAGCATGGAAAATCATGAAATATGCAAGCTAACATGATGCCCTATCATTCCTTTTATTGAATTCAAGTTTGTGCCATGGTTACCTACCTTAACCGATAAAAATAAGAGAAAGCTTGGGAAAGAAGATGAATAGTGGTCTTGCAAAGCTTCACAGCAGCAAGACAGCAGCAAGAAATCCTTAAGTTGCTTAAGAGGAATGCTTAGGAATGCTTCCTCTATTTATAGGTTTGTAGAGAAGTGTTTAAACTTCTCACGCGGGCTGGTCAGAGCCGCAATTCCCTTGGCAGTGTTGAAGACGTGTTTATGCCAACCCAAACACGGTTTCACGTGTTCCACAAGGTAAGGTTACCCTTAATCTAAGCCTAATCCCATAGATTAAGCCATTGTTAACTAAAACCTTCATTTAATGTCACTAAACGATTTTTAATGAAATTGACCCAGAAGACAAAATTGCTAATCAAGACGTGATCTTTCAGATTATGATTTTTATGGAATTTTATCACGAGGTTTAATGTTAATCTCCCAATCTTAAGATTAAAATAATAATTTAACCCAATGTTCAACGGTTTAGTCGATAGAGAGAGTTTTTGATTTTTACCGATGAAACTCCAGAAGACAAAGTTGCTAAGAAAAATACTCTCTATCAGATGTGATTTTTGCAGATTTTTCCCAAGGTAGTTATATTTTCGGGTGAATAGTGTTTTTCGCGTTTTTAAGTCAGGCTTAAATCACTGATTAAGCCATGTAAATGATTTTATTAGGGTCAGGTACAGGAGACCAAAGTGTTTATCATGGTGTTTACTAATTAACTATCATTTTTCAGAATATTTACACGATAGTCAAAAACATTTACTATTTACTATTTACCTCAGTCACTATTCAACATTTACTATTTACGAAATTTAATATTTGTACAGAAACTCGGGGTCTTACAGGTACTGTCAGAAGCGTCTCCCTATCTTCTTCGTGATGGTGGTGGTCTCGTCCCGTTCTGAGTTTGTGGCTGCCCGGAGGAGTCTTCACTACAGGACTACGCATCTACTACCAGACAGTCAACCTGAGGCGGCTTGCAGGGGCTCCCATAGCCATCACCTTGAAGATCTGGAGGTGGTGCTTGGCTGAGATCATATACAACGAGTCTACTTCCAGTATCATGAAGCAAAACCCTGTTCGGCATCCGGGGCTATGATTTCTCATTTTTCTCCCCCAAGTGCGCAGTTGTCCCCTCTAGGACTGAACCGACCCATGTCCACTGTTTGGGCTCTCCCAATCTGCTCCGACATCATCTGGTGTTCCCGCGAATCTTGTCTCGAAGCAGACTCGATAACGATTCCAAAGACTCTGGACACACTTGATTCAGAGATCAGAAGCACTCGAGGTGGTCTCTTCTTTCAGTTGCTGTGGTACCGTAGCAGTCCAAACCAGAACTCAGGGTCCCTGTTCGCAGCCCTTCCCCGACCAGCACCGTCAACCAAGAAATTCCATAAAAATTGGACATCAACCTGATCCAACCCCGAAGATTTTCCCATTGGTCTCATCGATAACAAAATTCGGGAGTGGCCGCAGCAGCGTCAAATTCAACTATTTATCCCTTGTTCCAGAGAGCGGGCAGAACCGACGGTGTCCATCCGTTTGGCTTCTTTTTCAGTTTTCCCCTCCCCGCCCGGCTGGCTTAAAGCCCCTCCCCACGGGAGGTAGTGTTTGAATGTATGAGTGACTCCCCCTCCCCTTGTTCCACCCCCTTACATGGGGAGTAGTGTTGTAAATCTTTAAAACAGGGTCAAGCTACTCCGGCGCAGCGTGTGGGGAACCACGCTTCCCCGCTCGCCCACATCTCCGAGCAGGACCGGTTTCTTCAAGCCGGTCGAGTAAGTGTTCTAACCTTGCTTCCCTTTGTGCTTGTCCTTTCAATATTAGCTCATAGCTCCGCTGGCAATGAGAGTGAGTGCTCGGTCCCTCAAGCTCCGTTGCTTCGAGTGACCACCGTGGGGAAAAGTGTAACCGGTGCCCTTGCCACAACGTCGGCTCCATTGAATTGGGCCTCCATACCCTTGGGAACAAACCTTGGCCTTCCTGGCCCTCTACCAGCAAGGGCCCAGCCCTCACATCCTCCACTTGGCATCACCAAGTTACCCCGGGTTTGGGTGAGTGTCAGGTGAGCGGCCGCCGATTTTGGTCCGTTACTATTGTGAATTGTGCTTGCTTGTTAAAGTCCAAGGGTGTGTCACATCAATTGGTATCAGAGCAAGTTCTAGACTTGTCTCTACTAAGTCTTGTCCTAGGGCCATTGCATTTATCCACCCGTTCATCATGGCCATTTCCTACTTAGCCTACTCGCCACCCATGGAATTCATTCTAGATAGGGATATTATCTTTGACGGATCATGTTCTAGTGATTACCTTAGGTGGGAGGCTACCATAGAAAGGTACTTTAAAGAGACTTGGGTATATGGACCCGGGAGAGTCCTCAAGGCCAAGGGACGACTTCGGGGTCAAGCCAAGGAAAAGTGGCGGAGAATAGAGGGATTAAGGAGGGTTGAAAGATATAAACCTATTCACTCATGGGAAGAGATGAAGGTAGAACTTATGAAGATCTACATCCCCAAATATTCCCACCCCTCCTATTCAAACACTTCTAGCCCGAGGAGCACTACCACTCCTCCATCCCCACCCGGCCAACTTGAGACCACCCTTAGGCCTCCACCCCCACCACTCCCAACAAATTCCCTCTCAACCATCATCACTACACTTCGCCACCAAATCCTCTCCCTTAAGACCCAAATGATCCAAGCATCCATGTCCCCACCTAACCCCACGAGGGTCCCCACACCCCAACAAAAACCCCCTTCCACAACCCTCACTATCCAAGCCCCCTTGGTTCCCACCACTACCCCTCCATCTTCCCCTATAAGGGACACTCCCCCCCAAGACCGACAAACCCAAGTGTGGTCCACAAGTCTGGCATGCCCGGTGGGACGGAAATCACCCTTCATCTCTTTGCCAGGACTAAGGGCCCTACGGCCCCTTTCATGTAATGCTAATTGTTTGATTTGCAAATGCAGGTTGCATTTCGGACACCAGGATGGCCCCCACGTTCGGCCAACAGGCCGTCGAGAGCCATGTTCGGAACGGCTACTTGGCCGTCCCCCTCAGCTTCGGGAGCTTCCCTCCCGCGGTAGGCTTCCCCAACTTCCTTGGGGTAGCCTTCACGAACCTGCTGGACGTGGAAGCGTCTGACAGGATTGAAAGCAACGCTCCCATCCAGGGGGCCGCGAAAGCTGCTGTCGGCCGATCGATGGCCAAGACTTCCAAGACCGTCCCGACTGGGACGCTGAGCTGCAACATGCACCACGTGCACCAAACTGTCGGCCCTTCTCACCCAGGGTCGGCCTCTCACGAAAGGAGGCTCCAAAGGAGCCATGCCACAACATCATACCGAGGTCGGTTCTCCAGCATCGGCAAGTCGGCTGTCGTCGGGACTTTCCGGGTGCATCTTAACGGACAGCGTTCCGAGGTGATCCCGGATCGCATTGTACCCGCCGTACCAGTGCGCAACTCTTTTCAGGCACTAGAGAAGATGAAGGGCAGGATGACGCCCGCCACTCCGGCCCCAGCACCGCGGCATCAGTCGGCCTCTAGGCCCACCAAAGCTAAGCAAGTTTGGGTTCCCAAGGGGGCCCGATTCACCTCACCAGCCCAGGCGAGGCCCAGCACCTTCCGCCCGGCAAGGGTACAACAAGGAGATCGGGTCAAGACATCGGCCCCCGTCTACCAGACGACATTAACTACACCGGCCGCACCGGAGAACATCCACCGTCGACACTACCGACGTCACTATCAGGCTACCCGTGTGAAGCCTGCAACCCACATGCCCGTTGCTACCAACAGGGCGACATCATCGGCTTCTCCTCCCGACCAGGACTGGGAAGGAGTGGAGCAAGCCATGAAGAACTACTTGCAGGGCATGGGGAGCACTCCCCTGGGTCGCCAGAGATTACTGGGGGTAGTAGCCTCTGCCTTTGAAGAAGAAGAGACCTGGCCAGTGCCCAGTGCCGAGTCAAGAAACTGCTCTGAGGAGCATTATCAGTCCCCGACGAGGGAAGAAGTGAAGCCGCGAAGATCGGTCTTTGACAGATTGGTCTTTCCGGGTAGGCCATCGAGAAGAACAACAAGAAGAGGCAGAGACCTAAGAGTTTATACCTGCAATATGGCCGGGGTATCTGGCCGGTACGGGGCTCTACCAACCGAGCCCGAGGAAGTAGCCAGGCTTGCCACAAGGCCAGGACCTCTTACCAGAAGAGGGAAAGCGGCAGCTGAAAAGACACAAGTCCACACTGGAGGAGCTAACTATGAGAAACCTTCAACATCCTTGGCTGCCAATGTTATTACAGAAGGCACGGCAGGCGGACCATCCACTTCATCCGAAGAGGTGCCGATCGAAGAAAGGGGAGGCACCCCTAGCCTTCCCATGAACGACCGCGCGGTATTGCACATGATGCAACAATATCAACGGGAGATCGAATTGTTGAAGAAACAACTGACTGAAAGAGCCGCTCAGCCCTCAACATCCGGGCAGACTGAAGCATTACCAGAGACCCCTGGGGGCAACGGGCAGGCCTGGGAAGCTTCTCCACAGGCGACGGTGTCTCCCCCAATACCTACCTACACTAGAGGCGTACCCCTGCATCAGCCACAACATGTCACACCGGCCCCGCCACCGAACCTGCCATTCCAGGGGTCCACTATTGCACCTCAGGCAACAGTGTTAACAATGCCGCTGGCACAACCGGCCCATTTCTACCCAAACCCAATTGACCCGACAACAGTAAGCAGACTAATGCTCGAACAAATGATAGATATGAAGTTGGCAGAGAGGAGCGATGGTGATCACACGCCATTCGACGTATACCGGGTCCCTTACCCGGCACACTATGCTGCCAAGAGGCTATCGGTCGGCATCACCAAGCCGCCAAAGTTTGAGAAATTTAATGGGCAAGGGTCTCCTAGGGAGCACATTGCCTATTATGTGAATGCTATGGGGGATCTAGCGGTGGATGAAGCTTATCTGCTCAAGTTCTTTGGCTCGACACTTACCGGGCTCGCTTTCGAGTGGTATTCGAGCTTGCTCGCCGGGTCCATCGCAGACTGGCCTGATATGCAGAAGAAATTCAAGGAAAGATTCTACATAGCTGAGCGGGAGGTGACCGTGGCAGAGCTTTACGCCACGAGACAGAGAAATGATGAGTCGGCACTCGACTACATAAAGAGATGGAGGAACCTCAGCATGAGGTGCAAACGTCCCCCCCATCAGGAGGACGCAGTGCAGATCTGTAAACAGAATCTGAAGAAGGAGATCCTTGAGAGGATGATCGGTGTTGAGGTAAGGTCGTTCGACCGTCTGAACAACATAGTGGCAGAGATCGAAGCATTTCTTGCTCGATACTCTTCCGCTCCGGCTGCATCAAGTCAGAGGGTCAGGTAGGCTGAGAGGAGGCCAACACCGCCAGAAGTTCATACACTGGACTTCGAAGCTTTTAAGAAACAGAAAGAGAAAGCCAAAGAGATGGCCAACACCTCCACTGAACGGCGGGAAGGTCCCTCCCTGCGGGAGAAGATGAGGAACAAATTGTATTCCTTTCCTCGAGACAAAGCCCGAGTCCTATTCGAATGGTCCACCTGGTACAACAAGATCACATTACCAGATCCAAAGAGGCCTGGTGACTTGAAGAAGAAGGATGATCCTCGTTTTTGCCCATACCATCAGATGCTTGGGCATACCATTGAGGATTGTTACATCTTCAAGGATGTCATTGAGTCCTTGATCAAGAAGGGAGAGTTGGACATGGGGGAGCTCCGAGTGGATCCTCCGTAGCCGCATGAGATGCCGAGCCTTGGCACCACTGTCAACATGGTATCTTTATACCAACAGTTGCCTGAAGAATGGGCGGAGTCTAGTACGCAGGCCACTTATCAAGCCTTCGTCATGGCGCCAGCTCATGATCAAGGAGGTTGGCAAGCCGCGCCAACGAAGAACAGAAGAAGAAGACAAGCTCCTCGGCCCACTCCAGAGGTTCACATAAGGGGTGTTACACCCCGACCAGCACTGCCACCGGTGACACCTATTTTGCATGACACATCCCCCCGGCTCGTTATGAGACGGCCCACTCACAACAAGAAGAAACACATCCCGATGCGGGTGCACAAGGAAACCAGCCCTGCGGTAGAAAGGCTCCAGGCCATCATTGATGGGCTTGAAGACTATGAACAGCCCGAGATCCAGCCTATGGAGTTGAAGGAGTATGTCCCCTGGGAGGAGTTTGAGTCACTCGAACTCGCTCCAGAAGCGGAAGCCGAGACGAAAGAAGAGCCTCTCTTATGGGGTGAGCTTCCCCAAGAGCAGTTGCCAGCCACTGAAGAGATAAAGAAAAAGAAGAAGAGAAGACCTAGAAACAAGAAGAAGAGTGGGGTGGTTCTTTCTTGCAACACCCTCTCAGCATTATTTGACACAGCCCTCTCCCTGAGAGAGGAAGAGCAAGAGGTGCATGTTGAGCCGTCAGAGGTGAATCAGGCTGAAGCATCCACCTCCCAACATGCCACCAGGTCGGGAAGAGCGTGGGAACGCCCTCCTCAGGCCAACCACAACATCCTGCTTAGGGGAGAACAACCATATCACATCCCCGAGCCTATGGTCCAAGGCATGGAGATCCCCCCTCCTTCGGGCCTCTACCCCGGAGAACCAAGTGGCCAGAGTGCCCCGTCATTCATTGAATTTCTTACAACTCAGAGGGGAGGACAGTCATGCCCCCGTGAGTCCCGACAGACCCAAGGGGCAGGCAGCCCCTCGGCTCCGTCTGTAGCAATCCCTCCTCGGCCAAGGGAAGAGCCTGACAACATCCCAAATCTTGTCGAGTTCTTGCAAGAAAAGGAAGTTACCCAGCAGGCCCCACAAGCTCAAGCGGCATCCGACCCAGTGGAGGAGGCACCCGTTGAGCCGACTCCCCAGGCCCAGACTGGGGGCAGGCGTAGTAGAGCCAAAGAAATGAAGTTGCTCGAAGTCCGAGCTAGCAGCAGAATAGTCAAACACCTGAAGAAGATCCCAGCCAGGTTTACCATCTGGGAGATTTTATCCCTAGATGAAGAAACACGGCAAGCAGTCATCGCTGCGCTACAGACGCCAGCATATGTTGAAGCCTGCCTCGCAGAAATGTCACCTGAAGTAGCTGTGGCCTTCACAGAAGAGGATATGCTTCTACCTACCTGCAACCACAACAGGCCACTCTACATGAAGGGGCAGCTGAATGGGCATCCCATCAACAGAGTCTTGATCGACCCTGGGGCAGTAGTGAACATACTCCCCTATCGGGTGTATCAGAAGAATTACTTTGACGTACACCTGGTCGAGGTCAGAAACGTCAAGATTGCCGGCTTCAACCAGAAGTGCGAAGTCCCTATGGGCAGAGTTCAACCTCTCCCTCGGTGACTTCACCACCAAGGTCCAATTCCATGTGATCAACTCCAACACCTCTTACAAGGCGTTGCTCGGCTGACCTTGGCTACATCAAAATGGGGTGGTACCATCCACTCTGCACCAATGCATCAAGTACCCCGGCAACGAGAAAGAGGAGGAATCTTCGCCGACCTCCATCCTTTCGAAGTGTTCGAATGTCACTTATCGGATGCTAATCTTTATTTGGAAAATCCGAAGCAAGCCTCCCAAGCTACTCAAGACAAAGGAAATAAAAAGGCAGAGCTTGACAGCTGGTTCCCTCCACCACCGCCTGGCTATGTGGCTCCCCCTCAGGTGTCATTCATTTCTGAAGCAGAAGGGGTATTCCGGGCCACCTACCTTCCCATCTACCCTACACCGGGAACACCATACCTTGAAGACTTGCTGGAAGACATCAGGGTCCCTCCCGGGATCATCAAGCCTCTTGCAGAAGCTGACTGCCAGGTGGCTGAACCGTTAAGGACCTTCGAGGTGCCCAACCCCGAGGGTCTGCCTACCATCTTTTATGTGGCCAAGGAGCACCCGGTCAAGGGGGATGATGATTGTAGACTTTTCGATGAGCTACACGACCCATTCGTCCCAATAATGGGACTTCCTGACACAGCCGGTCTTGTGGTGAAGATGAACAGAAAGCAAGGGATCCCCTTCTGCCAGCTCTCCAGTCGGAAAGAAATGTTCAAGAAAATGTGGAACCCGCCAAACCTGGACCGGCGGTTGTTGCAAATCACCCGGCATCCAGGATTGGGCTTTTCACTAGAAGATTCCTATGAAGCTGATGTGATATTAGTCTCGACTCTAGGCGGCAATAGCCACGCAGGCACTGCAGGCCCATGGCAGGCTGAAGGCCATCAGCATCTTATGCCTTTGGCCAACGAAGAACAAGATGAAGAAATATTCCTATGGAATCCACCTCCCTGCACGAATAAGGGGAAGACCCCGTCCTCCTTCGGGGGACCAATCCCGAATGACCATAGCAGCGGGGTGCCATTGCCCTCGTCTGACACTGACCCAAAGGATAGGGAAGCGGGCCGAGCCCTGAACCTCACTCGGTGCGACTCTACCCTACTCGCCCTATACTGTAGGCAACAGCGAGAGATCGAAATGCTGAAGGTTCGCTTGGCCAAAATGACTGTACTCATTAGAGGCATCCTCTGTCGACAAAGCATCGGCGCGCACCGGTCCCCGAACACCGTCCCAAACGCCCCCGGGCACCTGAAAAGGGAGGCTAGGGATGTAGCTGCTTCCCTGGTCAGGCGATCAGTTGAGCGAAGCCCCACGCTGCGGGAGAAGATGCAAAGGCCCTACTCTTTCCCAAGGAATAAAACCCGAGGAATTTTTGAATGGGCGTGCTACTATGGCAAGGTCTCCCTCCCAAGGTCAAAGAGGCCGCAAGATGTTCGCAAAAGCGGTGACCCCTCGTTCTGCCCCTATCACCAAATACTGGGCCACTCCATCGAAGACTGCTACGTCTTCAAGGACATTGCTCAAGACCTGATTGAGAGAGATGAGTTCAGAATGGGAGATTATGTGGTCGCTCCGCCACGCCCCCATGTGGCAGGCGGCCATGAAATAAGTGTTTACATGGTGTCAGTTCAGCACCAAATTTTTGAAGATGCAGCTGAGAATGGGCAACCCCAGCCACCAGCAGAGCAACAGCCCCCAGTATGGCAATCAATCACCTTAGCCCCTGCAAGAGCCATCTATGACAATTACAAAGAAGATCCCGAAGAAGTCCTTTACTTCTCCACACAAGAGAGCCCCCCAGAGCCGCACACAACAAGCCCAATAGAGGGGGAAACAAGCAAAGCCTCGTTACCTAATGAGGCAGAGCAAGAAAACACCTATGGTGTCCTTGAAGCAGAAGATGGTGAAGATAAGGATTTCATTGACCTGCTACCAGCGCCTCCAAAATTTGAAGATGGCGGCCAGGCCACAATGGATGAGCTCATTGAAATTAATCTAGGCACAGAAAGCGACCCCAGGCCGACCTTTCTGAGTGCCCTTCTTCCTCCACAGGAGAGGGGACAATATGTCAAGTTGCTGCAAGAATTTCGGGACTGTTTCGCCTGGAACTACAAAGAGATGCCCGGTCTGAGCCCCTGCGTGACTCAACATATTCTGGCTATTGATCCCAAGGTGGAGCCGGTGAAGAAGCCCCCCAGGCGTATGAGGCCGGAGCTGATAAAACTGATTTGTAAAGAAGTCGACAAGCTCATAGATGTCGATTTTGTAGCTGAAAACCAATACACTACTTGGTTGGCCAACATTGTGTCGGTGAAGAAGAAGAATGGACAGATCAGGATCTGCGTGGACTTCGCCGACCTGAATAAAGCTTGCCCAAAAGATGACTTTTCGGTGCCCGTCACTGAAGTGATGATTGATGCAACTACCGGCCATGAGGCCTTGTCTTTCATGGACGGATCGTCCGGCTATAATCAGATATGGATAGCTGAACATGATCGAATTCATACGGCCTTCCGATCACCTAAAGGGATATTCCACTACAAAAGGATGCCCTTCGGCCTCAAGAACACTGGCGCCACTTACCAGCGGGCGATGACCAAGATATTCGACGAAATGCTATATAGCAAAGTCGAATGCTACATCGATGATCTGGTCGTCAAGACAAAGAAAAGGAGGGATCACCTGAATGACCTTAGAGTCATCTTTGAGAAACTCCGGCAGTACGAGCTGAAAATGAACCCAATGAAGTGTGCCTTCGGCGTCTGTAGTGGAAAGTTTCTCGGCTTCATTGTCCGATATAGGGGGATCGAGATCGACCCCTTTAAAATAAAAGCCATTCAGGAGCTACCTCCTCCGGAGAATTTGGGAGAGTTAAGGTCCCTGCAAGGTCGGCTAGCCTACATCCAAAGATTTATCTCCAATTTGTCGGGGCGCTGTCAACCATTCCATAAATTAATGATGAAGAATGCAGCTTTCAACTGGAACCAGGAATGTCAGAAGGCCTTTGATCGGCTGAAGGATTACTTAAAGACCCCGCCTGTGCTAGGGGCACCTGTCAAGGGGAGGCCACTTATTCTATGTATAGCTGCCACTGAATGTTCACTGGGGGCAATGCTCGCCCAGAACAATGATGAGGGGAAGGAGCAAGCTCTTTATTACCTTAGCCGAAGACAAATGGGGGTAGAAGCAAAATACACCCCGATTGAGAAGGTTTGTCTCGCCTTGGTCTTCGCAGTCAAGAAGTTGAGGCATTACATGCTCTCGCATGAAGTGAGCTTAATCTCTAAGGCTGACCCAGTCAAGCACATTCTCTCCCAGCCAGTCCTGAAGGGACGTCTCAGCAAGTGGGCCATGCTGTTAATGGAACTTGACATCATCTACGTACCTCAGAAGGTCGTTAAGGGTCAAGCCATGGCCGATTTCTTTGCAGCACACCCTGTGCCTGAAGATTCCCCACTGGCCACGGAGTTGCCTGAAGATGAAACACTGGAGGTGGACCAAGCCCAACTGATCGCCTGGCAACTGCACTTTGATGGAGCTTCTAGAACAGAAACAACCCCGTCTGGGCAGACAAAAGTACGGGCCGGGGCCGGCATCATCCTTAAATCCCCTGAGGGAGAAGTATTGCACACATCCTGCTCCATTAGCAAGCCCTGCACAAAGAATGAGGCAGAATATGAAGCTCTGATCATTGGTCTCCAAGTCCCTTTACAGATGGAGATTAAAATATTACATGTGTTTGGCGATTCATTGCTGGTCGTCAAGTAGGTCCAGGGACAGTTTGACGTCCGAAAACCCGAGTTACTCCCTTACCACACTAAGGCGAAACGGCTCATGCAGCAGTTCTACCTCATTGAGATAGGCCACGTTGCCAGAGGAGAGAATGCACAAGCTGATGCACTGGCAAAATTGGCGAGTTCATTGGCAGTCCCACCAGATGGATCCCTCAGCATCCGGGTGGTGAATCAACGCCAAGTGCCTAGCATGATAGAAGGGCCAGGAGAAGAAGAACTTGAGGTCATGACAGTGGAAGCCATTAGCGCGCCCGACTGGAGAGACCCCCTTTTGCAGTGGTTTAAATATCAGCAACTACCCAGGCAAAGGGAAGAGAAGATCAAGTTAATCAGAACAAAGGACTCTTACGAGGTTCGAAATGGGATCCTGTTCCGAATTATGGCAGACGCCAAACGGAAGGTGCTCCTCCGATGTTTATCCACTGAAGAAGCTTGGAAGGTCATGAACGAGGTTCACGCCGGAACAGCTGGTGCACATCAGGCATGACCGAAAATGAAGATTGAAATAAAGAAGCTCGGCTACTATTGGCCGACAATGTTCGACGACTGCTGTAAGTATGCCAAGTCTTGTCAAAAATGCCAGGAGCACGCGACGGTGCCCATGAGACCGCCCGTGCCCCTGCATCCAACACTGCCCAGCTGCCCCTTTGCCCAATGGGGAACAGACGTTGTGAGTCCACTACCCACGTCATCAGCTGGGTGCAAGTACATCCTGGCCGCAACTGATTACTTCTCCCGTTGGGCGGAGGCTGTTGCTTTGAAAGAAGTGACTGGGGAGATCGTCACCAGATTTGTCCGCCGCAACATCATATTCCGGTTTGGCACTCTGAACCGAATTATCTCAGACAATGGAAGTCACTTCCGTACCGGCTGGCAGAAAAGTACAAGATCGACTGGAGGATGTCGACCCCCTACAACCCACAGGCCAATGGCTTGGCTGAAGCTTTCAATAAGACTCTTTGCACTCTCTTGTCCAAAATTGTTAGTTCTAACAAGAGAGACTTGGAAGAGAAAATGTACGAGGCCCTGTGGGCGTATCGAACTGTGTACAAAACTCTGACGGGTTGTTCACCCTTTTCCCTGGTATATGGTTCAGAGGCAATTGTCCCTATCGAGCTAGAAATACCCTCCCTCTGGGTCGCAGTCCAACACGGGTTGGTTCGGGAAGAGCAGATAAATGTTGAGCGAAGGCTCGAAGAGCTCTCCAACTTGGAGGGGAAACGGCTCCAAGCCCAGCAGAACATCCAGGTCTATCAGGCTCGGATAGCTCGCGCCTTCGACAAGCTCGTCAAGGAACGCGAATTCAAGAAGGGTGACCTCGTTATGGTGAAGATAAGAGAAGTCATGGCTTCCAACCCCAAGGGCAAGCTGAATGAGAATTGGCTTGGACCCTATGTGATCCAGAAAGTCTACGAGGGCGGAGCGTATGTGATCATCGACCATCGAGGGGAGGTTCAGTTTCCGCCCCTCAATGGTAGGCATCTGAGGCTGTACCATGCTCCGATTCCCCCATTCGAGGAATAATGCTTTTCTCTGCCCCGCCCCGGGCGAATTTGCATTACTATTGTCCAGATGGATTGGGCACTATTTATCGTGCATGTCAAAAAAAAAGAGAAAAAAAAAGAAGAAATAAGAAGAAAAAAATAAAATAAGAAAAAAAAAGAGAAAAAAAGGAAGAAAAAAAAAGAGAAGAAGAAGAAGAAGAAAAAGAAGAAAAAAGGGGGGGGGGGAGGAATCGGTCTCCCTTTATTAACACTCACTCTTATCTCCAAGAATATTTCAATAGACGAATCAACCATGTCAGCCTCTGACATCCTATCGGCACTCACGAAGAACACCCCACCCGAACCTTTCGTTCGAGATCGGGGAATCAACATTTTCTCCTTGCGTTGGCACCAGCTCGTACCAACGAATATTTCAATAGACGAATCAACCATGTCAGCTCTTGACATCCTGTCGGCACTGACGAAGAACACCCCAACTGAACCTTCCGTCCAGGGTTGGGGAATAAACCTTTGCTCCTTGCGTTGGCACCAGCCCCTGCACCAACGAAAATACCAAGAGATAAATGAATCACGTCGATCTCCGACTTCCTGTCGGCATCAATGAACAAACCAGTGGCCCGGACCTTTCGTCTGGTTCCATGAATGAAAAGACCCTTGCTTTGGCACCAACCCCGTGTCAATGAATGAATCACGTCGGTCCCCGACTCCCCATCGGTGTCGATGAATAAACCAATGGCCCAAACCTTTCGTCTGGTTCCATGAACAAAAAGACCTTTGCTTCGGCACTAACCCCGTGCCGATGAACAAACCACATCGGTCTCTGACTCCCTGTCAGCATCGATGAACGAACCAGTGGCCTGGAACTTCCGTCTGGTGCCATGAATAAAAATACCCTTGCTTTGGCACTAACCCCGTGTCAATGAATAAACCGCCTCAATATTACAACTCCAGTCCCACAGACGAATAAACCCTTGGCTTGGACCTTCCGTCTAACTCGATGAACAAAAAGAACGCCTTTGCTTGGCTCGGATCTTTCATCCGAGTCGATGAACGAAAAGAACCTCCTTGCTTGGCTCGGACCTTTCGTCCAAGTCGATGAACAAAAAAAAAAGAACCTTCTTGCTTGGCTCGGACCTTCCGTCCAAGTCGATGAACAAAAAGAACCTCCTTGCTTGGCTCAGACCTTTCGTCCATGTCGATGAACAAAAAAAAGAACCTCCTTGCTTGGCTCAGACCTTCCGTCTAAGTCGATGAACAAAAAAAACCTCCTTGCTTGGCTCGGATCTTCCGTCCAAGTCAATGAACAAAAAAAAAGAGAAAAGAAGAACCTTCTTGCTTGGCTCGGACCTTCCGTCCAAGTCGATGAATAAAAAAGGACCGCCTTTGCTTGGCTCGGACCTTCCGTCCAAGTCCATGAACATAAAGAAACCCCTCCTTGCCTAGCTCGGACAATCCATCCCAGTCCATAAACAAAAGTGCATCCCATTACTCGGCTCGGACCCTCCGTCCGAGTCGGTGAATGAACAACTTTCCTAAACCCAGCATGAGTCAACAACTCCCTCTTTGGGGTTGGCCTCGTCTAAGTTGTTTGGGGCCTTTTGCCCGAGACGACACGTAGACCCTTCGTTCCCGCTTCGGTATTCACCCCATGCCGATGACTAAACCCCCACTCTGACATCTCAATCCGTGTGCATATGCGGTGAAGCGATCCCCTCATCCCTTCGCTGAAGGAGTGAGCGCTTTCCCGTGAATTTGCACCGGACTAGCATCCCACTGGCTTGGAAGAACAGACGTCATGTTGAAGAACTCTACACTCGCGGGCCCCGTGCACTCATCCCTCGCTTGCGCCGCCCGTGAGTGGGGGGCATTTGTGGACCCCAAAAAATGATGATGATGATCATGGCGACATTCGCGTCTACACATTAGAGCGCGAGTCACAGACAGAACTGCCGAACAAACCTCACGCCTCGCCTGATCAAGACAAGAACTCACTTGGTGGTCTACTACCCGCTAAGAAGCCCCCCAAGCGGAAGATACAGCTACAACGCTCCGACCGGCCATGTCAAGAGCTGAATCAAAGAAGAGTCGGGAACTCCGGTACAGCCTCAGTATGCACCGAAAGTTATGCAAAGTCTGGGATCAAGCCCCAAAGGCTGCAAATGGAATATTATAGAGGCCATGCATTGCAACTAGAACACTCCAGGAGCGCCAACACTCGAATAAATGGCTGCGACTTCGAAAAGAATCCATTCGAGGCTTAAGACGGCGCGAAAGGGCCTTAAACCGGCACGCTCTACCCCGGCGCGCCCCTTTAACATCTTAATCCGGCGCGCCCCATTTTTTTTTCATTTGCCCTTGCTTGGCATTAGACCGGTGCGCCCCTCCTTGCGTGGCATTAAACCTGCGCGGCCCTTGTGTGCTGATAATCCGGCGCGCACAACTCCATGCCGTTTTAACCAAAGGGCCATCCCAACTGTATTCCGATGCTCTGTTTTCGGATGAATCTCACACGAAGTCCAGAGAGGAGAAGAACAGTGCATTCAATGCCCGTCCCATAGCCATTTAAAGACTGCGGAGCTGTGCACTCCCCAACTCGACAGCACAACGGTGGTAGCAGAAGAGGCCAGCATCCACGGTGGAGAAGCAGCAGCAGATCTCCTGATAGGCCTGCGAACATCCCGTCCTAGGATGAGCACCAGTGTACGGCACGAATCAGCAGCATCCAACATAGCAACAACGTTGCTGCGAACAAGGCAAGGTTGGCGGGAATCCTCTGCCCCACTGTTCATTCTATAAGAGGCATGCTCCACTGTTGAAGTGAAGAAGGGAGCTGGCTGCTCGAACCCCCTCGGCTGTATGCAGTGAAGAGAAGAAGAAAAAGAAAGAGGAGAAGGCCACCCAAAGAGAAGGAAGCTCCACCCACCCACACCAGAGAGGTGAAGAAAGAAAGAGAGAGGAGAGTGAGAGTGAGAGGTGAGCTCGGAGGAGAGGAGCTTGTGCTCCGTTCCCCCTCCCCCCATCGATGTATTCCCTCCTTTCCCTCTACTGTATTCTCCCCTTTTCTCGCTTTAGGGTAGATTCCCAGTTGTATTTCCCTTTGCAAATGAATAAAAAGAGAAGTTCTTTTCGTAACACACGGTGTTCTTCTGCCTCCCTCTCTTTCCCTCTGCCTTCTCCTCATCCAGGCCCTTCGAAGCTTGCTTCTCCATAGCATGGCCTTCGAAGGAGTCCGTCAGGGGATGAACATTCATGGCCTCTCATGGCACACATTCGTCCCACTTATGAAACCATCACCCGTGAGCTGTGGGAGTTCTTGAAGGCTAGTCCTCGAGCTTCACACACTCACTTATGGGTTATTGGACCGCCGTGAGGTCTACATTTTGAGGTTCACCCCGGAGCAATCCATTTGGTGTTTCTCTATTCTCTCTGGCAAGCGTCAGTCCAGGGGAGGTGCTGCCCAAATTTTGCCAGGGGAAGAACACGTAAGAACAGACAGACGAACAACTAAGCCCCCCCTGAATCAAGCTGACTCTCTGAGTTCCTGCACAAACCCTTCTAACGAAACACTTGAATCTTCATGCTAATCCACCTTAATAAACAACTAAAACACTTTATCTTCCTCCCTATCAACTTAATCCACCAATTAAATAAATAAACCAATCAACAAGTCAATCTGTAGGTTAAAGAAACAAGAATAGAAGCAATAAGAATCAAACAGAGCGAAGAAAACCTCATAGAACCTATCCCGGCGTGCTCCTAATCCGGAGCGGGCTAATCCGGCGCGGTACCCCCCCCCCCCCCGCACCAGTTTAGCTTCACACTCAAAACTCCCTCCGTTTTCTGGAGCTCAAACCGGCGTGCTATACTGTTCATTGCCCTAAACCGGCGCGCCCCCCTTGGGCTCCATTAGCCGGCGCGCACCCCTTTGCTCACTTAACCGGCGCGCACCCCTTTGCTCCATTAACCGGCGCGCACCCCTTCAACATCTTAACCGGCGCGCACCCCTTTACTCCATTAACCAGCGCGCACCCCTTTGCTCACTTAACCGGTGCGCACCCCTTTGCTCACTAAACCGGCGCGCCCATCCTTTGACCCCTCTCTTAAACCGGCATGCCTGAAAGAGAAAAAAATGATTAATCAAATGAGAGAAAAGACTTAAGGCTAACGAATAAAACTAATAAAAAAGTTTCCCCCTTCCACAATCAAATTTTTGTTCCGGGGGCGCTGCCCCCGGAAACCCCGCGACCTGACCGCGCAGGTCGATCCGCGTGCGAGGGCGCACGTTGGCGAGTTTGGGCTTCCCACTTAACAATTCACACCCCCGGACTTGGTGCAAAGAGAAAACCAATGATGCCTTGTGGTATCCGACGTGGACCTCGGAACCTCCGACATGGTCACGATCCGAACACATCTCAGGCCGACAGTTCGTTAACTCGACCCGCTTCTCCCGGGATCTATTCCCGCAACCCCACATTAAACTTGTCGTGTCTACGGCAGACATTTGCACGGTTTTATCATCGTCTTCGATGCTTCAAACGTGGACTCGCGTCCGAACAATGAATGGTCCGACCGTGACCGACACGCACGTATACCTTGGAACCTTCGTTTCCCAAGACTGTGCGTGAAGAGAAAAGTAATGACGCCCCATGGCATCAGACGTGGTCCTCGGAAACCCCGATATGGCCATAGTCCGCAACCACCTCGGGCCAATAGATCATCAGCTTGACCCATCTTTGCTGGGATCCAATCCCGCACCCATAAGAAACTTGCCATACCTACGGATGACATCCGTACGATTTTATCATCATCCTCGGCGCTACTAATATGGACTCTCGTCCGAATACTGGATGGTCTATTAGTGACCGACATATATATCAGGATCTAGCCCCGCACTTGCACTAAACTTGTCGTACTCACGGCAGACTTTTACACTGATTCGCTCCCGTCACCGTCTTGTTTTCTATACGGACCTTTGTCCGAACATAAAATGGTCCATGTATGACCAACGAAATCCGAATGGAACGAGACGTCTCTCGTCTTCCCCGAACCCTACGTGCGAGAACATCAATAAGACCTTCGTGAGTCACATTTGGACCTCGGGTTCGCCCCAACCATGGTCATCGCCTGACCCACATCCTAGGCCTATAGTCGGCTATCTCTGTACAAATCTTTGTTTCGGAATCTAGTCCCGGGACACTTTCCCGCTGCCCTTCGGCACCGGAAATATTAATGATGCCCATGCGAGCCCGACTTCGACCGCGGGGGGGCCCACCGCAGTATGGTCGTAGCTTGGTCTTGCACCGGGCGAACAAACTTATCGATTTCCGATCGCTCTAACCGGGATTCAACCGAATGCCTCCTATCCCTTTGACAAAAAACTTGCCGTACCCTGGCATACATATGCTCCAGTTTTCCCCGTGATGATCACGATTCTCTAAAGCCGGACGCTCGTCCAAATATCAAAATGGTCCCTTGAGTGACCGACATGTTTTGAATGCTTGTTTCCCTAGACATAGGGCTTTCCGACTGATTCGAGACCGCTATCGACTTGTTTCTCTCGATATATTTTCCTGGCCATGAGGCCCCTTTTCCCAGTGATCAATCAAGGGTGTTCCCCTCTCCGAGGGGATGTAAATCACGCCGTGACCTTTATGGCACGGCGGGTCTCAGTCCCGACACGAACCACACAATCGTCTGATTAGTCAGATCGAGCGCACAATAAATCGTCACTTTGTGACTGGCACGCCCACGCACTTAATAAACGCCAATAAACAAATAAACAACGAATTATTAAATAAAAAGTGCGTCCACACCAAGCCACCCCAACCAACCCATCTCCCACTCCCTCCCCCAAAACTCCCATGTCCAAGGCCTCCACTACTTCCCCTCCCTATCCCAAACCAAGTTTCCCTTTACCCTCCACCTCGGGTGCACCATACACCAACCATCACCACCCCACCCCCAAAAAACCCTCTCACCTCCTTGGAGGAGGAACCCATACCCGATGCCATAGTGATGAACACTCCGGACCCTATCCCCACCACGGAGACCATCCATATCCAAGTGGAAGAAGAATCATCACATGGTGGCCTTCACCTTACACCATCCTCTCTAGTTGGGGCCGAGCTTATCTTAGGAGAACCCCTTATTACTTGGCTAAAGGAGAGCCCAATAAGAGAGATCACAGCCCATGATTTCTATCCCAAACCTTCCCATAGTGCCCTTCTTCTCCTATCACACCACCATCCAATCATCTTACCAAGTGGAAACCTTGGGGGATCTTCTTAAAGGCTTAGCTTGGCAAATGTAGTTGACCGGCATGTTGACCATAATGGACATCCAACCAAGGAGTCTTGACCACCTACACCTATGTGTCGGGTCCATCACCTCAGTATACACCATTGGTTGCTACACTAGTGACCTCCTTCTATTCCTCCCCACACCCGATGAGCCCAACCTTCTCCTCAATTTGGAGCTTCTTATATCGGGTAGAAAGCCAAACCCTCCCCTCATGGCTGACCCATCCACCAAGAACTTTGGCCCAATTATTTCATTAGAGGAGGATGACCCACCACCATTTGAGGATCTTGAGGACATAAGGCCCCTCCCCCTTGGTAACCCTATTCATGATCCCTTTGATCCCTTCCAATGGGAACCGTGGAACCCATGTGACCCAACCACCCTACCCACCGCCCCTTTCCTACCTTCACCCACCATGTTGGGCCAAGCTCACCTCATCCATAACCCATGTAACACCAAAGGAGCCATGACCTTAGGCAACACCCACCTAGAGATCGAGGAAGTGCATCACCCCATATCCACCTTCATAAATCCCTTCGACCCATTCACATGGAAGTTCAAAGGTCGCCCCACATGTATGCACATGGAAGTCACCTTTGGGATAAGCATGCATGTGTCTAGGATTACCACACCACTTAGCATGAAGACTATGTTGGGTCCATTCATTCACATCACCCACATGTTCAGTAGGAAACAAGAGTGGTCCATATTCGGGTGTAATGGTACTCCTTCATTCATCATGGATCGTAGGCATAATAGGAGTATTTATGGATGTCCAGGTCCCCCGGCATTTGTCACCCCCATACATGACCGGTTCACCTATGGATGCCCCGGTCCTCCCCATTACATCAAAGTCTTCTTAGCGCCAAAGCATGATTGGTCTACTTTTGGTTGCCCAGGTCCACCCATTACCCCTAGAATGTCAGCATTCACAAAATTGCATGAAAACCTTAGCAAGCACATCAGCACAGAAAATGAGACTTATAAAAGGCAGGCTGACTCCCAATGGCGTCACCAAAAATTCCACGTGGGTGACTTTGTGATGGTGAGGACGGAGAGGCTCTCCCCGGGAGCCATCTCCAATTTGAGGTCTCGTGGGGCTGGTCCCTTCCAGGTTTTGAGGCACATTGGCACTAATGCCTATGAGTTAGATCTTCCCAAAGAGTACGGAGTGAGCCCCACATTCAACGTGGCCGACCTAGTGGATAAGGGTCCCACTGTGGTACCTAGTGAGGATATTGAGCCCACTCCCCTCATTGAGAGAGCACCCACCCATGAGAAGAGTCCACTAGCCAGGAGAGCCCAGCTTGAGCGAATTGAGCGAATATTGGATGAACAGGCCACTGCCACCAGGAGCAAGGTGTATGAGCGTAATCTCGTCAGGTGGATGGATCGGTCTCGTTCAGAAGACCTGTGGGCGGTACCACTTCTACACCCTCCGAGGAGGGAAGGACTCTTACTCGACGGAGTCGAGTTCTCCACACCCCGAGAGTATGATGGGGACATCACCTCCCGTGCCCACATTCACGGCTCGTCTCCTTGCCCCGGAAGTGTCCAACATGGTCTAGTCATTTATCTTGAGTCATATGTTGTATTTCCTCATTTTTATTTGAGTCATACCAAAGTAATTTTCCTTTTATTTGAGTCATGTACCTAGGTTAATGAGTCATCTACCTAAGTTAAGTGTCATAGGGTTGATTTCATTAGTTAATGGGCCCAATTCATTGGGCTAGGCCCAGGGGCGCCCCCTACCCCCCTTGGTTATTTGTCATTGTAGCAAGAGTCAGGGACTTTTTGTAAAATGTGGGTTGCCTATATATAGGACCCCATTCCCCCCCATTTGAAGTTAATTAAAGAGTATTTGAATTTTCAAGTGTCCAATTTAAATTATCTTTTGGAGAGAATCCAATTGAGTGGGTGAGAAGCCCTTATCCCCCCCTCTCTCTCTCCCTCTCTCTCTCTAGTGGTTCGCCCCCTTCTCTCTCTCCTCCCCTCCCAACCACTTTCTCTCTCCCCCTCCCTCATTCAAGGACCTCCCCAACTACCCACCACCCCAATAACTCAACCCTAGCCCCAAGATAGCTTCCACCAATCCATACTCTACCACCCAACCACCAACTACCCAATCCACTTCCCTAAGCACCTCTCCACCTCCCCAAGGCTGAAGGAGCCCCTCCCAAGACCAAAAACTTGAATTTTCCCTCCCTTCTCCCATCCCCCATACCCTAGGTCGACCCAAGGGAAGCCCCTCCTTGATCTGGTCGCCCCCACTCTCCTCCTCCATCCACTTTGTTCATCTTCCACCACCCCTTCCGACCCCCACCTATTGTAGTGTACCAGCAGCAAAGATCCAGCAGCTTGCAGAGGTGACCCCAGCTTCATCCTGGCGTCCCTAGAGGCCCAAGTGGTACCTTCGGAATCGTCTCTTTATCTTCTTCGCGATGGAGGTGGTCCCGTCATGTTCTGAATTTGTGGCTGCCTGGAGGAGTCTTCACCGCAGGACTGCGCATCTGCTATCAGACAGTCAACCTGAGGCGGCTTCCATAGACACCCACGGCCATCACCTTGAAGATCTGGAAATAGTGCTTGGCTGAGATCATCTACAACGAGTCTACTTCCAGTATCAAGAAGCAGAACCCCGTTCGGCATTCGGATCTGTGATTTCTCATTTTTCTCCCCCAGGTGCACAGTTTTGTTCCCTCTGGGACTGAACTGACCCCTGCCCACTGTTTGGGCTCTCTCAATCTGTTCCAACAACATCTGGCATTCCCACGGGTCTTGTCTTGAAGCGGACTTCACAACGATTCCAACGACTTTGGCCACGCTTGATTCAGAGATTGGAAGAGCTCTTGGCGGCCTCTTCTTTCAGGTACTGTGGTACCGTAGCAGTCGAGACCAGAACACAGGGTCCCTGTTCGCAGCCCTTCCCCGACCAGCACCGTCAACCAAGAAATTCCATAAAAATTGGACATCAACTTGATCGAACCTTGAAGATTTTCCCACTAGTCTCATTAATAACAAAATTCAAGAGTGGCCGAAGTAGCATCAACTTCAACTGTCTGTCCCCTGTTCCAGAGAGAGGGCAGAACCGGCGTCGTCCATCCGTTTGGCTTCTTTTTTAGTTTTCCCCTCCCCGCCCAGCCTGCTTAAAGCCCCTCCCTGCGGGAGGTAGTTTTTGAATGTATGAGTGACTCCACCTCCCCTTGTTCCACCCCCTTGCATGGGGAGTAGTGTTGTAAATCTTTAAAATAGGGTCAAGCTACTCCGGCGCAGCGTGTGGGGAACCATGCTTCACCGCTCGCCCACGTCTCCGAGCGGGATCGGTTTCTTCAAGCCGGTCAAGTAAGTGTTCTAACCTTGCTTCTCTTTGTACTTGTCCTTTCAATATTAGCTCATAGCTCCGCTGGCCGTGAGAGTGAGTGCTCGGTCCCTCAAGCTCCGTTGCTTCGAGTGACCACCGTGGGGAAGAGTGTAACCGGTGCCCTCGACACAACGTCGGCTCCATTGAATTGGGCCTCCATACCCTTGGGAACAAACCTTGGCTCTGCTGGCCCTCTACCAGCAAGGGCAAAGCCCTCACATCCTCCACTTGGCACCGCCAAGTTACCCCGGGTTTAGGTGAGTGTTGGGTGAGCGGCCGCCGATTTCAGTCCGTTACTATTGTGAATTGTGCTTGCTTGTTAAAGTCCAAGGGCATGTCACATCAAGACCGAAATGGGCTGAGGAGATGAAGTTGTCAAATGTCTAAGCAGGTAGCAGAATCATGAAACTTTTGAAAAAGTTTCCTGCTCGATTCACCATTTGGGAAATCTATCCCTAAGTGAAGAGACTCGACAGGCGATTACCACTTCTTTGCAGACACCTGCCCAGTATGAAAGTTGTTTGGCCGAGGCATTGCCTTCAACAAATATCACATTCATTGAGGAAGACATGTTGTTGCCGACTGCTGAGCACAACAGTGATCTGACACAAGTATGGGGTATGCAGCAAGCAAATGCAAACCTCGGACCTAATCCGCATTCACAATCATATAGCAAGTAAAATGATAAATTGAGACCGAAACGCCGTCGCACACTCGCAAGCCCCGGGTGACTATATGATGCTAGATGGAGTTGATGGATCAAGACCCTAACTGGTAGAGTGCCAGCAGGGCTAGGGTTATCCTCCCGAGGGTACGTGGCCCACACTTTGGGGCTGGCCGGTGCCACTTGGGGCACAAGGTTCCTCTCTCTCACGATGACCACGGTGACCACTCAATGATGATGGCTCCGGGAACGGACACTCACTCCCTTGCGCAACGGAGCTATGTCTATGGATATTAAACAAACAGACACTAATATGAATGGAGCAAAGCTTTAGAGCTCACCTGGTTGGTTTGAAGAAACCAACCCCGTTCGGAGACGTGGGCGAGCGGGGAAGTGTGATCCCGCACACTGCGCCGATGTAGCTTGAGCTGCTAGTTACATGAACTACGCCCCACGCAGGAGGGTGGAACTAGGGGTGGGGAACTCAAACATACATCAAACACTACCTCCACGCAGGGAGGGGCGATAAGCCAGCCAGGCGGGAGGGGGGTTTTTGACGAGAAAGATGGAACGGAGGCCGACGCCGATCCGCTTGCTTGCTGTGCACAGGGATAGGTGTTCGCTGCTGCAGTTGTAGTTCGTTCTCAGGATTGTTGCCGATGACGAAACCAGTGAGGTTTGCTTCGTAACAGGTGTTGGGATGCCTCAGATTTATATCGAATTCTTCTGTCGTCGCTGGTGGTCGTGGTGGAGACTCGAACAGGATGCCGGAATCTGGGGTTGACAGCTCCAGAACGTGCGCAGCAGGATGCAGACGTTGTATCTCGGGCTCCCGGACTCAGAATCTCGATCCGTCGGAGTTGTTGGTTCCGTAGACAAGGCCTCTGCGCACCAAAACTGACGGCGACTCCTTCTGAGGTCGGGGTGGACAGGGGAGCTCCGTTGAGTGGGATCTGGTCACGGAAGACAGCAGGAGGCAGACTCGTACGCCGGTGGGAGAAAATTCGTAACTCGGGCTCCTGGTGGGCGAACGAGGTCCCGTTTCTTGCTCCTGATCGGGGATAGGGAGAGGAAGATCTTTGGAGAAGGAACTTCCATCTGGTTCTGCCGCTGTCGACCGTGGTTCGGCTTCTGGTCGGGCTCTGATGTTCTGCAACTGGTTCTTGACGCTGTCGGAGGAGATCGGTTCTCACAGGTGGCCACGAACTCGGAACGGGGTGCTTCCACCTCACCTGCGTAGGGGACAGGGAACCCTTTCCAGAATGGTAGGATGGGCCTTCAGATGTTGCCGGACGACCTCGGGGGAGCTTCTGCAAACCGAGACTTCTTCTACCACCTGCAGTTGTAACAGATTGAGGGGGTGGAGGTGGGGTTAATGGTAAGGAGAAGTGGAGCTAGGGTAATGGGGAAGATGTGGGGTGATGGCAGGAGGGGAGAGAGTTGTATGGGGGATGAGAGGGTCGGATCTGGTCGGGGGGGGGGGGATGGAGCAGGAAGGTGGGGGCCGAAGTTGGTAGAGGTGGGGGTGGGGTTCGGCCAAGGCAAGGAGGTAAGGGGTGGGGAGGGTGTTTGCGCAACAAGTGGAGGGGGGGGCTGGGGTTTGAATGGTCTAGGGGTGTGAATGAGGGTGTGGGGGAGTGGGAAGGTTGCTTGGGGAAGAGGGAGGGGTGTATTGGATGTGGGGAAGATGTATGGGGAATAGGAAGAGTCTCTTGGGAAGGGGAGGGAATTGATGGGAGTTAAGTGGCCTAGGGGAAGTGAAGGGTTGGAGGGTGAGGTGGCAGGTGGATGGGGGAAGGTGAAGGGGCAGATTCGCCCAAGGTAGAGGGAGAGAGAGAGAGGAGGAGAGAGAGAGGGGGCCGGCCCCTTTAGAGAGAGGGGGAGAGAGAGTGAGGAAGCTAGAGAGAGAGAGGGAAAGATGCACTTATGCTCAAAATTACTCAATATTTCATTACCTTCTCAAGTGGGAGTTGGGGTCCTATATATAGGGAACCCAACTTTGTACAAAAGCCCTTGAGAAAAAGGAAAATAGCAGATAACCAAGGGTGCAAGAAAGGGGCACCCATGGGCCTAGCTCCCTAATGGGCCATACGACCAAACAAGTCCAATATGGTGACCCACTAGTAAGAGTACCTAGGACAAGACTCAAAAATAGAAGTGAAATACATCAAAAGGACTCAATAAAGGATAAAATACATCAAGATGTCTATAGTAGTGAAATCCAGTGCCGTCGAGGCCCCATCAAGTCATCCTATCCGTCTCCAGAGGGGAGAGAGGCGTCGAGCCAGAGGGAGCTCTGAGTGATGTCCCCATCAACTCCCCTGGACTGGGAAGAACTCGACTCTGTCGAGTAAGGGTCCTCTCGGCTGCCGTAGTGCTCTAGGAGATCCGGGTCCAGCTGCTGAAGATCCTCCCTGCTTACCCATGAGTCATCTGTAGGAGGCCGGCCCTTCCACCTGACCAGGTATCGCTCGTATACTTTGCTCCGGGTGATGGTGACCTGTTCATCCAATATCCGCTGTATCTGCTCCCGTTGGCCTCTCTGGGCTGGTGGAACGTTCTTGTGGGTGGGGGCTCTCTCAAAAAGTGGGACAGGCTCAATTCCCTCACTAGGTGTCACCGTGGAACCCCTGTATGGCACCAGGTCAGCCACATTGAATGTGGGGCTTATTGCGTATTCCTCGGGGAGGTCTAACACGTAAGCGTTTGTGCCAATCCTCTTTAGAACCTGGAAGGGGCCTGATCCACGCGACCTCAATTTGGAGACATTCCCAGGGGAAAGCCTCTCAGTTCGTACCATCACATAATCACCTACGTAAAACTCCTGGTGGCGGCGGTGGGAGTCGGCCGACTTTTTATACACCTCATTGCTTTTGTTAATGTGTTTGCGGATTTCCTCATGCAATTCCTTCATGTGTTGGGCAAACGACTCAGCACTAATAGACACTCTAGCATGCGGTGGCAAAGGAATGAGATCTGTAGGGGTTCTAGGCTTGTACCCATGCACAGCCTCAAACGGGCTCATCCCTATCGACCTATTCACAGAGTTGTTGTATGCAAACTCGGCCTGGGGTAATATGAGATCCCAATTCTCGGGGCGATCCTCAACAAGGCACCGTAGAAGGTTCCCCAAGCTCCGATTGACAACTTCAGTCTGTCCATCGGTTTGGGGGTGGTAGGCTGTGGAAAACTTAAGCAGGGTCCCCATAAGATGCCAGAGGGTCTTCCAAAAGTAGCTGGTGAATTTGACGTCCCTATCTGAGATAATGGTCTTGGGTAGGCCATGGAGTCGGACCACCTCTTCAAAGAATAGACGTGCCACATGGGAGGCGTCTGAGGTTTTGGAACAGGGGATGAAATGAGCCATTTTAGAGAATCGGTCCACCACGACATAAATGGAGTCATGTTTCCTTTGGGTCCAGGGTAGCCCTAGTACGAAGTCCATGCTAAGATCTTGCCAAGGTCGGTCTGGGACTAGTAAGGGAGTGTACAGGCCTGTGTTTTGCTTGATTTGCTTAGCGGCTGCACATGTGCGGCATTGCCTCACAATTTTGGCCACATCTCTTTTGAGGCTGGGCCAATGGAATTGTCCTTCTACCAAGGCAATGGTTTTGTGAATCCCAAAGTGTCCAGCCAAGCCTCCTGCATGTAATTCCCAGATCAGAAAATCCCGTAGAGAGGTCCTTGGTATGCGAAGCCTATGGCCTTTAAAAATGTACCCGTCCTCTAAGATGAACCCTTGATGTTCCTTTGGTGAGAGGGTGGACAGAGTGGTATGGATTGGGCCAAAGTCCGGGCAAGCAGAGTACTCTTCCCTGAGTCTTTCTAATCCTATGACTTCCACCTGTATGGTAGCTAGCAAGGAAATTCTCCTACTGAGGGCATCGGCTGCTCGGTTTTCACTCCCAGCCTTGTGTTTGATTACAAATGTGTAAGCCTGGATGTGTTCGACCCATCGGGCATGCCGAGCATTCAGTTTCTGCTGGGAGTTGAGGTATTTCAGGGCCTCGTGGTCAGAGAATATGACAAACTCGTTAGGCAAGAGGTAGTGTCTCCAATGCCGGAGGGATTGTACCACCGCATAAAATTCCTTGTCGTAGGTGGAGTACCTCATCCTGGCATCACACAGCTTTTCGCTAAAGTAGGCCACTGGGTGTCCTTCCTGGCTAAGGATCCCACCAATTCCTACCCCTGAGGCATCGCAAGTCACTTCAAAGACTTTGGAGAAATCAGGGAGGCATAAGACAGGGGCTTGGGTCATTCTCTCTTTGAGCTCTTGGAAGGCTCTAGTGGCGGACTTGGTCCACACAAAGGTCCCCTTTTTGAGGCAATCGGTGATAGGGGCTGTGATGGTGCTGAACCCCCTGATGAACCTCCGGTAAAAGGTGGCTAACCCATGAAAACTGCGGGCTTCATGGAGGGTTCGAGGTTCAGGCCAATTGATGATGGCTTGGACTTTGTCAGGGTCCATGGATACGCCTTCTGTGGAGACAACATACCCCAGGAAGGTGATGGATTGGGTCATAAAGTGACACTTCCCTAAATTGGCAAAGAGGCTTTCCTTCCTAAGGGTGGTGCAAACTTGCCTTAGATGACTGAGGTGGGCTTCCTTGGTTTGGCTGTAAATGAGGATGTCATCAAAGTAAACTACCAGGAAGACTCCAATGTAGGGCCTTAGGACCTCAGTCATAAGGCGCATGAAGGTACTTGGGGCATTTGAAAGCCCAAAAGGCATCACCAGCCATTCATAAAGCCCATCCTTGGTTTTAAAGGCTGTTTTCCATTCATCCCCGGGCCTTATCCTAACCTGATGATAGCCACTTTTGAGGTCTATTTTGGAAAATATGGTGGCTCCGGCGAGCATGTCCAGCATGTCGTCAAGTCTAGGTATGGGAAACCTATATTTGACAGTAATTTTGTTGATGGCCCTGCTGTCAATACACATCCGCCATGTCCCGTCCTTTTTAGGTGTGAGGAGGGCCGGGACCGCACATGGGCTTTTGCTTAGCCTAAGAAACCCCTTTCTAATCAGTTCCTCCACTTGCCTCCTTAACTCAGCATGTTCGGTGGGATTGAGGCGATAGTGGGGTAGGTTTGGGAGGGTGGCTCCTGGGACAAGGTCTATAGCGTGCTGGACATCCCTCATGGGTGGTAGTTGGTCGGGGAGTTCCTCGGGAAAAACGTCCTTAAATTCTTCCAAGAGAGGGTGGATTTCCACGGGGTGAGGGTTGGAGGGAATTGCCTCCCCAAGGCATATGACAATGGCACAAAGGGGTGCCCCCCGGGTTATCTCTTCCTCGAGCTCCTTCTTGGTGATAAGGTGGAGGCCTTTGATTGTCGGATTTGCAGAAGTGTGACTTTGTGTTGTTGATTGGGTTGGAGCAATCGAGGCCTTGGGTTTTGGTGGTGTAGGAAGGGTTCCCTTGGTGGGTGGTTCTTTTTGGGGAGGGGAGGGGTTGAGACGGATAGTCTTCCCCTCGTGGTCAAAGGTGCATGTGTTTGTTTTTCCATGAATGGTGGCATTGACATCATATATCCAAGGTCTCCCCAATAGGATGCTTCCTACAGCCATAGGTATGATATCACACCATATTTGCCCTTTGTAGGATGAAAAGGTGATGGGGATAAGGCAACATGTGTTGACGGGTAGGGAGTGGTTGTTTATCCATGACACACGGTAAGGTTTGGGGTGGGATGTAGGGGTAAGTCCTAGGAGTTTGACGGTGTCCGGAGACACGGCGTTGACACAACTCCCATTGTCTAGGATGATCTTCCTAACATGGTCCCCGATTTTGACAAATGTGTGAAAAATGGAGGTCCTCCTCCAATCATCCTCTTGTGGTTGGGTGAGGGTGCACCTTATTACTCCTAGGTGACTGGAGTGGGGGTCCTCTTCTACCCCTTCATTAAAGAATTGTTCATTGTATTCTCCTTCCCATTCTAAATTGGCCTCATATTCCTCAATAGTACCCTCATGTGTCTCCTGGGTAGTAGAAGGTCCACTCTCAATAACTAGGCTTGACAACCCCTTAGAGAGACAGTGGGAGGCTATGTGGCCATAGCCATGGCATTGGAAACACTTGATCGTGCTACTCATTGGGGCCTTCCCTTTGGAGTTGTCTTCCTTTCTAGGAGGAGGATTGGGTGTGGTAGGAGGTGGGGAGGGTCTTGTGGGAATTCCCCCACTGGGAGGAGGTGTCTTTAACAGAGGAGGGAGGTTGGGACGTGGTCCTGACCCCTTGGGAGGGACAAACCTAGGATTTCTAGAGAATCTCTCAACATCCCGGGCTATTTGATAGGCAATTTCCAAGCTATGCACTTCCCTCATAAAGAGCTCCCGTTTGATGTGGGGAAGGAGACCATTCCTAAACCGGGATAGAGTAACGGCTGGATCCTCAACCACACCACACCTTAGGAGGTATGAATCAAATTTTTCAATATACTCTTCCACGGTTTTTCCTTCTTGGGTAAGGCTTTGCCATTCATCAAGAAGAAGTTGGCTATAGGAGATGGGAAGGTACTTGTTCCTAAGCTGATCTTTCATGTCAATCCAAGTGTTAATGGGTTCCTCATGCCTGATCCTCCTTTGGTTTTCAACCTTTAGCCAATAGGTTTTGGCTAGTTTAAGGAGGTGCATTTTGGCCAACCTAACCTTCCTCTCCTCGGACATGGGGTACCACTAAAAGTATTGGTCCATGCCATGCTCCCAATCTTTGTAGACACTAGGGTTGTGAGACCCATCAAAATTAGGGGCTTCCACTTTGATCATTCTTAATAGGAGTTCATCATGATCCTCACGTGGTCGCCTCTCATAGTGTCGAGGTTGAGGAGCCCTCTCTTGTTCACGATACCACCCATTATCTAGGTCTTCCCTATCATGTTCATCCCGCGGAGGGGGAAACCTTTGGGCATAGTTCCTAGGTGGGAGTCTCTCATGATGCCGGGGCTGTTGAGGCCTCTCCGGTTCGTGGTACCACTCATTCTCAAGGCCTTCCCTACCCGGTTCAACTGGAGGAGGGGTGACTCTTTGGGCAGGGATCCTAGGTGGGGCCCTTAATTCCTCTAGTTTATCAATTCGGGTGCTAAGTCCATCAAGTTTCTCAAGGATAGCCCTAAGGATAGGGTCAACTTGCTCCATAGGGGCAGGGGGGACTTCACTAGGGATGCCTTGGTTGCCCTGAGAATGGGAACTCATGGGGGAATCAGAATTTGGGGGGTTGGGTTGGTAAGCAGTGCCTCGACGGGTAGACATGCACGAAGGTGAAGAGATCGACACACGGGTGAACGTGCAAAAGCCCTTGGACCTAGGCTTGTAGAGACAAGTCTAAAACTTGCTCTGATACCAATTTGATGTGACACAAGTATGGGGTATGCAGCAAGCAAATGCAAACCTCGGACCTAATCCGCATTCACAATCACATAGCAAGTAAAATGATAAATTGAGACCGAAACGCCGTCGCACACTCGCAAGCCCCGGGTGACTATATGATGCTAGATGGAGATGATGGATCAAGACCCTAACTGGTAGAGTGCCAGCAGGGCTAGGGTTATCCTCCCGAGGGTACGTGGCCCACACTTTGGGGCTGGCCGGTGCCACTTGGGGCACAAGGTTCCTCTCTCTCACGATGACCACGGTGACCACTCAATGATGATGGCTCCGGGAACGGACACTCACTCCCTTGCGCAACGGAGCTATGTCTACGGATATTAAACAAACAGACACTAATATGAATGGAGCAAAGCTTTAGAGCTCACCTGGTTGGTTTGAAGAAACCAACCCCGTTCGGAGACGTGGGCGAGCGGGGAAGTGTGATCCCGCACACTGCGCCGATGTAGCTTGAGCTGCTAGTTACATGAACTACGCCCCACGCAGGAGGGTGGAACTAGGGGTGGGGAACTCAAACATACATCAAACACTACCTCCACGCAGGGAGGGGCGATAAGCCAGCCAGGCGGGAGGGGGGTTTTTGACGAGAAAGATGGAACGGAGGCCGACGCCGATCCGCTTGCTTGCTGTTCACAGGGACAGGTGGTCGCTGCTGCAGTTGTAGTTCGTTCTCAGGATTGTTGCCGATGACGAAACCAGTGAGGTTTGCTTCATAACAGGTGTTGGGATGCCTCAGATTTATATCGAATTCTTCTGTCGTCGCTGGTGGTCGTGGTGGAGACTCGAACAGGATGCCGGAATCTGGGGTTGACAGCTCCAGACCGTGCGCAGCAGGATGCAGACGTTGTATCTCGGGCTCCCGGACTCAGAATCTCGATCCGTCAGAGTTGTTGGTTCCGTAGACAAGGCCTCTGCGCACCAAAACTGACGGGGACTCCTTCTGAGGTCGGGGTGGACAGGGGAGCTCCGTTGAGTGGGATCTGGTCACGGAAGACAGCAGGAGGCAGACTCGTACACCGGTGGGAGAAAATTCGTAACTCGGGCTCCTGGTGGGCGAACGAGGTCCCGTTTCTTGCTCCTGATCGGGGACAGGGAGAGGAAGATCTTTGGAGAAGGAACTTCCGTCTGGTTCTGCCGCTGTCGACCGTGGTTCGGCTTCTGGTCGGGCTCTGATGTTCTGCAACTGGTTCTTGACGCTGTCGGAGGAGATCGGTTCTCACAGGTGGCCACGAACCGGAACGGGGTGCTTCCACCTCGCCTGCGTAGGGGACAGGGAACCCTTTCCAGAATGGTAGGATGGGCCTTCAGATGTTGCCGGACGACCTCGGGGGAGCTTCTGCAAACCGAGACTTCTTCTACCACCTGCAGTTGTAACAGATTGAGGGGGTGGAGGTGGGGTTAATGGTAAGGAGAAGTGGAGCTAGGGTAATGGGGAAGATGTGGGGTGATGGCAGGAGGGGAGAGAGTTGTATGGGGGATGAGAGGGTCGGATCTGGTCGGGGGGGGGGGGGGATGGAGCAGGAAGGTGGGGGCCGAAGTTGGTAGAGGTGGGGGTGGGGTTCTGCCAAGGCAAGGAGGTAAGGGGTGGGGAGGGTGTTTGCGCAACAAGTGGAGGGGGGGGGGCTGGGGTTTGAATGGTCTAGGGGTGTGAATGAGGGTGTGGGGGAGTGGGAAGGTTGCTTGGGCAAGAGGGAGGGGTGTATTGGATGTGGGGAAGATGTATGGGGAATAGGAAGAGTCTCTTGGGAAGGGGAGGGAATTGATGGGAGTTAAGTGGCCTAGGGGAAGTGAAGGGTTGGAGGGTGAGGTGGCAGGTGGATGGGGGAAGGTGAAGGGGCAGATTCGCCCAAGGTAGAGGGAGAGAGAGAGAGGAGGAGAGAGAGAGGGGGCCGGCCCCTTTAGAGAGAGGGGGAGAGAGAGTGAGGAAGCTAGAGAGAGAGAGGGAAAGATGCACTTATGCTCAAAATTACTCAATATTTCATTACCTTCTCAAGTGGGAGTTGGGGTCCTATATATAGGGAACCCAACTTTGTACAAAAGCCCTTGAGAAAAAGGAAAATAGCAGATAACCAAGGGTGCAAGAAAGGGGCGCCCATGGGCCTAGCTCCCTAATGGGCCATACGACCAAACAAGTCCAATATGGTGACCCACTAGTAAGAGTACCTAGGACAAGACTCAAAAATAGAAGTGAAATACATCAAAAGGACTCAATAAAGGATAAAATACATCAAGATGTCTATAGTAGTGAAATCCAGTGCCGTCGAGGCCCCATCAAGTCATCCTATCCGTCTCCAGAGGGGAGAGAGGCGTCGAGCCAGAGGGAGCTCTGAGTGATGTCCCTATCAAACAGACCCCTATATGTGAGGGGGCAATTGAACGGCTAGCCGCTGAGCCAGATTCTGGTAGACCCGGGGGCAGCTATCAATATACTCCCCTATAAGATATTTCAAAATTTTTGCTTTAATGTTCACCTAGACACGGTCGGGGATATGCACATCACGGGCTTCAATCAGAAGTCTGGGGTCCCGCTCCGCATGGCAGAATTCACCCTTGCCATGGCAGACTTCACTACGGAGGTCCAGTTCCATGTAATAAATTCAAATACCACATACAAGGCACTGCTTGGCCGTCTTTGGCTGCATGAAAATATGGTGGTACCTTCAACTCTCCACGAATGTATCAAATATAACTATGAAGGAAAGGAGGAAAGGATATTTGCCGACCTCCACCCATTTGAAGTATTTGAATGTCACATGCTGGATGCACCATTCTACGTAGAACAGCCGTAGAAAATCCCTAAGGCAAAGGTCTCGGTAATGGCAATAAAGCAAGCTTCCGGGGACGATTGGTTCCCGCCACCGCCACATGGCTATGTGAACCCCCGAGGGGTATCCGGTATCACCACCACAAGAGATGTGGGCAGGGCAGCGCCTCCTACTACTTTCCCACAAGTGAATGAGCCTAAAATGGAAGACCGACATGATCATATCAAGGTGCCAGAGGGTCTCTTTAGGCCGATAGTCAGTCTTGACCACCCCACAGTCAGGCCTCTCAGAACCTTAGAAGTGGCCCATGATGAAGGCCCCACTAGCTTGTTCTATGTCGCAGAAGAACACACGGCGCTAGAAGATGTTGATTGTTGCCTCCCGGAAGACTTAGATAGTGATGTGGTGCCTGTGCAGAGGTTGCCTTTTACCTCGGACAAGATGGCCAGAATGTTCATAAAATAGCATATCCCTGCTGGCCAATCTCAAAAGACGACTGAGGCCTTCCAAAAGCTCTGGTATCCTGCCAGCATTGACACGGAGCTCAGACGCATATCACAGCATCCAAGGGTGGGATTCTCGCTAGAAGAATATTATTACAGTGGACGATACGAGATGGACACCATCTCTATCCTCTCGTCAACTGAAGAAGCGCCTCTGGGGGCAACTTATGATGAAAGCCCGGCGGAAGAGGAACAAGCTCAGGTGTTCCAACAAGAAGACCAAAATCGGGAAGTTGCCACCCTCTGCAAAAGTTGGGAGCAACTCAATGGTGAAGAGCTGACTCTCCAAGCTAAGTTGAATATAGCTAATAACGGTGAAGCTGAAGATGCCGAAGAAGAGCTGTACATTTCCGCATGCAGTCCCTTCACTATCACCACAACGACTCGTTCTCAGACGGCCGATGCAGTGGCTGCTGTAACACGTCAAGTAATTTTTGCCAATGAGGACGTAACCAGACAGAAACAAGACGCCTCTTGCAAAGATGTGGCAGCGCAAGTTGAAGCAAAAATCGGGCGCTCCTCACTTCCGGTGGATTTGGGGAACCGCCTTCCTAATCCAGCAGTGAAGGAGCCAACTCCTATCGAAGCAGCCGATGAATCCCATGGAGGGGGAACTAGAGAGAACCTGATATCAGGACAACCTATGCTTCGGCTGTCCCCTGAGCTACAAACCTCTGAAGAGGTCAGAGGGCAAAATGATAATACTACCGAAGTCCTTGAACTCGACGACATCGATGATGTTCTAGATTTCATTGACCTTGAACCCACACCTCCGGAAATTGAGGACGGGGGGCAGGCCACGGTCGATGAAGTGTTAGAAGTCAACTTGTGGAGTGATGTGGACCCGAGACCTATCTTCCTTAGCACTCAACTCTCCTTAGCCGAGCGGGACCTATATGTCCAATTGCTGCAAGAATTCTGGGATTGTTTTGCCTAGAGTTGTAAAGAAATGCCCGGGCTTAGCCCTGAAGTTGCTCAACATGAACTGGCGATTAGCCCCGACGCGGAGCCAATGAAGCAGTCACCACGGCGCATGAGGCCAGAGCTCATCACTCAAATATGCAAAGAAGTTGACAAGCTTATTGAGGTGGGCTTCGTCAAAGAGAACCAATACACTACATGGCTGGCCAACATAGTGCCTGTCAAAAAGAAGAATGGTCAGATCCGGATATGTGTGGATTTCTGTGATCTGAATAAAGTTTGCCCGAAAAATGACTTCCCGGTGCCGATAATGGAAGTGATGATAGATGCTACGACTGGCCATGAGGCCCTTTCCTTCATGGACGGTTCATCCGGCTACAATCAGATATGGATCACGGAGCACGACCACGTTCATACTGCCTTCCGTACCCCCAAGGGTATCTACCATTACAAAAGGATGTCTTTCGGGCTGAAGAATGCTGGCGCCACCTACCAACGGGCGATGACCAGAATTTTTTATGAATTGCTCTACCACACAGTCGAGTGCTATATTGATGACTTAGTGGTCAAAACTAGAAGGAGAGAGGATCACTTACAATATCTCCGAACAATATTCCAACGGCTCAGACAGTACGAGCTGAAGATGAACCCATTAAAATGCGCCTTTGGAGTCTCCAACGGCAAATTTCTGGGTTTTATTGTAAGGCATCGGGGGATTGAAATAAGCCCCGCAAAGATTAAAGCCATTCAGAAGTTGCCTCCGCCAAGAAACCTCTCCGAGCTGTCTCTCCAAAGCCAGATGGCCTATATACGACGATTCATATCGAATCTATCCGGAAGATGTCACCCTTTTCACAAACTGATGATGAAGGATGTCCCGTTCTATTGGATAAAGAATGTCAGGCGACATTTGAGAAGTTGAAAGAATACCTCAAGACCCCTCATGTGCTCGGTGTACCAGAAAAAGGGCCGCTGCTGATCTTGTACATAGCAGCCACGCATTGTTCTCTAGGGGCAATGTTGGCCCAAAATAATGATGAAGGAAAAGAGCAGGCCCTCTACTATCTCAGCAGAAGATTGGTGAGGACCTAAGAGAAATATTATTACATTGAGAAGAGTTTCCTGGTGCTGGTCTTTGCGATCAAGAAGCTCTGACACTATATGTTGTCGCATGAAATTAAGTTGGTCTCCAAGATAGATCCATTAAAGTATATATTATCTCACCAAGCACTGAAAGGTCGTATGGGGAAATGGGCAGTCATACTTATGGAGTTTGATACTCCTATGTGTCGTAGAAAGCCGTCAAAGGACAAGCCATTGTAGATTTCTTTGCTGCACACCCAATACCTGAAGATTCTCTGTTGCAGGCTGAGCTACACAAAGACGAGAGACTAGAAGCAAACCAAGCACAATCCACCATGTGGGAGCTATATTTTGATGGTGCTTCCAGAATTGACACTATAGTCAGTGGGCCCAGTAGAATTCGAGTCGACGCAAGTGTAGTCTTGAAATCTCCAGAGAGGGAGGTCGTGCACACCTCCTTTTCAATCAACAAGCCTTGCACAAACAATGACGGAGAATATGAGGCTTTGATTATCGGCCTGCAAATCGCCTTATCCATGGGGATTCGAATGCTAGAAGTCTATGGGGATTCCATGCTAATTGTTAAACAAGTCGAAGGAGAGTTCGATGTCCGAAAGCCAGAACTCATGCCCCATCACCAGCTGGCCCTAGGCCTGATGGCAAAATTCTATTTCATCCAGATAAAGCACATCAACCGAGGATAGAATGCTCAGGCAGATGCCCCTGCAAAGCTAGCTAGTTCTCTGGTAGTCCCACCAGATGAAAGCCTAAATGTGACCGTCATCAATAGGCGACAGGTGCGGAGTGTCATGAATGTCCCAGTTACTAGAGAACAAAATGAAGTAATGGCTGTAAGAGAAGTTCGACAACCTGATTGGTGGGAGCATCTGCTACAGTGGTTTCAATGCCAGCAACTACCAAAAGAAAAAGAGCAGAGAATGAAGTTAATAAGAATCAAAGATTCTTATGAGATGAGAAATGGAACTCTGTTTTGAATAATGGCGAATGCCAGAAATAAAATCCTGCTACGTTGCTTGTACATTGACGAAGCCATGCAAGTCATGCATGAGGGGCATGCTGGATCAGCTGGGGCACATCAAGCCGGTCTGAAAATAAAAATCGAGATAAAGAAGCTGGGCTATTACTGGCCCACCATGTTTGATGACTGCTCCAAGTTCACCAAGACTTGTTAGAAATGCCAGGAGCATGCTAACATCCTGAGGCGGCCTCCAGCACCGCTACATCCTACCATACCAAGTTGGCCGTTTGCTCAATGGGGCACAGACATGGTAGGTCCTCTTCCATCCTCCTCCCCTAGATGCAAATACATCTTGGCAGCCACAGACTACTTATCCAGATGGGCGGAGGTACGGGAGAGCTGGTCGCCAGGTTCTTCCGCCAGAATATAATATTCCAGTTTGGGGTTCCCAGCCAAATCATTTCTGACAATGGCAGCCATTTCAAGAATCAGAAGATATACCGGTTGGCTGATAAATATAAAATTGATTGGAGGACTTCGTCTCCCTACAACTCCCAGGCTAATGGGCTTGCAGAAGCTTTCAATAAAATGTTGTGCACCCTGCTGGAGAAATTTGTTAACTCTAGTAAAAGAGACTGGGAAGAAAGGATGTACGAAGCACTCTAGGCTTATCGTACAGTATATAAAACCCCAACTGGCTGCTCACCTTTCTCCCTCATGTACGTGTCAGAGGCGGTGGTAGCAATTGAATTGGAAGTCCCATCACCGCTGGTCGCCATTCAACATGGTTTGGTCGGCAGCGAACAAGCTAAGGTGGAAAGAAGATTGGAGGAGCTTGCCGACTTGGAAGGAAAGTGACTCTGAGCACAACAGAATATTCAGCTATACCAAGCTCGCATGGCCCGTGCTTTTGACAAACTGGTCAAGGAGCAAGAATTCAAGAAAAGTGACCTTGTTATGGTCAAGAGAAGAGAAGTTATGGCAGCCAACCCCAACGGAAAACTGACTGAAAATTGGATGGGTCTGTATATTGTCAACCGGGTCTACGAAGGAGGCGCTTATGTCCTTGTAGATCACAAGGGCGCAGTTCAGTTCTCTCCTCTCAATGGGAGGCATATAAAGCTATACTGGGCAGCTGTACCGATGCCTGAAGACCGAAGGCACCTATGGTCCAACCATAATCCCACCGGGTCAAAATGCCCCCGACGGACCTTAGGCCCGTCTGGGTAAAGAAATAACTTCTCCATTGCTCGGGTATTAACCCAATACCCGTGAATCCTACGCACATGACCTCCAACGGACCTTACGTCTGTTAGGAAGAAGCAAACTCTCTCTTTGCTCGGGCATTGAACCCATGCCCATTAACATTATTTTCAAGACATCCAATGAACCTTACGTCTGTGTGGATGAAAAGAACCCTACCTTGAATACTATCTTCGTAAAGGCCCTCGATGAACCTTACGTCCCTGAGGGAAAAGAAAACACTTTCTTTGCACAGGCATTAACCCCATGTATGTGAATACACAGCTTAGTGGCGCAGGGCTTCGTGCCCTAGCCAGCTCATATGTCATATTGCCATTACGGGTCTTACGCCTGAATCGACACCAATTCTATCCTTTGCATTGGCATTCATCCTTGCCAACAAATAAGTTGTTCTTCAGCACAAGGCTTTGTGCCCTAGCCAACTTGTCCACATCATTTCCATTGCGGGCCTTACGCCCGAATCGGCACTGATTCTCCCCCTTGCGTTGGCATTTGATATTGTCAATGAACACACCTTTCTTTGGCGCAAGGCTTCGTGCCCTAGCCAACTATGCATACACAACATTGCCATTACGGGCCTTACGCCGAAATCGGCAGAAATTCTATCCCTTGCGTTGGCATTTGATCTTGTCAACGAACACACCTTTCTTTGGTGCGAGGCTTTGTGCCCTAGCCAACCATATACACACAGCATTGCCATTGCGGGCCTTATGCCCGAATCGGCACTAATCCTCCCCCTTGCGTTGGCATTTGATCTTGTCAACGAATACGTCCTTCTTCGGTGCAAGTCTTCGTGCCCTAGCCAGCTACGTCCACAACATGGCCATTGCGGGCCTTACGCCCGAATCAGCAAAAATTATACCCCTTACGTTGGCATTTGATCTTGTCAACGAATACGTCCTTCTTCGGTGCAAGGTTTTGTGCCCTAACCATTCATATATACACACAAGGGAGCCATTACGGGCCTTACGCCCGAATCGGCACTAATCCCTTCTCTTGCATTGGCATCCGTCTTTGCCGACGAACAAACGCTCTATTAACCAAAGGCTCTGGGTCTGAACCAATGATCATCTATTGTTCCTGATTGTCATCAAAAGAAAAAAAAAGAAGAGAATATAAAAAAAAGAAAAAATGGGGCTTAAAATAGAGGTGCCCAGCCAGACTTGTTCCATCATTAGGACAAGGGCAAAAAGGGCAATAACCCAACTATGGCAAAAATTTGAAAGGGCGTTGCAGGCAAAATCGGGTACCCTGTCACGTGAAAACCCGAAAGGGCACATCGGCAAAAGCAAGAGGGGGCCGATACCGGCGAAAACCCAAAAAGGGCGCTTGTATCGGTAATGTGGTTTTCTAATGAAAAATATATGTATACATAATAAAGATGTTTTCTCACAAGACATCCTCATAAGAAGGACACCACTAGATGACCCACCAAAAACACACCATCTATACGGCAAAGTCCAATCGGAATAGGCCTTCTACCTGTTTCGACTATCAAAACTATTTCTTGCTTGGACATTTTACCTAATGTCGATGAATACACCTACCCTGATTGTCATCAGCATCGGTGACGTCAGTGATTGAAACCTTAACACAGACCTTCTATCCTTGTGAATGATATTAAAACTATTTCTTGCTTCAACATTTTACCCAATGTCGATGAATACACCTACCCTGATTGTCATCAGCATCGGTGACGTCAGTGATTGAAACCATAACTCGTACCTTCCGTCCATGTTAGTGATATTAAAACTATTTCTTGCTTCGACATTTTACCCAATGTCGATGAATACACCTACCCTGTTTGTCATCAGCATCGGTGACATCAATGATTGAAACCTTAACTTGGACCTTCCGTCCTTGTTAATAATATTAAAACCATTTATTGCTTTGACATTTAACCCAATGTCGATGAATACACCTACCCTAATTGTCATCAGCATGGGTGACGTCAATGATTGAAACCTTAACTCGGACCTTCCATCCTTGTTAATGATATGAAAATTATTTCTTACTTCGACAGTTTACCCAATGTAGATGAATACACCTACCCGGATTGTCATGAGCATCGGTGATGTTAGTTATTGAAACCGTAACTCGGACCTTCCGTCCTTGTTAATGATATTAAAACTATTTCTTGCATTGACATTTTACCCAATGTCGATTAATACACCTACCCTGATTGTCATCAGCATCGGTGACGTCAGTGATTGAAACCTTAACTCGGACCTTCCGTCCTTGTTAATGATATTAAAACTATTTCTTACTTCGACATTTTACCCAATGTCGATGAATACACCTACCCTGATTGTCATCAGCATTGGTGACATCAGTGATTGAAACCTTAACTCGGAGCTTCCGTCCTTGTTAATGATCTTAAAACTATATCTTGCTTTGACATTTTACCCAATGTCGATTAATACACCTACCCTTATTGTCATCAGCATCGGTGACGTAAATGATTGAAACCTTAACTCGGACCTTCCGTCCTTGTTAATGATATTAAAACCATTTCTTGCTTCGACATTTTACCCAATGTCGATGGATACATGTCACGCCCCGAGCGCGGAAGATACCCGGAGATGCGCGACGTGTCTATATCAATCATGTCAATCAGAGTGGTCGTGTATTCGACACAAAGACAGAGATGCGCAAAATAGCAAGATAACCCAATCCTTTATTTCATAATGGATAGACTATTACAAATCCAATACTCTGTTTAATAAAAAGGAAAAGAATACATATTTGACTCAAGAAACTATAGAAAAGACTAGACGACACTTGTAGAAGCTCTATCACTTTCACTCTTGATTATTCCCATCCGATTGACTTCCATCGTCGTCGGACTTACCTGAAAAGTACAAAGGGACAAACGGAATGAGCGAACGCTCAGTAGGAAATTATATCTCAAGTACTAGCGAGGGGTTTAAGTAATTACATTTTTATGAATGCAATAAAGCTATGCATGCTCGCATAAAACGACAGGATAGATAGAATGTAGTATCAAGGAAATAAGATGAACTTATCATGAACTTTCAACAAGATAACAAGTTTATTCGAGATATTCAGGCAAGTACATTTAACAAATCATGTCAAGAACTTTGGCTATCATGTATCAAGCAAGCAAGTAAATTACCCTTTTTCGGGCCACGCATTTCATTTCATGTCAAGTACGAGTCAAGTACAAGATGTGTGTGGAATGTCCAATCAAGCAAGTCAAGTACTCGGTATAATGCCAGATACCTTATCATTTTAACTCCCATGGGCACAAGTACTTTCGGGTGCTCCTCCCAGGACCAGATCGGGCCCTATATGCGCAGGCATTTATCATGTGTTTTGACATCCACTCTTGTTTATATAGCCAATATAGAATTTCAATAATCAAGCTTGTAGATACGTATGACAACATTGATAGAATAGAGTCCAAAACTATGACAAAGGCCGTAGAATGGCGATAATAACGGTATAATCACGAGTTCGATAAAACTAGGTAGAATATGGTTCCCTTAACTTAGGTACTATGACAAATCAATATGGACATTCTTTATATAGAATTGAGGTCCACATGAACATTAGATCAAGCAAGATACCCTCATTCTTATCATAGAATTGGGGTTTACAAGAATGACACGATATGGCATGATATCATCATCCCATCAAGAATTTCTTATGATATACTCTTTGTATAATCATAAGGGCCGGTATACCATGTTTCTTTAGATTGACATGGCAAGGATCGTGTAATGGGTTTTTGGGTACAACCAGCTCAGTCGGTCTTGAGGGAATCCAAGGCTACGAGGAGTCTTACGGAGGTCTCTATGACTAACTCGCTAGTCCAAAGGAACGGAATGTCCAATGGAGAGCTTGTATGTCAATGAGAGTTGAGTGTGATCGGTAAATCAACATGAAAACATGGGACTATACTCACGGAGTGGAGAATAGTGCCGATATATATATATATTATAATATATAAAACCATCGGTTAGCAAATCAGATGAAAATCAGTTTATAGTAAAATAACGACTTAGGTCAAGTCGTTTCTCAAGTAATTAACGCCTAACAGAAGGGCGTTTACATATGGTCCGTTTTGCAGAATTTTCAATAATTCATTAATTTATCTAAAACGCGCCTTCGGAAGGGGCATTTCTTCAAGAGTTGACGACTACAGTAGCAGGCGTCTCCTTATTTATATATTTGACAGAATATCAATAATTTCATGAATTGTCTAAAACACGCCCTTAAAAGGGGCGTTACTATTTAATTCTATTTTTCAGAATATATATAATTCAGGAATTTACAGAAAACGCGCCCTCTGAAGGGGCGTTATTAACATAATTACGCCCTAGTTTAGGGCGTTAGTTTCACAAGTCACGACCTAACTTAGGTCGTTAATTCGTCAAGGGTCATGAACAGTAACGAAGTTATATAATCAAGCAATTTTCCAAGACAGGACAGGTAAACTAGCAGGTAGAGTCATGCATTGTATTAGAATCAGGATTTCAAATATATCATCTTTATAACGTGGGTATTTATTATTTTCATAAAAGTAACGCCTGTGTACATGGCGTTTATTTTGAAACTGACGACCATTGTTATGGTCGTTACTTTTAAAGTAGCGCCCTATTCAAGGGCGCTTCTTTCAATAATATTCCAGCAACGTCCGGGAAACTATAATAAAACTAATACATGATATGCATGATGCTTCTTGTATATATAAATTTAGTTTGGGCTACAAGACTTGAGAAAATCCTACCTTTAAGAGTTGATTTGGAGATGACCGTGAGGGGTTTTTGGCTAGCAGAAGATGATGGCTTTGATGAAGAGGCTTCTACAACAGCTTTCCTATGAGAGAAGAAACTGTATCAGTTTCTTTGAAATCTGATCATCACGTCAAAAGTGAAGAAAAGATCTTTACCAGCTCTCAACGTACGGCCACCGAGCTCCCTTAACCTGTATAGAGAAGAAGATGAAGAATTGTTAATTCTTCATGCAACTGAAGCAGAGAACAAAAAGGGAAATTAAGAAGAACGGTTTGTTCTTCACGTACCTCTGCAGTCGGAGGTATCAAATAGGTTTAGGGTTGTTCGATCAAGGCTTATTTATAAGATTTTGGAAATTCTATTAGGGTTAGTGATTGTGTGGAAGTAATGCTTCCCTAATAGAGTCCTTACCCTAGTAGACACTTACTGGATCAGGTTGATCCTTCCCCTGATAAGCTCTGGGTCGAACGGGTCCGAATGGAATTAACGCCTTAGGTAAGGGCGTCGATTCTTTAATTAACGACCTAGTTCAGGTCGTTTCTTAAGAAACGTCTTGGATAAGGGCGTTCCTTGTTTTTGAAACATGCCCCATATATGGGCGTTTCTTTTACTTGCCTATTTGGTCGTGAGAGTTGACGACCGCACGTGTGGGCGTCCTTTCTTTAGTCACGCCTTTGATAGAGGCGTTCCTTTTTGAATTAACGCCCTAATAAGAGGCGTTATTTTAATTTTGTTTTACTTCATCTAATTAACCCTATTCTTATTATCTGTATTAGTACTGTAATATATATATATTTTAATTTATTTCAAATATTCATTTATCAGGGTTGCTACAATACACCTACCCTGATTGTCATCAACATCGGTGACGTCAGTGATTGAAACCTTAGCTCGGACCTTCCGTCCTTGTTAATGATGTCAAAATTATTTCCCGCTTCGACATTTAGTCCAATGTCGACGAATACACGAACCCTGATTGTCATCAGCATCGGTGACGTCAGTGATTGAAACCTTAACTCAGACCTTCCGTCCTTGTTAATGATGTCAAAATTATATCTTTGTTCGACATTTAATCCAATGTCAACGAATACACCTACTCTGATTGTCATCAGCATCGGTGACGTCAGTGATTGAAACTTTAACTCGAAACTTCCGTCCTTGTTAATGATGTCAAAACTATTTCTTGTTTCGACATTTTATCCAATGTCGATGAATACACCTACCTTGATTGTCATCAGCATCGGTGTTGTCAGTGATTGAACCCTTAGCTTGGACCCTTCGTCCTCGTTAATGATATTAAAGCCATTTCTTGCTTCGATATTTAACCCAATGTCGACGATGCCCCAATTTTTGTCAACAGTGATGAAATCGGTGAACAAGACTTTAAATTGGACCCTTCGTCCTCTTTAATGGAGAATCTACTTCTTGGCTCTGGTATTCATTCAGTCGATGAATATAATAATGCTCTGGCGTCGGCCTAGAACGATATATTCCACTCAATTTAGCCTAGCCCTGATTTTGAAGGACACAGCATGTTAGTGGAGCCAACCCCTGTTTGACGATCTTTTTTTTAGAGGCTTTATCCTTATTCATTTTTTTATTTATATTTATTTATTTGTTTATTTATTTGGCGTGCCAATCACCGAAGTGACAAATTTGTTATGCGCTCGATCTGACTTGGTCAGTCGATTGTGATGTCTGTGTCGGGACCCAGAGTCCGTCACACCATAAAGGCTATGACGTTAATTACATCCTCTAACATATAGAACAACCTTTGATTAATTGCCAAGAAAGGATGGCTTGGGGGGGTAACATGAAGGCATAAGAAGTGTTGACTGAATGCATTAATTGTATGCTGTGAGATGCGGTCGTTTGGTTGACCGTTCGTGCGAGATGCAGCAGGTTGTTAATTGATTAATTCATGTGATAAGAGATGCAATCGTAGTTACTTAGATGGCAATGTATGCTGATGCAGATACATGCTCATATTTTTGGAATGGACACTCGATGCAACTGGAGGTGTCAAAAACCCCTTTTACTCTTTTATTTAAATAGGTTTATTGGGTCAACTAGGGCTTTAGCGTTAAGTGTTAAGGGCTAACACACCGACAGTTAAGTTCATATGAGGTTGATGCATGTTCAGATATAATTAGCCTAAAACAGCGCGGGAAGCTAACTAACGTTAAAACGGCGCGATACCAATATGAAGGCTAATTCGGCGCGATGTCAAGCTGGGCTAATACGGCGCGATGGCCAAATAGAAGCTAATACGGCGCGCCCTGGGCACGCCGGATAGAGGCTCAAAGAAGCTAAATGGATTATGTGTCTAGTGCTCAAACGGCGTCGGGGGGGGGGGGGGGGGCGCCGGAAATTGGCGCGTCGGATTAGGGCCACGCCGGATTAAGGGGTTTTTGGTTTATTTGAGTTCTGATTGAACTTCAGGCAGATTTATTAAGACTTTGTTGAGATTTTAGAAGATTAGAAAACTCATTCAGGCCCCAGTGTCACTACAATCGAGGCAATTGCAGACTTATGCAAGGTTCCTACTCAAGCATAGTCTTAAACAACATGTCGGGGCATATCAACTGTAAATTAGACGGGGTACACTCCTTTAAGGCCGGGAGTGCCAAACGGTGACTGGCGGAGTACGTTAGAGGGAAAAGACCCCGAGGGCTAGCCTGCTAGGGGTATCCATCTCCACGAGTCAAAAAGAAACAATTGAGGGATGACTAAGAAAAGAAGTCACCTCGAGGGCCAGCCTACGAGAGGTAATCTTCTCACAGCCACCACCCCTCCCTCAAGAAGAAGGTGGATTTGATGTTGGGCTCAGCCCTGTCAATAATCATTAGGTGAGTCACAGGGTTCATATCATTAGAAGATATGACTATGTGGCTCAACAATGATTGAAGATGGTAGGGAATGTTCCCCTCCCCGGGTAGTACATTCTTCGAGAAGATAGATTACTAAAGAACACTATGACCGGAACACATTCGATCAGGGAATGGGTAGCCGGTGACCACATGCACATGTGCTTCGGAGAAATATGTCAAAGAAGAGCTAGTAGACTGGACTCAGGGCTAGAAGGGCCAGCTAATAGACCAAGCTCTTGGAAGAGGCAAATGGTCGAATACCTCGGTAGTAGCTACAGTATATACAGATACACGACAATAACAGCGGGGTGTTCATTCTCCCAACCCTGAACCGTGAACATGGAAGCATTGGGGAGCCACCTCCCGGGGTGAAGGGTGATGCACTAACATGCAATCCTCCAGCTGGGAGAGAACATACGAGCATACGGGTTCATCCACACAATCCATACAACAGAGAGAGTGCCCCAGGGAGGGGGACTATTGATGTTGCCTCGAGAACCTAAGGCGTATTTGACGGTAGAAAACCCAAACTAGTAACACATAAGAGATAGAGGAGATGGCAACAGACACACGCTCATTCATTTAGTAGATCACACGGTGAAAGTATTACAGCATATTCGGCTCGGCGTTGTCGCCTGAGACCGATTTAATTCTCAAAAGAAGAAAGAAAACAGAGACGATCAGAGAAAAGGGGTTCGAAGAATGCCCTTGGCTCATATCATCGCCCTTCGATTACATTCCTCTGTGGAGTGACATTAGCAGAAAAGAGAAAGAAAACAACAGAAGCAGACGTCGCCAGACTCACCAACCCACCTCGGAGCTTTGCAGTTGAGAACGGCAGAGAAAGATAGAGTATCGGGATGGACGAGCTCTCTGCTTACCCCCTTCTTCCTCTCCACGCCTTTCTCTCTCTCTCTTTCTCTTGCTTATGTCTGTCTATCTGCCTCTTCTCTTCGTTCTTCTTGTTGTTGTTCTCCTTCTTTTTTATTCTTGAACGTAAGGCCCCTTATATAAGCGATCCTTCGAACGAGTTTAATCCGACGTGGGGTTTAGCGTGCCAGATTAAGGCTATTCCCACCCGCCGGATTTGGGCTGAACGGGGTGCGCAGGTTTAGAAGGTTGCCCAAGGCCAAAAGGGCGCGTCGGATTTGAGGGGCGCGCCAAATTTGAAGCCTTTGATCGCATTATCCTGACACGGGTCCGACAACTGGCTTTGGACTGACCTCGGGGGTCGCTGCGATATTTCATCTCTCTGTGGTCTTGCCGGGGCCTAGGAGAGAATGTAGACGAGACTTCTGGGCCGCCAAATGGCTATTTTTAGAACTTGTGTACCTTAAGCTCGAACACGCAGGTTTTCCACTGACACGGCTCTCGGCACAACAGCTTGTATTGCCGGCTCGCCTCGACTTGCATTGGTAGCTCCCACGGGTAGTGATATGCCACCCGCGGTGTTTCCGCCTCGACCGGGTGATCATCTGGCTGCTGATGGGCCCAATGTGCTAAGAAGCCGTACCCGTGCTAGGTAATCGGGGTCTTCTACTGACAGAGCCTTCGGTCCTTTGTTCTGAGGGGCCAATGGCATTCTTCCTCTTCAGGAGAGTCTTCATTCAGGTGGTGAGCCACCGGGTAAACTGTCGTCCTTGGTCGGGTGATGGGTGTAGGGTAGCGGCACGATGGAGTCAACGTCGGATCATTAGGCAGGCTTGGTCGCGTTGCCAGTTGGTTGTAGATTCATCTTGACTCTCCTGAGGCGAAGTCCCCGGTGTTCATTCCAGGTGACTCGAGGCTCTGGC